>CM077115.1:97389892-100132392 GCA_039619475.1 Icerya purchasi
TTTTTAGTTATGAAAAAAAGTAAAACGAAATCATACAATTATACCTTAAATATGGTAGTTTAGAAACAATAAGAAAGATAGTATTTCTTATTAGATAGTTTACTTCTTTTTTATTTTTGTTAGTAATCCGATCCGAATTCTCTTTGTCCCCATGGGAAAGTTTAAATACATATATATTTCTCATTGAACTGTTTTTAATTAAAATTACAAAATAAAAAAATTAAAAATTAATAAAAATGGCAAAAGATCGATGATAATTACATTTCAAATAGAATAAAAACGTAACATTAATAGTTCTACTAGTAAAAATAGTATTAAATATTAAAGTTATTAAAATCCGTATGTCGTAAAATTCATACAAATCTTTTATAGCATAAATTAAGTTTCTTTCTTATAATAAATTTTTTCATAGAGTGTTTGGTTCTTCGGGGGTGAGAAATGTCCCATATCCCCGCCCCCTGGATCCGCCACTGACATATATATATATATATTCTTGATCGATATTGGACATAGGCTGCATTTAAAATTGCGGACAAATGTGCCGGCTTAGCACGAAATAAATGTTCGGTCGCATGTGGATTTTTAATTATTTTTATTTTGTTTTCTGGAATTGGATTTAATTTAAATTTTATATTTTCTTACTGATTTCCGACGCCTATCTTTCTTGGATGATCGACCGCTGAAAAACACAATTATTATAGTTATATGTTATAGCGCAAACAACGATTATAGAAATTAAAATAAAATAATACGTATCGCTGTTGTCAGCGGCGAATCCGATGGCGGTACGGTGAAATTCGTTGCTGCTGCGACGTCCACACGACCTCGGTAGCGAAAAAGATACTTTTTATTTATTTAATTTTGATACTTTAGCGGTTACGGATTTTCGATAAATCGCGCTTTTTAAATTTATACTCGATAATAACTTCGAATTAATTTATATCGATGAAAACAATTTCTGAAGCAAGACAACTCCTACTGACGACAGGAAATGCTTCAAAAAAATCAGAGATTTCTCGCTCGAAGGTAAAAAATACGACTAAAGAGGAGTAATTTTATTTGATCCGCAACGGTAAAACGCGACTATCTGTCATCTAAAAAATCTTCCTTCGATCTCTGGGGTCATTTTTCCTTTTTCCGTTTCTTCCCATGACCGCTGGCCTTTATCGAATATCAGTTACACGCTTCTTCTCGCGGTGATTGATGATTGGCTATTCTCGACCGACAACAGGATCACACATCACCGCGCATTTACACCACTTTTTCGATGATTTGTATTTATTTTCATTTCATTATTTTATTATTTTTTAATTTTACCTCTTTACACCAATGTAATGGACACATTACACTAGAAAAAAATAAATTTGGCCATACTTACTTTTATTAGCCTATAATTCTAGACTGTATTAGTTTGCATTTTGCATTCAAATTGCCATCATCCGAATCACGTTCCTCGAACTTCACGAGATTCTATCGCGCGAGGTCACCGCATCTATGAAACTAAATTGGATACCATCGACGTGACAAATAGCGTCCATTCTGAAAATAGTCGACCATCATCGAGGTTAATTTAAGCGCGGTTCAATCTACAAGAAAATGTCGGTACATCGGGGATTTTGAAATTGTGTTCGGATGGAAATTCTTCAATTTTATCTGTTTTTTCCGTATGATATAGTTTATCATAAATACTGCGACAGACTACGTGCAAAACGAACGAAGAGAGAATGCCCGGTAACAGTGTGTCTAGAGGATTTCGTGCTCGTATAAATGAAGAGGCTTAATATACTCGACAGGCGAATAACAATCGGCGAAAAAGGATTTCTTAAAAAGCGAGAATGTCATCTCCGATTTATCGTTGCAGGCCTATTCTCGTCGTTGATCGTTCCCTCATAAACGTGTCTACTTGTTCGCACCTGGCAAGCATTTGAATTTCCTTATTATTCGAATCAGGAATCAGCGAGCATACGATGCGGTTTTCTTTAAATAATTCAAGCTGATATTCCTCCGACAGCCTTCCGAAAAATTTTCACATCGATTTTCACCCTCGTGTAAGAGAGCCCTCGGCAAACCTTCAAATATTTTCGCTAGGATATATATATATATATATATATATATATATATATATATATATATATGCATGTAGTTGTTATTGGACTTATTTTGTGACATGACTATCTTCTATTTACTACACGTTGATATTGGTAACATCGTTTAAATTCTATTTTTACCAAGACACTCCTTGCGTTCCAATTTTTGCGTCCACTGATGTTATTTAATAGAAAATTTTTCGACAGGCAGAATCACTCTGCGAGTAGCTCCACGGTAGCTACGATATGGTGGATAAAATTTCGGTTCGGATTCTGGAGTCGCGCGAAATGTCTGGAAAAATTTCTTTTTAGGATTTCAATTAAAGTTATTTGAAAAAATTAAAAGAACGCAGAATATATAAGAAAAGATAATTATTTTATTTACAAGAAAATACGTTAGAACTAAATGTATTCCCCGGACAAGTTTAGCAACAGAATAAGCGCCGAACTACCTCGTTAGTACGAGCATACGATACACACTACTTTTACTTTTTTGACAGCGATATCATTTCAGCTTAAGTGTACAGGTCCGCGGGAACCTTGACCCTGCTCTAACTTGACGGATTAGAGGAACTAAATTGCAAACCATCATTGCAAATTACACGAATTGGTCTTCGCAACTACATCAGGTTCAACTTAGTACACGCTAGTACAATTTATTCGCCGTTAAAGTTGTTAAACTGTCTTCGTACTATCATTATCGTCATTACCAGTAACTAATATAAATATCTGCGAAATTTTTATCATTATGCATTTGCTTGAAAAAACTGTATCGACAGGTTATTTTTTCTTTTGCATTGCATAACGGAACAATTAAGAATAGAAGGTGAGAAAGGTAATTCAGCAACAGGGAAATTTCTGGTTTGCATGCCCGATGACAAAGGCAAACCCAGTACGTGAAAAAGAAAAAAAAAAATCATTTATAGTATACATTTGCTTTCATAATTATTTATAAGGCACAGCAAAATAAACCAGTATTTTGGCATACTAAACGTCACAAAGAATTAAGTGACCTATAAGTTCTAACGCAACTCTGACTTGCACTATGCAATACAAAGAAAAGTGATCTGTTAATCATCGCCGAACCGGCAGCATCATAGTTAATCGAATTATCTTCGAACGTATTATTTGTATCGATCACAGAGGACGGGCGAGACTGGAATACATCTTACATCGAATTGTAATATCTGTTTGAAATTACAATTGTGAGCGCGGGGATTCATGGACAACTGAACAAAAGCTCACTGACGTGTGTTTAAAACCGGTTTTCCACAATGTGTTCTGTGTAGTACACGACCGACTCTTCCCGATGCTGGATAATACAGAAGTAGTTTTGTACGCGGATGACGCAGCCATCTTGGCCGTTGATAAGTGTGAAAACACAGCCACAGAAAAACTGCAGGAGTCACTTCGGCGTGTGGAAACTTGGCTAAAACACGATGGCGCATAGTAGTCAATGAAAGTAAGTCTGAACGCCTGCCAATCAAAATAAATAACGTCGTCGTAATACCAAATGCAAATAACGTAAAATATTTAAGCATACACTTGGACGCTAGGCTGACCTGGGGTACTCACATTCAAAAAAAAAAAAAATGGAGCATTTGAGGTTTAAAACTAGAACCATGTCGTGGTTGTTAGCTAAGAGATCGGGCTTATCGTTAGACAATAAAGCTCTATTATATAAAATAGCTCTAAAACCGATCTGGCTGTACGGTATACAGCTGCGGGGCTGCGCAAAAACATCGAACTTACAGAAAATACAACGATATCAAAATAGGGTACTGAGAACCATTACTGCAGCCCCCTGGTACGTCTCAAATTATACCCTCCGTAATGACTTGAATGTCATGTTTGTGGAGGATGAAATCAAAAAACAAGCAAATAAACATGTTGCCCGACTTAGCATCCATATGAACCCACTTGCTAACAATTTTCTGGATAACTCCGGTGAAATACGTAGACTGTGGCGAAATAAACCTCTAGACCTTGTCCATCCATTATAAAGTTCAGAGGAAGTACTTCTGGGTACTACCCCTCCACAAAACATTCTTTAACGTAATAAATTAATCGCTAAATGACCACTAAAACTGGTCAGTTGCGATGGGAACAAAAAAAAAAAAAAAAAATGCAAGAAATCCCCTAATTCGGTATTACTCATAATACACATTTATTGTATACGGCAAAGTGAGTCACCCTTTGCAGGGTGTCGGAGATTGTGAAGTTAAGCTTTTTATAAAATTTACCTAGCGTAACGGCAGCGATGATAACAGTTTTCGCTTCCTTTTGACATCCGCCTTTACTTTTCAGACTTTTCTGGTACCCAATTATTTCAGGTTAAATACATACCTAGAAGCGTTTGTTTTTTTTTTTGTTTTTTTTTTACCCTACCCTGAGCGCGCTAGCGACCTTGATCCAACAACATGATAATTCAATAGATAGAACTTAATAGAGCCAGCCGGTCAGAAATGGAACTCACAAAGGACAGCAGCAGCGGAACAACCGAAAGCAATGGGAATGAAAGGAAAGGAGAAGAGGACAAAGCGAATCGAAAGCGAGAAGAAGGGAGTAGAGAATGATTGATCCTGAGTCTAATTAAGGAAACAACAGTGGAACGACGACAGATAGGAATAGAATGAAACCAAGGAGCAGGAAAACTGGTTGCACAAGACGGTAGTATGAATAAAATGATTCGAGAATAAAGATGGATACGTGACCAACCAAAGTCTGGAATGATTAGAGCGTAATAGGGAAACCTGGAAGCGGTTTGAATGTAGAATGTGGAACATATCGCTTCTCCAAATAGTCGTTAGACACTTCAAAAAGTTTGCTCTTCAAATCATATTAATGGAGCTTGTTATGCAACTACAATCAATAAACTTTTTTCGTTTTTTTTTTTTTTTTTATAATGCATTCTATTAACAATTGCATGTAACTGATTTAGAACATATTTAATGAGAAGATTTATTACAAAAATAGGTTGTAACCAAGAAGAAATTCGACTAAATTACATTTATACATACATATACATTTATCTGCTGATCGTATCACTTGACTGAGAGCTTCGCGACCACTTATTCTATTTCATTTTATAAAAAACGTGATATTGTCAATCAAAACGGACTATTTCATAAGAATTATAGAAGACTCTTCTAATACTGACAAGGAAAGTACACGAGTTATCAGACGCCGATTTTGATGAAATTTCGACATATTGTAGAGTATGAAAAAATATTAGACACATGCTTTTTTGTTGTTTTTCGCCCATATGCAGTTTTAAGGAGTGAAAACCATTCCTAAAGTTCACGCCCAAAAATGGTTTTTCCTAAATATCTCGTCTTCAACTCGATATTTTTTTATGAAACAAATGGGAAATTATTTAGCTCGTGCAAAGGACACAAGCAATCCACAGTGATTTAAGCAGTGGGGTTGCATCCTCTATTTTCTAGGTATTGAAAACACCCTTTTTTTGGTCACAATTATGGAATTAAAAATTATAAAATAACATAAAAAAATAAGAAAAACATTTTTTAACACACGTACAATTAAAAAATAAAGTTGACGCGTTTCGGCATTTTCATGAATTTGACCCTTAAAGGGGGCTTAAAAACACCCCTTACAAGAGAAACATGAATAAATACATGATCTAAGCGTTAAAAATAATTTTCTAATACAGTTATAAGTATCAGTAATATTTCGATTTCTCATCGTGTACGACACTCAAATAATTATTATGAAATATTTTACCGAGAATGATTTCACAATAAATAAAAACCGGAAAAGCGAGAAGTTGCAATTATATTCGATATAATTGTTCTAAAAAACCTGTAAACAACTGAAAATTAAATAATAAAGTTATTAAAATTATGGAACGAGTTTATTCGATTTGAAAGTGTAACATGCGCATTAAATCGTTACGGCGACTTCACCAATCGTGTTCCCAAAGTCATGTACCGCCACTTGACGTGAGAAATACGCGGGAAATATAAATCTAATAAGTAACTTTAAACAGCCCTCCTGAAAAATTTCATTTTCTACGCTTAGGTCCCTTTCTCCATGTGCGGTCACATATGTATATCAAGTAATCCAATTTCGTAAAAAAAATTATACATATATATATATAAGGGTTTTTGAGATCACTGATTACGAATCCGTCATCAGATTTTGCTTTATTTCAAAGTGGCGGATCCAATATGGCGGGAAAAAAAGTCAAAAAAGCTTTAATTTTAATGACAAATTGTATACGAAGATTTTTGAGGTCGCTAATTACGAATCTGTTATCAATTTTTCAAAATTAAAATTATTCTGTGCTTTATAACCGTACAGCGCCAAACCCCTAAAATCCAGACAGGCATTCAGCCTGTGTTTTTTTAAACCAACAAACCCCAAACCCCGGTCAGGCCGAAGGCCCGTGTTTTTAAGTCGATAAACCCCAAACCCCAAACAGCCTGTTTTGACTGAAGTTATAACGAGCAAAATGAATACTACCTTCCGGGACGAGCTAATGTTAAAAGTTAAAAATGTTTGTTTTTAAAAATGTTGATTATTATATATTTCAGATTCTCGCAGATTTATCGAGCATGATAGCAGTACGAATTATATCTATAATAGTATTAATATACTGTTTACTGTTGATTGATTGCGAGAATTAGTAATAAATGTTTTGATTTACTCATTGAATATAATTCTCCTAATGTGTATTAAGGTTCATTCTAAAAAAAAAAAATTTATTATATTACTAATTAACTTTGGCAACTTATTAATTTATTTTTGTTATTATTTTCGTAAGAATAGAGTAATTATTGTTAATAAATAGATAAAGAAATAAATAAATTTGAACCGTACCGATAATTTTTTAAATAAGTAAATTATAAGAACGGTTTTCCAGTATACCACAATAAATAGGCTTTTCGTTTGCCTGCAGTTTAGGAGTTGCGCGGTTTTAGTCGTAGACAATCGGCCTGTCTGATGTTTAGACATTTGAAGCTGTATGGTTATAACGCATAGGCCTCTGACTAGTCTGAGATTTAGGGGTTTGGGGTTTGTTGGTTTGAAAAAATACAGGCTGAATGCCCATCTGGGTTTTAGGTGTTTGGGGCTGTACGGTTATAAAGCACAAGATAATTTGAATTTTTAAAAATTGATAACAGATTTGTAAACACAAAAATCCTCGTATACAATTTGTCATTAAAATTGAGTCTTTTTTCACTTTTTTGTCCGTCATATTGGATCCGCCACTTTGAAATAAAGCAAAATCTGATGACGGATTCGTAATCAGCGATCTCAAAAACCCTTATATATATATATATATATATATATATATATATATGTATAATTTTTTTTACGAAATTGGATTACTTGATATACATATGTATTTATTGTTTTTTCTTGTACGGGGTGCTTAACCCCTCCTTGAAGGGTCACGATCATGAAAATAACGAAACACGTCAACTTTATTTTTTAATTGTACGTGTGTTAAAAAATGTTTTTCTTATTTTTTTATGTTATTTTATAATTTTTAATTCCATAATTGTGACCAAAAAAAGGTGTTTTCGTCCCCTAGAAAATAGGGGATGCAATCCCATTGCTTAAATCACTGTGGATTACTTGTGTCCTTTGCACGAGAAATAAGTTCCATTTTGTTTCATAAAAAAATATCGAGTTGAAGACGAGCTATTTAAGAAAAGTGGTTTTCACTCCTTGAAACTGCATATGGGCGAAAAAAAACAAAAAAAAAAAAACGTGTGTCTAATATTTTTTTTATACTCTACAGCATATCAAAATTTCATCAAAATCGGCGTCTGTCAACTTGTGTACTTTGCTTGCGAGTGTTATCCTGTAATTTTTTCATACCGTCTGTCCTTATATTCTTAAAAATGTAGTTCGAAGGTACGATTTTACAAATTTTTTAACATTCCATCACTTGCCCTTTTTTGAATTTTTATTCCAATTTTCCTATAATAAAAATTTTTTGTGATTAAATTCATTTTTGGTTAAAATTTCATTTATCGGCTGCGCACACGCATACGCACAGCACAAAAAAAAATATATGTATATTTTTTCACTGTTTTGTAATCTTCGTCTGCGTTTTTTTTTTTTTCTAAATCGGGCTTCCTTCCAAAGCTTTTTTTATATTAGTTTTATTAGCAGCTATAGAAAACGTGTATGTGTATCTTTTGTAACGGCATAAATTATTGCTTTTCTTTTCGTACATAAAATTACCTCGTTCAGCTGCGTGAAAGAACTTCATATATCATAAATCGCTACACATTTCGACGACATATCGGTGGATATTATCCGAGGCTCTATAGTTGAAAATTTTACCTTTATGATCTGCAAAATATTTCAACAAAAACAACATTTACCGTTCAGAAGAGGTGCCAAGAAAGACATGCATCGATATTTTAGATAAAACTAAAAGTCTGGTGTGAAGTTCGCAGTCAGCAAATAATGAATGTTCGACACTTCTTATTTCGTAGTACTTTTTTTTTGTTATTTTTGTAGTGCAATAGGCAGGACACTGAACTTGAGATAATCTTAGGCTCAAGATGCAAGTGGTTTCGTACCTGTTATTTCATGCGTTGTAGTACGATAATCTTTGACTAACAAACTCGACGTAATATTTTTCAGGTTCTAGATACAACCAGCTTAGATTTTCATCCAGCCTGAAATCGCATCGGATACCTGGCGAGCAACGGAAAAATCCTGTAAATCCTTAATTGTATAATGCCTTCTGAAGGATCCATAGGAGTAATTTTACTTACTCCGATATTCATTATTTCTATGAGTATATGTGTAGTTTTAAATTCCTGATACGTTCTTCGGTACGGGCATGATGTAAGGGCTTGTCTCGATAGAATGAATCGTTGCGGATTTAGTATGGAATCGGTATGATGTGAAATTCGCAATAGAAAGCTGAGAGTTATTATATCCATTGCTTAAATTCGGGCCCGTAACATACCAAAATATTGTAAAGATAAAGGGCACCATTGAAAGAAAAAAAAATTTAGGCGGAAAAATAGTTAGGATGCATTTATTTCGACGGATGTTGGGAAATTTTTGAGACATCGTTTAATATTTCTATCCATTTTTTCATTCGAGTGAAAATAATCAACGAATTCAGTAGCTTTAGCTAGTGTGGCTATTTGTTATTATATTTTTGTTATATTGAAATATGAAAAAAGATGTGTTTTTTTTTTTTGCTTTTCTAAGGCAGTCCCCTGTATTGTACAATACAAAATATAAAATTTTCAACTACGTGCCGAATTCGGATCCGAAAACAATTTTGATTACAGCATTGAATCATTTGAATCGAATTAGAGTTTTTTTTTTTTTTTTTTTTTAATATAGTGAATAACGGAGTTTTAGAATAATAAGAAAAATGAAAAAGTTGCAAAAATATATGTACCATAAATTGAGAGTTTCGATATATCTTCATACATAAAATTCTAGTCTTTTGTTCGAGATCACAACATCACGATTGATTTCACATTTTCAACATATAGTTGCGAGGATGGTTTGAATGCAGCCCTAGTGGGTGCGCCACAGGGACTGTAATAGTGGATGAGTATAACTCAAAGTTATCCGTGTTAAGTGTCAGATGTATTTTGAAATCTAGAGTCCATTTTCAACGTCGTTTTAATCAAAAATCCCAACTGTACCGTGTTTGAGGGGCAAGAACTTAAAATTAAAATTTTCAAATTAACTCCGTTCGATTTTTGTTTTTTCGTTATGATTTACATACGGATTATTTTGCAATCACTAGTACGTTATTAATTTCAGAATCTTTGTAAAAAATTTTATTTAATACATCTAAAATATTTCGCTACACAATTTAGTACTTACGTCGTGTACTAAATATATCTCATTAAAATATTTTACCAACGAAGACGAACAAACACATTGTGAGTTCGCTATGTAGAAAAGGAACAAAAAAAGGGAAGAGCTGTAGAAAGCAGCTATTATGTACGTGCATTTTCAGTGATGTATTTTATAAATTAAATTAACCTTTTAAAAATGGTACTTCAAAACAGAGAGAAAAAACCCGAGTCATCTACTGAATGCATAATGATGATTTCGCCGGTTTCAACGGAGACGGAAATATGCGTTTTTTAACATTGAACAGGATGAGAACATTTTCAGCGATCCAGTGACGAAGAGCATTATGTATGAATAGAAAAATGTTCAATTTTTGGGTAATTTCAGAAAAATAAGCGACCGCGCTAAGCAATTTTACTTTTAAAACAATGTTAATTTTCCCTACTCTAATTATATAATAAATACTGTGCAAGTTTTTCAAAAACAATCTCATAGACTAATTAGCTACCGCTTTGTGCATTAAAAATTATTTTCTCGTTAAAATCGTATAGGTACATCCAAATGTATTTTTCATATATTGTTCAATTTCTGAGCCGGCAATATTTTCAAACAGGTAGGCTTGTATATTTTTTGCGTTAGTTTAATAATAATGTGTGTGGTGCTTTTTGTTTTGTTTTTTTGTTTTTTCTTTTGTAGGGACTCATTAATTAGCGGAGCCTTTACTCAGAAGTAATTAGAAGAGAAACGGCAGTCGGAGATAAACAAACTCTTAAAATAAGTTAGAAAGGCATCACTATGAAATACTAAATTATCAGAAATCATAGCATTAATCGCTTATTTGTATTTTTAGATGGTCTCGCATTCTAATTTCTAAAATAAGGGATCCGAAGTTTGAAGCTAGTCATCATGTTTGAAAGATTGGGAAAGTAGTTTTCTTAATGTTCGAGTAGAACGAAATCCCCTCCTACCCCCAAAGAACCAATGCTTCTATGAAAAAATTTGTTATAACAGAGAAACTTAATTTATGCTATAAAAGATTTGTATGAATTTTACACCTATAGATTTTAATAATTAATATTTAATACTGTTTTTACTAGTAGAACTATTAATGTTACGTTTTTATTCTATTTTAAACACAATTGTAGTCGATCTTTTGCCATTTTTATTAATTTTTAATTTTTTTATTTTGTAATTTTAATTAAAAACAGTTCAATGAGAAATATATATGTATTTAAACTTTCCCATGGGGACAAAGAGAATTCGGATCGGATTACTAACAAAAATAAAAAAGAAGTTAACTATCTAATAAGAAATACTATCTTTTTTATTGTTTCTAAACTACCATATTTAAGGTATAATTTTATAATTTTGTTTTACTTTTTTTCACGATTAAAAATAAAACAAAAGTTAAATTAAAAACTGTAATAATTATGTATTTTTAAAAAAATTGTATATACGTCTTAAGAGGTGGTCGCTATTTGATTTTCTTTATGAAACAAGGGGTATATCTCAAATCTACTGCCCACTGTAGACAATTTTACATAATTATATAATCCCCCCTCCAAAAAACATGTCCTTCTGGATCCTCTCCTGTAACAATAAGTACAAATATTATCGTTGGAACAACTTTAATTTACCTATCGCTACAGAAAGAATAGGGTAATTTAAAAAGCTTCACGTATTAACCAAGTCTGTAAGCCGGCGCAGCTGCTCATCCGATGGTAATATGTTTTTCAACATTATGCGATGAACGAAAAACGTTTAAAAACTACGCACATTTCAACTGTTTCTGGCGAAACAGTTCAAAAATCTGCGCGCGTGTTTCGCGACAAAAAAAAGCGACAATTCTAACAAAGTGCTACTGAAGCAGGAACAATAAAAGCGCATCCTCTTTGATGCACCCCAGGGGGGGGCTACAGAGCTGCAGCCCCCTCCCCCCGGGGAGAATAAAGGGACACTGCTAATATTGGCAAAATTTTTTATGCGCAAAATTTTTGACGGTAAAAATTAATATTTAATAAAAATGTAAAGTAATACATTTTACACAAAAATAAGTATATAAGTGAGAGAAGAGAGAGACATATACCAAACATGTTCGACGTCCGCCTTTACATTTTCATATATACTACTCTTTTAGCCCCCCATCCCCCCACCCCCCTCCACCGAAAGGGACAAATCCTGGGTGCACCAATGATGGAGAGTGCGGTAAAATTTCAAGATAGGCTGCACCTCTTCAACGATATTTACAGCTAGGTGGAAGTTTTTCTCGATTGCCGATATGTAAGCTGGTGTAATGAAAATATGACGCATATTCTATGTAATGTAAATAATAATAAAACTTTTGAAAAAGAAAAATTGTAATATGGAAATAAAAATCTGCGGCCGTTTTGTCAACAGATAAATCAGTTTTCCTGCGAGATACCGGTATAGCTGTAGATAAATATAAATTTAAACGTAAAACTAAGCTAGTTTCAATTTCACGATAAATCACGCCTTGTCGGAACTCTAAATTACACTCCGGAGACGTTCAAACAAAAACGAATGCAAGAAAAAAAAAATAACGACAACGAACGAACGAAACAGATAAATCGCCCGCCATTCGCTCGTTACCGTTTGCCGCTCACCACTCGTTGTTTGCTCTTGTCGTTCACCATTCGCCATTTACCGTTCACCGTTTACCATTCACTATTCACCGTTTATCGTTCATCGTTCACCGTTCACCGTTCATAGTTCACCGTTTTGAAATATATTATAGTTTTCGGGGCACAGGAAACGATAAAAAAGATTCGTTTAAGAAAATTCGCCCGAGTCTGCGTTAATTGTTGAATACTTATAGAGAGCAACGACCGTCAAAACAAAAACTGTAATTAAACACGTTTATCATCGTATTAATACTTCTCTGGAACGTTATGAAATAGCCAAAAATGGACTACCATCGATTCTTTAATAAACACCGGCGGCGGATTAGATGAAAAATTTTTGATATAATTTTAATTTTTGGTAGTTCTTTACGTACTCCAATCTTGCAATTCATCCATTCTCACTGACACAAAACATATCATTAATACTCACCTCCAAATTTACACCTGATCTCACATTAAGCAACTTTTTATTTCATATTTTGAATTAATCGCGAAATTTCACTATTTCAAGCTAAATCGTGAAATTATCAGTTTTGTATTTAACAGGTTAGAACATCGTTTATCATAACCGTTTCGATTTTTGATAGTCAGTATATCAGTAAGTCCTAATTTACATTAATTGATAAATAGTAAATTTGGATTTTGATTTTCTAATTTTTTCTGTAAATCATTATTGTTCGGCATATCATTATTATTATTATTATCGTATCAATTACGCGCTTATCAAAGTAAAATTTAGATCAAAAGTACAAAATTACAAAATTACAAAATTACGAAATATCGTCGTCTATTTATAAATTAACACTTCATAAAATGAGTCTTTGGGAAAGTTTTAAATATAATTGAATATATGAAGAAAAACAAGTTATTTATATAATTTAAACTAATGAACAAGCAACCATATTGTGCAAACAATAAATGTAAAGTTAACCCCAATTGCAGATAAAAAATTTTCTTAGTCTATTTTAAAATTATAAATTTGATCATTAACGTTATATAATATTGTAGAAATGTATTCTACTGCATTTGTTACTGGCAATATGTGAATATTATTCTATAAAATGCCTATGCGGTGTATGTAGTTTTTTTGTTATTTTTTAATTAATATATAAAATATATACTTTTTTTTAAATTATTAATTAATACATAAAATATATACTTTTTTAAAATTATTAATTAATATATAAAATATATACTTTTTTTTAAATTATTAATTAATATATAAAATATATACTTTTTTTTAAAATTATTAATTAACATATAAAATATATACTTTTTTCAAAATTACATACTATTGTTTCGTATATTTTAAAGTGTTTAAGTGTTACATAGAATGTAATGAATATATCAGCTGAATATAAAATAAAATAATTCATTATTTAACTTTAAACAACGAGTTATTTTCTTACAGGTCATTATGACGAATTATTCTGTTTTATATTTTCACAATATGTTCATATGCGTTTTATATAATGTCTAAACATTATAGGAAACTAGAAAATGTATGTAAATTAAAAAAAAAAATTAATCAACACTTACTAATATGTAAGCATTATATAACAATTAACATTGAACTGAAATATCTCATTATAATTCACATGAGACGTGATAAAATGTAAAAAAAAGTTATATAGTACACGTATCGCATATATATCAAATAAATAAAAATTTAGAAATATATGCTTTCTCTAAATTCTAGATTAATTTCATTATTTACAAACATGTTTGATATGATGGCAAATTAGTTAGAAATATAAAAGACATATATATATATATATATATATATAAGGACACGGCTGATAAATAAATTTAAGTATATATATATATTAATTAGAACGTAATTCTTGGCACCCATTAGAAAAAATGTTCCAATTTTATGTAACGTTTGTATTATTTTAATTTTTACCGGCTACCAAAAAGAAGGAGGTTACACGTTCGTCCAGATATTTTTTTTTTACGTTTGCTCACACATAACTTATATATATATATATATATATATATGGATCGATTTAGAATTACGTTTTGAATTTTGATCATTTTATACAAAGTATAGAAGAGAAAGAGACAGAAATGTAAGCAAGAGTTATATAAACTCGGCCATTTTGGCCTCGCAAGGAGCTGTGCCAATTGACCACTCTTGCTTACATTTCTGTCTCTTTCTCTTCTATACTTTGTATAAAATGATCAAAATTCAAAACATAATTCTTACTGGCATCAACACAAAAAAAAATATTATAACCACAAAAATCCTATTCTAACATTTAACTCAACCTAATGTCTCGCTGGAGTCATTAGATTTTATTATTATTAGTTCCTCTTCCTACAATATCGCCGTTGTTTGCAGCAAGTTGTGCTGGTATGACGTATAAAAAAAAAAAGAAAAAAAAAAACAACTTTCATTACATAAAATTGTGACATTTTTTAAATAACAATAACAAAATCCTATAAAACATAACAAACGTTACATAAAATTGGGACATTTTGCGTTACAGAAAATTGGGACATTTTTTTAGGACATTTTTTCGAATGAGGGGTAGCCTAAGAATTACGTTGTAATTAATATATATATATTAATTACAACGTAATTCTTAGGCCGGCCTTCATTAGAAAAAATGTCCCAATTGTATGTAACGTTTGTAATATTTTAATTTTTATCAACTTCCAAAAAAAAGAAACTTATACGTTTGCCGCATATGGTTTTTTTTTTTTTTTTTTTAATGTTTGTTCGCGCATAACTCATACTTATATAGATCGATTCTACTGATTCTTTGTCCATTAGAAAAATTACCATTCAACTTATGTACCATGTGAGTAATAATAAAAATTGGTGAACATAAATTGAGTATTCGTCAAAAAACGTAAAAAAATGTGGTCCCTATGGATAATTTTTTTTTTTTCTTATTATTTTTTATTAATATAACAGATCACGTAAGTATAACCGTGGTAAAGTCAGAAAGTTGTTAAAAATCCAAATATAACGAGTGGAACGAAAAGAGGGGAAAAAAACTCAGCAATTAAGCTGATCAAATAAATGAAGTAACCTAGGGAGAGAACAAATAAAAACTAATAAGAGAGCGCATGACGGTCAAATTTAACTGAAAAGATATACACTTAGTTTTATAGAGCGTCTTTTGTAATTTAGTGACAAATACTTTCGGGGGGGAGGGGATAGCACCTGAGAATTTCACCTGGATTCTGGTATGAAATTTAACCGATTTCGAAATTGTGGCAAAGATTAGATCTAGTATTATCGAGGAATATTTTAAATTTTCGTTTATTTTTGATTAGAGAATTTAATAAACTCATTTTATACGTGATATCCGGAGTTTTATGATGTAGTAGTAGTCTACTTCCCTGTTATGACGGGCTATATTATTTTAATTAGATCATTTTGTAGGGTTTTAATCGGGGCGATGTGAGGGAAAAAAAGGTGTATTATGAGCGAAAGAATCTGTTGATAAAATGCAAGTTTTGAATAGCGTACTCAAAAACTCGATTTTTTTTTTTTTTTTAATGTGAAAACAGCCGTTATTTTACCGGCGAAATCAGTTTTGTTTTTAAAAATAAAGATTATTTATTTAAATCTACGTAAGACATTAACGACTGTTAAATTTTTCAATATTCTTTTTTACTTTCTGTATGGTTTATAGCAGCTTGGTTTCTAGGATTAATTTTGATATTAAAATTGACCGGAAAACCACCGCTTTCGATTAGACTGATTGCGCCTTAATTGGCAAATCAAACGTGATGTTCTCTATTGATAGCTGGGCAATTATTAAAGTGATATTTCTTTTTTCTTTACCCTATGTTTAGTCAACTAGAAAATTCCGGACGACCGTAAAGTCGGCACACTGGACAACAAGACACACACACACGAAAAAGCCAAGCTGAAATTATTACCTTTTAATGATATCTATAAATTTTAATGAGACGATTTGTTTCCGGGATAACCAGCACTTTAAAATATAGATGATGCTTTGTTATAGCAGTAAACGGTTTTTATAATGGAGCAGAATCCGTCTAAAGTATTCCGCGAAACAATGTTCTCGTAGCTCCGTGTGCGCGGGGGTTCGGTGTCTGTGAAACACGGAAACAGCCGGGACACCGGGTGGTAATTCTGCTGCAAAGATTGGTGCAACAATTTTCCGGATGAAACATTAAGCAAGCTGTGAAGCATAACCGATGCGAGCTGCTTCATTTCCCATTGGACTGCATCGAATTTATTAACGACAGTTTACCGGCACGATGATGAAACGTAGTTTTATAGCCGGAACACTTCTCTCGACAGCAGCTATTCCTCAGCAACCTCTCCTATACCTAGCCGGTATCTGGAATTTTTCAAACTGGTTTGCGTCACCTGTGTGTACGTGCGCGTAATAGCGGGAGCGGTTGGCGGATTAATCGCGAAGGGAGTTTGAGTAGCGCAACGCTGATAAATTAATTCCTTTCGTTCTCAGTTTAGTTATAAAATTTACAGAACTAATCGAATTTTTTTCATTGAAATTATGAAATCTCCGACAATGTAAAATACTGCTGTATATGTGACGTTACATAATTTTAATTTACGAATAATTTAACCGGGCAACTTGAGAAATTTTTCTAATTAACTCTCCATAAATATAATCCTTCATAGTTCACCAGCGAGGGAAACCTTCATGTCGGTTCCTGGTCACGCAAAGATATCAGGAAACCTCATGACCGATCAAGCCGATAAAGAGGCATCAAAAGTGCTTCCGGTTCTACGAATTCAGATTCCATCCGGTGATATCAATGAAGCGAGTAAAAACCTTTCTTGGAAATTATGGCAGATAAAATGGGCGAAGCAACAAAATCCATCACACCTACACGCTGTCAAACCATCAGTTCGCGATTGGAGATTTCAGCCAGAAGGTCGAAAGGATTAAGCGGTGCTGTGCCGCCTACGTATCGGCCATTCCATCCTCACACATGCGTATATATTTCAAAAGCTTGCTCCACCGATATGTGACAGATGTGAAGTTCCTATCACCTTCTAATTGGAATGTCCAAAGATCCTTAACCTATGCTCTAGCTTCCCTCCGCAATATCCTCCTTTGGTACTCCTGTCACAGGATTCGCCGTCCGTCGCATCCCTTCTCGATCTTTTCAAATCAGTAAACCTATTTTCTGAAAAACTTGTAGGCCGCGCTCCTAGCCCTAGCTGCTGTACATAGCGTGAAAGAAGAAGAAGAAAAAAGAAATACTTACCTCATTCTCCGCTGCGCGGTAAACGAATTATACGAGCAAATAATCTTTCAGACATCAAACATTCGAAAAATTTCCCAGTTTGCATCTCAGCGAGGACAAAAAAACACCCCGAGTGTTTAATGTCCTCCGCATATCCCAAAGACCCACATTGATCACAAGATTCCACCCCCTTTCTAAAGAACTGCTGCCCAAAAAGTTTATCTTTATTCGAGTATGTTCCCCATGCTCAAACTAGGTAAAAAGTTGCTGCGGAATTACCGGAAAAAAATTCATCGAACTGAAATCGATCTACCATTATTATGTTGTCTCGGTTGGTTACTTGAATATAATATCAATAATATAATGTTACCAACTAGGCCAAAAACTCGAATAACAAGAAATCAAAATAATATATATTACATATACCCTAGAGGGGTAAATCTACGAATTGATAACACACGATGATTCGATTTTAATTAAATTAATGAGTAATATTCCCAGTCACATTATAAGCGAAAACAGCATATTAGCGTGTGGAAAAAGGAGGTAGTGAAATGGCTGAAGGAGTGGTGCAAAGAATAAAAACAAACTGCGTCCGAATTCCTCTCACCTAGTTAGTTCAATCATACAGCTACTGATTATATACGTATTCTGTGTTGTTTTTGTGTCATTCCTTTTTCGTTTAACTTACTGTTTTGGAATTCATAAAGACGATATTGTTTGCAAACGCTATCATTATATATATGTATATATGACTATTCAGAGTGAATGGATGTATGTGTATGGCTTTTTTCTTTATTCTTTATACCTATAGGTAAGTTATATATATTTACTAGGACTAATATTAATTAAGGTTTATATAATTTCGATGTGTATAATAAGTATGTGTAAATTTGTAACGTGTACAACCTAAATAAACGATAATAAGAGAGTCGGGCACTAACACAACGGGCATACTTGCCCAGTGAGACCCACGAACTTATTTTAAAATTTAAAAAAAAAAAAAAAAAAAAATAATAATAATTTTGAAACATGTTTACATTAATGAGAAGTGTGGGACAATTTCCCAAAGCACTTACCACCGTTCTTTCTGATGATGGTAAGTGTAAGCTTTCGGAAATGTTAAGGTTTTAAGATTAATAATTTTTTAAACATGATACCTACCGTAAATCGTTTTCTTAATTATATGTACCATGTAAGTTTTAAATGTTTAACTAAAGATTTTCGTTAGTTAACCATCGACTTAATAGAGTAGTATTCATAAATGTGACGGGATCCTATTCCGTTTTGACGACATTAATTAGATACGTTAGAATATGAGAAAAGCAAATAGGTATTTATTAAGTGGAGTATTTATCGCGGTTCTAATTGTCTTACTTATTTATCGCGGTTCTAATTGTCTTAAAAGTAGCGGTCTAAAAGAAATATAACGTGAAAAGTAAAAATTGATTAGAAAGCCGTTGAGCCCCTCTCTCCTCTCTCCCACGGATAGAAAACTGCGGTGACGTGCCTTCTCGCAAAAACATATTATGCCAGTGTATACATATGTAACAGTGATATTTAAATCTATGCATATATGAATCTTTATCCCCCTCTTCCACCAGTTTATGAAACACCAATGAATCACAGGTTTCAAACGAACAGTAAATATATGATTCGCATCAACATATATCGGTTTTACAATTCAAAATAAAAAAAAATGCAATTTTACTACGTCGTTTATTATTAATCAAATACGTTATTAAAGTTGATTTGTGTTGTAAGAAATGTAAAATGTAATAACTTTTCACAACCGATTCGACTGTACTTACAGTATTTAAATTTGTAAACGATGATGAATTCGTCATACATTATTCGGAATCATTGTAACAGAAAAAATTTAAACGGCTATCTTCGTACATTCCGCACAGAAGTAACTTATAACGCGGATGTGTCTATCCGTTGGTGTGTGCGTCGAAGTCCTAGAAATGCATTTCAATCCTATTCGTCTCCTTTGCGTTTGCGAGATTCGCGCATTAATTTAGCTCCTTACCTGTTACTGGGCCATTACTACTTCGAAAGAAACGTAAACAACACACTGAACATGACAATTTCACGAAACGACTTTCAGCCACAAGACCTATCTCCGCATATCAACAATAACAATAGTAACGATAATAATAAAATTTTTCGGCTATTTTACGCAGATATTAACAATATTTTTAATGTAGTTTTTTGTTGTGTTTTTTTGGGGGGGGGGGATATCCTAAGAATTTTGCTTTGGCGGCAAAAAATATCAGTTTCGGTTAATAATTCTCTCTCTTATAAGAAGAAATTAACATCATTTTACAAAATTTCAGCAATTCATCCACGCGCTAAATTTTTAAACTTTAATCCCCTCGTCTAGTATGTTCTTATTCTAACAATAACGTAAAAACTTCTTGTGTAACGCCATTTTACTTGAGTACGTTAACATTAACGGTTACAATCTTAATATTCCGATCATTTTTTAATTGTTACCGAACTTTTCTTCGTCTTCTACATAAAACGTGCTCTACTTACGTGTTTCGTTTTTCTTTCTTTCTTTTTCCTGCTCTAGGAAGTTTCGAAAATTCTCATTTACTAAAATCTTCCGCATCATTTAGGGGAATTTTCTTAGAGGAAGTTCGAAATACGCAAAATTATTGCAAAAACAACTCAAATTATAACAACAAAGAGCAGTTCCGCGCTCGATTATTCTAAAATTTTATGAACATTTTAATTTCGCTAAATGTAAAATTAACGAATTTTTTTTAATCACATTTAACGAACTGCATTATACGAAAGGAAGAAAATACATATATACGCGAACAATTTTATCCATATGCTGTTTACGCTAATTTAGAAATGAATAACTCTATCAACGACTTATATATAACTGTAAGTAATACAATACCGTAATCTGTTTAGCAGCGATGGAGTTACTGAAGATGAAAAACTTGTACATTACGAATTTGAAAAATATTCAGTTTTATATGACATTAAAAAATGAGACGACACTTGATAACGGAAATTATTAAGTAATAAAAAATTTAAAGGTATTTTTGATAATTATTAGGTAAATAAACTTTAAGAAATGTGAAGCATATCTCGGTGCCATCGATATTTTCCAAATACAGCAGA
The DNA here is from genome assembly GCA_039619475.1 of Icerya purchasi. Classification (NCBI taxonomy): domain Eukaryota; kingdom Metazoa; phylum Arthropoda; class Insecta; order Hemiptera; family Monophlebidae; genus Icerya; species Icerya purchasi. The sequence goes on from CM077115.1 coordinate 97,410,783, forward strand.
AAGAGTGAACAATACCTATTTTTTATTGATAATTTTTTTGACGTACACTTCGTAACGGGACATGGAATGTTTTAAAAATTCGTTTATATACAGATATAAAATTGCCAAGTCGGAAAATTTCATAACTTGCAATTAACAGATCAACTCTACGCTAATCGTCTACTAATTTTAAACCTTTTAAAAAATTTGTATAACACCCCTAAAAATTATACGCATTTTTACTAATGCAACAATAAATTTACATAGATCGAATTTTAACAAAAAACCATCGAAACTTAACAATAATAAGTAATAATTAAAGAACCTACTTACATATATATTTAATACTACTCCGAAGTCTGACGGTGTGGAGTTCAGCTGAGCATCCATGACACCTTCGGCCAAAATTATGTTGATGCTCAAAAAAAAGTGAGACTAACTACGTCGTTTGATTCCGTTCCAAAATTTGAAGACTACATTTCGAAGTATACTTAAGAGAACCATTACTTCTAAGAAACATGGATATTTTTAAATATCCTTAAATATACTGGTATCCGAGTTTCCTTATAAAATTACTTTTGCCGAGAAATGTTTATTCGTTCCTCCAATTAACGTAGCAAATGCGTTCAGTGTTACTGGATAAGTATCTCCTACTGACAGAAGAGTCAATTTACGAGACAAAACTATGTTGACAAACTTTTATTTGTACCATATATATTATACGTTATAAAGAGTTATTTCATTTTAATTATTAGCGATCAAGGCCGTGTCCACGGGGGGGTTAACCGCCCTCCTCCCCATGAGAACTGAAATAGTTATTAGAAATACATAAAAATCGGGAAAAAATCAAAAATTTAAAATAAATATTGAAGATTTTTTAGGGTGTTCTTACTTTTAAAAGAAAAAAGAAAAAATTAGCTCCATATTTTTAGATACTTCATTCATATTTTATACAAAATTTTTTATTACAGGTATAATCAATAACATATGTGATTTTGTAATTCATTTATGTGAATTATTAACATATAAATCAAAATTATGGAAATTATTAATAGTATGAATATTACTGAAAAATGTATTGTTATTTATAAAATATGGGAAGAAATCCCCCCCCCCCCCCTATTCAAAATTCTGGGTACGAGCCAGTTAGTGACATGTTTTTACTGGCTATTAATTTTTCCTAAACAGTAAAATCTTCGCGATTACGAATGTTGTGTAAATAATATGCATTATCGAATAAGAATAGGAATTTTACTTTTTCGATTTCACTTTCATTTTTTTGTTTAAAAATGAAATATTCGAATTACCGAAGTACATTTAATATATCTATATGCAGCAATCTTCAGAATTGTTTTTTAATTTGCCGTTTAACCAAAAAAATTGTTGCATTTAAAACTATAGTACCTGGAACACCGAGCACTTTCTTAATTAATAAAATCATGCCGATCGTACAAATGAATATATAAATAGGGACGTACGAATATATATATATATATATATATATATATATATATATATATATATATATATATTCGTATATATATTTAAACTCGGCCCTTCGGTACTCGGAAGGGGGCAAGCCCTCTTCACCCCCCGGTCTAGTTCTTCTATAATTCTTATAAAAGAGTAAACTTTTTCATTGGCTACACCGTTCGACAAAATTTTTTCGTTACATATTTCGTTACATAAAATTGTGACATTTTTTAAATAACAATAACAAAAATCCTATAAAATATAACAAACGTTACATAAAATTGGGACATTTAGCGTTACATAAAATTGGGACATTTTTTCGAATGGGGGGTAGCCTAAGAATTACGTTATAATTAATATGTGTGTGTGTGTGTGTGTGTGTGTGTGTGTGTGTGTGTGTGTGTGTGTGTGTGTGTGTGTGTGTGTGTGTGTGTGTGTGTGTGTGTGTATGTATATATATCTAAACTCGGCCATTTTTGGCCTCGCAAGAGGCTGTGCTTCTTGACTCCTCTTGCTTACATTTCTATCTCTTTCTCTTTTTTTTTTCTTGTTTGGGTTTTTCCTGAGCTTGTCAGCAACGGACGATTACCCACCGACACGTATAAATAGAAGCAATTAGGAGTTACAAGGAATGGAATCTGACAAAGAACGCTATACCAAAGATGGAGAACCAATGACAATCAACGTCGATATGTGCCAAACATTGCATCCTGAAAAGAAAAGGAATGACATTACCGAAGGTAAGAACAAAAGGAGTTAGCTGTCTTATACTATGGCCACATCTGCAATTACAGAGCGCACAGTACCAACGGACAAAGGATCAGACTACAAATAATTAAGGAAGAAAAAACACCGGATGTTTAAAAAGCAGTTAGAGCCATCCAGCCCCAAAGCCATATAGACCACAACGCTTAACGTGCCGTAAAGAGTTATCCGAAAGTTCATTCTCTTCTATACTTTGTATAAAATTATCAAAATTTACAACGGAATTCTAAATCGGTCCAAATGAATATAATAACATAATCAGAAAAATCCTATCCTAACATTTAACTTTGGTGACCTAAGAATTACGTTGTAATTAATATATATATATATATATATATATATATATATATACAACTCCTGGGGCTCGTATAATAATAGCAGTCATTAAAAGTTGACACTTAACCCCTTGAAAACCGTGGAAACGAATTTTGCAGTGAATTATACCTTAACAGATCGATTTTTTTACCCAAAATCCACCTAGTGTGCATATTTCGTGGAAATCGTTAGAAACGTTTTATAACGTAGATATTAAAAATTAAACATTTAATCTCGAATAACTGTGGTGTAGGTTCAGCCAGAATTTAACAAGTTCAGTCAGATACCATATTGGAAAGAGATTCTGTTTAATGTTTTTTTTTTTTTTTTTTTAATTCTCCTTTTCACCTTTTTTTATATGTGCCGTTTGTAACTACTAAGGTCTTTACAGCGAGGTCGCTATATATTGGGTCAAGTTAATTTTTCGTCGTGAACTGAAAAGAAAAAAAAGATAAAACAAAAAGAGAAGAGTGCAATTTTTGTTTCTTTAATATTAATGTTAGGTTCATGTACAAAAAATTATATTAAATATTGTTACTTTTAAAATGAGCGAAATGGGTTGTAGAGTCAGTGCCTGTTTTTGTTCCCTTTAATAAAAATTCCGAGTGAATTACGAAGTCAGGATAACAGAGCTTGCATAAAATAAAAAATAATGAAATTTGTGATCTTTTAATACATACACTAAAGAATTTTACTGATGGAAGTTTTGTCGTATTTCTCATTGCCTATAAGAAAATTAAGAATTGCGATTGAACAGCTAGAAAAACAAATAGCTATAATTACGGGTGCGCTTGGTATCGTATTTTTGCGGCTTGCGAGTGATGGGGGTTTATATCGAACGGAAAAATCAAAAACAAAAAAATAAATAAAAACCCATGAAAAAAATGAACGTTGTCCTAACGACGTAATAAACAAAAAGGATCATTTTTATTTGTTTGGAGATTACAATGTTCACCGCAAATAACGGGTGCATGAAAATGGGAGAGATTAGAAAAATTTAAAATTACCGGTTTAAACAAAAAAGGGTTGGAAACACCGGTGTCGAAAAAATGTAAACAAAAGGTTAAATTAAAAAACCCTCGGCTAGTTGCAGAGCGTCGATTAAAACTCCGCAAATGATGATCCACGTAGTATCCTCAAAATGAAATAAAAATAAACTAGTGTACGAATGAGACAAAAAAACATAGGGGCAATTGCATTTAATGGTTCTTCAAACAAATTCGTTCCTTTTTCGTAATTAGACGGCAATTCTGCGAACTATATTCGTTATTGTTTCGTTACAGGAAACCGCACACCCTATCGAACCGTTGACACGTTTAAATTCGAACGTGGTTTGTTTACAAACGGCCATATGAGGTTGTCATTAACAACTGCGAAATTTTTAATTTCTTTTTAATCGAAATCTTCCATTTAATGAAAAAAATGAAAAAAATGAAAAAAAAAATGAAAAAAAAACCATCAACAAGCATTCTTGCTCTATTAACTCTATATTTCATCTATGCGTGTGTACGTGTGTGTGCAATTTGACACACAAAGGAATGACAATAAATCAAATTCGCCTTCAAATTATGTTGACACCAATCAGGTTTAGTGCCCGAAAATTCTCAAGAGCCATCAAAGCGTAAATCGAGTAGAGTAATATCGCAACTACCTTTATAAACTTTCGACATAAATAACGAATTCCCTTAAACATTCGATTCTTTAATTGCCATAAAGTAAAAGGGAAGAAAAACGCCTATCTTCTTCAGATAACTCTTGGCAAGTAGTTATTCGAAAAATTAACAATATTTCAAATGCGCGCCCAAATAAGCACTTTACGAAAAAATTCTAGTTTTCCAGTCCGTTATCTATAATTTATATTGAAGGTATTTTTACAACTTCTTATACTCGATGTGAAAGATGACAAATATTTTCCGTTTTCTTCATATAAAATGTTTTTTAATAAATTCAAAAATCACTAAAAAAAAAGAAACAATCCACCTTTTATGCCGAGTTCAGTTTGGAATTTAATAAATACCTCCGAATTTATTAATTGCTAAAATCATTCGTAAAAACGAGCCATCTTTTTTTAATATACACATTTGAACGTTGCTCCTTTGTTCCTTTTGTTTTTTTCTTTGTGCCACCTTGGGTGACCCAGTAGAAACTATCAATAATAATCTTCAATCAGCTGTCAATAGTTTGTCAACATGGTTCAAACGATGGCGTATAGTGATCAATGAGGATAAATCTGCGCATATAACGTTTACAAATAAGAAGAACTGTAATATATCGGATATTTATATTAACAGTAAGGTTATACCTATTAACGAAACAGACAGTAAAATACCTCGGAATTCACTTAGATAAAAAATTAACTTGGAAGACACACATAGGAAAGAAAAGGAATGAAATGAACTTGAAATATAGAAACCTACTGTGGCTTTTGCGAAGAGAATCAGAACTGTCCCTGGAAAACAAAGTACTACTATAGAAACAAATATTGAAACCAATCTGGACATGCGGATGTCACAACTCTGGGGATGTGCTAAGCCGAGTAACATTGCGCAGATACAACGTTTCCAAAATAAAATCCTGAGAGAAATTACAGATGCCCCGTGGTACATTACCAATCATACATTACATACAGATCGGCATATAAGTACAATCAGTGAAGAAATCAAAAAAGTTGCAAAACAGTACGGTCGAAAATTAGGACGCCACACAAATAGCCTGGCCGTTGCATTACTAGATAATTCCAATGAAATAAGACGCTTGAAGCAGATGAAGCCAACAGACTTACTATAGGGTTCAAATATATTAAGCCGGATACCAGATGAAACTCATATTGCTGGATAGGAGTTTCCACAAATTACCATCACTCACACGCCAAGTGCTAGATAGCCCACAAGGCTAGTCGCACACTCGCGGAAGAAAAATAAAAATAATAAAAAAAAAAAAAAAAAAACCTTGTGTAACTCATTATCTTATTTCTCTTGTTTATTCCATCATTTCCACCATTACGCGTTCTTCTTTTTATCTTTTATGGTCTTCTGTTGTTTTTCTTTTCTGTCGAAGCCATTTCATCCTACATCATGCTCGCATCTCAAAAGCTTCTAGTTTTCGTTGTTCTTCTATATGTGTACGATGTTTCCCGGCTGCACAAAGATTTCGAACATCTTGATACAACTTTTTTGTTTGTCCGAATCTACGTGTGCTGATGTTAGCAGACCCTTTTTTCTTTATAAATGCTTTTTTGGCTAATTCTTGCGGTACAAAAAATATTGTGAATAGTAAAATGTTAAAATTTGAGAGTAACAAAAAAAGTATATTCTCATGTACGATTTTTGGCGGATTTTTTTTTTTTTTTACTTTTTTCGGAGAAGAGAAAGTATTCGGATCAATTAAATTACGCACTATACAAAAGAAAGAATTATTTTTTAATTTAATTCGATTTAATTAATTTCGTTAATTTCTTGTGATATCCCTAAATCTTTACCGTAAGCTAAAAATGTTGTTAAATGACAAAAGAATCATTTTCTTTAAAAGTAAACTTATCAATTTAAATTATAGAATTATCGCTGGTTAATTAGAATTAGCTTAGAAAAATCTTATTTGCCTGCACATTTCAAATTTCCCCACTCTACTATCGTCGATTACTCTCCACCTCTAATTTTGTTATCTCAGATGCCAAAAACCCCAGTATACCTGTGACTATCTTTTTAATCGAAACAATTCACCAAACTATATCCAAAAATTAACCTATCAAAAGTACAAAACCAACCCCCTCTTAACCGTATTTTCTCAACCTCCACCGTGGGTTTCTCAAATTCCGGAGATCTGATTAGGTTTAACAAAACTTCTTAGACTAGCTGATAAAAATATAATCTTCGGAAAATTACAACTAATCCTCCAAAAGAATATCCTAAATCCACAACCAATACTACACCGACGGTTCTAAAACCCAAAAAATAGTGGCTTGTGCATACTCTGTGAATAAAAAAAATACTCTCACATCTCTTAAGCAACCGCCTAACTATCCTAACAGCTCTCTTATTATGTCTCCAATATTTTCCTTACTCCACTGTCAACCAAACCTTCCATTTCCATCAAACCCAATTACTCAGCGCATTAAATTGGTTCTAAACACAATGCATCTGCAGTCCATTTCAACAAAATTTATCTGGATTCCAGGTCATGCAGGAATTCCTGAACATGATACGTCGGATTTGGCCGCTAAATTCAACAGCACAATTTCTATACTTATTCGTCCTATTGCTGAAGATCTCAAACAATATTCTAAAGAGCTAATACTTTTTATTTGGAAGCACCATTGGCATAACATAGAAAGTAATAAGCTCTCAAAGAAAAGCCGATACAGTGGAACTCCTCAAACCGAAAGTCACGTCAAGAAGTGATTACTCGGCTACGTACTAGACACACCTGATTTACTCACTCCCATCTCTTATCAAATCTCTTCCCTCCCGACTGTCCTCATTGTGGCAAAGAGGGCTTAACGGCTGATCATATTTTCACATGCTTAAAGACAGCTTCTCTCCGACTCTCTCTCTCCCTCTCTCCACGTTCCTTCAAGCCGTGTTCTAGCTCTCAATGATTCCTCCAACTCCGTAGATAAAACAATAAATTTCCTTAAACAAGTCAAACTTTTCCATCTCATTTAATCTCATTTCCTTCCTAATTGAGCCGTGAACCCCTCTGTGTAGCTATGTGGCTGCTCATTAATTGAATAATAAAAAAAAAAAAAATCGTTAATTTCTTCAGGAAAAAAAAAAAGTTACTAATCCACCAGAGTTTTTTGTTTTTTTTTTACTTCTTTTTTCATAAGCACGGAGATTAAACAGCTATTTAAAAAAAAATATACAAAGTTCTAACTAGACCTAACGTTTAACCTATTACATAAAATAATTTGTGTTTGAAATAATTTTATATAATCGGATATGGACGCCAGGCTATACGCCGCATCATTGTAAAATTGTCCAAATTGTGTTCCTGTTCTGAAGCCAAGTAAATATTATAGGTTACCCATTTCTCTCCTCAATGTGATATCCAGAACACATTGGAAAAAATGGTGAACAGACACCTTCTCTTATTCACTTCCTCGAACAAAACATTCTCCTTTCCTGTACACAAACCGAAAGGTTTGTGATCATCTGATGAGCCTACACAATGGTAAATTTCAACGGCATTTCGCCGCCGACAGAGTGTACATGCAATATAAAAACCGTTTGATCGCGTTTGGTGACGGAGACAATTAATAAAGCTACTGCCCGCTGCGTTAACTGGCAAAATGGCTTGCTATTGAACCACAATTTTCTAACAAATATTAATTGTCAAGTTAAGACACTGCGCCACTACTAATTCAATAACTATGTCGCTGGAAAATATGGTATTCTACAAAGCTCTGCCCTAAACGCAATTTCGTTTATATTTTTCATAAATAATATAACCGACCGTTCCACGCCTCCCGTTTCTGCCCGACTTTATCTTTATCTTCCAGTCTTCCTTCCAATGTTCAAAATACATATTCCCAAAAAACTAAAATAAATACAATCCCGGTCAAGTAACAATGGTCTAGTTTTTTCTCTTCCAAAACAATATACACCGAATTCCGTAGAAGACGTGGTGTACCCTCACCTAGTATTTCTCTCGCGCTAAATAATAATCATATAATTTTCCGATCCACTGTTAAATTCTTGGGACACTATTCTTCGACTGCAGGCTATCTTGGTGTCCACAGATATCAGGGTTTTAAAGAAAAGTATCTAAAATCCCGCGTTATCATTAAACATTTACCAAATCCCAAATATAATATATCCCCACCTTAAGCTTCTTCTCTCAGTATATAAATCCGTTATTCTATACAAAGTCATATACAGGTTCCCACAGCCTACTCCCAAGGAAAATATTCCTTAATCAATTCCTTAGATGCAATCCATCCTCCGTTCGATCCTAGGAACTCGCTGAACGACTCCAGCAAGCAATTCGTTAGGATTCTCGCCGTTGTCATACTATAGAAAATACCATGGGCAATCTCCTGCCCTTAACCCATACTTCGTTGTCTGTTGTTAATTCCTCGAGCATACCCAACTTATTAAATTTAAATAACGTAAACCCAAGAAATCCTATAAGACTTCACATTAGTACCACCAAGACAGTCTTTGATAATAAAAGCAGACACCATCACTAGAAGTCATATCCAGCCCTGAAACAGAAAATGTAATAACTACCCGAATCCTCCATAGTATCGTTGATGCACGGAAGGCCAGGTGACGTTTATGTGGACCCCCAGTCATGCGGGAGTATCGGGGAATAAACATAGGCGAATATGATGGCACAGACAGCTCTACGAGTTCCTCAAAACAGATATTCACCTCCCCCTTTATCTATGACGCGATTATTTTTAGTAAAAAGCAAACAATAATGGAAAGAACAACGGCCCGCGTGCCAGACTTTTCTGTTCCACGTAAAGTTGACGACCGAACCACAGTAGTGGTCCCTGTGAATTGTCCCAGCAGAGACTTCAATCAGTTGCCTGCGGACAGGTCGTGCCGCAATCTCGCACAGCAGTCTTTTGAATGGGACACCTTCTCCAACACAGTGCCCTTTCTGTTCAGGTCTTTTCACCACAACCCTTCAAAACATATTTGTAGAATGTACACTGACATTCCTGCCAATATAAAACACTTCCGGATGTGCTATCAAACACCCAACCAGCACTAAAGTTAGTCATCAGTTTTCTAAAAATAAATAAAATAAACAAAACTAATTTAGCCGCAAGCAGTATGGCGCGATAGCCACGCGGTTAAATATGGCAAACCGTAGCACAGTGGGATTAAAAAAAAAAAAGTATTTTGTTTTTTGTCTCTGATTTTGTAAAATAAGTTTGCTAATAAAAGTGTTATTATTCTCTTTCGGTAATTTATCAACTTTTTATTGTTTTATTATTTTAGAGGAATACACTTTTGTAAATTTTGTAATTTTATTATTTACATATTTCGTAATAGAATTTGAGGTGTTCTTGTTCTTTTATCTAGGTGTTTTATTTACTTTTCTTCTGTAATCTTGTCTCTGTATAGTTTAGTACTTCTCTAAATGTAAATCCCCATCCACAGACGTTACAATTTTTTTACTTTACCCGTCAATTCTGGTAAATTCTATGCAAACAATATTGTAATGTTCATTACAAGGTAAAGGGATAAAATAAGAAATAACAAAATAGAAAAAAAAATAATGTGGAAAAAATGATGCGAGTGTAAATGTGCACGTGCCTGAAATCCTGTGGTCGGTCGGGGGTGAAGAACCAATCATCAACCACCGCAATAAGAAGCGAATACCTGATCCGAAAATGGCCAGCGACCAGGGGCGGCAGAAATAAAGAAGAAATGGCTAAAGATCAAATAAAGATTTTCACTTGCCAGTTAGTCACGTTTTACCTGGTTCGAGTAATTACTCATCTCCCGAATACGTCCAACTAAGGACCACGCAAAATAACTATAGCACGACCCCATTAATCTGAATCGTATTTCTGTCTTCTATTTCTTGTTTTCTTATTTCCATGTTTTGTAGATGTTTCCTCACTTCTACAAACCATGTAATTTGTGTTTTCCTATTTTTATCGAAGAAATCGATTATATTCTTTTCGTTAATCTCGGCGTATTCATCCTTTCTAGAAGGTCGTAAAAGGCTATTCTTCTTTTGCGCATGGTATCTACTATAGTATCTTTTATTCTTCTGTATCAACCCTGGTGGGGATCATCCGAATTTATAAACCCCTATTTAATGTTACAATATAATGCATACAAGTGCGGGCTCAGTACTAATCTCGTAATACTCTTATATCTGTTTATACTTTTTTTTTTGAAATTATTAATTTTAATTTCGGTATGTCTTCTCACTCGAAGTGTTTAATAAATTAAATTAAGTGTCTAATTTTAGTTTTCCTAATAGTTTTATAAGTCGGTTTATATTTATGCCATCGAACACTTTTGTGATAGATAAAGTCAAGGTCGCTGTTTTACTTTACTCATTAAAATTCCTTAATTATGTTATAACGTTCCGGAAATTAACGAGTTTTCGTATTACTCATACTTCGGCCTCTATCATTCCATCTTTGCTTCTCGACCAATTGTAACTTATGTAGAAAATAAATTAAAATTTAATCGTTCAACAACCTTCTCGACACCTTCGTAAATAATTAAATTCCGCGAAACAACGATTAAAGCGAAAACAAGGTAAATCGAAGAATATAGCGAAATGAAAAAAATTTGAAATTTTCTTTTTTAAAATGACCGAATATAAACAGCTCATCGGATACTATTAAGAAAGCCACAAATTGGGTACTTTATCAGAATTCAACAGTTTTACCTATACCCCCGTAACTCATTTTTCTGTCATACTCGGATGCAACGTTACTGAATTCTATTCGATCGTTTTGATTTCGTTACTGTCTTTGCAATTTTTAGCACTCAGAGAGAGCCAGGTAAACTGTTATATTCGGGGCACCAGTTCGTTTTGCGCTGTTATAGTTCATATTGATACGTACGTCGTCACTACCTTTTAGTTCGTTTCAACTTATTTCATGTTTCATTGCAAATTAATGAAAAATATTAATTTATTTCAAAATAATTCAAATTAATTATTTTTACAATAGTTCAAAATTTTTGAAATATTTTTCCCACTTCATTGGTCTTAATATATTTCAAAGTGTGTAAACTATTTCAAATTTACTCATAACCATGGATGGCTATAAATCCAAAAGCTAAATTCTGACTACACATTTGTAATTTGATTATTGGATACAAAATGAAAAAAATATTTTTATTTGTTTTAAAAATTTTACTTTACTATTTCAAAGATATTCACAAAATTCTAGCCACTAAAAAATGTTTAAGTTAATTTTATTTTAATTATAAATTTTAAAACAATGTGATTTTGACCGTTGTAATTATTGTTCCCACGCCACTATAGATCGCGTGATTTATTGTCACATTTGTCACCACATGTCATCGACCGCTCATTTGCATGTGAATAGCCTATCGCGCCGTATTGTGTTATCTCACCGGGTTGGTTGTTATCGCGGTATTCCGGTTTGTCTTGTTTTTGTTGTTTTTTTATTGATTTTTTTTTGTTAATTTTTTAAATTATTATTAAGTATGCCCACCAAAATTAAATTGTGCGCGCTGTGTCAGCCCATGTATTTCCAGTTAATGCGATTTATGGAAGAAGAGTATCCAGTATTACATCGAACATCGAGTTTTTCCCTGTTTCAGGTTAAATTAGTTCAAATTTCTTTTTTTTTTTTTTTTCGTACGCCTCATTTCTTCCTACCTACTTTCGCGGTATTTTTTTTACAAAGTTTCGTTTGCTATATATTTAGGTTTTATATATTAAATATATCACCTATTTTAGAATTTATCCATCTCATATTCATTCTATATTATTTTAACGTTATTTTTAATATTTCCTTTTACGACTTGTTTTTACATCATTTACGGTGTATGTTCGTTACTTTTAAAATATTCCCTTTAAAGTATTTCGCTTTTTCCGCACCATTTTAAATATGTCCGTTACTAACATATTATTTTTCCGGGAAGTTTCACTTTTCCCGGTATTTTTCGTAGTTACGTACTTCGCCGTAATATTCATTTTTGGTCGTAATTTTAGTTCGTTCATTTTCGCTGTTATTCATGATGTGTGTTAGAACAGCGAAAATGAACGAACTAAAATTGCGACCAAAAATGAACTGGTGCCCTGAATATAACAGCTTACCGAGAGCCATATTGTCACCGGTTGCCCGTTTGGCAAATTGCACAGATCCGCATAAGTGAAATCGTTTTAATCGTCGAATTTGAACTTTGCTTTTTAGAACCAATTTAAAAAGTACGCGCTAATTAATGCCTTTTATCATTTCTCGATCTGCGCAAAATTAATGATCGCGAACTACCGATTATTGTTCAGGGTACCATCTTGTACATATTGCACAGTTTTGAGGAACAAAAAACAGATAATTAATACGGCTTGCGTGCGCCGTTAAAAAGATAATTGTGTACTTCTTTAACGTGAAAAACATTTTTAGGCTGGGGATAAACACTTAATTTTCATAGTGTACGATGTAGTAACACTATACTAGTATTTTGAAAAATTTATATCATCCTAAAAATAACGTGTTTCCACGCTTCTGCACATTTAGCATTTGCGTCATTCGATTTCTTTTTTTTTTTTTTTTCATTTCATTGCAGTGCCGCTGAATAGTTAAGTTAATTAGTAGTGGAGAGCTTTTGTTCTTCTCATGGATGTACTTGCACATTACGAACGGGGTAACTGCAAAAATCAATTTTAATAAACCATATTATTGACGTTCATCAAACCTATAAAGTATATTAAAAAAAAAAAAAAAAAAAAAGAGAATGAGAAAGAAGAAAAATTTAAAACTAAATAGAACTGTTTTCTTAAAGATAACTAAAGGAACAGTAGAAAAATGATGAAGTTTAATTAAATTAACTCAACGGCTTTGTTGAAACTTTTTTTTCTCCGTTACAAGGGAATTTACCTTCTTGTTAATTTCACTAAAGTAATTTAGGCACCTTTTACGAGATTACCTTAATTATTTCAATTAAATTTGCTATATTTTATTTCGTCTAAATACTGCTTTTGAAAAGTTTCAACCAAGTAAATTACGAATTTTTGAACTTTCAAATTTATAAAGGGAGACTTAATTTGATAAGTACAATTAAAAAGAAAATTACGCTATTGTTCGAGTCCTTCGTATTAACCTCATTGGAATTTACGAATTCGTCATCACATAAATAAATTTTGTTTCCAAATAACATTTAGAATCGTGGCTATAAATTAAAATAAACTGAATTTTTTAAATTTCAAATGTAAAAATATAATCGATTTTCAGTAATGTCAAAATTTTACTCTAATACAGTCAGTAATTCTGTTCCACATCATCTATATTATTTAACATTCTGCCACGCCTTTTAGGATTCATATTCGCATATATATATATATATATATGTATGTATATATGTGTATATATATATATATATGGCACTGAGAAGGCTTTTTCGAAATTAATATTTCAATTTTACACGTTAACCGATATAATGTTTACCCGCTTCGTAATATCTTAACTCCTTTACGTTTCGAATTTCACACATTATCAGTCCCATTATTTCACTCGCTTAAAATGAGATCTCCCCAAATCCTAATTTAATTATTTACCTTGTTTACGTGCTGTTTTCGACTAGAATGATTATTTTTAAATTTATATTTTCTTATAATTATCCGCTAGAATTAACGATAATTTGATATTATTTCATTTGCCACCACTCGCTGCTGGAGGTATTCTAAATAGTATTTTGTAGCGCGAGCCCAGGTAATAATCATTGTTGTCACCCGTCTTATAAGATAACGTGATGGTTTATAAACCAAAACCCTCCCACGAGTAAACCCTAATCAGTCTCAAACCGGGGAATATTTCTTTTTTATTATTTTTTTTCATTTTTATTGTCGTTGCTTTCCTTTCTGTATTTTTGTTTATCCTTCCCGTCCAGATTTATAATTAGTTGCGTGCACAAAAGCAATTATTATCTGGAGTCACTCTTTTCAATTTTATTGCTAATTCTTTCGATTTTAAAATTAAGGCATAAATTAGAGCGACCATCATGTTAATCCGATCGCTACAGCGCCCTAGAATCATGTCCCAACATCTGCAAACTTAACCTTAGCAGATTCCTTGAGAACATCTAACAACCTTTCTATATCCGTGTCTCAAGTAGTGTTAAATAAACTCGCCTCTTTCCCTAACCACAGTCACATGTATACCGACGCAGCTAAAGCGAGTCCTACTAATTCTGCTTCACCAACTGCATGCGCTTATAAAATTGGAGCCGTAAAATGTATACCGAGCGCCTAAACGACTCTACTGTTCTGTTTTAGAGGCAGAAATGTTTGGGATCCTTCTTTATCTTGAGACATATTCTTCCAACCCAGCGTCTCAAAATGCCCTTCTTATTACCGATTCGCCTTAATCTATCAAAGCCATCCAGAGCCCAGACAGTTGTAACTCTCTACTAACTAAAATAAAAAACCTGCTGTTCGAACTTTCGCGATCCGATGTATATGTCACACATTCTTACGGGTACCTGGACATGTTAAGGTTCCTGGCAAACTTGGCTGCTACGGCAACTCTGTCTAGCCCGATGCCGTTCAACGCTGTACTACTTCGATTAGGACCGTCAGTCTTTCTGATGCACTTTTCTGAAGAGCGGAGTAGACTATGCTCAGAACAAACGACCTGGCTCAGGTTTATAAAGTGTCAAACACCGACCCATGGTGGCCGCCGTTCCCCATCTCACGTGGGGATTTCTCGATTCTGTCGAGACTGCGCCTGGGGCACACTGCACCGTCACACAACTACGACTCTGAAGAAGCTCTCTCTCCGTCTTCCTGTCCTCTTTGCCGGTTCATGGCCTCACCAACCGTAAAGCACCTGTTGAAATGATGCCGGCATACTTCCCGTACTTCTAATTATACCGCACTCCACCGTGTCTGTTGTCGAACCAACCGGATTTTGTTCGAGCAGTGTTGAATTTTACAGCATCCAGCAGACTGTACCGCCTTCTGTAACTTCCAGTGAGTCAAGGTGCCGCAATAGCCTAGGTAGAATTATTAAATTTATAATAAAAAAAAAACAAAAATAACTTATATAAATTGGCAGCTATCTCTTTTAAAAATCCCAACATATTAGCAATAATTAAAAAATAATATATTTAATCGTTTCGAAACTTCAAACTTCATGAGCGCGAAATTGTGATCATGAAAGTTTTAAACTTTGAAACACGTTAATAGTAATTAAATTGAATTATCTTTAAAAAATGTTTAACATTACCATTACACTAATAAAATAACATAATCCTATTAATAACAACTTTGGATAGTTTTAGAATAACTAAGTTCTCACATTAATTTGCTGCCCAAAAGCGTCTTACAAAAATTGATAATATTTACAATTAAAATAACATATTAGCCTATTCATTTTCACTCATTCAGTCGGATTTTCAGTCACAAAATTTATATCAGTAAAATAAAGAATTTAAACAATTTAGTCTCTTAAAATTTTCAACATAGAGAGTTTAACATTGTTTACTTCACTGGTTTGTCCATAGCGATCCGGAGTAATCGATATGTATTAACCCGCGCGATCTTGTCACTTTATATTTCTACCGTTAAGCATAATTTAAAAACATCGGTCACGTTATGTCCGCTCTACAACAACTAAACATCCAAATCTCAATACTGGCCCGGGACCTGATATCTGCTATACCGCCGTGGTACCACCGAACCCAGGGCGGCATACAGAGTATCGGGAATGCGGAAAACCCCGTTAAAACGGCCAGTAAACGTGTGTCAACTTCAAATGTAATAGTACCGTTTACCGACTTTAAACATCAGCTTAAACGTCATTTCAACAATATCTGGAACAACAACTGGCAAACTTTACCTAGAGAAAATAAATTACGCTCCATAAAATCGTCTACGAAACCCCGTGGCTTTCCTCAAATCTAGAAAGCAGAAATCAGGAGGTTATGCAGATTACGACTTGGGCACACACTCGTCTTACACACTCATATTTATTAAATAAAGAACCTGCGCCTCAGTGCCCGACATGTGATTGCCAATTAATCGTCGAACACCTACTGATTAAATGCCTAATTTATGATCATTATCGGAAACAACATGGAATACCATCGAATTTAAAGGATTTGTTGTGCAATAAAGAAACCGTGCTTAATCGATTATTTCGATTTCTAAAATGTTCTAATTGACTAAAGAGCTGTTTTAATTTTGTTAATTTTTTTGTTAATTTCTGTTTCTTTTTTTTTCTTTATTTTCAATTTCCGTAATTTTGTAATTTTTTGCCGTATCTCTAGCCTCAGTTGCTGTATATGACACATAAATAAATAAATAAAAAATAAAAACTTTTTTATCGTACCATTTTTATTATATTGAACATTTGAATTTAAAAACTCACAATTAACGCTACGTGCAACTTCTTTATCCTACCTGCTTCAACTATTACACAAAGCTAAATTGATTCCATATATTACAACAACTAGTACACCGTTAATCTTCTTAGGTAATTATAAAACACACTCGCCGTTCAGGGTATTTACGTATACCAGCGCTAGCTGTAATTTCCAACTGCTTAGTCAATAATGATCTTATAATCCTACTTCCATCTTTCCGTACGCACTTCCAATTCCACGCATAACACCTTTTGCACGATTGATCTTGCCTTCGTTTCGTTGCAACTCTATTTTCGCATTTGAATATTTCGGTTTATCGAGATTTATGCTCTAGTGATCATTTTCCCATCTTTATCAATTTTCCTATCCAAGCTCTAAATAAATATTTAAATGGTAGGCAAAGGCGATTTCTTTTCCATAAAGAAAACTAAGAAGAGTAATCTATGAAAATTTTACAGTCCCTCCCCAGCCACCTTGTTCTATAGAAAAATACTTAAAAACGCATATAAACTCCGTTCAAGAGGCAACATTAACCACGGTGATGCCCTGAAATTAAAGCAACCATTTCCCACAGATAACGTGCTTTGAGAAAGTATAAGAGAATGTAGACGCTTATGGACCTAATCGAATTCAAAAAAAGGAAGGGCCAAGGCTCGCCTTCTGATTCGAATTTAAAAACGAGAATTAAGGGCATCATTCGTATTTTCAATGTCTCAAGATGTGCACCCTCTGCTATTATGTGGAAGAGAATCAAAACACTGAGTGGTGCTGTAAATACTCCTGTAACATTTACTCTATTCATAAACGATCGCTAGTCACAAATGAGTCGGCAGTGGCAGATGCTTTCGTGGTTTACTTCGCTAATGAATCCTCATTTTAAAAAATTTTTAACCTCAAAAATTAAAGTAGAATCTCAGCCTTATGTTTTTTCTCTCATTATTCTCATCCTTTCAATTTCCCATTTTCAATCGCCAAGTTAAATTATCAACTTAATAATAATACAAAGAATAGTGCACCAGGATCTGATTCAATTCATCCATTTCTGATAAAACATTTACCCGCATCTGCTAAAACATTTCTCCCATTTATTTACAATCAAATTTAGTCTTACGGTCTCATCCTTAATTGTTAGAAATCATCCTTAATAATCCCAATCTTAAAACCAAAAAAAATACCCTTCCTTACTCCAAAACTATCGGCCGATTTCCTTAATCAGCTCAATTTCAAAATTAATAGAGAAAATGGTTAATAGAGATGGCTTCACTTTTTTCTCGAATCAACCAGTGGATTTTCCTCAATTCAGGCCGACGGCCGAAAATCAAAATCAGCATCCCCTGACCTTCTTGGCCTACAAAGACAGTTCTCGGAAGCCCAATGCAAAATCTCTATTCAGTCCTTTTCGACGCAGAGAAAGCGTTCGACTGATACGGAGTGCTTTTAAAGTTGAAGAACGCCGGAATAAGCGGAAACATGGGCAATTACATCATGATTTGTTCTATGAGTTTCCCAGTTTGCGTCGGTCCATGATTACTAAATTATCTCGCCTCCGTTTCCCGCATAATCTCCTTCCTTCTTCACTAAATCGCTTTTCTTTAGCTGCATCTCCTAATTATCCATTAGATCCTGAACGTACCCAGTATGTTTGTGATGCGAATCACGTGCTCTTCGAGTGCTCCGGTTTATCTCGCGAGCGTGAGTTACTTTATTATTATCTTTTAAAGCTTGTTCTTCCTGCTCCTTTCAACGCCTCTTATGTTCTTTCTCTACCTATTCTCTCTGTTGTTTCTGTCCTGGGTGTGTCCCTTGATTCCATTGTCGACAGAATAAAAATATACATTCTATTCCATGTATCTATTCCTTTTTGCTGGGCTAATGCTCTTTGGTAGCAAACCCAAGAGGGGTAAAAAAAAAAAAAAAAAAAAAGATACATCATGATTTACCTAGTGAACAGAACAATTAAGGTAAAAGTTGGTTCATCGATCTTTTCGGTGTTATCAATAGATTATCCTACAAGGATCGGCTTTGAGTGTAACATTATTCATTCTTTACATGAATGACATTGTGGACTATATACGGCCGCCTGTTTCAGTCCGTCTATTCATAGATGATCTAAACATATCCGCTTCCTCTAATTTCCCATCCAATGTTCAATCTATCCTACAGTCTACAATAAACAGATTATATACTGATAACAATGGTTTGCAGTTTTCCACAACAAAGTCTGTCTGCGTTATATTCCCGCAAAAGCCGTAGAGAAAATCCCAGAACCGTTATTTCTCCTTTCCTTAATACCTCTTGTCTTTCTTTCTGTTCGTTCGTTAAATTTTTGGGTCATATTTTTGATTCTAAATTGTCTCGGGTTCCGTACATATCCAACTTCAAAATCAAATGCCTAAAATCCTTTTCTATATTAAAATGTCTTTGCAATCGGAAATACCACACATATATACATCGTAAATTATTATTAGTAATTTATAAGACGTTAATACGTAGTAAGCTAACATACAAATGACGATCAACTGTTTGTTTAATATGATTTATTAAAAGAGCCTTACTTCGATTAAACGTAAGATCGGTTGTTATCCGTTAGAAGGAAAATGGTAAACATACGTATCAATTCCAGTGAGAAACATTCAAACAAGCCGAGTGAAACCAACCCCAGGCGGCGTCTCCCAGCTCAAATCTTCGACTGTACGAAACTTTACTAACACAACTCACTGTTTATTTCCACCTCGTCCAATATAATTTAAAACTCTTCAATTCAACGTTTAAACCTGAAACGGTTAAATATGAAAAGAACGTATCGGCTTCACGTTTTTAGAACCCAATATCCTGTTCAACAGCGTGCTTTATTAACACGTTTCACGAATGAACTGATAGAGTAACCTTTTATAAGTTCGACTATTTATCGTTGGATGAAGTAATTTCAGTAGACAGAGTCGAAAGTGGTTCAAATATTTACCAATTTCACCACATGCTGCACACTACATTTTACAACTCCGTTGCATCAATAAATATCTAAACAGCCATCCTCATGCTAATAGGTGCCTGAGAATTATCTCTTGAAAATGTTTATTGTTCGTACGCATGATGGACACAACAACCGAAAGAATACCCACATTGGATATGAGTGCCACTAAAATTTTTTCTTTCGAAAAATGTTGATTTTCTTTCGGAAAATGTTGATTATAGAATCCTTCAATATTTAGTTGCGCAAATAAACGTCATTATGTGTTGCACACACTAAGCCAAATGACTATTCCCTTGCAACTAAAAAGTAGGCGGCCGGTCGTACAACTAATTGGCGAAAATGTGCTACAAAATTAATACCTCCAAAAAATGACGTATAAAACCAGACCGTAATTTATTTGGACGGGATTTCAAAGAAAAAGAAAAAAAAAAAGCCGATCAGTGAATAAACATTTTATTCGCTTTTCGCTTTGACCGCAATTATTATTGATAAAAATACTTTCCCTATCTGCCTTTGAATCTAAACAAATGAGCATATATTTCGCTTCAGCAGTTAATACTGATAAAATAAATCGCAAAATTATAAAGAGGAAATTTATATGCACATCAACAGAAATAACTATATATATATATATATGTATATTATTCTTAGTTTTAACATTGTATAACGAAAATCTAATTAGCATAACTGCTCGTCGCTACCGAAATTTAAATAAAAACCGAATTTATCCGATTACAGAGTAGAAATTGATGAAATAAAACGTCGTTCCCGAAGAGAGGCCATTTTATTTAATTAAACCGGCCATCGTTCACCTAGTGGCCAATTCGTGAAATATTAACAAACGGAGCATGTAAACGGCTTGAAAATCGGTTTTTGTTGATAGAAAACCCGATTAACAAATAGCGCATATCGATTTTCATAA
The DNA here is from genome assembly GCA_039619475.1 of Icerya purchasi. Classification (NCBI taxonomy): domain Eukaryota; kingdom Metazoa; phylum Arthropoda; class Insecta; order Hemiptera; family Monophlebidae; genus Icerya; species Icerya purchasi. The sequence continues at coordinate 97,431,241 of CM077115.1, forward strand.
AACGCGTACACACTTACGCCAAACCGTTCTCACTATTAATTCCGCCTAAATTTTTATTTAGTCCGAACCTAACCGTTGATACTGATCGTGTGCTTTTACATTTGCGCATTATCTTTTAAGATTAATAAATTAATAAGTACCGCGCAGCATAACTAAATGACAAACAATTTCTAAGATTTATATAATAAATATTCTCAACTTTGAGCGCATTCTGGGACATCGTTAATCAAATTTAGAAAGGGAAAATCAACGGTAACTCTGCTCAGAACTTTTACATCTGCGATAAATAAGGGATTAGCATCCGGCAAACAATTTTTGATAGTCTTTCTAGACCTTACTAAGGCTTTTGATTTAGTGGATAGGGAAATATTGATAGAAGACCTAAGCAATATAACAGGGAAATATCTTAATTGGTTTAGATGTTATTTACATGAAAGGGAATGTTTAGTGAAAATTGGTAATGAATATAGTGTGATATGGGGAAAACGAAATGTGGAGTAGGACAAGGAACTATATTAGCACCGTTACTGTTTTTAATTTACATCAACTCCATTCACAATTGTATTAGGAACGCCAAACTTTACGCATATGCTGATGACATTGCTCTAGTAATTGAACACCAAGACGTAGAAATAGCAGAAAGGCTGCTTCAGAAAGACTTTTGAATATGGTTTGCAGATGGGTACACGATAAAAAATTATTAATAAATGCCAAAAAATCAAAAATGATGTATGTAAGAACACCGAGTAGATTTAGAAAGTTCGTGCCTAAAATAGTGTTGCACCAAGTAGATTGCCTTCATGGAGCGGAAGTATGCCGTTGTGAGCCGTTCGAAACGGCTGATAATTTCAAATACCTGGGAATAACATTCGATAAGGCATTAACTTGGAGAGTTCACATAGATAACATTGCTAGGAAAATTAGTATGCCGGCGTTATACAAATTAAAACAAGTTATGAATTACAGAACTACAAGACTGTGTATTTGACTCATTAATAATGACTCTAGGATTAGATACGGACTCGAAATTTGGGGGGAGGCAAAAAAAACGGAATTAAGGAAAATTAGTAGGCTACAGAAAAGATGTTTAAAAATTTTGTTACCGATTCGGAGAAGTGCGAATCTTGTAACGAATTCTACTTCGGGTGGGACAATAATAATAAAGAAATGTCGCCAAAAATGTTTTTTTATTACAGTAAACTTTTAAGGTATAAAACAGAAAAAATAAGATTACCGACAAGGGAAATATGGGACTGGGAACTATAAAAATTTATGTTTTATAAGACCTAGAGGGATTAATAATAAAATTGATGATGTCGAAGAGGAAGTTATGAGTCATTTACACTGGGTAACTTACCAAAGGAATTAAGAGACGAATGTAATTTGAATATATATGGAAAGACAAAATAAAAATATGGTTTAGGAAAGGAACAGCGATAAGACGGGTAATTGATTGAAAGAGTAAATAATTATAAATGATGTAATGGAAAAAAAACCAATGTTTAGTACTCAGTTCTAGCTTCATTACTTATGGCTTATGTGTAAATGTTGTTTTAGGATGTGTGGTAGGTATAAATGTATTGATTTAAAAATTAGACATAGAATAGTAAACAATAGAAGTTAAGTTGAATTAAGTAATTATATATAAGACGAATATGATGTATTAGACTTAAGATGTGTATTTAAGAAATAAAAGATATATAATTATGTTGGAAACACACAGACGGGCAATTGCCTTGTGGGACCCGCAAATTATTTAAAAAAAAAAAAAAAAAAAACAAAAACATGTAAGAGCGTGATGTTAGTGAGAATTGTCCAAAAAACGTTCCGGGCCGAGTATTAATTTTGAAAATCGTTCAAATCTTATAATATTCGTTAATTTACGAATTATTTTTCAAAAATTGAACATATCTTTTTTTTTTTACACGCTGTATACCATAACCAGCAATGTATACAATATGAAACATAATTTGCTGTTCGCCCCTTCTCTCGATTGGGAGTAATGGAGCTTTTATCACTTGAACCGTTACATTAGTGTCGGATATGAGAGGTTTAAACTAGTTTTGTATAATATTAACATTAAAAAACGGCACTTCCGTCTGCGTTTGTAGAACATCCCGATACCATCTTCTTTTTAATCGTCTCGCAGGGTTTCCGGGCGCAGAGTCCGTCTGTACAACTTCCTAATGTTGGCGTTATCGTGGAATTTTAGTTGATTAAAAAATTTCTGAAAATTTATCGATAGATGGAATGTGAAGATCGTGATATAACCTTGGATACGTATTTTGTTGCCGATGTTATCATGCGTAATATTTTGACCTGCCGGCGCTACCGCATATTTCGATTCCGTATTTCCATATTTCGGCGATGACCGTCAAGTAAAGAAGCCGTTTTAGATTTAAGTTTAAAAAGGACTACCGGCCCGGTAACGGGTGTAGAGTGGTGACCTGGCGTATCTCGTTTAACTAATTCCCCCAGCAGTTAAATGAAAAATTCCGACTTTGTTGGAACGGAAATCGGAAATAAATATGAAAAAATTCAAAGTAAACTACGAGTCTATTTCGGAAAAAATGTTTTATCTTGGTCATGGTATTTTTAAAAATGAAACGATTCTATTTGAAATATGTGAAACAATAAGAATTTCTATCGGGGGCCTGCCATTTTCAAGAATGACGAAACCGAAATAAATTTGAAGCAGAAAAGTTAGAGTTATTTCATCTTAGAATGCTTTAAAGAAAAATTTCACCACAGTTTGTTGTTTTTTTTTGTTTTCTTGAGAAATTTTTCTTTGAGTACTAAAAATCGACGAAATACGACGTTGCACAGCTGTTGTTTTGCAGTCAGCGATAATGGAAAAAGTTCCAACTAGTAAATTATCGAAAAAATTTTCGGTTGAAAGCAATCGCAGAACTTCTAAATAATCGTGAGTTAAAATTGAAAATCTCGGAAGATTTATAAAACAAAAAAAGAAAAACATTCGAAAATCAAACATGAAAAAACACTAATAATAATGGAATACATATATGTATATATACATATATACATATACATATACATATACATATACATATACATATACATATACATATACATATATATATATATATATATATATATATATATATATATATATATATATATGCACAAATATACGTATATGTGTGTGTTATGTATGTGTATACGTTTATATGTTTGAAGTTTCCTTAATATTTCAGATAGTCAAAATGTAAACTATTGTAATCAACCAGCGTAAATAATGAAAATAATATATTGCGAAAAATTTGTTTATTCGTTTGACTTGCACTTTATGCGGTGAAAACCAAAACTGCATATAATTAAACTAAATCTATTAAATCGATTTCAATTTTTTTTTTTTACTTTTCTTTCCCTCAGTAATCTAGCATACATATAAGATAAAAAAAGAAATTACACATAAACACAAATGATCAAATTAAGATTAATAAAATAATTGGAAAATTAAAAAACACGTTTGATAGGGCACCTGTGTTTCCTCCGTTTCTAATAATTATTCATTTCACCTGTCAGTTAAATTACTCTTCCTGCATATTCATGGTTTCTTTCGCATCCCTTTCTTCTTCGATATTCTGATGTTGTTTCCATTGTTCGTATGCGCTTTGGCCATTCTTTGCTGCCTTTCTTCAGATTTCGTTTTTCCTTGATTTCTTCTCCACACTGTCATCTCCATCATCCGGATGATGCAGTTATTTGCGACGCCGATCATGCATTCATCTCTCTCCGTAGAGCGTTCTGCCTTGTATTCTTATTTGCTGAAGCAGCTTGGACTTCCTACTCCTTATTATACTTTCTATATCCTGTCCTTTCCTTACCAGATTAATTATTCCTTTTTAGATAACATTTCTGATCGGATCAAAATATAACCGACTTCTTTCCTTACCTATTGTTTCTGGGTACTTGGTTGACGAGCCCCCCCCCCCCCCCCAAAAAAAAAGAAAGAAAATTAAAACAAGATCGACACGAATATTAAACTTTAAATTGTACAAATAAATTGTTAAAGCATTTGTGTCAGTTGTTGAAGAAATGAATTAAAATTAAAAATTAAAACTTTTAATTTCTCAACTTATACATATACTGTGCAAAAAAAGTACATTACTAAGAACCGTAAATTTATTTACTGAAGTTTGTTTCATTATATCCAGTTTTGATTTATGAATAAATATGCGAAAAAAATGTTCATCCCTCCCATTTCAAAATTCTGGGCACGGCCCTGGGTGGATGAAATATAAAATTGTATCTCCGTCTAGATTTAATATCTTCCATATAAAAATTTTAATTAGTGATGATGTACTGTTTGTAACTGGTTTGGAAATAAAAAATATTTATTTATATTTTATTTAATTTATTTTATATCCCATTATTTATGTATTTTTTTCCATCTAACCTCTTTTTTTTTTTTTTTTTTTTTTTTATCGTCATATACACATCGTTTAGAACTTATTAGTGTAAAATATAACTAGTAGAAGTAAATTAACATTTATTTAATTAACAAAGTTAAATAATACACCAAAATCATTAAATAAAAGATGCAAAATATTATTTTTCATTTTTTATCTCAAGTACTGCTTATCAATTTGAAACAAATGCATTTCGTCTTAATGAAGTGGTGATGTCATAAACCATATTCGCTTAATTATAAAATTTATATAATTTTTATTCTTCAAATATATTTTTCATAAATTTATAAAAAATTACAAATTTTTAAGACACATTTTTTATTACATTACAAGATTTTTTTTTTTTTTTTTTTTTATGGCCCGGCTTTAGTTAACTATCAAGCCATTTAGCCACATTACAAGATTAATCAGACAAATACTATTAAAAATTTAACGTGTAGTTTTATTTTAAAAATTATTATTTGTTAATTATAACATAGGTGTGTACTCTTTATATATGTATTTTAAATTTCATTAAAAAAGAAATAGCTTTTGTAAGAAATTGTATCAGTGATTCTATACAGAATGCCTTAAATTCTATTCTTTGATAAATTTTAAGATTTCTGCGCTTAATTTAACTATATAATTTTATTTAAATTAATATTTAATATCATACATACTGTGTACAGTAAATAATTCAAACATTTAAGATATACATTATTATTTTTTTTTTTTTTAAATTAAAAATACGTTACAAAGAAATAGATAGATAAATAAGTAAAATTCTACAGAAGAACGCGCAATACACGACTTTAAACACATTTAAAACACATACAAAGCGAAAAACATGAATAACATCAAAAAGCTTGAAACTGTAATCTAGATGTTTTAGAATTACCAATAAAATTGTTAAATAGCTGAATAAGAACTTGATGGATCTATTTTACACCACAATAAATGTCTATCTACTTTTAGAATATAGATATACGCCCCCCCCCAATTCAAAAACCAACATTTATACCGTGTTCACAGAAACTTGTTATATTTGCCATTACCCATCTTTTGCTTCCTCAAAAAGACTAATGATGTCGTTTCGAAGGAGAACTAAATCTACCCCCCCCCCCATCTATCTTTCTTGAATGTACCTGAATTTTACTTTTGTTCTTCTTTATTATGATCTCAGTTTTTTACATTATTTTAAATGTAGGCTCGAATTCCTGCTACGAGTAGCTAAATAGCAATATATAATATACATATATGATGAGAGTTCTGCAACAGAAAATCATTTTGAAGGATAGATAAACGGAAAGAGATAAAAGAGAAGCATATAGGAGAATGTAAAGGTGGGGGAACATGTTTGGTATATCTATATATAATCATCTCCCTCTTCTCTCATTTACATATTTATTTTTGTGTAAAATGTATTATTTAAAAACACTTTATATTTTTATCAAAATTTACTGTCAAAAATTTTGCCGACAACAAATTTGGCCGTTATTGTCCGTTTATTCTTCCTGGCGGAAGGGGCTGCAGCTCCGTAGCCCCTCCCTTGGGTGCGCCAATGCGCGCGATCCACCTTTGAACTATACCAATTTTTTAAAAATGAACGTTAACTATAACGCAACTTGTTAAGGAATATTTATATCGTGGCCGCTTTAATAACGTCGAGAAATGAAAATAAGATTAACAAACGCAAACGCTTAAAATGTTTTAAACGCAACACCTTTAAGAAGAAATTCTACATTTTTCATGATCAAAAACATCCAAACGCAGCGATACGAAATTGGGTAAAAAATAATGCGGTAAAACAGGAAACGAAAAGATACAAGTGCTTTCGATTATTTAAAGTAGTTGCGTTTATTGAATTAAGTCCGCCGTTGCTCTCCTAATGTTGCCGTTGGACATTTGTTAAAGTGACCCTCAGAGGCTTGGTATATTATGAACTGCGAAGTTAGAGCTTACAACGAACTAAGCCCCCCACGGCACTGACGAAAGTAGGAGGGTCAGTTCCTTTTTTCAGTAAACATTAAAGGACAGAATTTCCTTCAATAAAACCGTGCAAACGCACTAAGCAAACAAACCGTGAAGGGCTCTAGAATCAGAAATGGAGCGCAATAAGTTTCTTTGGTCTAGTCGCGTAACATCTATTTTTCGGAAAATTTCTTTTCTAGTTTCAATAGTACCGGCAAAGAACATCGTCGAAAATGTTATAAATTCGGTCAATTAAATAATTTCTTCAATGAGAACTCTTTCTGTCACGTCAAAGCCAGCAGAACACGTAAACGCCCTCATCATTTTTAAATTTATACGCACATAAATATCTATAATGTTTTTCGAGTTTCGATTATATATAAAAAGGCAGGAACAACATTTTTTTATTGTAATCGTAATTTTGTAACGATTTATATTTTCTTTGAGATTAGGAAAGTTTTTCCGTGTTTTAAATTTCTATATTAAATTAACAATTTAGGGGGGGGGATATGAGATAACGGGACTAAAAAAAGCACTTTTTTGAAAGTATTTTTTAAAGAGACTCTTAAAGTTTTTTCATTAAAGTTTTTTTCGCATAGTTATATGACATTTCAAGAACATTCAGTAATTTTTTCGTCAAAAAATATTCATAAACAAGCCGGTGAGAGTGAATTAACGGAGGCCATTTCAAAAAAATACGTTTTACGGTGCCCACGCTAACTCGTTACAAAATCATTCGAAATACGAATAGTTGGAAAAAATGATTCAATTTATAAGTAAAAGTCTAGGTCGCAACGTTGTCCTTTTATTTTTAAACTTTTTTTTTTTTCAATTTTTGGCGGTCGGCTAAAGTCAAAACCACAATATTTACCCTAAAAAATTGTAGTTGTAAAATGAAGCGAAAAAAAAAAAAAAAAAAAGAGAAGAAGAACGTGCGATCTAGTAAACTATGTATTGTAAAACTGCGTTCAAAATGAATCGGATCGATGCAGAAGTTTTTGAGATATAGTGGGCACCGACGTCAAAAAAGTCGTTTCGTTTAAACTAGGAAAATTGGAAGAAATTTTTTCTTTTCTCACTTAAACTGAATCGTCGATGCCCCCGCATCATAAAGCAAGGTACCTGCTGCACTCGCAATGTCCAAGGTTCCTTTTGCTCCATTCTTCCCATTATTCTAACCTCTTTTGTCTGAAGCACAGTTTTTTGTTCAGCTTTTTGAATTCGCATTTTATCGACTGTTTACACGTACTGATGAACATTTGGGCCGACGCTGATTTTGCTAGTAATGCAAAATTGCATTCATTGAAAATGCATCTAGCTACACATTTGCTGCAATTTATACTAGAATAAGACCGTCGGATAAATTCCAAATAAGTTGATTTAGGCTTTCGTTACTGTTTTCGGTAAATCCACCAACACAACGCTCTAAAAGCTCGTCCTTGCTTAAATCAGATTGGCTCGATTGCTTTTGTTACATCATCCCGAAAAGGTTCATAATCGTGCTGGAAATTTTCCACTCTGGTGGTGGTCAAAGCTTTTTGATAAACGCACCACGAGTCAGAGCCGGCTGGACACTTATGGTGCTATGGATTTCTGTTAGTTGATTTGTAGTGGAAAAAGGTCGCCCAAATTTAATTTTTTGCACTGAATCACAATTTTTTCTGATTGCTAATCCATAATACACCGTTCATTTATCAATTGTTTTACCGGCGAGTTTTCCTATTCCAGAGAGACTTCTGCTTCTTCTAGTTTGTCCCGACTTTTTTTTCCGGTTTTTATTTCTGCCTCTACTGTTGCGTTTTTTACAAGATCACGTAGCCGATTGCCCATCCTTTTTTAAACGTGGCCAACGCCTTCTTTTTTATTTATTACAAAATCTTCGTCATAATAGGCAGGCAATTGCTATACGCAACGCGAGTGTACGCACGCAAATATTATGATGTATAGGATAAGCTAGAATAATTGTAATTTTGTATCCTAAATAAACGGTAATAAGAGTGTCCGGCATTCACACAACGGGCATACTTGCCCTGTGAGACCCCGCGACTTATTTAAAAAAAAAAAAAAAAAAATCATACCCGGAACTGATTGATAATCGTTTGATTTATCGATATACAAGTGCAATCCCGCATATGTCTGCTGTGTGTACTAAACTAGCGCGTGCGTATGATGGTATGCATGTTTGCCATTGCCTTCCTCCAAGTGATTATTAGCGAGTACTTTAATTTAATTCTTTGTAATAATAAGTTCTGTCGTCGCCCGGGATCGAACCCGTGACCTCCGTAACGGAAGTCAAGCGCTCTAGAAACTAGTCTATCGCGAGTATTAAACGATGCTAAATAAAATACCAAAATCTTACAACACTTGACAGTTTAGTTTTTTTTTTTTTTTTTTTTAATGTCAGAAAATTTCCTGTAGTATAAATTAGTCCAGCCCCTTAATGCCCCCGATCATATGCCGAGGTCCTGAACAAGCAATTAAGGCCAACCATCCGGCAAAAACGATGAGGTATGCGAGTATTCGTGACTTTTCCCGATGATTGTTCGAAATTGAAAGTTTAACTTTATCAGAAAATGATATATTTCAAAATCATTTCTGATAAAGTTAAAAGTTATTTTTAATTTCGAAAAACGTTGAAAATTGACCACAAAACTTCCACCGAGTCCCATATAAAGAGAAAGTAAGTTTCGGAAAGAATTGGTCGGAGACACACCCTCCGTACAGTCCTGATTTAACGCCATGCGACTAGCACCTTTTCGAATCCCTGAAAAAGTTTTTTGACGCGGGAAGAATTTTGCACAGACGATGAAGTCGTTAAAACGGAAAAGCCTCTCTCCGTCTAAGGGGAGTTCTATAAAAAAGGTGTTAAACGCAAGTGAGTGTCGAGATGGGAAACATGTATTAGTGTAAAGATTATGTGTCGAGAGAAGTATGGTGTGCTTTTTTTTTCTTCTTTTTTAAATATCAGAATTTTCACAATTTCTATGCCACTTTTTCCATATTGAACCGCCTCGTAGCTGTGAAGCTGCACTTTGAACGGTAGCATTTCTTTTATTGAATATCCTTTTTTTTCTCGCTTTTTTTTACGTTACATTTATGCGGCAATAGTTGACAGGAAATAAGTAGAGAATTTGTAATCTTCCGGCTTCCTCTAACTAGACAATAAAATTTATCCCGCTACAGAAAATGTCGGTCAGACGAAATAGGTTTTCCATTAGTAAATTTGCTTTTATATTAAATTACGAAATTTCCGTGTCACAACAGCTTCGCCAAATAATAATTAATAAAAATACGAAAATGAATCGTCGAATTTCTCTCGTAATACTTCTTCTGCGTAAATTTTATATGCGGTACAAATCTTATTCGATTTGCGGTTTTCCTTTTTTTCCGATACATTCCAAAAAAGTTTCGCAAGTACCATCATTGTACATATATCTCTCACTACTCTGTGATGAGTCTGTGGCCGATAGCTTACGCAAGAATATTACATGTGCGCGCATTTTTTTTAAATTACAATTTTTATTTATGTATATATAAAAGTTTAATGCGGTCGGTCAGCGGTGGAAATCGTCTAATTAAGTTTTCGATTCCTCACATTTTACAAATCTTTAAAGATTAATCTTAATATACTTTAATTTTAATTGCTATATTCCAATTCCTTTTGGTCAATTCATTAAACATTTTCATTTTTTTTTTCTATACCAGTTCTTCTCAATCTTCCGCTACTCTCTGCATTTAAAGTCTTGCATCCATTCAGGATGCACACACCATGTCCTGCTCAATGCGTCTAATGCAATTATCCGTCTCCGCTATATTAAATCTTTTAAGGTGGTCGATTTTGAAATTTCCATATGTGCTGATATGAATTGTACATTGTAAAAGTTTGGAGTATAGTAATTAGATCTCCCGTTAATTGTTGGAGGAAAACCGTTTTCGTTATTCCGTCATGACTTTTCCACACCGTTTCAAACGTTTCCATATATTGTTGGCTGATATAATTTTTTTTGAATTGTCTAGCTGTTAAAATTTTATTTTCTACTATATATCTCTTTTGTACGGGTGATGTTCTACCTTTAATTCATTTTTGATTGCAAATACTGTTATATATTTCTAAGTATAAAGATCCCAGCTATATAACTCTAATGCATATTTGTATAATTTATTGTTTTTTAAGCTTTAATTAGTTACGATATTCTGCGTATGCTCGCTAAAGTTTTTTAGAATTTATAAAACTTTAGCATTTCCTTGTAAATAATACTACCGTATAATAGATTCGATCATTTGAATAATATTATTACTTTTTTTTTTTCTTGGTGGGACTTACTGTTAAACAGCTTTGTGAATATATTAATAAATTTCGTAATTTTATCATTTATTTGCGCAGGGATTGTAAAATTCAAGGTCTTTTTATCTATTAGACGCCCAGGTATTTTAATTAATCCTTTTCTGTGATCTGCAGTCGTCCGTATTTATTTAAGTTCAAGTTAATTTTTCTGTAGTTGAAATTTGTTTTGCTCATATATATTTAGATTATATATTACTAGAAACTCTTTTATATTCTTATATACTATTGCTATTTTGTTTTCTAACTTTTCTGTATTTCTATCTGCTACCATAATTTACTGAATCGTCTACGAAAATGTTATAATTTTTACACCATTCGGTAATTCTGATATATTTCTGCTAACATTCCATAAATATGGACTTTAAACCACTCCTTGTAATATACCCGTATCCATATGTACCTATTTTTTTTTTGTAATTGTTTATGTTGATTTCAGTCTACATCTTTGATTATAATTTTGATTTAGAATAAGTTCTTAATTTAAATTCTTCCAGTATAGTTTTATCATCTGATTTATGTCGATGCTATCAAACACTTTTGTAATATCTAAACATTACCGTTTTAAATGATTTATTATTTTTGTATTCTTTGATAGTTTTGTACATATTCCAAATTACTAACTCTGTTGATTTCCCTTCCAATGCTCCATACTGGTGTCTTTATTAATAATATTTCCTTAAAAAAGATTCAATCTTCGTTCATGACCGGAAGGGGTTTTTAGTGTTTCTGCGTAATATTTAGTCAAATTTCCATTTTCCTCGTGCTGTTTCAAGCGTCCCACAACATGGTGCTTGAACATACGAGCCCACAATTTTTGAACAGCCCCACTAAAAATCACAAAACACGCTTAATGCGGTACTGAACAACGAACAAATATCTAAAAACAATCTTTTATTCTGTATTTTTATAATTTTAGTAAGCAAAAAAATACACATCTTAAACAGCACGACATTTTCTTGGAAACCACCAGAGTACTTAGATCCCCTCATTTTGTTATAATAACATTTTTCACCATTAAATGATCTATAAAAAAAAAAAAAAAAAAAAAAAAAGTACTCTGGATTTAAAAATTCTTAAAATAATACACAGTTTACGAATAAGTATGTAGACACACTTTGGAAAATTTTGAACATAGGTCGGCACCCCGTTATTCCACAAAAAAGCCTTCCTCCTCATGGAAAAATTCGTAACGCAAAAATGAGAGTTACCCTGTGATGAATTATTGAGTTGTTGTGAAATTTGATTTACACGTTTGTATTCGCTAGTTAAACTGTACTTCTACACTTCGTGATCAAAATTTTCAGTTCATTACTAATACACCAAATGGTCGTATTACCGACCAGCCGAAAGACATATCCATGGAGAGACTCGTTTGATTATTTTTTAAAATAAAATTACACTGTTGCAGCTCAGTGAGAACATTTTTTTTTTTTTTTTTTTTGAAGGGGAGCTCGTCAACCAAGAACCTTTACTCAGAAACAAAAGGTAAGGAAAGAAGACGGTTATATTTTGATCCGATCAGATTACATCTTTTATTTAATGATTTTGGTGTATTATTTAACTTTGTTAATTAAATAAATGTTAATTTACTTCTACTAGTTATATTTTACACTAAGAAGTCCTAAACAATGTGTATATGACGATAAAAAAAAAAAAAAAAAAAAAAAGATAGGTTAGATGGAAAAAAATACATAAATAATGGGATATAAAATAAATTAAATAAAATATAAATAAATATTTTTTATTTCCAACCAGTTACAAACAGTACATTATCACTAATTAAAATAAATCTAGACAGAGATACAATTTTATATTTCATCCACCCAGGGCCGTGCTCAGAATTTTGAAATTTGAAATGGGGGGAATGAACATTTTTTTCGCATATTTATTCATAAATCAAAACTGAATATAATGAAACAAACTTCAGTAAATAAATTTACGGTTCTTAGTAATGTACTTTTTTTGCACAGTATATGTATAAGTTGAGAAATTAAAAGTTTTAATTTTTAATTTTAATTCATTTCTTCAACAACTGACACAAATGCTTTAACAATTTATTTGTACAATTTAAAGTTTAATATTCGTGTCGATCTTGTTTTAATTTTCTTTCTTTTTTTGGGGGGGGGGGGGGCTCGTCAACCAAGTACCCAGAAACAATAGGTAAGGAAAGAAGTCGGTTATATTTTGATCCGATCAGAAATGTTATCTAAAAAGGAATAATTAATCTGGTAAGAAAAGGACAGGATATAGAAAGTATAATAAGGAGTAGGAAGTCCAAGCTGCTTCAGCAAATAAGAATACAAGGCAAAACGCTCTACAGAGAGAGATGAATGCATGATCGGCGTCGCAAATAACTGCATCATCCGGATGATGGAGATGACAGTGTGGAGAAGAAATCAAGGAAAAACGAAATCTGAAGGAAGGCAGCAAAGAATGGCCAAAGCGCATACGAACAATGGGAACAACATCAGAATATCGAAGAAGAAAGGGATGCGAAAGAAACCATGAATATGCAGGAAGAGTAATTTAACTGACAGGTGAAATGAATAATTATTAGAAAAGGAGGTAGCGTAAATATCCGATACCCCATGATCTGATATGGAAGCTTTTACATATCGATAGGAGGTTGGCAGATGGAATTTTTTTAAAAAATGGACGAGAAGAAGCAGCAGCAGCCCAAGTACCAAAGAATATCAGCCGCTTCATTACCAAATCGAGTGGCTAGGTACCCACAGGAAATCAATATTGATCGAATGGAGATAGGAAAGATTGTGAATGAGTGAACGAACAATTTTTACACATTTTTTAATTAATAACTCTAATTATTTGATTATGTTTACCGGTGTTGTTGTTTGCTTTAAAAATTTGCGCAGCTTAAATACACCTAGCTTTTTTCCGACTTGACTGTCTTACATTAGGGGCCCCGATTTCGTTCGAAATCATTTGAATCGAATAAAGGGGGCGGAGTTATGTTCTGTTCCTTTTTTTTTTTCTTCTAAAAATTCCTCTCAGAGAGAGCTAATACGTTTTAATATCATTTATTATCGCGGATGCGGTTGGTGACTTTTATGTTGCCGCTGACATTTTCGAATGTAAACTAAATGCGATCTTCTTCTGCATTCAGATATTTCATCTTCTTTCATCGCAGCTTAGCTCGAGTTTATCGTCGTCGACGCCGTTACTGAAGGTGAACTTCTCGATACAGAGAGGGTACTCTCGGTAAGTTGGAGTTGTCGAAAATTCGTCGCTCGTTTAAAATAATGTAAAACTCTAGCCGCACTATTCTCTTCGTAATGGATTCTGAATATTTTAAACGGAAAACTTCTCCAGACGGTAATGAGTATAAAAATGAAAAATGAGGAAAAAAGGAAGTACAAAGAATTACCCCGGTTGAAAGCCAGAAAATCAGAATAAAGCGAACAGAGAACATGTTTGTCTGCGCAATACTAGAAGGGGAGGGGGTTGTTGATGATGTTAGCGAGGAAATAGTGTGCATAGCATAGGAGGCGCTCATTTACATAACAATGGAAGAAACAATTTATTGATGAAGGTTGCAATGGCGCGAACTGAATCGACCAACGGAACCGTCTTGACAAACAATGCAAAACGATGATAATTAAGCGTTGAAAAAGCATCTAATTCAGCCAGCTGCACGAAAAATGATCGGATGTTTAACGAGAACGCCTTAATAAGAAGAAGATTGATGAGGTCGCGATTCCGTATCAATTTTAACCATAATCGCGACAGATTGAACTGGTTGTTCGAATCGTTCTCGAACGGAAATATGACGCGACTCTTGCCGCACCAGTGATATCGTTAACTCCTCAACATGAATTTCTCTCGCTGTCGGTGAATGAATTTTCGCCATTAACGGGAAAATTGAGAAGATTCGATTAGCATCAGAATGCTCTTTTAATATGAGAGAAATATTTTCCAAAAACAAAAATTACACTCTTCAGCGAATATAATTTTAAAATAAAAGCGTATAAGTTACTAACTAGTTTCCGGTTATTATTCAACTTGAAATTCAAAAAATAAATAAATAAATACGCAAATGAAGAACTTTAATGTTAGTATTAAAGTCGAAAATAGAAATCGCAGAATAAATACGTAAATTAGATGAATTAAAAATTAGGTTACGAATTAAATATTAAATAACGGATTATTATTATTATTATTATTATTATGTCGTAGTATCATTTTTATATCTATTAATAAACTATACTTCGTTAAAATTCCTGTATTGATTATTTTATATTTTAACATTAAAATTTTCCGTAACACTTGGAGGGCGGAATATTTCTGCTGTTGAATCGAAGTACAAAATTTTACTTTAAAAAAAATTTCCCGATCACTCGAATCTTTAGATGATTTGTTCTTAGCCTTGCAAAACAGATTTCTTGCCTCTTTCTCTGTTACTAATTTAACATCTAAAATTTTCATTACATATTTTAATGTGACCCAATTACATAGAAAAATTAATAAAATGATAAAATATAATTACAAGTTATTGAAAACATGGTGCGAGTAAGAATGTGCGCGTGATTGAAATGCTGTTTATCGGTAGGGAAGCGAATACATCATCACTCGGTCATTGGAGAAATGCCCACCCTTAAATGAAATGATCGGTGATTGGCTGAGGACAAAGGAAGAAAGGCTCTTTAGCGAGACATGAGCGAAAAATGGCTAAATGGTGAAGTCAATCATGTCTTCTTCGAATGTTCCTCACTCTCTTCAGAACGTTCTCTCTTCTATTCTCGGCTTTTGGATGTTCGTCTTCCTACTCCATACAATGATTCTTATGTTCTCTCATTTCCTTCCTTGTTAGTTGTTCCTATTCTAGCTTCTTTCATTCATTCAATCTCACACCAGATTGAAATCTAATCTGTTATTCTCCTTTTGAACTATTACTTAGATTCCTTGGCTGATTGAGCTGTTGCTCTTCGTTGGCGTACCCATAAATAAATAAAAAAAAAAAAAAAAAGTCAGTCGATCTCTACCATCGGCGAAGAAAACAGTTAATTTTTAGCAAACGACTCGTATTAAAAAGAAATCTCGACTGGAATAAGATGTAACCTCCGCAGCGTGCAATAGTCGAATCTCAGATCGGTTTCCATATTATAAGTCCCGTCGAGAAAGTAAACTGCGTAAAAATTAATAAATTTTATTTAACATTTGTCCGAAGTTCGTGTCTCGTATATCCAACAAAATTGTTAGGTGAGCAACGGCAAGTATCGTTACAATATTTATTAAACGTAATGGGGCGCATTCGGTAGAAATCTAATTATTTATCTTCCTTTTCTTCCCATTTGTCGGCATTATCAATTCTACCTAAATATTTTGTGTAAATAATTTAAAAAACCAAAAGAAATAAACGAGAAAAAAAAATACCGAACAAAAAAGCTTAACCAAAAAAAACCCTTCGAACAAATAGCTTAACCAAAAAAAAACCCTTCGAACAAATAGCTTAACCAAAAAAAAACCCTTCGAACAAATAGCTTAACCAAAAAAAACCTTTCGAACAAAAAAGCTTAACCAAAAAAAACCTTTCGAACAAAAAAGCTTAACCAAAAAAAACCCTCCGAACAAAAAAGTTTAACCAAAAAAAACCCTCTGAACAAAAAAGCTTAACCAAAAAAAACCCTTCGAACAAAAAAGCTTAACCAAAAAAAACCCTTCGAACAAATAGCTTAACCAAAAAAAACCTTTCGAACAAAGAAGCTTAACCAAAAAAAAACCCTCCGAACAAAAAAGCTTAACCAAAAAAAACCCTCCGAACAAAAAAGCTTAACCAAAAAAAACCCTCCGAACAAAAAAGCTTAACCAAAAAAACCCTCCGAACAAAAAAGGAAACTGATTTCTAAAATTACGCTTGGTCGCACATTTTCCTGTATCAGGAGCACTAATATATTGAACGAGTTTCTGCGTGTATTGTGTAAACGTTCGTTTCTGTGTTCGCGATCAGTGTCAGTCGTTATTGTTCAGTAGTGGAGTTCTTCGTAGACATTTTCTTATCGCACTACGGACTATCTACGAAACGCACGGTAAGCTTATTTCCCTTATCGCGTTTGGCATCACTAACTAACGAATTTCCAAAAATCTCTCCACTAACATCTTTTACTCATTCTATGGAAGAACAGGGTCTTATACTTAATTGCCCCAAAAAAAAAAATATATATATACATATATATATAAATAGAAACTACCTATTATTAAAGATATAGTATGCAAGCTCGCCAGCCACCGTGGCGTGGTTGATTAGTTAATTGTGTTTCATTCGAGTAGAACCCCAGGTTCGAATCCCACTGCCACACACTGTCAAAAAATTTCACTACACGCCTAAAAGTTAAAAAAAAATAAGTAGTACTCAGGGCCCAAATAAGATGCTTCTCCAAAGTAAACAACAATAAAATTATCTTATTGCTAAAAAGCGAACAACTAGTCAATCCTTTTATGTCGACCCACGGTGGTTTCACTATTGGCGATGTATTTTTGTAAAATGTAGCCGATTTTTAAACGTATCAAAAAAAAATATATATATATATATACTTTTAAATACCCGGCAGTTTTAATATAATAAATAAACTCCAAATAAATTTGTCATCTGACATCTCGATGTTACGTGTGAACCCTTCTGATGACATTTCCGTGGCCCCGTATCATAAGTTGGCGTCACCGAATTTACACAAATGCTGACTTCGCTACCAATACTCTACCTGGAGGATCTTTCGAATTACAACGAACGGAAATATTGAATATTCATCACATTCGATGAATTTACTTGTTTCACGTGTGCATTAAAAGGCCATATCGAGTGGAAGAACATCAATTATTAACGAGAACGATCTCACTAGCAACCCGCTGAGGAAAGACGAATCGCATACTTCTAATCAAAATTACCGAATAATCTACTATTAACTGTAACTGATTACCGCTCAATATAAAAAATTCAGTCTGCCAACTCAGCCTTACGATGATCTCTCGAAGAAAACAAAATATATGAACGCAATGACACCTCTGAAAAATATTCATACGGAAGAAGCTCTTAACATTAAACGTCCCCAATCGTAAGATTTCGAAAGTTCAGGTTTACAAGACAGTCCCCGAAAACAAAACCGAAGAATAAAAGAAAAAACCGGAATTTATGATTGCGACTTAAGTGATGGCACGCCGAAAACCACGAGGAAAACCAAACCTCGGACGACACCCACTCTCAAAGAAATACTTTTGACCCCTTCTTGGATAGTAACATGAGTAAATTCGTCGATCGCTATCTAAATGCTATATCGATATATGTAAAATAAACTAACAGCGCAAATTACGAGAAAGCTTAAAAGTTTTTAAATAATTCTCCGAGAAAATTTCAAATTCTTACTAAAATAAAGTTTACTAACACTGTATTTATTATTTAAACTCATTGTTATAAATATAGTTATGACAAAAATAAATGTTAACACTTATTAACAATTATATATAATTGTTAATAAGTGTTAAAACTTATTTTTGTCATAAAGTTTACTAAACTAAAATAATCAACTAGGAACTAACCGAACTATCAAACTCTACTCAAAACCACATCAAATTTAAAATGGTTCACCATAATGGTAATCTTATCGTGGAACACGTGAACTCTTTCTTCACCTAGAAGGTCTCGGAATATTAACATCCCTGTCCAATCCATCAAAATTCTCCGTTAATAAGAAACGCATCTCAAAAACATAACCAACCTTTTACCATTGTAAAATTTATGTCATTAAAATAAACACCTTTCCAGACCCTGCTCAGCTTATGCAAATATTGTCAAAGCTATTCTAACCTTCACTACCAAGAAATTCTCCACTGCGACCAACTTACAAATGCCGATACATGCGAAATCTAGTCGTAATACAGAGCCTATTTCCCCCACCAAGAGAAAACATTAGTGAATAAATGTTGTCGCACATTATAAAAAACTTCCTGGTCATTTTATTCTGTGTGGTTACACATTAATGCGCACAACCCTGTTTCGGCGGAAGCTCACAATGTGACAAAAATGGAAGAATTTTAGAAAATCCTAACTATTCACAAACTCGCTATAATTTAGCTAACTGTAAGTGGTCAAATCTGGGCACTTGGTAATAACCTCAGTACAACTTAGCAACAAAATTTTCCTACCCACCCGATGTGGCCGGAAGTGACCATAATCCAGTTATAACATGATTTTTTTCAATCATCTCAGTGATAACGAAAAAAGAAATACTGCTCAAAAAAATTCAACAACGACATTAGCCAACAGTTGTTCAGTCATTTACAAAACAGCTTATAGCTTTCGAACAACACTGTTCACCAAATGTGCAAGTCACTCATCAAAACCGACTAAAATACAACTCAAATATATGTTCTATAGTGGCCGGAGAAATGCCATAAATTGCAGTTAGCGCGAAGCACTCAAAAAAGCTAAAATCCAACCCAACTAGGCATGATCATCTAGAACAGTGGTTCTTAACCTTTAAGTGATGAGGGACCATTTGACAAAATTTCTGTCTGCCATGGACCACCAACTGTTTGGAGTTTTTTTTTTTTTACCCCCCCCCCACTGGGTTTGCTAGCAAAGAGCATTAGCCCAGCAAAAAGGAATAGATACATGGAATAGAATAGAAATTATATTTTTATTCTATCGACAATGGAATCAAGGAACACCCCTAGGACAGGAACAACAGAGATAGTAGGTAGAGAAAGAACATAAGAAGCGTTGAAAGGAGCAGGAAGACCAAGCTTTAAAAGATGACAATAAAGTAACTCACGCTCGCGAGATAAACCGGAGCATTCGAAGAGCACGTGATTCGCATCGCAAACATACTGGGAACCTTCAGGATCCAATGAATAATTAGGAGATGCAGCCAAGGAATAGCGATTTAGAGAAGAAGGAAGGAGACTATGCGAGAAACGGAGGCGAGATAATTTAGTAATTATGGACTGGCGCAAACTGGGGAACTCATAAAACCAAGGACACGAGAAGGAGGAACAGGATTAATCAAGAGATAAAAGGAATTAGGATTAGCGAAAAGAGATACATAAACAGAATTCCAAAGTCTAAGATGGCAGGATTTAGTTGGAAGAAGTGGAGTTAATATATACAATAAATGTAAATAAATAAAGGGTTGTTCTATCCATCTACCAAATAAGACACGCATAAAATTGTTCAAAGCCAACAGTATTTTAATTTTTTTTACGAAAATTTTACAGAATAGAGGTAAATATATTATTTCGATGCGATTTCTGTGACTGCATACCTTTTACTAACTTCTGAATCCTTGGTTCAATGCTACTCGAAACCAAACACATGTCGGCACTGGCATCCAACAACCGATTTCGGTGCTTGCTTTTAATTATCAAAAGCGCCGAGAACCCCTGCTCGCATAGATATGTCGCTGATAACAAAGTTCAGTAACGTACAGCAATTTCTTGAATCTTTGGGAAAGAAATTGGCTTTTTGGTCCAAAAAAAAAATTTTGAAAATTAATTCCTGTCACGAATATATCTTTTAAGTTACTATTGTGTTGCATTTCAATCACTTCTTCTTGAATTTCATCAGGCACCTCAGAAACGTTGATCACTTTCCGAACACCTTCATCCTCACAGTAGTCGGGAAAGTAGCGACTGAATTCACTTTTTAAATTTTTCAAATGAAGTATCATGTTCTTTTGTATTTCTCCTTTAATCTCAGCACGCTCCTGTCAATAATTCGATTCAGCGTATCAAACGCAGAAAAATTTTTTCTTCCAACCTTGCCGATCCATAGCTCGATTTTAATGATAAATTCACTTATTTTATCTCCATATGCAAATTTATTGCTTGCACCTTACAACTTCAAATTTCATGACCCTTGCAGTTTAAGGTTCAATTTATTTAGTTGCGCGAAAAAATCAACCGAATAAGCGAAACACATTTGAAATTTGGACTTGCGGAACTGATCCAGCAACTCTTTGTTCTCCTTGTTAGTTAATAATATTTGTACTTACTCTTTCAGTTCGTACAACCCCGACAGCATATTTCCTTTGGAAAGCAGACGCACTTCCGTATGGAAAAGCCGAGTTTCGTGTTCAGAGTTCATATCAGAGCACAATTGCTTGAAGAGACGAGTATTAAGTGCACTCTTTTTAATGAAGTTAACTACTTTTATATTTTTAGGATGGCTTCGCGGACCACTTTTAGTGCTTCCAGGGATCACCAGTGGTCCGCGGACCACCGGTTAAGAACCACTGATCTAGACCGTAGGAAAAAACAACACACCATGTAAATCGTCGCATGACGAAAGAGAATACACATATACATATGTAGCAAATCGAATAAGCTCGATAATACGTAAAATTAGTAACACAATAATGAAATTGAAAAACTGTTTTAGAGCGAAACATTTTAAACATTAAAAACGTGTAATTTAAAATTCTGCTACCAGACACTGTGAACAATAAGTGTAGATTCGAGAGGCAAAGTGAAGACCAAAAAATAACGTTTAGCAGAGATAAAAATTACTGCTTGAGATCGCTCAAAAGCGATTTTTTTTTTTGCAATTTTTGCCACTCAGGCGCTTAGTGTTGCTATTTTTAGTTTTAAACGTCTTCTTTGATAAAACTTGCGTACACTGCTGCGGGAAGATATTACTTTTTGGGAAAAACGCTTCACTGAGCCGATACGTCTGAAAAGTAATTTTTGCCCGTAACGCCGAATCTGAGGCGGGGGGGGACTTATAACGGGGTGGTGGTATCTTCTTCTTTAATGTTGCGGATTTCAGGGATCCACTTAAAATTGTTGACTCCTCAACTTTAAGCGCTACCACTTACACGATGGAAGATTAAAAAGTTTCTCACCGGCTACTCTTTGAATAATATTATCTTCTTTAGTCGTACACGACCGCGGTATATTTCTACGCTAAAGAGTTCTCTTCAAAATTCCTCCAGGAGACTATTGCTGTGTTTCGTCGATTTTCCGAATCTGTAAAATTCTTTGCGTTTATCAGCCAACTTTTTTCCCTTTCTAACTTCAATCCGACACTAGTAATTGTTTTCTTTGTAAAATCAGTTCACTTCCGTTCGTTCAACAATGGACCCCATGGTGATGCGCCTTCTTCTTATCGTCGAGAACTTCATCTGTACCAGACGGAATTTGCATTCTTATATTAAGAAATACTCTGGATTTTGAAACCTAACTCAGCTAATTTTGTACGACAAAATAAGAATTTCCTCTATTCCGTGGGCACGATGAAATTATTCTCCTCCTCGAACACTTAACAGAAAGTATCTTGAAACACAGGCCGATTTTACTGCCATCGGTGTCACCTGTCTAAAAAAAAACTCACGCGCCTGTTACATGTTTTTTAAAACGAAGCAACCTACATATATCAAACTCTCAATACGCATTCAGACTAAGAAAATCTGCCTCATATCAACTTCTCTTCTTCAGAGACGAAATTCGGAAATCATTTTCTACGGAACAAAATGAATTTATCTTCTTCGGTCTCCGCGAAACTTTCAATAATGTCGCCTGAAGGGAAGAAGGCATTAAAATCTTTACAATGTACATTTGAAGTCTACGGAAGAGGGAAGGGAGGTATGAACAATATTCTATTCCCCAGCCATCCCTGTACGAATTTGAAATTCGGTGACTTCAGTGTGTACGTTTTCAAGTAGGCTCTTTAAAAATCAACTCTGAACTCCACGCGTTGTTCAATACAGGGATTAATGACACTGCGAGTATTATCTGCAGTCAAACGTGTAGTATTATTTATAGACACCGACGTATATAAAGGGGGGTTTTGGGGGGTTGACCTCCCATCCTTAGCTTACGCAAAAGTCCAAATATTAACCGAATATACTATCGTAATGTATGCTTTCGCTTTGTCGCTTTGGATTTAAAATATTTCGAATCTGTTTACGTCTTTATTTAGGTTACTTGAGTAGGAAGGAATGCCCAAGCTTATTTGTCAAAAGGTATATTATATTTAGTCCTTCAAATAATGATGAGGAAAAGCTGAAAGCTTTTAAAAGAGCTTTAGAACCTACCGGATACTTTCAAGTTTCCAGTCACTAGCAAGAGGAATTTTTTTTTCAACGTCGTTGGACTGCAAATCACTCATGACTTGCGTATTCAAATGTCATGTAAGGAGCACTTTGCGAACTATGTGTTCTATTTGGAACAGCGTAAGACGGACGTAGTTATCAAGATCTTGGAGCCCTAGTTAATAAGCCATTTACTAACTGGAAAAATGCTTCAGAAAACTTTGGTCTTCGCGCAAATACAAAATACCACAAATTCGCTTTAGAGCAAGCAGCAAACTCTGTAAAGTTCGAAGAAGACAAATCTACTGATGTTGAGGAGTCCATGAACCTTGAAGATCATAAAATTGCTGCAGATAACCGCGAGAGATTAAAAGCTATTGTAGAAACAGTTCTTTTGTGCAGAAGACAGGAAATGGTCCTAGGAGGAAGCCATAATTATGGAAGTAAACGAACCTGCTCACAGTGACGACAATTTTCGAGTAATTCTCCATTTTCGTGCTCGATCTGGTGATCAATCACTATTAAGAGTGTCATTTACTTACAAAAAGCATGCATAATATATAGCTATGTATAATTGATCAGGAATTTAGAATGAAGTGATTGAACTATTATGCGGTAATGCTATTCAAGCGCATGTACTTAAAAAGGGTCAAAGAGGCTAATTTTTTTTTGTACGGTATTGGCAGACGAAACACACATTGTGGCGAGAACAACTAGCGTTATGTTTTATGATATATTAACTTCTCTTTTGAAAACTCAGTTATCCGGGAGGATTTTCTTGAATTTATCTACGCAGAAGATGTTTCAGCTCAAACGTTGACGACGACAATTATAATGCATCTCTTATCCTATAACTTGGATATAGATAAATTCATTAGACAAGGGGCTTTCATGGCGCTGCAGTACTGAACGGTCGATTACGAGAGAACAGTAATCGTAGGGAAGTACCCGAGAGCGCAATTCTTGCACTCTGTGGCTCACATTCTCAACTTAGTTCTAGCGCATTCATGTGGGGTACTAACTATGTAGGGATCATAAAACATGCAATAAACTTTTTTTGGACAATTTTCATTTCGAGACAGCTTTTGAATGATCAGATGAATTAATCTTATTCAAAATTTATTTCTCTTTGTGAGATACGGTGGACCGAAAAGCATACGACTATTGTAGAACGGTTTGAACAAATGATTCCCATAATACGCGCAACACTTGAGACACTGCAAGAAGTTACGTGTAGGGGTATGTTGTCACTCAAGCATACCGACTGCAAACCGCCATAGAAAAAAGTGATTTTTGGGGCCGCTAGTTATATTGAAAAAAATGTTCTCATATACAAGCCTAAACAAAGCAATGAAAAAATTTAATATCGATTTGACCGACACTTGCAGTTATACAAAAAGTATAAAGACGACATAACAAAATATTTGAAATGAAAGTCAATTCTCAGTCCTTTTCGAGCTGGCAAGGCAGGTGAGTTCAAATGACATAGTTGTTTCAAAAGCGAACGGATAAAAAAACACAAATGTACCGAAAGAAACTGTCGAAATATATTACCATCGAAATGTATTTTACCCCTTTGTTGACCATGTCATTACAGAACTCGATGCCCGCTTTAACTACATGAAGAAACGATCGAAGGGATTCAAATGTTTCTTCTACCTGAGAAAATGAGTAATGACTCTAGCACTCAAGAAAATCTAAAAAAAATAGTACAAACATTTCTTGGTGAAAATGAAGGCATAATATTTGTAAATGAACACGGAAATCTGCTACGCGAAAACCTACCACTGCAGTAAAAGCTATTGATCATTATAGGATGAACAGTTTCTTCCTTTGATAAAAAAGCTTCTTAATATAATATTAGCCACAATTCCAGTGATCACTACGACCCCAGAAAGATGTTTCTCCAATTAAGAACCTATATTAGGAATCGAATGGGTGACGAAAAAACATTTTGGTCTTATGAGCATTCACTGTGACCCGACGGTAATTCTAAAGAAATGGTAAATAAATCGGCAATAAGACGTAAGCGACTGAATTTTAAATTTTAAATTACATTCTTAATATATTATTATAGAAGATTAAAAACCGCTATTCGCGAATAATCAAAAAATTAGGCACGTTGGCACCAGAAGGTGGAATACACATCTGAAGACGACTAGTTCCAACAACCAATAAACTAAACACCAGAAAAATGCTAAAAACCACATGACTTCGTCTCCCACAACCAAAACAAATCAGATCACTCCAGTCATTTAAACTTTAGTAATTGCCGTATGCCGTAATAACCTATGCAGTTACACACGGCTCATGGTAAGGGGAAAAAAATATATTATTGTATAAAAATATAAGCAAAGAATGAAATGTTAATATAATAAATAATATAATAACATAGAACGACCTACTATTTTATTTTGCTTTTAAAAAAATTATGAAAATTTAAGATTTGACCCCGCCCAATTGAAAAGCTACATATATATACGTCCGTGTTTATAGATTATTTCACTACTTTTATTTCTTGTCTACAGGGTATGTGGCAGAAGTTAAAATTTAACAACAGCTATTTTACCCCACCAAATCATCTAATATTCACTTCTGTAGAATTCAGAGGTGTGTATTGCCGCAATCGCGAATTCTGTATAAATAACACTTCCGTTGTTAACCTATCTACAACAGTGAAACACACCTCGGCTTAAAATTAACCCGCAAACGCACACATTCAACACTTTAAGGTAAACCGCGCTAAAAAATGAAACACTACCGAGCAAATCGCGCATTCTACTATATGTACACACCTCCTCATATTAAAAATTCACTATGCGCTTACATAATTAGAGATGGATTATCGGTAATCGAGTATTGTTCCGCAAATTTGGCCACCTTTTCCTCCTTAAAATCTATTATTCGCCACACACAGCACCACTAGACTTTTCATTAGCGCATTGCTAACTTTCCCAACTTATGGTAAAGCCGATGAATTTCACTTCGATACCCGCAGTTATTAACTCTGATCTTCACGATTCCATAAATTCTAGACTTTCCTCTTACAATCCTATTATAGTGTTTTCCTCTCATCACCGTGTGTCGTCTAGCTTCTTGTTTCACTATCGAACATAAAAAGTGTAGAACCTCGTCATGAATGTCCTTTCTAATTATATATACCTTAGCCCCAATTCCTCCGTAGTTTAATTATCGGCCCAAACTCACTTTTTCTCGTGCATATTACTCGAAAAATAAAATTCCCAGATTCTGCTTATTCTTAACTTAACCGATGATAGTTCTAAATGTAAAAATTTGAAACGAGCTATACAATCTATACGGTATTACTTCTCTAACGCATTTCAACGTTTTTCTCTTCCCACTCAATTTTCCATTCCGTCACTGTGACAATTCTTACAAGACTGTTTTTCGTGTATAGTCCGAATAAAGGAGTTTTTCGTATTTCCTATCTATAAATTCACTAAACACTCTGTGACATCTATAAGTAAAACTTTCAAAACTGTCGCCAACGTTGCACTTCCAAAAAGAACAATTCGTGAATCACAACGAAATCGTATCATTTACACCTAGAAATTACTCTGGCTCGTATTTGATTAAAAATGAAACGGAGAATTCATGGAAATAAATAATCTTGAACTGAAATCGAACATTATCGCGTTATTGCTTTTTCGTTAACGGCCCGGAAGACAATAAAGGAAAATTTTGCAACGAAACCGAAACTCTTAGATACAATTTTGAATTGAAGTGGTAATTTCGGAACCGTTAATAGTTCAAAATGTTTCGAAAAGGAAAAAGGATTTAATAAAAGGCCATTCAATTTGCTTCTTATATTGTCCTTCTGGTAAACAGAGGATACTGTTTACAGTTCGTTTATCAAAAAGCAATTGGCTAACCCGCTACCAAACTAAACTTTGTCTAATTTTTCGGAAACAGCTACACCGTCTCCTGTTAGATATCTAAGCCGTGGTGCTATTGGTAAACATGACTGAGCAACGTAATTTTACCAACTTATCTACGTGAGCCGACGCGCAATGAAATAACCGCAGTAAAATAGCTAATTCAATATTCAAATCATAATGTTGAATCGCTATTTTCATTCACCGAAAATACAAATTCTAATAAAGAATTATTCGCAATCTATTAAAAAAATTACTATGAACTGAGGTATATTTACATTTCTTCATGTATATAAAATTCTTCCATTCCCTCCCTCTATCGATATATATATATATATATTAATTACAACGTAATTCTTAGGCTACCCCCCATTCGAAAAAATGTCCCAAAAAAAGGTCCCAATTTTATGTAACGCAAAATGTCCCAAAAAATGTCCCAATTTTATGTAACGTTTGTTATATTTTATAGGATTTTTGTTATTGATATTTAAAAAGTGTCACAATTTTATGTAATGAAATATGTAACGAACAATGTAACAAAAAATGTCTTAATTTTATATAATGAAAGTTAAATGTTAGAATAGGACTTTTGTGGTTATGTTATTTTTTTTTTTTGTGTTGATGCCAATAAGAATTACGTTGTAAATTTTGATCATTTTATACAAAGTATAGAAGAGAAAGAGACAAAAATGAAAGCAAGAGGGGTCAAGGGACACAGCTCCTTGCGAGACCAAAATGGCCGAGTTATATATATGTATATATATATATATATTAATGACTATGTTCTTTTTACAGCAGGGCTAATATGAAAAATCACGTAATGTTTTTTCCGTTACGTTTTCATATCGAACATGCTATAATGTTTAATCTTTGCAGAAACACCTTTTTTTTTGTCACACTTATGGAACGGAACATTTATTTCATTTTGCGAAAAATTACATAGTCAATTAACATGAACACTTCTACAAAAATTTTATAAAGAACAACCCCATTCAGGAATACACACCACTAATATATAAAAACTTACAACAACCTAGTCCAAATTATTATCGTATTATCAATAATGTCAAATCTCATTTACTTTTATATAATAGGAATTTAATTTTGAACCTAAGAGTTTTTCAAATACATAGTTCTATAGAGAACGAGCACAGAAATGACATTAGTTAAAAATCCCTAAAAATTGAGTTTTTATGTATATTACAAAAGGACTGCTTGAAAGGAAGAATTTCCAAATTCCAGATATTTGTGAAGGTGCATTGAATTTAAGTGTTCAAACACTTGGTGAATACACGGTGATGTATACGTAAAGACAAATTTCCACTTGCTATTATGCGAAGAAAACTTTAGAAGCATTTGCTATAAAATCTACAAATTAGATTTTGACTGAAGTTTTACTGCTACCCTGGTTTAGCCTTCCAAACAATGTATAACACAGGAGTTCAATTAGAACTCTTAACCAATTAGGTTACGATTTTATTCTTTGAAGCTTGAATGGGTAAAACGGTAAAGTAAGATAAAAAGCAGCTACGTTTATAGCTGTAATAATGGTATTGTTAGTAATGATAATCGTGTTATAATTTGTGTTAAACATTGTTTTGTTTTTTTTTACCTTAACTCTATACTTCTTGATATATCCCATGTTTACTGTCTTGTTGTAGAAATTTTAAGTTTTTATATCTTAATTGGGGTACAATTGTCAGATCGGATGGTGCGGTTGTTGAGTTAAGGAAGAATACTTTTAGGTGTATAATTAATCCTAACAAATAGTAAAACTTGAGTATGGGATAGATTGACTCATGCGTTGTGCAAAATGTACTACTTGCTAAATTAAAGTATTTATTGTACTCGTTACAAAGCAATTATAGTGTAAAATGTTAAAATTATATATTTCTCATACGTTTGTTATACATTAAACATATATACTCAATGTACGTGTATATTTTTTCAATACAACATCTTCATCGTCCGGATGTATGCAAATACTTTGATTTTCTAATTCAGATACACTAAATAGTTGGATAATACTGGAACTACATTCGATTCGCGAGGGTTGGTAAAGTTTGTCTACGTGTATTGTACTTCATTATATACTAGGAAACGTAGACATAGAAATGCAAACATTCTCGTAATCAGTATGTTGCATCATATGCGTAACATTCATGCTATGAGCATACATTTTTTAAATAGTATTAACACAATCGATGCTTCAAACGTATAGGTTTAATGTACATCGAATACTTGCGTAATAGGTTAGTATGTAATCTAATTTGGCTAATTATCATATCAAAATCATTCTGAGAAATATATTCATTCGAACAAACGTAAAAAGCATAGGAATTTGGGTTAGTAGGTTATTGCCGTATGATAGTTACAAGTAAAAAAAAAAAAAAAGAAGCGCATCCTGAAAAGCACGTTCACATAAACAAAGCTATTCAGTACGGGTTAAAGAAGTATTAAGTTGGTTAAGGAATGTGACAAATACATCGCCTGAAGCACATACAAACATTCAGATATATCAAACAGCCCAGGTATACAGGTTAACAAATTACCATGTTGGTTAGTTAATAGCCGGCGTATATCTTTAAAAGCACATGCAAACATGTGAACATGCAAAACAACTGACAAGGAAAGTACACGAGTTGTCAGACGCCGATTTTGATGAAATTTCGATATGTTGTAGAGTACAAAAAAAAATATTATACATGTGTTTTCTTTTTTTTTTGTCAGCCCATATGCAGTTTCAAGGGGTGAAAAGCACCCCTAAAGTTCACCCCCGAAAATTCTTTTTCCTAAATATCTCGTCTTCAACTCTATATGTTTTTACGAAACAAAATGGAAATTATTTCTTCCGTAAAGGACAAGTAATGCACAGTGATTCGAGCAATGGGGTTGCATCCTCTATTTTCTAGGTATTGAAAACACCCTTTTTTTGGTCATAATTATGGAATAAAAAATTATAAAATAACATTAAAAAAATAAGAAAAACATTTTTTAGCACACACAATTAAAAAATAAAGTTGACGTGTTTCGGCATTTTCACGAATTTCACCGTTAAAGGGGGCTTAAAAACACCCCTTACAAGAGAAATCAATAAATACATATGTATATCAAGTAATGCAATTTCGTATAAAATTTGTATATGGAGGTTTTTTTAGGTCGCTGATTACGAATCCGTCATTAGATTTTGTTTTATTTGGCGGATGTAATATGACAGACAAAAAAGTGAAAAAAGTTTTAATTTTAATGACAAATTCTATACGAAGATTTTTGAGGTCGCTAATTACGAATCTGTTATCAATTTTTCAAAATTCAAATTATCCTGTGCTTTATAACCAAACAGCCCCCAACCCCTAAAACCCAGACAGACATTCAGACTGTGTTTTTTTAAATCAACAAACTCCAAACTCCTAAACTCCAAGCAAGCCAAAGGCAACTGTTTTTAAACCGATAAACCCCAGACAGACTGTTTTGACTAAAGTTATAACGAGCAAAATGAACACTACCTTCCGGGACAAGCTAATGTTAAAAGTTAAAGATGTTTATTTTTAAAAATGTTGATTATTATATTTCAGATTCTCACAGATTTATTGAGCATGATAATTATATCTATAATAGTATTAATATACTGTTTAATGTTTATTGATTGTGAGAATTAGTAATAAATGTTTTGATTTACTCATTGAATGTAATTCTTCTATTGTATTAAGGTTCATTCTAAAAAAAAAAAAAAAAACTATTATATTACTAATTAACTTTGGCCACTTATTAATTAATTTTTGTTAGTAAGTAGATAAAGAAATAAATAAATACATAAGTTGAACCGTACCGATAATATTTTAAATAAGTAAATTATAAGAGCGGTTTTCCAGTATAAAGTAAAGTGAGTTCCATACTCTTGATAGGGCGTCGGGATTGTGAAGTTAAGGTTCACAATGTACTAAGCCCAACGGCACTAATGAGAGTAGGGGGGCCAGTACTACAATGAATAAGTCTTTCGTCTACCTGCAGTTTAGGAGTTGTGCAGTTTTAGTCATAGATAATCAGCTTGCCTGAGGTTTAGGATTTTGTGCGTTTATTGGTTTAAAAAAACACAGGCTAAATTCCTGCTTGGGTTTTAGGGGTTTGGGGCTGTATGGTTATAAAGCACAGGATAATTTGAATTTGGAAAAATTGATAACAGATTCGTAATTAGCGACCTCGAAAATCTTCGTATAGAATTTGTCATTAAAATTAAAACTTTTTTCACTTTTTTGTCTGCCATATTACATCCGCCAAATAAAACAAAATCTAATGACGGATTCGTAATCAGCGACCTAAAAAAACCTCCATATACAAATTTTATACGAAATTGCATTACTTGATATACATATGTATTTATTGATTTCTCTTGTAAGGGGTGTTTTTAAGCCCCCTTTAACGGTGAAATTCGTGAAAATGCCGAAACACGTCAACTTTATTTTTTAATTGTACGTGTGCTAAAAAATGTTTTTCTTATTTTTTTAATGTTATTTTATAATTTTTTATTCCATAATTATGACCAAAAAAAGGGTGTTTTCAATACCTAGAAAATAGAGGATGCAACCCCATTGCTTGAATCACTGTGCATTACTTGTCCTTTACGGAAGAAATAATTTCCATTTTGTTTCGTAAAAACATATAGAGTTGAAGACGAGATATTTAGGAAAAACGATTTTCGGGGGTGAACTTTAAGGGTGCTTTTCACCCCTTGAAACTGCATATGGGCTGACAAAAAAAAAAGAAAACACATGTATAATATTTTTTAACATATCAAAATTTCATCAAAATCGGCGTCTGACAACTCGTGCACTTTCCTTGTTAGTACCAGTTAGAAAATTTATTCAGATTTTGGTTAGTTAAAATCTCTCCTTCAACCTTGTTCTGGTCGAGAGTGCTGTTAACGATTGAGAAGGACGCCCATGCTATAGCGTCTGCACAGAAAAAGAAAGGTAGCGAGGGTGGTTGTTGTTGAAGTAGGTTTTGTCTAGTATTTTGGCACCGAGCACATGTGTATGCTAGAAGCAAAGGAATATAGTTAGGATAGAATATGTCAACATAGTGGTTAATTTATATTCGGAGCCCAGTAGTAGTTATATTTCAGCCGTTATTTTTACAGACACAACAATCTCGATACACAATTTGTATATCTATTGTCATACTTTTTGAATATAATAATAATTTGATTATTTATTTATGTATTTATAAATCGTACGTATGTATGAAGAAAAATTAGATTAAAAAAATCACGCGTCAGTTAAATTTCAATTGTAGTATAATGTTTAATAAGTAGTAGGCGGTATTTTTAATTTTATTATTTCCAATCATTTATAAAGAAATATTAGCCCGTCGAACGAAATGATCGAAGACATTTACAATTTGAACAACCGCACGTTGATGTAATAATTAGGGCCGGATCTGCGGGAAGCTAAGGGGAGTTATAAGCCCGGGCACACCAGCCTCCAGCGGGCCTCGCGCTTTTGAACGGAAAAAAGTTTAATTTTTTACGTACAAAGTTTCTTTTCCCAAAATACTGAATACTGTAAAAATGCGAAATTTTAAATTTCCGTTTTTTATCCTAAAAAGAATTTAGTTAATTTTTATATATGAAAAAAGAATATAATAAAATTATATACTTTTTCTCTATAAAACTTTCTTTTTTTCCCGCAACAAAACTAAATGCTACATAAAATGAATATTAATAGACATTTTCTACGATAAATCTGATTTATCGCGTTAAAAAAATTAATTAGTCCTTTTACGCATTGAATAATAAATAAACACATTCGACAAATCGATTAATAACACAATTCTTCAGTCAAATCGACTGTTGTCAATGTAAACACGTTTTACGACCTGAAATATTCTTAATTTTAACAATATTTTATTTTTTACTTTTAGTGGAAGTTCATACGTTTTATTTTGAACTGTATAAAAATGATCTGAAAAGAAGCGATTCTAATCGAGCGCTGATTTTATAAATATACAGTTGTATTTCGAAAAAATGTAATAAATCATACACTGCGTTTCGTTCACTTTTTTTCCGGAGCACATAAACAATTATGGAATTTTAAGCATGCATGTTTAATTTATATAAAGAAAAGAACACGATCAAACACATCGCATGAATGTATCATAATTAGCTTGAAAACCGCTGTAGCGACATGCATTGTAAATAAAATTTTCATTTTTATCAACAGAACGATTATTTTTTGCTTTTTTTGTTTTTTGAAAAATATGTATTTGTTATTTTTTATATACAAATCTTCCGTCAAGCTAAAACGCTTGTCGACGAATTATCCCCTATTGAACACTTAACCATCTTAACTTAACTTATACATATATACATAATCCTGTAATATTTACTAAGCTTAATCTATGTTTTTACTTATCAATACTTAATAATGTATTTCTATCTTTTATATTCGATGTTTTGTTGTTTTTTTTTCTTCGGATTTTTTTTTTTTTTTGTTGCGCCTTGTCATTTCATTTTATGTTTATTACTTTTTTTACATTACTCACAATATTTAATTTATACATACTATATTCACTTCGTCAAACAATTAAAGGAAAATAATCCAGAACTCAAATTCGAATGTAGGGCTACAAATGATGAAGTAATCATCAAACCAAGCACCTCGGACAGCTTATAGAAGGTCTAGTTCACTTATTAAAAAGCAGAAACACTTCCTTTTACACCTACCAACTATCTCAGGATCGGGCTTTTCGTGTTGTCATTCGTCACTTACACACCGCTCTACTCCGACTGATGAAATTTTAAGAATCAACTGGAAAAACTAGGATTTTCAGTTAAATCAATCACAAATGTCCTGCATACAAAAACAGAGTATCCGCTCCCTTTATTTTTCGTTGATCTTCAGCAATCACCGAAAAATCAAGAAATTTTCAAAATTAATTCTATCCTGCGCTCAATCATTACAGTAGAAGAACCAAAAAAGCATCGCCAGATACCGCAATGTACAAGGTGCCAGAATTACGGGCACATAAAACATTACTGTAATTTACCATTCCGATGCGTCAAATGCGGAGATAAACACGACTCAACCAGTTGTAAAAAACAACCTGAACAACCAGCTCAGTATGCCTTGTGTGGAGATCCACATACATCGAATTACAGAGGCTGTCCAGCATACAAAGGAGAACAAATACGTCTCAACCTCTTTCTACGTAGGAAAAATCCATTACCAAATTTAAATCGCATAATTAAAACTAATGGTGCGGAAGAGCTTATTAATTTTTATTACCGTGTATCATCCTGTTAATAATGAGTATACGGGCGGTTTTAACCAGTCAGGGAAAACCTTTAGCAGTTCAAGAGTTTAACACAAACATATGCGGATAAAGTAAAGCACTACGGGATTAAAAACCGATTAGCAACCACATGATAATAATACATCATAAAAAGGAAACAAATAATAATGACGTCTCAAAAATATTAAACATATTCATCAATGAATTTAAGTCAATAATAAACCCACTAATTACATTACTCACCAAAGTTATCAAAAAAATTCTACCCAAATGCCGATAAACCGTAATATTATCACAGGGCAATCTCCATTGATAATGATATGTAATGCAAATGGTGTCAGGCAAAGAAAAACTGAACTGGAAATGTTTCTGTATGAGAACTACATCGATATAGCGTGAATTACTAAATCTCACCTATGTTATGCTAATAATTTCCATATAACAACAGGATATATAACATATTCCACTTAACATCCTGATGGAACAGTCCATGTGGAGGCTTAATGGTATTAGTTAAAAACACTATAAATCAGTATTTACATTGTACATACAACACACATGCTTACCAAATAACTGCAGTAAACATTGGAACAGGAAAGGACCGTTTAATATTAGCTACTATATATATATATATATATATATGGTCGTCGCGATAGCCTAGTTGTTAGAGCGCTTGACTTCCGACATGGTGGTCACGGGTTCGATCCCGAGCGACGACAAACTTATTAAAATTAAATAAATAAATAAATAATCGCTAATAATCACGTGGAAGGCAGCGGTAACCCACCACGTACACCATCATATGCGCGCTAGGTCAGTACACAGCAGACACACACGGGCTGCATTTGTAGCGCAATAACAAGCGGCTACTATCAGTTCCGAGTGTAATCTTGCGCGTGTACACCTGCATTACATATTATAATAATTGTCCAGAACACTACCTGTTATGTACACCTAGATTGTACAGATAGGTAGTCTCGACGCTCGTAATCGAGCTAACGAACGAATATATATATATATATATATATATATATATATATATATGTATTGCCACCCGGGTTTTAATATACCAGAAAGCGAATATAAAGCAATATTTCAAGGACACTCGGTAGGAAGTTCATTTGTGGAGGAGACTTCAACTGCAAACATCACTCTTGAGGATCACAAGAAATAAAAATATTGGACACAGTAGTACGTACAAACTCGTACTCAATATTATCGTCATTCGTTCCTACGTACTGGTCTCAACACTTCAATAGACACCTCCGGATGTCCTAGATTTTATCACAAAACATGTGTAACAAGTAATGATTTATCTTCAGACCGTGTACCAGTCGTTGCCATCTTTGATATTTATCCTTTAATGAAACAGAAAGGACAGTATCTATCAAATAGAAGTACAAACTGAAATTGCTACAGTTGCCGAAAATAATATTAAATTGAAAGTAAAATTAAAAAGTGCACAAGATATCGTTAAGGCCGTTAATAACTTAACCGAATTAATTCCGAATGCGTGGCGAACGGCTACCCAATATGGTGACGACCTCAGTAACAGAAAAAATTGCGTTCCAATAGCAATCCGTAAGCTCATAAAAGAAACAATAATAGACAGGAAAAAGTGACAACTACACCGTTACGCATCGTATAAGATATTTTATAATCAGATAGATAACAAACTAAAAAATTAAATTAAGAAATTTAGAAATGAAACATTTACGCTGTACCTAGAATAACTGAACACATCCAAGACAATTCCGTTTGGAAAGCAACAAAGAAATTGCTTAGAGATAAAAGAACGCAGTGTAATATCAGACTACAAAATAACAACTAGATCAAATCAGACGAGGCAAGAGCTGAAGCGTTTGGAGAGTACTTAGAAAAGATATTTAGTCCTCATCCTATTATCAATAACAAATTTGCAGAAAGAGTTTAAGAATCACCGGAAGTCCCTCTTCAACTAGAACTTCCGTTAAGGTTTTTTTCACCCAAGGAGGTGTTTCAATGTTTCGGGAAAACTCCTCACAGGAAGGCACCAGGCATAGATAAAATAACAGAAAAAATCTTATCTCGCCTTCAAAAGAAAGCTGTCACATTCATTTACTACATGTTCAATGCTATTATTAGATTGGGCCACTTCCCAAACCGGTGGAAAAAATAGATAATAATAATGGTACAAAAACTAAACAAAAATGCAGCCTGCATGTGCTCATATAGGCCAATTAGCCTACTTAACAGCTTGCCAAAATCTCTGGAAAGGTTAATTATAGAAAGAACCGCACCTATTCTTGCTCAACGGAATATCATACCACATCACCAGTTTAGATTTCGTCCACACCATACCCGACAATACACTAATGTCATAGAATCGTGGACGCCATATCGGCGGCACTGGAGAAGAAAGAAGTGTGCTCGACTATCTCGCAAGCTTTCGATCAAATTTGGCACACTGGACTGCTGCACATAGTTAAACAAGCATTTCCGTCTGAACTATTCTTACTTGTATCATCACATTTCGCAGGGCAGAATGTTCGGCTTAACACGTTTTCTCGAGTTTCACGATAGATATCCCAATTTCAAATCAAACTATTTTGGCTACATATACTGATGATGATATAGCAACACTGTCAGCAAACGGCACAGTGCAGATTTTACGAACAATACGGCTCAACAACATGTAAACTGGATCCAAGATTGGGCAAACAATTGGAGAATCCGCATCAATGAACACAAATGCCAACACGTAATCTTCACAGATAGATTAATAGCGTGCCGTAATATGAAGATCAACAACACAGAAATTTAGCAATCTGGGTCAGTCAAATATCTGAGTATTATTCTACGAGTAGATAAGCTCTTACTCGGAAAATTCACATTGCACAAGTTCAAATGAAGATGCGAGTGCTGCGCGTGCCAGGTCACTCCACCCGTTATCGAGCCAGTAGTCCTCGTTAAACCCAAATCTAAAAAGGCTTCTTAACTTGGCGATCATCACTTCAATATGGAAATACGGAATTGAAATATACAGTAGCGCCAACGGGTCAAATACTCGGATAATTCAGCGCCAACAGTCTGAGATATTACATATGATAACATTAGCACCAAAATATGTATTGAATGAGGACATTACATCAAAATTTCCACATTCCATCTATCGATTAATTTCACATGGCACAAGATCAGAAATTTTTTAATCAACTAAAATCCCATGGTATCGCCAACATTAGGAAAATGTACACATGGACTCTACGCCCGGAAACCCTGCGAAATGATTAAAAAAAAAATGGTGTCGGGATGTCCTACAAACCCAGACGGAAGTACCGTTTTTTAATGTTAATATTATACAACTAGTTTAAACCTGTCATATCCGACAGTAATGTAACGGTTTAAGTAATAAAAGCTCCCTTACTCCTAATGGGGAGAAGGGGCGAACAACAAGTTATGTTTTGCATACTCTCATCGCTAGTTATATTATACCGGTACAATATGTAATAAAGAAAAAATAAAAAAATAAAAAATGAACATATATATGTGTATATATAAAATGCCTTGTTTGACGTTCAATTTATGTAGTTAATTTCTTAAGGTAAGAAAGTTGACTTTTTAAAGAGAACATAATTTTAATTTTATTAGTCATTCATACGTACGCGGTAGTTTTTTTTTTTTTTTTGCTTGTTTATTTGCACATATATAATGATGAATTTTTTCGCCAGTTTTTCTTCGAAGGGGAGGTCCCTCATTCAAGATTAGCCCGAACCCCGAAGATCCTTAATCCGCCCTTGATAATAAAATATCGTTATAAACTAATAATAAAAAACCGAAATATATGTGTATTAAATGCTTAACTTAAAAACAACTTTTTCGGAATTAATAATCCGAAAAACCTGTGAATGTGATAAAGGTCTGAAATTAGAATTATGTTGTTAATATGTTCACGCTGGATTAAAGACCGACTTTTCACAACTTAAGATATACACATTTTTCGATCCTATCAAAAACGGTTTATTAATTCTATTTCCATATATTTAATTATTTATGTTTATTTCGATCAACGGGGAAAAAATAGGAAGCTCTCAATTTGTTGTTTTTTGACATTTTAACAGCTTATTGAAAGATTTATTATTTTACAATGAAAGGTGCAGAGTATTTTAATTTTTTTTTTTAAATATAAAAGTTCTTTTTTTTTTTTTTGCTCTTTTTTTACAAATTTCTAGGGATGTTGACCAAATAGAAATATTAGAAATAATTCAGTTTTCCTATATTTTACGTCAGATAACGCGAAATTGATTCGATTCATTGAAGGCAGCGTGTGTAATAAATATAGCATACTAAAAAAATACACGTGCATATCTAGTATTCTCGATTCAGGCATGGGTAGATGACCCAGCTGTGAAGTCAAAAAACTCTGAAACCTGCGTGAAATATATAAAGAACTACAACTCTGGACGTTCGACTTGTTGGCACCGAGCTAAGATTGACACAAGTAGGTCACAAATTATCTTATTTGCCGCAATTTTTCGTGAATAAAATGGAAAATAAAAGGGAGAACGTCTTCAACCAGGCAATCCGCAGCAGGCAAGTCATCACGCTCATCTGCCTAGGTATATATTAAAACGAATAATTCCAACTAGAAGTCTTCAAGATGTGGGAACCAGTCAGAAGGTATAAAACTGATGGGAACCTTATGCAAAATCATGTTTTGAAAAATCGTTCGATATTCAAACAGTCAACAGCGACTAAAATGTTCCTCTTCAGTATGGTACTTTCGTAAAATTATTATCCTAGATCGATTTATTTATAAAATTATTACAGGTTTAAGAATCGCGACGTTTTTAACAATCCTCTCGAATTAATAAACAATTTGTTGTTTCAGTTACACAGCTGGAGGCTATGAAAAAACCGCACGAATGAAAATCGGCTAACGAAATGTGGCATAGATGGCTCCAATCGCTATCAATGATTTTATCGGTCGTACTTTTGTTTTCTGCTACAGGTAACCCCGGTATAATATTAAGCGTGATTTTTATACGAATAGAATTTAAAAAACAACTTCAAATATTTCTCGTTGTTTATTTTGTACAATTATTATTCCTAATGTACGTTGTTGGTACGATATTTTGTTCACATTGAAAAATATTCTTAAACCATACAAAATAATACTGACAGAATTTTCTAGTTTTATTAGAATTGTCGGCACTACGCACTTTTTGAAATTCTATGAAGTTTCTTTCGTATAAAATTATTTAAGGTAAAACTACGTTCACATGTTACTGCGCACAATATTCGTATCTGCGAGAGATTGCTGCTAATGGACATTTGCAGAATCTAAAAGCCGCCCCTGTATCAATGATTTTTATATGATATTTGTAAAAAAAAAAAAAAACACGAATTAAAACATAAAAATTACTGAACGATCAGAGAACTCAAATGGCTGTATAGCGTGGTATGTTTGTGACTGCTTAAAAAAAAGAACAAGCAATTAAGTGGAAAGAATCTTTCTCCTGAGTGCTCTCATCTATACGCCGAACTTTTGGCGTTGGATCATTCTACCCCTTTCAATGCTTCCTTTATCCCTTCCTTCATTTCCCTCTTTCTTTCCTTTATACTTTCTATCTCCGATCGCTTCAGAATCTGAGTAGGTGATCTAAGTCCATGTAGTTTAGTTGGATCAGTGTTAACACCGAGCCTATTTAAAAAAAAAAAAAAAGTGGAAAGAAAGATCGACTTGACACGGAAGAAATATGTGTCTCTCAAACCAGCTTTTTAAAAGTCAACTTTCATTAATAACTAAAACGTGTAGATGCGGTCGAGTTAATAGAAAAAAAGAAAAAAAATGACTGCTTCATTGTGGAAATAAGTTATTATAATTTTATTTCTAGAGAAAAGCCAAAAGTCGATACTCACTATTCTTTTATTTGAAAAGATTTTATCTCATTTTTTTTTTTTCATATCTTTAAAATTAATTTATCTGTAAATAATCTGTTTGTTTTTTTGTTATCCATAAATACGAGTATGTAAAAAGTATACATTCATTTTTGTTGTATGTTAAATAAACGTTTGGTATATCGGTTTTTTTTTTTTATGGGTTCGTCAACATGGACATTGGTCCAAGAACAATAGAACAGCGGGATAAGACTTTTTTTTTTTTTTTTTTTTTTGGGAACGCCAACCAAGGGCAATGACCTATCATCAAAGAATTACGAAAACAGGATTAAATTTTGATATATAAAGAAATAGAGGAAATGAACTCCGCTAAGATTGGAACAACATCTGGTGAAGGAAAGGAAAGTATGTAGGAAGCACAAAAAGGAGTAGGTAGTTTTAGGTGGAGAAGCTTAGTGTAGAGGAGGGAACGCTGCTGTACAAGAAGAGAGCATTCAAAAAGGATATGATTTGCATCACAAACACAGTCATGATCCGAGGGATGAAAATTACAGTATGGGGAAGAAACAATAGAAAAACGAAAGAGAGACGAAGGAAGACAATTATGGTTGAGACGAAGACGTGTTATGGAGGAAATAACGGAACAACCGAAACCAGGGAAATCAGCAAACCAGGAACGTGATGAAGGAAGAGGTTGCAAGAGTTTGTAAAAGGAATGAGGATTGGAAAAGGAGGTAATGTAGGTATCCGACCATGATTTGAGGTGTGCTCGTTTGGATGGAAAGAGGATATTATTGGCAGGAAATTTATTGACAAATTTACCGTTATAGGAAGCAGAGCGAGCAAACGAGTCAACTAGGTTGTTGCCTGCGATGCCGCTATGACTGGAAATGCAAAGAAGATCGATTTGAATGGAACGAACTAAGAAGAGATTTGCAATTAAGGAACAAATGGAAAGGATAATGTAGTCGCATGAAGAGGATGGAAAAGGGGAGGATATAGCCTGCAAGACGCTCATGGAGTCAGAACAAATAAGGTATTTATTATTATAGGAGGAAAGTGCAATGAACAGAACTGCACGGAGTATTGCATACGATTCTGCAGTGAAAATGGAACAGAAGGAAGGAAGTT
The DNA here is from genome assembly GCA_039619475.1 of Icerya purchasi. Taxonomy (NCBI): domain Eukaryota; kingdom Metazoa; phylum Arthropoda; class Insecta; order Hemiptera; family Monophlebidae; genus Icerya; species Icerya purchasi. The sequence continues at coordinate 97,472,204 of CM077115.1, forward strand.
TATAAAGTTCGTAGTGTGGAAGAGAAGAAATAAGAAAGGAAGCTCCGACCCCCTCGTCGCTTTTGGAACCATCCGTAAAGAGGACAGACGAAGAAGGAAATAGAGACCTCAAAGCTCCATTGTACTCGCTTAAAGCGATAGAAGGTGAATATTTAGTATGAGAAGAAAGGAAAAACAAATTAGGAGGATATAAAAAATCTATAAAGCTGAATGTAAAGAACGGGAGTTTATGATATGTGTAGATAAATGAAGAATAAGGAGCAAGGCGTCGAGAGACATGAGAAAGAATAGAAATCTTCAGGGGAGAAAATCGCCAATTTGCCAGGATGTAGGAATAAGCAGAAACTAATTTAGAAGACTTAATAGGAAGACGTTTTATGAGGAAGCGATCCCCAAGAAAGGATCTACGAATGTGTAAAGGATGAATGGTGGCCTCTGAAAGTACTGCAGGAATGGGGGAGGATTTCAGAACACCGAGGCAAAGACGAAGACATGAATTTTGGACTTTATCGAGTTTGGAAAGAAGATGTTTAGGAGCATTGCCATAAATGAAGGAACAGTAATCAAGTTTGGAACGAATAGTAGATTTATATAGAATAAGAAGAACACTGGGGTCGCCACCCCATTTGTGTGGAGAAAGAGCCTTTAATAAATTAGTTCTCTTAAGACAGGAAGTATATAGGTAGGAAATATGTTCGCGAAAGGATAAACGACTGTCTAGGAAAACGCCAAGATAGCAGAAGGACCTAACTAATGGAATAGATAAATTGTTCAAAGAGACATTAATTAAGGAAGTAGTATAGGGACGAAAGGAAAAAACCATACAAACAGATTTAGAGGATGAAATGGTTAGATGGATGTTGGATAGAGCGGATTCAAGCAAGTTCAACGAATTATTGAGTTCATCTTTAGCAGAGAGCATGGAAGTTGAGGAGTAATAAATAAGAATATCATCCGCGAAAAGGAGTGTAGAGGCTGGGACGGGAAGAGAAGCTATTTCAAGCGAATAGATATTAAAAAGAGTAGGACTCAAACATGACCCTTGAGGAAGGCCACGGAATACACATCTAGAGCCAGAGAAGGAAGGAGTGGAAAGATAAATGGTTCTACTTTGAAAGAGCTGAATTATCAGGGAAGAAAGTTGAACAGGAATGCCAATAGAAATCATCTTATTTTTAAGGGATGGAAGATGAACCTTATCGAAAGCAGAAACTACATCAACAAAGGCAGCGATCGTGTATTTTCTTTCGAGAAGAGCTTTATATATGTCAGAAAGAAAAAGGCTGATGCAGTCAGAAGGACCAAGACCAGGACGAAAACCGAACATATTGTAGGAGACGAGATTATTATGTTCCAGCCACCAAACAAGGCGCCGGTTTAGCATACTCTCGAATAGTTTTCTTAAACAAGGAGCCAAAGAAATAGGTCGAAAAGAATTTGGCATTTTCTTAGGAATTGGGATAATTATAAATGAATTCCAAATAGGAGGTGTAAGTCCTGAGAGAAGAAAAGAATTGATAATTTCGAGGAGAATTTTGAGTGAGAAATTAGAGAGATTTTTAAGAACAAGGAAGGAAATTTTGTCGATTCCTGGAGTCGAATTGGAGGATTTTTGCAACGAAAAGAGGAGTTCATTGAAGTGAAATTCTGAAGTGAGGAAGTGAGATGAATTTGGAAGAGAAGAAGAAGGAGAACTTACTTCGTCAAAGGAAGGAACATAACTGGGAGCTAGATTGTCAATAAAGGATTCAAGTATGTCAGAAGAGATGTTATGATAAGAAGGGTGTTCGGATTTGGGAGTTTTGAAGGCTTTGGCCATTCTCCAAATTTGGGAAATAGACGTGGTCCGGGAAAAGGAAGAGCAAAATTTTTTCCAAGATTCCTTCTTGGCTTGTTTTAGGATGTATCTGGCTCTAGCGTTAGCTTTTCTATGGTCAATAAAATTTGAAAAGGAGGAACAGTGACGGAAGGTTCTAAAAGTAGCGATGCTGGCATCAAAAGCCACCTTGCAGTTATTATTCCACCATAAGGATGAAGCTGCATGACGGCGAGGTTTAGAAGGCACTGGAGGTGATGAGGAAGAAAGGGCGAGTAAGATGGAATCTGTAAAGTATTTGTACTTTGAAATAGGATCTAAGTTATGATGCAAAAGGGAAAGAGAAGAGTCAACAGAACGACTAAATTGTTCCCAATTAGTTTTGGGGATACACCATTTGGAGGCGTAGAGGGGCTTGAAGTAAATGGATGATGGGGGAAGACTTTTGAACGATACAATAATAGGGACATGGTCACTTCCAAAAGTACCATCAAGAGTTTTCCAGGAACAGTTAAGAGCAAGATCAGGAGAAGAAAAGGAGAGATCGACTGCGCTAAAAATGGAAGGGCTTTTGTACAAAGTAGGAGATTGATCATTAAGGAGGATAAGATTATGTCCGAGGATAATGTTTTCAAGAACCACTCCATTACTGTTTTGACTAGAACAACCCCAAAGAGGAGAATGAGCGTTCCAATCACCTCCAATAATGAAGGGGGGAGGAATACAATTAAGAAAGGAGGGAAAGGGAAAATTATTGAGATTAAAATTCGGAGGAAAGTACGTACAGACTATGTTTAATGGGCGGGGAAAAATGGAAGGAATAGAAATGTGGACTACATTCGGATCACAAGAAGATGGCACAGAAGAGAAGTGTACATTTTGAGATTGGAAATGTATATTATTTCTAATAATGATGGCAGCACCGCCGTAGCCGTCTATTCTATCAGAACAAACCACGGAGAAATCTTTAAGATGAAACGTTTCAGATTGTTTGAGCCATGATTCGGAAATTAAGGCAATGTGAATTTGATGTATATCAAGTAAACTCTCCAAGGCAAGTCTATTAGCTTTAAGGCTGCGACAATTCCACTGGAGAATGTTAAATTTGAAGGACATATTGAAAAATTAAAAAGAGGGAGAGAAACATAAAAGAAAAAGGAGAATGAATAAGGAGAGAATTAAGATAAAACAGAGTTAAAATTTATCGAGAAGGTGAAGGAGAATATATTTGCGAGTGCAAAGGTGAAGCAAAGAATAAGGATTATTTAAGGTGAAGGTTACTGGAAAGAAAAGCGGAAAGAGAATTAGCAAAGTTTGAAGAGGAGTCAACGTTAAAGAATGATATCAAGTCCAAAATGGCTGTTGAGAGATTATTAATGGAAGGAGAAAATTCAGAAGAAGAAGAGAGGTTAGAAGGATTGTTAGAAGAATCGTTACTAGAGGATGGGTAAGGTTTGCTTAGTGCCCATCCATTTGTGGGAGAAGGAATATGATAGACAGGAAGAGGAGGAAAATGGGGAGTAGGCTTAGAAGAGAATTTAGGCGATTTTGTTTTACGGAACGTTAAAGATTTTGTTGGAGGTGAAGAATGAATAGTAGGAAAATTGTGAGTGTTATGAAGAGGAACAGAAACAGATGCGCGATTTGCATATGAAAAGGCTTCAGACACTAAGGAATTATCCTTGTGCTTTGATGCTTCATGGAAAGATAGGTTTTCATACGCCATGATTCTTTTGATGTCCTTTTGTCTAATCCATTCAGGACATCTACGGTCATAGGAACAGTGGTCACCTTTGCAACTACGACAAACAGGAGGATTTTGAGTATTTGGACAGTCTGATAAGGAATGCTTAGAAGAGCAGTGAGAACAGACAGTATTAGAACTACGACAGTGCCTCGCAATATGACCAAATAAGAAACACTTGGAACATTGTGTAGGAGGTCTGACGCTAGGCAGAACTTGGAAACGGAGTTTAAAAATAGTGATAAATTCTGGAAAGAAGGATTTAGTAAATTTGATTTCAACTGATCTAGTAGGTGTCTTTTTACCTTCGACGGTTTTTAAAATGCGCCTGATAGAGGAAAAGGGTATAGAAGATTCAAGCCCCTCCAGTATTTCTTCTTCAGAGAAGGAAGGATCAACTCCAGAAATAACTCCCAATTTGTAAATGGAATTAACTGGGATAAAAGCTTTTAAATTATGAGAAGAAAAAAAGGATGAGTTCTGAAGGAAGGAGTTAGCAGAAAGAACTGAAGGGAAGAAAACAGATATTCGATTTCTACCTAGGGTAGTAATGTTAGAATAGGAAAGGAGACTGTACCAAGGAGTCGGGCCACCGCCAATGGATGATAATTCCCAAAGTTATTTTGTGTTGAATTATATTCTACAATTGTAGAATAGGGTCCTGGATGGTCGGAGGGTTAGACCTCGGGACTACTGTGAATTAAACTATTATTATTATTATTATTATTATTATTATTATTATTATTATTATTGGCATTATTATTATTATTATCATTAGCATTATTATTATTATTGCTGTTACTATGTTCACTACTACCGTTTTTAACAGGGTTATTATTGTTGTTATTGATATTATTCTTACTTCCGTTGTTATTACTATTTTTAATACTAAAATTTTCAACGGCTTTAGTGACGGTTTCATTATTATTATTATTTTTATTGTTACTATTATTGATTATATTAGTGGGAGCGTTGAGATCAGTTTGAGACAGCCGTAGATCCTTGCTAGGCAGAGACACGGTCGGTGAAAGAGGGCCGGAAGGTTTACGCTTTACGGCAGCGTCGGTTTCCATCAGGTTAAGACTTAAATTATTCTTATTGGTATTGAATTTCGTATCTTTGGAGGAGGCAGACTTAGATCCTTACACGATCAGAGCTGGTTGACAGAAAAGAATCAAGAGCTAGGATAAGAGAAGGAGAAGAAAGGGAGAGAATGAATAAAGCGCAGTATGGAGCGGGAATACCGGTTTGTAAGAGGAAGGAATAAAGAGAAGGTTATTCATTTGATAATTACGAACAAACGAACATTATATGATCGGGATCACAAATAAATTGATTGCTGGAGAGGGGGGGGTGAAATGGACAATAAGGCGAAGGCACGAGAGAATAACGGAACAGCAAGGAAGGGAGCAAACTGTGCCCAAATCGCAGAGAGGTTGGAACGGCGCATAGAAGGAAAGTTAATAAACCAGGGAAAGTGTGGAAGAAAAAGTTGAATAGACAAGAAAAAGGAGTTTGGGTTAAAGAATGAGGAGACGTAAGAGTTAAACCATAGTCTGCAATGAGCAGCTGCAGACAGAAGGGTAATATTGCAAATTGAGAAGGCAGGAAGAAACCTATCAGAAGAGGTAGATAATTGAGCGAATGAGTCAACAAACTCATTTTCCTCGATGCCGGCATGGCTAGGAATCCAAAAGCAATCCGTTTGGATTAAGTGGAATCGATGGAAAAACAATAATAATACTTTGGAGCAACTGCTCCAACAGATCAGCAAAAACTCATTTCAAATCACCGCTGCTGTAGCAAATCAATCCTAAAGCCTTGATCATAAATATTTCATAAATGTTTTTACGCAGAGGAGAAAATGATATTACTACCGATTAACATTTTATTATCCGTGTATGTATTTTGCGGTTTATTAATTTACTATCTAATTAATCAGACAGCTAAAGAGTTCAAAGTCAAATTTCAAAACCTGAAAAAATAAAAAACAATAAAATGAAATAAATACAAATAAACTACGCCTTACAAAAAGCTATCTTTAATATCTATAAAAAAATTGAGTGTTTCATTAGGTTCCAGAGTGCATAGTCGACAGAATACATTTTCAAAGGAAACGCGTGTCCGCTTCAGGTTTATTACTTCATCTACGTAATGCAACTAAAAATTAGCCCATTACCGAAAAAAAGTCTCTACATTAGGTTATTACAAAAAAGAGAGAAAAGGAGGGAAAAAACGAAAAAGAGTATTTTCATTTGAATTCTCGGAAAGAAACGATTAAGTTTTCAATGCGGATCGAGTTTTAAAAATTCAACTACAACAGACGAAAGAAAGCGCGGGAAATCACGCATTAAGCGGACGTAATATTAAAGAGAACAGTGAAAAAGGAACTTAATAAAATTATCTCTGGTGCATAAAACGAATTTAATCCTGAAAAGAGACTTGCAAGATTTCAAGCTCGAATTGCACAGTTGCGAAGAGAGGAGGAAATAGCCGGGTCAAGAGCTACCGAAAAAAATGACTCAACCGAGTGAATAAGATTCGAAATTCGGGGATAATAAAAAGGGATCGAAAAACCAGAAACTGCCCTACAAGCGTACAAGCGTGAAAAAGACAGTGCGCTACTGTAGTAGGACAATTTAGGACCCCAAAAGCGAAACACGAAACATGTAGGAAAAAGAAGAATAAAATATGGGAAAGATGCAAGGCAAATTATAGACATATAAGAGACTTATCAGTCCGTTAAGATCCTGTCAGTGACATATATCCGAGGTCTCCTAGTGAGCCATAAGTAAATGCATGGATTGTTGAGGTGTACAAATAAATCATCCAAAATGCGATTTTTTTTTTTGTGTAAAATAATGGCCTTTTTTCTTCTAAAATTCTACACGTGCGCAAAAAAGCGCGAGTAATGGAGTACAATAGATGCGCACGAGAAGAGAATATTATAAAAAGTAAAAAGAAGGTTTTATATAAACTTTTAAACACTTAAAATTACAATATTCTTTGGTATATTTTAAATCAAATTGAAAATAAAAAAATTGCATATAAACAAACGAAAATAACTTTAAAAATGATTCTAAATAAGTATGCACAGCCATATATCATTCATTGAATCCTCACATTTTACATTTCGTACATACATTCAGTCACCATAATATCCCATATCATATGTACATTCATACCAAAAGTCGCGAAATGTATTTTAAGCACACACACACATCCACACATACTGCAACAAGTAAACTATTGGAACAGTTAATTTTTCCCATTTTTATTTTAATTTTCTTTTATTTATTTATTTTTTATCTATTTATAAATCTATTTATTTGTTTTTCAATTTATTTGTTTATTTATAAAGTACTAGAACATAAGTGTAAGGTCAATAATTTACACCTGTGTTTGGGATTATTTAGTAAAGTTTTTACATCTGCCGGTAAAGAATTATACATGACAGCTCCAGCATAATGTATTTGAATTATTGTATGAAATTTATAATATCTGGGAATCTGGGCGTAATAATCTTTAGCAGACCCCTAGTTGAATCAGATTTAAAAACAATCTCAAATTTGCTCCTCTTTGCAATCACGTACATAATTAATTGTAATTTATATATATATATCATTTAACTTCAGTAACGGAATAAGTGAAGTATTTTTCATACCGCGATTTATAATTTTTAGAGTTGCCTCCAATAGAGTTTTTAAGGGTTTTAAATAACATTTAGCAGCACCTCCTAAAAAAATGATACCAAATGAAATGACCGGTTGATATTAAATTCTACGTAATGATAGGGCGGAAAATATTGCGATAAATAATAGAATAAAAAAGTTAACTTCCTTATTTTACCAGCGATAAACGACGGGTGCAAAACCCAACTTAGCTTATTGTCAAATCGTATACCTAAATATTTCATATCCAACACTCCATCAATTTCCAGATTACTTACAATTTTGAGATTTATACTACTTTCACTGGACAAGTAATTGTGAGAACTATACAACATATATTTAGTCTTTGATAAATTTTCAATTAATCTATTACAGTTATGTTTTCGGTTGTTCGTTCGCGTTGTTTTCTTATCAGTTAACAATTGTGTTCCGACTGCGGCGTCTTCGATTTAATCAACTTCATCGCAGCCGATAAATCCACCGGTGAGATCGTTCCTATTTATCTCTTAGTTTCTTATCGCTGTTGTAAATCAACATCGTCGCTTCGCTAATTTCAGCTAGCTAGTAACGACGTTTCTATTTTATTTATTTCGTTTTCAAATCGTTTTAATTTTTCATTATTTTTAGTTATAATTTTTATTTCTTTTCTTCTTACTGTGTTAGATGAGCGCAGCTAAAGGGGGCCGCTCTGCGGCCTCCTCCCCAAATCCCGTTAAAGTTATCAAACCTCCGTTAAACTTGTCTATTAATATGGACATGGACGGTAACTCAAAACGTAAATCTGCTGATCCTCTTTCGCCTACTTCCGCTGCTCAACCGAAAGAGATTAAACTCTCCCAGGCTGAACTTAGTTCTCCTCATGTTGTCGATCCCAGCCTCAATATTAAGAATAATAATATTAAAAACAATTCGAATAATTCGACTGCTACCAATATTAGCAATAATATCAATAATAATAATATTAACAATATCAGCGGCGAACAGAATACGGCCATTGATAAAATCATTAACAACAGTTCTAATGGTAAAAATGACAATAATAATAATAATAATAATAATAATAATAATAATAATAGTAGCGGAAATAGTAGTAATAGTTGTAGTGGTAGTATCAACGAAAACGATGATAATCATAATAATAATAATAACAGTGGTAATAATAATAATAACGTTAGCAGGGATAACAAGTCCGGAGAGTCATATCCTTCTGATCATCCTGGTCCTTTCCCCATTATAGTTGAGCACACTTCCTCTACTTCTAACCTAGGCAATTATCATCCCCTTGCTCTAGCTAAACTGATCAGCTCAATATCATCTTCCTTTACGAACATTTCCCAGCGGGGAAGAAACCGAATCTCTGTATCTTTCTCCTCTTCTTTAACGGCAAATTCTTTCCTCCATAATCAGGATTTCCTTCTTAAACATAACTTAACGGCATTCATTCCTTCTACTTCTTTGTATAGGTTAGGTGTAATTTCAGGCGTCCACCCTTCCTTTTCTGAAGACGACATATTATCAGGGATTGAAACCTCTGTTCCTGTAACATCCGTAAGAAGAATTTTTCGTACTTCCGAGGGTAAGAAAATCCCTACGAATTCCATCGAAATCAAATTTTCTAGTAATACAACTCTTCCTAATTTCGTGTCTATCTACATGCTCCGTTTTCCTGTAGCCCCCAGCATCAAACCTCCGACCCACTGCTCTAAATGTTTCCTCTTTGGTCACATCGCTAAAAACTGCCGCAGCTCCAGCGCTATTTGTTCCCATTGTTCCTTAAAACATCCTGTCTCTGAATGTTCTAATCTGCAAAACCCTCCTCTATGCCGAAATTGCAACGGTTCACACTGTTCTAATGACCGCAGTTGCCCCGAGTGGTCTAGGCAAAAGGACATCAAGAAGATAATGGCTTTTGAAAACGTTTCGTTTCATGAAGCTTCTGCTATAAAAAACAAATCGATTACTACTCCGGCATTTTCTTACGCTAGTCGCGCCTCTGTTCCTTCCTCCAAATTGATAATTTCTCCCGATACTCCTGTTTCTACTGGTCACGCTCTTCCTAAGACTCCCACTTTCCACAAACCTAATAAAAACCATCATTCTTTTCAACCTAAGCCTCAATTCCCTCCTCTTCCGTCTAACCAACTTCCTTCCCCCTCCAATGGCTGGGCTTTAAACCTTCCTCTTAAGGTAAGTAATAATCCCGGTCTTCCTAACACCAGTGTTCCCTCTGTTTTAGTCCCCAATCATTCTGCACCTGCTTCTTCTTCTGCGACTTCTTCTTCCCCTATGACCAATTTAGCAACTGATATTATTGATCTGCTTTCTTCCCACAACATTGTGACCTCATCTAACTTTGCCTCTTCACTTTTCTCCTTCCTGTCTAGTAATTTATGCGGCAATTAACTTCTCTCTTAAATTTCTTCTTCATTTTCCTTTTCAACTTGTCACTGCTCTGCAGTACGCTGTTGAGAAATGACTTGAGTCATCTACTCACAGTGACTCAGTGCAAAGTTTTGAACTTCCTTTCACAATCCTTTCAAATTTTTTCTTTAAGAATTATAAGATATATGGAATCGGTTCATTTTGACCAGTATTCCAATGCAGTTGATGTTTTCCTTCCTATGGTTCAGCCTGGTCATTTTAGAAAAACGCCTTGGGAGGTAATTAAACCTACCGGTCCTAAGGACGTTTTGATAATCTTTCCTTTAGTCAGTCGCAGGCTTTTTTACCTCTTTACTGTTACATGTTGCATGCAGACTGAGCATAGCTTCATTTATATAACATTTTTACATAATAATGGAAGGCATAGAACCTTCTGTTGTTCTGGTGTAATGTCTTTCTGCATTTACTGTCTTCAGTTACTATTATTATTTATCAATGTTTATTTCCTTGATATTTCGCCTTATTGCCGCAGATTCTATCTTACTTCCTTGTCTTATTCTTCTGCCTCCACAGTCAGCTCCCTCTCTTATGGTTCCACTCATACTCTTCCTTGTACTCCCTTCTTGGTCGGCGAGCAGGAACTCTCTTCATGCCATTTTCCACGTTTTCTTCCTAATGATCCACAAGTTTAATATTCTCCAATGGAATTGTCGTAGTCTGAGAGCCAACCAACAGGCATTGGAGGGAATACTAGACTCCTCCTCTATCCATATTGCTCTTTTATCTGAGACCTGGCTTTCGGAATCCTCTAATATTTCCATTCGTGGCTTTACAGCAATACGTTCTGATCGTGTTGATGGCTATGGTGGCGCTGCCATCCTCATAAGAAATGATATCTTCTTTGTCCACCACGACCATTCTTCTTACTTTTCTTCTGATTCTCTCTCTCCCAACTTAGTCCATATTTCGATCCCAAATATTCATCCTCAGCCTGTTCATATATTTTCTGTATACGTTCCTCCTAGTTTTGACCTTAATCATTTCCCATTCTCTCTTTTGGCTTATCCTCATTCTCTTCCCTTTATTGTCGGCGGTGACTGGAATGCTCACTCTCCTCTTTGGGGCTCTGCGCGTCATAACAGGAATGGCCGTGTTCTAGAAAACTTTATTCTCGGTAAAAATTTTGTCCTTTTGAATGATAACTCTCCTACTCTTTATAGAGGCGCTCACTCATCCAGCTCTGTTGATCTGTCCTTTACCTCTCCAAACTTTGGTCTTCGCTGTCAATGGAAAACTCTGGACGGTACCTTCGGCAGTGATCATGTTCCCATTGTTTTCTCTTTTCACCATCTCATTCCTCCTCCTCCTCCTCCTCATTATTCTATACCCGCTCTCGCTCCTAAATGGTCTCTCAACAAGGTTAACTGGGAGGAATTCCGTTCTAATTTCGACTTATCTCTTCCTTACATACACTCCCTCTCCGATCCTATTCAACAATATAACGTTTTCTCTGATTCCATTTCTTCTGCTCTGGACGCCTCCTCTCCACCAATTCATCATTCCAAAAGAAATTACCATCTTCAGGCTTCCTCACTTTGGTGGAACGAAGATTGTACTAATGCCGTTAAAGACAGTGTCTCTTCATTTAGATGTTTCCGGTCTTGTTCTTCCTTTGTTAACTTCATGGCTCATAAAAAAGCTAATGCCAAGGCTAGATTTATCCTCAAAACGTCCAAAAGAAATTCATGGAGGAAATTTTGTGCTTCGTTTTCTAGATCTACTTCAATTTCCCATCTTTGGAAGATGGCTAAAGCTTTTCGCTCTTCTAGATCGGATCGTCCATCATTTTATAACCTTCCTTCAGATAGACTCACTACTTTTCTTGATTCCATTGCTCCCTCCTATGTTCCTTCCCTTGAGGAATCTTGGTCTCCTTCCCTTCCTATCTCCAATTCTTCCCACTTCCTGTCTTCTAGCTTCAGCATCAATGAACTTCGTGCTTCCTTGACTAATTCTTCTAATTCTAGCCCTGGTATAGATGGTATTCCATTCCGTGTCCTTAAGAACCTTTCTGAATCAGCACTTATAATCCTGTTGTCAATTTACAATTCTTTTCTGTGTATCTGTGAAACTCCTCCGCTTTGGAATTCCTTTATTATTATTCCTATTCCGAAGAAGAATCCCAATTCCTTTCGTCCTATTTCTCTAGCCTCTTGTTTAAGAAAACTTTTTGAACGAATGATTAATAGGCGCCTTATCTGGTGGCTAGAATATAATAATGTTCTTCCTGATAACATGTTTGGTTTCCGTCCTGGCTTTGGTTCTTCTGATTGCATATCCCTTTTTCTCTCTGATATCTATAAATCTTTCATCCACAAAAAATTTACTATCTCTGCGTTCGTTGATGCTACCTCAGCTTTTGATAAGGTTCACCTTCCTTCTCTTCAGGATAAAATGCTTTCCATTAATATTCCTCTTGAGTTTACATCCTTAGTTATTAATCTGTTTCGGAACAGAACTATCCATCTTTCTACCCCTTTCTTTTCTGATTCCAGGACAGTTTTTCGAGGTCTTCCGCAGGGATCGTGCCTTAGTCCTACCCTTTTTAACATTTATTTCCTTAGTCTTTCTTCTCTTTCTATTCCATCTAGTTCGCTATTCTTTGCCGACGATATTCTCGTCTATTCTTCTTCTGATGATCTGTTTTCTGCTAATGAGGAGCTTAATAACTCCCTTGCTATTTTAGAAAATTCTTTATCTTATCTTCATCTTTCTATTTCCCCTGAGAAATCTGCTGGTATCGTTTTTACATTTCGTCCTTTTGATCGTTCCTTGGTTAACCTTTTCATGTGCCAGGTCCCTATTCCTTTACTCACTTCCTTCTCCTACCTCGGTGTAATTCTTAATAGTACTCTGTCTTTTCATGATCATATTAACTATCTCTGCACGTCTGCTCTCAAAAGACTAAATTTTTTGAAGGCGTTGTCTTCCCCCAAATGGGGTGGTGATCCATATATTCTTCTCATGCTGTATAAATCCATTATTCTTTCTAAGTTTGACTATTGTTCTTTTCTTTATGCCAGTGCTCCTGTTTCCCTTCTCGTCAAACTTGATCGCATCCAAAATTCTTGTCTGCGCCTCTGTGTTGGTGCCCTGAATTCTTCTCCAATTCCAGCTCTTCTGTCCGAAACTGGCTTTGTTCCTCTTTGTATTCGAAGACTTCACCTTGGTGAAAGGTTCATGATTAGACGTCTGCAGATCTCTCCTTCCAAACTCATGAATTCTTATCGATATATCCGGGTCAACTGGCGTTTTTCTCCTCGTAAGATTCCAATTCTTTCTCTCATCTCTTCTCGACTCGTTCCACTTTCTCACTTTGTCCTCTCCCAGAACAAATCTCCATACTTTACCTTTAACTTCTCTGAACTGTCTCATCCGCCTAAGTTATTCTCTTTACCTTCTAATATTAAGTCTCTTCCTCGTCCTGCCATTCACGAAGAATTTAATCACACTCTTTCCTCTCTATTTCCTGCTCACATCACGATTTTTACGGATGGCTCGAAATCTGCTTCGGGGGTCGGTGCCGCTTTTATTCTTCCTGCTCTCAACTATTCTGAATCATTTCAACTTCCCTCCTTCTCTTCTGTCTTCCTAGCCGAATCCACGGCTATTTTGCGTGCGGTCCTCTTTATATCTTCAACTTCTAATTTAGTGAATTTCCTTCTATGCTCCGACTCGAAGAGTGTTTTAGTAGCTATCGCATCTCCCCTTCCTGAACCCTCTTCCTGTCCTATTATTCTTTATATACGCTCCTTGATTTTCAATTTATTAGCCTCCCGTTCTATCCATATTGACCTGCTTTGGATTCCTGGCCACTGTGGTATAGCTGGTAACGATCTTGCTGACTCGTTAGCTTGCTCGGCCGCAGTAAGTGGTCGTTTCATAGGCAGATTTCCTTCCCAATGTCTTTACTCTCTCTCTTTTCGTTCTCACCGTGACTTTTGGACTGATCTCTATCCGTCCTTTTTCTCCAACCCTGACTCCTTTTACCTTGCTTTACAGCCTTCTCCATCCGTTTCTCCCTGGTTTAATAATTTTCCCAGTATCAGCCGTTCTGTCATTTCTTCCATAGTTCGCCTTCGTTTTAATCACAGTCTGCTCCCGGCTTCTCGTTTCCGCTTTGCTCTGGTTCAATCTCCTTTGTGTCCCTTTCATCCTCCAACCTTCAATGGCTCGTGTGATGCAAATCACGTACTATTTGAATGTTCCTTTATTTCTACTGAACGCGCGATCCTTTATTCCAATTTGCTTAGCCTTGGCCTCCCTACACCTTACAGTGCCCTCTATATTCTCACTTTTCCATCTCCTTCTGTTGTTCCCTTGTTATCCGCATTCATTTCCTCTGTCTCTAATCGTTTCTTGATATAACTTGTCGCTCCATATGCCATTCTATTCTTTTAATCTTTTGTGCTGGGTAAATGTCCTGTGCTGGCGTGCCCATTTAAAAAAAAAAAAAAAAAAAAAAGTTTAACCAATCAATTACAATTCCCGATTGAGCAAGATTTTGCAGGATATCTGAATAACGAGAATTAATTAATAAAACTGTATCATCGGCATAGTACTATTAATTTACCTGGGACGTTCAGATTGCATAATTCATTTATATAAATCAAAAATAGGAAAAGACGCAAAATGCTTCCTTGCGGCACCTCGAAGTTCTGAACCACTTCATTACACATTGTTAATTTTAGTAATCTCCTACCCAGTAGGTAAGATTTTAACCAATTTAATATAATCTCTCGAAAACTGCCCTTTCCAATTTAAGAATTAACAGTTCATGATTTACGGTATTGAGAGCCTTTTTATTTTATTGAAAGTGGTTTATCTGTGCTGCGTTCGTATATTTGCTGATTTTATCGGTGAGATCGTTCATTTTACCTCTATTGTATATAATTTCGTCTATTTTATTTTATCGATAAAGCGGATTCGTATTATTATTCTTATCAGTTTTTACTTTTATTATTATTAGTAGTATTAGCTTCATCGCTGATATCGCTAATCGTTAACTTTCCTCTCAGTTGTTGAATTCAATGCCAGACGCGTCCGACGGGGGAGGTAAGCCTCCCCCGACTAATTCCCGCTCTACTACCGAAACTGCTTCCGATGTAACAAAATCATCGAATAAAATTAAATCATCTGTTAATCATTCTTCACCGTCTTCTTCTAAATCTGTTTCCACTGCTTCTCTTAATAATAACTCGCAGACAGTGTCCCCGACTGTTGAACAAACAGTCATGGACACTTCATCTGTACATAACATTCCGTCTAACCCCACTAATACCGATAATCAAATGAAGGCTACCTCCTCTTTAAACGTATTTCCAAACAACTACGAAGGCCAGATCGTTGTTCTTGTTGAGAGCCTGGAAGACAAGAATATTGCCTATCTCCACCCCATGTCTTTGGCCAGAATGTTTTGTAGAAAAATTAATGGTCTCTCCTCCATTTCTAGGTCAGGAAAAAACTTGGTAAAATTAATTTTCACGTCTGTTATCGAAGCCAACAATTTCATCCTTTCGGAAGAATTACACAAAGAATTAAAAATTCGATCATTCATCCCGCAATCTCTGCTATTTCGACTTGGTGTAGTCCGTGACGTTCCGTCCAATATTTCTGTTGACGAACTATTGTCCAATTGTTCATCGGAGGTACCCATCTCTAGTATTCGTAGGTTGCAGAAAAGGTCCCTCGATAAAGATAATTCCTTTACTCCTATTCCCGTAATAGAAGTTAAGTTTCAGGGCTCCTTCCTTCCTTCCCACATCTGCTTCTATGATTCTTATCGTGTTAAGGTTGAGCCTTTGATCCGTAGACCCAAATTGTGCCGCAATTGCCTTCGCTTTGGGCACTTCAGCGCTTCTTGTCGTAGCAAAACCATTTGTTCTTTGTGTGCGGGTGGTCATTCATCTTCGGAATGCACCGTTACGCAACAAAGTGGGCCTTCTTCCTATCTTTGCGTCCACTGTGGAGAGAATCATTCCGCTTTGGACCCCAACTGTCAAGTCTTTAAAGAACAAGTCAAAATTCAAAAAATAATTAGCTTGCAAAATGTCTCATATTCCGAGGCAAAAAATATCTGCCAAGCCAAGTTAGTGTCTCCAGCCTTTTCTTTTGCCGAAATTTCAAATTCTTCAAACTTCCCCGCTTTGGCGAATTCCTCTCCTGCCATCCCTAAGAGGAAACGTCAGAAAGGCTCCAGCAGTTCGTCTTCCTCCTATATCAGGCTTCCTACGCAAAGGCACTTTTCCAACTCTGCGTCTCCTAATCCCTTGAACAAATATTATTCAAGTTTAACGCTCAATGCTGGCACTAAAGGTTATCGTTATAGTGCTCCGAAGGTCTCCAATCCCCCTACAGTATCTCCCTCTGTTCTCGTCAACAATGTAAAGGCTCCAGCAGCCAATAATGTTTCCTTCAGTGACTCCGCCCCTCCTCCTCCTTTCAACCCTATAGCTGCTACACTACAAACCGCCCTTGGCAGACTGGACATTCCCAATTTAGAAGATAAATTAGAGGCTTTATGTCAGATTTTACAATCATAGATATTGAAGCAGAAGTACTTCCACTTCTTCCAGTCCATTATACGGTTTGCTCCTCCTTTTGTCTTTCTGTTTCTATTTTTATCCTCTTAAATGATGCTATTGATTTCTTCATTCACCTCAGTCTCAACGCAATTTTTCATAGTGCGCCTCATCGCTTGCCGCTTTCTAGGCTGTTCACACATAATAAGTTATATTTTTTACCCTACGTCTTTCTTGTCAACTTTTTTCTAGCGTTCCTTCGGTGTTGCTTGCCTCCTTTAACTAGGTTGGTTGATAGCATACCAGGACCCATTTGCAAGGATTTATTTGAGCGATGGGAGCTTTCTATTTTTATTTCCTTTTGTAATTTTCTCTTAGCGTTCCTTGGGTGTTGCTTGCCTCCTTTAACTAGGTTGGTTGATAGCATACCAGGACCCATTTGCAAGGATTTATTTGAGCGATGGGAGCTTTCTATTTTTATTTCCTTTTATAATTTTCTTTTAGCGTTCCTTGGGTGTTGCTTGCCTCCTTTAACTAGGTTGGTTGATAGCATACCAGGACCCATTCGCAAGGATTTATTTGAGCGATGGAAGCTTCTTGTTCCTTTTCTAAAATTTTACACAGCGTTCCTTTGGTGTTGCTTGCCTCTTTTAATTAAGTTGGTTGATAGCATACAAGGTCCCAGATGCAATGATTGCTTTGAGCGATGGGTGCTGTTATATTATGCCTACTGGCATGTCTATTGTAATATTCTTCTGCGACACCGGCCTCATTATAATTTACTCGAGCGGTGGATCTTTTCACCTTTGCCTACACTTCCCATAAATCTTTCCCCAGTTGCGTTATTCTGTGGCGAACACCTTCTCCCTTTTCTCATTTCCTATTGTCCCAATCTTCCTCTACTACTGCTTCAGCCTTCTAAGTTTTTTCTTCTCTTCTTACTCTCCTCTCTTCAATCTTCCATTTTATTCCCTAAGTTGATGGCCAATAACTTGGTTCCCTACAATGTTTCCGAAACTTAAAATCCTTCAGTGGAACTGCCGAAGCCTAAGGACTAACAAACCCTCTCTTGAGAGGCTGTTAGATCAACATAATATTAATATTGCTTTGCTTTCTGAAACATGGCTAAAAAGCTCATCTGACCTTCATTTCAAGGGATTCTCCCTTATTAGTTCTAACCGCGTGGACGGTTATGGAGGCGCAGCTATCCTAATTAGAAATGACATCGTATTTCTTACTCATAACAACTTCCAACCGTCCTTTCCTCCCAACCCTCCTTTCCCCAATCTAGTTCACGTTTCAATTCCTAACGATTCTGGTAACCCACTTAACATCATCTCCGCTTATTTCCCTCCTAATTTTGATTTACGCGATTTTCCGTTTCCTACTTTCATTAACTCTCTTTCGACTCCCTTTATTATAGGCGGAGACTGGAATGCTCACTCACCTTTCTGGGGTTGCACTAACTATACTAATAATGGTGCAATCCTAGAAAATGTCATTCTTCAAAATGATCTATTTCTCCTTAATGACGGTACATCCACCTGTGTCAGCAACCCTCTAGCTCCTAGTTCCATTGATCTATCTTTTACATCTCCCAATCTTGGTTTTAGCTGCTCATGGAACACTCTGGATGGAACTTTTGGAAGCGACCATGTTCCCATCATCATTTCCTTAAATCAGTTTTCTCATTCTACTCTGAATAATCCTACTCAATCTCATAGATGGGTTCTCTCTAAGATAGACTGGCCCATCTTTCGTTCCTACGTTGACTCTTCACTGTCTCTAATTCCTTCGCATTTAAATCCATCTTCTCAATACGACCTTTTTATGGAATCTATTTCCAACGCCTTAACTCTTTCTTCTCCTCCTGCTCAGCTTCCTACACATAAAAGGTCCAAATTTGTTTCCTCTGTGTGGTGGAACCAAGAGTGCAAAGTTGCCTTTGATCGAAGTTTATCCACCTTTAGAACATTCCGTTCCTGTCCTAATCTCTCCAATTTTCTCGCTCACAAAAGTGCCAATGCCAAAGCTAGGTATACTCTTAAAACGGCAAAAAAGAACTCGTGGAGAAATTTCTGCTCCGCTTTCTCCCGTTCCACTCCTCTCACTCACATTTGGAAAATGGCGAAGACTTTCAAATCTTCTTCAGCTCAACATCTTTCAAATCATATCCTGTCTCCGGACAAATTAATTCCATTTATGAATTCCTTAGCTCCTTGTTACGTTCCTAGCTTCCAAGAATCCTGTCGCATCCCGGTTCCCCTCACCTCCTCTCATTTCCTACTCACTCCTTTTACCTACACTGAATTGGAAGCTGCCTTACGTAATTCTTCTAATTCTTCTCCTGGTAAAGACGGAATTCCCTTTCTCGTACTAAAAAGTCTCTCTGATTCCGCTCTTCGTTTCCTCTTAAATTTATTCAATTCATTTCTCTCGTCTGGTTCTACTCCATCTGTTTGGAATATTTTCATTGTTGTCCCGATCCCAAAACCTAACTCCTCCTCTCTTCGACCAATCTCACTTGCTCCCTGTGCCAGAAAGCTGTTTGAAAGTATAATTAATAGACGGCTAATTTGGTGGCTTGAGCACAATAAAGTATTGCCAAATAATATGTTTGGATTTCGCCCTGGACGCGGCCCTCCCGATTGTATCAGTACTTTCTTGTCAGATGTGTATTTATCTTTTATCAACAAAAAATTCCTCATTGCTTCCTTCGTCGATGTCTCTGCTGCCTTCGATAATGTCCACCTTCCCACCCTATTCGATTCCATGCTCTCCTTGAATATTCCACCCTTCTTCTCTGCTCTTGTCATTAGCCTTTTCCAATCTAGGACTATCTTTCTCTCTTCTCCGCTCGAACCTATTTCTAGACTGGTCTTTCGTGGACTACCGCAGGGCTCTTGTCTAAGTCCAACCCTTTTTAACATTTACCTTATAAAAACTGCTTCTCTGTCAACAATCTCCTCTTCCCTTTTTTTTGCTGACGACATCCTCATTTACTCCACCCATCGTAGTATCTCCACCGCTAATTCCCAGCTGCAACATTACTTAACGATTTTGGAAAGCGCTTTATCTAATATTCATCTGTCTATCTCTCCAACGAAATCCTCTGCTGTTGTCTTTACTCTTCGTCCTTTTGACCCCTACTTAGTTAGTCTTTCCTTAAATAGTAATCCGATCCCCCTGGCTAACCATTTCCGTTACTTAGGAGTATTTTTGGATAGCCGTCTTTCGTTCCACAAGCATATTAACTATATATACGTGTCATCACTAAAAAGGCTCAACCTTATTAAGTCCCTTTCACATACGAACTGGGGAGGTGATCCGTGCATTTTGCTCATGTTCTACAAATCCTGTATCCGTTCTATTCTAGATTATTGCTGTTTTATTTATGGTAACTCTTCCAGGTCTTTGCTCTCCAAGCTCGATCGCGTCCAAAATACTTGCCTCCGCCTCTGTCTTGGAGCTCAGAAATCTTCTCTTATCCCTGCTATTCAAGCGGAAACCCACATTCCTCCACTCTTTATTCGGCGTTCCTATTTGGGCTACCGCTTCCTTATTAAACGTCTTCCTATCTCCTCTTCCTCACTTATTCCTTCTTATTCCCTCATTCTACAGGATTGGCGATTTAGTGCCAATAAAACACCAATTCTGTCTCTTATTTCTACTCGACTCCTTCAATTTTTACCATACATTCACACTTGCGATAAGCTCCCATATTTTTCTTTTAACTTTTCCTCCTTTCTTCATCCAATTAATTGCTTTTACTCTTCTGCTCCCCCTACAACCGTTCTGCATCACGCCGTTAGATCGGAATTTTTACATACCTTAAACTCCCACTATTCTAACCACGTTACAATCTACACGGACGGTTCCAAGAGCCCAAGTGGAGTTGGTGCAGCCTTTCTTTGTCCTTCATTAAATCACTCTGAGTCCTTTAAACTTCCTTCCTTCTGTTCGACTTTCTGTGCCGAGTCTATTGCTATCCTCCATGCACTTTTCTTCATCAGATCTTCGAAGGTCTCTCGTAATTTCCTTATTCTATCAGACTCTCAAAGCGTGCTATAGGCTGTTGCATCTCCTCTGCCTGCCCACTCTACTGATTATGTAATCCTTTTTATACGTTTCTTGATCCATGACCTCTTTCTTTTTTGTGCAATCGAGGTTAATTTCCTTTGGATCCCTAGCCATTCTGGAATAGAAGGAAATGAGTCAGTTGACTTATTAGCTCGGCGAGCTTCTTCTTCCGGCAGGTTCCTTACTACTTTTCCATCCGTCAATATTAATCTTCTGTCCTCTGCAGCGCACAACCAATTATGGTTTAACTCCTACTACTCCTCATTCTCAAACCCGGATTCCTTTTACTTGTCCATCCAGCCTTCTCTTCCTTTCTGTTCCTGGTTTCTTGACTTCCCTTTTATGCGTCGCTCCAGCATCTCGGCAATATGCCGCCTCCGCTTTGGGCACAGCTGGCTTCCCTCGTCGCTTTTCCGATTCTCTCTCGCGGCATCTCCGTATTGTCCATTACATCCTCTTAACAGTCAACATGTATGTGATCCTGATCACATAATGTTCGAATGTTCATCACTTTCATCTGAACAATCTTCCTTTTACTCCTCTCTCTTATCAAACAATGTTCCTACTCCCTATTGTGCTGCATTTATTCTTTCCCTTCCTTCTCCTTCTGTCATCCAGGCGCTTGATACATTCTTGTTGAATGTTTCACGCCTCATAAAAATCTGATTTTTTCTCTATTCCCATTTCTTGGGCTAATGTCCTCGCTGACGAACCCATAGTAAAAAAAAAAAAAAAAAAAAAAAAAAGAGAGAGAGCCTTTTTTATGTCAAAATAAATGGCAGCAGTGTATCTACCTGCTTCTAAGTTTTCTGTAATGTAAGATACATGTTCAAATAGAGCAACATCCGTTCCCTGGTCTATTAAAAACCCGTATCGGTTTTTACTGAAATAATTAGTCACCGTTAGATAATTCATCGTCTTCATTTTGATAGAGTGGGAGGAATGCATATGGGCCTGTAATTAGAAGCAGATGACGTTTCACCACTTTTATCAATAGCCCCCAACTTCAGGAAACGCTCCCGCAAAAACAGATTCATTAAATAAAAACATTAACAGTCGTACAAAAAAGTTTAAGTTTTCCTTTACTAGTTCAATTGAGATTTTATCCAATCCAAATGATGATTTATTTGGTATGGACAAAGCTGCATTCCTTACATCATCATAAGAAAATTTTGTAAACGCAAAGGAATCTTTACAAGCTGTCATCCCAATAATTTTATTCGACACTATCGTATTGCTACGGAATTTATTGTTGCTTACAATGTTACATACGTAATCTTTAAAGTAAATATTAAAGTAATTTGATGTCCTCACATTACCATCCACTGATAATAAATTATTTATATTTATTTGTTTTAATCTATAGACGTCTTTTCCAATAGTTTTATTTATAATTAGCCAATACTTTTTTTTTGCATGCTTTGATATTTATTTAGAATGTTATTGTAATAATCAAACTTGGCTCCCTTTACTGACTTTTGGAGTTTTTTTGGGACAGTTTTAAAGATTTGTCATAAATTTTCATCTGAAGGATTTATTTTTAGGCGACGGGAGATATTTCTTTTTTCAGACGAAAGTTGGAGCACAATATTATTAATCCATGGGTTTCGTCTACGCCTCTGTTTAGTAGTTTCTAATACTCTATTGCACTTACGGATAAAGTCTGTGATATTATTTGAAATGAACCAATTAAATTTTTCATTTGCGGATGCATGACTGGTAAATAAATACTCAATATTCCAACTCGATATGAGTAAATTTTTTTTTATCAAAGAAATAACGCGGACCACCTTTAAGAGATATTAGAGAGAGTAAATTCAGCCTTAGAACCCATAATATGATCAGAAAACGGAATATCAATGATATTTTGTTTAACCATTGCGGATGTATTTTTATTATGCATACCTTCTAAGCAAGAATATGGTCTAAGCAAGAATATGGTCTAAGCAAGAAATATACTCTGCTTGAACTCGGTGATAGGTAGGTTAGTCTATTTTACATTAATAAATCCATAAGCGCTATATGAGTTACAGTAATTTGCACTAGAAATTTCGTCAAGAGTGTTAATAATCATATTGCCCGTAATTATTACTGTTTCCGCTGACATATTCAAAATATTTTGTAATTCAACCGAAAATTTTTCACCGGAAGAATCACAAAATTTATACAAACCGCAGACAGTGAGAAATTTATTGTTACATAATGGTATACATATTTAGAAAAATGACATTTCCAGGAGATATTTTTATATCAGCATTTAATTGATTCTTGTATAAAAACAGCAATTCCTCCAGAACGCTTCATTTCCCTGTACTGAAATACAGACCTGTACCCAACAATGAAATATCGTTTATTTTCATCATCACGATTTCTGTTAAAACTATAATGATGTCGTCGAATTTAGTTGCACCGTTTAGAAAAATTAGAAACTCTTCAAAATGCTTTCTCAAACTACGTACAATTTAATCTAAATAAATTTAATACAACCTTTCTCATTTTTTTTTTATTATTATTATTATTAATATTATTATTAATATTATTATAGCTTATCCTTAATTTATTTATTTTCCAATACTATATTAACGCATTACGAGGTACAAAAAATAACTCATTGATACCAGAAAATATTAATGCTATCTGCTAAATTAAAATATAACAAACAATATTCTAATCATCAAAAATACAGAATTCGGAATGTACTAGTGGGTATCACTGAAAGCTGAAGAAACTGCCTACGAGATTCATATAGACTTAGACAAATAAAGGAGAATAATTAGGCTTATGAAGGCTATTGTAACGATTAAAATAGTAAGTAAGAGTTGATAGTTCTACCGCGTGATTAATAAAATATACATTACATCGACGTTAGAACATGCCAATGAGATCACATATACAGTCACACTTACCCATACATAACTAGTCTTTCCGGAATTTAGTATTCAACAGTACGATATATATTAAAATAACGATAAGAAAATTTAGTTACACACTGCACGAAGTTATTGCTGGTAATAGACAGATATAGAAAACTACCAGAAAGCCGAAAGTCGCAAACAAAACCAACCCACGACACCGTTAGACAGAGACATGCAAACAAGGCCGTAGACAAACACCCGATCACACAATCATCAATATAACCCCACACATACATACGTACGCACATACATTTGAGATAAAACTTCCAAATATAACGAGCTTATTCGTAAATACGTAATAGTTTATGAATAAAATTTGTATGTAATATGTACTGGTTTTGTTTAACGAATCGATCTGCTCAAGGGAAACCAAACGGAGAACCATCACATTCCTTACGGATAAATACGTGTTCATCGCGAACCCACACGTATTTCCAGCCTTTATAGCATCGAGAGCGAGCGGGAAACTAGAATGAGCTGTTATGTGAAGACAGATGCTCGGAAGCATATCGGGATAAATTGCAGATTTTCAAAAATCACGTTCTCAAAAGCACTTATAATCAAACGTTTTAGTGAGGTTTGGAACAGCGTTAAATTTTATTAGCCAATAGCAAATACAAAAGCATGCGTAAATATACAAACGTGGCTTAGTACCGGTTAACAAATTATTACACCGATTAGACAATAGAGCAAGTTCGTTGTCAGAGGCGCTTGCGAACAAATGAGGCAACTTAGTACGGGTCAGTAAATTATTATGTTGTTTAAACAACAGCAAGTGCATCATCAAAAGAAACGTACGCAAACACACAGGCATACAAAACAAGTTAGTATAGGTTGAAAAATTGTTGTAAAATCGGTCAATTAATGCCGCCCCGCCTAAATCCTCGTTTTAATCGAGTGCTGTGATTGACTGAGAGCGCTGGCATAATGATGTCTGCCGAGAACGCATTTTGGGTGCAGAGAGGTTCTGAGAGATATCATCGGGGTATATTATTTTTCGTCCGTAACATTACATATCAACTACATGGAGGCGTGCGAAATGTGGCTTTATCGTCGCATGCTTAAGATTCCTTGGACAGCGCACACGAGAAACGAAGATGTACTAAAGTCCGTTCAAGAAGAAAGGATGATCCGTCGAATAATCGAAGAAAGGAAAATAAGATACTTTGGGCACATAATCAGAGGAGAAAGATATGAAATTATCCGGCTTCTTCTTCAAGGGAAAATTGAAGGAAAAAGAGGAGTGGGAAGCAGAAAACTATCTTGGACCCAGGGCATTCGGAAATGGACCGGAATAACATCTATAGAGAGATTAGTTCAAGCTGCCAGAAATAGGGATATATGATCAACATCCCCTGTGATGATCGCTACGCACGGTAACCGTGTACAGCATTTTGATGATGATGATGAACATTACATATACATATGTATGCAACAAACAAGGGATTATGGTCGGCATGGAAGTCATACCGAAGATGGATATTTCAATAAATTTCGACTATTGATTAGTTGAGCGAAATGGACTTGGTTATATTGTATCATCTAAATACGAGCTTTTGATTGAAATACGATCTTTCGATTGAAATACGAGCTTTTGATTGAAATATGAGCGTTTGATTGAAATACGAGCTTTTGGTTGAAATACGAGCTTTTGGTTGAACTAGAGCTTTTGATTGAAATGCGAGGTTTTGATTGAAATACGAGCTTTTGATTGAAATGCGAGCTTTTGAATGAAATACAAGCTTTTAATTGAAATACGAGCTTCTATTTGGCTAGTCTGCCAGAAGAAGGTAAGTGTCTTGCACAACTGATATTGCTGCAGTTCTTTATTGAGAAGCATACCGGCGATGGTAAAGAATTTTTATTTGAAAAATTTCATCTCCAATTCTAGTCTGTTGCCCTTTGCAATCAATGCTATCTTTCTTCCGACGCTAGTTCGTCCACGTCACTGTTGGTTTCGCCATTTTTTCTCATTTTCTCCTTGTGTCCATTGGTCATCCTTTACCTTTCTGCTCTCCCGTGTAGGCTCACCGCCTAGTGTATTTCTCTCTCCCGTGATGATACAACATGTTTTCTTTTTCTGTACTGCATCTTGTCATCGTTATTCCGGACCATTTTATCACTTCTACTTCTATTTTAACCGGGCAATTTTAACTACTGTTCCTGGTTTAGGGTATATGGCTCTCGTCAGCTAGACTAGAGACCAAGAAAAACGGAAAAAGAAAAGAAAACCCCATCTTCATTACGAACGTTAAATAGTTCGATTATTTTCCTTTTCCTTTTTTTTTTTTTAGCGTTACAGCTGAAAAATTTTAAGATAACCTCACCCAAACAAATCCGCCCCCTCTAATTATGATAATTATTCCGAAATAAACCGGTGGCAACTGATTATTTCTCTTTCTCTGTTGCGAATATTTTTAATTTTAGAAAACTTCACAGTGGCACGAATAATACATAATAGTGTAATGATTGCGAATAATCCGCGGAAAATCCACATTCTTTTAACGCTTTTCTCACTTTGCAGAGAACAATATTACCGTAAAAATGAAGGAGGAAGATCCGATTAGCGACCGAAACCACCGCATCCAAATCGAAACCGATATACTTCCGGTCGGCAATAACAATAAAAATAACGCCATTTATCCGGCCACAGCTTTCGGCAATATCAGCATCCACGCGGAAACTAACTCGAACGGCAACGCTAGCACCGATAACAAGCAGACCAAAACGCCGGCGACCGTCAACAACGGTTTCTCCGTTGACGTTGCGCCCGTTCATCCTAATTACGTCGCTGTCGAACCGAGCGATAATTTCATCGAGTCTGACGCAACCGTTCCGTTTCATCAGCGCAACGAGCAGCAATCGCCTTCGTCCGCTAAGGGACCATTTTTCGAGGACGGTCCGGGCCATTGCAACGTCACTGCCAAACTCGGAACTACCGTCTTGCTGGACTGCAGAATAGGACTGCTATACGATAAAACCGTAAGTGTCACTGAGCGTCCATGATATTTCAACAAAAAACCCGGAAAATAAATGACGCACTATTGCGAAAATGGAATGATCCAAGTATCGGACATTCGACAGAGACGACGCTAGTTTTGAGAAGTGGCTTCGCCACATTTTCGTTCGTCGAAAAAAAAAACGATCAGTTCTGTTCTCGTTCTTCGATATTTCTTCTTTCCCAATATCGCTGAATAACACGTTAAAATGCATAAGTAATTAAATCGGAATAGCAGTAGGGCCCCCTGCGTACTTTCTCACGCCTCAATAAATATCGGGGATGATAGTTATCTTCTGGCACCCCCCACCGAGGAGACACGAATTCGCCAGCGCATCCGTTGGTTCGTCAACGAACGCACTTTTCTGCAATTTCAGTTCTAACGTGAAATATTAAAATTGTCTTACCATTCCGGAGTATTTTCACGCTGATCTCTCCGTGATATTTTCGATATTCTTCGCTTTCCCGGCTACGGACTAAAATTGTCACCTAATCTCTAGACTATTTCTGCCTTGCTGTGAAGTTATTGCGAAATTATTGCTAAGTTATTGCAAAGTTATTGCAAAGTTATTGCGAAATTATTTCGATTTCATTGTCATTTCAATTCTAAACCGGTATTTTAGTCGTTTTAATAATTCCGGAAACTCTAAAATCCTTAACGAGCCAATAAAAGAGGCGCTGGAAAATTTTCGCGTGTCGCACATCTTTAATAATCTCTTAGCGGCTAGTTAACCTTCTTCATCATTTAACGGAGATATAATTCGGCTGCGCAACTGATTTAACGATTAATAATAAAATTTAGTATGCCGGTAATAAAGAACACTTTAAACATCGAGACCGTATTATCGGCTACGGCCACGATCGAACAGTTCGTGAACCGTTCCGCGCACATTATTAACCGCCAATCGTGTTAATCTAATTTTATCGGCTTCTTCCAATCATTTTCCGGTAAACATGAACATTTAACACGTCTAGAGTAATATGAAGAAAATCATGCAACGCTTCTTTTTTAGGATTCCGTATACATATAATGTACGGAATCCTTATAAGATGGTACACAAATGACAAAAATATCAAATAAAAATCAATAATTCACGAACGGCTTGACTTATAAACTTCAAATTTGGAACATAAATTACAATTAAAATTATCTTTAAAACGATCTATAACTTGAAGATGACCGATTACCCAGGGCGGCAAAAAACCCAAAAAACCGTCAAGAATATATAATATGGTACATAAAACGACCTCAAAAATCACTTAAAAAATCATAACTCGTCACTAGATAAACTTATAACGCTGAAATTCAAAATATAAACCACAATGCAGGAGTACTTTCATAAAATCAAAACATTACGTTACAAAAGCTATGTAAAGTTGCCCAAAAGTTCAAAAAACAGCAAAAAATGACGTGTCCCCCCCCCTTAGCGCCGCGAGTATAGTAGTTAAAAATTTTGAATGGGGCTAAAAATACGCACATACCCGTATATTTCTCTAGTTTGGAACATCCGGATTTCCAACTTTAAAACTGGACCCTCGGGGCGACAAAAGCTCAAAAGTTTGTAAAAAAATATTTTTTTTTATAGGCATGCGATATATCGATGGAAAGATCGCTATTTGTCGGGAACGAAACCGAATTTCATTTCCTTAACGAAACTTTCAAAGTTGCCGTAAAGTTCAAAAAAGCGCGAAAAATGACGTGTCCCCCCCCCTAGCGCCGCGAATATTACCGATAAAAATTTTGAACACGGTTAAAAATATGCGCTTCCACGTATATTTCTCTAGTTTGGAACATCCGAGTTTCCAGCTTTAAAATTGGACCCTCAGGGCACCGAAAGCTCGAGATTTTGGAAAAAAATATTTTTTTTCTTGGGCTTGTGATATATCATTAGAAAGATCTCTAGTAGTCGGGAACGAAACCGAATTTCATTTTCTTAAGCAAACATTCAAAGTTGCGATAAAGCTCAAAAAAGCTCAAAAAATTGCGCGTCCCCTAGCGCTGCGAGTATTATAGCTAAAAATTTAAAACATGGTTAAAAATATGTACTTCCACGTATATTTCTGTAATTTGGTGCGTCCGGGTCTCGAGCTTTAAAAATAAAACTCCGGGGCTTCGAAAGCTCAAAATTTTGTAAAAAAATATTTTTTTTCCCGGTAATGTAATATATCGTTTGAAAGATCGCTATTTATCAGGAACAAAACCTTATATCATTTTCCTTACCAAAAAATTCAAAGTTGCCGTAAAGTTCAAAAAAGCGCGAAAAATGACGTGTCCCCCCCCCCTAGCGCCGTGAATATTACCGATAAAAATTTTGAACACGGTTAAAAATATGCGCTTCCACGTATATTTCTCTAGTTTGGAACATCCGAGTTTCCAGCTTTAAAATTGGACCCTCGGGGCACCGAAAGCTCGAGATTTTGGAAAAAAATATTTTTTTTCTTGGGCTTGTGATATATCATTAGAAAGATCTCTAGTAGCCGGGAACGAAACCAAATTTCATTTTCTTAAGCAAACATTCAAAGTTGCGATAAAGCTCAAAAAAGCTCAAAAAATTGCGCGTCCCCTAGCGCTGCGAGTATTATAGCTAAAAATTTAAAACATGGTTAAAAATATGTACTTCCACGTATATTTCTGTAATTTGGTGCGTCCGGGTCTCGAGCTTTAAAAATAAAACTCCGGGGCTTCGAAAGCTCAAAATTTTGTAAAAAAATATTTTTTTTCCCGGTAATGTAATATATCGTTTGAAAGATCGCTATTTATCAGGAACAAAACCTTATATCATTTTCCTTACCAAAAAATTCAAAGTTGCCGTAAAGTTCAAAAAAGCGCGAAAAATGACGTGTCCCCCCCCCCCCCCCCTAGCGCCGCGAATATTACCGATAAAAATTTTGAACACGGTTAAAAATATGCGCTTCCACGTATATTTCTCTAGTTTGGAACATCCGAGTTTCCAGCTTTAAAATTGGACCCTCAGGGCACCGAAAGCTCGAGATTTTGGAAAAAAATATTTTTTTTCTTGGGCTTGTGATATATCATTAGAAAGATCTCTAGTAGTCGGGAACGAAACCGAATTTCATTTTCTTAAGCAAACATTCAAAGTTGCGATAAAGCTCAAAAAAGCTCAAAAAATTGCGCGTCCCCTAGCGCTGCGAGTATTATAGCTAAAAATTTAAAACATGGTTAAAAATATGTACTTCCACGTATATTTCTGTAATTTGGTGCGTCCGGGTCTCGAGCTTTAAAAATAAAACTCCGGGGCTTCGAAAGCTCAAAATTTTGTAAAAAAATATTTTTTTTCCCGGTAATGTAATATATCGTTTGAAAGATCGCTATTTATCAGGAACAAAACCTTATATCATTTTCCTTACCAAAAAATTCAAAGTTGCCGTAAAGTTCAAAAAAGCGCGAAAAATGACGTGTCCCCCCTTCCTAGCGCCGCGAATATTACCGATAAAAATTTTGAACACGGTTAAAAATATGCGCTTCCACGTATATTTCTCTAGTTTGGAACATCCGAGTTTCCAGCTTTAAAATTGGACCCTCGGGGCACCGAAAGCTCGAGATTTTGGAAAAAAATATTTTTTTTCTTGGGCTTGTGATATATCATTAGAAAGATCTCTAGTAGCCGGGAACGAAACCAAATTTCATTTTCTTAACCAAACTTTCAAAGTTGACGTAAAGTTCAAAAAAGCGTCAGCTCCAATTACCGGCCCCCTTCTTGCGACGCGAGTATTACAGCTATAAATTTGGAACATGGTAGAAAACACGCGACTCTACGTATATTTCTCTGATTTAAGACAATCGGACCCCAACTTTAGACTGAGACCTGTGGGGCACCAAAAATTCAAAATTTTGAAAAAAAATTTTTTTTTTTTAGGTTTGTGATATATCATTAGAAATATCGCTATTCGTCGGGAACGAAACCGTATTTCATTTTTTTAAAGAAATTTTCAAAGTTCTGAAAAGTTCAAAAAAAAATAAATAATTATGTGTCTCTCCACTAGCTCCACGAATATTACAGCTGAAAATTTTGAACGCGGCTAAAAACGTGCTGATCCCCTTATATTTCTCAAGTTTATAACATTTGGATTTTCAGTTTTAAAATTGGACCCTTCAGGCGCCGAAAGTTCGAAATTTTGAAGAAAATTTTTTATTTTTCTGACGCATGTTATATACCGTTTGAAGGATCGCTATCTGTCGGGAAAGAAACCGTATTTCATTTTCTTAATTGAACTTTCAAAGTTTGCTGAAAAGTTAAAAAAATCGAGAGAATTGATTTGTGACGCGAGTATTATAGCTAAAAATTTTGAGGAAAGTAGTAAATATGGGCATCCATGTATATTTCTCTGGTTTGGAACATCTAAGTTTCCAATTTTAAAATTAGTGACTTGGGGCTCTGAAAGCTCGAAATTTTGTAAAAAAAAAATTTTTTTCAAGTGTATTATTATTGGAAAGAGCGCTATTTTTTGGGAACGGACCCGTATTTCGTTTTCTTAACAAAACTGTTTGAAATTTACTAAAAGTTCATAAAATTCTGAAAAATGACGTGTAGCCCCGCTTGTAATTTATGTATTGGTTCAAGATTTTGAACAAGGTTAAAAAAATGTGCGTCCCTGTTTATTTATTTACTTTGGAACATCTAGGTTTCCATCTTAAAATTCAGAACCTTAAGCGCCGAAAGCTCGAAAGTTTCAAAAATAATATTTTTTTTCCGGTCATGATCGATGGAAAGATCGTTATTTGTCAAGAACGAAACCATAAGTTATTTCCTTAACGAAACTTTCAAACCTTGATGTTCCAAACTTGAGAAATATATGTCGAAGCGCATATGTTTAACCCTGTTCAAAATTTTTAGCTGTAATACTCGCGGCGCTAGAGGGGAGGAACTGTTTGAAGTTTTTGGCAACTTTAAAAGTTTCTAAATACGGTTCGGAATTATGTTTAGAGACTCCCGTGGAACTGGCTTACGAATTTCGACTGTTACTGGTTGAATGTCGGATGGTAACATTATCTGTTGAAAGTTAATATCCGCACGAACGGATAATATTATTCCACCACGCGCACAACTAGCAAGCACCGGATTTGATTCGAGAACTTTATAGTTTTTTAGTTTTAAATGTTGGTTTTGTTTTAAGTGGGTTTTTTGAATGCACGAAATAAACAGGTTTGTTAATCGGTGTTATTTTTCTTTTGGCTTTATCGGAATACGAGATTGCAGCGGTTTTTAGAATTTGGTTCGGATTGTTATAATTTTCGTTAGTAGTGTTAGTACGAGGGATAAGAAACGAAACAGGATCGCAGGTTTTGGTTTGGTTATTTTCATTACGAGGTGTGTTAGTGTTGTTATGAACTGTAATGAAAGGAACGGACTCACCGCATCATTGTTTAGGTGTTACGTCCGCCTGATGAAAAACAGATGCGAATAGTATTTCGATTTGTTAAACAATTTAACGACCTATGCTAGTAAATAAATAAAAAAAAAAATATTTAATAATGGTCTAACATACTGAGAGAGTCGAAAGAAAATACCGAATTGTTAAAAAATCATCACAGTAGAACGACAGTCTTTTTCACATCGCGGAACTATATCGACCTTTTCTGGTAAAGTAACCAGTTCGTCTTGCAACCGAAAAAAGTTTAATAACAAAGTAACCAAATTGCCTCGAAATTCGGTTTTCCAATTAGTGACATTTACAAAATTCGTAAACTATAATTTCGATTACCGTGTCTCTCCCTCCCATTCGCCGAGAATCCAGGATGCAATCACCAACGTACACCAACCTGCCAGCAGGGAACACCAACATTCTAGCAGCCGCAGCAGAGTGATACGTAGCATCAATATTATTTCTAATTAATATTTTTTGCGTGTTTTCGTTTATATATTTATTAAATATCTTTGACGGTCGGCTATTCAAGAAAGATAGGTGTAGGAATTAACAAAATTACACATTTTAAAAAATCATAAAACCTTAATATTAGTTATTAAATCTAAACCAATAATTTAAAAAAATAAATAAAAAAAGGATTTAATTAATTTTTCTTCATAACCGTTACATTTCACTTCAAATTAGTCTAAGTCTTCGATTCAAATTAGTATTTTGCTTTACTGTTTTAAATTATTATTAGAAAAGATCTCTGAAATTTATTAAGATATTAAATTAAAATAGTAAAATAAAAATAGAAATTTATTCAAACAAATTTTCTTACATACTAAATAATTATAGTTATTGTTAACTTTCATACGGAATCCTCAGCGCATGAAACCTCATGCTTGACTGAACTTGTTTTGATTAAAAGCGGTCTCCCCTTTCAGAAGACTTGTCCCCTGGTTATCTCTGTTTTTAGGTTCAGGCGTCCGCAACAAATTAATATTAATCACAGACTGTGATTCGCGAAAAGTTAACAAATATTTACCCGCAGTCTAAAAACGTGTTCCTCTCATTTAAAAAAAAAACAAAAAACAAAACACGATGGTAAATTTGAATAGAGAACTCTGAAGCAACTCATATTCGCGTGAACCAAAATTTTACTTTTTTTTTGGTAATAACGAGCTCAAAAAAAGAAAGAAAAAGAAAGAAAAAGAAAGAAAAAGAAAAAATGAAAAACTTGACTCGGAGCATAGGGCAGAGGGTGAAACCTTAAAAGCGTTTTCTCCAACTTCTATTTAATACTGTTAGTACCAAATTCAACAAGAGTAAAAACCAAATGAGGAGACATCTGCGGTTCTTGTAGACACATATCTGTAAAGTTTTGCTTAAAGAAAAACAAATAATGAATGCATTTGTTTTATTAATGTCTTTCATTGATTGTTGGATTATATGAAAAAAAAAAAAAAAAAAAATAGGCTTATGACAACTAAGATTCTGATGTAATTTTATCAATATAATATCTAATAAACACACTGCATCAATGGTATAATTCCTTGCACTTTGTCGTTGATTCATTTGGATTATTATTAATAATTGAATTGTTCTGTTTTTGAAGAAATTCTGTTAGAATCGTCTCCAGCTAATATCATTGGAAGTGTATGTAAATTTTCTTTTAATAACCTCGAACTATCGGGAATGAAAGTAATCTTCTGTATATAAATTTAATTATATCACGGACGACCCTTTGATTTGGAGAAATATAGATGGTGATTATTAATTTATTTTCCGCATCTTCCGAATTAAAATTGAACAGTATACATATCCGCAACATTTGTTTGACCAAAATCTGATTAACATTATCCGTATTGACAAATCGATGTTAAAAGTGTACTTAACTTATCGTTTCTAATAAGGTTAAACTGCACAAGCCCTCCTGCTCGAACGTTCTGGCGTTTAAATTTCACGATGCAATCGAAATTCGGTATGTGTCGATATTATCGACATTATTCATCCACGTTTCAAGATTGAAATGCGGCTTGCTTCAGTTACAGTCCCTTTCAGATCATTAACATTCTCTCTCTCTATGCCTTTCTTTTTCCGATTCTTTATATCCGCTCTGAGAATCTCCGTTTTCTTTTTTTTCTCTCTCTCTCTCTCTATGGCCTTTCTTTTTCCGATTCTTTATATCCATTTTTTATGTTTGATTACTTTTTAATAATTTTCTTATATAATATATGTATATATATACGAGTATATAGAAGGGGCGATCAATAAGTAAGTTATAAAAAAAAAAAAATCGTAGAAAATATGTAAATACATTTTTGAAATCTACAATCTTTTCTCTATTTTATGACACGTATTCAGCTAAAATATTCAAGCTTTCTTGTCGTAACGTGGTACCAATTTTTCGATGCCTTGTTTTTGAAAAAAACGTCCGTCCAATTTCGGCTGACCGATTCATGGCGAAATTCTTCACTCCTTCGTCGTTCGCGAAACGCTCTGCTCCCCAGGGCTGCTTTTAAATGATCAAACACACATGGGCGATCCGAAATAATAAAAGTTTCGACGTGCTTTTTGTGTAAATCTGTGTGCGAAGTTGACGGCCGACCGCTGCATGCTTCATCTTCCACATAATCTCGTCCTTCCTCGAACATACGGCACACGGACACCATAGGTCTCGCGACATTGCTTTATCACCGAGCACTTATGAATTTCAGTGGGATTATGATTTTTTCCACCACAAAAACCGCACTACACCTCTTAATGTTGGACGATCGATTCAACTCCATTTCAGACACTGCAAAACGAACCAAACAAAGTGATACCGGGTTCATTCTTTCACGAGAGGATAGAGAATAAAAATCGGGTTCGTTTAAGCTGGAGCGAGGGTTGTACAGGTAGCAATTACGCGCGAGTATAACTTACTTATTGATTCTCGCTCGTATATCTCAAAGTGGGGTATAAAATGCAATAACATGCGATATAGATTTTAATTCGATACATTGGCCGGCTACGTGCCTATTACGAATTTTTAGATGTATTAAGAACTATTAGAGTTATTTATAACGTACGCTCGCTCGTTTTTTGTGTTCACTGCGCATATATTTTTTTATTTACACTTCAAAAAAAAATTACCTAATAGGTTCGTCTCTTCGCACTACTAAGGAGAAATGAAATAAGGAATAAAATTGGCCGGAATAAAACATCAAAAACTTATTGCTGGAAATTGAAAGTTTAAAAGGTGGTTACGAAAATATTGAATCAACTGCAGAACCAAAAATGGAAGAAAAGTAAATTTATGTAATTCCAAAAACTGCTCTCGCATCGGACGGAAGTTGCTTGCTTTCCGTCCGAGTTCATAAAAAGATTAAACATTTTCTTTTATAATTGCCGCCGCCACGACGACGGTAGATTTTTGAGAGTTTCTCGAAAGGGCCACATTTTGAAAGTGCTCATTCGATTAGTACACCGCCGGTCATGTATGCGATAAAAACTGAGATTACTCGGTCCAGCATGTTATGCCGAGCTGGAGCGAGCTAATTAATGAGATTGCGTTCTATTTTGACAAAAGCCGTTCCAGCTGGTTCAAAAAAATTCAGCACGCTCGGTAATTTTGAAAAGTTCAAAACAATATCGCCATTCGTACATCTTCTGACATTTAAACAGAGAGCTCTCTGTTTGCTAGTTCGAATTCGATCGAAAAAAACGAAATTTGCGAAAATTCCGAAAATTCCGAAAAATTAGTCTCACTTTCCGAGTGTTGTGCACGCTAAACGTTGAACCTAAAAGTTTAACACAATAGCGCAGACCCAACCTGAGCTTTTTCAATACGGCTACATGTAGAGATGTGGGAGAGAATAATAATTAATTTTATCCTTTCTAGCGAAATGTGGCGTACCCATGCAGCCTCCCGGCTCGCTCGAAAAAATACAACGCATAGGTTAGTTGCAGCTTTATTTTGTTTTCCCGTCTAACAAAACTGAGCTTTTGAGAGATGCGAAAGTTTTTCTCTTTTTTTTTGGTTTTTTGTTGTTTTTTTTTTGTTTTTTTTTTGTTTTTTTTTTTTTTTGTTTTTAAATGCAGCCCAGCGGACGACGTTGACGATGTAGTAACATTAAAGCTATCATCCAGCGAGTATTTAGGGCAATTAGAGCGAACATCGAAAGCGGATAGAAATAACAGAGGAAAAAGCGCAATGAAAATCGAATAAACGCGGGACACCGAAAGCTATAAGTGGAAAATATGCGAATAAAGGTCGGAGGTGGGAAAGGAAGTGTTCATAATTTGGAAGAGTTGCTTAAAAGTTCGAGCAAGGCGCGTTAACGGCAGAAAAATTTATTGCCGTTGTAAACAAGCAACGTCAAACTGCTCTTCGAAAGTTAAACGATCGATTAATTCGTTTTGCGAAGAATATGCCGCCATTCTATCGACGTTTAAAAAAAAAAAAAAAAAAAAAAAAATGGGCAACATTTTTGCGATCATTTTAAACGAGATAAACACGTGAAAACGCAAAACTACTCAAACTAGTACGCGCGGTTATACTTGCACGCACTACACTCAGGTATTATTATATTTCATATGCGCAGGTAACGTGGCTAAGAAGAAAATCAGAGTCGATTCATCTGCTAACCGTTGGCAGATACTCGTACAGCGTAGACCAAAGAATATCGCTCAGTTTCCGATACCCGAATAACTGGAGGTTGCAGATCAGTTCAGTTACCAGACGTGATGACGGCTTGTACGAATGCCAAATTGCTACACACCCGCCGGTTGTCAAGTACACCTTCCTCAAAGTTTTAGGTAATGTGATTTTTCGCTACTCTCCTCGCCTATGTAGTTTTAAAACCGAAAATTTCGATTTCGCTTCGCGAATAGCCTACCGTAGATTTTTTAAAAAAGCTTTTAATCTTAAACGTGTGTTTCGAAAAAATTAAACAAACGGAGAAAATTTATGCGATGATTGGTTATAATAATCGGCAAAAAGAGATTTCAGAGCTTCGTACGGATGAACTATAATTAAAGTCAAAAATATTCCACTTCCAAATGAAAGGCAGCCGCGCTAATACACTGTATAATATAAGGTCCACGCATGCTTTCCTCTTGACTCATTTCTTTCCAGCACTAGAATCTTTTTTTTTTTTTTTTCTGGGTTCGTCTACAAGGGTTATTAAACTCCCTAATCCTTATTGCGCTTCGTATATCTTATCGTTTCCGTCGATCTCCGTTGTTCCTATCCTCAGTTCTTTTATCTTATCAATATTTCACACCGACTCTATATTTAACGGATCCTTCTCCCTCTTGTCCTTTCTGGGTCAAGATCTTTTGTTGACATGCCCAAAAAGGGGGTTATAAAAAAAAAAAAAAAAAAAAGTAAGAAAGGAAACGATCATGAATCAAGGAGGAGCGAATAAAAAATCATCATGACCAGTATTTCGCCGGAAGTTCCATCGCCATTTTTTCCGGCTCTTCCTTTTAAAGTCTACCCTAAATCCTAAAGCTGTTTTCTTCGAATTGTTGTCTTCCACAGATCCTCAGATATTACGCGTCATCTTTGTTTGCGCTAGATAAAATATTAATGTAGATGATTAAAGTAAAAACTGAAAAAAAAAAAAAAAAGAATATAGAACGAAAAAATATCATTATAATTAGGATATCTCCTGTAATTTTTTCTATTAGGAATGATAAATATTTTATAGCTGGGGCATTTGCAAAAAATGCATTTTTTCGTTGAATTTTTTCATTAAAACATACATCTATGTACACACATATATATATATATATATATATATATATATATATATATATATATATACATGTGTGTGTGTGTGTGTGTTGAGTATGTTGAAATAATAAATTCCTATACTTGTAGGAAAGTAAAAAATTACGGCTGCAAAATTTGTGCTCGCTTTTTCTTGTGAAGGAAAATTTGCGAAATTGTTTAATCCCCTAGTACCATGGGTAAGGTCCTATATATTTATTAAAGTACATATAAAAATTTAATATGGTCCAGGGGCAAAAACCATCCAATTAAGCTTGTTGATTTCCTCCTCTCTATATATTTTACGATCTTTAATATTTATATAATTTATTTTTAATGTAAGTTAATAATAGTTTCCCGATATTTCAATTCCTTCTTGACAAGTTCACATTGAACACATGCTCATTTTTTAGTTTTCCGCAATTTTTGCTTTATTTCTGAATTTTTTTTTACGTCCATTCAAAATATGCTGTATATTGTCCTGTTCGTTAAAACAATTTTATACCTTTTAAGATAGATCATAAAATTCCGATGTAAACTGTGTATTGTAGAAGTTTTGCAAGTATCGTAATTGACTCCCCTCCGTAATGGTTGAAAAAAAATTTTGAGTTATTCCACCATGGTTTTCAAATTTTTTTTCCACATATTGTTCAGTAATGTATTTTTAAATTGTCTTGTGCTCTTAAACTTTTATTGTTTGTCGTAAATCTTTTATTTGTATATACGATATGTGTCGCCTTTATTTTATTTTTGATTGAGAAAATTGTGATATATTTTTCTGTTTCCAAGTTTAAAATGGTAGCATATTCCCCGTTGATGTTTTTACCGTGGAAATGTAGCTTAAAATAAAGGAAAACCGGTTTTTTTTTGGCTTTTTTTTTCGATTTTTAGCACGAAAAAAAACTTAAGCGTAATATTAAAGATTTTAAATTGAAATTTTTTTAAAAAAAAGAAATACCGACTTCAAGATTTAACATAAAAATTTAATAAAAATATACTAAAAAGTAATAATAATTTATTAAAAATACACCAAGTTTAATATACACATAACTTATGAATACAGACGTATTACAACGCAGTAGTGATAATATTTATCGAGCATTAACATACAGTTTACCAGTCAGCATAATCTCATTCTAAAACCAGAGTCATTGGTGATGTCTAATCTAATTTTAAATCGGAAATGTTTTTCTTTTCTCTCTCGCCAGTCAATGATTTGATTGGAATTATTAATATAAACTCAATTTTAATATTACTATATTTTAATTCAAATCTTGTTGAAAAATGTATAAAAATATGGAGAACAATCTGACAAAAAATTTAACTTTTCAAAAAAAAAAAAAGTCCGTGTATAATGCTAAAAATTTTAAAATAACATGTTTTTTTTTCCAAATACCAACTTCAAGGTTTATTATAAAAATTGAATAAAAATACGCTAAAAAGAGTAAAAAATAATTACTCCCAATAAGAAAATATATTTTCGAGAATGGTTTTATAGTGTAATTCTTACGCAACACTGATATAATTTAATCGCGGTAGGCACCGAATTAAAATAAAAATATGTAGAAATAATTTAATCAATGTTTAATGCAGTTTTTAATTATTATTACAATATGAATGTGATGCCTACTCTACCTATTAAGGTATCAGTGTTCGATAATGTTATGGTTCAAGTCTTTCGGGTCCCTCTTTCCTGTTTTGTGGTGCCAATGTGATGTATTTCGTTTTTTTATCGTCTGCTCCCTGCTTCCGGGAGCCAGTATTTTGACCTCTTTTGACACGATTCAATTTTTCTTCGAAAATAAATTGCCGAACATACGAAAATACGGAGGAACTGAATTCACGGAGACAGAAGAACAAAAAAAAAATATGTACACATATACGGGCGCCAGTGACACGGACCGTGCCACACTACCAACAACTCGCGCGGTGGAGCTTTCGGCTTTTAGTTTAAAATAATAATAATAAAAAAAATATAATCTTTGCTTTTATATTTCTAACGGAAAAAAAACTAATCGAAAGAAATCGTGCACCCGCCCTCGCACAACGGGCGTATTTTTCCCCTCACGGAGACACCGCACCACATGTTCAATAAGGTACAGCTTTTATAAAAGAAATGCATATTTTCCCAACAACACAAATTTTCACTAAAAAAACACAGAAACACGGTCACGTACGTGCAAAATGAATATCTCTATCCATGACTAGATCGGAGGCGAGACAGAA
Source organism: Icerya purchasi (assembly GCA_039619475.1). Lineage (NCBI taxonomy): Eukaryota > Metazoa > Arthropoda > Insecta > Hemiptera > Monophlebidae > Icerya > Icerya purchasi. The sequence continues at coordinate 97,511,745 of CM077115.1, forward strand.
CGAATTATGGTTGGTGGCGGGCTATGTTTACATCCTGCCACCTTCCAATAATCTAAGTACACTTGCAAGGAGCTACTACACACATAGTTAATTTTGTATACTTGTTTTTCCATAACATATACACGTATTATATTCTCCAGTACTGCTCCTTTATAGAAAAAAATTTCAGAATAAATTTGTCCCATACGTAATATTGGAAATGGGATTAAAAAACTAAAAAAAAAAAAAAAAATTAACGGGAAACTTAAATTAATAAGGCTATTGGCATATCACACACATGCTCTGTTACAATGCCTGATTCTTTTTCTCTCGCGGCTCACACTGCCGACAGACGCTACCCTGCTGCCGCTGACCACATACACCAGGACACTTACACAACCCCTTAACATTACACGTGCCGAGAAATTCGACGAGAATCAGAAATTACATATTCGGCCGTGTAAATATCCCGGCCGTATTCTCTGACGACTATGAATAATAGGATTGATGTCGGGAGACGGAAAATTAGTAATTTTAACAGTGGGAATAATAATTTCTTGCTCGACATCATCGCGCCAGGTAAATACCGAATCCGTATCGATCACAAATTACGATAATATCATTTTTATCACTCCGAAATATATTTTTCATCGAATAATAAGTATTAATAAAGGAAATTTTATTAGTAGGGTTCCAGCACACAATATTCTCCTTCCAACTAAATCCTGCCACCTTAGGCACTCTGTTTATGTTTCTCTTTTCGCTAATCCTAATTCCTTTTATCTCTCTTGATTAATCCTGTTCTTCCTTCTCGTGTTCTATGAGTTCCCCAGCTTGCGTCGGTCCATAATTACTAAATTATCTAGCGTCCGTTTCTCGCATAGTCTCCTTCTTCTCTAAATCGCTTTTCCTTGGCTGCATCTCCTAATTATCCATTAGATGCTGAACGTTCCCAGTATGTTTGTGATGCGAATCATGTGCTCTTCGAGTACTCCGGTTTATCTCGCGAGCGTGAGTTACTTTATTATCATCTTTTAAAGCTCTTGGTCTCCCGGCTCCTTTCAACGCCTCTTATGTTCTTTCTCTACACCTATTCTCTCAGTTGTTCCTGTCCTAGGGGTGTTCCTTGATTCCATTGTCGACAGAATAAAAAAAATATACTTTCTATTCTATTTCATGCATTTATTCCTTTTTGCTGGGTTAATGCTCTTTAATAGCAAACCCAAGGGGGGTAAAAAAAAAAAAAAAAGAATTATGGTAATATCACCACTTAAGGTGTATCGCTGTAAAATATATTTCCTTATCGGGAGTGATTATTTTTTTACTTTTTAGCGCAATTTTATTCAATTTTTACAAAATATCTTGAAGTCCGCTCTTAAAAAAAGATACATATATTAACCCTTCTTTTTTTGATTTTATCAAATTATTATTGTTAAACAGCTTTGTGAATATATATATATATATATTTGTAAATTTAGTAATTTTATTATTTACGTACTGCAGTGATTGTAAAATTTCAGATTTTTATCTATTCGAAGAATTTTAACTGGTCCCTTTTCTGTAATGTAAAATCCGCATTTGTGTAAGTTCATGTTTGTTTTTCTGAATGTAAAATCAAATTTGTTTTTTGCCCCATATTGATCTTTAAATTATATCTAAGAAGTTTTTTTTATATTCTTATATAGGGGTGACTGCTATTTTCTTTTATAAATTTTCTGTATTTCTGACCGGCTCTTATAATTGCTAAATCATATACAGATGTTATCATTTTTACATCATTCGGTAATTCTGATATATGTTTGTGCAAACGGCATATTCCATATAGATATATGGACTTGATACCGCGCTCCTTGTAATATTCCGGTATCCGTATGTATCTTTTTCGTCTTGTAATTGTTTATGTTAATTTCTATATTTTGCTATGTTGATTCAATTGTTGATAAACTGTAAAAATTTTGTAAATTTAAAGCAACACGGTGATGATGAAATATATAAGTAAAAAATAAAATAATTAGAATTAATTTACACTAAGAAAAAAACAAACGGAGTAGTAACCCCCCCTTATTTACACATATCGCACAGGGCACGGCCTTTCTGTGCGTATCATCATCCACTCGCATGCTATACGACGAGACAATGATGCAATATTTTTATGTCCAGCAGCTCCACGGAGTAAAGAAATTATAGTCCTCCGGACCTTTCGGCGAGGTTTCTTTTTAGAACGCCGATGATATTTTAATAATTGATAATTGATTATGTTTCAACAGTTTTTTATTCATTCCTGAGATTGAGAAATTTAACAAAATAATTTCGTTTTTAGGAGAAAAAAAATTAAAATGTTTAATTATAAAATTAATTTATTAATAACGTCGCCTTAATTTGAAATGCTGATTCGCGACGTCAGAATCAACTAAAATTTAAATCAGAAAAACTCGATCAAAATAAGTAAAGTATAAGTTGAAGAAACGCGCAGGTATAAATGTGAGCTAAAAATATGCATTAAAAATCTCGACAAAAAGTTCGAACAGCTATATTCTTTACTCTGCCAAGTTATCGTCGCAGAGACAACGGTGGTTTTTCGAAATTTTAGTTATGTTCGTAATCTGATAGCGAACCGCAAACATATGCCATTTTATCGCTGGTCAACGACATTATTACCTTCATCGAACATTAGCTTTTTTCGCTTCGCGACCTGCATAAAAACTTTTTCTACGCTCCCCCTTAGCTTTTTACAGATTTTTATAGTCAACATAGCTTTACCCTTAATATATCATCACCGAATTTAATGTAAACTTTTATTTTAACATGCTCGCAACATGTGTATGTCGATAGCGCTCGCAAGTTTCGAAATTTTTTAAACGCTACGGCTGTACTCGTTAGTTTTTTACATTCCGCCCGTTTAAGGGCGGGGGGGGGATTGGTTCTCAAACAATATTTCGGACAAAAAAAATGTTTTTTTTTTTTTTTTTTACGGAAACACATGAACAACTTGAATGTTTTATTATCGCGTGGACTTTTCAATCCGCTCTTTTTTTCTTTGCTGTATACGTCGTAACTAAAAATGTAAATAAAACAATAATAAAGTCAAACGGAAAAAAAAAAAAAGGGGGAGTAAGACACAAAAGGTGATAGAGAACGTACATGTAAAAAAGTACAAGGGGAAGTCTAGTGGGGGTTTTTCGTTAAAAATGACTAGATTACCGAGATTCCTAAACGTGTTCTGTGTATGGGGTAAGTCGATTCATCGATTTTAATTGGATAAGCCAGAAACCGTGGCGCACTAGGCTAGAAAGTGGTATTTCGTTCGGATAGGACATGGGGTTCAAATCCCACTGCATTATCGCTTCCAAAAATTTCACTTGCGCTAGGTTTTTTTTTTGGTTTTTTTTTTTTTGGCATATCGAATAAGAACGTTAATCCAATTCAAAAGTATAGCAGCATTAATGATAATATAGAGAAAATATTAGAAACGGAGCGCATGAAGCCAGCAAAAGGATAACCGAGCGAGAAGGAAAAGAAAGGATGCTGTGAGCACTGTAAAGCGTAAGGAGGCCAAGAAAGACCGGAATATACAATATGTTCCGAAGAAATTAGAAGGATATTCAAGTAAAACGTGATTCGTGTCGAAAATAAAGTTTACTTCCGAAGCATCAAACGGGCAAAACTGGGTAATGGAGAAACGGAACACCGAAGCAGGAAGCAGGCTGTGATTTAACCAAAGTCTGGTTACAGAGAAGATAGTTGACCGCCTCGTGTTGGGGAAATTATGGAACAAAGGGAAAAGAGGAGGAATGGACTGCTGCTAAGGCTAAATAAAAGGAAGCAGAATTAGAGAATAAAGAAGGATGGAAGAAAACTTTGGATACTGGAAAACGACTAATAAAGTGAGAACGTCTGAAGCACCCGAACGTGGACAATTCATTGCCCGAAATTCCACAATGGCTAGGAATCTACAATAGATCAATACGGACAGACTTGTGTGCCGGGTTAATGTCCCCATAGTTGACGCGCCCAAAGAAAAGAAAACAACGATAATACATATCCATATTCCGTGTGCTATAATTTATATAACCGTTTTTTGTTCGTTCGCGTAAATTAATTTCCCCTTTTAGCAATCTACTAGGAACGATTTCTATAGTACACATGTAGGCGAAAGGATCAATAAAATTATTTCAGAAAATCCTTTTCAAATTAATACAGAATAACGACAGCGGTAAAGAAAGTAACAAATGAAATATATCGATATTACAATTTTTGATGGACACCGAGTTAACTTTAACAAAACCATTTAACGTCCTGGTCCATCATCGTCAGCTTTTAATTAAAAGCTCGCCTTTGGTTTAATAAATACCTTAACGGCGAAATCGTTAATTTCTGCCTTTATTGATTCTTTTTTTTATTAATTTCTTAGTTCTCTTCAAGTCATTATTTTTATATTATTGATACTAACATGTGTCTATCACGTGTTCGTTTTTATTCATCTAAAGGCAATGAAACTTATGTACGCGCTCTTCCGTTCGTTATTATTCCGCGTATATTACATCCGTTCGTGTCAAAGTGTACGTGATATATCATGTTTTTTTAAGGAGATTTGATATTTCGGATATTTCCGATTATGTTCCCGTGAAACATTCACATTATATTGCGCAGTTGTAAAAATGCTATAGCGATTTATTACTTTGCTCTATTTATAGTGCATGTATTTTCGTTTGATTCGCTCTATGCGTTAAAATTAATAATACCAAAAAGAGAAAGAAAAAAAAACCACTATCTTTCTTATTTAGTAAATAAAGAGAAACAAAAAAAAAGGTAAAATTTAGCTCACTTCTCAAAAAACTGAAGAAATGAACAAAACAGCATTTATAGAGGTCGTGAGTAGTTCGTAGAATTACAAATGTAGAATATAATTGCTTATTAGCAAAGCTTTCGACAAAATATATTAAAATGTAAACTTCCTTCCACTGTGAAAGCGTGCAATATCAAAGATGCTACATATCCATCTTTATTCTTCACGGTGAGATTATAGTCCGGATCGCCAACTTCCCCTCGGACACACACACACACACAGACAGATATATTTCTAAATGGAGCGCACTCGCAGTTCTCTGTCCTACACTCGTCGTAATAGACTATAATCAGTTAGTCGTTCTCAAAGCCTTTTTTGCAGACGACTTGTGTACATTTGTCACTTGCATCTGTCAAACGGTCCACAAATTTCGCAAACAAAATCAACGGGGTAATTCCCACTTCTGCAAAATCGAAATATCCGATTTGATAGAACCTATATTCAAGTTTATCAAAAACCTAGATGTAATCTTTGACCATACGTCATTCTGTACTCCACCGCTCTCAAATCTCAAAAATGCTTTAGAAAAATTAAACTCTTAAAAAAATCAGCACACACATTTCGTACGGCTTCGATAGATCTCTGTACACTTCTGAAACTTTATCAATCCCCCCCTCATTCGTTGAATAATTGACTAGATTATGGGTTTTTTTGTTGTTTTTTTTTTTTGACTACTCAAACATACACATCTCGACATTCTGATAATACTTGCCTAAGATTAAAAAACAAAAAAAAAAAAATTGTAAGCGCAGTTTTCATACCAAACACACACACACACACACACGCACACACACCAATCGGCGGTAATTCTCAACTCGAAATATTCGAAGACATCTTATATCTTTTCAAATACTATTCTCAACATCCTCGCCAATCCACAGCTAACTTCATTTCATGGTCCACCGAATACACTGATCTTCTTCTTTATAGCGCCATACTTAATTCCTGAGCGTCGGCGACTACCTATTCGTACATCTCAACTATACAGACATAAGTATTAGTGTTCATAGCAATTATTATACGCAGTATGAATGTGTACACATGCAAGAGTACATTCGAAACTAATTAGTAATCGTTTGATTTATATCGGCATATACAAGTGCAGTCCCGTATGTGCCGTACTGACCTAGCGCGCATATGATGTTGTACGTGCTGGTTTGCCATTGCCTTCCACGCGTGATTTATTATCGAGTATTTTAATTTTAATTCTTTGTAATAAGTTCTGTCGTCGTCTGAGATCGAACCCGTGATCTCCGTAACGGAAATCAAACGCTCTAGCAACTTATCGCGACAACTAGACACTGATCTTAAATCTAAAAAATACAACAGTGTCTATTAAATTATCCTTCCAATATCAATCCATTTTGGCTAGATTTCATGCATCTTGCGTAGCCTTGGAAATCCCAATCTAATCAACTTATACTCAAATCTACACAATGACTACACAAGTTAATATCCTAAAATTTGTCGTCATCGGAATAATTACAGATAGTTCCGGAAACACCGAAAATAATAATGCTAGTAGAGTGTGCGATCACGAAAACAATACGATTCCATTTCTACTTGCATCCTCGAACTCCATGCTGCTCTCAAACTAACATCAACTACGTCACAAATTCAGCCACTTTTTGATACTAACAGATTCGTAATTGTTTTTATACGTAAAATTAACATGGACAACACACATTTATGCGAATTCGTCTTGTGCAGTGTGTGCCTATTTGTTATTTTTGATATTTCATATTTTTTTTATTATTATTACTTTTTTTATTTTTTTGCTTAATCAATCCGTTTTATGTCATTTGCTCGCTGACCCTATCCGTCCTTTAACCCATTTTTTATCATACTCAAAGACATATGAAATAATTAATTAACTAGCCGCGTTTCTATGCCCATCAATAAGTTTCATAAAAGAAAAAACAAACATCCAATATGCCGGAAGAAATAGTCCTAACAGTTTCTTCATCGAGCAAAGAAATCGTCTTTTGCTGCATATGTATATGCGTATTAATGATCACATATGTATGTTTACGCCGAATGTGATATTAAAAATGTCGTATCGATTAGACGAAAAGTTTTTTTTTTTTTTTTAACGAAGGTGAATTAGACGCCATTAAAATAGGCTGCGCGAGTTACAAATTAAAAAATAACGTGGCCAACGAAAACCGACTATACGAATTACAGGAGAGACTACGATCTGTGCAGGACATGGCCAAGTCCGGTATGAAAAAAAAATTTCCCTTTAAATATTCCGATAGGCAGAAGACATATAATAATCCGTGACCAACAACGGCCTGTCAAGTATAATGAAAGACAAAGGAAATAGAAGAAAAATAAGAAACCTATAAAACAGACTGGCCAGCAGCGGCATCAGATTAAAATAATGGCAATAACGAAATAGGCATAAAAACGATGGGAATAATAAAGAGCGGTTAAATAGCAGAAAAGTTGATCCTTCATATACTTCCAGTCGAATAAGTTTTAGGTAAACGGATAGCGCCGTGTGGGGCGGGATAACGGGATGACGGGATGACGGTACAAATAACGCAGCAAAGCATCAACAACAAGCTAAGACAAGCTTTAAAGCTTTAATAAAGTTATTTAAGCTAACAAATGCTGCAAGTTATTCTGTTTCACAAACGTTTGCCTCTCGAACTTTCATCAGACCTTTTGAACAAACTACCAAGCGTGAACCGATCTCGGACCTTCGCCGGTTACAAATGACTCCCCCCGGTCCGCGTTCGACCGATGCAGCGCCGTCTGAACACTCTTTCGCGGGACTGGCGGCCCGCTTTTATACGATTTTAATGTGATTCTCGATGTTTACACTTGACAGAAATTCAACATTTAATCCGTTAACGGTATAGCCTTTGCACGGCCGCGGTCTGATCTGACAATTTAAAATGAAAACAGTTATCGGGCCCCTACGGCCAAAAGCAAGTCCAGCGTGCCTGCGCTATTTGCTAACTCGTAATTAATAAACGCCGTGCTTCTGAACGTGTAGGAACGTTCTCGTAATTTCCGGATAAAATGAATTTTCCGAATCAACAGACGAAAATGCCTCGTAATTTTCGAATAAGCATGTAGTGTTCTTTTTGCGTTCGACTAACTACTTGGCTTCTTCCGACAGTCATTTTTAGAAGTTGTATTAACTAAATCCGCGTTAGGTAGAAAACAGCGTATCGCACCAACTAGAGTAGTGATGGGTAAAGTTCCAAACATTTTGGAACGTCACGTTACAGGTTCGTAATGATCAGGAATGTAATAGCAACTTGGTTACAAAGTTATAAACTGTTGCAAAAAGAATTATAATTAAAATGAAAATAGATTTAAATATACTTTTTTTTTTTTTTTTTTTTCCCCGATTTCAGCCTCTATGGACTACGCTAAACAACTAAGTTTTCATTTTACATCTTTTCCTTCTTCCTTCCTTAACATCTTTCCGGTATTTTTTGAGACCCTCCATCAAGGCATTTTTATGGCTTATCGAAAGCGACCTCTTCCGGTTAACTTGTTCTATTTTAAAGATTGACGTCGCAACTGTTTTATGAAACCATTCCCCTTATTAAACACATCTGTGTTTCAGTAACATCCATTGATTTCATATCCATTTCACATTCATTGAACCATGCGCAGGTCTTACTTTTTCTTCGTTTTCATGAATTCATAAATTCTCTTGGTTAACCTGTCGTCCTCTTGCATTCTGGTAATATGCCCGTAAAATAATAATCTTCTTTTCCTTATTGATATGGACAATGGTTCAATTTTGCTATATAGTTTATAGTTCGAAATCCATTTGAACTGTCCATCATTCTATTTAACTCCTATAATCTTTCTCCGGATTCTCCGTTCCCTTATTTCTAATTGATTTGTTAATATTTTCTTCTTTAGATTTAACGTTTCTGATGCATATAGCCCTTCTGGTTTTACAACTGTAGCATAATGTCTTAGTTTGGCTCCTATGCTCATTGCTTCTTTATCGTAAACATTCTTCACCAAGTGATATGCCCGACCTAATTTAAATATGGTCAAAGGACGCTGGATGCGCAATATACAAGGGGTGAAACCTTTGGCTAGCCTCTCCACGCCAACACCCACCTCACCTGCACGTGGTGACCCTTGCACGCTTTGACTAATATGAACGTATGGGTACCCAATTCAATAGTAGTAATATTAGAAATTGCGACTAACGAGGAAGGTGGAAATGGGATTGCAACCCCCATTTTGCCATAGCCAAGTTTAATTGGAACATTTAAAGCAGTCTGACAATAGATTAATATGAACAGATAAAAAAATTCCGAATACAGCAGGATAAATTTTGGAATTCCACACTAAAATTTAAAAAAAAAACACACAACCAAGCTCCGGGGCTTACAACTTCGGTTCTATAAGCATCATGGATTATAGTCCGAAGAGAGACACTACCCCAGGTGGTAACCGTTTAAGGGAATCTCCATCACTCCTAGGAGTGTTAGTAGGCAATCATTTTCTGGGGTGCCTACACCTAGATGCATTGGTGAACTCAATTACGGTAAGGAAAAGTTAAAGATTTAAATATACATATATATAGTATAGAACGTAATTATTGGGGGGAAAAAACAAAAAAACAGAGGTTAATAACGTTTAAAAGCTAAAACAACTTGGAGTCAGTAGTATCTTATGCGACAAATAGACATCCTTTTTTCTGACTGATCAATCAAGCGATTCCAACTATCCACCCTCTGTAGCTGTGAACAAATTGAACGTAGAATTCAACTCTCAAAGCGATGAACCTTACACAACACACCGATCAATTTTTGATCAAGTTGCGATTAAAGAAACCAAACCAGCAGCTGTCGGACCTGTTGATGTTTATATCTTTATGCTATAGAATGCCACCGAGTCTTTATTTGCTTTTATCAATATTCAATGAGAAATCTGGCTCTCAAATACTCAGACCGCTCCTCACTCTTAAAAATTTACAATTCGTTGATCAAGACTCAACTGTGGCTCTTCAGTTTACAGCTCTGCAAATGCTCGACTCCCTCAATACTATATCCATCACTCCGCAATCAGATTATCAATTGGAGCTTTACCAACGTCACCTATAGACAGCATCCTGTGCGGAGCTCGAGAAGTTCCTTTACACTATCATTGTAACATCACTCTACTTCACACCCGCCTTCACACCCAAACAAACCCATATCGTCCTTCATATAACTTGATACAACAACAACATCCTACACAATCACACTCAATTTCTCATTACCTTATTGAACTTGAACCTTCCAACTCCACACGCATATTTTCTTCACCCGCTATCCCCCCTTGGTCTAACTTCCAAATTTTTCATGAATCTCAGTCTCTCACAATTTCCTACGAAAACCGCCCCTTCAAACATAATTCTATCAAAGTTCAACGAACTGATTCAACAATTTCCAAACCATCGTATTATCTTCACTGATGGAGCCCTAAAATTCTCACGGTACAGGATGTGGAACAGCCACCTCAGAAAGAATCTTGCTAAAGTTCTCATTACCAAACTCTTTTTCAGTTTTATCAGCCGAGCTTTATGCCATCAAACTCGTGATAGATGAGGATAGTTTCCTCCTCGATTCTCTTTTTCCATACCTCATTTGTTCGGACTCTCGCGATACACTTCATTCTATCTTGAAATACCAATCTAAACTTTCGCAAAAAAAATTGTTTGCGGTTTCACATTGTCTAAAAATCGAATCGCGTTCGCACCGGTTCCATCTCATGTTGGAATACCTGGAAACCTTCTAGCCAACACTGCCGCGAAAGAGAGCTCGATTTTGCTTCCCACCGCTCGTATATCACCACCGTTATTCGATCTTAAAAAATACGTAAAAAGTGCAATTTTTGTCAGCAATGGACCCCTACTGCTGGGAAAATCTTCAACTTACCAACAAATTCAGCTGCATTCGCGCTACAACGAAACCACGGATCACCTCCATTCGCTCCAACCGCAAGGAAGAAGTCATGCTAACTCGTCTCCGCATAGGCCATTTCTCGCTGTCCCACTCTCATCTTCTTACAAAACAACCTGTTCTCGAGTGCTCCTTTTGCAACTCACCTACAACAATCTCACACATCCTAACATCATGTCCACTCCTCCACACTGAAAGATCCCAACTCCTCAACCATCCTCCCTCTCTTCCCGAAATACTTTCTGATAATCTATCTGAAATAAATTCCCTTTTCCAATTTTCCTAAAACACTCCAATCTCTATAGTAAAATAATACATGGCAAGTGATATAACACCAGGAACAATGTAAATCAGCGATTTATAACCGCATTTTGAAAAAAAAAGTAAACAAATCAGTATACTGTTTTGATAAAAACCTCTGTTAAAATTTCTGATGACAGCATAAAATTCCCCGGAGTTGTTATTCGTTACAGCGCCAATCATCATCATATAGTGTACTATGCACAATCATCACCACCGCGCTTCGTATAGTACAGGAAACGTAATGTGCTCTGATTATTGAAATATACAGATTTTACTGGATTACGTGAATAACGTCGTTTTCAGCCGATATAAGGCGCGCACATACACAACGACAGTTTGATCAGTATGGATAGAAACACAACATTATACGTTATTCAGTTGTTGGAACTAAATTTGTAACGGAAGAAGAACTTCGTTCCCAGCCAGTTACACAGTGTTACTTTATTCATCATCTAATCCATACTATGTACGTATCGCAACGAACTAATGAGTTCGACCAATAGCAGAACAAACACAGTATAAGAATGAACATACACAAACCGTACAAGTGTGATAAAAATAAAGAATGTCATCTGTACTTCAGTTCCCCTTGATTACCGTGTCTGATATTATCATGTAGTTAATCGTTTCTTTCGTTCATTCGGTTTCGAGACTAGTTAGCTTCAGTCAGTTCTTTTAGTTTCCGAACGGTTACTTCTCGTTTCAGTAACACGAAGTAACATAATTTATAAGTTACCGAGATTGGAATGGAACGAACTATTTCAGAGCTGGAACTAGTTTCTAGGTTACGTTCCTCGTTAGGTTACACATCACTAGTACCAACTCTGATACAGCTATAATAATACTTGAATTATCGAAAAATCATATAGCGTCCGATAAATGTATAGGGTGGGTTGTCAGATGAGTTGTAACAAAATTACATAATATGTAAACTTCGCTAATTTGTCCCCCATTTTTGTGTTCCCTTCTTCCCTCTTTATGTGAAAAGGTCTCGAGAATGAACGTAAATAATTCGTTATTTTATTTTTCCGTGCAATACCTATGAAAGGTTAAGCGATGTACAAAAAAAAAAAAAAAACGAAATGTAGCGAAGAGCGTTAAGCAACACGACTCCGATACGATAGCGATAAAATGTAGTTTAAACCCGTGCTGTTGTTATTATACGAGTCATAACAAGCAACCCCAATAACCAATCCCAAAAACTTAATTGGATGGTTTCCACCCCTAACCACATTAAAGCTTTATATGTTAAAAATAAATAAATAAATTGGATGTAAAAAAAAAAAAAAAAAAAAAAAAACAATAACCAAACAATCGTATCGCCGTCGTAAGAGTGCTACGTGTTCCACTTTTGGTAACTTGTGCTAGCGACTGTTTGTTTACATTGTGCATGTTTACCCGTAATACGGACACAAACAAGAAATTAATATAAACTTTATCCAGTGATTAGTAGAGAAACATTATTGCATTTATGACGGCTACACAACTGCTAAATCTATAGAAGTATACAAGGCAACGAGCATGATTTTGATAGAAATGTCTGAATCCGTTGAGTACATTTAAATGTGTATATTATAGCACTTTATTCAATATGACATTTTCTAGTGAACAAAAGTAAATTTCACTGTAAACATCCTGATCTGATTTTATTGTATTTATGATATACAATAACTCCGGTAATACTTCAACATTTCGAAAAAGTTTTTTTTCAGATCTGTTTACGTCTGTCGCCATATTTGAAAAATAAAAAACTCAAATAATCAGATCATATATAATTCGCGTATATATTAAAAATGATATATACAAGACGAAGGAAAATATATATGTATGACATATTATTTACACTGCACTGGTTCTTAAAATACCCTGGACGGCTAAACGAACCAATATATCTGTAATAGAAGAAATCGGGACTGCGCAACGATTATCCAGTATTGTACTCAGCCGTAAGATGAAATTTTTTGGACACCTTATGCGCAGAGAAAATGGAATGGAGCGCTGGCTGATACAGGCGAAAGTGGAAGGCAAGAGATCCAGAGGTCGACCACCAGCGCGATGGACCAATGCGATACAGGATGTAACGGGTCTGAGCTTACAGATGTCCTGTCTCAAAGCAGAGAATCGCGAGCAATGGCGAAAAATAATTAAATCGGCGTCGCCATGATCACGACACCCCTCTGGGGTTTTCGACCAAATGATGATACGTCGTCGCGATAGCCTAGTTGCTAGAACGCTTTGCTTCCGTTACGGAAGTTTCGGGTTTGATTCCGGGCGCCGACAGAAGTTATTACGAAAAATTTAATTAAAATATTCGTTTTATTTCACGTGGAAGGCAATGGAAAACCACCACATATAACATCATATGCGCGCTAGGTCAGTACACAGCAGACACACACATGTAACTGCACACTTGTATATGTCGATATAAATCAAACGATTACTAATCAGTTCCGAATGTAGTCTTGTGTGTATGTATATCTGCGTTACATATATAATAAATGCCTAGTAATATCTGTACAGCTACAATGTATGAATAGGTTGACCACCAACCGAGTGGTTGGGGAAATAATGATAATGATGGGTGACTATACTATATGATAAATTAAGTTGCTTTTCCAGCGGATAAATCATATTGATTATTAATCGTATCGAATTCGTGTTGCTATTTCGATTTTAAAATCGCTATCGTATCGAAATTGTATTGCTTAGCGCTCTTCCTGAAATTTCTTAATTTTAAACTTTGCGCAGATTTTCTCAAAAGTTTAATGCACCAATAAGTGAGGAGATTTTAAATTTGGACGCGGCACTTTCTTCCCCTCCCGGGAAATTACGTCTTTTTATATTATCGGTACGTTTATTCATTATTTAAGGACCTTTTGATTAACATCATAATATCGCTCCGTTGTTACCGCTAATAAATAAACTCCGTTTCGTCAAAGTTTTTATTCGCTCGCAAAAGAAAAAATAAATGTGTCGTATTGCGTAATAATCAAACATCCGTCCGACCTACACTATGCTCGGCTACGTTGCAAGTCCTCCTCGGTGGGGGTTTTTCTTTATTCTCATTATCGATTTAGCGCTATTGTTGTAGAAATATTTTTTCCCCGTTCCGCATTTTTTATTTTTACAGTCTTTCGCTTAAAATTGGTTATCTCGCTTTCTAAATTTAGCCCCTGTCTCGAACGATTTACGCTTCACTTTATTGCGAAACAATCGATTTTTCAATTCCACCAACGTATTGTGTACAAACTGCCCATCACCGCTCACACTTCATCACTTTATGAATAACAAAATAGTGTTTCTAACATTCTTGAAAATCCCCAGCCCCCCGGGCGCAGTTGTATCCGTGACTTAGTTTATCAGAATTAATAGAATTGTACTACAATGGACGAAAAACAGTTAAACGCAGCAAAAAGTGTGCGTTTATAAAAGAAGAATCAAAAAGAGGGAAAAAAACAATCGACTTACTCCAGTTTCCAATCAAGAATCGAACGTACATTTTATAGATGATTTTTTTTTTTTACGATCGTGCCTGATCTCATGTCCGGTTCGGTTTTGCAATGTCCCTTATTATTCGTTACGCCCAAGCATTCGCATTTTGTATGAAGTAACACTTTCGCAGTCTGCATATTATCATCTGGTAGATTGTTCATAAACTTTACTGTTCGAAATATCATCACAGTTTTATCGTTCCTCTCTTCGCTTTCATCCAGTACCGAAGATCAAAGAGGGGGAGTATATAGCCCGGGCCTCAGCCTCCAGAGGGGCTCTGCGCTCTTGAACAGAGAACAATTTAATTTCCCATATGCAAAATTTAACTTTCTTTTTCCAAAATACTCAATACTGTAAAAATGCAAGATTTTTTTACGTTTTCTATTATAAAAATAAAAAAAATAATTAATTAAATTTTTATGAATATATTGTAATAAAGTTATACAGTTTTTCTCTATAAAACTTTCTCCCGATAAACTAAATTCTACATAAAATAAATATTTATAGAAATTTTCTGCGATAAATCTGAATTTACTGCGTCAAATAGAAATCAATCAGTCCTTTGAATAATAAATGAACATTCGACATTAATAACAATTTTCTATCCGAATATTGATACTCATGCAATCGTTTTTAATTTTTCAATGTAAAAACGTTTTCTGAAATATTCCCTATTTTTTATTTTTATCGAAGATTAATACTTTTTATTTTGAATTGCAGAAGAATTATTTAAAATAAAAGCGAATTTTGATTGCCGATTTTTATAAATATACAGTTGTATTTCGAAAAAATGTAATAAATCATACTGCGTTGTTTCATTCACTTTTTTTTCTGATCACATAAACAATTACGGAATTTTAAACACATACGTGTTTTATTTATATAAAAAAAAGAACATGATCAAAACCATCTCACGAGTGTATCAAAATTAGCTGCTCAAAAACCGCTGTATCGACAATGTCGTAGATAATGCGTTGTAAATAAAGTTTTTATTTTTATTAAAAAAAAATAATCATTTTTTCACTATCCACGATATTTAATTTATATATATATATATAATATATATATATATATATATATATATACATATGTACATATAAATATTTTTTTCTAGAAAAAGATAATGTTTTTAATGAAAATAAAATTCCCCTTTATTTTAAAATTCAATATTCGGTTCGTTCAGGTGTGAAAGTTGATTTTGTAAAGAGAGTTCTTTTTTTTTCTTTTTACTTGTTTGCACTTGTATGATAATGAATTTTTTCAACAATTTTTCTTCAAAGGGAGGCCGCCGCTCATTCGAGATTAGCCAAGAGCCGCGTAAATCCTTAATCTACCCCTTCTCTCATTCTAAACATATAGATACAATGTAATAAATTAAAGGGGTCGTACGAAATTCCGACGCACGGTACAAGATGATTCGAACATTTCACAATAAATGGTAATGGTTCTTTTAAGGGGAGGGGGGGGGATGAGATAACGGGTCTAAAAAAAGCACTTTTTTGAGAGTAATTTTTAAAGAGCCTATTACAGTTATTTTATTAAAGTTTTTTGCACATAGTTATATGACATTTCAAGAACATTCAGTAATTTTTTCGTCAAAAAATATTCATAAACAAGCCAGTGAGAGCGAATTGACGGAGGCCATTTCAAAAAAATACGTTTTGCGGTGTCCACGATAACTCGTTACAAAATCATTCGAAATGCGAATAGTTGGAAAAAATGATTCAATTTATAAATAAAAATCTAGGTTGCAACGTTGTCCTTTTATTTTTAAAATTTTTTTTCAATTTATGGCGGTCGGATGAAGTCAAAACCACGAACCCTAAAAATGGCGCCATTTTGTAGCTGTAAAGTCGGTCTCAAGCGAAACAAAAAAAAAAAAGAAGAACGTTGCGACCTAGTAAAATACGTATTATAAAACTGTGTTGAACATGAGCCGGATCGGTGCAGAAGTTTTTGAGATATCGTGTCCACCGACTTGAAAAAAGTCATTTCGAGAAAAACGCGTTTAAAGTTTTAAAATATGAAAATTGGAAGAAAAAATGTCTTTTTTCTCACTTAAACTGAATCGTCGATGCCAGCATCATAAAGCAAGGTACCTGCTGCACTTACAATGTCCAAGGCTTCCTTTTGCTCCATTCTTTCCATTATTCTAGCCTCTTTTGTCTGAAGCGCAGCTTTTTGTTGGGCTCTTTGAATTCGCGTTTCATCGGCTGTTTGAACGTACTGATGAGCACTTGGGCCGACGCTGATTTTCATCTCTTGTAGGAAGGTTAGTAATGCAAAATTGCCTTCATTGGAAAACATTTGTTGCAATTTCTACTAAAATAGGGCTACTGGATAAAATTTTTGGAGTGATCTTCCAAATAAGTTGATTTAGGCTTTCGTTATTGTTTTGCGTAAATCCACTAATACATCGCTCTAAAAGCTCGTTCTTGCTTAAATCTTCATAAATTAGCTCGATTGCTTTTGTCACATCATCCGGAGAAGGTTTATAATCGTGCTGGAAATTTTCTATTCCGGTGGCGGCCAAAGATTTTTGATAAGCGCACCACAAGTCAGCGCCGGCCGGACACTTATGATGCTGTGGATTTTTGTTCGTCGATTTATAATGGAAAAAGGTCGCTGAAATCGCATCTTTCATTTTTTACACTGAATCACAATTTCTTCTGATTGCTAATCCATAATACACCGTTAATTTCTCAATTGTTTTACCAGGGAGTTTTCCTTTTCCAGAGAGACTTCTGCTTCTTCTAACATAGTTTGTCCAGCCTTTTTTTCCGGTTTTTATTTCTGTCTCTCCTGTTGTGTTTTTTACAAGATCACGTAGCCGTTTGCCGATCCTTTTTTGAACGTGGCCGACGCATTTTTATTTATTTATTACAAAGTCTTCGCCATATGGATGGCATTGAATTACATCGGTGAACCTTTTTAGCTATCACCGTCGTCGATGTAATTCTTATACTTGACGCCGTACTTTTCCTGCGATCGTTGAAACATTTCTTTTATTACTGATACTTCCATGTTTCCTGCAGGTTCAATGTGATTTACTTCACATTCACCATGTTCCACGTGCTTGGCATGCCATTTTTCAAATTCCATTATATTTAATTTTTTCTCCCAAGTTTTATACCTTTAACCGTGCCCACTTTTAAAGCAAATATCTAAAACTTTTCCAGTGTTATCCTATTAATGAAGAAACACCATATAACAAAAAGAAACCTCGTTTTTGCCAGGTACCATCACCGGCTAGGTCCTTTGAAAGAGAAGGAAGCAGCTGCTCCGGTGAACTGCCTAGCGCTTTCGACCGGCTCAAAAGGGGTGCAGCGCAAAGCTTACTATCTTAATGAGTTTTACTCCAAATGACTTGAGGTTTTGGGAAAATATTTCTAAGATACTTTTATATGAAAATTTTTCAGAAAAACGGATTTTTCAAAGTGGTTATCCCATCCCCCCCCTTAAAGGACAAGATAAAAGCTACAAATGTTTTTGTAGATCTCAACTTTTTTTGTTTTTTTTTTGTTTTTTTTTGTTTTTTTTTTTATTTGTAAAATAGAAAGAACCAAAAATAAATGGGATAAATATTTCTTATTTTCTGTTAAAAAAAAAAAAAAATCGAAACTTTATTTTTTATGACTTTATTTATTTTTCTTTTTATAAAAATTATCAACAATGTTTAGGAGGGGAAAAAAAATCCGCGATAACCGAAAATATATCAATCATTGTCACGAATATTTTAAGAGAGGGTGTTCTAGAAAAATATTTAAACCGTAACAAAGATATATTGCAGAAGTTATTTAAAAGCCTACCTACTTGCTTACGTTGCGACTCCCTCACTATTTCTTTCCCAAACTTTGCATCACTTAACGCGAAAACATATCCTTTCTTCAGAGTAAACTTTCATCATCTCTCTCTCTCTACTATTGTTGTTCTGTAATTTAATTTCAGTCTACTTGTAGCCGGCTTTTTATGGGGTGGACAAAAATAATTTGTGTTACTTTACCTCAATATGGGAGCTGCGCTTAAACTTTTCACAGTTACAAAGAAACGCAGCAGCATGCACTCAAATGTAATAGAATTAATGTATGGCGCAACAAAAAAAAAAAAAAAATCGCGGTCGCCCGGAGGAAATACTCTGTTTTAATATTTTTAAACCAAAAACCCAAATCCGAACATTAAAAATTTGTTACGTGCCTCGAACCATATTATCAGTGGTAAAAATGGAACCAAATTTCCAAACACGCCCTAAAAACGACTATTTTTTTTTTTTTATTTAATTTTTGGGCGCATCAACCAACACAGAGAATTGTGTACATTATAAAGGAAAAGATTAGAAATTGAGAAGGTCGAGGAGGAGGTAACGGCAATTTTTAAACACAGCAGTCCTTACGCTACTTGGTTCGCTTAATTCAAGACTTTGAAATGTTTAAAACAGACAACGGTCGTTCCGATAACGTAGAAAGATCACGATATTGCAAAAGATGGAGAGTTGAAATTGGTATATCGTCGCGGCAGCCTACTCTGACACAGAACCCAGAATGAAATTCTTTTTTTAGGCAGTACGCATCCGGCGAAAATAAGTGTCTTCATTGTGCTAGGTCGCACTGCTGTCTTACCTTCTTTCCCCTACTTTTATTCTATTCCGTTCGCATTGTAATCCTCATTGGTCGTTTACGTATGAGTGACACTCCAGGACTCAATCTGCTCGATTTTGATTTTTCTCGCTCGAAGCGCTATCACTCCTATACTAATAATTTAAGAGAGAATATCAATCGTTTAATGTTTTTAATTGCCATCGGTACGACACATGACCTGGTGGATGAGCTAATAATATAGCTAACAATATGCTTCTGTCCTATTCTATATAAGCTGTCCACAGGGGTGTAATGAGGAATTAGTAGTAGTAGCGCGTTATTCTCCCAGGATCAAATGCTACCTTTTTTCCCCATCCGGTATTATGAGCACATGCAACTGTGGCCATATTAGGACTTACTTGGAAAAAAAAATTTTTTTGTCCGTCAAGTACAGGCCATATTGCAGAATAATGACTTATTTTAATTTTTTTTATTTTTGTTTTCGGTCAATTTCATCGGGCATTGTGGGCATTGCTCTGTAGTTGCGGCCATATTGTAGGATGGAATTCCCTTTCCTTAATACTTCTTATTTCTTTATCTCTCTCCAGTAATCTTTCATTATAAAATCTAATTATAACGTTAACTTGCTGGCCAAACTTTAATTGTTCGGAGCATTAAAAAAAAAAAAAAGATTTTTATTTAATTAAATGTCAGTGTGTTTCTTTTTTTAAACGGTAATTCTTTGTTGGGCGACGTACCTTTCTTTCTAATTATTTTTTCATGTTTAAGAAGATGCTTCATATCATATGCCATTTGTCGCACACTGGACCAATTTCAACATATATGATAATGTAGTTGAGAGTAGAGTTGGCTTAATATGTCTTCTACTACCAGGTCAAAAGGGGGAAAACAACGCGTTTTCTCAAAAGAATCAGGTGATTATCTTCAAATGTCCATAGCGCTCGATTGTACTTTAACCGCTGTTCTCGAATCTTTTTACAGTAAGAAGAAAGCTGAAAATGTTCACTCCGGCAACTTCAACAGACTTGTCGCCGGAAAGTAACTTGTTGCAATCAGACGACAACGACACAAATTCGGCTAATTGTGACCCATTTTTACGACTTTCTTAAATGCCGAACTCTCGGAAAATTCTCTTAAAAAACTTTATATCAATTGCACACTATAGTACACGTCACAAATGTAAACGGATAACAGAAGTAAGATTTGAACCGAGCACACTAAACTCGTGCGTACAAAAGTAAATTAAATTAGCTAAAAAATAATGAGTGTAGCTGACATTATACGCATAATATTTCCCCACGGTCCGTAGTTGGTCAAAGTCGATTAAAAAAAAAAAAAGAAAAGGTCGCTCGCTATTAAAGATTTATTCGATCTGTTTAAAAGGCGTACAAATGCTATTATTCTTCGCGAATGAAATTTCATTGTTAAAACTTTTAGAAAACCCCAAACGCGCTTTCGTTTTATTTCTAGTAAAATTTATCATCCATTCCGTCTCGAAGTCAAGTGAATTTCATAACGGAAATTAATTAACGACCATCGGAGCTTAGCGGAATTTAAACTCGCTGCCCGTTGTGAAATTATTCAGAAAATTCGCGGCAAATATTTGAAATCGCCATTTTTTATTAGAGATTATCTCACTGAATATACGCTGATAGAAATAGTCCAGAATAGAAAACGTTAAAAGCTAGTTCGAAATTAAAATGCTGCGAAGATAAACTTAAAAAATACACATCTGAAATATCCGATTAAACGCAGGCTCTCAATTTAAATATCGCAAATGAAATTAATAAATTTTGAACTGTATTCAAAAATAATACGGATGGTGTAAGAATTTTATTTTAAAAAAAAAAACGATTAATTCGTATAGGAGCGTGAGCGTGTGCCGTATATTCTCACCTTTTTTAAAATTCTCCAATTTTTATGATATCTGTACACGCTTATGCTGTGTCCCCGATCACAACTTTAAGCGAAAAGCCCGCA
Source organism: Icerya purchasi (assembly GCA_039619475.1). NCBI lineage: Eukaryota > Metazoa > Arthropoda > Insecta > Hemiptera > Monophlebidae > Icerya > Icerya purchasi. The sequence goes on from CM077115.1 coordinate 97,532,870, forward strand.
AAAATAATCTTTTTTTGTATTTACAATAGTACCAATTCAGAAAAAGGCAAGGTGCTAACTCGTGTAAGGATTTTAGAACAATAAGTGTCTCATATCGGATGCATCTAAAGTAATTTTACAGATAATAAAGCAGATACGAGAGAGAAATATAGAACAATTTTTGGATAATAACCAATTCGGATTCAGGAAACAACATAAAGCTATTCGGGACGCGCAATAGCAGTATTGCGAAATGTTGGTGAAAGAATGATGGACATAAACCGTGATGTATATGTCTGCCTTGTGGATTACCATAAAACGTTCGACCGTGTCCGATGGGATAAGTTATTTCCGCTATTAGAGGAACTCCGAAACGGATAGTACAGCTGATTTATAATTTATATAAGCAACAAGAAGCCAGAGTTAAAATAAGCAACGAGTTGACTGAGCCAGCAGCTATCGACAAAGGCGCAAGACAATGATGTTTACTGTCTCCCTACTTATTTAATACATACATAGAACTGGTAGTAAATAAAGCATTAAGTAATACTAATATGGCGGTATAAATATTGGAGGTTCAAGATTAAAGGTAATTAAGTTCGCGGATGACTTGGGGCTATAATGGCTGAATCTGCAAGGGTTTTTAAAATAAAATGGCACAGCAGTTGAATCGGATAGGTAAAAAGTTCGAAATGGCAATAAATATGAATAAAACGAAAATAATGTCGATTGGTAGAAAAGCAAGCCCTTTTTTCATGTAATAATTGATGGGAGGAAAGCAGTGGAACAAAAGAAACAATTCAAATACTTAGGGCAAATAATAACAGAATATGTGTATTGCGATCAGGAAATCAGTACTCGTATTGAATTTGCATTGCTTTCAGAAAGGAACAAAATATTTTGCGTCAAAAGTCATTGGCACTGAGTTTAACGAAACGATTAGTGACGGTTTATGTATGGTCTATAATATGGCGCAGAAACTTGGACCATAAACAAGCGAAATATGGATAAACTGCAAACTTTTGAAATGTGGTGCTGGCGAAGGATGGAAAAAATAAGTGTTGAATGGACAAAGTAAAAAATCAAAATATATTAAATAGAATATCTGAAAAGAGGTCATTACTTGACCGGATACGTAAGAGGACACGGTTAAATTGGATGGGTCATGTCTTACGACGGATTACTTCGAGTTGTACTACTGGAAGAAAAAATACGTGGTAGACGAGGACGCGGAAGGTCACGAAATTCGTTTGTCGTGACATTACCAAAAGATACAGGGCTGAAGACTTAAAGAGGGCTGCGGAAAGCCGGGAATACTGGAGAAGGATCATCATGGATGGAAACCAGTTTTAGGACTGAACCATGCAGATAGATGGATAATTTACACGATGTTAATTATTACATCGATGAATATATCTTTCTTTTTTTTCTTTTTCTTTTCCTTTTTTTTGATTAATATAACCTAATAAATGCAGCGACTTTATTTCTGCAAATTTAAATCTAATCTAATTAATTAAGCCCCCCGTTAATTATATTACTCGGTAACGACCAAGTCACGCGGTTTAAAGCGTTTAAGATCTGTAGACAAAAATAAAGCCAAGGCCTCCCCCCGACCCGGACTCGAATGACAACGAAGTTGATTCCGAGCGTAATCATATGACAACTTTGTCGGTATTAATTTTAACGTTTCGTTTTAATAAATTTTAGTGCCAAAAGCGACGAGCATTATTGTTGTTTTCATTGGGGGCATTTAAACGAAGCGGAAAAATACAAATTTACGCCGTAGTACCGAAATTAAAAATTACTAGAAAAAAAGGAGCATCTGCAAGAGAACAGGTGATAGAAATAATTCAACGCTTGATATTTCACGTTACTACTGCCTACAGTTGTCTCTGAACGATCTGTTGCGTACCACCGATGGTAGAGAAAGGTTGCGCATGCATATTCAATTTGGAAACGTCAGGTTGTGTCGCTTCGAGATCATGTAATTTGCACGAATTTTGATCCGTGCGATTTCAGAGTATAATATCGAGAGTGAAGAAAAAAAAGCGCGCATGTTCAGTCTGGAAGCTCTGAGTCAAATCGCTTTACGGTCACGTGCACCGACAAGGGCGTCGCCAGCCCAAGGGGCGGGGGGGGGACAAGATGATAGAAAAAGGATATGAGTTATAGAAAAAATAAAGTTTATAAGTTGTAAAGGCTTAATATTTTCTATTAAACAAGAATAAAATATTAATTAAAACATAATTTTCGTGGGTTTCTGGCAAATTATTCGTGATTACGCGCCTATGAATACTCATTATGGCCAGTTGATTAAAAAGCGTCAAGGCTCCAAGGGGCAGCTGCCCCCCTTGCCCCCCACTGGTGACGCCCATGTGCACCGATCAACAACGCGATTTTTATGCATGCGAGAGTGTGTGTGTACGAGCATAAGTATTTGCAGTACATTTTCTTCTTTGGATCGTTTTTTTGTATGCTGTCGTTTACGAACAGCGGAACTAATCGGTCGAGCTTTTCAGTCTATAGCAAAAGCTATACACCGACTGATTTATCTTAATTCGATTGCCGCAACTACTAATGTTGTTTCGGTCTGTTAAAATGCAAACACTTTCGAAATTGGAGCTACATACAATTGTATTATTGAAAAACTTCCACGATTAGTTTTAGTTCATTCGGTTTTCAAGAAAAAATTTTAATATTAATCAAAATGATGAACCAACGCCTAGTTTAGAAAATTCAGAAAATACAGAAAATTCGGGAAATTCAAAAAATTCAGAAAATTTAGAAAATTCGGAAAATTCGATTACAAAATCAAAAGGCATGTTAAATATTCTCTTCCATAATTTATCAAGCTTCTCTATATATATATATATGTAAAATATTTAACCGCCATTTTCAAACAAATTTATACGCAACAATGCCGCATGGTTATTGCGAGAAAAAAAAAAAGTTGTTCTGTTGGGCTTGCCTTTTATTTAAGCAGGAAAAAAAGTGTATGGAAATGGCTTTAACATGATTCAGTTCTTGGGGAAGACAGAAAGCTATCATAAAAAAAAGCAAATAGATGTAAAAAAATTACAATTTTTAGATCTCTTAAATACAAACAATTTTTTTAATTCTCAATAAAATTTTCTAGAAGAAGACTATTTTTTTAAAACAGAATTACGTAAACTTTTTCGATCTTGCAAGTTTGAAAAGTGTAATTTCAAGATTCTATCATATATATATAGACACTACTGCGGTGGTGTATCTTATACTTGACCGGTTCGGATCTAACAGGTGTTTTCCCAGAAGTGTACAAGCTTTCTCATTTAATAACCCTGGTGACCACTTCGTTTGTAGAAAGATCGTTCTCAGCAGTGAAACGAATAAAAATATTTTTAAGAGATACACAAGATCGAGAGTGACTAACTTCATTAGCTTTTTTTAGGATTGAAGAAGAATTATTATCAAAATGCATGATGATGCAATCAGACACTTTCGCAAATAAGAACCAGAAAATTGAATTAATTTATAAAAAAAGGTAGAGGGGGACATTTCGCTCCGTTTAATTACGATTTTATTTCTGCTCTGCATTTACCGAATTTTACGCGTGTTTATTTTTATGTAAAAAAAATATTTCATTATGGCCTTCCTCAGTTCTGAAATTCAAGCTACGCCTGACCGCAACCAACTATTTCGTATTAAAATTTAAAATGTTTAAATTTAACTGCGTAATAAGAGAATTAATCTTATTGCATTTCCCTCTGTTGTGTTACCTCTATTGTAATCACTTTACCCCGTTTTTTTGTCTTGTACAATATTTTCTTTCGTCTATCTGTTTTTTGTTTCCATAAATAAACCATTTGGCCATTGTGTTTCGTAATTTTTTATACAAATAGGTTGTAGTCCCTTTTATTTTCATTGTGACTTTAGATTTCGATCTTGTCGCAAAGTTTGATTCTCTTGTTTTTAGTTTTATTTTTGTTTTCGCCCAACAAATTTATTTAAAAAAAACAAAAAATTGTTTTCAGCTGAAGATTACCCAAAATCGTTGCTTATATAGGCATATATATATATATATATTTTTTTTTTTTTCATATATTTATTTATCATTTGTTATTGGTACATTTAATTTTCTTATTATTTTTAATCGTGCGCATTGTTAAAGAAAGTGCGTCCCTTTATCAACTTTAACGATTAAATATTGTTAATAGATGGACGCCAACTCGTAACCGAGTCATTAGTCAACTCGTAACCGGAACCCTGGGCCAACCGATAACTAATTGCCACCCGTCAAGATAGCCAACAAATTTTATAAAAGTGAATAATTTCGACTCCAATATGTTTCTCTACTTTTTCTCTACTCTATACCGGACTGGCTAGGCAAACATGTTTATTTTCTCCCGGCCGATAGGACAAATCAGAGAGATGATGACAGTTTGAATTTCATTTGGCCGTATCAAAAAAAAACAAAAAAAAAAACAGAAATTACTATTCACTTTCACAGAAAACTGTTAAATTATTAACATCGCAGCTATTTTATTCGCATAATTAAGAATGCACGTTAGGCTAAACTCACACGGACCACAATTTTGTGTTTGTGCTGTGGTTATACTGTGGTACTTTTGACCTAACAACAACACAACTATGGCGTTGAGTGGTTAGAAAGTGGCTGGCAAATGACTCGGTGTGTGTTGAACTCGACCATCGACGACTAGTTTTTTGTGGCCGATAGCAGCCATACGTTGCGACTGCTGTTAGATAAGAAGTGCTCCATCTCTGAGTAGTATTACGTTTTTTACCATCATTTCTATGTTCCAAATAAAATTATCCACGACCGGTCACTCTATTTTGTGGATCTGTTGTGGTCAAAAAGTGGTCGGTCCGTGTGAGTTAAACCTTAATTGTTTTTGTAAGAGAACATTTGTAAATTTAATTTATCGATAAAGAATAAGACAGTAAGAAATAAAAATGAAAATTAGGCAATTAAATATAATACAATAAGGTAAATTTGTCTCCACTCCTCCGCTCCGCCTCTTTCTAAATACCTCATCCTTACTGATTCACTCAGTGTTCTAATGTCCCTCTACAACTTTTACACAGATAATGCGACAGTACAACGCATCCTTCTCCTTCACAATCTCCTTATTCGATCCCAAATTTCTATATCTTTCATGTGAATCCCCAGCCATATTAGTTTCCCTGGTAACGAGGTCATCGACCGAGCTGCTAGGGAGGCATCCCTGCTTCCATCCACATCCTCGTACTTCTCTTCTACCAACGATATGAAATCCTTCTTGAAATGCCTTATAATTAAATCCTGGGAACGAGTATGGAGTTCTAGTCAACAAAACAACCTTTTCCTTGTTAAACCTGATCCTCTAACTCAGATCCCCTTCCATTCCGTTCAAGGAAGAAAAATATTATTCTTACCAGACTTAGAATCTCCCACTCCCGCCTGACCCATTCGTATCTCCTACAACGCACCAATCCTCCTCTTTGTCCCTTTTGCCAAAGAACACATTTTTCCATTCCCCATTTACTAACATCTTGTCATTATAGCACAGAGCCCAGCATGGCCTCCCTTTCCTTACCACAACTCCTAGCTGATTCGCCCTGTCATGTCCGCTTCCAATTCCTTCATTCCCTTAACCTCCTAAGTTCAATTTAGTATCACTTCCGTTCCCCAGACACGTATGGCCCGTTTGAGCAACCGGCACCTGTGACTTCTAATGTAATAATAATAATAATAATAATAATAATAATAATAATAATACTAATAATAAATTTATATTTCCATAATAATAAATTCAAACATTCCCCCTTCCTGAACTTATAACATTATCGGTTTTTTTTCTTTTTTTTTTTTTACATTGAATTAATCGGTTTTAACTACTAAAGTTATCGCGGTGAGAGCCGCCTAGGCAACTTAAAAACCACCCAATGGTCTGCCATCCTGAATGTACTTCTTCAAAGTGTTATATGATTATTTGTTGTCTAATATTTTTGCTAACGTTATGAAAGTGCTTGGGCGGACTGCATTAAAACCGCACCATTTAATTAGGTTACGTTGTACGCTGATGGATATTTTAATTCTGCACAATACAGCTGTCAGAGTTATCCTTTCTAGTATGTAGTCATGACTTTTAGTTGTATGCCCTATTCTTAGCCGATTGATTATTGTGTATTCGACACGCGGCCTATTAATCAGCGGCCGCCATGATTCGATCATCGGCTTTATTAGCCTAAAAACGTAGTCTTGACTCTTTGCTCCACTGCTCAGTTATTCTTTTTCGTAGAAATGTATCGAGCGTTGTTGGGCCTTGAGATTTATGCGGCATCGAGGGGATAACATAGCAGACCGAGCTTCTATATTCGCGTGCCCATTCCCTAAGATCTGAATATGTGCAGGGACTCACAGGAACTCCACTTGGTAATCCTTCTGGTCCAATAATAGCAGAGGCCCTTGAATTTTTTGCACGATTGATTCTTCTGCGTTATTATTTTGCAGACTTTGTATGGTGGTCAGAGAATCTGTAATAACTAGTATCTTTTTCCGCTGAGCTTTAAAACTGTAGTACTCCTGGAGACAGAACAGAATGAAAAACATTTCTGCATCCAGTGCCGAACAAGCATCATTTAATCGGACCCCTTTATATATACATATATATATATATATATATATATATATATATATATATATATATATATATATATATATATGTATGTATGTATGTGTGTGATAATATAAGTATTAAAAATTCGGAAACAAAAAATAGTTTCCCATTAAACAAAAATTTTGTATTACAAGAAATTATAATACACTTATCAGCAGCAGGTACTAAAAAAAAATAGACTAAAAATATTTATTTTTAAGCGTGTTTATATATAACTGCACTTTTTTAGAAAAATTATTAAATAAAAATTCAAAAATACAAGTTTTTAGCTGCGATAATTATAAAAATTATAAACATCGGAGAATCTGTTTAAAAACACCTGTTAATTATTTTGCTACCTCCCAAGAGGAAGCTATCCAATGTTTGGCCCATATTAATTTATAAACTGCAATTGCTACATAAATAAAAAATATAATTTTAATATTATAATCAATTACCCATTTTAATAAAATAGAATAAAAAAATCTTCGGATCTATCGTAAACGCAGAATAAACAGTATTGCTCAAATGTTTCAGAAAATTGAGAATGAAAACAAAGAAGAATAAACCGCTTGAATTTTACACAACGGCAGTTATATTATTTTACACAACGGAAGTTATATTGTTCATATAGGATTTTCAAACTGTCTGTACATTTTTAATAAAAGAAATATTGAAGCAAGCGTCGTTTTTCCCCCCTTTTTTTGTTTCTTTTTAACTGTTTTCTAAGAAAAGTAAAGAAAGGTTTGTAGATCTATTCATTTGTACTTTTTTGGATTAGAAAGAGTGTTTAACAACCGGTTTCGGAACGATTGAAAAGAGTTTTCCATTTTCGAATAAGATGAAATTCGGCTAAATATCGAAAATTATGCTAAAATTTAAAATTTCCGAATGATAAAGTAGTCTAGATATTGTACTAGTTATTAAAACATATTTGTGGATTATTTGTCAGTGAAATATTCGTATGAAATAAAATGACTTTTAACGCCGAGTTCGAGGGAAAAAAATAAAATAAGAAACGATTAAAATCCGTTCATTAAGAAAACAACAAAGATCATACTGGGTATTCTGATCCATACATGAATCATTTACTATACTTAAAGATAGAGCTTCATATCTTCCATTTCTTTTAAAATTAAATTTTTATTTTTGCTATATTAATATCTACCATGGCGCGCGCAAAAATAAAGAAGCACCATCTATTATCTAATATTAATTTTTATTTTTTCAATATTTCAATGCGATTTAAACAAATTTAGTATGCAAGATAAAATATTCCTAGACAACGCGATATGTGCCATTTCATTGTGAAATTACTTTTACCGTGTAGAGTTATTGAGTTTTACTAGTGGAGAATAGAATGATCGCAAGTTTTTAGCGACTGTTAGCCAGAGCATGATAAAAAAAATGTTCAGAAGCACTGGTCCGGAGTTCATCAGGTTGCCGTCGGTGATCAATTAGCCTATGTGTGTCAAAGGATCGCAAAGAAATAACCTGATTTTCTTTTTCGGTTACGAGTTGGCCTGTCTGCCCCTTAATTACCTCTTTTATATTTAATTAACATCAGTTGGTCAATTCCCATTTTTAACTATTGCAGCGATGAAATGCGTAAATCGAGCGCTTTAAATGTTCCTACTTTTTTCTTGCAACTTGAAAAGCTCTGAATTTCAATACAGGTCTCACCTATTTGCATACACACATGATGAAAAATTTACACCCGGCTACTGAGTGTTGAATCGTGAACGTTAAAACCGATCGTTATTTTTTAGTTCGCGCATGAAAGTGTTAAACGGAGTTGCAATATGTTAATTTTTTAGAATTCCCCGACAATTTTTATAACTTCCATCTGATGTTATAATCAAAATGGTTTAATAATCTACCAAAAGTTTTTATAACAGTGATGTCGTCTAATTACACTTCTTATATTCCGTATTAACTAGCAAACGGTAATAATAGTCCGAAAATTATACAGATCGTAATTGTTAAAATCGAATTACGTAAATAAATTCCCGGAATGCGAAGCTCCGCAGAAACATTTTGTTCTGTTAATTTCTTTTTTACAAAGTTCTAACGTATCCTCGTCAGGTTATACGGTTATACACATTTTACACAAAAATGTGATGTCTACCTGCTTATTTTCGTTTACGGGCGGCTGGGAAATAGTAGTGAGTGCACAGGCTTTAATTTAAATTGGAGAGAATAATAAATCAGAGAATTACGGAAAATCTATTTTTATATCGCGGATAATAAAACACTTTGAAGATGAAGAGGTTGCGTACATCGCATTTAAGAAGCTATATTGCCCCGGCGGAACATTGACGGAAATAACGAAGTGGAAGAACGAGGTTTACGTAACTCTAAGCTTACGCGGCTTAAACCAGTACCCTGTTGCACGCTGTATAGCTCGAATTAAAACGATCGATCATTTGGTCTAAATGAGAGAATGATTTTCAAGCAATGTCGCGAAAATACGTTCGAAACGAGTTTTCTAGAAAGAGGTAATTTAAAAATAAGCGGGAACCATCATTTTTCACGTGAAGAAGGAGAATGTGCGTTGTTAATCTTTCGGCCGACAAAACGGTTTTCGCAAATAGAGATGTTCCGAGCTTTTCGAAGAATTTTCTCTGTTTTCGCTCCAATTGAACATTTGCAAAGAGCATTGGTGTCGATAGAGATGTAAGCCTGTTTAAAACTTTCGCAGGCTAAATACGCTTATAAAAAGTTTTTTTTTTTTTAGCTAAACTTTAAAACTAGAATCCGTTATTCGATCGGTACTTCTGTTATTTTTCGAATAGTCTGTTATAAGGAATAAGTAATTGAAGGGCGATTAATTTTAATTTCGGAAAATAGAATTAAAAGAAAAACAACACAGTATTTACCCTCGGAGTATTTTTGTTTCTGTTTCTTTTTTTTTTCGCCTTTTTTGGAAACGCCAACTAAGGGCAATAACCCTGACAGTTGTTTAAATTTTCTTCCACGACTACGCCCTAATCAAGAAATGCTAATTAAAAAAAAAAAGAATTATTCCTACCGACCAAAAAAAAAAAACAAAAAAAAAACAGGCTATTGTCTATTAATATTTTCAAAACGATAAGTTTTAGTCATTTCAAACATTGGAAGATAAACTAGAAATACCTATACTATCTGGAATCCGTAAAATTAATAGCCTTTTTTTTTTTTTTTTTTTTTTTACCCCCCTTGGGTTTGCTATTAAAGAGCATTAACCCAGCAAAAAGGAATAAATGCATGAAATAGAATAGAAAGTATATTTTTTTATTCTGTCGACAATGGAATCAAGGAACACTCCTAGGACAGGAACAACTGAGAGAATAGGTGTAGAGAAAGAACATAAGAGGCGTTGAAAGGAGCAGGGAGAGCAAGAGCTTTAAAAGATGATAATAAAGTAACTCACGCTCACGAGATAAACCGGAGTACTCGAAGAGCACGTGATTCGCATCACAAACATACTGGGAACGTTCAGCATCTAATGGATAATTAGGAGATGCAGCCAAGGAAAAGCGATTTAGAGAAGAAGGAGACTATGCGAGAAACGGACGCGAGATAATTTAGTAATTATGGACCGACGCAAGCTGGGGAACTCATAGAACACGAGAAGGAAGAACAGGATTAATCAAGAGAGATAAAAGGAATTAGGATTAGCGAAAAGAGATACATAAACAGAATGCCTAAGGTGGCAGGATTTAGTTGGAAGGAGAATATTGTGTGCTGGAACCCTACTAATAAAATTCCCATTGGAAACAGCAGCTTTAGCGAGGAGGTCGACGGCTACATTTCCATCAATGCCTGCATATGTTCAGGAACCCAAAGAAAGTCAATAATTTTAGACGTCGACGAGGATAGATCATGGGGAAGAAAACGAATAGAAAGGATAATAGCATCAGTGGAAGGAGAAAGGGAAAGTGGAGATAGCGCTAGAAGAACACATAAAGAATCAGAAACAATAAGGAATTTGGAAGGACTTGCAGAAGAGGAAATATATAAATAATGGCTTGTAGAATGGCAACGGATTCTGCAGTAAAGACAGAACAAACGGACGGAAGTCTAAAAGACCGAGAATGAAAGAACTGAGGGCACAAGAATGCCGCCCCAACTCCTTCGTGAGTTTCGAAAAATTTCGAATTATAGAAAAGCGATAATATGTTTAAAACCTGAAAGTACATAAAAATCATTCTCCGCGCCATTAATAGATAATTTAAAAACTCGAAAAATCATCGTTTATTCAATTTTTTTTTTTTTTTTTTTTTTTGGGTTCGTCATAAAGACATTGGCCCAAGAAGAGGGAGAAGAATGAGAAGCGGAATCAGATGTTTATGCGATCAGATATGGAAGATAGGAAAGACTCAAGTGCTGGGATGACCGAGGGTGATGGCAAGGAGAGGACAAAAGCTGCGCAATACGGAGTTGGAAGACCACTTGACAAAAGAGAAGAGTACAAGGAAGAACGTTCGGAAGCGATATAAGTGCACTCAAACAAAATGTGATTAGCGTCGCCTATAAAGTTGTGAGAGGAAGGGTGTAGGGGACAGTGAGGAGAGGGGACTAGAGAAAAACGAAATAGGGAAGCAGGAAGCAAACTGTGCCCAAAGCGTAGGCGACAGATTGCAGAGAGAGAGTTGAACGCCGCATGGAGGGAAAATTGAAAAACCATGGATAAGACGGTAGATTAGGCTGGGTAAAGAGATAAAAGGAATCCGGATTTGAGAATGAGAAGGAATACGAATTTAACCATAGTTTGGAATGAGCTGAAGTGGAGAGGAGATTAATATTATGAGACGAAAAGACGCTGAGGAATTCACCGGTAGAAGAGGATGAACGAGCTAGTGTATCGGCCGACTCGTTACCCTCGATTCCAGAGTGGCCAGGAATCCACAGTAGGTCAATTTGGATAGAGTGAGAAAGGAAAATGTTGCGAATAAGAGAGCGTATGAGAAGGATTATGTAATCAACAGAGGAAGAAGGAAAAGAAGAGGAGATGGCTTGAAGGACACTGTGGGAATCCGATATAATAAGGACTTCATGTGAAACTAGGGAAGAAGCAACAAAAAGAACGGCACGCAGGATAGCAGTAGGATCGGCATAGAACACTGAACAAAAGGAAGGAAGTTTGAAGGTTTCGAAATAGTTTGAGGAAGGACAGAAGAAGGCCGAGCCCACTCCATTGGGTTCTTTGGAGCCGTCAGTAAAGATCGCAAAATGATTTGGAAAAAGAGAGCCAACGGTATTTAAGAATTCTGATTGGGCAACATGATGAAGGAGAGGTTTGCTAGGGTAAGTTAAAAATAATTAATAGAATGTAGGTGTGTGGAAAAATTGGAAGAAAAGTATAGCAACTTGTCGTGTGAATAAATATAAGGAGAAAACTGAGAGAGTCGGGTGGAAATGAGAGATAGTATTGGCGTTTTGTTGGTGGCAAATCGCCAGTTGCGGTGGATATAAGAATAGGAATTAACAAGGGAAGAAGAAGAAATAGGAAGACGTTTGATTAAAAAGCGATAACCTAGATAGGACCTTCGAACGAAGAGAAGAGGGATGAGTGATTCGGCATGTAGAGCAGGGATAGGAGTAGACTTCCTAGCTCCCAGACAGAGACGAAGACAAACATTTTGAACACGGTCGAGTTTGGAGAGCAAGGATCTGGAGGAATTTCCATATATAAAGCAACAATAATCAAGGATAGAACGAATAAAGGATTTGTAGAACATTAGTAGAATGCATGGATCTCCACCCCAATCAGTATGGGAAAGAGACTTTATCAGGTTGAGCCGTTTGAGGGAAGACAGATAGAGATGGTTGATGTGATTATGGAACGAAAGGCGACTGTCTAGAAAAATACCTAAATAACGGAAAGAGGAAGAAAGAGGGATCGCAACGTTATTGATGACGAGGCTAATTAGGGAGGGGGGTCGAAAGGACGGAGAGTAAACACAACAACAAAGGATTTAACGGATGAAATTGAAAGATGTATATTTGATAGAGAATTTCCTAATGATGTTAAAGAATTTTGGAGCTGGGAGCTAGTGACCGAAATATTACGATGAGAGGAGTAGATGAGGATATCATCGGCGTAAAAAAGGGAAGGTGAACTTAGAGAAATGGAAGCGATATTGATAAAATAGATGTTGAACAGAGTTGGACTAAGACAGGAGCCTTGCGGCAATCCGCGGAATACTGACCTAATGTAGGTTTTAGAAGGAGTAGAAAGAATAACAGTTCTGCATTTAAAAAGATTACTAATGAGGGAAGAGAAGTGAGCGGGAATATTAAAGGAAAGCATTATCTCAAACAAAGTAGGGAGGTTAACATTGTCGAAGGCCGCAGTGATATCAACAAAAGAAGCAACAAGAAATTCTTTACGGATGAATGCCGCGTAGACGTCTACCAAGAACGAACTGATACAATCTGGGGGGCCGCGACCAGGGCGAAAACCATACATGTTGTTAGGCAGTAAATCGTTACGCTCGAGCCACCAGACAAGACGTGTGTTAATTAAGTTTTCGAAAAGCTTTCTAACGCAAGAAGCAAGAGAAATTGGACGAAGAACTGAAGAATTAAGCTTTGGGATCGGGATGATGATAAAGGTATTCCAAGAGGAAGGAGTGGAGCAGGAACGAAGAAAGGAGTTAAATAAGTTCAAAAGGAACCGAAGGGAGTACTCAGAGAGGTTTTTGAGAATGGGGAAGGAAATTCCATCATTTCCAGGAGAGGAATTCCCTGAATTACGTAAGGATGCTTCTAATTCTGTAAAAGTAAGTGGAGAAACCAAAAAATGTGAGGAGGTGGAAGTGGACGGCATGAAACAGGATTCTTGAAAGTTTGGAACGTAACTGGGAGCTATAGAATTCAAAAAAGGGATTAATTTATCGGGAGAAAGATTCTGATTAGAAGGACGTGGGGAGAGAGAGGACTTAAAGGACTTGGCCATACTCCAGATACGAGAAACAGGAGTGGAGCGTGAAAAGGAAGAACAGAAGCTTTTCCATGAATTTCTTTTCGCCATTTTCAAGGTAAATCTAGCTTTCGCATTGGCTTTTTTATGGGCGATAAAGTTGTTGAGAGTGGGGGAGGAACGGAAAGTTCTAAATCTAGATAAACTAAGGTCGAAAGCAACTTTACAATCTTGGTTCCACCACAAGGAGGAAGACATTTTGGATTTATTATGGGCAGAAGCTCGAACGGGAGGGGAAGAACAAGATAAAGCAGCAGAGACGGAGTCAATGAAGAAATCATATTGAGAGGAAGGATTCAAGTTTGTTAGGATTGAAGAAAGTGAGGAATCAACAAAAGAATGAAAGTTGGACCAATCTACTTTAGAAAGGATCCACTTGGGAGTCTGAAGACTGTTAGGAGGAGATGGAAGAGGGATTTCGTTGAAGGAAATAATTATAGGAGTGTGATCGCTACCAAAAGTACCGTCCAAAGTAATCCACGAACAGCTAAGACCGAGACCAGGAGATGTAAAGGAAAGATCAATAGAGCTAAGAGAGGAGTGACTTCGGATACAAGTAGGGGAACCATCATTTAGGAGGAACCGGTCATTTTGGAGGATAAAATTCTCTAAAATCGTGCCATTGCTGTTGTAAGAATTACAACCCCAGAGGGGTGAATGGGCATTCCAATCACCGCCAATGAGGAATGGGGGAGAAAGTGAGTTAGTAAGTGTCCGAAAAGGGAAGTTGCGCAGATCGTAATTAGGAGGAATATAAGCGGATATAACATTTAGAGGACTAGAAGAATGGTTAGGAATAGAGATATGAACTAAATTGGGATAAGGAGGATTAGGAGGAAACAAAGTTTGAGTGTCATGAGCTGTGAATGGGATGTCATTTCTTACCAAAATAGCCGCTCCACCGTAGCCGTCACAGCGGTTAGAGCAAATGATGGAGAAATCTCGGAAGTTTATGTCTGAAGAGCTTTTTATCCAAGTTTCTGAAAGTAGTGCTATGTTAATATTGCGATAATCTAGTAGATGCTCTAGAGCATTTTTGTTAGCCTTGATACTCCGACAGTTCCATTGTAGTATTCTAAGTCGACAGGACATTGTACGTTTTAGAATAGAAGGAATACGAGGGAAGGAAATAAAAGGGATAGAGAAGGATGGAATATAAAGTGCAAACGAATTGTCGAGTAAGGCCAAAGGATACTACAAACTGAGAAAGTAGATACAGAAACAAACACAGTGTTGAGAGATGTGGAGATAAACCAAAAGGATTTAAAAAAAGAAGACTGAAGAATGAAGAAGAAGTGAATTAGAAGCTCCCTCTGCTGAAATAAATCCTTGCAAGAGGGTCGTCGCATGCTATCAACTAACCTAGTTAAAGGCAGCAAGCAACGCCGACAAAACGCTTTGGTAAAGAAGGAATAAGAATAGGGATTGAAATGATAAATACTTTATTCAACCAAGGGGGACCAATTTAAGGATTGATAATACACAGCAGACAGTACTAATTAAATTACTACGGGAAATTCCAAGTAATATATTAAAGGAGAAAAGATTAGGTGTGTGGAAGGAAGACGTAAAAAAATGGCTGATAGATTGGTGTGCAGATTAAGAAATTTTCGAGGATTCTTCTATTTGTACTACCATGTCGGTGACTTCTTTATTTCGTAAATTAGGTTCCTAAATTTCTCATTGCTCAGCACAGGAACTACAACAGGTGCATGTAGATGATTTTCAATAATGTAGCGGAAAAGATCTTCTTTCTTGTACATTAGTGGGAATGATTATTCTGAGTGTGACTGGTTGGTAATATATAAGTGCTAAGTGTGTAGTCATAAGAAGTTACTGTATTAAATTAATTAAATGACTATAGTGATAAGAAATATTATTTTAGATGTATTGAAATGTTATTAGTAAATTGTAAATTTATGTCAAATAAACGATAATGAGGGTGACGGGAACTCACGAAACGGGCAAAATTGCCTTGTGAGACCCACAACTTTCTTATTTAAAAATGAAAAAAAAAAAAAAAAAAAAGGAAAATAAAAGCTCCCATCGCTCAGAACAATCATTGCGGCTGGGTCCTCGTATGCTATCAACCAACCTAGTTAAAGGAGGCAAGCAACACCGAAAGAACGCTAAGTGGAAAATGAAAATGAACGAAAAAGGCTCCCACCGCTCAAATAAATCATTGCATGTGGGCCGTCGCATGCTATCAACTAACCTAGTCAAAGGCAGCAAGCAACGTCGACGAAGCGCCATAAAAAAAAAAGAAAAGGAAAGACAATTTATGACGATTATGTTATGTCTGTGGAGAATTATAGTGTGGATAGTAGTATGAAAATAGGATAAAAAGTTGTGTATCTTAAAAGGAATAATTAGAGAAGGAAAGAAGGAAAAATAATAAACAAATAGGAAACTTAAAGTCGGAGATCGTATCTGGTTAGCTATGTCGAAGATTGTAAAACTTGACATATGGCTAAGACTTTATCTTCTAAATTAGGAATGTTAAAATTTCTGAGAGCAGATAGAAGTGCAGAAGTTAGGACATTAGGAGTAGAAAGAGCAGAAGAGTTATCTGGAGAAACGTTGATACCGTTTGCAGATGATTCAGTATTGGTGATTTTAGAGGTAGAAGGAGTTGTTAAAGGAAATGGGGGAAGCTTAGGAGCATCGGAACGATAGCCTTTTGTCGTACCACTCTTGGATAGATTAGAATAATATTTATTGAGGGGATTTTGAGTTTTCGAGTTGGAGTAATGTTTTTGGACTGGAATCGTAATATAAGAGGAAGAAGAACTGCTTGAATAGTTTTGTCGTTTCCTCTTTGTGGTGGTGGATGATGAATTCGGAAGGGGAGGGAAGTTGACAGGATTAGACACGTCGGCAAAAGTAAATGCAGGAGAGACTAGTTTACCTTGGCTGATTTCTTTTGCTTCGGAAAAGGAAATGTTTTTCAGACTCCACACTATGGAACCAACAATGGCTGGCCATCCCGTATTCAAATAAACTTCGCCAAGTGAAGCAGAATATCGGACACCATGGAAGACTCACCTGAGCCGAAGAGAAGACGATGTAGGAAAGGATGAAGTTAGAACAATAGAAAAGGATAGAGTTAGAACAATAGGAAAAGGATAACAGGAAAGGATAGATTTAAAACAGAGTTAGACACAAAGATAGAGACGACCTAGCGACGCTAAAGAGAACATAGGAGCTGTAGCGCTTCAATCTCTTATGCTGCCCGTTCAGTCCAAGTAGGTACTCCAGTGACAAGGCACTCCGAGACGACTGGCCTAACCTGGACTGGCACGATAACTCGTGGGCTGGGAAAAGTAGAGTAGGAACATGATATAAGATATGAAGGAAAAGGATAAGATAATAAAGGAGAGGGAAGAGGCTGCCACTATTTCGGGATGACACCCTAGCCTTTGGATAAAAATCCTGACCACAAGGCAGCGGGTTGCTACTGAGGAGGTAGCGATATAGGGCTTTGACAGCGACCCAAATTCGCTGAGGGTGAGACAGTCGTAGGACTTTTGCAGACTTTTAGTAGACAGCTCCTCAAACTGTACATCTACATCCTCTTGCTACATTGCCCTGTCACCACTGGAATTGCCTGCCAGAGGCTTTCCACCAGTAGCCGCTCTTGGTTTGCGACTGCTTATTTAATATTCGCAGCTAACCAGTATATCTACTGGCCACTCCACTATCCACCACCTGTGGAGGCACCCGATTTCAGTTAGAGCTCCGGATCCCAGAGAGGTACAGAAGTACCCCCCTGGGGGATATAGCCTAGTTGCTAGAGCGCTTGACTTCCGTTACGGAGGTCACGGGTTCGATCCTAAGCAACGACCGAACTTATTACAAAGAATTAAATAAATAATCGCTAATAACCACGTGGAAGGCAATAGCTAACCACCACGTACAACATCATATGCGCGCTAGGTCAGTACACAGCAGACACACACGGAACTGCACTAGTGACGCGATAACAAGCGGCTACTATCGGTTCCGAATGTAGTCTTCTTGCGTGTGTACACCTGCGTTGCATATAATAATTGTCATGAGCGCTGTCTATTCTGTACAACTAGAATGTACAAATAGGTAGTCACGACGCTCGAAATCGAGCAATACGACTAAGTAATCTAATATATATATACATATATATATAAAAAATATTATTGAAACGAATTTTATTGAAGATGGCAAAATTCGGTAACATGCTAATTTTTTATAAAGTTTAGTAAAGCTAAAATTTCGGTACCTAAATAAAAATTATTTACAAATTACACGTCAAAAAAAGATCGTTAAATAACCTTTTTTTTAATTATTGACCTAATACTAAACATCTTAAGAATTAATACTAGAGTGGTTCAAATATAAACCGGAATTTCGTCATAAAAATTTTTATTCTATACTTACAGTGCTCATATTTTTTACAATTTTTCGAGATAACCCTCCTCGAACGCTACGCACTTTTTCCACCTCTCCGGCAATTTTTTTATTCCTTTTTCGTAAAAATCTCGCGGCTTGTCACATAGCCATTTGCGCACGAACGATTCCACCTCATCGTTGCTGTCGAAACGTTGTCCACCAAGTGCTTCTTTCAACGGGCCAAACAAATAATAATCACAAGGCGACAAATCTGGACTGTAAGGAGGATGTTCAAGTGTTTCCCAGCCCAATTCGGCCAATGTCTTCATCGTGAGCCGAGCGGTGAATTTCTGTTCAAAATTCAGAAGTCTTGGCACCCATCTGGCTGCAATTTTGCGATAACCTAGCCGATCATGAATTATTGTCTCAATACTACCTATGCTGATGCCCAATTCGTCGGTCATATCGCGTAGACGGACGCGTCGGTCAGCCAAAATGTGTTGTTCGATGGCTTTGACGTGTTCATCTGTAATGCTGGTTTTTGGGCGCGGCGCATGTGGTATGTTTGACACCACTTCACGTCCTTTTCGAAACGCGGAACACCACTCGTACACTTGAATTTTGGAGAGACACTCATCCCCGAACTGTTCGCGTAATTTTCGGTAAATTTCCACGGATTTTACGTCGTCTTTGACTAAAAAACGAATAATGATGCGTTGCGCAACAGACACTGGTACTTCTTTTTCACTCATGGCTCTAACTACACTAAAAAGTGAGCTTACGACGCGGTTCTAATTGCTCTACATAACAAACCGGTCTAACTGCCAGTGCAACCACTTTTTCCACAATAAATTTTTCGTGCGTTTATTTAAAAATTCCGGTTTATATTTGAACCACCCTCGTATTTAAATTGATTATATTCCAGATTTTGCCATATGAGGCCAGTAGTTCCTTTCTCTCGGCTAGCCTTTACTTTCCCAGATTTCTATGGTATAACCAATATTCAATGTTGGATATTAGTCATATACCACTGGGACAGCGACTTGGATCCGGAACGAGAGAAGTCTCGATAACCTATGACACCTCCGATTTAGTAGCCAAGCACCTTAACCACTAGGCTACCACGCTAGCTTTACACACTACTAACAATAATATTATGTAATTAGTGTTTTTACTATTAGAACGTTGTACTTTTTTTATGTGCATATGTCTAAATGCACTGATTATAATTATCCCGTAGATTTTGATTTTGTCTCATTTATTATTGTGAATCTCTGCGATCCCCTTTACTCGCACGTTTCATTAAATTTAGACTCTGAACAGAATTTCGGTCATCGCTAAAAAATAATATGCGCAGAAAGGCTTTGTAGGAATTCGGTTGAAAAAAATGAATTTTTTTTGGAGTTTTGTAGATATTCTTCGGTGCAAATTCCGGTCTGCAGGGAAGAAAATTGTTCTTTTCCAGCCTGTGTTCAACAAAAATTTTTCCTTTTTGGTCATTCGAAAAAACGTTTGCACAATTTGTAAACTGTTAAGGCATATTTCACAATGGTTTTGGCTACACTTGATTATTCGTTTCTTCTTTTTTTTTACATAAAGAGTTTCAGCTAAATTCTCCGATCCCCGACATTTTTCTAAGGAAAAATTGTCAACTACGCAAAATTATTATTTACTCTCTCCTATAAATATAAAACTATATAACGCACACACACGTTTACAGCGGATTTACAAAAATGAACATCAAATCGATAAGAATCAATTCGTTTAATTTTGATGTCACCAAATTTCGTTGATAATATGTAACCGAGAAATTAAGTAAAAATTTCGTACACTGCTGAGAAATGGAGGAATGGCGATATGGAGCAGCGTTCAAGGAGGAAAAAGAATGTGAAACAATTTTGTTCAGCATTCGTTTTCACAAAATACGTTAGAATTGATTGTCACATAAATGACGCTTCTAAAGAAATTTATTATTAAAACAAGTTCAGTCAAGCATGAGGTTTCATGCGCTGAGGATTCCGTATGAAAGTTAACAATAACTATAATTATTTAGTATGTAAGAAAATTTGTTTGAATAAATTTCTATTTTTATTTTACTATTTTAATTTAATATCTTAATAAATTTCAGAGATCTTTTCTAATAATAATTTAAAACAGTAAAGCAAAATACTAATTTGAATCGAAGACTTAGACTAATTTGAAGTGAAATGTAACGGTTATGAAGAAAAATTAATTAAATCCTTTTTTTATTTATTTTTTTAAATTATTGGTTTAGATTTAATAACTAATATTAAGGTTTTATGATTTTTTAAAATGTGTAATTTTGTTAATTCCTACACCTATCTTTCTTGAATAGCCGACCGTCAAAGATATTTAATAAATATATAAACGAAAACACGCAAAAAATATTAATTAGAAATAATATTGATGCTACGTATCACTCTGCTGCGGCTGCTAGAATGTTGGTGTTCCCTGCTGGCAGGTTGGTGTACGTTGGTGATTGCATCCTGGATTCTCGGCGAATGGGAGGGAGAGACACGGTAATCGAAATTATAGTTTACGAATTTTGTAAATGTCACTAATTGGAAAACCGAATTTCGAGGCAATTTGGTTACTTTGTTATTAAACTTTTTTCGGTTGCAAGACGAACTGGTTACTTTACCAGAAAAGGTCGATATAGTTCCGCGATGTGAAAAAGACTGTCGTTCTACTGTGATGATTTTTTAACAATTCGGTATTTTCTTTCGACTCTCTCAGTATGTTAGACCATTATTAAATATTTTTTTTTTTATTTATTTACTAGCATAGGTCGTTAAATTGTTTAACAAATCGAAATACTATTCGCATCTGTTTTTCATCAGGCGGACGTAACACCTAAACAATGATGCGGTGAGTCCGTTCCTTTCATTACAGTTCATAACAACACTAACACACCTCGTAATGAAAATAACCAAACCAAAACCTGCGATCCTGTTTCGTTTCTTATCCCTCGTACTAACACTACTAACGAAAATTATAACAATCCGAACCAAATTCTAAAAACCGCTGCAATCTCGTATTCCGATAAAGCCAAAAGAAAAATAACACCGATTAACAAACCTGTTTATTTCGTGCATTCAAAAAACCCACTTAAAACAAAACCAACATTTAAAACTAAAAAACTATAAAGTTCTCGAATCAAATCCGGTGCTTGCTAGTTGTGCGCGTGGTGGAATAATATTATCCGTTCGTGCGGATATTAACTTTCAACAGATAATGTTACCATCCGACATTCAACCAGTAACAGTCGAAATTCGTAAGCCAGTTCCACGGGAGTCTCTAAACATAATTCCGAACCGTATTTAGAAACTTTTAAAGTTGCCAAAAACTTCAAACAGTTCCTCCCCTCTAGCGCCGCGAGTATTACAGCTAAAAATTTTGAACAGGGTTAAACATATGCGCTTCGACATATATTTCTCAAGTTTGGAACATCAAGGTTTGAAAGTTTCGTTAAGGAAATAACTTATGGTTTCGTTCTTGACAAATAACGATCTTTCCATCGATCATGACCGGAAAAAAAATATTATTTTTGAAACTTTCGAGCTTTCGGCGCTTAAGGTTCTGAATTTTAAGATGGAAACCTAGATGTTCCAAAGTAAATAAATAAACAGGGACGCACATTTTTTTAACCTTGTTCAAAATCTTGAACCAATACATAAATTACAAGCGGGGCTACACGTCATTTTTCAGAATTTTATGAACTTTTAGTAAATTTCAAACAGTTTTGTTAAGAAAACGAAATACGGGTCCGTTCCCAAAAAATAGCGCTCTTTCCAATAATAATACACTTGAAAAAAATTTTTTTTTTACAAAATTTCGAGCTTTCAGAGCCCCAAGTCACTAATTTTAAAATTGGAAACTTAGATGTTCCAAACCAGAGAAATATACATGGATGCCCATATTTACTACTTTCCTCAAAATTTTTAGCTATAATACTCGCGTCACAAATCAATTCTCTCGATTTTTTTAACTTTTCAGCAAACTTTGAAAGTTCAATTAAGAAAATGAAATACGGTTTCTTTCCCGACAGATAGCGATCCTTCAAACGGTATATAACATGCGTCAGAAAAATAAAAAATTTTCTTCAAAATTTCGAACTTTCGGCGCCTGAAGGGTCCAATTTTAAAACTGAAAATCCAAATGTTATAAACTTGAGAAATATAAGGGGATCAGCACGTTTTTAGCCGCGTTCAAAATTTTCAGCTGTAATATTCGTGGAGCTAGTGGAGAGACACATAATTATTTATTTTTTTTTGAACTTTTCAGAACTTTGAAAATTTCTTTAAAAAAATGAAATACGGTTTCGTTCCCGACGAATAGCGATATTTCTAATGATATATCACAAACCTAAAAAAAAAAAATTTTTTTTCAAAATTTTGAATTTTTGGTGCCCCACAGGTCTCAGTCTAAAGTTGGGGTCCGATTGTCTTAAATCAGAGAAATATACGTAGAGTCGCGTGTTTTCTACCATGTTCCAAATTTATAGCTGTAATACTCGCGTCGCAAGAAGGGGGCCGGTAATTGGAGCTGACGCTTTTTTGAACTTTACGTCAACTTTGAAAGTTTGGTTAAGAAAATGAAATTTGGTTTCGTTCCCGGCTACTAGAGATCTTTCTAATGATATATCACAAGCCCAAGAAAAAAAATATTTTTTTCCAAAATCTCGAGCTTTCGGTGCCCCGAGGGTCCAATTTTAAAGCTGGAAACTCGGATGTTCCAAACTAGAGAAATATACGTGGAAGCGCATATTTTTAACCGTGTTCAAAATTTTTATCGGTAATATTCGCGGCGCTAGGAAGGGGGGACACGTCATTTTTCGCGCTTTTTTGAACTTTACGGCAACTTTGAATTTTTTGGTAAGGAAAATGATATAAGGTTTTGTTCCTGATAAATAGCGATCTTTCAAACGATATATTACATTACCGGGAAAAAAAATATTTTTTTACAAAATTTTGAGCTTTCGAAGCCCCGGAGTTTTATTTTTAAAGCTCGAGACCCGGACGCACCAAATTACAGAAATATACGTGGAAGTACATATTTTTAACCATGTTTTAAATTTTTAGCTATAATACTCGCAGCGCTAGGGGACGCGCAATTTTTTGAGCTTTTTTGAGCTTTATCGCAACTTTGAATGTTTGGTTAAGAAAATGAAATTCGGTTTCGTTCCCGACTACTAGAGATCTTTCTAATGATATATCACAAGCCCAAGAAAAAAAATATTTTTTTCCAAAATCTCGAGCTTTCGGTGCCCCGAGGGTCCAATTTTAAAGCTGGAAACTCGGATGTTCCAAACTAGAGAAATATACGTGGAAGCGCATATTTTTAACCGTGTTCAAAATTTTTATCGGTAATATTCGCGGCGCTAGGGGGGGGGGACACGTCATTTTTCGCGCTTTTTTGAACTTTACGGCAACTTTGAATTTTTTGGTAAGGAAAATGATATAAGGTTTTGTTCCTGATAAATAGCGATCTTTCAAACGATATATTACATTACCGGGAAAAAAAATATTTTTTTACAAAATTTTGAGCTTTCGAAGCCCCGGAGTTTTATTTTTAAAGCTCGAGACCCGGACGCACCAAATTACAGAAATATACGTGGAAGTACATATTTTTAACCATGTTTTAAATTTTTAGCTATAATACTCGCAGCGCTAGGGGACGCGCAATTTTTTGAGCTTTTTTGAGCTTTATCGCAACTTTGAATGTTTGCTTAAGAAAATGAAATTCGGTTTCGTTCCCGACTACTAGAGATCTTTCTAATGATATATCACAAGCCCAAGAAAAAAAATATTTTTTTCCAAAATCTCGAGCTTTCGGTGCCCTGAGGGTCCAATTTTAAAGCTGGAAACTCGGATGTTCCAAACTAGAGAAATATACGTGGAAGCGCATATTTTTAACCGTGTTCAAAATTTTTATCGGTAATATTCGCGGCGCTAGGGGGGGGGGACACGTCATTTTTCGCGCTTTTTTGAACTTTACGGCAACTTTGAATTTTTTGGTAAGGAAAATGATATAAGGTTTTGTTCCTGATAAATAGCGATCTTTCAAACGATATATTACATTACCGGGAAAAAAAATATTTTTTTACAAAATTTTGAGCTTTCGAAGCCCCGGAGTTTTATTTTTAAAGCTCGAGACCCGGACGCACCAAATTACAGAAATATACGTGGAAGTACATATTTTTAACCATGTTTTAAATTTTTAGCTATAATACTCGCAGCGCTAGGGGACGCGCAATTTTTTGAGCTTTTTTGAGCTTTATCGCAACTTTGAATGTTTGCTTAAGAAAATGAAATTCGGTTTCGTTCCCGACTACTAGAGATCTTTCTAATGATATATCACAAGCCCAAGAAAAAAAATATTTTTTTCCAAAATCTCGAGCTTTCGGTGCCCTGAGGGTCCAATTTTAAAGCTGGAAACTCGGATGTTCCAAACTAGAGAAATATACGTGGAAGCGCATATTTTTAACCGTGTTCAAAATTTTTATCGGTAATATTCGCGGCGCTAGGGGGGGGGACACGTCATTTTTCGCGCTTTTTTGAACTTTACGGCAACTTTGAAAGTTTCGTTAAGGAAATGAAATTCGGTTTCGTTCCCGACAAATAGCGATCTTTCCATCGATATATCGCATGCCTATAAAAAAAAATATTTTTTTACAAACTTTTGAGCTTTTGTCGCCCCGAGGGTCCAGTTTTAAAGTTGGAAATCCGGATGTTCCAAACTAGAGAAATATACGGGTATGTGCGTATTTTTAGCCCCATTCAAAATTTTTAACTACTATACTCGCGGCGCTAAGGGGGGGGGACACGTCATTTTTTGCTGTTTTTTGAACTTTTGGGCAACTTTACATAGCTTTTGTAACGTAATGTTTTGATTTTATGAAAGTACTCCTGCATTGTGGTTTATATTTTGAATTTCAGCGTTATAAGTTTATCTAGTGACGAGTTATGATTTTTTAAGTGATTTTTGAGGTCGTTTTATGTACCATATTATATATTCTTGACGGTTTTTTGGGTTTTTTGCCGCCCTGGGTAATCGGTCATCTTCAAGTTATAGATCGTTTTAAAGATAATTTTAATTGTAATTTATGTTCCAAATTTGAAGTTTATAAGTCAAGCCGTTCGTGAATTATTGATTTTTATTTGATATTTTTGTCATTTGTGTACCATCTTATAAGGATTCCGTACATTATATGTATACGGAATCCTAAAAAAAAGATTGTCACCTGCTCTGTATTCCTTTTCTCACATTTTCTCCCTCTTCTTGTAATAAACACTGATATCTCCGAAATATCTAGAGATCGCTAATTTTCATTTCGCCTACCGGGGAAAAGAAAAAAAAAGTAAAAAATATATAGATAAAAAACAAAAAACGTTTTATCGGCCGGTTTATATGTACTAGTCATCCGTTTTCATTGTGCTTGTACTTTTGATGGTTTTTTATTAGCTCCGGAAGTGAAAATCCTAGACGAAAAGAGCCGTCCAGTAACCGAGAGGTACTACAAAGCCGGAAGCACGATTCGCTTGTCCTGCGTGGCGAAACAAGCCGAGGGAAATCCATCGGACAGTATCGTCTGGAGCAGAGAAAAGACCCTACTGTCCATGGGCATCACGTGAGTTGTTATTACATTTTTCTTTCGTTTTACATGACCAAATTCGACACATCGTCGAGATAATGCGCGTCATCGTGATACACTATGATCGTGTGCGTGTGTGTGTGTGTGTCCATGTGTTCATCGCAACGGTTAACTCCGTTATTCGCCCGACTTATTTCCTTCCCGCTGAAATTTAATTTACCATCCAAAACGGTCGCTTAATCCTTACCTAAGTTGTGTCTGAAACTATTCCCGCTAACAGGCTAAAACTAAAACTTCGGCACCTGGCACGCCGCCGCGTTCCTTAGGCAAGTTCTTTCGCTGGCCGCCTAATTATATTTCGTCATTCGGCCAGTTAACTTTTATCGCCAGTTTCGAATTTCCAGACGAATTCCCAGTTTACAAATTATTCCGTTCCATATATTTTATTATTCGGCCCAAAGGAAAGGGAGAAAAAAAAAGAAAAAAAACAATTACCATTATAGAAGTGTTTGAAAGTAGAAGAGACAACAATATTTCGGTGACGTCGGTTCAGACAAAAAAGAAGAAAAAAAGCAGACTGAAGAGACACAAGAAAAACCGTTTTAGGTTTCACTGAACTTTATTCGTAGAGTGCGCTACTGTTCAAGGTGCCGGGTAAAATTCTCTTCAAAATTTTCATTCGGAACGAGTTTAAAAATTAAAATATTCATCGAACGAATTAATATATTACTTCAATAAAACGCGATTGTTTCTTTTGTTTCGCGTGCCTACATCATCATCAGAGTATCAGCCTGTCGGCTGGTTCGCCCCATGTATCAACTGCTTCCATCCAAGCCTGTCACAGGCTTTCTTCTTTAATTCCGGATAAGTCGTTATTGCACTTTCTTTTAGCACTGTGTCAATGAGTGTTATTCGTGGTCTTCCGCGTGGCTCTTTCCCCATTATCTTGCCTTCGATAACATCCTTCAGGATATTTTGGTTCTGACGGAATGCATGACTTAGCCACTTAAGTCGCCTCTTGCGGATATTTTGTAGTATACTAGAATAATATATATGCTCACCGATTATTATATTATATATTGTCCTGTAACATTCAACGGTCTGGAGTCTTACGCCAATTTGTTGTTATGAATTGCATTGCAAGGGATCGGGGGGATGAAAAAATTAAAGAAATTTACTTTATAAAATATTTAGAAAAAATTATTTTAAAAAAAAAAACCGAAAAAATTCAAAATTCTCTTTAAACTTTACAGTATTCTATTTTTTAAGGTCCACCGCTGTTGCATTTTTAACGGAATTTACCGTCACTGACTTACTTTACTTTTTTTTTTTTTTTCGATAGTATAACAATCAGTTTTTTTACATAATTGCAAAACAGACAACATTGCCTCCTCTACGATGTCTACCCAAAGGAATTTTTTTTTTTTTTCTTCAAGCATGCAACATGAAAAGGAAGGGCGGATTTCGTCTTGGTCGCAGCGAGCAACTTTTCTTAAATCAAACGTTGAACCTTCGTGGTAATTGATCCATTTGTCAAGAAAAGAAATTCACCGTTTTCTTTTGAGGGGTTTGTTAACATGGACATTAATGTAATTAAATGTTTACACGATCAAAGATAAGAAGGAGAACGAAAAGAGAGGATGAAAGGCAGTAAACAGTAAAGATATCCATTAGCAAAAGTGACGAGTAGAAAAACGTTCAGCAACGATAGAAGAGCATTCAAAAAACAAAATGAAATATAATCAGCAATACACTGTAAAGTAAAAAGTAAAATGGTGGAGAGGACAAAGTGGATAAGATTTAGGTGAGAGACGGAAAAGCGATGAGAGAAGCAAACTGCGTCCAAAGCATAGACGACAGATCGCAGTAAGGGGTGAATGCTGCAGAAAAGGATTGAGGTAAAAGAAGACCCGGTTGAACGGACAGGTAGAAGGAATCGAGATTAGAAAATGAAGAAGAATAATAGTTACTCCCCGTACTTTAGAATGAGCAGCTGCAAAGAAAAATGAGATGTTGTTGGATTCGAAAACACTAAGAAATCTTCCGGTAGAAGATGCTGAACGAGTTAGCCAGTCCGCTAAGTCATTGCCTTTGATTGTTCAATGTATCGTCCGTAAGACATCAGTTTGGATAGAGTGACGAAAGAAAAAATTAAGAAGTAGAAAACATATGAAAAGAATATTATACAGTCAGTGGAGACGAGACAGTCTCTATAGGACACTCTTTGGGAATCTGATGTAAAAAAGACATTATGATAGATGAGTGAGGAAGAAAGAAAGAGAAAATGGCCTTTAAAACGGCGCATAGAAAACCGAACAGAAAAAGACAAAGTTTAATAGACTCAGAATAGCTTAGCTTCGATAGATACGCAGGTCTGCGTCGCACAGTGGCACATCTTTGCAAGACCTTTCTTTGTATGCGCATTTTGAAATGTTGCAGTGCAGCAATTACACCTTTTCTGTTCATCACATTCTTAAACATTGCAGTCGATTTATTAAGGATAAACCTCTGCACATTCGCTAGTCCAGAGTTACTAAGACACTCAATTCGGTGTCATTACTTTCCTCGATATCAACAAACTGGTAAACATTTTATAATAGTTTCTCTGCACAACGTAATACACCGTAAGCAAGCATTAGGGAGAATAAGTAAAAAAGAAGCCCCCAGAATCATATATTTATGATATTGTATATATATATATATATATATATATATATATATATATATATATATATTTATATTAATGGCTATGCCATTTTTACACCAGGGGTCATCAGGAAGTCCCATATACAAGGCTTTAATGCGATATTAGCGCTCCTACATCCCCTGCTGGTGAAAACTGGAACTCAACCGGAAAAATGTCCTGTCACGAAAACTGATAAAATGATCTTAGTGCGATATTAGCGCTCCTATATCCCCTGGTGATGAAAATTGGAACTGAAAGATTTTTTTCTATCGAACGGCGTAGCCAATGAAAAAGTTTACTCTTTTATAAGAATTATAGAAGAACTAGATCTGGGGGTGAAGGGGACTTGCTCCATTCCAAGGCCCAAAGGGGCGAGTGTATATTTATATATGGCTATATATTTATATATATTTATATATATATATATATCTGAATATATTTATATATATCTATATATATTTACATATATTTATATATATTTATACATATCTATACACAAGGTTATTATAATTAAAGTTCAAGTTTCAAAACGCTATAAAAAAAGAACCCCTAGTCAGAATGACGTCAAATTTGCACGGAATATTATTGAAGAGGGGGGAAACAGATGGCATTAAAAAAAATAGTTCCAATTTTTTTTTTTTTTTTGGCCCGGCATCTAATTTTAGCAACAGATTGCGTTACCAGTACTGCTTCATTCTGTAATGGTCACTGTGTGGTGCGGGTTTACAGCATCATTTATCATACGGTCATATTTTGTCCAGGAGACGGGTGATTTCTCAATCTTGTTATCTGTACTGTCACCGGTAAGCGAGGAAGGAGAGAGTTTTTTAAGAATAGGGAAAGAAAGGCCGTCCAAGCCAGGAGCAGAAGGAGAAGATTTGTTAAAAACGGACAAGAGTTCCTCATAGCGGAAAGGAGACAATAGGAAATGATGATAGAAGAAGACTTTCTAGTGTCCCTATTGGAAACGAGTTCTATTCAAATAGAGCCGGCTGATTGTTTAATAATCATCGAATTTTTTTCAATGTGTGAAATGTATACACCAGTGAAAACTATCGAAACAAAGGTGCTCCTTAAAGAACTTTCAGCAAAAAATTCAAGCTAGCACGTACCAATCCTGCCGAAACCAGAACTTCGACTCTGTCCGAAAATAATTTTTGGAGTTTAGTAAAGAGGTACATATAGACAGGAAGAAAAAAAAAACACTTAGTGCATGAAAAAATTCAGAAATCCTAAGAGCTGTTAGCTTTTGATTCGGGATGGCTATAAACGGAAAATTTAAAGAAATTTTAATTCTACCGAAGAGTAGTTGTATTTAGCGGTGTGTTCCGTTTTTGAGTAGTGTTCGAAGGTCTCAAAAGTTAGTACGAAAAATGATCACTATGCTGAGTCAATACATCTACAGTTGACGCGTCGAAATAAATAAAATAAATTAAAAAAGAAAAGAAATTCTTCTAAAGATGAACAATTTCAACGAAATATTAAATTGGCTGTCGAAATAAAACGAAAATCTGTCCGCATGTCTTCCTTATACATTTGAACCCATATAATAATCCTTCGGTGAATTTTCAGCCGATGACTGATTTTAGACACTATTTTTGATCGCTTTCGAAAGCATTTGTCTTTTGTCCAAAAAACACATTTGTCAGAAACTTTTCCGAATAAGCAGATTTCCCTTTCCCGGATATTTCGGATTTGGTAACGTTATTAAGATTTACAGGAGAATGCAGATGCTATCATCCAACTCTTCCTTTTTTCTATTTTTTGTCGGCAAGATCTTTTGATCTCTCAAATTTCACGAACTTTTCATTTATATCTGTGAGACGGAGTTCCATTTGTTTCGATGCAGGTTTTCTTAGTAACGTCTCCGAATTCGTCTGTCTACTTCTATTTACTCGTACTGTGTTTTGTAAGTATTTTAGTTTTCACAATTACGAAAATTATTCTTTATTCATTTCACGTTTACATTTGTGTTTATCGAATTTTGATTTTGTTTTGTTGCTTTCCTTCTATTTTGACATGACTGTATTTCGATGTGTGTGATTCTCGTGTATTTCTTCTATAGTTACCGCTATCGTTCGATGTATGGGGACTTTTCTCTCCGTAAAAGTACGGTTTTTCACCATTTTTTAAGCCTCCTAACGCGTGAAGTCTTTTTTAAGCATTATCATCGCTTATTCTACTGATTCGGTATTTCATAAGCTTCCACGTTACACCGGGATTATAATCGAAACGAATACCTGTATATGTCATAATGCTCTAGTGTTTCAAAATTTTACATATTAATACATAATCGATGTTTGGTTTCTTACTATTTTGCATTTTTGTAGCTTTGATGAGAGATGTTCAAGTACGTAGACTGGGAAATTTGAAACGTCGCAGTCACTGACAATAATTCTACAGATCGAACGAAATATTCCGCTGCTTCCTTTCGATGACTTCTCTCCAAGATGGCCCGATTAATTTTCGCCTTGAATAGCTTGAATTTTTTCATTAAAATCACCCGTCGTTAGTTTAGTCGATTTTGCAGTTCTCCTCAATGAGCGTGTGAAACTTTTCAAACTGATTGTCTACCCGAAACCGGTGCGCAGACATGCGCGCTGTATTTAAAATTACTTTCGACTCATAGCGGTACACAATTCTAGCGGAAAAAGTAAGATAAAATCTAGCATATATATTTCATAACGGTATAGTGTCTTTTACTTCTAAAGGTTCGTCATTTCCGTAATTAAAACATTTCACTTTTCTCCTTTTCACCATCCTGACTTACCTCGCTCGACCATTTTAGTCGCCTCTTACGATCTGGCAGCGGTACCGTGAGGGTATTTTACCACCCGCCCTTACCCGGCCACCGGCTGTCTAAAGAAGAACTTCAGACCACTGACAGCGAACGACCAGCAGCAACTGAATTTTCTATCATAATTTCTGTTACTCTATAATAATCTTTCGAAAAATAAACATCGATATGAAATAATTAAAAATTACGCACATAAACAAACTTGTTCGGAATAAATATTTAAATTTGACATATGCGCCAGTAATGTGGTTTTTCAGTATTGGAAAAGAGAAAATAAAATATATCGATAAAGATAAGTAGTTTTCATAATGTTTGAAACCTTAATGAACCTAACCTATTGCTATAGAATTTTAGTAAAAATGAGCGTAAAAGTATTTAGTCTTATATAGTTAATGTATGTAAAATGAATTAATGATGACCGAGTAATATTGAATTACGTTAGGAAACATTTGGGCATATCGTTGGATTCTCAGGAAGCATTCACACACTTTTAGTTAGAAAATCAAATTAGGCTTAAAATTGCGTGATATACAACTTGCCTATTTTATTAAATGGCAGGGCGTCGTTCGGAATATATTACGTATTATAATAGTTACTAAAATTCTACGTTACGAAAGGACCAAACGGCGCAAAACAGTGCTCCTATAATATAACGTTATCCTTGGAATCATAATATTACATGTGATTAGACTTACAATAACAACAAAATTTAGCTTCTAATTATTCTTTTTCAAGTGAAGTCTTTTTCATACGTATTCGTATTGCGTACATTGGTAAACAGTTCGTTTTATTTGAAAACTTTTCTCTTTCTTGCAAAAAAAATTTCAAGAAAGAATACATGTACAGTCGTCTGGAAATCGAAGAGAATAGGTAAACTTTACAACAAGGAAAAAACAAATCTGGACCAGGAAGTCTCAGAATGTGTTCAACCAATGGCACGATTCGGAGAAACAGCACAACAAACAGATCAATCATCACCATCTAATATGCCACTATGAGGCAGTCTGTGGCTTACACGGTAGAGCTAGTCGTCATGAGTCTCATCTTGATAGTTTAGGAATGAAACTTGGGTGTAGGAAAATTTTGATATAAGAACAAACGAAATATATCCAATAGTAAACCGGATAAACCGTGTAGTCTAAAACGTATATAATCCTTTTTTTTTTTTTTTTTTTGTAATCTTAAAACTTGTGACGTTACAGTTTTCAGTACGAGTTTCAAAAATAATTTAATATCTACCATCCGATGCCATAATTATTACTCTCTGATAAATCAATTACAAGAAACATATCGAATTAGTGGATAAAATCGTTTCAAAGTAAATGCGGATCTACATTTTAACCGTATCATTCGCTCAGTTAGATTCAGAGATGCGGATGATATGGTACGAGGGAAGCAATATGCGCTCTGAACATATTGGCTCAACGATGTTGTCGTGATGTCAGGCATCTGCTGTACTGTTTATTATTGTTAGATTGCCGTTAATGATAGAAATTAAAGCAAGTAGATAAAACAAACGAAAATATTTAATAACTAGATAAATTCTGGCTAAAGTTCTGAAAAGGACTATTTCATACAGTAGATCGCAAACGTTAATCAATATTTAAGAAGATAGGAAATAAAACGCAATTCGATGTTAAATCAAACTAAAAATACCGGATACGCGACAACAAATGAACGGGTTCGAATTGTTCTTCAAAACACTACTCTAAAGGGATCAATGATTAAATTACAATTTCGGATTAATAAAAATAGAAAAAAAAAAAATATTCGTTTACATAACAACTCACTCCGGATACGGATAAAAGTTAACGTAATAATAACACAGAAGAAAAAAAAGTAAAAAAAATACGGCATCACCTTCTTGGTGGAAAGAAAAAGACGAAAGCTATATCTACAGAAAAATATCGCTGGCTATTAAAATTTATATATAAAAATTATAAAAAAGTAAACGAAAATAAAGATCAAATAATGTAAAATAAAATAAAATGGAACAAAAAAATTAACTAAACTAAAGTAAATAAACAAAATACGCAAACTGCAATTGTAATCTAAACACTGTTGTTTCATTGATTATCGTAAAGCCATTGCCTGCGTGAAACATGACAAGTTGATGCAAATACTTAAATTAAATTGGTATTAGTTGAGAAATTCGAAGATTTATAGGCAACCTATACTGGAACCAGATCGCTGAATAAGAAATGAAAAATCTCGATTAAAAAAGGCGTCCACCAGGGATACATACTATCTCCAATTCTATTTAACATCTACGCTGAGTCAATCTTCAAACAAGCCTTGAACGCGAAAGTAGGGACAGAAAGGGTGTCAAACATCTGATATGCAGATGATACCGTTCTAATCGCAGACAGCTTCGAGAAGTTACAGGACATGTGTTGGACCATGTGACACAGATTAGTGTAATATGTGGACTCGATATAAATATCACAGATAAATAATAATAATAATAATAATAATAATAATAATTAAACCACCCGCGAACGTCTTTCCTTTTTCAGATGTTACTAAAAATACAATTTATTTAACGAATTTTTTTTTTCTCCTTTCTCTGTGCCTAGCTTTTGCCATCTGGCCATTCAACACAAATTGTGGTTTCCATGCCGGGATTCGAACCTGAGCCCCCTGAGTGAAAACCAGGTATCCTAACCACTAGACCACATGGGAACCTAACCAATTTTAATTTTTGTTCCGTTTCTTTTTCTAGTGAATGCATTACACGCAACAAACAATTTTTTTTTTATTTATTTTTTTTTAACACATTGTGGGTTTCACGGGGTAAATATGCTCGTTGTGTGAGTGCCCGACACTCTTATTACTGTCTCCGTGTATTCGAATTCACGTCTGTCTTGTTAAATACGGTTAAATATAAAATTATATAATTTAATTTTCTATTTTTATCGTTAATATTCTGCTGATGGTGTGTACTTTCTATCGGTTTTGAATTGTTGCCGAATAATTTTATTTGGCGCGCGGTATGACACCAACTTGTAGTCGATTGGATATTGTTAAAATAAAACAAGATTATTAGAAGACGATTTTTTTTTTCTTTTTTTTTTTGTTCTCGTTAAAAAGCAGATAAAACCCGTTTAAATCGAACTATTTGTAAATAGCGACGAGGAGTTAACGTGTATTCTGGTACTGTCGATCAATTCAATCTTTTTCAGTTCCATTTTCGTATTCCGGTTAATAAAGGTAGCACAACTGGAACAGGGACATTTCGCCTGATGACAAGACAACAATGAATGGAGAAGTCGTGAAAGTCAGGCTAAAATGAAATTTCGCTGGAACTGAAAGAGAGATAGGAACGACTGGAAAAGAAGGGAATATAAACGTTATATCGCAGTAAGGCTGCAAATGAAAATACTCTGAAAAGAGATAATACCTTATAAAGAGAGGGAGATGAGATGTTACAGTGTTTTCTCTCCCTAAATGACGACTTTGTTATTTCGTTCTTCTATTATCGTAAAAAATATCAAAATGGCAAATTAACTATGTAAATTTGAATGTTATTAACCGACGAAAATCCTCGGACGATTTTTTTTCTGATTTTTTCTTTTTATATTTTACCTTTAAAGTTGATCTGTTTCATTCTATTCTTAATTGCATTTCCTCTTTTTACATCTATATTCTTTTCTGTCGAGATTTAATTGATTTTTCAAATCAGTATTAGATAAGCATAAAAAGAAAAAAAAAAAAAAAAAAAAACTAGAAGCAAGAACTGAAGAAGAGAGAAGAAAATGGTGATGGAAACTGCTCTTTTTTTTTTGAAGTGAAAAGTTCTTTAGGCGCGTTTAGTGATTTTTGGTATCGAAAAAACTTGTGGATTCGCGTCACGCGCGTCAAAATGCGTCACGAACACGCTAATGTTAGCAGTATCGACATTAGTGCGAAAAATAAAACCGCTAACGGCTCTCCTCTACCTCTCGCTAATTTCACGACCGTGTAATCAGTAATAAACTACAAAAAAAGAAATGAAAATTTAATTAACTGTATTCTACTAATATGGGGGGAATAATAAAAGTTCATGATGCCAATAAATATTACCGTGAACGTTATTTAATAATGAAGTATATTGTAAGAATTCTACAACTGCTATATTACACCAATTCCATAAAATAATGAATACTGCCGACATTTTCGTCTCTGTTTTTGTTGATAATGTTTGTTATTATTAAAGTGGTTGCGCAGCGGTGAAAGGATTTATTATTTTAATTGAAATTAATGATGATAATGATGCAAACAATGAAAATTATGTTAAAAATTAAGTTTATTTAAATTTAAATTTATGTTAATATAAATACTATCTATAAATAGTATGAGTGTATAATAATTACTATTTCAATTAAGTTGTATTTATGTTTTTGATTACGCTTAGCCCATCGTATGTTTTGACTAATAAACAAACCATATAAAAATGAATATGATAATTTACTCGAAGTGAGATGTGAAAACCAGACTAATGTTAATAATTTGAAGTTATAAATTATGAAATTTTAATTTTTGATACTACAATTAATCTGGAAATTCAAAAAAAAAAAAAAAAAAAAGCATCGTTATTTCATAGTTTTAAGTTTTCACTTCTGTCGGCAATCCCCATGACTGCACCATGGTTTTTTTTTTCTTTTTTTTAAGCAATCAGCAGATTAAAGATGCAGTAAGAAAAGCATCAGTTTTATATACGTATATAAGCGCGTACACACATGACGTAGCATTTGCTGAAAGCCATGCCGCAATATTCTTCTCTCTACACTAAATAAAAGCCTTCTCACCTCAGAATACCACAAAGGCAAACTGTAAAATGTGAAAAGAATTACATATCGATTATTCTCAGTCACGACTGAATATTTTGAACTGTTGACCGCATTTACGAGTGGGGGAGGCTTTCTAATTTAAATAATATACAAAGTGACCTGCGTATTCGATTTAAAATTTCGGTAACAACGCAATAATATGTACAAAAAATATGAAAATGTTTGCTGTGCAGCATATTTACAAAACGTGCACAGAAGAGTGTATATTATATAGTCGTATTTATAATAATATTTCATTTAAAAAAACATTAAAAACAACAGCACTTTTTTAAGAATCGCACTGATTGCGTCACCGATTTATATTTATATGGCAACGTTTCACACGTTTTAAGCGGGTAACAAATTTTTCATTTAAAGAACTGCCTACGTTACATCCTTTACATCCGATGTTTACAAATAATCAGTGTGCGGTTTGTTTTTGTTGTTTTTTTCTACAGTTTTTTGAAATTCGCTACCCCCTTCCGCATTGGTCTTCCAACACAAGAAGCCTTTTAATGGCGAAAAAAGAAAATAATGCACCATGGCTTTCGTTAAATGCCTTTAAAAGAACAAATCCGTCAACTTGTCTTCCTGATCACTTTCATTAATCGACTTGTTCCAGAAATAACTGGTATATATTTAAAATAGAATAGAGTTATGCCGCACAAGTATATATAATCGAAATGTTTTCAAATACAGTCGCCACGTTTCAAATGTAATCGGTATGTTTATAAATATAATCGAAACGTGTCTCGAATAAAATCGGGAATAATAAAAGCGTTCATTTTTACGGTTTTTTTCTTTCAACGACGCCTTTTATAAGGTTTCCTACCTTTTTTCTTCTTACATACGTCGGTCATATAAGAAACAAGTAAGCAGGCGCGGAAGTTCACAGAAGTATATAGAGTGTATACCATTACTGGTGCCCCCGAGATTTCGGATGATACTATAAACGCGGTTGGTGATACCGCCTAACTCAATATCAACCGATACATCTCTGAATTTATAGCGTATTTATACATGCTGTTTGTTAATTGGGTCAATAAGAATTACGAATAACAAACAACAAATAAACATTAAATAAAATAAGCTGGAAACCTTTCCGTGGATGTCCTCCGTTTGCAGGTAGAAAAACAAAAGGGGAAAACATCCAGAATAAAGATAAATTCTTACGATTACTTAAATACCTAAAAAAGTAAACTGAATATCGCCTATCTCCTAATTAAGAAAAAACAAAACCGACAAAATGGTAGTAAAAATGAATGCAACCGACTAGGAAAACAATTAATATATCGAAACACTAACTGCAATACACAGCGTTTCCCGAGTGTCAGAATATATAGCACGCTTAATGGCATGTGGACCAGTCTCCCTATCTCGGTTATATACATTCGCTCGGTTATATACATACATACGCTCGGTTATATACATACATACGCTCGGTTATATACATACATACGCTCGGTTATATACATACATACGCTCGGTTATATACATACATACGCTCGGTTATATACATACATACGCTCGGTTATAACGTTTGTTATATTTTATAGAATTTTTGTGATTATGTTATTATATTCACATGGACTGGTTTAGTAAATTTTGTTCATTTTATACAAAGTATAGAAAAGAAAGAAACAGAAATGTAAGCAGAAAGAGTGAAGGGGCACAGCCCCTTGTGAGGCCAAAATGGCCGAGTTATATATACAGGGTTGGCCATATTAGGCGGACCCATTTGGCAACACTGTAACGTTGACAAGGAATGTGAGAATGACTAACGATGGCACGTGTTTGAAGCGTCAATCTTAGGAGATGTTTGCTATGGAACAGTACACACCAATTGAAGAACGCGATGAAATTGTTCAGCTGTACATTTAAAATATCTTCTCAATAGTGAAAACTTAATATGCATGGAGAAAAAGGTAAAAATTAATTAAAAAGTACGCCGTCAAAGAACACAATAAAGCGGAGTTTGCGCGAAAGATTTTCGTCTTCGGGTACTGTCGTTAATCCCAGGTATCCAAATAAAAAGCGACCGAGACGATCCGATGGAAATATCGCGGCCGTAGAAGCCATTGTTGAACGGTCATCTCGAAAACATCGAGTTTAACAGTGGCAAAGCAACAACCGTCAATCAGGTGTGCGTTATCGGGCTATGATAACCGATTTTTCGATTCCGATTGTTCATGAAAATGGTACGGAGCACTTCTAGTTCCAACAAGATGGCGCACCACCTCATAAAGCTTGTGCCACAATCGATTTTTTGAGAAGCTATTGTTCCCCGGTCGCTTGATATCAAAAAAAAGGTGATTCTGACTGGCTTCCGTGTTCGCCTGATTTGACACCGCCAGACTTTTTCCTCTGAGGTTACTTGAAGTCAAAGGTTTATATCAACAAGCCAAGGACGCTAGACGAACTTAAGGCCACAATCTGATAGGAAATAGCCGCCATATTGGCCAAAGCGTTGGCAAATACGATGGAGAATGCCGAAAAACAGGCACATTACGTTATTCGAGCTCGAGATGACCACTTGCACGATTTAATCTTCAGAAAGTGATGTAATCAGATCTCCTTAAACCAAATTAAATGATTTTTCAGTTAAAAAGCAAAAAACGTGTTTTTTTTCAGGTTTTTTTTTTTTTGTTAAATAAATAGGTCCACCTAATATAGCCATATATATGTATATATGTATATACATTTTTTATATATAGAGTTACTTTTTTAAATTTCTTCTCACAACACTTGCTTATTCACTATATTTGTAGTTTTATTGTTCGGACTATAAACGAACAAATTTTGAGGTAGTAATTCAGCTCGTGAGCACGTGACGTAAAATTTGCCACGTTAAAAACGTGATTCCCTTAATCTTCCACCGGTCGCGCCCATTTTTATAACATGGCTGGTCCCGCGTTGTACTTTGTACGACACCCGTGTTTTTTAATCTAAACTGAATATTTTTAACATGCTATTTGCTTAAATACTATTATTCTGAGTAATGAAATAAATATTTATAAATTAATTCATCATTAATTCAAAATTACTGCTGTTTTTATTAAATTTTATTATTAATAATAATTATTATAATAATAATAAATGTTTAGCAAATCGTCAATCATACTCAAATCGATCATTTTTATAAGTGCTTGACTTACAGAATTCACATCTCGTGAAAATTGCTTTGGTCCAGGAAGTAATTTTATTATATTTTTCTGTTTTGTTTTTGATATTTTTTGCAAAAGGGTTTTTTTTTTTTTTTGCTAACGTGCATATCCATCTTTTTCTATGTAAAATCGCTGATCTTCAGGAGTTTCGTCAGTTTCTTCGTCGTTGTCACCGTCTTGCTCACTATCAGTTTCCTCAACGTTGTTACAAATATCTTCTTCACTTAGATCACTGTCACTATCATCCAATAATACTGTACTTTCTTCATCCGACAATTCTTGTAGTAAACGAAGTATATCATCAAGATTTATATGTGCCGCCCTAAATAAATTATTCATACTTGCAGAACACTTTCTAGTTTGTGGTGCGGTGTATATGTGTGTGTGTGTGTGAATGGAAACCCAAGAAAATTCTAAATTCAAACGATACTTACATGATTTTCCGTATAATATTCAAAAGAACGGCACAAAATGGAGTATTTATCTGTAAAAAAAATTATTACGTGAACGGTCGCGCGTTGTATTTTGTACAACAGTACAGGCTGGTCTCAGAGTTTTATTATTTATCAAACGACAACACAAAACAAACTGTCGGTAATGAAATATTTTTTTGCTAGAGATTCTAGTTGAAGAATACATATGCACATGTGACCGGATATGTGCATCCGGTATTAGCTATAGTAAAATAATGCTGAGTGTTGTACAAAATACAACAGCGCGACCGGTGGAAGGTTAAGTTAACGCTATACATTATTGGAATGTTTCGGCCCTGTACTTTGTTGATGGTCACGATATAAGGCACAACTTTACTGGGAATTTCGATCGCTTAAAACTGTAGTAGGGCAATCCAGTTGATATTAAAGATATTCGCGATATAAATATCCTCTGCCCTTTTTTTTTTTACCACTTTGACGGATGATATTCTGCAATAGTTTGATGTAGAGTTTTGTACCATGACATAGAGTTTCGGTGAATTCAGATTGCACAGTAAAATTACTAACGAGCTAATCCTCAATTTGAGAACAGCACACCTCTTGGAACATTTAACGAATTTAAAAATTCAGTAGGAAAATTTACACTTTCATTTTCATGAGTCATGGTATCGATCAATATGTAAATTTTCTCTTCCACTAGAATCATTTCTTAGACGGTCTTATGTCTCTGACAATTTCGTGTCACTAGGAATAACTCGTTCACATAACCAGTCTGAATTGGTATAATTTTCAACGATATCCGGCTATATTTCGCTTACGAGTTGTGTTGTTCAGGTGTTTCAACGATGTTACAAAATTCATTTGTCAGCGCGTGTGATTTGGCCAGAATTTTTGTCTATTGGATAGGTGTTGAGGTGTTTCAACAATGTTACAAAATTCATTTGTCAGCGCGTGTGATTTGGCCAGAATTTTTGTCTATTGGATAGGTGTGCCTTCTCCTAATTGTAAAAGGTTTTCGGAAAATTTTCTCGTTCTTTCGTCTCCAGAAATTTATGCTCTCACATCTGCTGTTAACTTGATTATTTTTACACGCTGCCATACGAACGTCATTTTTAAGCAGGCGTTTATTTCTTCCGCCAGCGTCGATTTCAGAATGACGAAAATCGCCTGACAACGTTGGTAATACACCTCCCGTTAACCTCCTCGTAAGTTCTGCCGTATTCTATTTAGTTCTTCCAAAGATTTTCTGTGGGCCATTGTATTTTCTTCGCCTTTTACGATGGCCTTGCATTGTTTCAATATTATCGTCGTCCACGTGTGCTAATGATTTTGTAATGCCACATACCGGAAATTCATGTGTTCAAAGCTACATTTAAAGGTAATTCCAACGCAACATGTGCTGTTACTCATAAATGTTTGCCGATGATGCCAGAGCAAATACTATTTCTTTGTTTGCGCAAATTTCAGCTAGGATTAAATTAATTACAAATG
The DNA here is from genome assembly GCA_039619475.1 of Icerya purchasi. Lineage (NCBI taxonomy): Eukaryota > Metazoa > Arthropoda > Insecta > Hemiptera > Monophlebidae > Icerya > Icerya purchasi. Next base: position 97,573,814 of record CM077115.1, read on the forward strand.
CGTTCCCGATACCGCCAGGTGTATTCAGAAATACATATGCCACTCTGTTGTTTTTTCAAAAAAAATAATCCATTATTAGGTCATACGCTTGTATTTGATTTTAAATTAATACGTATTTGTTGTGCTCGACATACATATATATATAGAACCACAATTCGTTGATACTGTGTACATTTTCCCCTTAATAATTCGCACTGTTTGCAGCACCAGATTGACTTCGTCGCGGCGACGTATTAGCGTTCGGTTGGATAATTGTAAAAAAACATTTATCTTCCGGCAATATCAATCAATGGGTGTTTCAGTTGTTTCACTGGTTCGCCCCTATCACGCAAGTCTTTCACGTTTTCCGTTGCTAATCTCTTCAATTCTACGTAGCTGTTGGTATTTATTTCCGTCTTAATAACTGTATCCATGAGGGTCTGTCTCGGACTACCTTACGGGTTGCGCGCAAGCATTTTCCCTTCTATTATATCGGTCGGCAAGCTGGTCTCAAAAGATGTCCTCTATCCACTTCAGTCTTGTTCTTCGAATATTCCGCAAAAGAGTTCTTTCTTCTTGCATACTCGTTCAAAGACTTCTTAATTCGATCCATATATGTGAGATTTTGAGCACACCTTCTATTTTCTGCTTGTCCCGGTTTATTAAGATTCATTTTTCAACAGCATAAATTGCCCATACGTACGACTCTACAACACGTTTCCGTACCTCTAGGGATATTGTATTCTGTGCAATTATGCATCGTTTCTGCAGTTCTTCGTGTAATCTCCTTGCCGTAATTATTACGTGTCCCAAGTATCTGAAGGACTGCACCTGTTCCAGTTTTTTCCCATTGACTGACACACTAATTTTGTTTTGGCGTCTTACTGATACACATAACTTTCCTTTTTTTTCTAATATTTATCTCCATTCCATTACTACTCGGTGGATACGCTATTTAATCTCTATACCATTCTGACCAGTCCTTTAGAATAGTTGGTCGTCTGCAAATTTTGTGATTTTTACACAGCGTCCACCAATTTTAATACCTTCTCGAATTCCTTCCAACTCTTCGTTCACTAACGGGGGGACACCCTTGATAAACTGACATTTACCCCCGCTGCAATTTTTACGATGGGATGCTAACAGAAAAACCCGGAAAACAAATAAAATTCAAATGCCATAGCAGGTAGTCTAAAAACGGCTTTCGAAATGTTCATCTTCAGCGGACGGCTATTCAATCGGCCGGCGAGTTCGTCCAACTCGCTCGTTGACCAATCGACTGCGACCCCAGTTTCGATGGCGCCCAGACGAACGGCCCTCATTTTTTTAAAAACAAGAAAACAGCGCGCCCCATTATACATTTCCCGGTGTAATTTTCAATCTGAAAATACCATTATCGCGGAAGGGGTGAGGGTAAATTTCCCTTAATTTTTTACATAATACTCGGCGAAGCAGCTGAGAAGGAACAAGACTTTCTACCGCTTCGTTGAAAAAATATAAATTTCTATCGAAAAGTAACTTTTGTAATTAGTAGCGGTGTTGTTTTTTTCGCTAATTTCAAATTCGAATCAGGTAAAAGAGCTAGTTTATCTTCGCGCCAACGTAAACTCCGTAATCTCCTCGCTGGGCGCTATTTCTCGGGTTTGCACGTTTTCCTTTTAAAAACCGTGCAAGAGGCCATTTGCATTTTCACGCTGAATCGTGTTACTTTTCAAGGCCATCGGCGATGTAATTTATTACATATTAAAATTTAAATAGCGATCCCCTCCCCAACCCACGGCGCTTCTAATTATCTCGCCTTTTTTCTTCTTGGGGCAACTTTCACCGACATCAAATCCCTCATTCTGTTAATCCACTTTTACCCCCCCCCCCCCAATCTGCTTTGTGAACGATGCTTCAGAATTTGAATTCCTAATCGCTGACATCTATTATAGCTCCTATTTTTTTTTTTTCCGGATGGACACAAGGTAACCGAGCGTCGACATACATTCTCTGCTTTTAGAAATATACTTTTACCCGCTGCTACGTTTGATTTGTCTCTGATTATAAACCGATTTTTACAGTTACTAATTAATAATACAAAACCGATGTTAAATCGTCTCACAGACGTAACTAGAAACTCTAATAATAATGCGGATGATAGTCTTTAAAGAAACACATTTCGGATGACCTCAAATCTACCAATTATTAATATAGCCGGTTGAATGATTTCATTAAGTGACGCAGTACTATTAATCTTTGTATCGAAATCGCACCTGTCACACTTTGCCGCCAATTTACCTTCTGTGTTTCATACGGAATTGAATTATACGAGGGTGGTTCAAATATAAACCGGGATTTCGTCATAAAAATTTTCATTTTATACTTACAGTGCTCATATTTTTTACAATTTTTCGAGATAACCCCCCTCGCACGCTACGCACTTTTTCCACCTCTCCGGCAATTTTTTTATTCCTTTTTCGTAAAAATCTCGCGGCTTGTCACATAGCCATTTGCACACGAACGATTCCACTTCATCGTTGCTGTCGAAACGTTGTCCACCAAGTGCTTCTTTCAACGGGCCAAACAAATAATAATCACAAGGCGACAAATCTGGACTGTAAGGAGGATGTTCAAGTGTTTCCCAGTCCAATTCGGCCAATGTCTCCATCGTGAGCCGAGCGGTATGTGGCCGCCTGGCGTTGTCTTAAAGCAGTATCGCACTATGGATCGGAATTTCGCGCCTTTTTGTTCGATAGGCCGGTTTGACTGTACTTTTTTAGGAGGTTACTGTAATACTGCGCCGTCACAGTACGTTGTTCAGTTAGGAAATCGACTGCGATCACTCCCTTCATATCCCAAAACACGGTACACAACACCTTCCCAGCTGACTGTGTAACCTTCGCTTTGACTGGCGCTGCTCCCTCTTTTTTCTTCCGCCACACCATAGGCGAGCGTTTACTCTCCGGCGTATAGTAGTGTACCACCTAAGTTTCGTCCGTGGTGAATATTCGCCGCAATAAATTCTCTCCTTCCTCTTCATACCGCTGCAGGAGACGCGTACAAACTTCCCAACGAGTGAATTTCTGTTCAAAATTCAGAAGTCTTGGCACCCATCTGGCTGCAATTTTGCGATAACCTAGCCGATCATGAATTATTGTCTCAATACTACCTATGCTGATGCCCAATTCGTCGGTCATATCGCGTACACGGACGCGTCCAGTCAGCCAAAATGAGTTGTTCGATGGCTTTGACGTGTTCATCTGTAATGCTGGTTTTTGGGCGCGGCGCATGTGCTATGTTTGACACCACTTCACGTCCTTTTCGAAACGCGGAACACCACTCGTACACTTGAGTTTTGCAGAGACACTCATCCCCGAACTGTTCGCGTAATTTTCGGTAAATTTCGACGGATTTTACGTCGTCTTTGACTAAAAAACGAATAATGATGCGTTGCGCAACAGACACTGGTACTTCTTTTTCACTCATGGCTCTAACTACACTAAAAAGTGAGCTTACGACGCGGTTCTAATTGCTCTACATAACAAACCGGTCTAACTGCCAGTGCAACCACTTTTTCCACAATAAATTTTTCGCGCGTTTATTTAAAAATTCCGGTTTATATTTGAACCACTCTCGTATAACGCTAGTTTAAAAACAAAAAGGAAAAAACCTTTAAAGTGATTAACAAAAAAAATACCAGGTTAAAAACAAAGTGGTATATCTCAATAAAATAAACACCGATGAAATATTAAAAACCACGGAGATTTTCAGGGTAAATGAAATAAAAGCGGGAAAAAACCGAACAATTTGCTATTTTTTTTCTTTTCTTCGCTTCTACGAATTTCCCGCTAACAATGTGATTTTCTATATTGGTGTTAATATTTCGCAGTTTTACACTCGTGTTCCCCCTAGTCACCTTCGAATATACACACTCTTTTATCAGGAAGGACATTGGAAGGGGGGAAGGGGATTATATAATTACATAAAATCTTCTACGGTATCTCTGCGCGTCTGCTCTCAAAAGACTCAATTTTTTGAAGGCGCCTTGTCTTCCTCCAAATGGGGTGGTGATCCATATATTCTTCTCACGCTGTATAAATCTATTATTCTTTCTCAGTTTTACTATTGTTCCTTTCGTTATGCCAGTGCTTCTGTTTCCCTTCTGGTCAAACTTGATCGCCTCTGTATTGGTGCCCTGAATTCTTCTCCAATTCCAGCCCTTCTGGCGGAAACTGGCTTCGTTCCTCTTTTTGTATTCGAAGACTTCACCTTGGTTTTCATGATTAAAAACGTCCGCACGTCTCTCCTTCCAATCTCATGAATTTGGCGTTTTTCTCCTCGTAAGATTCCAATTCTTTCTCTCATCTCTTCTCGACTCGTGCCACGTTCTCACTTTGTCCTCTCCTAGAACAAATCTCCATACTTTACCTATCACTGCTCTGAACTGTCTCATCCCTCTAAGCTATTCTCTTTACCTTCTAACATTAACTGTCTCTTCCTCGTCCTGCTATTCACGAAGAATTTATTCACACTCCTTCCTCACTCTGCTCACATCACGATTTTTACGGACGGCTCGAAATCTGCTTCGGGGGTCGATGCCGCTTTTATTCTTCCTGCTCTCAACTATTCCGAGTCATTTCAACTTCCTTCCTTTTCTTCTGTCTTCCTAGCCGAATCCATGGCTATTTTGTGTGCGGTACTTTTTATATCTTCAACTTCCAATTTAGTGAATTTCCTTCTATGCTCGAAAAGCGTTTTAGTAGCTATCGTGTCTCCTTTCCCTGAACCTGTCCTATTATCCTTTATATTCGTTCCTTGATTACAATTTATTAGCTTCCCGTTCTATCCAAATTGACCTGCCTTGGATCCCTGGCCACTGTAGTATCGCCGGTAACGATCTTGTTGACTCATTAGCATGCTCAGCCGCAGTAAATAGTCAGTTCATAAGCAGATTTCCTTCCCATAGTCTTTACTCTGTCTCTCTCTCTTTTCGTTCTCACCGTGGCTTTTGGATTGATCTTTATTCATCTCTTTTCTTCAACCCTGACTCCTTTTACCTTGCCTTATAGCCTTTTCCATTCATTTCTCCTTGATTTAAAACATTTTTCTCAGTATCAGCCGTTCTGTCACTTCTTCCATAGGTCGCCTTCGTCTTAGTCTGCTCCCGGGTTCTCGTTTCCGCTTTGCTCTTGTTCAATTTCCTTTGCGACGTCCCTTTCATCCTCCTACCTTAAATGTCACGTGTGATGCAAACCACCTACTATTCGAATGTTCCTTCATTTCTACAGAACGCGCGATCTTATATTCCATTTTGCTTAGCCTTGGCCTCCCGATTCCTTTCAGTGCCTTCTACATTCTCGCTTTTCCATCTCCTTCTGTTGTTCCCTTGTTAACTAGCCGCCTTCATTTCTTCTGTCTCTAATCGTTTCTTGGTGTAATCCGTCGCTCCATATGTCTTTCTATTCTTCTAATCTTTTATATTGGGTAAATGTCCCGTGCTAACGTGCCCATAATTTTAAAAAAATAATAAAAAGAAAAAAAGGTAGTGGATTTGAGAAATACCCCTTGTTTCATAAAGAAAATCAAATAGCGACCACCTCTTTAGAAATATAAATAATTATTAAAATTTTTAATTTAACTTTTGTTTTATTTTTAGTTATGAAAAAAATAAAACGAAATTATAAAATTATACCTAAAAGATGGTAGTTTAGAAAGAGTAGAAAGATAGTATTTTTTTATTAGACACTTTACTTCTTTTTTATTTTTGCTAGTAATCCCGATCCGAATTCGCTTTGTTCGTAAGCAAGTTCAAATACATATAAATTTCAAATTGAACTGTTTTTAATTAAAATTACAAAATAAAAATTAGAAATAAATAAAAATGGCAAAAGATCAATGATAATTACATTTAAAATAGAATCAAAAAAAAAAGGAAAATTAATAGTTCTACTAGTAAAAACAGTATTAAATATCAATTATTAAAATTCATATGTTGTAAAATTCATACAAATCTTTAATAGCATAAATGAAGTTTCTCTGTTATAACAAATTTTTCCATAGAGGCTTTGATTCTTTGGGGGGGGGGGCGGGTCCCCCACCCTATGGATCCGCTATTGCTTTTATACGATGTTACGCGCCGCATTCAGTAAACTTATATAAATATTGTACGCATAATACACGAGTAGACAGCCCGAGGTAGGGAATAGAATGTTTAACAATTAAAAGATTGCAAAGCGGTGAAAATTATATACGTTTGAAAATCTACAGGTATTATAGGACAATAAAGTGTTTATTTTAAAACTAACCAAAGAGTGAAATACAGTAATCGTTATTGATATTTCGAAACAAAAAAAAAAACAAATAAAAATGCTATTTTTACGTTTTAAACTTGAACTTGGTTATTTAAATTTCGCGAATTTAGTTTTTCACTATTTTATATTTAGTATTTTTTTTGTAATCACTTTAAAGACTTTTTATTTATATAAAACAGTGTTCGTTAGTAATTTGAATTATATAATGCTGGTTTGAAAAAAAAAGAAATATTTAAAGTGATTACAAAAAAAATACTAAATATAAAATAGTGAAAAACTAAATTCGCGAAATTTAAATAACCAAGTTCAAGTTTAAAACGGAAAAATAGCATTTTTATTTGTTTTTTTTTGTTTCGAAATATCAATAACGATTACTGTATTTCACTCTTTGGTTAGTTTTAAAATAAACACTTTATTGTCCTATAATACCTGTAGATTTTCAAACGTATATAATTTCCGCCGCTTCACAATATTTTAATTGTTAAACATTCTATTCCCTAGCCCGGGCTGTCTACTTGTATATTATGCGTACAATATATAATATTTATGCAACTTGCAACGTGTAACATCGTACAAAAGAGTGTAAAGGTGACTAGAAACACGAGTGGTAAACCTACACGAAATATTAACAGCAATATAGAAAATCACACACATTGTTAACAGGAAATTCGTAGAATTGAAAGAAAAAAAGACAGCAGTGTGTGCTCGGCGTTTTTCCCGCTTTTATTTATTTTTTCTTTGGGCTCACCAGAAAGGGGCACTGACTCAACGACTAACCCGGTTGGAAAAGCTCCGGAGTTTTTATTATTTCCTTGGTGTTTGTATTGTTGAGATATCATTTTGTTTTTAACCTTATTCGATGTCTTTGTTTTTTATAAAAATTACTCCGTATTTCCCCATAATTTTCGGTTTTTGTTTAACGAAATACGTATAGGAAAACTGTAAAGGTTTACTTCTTTCCCGTGAAAATCCAAAAAAAAAAAAAACCTTTCTCGGCGAGAATTTCGGCTGTATTCGATAATCTCTATTCACTGACAGAAAAATCGTCAAATACTTATCTCAGCAAAAAAACCTCCTCTTACATATCTATAACTAAATCTGGCCTATCCCAGAGGCATGAAAATTAGCAGCTGCTATTCACATCCTGAAGCAAAATAAAGATCCTCTTTTTTCGCAACATTACAAAGTGGCCTTGCAAAAACGCTAGAAAAAATGATTAATCGGTGCCTCCTTTTCCTCACTGAGCAGAATAATCTCCTATCCTCGTCACAAGCCGAAGGGCGTAAGAAGCGTACTACAGTTAATCATCTGCTGAGCCTACAACGGCAAATATTAACAGCATTTCACAGACGCGCCAACATGTATACTCGCGTCTTTTTCGATATAGAAAAAGCGTTCGACAGAGTATATACGACCTCTTGCCCAAGCTGACAACAGCTGGTATAATTGGAAACGTGGTCAATTATCTGAATAATTTTTTAACAGATAGAAATGTTAAGATTGGTTCGTCAACATCGAAAACCATTAAAACTGAGAATGGCATACAGAATCTGTGCAACCTTATTTATTTTTTATATCAACGATATAAATGAATGTGTCGCTCCGCCTGTTAACGCCCGGCTCTAGTTTGACGACTTGAACATTTTGCTATCTTCCAGTTTTCCAACGAATCACTCGAAAAATCCTATAAAAACCTATTACAAAACTGCAATCCTGGTGTAACAACAACGGTCTTGCGTTTTCTCCATCCGTCAAAACTTCCCTAGCATCTGTCTCAATCTAAAAAACTCTCCATTCCATTTCCATCCTACTGCTACATTTACTGTTTGATCGTAAACTAACTTGGCGTCCTCACATATCCGACCAGTTAAACGTCACACAAATTCCTGCCTATCCTTAAGTATTTATCAAACGCAAAAGTATAATGCGCTGCCGAAAACTCTTCTTTCCATACACAAGTGCTCAGTCCTTTCCAGAATAAACTACGAGTCCCAGGCGGATTCTTCAACCAGCCCTTACCTACTTAAATCTCTCTTGATTCGGTGCGCCACGCCACTCTTTGCACGCGATACTTGACGCACATAGAACTTCCCCGTCTGTTATGCGCCTTGTTAGGTACCCCGCTAGATTATTTTATACAAACTTCTATTATCGCCGTGTTCTCTCGTAATCGTTCCTTTCCTATATAAATTACTTCCCCATTACCCTAGGCTTCGCCTAAAGACCCATTCCCAGAAATCCTAGCCCTCCTATTGCAACACGATATGTGAACGTAATTTCCTTCCGTGATTAGGCTCCTTTCGAATATTAACGTCGATTTTTCCCGCGTAAAATATAATAAACTCCTGTATACACGAATATTGTTTAGGTAACAGCAGCGACAATTTAAAAGTACGCCGACCAATTTAATTTTTGTTCACGGATGCTGCAAAAGCCACCCCAGAAGCTACTTCATCGCCAACTGCCTGCTTCTTCGAAGCCTGCGATGTGGGTTCGAAACATTCGACTGAATGTCAATTGTTCGGTATTGAATGCTGAAACATGATTTTTCTGCATGGAATATTTTCTTTCTGCAGAGCCTAACTGAAAGCACTGCGTTGGTATCTGATTCACTCGTGACTCTATCAACAATCTCTCTAATCCTCGCAACAAACACCCTTCAGCAATTTGAACCAAGCAGGTATTATGTAAACTTACTAACAATAAGAGAGAGTGCTCCATTTCCTTTCCAGCCATGCTGAGATTTAAATGAACGCGTCGGTACATCAACCTTATACTGCTCTTTGCCTAATAATAGCCCAATAGACCTCGTCCACGCCTTACCTATCAAAACATCATTTTTAATAATCTCACGTCCTCGTGGAAAGCGTAGTACTGGTCCTCATGTCGGACTTTCTTAAGGCAAATCAAACCCTCAATTAAACCAGGGTGGCCAGAAAAAAAAGCATTTCCCGCAGAGATTTATGTTCCCTTAACCGTCCACGCGCTTGTCGCATAATTGTATTTTTCAGAGAGCTCCGCCTCCTATGAATTGTTCTTTCTATTGTCAAGGCGTTGCCCCTTCAACTCTACACATACTATGCAACTGTCCAGCACTTTCACTCCGTCAGTCCTCTTTTATAAATAACAAAACAATTACTAACATTCCTGAGAATTCCTACCCGGTGCAATTTCATCTATGACGCACAGTTTATCAGAATTTGTGGACTAGGCAGTTATCTATAAGAATAAACCGCACATCCTCGTACAATAGCCAAAGCAGTTAAACCGTAGTACAGTGCATCTACACTAAGGGAAAAAAAGAAAAGAAACTGAAAAAATCGCGTTTCTCTTTTATTCGCGAGTTTTTTTTCCAACTGAAGTACATGTTTTCGTAAATTTTCTCCCTTCTTAATTGTTCCAGAACAAATTCCAGTCCAGGAGTTATAGTGTCCAGTTTGAAAATTCCGAAAGCGCAAAATCATCATTCCGGAAAATACACATGTACGGTGGATCAGCTGGCGATAGCGTCCGTAACATTGCACATACTGAACGGTAAGTGATATCGATAAATTCAATTTAATGAAAAATATTTGATCGAATTATTGTCCAACGACACAATACGAAACATAACGGCCGACAAATTGAAATACTAAAAACGAAAACAATTTTTAAAAAAATGTATTCTATTTCCGATTTTTTACAGCTGAATTTTCAATTTTCTCTTTGCCGAATTTTAATTTTACGCGACCACCATTTTTAAAGGCTCTCTAAACTAACCTTACTAATGCTTAAGTCTTACACACACATCCGAAATCCGCAGAATGTTATCTTTTTTTATTATGTCGTTCGACGAAACAATTTGACGGCTTATATAAATTTTTCGCTCACATAATGAAACTTCCATTCAACACCGCCGAAACATAAAACCGCTTGTTAAAAGAGGTCCGGCGAAATTGTCAGCACGTTGCAAGGTTATTATTACGTTCGTATTTCCAACAGCTCGTAAAATGTTTCAAAAAAAAATAAACCAAAAAAAAAACCATTTTCAACGAAGCGAGATTCGGAACACAACCTAAATTAAGCATCTTAATTTAAAAAAGAAAATGCCGACAAATAAAATTTCCTATTATATACACATACATAGTATATATTTTTTCGCGCTAGCATGTTTGTTGCGTTAGCCGTATTCTATAATAGGACCTTTCGATAGGGTCGCCCGAAATTGAATAGCAGCCACGTTGTTAAAGTGACGTCTGTCAAATTTACTATTTCCGAATTGTTCAATGGTGCATGGAAAATCTCACCCTACCGGCAAGGTTATTGAACAGCGTGTGCAAATGATCAAATTTTATTTTCAAAATCAGCGCTCCGTTCGAAAATTTAGAGAAACGTTCCTCGCATCACGTGATTTTTATCGTCGCTACATCGCGCTGTTCTGTGCCGCCGAATGGGCTATTAAACGTGTATGATGACCAAAAAAAAAAAAAAAAAAAAAACACACTAGGTCTGCCGAGGAGAACACCGCTACTGTCATAGTGTACCGGAACACCTGCGGTAGTCAATTTTTCACCATTCGCAAAAACTTGGTCTTTCGGTTGTGACTTAGGCTTGGCCAATTTTTGCATCGAGACTCGAATTTTACAAAATCCAACTGACCTCGAGAACGACCACATAGACAACACCGCAGTGTGTTTGTTGATAGATGACCGGAATTTTGCAAAAAAAAAAAAAAAAAAAAAAAAAATCATCTTTAGCGGCGAGGCGAAGAAGCAAAATTGGGTCGAATTACACCGGCTTCAAACGTATTCCCGAGAAAGTCACGGCAGATTTTGATCTGGCGGAATCGTCGGTGTTTGTACTTGTTCCAGAACGAAACTGGCATTAACCGTTAACGGCGAGCGCTGCAAAAATCGATGATGATAAGCTGTGGCTCAAAAACTGAATGATACAATTTGATTCCATCAGGAACGTAGTGCATGCCACGATGGACATTCTGCACCAACTATCGTGCGGGCACGGTAATCTCAAGCCACGGCTGAGACACCGAGACGATCGCGCGATTTAACACCTTTGCCACTTCTTCCTTTTGGGGTTAGGTCTACGGCCGGTATAAAAACAGTTGCTGCCCGCTCAAAGTCGACATAACGAACGCTATTCAACAAATTTAGCCAGCTTTATGCGACGACAAAGTTATCGAAAATTGTACCTCCCGAAACATGTCAATACTCGATGCAATGAAATATTCCTTTGAGTGGAGAATAAAAAAATTTGAGCAGATATTGTTTCGTTTACTTTTATTTTTTTTTTTACTGATTATTCCAAAATGGAGGTATAGGCGATGCGTGAACTCCCGTTTTCTTCATCATTCTGAATCCTCCAGGCTCCCTTTCTTCTGCTCTATCTTCGCAGCTGAGTCAGTCGTCTCCATTTTACGTGCAATATCTTTCCATTTCTAGAACTAGTAGTGTCTTCAAATTCTTCATTGTTTCCGATTCGAAGAGCGCCCGTTAAGCAATTTATTGTCCTCCCCCTCCTCATTCCTCTTAACCAGTATTATTCGATCAGATCGTTTCCCAACTTACTATCATCACGTGTTCTATTCCGACGGACACACATATAAACACTTTCTATAGCTTTCCCCGGTCGCTGTGACATTGACGGCAATGGCACGGTGAAAAATTGTCTAGCTCGGTCAACCGTCCTCCTTTCTCTAGCTATTTTCTAGCTTCAGACTTAATCTTCCTTTCCTCGATCAATCGTAACTCTAATCAAACAGACACCCTTTCTTCTTCTGTAATCGCAATCTTCTCATGTAGTACCCAGTTCTCACCCTTGGTTTCTTTTCTCTCCCCTTTTCATTCTACTATAATGTCTCCTTAATCAGATAATTAATCATTCTCTTCTTACCGCTTCTTGTTTTTCCTTATCTCCTTCTCTTTATTAATCGCTCCGCAACACCGCGTTTTCCTCTTTTGAATGTGTTAGCGAACGTTTTGTATTGGAAAATCTCGACTCTAGGTCTTCGGCTCTCTACAGAGTCCTTTTTATCCTTTCTTTCGCACTACCGGAAAAAATTTCCTTACTTCAATCCTTTATCTTCTCCAGCTCCTCTCATAATTTAAATTTTTAACATAATACATTCAAACGGTTGAGTCAAAAACTCCCTTTAAAAAAAAAAAAAAAAAAACGGAAAAAAAGCGAGCGTTCTCTCATATTGAAAGACCCTTTTTCTACGTGCAACTGCGTAATTTGAAGAAAAATTTAAATGCCTAAAAAATTTAGACATACTTAATATGACTAAATTTAAAAGGGATGAATTTTTTTTTCATTTTTAATTACCTAGAACTTCACGCAACCGAAAGTTAAAACCCCGTAAGAAAAGCTAACGGGAAAAATAAAAGCGCTATCGTAAAACAAACTAGAATATTCGAAGAGTTAAAATAAATCCAGCTAGACAAATCGAAAAAGTTAAAAATTAAATGCGTCCAATCGGCAAATTCCGCTCCATAGATAAAATCGCTTAAAAATATTCCAGGGATTTTCCCAAAGGCAATTATAATAGGCGCCAATGTAAATAATTCGTACATTCTCCGGTTTCAGCAAATTTATTTTGACGAATAAAAAACAAAAAAATAAAAAAAAAAAAAAAAAAAAGGTTCTAGGCAGTTTTCAAAAAAAAGAAAAGAAAAAAAAGGAACAACATCTTTTTACATTGGGGAGTTGAAAAAAAAAGTGGATCGAGCGTTTATGAAGCATAAAGCAAATTAGCGTTACAGATGAGAAACCGGAGGCAAAAGATTCGATGTTAATCGAAGGTCAGTATGGTTGTTCATACGTGATTCGTTATAATTTGTTTTCTCGCATATATATATACATATGTATGTACGTATAGAAAATAATCGAATGAGATTGGTTTTTTGAAGCGCAATTTGTCTAAATATTTAGTCTTTTATTTTATACTTTTTTTTTTTTTGGAAAAATTTATAGTCTAAGGGGTAATTCTGTCTCAAACCAAAATTTCACGATAAACGGCGTTAATAACCGCGTTCTAAGTCGCTTTGCGCAACTTCGTCACATTGTCAAACGAACCAAAACAAGTCCGGATTCCGCGCTATATCAAAGCGACTAAATTATTCAAATACCTCTAAACAACCCGCACTGGTCCATGTGCTGTAATAATCTCGGCAATTACACACGGCTCATACTTAAAAAAAATAAATAAAAAATAAAAACTTACGTGACGACGATTTCTCATCGACCGCTACGAATAGGATGATACGCGTTCGCACTTTTTGTTTTTTTTTTGTTTTTTTTATTATTTATTTTGTTGGGTTCATCAAAAAAGACATTGGCCCAAGAAAAGAGAAAAGGATGTGAAGCGCAATCAGATGTTTATACGATCAGATGTGCAGGGTAGGAAAGACTTCAATATGCCGGAATGACCGAGGGTGATGGCAAGGAGAGAACAAAAGATGCACAATACGGAGTTGGAAGACCAATCGACGGAAGATTAAAAGGAAGAAAGTTCGGAAGGGATATAGTTCGCATTATAGTGTCCACGGAACTAAATATTTATTTAACAATGCTCTCGTTCTAGACTTCTTTTTTTCCTGCTTGTCGTCTACATCAATACAAGTTTCCTCAATCTATTTCCGTTCTGTACCCTCTTTGATGTTCAGTATAAATCACATCGACGAGATTCTTAAAATCGTCAAAAACCGGCAGAAATCACGTGATTTTTTTTGAAAAACTACTAAATCGAGACTGCAGCAGACTTTGTTGTTTATATAACAGGGGAACAAAACGAAATTATCAAACCCGGTGTTTGCTGTAAATTTTAAATGTCTTTTAAAGGAAACCAGAAAGCAGTCGGCATCACGTTTTTCTTTCCTGGTTTTAAATGAAGCACAACTAGCGCGCATTTTTTTTTTTTTTTTGGACTTGGCCGACTAAGGGCGGCTACCCAGGGCAATTGGACTAGATTAGAGATTAAATTTTAATCCGGATCTTCAAATTAAGTAGGTGAGAAAACAACGCTATCAGAAGTTGTGTGCAACGTGCGTAATTCTTATTCTGCAAAGAAAAAAGATTGCAAATGGTTTTTATCCAATTTTTGAAATTAAAATCTTTTTCAAAAAAGAAAATCTAAAAAATAAAACGAAAAAAAAAAAAAAACGCATTTTTATAAGAGGCGATCATCAACCGTCGCGAAATAACCAGCGCCATCTAGCATATAGGATTGAAACTACAACGAAAAAACGCATTAACTACACCGGCGTAGAATAGCGTTACGAGTAAAATTTCTTTTTTTAAGTCGTGACTTTTTTAAATACTTAAACAATAAGTATGTATGTGCATGAAACGAATAAAAAGGGAATAATGACTTCAGAATTACAGTAGATTACATTTCTATACCTTTTTGACTACCTTGAACAGCAGACGCCATTTTAAATGTTCCGCATTATTTTGATATTTTCAAATTCCGAGTCTGCTCAAAATTTCATTGAATACTGAAATTCGTGAAAACCCGTATAAGAAGACCTCTCCGTGTGTAAAACTTAACTAGCAACATCGCTTCTTTTATTTTTCATATTTTTAACTAATTTTTTTTGAAAACAACACTCTTCCTAGACAGACGTCAATTGTGCACTGGTCTAACTTTCAGTTTTACGATTTTTTCACTATATCTTCTGAACTATTCGCGATTTGCCTTAAACCGAAAGCGGGTGCGCTGCGGTATGCACGCCGCAAACATCTAATACTAGTGTGACATTTATAAAACGGATTAATGAAACATTCGCAACTGCTAGCTATGTCTAGAGTGTATCCGTCGTTTGATTCATGTGTGTG
Source organism: Icerya purchasi (assembly GCA_039619475.1). Classification (NCBI taxonomy): domain Eukaryota; kingdom Metazoa; phylum Arthropoda; class Insecta; order Hemiptera; family Monophlebidae; genus Icerya; species Icerya purchasi. Next base: position 97,588,918 of record CM077115.1, read on the forward strand.
TATGTGCATAAAGTTTTTATAGCTATGACAGCGCAAAGTGTGACTCACTTCAGGTCTGCGGCACCAGTACCGCTGCGCGACCAAAAAGGTCAGTAAGTTTTGTTCAGTATATGCCAAAGAAACCCAGTGTGGCCTAAAATTATACGCTCTCTGTGTGATAGTAGAACTTTTTATACATTCAATTTCGAACTGCGGCAAACAACGTACAGGGCAATAACAGACATCCAACAAATCTTCTGATATTGTCAAGCGATTGGTAAGGTCAATATCCAAACAGAAACTTGACTACAGACTATACAAGGTATCCTCTCTCGCTGATTATCTGATTGGAAAAGAAATGACCACATTAGGGACACCGGAAAAAAAAAAACAATAGAAATTCCAGAAATAATTCACAATAACTAAGAACCGTGAAGTCATGTTTATATGGGTTTCAAAATGATGATTATGCATTAGTATCTTATGTCGCCAAGAAAAACAAGATCGTGCTACTACTAAACAGCATTTGATACCACAAGTGCTTATTATTTTCAATGAATAGATGAGATGGCAAATGGCACTGTTTTTCCGAATTTTGAACATCGTTGCTATCGATGGACACATTATTTTTGTCGCAAATAATTCACGGACGTAAATATCTCGCCAAAAATTTCTTAAATAATCTCTCTCTCTCTCTCTCTAATCGAAAAGATTATGTCAAAATAAGATATAGTTTTATTTTTGAAAAAATACGCTTCAGCTACTGCACCACCCGCTTCAGAAACACAAATCTACCCAGGGACCTTGTAAATTGTGCGGGTCATACAGGGGAATAATAAATGAAAAACTCGCGCTGTTCCGATTGCAGAAATTTTGCGTGCAAGAAACGGTAATAGTTACATGCGCAGAATGCACAAATAGTTCAGTTAGTATGGAAGTCGATGAATAATTTTTTCTATATATCTTACTTTTCCAATTTTTAATTATTTGTTATATACACTTTTTAATTTGTCGAAAAAACACTGTTTTCCATGGTCATTTATTTAGATCGTAGTACCTACATATTCTGCATTATGCGATTTTTTATTTTTGCCACCAATAATGTGATGTTTATAAATGTTCAAAATATGTAGTTATATTTTCAAAATGTTTAATAATTATTCTTCATACCTATTTTTAAATTTATTGAAATAATTCCTTTTATTTCTCGCCGCCGCCGCCGCCGCCGCCGCCGCCGCCGTTTAATTAATTATAAGTAGCTATACGTTTTAAACACAGTCTTTATTTTTCTTTATACGACTATTATTCTTATCATCTTTTATAAATTAATAATGTTTATAAGTGTTCAATATCCGTATTCCGTTCATTTTGAAAAAATAAATGTCACATATTATTAAAGAAAACTCCATGTGAAATAAGCAATGTTAAGAATGCGGTATTCATACCGCTGCGCGCCCACTAGTGTGACTGCAAAAGGCGCGCCCCCACTTAAGGGTGAATACGTATATTTTTGACCCCTACAAAAAAAAAAAAACAGTAAAGGGAAACGACAATTTTCTTTGAAATTTATATATATTTCAATTTTCGTCTCGGCAGAAAACTCCGAAAAATCAAACAATTAAGGAACCGTAAACGAATTAAAAAAATTTCCAAAAACTGCACAAAATAGAATATGTTCATAGAGCGGTTATTTATATTCTAAATTAATAAAATAATTTAAGCAATTCACCGACTAGACTGGAAAACAATTAATATTAAACAATGAATCCGGAGACAGTCTGCTTCATAATTACGGTAAATCAATTATGGAACAGAGCACAGTGTCTCCGAAATATGTCGGTATGTTTCAACTTTTTTATATACGTATACGGTAATTGTTTTCTAGTCTAATCAGTGAATTGCTTATAGTATTTTCTAGAATATGCTTAACTAAAACGTAATATTCCAGGAATTACACTAGCGACGAGAGTCCCGTAAAGCTATTATCTCTGTGAAGGTCCCAACAATTCCAGTACAGCTCTATATTTATCTAATTTAACAATATTTTATTTTAAAATTAAAACGGTAACATAGCTCTCTATACAATTAAACTGGATGCAAAATTATTCGGAAACAGTCAAACGTTTCAAACTACGTAGTACTATTAAACATCACAAAAATGTGGTCATATCCAATTATACATTTCCAATCACCTACATTTCATATAATGTTATCCTACATCATTTCTTCAAGTGAATTTATTAGTGTACTCTTTTATATTATCAACTTTTCAATCGGTTCAACACATTGTTACTTTTCCAAAATTCCTCGTATACCTGTACTCTGTTTACATTTATTTCTTTTTTTAATCTATGCCATTATACAGTTGTTTAATTAGAAGTGTTCATTTGCCCCGTGTTACGTGTTTCATTGTGCAATGTCTTAATCGGCCTCGGCCGTGTTAAGTCGCAATTCTCTATTGAAATGTTTTGGCCACTCTTCTATTAGTAATTTTCACGATTTTTGTTTCGCAGGAGCGATTGTAGAATTTTACCGCGTTTATTGAAATTTTTTTTCTTTTTCGTTAATTCCGATTACGAATCTCATAATGGTGTGTTACATTAGACGGAAGCTTTATAGCTTCAGAACGGAAAACGAATAAAACGAATAATTTAACCGTAATTATGTTATCACACTATACGCGCCACGGTGCGGGGAACTAACGAGAGCTTCGGCACAACCTAAACAAGTGTTTCTTCTAGATGTGTAAAAATGCGATCGACTCTGTTGTTCAGAAGGAGGTTAGTAAAAGCTTGTCGAAGAACATTGGCCCGACAAATGAGAAGAAAGAGAGAATAAAGTTCGATTCTTAAACTTTTTAAAGATAGAGAGGGTAGGGGTAGTTCAGAACGGGACAATCCGTTTATCGCCGATGGCAAAACCCGTTTATTGTCGGTATCAAAACAGTTTATTCCGAGTTGTGTGGAAGCCTAGTGAGTTACACACGACAAAAGGAATTATATTAAGCAAAGAATAGCGCGATGTAAAATAAAAAAACCCGAATGATGAATTTTGAGTGGGGTGGAGGAGAGTGACATCAATCTCTACGACAATTCGTAAGAAACATGCGGTACCAAATTCATTGACCAAACTAACTCTGTATTGGGCAAGCAGTCGTAGGGACTGTGTGGCTCCATTTTTTCCTTTTTTCAGTCAGCTACCGTGGCCTAATTAATTAGGCAAGTACCAGGTTCAATCTGATATCCCGCTGTCGCGCATTAGAACTTTCAAATATTTCAGTTGTTCAAGTTAACACCCCCCATATGCCATTTTAAATACTGTCGGAAATGCGAATTACTTTTTTTAAACAATCTGTCACAAGATAAAAAAAGTAAAGTAAAGTAATCTGTGACACAAATCACATCGTCTTTGAATGCGCGTCTATATCTACAGAACGCTCTCACTTCTATAGTCAACTCCTGAAACTCGGTTTGCCTACTGCATACAGTGCTTCCTTTATTCTTTCACTTCCATCTCCGGCAATCATTCTTATTATAGCGTCCTTCATATCTTCTATTTCCAGTAATATTCAATTTGAATTAGTTTCTCCCTCTCTCTCTTACTAACACAAAATTATGCTGGGTAATGCCCTCTCGACTGGCGATCCCAAAAAAAAAAAAAAAAAAAAAAAAAAAAAAAGTCTCATATATCCTTAATAAAACCGGGGCCAGTTCCTTCCTCTCGGCCGCCTTTACCTTCCCACATTTCTCTGGTATAACCAATATTCAATTTCAGATTAGGTATAAACCTGGGAACGACTTGGATCCGGGACAAGACAATTCTCGATAACCCCTATGACACCTCCAATTTGGTAGCCAAACACCTCAACCACTAGGACACCTGTTTATTTTTCTCGCGACGATCCGAAAGAAATATAGAATATTGATTTTTTAGCGTTAGCGATAAAGAAAAATTAGAAAAAATCTCTGTCGAAAAGAATGAATAAAAAAAAATCCTTTTTTTTTTCCCCCAATCCAAACGGTGGAATGAATATATTTAAATATAAATAAAACAATATTGAAACTTAAATTTAAAAAAAAAACAAAAACCAAATAATATACTTAAATTAAAACTAGAATATAATGTCTTCTTCTTCTATATCGTAGTCCGATTCCGGGCGTCCTGACTTTTGAACCATTACACGCCACTGCCGTCGATCCTCTGCTTTCCGTATTAATTCAGATGTCTGTAGACCAGTTAACTTAACCATTTGGTCGACATATCGATTTGCTGGCCTGCCTCGTTTTCTTCGGCCACTGACTTTGCCCTGAATAATTAATTTCTCCATCTTATTGGCCCGAATTATGTGTCCAAAAAATAATAGAATTCGTTTTCTAATTGTAGGTACCAAGCGCTCGTTTTCGTCTATCCGCAATTCCTCTAAAACGGACTTGTTGGTTCTATGGCCAGTCCATGGTGTCCTTAGTAGCATCCGATAGCACTTCATTTCGAAGGCTTCCAGTTTCCTTTCCGAAACCAGGTTTATGGTCCATGTTTCCGCTCCATATGCAAGAATCGAAAACACTGTGGGGTTTTCAGTAACCTTGTTTTAGTATATTTCGATATCTTATGATCTCTCCATATCTTAATTAATTTTCCCATTGCCGCGCTTACTAGAGCTATTCTTCTTTTAATTTCTCGATCAGAGCCACTTTGATTTGTTATGCATGCTCCCAAGTAAATCACTTCTTCTTTTATCGGGATACCCTTAATTATGTTTCCAACTTGTGTTATAGCTGCCTCATCTTTATTGACTATTAGCAGGGAGCATACTTCCTACAATTAAGTCTTAAAGTTACATTTAAACTTATAAATATATATTGTTTTTTTTTTTTTTCTTTATACAACGTATATTATCTTCAAATTATACTAATGCATGCATATTTAATATTTATAAAATGAAATTTACGTTATTTTTCCTTTGTTTTACTTCCATATAACAAAATTCACAAAAAAAATTAATCATTAACCAGCGCAGTTGCTGTATAACTTATTTGTTGCTTATTGTAATTGTATCCATTAGGTATATATATATGAATTACGTTATCAACTTCATTGCAAAAAATGCACAGATTGTTATGATATTTTAAACCTAAATAAGTAATCTTTAAAAAAACCATCACCGGTTAAAAATTGGTTAATAAAAAAATTTGGAACAAAATTATTATCTAATCTGCACTGTACATTCGGAAAAAAATTTAATAATATATTGTTAGAGTTCTGATATATTACGTTAAACTTCTCACTATACAAATCATACATATATATATATATAGGTATATAATTATTAATTATTTTTTTATTTGAACTTGTATAGATAAAAATTACCGTCTGTATATTTTATATGAGCCAACTCTACGCCATGATTAATACATATTATTCTTAATTAAAAATAAGTCGATGTGTTTTCTGATTTCTAATTCTGAAGGTTATATACCGGCTAATACGGTGCGTTCTACACCAGCCCCACAGCCAGTCTCAACAGCGAGTCCAGCCTACTTCCTTTGTGCTTCCGAAGGCAAATCCTGGCAGCCAATTTCCTTACATCTACCCTTACAACCCCAAACCTCCCATTTAATGAACTTCTGTATGACTCTCCAAGCCATAGCCAAATTTCGTCAAGCAGTCCCAGCTACTCTACTAACCTCAAAAACCGTTTTGAATCTGCAGTCCCTCAATTTTGTAAATTCATTCGAAACCCCCCGCTTTGCCCAATATATACTGACCCTCCTCCTTGGCTTCTCCAACCCCTTCACATGAATCTGAACCTGACACGGCTAACGAAATCTACCAATCCCCCCCATGTACTGGTCCAGTATATCAAACTGGAAATTTCCAAATATAGTGGCGCGGTGTGCTGTTTTACGGATGGCTCAAAATCTGGAGGCCGTGTGGGGTCTGCCTTCTCAGTTCCCCCCGCCACCCATCGCTTCCGTCTTTCCAAAGTGTGTTCCATATTCTCAGCCGAATCATTTGCCCTTTTTCAAGTGCTTGGAATTCCTAACAGCTGCTCCACCTCACTCCAAATACCTTATCCTCTCCGACTTGCTCTCTGTCCTAAAGGCACTTTGTAACTGTCACACCGACAACGCGCTGTTACAACGCATATTACTTCTCCATGACCTCCTTAGCAAATCCCATGTCTCGATAACTTTTATGTGGATCCCCAGCCATGTTGGCTTGCCGGGAAATGAGGCCATTGACCGAGCTGCTAAAGAGGCCTCCACACTCCCTCTCCTCACCTCCCGGTTTGTTTCCTCTAACGATACCAAGCAATTCCTGAGATCACGCATAACCAAATCTTGGGTCCGTGCATGGAAGTCCAACCATCAAAATCAACTCCTCCCCGTAAAACCTAATCCTCTATCACACATATCCTCTCCGTTCCGATCAAGAAAGAATAATATTATTCTTACCAGACTCCGCATATCCCACACAAATCTTACCCACTCTTACCTTCTACAACGCGTGGACCCTCCTCTCTGTCCCTTTTGCCTAACAGCTCAACTCCTTATCCCCCATATTCTAACATCCTGCCAGGCACTTACAGCACTCATAACCCAGCACAGCCTCCCCGCCTCCCTACCTCAGATCCTATCTCAATCTTCCTCACATATCCATAGTGTTTTCCGGTTCCTGCAGTCGCTTAAGCTATTAAATCTCATCTAGACTCTAGCCAGCCCCTGGGTGCATATGGCCCGTTAGTGCAGCCTGCGCACGATCAATCGTATAATAATAATAATAATAATATTATTATTGCTGACATGTAACTAATAGTTTTATATGCTTTTCACATTCTTATAGCTAATATTCTCTCTGATAACTTTGGAGCATCTTAACAAATTTTTTAAATTGCAACATTTCTCTATATACTATGGCCCAATATTTAATATTAGATAAGATAATGGATTTGTATTCAATTATTGCTTTTTTATAATTTTGTTTATTGTTTATTGTTATTGGAAAGTTTATTGAAAATTAATAAAAATTTGTGTAATTTATTTTTTGTATTTATAAAATGATTGTAAAATATTAGGTTGCTATCGATAATAACGCCTAAATATTTAATTTGTTCTACTTGTTGAATATTTTAATTATACGCGGATAAATTATTTTTCATAATTAAGAATTATAAACTTTGCTTTAAAGTGGTGGAGAAATTCGTTGAACTTTCGGATAACTCTTTATGGCACGCTAAGCGCTGTGTTCTATATAGCTTTAGTGCTTAATGGCTCCAACTGTTTTTTAAACATCCCGTGTTTCTTCTTCCTTAATTATTTGTAGACTGATTCCTTTGTCTGTCGGTACCGTGTGAGATCTGTAATTGCAGATGTGGCCATGATATGGAACACAGCTAACTCCTTTTGCTCTTACCTTCGGCAATGTCATTCCTTCTCTTTTCAGGATGCATATGTTTGGCATTTGTCAACGTTGACTGTCATTGTTTCTCCATCCTTGGTATATCGTTCTTTGTCAGATTCCATTCCTTGTGACTCCTAATTGCTACTATTTACACGTGTTGATGAGTAATCATCGTGCGCTGCTGACAAGCCCACGGAAAGACCCCCCAAAAAAAGAAAAAAAAACTCTAATAAAAAATCAATGATTTTTGTAATTGTTCTTGCTATTTTATTTTCTAAATATAATTTGGATTTATTCGCTATAATTACTATAATATCATCAATATAACTAATAATATCAACATTATTAGAGAAACTTATTTTAAAAAATTTGTGCAATAATGGCATTCCATAGAAACGGCTGAATAAAGAAAGATTAAAGTTAATGAAAAGTGCAGCTTCTCATATCTCGGAGGAGCATACGGAAAATTATTCATTTTTAATAGAAAGATACAAGTTACTCCGGTTTGAGTTTCAGAACGGCCGTTCAGATAAATTTATACATAACGTAAGTAGGAAATTCTAAGCAACGTTATCGGGAGACTGAGCAAATTCTTTATTATAGAATGTGGAATTTGACTACGAAGAATGAAAACAGACGATGTTTTATATAATTTTTTTAACAAAACACTCGATTTCCAAATTCCAATTTTTCAATATCGATCAGCTATTTTTGCACCGCATAGCGGGCCCATTATTTCGTGAAATTTTTTACTACACTACAAAACTTTGACAAATTTACAACAACCGTTTCCGTAAAATAGCTCACTCCGCGTTTTTTGAGAAAATTTTAAAGAAGAAGGTCGGATTTTCTAATTTTACGCTATTCAAGCACGTCGTAACATTCACGAGAACAACTACAAACTATAAAAAAAAAGAAAGTATCTTTTTTTTTGAATCACTAAATTCTCGCTATAAACGGGCCAGGCCACATTACGGAAATGAAAATATTCGCTTTACTTTTATTTTAATTGTAAAGTTTTTAACGAATCCTTTTACTTCTTTCCCATTTGTTTTTTTGTTGTTTTTTTTTTTAAATCGTTTTTAAAGATTCATTAAAGCGCGCGTATTTTATTATAATTAACATTATTTTTCCGGATATTAATTTAAAAATTATCGTTTTATCGGTGATTATAAAAAAAACATAATTTGGAAAACCACATTTTATGTAGATTTTAATAAAAGTGGCGCGTCTCTTATATCAGGAAGATATCTTGCCAATGTATGTGACGGTGTGTTTTAACAATGCATTCGGCTTACATATGTATGTGGTCGATGCGAAATTTCTTCCAGTCCTATGCTAGACAATTTGCGCTGCTGGTGATGTATCAAACTATATCAGTACAGATCGGGGGACTTAATAGACTGTCAATTAGGGCACTTAATAAATCTGATTAAGTGTAGAAATCAACAACCGTATTCTATACTGAAAGCGAAGGAGCAAAAATTCCGAAATTTCAACAAGACAAAAGAACGGTACTCGTTCGCCCGCTATTAGCGTGCAACATCCCAAAAATTGTCTCATAGCTATTGGCAACTTTCAAAGTTTTATCAGCAACAACGAACAGAGCGCACTATATCAAATATGTATCTGCAGAAACCAGCACTGTTGCTGTCTATCAGAACAAATAGGAGTACAAAAATCAGGGGCGAATTAAGGATATACGGGGCCCAGGACTAATCTTCAATGACCCCGCCCCTCTTCGAAGAAAAAATAGTGGAAAAAATTAATTATCATATGTGTGCAAACAAACGAGCAAAAAAAAACTACAGCGCACGTATGAATGACTAATAAAATTAAAATTATGCTCTTTTTAAAAAAATCAACTTTCTTACCCCAACAAACTGAATACTACATAAATTGAACGTCAAATAAGTATTTTATATACATATATACAAGTACATATATATATATATATGTTATATATACAAGGGCGTCGCAGCCGATGAGCCCGGGGGGGGGGAGATAAGTTTCCAGGCACCAGGCGGGGAAAGATGATAGAAAGAGGATATGAGTTATAGGAAAAATAAAATTTATAAGTTGTAAAGAACTTAATATTTTATTGAGCAAGAATAAAACCTTAATTAAAACATAATTTTCGTGAGTTTCTGGCAAATTATTCTACTACTTTATTATAAAAGTCTTTCAAGTTGTCCATGATTACGCGCCTATGAATACTCATCATGGCCAGTTGATTAAAAAGTTTCAAGGCTCCAGGGGGGGGGGCAGTTAACCCTTGCCCCCCACTGGCGAGCCCCTATATATATTTTAATATTTGTAATTATTAATAACATTATTTTTTTCTACAAAAAAAAAAATTATATATACTCGTATATATATATAAATTAAATATTGTGAGTAGCAAAAAAATAATCGTTTTTTAATAAAAATAAAAACTTTATTTATAATGCACTATCCACGGTGGCGGCGCCGGTATTGTCACCACAGCGATTTTCAAGCTAATTTTGATACGCGCATACGATGTGTTTAATCATGTTCTTTTCTTTATACAAATTAAACATGCATGTTTAAAATTCAATAATTGTTTACACGATCATGAAACGCAGTATGATTTATTACATTTTCCGAAATACAATTGTACATTTATAAAAACTCGCTTTTATTTAAAATAATTTTTATGCAATTCAAAATAAAACGTATTAACTTTCAAAAAAAGCAAAAAATACAATATTGTTAAAATTAAGTATATTTCAGATCGTAAAACGTTTTTACATAGAAAAATTTACAACGATTGCATAGTGGTATATTTGAGTAGAAAATTGTTATTAACCGATTTGTCGAACGTTTATTTATTATTCAATACGTAAAAGGGCATTTTGTTAACACAATAAATTATATTTATCGTAGAAAATTTCTATAGATATTCATTTTATGTAGCATTTAGTTTATTGGGAGAAAAAGAGAAATTTTTATAAGGAAAAAGTATACACAATTTTATTAATTAATTCGTAAGTTCTTTTTTATACAAAGTGGAGAATTTAACTGGAACAAATTCTTTAACTTGATAAATAATAATTTCTTGCAAAATTCCTGAAACACGTAAATTTTTATATTTAATGGGGCATATTAGAACGGTGTTTTGTTTACTTTTTTGATCGTCTGTTGCAGCAACCCCTAACTTCTTTTTTTCAAATTTAAGGGTAGATTGATTATTTTTTTGTTTTAAAGCTTCTTCAATTAAAAACGTATTTACGTGTTTTTTTTTTTATTTTTTACAAGCAAATGTGTCAAAAAAAAAAAAAAAGAACCAAAACGAAATTTTCACTGAAATTCTTTAAATATATATGTTCATTCAAAATGTCCACCACCTTGTTGCTGACAGTACGCCAATCGATGATAGAATGCATTCCGAACATTTTGTAACACTTCCGCCGTTACTTGCTTGATTTCATTCCTTTATTGTTTCTTAAAATTCGGCGATATCGTTTTGTTCAGTAACATAAACTTCTGGTTTTTAGATATCCCCGAGAGAAAAAATCTAACAGGGTGAGGTCAGGTGATCTTGTAGGCCACTCAATTGGTCCTCTCCTTCCAATCCACCTATTTAGAAACACTGAGCAAAATGTGGTGGTGCGCCATCTTTTTGAAACCATATCCATTGATCTATTAAATCAGGATACAAATTATTGGGGAATAAAACTGTTAAAGCAGGAACCAAATCATCTTGTAGCAAATATAGATATGTTTGTCCGGTTACAATTTCATTGAAAAATACAGGACCTAATATGCGATCGCCAATAATTCCAGCCCGGACGTTTATTTTTTGAGATCTTCGTGTATTGCATTCACGCATCTAGTGGGGATTTTCGTCAGCCCAATAACGGCAGTTGTGCCAATTGACGTATCCATGTAATGCGAACGTGGCTTCATCAGAAAACGGCACCCATTCTAAAAATCAATTTGCCCACCACCGATAGAAGCCATAATTCGTTCGCAAAAGTCGAGTCTTCGATCAGGATCATCTTTATTGCGCTCGTGCAGGGCGTACCCCCCCCCCCCTCCCGGAGGTCATACTCCGATTGATTGAAGGCAATTCTGGATGAATTTCAGAAAACAAACGAGCGACTTCAGCCTGCGTTCGACTTCTATCCCCATATTTCGATACGATACGTCTCGGTTAAATAAGGCATTTTCAGATTTTTGGCATTTAATTCAGGTACCTACACGTTGAAATGCAAGCAAGTAAGCAAATTAATCAAAAGGAGTTCTCACATTGGTCAAAAAACCTGTCGCGCGGGTTTGATATAAACATGTGTGCAAATCTTACCAGGTAATTAAAAAAATAACAAAATGTTCGGAGTGCTTTTGATTATTGATTCTGATGTTGTCCCCGCAATAAGGTGTAGGACATTCTGAACATTTTATACTTTAAAAGAGAATTTCAATGAAAATTTCATTTTTTTCTTTTTTTTCAACACATTTGCTTATAAAAAAAAAAAAAAAAAAAAAATGTAATTGTATTTTTAATTGAAGAAGCTTTAAAACAAAAAAGTAATCAACCCACCCTTAAATTTGAAAAAAAACCCCAGAGGATCAAAAAAATAAACAAACACCCTTATAATATGCCCCATTAATTATAAAAATTTACGTGTTTCAGGAATTTTACAAGAAATTATTATTTATCAAGTTACAGAATTTGTTCCAGTTAAACTTTTCACTTTGTATATATAAAAATCAACTAAATTTTTTCAGGATAAAAAACGCAAATTCAAAATCTTGTATTTTTACAGTATTGAGTATTTTGGGGGGGAAAACTTAAATTTTGCACGTGGAAAATTAAATTTTTTTCTGTTCAACAACGCGGGGTCCCCCTGGCGCCTGCACCCGTGGCTATAGCCCTCCTTAGCCCCCCTTAGATCTGGCCCTGACATGATTATCGTTTTCTAAAAGTTACCTTTTTTCGTACTCGAAATAGAATTATGACGAACCTTGCGGTACATAATCGTTTTGTAATTTTTAACCATGTGGCGGACTACACTTTAATAAGTGAGAATTATTTTCAGCAATCGTTCAACGAAAACTTTGTAACAAAATCGTAATGCGTGGTTTATTTTGTCTATCCTTTTATATTCGTCAACAATTACAGCATGAATGCACGCCTAATTTTTCGAATGCGAATCTTAAATCTACGTAAAAGACCATGTAAAAGCACAATATGTTCCAAGTTCAAATCTGCGTATGTAACTAAATGAGCAAATATCGTCTTCAAAAGAATAATTAAGACTTCTTGCTTTAATTTTAGATTTGTTAAATCTACGTATCAAAATTTAAATCGGCACTATTAATGTTTGTTATCGCGTAATTTTTAGTTAATTACTAGAAATGATTTATTAAAGTTTGTAATTTCAACTCGATTAATAAGGTACACTTACAAAGTACGGAACTGGAAAAGAATTTGGACTTTTTTTCTTCAAACGACTGCGACGTACAGTTTCTTCGGAGGTTTCAGTTTAACTAAAATATAGTTTATAACGACATTAATATTACTTGAGAGGGAAATAAAAAGTTCGAGACTCTCGTGTGTCTGGGACTATATGCGCACGTCTGTGTTTTAGCATGCTTTGAATTTTCCCGCCATAAACAGTCTCATTACTTTTTCGCCCACCTTCTGCTGCATGAGAAAAGCTGCATCTCGATGTCATTCACCCATCTCCCGCTCTCATGTCCATTACATCGCCCACCTACTACTATAACAAATTCTTCTGGTTCCCTCGGGGGTCGTAAGACGCGATTCTTTTTTTCTCGCTCAGACTTTTTGTTATGCATTCAGTGTGCTAAAGGAAAAATCGAATTTAAAAAAGAGATATAAAATTTACCGTAAACTTTAAAAAATTACCAATTTTCCTGTTTTTTTTGTTTTTTTTTGTTGCAGGCGAATTACCGGCAGCCATACACGGCGGAAGTTCGAATGTTTCTCAGTCTGTTACCATATTAATTTTAATATTATGTTTACTGCTGGTTAGCGGGACCGATTTCCCAAACAGATGACACTGAAAATTATTCCGAAACCTTGTGAACGATCATAATGGCGGTAAATCAACATATCAATTGAAATTGCGCGTATAACGTTTGTTCTTTTAAACTGAGCACGATTCGTGTCGTCCTATTCCTACACAGTCTAATTTCTTCGCAAAAACATATTTCAAGAAAGATTAATGATGATTTAACAGATTTTTACAAGGCCTCTGACTGTTACTTTTAGCTGTATTATATTCGATATATTTATATGTATATATTAATTGCAACGTAATCCTTAGGCTAACCCCCATTAGAAAAAATGTTCCAAAAAAATGTCTTAATTTTATGTAATGTTTGTTATATTTCATAGAATTTTGTGATTATGACATTATATTCATATGGACCGATTTGGAATTACATTGTAAATTTTGATCATTTTATACAAAGTATAGAAGAGAGAGAGACAGAAATGTAAGCAAGAAGAGTTAAGGGGAACAACGCCTTGCGAGGCCAAAATGGCCGAGTTTATATATATATATATATAACTCGGCCATTTTGGTCTCGCAAGGGGCTGTGCCCCCTGACCCCTCCTGCTTTCATTTCTGTCTCTTTCTCTTCTATACTTTGTATAAAATGATCAAAATTTACAACGTAATTCTTACTAGCATCAACACACACAAAAAATAACATAAACACAAAAATCCTATTCTAACATTTACCTTCCGTTATATAAAATTAAGACATTTTTTCGTTACATTTTTCGTTACATATTTCATTACATAAAATTGTGACATTTTTTAAATAACAATAACAAAAATCCTACAAAATATAACAAACGTTACATAAAATTGGGACATTTTTTTGGGACATTTAGCGTTACATAAAATTGGGACATTTTTTCGAATGGGGGGTAGCTTAAGAATTACGTTGTAATTAATATATATATATATATATATATATATATATATATATATATATATATATAATAAAACTACAAGAGAAAACAGCAATTTCTATAGTAGCTAGAGAGCTTTTTTTATTTTTTAATCAACGTATTTTCATCAAAAGAATACAGAAAAAATACGAAATCTCCCTTTAAACTGATCCTATCTGAATATCTGCAGCTAATCTCTCGAATTATGTCGATACATTAATAATCTTTTTTAAATACCATTTTATGTTGATATTGTGAATCGTATAGAAATTTTTTGTCTTTTCCTTTTTCATGTATTGTTCCCTTTATTTGTTCCTTCCTACCAATAGTGTCTGATCCCATCAAGGCATAATCGATTCCTTCCTATTCTAATGGTTTCTGAATAAAAATCCTTGTTTGACAAGCCGGAAAAAAATAAATAAATAAATGTAGAAAAAACTCGGGCCGCCGGTCGCCAGAGGTCATTGCGAAAATTTTTTTTTTACCGCTACTATTCGTATTACCATAGAACGCATGCACGCGAACTTATCCAAATATTTCTTCCGTTTTTTTTTCCGAGCGGATCGCGATCAGAAAATTGCGACCAATCAGAACACTTTATGAAAAATGATATAACGAAGTTGTGCGAATTTACGAAATAAACAAACAGCGTTGACAAATTTGAGTAATTTTATGTAAACACATTTTAGTATTCTAGTAAAGGGTATTTAAATCTCAGCAAAATTAATGGAAATTGTTACATTCTACTGAATAAAATATAATTAATATTAATATAACATAAATACATTAATATATATTTTGTGTCAAGTTTGTTTTTATTTTGAAAACCACCATGTGTCATTCAAATTAATAACTGTAGAAAAAATTAAAAAGCAACGGCCATTTATGCTAATGTTCTTTATAAGTTGTAGAGACGAGAATAAGATTTTGAACTGACTACGATGTTCAACCAGTTAATACAATCAATATAACTAAAAGTTACAATTGCAAAAAACCCTTCAGAAATAAATAAATGTTTTATTGGGTATTTTGAGCTTCGAATAACTTTACTATTAACCGGAATAAGGACCGTTGTCCATAGCAGTTTAGAATGTGAAATGAGAAATGTGTAATGTGTTTCCTGAAAATCGATTACTGTACACTTAAATGTAACACTGCCGATTATAGTAAGAAATAGTCGAAATAGTTAAAAGAGGCAAGCGAGGAAAAATAATTCTTCACTCAGATCGCTCGTCGAGCGAGTTTTTCAAAACACATTTCAGTTATTTCATATACCAATAAAGAATCGTTTACCATCCTGTTTATTAAATATAGAATATAGTGATTTAAAACAAATACAAATATAACAAACAAATTAAGTATAAAACGATTTCTTAGTTAGAAACGTTTTCGGGTATAATCCATCATCAGCTAAAAACACAACTCAATATATGTGATCAACAATATGTTCTTTAATACCACAATTAGAATTAATCATTTTAAAACCAACTGTGAAAACATTGTTGTTCATAATCGGTTATTTTACTTGAAATTTATTTTTCACACTTGCTTCTTCATTATTTTAAGATAATAAATCATTTTTTACGTATTTCATTTTACTCTCCGGAATATCCCAAAAAAATGTTCTTAGTAAAAATATAAAAAAATGTTTAGCGAAATTAATTCTTTTAAATTAAAATTCGTGATACAGATATTTTTTTTTTTTTGTTTTTTTTTTATTTCATCCACATATAATTTTTATCCGTACGACTTATACAAAATAATGATGAGATGTAAAATTTGGTAGTGTAAAGAAATATAAAAAAAAAAAAAAAAAAAAAAAAAAATGAATAAAAATAAAATTTCTCATATTTTATATACTTTATTTATTTACTGTAATGTACGCTTATTTTCATTTCTTTTATTTTTCTTTCTTTTCTAAAATAAAAACCTCGTTATTCATTTGTAACGTTAAAAATAACGATTTTTAATTAGATTTTTTTCAATTAAAAATCTAATCTATGTTTTTTCACAGCGAAAATACAACAAATTTACTCGTGAATGACTAATTAAAACATTCGTTAATGATTATACATAATCATTAACGAATGTTTTAATTAGTCATTCACGAGTAAATTTGTTGTATTTTCGCTGTGAAAAAACATAGATTAGATTTTTAATTGAAAAAAACCGTACAATTTTCGACACTTCAGATTGGAGGCTTTTTACGCGGCGTAAAAATATTTATACCTCTTGTGAACAATTATCGAAAATGTTACGGTAATCAGTTTCAGCAAAAACTGCCATCACATAAACTTTTAATGATTTCATGGACGAGATACGAAAATTCCGGTAACACGAGATATACAAATAAAATCTTAAGCGGCATAGAGAATGACGTAAATCCCGATAAACAATGATGCAAAAAAAGATAAAGAAAATAGTATAACAAACAGTGATAATAAAAACTTAGAATGCGACTACAGTTCTGTGTATATACATACATATACATATATATATATATATATTAATATATAAATAAATATATAGATATATCATCAATTTATATGCAGATAATAGGATATTTCAAACGGATAATAAATAATTTATCCGGAGTACTACAGTTAATAATTTGATCGAAACTACACATTTATCGTCTGAATCTGTCCACGATATCTTATAAGAGGTTGTTAAGCTTCGCGACTTTAAAGACGTTTTTATTTGTTTATTACCGATTGGTAACATCTAAACTAAAATTCCACGAAGTACTGCATAAAAATATGGCGGACTTTAAAAAGTCCATTATGTCATTTTACTAGGCTACTAATTGATAGCATTTTTCCTAACTTGAAAACTTAAAAATGCACAGGTTAAGATCAGGTAAATGAACAAACGAAAGCGTCATGAAAGCGTCAGTCTTAACAAGAACTACCGTTTCGGTATTTTTTTCGAAGTAATTTACATTTTGCAGTAACCGACACCGCAACAAACCTGCAAAACACAATAAAATCACAATTTGATCAGTGCGTCATTTATAAACAGCTAGATTTAATAGCAATTTCTTTTAAAATTTATTAAAGCGGTTATAACTGAATGATATTGCTGTATTTTAAAAATTTGTTTTTCATTTCCACTAGATATTGAAGAATCAAGTCTTTCAAGAACGTATGACACCGGATTTCATTCGAAGGCTGTTTTTAACAATGTACCCGACAGTATTTACCATATATGAACATATGTACAATACATATTTTGAATTTACAGAACATATATCATAGCGTCTGTACCTTAAAAAGAGCGTGTAGTTCAATAAAATGCACAATTATAATGATACTACTTAATTGTAAATTAAGATTATACATATATACATTTAATTTAAGCTACATGAATAATTATCGATTGTTAAAACGTAGAGAATATATTTTTATCAATAAAATACCTTTAAAATAAATTAGCATTTGTTTTTATGTTGATATAATAATGTGAAATTCAAATTGATTTGGTTTCATAATGGGTTTATCGATCACTTTTAATAGATAAACCCTAAAAAGTGTAATGAAACTGGAAAAAAAGGGCAAAATCCATTATAAAAAAAAAAAAACGTACATCATTTATACAATGCGCTAAATTAAATTTAGTATCTTACAAAAATATGCAAGAACACAACTGCCAGCTAGTCGCATATTACACTGCTCTTTTCTCATTAACAACGTGTAACGAATAAAGGCAGTTTTCTTTCGCTTGTTCTTAGCTGAATCGAATGATGGATTTCATCCACAAACAATCAATAATACGCATATACGTAATTTTCAAATTCGAACTTTAATTAAATGAAAAAGTGATATATGTAATCAGGGCGCGTATGTTGCAAATATATTTAAGAACTAAAGGCGAACAAAACCACGCAAAAAAAAAAAAAATGACATCATGTTGTTTTTTATTTTTTGTGTATTTTTATTATTCTGCACAAAATAAATCGTTTTTTCCCATTTTTATAATTAAACTATGGGGGAAATAAGCAAGTAAAAAAAAAAAAAAAAAAAAAAAAAAAATGATATTAATTACAAACGATAAGCGTTTTTTCAAGTTTTTTCAAATTTAATTTAAATCTTTCATTAATGTTCATTTACATGTATTTCACTACATTCAGCTATAATTACAGTTACTCACATACTTGTGCAAGAAAAAGAAACATTTTTTACTAGATCACACAACAAATAATCTTAAATACTATATAAAATTATTTCATAAATACGCTGAAAAAGCAAACTTTGTAAAATATTGCCTTCATTCATTTTTTTATTACCATATTCTTCATAAATAAGAACAACAATAGCATAGCCAGACATTACTTTCAGTTAGATTTCACTACTACTACTATTACTACTGCTACACACACACACATATATAATATATAAATATGTACTTATTCATTTATATTCCCATTTTTGAACCTGATGTTCAATAATGCAAATTTTGTAACCAGGAAGTAGTAAACACAAAGAACAAACTACTCAAAATTACAAATTTAAACAATTTGATATATTATATTATTGACAGTTACTCCGAATGGATATCAATATTACATATATAAGTAATCATTTATTTGTTTAAAGTTTAGCTACCCCTTGCTTTATAGATTTTATAATACTTTGATGACTCTGCTTTGTCATAATTAATAAACTGCATCCAACATATTCACATTTTCTTGAATATATGCAGTAATTTATTCCTAAAAAAAAAGTTTGAAATTGTCTTAGGCCCATTTCCCATTGCAGCGAAGAATATGAAATGTGTTTTTTTTCGACCGATCATTGCAGCGAATTCACTGAGCGAGGAAATAATATTTTGCGATTAAATTATCAAATTTTTATTGTCATTTACTTTTATCTTTAATCGTTTGTTTTCATTTTAATACAGGTTTCTGTGTTAAAAAAGTTTATTGTCTAATAAATGATACTCATTTAATCAGCAATAAGTTAAAAATACTTATGGTACTAATTCTCTTCTCTTCGTTTGTTAGCTCGATTTTCGAGCGTTGAGACGACCTAGCTGTACAGAACAGATAGCGTGCTTGGCAATTGCTATAAGCAATGCTAGTGTACATGCGCAAGATTACTCTTGGAACTGATTGTAAATGTTTGATTTATCGCGCTACAAATGAAGTCCGTGTGTGTCTGCTGTGTACTAACTAGTGCGCATATGATGGTGTATGTGGTGGGTTGCCACTGCCTTCCACGTGATTATTAGCGAGTATTTTAATTTTAATTCTTTGTAATAAAGTTCTGTCGTCGCCTAGGATTGAACCCGTGACCTCCATAACAGAAGTCAAGCGCTCTAGCAACAAGGCTATCGCGACGACTATGGTACTAATATAGACTAAAAATTAAAGTCTCTATAAATGTTACAAATATTGAAACAACAAAAATTTATACATATTAGATTCATAAATAACGCTGAACTTGTTCCAAATTTTTGTATCACTTTATGTAAGACCTAATAGTACATTTATATATTTATGTATAATCAAAATTACATCTTGCACAAATAATTAAATAACTAATATTTTACTGAAGTATAATAACTTTTAGTTTTTAGTATTTCTTAATTAATTGTAAATTGAATGAAAAATGTGATTTACAATTTGTATCTGTTCACATATTGGTTTAGCTGATGATGGGTTATGCCTGAAAACGTTACTAAGTAAGAAAATTTATCTTATTCGTTTGTTATAATTGTTTATTATATCTGTTATTATTAACTTACTATATTTAATTGTAAATTGACAGACTTAATATCCTAATTAAAAAACTATAATATAAATACTGCTTTTAATTTAATCACTTTGTATTATTAATTTTAATGGACACTTTTCTGAAGTTCAAAATTTTTTACACAAAAATAAATTATAAAACTAATAAAAGTTTTCTAAGACATATTTCAATTCTTCTGTATAATAATAAAATTCAAAACAATAGATTTTAAAACTATGTGTAAAGTTTAAATAAACATGAAAAATAATTTACTATCTTTTATTTCAAGTTCTGATGCAATCATAAACCAAATCATCTTTCATATTTACATTTTCTAAATTTTTGTGTTCTGTAATGTATAAAAATTTATACTTCCTAACCATTTCAATTAGTGTTTCCATTATACTTATATAAATTAAATAAAAAAGGGGACAAATATTTACACAAATTACAAACAAAAATAAAAAATATATATATATATATATATATATATATATAAATTGAAAATGGCAAAGAAATGTTATATAAAAGAAAACTATTATATCAAATATGTATAACTATAAGAAATAAGTAAAATGTTTGAAATGTGTTTTGAAAAACTCACTAGGAGAGCAATCTGAGTGAAGAATTATTTTTCCTTGTTCACCTCTTTTGACTATTTCGACTATTTCTTACTATAATCGGCAGTGTTAGATTTAAATGTCCAGTAATCGATTTTTAGGAAACACATTACACATTCTTCACTGCAATGGACAACAGGCCTTAAGACACCTAATACATCAGAGGTCTTGCTCATTTGTGAAAACATAATAACTGTGAAAAATTTGCCATTGGATAGCATTCCCCCTATAATACATAAGTATGAGCAATGCTACTTATTCTCTTATTAAGATAAATTAAAAACAGAAAAGAAGAGAACAAAAACTTCAATTTTTACATGTAAGCCATTTTTATTATTAGGAAACTGAAAAATTAAAATATTAAAAATGAAGATATCTCCACTGTACATGAGGTAAACAGAGATCTAGTGGACAAATTTTTAAATTAAATCATCTAATTACCTCAATCTCACTCTCACAACTAACACCAAAGAGTTACACTCAAAATGGAAACAAGAAGAATAACTATTATCAAATCAGTACACCTTTGTATAAATTCCACATGTGCACAAAATTAATGTGAGCAGTGGACAATTTCAAGTATTTAAAATTTTATAAATAAATTAATTTCCTAATTTTAAATTATATCTAATAATTACCTATACATATAATCAAATACATAACCATACATACACACAAGACTAAATACACAAAAGTTATAATCATTTGTACATCTAGGCACATGTACAATGCATATACACACTCAATAATTAAATATATATGAGTTTACGGCATACTACCCACAAACAGTAATGTAACTTGCCTTTTATACACCCAGTGCAAGCTTCAATAACGGCACCCTTGAAAAATTTTCTAATCTTCCTTGTAATTTCAACATTTACAATCTTATTGTCTTTTATATTATTAATGTTATTTACTTCATTTACTTGTAAGGTGGGTCGTCTGCTTGTTTGCCACCTTACTGGTATATATATAAAACAAAAGAATATACTATATTATCAGCAACCATATTATGCTATAAAAAATAGGTATTGCTTGTGATCCTGGTCTGGTCATTTCTGCACCCTATGCTTGGGCTCCACTGGCACCGCCCACAGATACACATGTGCATACTAAAAATCATGTAAACAATACAAAAGCACATGTATCTCTACGTATATTTTAACATGTGCAATGTACACTAGTCGAGCAAAGTAGTTGATTTTATTATTTTCGATATTCTGTAATCAGCCATTAAATATATGAGTAATATTTTATATTCTTATTTGGAATTATTTAATAAATACTTAATACTCAATTGCAAGGAGTTATCTTTCACAGTTCTGAAGTACTCTATCTGAATTCTTATACAATCTAGGAGTATTACTATTTACCAAAAATCTTGTTAATCCACATTTTTAAAAGCAATATTAAATTTTCCTCTATGAGTATTTATATAAGTAACTTTAAAGAATATAGATAATCTAATTTGAATAACGGGGCAAACTAAGTATTTTTTAAACTACAATTTATAATTTGTAGTACTGTTGTATTTTGAATTTTTAAAGGTTTTAAATCACATTCAGCAGCATCCCCAAAAAATAATTTAATATAAATTAACTGGTTGATATAAAGCTAAGTAAATTTTACACAAATGGTAAGGCAGAAAATATTGCAATGAGTAATCAAATAAAAAATTAACTTTCTCAGTTTATCAGAAATGAACAAGTGCAAATTTCAATTTAATTTATTATCAAATTTTATACCTAAATATTTAATTCCAAAAATCCTAATTTCTTAATTATTAGTAATTTTAAGGTACATTGTTTTCTCCAAAATATTTGATGAATTTAAAATTATTCTATTACAGTTTTCCTAGTCAAGCAAGATTATGTAAGGCATCTAGATAATAAAATTAACTAGTAATACTATGTTATCAGCATATACTAATAATTTACCTGGAATATTCAAAATTGAAAAGGACCAAAATTCTCTCATGTAGTACTCGAATCTTTTGGATAACTTTGAATAAACATTATTAATTTTTTTGATATATATCATCTGCTCACTAAATGCATTCCCTAATTTAAACACCTCTAGTTCATGACTTATTGTGTCAAATGTCTTATTTATATCACAGTAAACAGCAACAGTGCATCTTCCTGCTTCTAAATTTTCTTTAATATACAATCCTTATTTAAATAAACCGGCATCTGCTTCCCAATCTTTTAAAAAACTTTATTGATTTTTAATAAAATAATTAACATCTATTAAATAATTTATCATTTTTATTTTAAAACAGTTTTTAAAAATATTTGATCAGGTAGAGTACGTGTATAGGTTTATAATGAAAATTTATGCTTTTTCACCATTTTTATAAACTAGAACAGTAACCCCTAATTTAAATATATCTGGAAAGATTCCTTCAAAAACAGATTTGTTGAACAAAAAAGGTTGGTGAACATATTCCTGCTCTTATTTAATTTACTGATTATGGGTATTCAAGTAACCTTATTTGAGAGTTTAAGTAAGTACTACTTGTCTCCTTATGTGCCTAATTCCATTTTTGTTTTTTATAAAGAAATTTTTTACTGCAACTTGTTCCTAATATTTACCAATGGAACTAAACATACTCAACCTGCGGCAACCATTGTTGTGATATAACCGCCTCAGACTTTTATTTTTCTTACAAAGTTCTATGTGATTAACAATGCTTGTAAATGTGTTTTAAATGTCTTGAACACTAGGTAAGTTACATTGTAAACTTTAATTGTCTCTGTTTTCTACTGCCTACTATTGACTATTAAATATAGCCATTCCAATGGCAGGCCTAGCCGTCTGATTTAAAACATCGAAAACCAATATTTTGGAAATTTTGAATCACAGCTGAAGATATATACAGAGGAATTCTTGTTAATAGTAAAGCAGACTTTAAATGTCTATTGATGATGTGATATTTCCTTACATACTGTACATTTACCTTCTCAACAAAATAAAAAAAACAACCTAATGAGTACATTTTGTACATAGTGACTATAATTTTTAGAAAAATAATGTACTTTTATCCAACTATTCTTCCATTTGTGTAACCAAATTTCACCCTTTATGCCATAAACTTATTCCAAAGACTTGTAACTACATTTGATTTTTAAATTTTCTTAAACCCTTTCTCAACAAGTATTACCTTAAATTTATAATATATATAAAGCTAACAAATTTAGTAACATAGGATGTCTGTGTAGTCCTATGTTCTTTAAGCACTATTTGGATTAGTTAATCAGTTTTTTTAATCATATTTTTATTATTCACATAATTTAAAAAGTATATTGATATACACTCTTTTTTATTTTTTTTCTTACATTTATGAGAAAAATTGTAAAAATTTAATTTTTTTACTAGCCATTTTATATTTTTATTTAAAATTATGTAATTTCAATGGCAAATATTCTTAATTTGTTTATATACATATTTATCTCATTAAAATAAAATAAATAGTTTATATTATAAAACAAATTTAAAATTAAAAACAATATACTTTTTTTAAATAACAGATCAAATCAGATTTCAATAATTAAATTCATATAAGAAACCAAAATTATCCAATAAACATACCTCCAAACAATTTTTATACATTACCAAAAAATATGTAGTTAACCATTTAAAACATACAGTTCTAAAAACTACTGGTACATCCTGATTTGAATTGGGGCAACTTTTTGTAAAAAAAAATCTTTATTCAATTTCAGTCAGTTGAAAGATCCTCCAATTTCTAGTGTCCAAAGTTATTGCACCCTCTCTTTCTGCTTTTTTAACGCCTCAAAAAAAAACCAAAAAAAAAAAAAAAAAAAACAAAACAAACTATGATGTAGAAAAAAATGGTTACTTTAATATAGCAACACATATCATTTTTTTTAAAAATCTAAGTTAATCGGTTGGATTTTAAACATTAATTCCACAATAGAAAAAAAAGTTTATAAAGAAATCATTATTTATGTGCAGTATTGTCAAAAAAGTACACTATATATATATATATATATACATATAAAAATTCGAATTAAATATCTTTGTTAAATAGAAATAAGATTAATAAAATGCTTGTGAAGAATATTTTTCTTGCATAATAAACATAATACCTGGAAAATTTTTAAACCACAACTGTTTATATTATTTTAAAGTATTTTTTTAGTGAAAACTTTTATATTAGATATTATATATATAACTGTTATTATAATAATTTATTAATTTAAAATATAAATATAACAAAACAATCACACACATAATATTCAACAACTACCCACAAACAATAGTTCTGTGATTAGTTAATTTTTAAATTGAAACTTTTATGAAAATGAAATCAAAATGTCAACTCATGTGGAGTATTTTTATAAGTACAAATAATAAAATAAATTACAAAGTCAAAAACAAAGATATACAAAAATGACCACAAAGCCTTAATATGGGGTTGTATTAATTTAGTACAAATTCTGCATATTTAATGTCACTAATTCTAAAAACAATATGTTGTTGATTTATTAAATATCAAGTTGAATTTAAAAAGTTGGTGGCTGATAATAATTATGAATTGATGTTTAAACAAAAACTTGAATTTTATTGAAACAATTATTGTTTTATTTTGACTACTAATATGAAGATCAAAAGAGCTTCCTATATATTTGACTTCTACACCTCCTGTGATCATCTAAACTGGTACCAACAATATCACTTCTCTTCGAGAAGCACTGTCATTCCTCCTCCAGCCTTTCAAAATGATCCAATACCTAATATTCTAAATTTTTTGACTGAGAAAAACATCAAATACAATCCGGATCTCCTCCTGTTCCCAAAAGAACCACCATGGGAATACCCCCCATTGATGGTAGACTTATCACTCTTCATCCACTATACATCTAACGAGGACCAATATACAGCTCGCCAAAAAAGTATCGAAAAAATACAAACTTACACACATGATACACACGTTTATACAGATGGAGCTAAAGCAAATGTCGCTGGCACACTGTCCACTCCCACAGCATGTGCCTACCTAATCTCAGGTGAAGCCGAAGCAGTGAGGCTACATGATGACAGCTCCGCATTAGAAGCCGAGCTATACGGAATTCTCTTTGGATTGGAAGCATGTGCGTGTTGTAAATCTGAGAACAAACAATACATAATTATCACAGATTCACTGGCCTCCCTTCAAACTATTCAGTCACTTACTATAACCAGTTCATTAGTCTATAAAATAAGATCTACAGCACATCGCCTTACCCAAGAGGGGATACAAGTAGGCTTCTTGTGGGTGCCGGCACATGTTGGAATACCCGGAAACGAATGTGTAGACTGGGCCGCCAAGTCAATGTTGTCTGCCCCTATACCACCCAATGTCCCATCACTAGAAATCACTCCCTTCTTCCACAAAAATATGAAAGAACATTGGATCTCATCCTGGTCCCAACATGCAACTTTCCTAAGGAATATTAAACCAAATGTTGATCCTTGGTGGCCACCAATCCAAATGTCCAAAAAAGAATTCTCTGCCCTTAACGGGTTGAGACTGGGACACACATCGATATCTCACAACCATGTCCTCCAGGGAGCCCCTCCACTGATTTCCTGCCCATTCTGTAATGCAGCAGTGCTACCTTCAGTGGAGCACATCCTGAAACAATGTCAAAACTTAACAAGAATCAAGGACGAACCACTACACCTTCTTTTAGATAACCGTCCAGAACAGGTTCAGACAATGCTAATCTTCCTTAACAGAAATAATCTAATAAACAAATTGTAATAAATCCGATACTCGTTGTGCCGTAATGACCCTGGCAGTTATACATGGCCAACGAGTAGATTACACAAAAAAAAAAAAGAAAAAAAAAGAGCTGTATTTATTACATATTTATATATTTGCTAAATTATCTACAAATACTACTATGTCGTCGTGATAGCCTAGTTGCTAGAGCGCTTGACTTCCAATATGGTGGTCACGGGTTCGATCCCGAGCGACGACAAACTTATTACAAAAATTAAAATTAAATAAAAATAAATACTCGCTAGTAATCACGTGGTGGCAATGGCAAACCACCACATACAACATCATATGCTTGCTAGGTCAGTACACAGCAGATCCACACGGGACTGCACTTGCAGCGCGATAGCAAGCAACTACAATCAGTTCCAAATGTAGTCTTGCATGCGTACACCCGGCGTTGCATAATTGCCTATAACCAACGTCAGGCCCGGGCAACAGGCCGGTTGGTTCATTCACTTGTCGCATCTACTAAAAATAGCAGACCCCGCTCGCAGGAAAATGCTCAAGAAAAAGAAGATCTATAAATACTACTATATTGATCAGGAAATGTTTAAAATACATATAGATACTTCTTTGCACAAATAAAAATTATATATAATTTCATTATACTTATAGGTCACATATTTTCACTATTTTGTTACTATTAGTAATGTTCCAGTTATATATGTTTATTATTTTAGTTATGCAAAATGTCAATACATTATATAAAATAATAAATTTTACTTTTTTTTGGTAATATATATAACAGAACAGTAGGTATTATATCTCCTCCTCATCTTTTTTATATGCACCATTTGTAACTACTAAGGTCATTACAGCACATATATGGAGGTAACTTATATGTGTTCGGTCAAACCACTCGTTCTGACAAAGGCTATAACCTTTGTGATGTTAGTTGTAGTATTTACCAGACAATCCTATATGTTATTGGGTAGGCTATGTTGCGTCCTGAACGTGCAAACTTTGGGCATGTGTGAAACTGTCGGTAAACTAGCCTGGCCGCAGAAGAGGCACATAGTGGGGGGCAAAGATTTTCTAATTATATGACCATACAACATAGTGACGTGGCCGATTCACAGCCGACTAAGACTTTTAAAATCATGTCGAGATATTCCCTCTGGTGGCCACCATGGTTCAATTGTGGGCTTAATGTTTTTTAAGAATGTTGTTGTAGCTGCCCATTCTGTTTTCTATTGGTTCTCGCACTTCTTTAGAAAAATATGCATCATTGAGGATGGTAGTTCCAAGTCCTCTGGCATTGGCGAGGACAACGCTGAACGCGCTTCCACATCGACCCTCTCATTACCAGGTACCCCAATGTGTCCAGGGACCCATATTAACGTCACCCGACTGTTCTTTTGGTTTAACTGATTTAGAAGGTAATGTATTTTCAATATTAGTGGGTTGCAAAACAGTAGGTATTGATTGACATGCATTATTTAAAACAATTCAGTATTATTAAAATCAAATTTATTACTAAATAACAAAATATAGATAAGCTTACTTTTAATATATTTCTGAATATTATATAGTAAGTTATGATTTAAAATGATAAGAAATAAAAGTTTATTATAGAAATTTAATAAATGACAGGTGCAATTAATAATTATGTGTTATATACAAAAATTAGTCAATTTAATTATATTAGTCAATTATTAAGCCATAAAATTTAACTATGTTTTTAAATGTGTGTCTTCTTTCACATAAAGATCATATAATTAGAACTTTAAAAATAACAATTAATTAGTGAAAATATGTAACCTATAAGTACAATGAAGTGGTATATAATTTTTACTTATACAAAGAAGTATCAAACATTTCCTGAATGATGCATTAGTGTTCATGTTTTATTCAGAAAATATACAGATATGTAATAAATTTAATCCTCTTGATTCTAACATTAGCAGTTAAAACAAAACAATAATTATTTCAATTAAATTTATAATTATTAGCAGTTATCAATATTTTTTATTCTATCCAATATTCAAGAAGTTGGCATCATTAACCTGTGTGAATTTAACACAATCCACAACACGCCTTTCTTGTTACAAATGCCATCAATAGTTGCCTTGTGTTACTATTAACACCATTACTGATATTTAAATTAACCATTATCAACAGAACTTTGAATTTAATTGTTAATTAATCAATTTAATGAACACAGGATTACCTTAGTACATGCGATGTAATTTTTGTTTTTCCAGTAATTTAATGTGTTTATAAACAGGCTTGAACAATGTCCTTTTTAAATGTCTTTTTCAATGAGAAATTAGAAATAGAAAAATATAGGAACATAAAATATATTTTTCAAATAAATATATATTTCTATCATATAAAATTAATATTTTTTGTATTTTGTTAGAAAATTTTAAATACTTCAAGAATAACACTTAAATTTAGTTTATTCAAAAATTTTACCTGATCTAATTTAGATTATGCATATTTTTTATTTTCTGATATGTAATTATTAGAATAAAATAGAAATATTTATTCAATAAGATTAATACAATGCACTCATTCAAATTTGTAAATAATATAGTAAATGACATATAACAACTAATGATTCTATTTGTAACACAAAAGATTGTACTCATATATTTGATAAATAAAACATAAACCCTACTGTATTACTTAAGAAATGTTAAACACACACACACACACACACACACACACACACACACACATATATATATATATATATATATATATATATATATATATATATATGTATGTGTATGTGTATATATATATATATATATGCATAATTCTTTGCTCAAGTAAAAATTGTATATCACTAATATTATACATGTGACTTACATATTTCTTGTATTTAACTGTTGGTAATAATGCTCCAATTAACAGTTTTTATTTAATACAGGTAAAAACAAAAAATATAGTCAAATTTAATGATCTAAAAAGTAATTGTTACAATCATATTGACTAGTTTTGTGCATATTAATTTTATTTATTATTTATTAAGTTTCTCTAACACACTTCTTTTTATCATAATTTTAGATTTACCATATAGTATTTAGAAATATATGTAAAAAGATTTACCTATATTTTGTTATTTAGTAATAAATTTGTTTTTAATAATACCAAACAGTTCTACATAATATATGTTAATCAATAATATTCCTTGAAAAAGTAGTTATTTTATTCGACAAATGTATAAATATAATTCTTTTGATTCTGCCATTAGCAGTCAAAATAAAGATAATAATCATTTTAACAAATTTATTCATAATTATTAGCAGTTGCCAATATTTTTTATACTGTTGGATATTTCATAAATCAAAACTATATTAGTTTTGCAATTAGTGATGAAAGATTTGTGGAACCTGTCTAAATTTAACTCAACTTAACTTTATCAGTTCCATAATTTTAATAATATTCTTCATCTATGTATAGTCACATGGTTCATTATTTTTTATTTGACTCCATTTTTTTTAAAATTTCATTACATCTTCAGCTCAATGGCATGTTAGATGCTTTGTACGAAAGAAAAGTTCTTATCGGCCTCATTTTATAATAACTAACAAACCAAACAGTCTAGCTCTAAAAGAAACCTTTATCAGTCATAAAAAACATCAACAGGTTTCTTTTTTCTTCCACCATTATACTACTTAACATAGGCGTCGCCAACGTGGAGCAGAGGGGGCAGCTGCCCCCCCTCCCCCGCCCACACCGGAGACTTGAAACTTTTTAATCAACTGGCCATGATGAGTATTCATAAGCGCGTAATCATGAAAAATTTGCCAGAAACCCATGAAAATTATGTTTCAATTAAGATTTTATTCTTGTTTAATAAAATATTAAGCCTTTACAACTTATAAATTTAATTTTTCCTATAACTTGTATCCTCTTTCTATCATCTTTCCCCCCCTGGCGGCTGGCAACTCATCTTTCACGTGAATAACACTACAGCAAAATGAAAAAAGAAATTTTAAGGTTGTAATTTCATTAAATGCAGATGCATGTACTTTTCAGTGTCACGAGTGAGTATGACGAAAAATATTCAAACAAACATATATTTTTAAATATAGATAGTTACTCTACTCTGGTGTATACATATATGCATAGTCGTACAACCTCTATGATTTTAAGCAGTAAAATTAGTGATAGTAAATGTGTCTAATCATTAAACAACAGATATATATATATATATTAATTACAACATAATTCTTAGACTACCCCCCATTAGAAAAAATGTCCCAAAAAAATGTCTTAATTTTATGTAACGAAAAAATGTCTTAATTTTATACAATGAAAGTTAAATATTAGGATAGGATGTTTGTGATTATGTTATTTTTTTTGTGTTGATGCTAGTAAGAATTACATTGTAAATTTTGATAGTTTTATACAAAGTATAGAAGAGAAAGAGTCAGAAATGAAAGCAAGAGGGGTCAAGGGGCACAGCCCCTTGCGACGCCAAAATGGCCGAGTTATATATATACTAGCTGACCCGGTGAACTTCATACTGCCTTAAAACATAAATGTTGTGATAACTTATTAGCTGAATTAAATTCATTTTTTTATTAAGATAAAATTAATACTCAAAATGAATATGTACAAAAATCAAAATGAAAAGTATTTTAATTACATTAAAATTAATGTAATTCACGTGGCAGCAACGCATTATCTGCCTTAATAACAAAAATCAGTCTAACTGAATAAGATGGTTCACAAAAGACAAAATTATTCAATTATACAATAGCTCAGAAACAGTTTGACTTATCAGAATGGATCATAAATTACAATGAAACTTTTACGCATGACAATTTACAACTTTAAGCTGGGCGATTACCCTGCAAAGCAAGTAGCTACCTAGAATATATGTAATATGGAATTTAGAACGACCTGAAAAATCACCCTAAAAAAATTCATAACCCATCACCAGATAACCCTTTTAAAGCGAAATTCAAAATATAAAACAAAACACAGAAGCCCTTTCATAAAATCCAAAAATTAAGTTTAAATAATTGTGTGAAACCCCCTTTGGGACCAAAAGCAGCAAAAAAAAAAATGAAATTTCTTAATAAAGTTAGTTTTAAATTTCTTATTCTGCTATTCGGGGTGGAGATAAATCCAACAAATCTAAGATCATAAAAATCGGTCCACCCGTTCTTGAGTTATAAATGGTGGAACACACCAGACTTGTTTTTTTTACATAGAAAAAAAAAAGTTCACTGAAATTTTTATTTTAAATTATGTTTTCTGCTATTTGGGGTGGAGATAAATACAACAAATCAAAGATCATTAAAATCGGTCCAGCCGTTCTTGAGTTATAAGCGGTGTAACTAACACGACTTTCTTTTATATATATAGATATAGGCATGACTCCAATAAACAACACTACCCCCTCTTCCTTTTTAAAAAAATTGTGAATCCCACCTTTGACTATTGATATATTTATAAGTTATTTTAATGTGACCATCATTGTTTGGCCTGAAACCATGAATCAAGTAGTACAATGCATAGTTGTATGCAGCACAAGACTAAAAAATGCGCGCCGACACATTTTAACCACAACCTAAGTATTGGAATAAAAATTGTGTTAAACTCCTATTAACCAATGTATCTTATATATAATGACTTAAAGAGAAGTGATGTAACTGTTAGTAAGAGAAGTTACACAGAATAAAATAAACAGAAGAATTGAACGTGCAATACCAAATATCAGGTTAAAATATGGAAAAAAAAAAAAAGATGATATAACCAGTTTAATTAGTAAATAAAACGGTATAGGACATACTACAAGACTAAGAGATGAGAGTTATACTATGGAAATAATACTGTGTATGCTGTACATTGGAAAGCATACAAAAGAAAGGCTTCTTATGAAAGATGAAGCAACAATGTTAATAAATTAACTAGAAAATTAAGAATGCATACCATTTTTGCAAGCTACAGACTTTTGAAGTCAATAGTAAACAGATTAGCTCGCAGGAGATTGTTTGATTCCATCCTGATAATTCAGACTTTTTCTATAAAAAGAAGTTAATTTGTTGAATATAATTCTTATCTGCCAAAACTGCATATGAATAATACGATTATGGTATTCCACATTAACCACAATCGCCATTCTTAGCACCCCTGTTTTCCTAAAAAGCCTTCATCAGCTTTTCTCACATATTCACGTTCAACGAATTTTGGTTATTTTGTACATATATATCACATTCTATTTTATTGCAATTACTACATTTCGAAACAGATTAAATTATTCAAGGACCTAACGTTCCTTAGCCACTTACCTTGTTCTATTGCATCGCTGCTGGCATACATGTTGATAACGGCACTTTAAAATTTATAGCATTTAAAGATATCTGTGTAAAATGATCCGTCGTACTCTATTTTTGCTCTTTGTGAGCTAAATGATTTTACTGTGGTCCAGAAAGAGAAGAAATAAATAATTTATATTATTGCATATACCGAATTTCTTTGAATAAGTTTGAAAATAAAACGGGTACATATGTTGTAAAGATAAATACCATTGATTATCAATAAACAGACGATTATTTATGTTTAGTTTGTCAATACGCATGGGACTATACGTCCAGGAAAAATATATAATATAAATTCTATTTTAAGGTTTTATAAATTTAATGAAAAATAAAAATTAATCTTGTTACGAATATAATACGGTTGCAATTATATAAGAACATTCAGCAATCGCAAATTTATGATGTAATAATAATAACAATAATTGTAACAATAATGTAAAAAACGAAACAAAACAAGAACGCGATGTTAAAACAACAATCTTATATATATTAGTAAAAAGGTAATTAACATACTAAAACTGTTTGAGCATGTTTATTAATACTAAAAAACTTTAAAACTAAAAGTGAATTATTTTTATTTTGTATTTTTCTTATGCAATCGCCGTTATTATGCTCATTCACTGAGTTATCGGCTAGTATTTAATCTTTTTGCAAATTGTTTTCAAAGTATTTTATTTATTATGATTTTTTTTAGAAGTAATTCGTAATATAAATACGCTGCTGTTTTTATTTATATATACTAAATTATCACATCAACTGTGATTTTAATCGGAAAAAAATAAGTAGTACTACTTACGGTGCACATAGTAGAAACTATTTAATAATATCCGTTCTGAGTAAAATATAACCTATGGACAAATTTTATAAGTAAAAACTTTTCTTTCAGTTTGGTAATCATTCCACATCAACATCATTTTATATCGAGTTAATTATTAATTCACAGTAATTACTAGGAACAAAAGTACTTTATGCTTTGCCACTTAAAGTCAAGTTTACAGTAAACGCGTATAATATGTGTGAGCTGAAAATAAAACAAATAAAGCAGCGTACACAAATAACAAAAATAAATAAACCAAAATACCACATATAACAATACTTAAAACAAATTATAGGAACCATTAAATTCATTCATATAAACCGATCTGTACACAAATATTTTTATCGCCTAATAATACTGCGTATTTTTATTCCAATCACTCGACGGCGTGTGATTTTTTCTCATTTTTTAATTTTATTCAATTTTATCTTCGATTTTCAATCTTTGCTATTATTAATTAATTATTAATAACAGTAATAAAAGAAGAAAAAAAGGTACACACAGTACCTACACAACCAACCAACTACAAAGTAATACATTTAACAACCGTACCGTCCATGTAACTATTAGTAATCTAATCACTTGGTTCATTCCAAGCGATTTAGCCAAAAAGAAAAGAAGAAAAAAAAAAAAGAAAAGTTCATTACATCGTTTCTATCACATATAAAACTTTCTATTAATTTCACACTCGCGGATGAATAGCTGGTAGACGCGAAGTAGCTGTTGGACGCAGGATATTAGGTAACACATCGTTCATATCCACGCGAACCATTTCACATTGTTCACACTTCGGTAACATTGGATGATTACGGAATGTGCACATATGACAAGTCCAGCTCGAGTTTACAGGAGCTGAAAAATGGAAAAAAAAAAAAAAAAACAATAAATAGTTGAATATTAAATGTCCTTAATGTGTACATATATACTACCATTTTTATGCTGAGAGTAATATGAAAAAACTGTTATCAAATATGTATTGTGTTTATGTAACGTTTTGAAATAAGTCTACAGTAAAAATTAAAATAAAATTTCTCTGCAATGATAATTTGGATAGTGACACTATAAGTAAATCGTATAAAGCATATTATCGTAGTATCCTAGACTATGGTTGTTATTTCTTTCATAACTCCTCAACAGCCAATTGTGACAAATCATTGAAAATACAGAATATATGCTTGTAATACGTAATCAGTGCTTGTTTATCTTTCTCTTTTGCCGCTCTGGAAGTTGGGATCAAAATTCACCCCCTCTCCGTCAGATCACCGTACCTAGGGAATAAGTTTCTTACGAAATACTGCTCTTCTGCTAACCTCAAATTACTTCAATTTATTTGGATGTTAAAAGTAAAGGGAGATTTAGGGCCTCCAAAATAACTCTATTACCTTTAAGTACCACTAGGCTTCAGCGATATTCTTCTATTACTACACCTTCATACTCTTCACTGATCTTTAAATACCCATTCTTTAATAATTCCTTCCAGTTACAAGTAAATCTGGGCCCATTTAAGCCTATTAATGGGTACGACACTAGCAGGGTCTTTAACTCATTAATTTGACCAAATTTTCAACATATTTCTCCTGATGGTTTCAAATCTCTCAACCTCCGTTTATAACGCATGTTTTTAATTTTTAAGACTCTGTCCTTTTTAAATTTACGTAACTTCTGCAAAAATATTATTTATCGTTCAGCACAAAACCATATCCATATATTTACAAAATAAGAAGCTGACTTCCTAGGTTTTGTTAACTTCGAATTCCAGAACATACAGATATCTATGATAATGAAGTGGCTGATCTGGTCGCCAAAAACACTTGGATTAATAATAGTTCTTTAGTTCCATACTTTCCTGCCAGAGATCTTTTTAACTTTTTTAAACATGCTCACAAAGAATTTTGGAAGCAATACGGTTAAATCCCTACACTGCGCAACAATACAAAACGTTTCGATCTAACATCCCTAACGTACACCGGTTTAGTTATACTTCGTCCGTTTTTACCAATAGCAGCTTGTTCATTGTTATAATAAATCGTCCCTAATTAGGTGTAAACCAACCCCCTATTTCTATGTACAAACGCATGCGTTTAATCTTTTTCCCCCTTTGTCAACACCCACTGAACACAGATAAAATAGCAAAGATCGATCATTTCATCTTTGAATGTAACCTGCACACGGCTGCTCAAAAAATTAATTTGCACAACCCGATAATTTACACTTTCAGATCCTTTTTTCATGTAGTGTTAACTCCCTCCCGGCCTCCAGTAATGTTGCAATATACAAATTACTATTTAATATTACTGTGCAGAATTAGTTTATAGTTCTATCTAAACAATTATAACGCATTGACAATGGGCGGATTTTTTGATGCAAAAAAGAAAAAAATTCAATTCAAAAAAATTAGAAATTTTTATTAATATACATTTATTAAAAACCGTAATTAGTTTATTCCGTAATAAATTTCCCATTTAATTAATAATAATCTGATAATTTTAGCACAAATAATGAATTCGGAACTTCTGAATTCAGATAATGACGCATGCCGAAACATGTCGGTAATTTTTTTAAATTTTTCAATTAAATAATATTATATGTATACATATCAGATTAAAACTTTTTAAAGTAAATGAAAGAAAAACTCATTAAACGGTAATAAAAAAAATTAACAAAAAAAAAACCGCAATAATTACGATTTATTAAACCACCAGTATTATAGTCTAATGCTAAATAAATAATATCGAAGTACTTCCATTTTATCCGTTATGCTGCATTATATCTTTGTTATGAGATTTAATTTAATCTGATCATCTAGTTTGATGTAAAAGGTATACTGTTCTTAATAAATATATATTAACGGAAACTACACTGATTTATTTAGTTAATAAGAATTTTCTTTCACAGAAGCAACTTGTATTGACGTCAAGCTGAATTTTATTGCTACATTGAGAAACATTCTTATCACGAAAGCCGACTTAATAAGAAATATTTGAAGATCACAATAGATTTACTTTGACGTTCGAATAATAAACAACGAAAATTACGAGGGCAAGTTAAAAGAAATCTAAAAGGATCATAATATAAACGAAAGATAAAACTATCTTTCATTTATTCAACGTAAAGATTTTTAAGCAGTAATTCAAACTATTCCTGATGTACTGAAAAATTTAAATGATTTGGAACAGCCGTAATACCTATATTTCAACACTGACAGATCACAAAACCAAAATTAAAAACATTTACTTCCTAATACTGATAGAAATACATTTGCACCGGACAATACACGTCTTACGCATCAGTTCCTGTTTGCAAAAGAAGAACGGCCGACCTGTCCTGCATGTAATATTCCCTTTACCATCCCCCACACCTTAACTTCCTGCACAACTTATACTTTCCAAAGCCAACTCGCTGACCTTCCTAATAATCTTTCTAACATACTGCGGCGCACCTCCTCCGCCGAAACTAAACTCCTCCTCTACCTCAATAATACAAACATCCTACCTTTAATCTAATATAATACCTTTCCTTCCGTGCCTCTGGCCCAAGTAGCAGGATACGGCACGGTTACAAATCAAAGAAGAAGAAGAAGAAAAAATACATTTTTTATAAGACGCATTCAAAAACTATTTAGCCGAAAACAAATGGAAAGTAAAGAAGCAAATTTTTCATGACAGTATTTCTAAATTCATGTATCTTCTAATATTAAAGATGAAAAGCAACGTTAATATATATATATATATATACACACACACATATACATATACATATATACATATATATAAGCATGGATCCAGACAGCTGAAGTAAACACTGAAAAAAGAAAAAAATAATAACACTGACGAATCCATTTAAGAAAAAAATGGCGAGTCCTTGTCCGTTTTGATATTTAAGTTTATACAGAATAAAATGGTTTTAAAAAGAATACAACTATTCCAACTGTTAAAGATCGCAATAACATGTAGACAAAAATTTGCTATTTCTATTTATTTTTTATCTAATTTATACGAAAAATAAATAAGAAAGAAAGAGTAAAATAAGTAAATAACAGGAAACTTAACATTCCCAAAAAATTTGTATGACAATTTTTAGTACGTGTTTATTCTCTAAACTAAGTGTTCTTTTATATTTACTCAATTTAAACATACAGTTATATATTTTATTTCGGAGAAAAAATATAATGAAATCGTTTCACACATTTGCTATTTTATGCAAGAACAACATCAAAAATTTTCTACTTTCTACTGAACGTTTATTTTTCACATACCGAACATTTTGATCTAAAGTGACTACAAACTGATAATTGTACTTAAAAACGGTGGTTAAATATTAAAAGCCACTTAAAAATATACTTAATTCGAAAAATTAAAGTTAGAAAGTGGAAATTACATCACAATTTTCAGTGCTTATGACTCACGATATTCAACATTCATCAAACGTGATAGATATTCAATTTTTCTCGACATTGTAAATGGAAAAGTAAATAAAAGTTTAATCAAACATCAGACACAAATTATAAACTTAGAGGCGTATTTATGACTCTAAATATTCATTAAGTAACAAGCTGTATTGCATTACAAATACAAAAGTTATCGGAAAGTTCATAAATAATGTATTCAAGTACTAAAGTTTCTTAACGATAAAGTGAACGGTAAAAAGTCAATCAATTGAAAGTTACAAAAAAAAAATTCTCAGTTGAATTTGTTTAAAAAAACACGCGCTTTCCGAAATAACGACAAATTCAAATTACGATACAGTTTAAACTACAAACAAACCTATAATACACATATCGCCTTATAGATACCGTACTTTTTAAATATACGAGGGGCGTTTCATAAGTCTCCGCCCCGCTTTCCGATCTCAGCTTGTGGTAACATTGGCGAGATAAACAATATACCATTATATTCGAGACAATTATGAGAGTAACTGATAAAAATTTCAAGGTCCTAATTAGCACGCCGTCAGTGTTTGTTTAACCATGGAACTGTCACTACAGTGAGCGTTCGGGTTTTGCGAACAAGGTGCAGTT
Source organism: Icerya purchasi (assembly GCA_039619475.1). Taxonomy (NCBI): domain Eukaryota; kingdom Metazoa; phylum Arthropoda; class Insecta; order Hemiptera; family Monophlebidae; genus Icerya; species Icerya purchasi. Next base: position 97,627,511 of record CM077115.1, read on the forward strand.
ATTCGTTAGTTCGTTACGAAAAAATTTTCGGGTAAAAATATACACGACGAGTTGAAAAATACGTTTAATGATAATGCAATGTCGAACTGACCCGTTTGTGAATGGATTTAATAGCACTTTAAACCAATGGTGTGGAAACGGGTAAATTCACAGCGGCCGAAAAAATGCAAGGCAGAGAAATCTGCGAAGAAGCTTACGGACACGGTCTTTTCGGACTGCTACGGGCCTCTTTTGATCGAATTTATGCCTCGAGGTACCACCATCAACTTCTATAGTTACTGCCAAACGTTGGATAATTTGGAAAAAACCATAAAAAACAAGCGACTGGACCTTTTGAAAATTCATGGATGGACAATCTTATCAACTGGTTCGACTGCCCTTCTATACAACTTCTCCGATCGGCCATTGTAAAAGAAAATTTTCAATCGTGGATCGCCAACCTTCAATTTGGAGACGGCGGATGAAGAAGAAGAAGGACCTTTTGACGAAAAAACCAATCTTGATTTCCCACGTGACGCTTTAGGACATCAAAAAATGAAAATGGTTGGTTTTCGAACACCCGGCATACTCCTCGGACCCCGCGCCGTCTGATTTTCATATTTTCCCCTTGTTAAAACGGTTTTTGGGTACACAACGATTCAACAATGATGACCAACTCAAGAACAACCTGATAAATTGGTTACAAAAGTTGGACGCGCACTGCAGTGGTAGCTCCATAGTTAAATCAACACTGACGGCGTGCTATTTGAATTAATGCTGTATTGTTTATTTCGCCAGTGTTATCACAAGCTGAGATCTGAAAGCGTGGCAGAGACTTTTGAAACGCCCCTCGTAGAACACAAAAATTAATTTCCATATTTTCAATATGGTATGATTCAGACGAACTTGTTTAAACTTTAACGAATATTTAATCGTTTGCGGTAATATTGTAATCTGTATTATTTTAATTTATCTATTTATTTTACTTTTATTTAATTTGAAATGGTCGATTGCTATTTCATTGCACTTCCCTTTTAACTACTTTACCATATGTTGTTTCATGCGAAGTAGATTCAGGATCTCGTAAAGCTTTTAATCGAAAAAAGTGAATATCATTCGAACGTCAGTTATTTTCGCGGTAAATAAAATATTTATTTTGAAGACAAAAATAAATTCAAAAAAAATATATATTTCCAAACTTTTGCACCATTACGATTACTGATTACAGCGCAGTAGAAGCCGAATTCTTATCGGCCTCGTGACTTTTTAAAAAATTAAATAATATTTAATCTTGAGAAGAAAATTTTGGTCAGGATTGCAAGTCATTTCGAAATAATTAAATTAGTTTAACCAATCTGACAAAAGAGTATATCTTATTGTGTCCAAATATTTTTTTTGCCTAAAAATCAAAATTTACTCTGTTTTGTACACACACACAAAAAAAAAAAAGAAAAAAAGAAAAGAAAAAACTTTCAATTCTTTTTTAGCACCTATCGCTGGGTAGGCTGCTATTCAAGCTATGTGCACAAGATATTAAAAATAATTGCTAAACAGCTATATCATCGGCTAGGTGCAATTTAGCTATTAAAGAATAAAAAAATAAAATATTTTAACAATTTTTATAAGAATAATAGATGTCATTAATTTAAAATACAGTACAGGTTTATTTTAGTTCGGTGATAATATACTGCCCGACAGTTTACTTAATTTTATTTAACAATAAAAATTAATTTTTAACTTACAACATGAAAAATTAAGAGATAGAACTAAATAGCCAGGCGGTGAGAAATGGAAAAAACAAAGGACAGCAGCAACGAAATAACTGAAGGCAATGGGAAGGGAAGGATATAGGTAGCGTTAAAGGAAATAAGAAGACACAAAGCTAAAAGTTTGGTGTAAAGAAAAGAGCAATCGTTAGAGAGTGCAGAACATTCGAAAAGGATATGATTTAAATCACAAATACAAGAAGGCTCAGAGATGCGTGAAGAGATCAGAAAGGAGAAGGGGACAAAGCGAATCGAAAGCGAGCAGAAGGAAGTAGAGAAGGATCGATTCTGAGTCTAATTAAGGAAACAACCGAGGAACGACGACAGACAGAAATAGAATGAAACCAAGGCAGGAAAAACCGGTTGAATAAGACAGTAATATGAATAATGATTAGAGAATAAAGATGGATACATGTCCAACCAAAGTCTGGAATGATTAGAGCCTGATAGAGAAAGAATGTCTGAAAAAGGGAATGCGGGCGGCCGAGCGAGCTAACAGTCAGCTGAGTCATTGCCCGCAATATTGGAATGACTAGGAACCCATAGAAAATCTATGAGAATGGAACGGGACCAGAGTAAGGTACAGATAGGAAATCGAATAGAGAGAATGATACCGTCAGAAGAATGAGGAGGAGAGGAGATGGCTTGAAGAACGCCTTTGGAATCGGAAACGATCAGGAATTTATGAGCCCAACTTGTAGAGGATATAAAATAAATGGCACGAAGAATTGAGATCGATTCGGCCGAGAAGATAGAGCAGAAAGAAGGAAGTCTGAAAGACTCCGAGTGCAGGAACATAGGAGACGTACACGCACCACCCACGCCCCCGTCACTCTTGGAGCCATCCGAGAAGATTAAGACATGGGAAGGAAAAGAAGAGTCCAGCAGCTGAAGGAATTCGAAGTTGACTACATTGTGAAAGGAAGAATTAGCTCGGATTGGGAGGGAAGAGGAATTAATGGGGTGCGCCATATGCTATTAAAATCGAAAGAAGAATAAGAAAGACTGTTAGAAGAGGAAACGTAGGGAGGAAACGTAGAAACACGAGCGGAGCTATATGCGATAAAATCTGAATTCTACGAGGCTTCAAACACCAGTGATTTTGTAACTTGTTAGTAAATGTGTTTTACATAACAATACGGATTTACAATTCGTTTTAAAAAACAAATAAAATGCAAATATTACAACACGTATTAATAATTAATGCCAGTTTATTGAAAAGTGGCGTGAATATGGAAGTAGTCACTTTCCTTTTTTTAATTTGGTTTAGTAAGATATTATTATTTAATTAAAAATATTAACGTTTCGTCTGTTGCATAGATTGCCCAAAAGGAGGTACTAACTTTAGTCCGACCCTGCATAATCGAAATAATCTCTACGACACTAATTAGTACATTCCTCGCTTATCTCTATAAAATTACAGAATTTAATAGCAGAAGATACAGTTGTGGTTATCGTACTTTTAAGTACAGTTTCATCGGATTCGTTAACAGCCGTTTATTGTCTACCAAAGCACAACATACAACAGCAGGTACTTACAAATTTTATTAAAACAATGGGAAATCAATTTATTATCGATCGGAGGTGATTTCAACGCAAAAAATACCTACTGGGCCTCGCACTTGACTACACTTAGAGGACGAAGCTTAAAAACGGCTGACGACTCGGAAAAATGCAATATCTGGAGGCCAACCAACATATTGGCCAGCAGACATGAATAAAGTACCTCATTTACCGTATTTACTCGCGTAATTTACGCACCCTAAATTTACGTACCCTAAATTTTGCACGTATTTTTTTGGAGAAATAATATAAACCATATTTTCGCGTTATTAAAATACATTAATACAATATTACTAGACAATGTCTCTAATTTCTTAGAAGTAGATTACCGGTACTCGAATTTATGTTACCTATTATTGTATAAATATATTTGGTTCGAAATAAAGGTGAACAGTTTCACTTAATGAGTGTTTTGCTTAGATAAAAGGTAACTTTGAAATACACACCTATTACGTATAATCCGCAAAATGCTGGCTGATCTGATTCCCCGCGTAATTTACGCACCGCCTTTTTTGGCAGATTAAAAACTGCAAAAAAGTGCGTAAATTACGCGAGTAAATACGGTACTCGACTTTTTTTCGCAAAAGGTATCTCGAATAATTACATGACGATTGAAAACGATCTATCATCTCTATCCTTGGACCATTCAATCGTCCTACTATCGATTAATGTACAAGTATGTCCCAAGGAACATAGATTGGTATTATGTAATAAATACACAAATTGAGATACATTCAGGGATGGTTCTACAAATATTTCAATTTCACTAAAAACCACAGAAAATATAGATGAAGCTGTTAACGTCTTCACAACCCAAATAGTAAATGCGGTTTATAAAAGTATGAATTACACATCTCCACAATCTTTGGTCTATCCTGATTCTGTGCGTAACTAAGTAGCAATTAAAAGACAGCTGAGGAAACGTTGGATGCAAACAAGATGCCCAACTGATAAAGCAGCTTTAATAAATAGAGAGATTAGAAATATTAATTCGCTACTCCAAAACTATAAAAACAATTCATTTAGGGAATATATCACAAATTTGTCGCTAACGAAGGACAGTAATTATTCGTTATGGAGAGCAGTTAGGTATGGAAATAAACCAATATATAGAAATGAACGATAAAAGCAGTTAATGGTAGTTGAATTGTAGACGATGCTGCTAAAGCAGATCTGTTCGCTATACACTTATCAGGAATTTTTAAACCGCACAATATAAAATCGCCTGTTGAAAACGTTGTCCATGATTATTTAAATCAGAGTTCGAAAAATCCACCAAATAAAATCGATTTAACTTCGCCAGGCGAAATTAATGGAGTAATCAAGAAATTGAGTAACAAGAAGGTACGATCTCATAACGGGACGCATTAGCGTTAGTAATGTTAACCTATATTTACAATGCTGCTTTACGATGTTGTGGAAATTCACTGATGTTATGACGATTTTAAAATCAGGTAAACCTCCTCAAAGTGCTTCTTCTTATCTGCCAATTTCACTCTTATCAATTATGGCCAAAATTTTTGAAAAACTCTCAAAAAAGAGAATACAAAAGCTCATAGACAAGAAAGAAATAATCCCAAACCACCAATTTGGCTTCTGAACTAGGCATTAAACAGTACAACAAGTGCACCACCTAATTAACAAAATTGAAGAAACATTTGACGAAAAAAAAAAAAAGAGTTACTTCGGTTGTCTTTCTTGATGTACAACAGGTATTTGATAAACTATGGCATCCGGGAGTACGATACAAGTGCAAAAAAATACTACCAATTCAATATTACAATATTTCGAAATCTTACTCACAAGACAGATATTTCTGAGTTGTAGTATGTGGAACAGAATCATCTATACATAAAATTGAAGCAGGTGTGTACCTCAGGGAAGTGTACTTGGTCCTCTCTTATATTTATTGTTTACTTATGATATACCAGAAACAGATGATGCACTACTAGCAACTTTCGCTAACGACATGGCAATTATGGCAACGCACGAAAATCTAGAAAAGTCCATAGAAAATTTACAAGATGTGCTAAATAAAATCATTGACTAGCTGAACAAATGGAAAATAGGTAGTAATAAATGAAAATAAAAGTAACCACATTATTTTTAGAAAAATCATACATAATAAGTGTCGTATATCTGTAAATAACAAAAAAATAGAAACATATTCATCCGTAAAATATCTTGGAGTACACCTAGATGAAACACGTAGCAAAAATAACGGAACTTAATCTAAAAACGAGACAACTTCATTGGTTGCTTGGGCCGCATTCCCAATTACATTTTGCAAATAAAATATTGCTATACCATATGGTACTAAAACCAATATGGTTGTACGCAGCTGAATTATGAGGATGCGCTTCTAAAAGTACAGTGTGAATAGAATACAAAGCTATCATCAAAATAAGGTGCTACGATCCAATGATCAAGAACACCATGGTATGTGTCCAACCAAACACTACATCAAAATTTACAAGTGAAATATGTTACAGAAGAAATAAAGCTGGCGGTTAAAAATCACTTGTCGAGGTTGAAATGAAAATGCTCTTACAACGAATTTACTATAGCGACCAGCAAGTTGCAACAGGTTGAAAAGAAGGATCGTTATTGACCCCTAGTGTGATTTATTCAATGAATAAATTCGGGACCGGCTAATGATCTTGAAATTCACGATCCTATTAACACTAAAATCTAGTGAATGACACACTATTATATAGTCAGTTCTAGATACGAAGGAGAGAACAAAAAAAGTTTCATCGTGATTAAAAATAATCTGATTCGCTTTTACTGAAATACTGGCTCTAAACTATAACAGAAATTGTTCATGCATTTATCATCAAGTAAATAAATTAAAATTAGACTCTATAACATAAAATTGCATACCGATAGTCAACTGAGGTAACGGTGTGCCGGAACGTCGTTGTTGAGGGGATGGATTATTAGTTTCGTGAATGTCTTCACTGACTTTTTCTTCAGGAACTGTAAACAGAAAGACTTATAATTTATTATAATCATTCTGCAACATTTAACTTAACAGATTTAACAGTGGACATATTTTAAAAAATCGCGAAGTTGAAAATCATACATTTAACCGTTAACGAACAAATACAGTCACAAATCTAAAGTACAAAATAGAATGATACAGGATGCGGCGGAGATAAGTATCGAATTTCAAAATACGATTGCGCCCTCTCTATTCAATGTAGAGAAACGATTTTGTTTTGGAAAGAGGATGGAAGAAGGTTTTTTCTCCATTTAGTGATGAACCAACGTAGGTGAGACTGGTCGGTCGAGCAATTTTTTCGCGAGTTCCAAAAACGTTTCGCTTGTACGCCTAAAAAATTTGCGTTTATGGGGTCAAAAACTCCAGAGAAAAAAAAGTCACGTCTCTTCCTAAGCAAGTTAGGATCGTACCAAACATCGTTTGCTGCAGCCATTCAGTGAAGTCCGAGTCACCCCGCGCATATGCATGCGACAAAAATGAATTTGTTTGATCGCAGGTTCCCCCGAATACTTTCATTATGACTTAAACTAGCATCATGCGTACAAGATATTATATACCCAACAACAGCTTCTACCCGCTTTTAGCGAAGCAATGTTACCGAAAACTAAAACGAAACTAAACGCGATTCTAATCACCGACGAGGCGCACTTTTATTTGAATAGTGACGTCAACAAATATTAAATTTTAGGTATTGAAGCGACGAAAATCCTCGTGTTATTCAGGAGAAGCGCATTCATTCGCCCGAGGTTACCCTGCATAGATGGAAGTAGCGCCATGGCGTGTCATTGGTTCCAGTATTTTTTTTTTGAAGACACCGTTAATGAGCTGTTAAATGAGTTCCTACGACCTGAACTGGTAAGACAGCAATCACGTACATGGCTTCCAACAAGGCGGTGCAATGTGTCCTCCAGACGGCAAATGAAACGATGACTTGTTTGAGACGAATGTTTGACAACCGAATAATTTCGCGGGTTCATCAGATCTCTCGGTCTGCAACTTTTATTTTTTTTTTATTTTTTTTATGAGAGATATTTAAAGTCGATAGTGCATAAAAACAAACCTCGAAACCCAGAAGAACTGAAAATGGAAATTCGACGTCATTGCGCGGCTATTCCGACGACTATGATAAGTAAAGTTCGCCACGATAATTTTGTTTCACGACTTCGCAATTGTATCGAAAATGAAGGTCGTCATTTAAATGATGTTATTTTTAACACCAAGAAAGCATCGAATTAAATAAATATGTCAAAAAAAAAACCTTCTTTACCTCTAATTTGATAACAAAAAAAAAAAAAAATCCTAATACCGCTTGTTGTATGTTTCGCTATATTTTTTTGAAATATGTCACTTATCGACACTTTCGTAGGGTGTTCGGTGGTAAAAGGAAATGCCGCGCTAATTCGGTACACATTTCCTGAATTCTTTTCCGTTCTTTCGGCTAAGCTTTACGCAATATTCCAAGCACTTCAGTTTTTCTTGAACCAGGAAACAGACAATTCAGTAGTAATCTGTGTTCTGACTCTGTTGCGGCTTTAAATTCCATATCAAATGTTTTTAGTGATAAACAACATCCCATTGCGAAAGAAATAGTCAAACTACAAGTATCTGCCTCGCCTCGCGCGATATCATTCCTCTGGATTTCGAGTTATTCATGAATTCCTGGAAATGAGTTAGCCGACAGAGCAGCCAAAGAAGCCGCAGCGATTCTCCCCGTTCCAGACACTCCGGAACCAGCTTCAGACTTCGCTATCTAAAATTGGTTTTAGGCACACTATGGAAACAACAATGGCTGGCCATCCCGTATTCAAATAAACTTAGCCAAATTAAGCAGAATATCCGACACCATGGAAGACTCACCTGAGCCGAAGAAAAAACGATGTAATCGTTACTAGACTGCGGCTGGGACATACGCAACTCACACATGGCTACCTACTATGCAAAATACAACGGCTCCAATCTGCAGCATATGTGTAATTCTGATCTTTTTGTTCTTCATATCCTCATAGAATGTCCTCAGTTCAATTCCCTCATACTAATAACCTTCCCTCCTCCTTGTCTAATATCCTCTCTGATGACGACCCTCTTATCCTTTCGAACATAATCAGTTTCATGCACCATGCAAAACTATGCTACGCAATATAAATTCCGTAATTCGTTTATTTAATATATACATCTATATTTATCCGTGCCTCTAGCCGATAGTTGCTGTGCATGGCACGTAAATTTAAATAAATAATAAATAATTATCTCTGTCGCAACCTATATTAAAGAATGTTCAGATCGATTGCTTTAAGATTCACTTTAATTTCTTACATTTCTCAACTATCATATTTGATTTTAGACTACGAGTTTTAAACGCGACCTGTGTAAGTTTCGAAATATCATGACATTTTACACGTGAAATAATATATGCATACAAAAGAACGGTAACAAAATAAAATTATCCTAAAATGTGACACTCAAAGTTCAGTAATAGAGCCCAAAAATAATTTCTAAACGATACATTTATTGCAATATATACGACAGTCGCTGTTTTTAGATTTTAAAATGCTCAAAAGATACCAGAATTTTAGAAAATAAGGGAGCATGATATAAAATAGAAAAAAAAAAATATGGGAATATAAAAAACAAATCCTTTTTTTCAAATCCTAAATATTTTTTTTTCAGAACGATCTCTTTTTTTTTTTTTGACAATGCCAGCGCAATAAATTTCTTTATATTCTATCCATTTATTTTCTCTTGAATCTCCGTAATAATTTTTTCTCCAGTGTTATTTAGTATAATTTTTTTAAACAATAATTGAAACGGAAACTTTTAATGAAAAAGAATAATTTCAACTTTTACATAGCATTTTTCACACTGTTCACTTTTTTGAAATTAAAGAAAGTAACTATCTATCATTTCGCTCAAGATAAACTGAATCCGAATGCCGCTGCTGTCGAACATGGAAGCTAAACTGTTGCTCCGTATTAATATCGGAGATCATCATCATCATTATCTTCTCAACCATTCGGTTGGTGGGCAACAACCTATTCGTACATTTGGGCTCCCCAAAAAATAAAAAAAAAACAAACAAATAAATAAATAGAGAACAAAAAATAACTAATTTAGCAAATTATAAGGAATACGAAAAACAACAAGTGGAAAATGGAAAACATACAAAAACTTACGGAGACAGGCATTTTTTTTTTCAAACAGCGGTGTGCACACATAATGGATTTAAATTAATTTCTTATTCTACTTTTACTATTATTATTATTATTATTATTATTATTATTATTATTATTATTATTATTATTAAATTGGCTTTATGGTTTTTAAATGTATATCTTTATTAATTAATTCCTCACACATATCTTTCTTAAATTGTCGACCGTTAAAAAATAACGGAAGTGTGCAAAAACGATTAATTAAAAATATTATAAATGGCATGTATCACGCTGGTACGGCTGCTCGGTTGTCGGTGTTCCTTGCTGGCAAGCGGACGTACGTTGATGGTTTCGTCTTGGATTCTCGGTGAACTTAGGGAGAAGACGCGGTAATAAAATTATATTACTTCACCAATTTTATATTCTAATAATAATTATAAAACCGAGTTTCGAAGCCATGTGACTACTAACAACTTCCTGCATCGTGATTCTTTCGGTTGCGAGACGATGGTTATTTTGCCAAAAAGGTCGATATTGTTCCGCGACACTTGAAGACTAACTTTTTACTTCAATGATTTTTTAAAATTCAGTTTTTTCTTACGAGCTATCTCTCCTCTCTTATCTGATGTGCCGTTCCATTTATTTGCTTACCAACCACCGCTCGCATCCATCAAAGACGTAATCGATCCGGACACGATAACCCCCAGTCATCTACTCATCACTCTCTCATTAGGTTATAATTAATTGTTTATTTATCCATTTCTTTTTTTATTTTATTTTATTCTACCTTATTCTATCTTTATTTATCCATTTATTTTCATTACAACCTACGACGATAAAGCTAGTAATTTGTATTTTATTCGTACTTTATAATTTAGCAGATATTCTCTGTAGGGAAAACTTAATCTCCGTTAAGGTTAATTCACATAATGCAGCATATCGGGACAAAATTTTCTTCAACAATTTTTACATGTGCACATGTAGGTTTTTATGACACGACGCACTACTAACGAAAAGGAATACTTTGTCAATCTGTAGTGATAATAAGCTGACGACTCTACACATATCTGTATTATATTTCGGTTGCTGTTATTTGTAAAAATTTAAACTTTTTCAATTTTTTCACTTAATATTTTTCTACATTTTTGTATTTATTTTAAACTTATAATACACGTTAAGCACAGTTGATAAATTAACTAGTAAATTGTTCGATTAAAGTTTTTAAATGAATTCCGCTTCATGGTCTATCGACTTCCGATAGTACAAAAGTAAGAAAGGGGCTGCTATTATTATTATAACTATAAAAATGCAGTTTTCCGTAACTGTTACGTATTTTATAGTTACCCGGCAGCGCCAAATGTGTTAAAGTAAAAAACAAAAACAACAAAAAGTGCCAGCTTATACACCGTGACTAAATTAAATATAATCGCGTATACATTTTACCTGCTTTTTCTGCCGCTAGATCTACTTGATTTATCAATTCGGCGCATTTTATTTCCAAATGCCGTACTTCGAATCGTAGTTGTATCACCTGAAAAAATAGTAAATTTCAAAAAATTAAGTTTATTACAAAATTAAGATTATTACAAAAAAAAATATTAAAATTTTATTATTAAATAACACTAATTTAAAAAAAAAAAAAACGAATTTTACCGATTTATATATTCTACGCAGGAAACACATGAGATTTTTATTAGAAAAAACAAAAACGAAACGAAGATAAAAATGCACGCGTACAATTTTTATAAAAAATTATACTGAAAATTGGGCTCACAACTTTTTTTAATGATCGAAAAATCATTAATACTTCTTTCGTATTTATTTATTTATTTTTTTCAAATACCTCTTTATCAATAGATTCACAGAACGTATTTTTCTACATTGTTTTTATTGTCCCGGGTCTGCTAGTTTTTTTTCCTACCCTGGGCGCGCCAGCGGCCTTGACCTAACAACATGAAAAATTAAGAGATGGAATTAAATAGCCAAGCGGTCAGAAATGGAAAGAACAAAGGACAGTAGCAACGGAATAACTGAAGGCAATGGGAAGGAAAGGAATAAAGGGAGTAGGAAGACCCAAAAGTCGGGCGTAAAGAAAGAAGCGTTCGTTGGAGAATGCAAAACATTCAAAAAGGATATGATTTGAATTACAAAAACAAAAATGTTCAGTGCTTACCCCTACAGTTTCCCAGCTACGATGAATGTGGGATGCCGTTGAGGATGGGGAGTGCATTTTCGGGCCGACACATCGCACAATCAAAGCAGCTAAAACCCCGTTTTTGAACAAAACCGATATTAGAAAATGCTGAAATAGTAAATTTCACCTCCGTTGCTAACGTATGAAACTGTTCCTTTCCTAGCAGTGCAGCATTTTATCAAAATATGCAACATCAAAAGATTTATAGTCTCTTTCAAATAGACATTTCAGTTGATGTGCTAGAATATTAACGGTTTTCGATATTGTTCAATTAGGTGCGCTCTTTTTTTAGTTATTCTTAAGTCTCTTTGCATAGGTGAAGAATGAAAAGAAAATTGTCCACAAAATTCAGCTCCAATTCAACCGCGAGTTACCTCCTGCTTTCGTTTTTTCGTAAACTATGATTTCCTTATGAGACATCGGACATCTTTGAAAGCGTAATTTTTACAATTAAAAAGTTAAAGCAACTCAGTAATGCTACGAGAACTTTACAATATTAGAACACACACTTTAAATCTTATCAAAAAATCTATCACTAAGCACCGACTCTGGGCTAACATTTAAAAAATTGAACTAACTCTGAAAATTCATCTACGTGCGGTTATTTATTAGTCATGGGCGCGCGTACGACTGCGCACACGAAAACGACCTTTCTTTAAAAATACAAGCAAGGGCGTCGCCAGCCGATGAGCCATGGGGGGAAAGATGATAGAAAGAGGATATGAGTTATAGGAAAAATAAAATTTATAATTTGTAAAGGCTTAATATTTTATTAAACAAGAATAAAATTTTAATTAAAACATAATTTTCGTGGGTTTCTGGCAATTTTTTATAATAAAATTATAAAAGTCTTCCAAATTGTCCATGATTACGCGCCTATGAATACTCATCATGGCCAGTTGATTAAAAAGATTCAAGGCTCCAGGAGGCAGCTGCCCCCCTTGCCCCCCTGGCGACGCCCATCAGTACAAGTGATTACATTGCAAGTGATTTCGTGTGACGTGCACGCGTATCAAGGTTTTCTTTATCATCCGCTGATCTTACCACAGGTATACTACTATTGATCGGAAAAGTAGCGATGGTTAAATTTAAGTTTACATAGTTATATTAAAATTTTAAAGTGAACGTTGAGAAACTTATTATTTTGTGTGTGGAATCAAATAGACCGTTATGGGAAAGTAAAAGTGGGGGAAAGATTCTTCTCACAGTGGAATTATGATAAAAAAATTGTAGAAAGAAGTGGCAACAGAAATGGAAGGTACATTTATTAATTTATTTATTTATTTATTTATTTTTTTAAAGGAACGACATCAATGTAACTATTGGAATTACCGTTTACACCATCAAGGCCTACTTTTATTTGCTTTCAGTGTTACTCCGGGAGTCTTGTTTTCAGACTGAAATATCTTAATATTGTCGTGTAAATTATATCCGATAGGACCCTCCCTTTTAAACAATATGATATTACAAAAAAAAAAAAAAAATCAACAACTTTATCTGCTTTTCTTGGATGACACTGTTTCTTTTTTTAATTTCTCTATTTCGAGCATAATATTCCTCATAAGCGCATCTTACCGCCTTTCCCGCACACGGTAGCCGATAGTTTTCTTTGCGTTCCATGTTCTAGACTGCAGTATGGACTCGTCAAATATATCATTAAAGGATCATCTCCTATAACTCGTACATATTAGTATTTGGAATTACTGTTTTATCTGTCAATTTCGATCAAACAAAACTTTAGTATAATTCTCGGTTCATTTTGAAGCACCATCATTATTATAACTATTTGGTGTTTTTATGTATTCGAAAACAATGTAACCACTAGCAGTACAATGCGTATAGTCGTAAACGCAAGACTAAATAACGACAGCCTTGTAATAGAACGATCTGCCTCATTTTTTCTGTTCAAGTAAATATGACTTTGAACTCAAAAGAAAAGATCATCTGTTTTGGCTCCAGTTTAAATGCATTCCGATGCAAGAGTACAAGAGAAATATACATATATATATATATATATATACATTTATACACTGAAACTGGCTAATCTGCATTAATTTATCGTTATAAAAAGATAACTAATTTCTTGTCACGTATGAGATTTTACTTTGCCGCGAATGGAGATATCAAGTGAAACAAGAACACTCCAAAAAACCTGTTAGTATCGAAATGAGCTGATGTCCAAAGAAGTGAGTCCCAAGTCATAAAGAAATAAAGGGCAACGAAATCGCAGATAAATTAGCAAAGAGATCGAATTCGACTAATACCGAAACCATAATAACCGCAGATGATCTAAAGACTGAAAATTATAATATTATGGAATGCAGAACGGAGATCGACCTCATCCACAAAACATATCAGAGGCATAAAAAAAAAAAAAAAAGGATCGAAGAATAAAAGTCATCTGATTGAAAATCGCGAAAAGAAGAAATACTTTTAACTAGATTAAGCCTCGGTGAAACTAATGTAATAACCCGTCCATACACCTTTTCAATAACATACCGCCTTCATCCTGTCCCTTCTGTAACACTTCTCAGCTTACTCTCCGACATATCCTAACAAGTTGCAATAATTTATATCGCGCCAAAAATTTAATCTATCCTCAAACCTATCCCAATTACTACGTAATAGATCTCTTCCTATTCCTCAAAAACTGTAATTTATATTATACTCTGTAATTAATAACATAGGTCTTGATAACCTCATTGAATTTTAAAAAAAAATAAATGTGCCTATTTTACGCGTGAAAACATGATGAATCCACCAATTTCTCTCCCAAATAATATGCCAAACTAATTTGAAATATATATATATATATTTTTTTTTTCGCATCTGAGACCGATTAATATTTCTCCTCATTCCTTTGTATTTTATCTTTTATATAGAAAACAATTATCCGTTCATTCTATACTGTAGCAATACAGACTATCTTTCTCACAGTCGGTTGATCTGATAAAGCACTCCTATTAAATTTATAAGTAAAATTTCGGACACTGTGAATTAACGTAATCATTAAAAATAAAACCAATCTCATAAAGGGAAGCCCCGGCATATTTATCCCTCCCTATTTTCCAATCGTCATTCGCATTACAGTATTATTCAGCCGATTTCTCGTTCCCTGTCCTGGCTCCATTCTATTCCTTTCGGTCGTCGCTCTTCCATTGTCTCCTTAATTCGTATCCGGATCAATCATTCCCTCCTCCCCTCATCTCGTTTTCGATTTGCTCAGTCACCATCTCCCCTTATTATTCTCTTTATGATTGCGATCCTCCTCGTATATTTGATGTTGATCACATTTTCTTTGAGTGTCCTGCTCTTCGTAATGAACGCTCCTCCCTTTTATACAGTCAGCTCTTGTCATTAGGTCTCCCTACTCCCTATAACTCTTCCTTTATCCTTTCCTTTCCTTCATCTTCTGCGGTGTCCGCACTGTTGCCATTTGTTGCGTCCATTTCGGACCGCCTAGTTATTTAGTTCGTTAGCTTAGTGTTTTTCCTGTTGTTGGGCCAATGCCGCTGGCGCACCTACAAAGAAAAAAAATGGGGGGAGGCCAATTTAACACAATATAAAACAAATTATGATGCGGCCAAGATCATTATAATTTAAATTATCTTGCTCATTTTGTTTCCAACAAAAAAAAAAACAAAAAACAAAAAAAAACAACTTTTTAATTATCCGCGTTACACACGTCAACAATCTTAGAATTTCTTGACCAAAAGTGGTTAACTAAGATTATACTAATGCTTAATGTAAACATGCGAATAGTATATAAAAATACAAAAAAAAAAAAAAAAAAATCATTCGAACTACCTAATACAAATATATGGTGTATCAAAAAAGTCAATAGGGTGATTAATTCTAAAAGAAAAACGAACAGAAATAATTGTTGAACTAATTAATTAACTAATTTCAGCGTCTAACATACGAAAAAAGGTAATTAAAAAGTTTAGTTCAGCTGCATAATTAAATTATTCAGACTACTGAACTACTGACTAAGTGATCACTCAATTAAAAGTATTAGTTTAGATGAATTACAAAAATCGACCTTATATATAAATTCAAGGCATAAAAGTGGATAGATCACGGCCGCTAGTAGCGCGGCTGCTCACAGGAATAAGTTCAGAATTTGAAAATTTTCTTACGTGTAATTTAAAAAAGAAAGGCAAATCCTAGAAAAGCAAATGCATAATTTCTACCTTTCTTTTATTTTTTTAACCAACGGGCGTGATACTTTTTTTTTTTTTATTTTTTGTAATTTGGCAGGCGCCATTTGAGTAACAACTAATCGGATTTCGGCGAATCGGTAAAATTCATCGAAGGAAAAGGTAATTTTCCGAAATACGTATCGTGTGCCCATGCCTAGGGATGTATGTATATAAACAGTAAAGCAATGGTAATGATTAATAGTAATAATAGTAATAATAATAATAATAATAATAATAATAATAATAATAACGGAAAGAGAGAAGGAAAAGACAAATAGAGAGGAAATTTTTTTCGGTTTTATGCGAAGAAAAATAGGTGTCGGAATGAGTGGGTGGTAATCTGCGGCCTGCGGTAATGGGCAATAACACGTACGATGAACAGAGTAAGTCCGCATCATAAGCTAAATTCAGAATATCGCGCATGAGGAGGACCCCCTAGCATGGTGTGGGGGGGCGAACGCATTCCTGAATTTCCCTTAAACTGGCACAAATCCATTATTCATTTCATTCCTAGTCAACCATTCTTCCTTAAACTGCAATTTCGTCTCTGTCGCCGTTAACGGTCCAACTGCTGCCACCGCCCGGCCATCGTCTAAACCGTTCCCGCGCATTTTCGCTCCTCGTAATAATTGTTTCCAACTTTAACCGGTATTTTCACCAATCGCCCCAATCCGCGACATTGCAGAATTTTAACACGGGCGCAGAAGAGAACCGTTGACGACGAACGGGAAGACACAGCGGAACCGAATAATTTCAAAACATTTCTCTTTCACTAAAATTAAACCAGATGAAGTTATTTTTGCGTGCTAAAATTATTTATTACGTATTCGGCCGTTAATTTGAATTTTTCATGAAAATATAAACGCTAATTTGCTGTTTTTTTCTCAATTTCTACCACTTGAAAAAAAAACACCATTAATGTTCTCCCGAAAATTACACCGAAAAAATTTTACATGTAAATTCATCGAACTCCACACACTTCGTCGTCTAGTAAGTACCGCGAATCCTAACATATTTCATGTATAATTCCCGAGAAGAACGTACAATTTTCGTTTTCCCTTTTGTTTTGTTTTTTTTCCCCTGTTTACTCAAACGATATATTTATTACGTGAAATAAAAAACAATTCGCAATACTATGCGAGTAAATTTACGCGTTGATTAACCAAGTGTATAGGTTAATAATACAAGAGCAAAAACACGATAATAATAATAATAATAATAACGGCAAAATGAATAATGACGTTGCAACTTCCATAATTATTTCGCTACCTCCGTGGTCCACTCTATGCGCTCATCAGCGTGCTGGTTCCGGTTTAACGACTTTTCTCCGTGATCTATACGTAGCCGGCGTGTTTTGCATCGTTTGTGCATCGAAATATGATAAAGCAGATTTTTCCACGCGTTAGCGCTAACGCATCACCTGGGGAATATTAACTATCTCTATCTGGCAGGTTTCCTACGAATTCGAGAACATTACTAAATCGCGGATGCGCGGGTTTAAACATATAAGCCATTATAGTTTGCCAGAGATCCGGGGGCCAGATCTGCTTTCGCATTGGTCCCTCAAAAATTAACCACCTTCTATGTTGCGTTCAGTCTCGCTTAATGTCAAATCACGAACGGGTGTTGCAGTATATGACTCGATTGACATTCTTCCACCGACACAGAATGGTAAAAAGTTAAATGGCAAATCAATGTACCTGTGTGTTCGCCGATTTCACATTCATTACAAAAAACCCCTTCCAGGTTCCAGGGGGCCTTGATCTTGTTTAGGGTAGATTTTTTCCGCGATTAAAATTCATACAGTCCGTTTATAAATATCTGATTCCCCTACGATTTTCTTTATTTCTCACAATTACCGGTCATCAAATCGATTCAAATATTAAATAATCACATGAAAAACATAAACCGATTTTATCCTTAATTGCTAGCTATCGATGTAGACAATTAGAAATATTTTTTAATAGAAGGGCGCTGCAATTTATACTTTAGCCAACTACCGCCGCGGCGCAGTTGATTGGGCAGTGGTGTTTCGTTCGGGTAGAACTTGGTTCGAATCCTGCTGGCGCACATTGCAATTTACAAAAATTTCACTTCCGCTGGGTTAATATGTCCATAGTTGATACGCAAAAAAAAAAAAAAAAACAAACAAAAAAAAACCAAAAAAAACAACTTTATAGGGGTAGAAAATCTGGTATTTCTTAAATATAGAGATCAATAAAAATGCAATTCAATTAATAAATGTGGAAACTAAAAATGATCGGTTCAGTGAGATAATAAATAACAGTTTCAAGGATTACGAGCTATTTACGATACCATTAGACAAAAAAATGAAACGCGATATTCAGAGTAGCTTATTATTGTGCAAATAGAGATATTTCGCGAGTTTTTCACCTGCAAATTGCAGAAATAGACGCTGTTATAAAGAATAATATAAATAAAAAGATACTGGTTTTATTAGATTAACTTATCTCGATTTGGGGGAAAATATACTCAAAGAGAATGTACAATATGGAGTTGTTTTTTTTTTTGTGTTTTTTTGTTTTACCATTTGGCTCCTGACGAAATTCTATGAATAAATAGAAGCTGGACAATGTATGTGTATAAAGGAAAATCCGATCTATTAAGCAATTTTATGTATTTGCAATCTAGTCCTAACAAACATGGCCGCGACGCTTTAACATAGCCCACCAATACCGAAAGAAAATGAGTAGAAAATTAAAAACTGTCCATACGGAGCGCAACTGAACAGCAAACGAAAATGAGTAAAACCGAAAAAAGAAAAAGGAAAAAAATTAAAAGGAAACAACTCAACCGAAGGAACAAATCTATTTTCGGCAAGTAGAACACGTACGTATTAACTAAATAATTATACGGTTCGTATTTACAAATTTGAACATAATTACTAATGTACGGTGTCATCAGTGAATATATACAGTATGGCGGATATATTCCAATAGCCATTAATTCATTAATCAAAGTAATTCTACTATATTCAAACCAATCACAACTAAAAAAACAAATGATTAATGTCCAAACTGGTACTCGTATGATTAATTTCGGCATGGAAGGCCTACTACAGAAAAGTTTTGCGACACTCTAGAATGACCCGAGCGCAGGGCTGCCTGCAAATAACCGTAACAAATCTATGAACTATACCGGAACTAAAGACGAGATGTGAACAAATCAGGGCAAAGATTGTTGAATAACCCTATATGTTCTACCTATATTGAGACAAGAATCTATAGAAGCTCGCCAGTCTACTCTACTATCGCTTTTAATTTTCTCCATTAAGTAGTCGGTATTTAAGATATATGAGTTAATTATCAGGAGGTTAGAGAGCAGATTGAGGAATCAGAATTGTACGATAATTTTTAAGAGGGTACCGCCGACCATCTCTTCCTTTTCGCTCATGGTTCCCTGACTTTCCTTCTCTTAAACGCTCTACAATTTCTACTATTTTCCCGCCTTCGCTTTTAGTCTCCTTCTTACGTTATTTTTTCGGTTTCCATCTGCATCTACTGCATTTTGTCGTTTTCTTCACTCCACTTCCATATACTTTCCCTCACTGATCATACCTTTCATTTGAATGCGCGGCCTTCTCTGTTGAGCAGTCGTCCTCCTGTTCTTCTCTATTAAAACCTGATATTCCTATTCTTTATAGTGCTGCTTGTATTATTTCACTTCCTTCTACTTCTGTTATTTCTGTCCTTGAATTATTTTTATCCACTGTCCTTAAACGCGTAAACGTATAAATTTATTTTTTTCTCCTTTTCATTTCTTGGGCTAATGTGCTCGTTGACAAACTCATTACAATAAGGAAAAAAAGAGGGGTGACATGTGAACATATTTGGAAACGAGATGGTAGATCAATTAGCAAAAAAATCATACAGGACTCTAAAAATTAAATTGAGAGAAATACACTACTACGTTGATCAGAGAAAAAATATTTGGAAGTAGGGGATGATATAAAGATATCAATCAAAGTATAATTTTAAAAAATTCACGAGAATCCGTGATATATAAAAAATACGAGTATATAGAGATAGACTAAAGTATCATTTTGTACACGGGCTCATCTAGACAGGATGAAAATAATTAAGAGCAACAGATGCCTTAATTGTAATACAGAAAGTACACTGGAATGCCTAGTGTAGTAGGGCCAGAAGTATAAAAGCATTTTGGTGAGAAAATTACTGCCTAGATTTTGTACGTTACCAATACTTATATAGTACAATTTGTAGGGTTTCGTTTTTTTTTATGAATTTATTACGAATAACAAAACTGATTTAAAGGAAAAAGAAGAAGAAAAAAAAAACTTATAAAAAAGAGAAAAAACAGAAAGATGAAAGAATAAATAGAATCAATAAATCTGCCTAAAAGGCGAAAGCCGGGTCATTTAAAAAAAAAAAAGAAATAATAACAAAAAACAGTTTCGCGAATAGGTAATCGTTTTACTTTAGTTAATATCGACTTAAGCGCTTTAAAATTAAAAATCTCGTCTCCGTTACGATTACATAGTCGATATATATTTATAATTGTTTCATTCTCATTACGATCATCCAATCCTTTTACGTTTAAATTCACAATTATTTGTTTTCCAGTCTGATATCGTTTTTGAACATTTTTCCTTTCTATTTTTTTAAATTCCTTCCTTATATCTCTCTGCAGTAATAAAATTGTCACAGTCTAGTTCACCACTACTATATACGTAAAAGCTGATTTTAATTACGGGATGTTTTGTTTTGTTTTGTTTTGTTTTGTTTTGTTTTGTTTTGTTTTGTTTTGTTTTGTTTTGTTTTGTTTTGTTTTGTTTTGTTTTTTTTATACGTGCGTCGTTCTCAACTAATTAATGCATAATTTCATTTATTGTACAGTAATTAATTTTGAACACCAATTTTAAACAGTTATTTAACTATTTTTTTTTTATCAAATACCCCGCGACGCGTTTCAAAGACAAAGCTTTTCATGATCACGGGAGCGTGATCATGAAAAGCTTTGTCTTTGAAACGCGTCGCGGGGTATTTGATAAAAAAAAAATAGTTAAATAACTGTTTAAAATTGGTGTTCAAAATTAATTACTGTACAATAAACGTAAAAGAAAACAATGAGTGAAATAAACAGATACAGTAATTTCATTTGCCTATACTTCCTTTTAAAGTTTTTTTTTTATTTAAATCTCATTACTCCTAAAAACAGTTCAGTTTGCAACGAGCGTAAAGAGGCTGAAGAAATTTCGTTCGTTATCGGCTACATTCCTACTTTATTTTCGGGTTAAATGATAAAAATGATTACGTTAATGTTCGCGTACTGAAGGAATTAGTCTCGATGAATTGTGTTGCTTATTTACGATTTGAACATAATTTCCTTTTCACTGAATTCTCGTCATACTTATGCGTAAAATTGTATTTTTCGAAATTTCTATCCATTATTGTTCTGGCCGAAAAACTATTGGGCCAGACAAGAACCATGAGAAACTGACGTGCTTTGAAACATGCATGATTCAGACTTAGGCCTTGTTAGTACACTCTTTGTTACAACAGTTCATAATATTACAATGTTTAGATTACAATTTTTTTTTCCTAACAAAAACAGTCGGTATTTCTAATCAACCATATAAAAAAAAGGGAGAGGGGAATCTCCAAATAAACCGAATCGAAAAAGTGAATAATAATGCGATTTTGACGCCCGCAAATTTCATTCCTCGATTTTCCGCCATCTAACCAACGTAAAATGCAGAGCAAACCGAACAAAGTATAGAGTATCGAATGTGACCATTTCTTATCCGAACAGACTGTACTCCGAGAAATCATTATAAATTTTTGCTACACATACGCATATTTTGTTTTTCGAGAAGCTGCAATTGCGGCGCCCTATTCATCATAAGTCACAGTAAAATCATACAAATTTTAATAACTCTGATCGCCTCAAAATAATGGTATGAAATTAAATTATATGATAATGCTACGTAACTTACGGTTGATACAACGTCAATAGGTTAAAGAACTTGCACATATTAAGAACATCTTGAAATATATGTGTCTAATAAGACCTTACACAGTGACCTAAGAATTCTATTTGTCGAAGAAACATGTAAGAACGGTATCAAAAATTCTTCAATAAACTGCAATTTCATAATTTAAATGTCAACATGATATATTGAGGTATGTCCGGAAGGATACATATCCGCGGATGCGTATTCCGCAGCGGAGTTGATAATGTAACTTTGACCACAATTCCCCTGATACGTATCTGCAACTCCGACCCAACGATAACAAAACCAAGATTCGCACGGTTTCGCTATAGCAGCTAAAATATTGACCCCTTAAACGGAACAAATTCTACGCACCTTTTTCCTATATTTTCTGTATATTTTTTCCTGGTAGCAATTTCAACAGGGGCGAAAAAAAAAACAAAAAAAAAACCACAATTTGGCCTATATCTTTTTTATACTAAATACGTTGTGTCATATTAAATATAGTCGTCTAGGCTTAATCGATTTTAGAAAGATGATGAAAAATAAAATTTTCCAATTTTAAAAAAACATTTTAAAATGTAGCTTAGTTGCATTTTATGTATTTTCTCTCATTTTTGTTTAATTTAGGAGATTAGGCTAAGTTTTACAGAAAATTCAAAAAAAAAAAAAACAAACAAATTTTGCCTGAAACAATAACGTTAAAAAATATCTGATTAATTCACTTAACGGAAAATCAACAACACACGCCAGCGCTAATAAGTAGTTTACTACTGCATCAGTAATTTCTGCAGCACCGGACTTGTTTAAGCAACTGACACGACGTAATAACACCGGTAAAAGTACGCTGCGTCGACAGTTCGTGTAAACGACTGTCAGTGTTGGGGGGGGGGGTACTGTGTATGTAAACATCGGATGATCCATACGGGTCCCCCCGATGGATACGTACAATGCAGTTCCGGAACCTACGATTTCATTCCGGATCCGGAAAAATAACGAACTTACTGATCACTCTATGCCTACTTCCAGCAAGTTCAGCTAGAAAACCAAGAGATGCTGCTACTCCCGTTACTTACACTGTACAATAAATGTAGTATTTTAATAATTTATTTTTCGTCGAGCGTAAAGTCTGTTCTATAATCGATACTTAAGTTTCTCAATAGAGAGATTGAGACATATATCACCTTTTGAATAACTAACAAAATACACAACAACAACGTTTATGGTATGCGTACATCAGAGACTGTGTTAAAAAATAACTAAATAAATAAATTTTTAATTTAATATTATACAACGGCTACAACACATTTATTCTTCGAAAGTAACTTACTCTTTCCGATGCGAACGGTTGCCTTTTCCGATTTTCCAAGTCTTTTTCCATCGCAGCAACTTCGATCTGCATCGCTTCTAAAGATTTTTTTTCTCTTTCCAATTCATTTTCTAACTTCCTCCGGCATTTTATCTGTTCAGTGAGCCTTACTGTTAAAAGTGAATAAAATCATTAAAAATTAAGGCCAATAATAATTAACAATTGTATAACAACAAAATACTACATTAAAAAACCAAAACACGTCTTTAGCAACTTGTAATATTTTTTATTAATACTGCGATCAAGTTTTCAACTACCGACAATCTCGAATTAATATTTCTTTTTACACTATAGCTGATTTTTATTACTATTAACATATCTCTTTACTAATAAATAATCATCATCAACTACAATGGTATAAAATGTTTTTTCACAACCGCTAATTTGTAACAATTACAAACAGGCCCGCCACGTAAACTTTGGAGGCCCGCGACAAAAATATGATTGGGGCCCTCTTAAAATTAAACAAAATATTAAATATTTTTCAAAACTCACTAACCTAGAGTACTTTTGCAAATACGAGTAAATAAATAATAATAAATAATAATAAAAAAAATTAAAAAATAAAATACTCCTATCAATACCCATTCGGATTTTACATTGTAGATTTTAGACTTCATATTAAATAATACAAATGTACTATAATTAAATGAAGCGTATGGCAAGTATGGTGTGAAGTGAAGCTGAGAGATGAATGTGAAGTTAACCTATGAATAATGATAAGTTGTTTACAGAATTCATTGAAAGCGAATGGCCCAGGAACAACTTCTTCAACATTGCAACTGCTTAATTTAATCTACGAAAAATTAATTTTTTCCAAAAATATGTATATGCTTACGTCTTTTTATTGTTGTTATACCTATCAGTGTCGCTACTGGTGAACGAGGCTTTAATAAATTAAAAATCATAAAAAATATTTTAAGGTCCTGTGTATGGGGGGGAGGTCAGTCCCGTTTGATGACGTTATCAACAGAACGAGAATTGGCAGAAAATTTACGACGATGTAATTGACGAATTTGCAGAAATGCTTTCAAGAAAGATAAAATTTGAAATATACAAAAATTAATTAAAATTGTTACGTGTTTATCAAGTAGATAGACGAGTAGATAAACAATGTATTTACATTTGGATTTCTGACTAAAAACGTAGGGATAAAAGGGTATTTTAACTTTTTAGGTTTTTGGGACCGCCTCTCATCTGAGGCCTGGGGCAATTAATCCCAGTTGTCCCCCCTTTGTGGCGGGCCTGATTACAAATTTAATGTGAAGTTATGGAAACGCAATTATAAAAAGAACAAGTCTATTTTCACTTCGCGAGCTGTCCAGCTACTGAGATTTTTTTTTTTTTTTAATTGTACCGCTATTAGCAATCTCGTAAATAACAAAATTTATTCCATTCAACAATGTTCCGTTTGTATTTTGTATCGTAAAGCTACACGTAAGTTGTTCTTGGTCTCGGCGAGCAGAAAGTGTTGCAGATTTTTAGGATTTCGTACACATATAGTGTACGGAATCCGAATAAAACGGCTTAGAAACGACAAAAAATATCAACTAAAAATCAATAACTCACGAACGGTTTGACTTACAAACTTCAAAATTGCATCATAAATTACAATTAAAATTCTCTTTAAATCCACAACTTCAAAGTAACCGACTACTCTAGGCTGCAAAAAATGCCCCCAAGAAACCCGTTAAGAAATGGAATTTCAAACGATCTCAAAAAACACTCCTAAAAAAATTATCATCACCAGATATAAAAGTGAAATTCAAAATATAAAACAAAACGCTAAAGCTTTTTCATAAAAGCAAAAAATTACGATTAAAAAACATTCGAACCCCAAAAACAGCAAAAAATTATGTTCACGTAAGTAATAGCCCCCAAGTAAAAAAGTTGAAGAAACCAAAACGTATCTCAAACATATGCTCATATGGACCGTGTTTTACCGGAAAACTATAGACGAGCTTACAACTTTATATTTAGGTTCTCAAGGCGCCGAAAAGTCAACATTTTTTTTTTTGTTTTTCGGGTAAGCGATATATCGGTGGAAAAATTGCTATTTGCAGGGAACGAAACCATATTTCACTTCCCTAATAAAACTTTCGAAATCCAGCTACCGTGGCGCAGTTGGTTACGCAGTAGTGTTTTATTCGGGTAGTGTCGGGTTCGACCCTCGCTGCCATATATCGACACTTTCAAGAATTTCACTTACGCTAGGTTAATGTCCGTAGTTGACAAGTCCAAAAATAAAAAAAAAAAAAAAAAAACTTTCGAAATTGGCGAAAAGTTTAAAAAAATCGCAAAAAATGACGCGTAGCCCTCTTTGTGTCGCGAAAAATCAGACTTCTCTGTTTTGGATTTAGTATTATGTAAATGTAAATTATAGTTATCTCTAACTTAACATACGGAATCATCAGCGTATGAAATATCATGCTTGATTGAACGTGTGTCTTCATATTTATCGTAACTTTATAAGAGGCGCGATTTTTTTTTTGTTTTTGCGAAAAAATAAAATCTTCCGAAATAAATCGGAGTAAGAAAAAATAAGATGTTTCACCGCCTCTTCTAACTGTGTACAACAGGATCAAAGTATTTGTCTATTTAATGCTAACTCGACAATATTAAATTGACGTAATTAATTGCCTTTGTGAGGGAGAGATGTCGGTTTTTATTTCATAGGAGCTAATTCGTTCCAATGTGAATACTTTGTATATACGTATTATTATATAGAGAATATTAATTTAAGCAAACGTCACCGCTATGTTGAATATTTTAAGAATTTATGACAAAAATAAATTTAACAATGAGTTTGAATAATAAATACATTTTAATAATTAACAAACTCGCGCAAGGGGAGTCGAAATTTCTTTTTATTACATTATTTAGCAGTTAAAATTTCATCGAGTTTTGTTTATCGGGAGTGCGGAGATATTTGAGCGTTAGTGTGTACGACACGGAAGTTTTTTACCTGCTCGTATTCTACATTCGTTTCACATCCGGCACCATAATTGATGGTACGGATTACTTTTCGGTTCTTTTTAGATTTTTTAGTTTTTTACTGCGGAATTATTATTATTATTATTTTGGTGGAAATAAAAATTTCTATTTTCGATAAAATAGGAAATACACCTACGTTTAATTTGGCTGCGTTAAAATTAGAAAGCTGTTAGATACCGGATGTAGCAGTCACGACTATGAAAGTGATTCCGATGAAGTGGGCTGCGGAGGAAAATATTTTAAACACAGGTACTGAGCAAGAATCATAGAAGAACAACGAAAATGTGTGTTACATATATAAAAAAATGTTACTTATTCAGAATACATCAATTACATAATTTTATCCTATATGATGAGAATCAATAAAAACAAAATAGTTGCTTTTTTTCAATTACCGTAATACACGTGTTCTAAACAGGTAATTTAGAAATTACACAATTTTAGTCAGAGTGCAGTTTATTTACGCGAGTAGTGCATCGAATTTTTCTATTGTTAAAAATACGAATTAGGGGAAATATTAATAATGTCGTAACTTGAAGTATTATTTCTTATTCGGAAAACGTCGTACGATAGTGTACGCTTAATGTTAGTCGTAAAATTCAACTGAAAAACAAAAAAATATTATATATAAATCGTGTAAAATTTGTTCTCTAACGGTGCATATTACACAGTACGCGACTTTTTTTTATTACGAATTAAACGTGATATATGCAATGTTACTCTGGATACGTGATGTCACCAAATTCGTTTTTATCCTCATATTGTCGTATTTAACGAGTAATTTTTTGTTTAATTTTTTTACATACGAAAGTCTCATAATCGCCATGCATTTTCTTTTCATTCATCTATTTCATAAATAATTATTAATTCTTTTTTTTTCTCTTGTTTGGGTTTTTTCTTGGGCTTGTCAATAATAGGCGATTACCCATCAACACGTGTACATAGCAGCAATTAGGAGTAACAAGGAATGGAATCTGACAAAGAACCCTATTATACGAAGAATGGAGAAACAATGACAATCAAAGTCGAAAAATGATATGCATCCTGAAAAGGAAAGGAAAATGACATTGCCGAAAGTAAAAAGGAGTTAGCTGTGTCCCATATCATGGCCACATCTGCAATTACAGAGCCCACAGTACCAACGGACAAAGGAATCTGGCTACAAATAATTCGGGGAGAAGAAGAAAGACGGGATGTTTAAGAAGCAGTTAAAGTCACCAAGCATTATATAAAACACAGCGCTTAGCGTCCGTAAACATTAATTCATTGAAGAGTATAAAATAATTCGAATTTAATACTCGAATTCGCTCTTTTACAATTCCTATTTCAAAACTTCTTCTTCTTCTTCTTCTTCGAGTCCCGACCGTTCTCGATCGTAGGTGACCTTATTAAAGAAATCTTTCGTATGCAAGGCGGACTAATTACTCGCACGCCGTAATAATTTTTGTTTTCGCTGTTTTTTTTCTTTAAAGTTGCTGAAATTATTTTTACTTATAAGATCCTATATTTTTTTACGTCAATTATACGCTGAAATTAATATATCTGAAATAATTTATAACATTAACAAGGTTACAATAATTCAAAATAAAAGAAAAATTATTATTTGTAAAGTTCATTATCTGAGTAAGAAAACCGATACATATAGAAGCAGTATATCTCTCGATCTACGTTGGCGCGAATAGTTTGTTTTTTGTTTATTTATTTATTTATTTCTTTTGGGGGGGGGGGGTAAGGGGCTCATCAATTATAGATAATAATCAAGTGCAAATTTACCTATATTTTCAATGTGTGGCTGCAGGATACGAACCAGGTACCACCCAAACGAAAAACCACTGTCTAACCAACTGATAGTCTACAAATGAATAGTATTTTATATTTAATAGGGAGAAGGGGATTATCTGTAAAAGTTAAACTCGATTTTACGAATAATATTACCAAAAACAGATTTTTAATAAAACGATAATTTAATAATTACGAAACTTTAGCGGCAGCTACACCCAGTGTCTGTGTTAATACTTCTCTATTTATTATACAAGTTTCAGGTAATAAACAGCTTACATTTTTAATTAGATTACGCAGTATCTAGTATGAATCCTAGGACATTGTTAGCAAGTATCGTTATAATTCGCCAAAAAACTCTTAAAGAAGACTATTTAAAAAATTCGTTAAATAACAAATGATAGTGCAACGAACACCTTAGAACGATATACGTCGGTGTGTCTATAGGCGTACACTTTACTTTTTCAATTTATATAACATCCTATCATCACTTTATCCTCTTCACTTCAACGTAACGTTATGTACTAGGTTTATTCTTGTTTTATATTGTTTCGGTTGAATTTTTTCTCAACAACTTTTTAGTTTCGAGTATTTGTCCGTTCTTTCTTTTTCTCAACCACGTACACACGCACACCAACAGAATCGTATACACAGAGCAGCGGTTAATCGGAATCAATAATTCAACGGCCTAATTTACATTTAACATCCGTTACGCCTAAACGGTGCTCGAATAAATCATTCCTTTGAAAGATTCGACAGGCCCCATTGACGTGTACTTAATTATTTTCCTTCTATACGGAACTGTAAGGCCCGTTGCCTGTTCAAGCGAAGAATATGAAATTTGAAATGGAGGATGAAAATCAATTCAAGTACTAGTATACATTTAAATACATCGCCAGCTCACTCGAACGAAAACGGAAAAAGTATTTACTCGTTGCATAGCGACTTTTTTAAAACACATTCGACCCACTCCAGTGTTTTTTATTGAAAATTCTCGAGATTTAAATATTTAGTGGTTTTTACGTTATTCAAATTTATACGTTGTTTACTTTAACGTTCACTATTACTTGTTTGCTTTAAATTACATTATTAATAATTGGCTCTTGTTTAGTTAAACTTATTAATATAATCAAAAGTGAAGTAATTAACTAAAGTTGTCAGTAATTAAGATTTTTTTTTTTTTTATATATATATAATATGAAATCTAATAGTTGCAAAAACGTGATTTGAACGAATAGGCCGATTTTTTTTTATAATTTCATGTTTTATTCATTACTCTTTTCTACACGTACATTTTTCTAGATTCTATTACTACGTAATATAGTGCTCTTCATTTTTATTATTTTTTGCGTGCGTGTGTAGTTAGGCTTATTAACTTCAGAAATTAATTCAGAGCACTGTTAACTTTTTAAAAAAGTTTTCAACGACGACACTTGAAACAAATAATACGACTAATAATATAAGATTATGCTAATATATTAAAAGGTTTATTGGTGCATCGTAAAAAAAAAAAAATCTTTTGTAATTAACGTGTACTCCCCCATTATATTAGTACATTTTTGGCAGCGAAAATAAATTTTTTATTACTTCTTTTGTTGACATCTCCACCACCTTTGACAATGTCCACCTTCCTATTCTCGTTGACTGCTCTCTTTTAACCACACCGCTCGCCTTTCTTCCCTCGTTAGTGTAATCTTTTCAATTGTAGAACGGAACTTTTTTTCCTCTCCTCATTTCACATAATATTTCACGAACGATGCCTTAGCTCAACTCTGTTAAAATTTATACTTTATCAATACAGCTTTCTTACCCATAAATTCTCCTTCATTCTTCTTCGCCAACGACATCCTTATCTACTCGTTCGATCATAACTACCTGCTACTAGCTTTTATCTGCAAAACTCAAATCCTCTGTAGCTGTCTTACACTCTTTATCCGTTTGACTCCTCTTTAAATAATCTAATCTTAAATAATAATTCAACCTCCATTTCCTGATATTTAGGAATTTTTCTAGATACTTATCTTTCGTTCCTCAAACACAACAGCCATCTTTACCTGTCCGCTCTTAAAATGCCCAACCTGATAAAGTCTCTCTCCTTTTGATATCCCTACATCTTACTAATGTTTTACAAATACTTTTTTCGTTCTATCCTTGATTACCGTTGTTCCATCTACACGGTAACTGCTCGCGAGATCTTTACCAAACTCGATCGTAACCAAAACGGTGTTAACCTACGCAACTCGAAAATCTATCCCAATTTCTGCCGTACATGCTGAATCTTTCATCTCTCTTCTTTTCGCCGGACAGTCTTATCTAGGTTTTCTAATCAAATGTGTAGGCGCTCTTTCCTCCGCTCTTGTTAACTTCTATTTTCCTATATACCACAACTGGCGTTTTTCTATCGACAAAACTCCAGTACTGTCTCTCATTTCCGTTCGCCTCTGTTAATTTGTACCCTCATACTTATTCTCGCGATATTTTTCTTTCAGTTTTACCTAATCCTCCGTCTTATTAGTTATCCCTGTACAACTATCCCACAACATATTGTTAAATCTGAATTTTTAAATAGCTTGGGCTCCCGTTTTTTCTAACCACTTTAAGATCATCACTAACGGCTCCTAACTGAAGTTGGTTCAGTCTTCTTTTCGTTAAATTATTTCGAAATATTTATCCCCCTCCTTTTCTTCAGTGTTCTACACAGAGTCTACTCTCTTTATTACTTCTTCTCTAATCTGTCGTAAAGTCCTTATTATATTCCTCAGTGTCCTTCAAGCCATTTCATCTTCTCTAGATCTTCTCTCACTCTATCCAAATGACCTATATTGATTTCTGAACATTCTGGTATCGAAGGTCGACCGATATTCCAGCTCATTCATCTTTCCGCAACTAGTAGATTTCTCAGTGTATTTTCATCCCACAAAATTCATCTTCTCTCCAATTGTCAACTATTATTATTCTTTCTCAAACCCTAATTCCTTTTGTTTCTCTATTAAACCTAATCCATCGTTTTATCCTTAGTTTTTAAATTTTCTCTCTTTGTGGCGTTCACCTTCCTCTGCAATCTGTCGTCTACGCCTTGAACCACAGTTTGCTTCTTGTACTACTTTTCTGATCATTTCTTGTTTCCTCTTCTCCCTGTGGGGTCTGTCCTTCCACTCGCTACTTTATGGGTGACACTTACCATATTTTATTTAAATGCCTCTAAATCGTTCTCCAACGTTCCTCTTTCTACTCTTAGCGTTTATTAATTGGTCCTCCAATTCCTTATTGCGAGTCTTTTCTTCCCCCATTTTTTCCTTCAGTTATTTCGGCCGTTGAGTCTTTTTTACCCTCCACACCTGACCGTGTAATCACTGATATTACTTTTTTTCCTTTTCCTAGTTCTTCGACTATAGTCTATTTTAACGAGCCCCCTTTCACCACACACATAAAAAAAAATAATAATTTGATAATAGAAAAAAGTATTCTGGTATTAGGGCAGAGTCATAGATACTCAGTTGTAATTAGCGAATAAAACGTCAGCAAAGTTAATTTAGAATTGAAATTCCTGTTCGTAATATAAAAATTGTTTAAAAAAAACAACTTTATTTAAATGTTATCGATATAACAATAAAAAAAAAAACGAATTAAGAAAAATCAGTTATAAGTCTAATTAAGAAATTTTTAGGACTTCGTACAACTATTAATAATGCACAAAACACTAAAATAACACGGTTCAAAAACATAAAACGATCAAAATTCAATAGCACGGTGTAATAAAAAAGCATTCTAAAAAAAAAATTAAAATTCGACAGCTTTTATACGTATTTATTTATGTATTTCGAAGTGTAATTTCCGCAAAATGCGCTGCTACTTCGGCCTGAAGAGCACTCTTTCAAAAATTAACAGATAAAAAAAAAAATCGAAAAATTAATGTAATCTTACAGTAACGAAGCGAGATCGCACAATCTCGCCTACAAGTTCACTAGAGTAAAACGAACCGGAAAATGGACCGCAAAAACAACTTTCAAAGGGAACGAGACTAAATCTAATACAAAAATATGAACGATTACTATTAATGCTAGCAACACCTAGTGTGCAAATGCGAGGAAATTCATTCTTAAAGATAAAACAATGTACGAAAAGCAAGTATGGCCACATAAGCACGCCTACTATAATAAACTGTCGCCTAATAACCCACTGAACGCGAAATTTACAACATACATATATAACTATCATCAAACGTCTTCGATAAACGAATAATTTAAAAACTTCGCCTTTGAAAAAAATAACAAGTAAAATTGGAAAGTGTTCGTAAGAAGTGGTTAATGGTTATGAAAGTTGAAAGTATAAGGCATTTGTACGAAAAATGTAGTCCCACATTGTACCTTTAAAAATAAATCGTGGGAATCCAAAAAGCGCTTAAAATAGGGAAAAAAAATATTTTGGTTTTATATTAATAAGAACGGAACTTTTTTAAATCTCGTGAAAAGGTCAAAAAACGCGATAGCAGTTCTCGGCCCTTTAGCGACCTACGTGTATTGTGATTAAAAACTTTTAAACAGTCCATATAAATATGATCAATTTAAAATAATACATTGCCCATGGAGAATATAGCCGATATTACAACTTCATCGAGATTGAAAAAAAAAAGTATTAAAGAACTTTTTTTATCTAGGCGTGTCGATAGGTATAACGAAATCCTATTTCGATTCTTTATAATGGAACAAATTCACGAAAAGTTCAAAAAAGCGTGAAAATTTTATTGATAATTATTTTAAACTGACGTTTGTTTAAGTTACTTTTGCGTACCTGTTACAATTTTTTCAATTCTTTCCTAATTAAAATTATAAAGAAGCATTTTGAAAATAATTAAATTTCTAAAATTAATTACGCATATATTTTACAATTTATTTATTGTTCTAAGACGATTGATAAGCAAATTTTACTTATCTACTTACTTCTGCTTTAACGGCGATGGTCGAAAGTATAGAACGTTTTCATGGAAGCACTGAAAATTTCTGCTAGTGAATACAGCACTTGTTTGCTACATTACAGAGTATAAAAACTGCATAACAAACAATTTTGAAAGATGTAAGATATTGCAGGAAGGACCGTGAAGATGGTATAAACCAGAGGACTAGTTTTTGACAATAAATAATCAGGAGTCATGCGCGAGTCTGACTATTGCGAAAACAACAAAATTCGACTTTTTTTTTTTTAGGGAATACAAATGATCCGTAACTTCATTCAAGCTTCATTGTATCGGAAAAGATTATAAAATCTTTTGAAAATCCAAAATTCTTATAATATTTAATTTAATAATTTAAAAAAACAAAAGATAACAGTGATAATACATTTACATCGTTTCAATTTCATAATCAGCAATTTTTGATTTCGATTATTTTAGCCTAGGAAAAAAGAATATTATAAAAAAAAAAAGAAAACAACGTAAATTGGCATTGTCACAGAGTAAACATAAGCTCATTTTTCTGTTGTTGCTCCACTAAGAAAACATTAATGATAACAATGTCCTAGTCATTACAATCGTAATAATCTAATGGTTATTGTAATAGAAGTAATGGTATATTTCAATATTGAATTGGTATCTGCGCCTCGAACGAAAAATGCAACTGTACCAGAAATTACAACTGCGACAATATGTGGTATAACAGTTAAAAATTTTGACAATTCCCCTGGAATTTTTTTACACCACACGCAAAACCGGCTCCCGTCATTTAACGGACCATCTATTTTAAACATACTTACCGTATTTTTCTATCTTTTTGGAATAATAATACATGGGACTTATTGCAATAAAAACCACAAAAAATACACTTTACCCGAACGCAACATGAAAACAAAGCACTAGAAAAGTTCATATTTGAAGTAAATTAAAAGGGAAGTGATTAAGAATGAAATTTTTTACTATTTATGATTTGTATCGAAATATAATGTAACTGACAGTGCCAATAAATTCAGAATTCTTTAAACTTTTTGGTTTTATATTTCGGTTTTCTTTACGGCAACTCTACATCCATCTAGAGAACATTGTTTAAAAATGTTCATTCCTAATCTACACGAAACCGTTATTTGAATCCCGGCAATGACGCTATTTGCCGCTTCAGTTTCCTTTGTAATTTCCATTTAATACTTTAATGAATTAATCCGCTGAATAAGATACGTATTTTACATTACAGAATTCAGCTGGGTCAAATCGTTCATCCTTTTTTCGTTTAATTTTTTTTTTTTTTTTGTAAAATATGACATTACTTCTGTTACACAATTTTATATAACAACTACATACATAAATACATGTACATATACACCATACGCACATACAGTGTGTGCGCCCGTGCTCGTGTACAAGATTCTGCAAGAATTGATTGTATGTATATAATAGCGCGCACTGGAAAGAGCTCAGAGTCATAGGATTGAGAAAAAATAGCAATATCGTACACTCTAAAAATCAAAAAAATTTCCCTATAAACTATTTTCTTATCAACGAAAAAAAGAAATCACTGAAATGTGATGAAATAAAAATCAAAATTAAATTAAAACTAAAAACCACCGTGTCAAATTAACAACGAAACTAGCCTATAAATTTTCTGTTAAAGTGCAATAATGGAACATTGAAACGGATTTAAAAAATAAAAAAGCCGAAAATTCATGATAATGTCGAAGTTATATCCTCAGGTTGTAAAGAATAAACGCATTATTATCGCAGTTACAGATTTAAGAAAAACCGACAAAGTCAGCTGACGCTGCACGAACAATGTGTTAAAGGACAAATATGACATCATATACAAAGCCAATTACGCTTATATTGCTTAACATTAACACTCCGTAATATCCCCGTTAATTTCATAGCTGCATCTAAACGAAAACAGCGTATAGTAGTCGGTTGCTGTAACTACGTTCCAAGTTATAAATATAAACAACGTCACCCCATATGCATTTCGGTTTTACAAAATATTTTTTACACTCCTGTCCCAAAAAATATTTACAAATTCTCTAAAATGTAAAGAGGTGTAAACGGGTAAAATAAAATCCACATAAAATGACCATCTTCAGAAATTCGATGAAAATCTAAACTTTGAAAAATTCGTGACAGAAATCACAGTTGTTACGAGGAAGAAAAAAAAAGTGAATAAATAAAAAATGGCGTTTGAAAATTTTTTAATAGCCAAGCGTACACGGGTTGCTATTATAATTCCCAGAATAAAATGAAACATTTTACTGTTAGAAAATAAGGGGAATCATCCTACATTCGGTTTTAATTTCCCGATGATAGTGTAAGTGTGTAAGCTCTTTCCGAAACGTTAAATTCCAAGATTAAATTTTAAGTTTTTAGATTAAATTTTGTTAACATGATGTCTACCGTGAAGTATTTCCCTACTTATAAATGTTTGTTTTGTTCATTATTTCATTGGCGGTTCTTAGACCTCTTGAAAACATGCTCCCTATCAATCACCTTACTCCTTTTTTTTCTTTTTAATATATTTATAATTTTTTTTATCTAACGCAAAAATGATGCAAACACGTCTCTCCGCTGCTTTAATAGTAACTATTGCAAAAATGCTCTTTAGGCGCGAAATTATTATTCGTTCCTGCATCAACAGAAATCGAATGAAATGTTTTCATAAAATACTCGTACGCGTGTACACACTTTAATTACAGTACTAGCGCAATTATAAACTCGACGCAACATTGAAATGCTGCATTATTATTATAACTTGCGCAGTGTGCTCGGTGGGTGCACAATCATCGGATCATAGGGTATTTATACTGTGGTACTCTATTTCTATTTTTCGTTTTACACTCGTTATAATAGTTCACATTATCATATTGGGAGAGAATTCGCGTCTAACCTGCCTCACTTTTGTCACAATACACCATTGCTTGTCTTATTCACATTAACTTGTAGGCTACTATATCGTGTGCCTAATTATTTATCAATTAATTCTTACATCCGCCTGTGTTATTTCTTTATGCGGTGTTCCTAGCATTTCAAACAAATTCACCAAACGAAACAAACTGATGATACTAGTAAACAAAAAAAAAAAAAAAAAAAAAAAAAAATCTAAAGTAAAATCATCTAAAGTTGATTATGTTGTTTTACAAATGTAAAATTAATAATAAATTAAGAATTTTAAAAAACAAAAATTAATGACGTAGGAAATGAAAAATCTTAATCTAAACGCTGAATTATTATCTTCAAAACTACAACCTGCCATAATCGTCTTCAATTTTCAAGAAGCCAATGTGAAGAGAAGGATCTCGAAACAGCAGTGATCGGAGTAATTGGAAAAAAAACAGCTTTCATGCTTAACACTAATACCAAAAATACAGTAATAAGATTTGAAAAATTAGACTATTACAAGTTCACGTCTTTCCTATCGATAATTACTTCAAAAACACATGTCAATTCGAGTTCTTAAAAAATGTAAAGCGCATACATGATTATACAGAAGACCGATACACAATGGTAACTTCCCATTAAGGATTCGTATTCAGTCTAAAAATGAAACGACTTAAAAAAAAAACAAACAAACATAATAATAAATGGAAAAAATTTGCTTGGCAACACAGGCATGTTTCTTTATAGCGGAGGAGGAAAAGGTACAAAATCGATTAGAGAAAGAAAGGCGATTAACAAATTGTGAAGTTGAATAGTGCACACATTGCGATTTTTGGTCATGCAGTGCCATAATTGCCACTGCTTGACGGTAGCGTAAGAAATAATAAGTGCAAAAATTAATAACTCCATTGCCGATTTCAAATCTGATCATCTCCTTTTTACCGCATCCTCTCGTTTACAACAGTGTACTATGAAGCGGCAATTTCAGGCGAGACTTGAGCGCATTACCATACTAAAGAAAACCGTTCTTCAATCGCAAGTATTTTTGTAAATTATCATTTCGGTAAAAAAAAAAAAAAAATCTGAATTACTTTAGGATAATAATGGATGCATCATTTATGAGAGGGGCAAATTAAATAAACCCAATTTTAGCCATCCGTCAATTTTTAATTTAATATTAATTTCAAAATAAATTCATCAACAACACCACTACTGAATGAGTAAATCATTAAATAGTATAAAATTTAAACCGCAACATTCTAAACATAAAACAATGAATGAAAAAATAAATTTAAGTAAAAATAAGTTAATATTAAATTAGTACAATTTAATTCAGACGCTATTTCGTACTTCTGTATTCATTTGCAATAACGGAATATTTGCCCTGTTGTGATGGCCATGATGTAAGTCATCTTTACTGAGAATTGAAATCACTTAAAACTGAAGGACGCAATCCAGTTGATATTAACGGTATTAGCGGGATAAATACCGTTTGACCTTTTTCTTTGCCAGTTATCTAAAAAATTCAGCAGGAAAATTTACATTTTCATTTTCATCAGTCATGATATCGATAGATACGTAAATTTTCTCTTCCCTAGAATTATCTCTTGGACGGTCTGGTTGATGTCGCTGATAATTTCGTTTCTCGCCGCTAGAATAACTCCCTCAGGTAACCAGTCTGAATTGGTATAATTTTCGATGACATCCGGGTATAGTTCGCTTATGAACTGTTCAGGTGTTTTTCGGCAAATTCTTGCGTTCTTTCAACTAACGAAATTTGTGCTTTGCCATATGAACACTTTTTTAAGCAAGCGTTTATTTCATTTGCTGGCGTCGATTTTGAAATGATGGGCAACGTTTGACGAAAATCGCTTGACAATATTAGTAATACACGTCGTCCCATTAAACTCGTGTTATCTCTCGTAAGTTCTGGAATGTTTTATTCGGTGTTCCCAAAGTCTTTTTGTGGACTATTGCACTTTCGTTCCATATGGTAGACTTCTTGCATTGATTCGATATTTGTCCACGTGCTGGTGATTTTGTAATGTTACATAGTGGAAATTCAAGTTCAACTACATTTAAAGGTAATTCCGAGGCATCGTCTGCCATCCATAAGTCTATCCGCTATTCCCGATGATGCCAGTGCGAGTACTATTTCTTTGTTTGCGCGAATTTCATCTAGGATTAAATTAAAAATGTTTTCCCGGTACCGCCAGGTGCATCTAGAAATATTACGTTATTCTGTTGTTCTTTTTTTTTTTTTTTTAAATAATCCATTATTATGTCATTTGCCTGTATTTAATTCCGAATTAATAAGGATTTGTTGTGTTGGATATAGAATCACAATTCATTGGTATTTTGACTTTTTTTTCCCCTTAATAATTCGCTGTTTGTAGCATCAAATTGACTTTGTCGTGGTGACTGAACTGCCAATTGTATTAGCGTTTAGTTAGATATTGCTAAACATTTATCTTCCAGCGACTTTGTTAAAAACTTCATGGTTAAAATCAATTTTTAAGTCCAGACTTTGTCATCGTAGTTCTCAAGCTATTGTGTCGCTCACACTTTCTAGATACTTCAACCATAGCCGATTTGGATTTGATTACATGTAATTAATATAGCCGCGCAAACAGATGACGAATTTGATTTGGTGTTGCCGTATGTACTGCTTCGCTCATAGTCAATTTTCAGCGATTGTCGTGTTTTCTAACAGAGTTAACCGTTGACATGCTTCTCGATATGTTTCACAAATGTAACCGTCGACAATTCTTACGAAACATGTCGGGCCACACGAATAGTATGAAGCAATAGACGTAAACGGAAGCATTCAGCGCTTTTTAGATGCACCGTGTAGACTCGCTCTATTGTGTTACTCTGAAACATTCCATCATGTCCTTGCAATTTTTGCTCGATACATCCCATGCATAGAGGCTTGGTATTTCTGAGTAGGGTAAAGTCTTGGAAAATAGATCGCCTTGGCATAGCTCGAAGAAAGTTGTCGAAGTTGTTTGTATTGGAGATTCTGTCGCGACTTTTTCTACTGTTTCCCTAATGAAATATACACGTTGTCCATTTTCTAAGTAGATGGATAAATAAACAAACCCCGATGGATCTCGATCGTGTATCAGGAAACCGAAAATTCGCCAAATTGCTTCACTGGTATTAATATATAACGTCCCAATTGATACCGTACTATCTCAGCGTAACTGTCTTTTCTAGTCATTGTAAAGGCAGCAATATCACTGCCCTTGTTGATATACTTCCATATGTATTTGGCGGATTTAACAGAACTGCAGTATTCGACATATTGATATGGACTTTGAGCATTTTAGATAGAAGCGGAGTATACGGAACTACTCACTGATTGTTAACTTCAATTTTTTCGTGGCCTTGTATTTTAATTTTTACGATGAAATCGCTTTGTTTTGGTGGTCGGCGTCTATATTTTGGATACCCGTCTTCTCGTCAGTTAGTGTTTCACTTATAAATTAATAAAAATAATAAAAAAAAATTTTACATTCACTTTTTCAGAAGCACTTGAATTTATTATTTGAATATTCTTTCGAACTTTTCGATATTTTTCTCCCTGATCCATTCTTGATGGTGTCTAAAATATAACTGACGAAAGCGCACTGATCTATGCCTCTCATGTATCATTGACAATCGAAATTTCTGGTTCCAAAATATTCCAGAACATTCGTATAGCTTCGATTTCGGAAATTAAAGAAATTTAATGAGAATTTCATATAAGCCTTATACATTTTCGAGAATAGAGATTTTCGGAATATAGTATAAATAATTTCTAGCGCCTAAAGTTTATTGAATCTTTTAAAATTTCATCTGTGAAAAATTTTTTTAGAAATTTCTAGGAAATTCTAAAATGTTTTTAAAAAATTGTAAAAAATTTAAATTGATTTTTGAAATATTAAAAAAATGATAATTATATAATTTCATTAATAGCCTGTTTCTATTAATTATAGTTATTAATAAAATTATTGAAGTTACCGATAACATTGTTGTTATAAATTTCAGCCTTATACACGTGGTCCTCGAAGATCGAAATTTCTGACAATTTTCGTCAACTCGCTAGATTCTAAATTATTTTCATTGATTTTAGATCATTTCAAATTATTATCGAACGACAGAAAATTCTAGAACATTTTAGATTATTCCGAAATATTCTCGATCGTATTAGTACATGTCAGATTATTTCTGAACATTTAAGAAAACATTTCTTGAAAATTCTGAAACTCCTTAGAAAATTCTGAAAACACCTCTGTCCCTCACTAGCATACAAAACGTCAATCGAAAAATGTTGCACTCTATCCATAAACACAATGTGTGAGAAAAAGATAGATATATCTCATTACATATTTTTGCCACCGTCACGCCCTGAAAATGTGTCGAGAAGATAAGAATAGACGGTTCGAACAAAAATGTATCCATATACAGAAACAGGAAGAAGAAGGCAGGATGATACACGGAATTCATAAAGAAATCAAATGGCTCGTATGAAAGCAAAGAAAAGAAAAAGACCTAAAATAATGAGGCTTTAAAATGACGCAGGCGAGATGTGTGCAAAAACAGAAGAAGAAATGGACAAAGAACGGCTACTGTACATAGACAAACTCTGTATGGAAATGCAAATAAGGATAACCGAATGAAAAATTTTAAATTGAACTGGCAAGAGACAGCGCCAGACATCACAAAGGAAGAACTAGAATAGGTTATCAAGAAAGATAAAACACGAAAGGTAACCGGGACAGATGGAATCCCGGTAGAGTTGAGAAAGCATGCATCTAAAAACAGCAAAGACAAATTGCTCAGATTAATAAACAAAATACACAGAACCGGATACTTGCCAGAGAAGATTTCAAGATCTTCACATTTGTGATCATACCTAAAAGAAGCAGTCCACAAAAATGCTCCGAATACCGCACGATTTCATTAATAAGTCATACATTAAAACTGTTAATAAAGATAATAAATCGAAGAATTGAAATAAAAATTGACAGTCAACTAATTGTAAGTGAAACATAATTTGGTTTTATCGCTGGGAAAGACACGCGAAACGTTATAGATCTATATAATATACTAATATAACGAGCGTTGGCAGTAAACAGAAGTATATATGTAGCCTATACAGATTATGAGAATGGCTTCGACCATTTAGAGCATGCCAAAATTTTACAAATCCTGATAAGGTATAGAATTGTCACCGGAGCATACAGTTAATACACAACAACATGTATATGCAGCAAAATGACCCGATAAAAAGAATGTGCAAGATCGAAAAAGGCGTGAGGCAAGGCTGCTCGCTGTCTTCAAGACTGTTCAGCGCAAATTACGAAGAAATAACAAAAACCAAATTCTTTCAAAACATAGGATTCAAAATAAGTGATGAAAAAATTAACAGTATACGCTATGCAGATGATCGTGTGCTTATTACAGAAACTCTAAAGCAGTTACAAATAATAATGATAAACAAATTAAATAATGCAGACAAAAATTATAGGATGAAGATTAACGTAAACAAAATTTAAGTAGTGGAGGTCAGCAGAACAAAAAATAGACCACAGGTGGATAACAAATATCAAAATATAAATATCTTGAGAGTCGTTATATCTGAAGATGGCAGGGATAATGTGGAAATAAGAGCAAGATTGGTTAGAATGGCATTTAACAATTTTCGAAAGAATTCTAATGGAAATAAAATTGCGCCTGAAAATTCGGAAATGCTACGTCAGATCTGTAGCAAAATATGCCACCGAAACATGGAAAGTGACAGCGGACACGGAAAGGGGATCTGAATGCCTTTGAAATGTGCATATACAGAAGAATGAACAGGATAAGTTACATGGAGAAGATCAGAAACGAGGAGGTATTAAGGGGAATGGGACCAAATGCACGTAACTTACAACAAAAATAAAAACTACATCGATTAAAAACAAATTAAAATATGTATAAAAATAAAAAATAAAAATTCATAAGCAAATATTCGAAATCAATTCATCCTAAAGCGCAATTTCTCTTTTTTCTTTTCTATCTTTTTTTTAAACGTAACGTTATACTGTTTCTCAAAATTACATTTTTATATTGATTACTTAGTTTTAAAATGCTATATACCAACTTCATTAAAATTACATTTATTATATTTTTTCATAATACTGTCTAATTAAAGGGGACCAAGTGTGTTATCGTTTAAAAAGTTTTCTTCGTAGAGAATACATAACTAATGTTCTTTCGCAATTAAATGACATCACTAACGAACATTGAATTTTTATATGAACATTAGATATTAACAAACAACGTATGCCACAAAAATAAAGCTAAGTTCAAGTAAAATATTTTTGAAATCCTAACAATTTTTTCTTTTATTTTTACATTTTATTTTTAATCCACTATCAGTTTAAAAATTAACTGTAAACTTGAACAAAGTTGAATAATTTATTATTATTATTATTATTATTATTATTATTTTGATACGAAAAAATGATGGCTTTCAACCAAAATTTTTTCTATTAAACCAGTAAATAACTGATATTTACAGTCTAATACGTATATGCCTATATACGCACATACGTATATTCTTATACACACAAAGACTCTTCTATATGTATATTACAGATCAGTACAAACATTGTCGAAATAAAACGTGTACGAAAAAATCAGGAGACCGCTTAATACTAGTAGCAAAATTTCCTCCTTTGACGTCAATTATACGTTTACAATAAATTACAAGTCTTGCTGAGTAGTTAAACAAGTTAAACGCTGACAAGATTTGCCCCGCTTTATCTAATTTATACGTCTCCTACTGCGCACAGACATTAACTTAATACCACCAGCGTAATTTTTAATTTCATGGCTAAAAAATCATAAAACACGTTTAGTTCGCCCTGAACTTCGCCATTTTTCATTGTTAAAATATCTCGCACAGACACAACCATTAAATGAAATCGTTTTACTACGTATTTATTGGTTAAAAAAAACCAAAAGAAGCAACTGCTCCCCCCATCTGTGAATAGATAACTGATATTGTCAACAGAGAAATTGTTAATCGTTACTTTTTAAGAAGTTCCATCAACGTACTCGGGCCAAGAATAATCCAATATATACATATAGAGTAC
Organism: Icerya purchasi; assembly: GCA_039619475.1. Taxonomy (NCBI): domain Eukaryota; kingdom Metazoa; phylum Arthropoda; class Insecta; order Hemiptera; family Monophlebidae; genus Icerya; species Icerya purchasi. The sequence goes on from CM077115.1 coordinate 97,670,451, forward strand.
TAATTTTGGTTTAAGAGTACATATTTTCAAAACAATAATCCTAAACACATATTTCAGTTAAGTACACAAATAAATAGGTTAATATTCATGAAACTGAAAAATTCCACTTGGAAAGCACTCTCGCTAATTATATTAAAGTTTATTAGTATAAAATTCTCAATGAACGTTTCATAGATATTTTGATTCGGCAAAATTAATGTTACCATAAAAATAAAACCAAATCAGTATAAACGTTTTATGTATTAAAATAATTTTTTGACTTTTCTATCGTATCAATTATCAGTCTGCGGACGTTGCAATTTATACAAGAAAGCTTAAATAAAGTCTTTCATACGTTTAATGAACGGTCGTTATAAACTGTTCCAACTACACCAAAACAACGAAGAATGGTTAGATTCAAAGCAGCCATTTTTTTCTTCAGATACAAATTATTTGTTATCTATATGTTTTGTTACTCTTATAAATAACTGGCTCAATCTAATATCGGTTTTAGTGTTATACACTACCAGACCCGAACTATTTTTCAGTTCTGCGTGTTTCATATATTCCTCTTTTCAAAACTAAACTACTCACTTAGACTAGTTAAATAGCAAACACAACTTTATTGCGAACATTATTTGTTTCTACTTTGTTTTTCTTTATTTATCCGTACAACTTTCGAATCTCGTCATAAAAAAAAAAAAGCCCTGAGCCCCCAGATGATATTCTTCTATACCTCTTATAGAAAGATTTGTTTCGATTGACTACGGCCTTTTTTCATTCATAGTTTGCACAGCAACTTCTAATTAACAGCTTTAATCAACTTTCGAGACATACTTCCGTAATGCAAAAACGTAGCAGGATTTTTAAGGAGTACAAAAACATTACAGGATTTTCTTATTATTTCTAGCGTCATGAACCCATACACACAGGCGCGTGTGCATCCCCCTCCCCATATATATATATATATATATATATATATATGTGTGTGTGTATATATATATATATATATATAAACTAAGTCCTTTGAGCCTTGCAAGGGAGCAATCCCCCTTGCCACCAATCTTTTTTCTGGTAAATTTCTTTTAGAAAAATCGTTTTCATTGATTAAGTCATTTCTACCCGTCCTTTATTTAAAAAAAAAAAAAAAAAATTATCAATTGCACAACGCAGCATTCACAACATTCGTTACCTTTTCTTTCTTTTAAATGTAGAGTACTCTGGGGACTAAGAATGACGTAGTCAATAGCATACACTTATTTATTTGATTGATTAATTATTCTATGCAACTCTTAATGATACGTGATCCATTATCCTAATTCTTAATGCCCTGTCATGTTGGGGAACGCAACGCATCTCGAATTCGACTTGGGCAGTTTCTCCTTCGCTATGATTTTGTGCAGACATTCACGGACTATGCTGAAACATTTGTGGCCATGATTGTTTGTTATAATGATTGTATACGATGATTGTGATTCCTGTTCCATTATATTTTTCTGGTCAGTCAAGTTCAAGTACTTTATGTATCTTGGGCTCAGTCTGGCCAATTTCTCTTTCCTAAAGATTTTATTCAGCCATCCGGGGATAATTTGAACATTTACGGCCATGGTTATCTCCGTAACCTTTTTTCCAATTAAATATTATGTATCTTTCATTAGTTGGCATTATTCCTATATCAACTGCCAAATGGCTTGATCCATAAAAAAAAAAAAAAAAAAAAGCATAGTCATTAATATATGTATATATATGAATGGGGGCCACATCCCAGGAAGTGAGATACACAATATAAAATTCTCTAGCGAATACCATAGCCTTTCCAGCTCTACTCCAACACTTGCCTCACATGGCGCTCCTGCTACACCGAGTAACCTGCTGTGTGGAAGTTTACAATACCGAGTAACCTGCTGTGTGGAAGTTTACAATGAAAATGGCATAAACCAAATGGTGTATGGACAATGAAAATCGCATAAACCAAATGGTGTATGGACGATGAAAATCGCATAAACCAAATGGTGTATGGACGATGAAAATCGCATAAACCAAATGGTGTATGGACGATGAAAATCGCATAAACCAAATGGTGTATGGGGGACCTAACCTGAGAAGGGCTACTATTGAGTTCAACTTGAAAAAATCATTCTCAGACTGGATAAGAACAAGGACGAATTATTTATCATATGGACGGCGACAGAAGTTTTTTATTAAAGAATTAACTTCGGCGTTTCAGGCTACAATCTCTCGTACAAAACAGCAGCCGTTACCAGTAACATCTCGAAACTGAAGACTAATAAGGAGCCAAGGTCCGTTGATATCGGTTTAATCGGTTACAACACTGTAATGAGGAAAGCAAGGGGAAACTACCCCATTATTTCCCGAGCTTTAGTTTCTACAAAACAATCTAAGGATTGAGGACAAATGATGATGATAATGATGGTGATGATTTTATATATATATATATATTAATGGCTACGCTATTTTTACGCCAGGGGTCATCAGGAAAAGTGTCCTGTCACGAAATTTGTCCCAAAAAAATGTCACAATTTTATGTAACTAAATATGTAATGAAAAAATGTTCGAAAGTACGATTACTGGGCAAAAGTGTTTATTAGTTACTGTGTACATTACGCCAAGCCGAACGGCGTAGCCTTTTAAAAAAGTTTACTCTTCTATAAGAATTATAGAATAACTAGACCTGGGGGTAAAGAAGGCTGGCCCCCTTCTGAATCGTGGAAGGGCCGAGTTTTATATATATAACGCGCTGAATTTAAAAGCTGACAAACTTGGCTGTATTTTTTACACAGTATTTTGTTTTTGTTGAGATATAACTTACATAAAGCAGAATTCACTTTTAAACCATACGAAAATATCAGTAAAGCAGCTGGTTTAGTAATAAAATTTAATAAAATCAACAAAAGTAAATTAAGAAAAATTTTCCGATTTTTAATCAACTATTTGAACTTTTCAAAAGTGTTATACATATGTCATTACTTTAGAAAACAAACATTAATCGCCAGTGAGTATTTTGAAAAAATCAAACAGCACTAAAACCATATATGCAAAAAGGAATTTTATGGAAATATTGTAATCGCATCAAAAACATAAATGTAAATATAGGAGCCAAGTTCAATATTAAGAATATTGCGAAGTTGTCGACTTGACCGACAAAAGAATTGAGATCTAAACATGTGCCAAGTGTTCTGTAGATAATCCTGAAATTTATTTATAAAAATATTCAACATTCTAGAATTAAAACAAAATTTCTTGTTTTTTTCATAGACAACAATGTTTGCTACTTAAAAATATATAATATCTTAAATTTTGAACAGTCGAATTATTTACACAAAGCGGGTTAATTTAGGAAAAATTCTAACGATTTGACTTGGCTAATTTTTACCAGCAAACCAAATTTTTAGAAGAATAAGATATGTTGGACCTTACAATATAAGTAACTTGCGTATAACATAAAGAAGATAAGTTGATTAGCCAAATATAAAATAACACTTGTATGTGAAAACTAGCCAACTGAAATCGTTAGAATTTATCTTAAATTGACCGGCTTTGTGTACAATAATTCGAAACCGTTCAAATTTAAGACATTATATATTTTTAAATAGCAAACATTGTTGTCTATGCAAAAAACAAGAAATTTTGTTTTAATTTTAGAATGTTGAATATTTTTATAAATAAATTTCAGAATTATCTACAGAACACTTGGCACACGTTTAGATCCTTAATTCTTTCGTCGGCAAAAAGTTGACAACCACGCATATTCTTAATATTGAACTGGGCTCTCATTTTTACATTTATGTTTTTGATGCTAGGTCAAGTATCTCGATTAGAATTTTATTATAAAAATGCACACAAAGCCTTTAAGCTGCGCTAGCTGTTAATAAAAATCGGTTTCTTGGAAAAATTTCAAAAATCGTAAAAATTCACTGTTTTCTGATTTTTCCCCCTTTGTTGTGTACACAAAATTACCCAGCTGGACGCCGCCAAATTTTCAAGATCACCTGGAAGTGGTTGTTAGGTTTTTGATCTTTATATGTCAGTCAGTGATCAAAAATGCCGATTTTCAGACACGTTAATATCTCAATAACCGTTTGAGTTGTATTTATGAAATTTGGCATTCCGGTTAATCTAAGGGCGGTTTTCATAAATAAACCAAATTTCATGTGTTCATGTTTAATTAAATATTAAGTTATTAAGGGGTTAACTCCAAATCGTTTGTGTAATATAACACACGGCTGCTGCATTGTCACCAGTTCCTTTTTCTTGACTTAACACGCTGCCGCGTGTTTAGATCTGCTTATGTTATTAATATAAAAAATTTTAATTTTCTACTTAAAGAAACGTTTTCTTTTACTTTTTTCTTTGCCGTGAAAAAAAAATATTTTATTCCCAATCTTCGTTATGGGTAATAAGGTAGCCAGTGTATTTATTATTGAAAACATGTATATTCTAAAACATATTTAAAATTATATTAAATAAATAACAGGTCTATACTTGGAATAAAACAGTGTAAATCAAGATTATTTCATATTAGTATTAATGTAGTAACGCTTTAACCACAGTTGATTTAGAAGAACCGTTCTTTTTTGTTTTACTTAGTAAATTTTTTTGCCTTAATTATGCGCTAATTTTTAACACAAATTAATTAGTCCAACGAATAATTAAATACTTCTTCAGAATTGTTTTTATCGGTTAATCGTCATCATGGTTGTTTCTATTTTTTTATCATTTTCTTCTTGTGTACTGTAATGATGTGTACCTGAATTTCGTAAAATAAGCACTTTTTCCACTTATCGAACCTAATTATTACTTCCCGTCGCTCTTTTGTCGAAAATGAAACTGTTTGCAACCAGAGTAGCGCAACCAGATTTCATTTCAGTATTTTTTAAACGTGCGTTAATTATTTTTTTGTTCCGGCCCTCACCCTTTAACCAGTTTACTTCGCATTCGCTGCAATTGATCGCAAAAAGGTGATGAATGGGATCTTCAAAATTAGATAATACGTAAGTCTACAGAGATAAGAAAAAAAGCAGAAGTGGTAAAACTGTCATAGATCGTATCTTTTTCTTGTTTTTTTTGAAATTGACTTTTTATAATTTTACTGTAATTAATATTTCGGCGGAAAAAGAATTACTAGCAAGCAAACTAAAAATATGTATACCAAATGGAATATTTTTCGAATAGATTATTCTTAACAACGACAGTAGTAGGAGGAAGATAACGAATGAAGCTGTTTTCTATGAATTATTGTAAATGGCAGCGTTTCAGTTTGTTCATTTTACCAAATCCTGAACGGTTAAATAAATTTTCTTAAATAATCAAGTAGAGAAAATGAGGAAATATTTTACTTATAGATGTGCTGAATTAAATTTACACGCTGTAATAAAACAATCAGATAAGAACCCCCCCATAAATTTAAGTAGGGTTGATTTTATTAACAACCGGATAGACTTGAAAAAAACATGGAATACAAAAGCACTTCACAGAACATTGGCACAAGATTTAAAAGATAGGAATGTAGATAAATATCTATCAAACAAGTGCTCCTGGTATGTGACGAATTAATTCAGGAAACGGAAGGCGTTTTATGTAGTAACAATTCACGACCAAGCAATAACAACAAGAAATTACAGAAGATATATTATTAAAGACACAAACATATCGCGGATAAATGTAGAAAATGTAGTGAAACAATTAAGGGCATATTGTGAACAGAAAAGGTATAACGATGTGGCGGTCTAACAAGAAATTGGAATTAAATATAGCTTAACTAAATCTAAGTAGCCGTATTATAAATACACACTTGAAAGAATCTTGAAAAATGAGCAGTATAAATTCTACCGGAACAGAACTGTGCTGACTAATAAAACAGCAGAGTATAATAGAGTTAAGACGAAATGAAGCACTGTAAAAAATATTGCTGTCCCCGCTAGTACAAATATCGATAAAGCATTCGAAGACAAAGTAAATAAGTATGAAAAACTCACGAAGCAGATGAAACATGGGCTGAAACTTAGTACGGTTGAAATAACACCGCTAGTTGTTGGAAATTAAATAGAGTGATACCAAATAGCTTGGTTAATAATATAACTAACCTAGGGTTGACGCCATATATATTGGACCATATACAAAAATCAGCTTTACTAAACACCGCCACGAACATGCGGACCTTCTCCAATTATTAAAATGGAAAAAATTTGTCATTTTGGGGGAGGCTAGCAAAATATACCGTTCCTCGTTAGCAATTTAGTTTTTCTGCGTATTTAGTATATATATATATATATATATACACATACACATACATTTATTCACAGAATACACGCTCAATTTAATTTTATTAGATTATTAATGAGAAACGGTACTTTTTGGGCGGAATTTCGGATAGTAGTGAGCGGATGATGTAGAAATACATTTGATAACCCGTGTTTCTCACTAACACAAATGATAACGTTTAGCGGATGATACCTGAAAATCAGGCAACGCGGTAGCCTAGTGGTTAAGGTGCTTGGCTGCCAAATCAAAAGTCACGGGTTCGAGACTTTTCTCGTTCTGGATCCAAGTCACTTCCAGGTATATATCCAGTCTCAAATGGAATTGGTTATACCAAAGAAATCTGGGAAAGTAAAGGCGACCGAGAGAAAGGAACTAGCCCCAATATTCTCATCAGATCCATTAGGTTCTTAAGTACATTATGAACCTTAACGTCATAATCCCCGACGCCCTGTCAAGGGTATGGGAATAATTTTGTTTACTTTAGCTGAAAATCATCGCAGGTAATTCGTTAAAAGGTCTGAGTAAAAATCCTCGCTCGCTACCGCCTAAACGATCGCGTCCAAAAAAGTATCCGCTAAAACAATCACGACTAAAAGAGCTGGCCCCAGGTACACTATAGCCGTATTACAAATCTAACCAGCATAGCTGTGATCCTTTGGCATAATAATAATAATAATTTTATATAAAGGGTTTGGTCCCATTTTGTTCAATAATAAAGAAGAAGAAGGAAATAAACAGGCAACCCCGTACGAATGATTTGGCAATAGCGCGCCATAATTGTCGAAACTGAAACAGTGACCGAAGAAGATAATTCTGACTTCCGTTATCATTAATAATAATCAAGTACAAAAAGACTAAAGGCAGCCATTTTCCGCCTGTTTTTTTTTTCTTTTTGGAAAAACGATAAAAACGTTTAATAGCGGAAGAAAATGAAAAATATTGTTAAAAATATTTAATGTAAACACAAGAAACTACAGCTCTAATAACCAAATATTTGCAAGTCATTTCATTCAAAGTCCAATGTTGTATTCCTGAAATTCCAACCGTTTTATCAATCAGTATACAGGAAGCCTTTTATTGTAATATGCACAATTGGAGCTCCAGAAAAAAAGGAAAATACTTTAGATAAAGAACGATTTGCAAGCGAACAAATGCTTTTATCACAAAACAATGCACGTGATGCTATGATTTATTAAAATTCCTGATTAATATTTTCTTTTTCTTAATTTTTTTTTCAGGCTTAGAAATTCATTTTTGATATTCCCTTATTGAATTTAAAAAAAAAAAAAAAAAAAAAACAAAAAGTATTTAAAAAATTAATAAACGAAAAGTTAAGTTTTTAATTGAATTTATTAAATATAAATAAGTTAATAATTTAATCATACATTATAGATTTTTTTCAAGTCAACATCGGTAATTTTTAATTTTTGTTTGAGTTAAAATCAGAAAAAAAAAACAAAAAAAAAAAAACTGTTGTTTAAAAATTTACTTGTAACATAATTTTTATAAAGAAATAGTATATTCATTGATACAAAAGGAACTTATGATAATGTAAACTTAATTTTTTATATGATTAGAAGGGAGGGGGAATGAAAATTTAAATTACGTATAAAAAAACTAAGTAAAATTAGCGTAGCATTAATCAGTGAATGAAATTCGAAATAAAATAAACAATCAAGAAAATATAGAAAACTCAGTCCCGTTCACAGCAGGACAGTACGACATGATAAAAATGGAAAATGGAGAACTAGAAAAACGAATAAAAACGATAAACTAATAAAAAGTGAATCCATTGAAAATATCAAAAAATTAAACAACTCCGTATACAAATGATTTAGAGCAATATACTAGACGAGAAAACATATTCATTGTGGAACGAAAAAAAAAAGGAAGACGAAAATACTTAAGGAATTAATTTTAATGATAATAAAACTGAAACAGAATTAACTGTAGGTGATATACAAATACATTTCGACTATTTAGTAAAAATTGAAATAAACCGAGACAAATTATATATGGTCAAGATCGGATATTCAATAGCAGATCCCCAAGTATTAAAAAACAGGAAAACAAAAATATTAGATCGACAAATAGTAAAAAAATGTTGTTCATCATCTGACCGTGTCTGTAACGAAAAAAAAAATATTCTACTTTTCAAAATCTACTACAAACGTCCGTGCACATTCCTATTCCGCGATTTTAAAGAAAAACAGCGGGGGGCTATTGAAACGCTAGCACCCCACATTAATATTTTTTTGCAAAATATGGTGCAAACGTTTGTGCAGAAATGTGCACAAAGTTTCATCGTTTATGCACATTCCTAAAGGAAAATAGTTGTTGGAGGTTTGTTAAAATGTTAATTAACAAAATTAATAAAAAGTGGCTTACGAAGTTGCTGTGGGGTATTATAGTTCATTGCAAAATGATCTTTTAATACAAAAATCGAAACAAACATCATTTAGAAAGCTGTTGATTATTTTACATTTTTATTTATCAGGAAATTAATAGGCGTCTACTTTTTCAATATCTAAAATAAATATTTAAAATTTATACGTTGTAGTTTATTAATTTATAATTTTGTAATACACCATGAATTCCCGAAACATGTCGATGGTTACTTTTTAATTTATATTTTCCAATAAAGTTTAATTGTACGTTTGTCCAAATTAATATTTTCTTTCAATTTACTATAATTTTAGCATCCTTCATTCTCAATTACATTAACCATATAAAAAAATAAATAAATATTGGAAAATCACAAATTCTTCCATTAAAAAAATTTGTCTAAATTTGTATATTATTTTTCAAAAAATAACAGATACACTAAAATACAAAATGGATTACGGTTCGATAATATACAGATCTGCTAAACCTAATGTGCTGAACAGGTTAAACACCGTTCAAAATTCCGCCTTAAGACTAATCTCAGGCGCATTGCACTGCAGTCCAATTGACAGCCTTCATCCAGAAACTAATGTCTTGCCACTCAAACACACAGAAGGTTATTTTTGTCTCTGATATTATTACAATCTGTCCTCAAATCCATCTAACCCCTCGCATCAAAAAAACGTTTGCCCCGAATTATATACAGCTATTATATGAAAAAAAAAAAAAATCCAAAAAGTTCAAAGCTCCTGGGGATCGAGTGTCGGAAGGCTGTTAGCAATCTTCAATGGACGGTGACGGTCCAACAACGTACAGTTGAAACCCCTCCGTGGAACGCCAGTATACAGCAATTAACACAAAATTTAGAGGTCAGATTAAGAAAAACAGCCAAAATCTGAAGTCCCAACTAAAAAAACAAATGTATACTTCGTCTGGCAACACGAATGGGATCAAAACAGTCGCTCCTCTCAGAAACTATTCAAAGTCAAGTTCGGCGATGGAGCACCTCATACAGACAGGACCGACATGAGAAAACAATACTAGCTCGTCTGCGCATACTGCCTTTATACACATAGCCACCTGTTTCAAAAACAACCAAAAACCGACATGTGAAATTTTGGAGTGCCGGTTACGGTGGAACATCTCCACCTCGTGTCGCAAATTTCGACAAGAGAGAGTGGCCCGTTTCCGAGGAGGATGTTGGTTTGGCTGAAATTCTGTGACGGACAATGAAAAAGCCTGCGGAAACATTTTCAAATTTTTAAAGCTTACCCGACTTTTCCCTTTTATATAGTTTTAATATTCAGCAGCGTTTGCCTCCTTTCTTTTCTTTTTTCTCTTTCTATTGTTTATTTTAATTTCCTTTTTTGTACTTTTCATGTATTAATCTGTTACTTATAAGATGTAACTTCTCGGCGTCGCAAATGGCCCTGGCTGCCGAGCGACTTTAAATAAATAAACCATATATATATATATATATATATACATGTAAAGTAAGTAAAGTGAGTTCCACACCCTTCATAAGGTATCATGGATTGTGAAGTTAAGCTTTCCATAATGGTACTAAGGCCAACGACACTAATGAGAGTAGGGGGGGGGCAGTTCCTTTCTACTTGGGATCCGCCTTTATTTTCGCAGATTTCTCTGGTACCCAATTATTTCAAGCTGGGTAAGCTTCGGAGCGACTTGGATCCGGGACGAGACAAGTCTCGATAACCTATGACACCTCTGGTTTGCTAGCCAAGCACCTTAACCACTAGGCTACCACACGCTGCCTATATATGCATATATAAACCTTTTTATAAAATCAGATAAAGAAAAAATATGATACAAGAGACGGAAAAAAAAAGTATTAGTGTGTTTAAAACGTTTACATTTGGTCACTGCAACAGTTATTTATTTTTTTACCGGTATAAGAAATATAAACTGTTTCAATTAAAGAAGTATTACAAAAAATTAAATTAAGGGAATAAAAATAGTGCACAACCAAATGTAATTGTAACAGTAATTATTTAAAAGGCTTAATAAATTATATAATTCAACAATATTCTATCAAGCAATAGTTATTTAAAAATAATCTTGCATATAAAATGAAAACATATAAAGAGAACGTATAAAATAAATCAAAATAATCAGCACAGGTGAAATTGCTCGTCACTGTAATAGAAAAGAAAAAAAAAAAAAAAACACAGAAAATCCGAAGTATAACAAAAATTTTTATGGACGATATAAAAATTTACTAATCACATAAAAGTCTGTTTTTGCAAGCAATACTGCTTTGTGCACTATTTTGAATATACTACAATCTGAATATTAACACGCTCTGTATCATTTACATTCGCCAATGTTTTTTTTGTGTCATCATAAATCCGCCATGCATTTAATGGCTGCCGATAACAGCGGGGGCATGATGGAAATGCCCTATAGTAATATATGAAATCGTTGACCTTTGGTTATCAGGTGTTGTACAACCCCTCTTAAATAATAAATATCTGAATTTACAGCCAGAGTTAATGACGTTTTACCGAATTCTATTTGAAAATCAGCCATATTGGATAAGTTAATTATATTAAATATTAAATGTTCATTATACTCCGTATCGCTTTGATATTTTCAGCATCTGAATGGGAACATATATTACATAACTTGAAAGGATTCATTTCTTCATTTAAATATTCTAATAGTTCTTTAATTTCATCTATACTTGTGTTAATACAAACTTCTATAACGATTTTACATTTTTTGCGGTTAATTTGAAATGTAACTGATGGATCATGAAATATTTTTTTACAGAGTGTATCAACAGGCTAGGCTGTTCCACTGAAAACAATGAAATATTATGTGGCATTAATTCTCCATTCCGATATTTATAAGTAAAATTTTTGCCCGTTTTCTATAAGTTTGAGTTGTGACACCGTCGCGTAAAAGTGTGTACACAAGATCATATAAAGCGTCATTTTCTTTTTTCTAACCACGGATCCTTCGTATTGTGCGCTATCGCAATAACATACAGCTACAATTTTTGGTAACCATATAGATTTAAAAGATATTTTTGATCCAGTTTTTATTAATCCTATTGTATCAGCTTACGAAAAATATATTTCTCTGCAAGATTTCTCTATTTTTAGTTAAATGTTTGGATTTTCTTTTTTTTGGGACTTTATGATCGAATGGTTCCCCAATTTTTCTTCTGTTTTTTTCTCGTCGCTTATTAAAGGAATTTGAAAACAATTTTAACTTCGTGATTTACATTTTTTGAAGAATGTTCAACATTTGCTTTTGAATATGTGCATAAAAAAAATTCCTTCTTTCTTGGTTTTAAGTTCAAATTTCCGTTTACAGTACATATAGAGAATCCGATGCATTAATCTGATCGCAAGATATTACTTTTACAATTTCGTAATTTAGCATTGAATAATTTCATATAATCACTTATTGATAAAATATGTAACTTTAAAAAAATCACCTAATCTTAATGGTGTATCTGCATGCTTTAGAACTCTGTTCTTTAGATCCGAAAATTGTCTTTCTACATACGTGCTGGTTGGCGGTATATCACCATAACCAAAATTAGGAGACATAATACTGGACCCCACAAGGGTAAATAAGTACACAACTTTAATACCAATGGCACGAGTGTGGGCAAATGAAATAAATTGTCGTGATCAACTTCTTGATCTTTTCTATCATATTCACAGCATTTTGAAATTTCTTCAGCAACACGATAAAATTAATTACTCGTAATTTTCTCTTCTCTTTGGCCTTTATTTGAAGATAATTTTATTTCAAAGTTGGGATTATTTGAACAATTCTTTGTGCTACTATTTTCTTCACCTTTGAAAGCTACATTATTTTCCGCGTCATAGTATTTTTAAATCTTGTACTTTGTAAAATTTAATTAAACCTTTATATTACGTCTTAGTGAAATTTTACAAAATCAAAACATTATATGTATTTAAAAAATGTAAATAATCAACGGCTTTCTAAATGATGTTTGTTTCGATTTTTGTATTAAACGATCATTTTGCAATGAACTAATACCCCACAGCAACTTCATAAGCCATTTTTTATTAATTTTGTTAGATAAAATTTTAACAACCCCCCTACTATTTTTCTTCCATATTGTGGGGATAAGAATGTGCACAAACGATGAAACTTTGTGCATATTTCTGCACAAACGATTGCGCTATATATGGGGGAAAAAAATAAATACATATATTAAAGTGGGGGACTCTTGAAATGGACTTCATTTTTAGGCATAACAGGAAGTTAAAGAACTCCATTAATTACGTGAGCTCCAAATGGAGGGTGGGATCAGCAAAATCTCATCAAATCTCGTTGAAAATCTCACGTCAACTTTTAAAGATACAGATAATAAAAAAAAAAAAAAAAGTATTAAATTTTTCTTTTATTCTTTTTGGAGTTTCCCATTTTGCCCGCTGAAAAATACCGTGACTATTAAAAATTTTAATTTCGAGGATAAAAAAAAAAAAAAAAAAATAAAAAGAAAAAACGTTCACTTTTTAAAAGAAAGAAAGAAAAAAATGGTATAGTACACAAATGTCCACGGAGTGAGTGAAAAATTAGGAAAGATAATGTCTGTTTTTTTAGTTATAATTTTATTAAATTTATTAAATAAATTCGTTATAGTACACCTTAACGTATTATATTTCTCCGTTATGAAAATAAATTTAGTCCTTTAACAACAACTATAGCACAAATCTCACATGAGGAGGAGGGGGTCTCACCAAATCTCACTAAATCTCACCAAAGGAGGGAGGGGTCTAAATTAAAAGAAAAACAGGTCTCGTAATTAATAGATGTCCCCTTACCATATAAAGAAGGGAATTTTACTTATTTGTATAAATGTTTATAAATTGAACATTTTCTTTTTTTTATATATTTAAAACAAATGTATTGCAGGAAACTGACCAAGACAATAATAAAAACAGGAAATTTATATATGAGAAATCAACTCAAAACCGATGCAAAAGAAACATTTTCAGCTGAAAGAGTCGACAGCAGATCAACGGCATTTTTTCAGTGTCAGCGATACAAGAAAAAAGAAAACGATGTAAATATTGCACAATTACTGAAGAATTAGTTTTTCGATTTTTTGGCGAATTTCCAAACACTACTTCATTAAGTTAAAAATCATTGCATTCAACAAACAGTTTCAACGAAAGAAATTTATCTTTGACACGTGTCATGTAATGTTCACAACTTTCACTTCATTTAACAAATCGACGCATAGTTGCACAATGATTATTGGACAACCTACTCTGATCAAACGGAGTATCTCGTGTGTTGTTCCGCTTTTAATGAACGAGGAAAGTTTGTACCACGCGTAAACCGTCTCAAACAACACTCCTACGAACAGAATATAAGAATTACCATTACACTTGCCTGCGACAAACAAGACTAATTTTTTTTTTAATTTTTCGTACCAGAACATCTTAAAATAATTCGAAGACCTCTATACCACCAGGAATAAAATTAAATGTCAATTACATCTTAAAAACGAGTACTCGACTATTTTATATGATGGAGAGTAATCATAAATGAACCGTTTCATTAATATTAATTATTTTTATTTTATTATTTTATTTTCCAAACGGGGCGACTTAGTAATAAGACATTTTCCGAACACATTGCAAACACGTCATCATTTAGTAAAAGTTAGCTCGGTCCTCACCTAAATAAACATTCTTATTTTTGCGATATTTTCTAAAATTTAAACAAAACAAAGAAATCACGTAAATTAATTAAAACGTAGCGCAAGTCTATGAAATTTATCACTGTGATCATGATAAACAGCCACAGTCGATCACTGTGATCATGATAAACAGCTACAGTCGACAATGAAAGTAATAACGTTAGGGGGAAAAAGGGAAAATCGTTTAGATTAAAATCGACTCTATGCTCGCGCAATTTCAAAAATTTCAACTTATTTTTACCTTAAATTTCAAACAACACTAGAATGACTGATATTTAAGTAGAACTTTTTGAAGTTGTTGAATATAGAAGATAATTTTCACTATGGCTAGTAACGTAAAAAATGTTTTGCCAAACAAAAGAACATTACGGTATTAAATCAGATAATAACAGCAGGGCTTTAATATGGAGAAAAAGGAAAAGAATTTGCTGATCACTTAGAAACGACTCATTAGCAATCTAGCTGGAATTTTGGAGTCCTCAAGCGAAGACCGAAGACTCCGATTTAGTATCTGGGGTTCCAGAGACACACAAGAATATGAAATTAAAGCAAAATTGAAGGCATATCTCAAAGAAAAATGAGCCTCCCTCGATGAAAACCCTCTGCACTGGTGGAAAACTAAATTTACATATGACACAAGTTGTCAGATCTTGTTCGCAAGTATCTCAGCGCTTCTCCAGCCAGCATTCCGAGTGAGCAATTATTTAGTACAGCCGGCCTTATATACGAGCTGCTTAGAAATCGCCTCATGGGAGAAAAGGTAGCTAAATTACTATTTATAAAATATAATTTTCCATTTTCAAAATTTGATTATTAAAGCAAAACTATATAATATATCGATTCTATCATAGATCTTTTCTACGTTTCGAGTTATTAGTACTGTACCGTATATTAATGTAATTATTAATAAAAATGATTAAATAAAATAATCTGTTTTAATGACTTTCCCAAAAAATATTCGCATTCGCATTCGCGAATATCGAAAATATAACATTCGTAACATCCCTAGTTAAAACATTTTTGCAATCCAGTAATTTTTGATATTTCGAAGAAAACCAGAAATAATTTCTTCACTACAATATTAGCTTACAAACAATATGCAACACACCATCCATTCAAATCAAGGGTGTGCAAACATTATCAGATGTTCTAAATTATCAAAAATGCAACCAAACTCAAGTAAGTAACTCTACTTCGATAACGACTTTTTTAGCAGTTACGTGTTCGGAGACATCGTGTTCAGAACGACCACATTTAGAGCAGACATTCTAGATGGACAAAAAAGGTCTTCTTTTCCTGAAAGGATATTTCCATCGATGCCCTACACAACCTACGTAACATACTATTGTAATTAACTTATACGCGAAGAAACAGAAACAACCGATATAATAATAGACGCGAAATGGAATGATATTTTAATCTAACAATTTACGTATAGAACGTGTTACACAACAAATGGTAACATACGTTTATTAATGTAGTTGTGAATTTTACTCCTCGCTAGATTGAGTTAATTAAACTAGCGTCACCTACAGAGTATGATGAATATTAAATAGCAAGTTTTTTTTCCTTTTTCTTTTTCAGTGATACTTTCAAAAGTTACCCGAAACAATTTTCCCGGCTGTTCACTATTTATACGGAAATTGAGAACACAAGCCCTATTTTATTTGCTCTATTACGAAATAAAATGAAATGTCTATCGAAATTAATAAAACAGTATGGTCTCCTCTGACAATAAAACTGCATTTCAAATTTGATTTAATTGAAACGGTAAAGAAAATTGATCCACAAGGTCCCTGAACATGATCGTTCTAAGTCGAATATAATAATACTCGTAATAATAATAAAAAAAAAAAAAGGCGAGAACCACAGAGCACATTCACGATGAAAAAAAAAAATTCCGAAAGATTTAAGTGAAAAATTAAAATTTCATAAAAAAAAAAAAAAAAAAGGATTAAAATGCTACAAACTTACAAACTATAACTGGTGATGGAGGTTGCGGAAATACTGGAACCAGAGGCAAGGAAGTGTCGGTTGAATCAGCAACGAGAGATTCTGGAATGACTGCAGTAGGAAATCGTTTGGTGCGAGAGGCGGATAAGGTAGTTTTACCTTCTTCGCTTATGCTAATTTGGAACTGATTCTGATAGCCGAGTTTATCGTCGCAATGTAACATCGAATAGATCAAATTCGAACCATTAGCCGATATATCGATAACCGGTTGAGGCTCTGACGAAGGAGGCCTCAACGTCAAATTCACCGAAGTAAACGGACGTTTAGCCGGCTGCTCTTTTTCGTTACTCGGCTGAATGTCGTCGCTAGTTTTTGAGGCAACTGTAGGCGAAGAAGGCGAATTGGTTTTCACAACGGCGGCCGTAGACAATGGCGATAGAAGGCTTATTAATTGCAGATCGGAACCGGTGTCCGCTGCTTCGTCGGACGGTGGATGACCAGCAACGCCGGAAGACGGCGTGCAAGGATCCGAATAGGACGTAGGCGGGAATGGCGGCTGTTTCCTCTTACTATACTTTACTCTTAAACTAGTTCGTTCGCAACCGCATTCGTCGCTGCGAAGGTGCAATTTGAGATCGCTAACGAATATGTCGGACCGATTGCTGGATATTTCGATATTACCAACGGACTGGCGGTTGTCTTTGTCGGCCGCCACGTTTAAGTTGACCGGTACGCTACCGCCGAACAAATTACTTTTAACATTACTGCGAACATTCAACAACGACGACGAGGACGTTGTCGAGGCACTGTTCACGTCGTTGGCCGAATGGCATTTCGAACGCAGCTGCTGTTGCTGGTCAACAGTAACGCAGGTACCGTCGCTAATAGCCGGCGCACCGGAAGGAAACGCCCGCGAACTATCGACCATGCGACGACCGTCGAGCGACTGTCGACCGAATGAACGACGTGAAAAAGATTGAGCAGTTGCCGGTGGTGTGGCAGTCGTCCCGATGGCCGTCGATTGCTGATTGTCTGCCATCAAACAAAGACTTCTCGGACGAAGATGCTTCTCCTTACCTTCGGACATTTTTTCTACAATACCGGCCGGATAGCTGTGGAGCTGATATTTTTTGAACTCCCGCGACAAAAGCAATTCGCAGGCTTTCTTATCGTACGAATTCTACAATGCAGAAAAACGAAAAATAAATTATTATTCACCCGTAGCATAAACTTAAAATGTAGAGCTATAAAACTATTCCCCATTAAGTTTTTGCGGAAACTCCGGTATCCACTGTGCGCGAATATTACAAATAATTAACAATATTCTACAGGTAATTCGGAAAATACTTATTAAATAAATGTAAAGAGAAAATTAATCACTCAGATTTATTATTCCACGTAATTAAAACGAACGGCGTAAAGTATAGAGGCTCGGTAATTATTCAGGTACCAATTTCCGGCTTGTGAACTAAGTTTAATCAAATCGAACTAATAAAACCGCGAATAAAAATATATTATTAAAGTAAACACCATCACCTTTCGTAGTAACGAACTACATATTCATGATGACAACTATGAATATGTAGTTTGTTACCGAGAAATTCGGCAACAAAATCGAACGGAAGCTCTAAAAAGGGCTATTTTTCAAATAAGTAAAAGCGAATAAGGAGGAAGGAGTTAAAACGAATTAATTAGAGGAAGTAACGAAAATAAGAACTGGATGAATTTGAATAGAAGAAACTCATCCACTCTTACATATTCCTTTTGCACATCTGGCGATCCGAAGTATTTCTTCTGGTTTCTTTGGTATATTTTTTATAATTTTTGGATGCCGGGAAGGTTATTTTCGAAGCCACGTCACGTTATTTATTGAACACCCCCCGTATTTTGTGTAATATTAAAATTTTAACTACCGTGTTTTCGAAATATCCAAATTAAATTTTATTCAAGTTGGTTATGCACTTGTGATGAACGGATTAATCATTGTTGGAAACGAACAGCCGCTTGTTTTATGTAAAAAAAAATTAAGAATCGGTCACTACTAATAGACTTCTGCATATATAATGCAACTAGTAAAATCAGACATATTTTAAACGAGAACAAAGATAGGCAATTATTTAAGAGAAATAGAAATTTTAAAAAGTATCAAACATGACTTACTTAACATACATACGGCTGGAATGTCAGAATTGTTTGCTGTTGTGCTCAAGTTGTGTTGGACAAATTAGAAGGCCACTAAACTGCTGACACAAACACACATAAATACTTACGATTGTCGAACACGGAGAAAAACAAAAAAAAATCACGTTTAACAATACTAAAATAATGGCTAGTTGATTTTCACTTCCTGTCACTGTTTTTACATTTGATAATAAAATATTATACGTTAACTGATAATTATGATCTGGGTTTTAACTGGAATGATAAATACAAAAAATAAGCAAACCGTAATTATATTTTACCTTTAAAAAAATTACGTTTTTTTTTTTCTTTCATCTGGTTCAGCCGTTTTTTTTCTAGCTTCAGCTAAAAAAAAAATTTTTTCTTTTTCTAACGTTGTCTTTTTTTTTTCGATAATCCATTTCCTTTCTTTTTCTCCTTGTTTTCTTTCTTTCGGTTTTTTCTTCTTCTTAGATAAGTGTATTCAGAATAGCGTGAATGTTTCTAGCACAATGCAACAACTCTTTTATTATGAAATTACACCATCACGATAAAACAACAAGACTTCCTTCACGTCTAAATCTGAGGCGATTTTATTATCTTGTAGATATCCATTGACCCTTAAGCAAATGCATATACAAGGTACTGACGTTCCTTGGTCTGACCAACTACTTTGGCGTGGTATTAGACAAAAGACTAAACTTTAATAAACATATCAATCATACCATTATTAAAACTATTCGCGCTCTTTGCGCTACTTATGCCTATCGTTCCATCGTAGATCGTTTTTAAATACTCAAAACTAATTCTATACGATATTAGACCAATCTTAACTAACGCATCGCCTGTCTGGTTTTCAGTGCTAAGTCACATTTTGTAATAATTAAAACTGTATTTCTTCCATTTCGTCGATACGCTACTAGTGTCCTACAAGCCATCTCCCTCTTCTTTTCCTTCTTGATTACGTAATCCTTCTCATACGTTCTCTTATCCGTAACATTTTCCTTTCCCACTCCATCCAAATTGACCTACTGCGGATACCTAAGCACTCTGGAATTGAAGTATACTAGCTCATTCATCCTCTTCTACCGGTAAATTTCACAATATTAATCTCTTCTCCTCTTCAGCTCATTCCAAACCATGGTTAAACTCCTATTCCTCCTCATTCTTAAATCCGGATTCCTTCTTATCTCTTCATCCACCCTAAACTACAGTTTTATCCATGGTTTTTCAATTCTCCCTCCATGCAACGTTCAACGCTTTCTGCAATCTGTCGCCTACAATTTCGGCACAGTTTGCTTCCTGCTTCTTTATTTCGCCTCTCTCTAGTCCCCTCGCCTCTTTGTCCTCGTCACCCTTCCTCTCACAACTTTATAGGTGACGCTAATCACATTTTGTTTGGGTGCACCTGTACCGCTTCCAAACGTTCTTCTTTCTCCTCTTCTCTTCTGTTAATTGGTCTTCCAACATTTTCTCTTACTTTTAATGATACACAATTACGCCGTTTTCTTTGCTATCCCCCCGCCCATATTGTATGATATCTGCAAGCCAAACTCTTACTTATAAACTGTTTCAACTGCACACTTTCGTCATATTATTCATATAAATGTTGCATAATTGCAAATTGTTATATACAAAAATCAATAAACAATATCTAACCGAAAATCTCTATTGCTTCGAAATTTTAATTTAGCCGTAATTGTTAGTAAATTTAAATTGTAAACAATTTGGAATGTAAAATAATTTTAAATTGCTTTACATCAATTTCTAAAAAAAAAAAAAAAAACTTATCCAAAAACCTCTCAACTTTATTGCTAGTAACTGAGCCAACATTCGTTTATAATGTATAATAGTCATATATAAAATTACGGCGCGATCGTAGCCCATCGCCTGCAGCAAAAAATGGAATGGCAGTTTGTGACATTAAATACGTATTTAGAATTATAGAAAATGGAGACACAGAAGTCGTTTGAAACAGTTGCGAATAATAGAGAAAGTAATTTAACATCTCAAGAATTCGTGTTACCATTAATTTTTTTTTCTTTTTATTTTGTCGATAAACATGCAATAGAGTTTTTAAATCTACTGACTAAAAAACTTTTGTAAGCTACAATTAAGCCAAAAATAAAGTTTATAATTATTTGAAATAAGAAAATAAAAAATATAAATAAAAAAATTCAATGCAGAATTTTGTAATTGTAATGAATAGGTTTTTTTCGATTTTAATGCAAATAAATTTTTAAATTATTGACATAATTTCTGGAATTAAACGAAAATATAACTAAACAGTATCGCTTAGTAAATTCAATAGAAACAATTTTTACACTAATTTCAAATCAGAGAGGGTTAGTTTTTATATAGATTTTTTTCTTTTTTAAGCGTACTCCCATATTTGCGGCAAATTGATGATTTTTAGCCTTAGATTAAACTAAATCGTTTATTAATTATTCACTTTAATAATTTTAAAATAATTTTTAATAAATTTTAGTATAAAATTTTTTCTATATACAAAAAAATAAAAGAAAACAAAGCTTCTACTTCCAAGATGAACTTAATCATTTTATTAAACAGGAAAAAAAAAAAGTAAAAAATAAAATAAATTTACAAGAAATCATAATTTCTTATTATAGTATAATATATCAGTGACCTAGTGAGTATACAAATATAGGAAGAAGTGCCAAATAAAAAAATAAAATAAATAATAAAAAAAAAAAATCATAAAATCTCTTTTTATATAGAGATAGGCAAAACATAAAAATCAAAAAATCATAAAATAAATAAAGAGAAAAACAAACGTTACTTTTTTAAAGACAAGTCCAACAGAAAGTTTTTCACTTTCTTACATATAGATGTCAGTTCAAAAATATCGAGATCAAAATATTTGTGTCTTTTTTTAAATCTCAATTAAACCAAAATTAAGTATTGCGACTTACCGCCTTTTTGTTAATTTCCTTATTTCGAGAATTTCAGTAGACAAGCTTAAACAAGCCACTATAACTTCTTATTAGCAAATTATATGTAATTGAGTAAACATAAAAAGTGGCAAATAGGTGGTAATTTAAACTCTATAAAAATGTACACATTGAAGTTAATATCGGCAATTAATTCTGCTGGTTGAAGGGCTTAAATTAAAAAAGAATTTACAAAAATATTTTTATTCTTTTATTTATACAGATACAAGTATGCCAAATAAATATGAAATTAAAACGCAAAAAATTGTTGTAGTTTTCGCATTTGACATAAGGAATATTCTTAAAGAATAATGAAATGAATAATTTGAAATAATGAATATAATTGGTAAACAAAGCTGGTTTACAAATTTGAGCCCCCCCCCCCCCCAGAACAATTTAAATACACGAAAATCATAGATTTTTTTTTATTTTGTTTAAATATATATATATATATATATATATTGTATATACATATTGATTAGTTAATATTTTAAGCTTCTCTACTCCTAAAAATAATTGGTATTTTTCAATTTCATATAGCAATTTTTAATATTATGGAACGAACATTTATTAACAAAAAATCGAATCTAAAAAAAAAACAAACTTAAAGAAAATTTTTTGTCTCATAAAATTGTCTCGTAAAATTTTTAGTTTTATAATATACTCAATTTATATTTTATACAGTAAGGATTTTAAGTATAAAACATTACCTCTAAAAAATTCTACTCTTCATTTATTAAAATTCTACATTTAAAAAAAAAAAAAAAGATACGTTTATTAATTATTAAACTTTATGTTTTGAAATTTTTTTTTGTAAAATTTATTACTTCAATAAATCGAAATTTGTAAAATATTCCGCATCACAAGATTTTTAGTAACAACTATCCGCAATAGCTACTAAATTTAATTTAAAATTTACATTTTATATTTTTGCATTAAATTAGGTTAACTGGTGTTAATTATTATTCTTAAACAAAAATAAATTTGAAAAGGATTTTAACAATTAAAATCGAACAAAAAAATAAATTTCCTCCCTTTTTATGCGTGCGGCATAAAAATGGGTCACTTAAAAAAATTAGCCAAAAACGTCAATGAGTATTTAATTTTAATTTTTTTTTGTAAAACGTTTAAATTTTAAAAGCGAAATAATATGAAAAAATTACTTAAAATTCGTAAATAATGCGCGGCCCAAATTTTGTAAACAAACGTAAAATAAAAACAGACTTACCCCGCAAAAACAGAACTTTCATAATCATTAGCTAGACCTCCGCGACAGGGGTGGGGTAAAGGGAAGAAGAAAACACTAAACTTTTATAATATTTTTTAAGCGGCGTAAGATCGGAAATTATTTCCCACGGTCCTGTAAATGCATCCGCGCATGGTATGGAGAATTTACGCGCTGTTGCGAAATATTTTAAACATAATTAAAATTAATCCCTGTTAACACATACCACCGGTGTGCGGGCAATAAACATAAATATTTATTACTCACCGTGAAAATAGGCCGGTTATTAGAAAAAAAAGAAAAAAAAAAAACCTTAGCAAAAAAATCAAAGCGTAAAGGAAGAATTTAACTTTTTTGTCATCGTTGTAAATATTTGATTATTATATGGAGTACATTAAAAATCGCTCCATTTTTCGCTTCAAATGGTTTTCTCTTATTGAAAATGTCTTTTGGCCACTTTTACTCTTTTTTTTTTTGAAACAAAATGCCCGGCTTATTCTCAATTTGGATGGCGCGCTACTTCCTCCGATACAGACGTGTGACATTGAATAAAATTTAACGAATCTAAGAATACTATTTGGGGTCAACTTATTGTACAGTTTGGGTCACTGCCGAGGAAATTAAAATAAATTCCGTTTTAAATAATCCGCTATGCATTAAAATTATGTAATTAAAATACGGTCAATATTTACGTGCGAGCGTAAGATCAATTCGTTGAATAAAATCGTATTAACAAGTGCCACGAAAACGAGACAACAATTTTCACGGATTTTTCGCGTTCACTTTAAAGCTGATTACAACACGATTGCAACAAAAAACAGCACAAGAAACTGAAGTAGTTAAAGCACGTATTCTACCGGGTGGTGGCTTTATATTAATGATAACGCTATCGTTTAGATAACGCTACAGGCAACGAAAAATTAATTTTAGTATTGCTGTTATTACTGTTATTTGTTATTGTAACAATTTTTTTTTTTGCCCAGTTTCACTTATTCGACTAATTTAAATAATTAAAATTACATCGATCATATCAATGTTCATGTTTATTCCTATACAGTCTAATATCCACTTCTTTGATAAATAAATATACCGTTTGACCCGGTGAACCGTCAAGATTACAATCTTCCTCGTTTGTAGGTGCTGGTAAATTATACATTATTTCACATAGGTGTAGGAAAAATTATAACGTTCAGTGACATAATTACATCGTGACCCGAGTTAATTACACTTTAACGAACAAAAATTCCAACAAATAACATTTACAGACATATTTTTCACGTCCTAATCTAAAAATAAGTACTAATCCGTCAAACGGATAATGCGAAACACTTAGGAATGCACTCATAAGGGGCTTACCTGACATTTGCCTGTTGTTATAAATACGCAAAATAACTACAGCGAAGTTGTCCCCGTATATCTCCTTTTCGGTTTCCAAAGTCAATGGGAAGTAGTCGATTATTTCTTCGAACATTTTTTTCTCAATGTAAACAACTGTCCATCAAAAATTAAACGCATATATATCGAAGTAAAAATTTAAAAAAATAAATAAACAAAATTACACCATTGGGTTTTGTTTGTTTTTTTTTTTTATTTTTGACATGAATATGTCTTATGGATGGGGGTCATTGGTAATGAACCGGTCTTTCGTTGTCAAAGAACGACATTATATGGTACTCACTCTCGATCGTTCCATTCTCACTTCTTTTCTTTTCTTTTTTTTGGCGTAGTAATCCATTGAGAAGATTGCATTTTTGCCTCCGGATCGTGTAACAAATTTGTCAAGAAATGATGGGTCATTTTCGACATTCGCGAATAAGTCTTGAGAAATTTTCACTCGGCTGCGTTTTTGTGCTTCCGTTAACAGCACCGGGGCAAAAGTTTCGCATAAATCCTTACCATTTCCAAATCCTCAGTTAAAATTTTTTTGAGCAGTCTCATAACCGAGACTAAGGGAAAAACTCGTTTTTCGAATTGTCCGACGCCTATCTGAACACATCACAGAGCGAACTGAGAAATTTTCTCTAGAGAACAACCGGCAACTGTGGTTGACATGTTATCGCGTTTTCTTCCATGGATTCTCGGCCATCGACGATTTTTTGGTACCAAAAGTCGCTTAACTAATTCATCTTAAAACCTGTTTCATTAAATCGAAACATTCACTAAATTCCTAGGGTTTCAAGTAGAATTTGGATGTTCGTGCGTTGTTCAACAATTAACGTGTTGCACGAAAATGAAAAATTAGAAAACTATACCGATACCGTCCAATTCAACTGCGTATAAAACAGTACACAACCATATTTCCACCCTGATGGCTAGGTCGAAAGAAGAAAGTTTAAAAGCTATACCTATCACGTTGAACAACAAGCGTGACCTACATACGTGCCACAATCGCGTTTGCAGAAGGACCTTTGGTTAGACCTCGTGTGTATCACCACTTGTGTACCGCAGATATGACGGAAACAAAAAATGCGGTAATTACCGCATTTCAATGAAGCAATTCCACATTCGAATAACCACGTTAATAAAACTAATACCGCTTTAAAAGAAACGGCTGAAACTATGCAACCCGTGAAAGATAAAAATTAACAAAGATAAATCTACCAATGGTAGCGTAACGATTAAAAGCGGTTACGAAGAAAAAAGAAATTAAAGATTTATGTCTTAGATACTTGACCAGAATAAACGTAAACAGATAAAAACAAGTGAACTAAACATCGAAGCAAATAAAGATATCGCTCGATAGGCTGCCATTCGCAGCTGTCTTCGGGAAACAATCGTCCACTGCATAAAGTAGCAGCGGCACTAAGGAAGTGTAATAACTAATGCAATAAAGCAACCTTAGAGATAATTCAAAGATTTCCGGATATTTAAGAGCAATGATTAGTGTTGCCTGGAATTTAAGAACGAGACGTTGCACCGAGATTTATAAATTCCATGCGACTTATTTCGAATATATTGCCAAAAACACTCTGATAGGCTGTGGCATCGTACACACTATATTTACCTATCGAGCTATAATCCAACGAAAGTTCGATGACTAAAAAAAAAAAACCACCGTTCAATCTTCCATATGTGATGCAAACCACATCTTCTTTGAATGTCCCACCCTTGCTTCTAAACGCTCTGCTTTGTACTCCAAAATCGTAGTACTGGGTCTTCCTTTTTCTTATAATGCGTTATCCTTTCCTTGCCATCTCCGGCCATAATTCAATCTTTCCTAAGCTCTATCTCTAATCGTCTCTCAATTTAACTCTTTCTTTTAATTTTTGTAATTGTTCGGTCAAAGCCTCTGGCGCGTCCAAAAAAATATAAAATATTATTACTATTGATTTAAATGACGAAATGTTTTCGTGGTTGTTGAATTTATCCACATGTCCATTATCTTCTCTGATGATGAACAGTCCATTTCAAAACGTTAGAGTTTATGATGAATTTTTCCAACGTGGTTTCTACCGAAAATGGACGTGTGAATATTATTATTATTTTATATTTATATACATATACATATACATATACATATATATATAAAAAAGTTAATTAACATGACCAGTGCCTTTTGTAATCTTCTCATCGATAAATGAAAATCCATTCGTCTTTCAGGTCTCTAATGTAATCTACTAATAATCTCTTCATAGTTGTTTGTGCAATAACTGCTCATCGTGACCTCTATTTTAATCTACAAAGTACTAGTTGTCTCCAGCGACTTCTGTTCCGGCTGCTTCTCATTGCCGTGGTTCACGTTTGATCGCTTAGTGCTGTTATTGTGTCTATCCATCGTATTGGACCCACTATAATGCTATTTTTCAAGGCTATCTCTTACTCTTCTCATACTATGACCATAGTATTTCATAATTCTCTTTTGACTAGTAACCGAGAAACGTTGTTCTATGTTTAATTGGTCAAAAATCGAGTTGTTTGTGCGCTTCGCTGTCCATGGGATTCTAAGCATTTTCATCGAGTCCACATCTCGAACGCGTCAATTTTTCGTTTATCCCGCAAGATCCATGTTTCTACTCCACATAGGAATATTGAAAACACGAGAGCATTTACCAGTCCCTGTTTCGTTCTTGTATTAATACACCGATCTTTCCAGATTTTATATAATCGTGCCATCGCCGACTTTGCCAGTACACTTAATCTACTAATAATAGCCGGGAACAAATACTAAAAAAAATATACCCGTTTATTTTAAATTTTTTTTTGTTTACTTCGAATAAAAATTTTAAAGAATAAACGAATACTTTTTAAAGTACAAATTTCGTTTCCTAATTAAAACTATACACATTTGAAATTATTTTAAAAGAAAGAAAAAGCACAAAAGTACTTGAGATATTTTTAAAATCGCACAATTCACTCGCTAATATTTGAAAAGCAAGTATATAATTAAACTCCCAGGAATCGAAGAATATAGATGTACGCAACCTCTTGAGGCAAGAGATGCGACCCCGACGACGACGATGTGGTTCATTAAATAAATTACATAGTACGAATTCGAATCATCGAAGCAGCGTAGACGTTATTCAAAGTCGTTAATTATTTACTACATATTAAAACTCGGTCATTTTGGCCTCGCAAGGGGCTGTGCCCCTTAACCCCTCTTACTTACATTTCTGTCTCCTTCTCTTCTATACTTTGTACAAAATGATCAAAATTTACAACGTAATTCTAAACCGGTCCATATGAATATAATAACACAATCACAAAAATCCTATCATAACATTTAACTTCCATTACATCAAATTGTGACATTTTTTGTTACAAAATCTAATAGGGGTCGGCCTAAGAATTGCGTTTCAATTAATATATACAAAGTCAATCGGTAAAAATTAAAATAAAACAAACGTTATACAAAATTGGGACATTTTTTCTAATAAGGGGTAGCCTAAGAATTACGTTGTAATTAATGTATGTATATATATATATATATATGAAAAACATGTGCATAATAAAAATAACGAAATAAATGTTCATCATGCAAATTTGACCGCATACGTACACATGTGTAAAAACAGACACCAAACTCCGCCACATAATGGACCTAGCCCACACATAGCGCATACCCACGCGTGGATTACCTGTACGAAGAACACAGTTTTCTTAGGTGCGTCGATTGCGTGAGTTGGGTTAAACCTTTTAGTTGTTAAAAATTTTGATTTACTCGTTACGTTTCACTTGGTTTATATGAAAAAACGTGGACGTGGGCTATGATACGTGGGCTGGGTTCAATATGTGACAGCTTAATCGCGATTATTAATAATCTAACAATACGTTTTTAATAGCTCGCTTTAATTAGTAATCAAATACTCCAAATTATTATACAGGGACAGATGGAAGACAACAGAAGTCCTGGAAGAAGGAGGACAGATTGGTTGCAAAATGTTAAAAATTGGACCAACAGGTCTTCCTCCCTACAACAATTACTGACGGACGCAAGACAGTGTAAAACCTAATCGACAGATCAGTGATCGCCTAAGACGAGAATGGCGCACTATGATAATGATGATGAGTTAGTAATCCGCAATAATCGATGCTCTGTTATATCATCTGGGTATGCTAAATGATCTGCTCAAACAGTAGCAGCTTTTTGGTTGAGCAATACCAGAAGGAATTTTCGGCTAAGGAGTTAAAATATTTCAGTAAGAGTCTGTATTAACTGCAATATGATTTTTAATACTAACTGACTAAATTTGGAGGCCTCTGTACATGATGCTGAAGAGAAAGAGTTGAAGACGTCTCTAACATGCAAAGTAATTCGCATCTAGGTCATTTCTTCAATGCTCGTCTCGATAAACTTCAAACAAAACGTCATCCAAAAATTACATAAACACTAGTTAGATTGAAATTGAAAGGAAAGACATGTTTAAACAAAGCGCACTGAAAATGTTTTCCATGGGTAATTCGACTGGCAATCCAAAAAAAAAAAAAAAAAATAATGGTCCGAAAAATAAACTCCACATAAATACCGACGAAGCAAAAACGTTCAGAACTTAAACGGTAACTTTTTTTTTTTTTTTTTTTTTTTTGCATTTAGCGGTCCAAGTTTTAAACCGGTTTCGCGAAACAAAATATCAATGCAGAAACACCATAAATAAAAGAATACCAGAATGCAAGAAGATAAAACAAAATTGTGGCACTAAAAAAAGTTAAAACATATCAATTCTGACAGTGCGTATTATAAATATAGAAATGAGATTTTGAAAGGTGAAAAAAATCTAATTAGAAAATGAAAAACAACGAATAAGGACAACTTACGTAACATGTAAATCGGCAACACCTTACCTGAATGTTTCCCAGAAATAAAGACGTTAAAGATTAAAAATAAGAAGGCCAATGTAATCCAGTTTTCACGATTTTGCAAAAAGTTATTCGTAGAAACCGTATCTCTCCTATTCTAAGTAAATTAACCATTCCTTAAAGTATTTTTTTTGCGCACAAAGCTACTTTAAACTGCAGTCGCACAAGGTTACATCGAGCATGTTTTGATTTCACATTCAACTGCACTAGGCCCGATGATATCGAGAATATACCACGTAAAACGAGTTTCATTAACATTAGCTGCCACCTAGTAGTAGTACTAGCAACTAAACCGTGTACACACCGGGTCATTTCATAAAAACAACGGATCATACGACACTCTCTATTAGAACAAAACAATCGCTAGTCAGCTGAAATCCTGCATTCTTCGTCTGTTACATTATATCACACGCTACGGAAAGTTTAATGATGCGATTTTTTTAAAATTCCGAATTAAAATTTATAATAAAAAATAAATAATCGGATAATTTCCGTTTTACCTTTTCTTAATAAGGGCTCTTTCACGGAGTTATTTCGTCGAATAACATCGGAACAAATTTACCAACTTTATCGTTCCTGCTGTGGCTAAGTTTACAAATTCATTACAATTTTCAAATTTACGATTTGCCACATTTTATACGAAATAAATCACCGAAATACGGCACGGTAAAATCTGGTTATTTACATCGCATAATATAAAATTACCATCGCTGACGCAAAGTAAAATCAAATTTTGTATAACACCAAATGTGATATTATACCATGATCGTCTTCTTGTTACGCCATCTCTCGGTCGAAGGTATCATCATTATTCATTCTTGGATGCCGCTTGATGTTCAGACATTGACATTTCCGCACTATCTTCTCATGTCTGCTACTCGGGAAAATTTGCGTCTACCAGGCCTCTTCTGTGACCAGTAATTTCCCTATATTGCACGAGGTGGAGGAGACCATATTTCTCAGGATGTCTGTGCGCATGACCATAATATTTAAATTTCCTTGTTCACATTATGTGGAGCACTTCAGCTTGGTTCGACATACTGTTCAATACTTCTCTGTTGGTGAGGTGGTCACGATAAGAAATTTTTAGCATCCTGCGATAAACGTACATTTCAAAGGCTTCAATTTTCTTCTCTAAAGTTTGCGTGAGAAGCTTTCCATGACATTAGTATGGACCAGATGTGGCAACGCACCAGACGCATTCGTAATTGTGTAAAACTCAAATCCTTCCGGGAGGTTATCAAATGTTTCATGTTAAGAAAAGTCTTCCTTGCCTTCTCTATTCGTGTTCTTATCTCCACTGATTGGTCAGTTTCTACATGGAATTATGTTCCCAGGTACTGAAATTTAAAGATTCGTTCAAGTACCTTCAATAAGTAATTTTTTTTTCCGTATTGCTTTATCTTGTCTTCCGATGCACTGCCAGCTATTTAGTTTTACTGATATTTATATCGAGTCCATATATTGCACTCTAGTCTGTGTCACACGGCCCAACACATATTCCGTAACTTCCCGAAGCTGTTTGCGATTAGAACGGTATCATCTGCAATCGGATGTTTGACACCCTTTACTCCACGTTCAAGTCTTGTGTCTGAAGATTGACTCGGAGTAGACGTTAAATAGAATCGGAGATAGTATGCATCCTTGGCGGACGCCTTCTTTAATAATCGAAATTTCTTCTTATTCTTCGTTTTTATTTCTTATTACAGCGATCTGGTTCCAGTATAGATTGCCTATAAATCTTCGAATTTCCCAACTGATACCAATTTAATTTAAGTATTTGTATCAACTCTTGTCATGTTCCACGCAGTCAAAGGCTTTACGATATTCAATGAAACAACAGTGGAGTTGATGCCTGACATCACGACATCGCTGAGCCAATATGTTCGGAGCGCCATCTGAATCCAAACTGATATGTCCTCCGTCATTCTAAATTTGTTGATGAATTACTTTTAGAAAGATCTTCAATATATGAGACATGAGGCTTATTGTGCGGTAGTCTCCACGGTCCATGGCATTGGCTTTCTTAGGTAACGTAATGAAGGTAGATTTCAACCAGTCTACACAGGTAAAATGCCTGTAGTTAGCACCGAATTGAAAAACTTGACTAGGAACGTGAGCGTTGGACAATTAGATTACGAATAATTTAATCAGTTCGCGCTGCAATTTGTCTGGACCAAAAGCTTTACCTGATTTCATATTCTTGACAGCCCCAATCACGGTATTTCGTTACCATTAAACGTCTGTTTCCTATTTGTAAATTCTTTAATTTTTTTGTGAAGGTTAAACATAGCTTAGCTTGTATCTCTTCAATTTCTTGACACTTCTCAGTCAGCCAGGCATCTTTAACTTCGCGCATTTTCCGGCGAATAATTTTATTTATAGCCCGGTATTCAGCTGGGTCACCTTTTGCTTTCCTTCTCTTTTCCGTTAATGAGAGAATCTCATCTCCTGATCAGCTTGCGGAAACCAACTCGTAAGAACTATCACCACTGAAACATGGCCAGAGTTGACATCAGCCCCTGGGTAACATGTAAAACATTAATCAAAAAAAAAAAAGGGGGGGTGCCCCGGACTAATATCTGTTGTTTTCGAATTCTTGGCCATGATGAAAAAATAGATGAATACTCTAGTGGTTTTCCGTTTCCTTCTGTAGGTCGGAAGGCCCAGTTGTATGGCGCTGGGTACTCGCCAACTTGTTCAGTATCTTAGTAAATACCTGGTAGGAGTATTGCATCAATGAACAAAGTCCCAGTGGTCTGCAAGTTCTTACGCAGTTTATGCTTAACGGCATTTAATGTCGACTTGTCTCCAACAACCAAGTCCACACCGTTTTACCACTGGAACAAGAGGTATCTACTTTAGCCCTCTAAACAGCACAGAGCCCACTGTATAGAGGTTACCACCCCACACAACGCGGACGCACAGAGACCTCATATGGCTGTAGTTTCATTTCAGCTGCCGGTGGAACTAGCACCATAGGCAGTTAAGTGACTAACTACTAGAGAACTAACACTAGTTACCACAGCCTACCCCAGTAGGGCGGGAACTAATATTCGGAAATTTTTTTTTTTTCGTATTCTTGTCTACCAGTAAATTAAAATAGTTTCCCGACCGTGCTGCCGTATGTCGTTAAGCACTAAGTTAATGTAATTTTTAACATTTTTAACATCAACAAAACTGTCATACATTACATCACTGTTGTAAGAAATTCAGTAATCAGAAATTTACTAATTGTGTCCAGTTCATGAAACCTAAATTCAAAGGTTAATGCCGAATTAAGTAAGTTAAACTGTACACGGTGAAGTACAGTTAATTACTGGGGTTGCGAAAAGGATTGATACCGATCTATATAATGTATTTACGCTGATACGTATTTTTTCCCGTTTACTTTAATAGATTTTTAATGGTTTATTTACTTAATTTTGGCAAATAACTGCGCCTAATTATCAATCGCAATGCCGTTCTGCATAATAGCTCTTTTCTTAAATACCGTCAATACTTGATCGGAATTTTAGTAGCGCATAAAATGCTTTAGTGTTGATTAAATTTCAATTTGTTGTCCACGTAATCATCCGTAATTATTCCAACGTACTTACACAATTTTACAGTAAGTATTTGTCGTGAAGCAGTTTAAGTGTTTTTTTTTGTGAAATTTGAACATGGTACACATTTGTCGCTATCATTATAATGCAAAACTTCTCTACTACATACACATCTTCGATAAATTATAAATTATCGATTTTGATACTGGATTTTTACTATACTCGAATCATCCGCAAAATTAACAAATTCAACCTTGAAATTCTCTTATAGTTTTATAGAATAAATATCACATTATACAAAGAATAAGTTAGAACCGTGGAGGATTACGCAGCTAATTTTGTTTGCCGCTCGAAAATTATCTATTTTAAGAAAGGTAATCAACAATCAGATTTATAATCGTTCCGTTATTTTTTATTCTTTAAAAATTTCAATAATCCCGCGTTGTCCGCACTTATCAAAAACATTGTTATTATCATGATTAATATAGTTAGATAAACATCTGACAGCCACTAGGTAAGTCGAGGTAAGTTGAGCGCGAACACGTCCGAAACAAAATTATAATTCTTAAGAAGTACGTTTTCTCATCGATTTCATGCAACAATTCTCGACTACAGTTTTTCATTAATAATTTTTTTGGACTTAGGTCTCTGTAACTACTTTGTTAAGAAGCAAGATATCGTCAATTTCCTCAGATTTTAAAATATACTTAAAATTTCGTACGTTTTTTTTCCCAGGACTTGAAACAAATTCCCGTAAACCATCTTAACTACTTCCTTTGAGATTTTTGTCAAGTGCGATACTTTTCTATTATTAATTTTTTTAATTACAGCCGTCGAGTTGAAATTATTAACTAATAATTATTTTACGTCGACTTTCCAGTTTTTTATATCAATACCCGTTGTTTTCTTAATGACCAAACGGTGTCGCGCTATCGTCAGCGTACTTTAAAAGCTGAGAATTGAAATTTACCAAAATTATTAATTCATAGGTTTGTCTCAAATATTTAACTTTCAACATCTATGTTAGGTTCGGTTGACTTTTTACAATTTTTATTTAACTTTTTTTAAGATAATTTTTTTATACTAAACGATGTACATTTTATTTTCCGCTAATTTTATTTATGTTATTTTTAACGCTTTTTTTTTCCAATACAGAACCGATCTTTATATTTTTCCTTACCAGTTTTACGGCAAAATGTGATCGATTCAATCAGATAGTTTTGTAATTTATCCCATTTGAAGATTTAAGCTGTGCGAATACGGTATTTCTGACGCATTCTTTTGCATTTACAAGTATTTTACTAAATGTTTCATAGTTAAAATATTGTAAAAAGTTTCCTATAATTCGCTTGTTTTTAATGGAACAAAATTAATGGTGCCATGTACAGTCGAACTGCTGCGCCGGATACCTCACTCCAGTGCTACAACACATTCTTCCCGTTCACAATAAGGTCGATAACACGTTTCCCGTTATGATTTTAAAAAGTTTACTCGTTTCACCCGTTCACGACGATCGTCGGTCGCCGGTTAGCAAAGAAAATTCCTCAAACCATTCAGCGCTGGGTATGTTGACATTTCCGATTATAATAGAACAGAGGATTATGCTGGTAAATTTTTTTCGATTTCGGTAAGTCCATCATAGATCTAAGATAACTAGATGGATACCAATGATCACAAACTTAAATTATTATTACACTATTTTGATAACTCCACATATGACAAATTTCTTTTGATCATAATCGCAGTCTCCCGCTAACATTATTGAAAAGGTTACTGTGGCTACATGCACGTAGTTCTATTTTAAAACGATTTCAGCGTAAATTTAGCCGTAATTAATCTTTCATTCTCGACTTAATTTTTTTTTGCAGTAAACATGTAGAGACAGTATCAGACGATGAATGATTACACGCGACAATAAGCGGTTTAACTTTTTCCTCTGCCGATTCTACTTTGGCTAATTACGCAATTAATGAATTTTTCCCCATCTTCTGCGCTGCCCTCTTCTACAATTATAATTCTTTTTTTTTTTTCTTCCTTTTTTAACTTAATACTTGGCTATCATGTTTCCAAAATGAAACACCTAAAAGACATTGTACCACAAGCGCACGTATTCTTGAAACTTGAGCGAAAACTAATTAACCAATAATCAATAAACTCTTTTTGGTAATTTTTGTTAAACGAACTAAATTTGAACTTTACTACTTTTGTATAATTGTAAAATAAAATGACAAATTCACAAAATTCATAAAATTCACGTTTCCGAGTAACATATTCCATAACCATGGTTAATAGCATTTCGACAGCTTTGTGAATAGTTACAGAAGAGGCCTTTCCTTCATTAATTATCATTAATTATATTTTTTTTTCTATATTATTTGTCTCACTTGTGATCGGCATCGTGAATGACGATAATTCAGTACAGTTCTGTTTTCTCAAAAGTACAGATATTTTCAATTTTTTCTTCTATTATTTTTTTTTCGGCTTTTTTATCTTCCCGTTTTTCGTAGCTATAATTTAGTGGATTTCCTTTGCACGTGAAGTACTTCATTTCTCGATAACAAAAACCTCAGGTTGGATATCGGTTTTTGTCTTCAAGGTCCTCAAAATTACTACTGCGATCTTCACATATACTTAATTTATTTGCTTCAAAGTTTTCGACCTGTTCTGAACAATACGACGGAGACTGCCTACGCACTTTAACCCAACTCGCTTCTTTCATCATACAAATTAGAAATGCAACTGTTTGCAAAACTTTTAAACTACTGCTTACATTCGCTATTGAATTGTAACTTTGAGTAAACTGTCAATATTTTCACTACTAGTCAACACTTCATTTCTCAGTGAAACATTTTTTACAGCTCTGATTACTCTTTTTTCTGTTTCGTTTACTGATTTATCAATAGTAACATCGCGTATTATCACTAAATACCACCACTGCTTACATTTTTCAGCTATTCCTTTCTTATCAGTACATATCGTGAAATAAAAGAAAATATGACTATAAGCGTATATGTTTGTATTTATTATATGAATATATATAAAAATTTTGGCCACACTCCTCGCTTCGCGTAGAAAAATAAGTTAGCGAAAACTAAATTACATACGCTCGTAGCGTGGAATGTTTTACATTAAGAGAGTAAATAGGATTAGGTGATTCAAAAAATTGAATTTTCTTTTATCCATAAATTATTAGTAAAGCTATTGAAAAATATGTTCCCAGTTTCAAATAAAAATTTCAATTCGTTCTGATGTATGAGAATGGTTCTCGTTAAGTACTAGAGCACGATGCACATAAAATGGAACAGTTAGTCTGATAGTCATTAATGAATAACAGGGAGGGGAGACGTCGACGATGTTCATTGTCGACTTTCACAACAGTGATTTTGGGTAGGAGGTACTAGAAGAATTTTGACAAAGCATCAAAATTTTAACATTAATTTTGGCGCCGACCTTCGTAACCTGTATTTCAAATTTTAGACGAAATGTCGACAAATCCGAAAAAAGAACATGACACTTCTACTCGCACTAGAAGGAGACCAGGTAAAAGATTCTTCCACGGAAATCAGTATCCTAATAGTGAATCAAATAAATGCGGCGAATAGGAAAGTATCAGCGTAAAAGAACTTTCGAATACCACCAGTAAAAGTATGATTGTTAATCCCCTACATTGTTGTAGAATTATTGGATTTTTCACCGTATTCACGACGGCTCTGTAGGATATTTCTATTTATCGAAATTACAAGCAGTATGTTAAATTTGCAGAAAAAGAACTCGGCTAAATTTAGCGGAAAAGAAAAACTGACGGAGGCTTTAATGAAAAAATTAAGCACTTACCCCACGCTTTAGAGATTAGAAGAAATGTTAATAGTTTCGAAGATATGAAAAAGGCAGTAATGGCAATTTATGATGACATGATATCGACAGATGACAATGCAGAACATGAAAAAATTGTTCAACGGGCCTAAGTACACAGCTGGTGTAATTGAAAACAAGCTGAAGCTCTTGGAACGAGATCTGAAATACACCCGACGCCCCTATATAAACTAATCCATGGCAAATTAGATTGCCCGCCACTTTTAGAGAAAATAGGCTTAAGGGTTCCTGCCCATAACGTTCGTCGAAGCGAGGTATTAACGATATTGATGAAAACGAAGCAATTTCCGCGCTCTCCTTTTCGTTCACTATTAATGTTATTTAATAACTTAGACAAAGAACACGGTGACGTTGACATTTTTGATAGTAATAATTTTAGGAAGTTTTTAAAAATCATTCAGGATATTTTTCAATGGAAATGTAGGGTTGCTCGAAGTATAAACTGTTACGTCTATGTTGGAATATATTACATTATTGTAAGTTTATTTTATTATTTGTCTACTGATTGAATGTAAATTATGCGTTTGCTTATCTATGCATGTGTAATTCAATTTTGAAGACTGCTTATTTTCCTGTGTATGCCTCTATTTGTAAATTATATTGTTATATACGCGTATGCATGTGTGTTTGTGTATGGATAAATGTGTATATGGTGTACATGTACTTATTTCTCTATTTATTTCGTATTTTAAATATATATATATATATATATATATATTGTGCTGTACAGTAATTGGCCTTCGGGCTGTTTTACTGACAATTTGTAAGTAAGTAAATAAATAAATAAATAAATTACATCCTGATTTCCAGAAAGAAATTTTTCCAACATATAAAGAATTATCGAGAGATGAGTTACTAGAGAAACGTTTAGGCAGCCGCACGCAGAATGCAGACGAAAGTTTCAACTCGACTATCTGGCGGTTGGCTCCAAAACCAGCTACTACATTCTGGTTTGAAAGTAATCAAGACTACAGCCGCTTGCTTATTCAGTGAAGGAAATTCAAGCATTTTATTAGTGATGAACGAGCTGAATATTATAGTTGGCAAACCGCAGCTTCAGCTACGCACAAGAAATGGATAATGGACGTGTAAGCCGACAAAATCGGCACACGTCTTGGTGACTAAAGGAACTCGGAGAGTTCGAAAAAAGGAGTTGAAAATTCAAAACTAAAGGTATGAAGAAGAAGGATTTCCATATAGTGCCGGAACCGTTGATTAACCGGTAAGTAGTTTAAATAAATTAGAATATGTTGATTTCGGTAATTTTTTTTTCAAACGCTTTTTTCTTAAAACGACTTTTTTTTGAATTTGTTTAAACTCTAGCTCAGAAAGTTTTTAATCGATCATTTTAAAAATTTATAGTTACTTTCTTTATATGTGAACCTCAATTTGGAGTAATATCATTGTTTAAAGTATTTTTTTATTGCAAAAAAAAA
Organism: Icerya purchasi; assembly: GCA_039619475.1. NCBI lineage: Eukaryota > Metazoa > Arthropoda > Insecta > Hemiptera > Monophlebidae > Icerya > Icerya purchasi. The sequence goes on from CM077115.1 coordinate 97,708,250, forward strand.
AAAAAAGTTTTATGCTTTTTTGTTTAACACCTCTAAAAAATGTAATTTTCCACTTTCGGGGGATGAGTTAGGTTCATATAGAAGAGAAACATGTCTTTAATGTAAAATTTAACCCCCCCCCCTTGATTTCAGAAGAAAACTGTGGGGCCTTCAGAATGTACGTAAACGGCTACACGTCTAATGATGGTGACCTCCGATAGGTGGCAGCTGATATCTCCCATATTTTCCGAAAAAGTACTCCACAAAAATTAGTAAGTAAGGAAGGTTCCATATATCTTTGATAAGGTATCATGGTCTGTGAAGTTAAGGTTCACAGAGTACTAATGGATCTGATGAGAATATTGGGGCCAGCATTTCCCTTATACTTGTGATCCGCCTTTACTTTCCCAGTTTTCTCTGGTATGACCTATTCAATTTCAAACTGGAACGAGACAAGTCTCGATAAGCTATGACACCTGTGATTTGCTAACCAATTACCTTAACCACTAGACTACAGCGCTACCTTCAAAAAAAAAAAAAGTTACAATATGTATTTGAATGTATGTACAAAATGTTCTTAAAATGTTGTAATAAGTTACATACATTCCTTCATCAAAAAAAAAAAACAAAACAAAAAAACATGAAAATCACTAAAAAAAACATAGTCCTAAACCTATTTTTCCTTTTAATTCTGAAAATTCTAACTCAATAGCTTCAAATGGATACTCGTATACGGGCCATCCGCACAAAGTTGTTTCAAAATCCGTCAACGGATTCAGAGCATTATGGGAAATTTGCAGTGACTCGCACGGTAACACTGTTGCGAATAAAAGAACAACGTGGTGTTGCACAGTAAGATGATGGAGAAAAAAAAAACGGTATCGTTTAAACGCTTTTTGCGTGTGCACTTGCATTGTTTTAACGAAGTGATTTTCGCGTGAGATTTTTGATGCCGATGTGTTTTCGTGAGAATAGACAGCACCAGCACCACGACGACAATGGAAAATACGTCAAAATTCACGACCGATTTATTACGAAAACATAATATTTAGGTGCTGACACATATTCCGTACAGTTCTGACGTTTCAGCCCCTGCGTGATTTTCGACTTTTTCCAATACTCAAACAGGCTTTACGTCACGCAAGCAGTTCGCGCTTGTGAGGACTTCCTTAAACGCGTTCGTCAGACTGAGGGCTTTGAGAACACTTTAAAGGTGAAACGGGTAAAAATCAAATGTATGACAACACATAAGGGACGGTATTTTGGGAAAGATAAAAATGTAAACATGTACTGAAATATATGTTAAAATTTGGTAACAAAATCGAGTTTTTTTGTTTTTTTTTTGCTTTTTAATGCGAGAAATCCTATAGGCAGAATTCGATACGACTTTGCTGGAATAGCCCGCACGGGCGTCCACTGGAAGTTACCGAACTGAAATTTTCAGAATTAATGTAAAATGTTACACGCTCCAAGCGTATGTAATTTAGTTTTCGCTACCTTATGTTCCCGCACGATGCGAGGGGTGTGGCCAAAATTGATGGACCAACCTACACGTACAAATGCATAATTATTCGAATGGTAGTACGGCAAAGGCCCGTTTTCAAAGTGAAACGGACACATCGGTCTTAACTTATTAATCGAACCAACAATTAATTAACTCGGCCGCATATTGAACCTAACCCACGCCTAGCTCACGCCTATGCGAAGAACATAGTTTTCGTGGGTGTGTGGGTTGGTTTAAACTTTTTAGTTGTTAAAAATTTTGATTTATTCGTTACGTTTCGCAAAAACGTGGGCGCGGGCTGGGTTCAATGCTTTATTCTCAGTTACAAACCGCATTACTAAATTTTTTTTACGCGGCTTTAGTTTTTTCACGCAAGTGAAAATAAATAAAGTTTTTGCATTGTAATTTTTGCGTTTTTTTATAACATGCTACTAACTACTTTTTCATAATATGAAATTGACAACCCCGAGAAAGTTTGCATAACTTGGAAATATTAACTGAATAATTTACGCGGGGGTTTTTTTTATTCGACTACTGTTAATTTTGTGAAATAATAATTTCCGCTAATCGTAAAATAGAATTCAACGGTTCGGTTGATGATTAAATTTAACCCTGCTCTAATATATAATGGCCGATGGTCTTGCATATAAGCCCAAAAAAAAAAAAAAATTAAACAAAAGTCTATTTTTCCATACCGGCGACAGATAGCTCTAAATTTATTTTTCCATATGGCGAAACGAAATTGTTGTTTTTTTTAACAGTCCTAATATTACCGAAAAATCAATAGGGTATAATTATTAATATTTCATAAAATATTGCAAAAAACTCTTTAATTAACCAAAAAATTCTATTTTTGATTCGTCCAAGATTTAACTTTTCATACTATTTTTTTTTTTTTTTTTTTTTTTGGGGCGTCGAAAATTCAACCCATCGACATTTTCATACTATTATCATCCGCCACTAGACTTTCGAAAAAGACGGAATTTTTTAGGCGACTGTTAATCTAGCTCTAACTACAATAACATTTACGAACTAAAGTATATGCGCTAAATTTATATTTCACATTTCTGTTCTAGATAATATTGATCTTTTAAATTTTACGCTTGTAAATAAAACTTACTATTAAAAATGAATGCTTTTATAATTCAACGAATATATTTAACGTAATTTCACTAATAATAATAGTTGTTAGCAAAAAATGGCTATTTCTATCAGCAGTTATGATAATATTTATGAAACAAACTTAATTTTTGTTTACAATTCTGTTCTTAACAATAATATTTTTAATAATAATCAATTATACCTCAATATTAAAAAAAAAAAAAAAAAACAAAAAAACACAGGATTCTTAAATATTTGTTTTTCTTTAAGTGTATGTGTGCCACGGGCGTCCACCACAGAGAGGAAGCCAGTTGAAGCTGCGTGTCGCTGAGATTTTTTATTTTAAATTCCATTATTTTACAAATAGCACTAGGCTATAATTGAAGGAATTCCTCATCTAATGACGAGGGTCCCCGTACAAACGTTACTAGCTACATAAAATCTGTTGGTTTAGTACGTTTAGGTTTCATCCAATAGTGAAATTGCCAAACTGTTCAGATGTTCCTCCGGTTTATACGCTCTTAGGTTTTTGAGTTGTTCCTGAACAAAGTGTACTTTTACATCTTCATGAAGCTTTAAATCGAATTCCACAGTTTGGAATGCAAATCAGCGATAATCGCATTAACCCGTGGGAAAAAAAAAATTGATAAAAAAATTTCCATCGAGCATATGTTTAAAGAAGACGAAAAAAAAAAAAAGGGGGCACACAGAAAAAGGCTTAGAGGAGATCTATAGCTCTGAAGAAGATCGCAAAGCTCCCTCTTACCAAAATAAAATCAATTAGAGTAATTATTTTTAATTTTTTTTTTTTCTGAAAAATAATGTTTCAACTTTACAACTATATTTCTCCAAATGTACTTTTCTGGATCTCAGCGATGGCCTCACGTTCACCAGTAATTACTCCATTTAAGAAGTTCAGCATGCAACATTACTTTCCGTTCGTGACACAAAGCAATGCGTGTTTGCATTCATTCTGTAGTGAGGAAATGCGGCACCTATTTTGAATACACTCGGTTAAGCGTAATTCATCGAACAAAATCTTACGAGAACGCTTCCTACAGAAATTTGCATAATATCGATCAATTGTTCTCTACCGTAATTGTCTTCCTACACAATAGAGCCGGTGCACAGTGTTCGCATTAACGCGGGTGTATTCGCCGTCGACAGCCTTCTTCCGTATGGAATCAATTCGGCTGAATCTCGGCTCTTTTCAAAAACTCGAATACCACCGAAAAATGCTCCTTTCGTTTATACACTCATTACCGTAAGCTTGTTCTAACATTTCGACCGTTTCCGGAGCGGTTTTACCCAAAAGAAAGCGAAATTGCAGTTCGTTCTTAATCGCCCCGTCACGCTCATTGTAAAAACCCTGGAGGCGAAACTAAACACGTTTTGCGAAAACGAGCACTATCCGATACCGCGGGTTCTTCATACTGACTATTGCTATGGATACGCAAAACACTCCTGTGTACATCGTTTCACCTACCGCGTTTGTCACGTACGCATTGCTCCGGGAAAAACATTACTGACGATAATTTCCGAATGACCATTATGTAAAACAGGAAAACTATGTGAGAAACGTCTGAAAATTTTTCATTTTCAAATTTCTAAATGAACCTAAATAAAATGTTTTTTTACAAAAAATAAATACCGACTTCGAGGTTTATTATAAAAATTTAAAAATGCACTAAAAAGTAAAAAATAATCACTCCCGTTGAGAAAATATATATCAGAGTGTGATGATATAACACTTAAGATGATATTATCGTAATTCTTATACATTTATACCTTAATTAGAGTCGGCATCAAATTCATATTAAAATATCTAGGATTAAATGAACATTTAATCTATCTATCTATCGAATCGTTTCACCCCATGTAGGGGTATCGTGACCATGATCTGTCACCCGGTTGATCAGACTACGCCAACAATTCCGATCCCTTGCGATGTGTACACAATCCTGAAAGGTACGACCAGCAGCTGTGCACACTGCGTCCGTCCATCTAGTCGGCGCACGACCTCGACTCCTTTTTCCATTGGCCTTTCCTTGGACGAGCACCGTTTCCAAATTGTTCGCTCTGATCACATGACCAAAATACCGCAGTATCCTGCAGAGCACTACAGATGATAGCCTCTTCGGGTTACCAATCTCATTTATTATGGAGACATTTGTTCTCCTGGCTGTCCATGGGACACGCAGCATACGCCTCCAGCACCACATTTCGAGTGCGTCTATACGTTTTTTGTCTGCGCTGGTCATTGACCAGGTCTCTGCACTATACAGGAACACTGAGAAGACGAGGGAGTTCACTAACCGAATCTTTACACCTTTACTAACAGCGGAGTCAGCCCAAATTCTTTTTAAACGGCTCATTGCGGTTCGTGTAATCTGTGCTCTGTGGCGTATCTCATTTTTACATCCACCGCTGTTTTCCACTATAGAGCCTAAATATATAAAGCGGCTTACTACTTCAATACCCTCGATTTCACGTATTGTTGGGCGGTTATTCTCAAGACGGTCGACGATCATTATTTTGGTTTTGGCTTTGTTAACTTGGAGGCCATATTCTGCACTGATTTTTACCAGGCGATCCAGAATATATGACATTTCCTCTACTTTTTTTGCTACTAACGTAGTGTCATCCGCATATCGGAGATTAGAGATGTACATCCCACCAACCGAGATACCTCCACCCCAGTTGACTGTACCATTTGCTGTATCGATTTGCAGTATTCTGCGCATTATGAATTCACCATATAAGTTAAAAAGTAGCGGTGAAAGGGTACAGCCCTGGCGTACACCCCGCGCGGGGTAAAACTTTTTCGAGTAAATCCCATTATTTATCCGGACTTTTGCTGAAGTTTTTTCGTATAGCTGCTTAATTAGCCACACTAAATGTGCTGGCGCGCCCAAATCCATTAATATCGACCACATTTTCGACCAATGCACACAGTCGAAACGAACATTTAATACAGTTTTTTAATTATTATTTTAATATGTAATATATGAATCCTATTGTAATTAAGGTATTAATGTTGTATAAGAATTACGATAATATCACCTTTAAGATCACACTCTGATATATATTTTCTTATCCCACACTTTTTACTTTTTAGTGCATTTTTATTAAATTTTTATAATAAACCTTCAAGTATCGGTATTTATTTTTTGTAAAAAAAGCATTTTCTTTAACAATTTTTAGCGTTCTACTTGAATTTTTTTCTTTTTAAAAAATCAATTTTTTTTCACATTATTCTCCATACTTTATATTGAAAAAAAAAAAAAGTACGATTTCTTTATTTTGAACTGCATTTACACGGTATAGAAACATTAAAAGCTACATTTCCATGGACGTGAATGGGCACGTTTGAGGGAGGCCTTTGCCCGATATAAGGCCTAATAGTATTACTTATAAATTAAGATGTAACCGTATTATTATAATATATAGAAATATACTTATGGCTAATAATAATAACATTTCCATGGTAATTTGGCAAATTGATAGTATTTTAAGAAAATCGCCTCCGCGTTTTTATAATTCAGCGAAACGGTAATGGTAAGATTTTTCAATTATTATTATCAACTATTGTATTTCTTATCATTCGTTTATCTATAACGCTTTGTTGTTCCATTAATTTGACCAAGTGCGTCGCTTAGAAAATAAAACCAAAGCCAGCGGTAGTGCACGTCGTTTATCGCGGCTCGATCTTATCTCAATCGACGCGCGCCGTGTCACGTCTTCAAAAAAAAAAAAAAAAAAAATATTAAAAAAAAAAAGCTAAATCTTCTAACCCAACGGTGAAACCAATCATGAATGAAAAGCATCCAAAAAGCTTCAATTTCCCGCATTATTAAGGATAACTCAAAAACTACTATTTAAATGAGACCACGTGAGAAGCACCAGCTTTCAAATAAAAGAAGACTCATCAAAATCGGTTCACTTAGAAGAAAGTTCTGAGGTAACACACATGAAAAAAAAAAAAAATACAGTCGAATTGAGAACTTCTTCCTTTTTTTGAAGTCGGTTAAAAATTACAAATTTTGAAGTATATTTATGAAAATTAAAATATCCAGCAACGTAATTTGAAAAATTTTCAATTTAAAAAAACTTGAAATGCGCCAAAATTTTTAAATTTTTAAATATTTTTATAGTTATCGTTATATAGTAACCAACAATAACCACGAGAGGTAGAAAAAAGGTGATATGTACAACACTTCTAAATTGCAGATAACAGGAAAATTAGACAGCTTAAAAATTTGTAATTATAATTTTCTGCATGGGCTGAAATTTTTAAATTTTTCATTTTTAACAGTATCAAAATGCGTACACTCGAAGCGATAAAAAACTGAAATTTTTGAATCCATAACACCACCAACTTGCAATAATTTACAGGAAAATTTTAAAGCCTAAAAAATTTTATATCCAAATCCTCGAATGGAATGAAATTTTCAAATTTTTAAGTATTTATTTTATAATTTTTTTGATAATATATATATATTTATTAATATTTACACATTTCCTCGTCAAGTTATACGCTTGTCGAAATCCAAACATCTACCGAAAACTGATGTCTAAATAATTATGAAACTTAAAAATTTTAATTGTAAAACTCAAAATGAGCTCAATTTTCTAAAATTTGTAACAATTATTTCAAAAATTTGAAATATGAAGAGTTCTACACGTACAAGGTATGTCTAGTAACCTGCAATTTAACACTACTATCATTTAAACGCCACGAAAATTATAAGAGTAAAAAGTTTGTAAATATAAAGTTCCAAATGGGTTCAAATTTTTTTAATTCTGAAGTGTTCCTTTAATAATTAAAAATACAATGTCCATTTACTCGGCGAAGCACAGGTTTTTGTAACCGGTTTAGTAAGCGGTCGTTATACCACTGACACAAAGAAACGAAACAGCAACCACGCGAGGTTTTTTTTTTTTTTTTTTTTTTGGGCAAGCCAGCGGCATTGACCGAACAACAAGAAAACTAAGCTAAGAAGTTGGATAACTAAGCGGTCCGAAATGGACGCAACAAAGGACAGCAGTGCGGACACCAGAGAAGATGAAGGAAAGGAGAGGATAAAGGAAGAGTTATATGGAGTAGAGAGACCTAATGACAGGGGCTGACTGTATAAAAGGGAGCGTTCATTACGAAGAGCAGGACACTTAAAGAAAATGTGATCAGCATCACATGTACGAGGAGGATCACAATCGTGAAGAGAACAATCAGGAGAAGGCGATAAAGCAAATCGAAAGCGAAAGGAGGGGCGGAGAAAATGATTGATCCGGAGACGAATTAGGGAGACAATAGAAGAGCGACGACTGAAAGGAATAGAATGGAACCAAGACAGGGAACGAGGAATCGGCTGAATGAAACGATAATGAGAATGACGATTAGAAAATAGGGAGGGATAAATATCCTGCCAAAGTCTGGCGTGATTGGAGGTGGATAAGGAAAGGATATCTGAAGAAGGGAAATGGTTGAAGAATGAATCAAGGCGACCAGCAGAACGAGCCAAAGAATCGGCTGCATCGTTGCCATCAATTCCGGAATGACCGGGGACCCACAAAAAATCAATGAGAATAGAATGGGATGACTGCAAAGTGGAGGTAAGAGAACGAATTGAGAGAATAATATTATCAGAGGAATGTGAAGGAGGAGAGGATATGGCTTGAAGGACTCCCTTAGAGTCCGAAATAATGAGGAATTGGGAAAGATCGCTTAAAGAGGAAATATAAGAGATAGCCTGAAGGATGGCGATCGACTCGGCAGAAAAAATAGAGCAGAAGGAAGGAAGCCGGAAGAAAGCCGGAAGGACTCAGAATGTCGAAGCGACGGAGCAGTAAACGCACCACCCACGCTGTCCTCGCTCTTGGAACCATCAGTAAAGATCAATACATGAGCAGGAAAAGAGGAATTCAACAAATGAAGAAATTCATTGTTGACTGCACCGTCAGAGGAGGAATTGGCTCGAAGTGGAAGAGAGGAAAATTTGATAGGCTACCATAGGCTATTGAAGTCATGAAAGAAGTACGGGAGAGCGTTGTAGGAAAGGACAACAGGAGAAAAATTAGAAAGACGGGTAGCAATGAGCGACAGGATTGGGATTTTATGAGGAGAAAAACGCCAGCAGTTTTTGATATATAGATAGGAGGAAATAAGTTTGGACGAGGAGATGGGGAGCCGTTTAATTAAGAAGCGATACCCAAACTGAGAACGGCGAATAAACAGTGGTTGGGCAACCGACTCTGATAGAACTGTGGGAATGGGGGAGGATTTCAAGACTCCAATGCACAAACGGAGGCAAGAGTTCTGGATCGCGTCAAGTTTAGTAAGGAGAGACTTGGGGGAATTACCGTAGATAAAGGAACAATAGTCGAGCTTGGACCGGATGATGGCTTTGAAAAGAATAGAACGATAAACGGATCGCTTCCCCATCTAAGGGGAGAGAGAGATTTAAGAAGATTAAGTCTTTACGTCCACGTCGTGCAGGGTGATAATTTTCTATTTTTGAGCGACCTTGGAGCTGACAAGAAAAGCTAAAGCGGAACTCACAAAATACACACAGCCAATAGGAAAACGGAGAACGGTTCATTCACCGAAGTTGTTCCTCCTAATAAATAGCGTTAAGATTCGCACTGCATTAACGTCAGCAAACTCGGACTTGATTAAATTACGCCAAAATACGAACAAGAGCTGTTAAAGATTATTAACGAAATAACGATGAAGGTCCGTTGCCAGAAAATGTTAAAGCTGTGAATTTAGCATCAATACCGAAGAAAAGTTGCTCACAAATGCGTCACCAGCATAGGGGACCATTGCGCTAATGAACTACACGTTTAAATTACTGTTGATGATAATTGGCATCAGAATTGAGCGCATGCTAGATGAGATTTAACGAAATGCAATATGAATTCGCAGCGGAAAAAAAAACACAAAGGGACTAAAAATTCGATCGCGAAATTAAAGGTTGTCGTACAAAGTACGTTAAACGCGGATAGGAATATAAAATTGACCATGACAAAATTATCGAGATTCTAAAGAAACACAATGCTGACGTTAAAAATTTAAGAATAATCCAAAAATCTATACTACCTTGATCAAAAAGTTTCAAGAATGACACCCGATTTCATTTTTTTTTTTTTTTTGTTAAGTTGCCACGCTGTCAATTTTAGTGTCACAACTTGATATCTGTAAAAGTTATGCTCTTTTTAAATACATCTGATCTGTTTTGTGCGTGTTTTCGATTTTTTACAATTTTAAGAATAGAATTAATTTTGCATCAACGAGTTTGTATTAAATTGTGCGTTAAAAACCGGATTGAACGGAACGAAACCCATTAGAGAAGTGTTTCGCAACGATACTCTATCGAAAATAAATATTTATGTGTGGCATGAACGCTTCAGAAATGGTCTTGAGTTCGTTAAAAATGGCAAACGCAGCGGTAGGCCATCGATATCAAAAACCGAAAAAAACATCGATAAAATCAAAGAAATGTTGGCCGAAAATCGCAAGTTGACCATTACAGAGAGCTGGCAGAGGACATGAATATCACTTATGAATCCGTCCAAGACATTTTGATTAACAATTTGGGCTCGAGGCGTGTTGCTGCAAAACTGGTACCGAAAGATCTGAATTTCATACAAAAAAGAGACCACACTAATATTATGAAAGACATGATTTCCCGGTCCAAATCGGATCCAACATTTATCAGACGCATCATTACTAGAGACGAGGTGTGGATGTATGAATATGACATGCAATCTAGACATCAAGCGAGTGAATGGCGTACGCTAAATGAGCCCAGACCGATAAAAAAACACGTTGTTTTCAGTCGAAAAAGAAGGTGATGCTTACTATTTTCATTGATTACAACCTTACCAGAACATCAGACAGTCAACAAGGATTATTATTATTTGGGCGTTATGAGACGTTTGCGTGAAACAATTCGCAAAAATGACCGGACTTGCAGGCAAACAATTCCTGGATTTTGCACGTCGATAACGCACCGTCGCACGTGGCCATCATCGTTATTCGTGATTTTTTAGCAAAGTACAGAACGAATACTACTCAACAGCTAGCGAATTCGCCTGATTTAGTTGCCTGCGACTTCTTCCTATTCAATCAACTCAAGAAACCGCTCCGGGGAACGGGCTTTGGCAACCGAGAGAACGTAATAGAAAAATCGAAGACGGCTCTGATGGATACCGAATATAACAAATGTTTCCGGAATTGGATCAACCGCTGGCATAGGCGCGTTGCAGTCAGTGGAGAGTACTTTGAAGGGGACAAAATCAGTTTTGGTGAATAAATAGGTATTTTTAATTTTCTGAACAAATTCCTGAAACTTTTTGATCGAGGTAGTGTATATCGGAACCAACGCGCGAATGTAAAGATCGAAATCGAATATTCTAAAGACAAATGCAGTATTAGAAAAGAAGTGGCCAAGTTCATCGAGATTATTCAACATATACGTGGAAGAGATGAAGAAAGAAGCGCGAATTGGGGGTAGATGAGTTTGAAGATAAATGACAAACGGGATAGACTATGCAGATGACAAAAATCTTGGAAACAGAGGAACAAATGCAGAAAACGGTGTAAATCGTATTGGATTAAAATGCATGGAAATTAATAACAATAAAACACAAAAATGGTGAATTCACAAAGAACGACGAAAAAAAAGTAAATAAAAAAGTATATAGAAACAGAGAAGATAGAAGAAGTGTATATAGGTGCTTAGCGGAGCTCTAATAAGTAACGATGGCAAAGATATAGACGGAATAAAAGCACTAACTGGCAAAGAAAACATTCAATAATTTCAGCAGAGCATTAAAGAAATAAAAATATCATTCTGAATCACCAGAAATGTTACAAGTAGCATATATATATATGTTCTGGGACACAAAGGGATGCCGCCAGCACCCATAGCACCCATAGCACTCAAGAGTCATTCCCAGAGGCGAAATTTCACCTTAATGCCTTGATTAATTCGGAAAATTAACCTAATTAATAGTATCGGAGGTCAAAAACTAACCCGAATACCCCGATTATTGCAGAAAATTAACCCAATTAAGGGTCCCAAGCACCCATGTGTCCCTAATTAATTACGCAATCAATTTAATCGTTGAATTATTAATTATGCAATCAATTTAATCGTTGAATTATTAATTATGCAATCAATTTAATCGTTGAATTATTAATTATGCAATCAATTTAATCGTTGAATTATTAATTATGCAATCAATTTAATCGTTGAATTATTAATTATGCAATCAATTTAATCGTTGAATTATTAATTATGCAATCAATTTAATCGTTGAATTATTAATTATGCAATCAATTTAATCGTTGAATTATTAATTATGCAATCAATTTAATCGTTGAATTATTAGAAAGTTAATCCAAGTCCCCCGCTCACCCCTCACAACTGCCACCACCGCAAAAGCGCACGCGCCGTTCCCGCGCACGCGTCGATCGCTCGCGCTACCGCGAAAATGCTTCTCTCATAACGTTACATCCAAATGCTAACGCCATCGCTGAAACCGGATCTTAACGTTCTTATACTTTCTATTCCAGTCTATGCCTTATTACGGAACCACACCCTACATATACATTATAAATTTATAAATCTTTCGTAATTTTTCTTTTTTATTATTTAATTATTTACCTCCAAACACACAGCAATCGTAAACAATAACAATACAAAGTATACGTCTCCACGATCATATTATTTAATTTTAATAACCCATTTACATTCCTGCTTTTTTTTATTTTAAAAAATTATCCAATCGATCGATTAATTAAATATTGGGCTGATGATAAAAAATTACCGATTTCTTACGAGTAATATCAGATTTAATTCTTAAAGACCATCGAAAACGTTCGAATCTAATTATCGGGAATCTAAATTTTGAATGAAATTCTCATATCGTACATCCTTCTTATATTTTATTTTTTATGTTTATAAAAATTTTATCGTATGTATATTTTCGAAATATGTAGAGCCATCTATGAGCAGTCTTTAACATTATTGAGAAAGAAAAGGTCTAGAAACGTATCGGTACGATATTGCCGGAGGGTCTATGTGTGTGTACGTACATGTAAATGAACAGTATTAATTTGTAGTAGCCTTTCTACCGAGATAACCGGTACATGTCAGGTATAGCATGTATGTATTCCGTTATAGCAGGACTTTTACATCGGAGAAAGTCATGAATATCCACTAATATCCATTAAATAACCATTAACATTACGAACAATTAGTTTAAAATGGCCAGAATAATATAGATAGATACCGGAATATGTATTTACACATACGATGCATGCTGTAAAACGGATGACAAAAATGCTGTTTGGCTAACGATCAGCGTGGGTAAGCGATATTTAGTGAAAATCTCCGTTTTAAAATCAACCTTTTAAATGTCACGATGGATAACTAATTTAGTAAGCCGCAATATTGCGATGAACGGTAAAACATTCATAATGAGGTAGCCGAAATACTATCGTTAAAATGTATGTTACCTACAATAGAAACATTGGAACGTGCTTATTGCCCGAATACCGGAAAAAAAATGGTTCGAATAAATGAAGCTTTAACAATACATCTAAATCTACTACTTGAAAAACCGCTTTACTTAAAGCTGATGATAATGATGATGAAATCACGAAGTTTCTAGTTATAGAGCATTTGTGAATTTGAGCATGACGATCAGTTGAAAACTTAAAGTCTTCAAGTGTTCATCATTTTGCTTCTCTCGGAGTATTTAAAATTTTCAAAGTTTTCTTTTTATATTTTCCATTCTGTTCATCGATCATCATATTTATTTCGGTAAGTAATATATAAAACATTTATATTTTTATTTAACTATTCTTTTTTTTTTTAATCATTTCATTTTTATGTAAACGCATCTAATTATTCCTTTTAAATTATTTCATTTATTTTTATCTCCGATAATTCTTACAAACTTCAAAATTTACCGCAATTTATTCATTTCTTTTTTAACATAAGATCGTAATTATTCTTTTTTTGAATTATTTTATTTATTCACCATTCAAATAATTTTAATAAGTTTTTAGAATTCACAAAATATGATTCAGATATTTTATTACACGTTATGAAAATTTTTATTTCTCAAATATTTCAAAGATTTCTATCGCATTATATTATTCCCCGCTTAATACAATACGATGATTTTTGTAAAAAATTCATAAATAAAAATTTAGTACAATGATATATTATTTCATTCAATACCCATGAAATTCCCTCTTTTTTTTCTTAGACCATTTAACATTTTTTTTTTTTCAATTTTATATTTTTTATAATAGAATTTACAGATGTATATAGCGGAGATTCTTTCTTTTTTTTTTCTGCAAAAGACGAGTATGGCATTAATTTTAATATATTAGTATTATCAACATCATTCGATCGATTTATATAAGCAAATTTTTCTTTTTTCAAAAATATTAGAACTGAATTATATTTACATACAATCTGGAGAATTTTTTCATTTTACGTATATTTTACTTTCATGCATCATATAATATCTTTCTAAGTTGGATTTGATTATTTTTCATTTACAAATTATGAATAGATATAGCAAAGAAAAAGAAATGCTTTTTTTTACTAATTTTACAATGAGGGTTTAATAATATAAAATTATATAGGGATGCTTCCGATCTTATTTTTTTTTTCATCAAACTAGTTAATAAATTTTATATAATACAATTTTTGCTTCTTTATTTACAATTATTAATATTTAAAATTCAATTCGAAATGTGCAATTGATTATGTTGAATTATAAAAGTTCATATTTCGAATATATTTCACGATACTTCATTTAATCAAAAATATTTATTCAAAAATCATATTTTTAGATCAATTTTCACAGAATAAAATTTATAACTTTGAACAAACGCTAATTTTTTCTTTTCTTTTTCTAAATTAGTATAATAGATATTTTTATAAGCATACAGAAAATACATATTTTCAAACACTTTCAATCTAAAATAATATATGTTATTTATTCGAAATCATATTCTTACGGAAAAAATTTTTAATACTCAAAAATAAAGACGTGTAATCAATATACACGTGAACAATTTATATTTGCTTGTTTATAATTGTAAATGTATGTAATTTATTTAAATTCGTACTCTTCGAGAAAGTTTTTAATACATAAAACGTAATTTAATAATTTCATCCGATCGATATACTTTTCTTTTCTATATTAAAAAATGAACGATGGATAGTATACATACGATACCTATTCTCAAACACTTTCAATCGAAAATAATATATGTTATTTATTCGAGATCATATTCTTACGGGAAAAATTTTTAATACTCAAAATATATGTAAGTAATCAATCGATCTATTTCTATAAACATACATGAATAATTTATATTTGCTTGTTTATAATTGTAAATGTAAGTCATTTATTTAAATTCATATTTATCATGAAATTTTTCAATACATGAAATAATTTAATAATATCATCCCTTCGATGTTTTTTTTTTTTTCCTTCTCAAAATTAACAAACGACCGAATAATAGAAATATTTATATATACTTACAAACGATACATATTTTCAGACGAAAAAATTTATATTATTTGTAACATCCTTAGCAACATTATGTATATAAAAGAGTTAAGATATAAACAGACGGCTTCTAACGAAACATGTATTATAAAATGAAAAATTAAAAAAATCATATTGATTAGGATAATTATTGAAAATAATCACCGATTAACCTATGCCGGAAAAATTTTTTATCTTTGTATATCTGAATAGTCAGTCACAACACAGAATCTGAAATGTATCGAATTATCGATTTCATTTTTTTTTTTTTTTTTTTTTTCGACATTTAATAAGATTAATATTAAAAAAATTAGGGATGTCACTACATATTTATTCAAAAAAAAAAATCATGTCCTTTCGGGAAAAATTGTTAATACTTGAAATAAACATAAGTAATAGATATATTTCAACACACACATGAACAATTTATATTTCATCATATGTTTAAATCATACTCTTTAGCAAAATTTTCAACACACGGAATAAAAAAATTATAATTTTGTCTGATTTTTTTATAATTAAAATGTTGAGTACATATGTTTTTTTTTTTTTTCATAATATTTCATGTTATTGTGTATATTTCTATAAATTTCACATAGTGTTATGTTATTATGATTTCACATTTAACAATCTATATAAATCAAAGCCTATTAATAACCTCTCTCTTACCTAGTACCTATATAGATAGTTATACAAATAGTTAGGGAAATTGAGATAAAACATGCTTTATTTATACTAAAATTATTCTGAAATGAGAGTGAAATTAAGCCATATATCAAACTTTCAAAAAAAGTATAAATACACTCTTCAACAGTGAATTTCTTTTAGTCTGATGGTATTTTTGTTACTGTTTAATTTAGTTCTCACGTTTTTTTGAAAAAAAATGGCACCAACTAGCTATCATGTTGAAACTGTAACCAGATATCACAAGAACAGATATGATACCCACCGACTAATAAATGATAACCGGAAGCTGGTCAACATAGAAAAATTCCTAGAGAATATTTCTACGGAAGTATTATCCATTCTTCGACGGGATATTCGCACAGGTTTAAAGTGTGGTCTTGTGCTGTACTGCAGGTATCGACATGCTACCGATGTTGCTGGCACAAAAGTAACAAAACCTATGTATTTTCCCACAAATAGTGACTTGCTTCATGATGGGGATGACTTTGAAGATTGGTACGAACAAGCCACAGGTCGCATTCGGGAGCTAGCAGACAAGCTGGAATATGTAGAGGGGTCAGGTTGGTGTGTGAGTTCCATCGAGTATTTAGAAATTAAATTAAATTTTCGAAACATGCTTACTCGCGCATCATCCCACATCCCTCTACCTGGAAAGATTGCTGCAAGGAAGGCAGTAGTAAACGTGCAGAATAAGGACAACTTCTGCTTCCAATATGCCATGCTGGCTAAGTTCATACCTGTACATCCAGAGCGAGTCAGCAATTATTTAGGAAATCCGGAACTTATCAATAAATATAACTGGACAGGGGTGAATTTTCCTACCTCGATGGATGATATAATAACATTTGAAAAGAACAATCCATCCTGTTCCATCAATGTTTATGCCATCGAGAAGGATGATATTATATACCCTCACCGGATTGCAAAGGAGGAAAGGCTAGATCACACAGACCTCCTGTTGTTGAAGAATGGGGATGTGCGGCATTTTTGCTATATCAAAGACCTGGGGCGACTGGTAGCGCGGCAGATTACAAAATATTGTAGCCATCTTCACATATGTCGTCGCTGTTTATGGCATGTTCATGATGAAGCACGGATGGAAAAACATAAGCAGCTGTGCAAGGAGCAGGAACCAGTCGCTGTAGAAATGCCGCAGCCTGGGAAGAACATTCTCAAGTTCGACAAATATAAATATATGCAGGAGGTCCCGTTTGTGGTCTATGCTGATTTCGAGTGCTTCCTTAAGCCGGTAGAGGGGTCTGCTGACGATGTTGGTGATGACACCCACACTGACAATACAGAAGAAGAAAATGGACATCAACGACGAGTCCACCACCAAGAGCAGTACTCCTATACAGAAAAAATTCACCGACACGAGCCAATGAGTTTCTGTTATCTGGTGGTGTCACGTGTGGGTGATGGCATCCTCCCTGATTACATGATGCAGCCAAGGTTATACCGTGGACCTGAAGCTGCACGTAAATTCAGAGAATCTTTAGTGGATGATGCCAAAATCATTGCCAGCATCTATCAGCAGAATACCCCTGTCCAGATGGATGATGCTGAGAAGGAGGCGTATGATAGGGCAACTATTTGCCACATATGTGATAAGCCTGTGCTAGAGAGGGATGAGCGGGTCATAGATCATAACCATATTACAGGAAAGTACAGGGGTCTGGCACATAACTCTTGTAATATCCTATATCAACTGCCACATTTTCTGCCTGTATTTATCCACAATCTGGCAGGTTATGACTCTCATCTCATTATTCGGGAGCTAGCCTATGATACCAAAGACATTGATGTGCTGGCTATTACTGAAGAGAGGTACAAGGGCTTCAGCAAGCAGGTGGTACCTAGGAGGATGCAGCTGAGGTTTGTTGACTCTTTTCAGTTTATGGCTAGCAGTTTGGAGAGGCTAGCGTCATACTTGCCAGATGATGCATTCCACTACACTCTATGTCATATCAGTAATCCTTCCTTATTTCCCATTCTTCGTAAAAAAGGTTATTTCCCATATGAGTATTGTACAGGCCCTTCAGTACTGGAGGAGACTAATTTACCACCACGCTCTGCCTTTTACAGTATGCTAACTAAGACAACTATTTCTGAAGAAGCTTACAGGCACGCTCAGCAGGTGTGGGAGGCGCTCAATGTACAAACCTTGGGTGAGTACAGTGATGCATATCTCCGCACAGATGTTCTCCTGCTGACCGACGTGTTTGAAAATTTCCGGAGTAGTTGTCTTGGAATATATAAGATCGACCCCGCCTGGATGTATACTGCTCCAAGTCTCAGCTTCCAAGCCATGCTGAAGTATACTGGTATAGAACTTGAGCTTCTCACAGATTATGAGATGCTCATGTTCTTTGAGGCTGGGATTCGGGGTGGATTGACCCAGGCGGTACAGCGGTACTGTGAGGCGAGTAATCCTCTAGTCTCCTCCTCTTCCTCCTCTTCCTCTGCTAGCACCTCAGCATCATCCTCGCCATCATCATCATCCACGTCTAATAATTATATTTTATATTTAGATGCGAATAATTTATATGGTCATGCGATGTCGAAGCCGTTGCCATATGGAGGATTCCATTGGCTGACAGCTGATGAGATATCTCATTTAGATATTAACGCTATCGACGTAGATGGGGACCTAGGTTATGTTTTAGAAGTAGATTTAGTCTATCCTCCAACATTACACAATGTTCATAATGCACTCCCTTTCTGTCCACAGTCAAAATGTGTGTCACAAAAGGGGGGTGTTAAAAAACTTGTGGCAACGTTGGAGGATAAATGTAATTATATTATTCATATAAATTATTTAAAATTAGCCCTCAGCCAGGGATTAATATTAAAGAAAATTCATCGCGCTATTAGTTTTAAGCAGTCTCCCTGGCTGAAACCCTATATAGATTTAAATACCCATCTACGTCAACAGGCTACCAATGAGTTTCATAAAAACCTTTACAAATTAGCAAATAATAGTGTTTTCGGCAAGACAATGGAGGATATTAGAAAGAGGCTAAACGTGAAGCTAATTTGTGATGAAAGGAAGTTTACGAAACTTGTTGGTAAGCCATCGTTCAAGGACCGAAATATCTTTATAGAAGATCCATTCCTATGTCTCATTCGACGGGCTCCTACAAAATTATTTTTTGACAAACCACTT
Organism: Icerya purchasi; assembly: GCA_039619475.1. NCBI lineage: Eukaryota > Metazoa > Arthropoda > Insecta > Hemiptera > Monophlebidae > Icerya > Icerya purchasi. Next base: position 97,727,269 of record CM077115.1, read on the forward strand.
TACATCGGCATGGCTATATTAGATCTCAGTAAAGTAACCATGTACGATTTTCATTATAACGTAATGCTACCCTATTATAATGTAAATAAACTACAACTGTTATATATGGACACCGACAGTTTTATTTATAATATTATCACACCAAATGTATATGATGATATGAAGAATAATCTTTCATACTTTGATACGTCTGATTATCCTCCATCTCATCCTTGTTATAGTATTCAGAATAAAAAAGTTTTGGGCAAGTTCAAAGATGAACTTAATGGAGCACCGATCGAGGCTTTTGTAGCATTACACTCAAAAGTATATAGCGTTAAGGTAAGCAGCACTAACGTAATTACCAAGTGTAAGGGTGTCCCCCATTCAGTGACCAAAAATGAGATATCATTCCAAAATTATAAAGACTGCATTTTTGGAGATGGTCGAGTGACCAGCGCTAATTATAGGACTGGGTACTCTATCCGTAGTTTTGATCACGAGCTTTATACTGTTAAGCTATCTAAGTTAGCGATCTCGGACCTTGACGACAAACGTGTAATTTTATCAAATAATATTAATACATTAGCCATTGGGCATAAGGATCTAGTCAACATTGATGATGATGGTGAACCCCCCACAAAACGCGTTAGATTAAGGTAGATTATATTTTTTTTTGTGCATATATTTGTATTTCCTATATATTTTTGTATATGTATGTATATTTTTTTATGTATATATTTTGTGTATGTATATATTTCTATGTATATATTAATCTTGATCCTTTCTCAACATATATATTCATTCATTACAGAAAATAAAAAATTATTAATTTTATTAAAAAAAAATAGTACAAAAGAATAAATTTCTATTCCTCTATAGGATTAATATGGAAAAATTGCCAAATGAGATGATTGAAGAAATTATTAGTTATATGGAAGTCATTGAAATTATAAATTTAGCCTGAGTCAATAAACATTTCTATAAGATGCCTATACTATGAAAAAGGATGTGTATTGTTGATAATGAAAAAAAATTAGTAATGATGGAGGTAATATAGCTTTTAGGGAATTAACAGATGCTGTATGTTTTTTATAAATTGAGCGATGTTCACATAAAATTGTACCTAATCCCAGCATATAAACAAGGGATAAGGAGATTTATTTTTTCACATTGTGGTCAATACAACAGAGCAATTAATTTGAAAACATTTTTTGATCATGTCATGATCTTATTTGATGATGTGGATAAATATGGATCACTATGCAAAATTTATGTATATAAATCTGTAATACATTTTAGTCCTAGTGCAGAGATAATAAAATATAAAGAGTATCGAGGGAATTTTAAAAACAAATAACTTTATAATTTAAAAATTTTTAATACATATCTTTTCCCATATTTCTTATTAATTGTTTTATATTTTTTTATTTTTTAATGTTACCATTTTTATGTATATATATATATATATATATATATATATATATATATATATTTACTATCTGATAGGGTTTGTTTCAGAAAAAAAAAGAAATGGAGTCTAAACAGTTATTAGCTATTCGTGTGAGCCAACGAAAAAACTTACCTCCATTTGTGCCATTCAATCAATTTTTAAAGCAATTTGTACATAAAAACAAGGGGTGTAGGTGTCCCCCACCTACAATAAGGATTATTGATTTAATAAAAATGAACTCAGAAATGAATCCAAATGCTTGGATTGTCATTTATATATACTATTATGCAGAATGCTGATTATAATGCATATTTTTATACATATATATTTTTTTCCATTATCATTGTATATTATTATATGTATTATAATAAAAATTCATTTATATGTTTGTATATATGTAAAATACATTTTTTTTTTGTACTTACTCATTCATTTACTTGTTGTTTATTTAAATTTTATAATTATCTACATATATATGTTCTGTTTCAATATTAAACATAAACTAGAAGAAGAAGAAGAAAATGAAAAAATACTCATTTTCGAAAATTATATATACATTTATTCAAAAAATGTACAACTAAAATATAAGAAAAAATACAAACAAAAAAAGTTTAAAAATCAAAAATTTTATGAGCTGAAATTTTAATTGTTGTAGGTTCAGGACCATCACAATCGCAAACTATATTTTCTTCTAATACTGCTTGATCTTCATTATTAAAATCTTTCCCTAAAGTTTCAGGGTACATATCCCGCAAAAAATCTGCTACATTTTTACGTCCACACTGTTTACAATCTTTAATTAAGGTAGGATGAGTTGTGCTGAGCTGCAACGAATCGGGTATATCAAATCTATGATGTTTAAAACACGGCAAACATTTTTTAACATTTTCGTTTTTCTTCAATGATTCCGGTAATTTATTGTAAAAATCACAAATTTTATCTGGGCACTCGGAAATTAATGTTTCTGCAGTAACTTTCTGCAACATTTGCTGTAACGGATATTTTATTGCAGATAAAACAGGTCTCACGTTCATATCGTACCATTTCATCATTACATGTGCGTTTTGTAATGAGCATACGTTAATTCTTCCATCAGTGTGTGCGCCACATTTTACAGTACTCGATATAGCATTGTACTTATTATTTAAATTTCTCAAATTTGGCATACCATAACGTGCTTCTAAATTAATTATTTCATAATCTGTAAGCGTTGTCTCCATCAATTTTTCCCATATAGTTTCAATTTTGCAATCTCCTTTGACGTAAATTTTTAAAGGTTGTAAACTAATTAAAACATTTTCCAAATCGATAGATATATTTCTATAATTGGAATCTCCAGCATTCCACGGAATGGAATGATAATTTCGTGTGAGCCAAAAATTTGAACGTCTTTTATTAATAGATAATATATTCCAATCAAATGGTGGTTTATAAACACGATGAAATTGTATTTCACCATCTAAAGTTAAGATTACAAGCTCCTTAATAATGTACGCGTTATCATTATTTTTAAAACACTGAAAATCGATTATAACATCACACATATTACTCATTGTAGTGGAAAACAGAAAGAGAAAACTTTACGAAATAAAAAACTTTATTAAATTAAAAATAAATAAAATCATGTAAAACAAAAATTTAACTTAGACTTTAAACAACATTACTCGAACACATTCAACTTAATACTAAAACTAAAAATATCAGACCTGCATTCATTTACAATTCCAGCACATTATAACTGGTTGATTTATCGTGTATTATAACAGCATAACATGAGGTGTTTGCAGGTACGTTATCGTGGGTCTTAAAATCTACTCTAATCTGTAGCGGACTACCGTCATTTAAGAGTTCATTTTGAAAATTACACGGTATAATAAAAAGCGGATATTTACTGAGAAATGAATCTACACTAACTGCCGGATGCGGTGGATCCTTTCCATAATACATTGTTTGAAAATTCGCATATAACATGTATAGATTACCAAATCTTTTCCGTTCAAAATCTAAATTCATCACTTCGTAAGGATATCTTGTTGAATTTATATATGCGCAAATCTCAGTTACATTAATGTGATCAAATGTAGAGACATCTTTGGTTAAATCATTTTGTTTATTCGTCTGGAATCCAATAATGATGAAGCGAGGACGTTCTACAGTCGAAGTTGATTTGATAACCCAGCTATGCTCGGAAATAGTGGGCAGAGATGGTTGATGCGAAAGAGTCCACGCTCTAAACTGTATAGGTGCTTGCTTTATCTTCTTTATTCGATTAAGTAAAGATATTTTTGCTCGATCACTCAGTTTAACAAAAGGCAGTTGCCAGGCGACGGTTTGAAATGTTACATTAATTGCTTTATCAGCTGTTGCAGTAAATCCATTTTTGTCATTGTTTGCACGGATGAGAATAATTTCTTGTGTTGCGTGTACAATTGCACGTCTGTAATCTTCCGCAAAACTGAATATGTAGCGTAAAGGGATAATAAATTGAAATTCCAACATCAATTTAGCTCCAGAACCTGATGATGTTGAAGGGCTTGATGTATCAGTCACTTCTCGTGTAAATACTTTCAATTCTTCTGTATTTAGAGCGCATGTACTGTAATTGTAATCTGATTTGATATTCTTCGAACATAATAATCTACGTACAAGAGTTGTAATTCCCGGTTGCCGCACACATTCTATGATAGTTCCATTAATTTCGTAGCGTAGCTCTGTGAATAGAAATAAAGGTCCATTCATTGAAAAATCTACTGACGGTGAAACTGTACCTTGTAGAAGTAAATAACTTTCCGATGGTAAAGTAATAACATCTTTTTGCTGAACTGGTATACGTATTTCATCGCCAGGACCAAATCTTGAACTCGCATACGGTTTATGTGTATGTATTTCGTAAGCTGCTATTGTTTCGTCAATAACTGCATTTGCAGAATCAATTTGTAATATATGTTCCATTGTAAACTAAATAAAACTAATGTTTTTCTTACTTAATCAACACGTTGTAACCCAACGACTTTAGTACACTAATACTTTTTCTACTCAACAATTTTTTCTTTTTTCCTCTATTTATATAATTTTCTTCAGCTTGAAACGGTGTTTGAACAGGTTTATATATACTTCTATTAGTGTATATGAACGGCATTTTAAATTGATACTAATATACTTTTAATTAAGATCAGGAACTAGTTAGATGTAAATTTATAATTAAATCTTCACTAGCAAAATCAACGATATTCCCGTTTTGATCCTTTATATATACATTTAACTCCGATATGTGATCCGTACTTACAGGTAAATAAATGATTGTTTTCGGATTTTCAGAAATCTTATATCCTGGTGCTATATTTAAAGGAAAACTATAAATGAGATGAGACGATACTCCATTTGTATATCCGCCTGTTGCTATATTGCAATACACATTTAATATATTTATCGGTGTAATCTGTACTGTATTAGGACTTGTATGATTCATTTGTGGTGATAAAACATTTGTCACATCATCAAAACCTAATAATGGAGCAATACTCCGCGGTCCAGTAAATTTTATGTAATATTTACTCTGTATAACGCACTTTAACGTTCGTTCATCGCCTTTTATAATAATACTATCATCTAAATGTTCTCGTAAATATTGCTCTACGTCTTCCACTTCATAACATCCGCTAGGTAATGTAATAGATTTCGGGGGTTCGTTTCTTTTTACTGCCAAAGCAGAATCATAATAATACAATGTATTGCATTCCGACGTGATATTATGTATAGAATGGTATGTCGTTAACGATACTAGCCCGATACTCCATTGACGATTATTTGCTAATAATAACGGTGGATACACATTACTGGTCAAATTACCTTTTTTACCACTTAACTGAAATAAGTATGACATGACGGTATCGGTTTATACAAATTGATACAAAATAATAACACAAACTATTTTTTTTTTTTTTTTTTAAATATTGTATTCAAAAATTAAAAAACTAATATCTACAATAATCGAAAAAAATTACAATCACTCGTACTTATATACTAATGAATACATCATCGAACGCCAAATGGGGTAGGTAACGTATTTGTAAGAAATCTCAAACATAGTTCTCCGCAATTAACTGAATTATAGCGTTGATACGCACGTCTGTTGTATAGAATATCGATCTTTGAATCGTATTTACGTAAATATTTAACTACCTCTGCGGAGGGAGATAAATTTCCATAACTATCGAAATATTCTGCACGACTACCATATTTTCTGTAGGCGGTCCAATGATTTCCTGGACCTTTTCGCGAATCCATATTAACAATCGCACACTCATTTTTCTTAGGTTTGGTAGGCAGTCCATCACGATCGTAAACTCCTCTAAAATTTGGAACTCGTAATTTTTTCGCGTAAAATAAAATATCGAAATTTGTTAACGCTCTATTGCTAGGTATAGAATTAACCTCGAAAAAACTGATTACGTCTCGCGTTACCGCTATATGGAGCTAAATATAGACCAAGACCGCTTCTGTACGGGCGTAGATAAAGACCTTTCCCAATCTTTTTATCAATTTGTAGACCTTTGCCTGATTTAAAACTTTTTCTAGCTTCATTTACATCTTTCACCGCTTTTGCTATTGATGATACAGATGATGAAATTCCTCCTAATGTAGCAATACCAGCCAATAACGGTATAAGTGGAAGAGCTCCTCCGGTTTTGTTAATCGGAATAATTCGAACATTTTCACTATCAGCTACTGTAGGATTTAACTTTTTAACCGCTTTAATCGCTCTTTTCATCCGTCCTCGGAGGGTTTTTTCTTTACGAACTGCTTTCCGTGCCACATTTAACACATCTCTGAAATATAAATTTTTTCCTTTCGAAGATTTTGATTTGGTTTTTCGTTTCCCCGCTTGTTTTTTACCGCGACGACGATATGCACCGCCTAATTTACGTTTTACTTTCATAGCGTTTGTTGTAATCCAGGCAGCTGCTTTCTCACCGAAACTGCTATCTGATGCTTTAACACGTTCCCAAGCTTTATTTTCTAATATTCTATCCGCTTCAGCACGATTTTTATTATCTGAATATTTGCTATATGCTATATCGTGTTCTTTTGCAGCCTCATCCAGCGGGTTTATACCGGTTATACCGCGACTTAGTTGACGATCTAACTTTGTACCGGGTCCTAAATAATTATAGCCTGGATAATGTAATTGCAATGGAAGCTTATCTATAACTCTATTTAATACAGTACCGATACCGCGACCGCACTTTTTATTCTTTTTTAACGCTTTAACGTTTCGTTGCTTTCTTTGTCTTCTCGCCATTTCAAAATTATTTTTCTATATATATACTTTTTTTTCACTAAATTCTACGAGTTTTACCTGCGTATAAACGTGTATTTATACTTTTTAGTTGTTGTTATTATCGTTTATTAAGTGAATAAATAAGCTATAATGAAAATTGAAAAGCAGTCAACAATATTGCCTATAAATAATGCGTTGTCATTGGTAGAATCTAGTGACACATCAGTGCGTAATAAACACGGTTCATTGTTTCCTAATAATATAAGATGTTTAATTATTGGTCCGAGCGGGTGTGGAAAAACAAATTCGTTATTTACATTATTAACACATTCGAATGGATTACGATATGAAAATGTCTACATATATAGTACTTCTTTATATCAACCGAAATATAAATTGTTAGATACGATATACAAGTCTACGCCTAAGATTGGTTATCAAACATTTGCCGATGATCTAAATTTAATAACGCCTGACACGATTAATCCAAATTCGATATTTATATTTGATGATATACCGACGTGCAGAGTTCAACCTGTTGTACAACAATATTTTTCGATGGGTCGACATAAAAACGTAGATTGCTTCTATTTGTGTCAAACGTATGTAATGATTCCTAAACATATGATACGAGATAATGCTAATTTCATACTTGTATTTGCTCAAGATGATATAAATATACGACATATATACGATGAACATGTTAATGGTATGTGTCCGTTTAAGACTTTTAAAAAAATTTGTAAAACATGTTGGAAGAATAAACACGGTTTCTTGGTGATTGATAAGGAGAGCGAACTATATAAAGGACGGTTTCGTCGTGGTTTCGATGAGTTTATAGTGATTGAAGACGAAAAAGATGGCGATGAATAGCGTTAAAAGAAATTTCGAAGATGAATTACAACTTAAAACGGAATTAGAAAAAATACGTGCTGATATAATGAATAAATATAATACGTTAAAGACAGAGAGCAAATCCATTACAAATACTTCAGCGATAGTGCTTGAACCTATTACGAAACCATTGTCGGAGATTCGAAAAGCATTACAAAAACCTAAAAGAAGGATAAAGGATGCCGATACAATAACCGATTCTCCAGCTGTAGAACAAAAAATGATACATAGTACTCCCAGGAAAGATAAAACTACGGATGCAGATGAAGAAATAAAATTTGATTCATTTAATCTAAGTGAAATGGGTTCTTTTCGTATTGACGGAGATGCTCCTATGCCTAAAGACTTATTTTATGGAATAAAGTATAATCCCGCTACCGATGAGTATATGTTGGGTACAACAACAATTTCGTGGAACAAAAATCGCGGAGAAATATATTTAGGAAAAGGGAATAACCATGTGAAATTCCCATACACCGAGGGTCTAATGCATTTACTATTGGAGACGAAAGTAGATAAGAACGAATATACTAACGATGATTTGGAAATATATAAACAATTACTGGAATTTACGGGAGCTCATTTACGTTCCGATGGCAAATTGAAAGGTCTTCCCACTACGAAATATAAGAATATAATTCGACCAATGTTTCGAACTAGCGAGCACCGAGGAGAAGGCTATTACAAAAATCATTTGAATGTAAAGAGGAAACGTATATATAATAATGTCGATGCTAGAGTAAGTCTCGGAAATCAACGTGTCGAATACTGGAATGATCCGAATGAATTAGTTGAACGATTGCAATTACTACACGCATCTAAGCAAAGTGGTAATACCGGTGTAGATAACGAAATTTTAGCGATCGAGGAAGAGTTGGCTGAAGAAGGATACATTCAACTACCATACTGATTAAAAAAGATGTCTACAAAACAAGTATCTACATCGAAATCATTACAACGCGGTATAGCCGATGAACTTCATAAACCTGCGCGAAAACGTTATCAGACACGATGTGTACAGATTTTAGGATTAAACGATTTATGGCAAGCTGACTTGATCGATATGACGCAATACGCACGATTCAATCAAGGAAATAAATTTATATTAACCGTAATAAATACATTTTCTAAATATGCGTGGACCATTCCTATAAAGAAAAAAAGCGGTCCGATAATTGCTAAAGCATTTGAAAAAATTTTAACTAAAAGAAGTGTTGAACCTCCTAAACATTTGCAAACAGATCAGGGTACTGAATTTTATAATCCACAAGTACGAGCTGTTTTAAATCGATATAATATTAATTTATATAGTACTCATTCGCCGCTTAAAGCGAGTATTGTAGAACGTTTTAATCGTACGATAAAGAATTGGATATGGAAAGAATTTACCGTTAATCGTAATAAACGTTGGTTACAAGTTTTGCCAGAACTTACCCGAAAATATAATGCGAAAATACATCGCATGATAAAATTTGCGCCTGCTGATGTAAATAAGAACGTTGAAAGACAAGTTGCTGAAAATATTGCGAGGGAATGTAGTAAAGCAACCGATCGCTTCTCTACCCCGAGTGAATCGAAAAAATTTAAAGTTGGTGATGTAGTTCGTATTAGTAAAGTTAAAACATTATTGGAGAAAGGTTATACTCCTAACTGGACTGGTGAATTATTTACTATAAATGCGGTGAATTCTACTTTCCCTACGACGTATACGTTAAAAGATAGAACTGGTAAATTGTTAGTTGGTACTTTTTATGCTGAAGAATTACAAAAAACATCCTATCCCGACGTATATTTAATTGAACGTGTTATTCAACGACGAGGCGGAAAATCATTAGTTAAGTGGTTAGGATTCCCGAGTTCGGAAAATTCCTGGATCGATAATAAAGTTTTAGTAAATATTTAGCAGACTACATAATGCCACTTCACAAGAGCGGTAAATATATGCCAGAAGGTGGTTCTGGAGCGCCGACAGCGATTGAATTAGATTCTAGCGGAAATTATAATTTTAAAGGAAAACGATTATTGAATGTTAGTACGATCTATCGAGAGCCTTCAGAATCTGAAGTTGTATCTTATAAACAGATGAAAACTCTCACAGCTGCGGAAATACGTGATGTACGTGAAAAAGTAGAGCAGTTAAATTCGCTTGTTACGGAAAAAAATGCCGCATTACACGCTCAAATTATGTTTGTGCATAAAGATTTAGATGTTAAAATTAGCGATAATATTATGAAAATCAAGATTCATACGGGTAATATTGATTTGGTGAGTGACGAAGTAGCAAAATTAAAAGATGATACAATATTTAAGTTTTCAACGTACGAAGATCGAATTAACAAACTATCGGATAAATTAAATACGGTTTCGAGTGATCTTTCTTCGATATCTACACGATTTTCAAAACATGAAAATGATGAGAAAAGCACAATTCAAATATTCGGAGGTTTAATAAATGAATTAAATGGAAAAGTGAGCGTATTATTGGATAAATATATTACTAAGGAAATAATGGATAAACAGCGTGAAGAAATAGAAAAGCGTTTTAAGGAATCGAATGATAAGGTTCGTGAAGAAGTAGAAAAACATTTTAAGAATGACATTGATAATCTTCGTGAAGAAATTAAAAAGGAAAAAGTATATCGTGCAGTAGATACGATTCAATTAGCCGCAAAAGCTAATGAATTAACCGAACGGTTACGTGATATTGATTCGACTGTTCAACGTAAGGAACGTAAGGATTTAATAGAAACAGAAGTTAATAATTTCTTATCAACAATTGTAAAATCGAGATTTTAAATTAATCTTAAGTTTATGAAATAAGAAATGTAAATATGTGAAAATATTTATTATTATCATATTATATTGTAATAAAGTTTACATGCGTTATATATTTCGCGAGAAAAAACATTGTAAAAAGATTTTGAAAAATAAAAAAATATATGAAAAAGAAAAAAAGTGTACTCTTTATTATTTGAGTATGAGTGTATTTGTGTTAGTATGTATATGCATGGTGTGGTTCCGTAATAAGGCATAGACTGGAATAGAAAGTATAAGAACGTTAAGATCCGGTTTCAGCGATGGCGTTAGCATTTGGATGTAGCGTTATGAGAGAAGCATTTTCGCGGTAGCGCGAGCGATCGACGCGTGCGCGGGAACGGCGCGTGCGCTTTTGCGGCGGCTATTGCGGTGGCGACAGTTGTGATGGGGCGAGCGGGGGACTTGGATTAACTTTCTAATAATTCAACGATTAAATTGATTGCATAATTAATAATTCAACGATTAAATTGATTGCATAATTAATAATTCAACGATTAAATTGATTGCATAATTAATAATTCAACGATTAAATTGATTGCATAATTAATAATTCAACGATTAAATTGATTGCATAATTAATAATTCAACGATTAAATTGATTGCATAATTAATAATTCAACGATTAAATTGATTGCATAATTAATAATTCAACGATTAAATTGATTGCGTAATTAATTAGGGACACATGGGTGCTTGGGACCCTTAATTGGGTTAATTTTCTGCAATAATCGGGGTATTCGGGTTAGTTTTTGACCTCCGATACTATTAATTAGGTTAATTTTCCGAATTAATCAAGGCATTAAGGTGAAATTTCGCCTCTGGGAATGACTCTTGGGTGCTATGGGTGCTATGGGTGCTGGCGGCATCCCTTTGTGTCCCAGAACATATATATATATGCTACTGTTACATATGAACACTAGTGAAATATTCGTATGGAAGATCGTGAGTGTGGAATATCGACATTTAAAATGTCAAATTTCTGAAATATCATTGACCGATTATGCACCGAAGCAGTACTCAAAAAAATAAGAGAAAAAGAAAAAATCGTAGTCAAAGACGTTAAAAACAGAAAACTGAAATATGTAGCGCATAAAATACAGGAAGAAAATAGAATGGTTAATTCACGCTGCCGGGGTATATATATATATATATGTAGTCATAAATTCGAGGTGTGGAAAACTTAAATGACATATAATAACACTCCTGTTAAACCTCATGTTCTATAGATAAAGCCTCAAAAATGTTCTCTAAAATTTTTAAGTGTTAATTTTTTGTTTCTTTAAACCAAAATAGTTCTGAAAGACGTAAAAATTTGAACAAATATAAAAATGTGTAAATCAAAAATCTCCGAATGAGCCGAAAATCAAAATATTTTTAGGTGTTACTTTAAAAATTGAAATACACAGCGGCATTTTAAGGGACCGACTTTCATATATAATAAAAAATATCAATAACATCTTTCAGGTATAATAACTATTTCATCAGTTTAATCAATTTTATAAAAATACTTACAGCAATGATACAAAAGAATTGGCAATTTATTTTTTAAATCCAGAAATAAAAACATCCTAATTTATACGTTGGAACAAGAAAGTGATCTTATTATTTTCACAGTGAACTTCAGGTGCAAATTAACTATCAACGGCAAAAAGTACTTTACGTAATTTCTCATATTTAATTACGGTAAATTACATATACACTGCGGACTACAGGAGTGCACATAAAATCGAAAAATATCATACCAAAACGTTTCATTTAAATTATAAATTTCTTCTTCTTAGCTTCACCGGTGGTAACAACTTTGTATGTCTGTAATGGAATTTTCGAATCCATTTTTCACCCACTTCCCGATGTCCGAATGATTTGAAATGTTCACTAATTCTCAGAACCCGCGATGACAATACAATATTATGATGCAGAAAAAACGCACCTACACGCCCCAAAATAAATTTAAAAAATGTAAATATTTACGAACGGAATAATTTTTATTTCCCGCGAAAACACGGCGACTCGACGGAGGCAACGGATCTGTAGCCGGTCTCTTTTTGTCCGTATTGTGGCGGGAAACGTAATGAGACTAGCCTAGAATCCCTTGCTTCCGTCAAGTGTTTTCGCGAGAAATAAAACTTATTCCATTTATAAATATTTACATTCTTTTAATTTCTTTGTGGATGTAGGTACTCGTCGTTTTCTGTATAATATTGCATCGTCGTCGTCGGATTCTGACAATCGGTAAATATTTCAAATCATTCAGACGCGGGGAAGTAGGTGAAAATGTATTTAGATTACTGTATATTGTATTGTTGAATTTACGTAAAGGAAGAACAGGCAACAGAATAATGTAATTATAGCTTTGGTTAAACGCAGAAAATTATTATAATCAAATATGATCCTTCTGTTATATTTCCCTTTCAAGGCTAGAAAAGTTAAAAGAATAAAATTATAATTTAAGAAACGAAAAATAGATGCTCTTTATATGTAAGATGCGCTAAAAAGCCTTAATTTAATTTAAATCGTTTTACAACACTAACCCCTAAGAGTGAAGAGGTATAAATTAAATAATTAATTTCAATTCGCAATAAATCATGGGGTGGTTTTATATCATTCACATTTGTTGAGAGACTGCATGACTACTGGTAAAATCAACCCATGCTTTATGGTGAATTAAAATTAATTATTTAATTTATACCTCTTCACTCTTAGGGGTTAGTGTTGTAAAACGATTTAAATTAAATTAAGGCTTTTTAGCGCATCTTACATATAAAGAGCATCTGTTTTTAGTTTTTTAACCTATAATTTTATTATGTTCCGTTCTTCGAAAGAACTCTTGCGCAACAAGTGCACATAAAAACTTAAGAAAAGAAACTATTCAACAAGATGAAAAATAATTATTTAAACGAAAACACCAATGACAATGATGCGACAAAAAAGAGAAGTCGAAAAAAGGGGACTCATTACGTACTAATTTTAAATTCAAATTATGAATTAACAAATGAAACCTTGAAACTTCTCGCAGAGCAGCTATCATATTCTCGCTCTGACAACCGATTAAAAAATCACGTACACACAAACTCGTATTTAGGCGTGGAAATTTACGTTTTTAGAATAACACTCTCATGGTCTTTTTATTATTTTTTTTAGTAAAATCAGTAGACACGATCAGATATCGTTCCAAATAAGTGTGCTCTTTATTCCAATCCCCAGTTAATAGTTAATCAATTTTGTACTAGTCCATATTTAAGTACCAAAAATATTTTTAAAATGAAACAACTAAACATTAGACACCCTCTTCAGGATTATTTGTTTTTTTTTTTCTTTTGTGGGCGCGCCAGCGGTATTGACTCAACAACAGGAAAACTAAGCTAAAAAACTAAATAGCTAGGCAAATGGACACAACAAAGGACAGCAGTGCGGACACCACAGAAGATGAAGGAAAGGAGAGAATAAAGGAACAGTTATAGGGAGTAGGGAGACCTAATGACAAGAGCTGACTGTATAAAAGGGAGGAACGTTCATTACGAAGAGCAGGACACTCGAAGAAGAAAATGTGATCAGCATCACATATAGGATAAGAATCACAATCGTGAAGAGAACAATAAGGGGAGAAGGCGAAAGAGCAAATCGAAAGCGAGAGAAGGGGAGTAGACAATGATTTGGAGACGAATTAGGGAGGACCGAAAGGAATAGAACGGAACCAAGATAGGGAACGAGGAATCGGCTGAATTATTTAATGTATATAATGTGGAATCCAAAGCTCACTCAAACGAAAGATAAAAAAAAAAAAAAATGAACATCAAATTAGTTTTCTCTAGTATAAATTATTAAAATTTAATAACCCATTTAACGTAATATTACAACAACACGACGGTAGCTAAATTGTTACTAGTGCAAGAATAAGTTCAATTATTCCAGAATAGTTTTGCAACACGAACGAAATGGTAACCGAAAATTTACCAAAATTAAAATATCAAAACCCTCTACACTTTGTCATATTGGTAAGTAATCAGGGAGAAAAACGCAAAAGTTGTCCCCCCCATTAATTTTTAATTTTTACTATCCAGCTAACGTAACGAAAATCCTCATCGCCAAACTAGCGCCTTAATAACAAAAACTAAGTAATTAATACCGATGTAAAAATAATTTGCATCTGAATGGAAGCAACTTTAAACAAGTCATGGAGATGTAAAGCTACGAACGAAAGGGGTTCAAATCTAATTTGTTTACTATAGAACTATTCAAAAATTGCCAAACTATAGATCGAAAGGGTCTGCAATTCAGGGAGAAACTGAGTATTTCGGAGATTTAGGGTAAAAATAAATTTCTGATTCTAAATCAATCGAAAATTGTACTCACCATAATCGCAAGTAGTCATTTATTATTACTTTATAAAAAAACAACATTCGGCTGTTAAATTATTTTGTTGCGAGTACTCAAACGGTATTTCAGTAGGCGTTATGAAAAATAAGTATGTTTAGGTTTGCGGATGACATCGCAATAGTAGAAGATAGTAAATAAAAAAATTAAAGTCCTCCCTAAATCATATAAACCAAATACTTAAAACGTATAATATGAGAATAAATGAAAAGAAAATAACAACAATAGGATGTAGTAGAAAAGAAGATGGTAAAGAAATAGATATAAAAGTAGACGGAGAAAAAATAAAACAGGTGAAAAAGCAAAAATACCTGGGGAGCATAATTACAGATCGGGTGGAAGAAGTAATCAAGATGATATAAAGAAAAGAATGAGATTGGCGAAATTAGCATTCAATAAAAAAAAGAAGCCTCCCACCAACATCTAAAAATATCTGGAGAGAACTAAAGAAAAAATTTATTAAAGTATTCGTATATACTAGTCTATTGTTCAGAAACTTGGAATTTGAACAATCAACTGGAAGCATTCGAAATCTGGTGCTGGAGAAGAATGGAAAAGACATTACGGATAGAAAAGATAAGAAACGAAGAAG
This sequence comes from Icerya purchasi, assembly GCA_039619475.1. Classification (NCBI taxonomy): domain Eukaryota; kingdom Metazoa; phylum Arthropoda; class Insecta; order Hemiptera; family Monophlebidae; genus Icerya; species Icerya purchasi. Next base: position 97,742,659 of record CM077115.1, read on the forward strand.
TATTAGAGTTGAAGAAAAAAGAAGTCTATTAAGAAAACTAAAAGAAGGGAGATACAAATGGATTGGACATATATACAGAAATCATGAATACCTAACGTAAATATTAAAACGAATTATAGAATGGAAAGGACCAAGAGGAAGACCAATGCAAAAATATATAAAACAAATAAAGGAAGACGTAAAAGTAGATGGATACGGAGTTATAAAGAAAATGACTCTATCCAGGAACGTATAAAACCTGATGATTGCCCACCGATCTATTCGTATAGATTGAGGAACTAAGAAAAAAACTCAAATTTATGATTTTCTGATTTGTTTACATAAGAAGGGTTCGTCAGAAGAGAGAGAGAAAAAAAAAGAAAAATATTAGAGAAATTTAAAGTTATGCCACTAAAATACACTCAAGAAATATACGGATTTATAAAACATGCAACCACGTAAAACAAAACAATCAGAAACACTTCAAGAAAAGGTAAAAATTAAAAGGAATACAATCTAAAGACTAATCCATTGCAATAGTAAAATATTTCAATAACTTTGCGAGTAGTTAAACTTCAACAAAAAGCTCAGAAAGATCATTCGGAAATTTGAACAATTTGAAATCATTCAATTTAAAAATACGGAAGCCCGTACAAGCTTTGACGATGTGCATTTGTAATCATCGCTTTCTATAATTTTAGGAAAGACATATATTTTTATATATAAATTAAAGCATTCTCAATAAATACTGACACTTAATTTGGCAAATATACAACACCTAATCTTCAACCAAAATTTAATTCTTTTCTCTTATAAACAGTATAGACAGCGTTATCCATTATTTCATATATATATATACATGCAAGCACGTGTGTGTGTGTATTTATACGTTTATGTACATATGTCGGAATGTCTTTATAAACACGTGCTCATTGAAGTGTATGAGCAAATGTATATTAAGTTAATATTTTACCAGCCTAGTCCCTTACTCGATTATATAGTTATTGCATGTTTCTCACACACATTTGCGTGTATATATGTATGTAAGTGTGTATGTATATATGTATATATGTGTGTATATATATATATATATGTTTTTCTTAATAGTCATAAAACTAGCAGCAGAGAATTTTTAAAGTATGTAATAAATTAACCAATAACGTTGGTGAATTGCCAAGTACCCTAGCTACGAAAATTATACAATAAAATTCTTCCAAGTTATCTCGCAGAATGAAAAAAAGCACATTTTGGAATAAAAATGAAATTGTCGTACCGTGAATAAACTGTATAAATTGACAACTTTTTAGAAACAGGAGTTACATTTAAAATTAATAATTTTAGCGACTTACATAATACAGCAAAAAAAAATTTATTTATAAAAAAAAAAACAAAAAAAAACTTCAAAAACAGATGTAATAAAATTCTAGCACTGCCGATAAAATTTTTCATAACAATACAAAATCATACATGCCTCGTAGAATCTGCTACACGCGGAACTAAATCGTTATACTACCAATATAATAATTACGAAAAAAATCATTTAAAGTTACGTAATTTTGTAACAGTTTGATCTGCAACGTGAGAACAAATAAATTTACTTACAATAAATTAATTGTATAATATTAATAAATCTAGATGTTACACAAATGTATATAACATCTTTCGGTCAGAATTTTTTTTAAAAATTACTAAACTAATGCTTAATATGTCTACATTTTTCATTGAAAAAATAAATAAGTTGTGATTTGAAAAATTTATAAAAAGAGTACAAAAATCAAAAATTTCACAGAAAAAATTGAATTTCCTACAATTCTCAAATAAGCTTTATAAAAAGGGTTAAAAAGAAGAAAAAGAAATCACCATAGTGTTTTAATACTTTCAGACATGGTATCAGCATAATTCTATGAATTCGTATTACGTCAATTTTTTAGACGCGTGAAATTCAAAAAACGTCTTATAATTAAGTTTACATTCGTTAAATATGTTGATACATGCGCGCTCAAGTTCAAATGTTTTTTAACCTTTTTACTAGCATCATATAATACACACACGGATATAAGATAAACACAAAAAACACTTTCTATTCGACTGGCGTTTTTTTTTTTCACAAAATAAAAAATTGTACAATGGACACAGCAAAATCGCACATAACCTTTTTTTTATATTAAAAATGAATCTACATGGGGAGAAAAAAAGTAAAGCAAGATACTCGAAAATATTAAGACCGTTTCAACGATTTTTCATTTTTTTCTTCTTTTTCTGTGCGTATTTGTGAAGCAATTTATATAATCTATAATTAACCCGTACAGCAGTTACAAAAAGACAGATCATCCAAAGTGTAACAACAGCAATGCGAACAGACAAATTTTACGGATTCTTTTGCCTATTCCATAAGTTATCGGTAAGTTACGAAATTTTCTTCACTGCAACGTTAACTAGTAACTTTTCTACTCTTCAAATAAATTCGCAAAAATATTATTTCAAAAGATCAATCAGCCTAGTCATCTAAGCCGGTTAATGTGTCTATCGGTCTTTAAAATGGAAACTTTAAAATACCAATTTATATTTACATATACACCATATAGCAGAAGAAGTTAAAATTATTTCTTGAAAAAATTTTTAACACCTATTGCAAGTCAATATATTCGAAGATCGATTTAATTAAATGCGATGAAGTTATTTAGATTTATGTAAAAATACAGACTTCAAAGCAGTAGTAGAGAAATTCAATCAAAGGATTTAATGACCCCCCCCCCCCCCCGGGTAAAACTGAAAAAGGAAATTGATATGTAATGATATAAAAAACGAAGTGTTAATATACCTAAAGCAATTGTAAATCAAATTAAGGAAAGAACTAAACAATTAATTATAACGAAAGAGCGAGAAATAGATGGCATTCAAATGAAAAATATCAAAACGGTAAAGGAAAAAAAAAATATATGAGATACCGAAACTTACAAACGTAACATTATCAAATGGATAAACAGTAAACGAATTCAAAAATCTCGCGATAACACCTATGTAAAAGAAAGAAAACCATTACAAATACCAAAACTACAGACAAATTTATTCGACAACAAAAATTTCAGAAGGACACATTGCAGGATGTCTAATGAAATATATAGAACAAAATAAAGTAGAAGAGCACTAAAATTTTGGACAGTTTGCGGAAGAAATTAGAAAAAGTATGAAAAGCGTAATGAAATAATAACATTCTCAGACTTTAAAAAAGGGTTGTTTTTTTTTTAAACAATATACTGCGAACACTTGTGTAAATAAACTAAAAAAAATCGAAATACAGGGCAAGCAAAAAAAAAAAAAAAAAAAAAGTGAAAACTAGTTCGAAAAACAGAAAACAAGTAGAGTAGGTGATAAATGAAGGAAATAAGAAAATTAAAATATAGAAGGACCACAGAGTAGAAATTTAGCCCCCATATTACATATATGAATGGATTTCAGAAAATAATACAGATCATAAAACTCGTGCATTTGCTGATAACATAACAACCATAATAGTACCCGCAACCATGAAACAGGCAGAAATAATGACGCAAAATGATTCATTTAACTAGTAAATGGGACCACAGTAATACATCTAAACAAAACAAAAGCTAATTGCAATACTAAAAAAAAAAAAAAAACATCCAACATGGTAAACCGAAACTAATAATGAATATGATTAATAAAAGAATGTTTAAGTAAATAGAATAGTCCATTACCACAGATATTCAGGTATAATATAGATAAATATTTATGGATAGAATGTGCTCATAGAATATATTACGAACAAAATTAGCGGAAAAATACCATCATTAAATACTTTAAAAAATTACACAAATTAAGGAATATTAAAAATAATATACCGTGCATTAATAGGCTCAGGTACAGAATGCGCAAGTTTTGGGGAATTGTTAAAAAAAAAAAAAAAATCTCATATACAGAAAATAGAAAAATTACGAGGCATATCTTTCTTTTAAGGTACATGTTAATTTTTACGATTTTTGCCATGCCCAGTAATTAGGCTATTCGAAGACACATATTTTATCGATAGAACATGTTAATTTATAAGTTGAACAGTTGCAGAGCTATTGAATTTTATTTGATTTCTTTACGTTTTCCGAAAATCGCGTTGTATTGACACATTTTGTGCTTATTAGCGTACGAGGTCGTAAAAATTACAGCACGAGAAATGCTAATTTTTCTTCGGTTGATGCATTTATCACAATCCTTTGAATCAGTAAATTTGTTACAGGTGTGTCGCTTTTATTTTTTCATTTACCGCAAAATTACTCGAAGAGGAGCACGAAGGTAATGTCAATCGATGTAGAAGGAAGTTTGAGGATACATGTGTGTCTCACTAACACATAAGAATCGCGTTTATACTCGACGGAGATAGAACAGAACAGCGAGGAGTCTCTAAAAATATATTCCAAAAGTTCGTCTTCAGCGTATAGCGAGTCGTTCAGCCGGCGAGTTCGTTCTCTGGCGATTCGGTTTCCGTGGAGTATATATGTTAACGCATTAGGCTCAATGTTCTCTACTATTCGCAGTTTCATGTATCCACGACATGGCTCGGAACCATTAATCGCAAATACGGGAGCACTACTATAAAGAAATTCTGCGCAAATGAAGGAGTGGTAAAATAAATTAATAGGAAATATAAAAAAGAAAGAATTAAAATACATTTGTCAGATTCCGGAAAATTGACATGTTCATGTTAGAGCACAAGACACAAAATAATCGGAAAAACTCGAAGAAAATGATAACGACTAATTCAAGAACTGTAAAGAGGTTAAGAAAATTACGATGACGCGCAATTTCTTGATAAGAAGATGCTATACAATAGCCAAATGGCTTGATAGCTAACTAAAGCCGGGCCATAAAAAAAAAAAAAAAAAAAAAAAAAAATATGTTACACAATACGACGAATAAACCGTTGATTATATCGAATTAAATCAAATTCAAGACATTTTGGAATATTTAAAACTAAATTTCACACAAAAAAGATGCCTTCAATTAATCCTACTTCAAACTTTTCCTTTATTGAATCAAAGCAAGATATATATATGTAGCATAGCAAATATATAAATAATTAAGAATATATATACATAGTCTAGCCATAAATACTGATACTGCCGCTGCATGAGGGGAATTTTGCGCAGAACAAAGTGATAACACTGTCAGCGCATCGCCATAACACAGTAGAAGAGCAAATAACTTCGCTGTAGTCTGTTCAGTACACGCTACGAAGATGGATTGGACAGATGATCACGTGCGCGTTACAATAATTGGACTGATGAAGTCGGGGCATAGCGCGTCTCAAATTCTCACTCTCCTCAAACCAGTTAAAGTTACAAAATGTTTTGTTTATCGTACACAGCAACGTTCTATGGACACAGGAGACGTTGCTGATCGCCCACGAGCCGGTCGGCCGCGTGTTGCGAGAACAAAAAAGGTAGTTGAAGCAGTTCGGTCGCGAATTAACAGGTGCCCTCTTCGGAAACAAAAAATCATCGCTCAGGAGATGAAACCCGCGCCGAGAACGGTCTCGCGCATCCTCACCGATAATTTACATATGCGAGCCTATAAGAAAAGTACAGGTCATCTTTTAACCGAAAAATTAAAGGCGATAAGATACGAAAGAGCGAAAAAGTTAAAAGGCTTGTACGGCAAAAATGGGTACAAAAAGATCCTTTTCACAGATGAGAAAATTTTTACTGTAGAGGAAAAACATAACAAGCAAAATGATAGAATTTATGCCCGTTCATCTGCTGAGGCTAAAACCAAATTTCCACGCGTTCAACGAGTTCACCGTCCCACTTCTGTGATGGTGTGGTGGGGCGTATCGTGGTATGGGGTAACTCCCATCCATTTTTGCGAAACAGGGGTCAAGACAGGTGCCAGAGTGTACCAAAACACAGTTCTGGAACCAGTGGTTAAGCCTCTGAACGATACTTTGTTTGCCGGAATCGATTGGGTATTTCAACAAGATTCAGCACCGGCACACAAAGCTCAAACGACACAGAAGTGGCTCGCAGAGAATGTGCCCGGCTTCATAGCAGCTAGTGATTGACCGTCCGGCAGCCCGGATTTAAATCCGCTGGACTACGAACTGTGGGATAGGTTAGAGGAAATGGTCTGTCGAAGACCACACCGAAATTTGGAGTCGCTCAAGCGAAGCATTGTTAAGGCAGCAGCAAGAATTCCTCTCGAGACGATCCGTACATGTATTGCGAAATGGCGGAGCGTTTTTCGTCGCGTGTCGCTAATAAAGGTGGTCATTTTGAATAACTAAGACATGATTTTAACGAGCATTGTTTGTACTTTTGAAATAAATTTTTTCTGAATTTGCATCGTGCTTCCTTTTCGCGGTACGTTCGTTTAAAGCAGTATCAGTATTTATGGCTAGACTGTGTATATATATATATATATAAAACTCGGCCATTTGGGCATCACAAGAGGTTGAACCATTGATCCCTCTTGCTTACATTTCTGTCTCTTTCTCATCTATATTTTGTATGAAATGATCAAAATTTACAACGTAATTTTAAATCGGTCCATATGAATATAATAACATAATCACAAAAATCCGATAAAATTTGACAAACGTTACATAAATATGGGACATTTTTTCTAATGCGGGGTAGCCTAAGAATTACGTTGTAATTAATATATATATATATATATAAATATAATAGACAAATCCAGACTTCGTTCATTCATAGACCGCATTGTTAGATGATTTTCCAATTTTTATTCACTTCTAAATTTTTTAAGCAGCACAATTGCTTTTTTCCATTTACCGGATTCGGTTTTTTCTTTTTTTGTGTATATGTCAATTAACTATGAACTAATTAACACAATATAATGAAATTTTTGGAAGTTTCAGTATGTGGCAGCGAGATTCGAATCTACTAGCGCTTAACCAACTACGCCGCGGTAGCTGGATATATGCGATTCCTTCTTTCATTTAATTATCGACTTAAAAGTTGACAATAGAAAATCGCACAATTTTAATCTAGCATCGTCGACGACAAATATTATTTTATACAATTCACAATTATATAAATGCCAAGAATTTACATTTGCAGTTTCAAAACAGTCAATTTCTATCAAAAGTACTTTTTCCTTTTCATATGCAACGATAATAACGTTAGTCTTTCGTGCCCTCAATGATGCCAACCACGAGATCTCTTCGAACTCGTGGTATTATTATTATTATTATTATTATTATTATTATTATTATTATTATTATTATTATTACGATTATTATTATTTGATTTGGACAAATGATAAGCTTGAAATTTAGAGCTATATATTTTTCGATGCCCAACACAAATCATTCGTTACCGGTCGACCGTTGAAAATCAATTATTAAGTATACTTCTGAACAACGATTATATAAATAATAAAATAAATAATACGTATCACTGTTGCCAGCGGCAAATCCGATGCCAGTAGGATACGGTGGAATTCGTTGCAGTTGCGACGCCCAAGACCTCGGTCGCGTGAAAGATACTTCTTATAATTTAACACCGCGACTAGCGCGAACGATACTTTGCTAAATCGCATCTTAAAAACTTGTCTATATTCGACGACAACTTCGGAAACACTATAACGTATACTGACGAAAAGAAATTCCGAAGCAATACAAAAACGAGCAACTTTCTCTATTGACGGCCGGAACTTCTTCCAAAATGAGAAATTTATTCACTGCGGCTAAAAAAAACGACCGGTCTCTAACGAGAAGTAATTACTTTTGAACCAAGGATAAAACGCAACTGAGTCCACTAAAAATCTTCCTTCGATGCCGGGTCATTTCCTTTTCCTTTTCCTTTTCGCCTCGTGACCGCTGGCCTTTATCGAAACAGGTACACGCTTCCTCTTTCTGTGATCGATGATTGGTTAGCCCGACCGACAACAGGATCTCACTTACACTCAAATTTACCCTCGCACCACTTTTTCCAAATTTATTAATTTTATTTTATTGTTTTATTAGTTTTTTAATGTTACCATTAAAAGTCATGTAATGGGCACATTACACATATATAAAGGCACAAGTTTTAAATTCTTAATTGCGTTGCGTTTGTATTCGCTGACAAGCTCAATAAAATAAATACAAAAAAAAAAATAATAATAATAAAAAAGCGCTTGCATTTTTAGAGTCAAATTCTAACCTAGCATCAATTTTCACTATACTGCTCCTACCGAAGATATGCTCCACATTAAAAGTCTGACAAAAATATCCTTAAATTAAATTAAATTAAATTAAATTAAATTAACGTCATTGCTGTCGAAACTTAAACAAAAGCTCTAGACCGTATTAATTTCCATAAAAATATTAATGATTTATTCGTAGTAACATATAAAATGTTTACACGCCATATTAACGGTTTTATTATAGTTAGCACACATAAATGCCAGGACACGCCGCGATTCGAACCGTTAATTTATATGACACGTCATTAAACTTTTTTACCGTGTTATTGTGAAATTTACGCACAAAAACAAAAAATACTTGACGATTTTACGTTTGCCATTATACGAAAATAGAGAAATATGAAAATTAAAAACATACCAGTCGATCTCGTTAAATGCCTAATAAACCGATACTTACATTAAAGGTAGCGAAAGTTTTCAGTTAGACGCCCATCAAACTTTTTTAATGCGCCTTACAATTTGATAATTAAAAATTTACCCTCGAACCAAACTTTTTAACTGCGATATTTATATCAAGATGTACCTAAATCCACTGTGATGATGTATGCCAATCATTTATTTTTCGATAAAAACAATCGAGGATTTTTTATGAAATCGCAATAACTTTTTTTTCGACCTATATTCTTGTTAACCGTGTGTATTGCATTATATTTAACTTTTTATTAATTGCATTACATTTAACTTTTTATTAATTGCATTATATTTACCTTTTTATTAATTGCATTATATTTAACTTTTTATTAATTGCATTATATTTAACTTTTTATTAATTGCATTATATTTAACTTTTTATTAATTGCATTATATTTAACTTTTTATTAATTGCATTATATTTAACTTTTTATTAATTGCATTATATTTAACTTTTTATTAAGTGCATTATATTTAACTTTTTATTAATTCCCTTCGGTATCAGCAATTCATCATGCGCTGTAGTATAATTCGAGCTAATGCATCAAAATTTTTTATATTTACACCTATTTTAGAAAGCAATATCAAAAACTACATTTACTACACAAATGCAAAACATTTCCAAACTAAATTCTTTTCAGTCAATCTTATTGTACGTCTTAAAAAGCGAAAATTCCAGGCTTGAACAAACACCAAAAGTGCACCTCACTCTAATAGGTTTTATAGGAAAAACCGATCGCTTACTTAACTCTATAAAACTATGAAACAACATACCATTGAAGTCTATTAACCTGTTGAAAGCCCTGTCACCTACCAAATTGGGGAACAGCGATCTTTATATACTTATTTATACAAAGCTATCACTCGCTCCAAATTTGATTACTGTTCGGTTGTCTACGATAATGCTACAAAATCCTCTTCAAACTAGATGTAATCCAAAACTCTTATCTTCGTTTCTGTCTTGGTGCTCTTAAATCTTTTCCCCTATTTCAGCAAACGCTTGTTGAATCAAATCGTCTCCCTTATTCATCCGTAGATCCTATTTAGAACAATGTTTTCTCACAAAACGCTTATCGCTAACGTCTTCTGAACTCCTTTCTTCCTACATCCATATTATAAAGAACTAGAGCGTTTTACTTCAAAGAAAATTCCTATACTCGCATCTCCTTATGAATTAATTCTCACTCCCTTCATGTAATCTCCTCATCCAACCTTCCCTACTACTCCCACGACTCAACTTATATCATGCATTCTCCTAATGTACCTGTCTTTACCGTCCGCGAATCTCATGTTCTTTTTTACCGCTATTTCACAAAGTATTTGATTTTATCTAATTCCACGGGCGCCCTTCAGAGACCATATGATTTTTCCACGTCTCCTACGATTTTATCATTCTTCAAATACGCTCTTTCATTCACAATCTTTTTTCTTTTCATTCAATCCGTATTGATTTGTTATGCTAGACATACAGGCATAAAGGGCAATGAATTGATGAATTCTCTCTTTCTCGCCCACTTTCTTCTCTCTAAAATTCCAGGTTCGAATCTCCTACTTCTTTTTAAAAAGCTTCACGGTCTGACATCTATGCTTAGTCCTTTTCTAATAATCGATCTCACTACCAGGCGCTGTTCAACCTACGGTTTAGTTCCGATCCGCCGTTCCTTGATTTCTCCTTACTTCGTTGTTTCGCCATCGTTTCAATTATATTCACTTACGTCTTAACCATTCACTGTTACCTTCTTCTCATTTTCGTTTTTCCCTTACATCTTCTTCGTTTTGCCCTCTTCAAACGAACGATGTGGCTTTCGGTAATTTCAATCATATTCTTTTTGAGCGTCCGTTTCTCTCGAATGACCTCTATTTTTTAGCACTTAATGTTCCTGTCCGTACTGTGCTTCACATATCTGGTCATATCGTTCTTTGTGCGTCATTGATATAATAGGATTATTTTATATTATCTATCTCTGATCGAATTGTTACTTAATTATTGATTTTCCTTTCTGGGCATGGTAGAATCCTTTTTATAGCGCAAAAAAAAAAAAAAAACCAAAAAAAAACAAACACTTTTTAGCTACCGAAAACGATTTTTGTAAATTATAAAAGATGTGCATAGATGTAAAGTAAATGCCAGTTGATATCGTAGATTGACATTTGAACATCGTATAGTAAGCTATATTCATTAGAACAAAAACAAAAAAAAAAAAAACGAAGGTACGAAAAAGGAATTAAATAACAATGTATGCAACGTGACCATTACAATGTATCTAAAACAGGCAAAAAGAATTCGATGACAAAAGCAATGATATTCTGTTAAATACAATAAGATATATTAATTAGATAGTGAAGAAAAAGAAATTAAGAAAAACCTCAAAAAGCACCGAATAACTTTAATCGTAATAAAAACAACAATAAAATTTATAACTTCAAATGGATAAGTGAAAAAGATATTTTATCAAGAACAGAGTGTCAGCAAGAAATGTTTTCCAGGAAAAAGAAATTATCTGGATAAAAATATATAACAACAGAAAATAAGGAAGGAACGTATCAAGATAAAAATGTGCATTATTTCCATATAGTAACACACAGTTACAAATAAATAACATTATCCTTATCTTGAATTAGCAACGTTTTCGGGCGCAACCCGTCTTCAGCTGGAAAAACAAAAGGAAATGGAAAAATAATGACAGAGGACCCTGTGTAACAGATGAAATCTGAAAACATACAGGGTCCTCCTCCTCAGTCTGTTATTATTTTTCAATTTCCTTTGGTCTTTCTAGTTGAAGATGAGCTGTAGCCGAAAACGTTGCTAATTCAAGATAAGGATAATGTTATTAAAACTGCGTTGCTATATAGAATTAATATATTTTTATATTTCCAGATTTTAACAAAGAGAAATGTTACAGAATGTAAAAAAAAGTATCAAATACTAATGAAACAGAAAGAGATGTGCCCTTGAAAGAAAATAAAATGAAAACGTTTGAAAAATCTTTTAGCGCAAAACGATTTGCATATCACGAACAACTGGAATGAATAGGGAATATAGTTCTAAAGCTAAGAAAGAAATATCGCGAAAATGGAAGCTACATGCCGGAATACGGGGGATGATATTGCGAACGAATAGAGATGATAATAGAAACGGAAATTGAAAAACGAATAGGTAGGCCGAAAGAAAATTATAGCACCAGAGGAAATGCAAAAGAACTGCGAAAATATTAAACAACTTTGCCGTGGAACGAAAGTCAATTATCATTCACCCGAGCTGCCGTATAACCTACCAACCATTTTTGTCGTAGAGATGAGCAAATAAACAGATTCTTTTTTATTCTATAACAATTTTGCATAGAGCAATTCCGTCATTCTGTTCGATAACTCATGTCTACAATGTTGGTAATAGTGATTTTTTTTTTTTTTTTTTAAATTTAAAATAATATACGGGGAACAATCACATACGCGCGCATTAGTCAATATAAAATTTTACCTGAAACATCTATTTAAGTGCAAGTTGTTTGTTACAAAATAATTAAAACGCGTAATTCATACCTGCTGAATACACTCTGACACAACTTGATCAGGAACTGTCGGAAACTTTTGTTTCAATTCGTAGAACAACTGCATGACCACTATTTTAGTAAAAGGACTATCAGCCATTACCGCTCATCACGGATTTAATTGATAGAACTGCGTAAATAAAATAAAATAATTAATTAAAACTTCGAAAATATAAAAATACATAATAATATATGTTGTTAGTACATTTTACATTAAAATAATAATATAGTTGCCAACCACACTGAGATTATCACTTCGGCATGGTAGCATGTCGAAAATTAAATTCTTGCCGATGCAAACATGGAAGCGAGGATAAGAGAAGGATTCTGATTAAGTACAAAAAGAGAAAAATACCTCGTTCAAAATATACCCGAGAAAAACGAGTGCACGGCAAGCGGCTGATTTCTCGAATCGTCTAAGAGCGCATTCATGCAACTAATATTGTAAGTATTCGCTTAAGCGTGTTAAATTCATAAATTACACGTAATTAAATATGAATTATTTTAAACACAAAAGAATAATATAATGTAAAGAAATTAAACAAATACTAATTTGCCGTCTAGTTTTCAATATTACTCATCCGTAACTACATATGTCACCTATTTATAATGTAACAACACGAAATTTATTTGAGAATAAAAACGATAATATAGAAGAGCGATACTTTTAGGCGTAAAAGTCGATTAATAAAACTAATCGAAATATTAATAATTTATTACACTAATTAAGAAGGGGGATTGTTACGTGACAGTTACGTATTCAATATATCATTAGCGCACTCAAGGGCGGTGCCACGGGGCCATTGCTCCCCCTAAAAAATCTCCGAAATTTTTTACAAAATGAATTTTGTAGCGTAAAGCGGGATAGTGCAAAAAAAAAAAAAAAAAGAAATGAATTCGATGTAGAAATGTAAAATAATTTTGTTTTACGTTGTTTCGTCGGATTGTATGTAGAAGTAATGGGTACTGTCCGTTCCTTGTTGTTGTTTGTTTACCACGTGTACCGTTTGGTTTTACCTGTTGTAGTAAACTTTGTTGTGCATCACCCGTCCGTATTTTAACGTTTTCTTTAAAATCCGAATTTCGTAATTATTTTGTTGAAATAGTCCTTCTCAGGGCTCCGCCGTCGTCGTTTTTATAAAAGCCTACACATGTGGACTTATGTAGTTATTACCGAGTGCTTCTTCGATATTACAATTTTCATATCCGGAATTTTTTAAGTATTTGAAATTAACCGTAAACGACTCTTTTCCAGTTTACAGCGAATTGTTTGATTTTTTCGTTTTTTTCAAATGTAATATAAAGCACGGACCGAAAAACTAATTGTACCTTGGAACATTTTTTCCAACCAAAGAAGCCAAAAGAAGCTAGTGAAACCTACGGTAGTGGTACACCTGTTGATAAACAATTACGCTTAGATAGGCATACTCAGCCTCAGCATTAAAATGATCATCACAATATCTTCGACAGGATCTATAGCAATAGCACCAGAACCAACCGTAAGTACTAATCCTATGGATATATCTTTGTTTATAAAACGAAGTTTGACCGATCGAGAAAAGTTCGATGCCTTGACGAATGTATAAATGCCTTCCGTAGATTTTATATTTCCTTTTTTAAAAATGAGCAAAAGCAAAGACGCGAACGACGTGCCCGGTGGTACACACTTGGTTTTTGAAATATCGATAGTTGATGTACTCAACAATCGAAGATAGCTGTTTCTGTTTTTGAATTGTGTACTATTTACTCCGTCGGTAGTTGGTCACGAAGGTACGCAAAAATCGAATTTTTTGGTAAAGGAATAATTGGAAAAAGACTCCCGAAATATTTAATTTTCACGAAAATCTCGACTATCGTAAAACTGCTTGTTTACACGCGATTAATTTCAAAAATGCGATAAGGGGAAAGTTGATATGTCGATTGAAAAGGCAGTTGATACGGCTAAGAAAATTCAAGCTGAAGAAAATCGACGTAGAAAATCATTCCATGTGAAAGACAGAATCGAGATTATAGAGATTTTGATTTAGAAAACCCACCTAAAGAAAACGAAGGCAATTTTAGAGCGTTATTGAGGTTACAAATCGATGTTGGTGATGTCGTATTGAAAGAACATGTCAAAAATTGCAGGTAAAAATGTAACGTATATAATTTGGAATATTCAAAATCAAATTACAGATGCAAATGATGAAATAATGAAACGAAAAATTGCGTCAGAAATCAGAGATGCGAAATGTACCATTTTAGTCGATGAGTCAGCTTTGTTTTCGATATGTAAAGCACGTAGATGGTAAATATTCCATTTGCGAGCAATTTTTTTCCTTTAAAAAAATCATGGAGCAAACCGGTAGAAATATGGCTGAAGCGATTCTGTCAACTTTGCACATCCTAGTAATATTCGTGGCCAAGAATATGATGGAACAGCTGCCATGGGTGGTAAGTTTAATGGCGTTTGAGCCATTATATCTGAAGAATATCCGACGACCGCGATTCACGTCCATTGCATGTCACATAGTCTGAATCTTGCGGTTTCGGACGCCGTTGAAATTCTTTCAAATCGTAATTGCATCGCTGTGGTGTGAAAGATAGCCGTGTTTTTTGAACAAAAATGTCTAAAAGAACTATAATATCTCTACTTTTGTTGCGAAAAGCTGCTTAGTTATACTTCGCCTTTGAGCCGAAGGTTACATGAAAAAGACTCGGATTTATCTGAAGCTGTTGATTTGGCTAATATTGCAATACAAAAGTAAATATGTATGTTTTAAAAAAAAATTAAGTAAAACAAGACATTACAAAACGAAATTAAGTGTTTTCGAGGATTTTTTATAAAGATATCTAATATATCGTCGGCAATTATACTTATTCCACGGTGCATATTCAACATCGCAAGTCCATTAAAACGAACTGGACCGATGTGATTTCACAAATACGTGTTCAATCTTTTCAACGTCGAGAATGATCTTTCTGCGGTGGCCGTAGTAATTGGGATGGTACAGAGGATGCGTAAGAGTGTATTTACACGGCCAATGATAGTGTTTTTCGGAATTGAAATATTTTGATCGGAATCACAAAATTTGGCGTACCACAGCTGAATACTTAACTTTAACGACGATTCCGAGTAATGAGGAAGGTATTTTGAGTAAAATCAACACAATTCTGGTAATTGCTTCATTCGATTTCCATAGATTATGGACAAGAAAAACTAGAAAGAATAGTTTCATGCTTTAAAAAACGTGCATTGAGTTGTTGGGTAAACATGTCTACCACCCATGTCATATAAATATTGGGACGAAAATATCCTGTATTTTCTGCTGAAACGTTACTTTTCATAGTTTGTTGAATAGAGGGAGCTTCGATCATAATATTCAACCTTTATGGAATATTTTGAGAAGTTTGAAATATTTCTGCAAAACACGCTTCAGCATTTTCGACTTACTTTTTGCTTCTATTACAAGTATAATAATATTATACCTTTACCTATTTTTTTTTTTTAATAAAATTCGTATGCATACCTAATTTATGCTTATTACAAACATAATGTTACGTTTCTATTGTTATTATTATTATTATTTTTTTTAAATAAAATTCATTGGTTTTGCAATTTATTTTTATTTTTATTTTAATTTACAGACCATGGAAATAGATAGGTACTTAGTCGAGTTACCGAGTAGTTACCACCCTCTAACTCATCTTCTAAATTCTAGCCCTGACCAAAAAAATATCCTGAGTGCGCCTTTGCAATATATCACTCTGTTTCTGTATTACATTTATATAAAATTCATCCGCGAAGTCTAATAATACTTGAACATTTTTTTATTATTTTTAATATAGTTAAATCTTTACTAATATCATCGATTATATTTAAATAGTTATTAGATTTCGCTGTAGAATCTCTCTACATATTAAGTTCTGATCAAATTTTTATTTGCGTTGTAGTTGATTTAAAAAAAAAATTATATTATTTCAGTACTAATCAAATAACCAGAAATAATGAACAATTGAAAATACTCTTAAATATTAAACGAAAAAGAATCACGACTGAATTTCACGGAAACGGGCATACTTGCCCTGTAAAATGCAAAACTTATTTTGAAAAAAAAAAAATAAATAAATAAAAACGGAAGAGCGTACAGAACATTGTATCTGAAAAGGCGTTACTTGGCAAGGTTCAATAAACAAAAAAACGTTGCATCATATTAATGATTATGTCATTTTTACGACGCGTTCGACAATGTTTAATGTAGGTTTTTAGGGAAGCCTGCAGTTAGTATAATGTGCGATATAAAAAGTTAAACACCTTGTCTTTTAATTTTTAACCTTTATATTGGTATATATATATAGGTTGCCTAAGGGTGGAAAAGGTAGCTCCTCTAGAGGATTATGTGGAATTTCTGCGGAGAGAAAAATAAATTCGCTAGCGGTGATCGTCTCAAAACCAACATATATATATATATCATCATGGAACTATGCACGAAATGCGGAAATCTCTAATTAGTTTAATAAATAAAGTCGGTTAAAACATATTACGATTCGTTGACTCGATACGCGCTAGTGCTAATGTTTTTTATTTACTTTATTTTTTTTTTTTTTATAAATAGTGTGTCGTGATTATGAATAATATCCGAAACTAGTCGGAAAATTAATGTATTATAATTTATTTTAATTACGTGTTAGTTGTGTTTTAAAGTGTTCATTATTTAATTACGTGAAGTTAAAATTACACGAGAATATCTGATAAAAAAAGACAAATTGTTAAAAATAAATGACAAATACGCTCAGTTCAAAAAAAAATTCAACTTTCATTTCAATTTATTCGGAATGTACTATAAATGAAACGGTTAATTTCTTAAAAACAAGAATTTTTAGTATCTCATTTGTAAAGGGTCAAGGCCGCTGGCGCGCCCAGAGTAGGGAAAAAAAAATAATGTACTTTAATTTCAAAATAAAAATTCGGGGAATTTTTCCTTTTTCTAGCATTTAATTACTTATTTCGAAAGTTCTTCTTTCGGATGCTAGCAGCTTTCTTCTTATTTTGACTAATTTCATCTGTATCACTGATAAACTAAGGCGGATAAATAAGTAAATAATTATTAATCTGTTTCATTTAAAAAATACTCGTGCAAACATCGAAATATTGTCAAAATCGAACTGGTCAATTTCAATAGTCAAATAAATTTATATTAATACTCTAAGGAGAGAACACACATCTGCCTTCTCACGCATTTTTAAATACTTTTCTTCGTGTCGCATCCTTACTAACAGGCGAAGATGATTAATAAGTATTTTCGTTAATATCATTTATGAGGTAAGCTAAATTTAATTAAGTACGACTAATAATTAATAAGTAAATTTATGACCGGTAAAAAACACTCGTTTTCGGTACAGATAAAAAATAAAATCTAAATGTATAATATATTACACTATATAGAAGCGTACAAATATATATGCGGTTGTTTATGTTTTTATGTTTAAGAAAACAAAAATGCAGTCATTTCAGGTGTTTGATTTTTCTTTGTAAAGGATATTTAGAATCAATTTTGAACTGATTTATATTATTACCGTAAGATAAAAATTTAAAAATAAATGTTTTACAAATAAAGTGTATGATTTTTCAAGCGTATACTGCGAACCACAAATTTTATAAAGGTAATTCTTCGATGAACCGAATTATATTAGCTAGTGTATAGCCCCCCCCCCATCCGACAAAGATGCATCGATAATTTACAGTAATATTTTCATACAATAAATTAATTTTATAGTATTAAGTTTAATCTAGAATTTGCACCGAAAGTTATACAATCTACAATACTACATTAAATTAACACGAATATAATATGTTTTTCTATTCAATGGAAATTAATTGCCAAGTTAATGAATAACTAAAAATCAGACATAATCTCAATTAAAATATTTCAGCGTAAATATTTGCAGATCACTGACATTGAAAAATAAAACTATTTCAAACCTCTGTCACATTCACATATCCTCTAGTTCATGATAGGAAAATCTCTCAAAAACTTTCCCAGAACTAAGATTAAAAAAGATCGATTGTGCACAATTTTTAATAATTAAAATTTTCCCTTTCAGCAAAAATTTCCATACAATAGTACTCTCACTTTTTTTATTTTTCAGCGTACGTTAAATCATACCGATTTCAGACAATACATAGCTTAATTTTGGCACTAAATATTTAGCCGAAACGAAGGAGGGGGGACCCTGGCTTAATCAGAACAAAAAATATCCGATGAAAGAGGTGAAAACGTCCGCATTATATTAGTACTCCTTTTAATTTATCCGAAACAGAACTACAAAAAAAAAAAAAAAAAACCCTAGAAATATAATAAAAAGAAAAATAATCCGCTGACTGCTTTATTTCTATTTCATTTTTTTTTTTCTATTAGGTTTTATTATTCATCCAAAATAAAGGAATTAAAAAAAAAAAACAAAAAACGATAGTATTTAATCGAATTTAAAATTATTACTACTAGGTTTTTGAATATAAAATCAGCACGGAGCACGAGTAAATAATCACATTTATTTCTGCTCAATACAAAAAAGATGCAGGCAGAGATAACGCAGAAAGAGTAAATGAATTGAACATTTATTTAAATGATCTTAATTTTTACTAAATTTAATAATATAATAGCGTGCTTCTTTCCAGATTAGATTAAGCAAAACACTTTTATAAAACTAATTATTAAAAAATAACCGAAAAACAGAACACGAATTATTCATATAAAAATGGCAGTGCATATCGTAAAATAAATCAAGTAACGTTAACTAGTTGTTAAAATATACTTATAGAAACAGTAAAAAAAAAACACTGCGCGCAGCAAAATAAAAAAAGTAATAAAATAAACAAATAAATAATTAGAAAACAAAAAAAGACTTACAGCAACTAACATGAAAATAAAGTTTGCATATCAGCCGCACTGTTAAAATCTGGCAACGAACCTAGACACTTATTTTACTTCGCCCATTGAATAATTTTACACGATACGCACTTACACACGAATTAATAGTAAACGTACTTTAAATTTTTCCATCACACTTTCGAACATACGACACTTCAGAGAAAGGAAAAAATGAATAAACAACTTTCATCGGTAATCCAACAATGACGTTAGCAAAAGAAGAAAAACTATAAGTAAGATTATTATATTTTTTTTTTTACATGTCCTTAAACTAAAGTAGACATACGCGCGCGTGCTTCATTATTTACTAAATAAGACTAAAAATAAAAAGTAATCAAGAGCAAAATAGCCCAAAAACCCACGAGCAGCTCAGAAAATAAACGGCTATCGACGAAGCGTAGTTAGTAAGGCAACGGTGTTTCGTTCAAATAATGAAACCGAGATCGAATCCAGCTAATGTACACTGAACGTTTAAAACAATTATTACACTGGACTAATATCCATCGTTGACGACGAATTCCCGAAAATAACAAAAAATGAATAAACAGAACTCCGAAAAAGGGCATATGCGTACGTTAAATTTTTTGAGTTGTCGACACTTTATTTTTGAGTTTGTCAACACTATCAACACAAATCGAACTCGATGATAATTTTCTGTAGTTATCAATGTGTAACAGCGAAATTCAAATCGAGTCTAACCTAAAACTGCCGCTTAACGCTAACATAGCTGCGGATGCAATTAATAATAAAGAAATACACGATTCCGATACAACTAAAAGGAGCAATGCAAAATTTAAAACAAGCAACTCTCATCAACGTGATTTGACATGAAATCGATGACAAGCTATAATCGAATCGTGATCAAATACTTAAACTAGTTTTGTTTACATTACACGTATTCTTATCAATACGGACGAAACGGGAAATTGATATGAAATAAAAAAACTTTAAAAGTTTAGTTTATGATTTTCATGATTTTCATGCGATTTATTTTATTTCCATGCAGGGGGAGTGTTACCTTAATACCAACTAATGAGTATATGATGACATAGATCAAGGCTGGCCAACCCAAAAATTATTTTGCGGGCCACTTTGGAAATGCATCATAACTCCACGAGTAGCATATAAAATCATATATACCCCCTATTAGATTTAGACCCATTATAGACATTTTTTTATAGTGAAAAATTGAAACATAATGAGTTATTATTATTGTGTTTACTATTATTCTTACATGTAAACATAGATTGTTATATTAAATGTTCCAACAACATGCGCGCGCATTATGAGTTCGCAGAACATACATTTTTACTACTTTGGCCATCTCGCAGGCCGCAGGTTGGCCAACCCTGGCATACATGTTTCCCATTGTCTTCCATGTGCTTCTATTAGCGATTATCTTAATTACTTATCATAGTTTCTGTTGTTGCCTGGGATCGAAGACTTCCGTGGCGGAAGTCAAGTGTTCTATAGGCTATCTCGCAATGTCGTGAAATTATTTCATTTTTTCACAAAATTCAACAATTCTGTTTTTTCAATCAGACGTTTGTCCGGCAAGCCTCGGAACTCCACCGCTGAATTTGGTACGTAGTTTTCCTTAGCTTCATTACAGCTGTTTTTAATTTTTCACACGGATAGTCTTTACAGTTTCCTCCTCCGAGTCCTATTAGCAGTTATACAAAAGTCATCTGCTAATGCACGAGACGCAGCAAAGCTTGAAAAATCCTTTAATTCTCGTTGCTCAACGCAGCGAGACATTTCACGAAAAACAATAAGAATATTCCGTATACAGTTTCCTTGTGATTTTATCGCCAAACGATTATCTGAAGATCACACGATCTTCTTAAAATCTGTCGATACAGTTTGGAAATGTCGACAGGAAAAAGCGATGTTATGTTTGTGAAATCAAACGGGAATGTTGAATATAGAGCTCCATCGACGCACTAACCATCAAGACTTGATTTAACGAAAAGCGACGGTGTGATTTAAAATGTTCAACTCAGAATGAGTAATATGATACACGAATTTAATGCTTGGTGTTATTTGACGCGATGCGCTATTTTATCGAAAAAAGTGCTGGTAAATCAGAATTGTGCGAAGAAAATGAGCACCGTGTTCAAGGACGTTTTGTTGCTTTGGGCGTTCCAAGTACTATGCAGAGTTGGAGTTAAATACGCAGCGAAGAGAGCGATTATATATTAGATATGAGATAACTCCGCCGCAGTTGAAGTTGAGGATAAATATCCGCAGTCGGAACGGACACATGTATATCCAAATCCTCTAGCGAGGTTGATTTGCGCATCTCTATTAAGTCCTTCTTTTTTTTTTTTTTAACAAAAAATGATATACTACAGTCTTTATGAAAATGTACAAAGTAAAATAATTTTAAGCCCGAAGGAATGGGTTGAGCAGCTGCCAGTGAGACCAATCCCCCCTAGTGTGTATACATATATATTCTCTTAATGTGTTATTTGTCAGATTTAATAAATCTTTTTACTGTAAAAAAGTTAATAATCTGATACAAAATGTAATATATTTCAGAGTAATATAGATAAAGGAGATGATATCGTGATAGCGCAGAGTACGGCAGGGATGCATATTATCATCGCTATTGTTTAACCTACGTGCTGAACAAGTAGTCAAACGAGCAATAGCAGATCGACCATAAAAGTAAAGTTATAAGTAGTTCCATACCCTTTAACAGGGCGTCGGGGATTGTGAAGGTTCACAATGTACTAAGCCCAATGACACTAATAAGAGCAATAGCAGATCGACCATATGGAATCAAAATTACTGGCAGAATTATCAACAATATTCGATATGCCGATGACACGGTCATCTTAGCAGATAGCGTTTAGTTCAGGAATTTGATAGAATCCGGAAATCTTAATACTAAGAAAACTAAATGGATGATTGTTAGTAAACCTACAAGTCTTACCATTGCCATAAATAACGGCAACATTGGAAAGGTTAGTAAATACAAATATCTCGGGGGATGTTATATCACGGACCATTTGGACCTAAATTATGAAGTTAAAGCTAGGCGTAATTATGCTAAAGACCTTATTGTGTGATCGCTCACTCAGTCTCAGTGTAAGACAACATATTGTTAGTTGTGTTATATTTACTCCATATTTTGCTGTACGGCGTAGAATCATTGGCATTAAACAAGAAATAAATCGATCGATACGAAGCTACGGAAATGCAGCTTCATCGGGGAATGCTGAAGACACCCTGGACGGCCAAAGTTTCAAATAAAAATATTCTGAAAAGGGCTAGAACATACACGCTAAAGGACTGAATTATAAAGAGGAAACTAGCGTACTTCGGCCAAATCATAAAATTCAATAATTACAAAATCCTTCAACTGATACTACAAGGACAGACAGAAGGGAAAAGAAGTGCTGGAAGAAGAACAGATTGGCTGCAAAACATTAAAAACTGGACCAACATTCCTGCAACAACTACTTACGGACGCGAGACAGCATAAAATATGATGGCAGACTAGTGATCGCCTACACTCGCTAACGAGAAAAAAAAAAAAAAAAAGAGGTTAAGCGGCCAGATAAAAGGCAGAAATAAACGAGCATGCACGCTCGTTGTCGACGTTATTACAACTGATAAGATAGCGGGCTACCAGTTTTGTGACAAAAAACGTCGTCAAGAAATTTGAATATATCGAACGTTCTGTCCTATTTTTTTTTTTTTCTTTCATGTGATATATTTATTATTTGCAATATTTCTATAATGGTTGATTAACCTGTCCCATCCAATTACGCTTCGGCGACAAATTAATCCCACTTTACAATATTTTATTACATTATTATTATATACTTATTTAATTTAAAATATGTAATTTTAATATAAATGAATACTATTTGTATGATACTCGATTTCATTAACAGTAAATTTATTATATTCATTAAAAAGTTTTGTTTACGGGTTCATCTATATGACCATTAACTATTGTGTTACTGCTATTGTGCGCCCTTGTAAAATTTATTTTATATTATCCGCTAGATTACATCTTATATACATCTATCTAATGGATATTTTAAATTTATTTTTAGCTAATCTTTGAATATCGTGCGCATATGACGACATCGGTAGTGAAATCACTTCGTTGCGTCTAAATGATTACTGTATACAGTAACCTCGCAGTTTGTTTGCAAAACAGGATGTATGGATAAAAGCTTACTTTTAATAACTGACTCTTTCGATTCTCTAAAATCGATTTCCTCACAGAACAACATGGATATCTTGGCCCTGAAAGTCAATTAAACGTTGAAGCTGCTCCGCTTTTGCCTGTGTTCCACTTTCAACTATCCTGTCAAATGACCCAACGCGCATACAAATGCTACTACTCGTTTTTCTTAGAACCAACAGCTTAATAAGTAAATTATGAGGTAGCCTTTTCTCACCCTGGCGGCCCATGTGCTGTAATGACCATTGCAGTTAAAAATGGTGCATGGGCGCCACCAGGGGGAAAAAATAAAAATAAAATACCATGATCTCCGTTATAAAACTGTACGTTAAAATACTCGGCTACATAAATATTATCGTTAAATCTTTCCATTATTCTCGGGAAAAAATGAAATGTTACGCCATTTCAATCCTCCCTTACTTCCCGGAACATATTCGATTTAATATTCATTATCTTTTTAACTTTTTTTAAAATTGATCTTAATATATATAAACGCGTACTATTTTTACCATATTTCATTAGAGCCGCATATGAACATTATTCTGTTCCGTTCTGTTTGCTCAGGTAATTGCGCTGATTCTAATAGAAGCAGATTTATTATATTTTCGTTGAGAGATGTTGCCGTCACGACATAATTAACGTTATTCTTATTGACATATAAAAATAGCTTCGTTTAAATACATTTTGTGTGGCGAAGTAGCGTCGAGTAAAAATTCTTTAGTAAGTCAACATTCGCGATAACTTTACCGTCCAGTCTAAGAAAAGAAATTCCGAAGTTTGTATTATTATTTTCCGCATAATTATTTAAGAAAATAATAAAAATAAATAAATAAATAAATAAATAAATAAAAAAAAAAAGATCACTTTGTAAATAAAAAGAATCTTTGGTGTGGGGAAGTAGCTAATAAATGTATGAGCTGGCGGGTCCCGCTAATCCGAACCCAATATGTGTCCAGGTGTCCAAAATTAACCCCAATTTCTGTCTTGAAGCCCAAAGTTACCCCGAGTTCCCCCAAGTTTCCCCCGAGTGTCCAGGGTTCCCCCCAATTTTCCTGGACAGTTCTACTAATCCGAACCCTAAAACTGTGTCTCGAGGTCAAAATCTACCCCTATCTACTTTATTTGGGGGCGCAAACTAACCCCAATTTGTGTCCATGCAATCAAATTTAACCTAAATTCCTGTCCAGGTGCTCAAAATTCACCCCAATTTGCGTCCATGTGCTCCAATTTCACCCAAATTCCCGTCCAGCTACTCAAAATTCACCCCAATTTATGTCCAAGAGTCCAAAATTCACCCCAATGTATGTCCAGGTGCTCGAAATTCACCCAAGTTTCCCCCGATTCCTCCGAGTTTCCTCCGGACGGTTCCCGCACATTTCCGGTAAACCGAACGTCCAAACAGTGTCCAGAGGTCAATAAACTACCCAAAGTGTTATTCGGGGGCGCAAGTAACCCCAATTAGTGTCCAGGTGCTGAAAGTTCCCCCAAGTTCCCTAAATTTCTTTGAAATTCCCCCGTACGCGTCCTGCTCGTTTCCGATAAACCGAACAGATTATTAATTAACATAAGTACATTAATTAACGTCCGAAAGTAAACCAAGTCTCCTCTAGCCCCGCCCACCCGCTGCTTTACCACGATTTTTTTTTAAAATTCCGAGGCCTAAGTATGAAAATTCCAAAATTTAACCCCAATATATTATTTAAAGCGTAAATCTAACCTATAACTCCAGTTCACACCTCTCACACGTATATTTCGATCCCGCGCACGCTCCGGTCGCCGACGCGAAAGCGCACGCGCCGATCCCACGCATATTCCGATCTCCGCCGCGATATCACACCCACACATACGCGCTCCGTTCCCGATACCGCGATTATTTCTTAAATATTTCAAAGTCTAAGTATACATAATATAAAATTAGCCGAAGCATATTTTTTTATTTTCATGATTCCCCGATCTTACTGCCATATGCCAAGACGCACTTCCCGATCGCGCGCATATATCTAACATAACGTTCTACGCCGCGATAGCGCACACGCCGATCCCCCGCACGTGTCGTCCGTTTACGCTGCTTCATTTATTTTTTTAATTATTACTTTTTTTTTTCACATAATAACCCAATCCCTGCTCTGTTGTCTAAACCTAACCGGTTATCCAAAACATTTACAAATTAACAAATCAATTATTTTTATAGTCTAAATTAGCCTTAGTCTCCTTTACCCCTTCCACCCTCTTTTCCGATCAATTTCGTTGTTTTAATATTGAATATATCGCATTCAATTTACTTTTACTACGACCATTAAACCCCCGATCGACGCTCCCGACGCCTCCGTCATCTCATATCGAGAGGTAATTATTTTTTTATGTGTCCGCTATGAATGCACACCGTCCATTCCCGCACACCCATCTGCTATCGTTAGTTCCCATACCGTTCATAATAACTTTTATTCAACTCCAAGTATTATGGAATTATTCCAATTATAATTTTCTTCACTCCCGATCATTTCTTCTGACCGTTCATAATATTTTTATTTTCCTCCGGTTCTAAAAATAAATCCTACAATGTCTTCAACGCGATGAATGCGCACACATCTGCCGTCGTTAGTTCCCATACCGCTCATAATAACTTTTTTCAACTCCAAGTATTATGGAATTATTCTAACTATATTTTTTTTTTCGCTTCCGATCGTTTCTCCCGAACGATCATAATTTTTTTCCATACATATGTATTCAAAAATGAAATCGAGTATAATTTTATTTAACACGGTTTCATAATTTCCCTCTCCATCCCTTATTCATCCTACACAAATTACAATTCTTTCATAATATATGTTCTAGACCCAGTCAAAAATCAACTCTCGCGGAAGTGTAGACGTTGCCTCCAACACCCATTTTACTATCAGTTATTGTATATTATTGTCAAATTATTTTTCCAAAAGCCTTTTTAAAATTTTTTCACGTTCGTACATATTTTTTATTTGCACGACATTCGTTTCCATGCACACACGTTTCCATACCGATTGTAATATTTATTTATTTTTCATCCCCTCCCAGCCTTCATACACATCCCACTGGCACGTTCAACGATAGTTTCTTTATTGATCCTGTACATTTTTTCTGCATTAGCCGCGGGAGCGTAGCACATCAATCCATCCCACACACTATGCGTCCTCATATATTTAATTTTTAATTAACGATCTTTAATTATTTTTACTGGTATTATTTTTCCTACACAATCACTCCATCATACATACTTTACACTGTGAAAATAATTTTAGCCTTTCGATAGAGGAAATCTCCGATCACTAAATAATTGTTATAGGCGTCCTATTTTTAATATTATACACATCTCGGTATAATTATTAAACGAAGGAATTCGCAGCATCGTTGCTGCAATCGCACCAGTCTTTCTTTTTAGGAATCGTCAACCTCTGCAGGTATACGCCTCATCGCTACACCAGCCTTTGTCTGCACGGGTAGCTTATCTTTAAGGCCCCTCGTGTGTCACACACTATTTACCGTTATTCGAAAGAAGTATATTTTTTACGCTCGCACACGCACCTATACGCACACATTTAACATTAGGGTCATTGGTCAGGCGACATTTCCAAGAACAATCACTGCTCCGCTGTCTAAGCTGCATCACCGGTCGTTCGCAACATTATTGATGAAGCGCCCTTTTTTACAATAGGATAATTTATGACGTCTATACACCTTTTCTAGGAATCAAGGTAAAAGCGACCAGTCTTTCCCACTGAAACCGGTTTTTAGACACGCCCCCAGTCTTTCTTTTTAGGAATTGACAACTTCTACAGGTATAAATCTCATTAACATGACAGCCTTTGTATGCGAGGGTTCTTTATCTTCAAGGTCATTTATGTGTCGCACGCTATTTACCATTATTCAGCAGAAGAATATTTTTTTTTTGCGTTCGCATACACCTGTACGCACACATTTAACATCAGGCTCGTTTTCAAGAACAACAATCGCTGCTCCACAACCTCGTTTACAACATTATTGAAGTTACCTTTTTTACAACAGACGAATTCAGGCGTCTATACACCTTTTCTAGGAATCAAGGTGAAAGAGGTCAATCTCTCCCGCTGAAACCGGTTTTTCACACACGTTACACAATGGTATAATGTGTAGTTCAGGGCTTCGTCTTCCACCGCTCGTTTCTGGAGGTACCGTTTGTTAGCATTAACATGAATATGATACTGCCGTGTGGTAAGAGCATCATATAGAACGATCACGTCCGAGACATTTACTAGACGCATAACCCGCATGCTTATGTAACTCGTTTATTCTCTGCATAGCTTTTCTTAGATAACTATTGTGACTGGAAGCAATGGTTCTCCTATTAAACTTTTTTTTTATTACACATCGAACCAACCCGGTTACATAGATCTCATTATAACTAGTCACTTTACAAAACGGTCTACAAAGGAATCCAAGATTTACAAAGACATCACTAACGACATCACATTCTTAAATTATTTCGTTCATTTCATTATTCTTTAAAACTCTTAATACAAATAATTGTAAAATACAAAAATTTCGTTTATTAAAATTTTTAGTTACATTTTCTTAGACTGTTTATAATAATTCCAATTTTTTTTGTTAGAATATACAGAACAATTTTTTTCAGGACGAAAAATTAAATTTGGCATCGTTTATTTAACGTCTTCGATTATTAATTGTATACTACACACTTGTACTATATGTATTTTTGTTAATTATACTATCTAACTTGGTTAACTAAGCAAGTTTACTTCTACTTTTATTGGCTACATTTTAACAAACAATGACTCTTAAGAGAGGAACAAATTACCAAAAAATAAAAAAAAAAAAAAAAGGCGCGGAGATCTGTAGTATGGTAGAAAATGAATAAATACCACGATGTAAAATAAATTAAACGAAAGGTGAAAAGTCGTATCGTATTGCTTTCGTTTTTTTGTTCTATTAACTGATAA
The DNA here is from genome assembly GCA_039619475.1 of Icerya purchasi. Taxonomy (NCBI): domain Eukaryota; kingdom Metazoa; phylum Arthropoda; class Insecta; order Hemiptera; family Monophlebidae; genus Icerya; species Icerya purchasi. The sequence goes on from CM077115.1 coordinate 97,770,902, forward strand.
GCCGATCGTCGATTAAGTCGCAATGTTCCGCGGTGTCAATATGCAGCGAAATCACAAACCGCCCCCAAACTCGACAACTACCAAGTCGTCCCCTGTGGACCCGCCGCCAGGAACCAGCCACTGGCAGAACTACGTCTGCCGCTTCCGCCAACAAGTGCACTAAGCCAACCGGTACCGGTGAGTCCGTTGTTCAACAGCAAAACAACTGCACTAACACACCCCAGACAATATATCTCACCACACACACAAACTACAAATTACTCCCGCTGCTTCACGACTTACACTTGTACATACACTAACACAAACACTGTTACCACTAATACCACTGCTTTGCCGCAACAAGCGACATTTCCGAATATTCCCTTTTCTGGCTTCCGTAATGATTCGAGTTCAGATGGCCGCTCGTCGGCTATCGGCAATAATCCCGATAATTCGAAAACTATTTCTTTTGCTAATGCTGTAAAATCACCGCAACCTAAAATTTCTCCATTAACTTCTTTCTCGCCAGCCAATGACGAAAATGGAATATCGCTCCCGTTCAAATCTCCCTGTTCAATTCGCGACTACTTTGTAGCAATAAAAAAAACAAAACTGGCAGCGCATTAAACTTAACCGCGGGTTCTGGTATTATTCACGATCGAGTGGTAGTTTTTCTAAAATCAAAGAAAGTTGTCGAGTCATTTTTCGCCGATGGCGGAACAATCACGCTCAATGGTCAAACAGTTCAGATCCGAAGATTACGAAACCCGACAAACAAATTAAGTTTTTTCAACGTATCAGCGACGATACCTAATGAGGCGTTATATAATTATGCTCCTCTTCTTCCGCTAAAATTACTTACTCCTATCGTTATTCTACGCGTTTGCTCGCTAGATGATGAATTTGGACACACAATTTCCTGCCGTAGGTAGAGGTTTACATTGAGCAAGTAAACTGTAAAGAAATTCCGTAGTCCTTCATTTTAAAGCATAGTGGCATCGAACACCGTATTTTTATTAACTTAGCCGATCACGTCTGCCCCAACTGCAAGAATAAAGGGCTGCAAGATCTCCCCCGATGGAGATCACCTCCCATAGAAATGAAGCTGCAAAGGTAATGGATGAATGTCCAATCATCGAGCAAAATAACCCTCAACATAAGAGACTGCACCCGCCTACACCTGAGGCAGCACAATCGCAGCCGAATTTCCCAGCCGGGGAGGATCTTAGCATAATGATAAGAAAATGAATATGTCAAACCAGACACATGTTGATATTCCCCCATCTCTCGTTCCTGCTCCCCCTACATCCCAACCTTTCATCTGCAACACCAGCCACAAAAAAGTGAAGGACATGAATGTCCTGATGAGCGAAGCCAGTTCTTTATTCCTCCCTGACCATGCGCCCTTCGCCTTTTCCTTTCGAAAGTTACAGACTTTCATTGCAAAAATCAGCGGTACCTTCGATTATATAAAGTACGCGCATAATTTTACAACTGACCGAGATGGTGCACTTACTTTCCACAGTCAAGCCATATCTCGGAAGTGCAAGCATTAAAAATCGATGCACTCGTGTAAAACTCTAATGCAAAAGAAAAAGCAGTTAAATTTGTCCAAGAAAGGGGAATTTTACATAAAAAAAAAAGCAACAATGATCATGAAATAACACGTAATGATCGATTTTTTGTAAAATATTTTTATAATCAATACTTTTATAATACACTGTTTAACATCATTTTTGTAAATTGTTTTAGTAACCTATTTAATATGCATATTATTTTTACAATTAATACTATTTATAAGAGTAACGCTTTCTCGCATGAATGCGAAAACGAATTAAACTAAAAATGAACTATGTGGGGCATTAAGAGAAGAAAAGTCCTCCTCAGTCCTCAATTTGGAAAGTACCTACTTTGAAGAAGAGGATAAAAAAAAAAACAAAAATAATGCAAACATTTGCAAATGTTGCAGAAAAATCCTTGTATGGAAAACATTTTCTGGCAGGTTTTGTCTCTGTTCCCTTAAAATTTATATTAATACAATATTGCGAGAAAAAAGGAAATATAATATTTTAAATGTTTCGAATAGAGTCCATATTAAATTTTTGGGTAAATTTAAAGGCTGCATCGAGATTATAGCAAGAACAATAAATTTAGCTTTACACTAGTTCTATTTTAAGAAATGTAAAAATATTCAAAAAAATTAAGAAAACTACTGAAATTGCTGGAAATTATTGGAAAGACAAATTATTAATGTTAAATGTTTTTTTTTTTTTGTCCATAATTTAAAATAGCGAAAAAATAATAAGTATACCGAACAGAGTCTGCATTTTTGCTTAGCCTAATGGGCTGGTTTTCTCGGCAACATTGTCTATACTCATTTTTTAAACTATTTAACTTACACAGCTTTTACACTCCGCTTCTACCTCTTTGTTGCACAGATTGGTTTTTCGCTTTCTCAGAGAGGAAATTTAAAAGAACAGCAATGTGTGTGACTATGCTGCTTGATCATTTAATGTGACATTATCGGATTTTATTCGACATTCGTATTGAAATAAACTTTAAATTACTTTTGTAGTCCGTTTAGTCTACAAACATCGGACGATCAAAAACAGCACAAAACGCTTCATATTTCAGTAAAAAAGAAACACTAACGTGTCACTAACAATAAGACAAAAATCGAATATCTTATCTATCATAAATCGCAAACAAAGCTGACATTTCAAGCGTACTATTATAATCACAACAATAGTTTTGAAAAACGTGACCAAAAACATACAATTAGGTTATCTGAAAATAATTTGTTACGCAGTAATAAATTTAACTTCTGTTTTTTTTTCCTTTTCTTTTTGGACTATATACTGTTATTAAAATCATTTACAAGCGAATAGAATAAATGCATATTATTACATACATATGTATGTATGCCGAAGAGGAGTTTAGCGGATGGAAATCAATGCCTCATTTGAGGTTTAAAATGATTATTAAATATTTCAGCATCCTGATAAAATATATTAGCAACTTCGAAGAACGTTAAAATATTCATTAACTATTTGCTTTTTTTTTTTTTTTAGCAAAAAAATAATAACAGCGAACGGAAACGCGGATACGATATGTTATGCAGCTGTATGAAAAAATTGATCGAGCACGCAGCAGAACGAGAAACATTCCAAACACCCACACTCCTTCCGATTTCCACTACATATACTATAATAAACACACTAAAGAAGTATGCGCATGTGCCGATTGCGTTACCTGCTAGTAGAAAACTACTTTCAAAGAGCAGACAAACCGCTAATATGCAAACAGAGACGCACGACAAAATTTACCATTTTAAAATTGCACATTTTACACATAATTATCACACTTTTAACCGAGCGATCTACCGTTATTGTTATCATTACTGTAAACTTTTCCCACACAAATTAGGAGAAATTATTCTCGCAATTTAAGATAGTACGAACGCGTATACTCCAAAGGAGTTGGAAAAATACAGAAGATACCAATCTATCCGTCACAAAATCATTTATATTAATTCAGAACCAATGTAACTATCAATTATTTAATATACTGAAAAAACAAACGAAAATACAGTGTGTAATATGAGACGGTAGCGCGAAGCTATAAGGAAACATTACATGGCTCTATGAGAATGACGATGTATACGTCACAGGGCTGTGCCGGATTTTCAACCGAATCAAATCATTCGAAAAAGAAGGGATTAATAAATACTGGTCTACGAAAAATTATTGACTTCGTCAATTTTACCACGTAATATTTCTCTGTCATTAAATAATTACTTAACAGGCGTTCTTTCATCATGCTAGAATGATATTTTATCGTGAAAAATTAAAGACTGTATTATCCGGATCAAAGACGACTCTGGAAAAGTTTCACGATTTGGTTAAAGCGATATATTTCGAGCATTGCTTCATCCGATTAATGCATTTCTTGTCTACGCCATGATTCGATAATTATATAAACCGAAACATCGGCACCAATTTCAAATTTAAGCGTCATTAGTTTTATAAAAAAGATATCCAAGCGATTAAACTTTCTTTATAAAAGATATATTTATACTTGTTTTTCAAAAGCATTCCGTTTCTAGTAATCCACGTTCTATATTCATCAAATAGTTAACAAGAATGTAATATTAAAATGATAATCATTTTCAAATACGTGTCGTCATTAGCTTCAAAAACCGTATCAGTTGCCTTTCTCTAAAATAATGCTCAAGTTAGCAACACATACTTTTAAGGTTTTTTTTCTTTCTTTAAATTAGAGTTAATAAAATACTAGGTTATAATACTGAAAGCATTTTATTCGTTCCTTTTAAAGTTCATAATAAATAAAATATTTGCTGTGATTTTTTGTATTTTACAGCTGAGGACGATGTTTTAAACACGATAATATGGCTACCATAAGTGACTCATCGCGAAACATAATCGAATTAACCACTTTACAATTTAAACACACGCAAAATAATTTAAACAAACAATTCAACCGCATTACAACTACCATCAAATGTCATTTACACTTCATTATTAAAGAAAAGATAAAATTCAAAATGATTTATATTTAAGAAATGTTAATCGGTTTATTCTCTAACGAATAAATTGATAAAACCAAACCATTTCATTAAGCAATTACAGTACCTCTAAATTAGTCATATAAATTTTTTCAAAATTCATAAACAATAACTTTTCGTCAATTTACATGTCAAAAATTGAATATGTCTATATTGTTTTTTAAGATTTAAAAACAAATATACACACATTTGATCAATAAAAAATAAATACGTATCAAATAAACAGTTATTATAATAATCAGTGCTTAATAATACGGTGGAGTTTAATTTATATGAAATGTATTTAAAAACTAAACCCATTAATCCAAAGCGCTATAATTTTATTACTATCTATCTGCTTTATATACGGATGTGTAAACAAAAAAATGTCTTTTATATTTTAATTTACAATATAAGCATATTAACTTTACATTTAAAAGACTAACGGAATAAAATCAAAGAAGAACTATCACAATTTTCAAACACTACTGTAAGGGCCGTTTCGTTTTATTTATTTTTTCAATGTTAAATTTTTTATTTTTAATTAATCTCTTTAAAAATGTATCGCTGAAGATAACATTAACAGAAAAAAAAAAAAAAAAAAAAAAAAAAAGGTGTAAATAGTTAAAACACTTCTAGAAACAAAAAATTAAATGAGACGCAACAATAGTACTTTTACGATTCTTAATTAACAATTACGTTGAAAAGTTCATATCTTCAATTCTACAACAAAACATATCCTATTTAACTGGACTACATATTGTATATCTCATGCTCTTTTTACATGTAAACGAAGAAAATAAATTTTATAATAATCCTAGTCGAATATGATCTTTCATTCGTCATCACACACTGAATTATAACGGCCTATGTACCTTCTAATTAGTAAATTAATATTAATAAAATCCTAACAGAAAATTATGTAAAAAAAAGTAAAAAAAAAAAGATCTACGACTAAAAATAAAAAAAAAAAACTAATAAAATCATTTAATAAAACCAACTCTTCTTTAGTCTATTTTAAAAGAAAATAAAAAGGAACTAAATGAAAAGATAAGCAAAAGAGAAAAAAATGATATACCAATAAACAACCAATAAACAACCATAAAACAACCATAAAACAACCAAAAAGGTTCTATAATAGGAAAAGTGAAAATAGAAAAAATGTATAAATATTAATTTATCGAGTAATAATGTACAACTTGATTCACAACAAAATAATATACGTATTAAACAAATACGGTTATATTAAAGGTAATAAACACATGAACTTAATATTATTCGAATTTAATTTTACTCTGCTACCCTGTAATACTAGTTGTTTATAATTTTCAGCCTAGCTCAAAAAACATCCAGATTGACTGCAGTTAATAGCTGGCATAAAAATTATAACTCGAACCCATCAATGTTAAATTCGCTTATACAATAGGGAGAGAATTTAAAAGAAATAATGGCAATTACGATTAAAACGAGAGAAACTTATTTCGTATTATTCTAACATGAAGTATATTCGCACATTATTGTATATAAATTTACGAATATTTTATTTGTGTAAGAAACATCTTTATAAAAATGTTATAGAACTTATATTTCTACAAATTAAAATTATCATTTTATTAACATATACTCTGAACACTTACCAAAAACGTATAAACATACTGTAAGCAGAAATTTGTTACCGGCAACGATTAAATTAATATAATCGCGTTAAAGTTACCACACACCGCACTGTCAACGTATACAATTTAAATATTAAATTACAAAAAAAAAAATTAAAATTAAATTATTACTTTATAAATACGAAATAAATAAAAACAATCGCGAAAAACACCAATACAAACACAACATCCAGTTCCAATCCTTTAACTTCACAATCACAAAATTTATATATTATCACTTCGAAAAATAATTCTTAGAAAGAAATCGAAACTCGAAACCTTTGTTGATTTTTTTAGATCTATTAATGTAATATCTATGATCACCAGTAGTAAACTAATATTCGATTTATAAATTTAATTAATTATTTAAATTAAGAATATGTTGTTTTTATTTTTTTAATTTTCTAAAAATTACAAAAAATTGACATCCAAAACAATTATCAAATAAATTATTGTAATGAAAATTATCACTTTTCCTTCGAAATAGCGCATATAAAAAAAATAAAATTAATAAGCAGTACTAATATTCCATAAAGACCAATTTACACGGGTAGAGTTATTAGTAGAATATTATAGTACACAAATAGTACCAACTAATTCTATTCCACTATTTTTGGTTAAGTTCTGTCTATACTTACTCTGGAATTCTACTAATTACTTTTAGAACTTTATTTATAAGTTTTTTCCTTTATATCAAATTTAAATTTTACAACAAATAGTCGGTGAGCCACTGTGAAAAAAACTGTAAGTGAAGTTTTATTAAATGTAATTGAGATGATACTTAAAACGAAAAGGATAAGGATAAAGAACTGGATAAGGAAAATTCGTCAAAGATGTTGGCAATGTTGTTGTTATAAAAATTAGTTGTAGAAAATACATAAGAGTATAGATTGTGTTTAAGGGCGACACTAAAAAATTTTGAAGCGTTATTTAATTTACATCAGAAATAACAAACAAGATTACTATAATGAGAGATGCCTCAAAATAAAATTAAAATTAGTGGTAACCCTACATTTTCTACCAAATCGGAATCAGTTATAAAACACTAACATACTTTTATAGAATTTCCGAATCAATTATGTTAAATTTTATTCTGAAAGTTTGTGATGCTACATATATAAATGGTTTGGTCATCAAGGGTAAATAGTAAATACATATAAATATATAATGTTACACTAAGAACCATTTTCTTTCACTTCTTTAATTCAACTCTAATATACATATAATGAAAGTATATAAACTACATAGCATTTTTGTTCTATAGTCTCTTTTTTTTTCAAGCCTAAAATAGCTATTATATTATTTATATTTATTACATATAGGTATTTTCATATGAAATATTTTAAATAAAATATTATGTATAAAAAAACTATCACTGTAATGAAAAATACCTAAAGTGATTTTTAAAACATTATATTATATAAGAATGCATACTCTTACACTATAGTATCTCTGGAATACCCACTTAAGAGGAGACATAGTCACATACCAGTATCATAGCAGTTTAAGGAACTACACTTATATTAAAACCTTCAGCTTACTATCTCTATGTCACAACACACTTCTAATACCAAATTCACACAAGTATGTAGGGTACTACTCATACCCTTACAATGAAGCCTCTAGAGTTTTAATTCAATTAAAACATGTGGTGTCACACTTCAGTCACACTAGTATAAGGAACTGCCCTACTATTAAAATAAAGACCTACAGTATTAAATTATACACAATGATAGGAGCTATCACTGTGATCATGTATAAGGAACTAGTTTCTAGACCACTAAAATGTACAAACTGCAATCTCAATTATGTAACACTACATTTAAGCAGATAATGGAATTTAGACTGCTTAATACACACTTCATCCACAATAATTCACATAAAATCACCATACAGTGTCACTACTTTTTGTCATCCGCGTAACTTATTTTATTTATCCTTTGGCCGTTTATACTCAGTCTTATTATCACAATTTTCGCTTTTTCCAATAGCCTAAGGGACTTCCTTGTGTTACTTCTTTCTTTATTTCACGTTCATCTTCGGAGGAGTCGGAGTAAATCTTTATACTTGCGCATTGGTCTTGAGCTTAGGATAATAATTACGAATTACTAGGCAAATGGTAAATAAATGTCGGTGCCGCGAAATTGCTCACGCAAAATTAAAAGTGTAATCTTAGCTCAAGAACGTGTCCATATTTTTAAAAAAACACTATACGGAAGCTGTTCATTATAATAGGAGCTGTGGTAATCAAGCTATGAAAAGAGTTATATTTCGCAGTACCCCCCAATTATAATTCTTAAAAAAATATCTTTCTTTTTATTAAAAAAAAAAAAAAAAATCGACTTCAAGATTTACTTTAAAAATTTAATAAAAATGCGCCAAATAAAAGGCAAAAGATAAATTATTTGATAAAAAGATAATATATTTTACAATGAAATATACCCTTAAAGGGTAATATTTTGGTAATTCTTATACAACAGAATATACCTTAATTAGAGTCAGCACGGAAATCGCAATATCTAGAACCAATTTAATGAGTATAATGACGCGGCCCCTCTCGTTAATATTGAAAACAAAATGAATATTTAATGCGGTTTTTAATTATTATTGCAATTTGTGATTTGCGTGCCTACTCTAATTAAAGTATCTGTGTTGTATAAGAATTATCAAAATATTACCCTTTAAGGGTATATTTCACTGTAAAATATATTATCTTTTTATCGAATAATTATTTACCTTTTATTAGTGCGCTTTTATTAAACTTTTATAGTAAATCTTGGGAGTTTTTTTTTTAAATAACGTTTTTTTCACAATTCTTAGCAGGATACTTTTAAGCTGATAGGACGTATTTTATATACTGTGCAACTTTGTATAATTAATTTTGTTGAATGTACGTTATTTCTTTCTTTCTTTTTGAAACAAAACAATCTCTCCAACCAACTCGCTAAAAAATTAAATACTTAAAAAAATAAAAACATCAGTATCCGTATATTGATATATCAAATTTCAACGTACGAAGAGAGAAATTAAAACCTACTACCACGTTTCAGCATCGCGTATTTCCTCCGTCCAATTATATACATATTATACGACTAGCTCTAAAATGTTATATTTGAAATTTTTTCAGCCTATTATTATTAACAATTGTCCTAACTTGAAACCAAAAAACGAATAAAAGAAAAAAAAAACTCTACTATCGACTACTATCCACATATTCATGTGTCCTTATAAAACCCATGGGGGAAAACTTTTTACAAAAAAGCTACATTAATCTTCGCCCAAGGGCCTTGTGATGATAAGGTATTTCTCGAAAACCTTCACAATTAGATGGCTAAATAGGAATTAATGCTACCCCCCCCCCCCCCTCACCCAAAGAACAGAACTATATTTAATTTAAATGTTTGTTTGTAATTATTTATTATTTTTTCAGTTTATTAACTAATTAACAAACAAAACGAAAAAACTGTATCGACTTGCCTATCGGGTGTACTTGGTACTTATTTTGCAAAAGACAGATCTTTCGCGCCGCGTCTTTTCTATGTATACACACCGCTCACAATGTATCGTAATATTTCTGTATAGTTTATACCAGACAAACGTCTTTCCAGTGCCCTATTCGCAATGGAAACGATATTCGTATTTCATAAGAAATTCCCTAAAAGACAGACTCTATCAGCCGCAGAATACAGTATGCCCAAGATGGGGGGGGGGCGTATTAATAAATATTATGGTATTTTCGATACGATAGATCGAAACTTACCATTCAGAGAAAGATAGCAACTAGCTTTTTAATTATTTTATTAGACACACGGATGCCTGAAGGTTCTTTTTTTAACATTTCCATTTTTTTGCTGATATAAAACTAAAATAGAAAACTGATTATCTCTTTTAGTATTCGAAATAAGTGTTATGTCCTGCCACCGCTTTATCTTTTGCTTATCAGGATGTAAAAAATTATCAGCAATTTCATAAAAATCACCCTACCAGGAAGAACGACCTTTGATATCGAGAACAAATACCATCCCGCATATCGGATATTTATTTTTCACTTATCTCCTACCTATGACAAACACTTTTAGAAGAATTATCGAGATAATTATATGCAAATCGTCAACAAAAAAAAAGTTGATTCCGAAAATCAATAACGTAAATCAACGAATTGGGAGAGTCGTAATGTTAAAATATAAAAACACTTATATGGTATTTAGCAACGTGCAGGGCCGTATCTAGACTAAAATTTCGGGAGGGGTTACGAAAATATTTTTATAAATATATATACATACATATATATATATATATATATATATATATATATATATATATATATATATATATATATATATGTGTGTGTGTGTGTGTGTGTGTGTGTGTGTGTTATCATGAAATATATTCATTTATGGTACACTAAAGCTTTGTAATCTATTATTGTATATGTAATATTTGAACACTAAAATAAAAACAAATAAAAACAGTCGTTTCCTCATAAATATTTTATTTTTTTTTTTTTTTTTTTTTTTTTTTTTTTTGGGCGCGCCAGCGGCATTGACCCAACAACAATAGAAATTAAGGAAGGGGTTAAATAAAAAGACGATTAGAAATAGAGCTTAGGAAAGATTGGAGTACCGGGATTATATCTGGGGATGGAAAGGAAAGGACAAAAGAAGAATTATACGGAGCAGGAAGACCCAGTGCCAAGATTTTCGAGTACAAAACAGAGCGCTCGGAATCAAGGGCAGGGCATTCAAAGAAGATGTGGTTTGCATCACATATGAGAGGAGAGATGTAATTATGAAGGGGACAATCGGGAGAAGGGGACAGGGAAAAACGAAAACGTGAAGAGGGTAGAAGTGAGTGATTAATACGCAGTCTGATTAAGGAAATGATCGCGGAGCGTTGATAAGAATAGGATTGAAACCACGGCTGGGAAGAGGGAACCGGTTGAATTTGAAGATAATGAGAGGCGGGATTAGAAAATAGGGAAGGATAGATGTCCGACCATAGTCGGGAATGATTAGCTGAGGAAAGAAGGAGGATGTCCGAGGTAGGAATTTTGCAGAATAAAGGACCATCGCGGGCGGCCGAACGGGCTAAAAAGTCAGCTAACTCGTTGCCCTCGATGCCAGAGTGACTAGGAACCCACAAAAGGTCAATAGTAATGGAACGGGATGAAAGTAAATTGGATATAAGAAAACGAATTAAAAGAATGATAGAGTTGGAGGAATGAGAAGGAGGAGAAGAGATGGCTTGAAGAACACTTTTGGAATCGGAGACAATCAGACATTTACTGATCTCTCTTATGGATGGAATGAACGAGACTGTGCGTAAAATGGCGATAGACTCCGCTGTGAAGATAGAACAGAAGGAAGGGAGCTTGAAGGACTCAGAGTGATTAAGTGAGAGGGAGGTAAACGCGCCACCCACCCCATTTTCGTTTTTAGAACCGTCAGTGAAGAATGTTAGATGAGAAGGGAAAGATGTGTCCAGCATGTGGAGGAATTCGGCTTGGATTGAAGAATGTGCGGTGGAGCTGGTTTGGAGAGGGAGAGAGAAGAGATTAATAGTCTGCCAAATGCTGGAAAAGTCATGGGAAAAGTAAGAAAGCTTGGAATAAGAAAAGACATAAGGCGAAAAATTGGAGACTCGAGCTGCTACGAGAGAAAGGATTGGGATTTTGTGAGGAGCAAATCGCCATTGGTTTTTAATACTAAGATAGGAAGAGATAAGATTAGATGAGGACACAGAAAGCCGTTTAATTAGAAAATTATAACCAAGCTGCGATCTGCGGATAAACAGTGGTTGCATAGCAGATTCAGAGAGGATAGCAGGAATGGGAGAAGATTTTAGCGCTCCAATGCACAACCGAAGGCAGCAGTTTTGAACTTTGTCCAGTTTGGTGAGGAGAGATTTAGAGGAGTTTCCATAGATGAAGGAGCAGTAATCGATTCTAGAACGAATTATAGCCTTGTAAAGGATTAGGAGAATGGAAGGGTCACCACCCCATTTGGATGGCGAAAGGGCTTTCAGGAGATTGAGTCTTTTGAGGGAAGAATTGTAGAGATAGTTGATGTGTTCATAGAAAGTGAGTCGGCTGTTGAGAATAACACCAAGATAGCAGAAGGAGCTGACGAGCGGAATCGGAATGTTAGATGAAATAATATTTACCAAAGCTTGATTGTAGGGGCGGAGGGAGAACACCATAGAAGAGGACTTAGAAGGAGAGAGAGAGAGGTGAATTGAGGCGAGGGAGATACTAAGGATAGATAAAGAGTTATTGATCTCTTCGTTGGCGGCGGCCACATCATTACAACTGGAGTAGATGAGGATATCGTCTGCGAAAAGGAGAGAGGAGGAAATTGTAGGGAGGGAAGCAATATTAAGGAGATAGATATTGAAAAGAGTGGGGCTAAGACATGATCCCTGAGGAAGTCCCCGGTGGATGCATCTGGAAATGACACGGGAGGGAGTAGAGAGGAAGAGGGATCTATTTTGGAACAAATTTAGGATCAGAAAGATGAAATTAGATGGAACGTTAAGCCCAAGAAGCTTGGCGCATAGAGTAGGAAGGTGGACATTATCAAACGCAGAGGAGACGTCAACAAATGTAGCAACAGTGAATTTTCTTTCTATGAAAGCTTTGTAGACGTCTGATAGGAAAAGACTGATGCAGTCGACCGGGCCCAACCCCGGGCGAAAGCCAAACATATTGTAAGGAATTAGATCATTGTGTTCCAGCCACCAGACGAGTCGATTGTTCACCATACCTTCGAACAGTTTACGAAGACAGGAGGCTAAAGAAATAGGACGGAACGTAGATTGATTCTTTTTAGGTATAGGGATGATAACAAAGTCATTCCAGGATTTAGGTGTAGATCCGGAGAGTAGGAAGGAGTTGAAGATATTCAGAAGAAAATGCAAAGAAAGCGTGGAGAGGTTTTTAAGTATAAGGAACGATATACCATCTAAACCTGGTGAGGAGTTGGAGGATTTATTAAGGATAGATAGTAGCTCATCATAACGGAAAGGAAGAGATAAGAAGTGAGACTCTGAGTTGGGTGTAAGAACAGGAAGCGAGATTTCCTCAAGGGAAGGAGCGTAGGCGGGCGCGATAGAATCTAGAAAGGAAAGGAGATGTTGCAGTGCGGGAGAGGGATGTACCGGGCGCTTGGAAAGGGGAGAAGTAAAAGCCTTAGCCATCTTCCAAATCTGCGAAAAGGGCGTGTCTTTAGAAAAAGCGGAACAAAATTGTTTCCAAGAATTTCTCTTAGCCGCTTTAAGAACAAAGCGAGCCCTCGCATTGGCTTCTTTGTGAGCAAGAAAGTTGGACATTGAGGACCGCGAACGAAATGATTTGAATGTAACAGTACTTTGTTTGAAAGCCTGTTTACACTCTTCGTTCCACCAGAGTGAGGAGGCAGAGGGCGCTTTTCGGTGATGATTATTGGGAACAAGCGGAGAGGATGAAGAAAGGGACGAATGAAGGGATTGGGTGAACAAGTTGTATTGGGCTATAGGATCAGATTTCGCCAGGATATGAGGGAGAGAATCGTCCACCAATGAACGAAATTTGGTCCAATCAGTTTTGGAAAGAATCCATCGAGAGGAATGGAGAGGCTTGGATTGGGTAGGAGGAGAGACGTCATTAAGGGATAGGAGAATGGGAACATGGTCACTACCAAAAGTGCCATCAAGTGTTCTCCAGGAGCATTTAGGAGCTATATCGGGAGAGGTAAAGGAGAGGTCCACCGAACTTGAGGAGAAAGCATTTTTAAAGTAGGTGGGAGAATGATCGTTGAGGAGGAAGAGGTTATGATTCAGGATAAAGTCTTCCAGCACAGAGCCGTTGGAGTTGTAACGAGTGCAGCCCCAAAGGGGAGAATGAGCGTTCCAATCTCCACCAATGACGTATGGTTCTGATAGGGTTGTAAGGAATGAGGAAAGCGGAATATTGAAGAGATTAGAGGTGGGAGGGTTGTAGACACAAGCGATATGGATAGGCTTTAGGGACAGATTTAGAAGAGAAATATGGATCATATTGGGGGAGTTAGGATAGGGAGGTGGAAGGAAAGGGATAGTGTGCGATTGGTATGATAAGTCGCTCCTGATTAGGATGGCAGCTCCACCATACCCGTCCACACGATCAGCTCGAACTATGGAAAAACCTCTGAAATGGATGGAGGAGGATGATTTCAGCCACGTTTCAGACAGCAAAGCGACATGAATGTTATAGCGGTCAAGTAGACCCTCTAAAGCTTGTTTGTTAGCTCGTAGGCTACGACAATTCCATTGTATAATGTTTAAGGACGGAAGCTGCGACATAGTAGGATAATGACAAAAGGGAAAGGAAAGACGAGAGCAGTAAAGTAGGATACAAAGAGGGAGTAAAATGCCTTAAAGGAAGTGCCGCATAGGCTCACTTCCAAAGTAGAGGAGCAGAAGGGAGGCCTATTCAAAATATGACATGGCCTCTTATGAAAATAGCTTTTTACTGTTGGAAGCATCAGTGATAGTTCTGAAGAATGTCTGCACGAACTTGGTTTAATGCAAGTTTGTAGGCTTCCTATTGCGGCAGTAATGTATCGTAGCCTAGTGGTGGAGTTTCTCATGTATGTAGGTTTCAACTTTGCAAATGATCTGATGTGGCAGGAGATGGAAGAACGACTAAGATGTAGGAAATATAAAAAAAGGAGAATAGAAGAAAAGTTAGTTGAACTGAACATTATTGGCTAGGAAAGATGAAAGGTTGTCCCCGAATGAAGGGGAGGCGGCTATGTTGAAAGATGAAAGGAGTTGGATGATGGCAGTGGATAAATTACAAATATTAGAAGAGGTATCGATGTGGTGGATAGGAGCACTATTTTGAACAAGAGGGAGATGACTTTCAGCTGGAGACGAGTTGAAGGAAGAGGATCCAACTCTATTCAGAGCCCATCCGGCTGATGGCGCAGGGGAATACAGAGAAGGGATAGGAGGAAAGTGGGGAAGGGGTTTGGGATGCGACTTGGACTTGGGAGATTTATGAAAAGTAGGGGACTTTGGGCTAGGAAGAGGCGTTACTTTGCGAGGAAGGGTAGAAGTGCTTAGAGAGGGAACAGGAGCGGCGGCTCGGTTAGCATAGGAAAACGCTTGAGAGACTATGCTGGAAGCTTTTAATTTGGAGGCTTCATGGAAGGATATGTTTTCAAAGGCCATGATTTTTTTGATGTCCTTCTGTCTTTGCCATTCAGGACAGCGACGATCGGACGAACTGTGACAACCTTTGCAGTTGCGACAGAGAGGAGGCTCCTGGAGACTATCACATTCAGAGAAGAGGTGCTGGGAAGAACAATGGGAACAGATCGAGTGAGAACTCCTGCAATGTCGTGCAATATGCCCAAAAAGAAAACATTTTGCACATTGCGTGGGAGAGCGAATACTTGGAGAGACCGGGAAGCGAAGTTTGAAGATGGAAATATATTCGGGAAGGGAAGATTTGTGGAATTTTAACTCGACACTTTTGGTGGGTACTTTGGAACCCTCGGAGGAACGGAAAATGCGTCGAATAGAGATAACAGAGTTTGGAAATTCAAGCCCTTCTTTGATATCTTCGACTGAAAAGGAGGGATGAACTCCGGTAATAACACCGATTCTATATAAGGTATTAAGAGGAATAAAGGCCTTGATTTTGTTGGCGGTGAAATAAGAGGAGTTGTTGAGAAAGGAGTTAGCGGAAGAAGCATTGGGGAAGAAGACCGAAATGCGTCCCCTACCTTGGGATTTGATGTCAGTAAAAGAAGTGGAGACTTTGCTAATGAGCTTAGCTAAAGCTAGCGGGTGAAGGTTGCCAATATTCTCGTCGGAGGTACAATTTTCGACAAAAACTGTGAAAGGACCGGGATGGTTGGAAGGGAAGATGGCCTCAGTGGTGGTTTCAGTGTTGGAATTATTATTGTTAATGCTGTTATTATTTTTATTGAAATTGTTATTATCATTACTGCAGTTGATAGCGGTATTATTAGTGATACTAGTATTGTTACTATTTTGGTTAGTGGTACTGGATGTGTTGTTATTATTACTTAAAGGAATATCGGAGATAGGAGTATTCGGTTGTGTCAGGCGTAATTCCTTAGTAGATGAAGACGGAGGAGGGGTTAAAGGACTAGAGGGCTTTCGCTTAGTTGAAGGATCTATATCCGTTACGTTAAGCGATAAATGATTGTTTGAAAGTTTATTGTGGGAGGCCGCTGAGCGGCCCCCTTTGGAAACGCTCATTTACGCTCAAGCGAAAAGGTGATCGGAAAAGAGCAATTGAAAGTAAATAAAATAAACACGCGAGAAAAAAAAAAAAAAAAAAAAAAAAAAAGAGACGGAAGAATACACACGAATCTGAAATTACGAGCGAACGAAAATAAGTCGAAAATCCCGCAACAAGAGTTACGAGTAATAAATGGAACGAACTCACCGCTCTGGTGGAGATAAAATCCGAACACAATAGAACACGACTTTTATCACTGATAACGAATTTCGTACCATAAATTTAATTTTCTTTTCTTTTGTCAAAAATTGAAAAGAAATAAATTTATTCTGAATTTCGACCCCATTATTTCAAGCAGTTATTATTTCGCAGACATTTCGGGTGGGGGTTTGACCCCCCCCCACCCCCCACGCAGATATGGCCCTGCTACTAAAAATTGTTTCTTCTAAATAAGCTTCCCGCTTCGAGACAGAAAAAAGTATATTACTTATTTAAACGGAAGTTCATCCCTGGGGCCTTTAGGCATCCCCCTCCCCCCGTTTATTATATTTCAGAGAACTTTATACTTACCGAGAAACGTATCTGCATTTCACGTGTAATCTGCCTTAGCCACTTAAAGAACCTCACCGGCACTCGAAATTTCCCCAACAACACCAAAGTGTTTACACGGGCCTTTTCATTGTCCGGCAGAATTTCGGCCAAACCAGCATCCTCCTTGAAACAGGTGACTCTATCTTGTCGAAATTTACGGCACGAGGTGCGGAGATGTTCCACCGTAACCGGCACTCCAAAATTTCACATGTCGGTTTTGGTTGTTTTTGAAACAGGTGGCTATGTGTATAAAGGCAGTATGCGCAGACGAGCTAGTATTGTTTCCTCATGTCGGTTCTGTCTGTATGAGGTGCTCCATCGCCGAACTTGACTTTGAACAGTTTCTGAGAGGAGCGACAGTTTTGATCCCATTCGTGTTGCCAGACGAAGTATACATTTTTTTTTTAGTTGGGACTTCAGATTTTGGCTGTTTTTCTTAATCTGACCTCTAAATTTTGTGTTAATTGCTGTATACTGGCGTTCCACGAAAGGGTTTCAACCGTATGTTGATGGACCGTCGCCGTCCATTGAAGATTGCTAACAGCCTTCCGACACTCGATCCCCAGGAGCTTTGAATTTTTTGGATTTTTTTTTTCGTATAGTTGTATATAATTCGGGGCAAACGTTTTTTTGATGCGAGGGGTTAGATGGATTTGAGGACAGATTGTAATAATATCAGAGACAAAAATAACCTTGTGTGTTTGAGTGGCAAGACATTAGTTTCTGGATGAAGGCTGTCAATTGGACTGCAGTGCAATGCGCCTGAGATTAGTCTTAAGGCGGAATTTTGAACGGTGTTTAACCTGTTCAGTACATTAGCTTTAGCAGATCTATATACACCTATGATTAAACCGTAATCCATTTTAGCTAACGCAAGAGCGGAGTAGAGGTTCTGCAGGCATTTCCTATCTCCGCCCCATTTCATGTAAGCCGTCATTTTGAGGACGTTCAGACATTTTTGACATTTCACTCTGAGTTCATCGATGTGCCTGGACCATACAGCTTCCTGTAGAATACCAATCCGAGGATTTTGAAAGTTTGGGCTGATCTAATGGGGCTGTTGCCCAGAGTTATTTTACAGTCGGGAGGGGATTCCCGTTTATTTCTGAAAATAATGCTAGCTGTTTTTTTTTTTCGTTGAAAAGATTAAGCCCTGGGTTAGAGACTACTCTTGTAATTTATCGGTCATGTTTTGAAGACGAACTCTTAAACTTTCCAGATTTGCAGATGTCATGTATTGAGTGGTCGTCAGCAAAAAGGTTATATTTTACGGGCGGCTCAATCATTTTGGTCAGGTCGGAAATGCCTACTATGAATAAGATCGGGTTAATTATCGAGCCTTGACTTGACTTCTAGGGGACGACAAGATATCTTCTATCCGAACCTGAAACGTGCAGTCTGCCAAGAATGCCTTCACCAAATTAAGCGAGAGACGTGCTTCTTGGCGTTCGCAGTTCCTTTTAATAATTTTGAACGATTCAGTATCGGATGATTTATGGAAGTGATCGGTCAGGCTTTCCACGATATATAGCTTGCTGCAAGTTGGGCTGGAATCAGATATTATCGACGAGATGGTTGCGAATGTTTTTTTGTTCGATAACATTTCGACCTTGTCCCAAACCGTCTTGACTGGAGTCCTGGAATTGAACGTTGATGTAAATCACGTTCAAGACTGTCTTTTTAATTCTATGAGGAGTCTTTTGCATTTTGACAGAGCAATTTTGAAGTTTTTGAGGTTGTCTTGCGTCGGGTGACGCTTTACTCTAGACAAGAGTCTATTCTTTTCCGTAACCGCTCTTCTACAATCATGGTTCCACCATACCGCTTGTCTACGTGTAGTTCGCGGACTATTTTTTGGAACGCTATCGGAAGCGGCTGTCCCGTTAATTCCTTAATTATATACTCATTAATCTTGTTAGCATCGCTAGTGTTTTCTGGAAGTTTTAGATTTACCGACTTGAAGTATAATTCCCAGTCAGCGTCTTTAAGCTTCCAACTGGGGAATTTTTCAGTATTATCGTTATTCTCTGAGGATTCTATCGCAATGAGCAGAGGAAAATGGTCGCTTCGAAAAAGAAAAGCAAGAGATTCCCACTTTGTTACGTGGGCAATAGAACGGCTACAAAATGATAAATCGATAGCTGAGAGTGATCCATTGAACACATTGAAGTGAGTGTTTCTACCAGTGTTTAACAGCGCTAGGTTAAAACAATTCAGAATCTTCTCAATATATTTTCCTCTTCCGTTGGAAAATCTTGAACTCCAGATCGTATTAATGGCATTGAAGTCACCGCTCATGAGGAAGCGAGTGGGAAGTTGGTTCATTAACTGCTCCAAGCAACCGGTTGGAAACGTCGTCCGACTGATACAAATAGACCGAACAGATGGAAATATTAATTGGGGTTTGTATCTTGACGGCTACAGCTTGAAGATTAGTTGGAAGGTCAATTGGCTCGATGAGCAGATTTCTTATGGTAGTAATAAGTGCTCCACCTTTTGCTATAGAATCCGAGTCTAGATCCTTTTTATATAGCGTATAGTGTTTCAGACTAAATTTTTCTAGTGGTTTGAGCTTAGTTTCCTGGAGGAAGATTACGTCGGGATTGTTTTGAGCAACGATCGATTGCAGTTCCAGAAGATTTCTGCGAACACTATTGAAATCCTAATTTACGACTTTCGTGATCTATTTAGATTTGTTTGCAGTTTTACTTATTACAGGTCATTTTGGCCCAAGCTGGCTTGCAGCCCGTTCATGATTTTTGTAAACTTTATTTTCGTTCTTGTATGAGTTAAAAGAAGGTAATTTTTCTGAAGCATTTTGATGAGAGCCCGCGTGCTTGTGACCTGGAAATCTTTCATTACTTGTATGGCATTTTGGACGTTTGATTTTTCTACCAATTCAATGAATAACCTAAAATCTGTGAAGCTAAGTGGATATTTCGGTGCATTTGAGCAGATGTGATTTTTGAGTGGGGCGTAAATTGTCTTGAGTAACAACGTTGCTTCTTTACCAGGGGAAGCATCATTCGATTCTGAATCTCACTTATTCGTCTTTTCTGCCCTTTCGGTTTCATTGTCTGATTGGTTATTTCCTGAAACGTCAGTTTCGGGTTTATTTTTTGCGGATTTCCTGTAGCCACTGGAGAGATCAATCGGGATTACATTCTTAAGATGAGCGGTGGACGAGGTAAACGAGCTCTTCGATAGGGGCCGCTTTGCCGGATTCGGAGAGGAGAGAAAGAGTCGGCATCGATACTGTTGCTTGTAGGCTGATAAAGCTGTGAATTATGGGCTTCAGAGGGCTTAGATAGACTTGATGGAGAAAGAGATGCAGATTGCGCTGTGCCTAGAGAATCGATTTTCAATTGGTTAGCTTCCATGTAATCTACCTCCAGTTCAGCTACTCTTCGACTCTGTTACCTCTTTTGTGACACTTGAAGCATGAAAATTCATCACATGTAAAGAAGATGCGCGTTGATTTTTTTCATTATGCTGAATTAAAAAGGACCCTTGGGGTTTATTCTTACTGATTTCTGCGGTTGTGAAGAATTGCTAACTCCAATTAACTATATGGCCATAAATCTGGCCGTGGGGGTTTAATCTCAAGTACGTTACTTTGGAGCCTAACTCAAGCTTCATCAGTTCCGTCTTGATACATTCTTCAAGGACGTCATTTGGTATGAGGGGTTAACATGCGACATGATGATTTTTTTCATAGGAGTGACCAATCTACGACATTTTATGAAATTTGATTCTATCTCGAATCCACCGTAGTTGATGAAGAAATCGACGATTAGATTCTTCGATTTGAGGTGAACAATCATTTGATTTTTACTAACCTTAGAAGCTGCTACTATAATTTTCGGAAGCGAAGGCAACTAAGTAGTGCCTGACGCGGTATTCCTTAATGAAGTTGAAAATCATGCCTTGATCCTCAAATAATTGCAGAAATGCCGCGATGGGAGCAACTTTATTTTTGACTTTAACAGCGTACGACACATTATTCACTGGATTCATATTGTTCGATAAGGTGGCAGAGGGAGAATAAGCTTGGTAGTCTTATGTATGTTGATCGGCGAGCAGCTCGTCGATCCTCCGGGTTGATTTTTTGTGTAGACGTTAAATAAAAGCCCGACTAAGGCAATATAAAAGATAAAATAATACAATATACTAATAAAAACACGATAATATATACATACACAACTACACAAACACGAAGTCGAAGAGAAAACTGGATTAGAACGCAGTAACACACGACCGATATGTTTGAACGTAACACGTGATTTATTCGCCTATTTTATTGAGATCAACTTTTATTCTTATTTTTTTTCAGTTAAAATTAATTTTTAAAAGCTCTCGACTGAAAATGATTTTTTTTTGTTTTCTCCTAATAACTAAAAGTAGTATTTTTAAGAGTGCTGAACAATTCAACACAAATTGAAGTACTATTCGTTTTTCTACTTCCATTACATATGTGAACATATTTTTGAATTTTTTAAATGTTCCATCTTGTCTCAAAGAAAACTTTACCTAATTTTTTTTTTAAATTTGGAATTTCACTCTGTTATTAAAAAAATGCAATCCATTATATAATATTCTGCAATTTAGTTTAAATGTCAACGTTGTTGAAAATATGAATTTCTTTTAAAAATACTGTTTAGTTACAAAGAAAAAAATGTCTCAACTCGGTATCCTATCTTACCCTAGTTTCCCCCGTAGTTCGGAAGTTGCTGAAGAAAAAGTGATAAGTAAATGAAATCTAAATATAATTGTACTATGGAAACGTTAAAGCATGTTCCGATGTGTTTTTTAAACCGGATCTATTGATATAGTAAATCATCATTTTTCTAAATCGCAAAGCTTGTGGATAATTAGGTCCTCGCGGATCCTTTTTGGTGTAACACTTAGCGCTATCTGTTCATGGGATAAAATAACTGAGTTTCTATGCTTGGAAAATTGTACAGGTTAATTAAAAGAGAGAATGAAATGGTTTTAGGTATAAACTAAGTCTATACAGTATATAGGGACTGTTGAGAGGATAGATGTAAAGTAAAGCAAGTTCTTTAGCAGGGCGTCGCGGATTGTGAAGTTAAGGTTTACGGTGTAGTCTAATGGATCTGATGAGAATACTGGGGCCAGTTCCGTTCTCTCGGTCGCCTTTACCTTCCCAGATTTCTCTGGTACCCAAATATTTCAGGCTGGATAAACCTGGGAACGGCTGGGATCCGGACCGGGACAAGTCTCGAACCCGTGACCTCTGATTTGGTAACCAAGCACCTTAACCACTAGGCTACCGCGCTACCTGCTAAGAGGATGAACACAGTTTTTAAAGTAAATTTTTAGCAACATAAGCGCATAGTTTCTATTTTCTTTATTACACATCTAGGCTGTAAAATCCTGGTTGCCATCACTAGTCTGATTTCTCATAAGGGAGATTGAATTCGCATAAAAAACTTTAATTTTTTGTGGTTAAGATTGCCGATGCTGTTTGTCGTTTTTTACTGATAAATTCAAGAAAAAAAACAACTTTGTATACCTGTAAGTTTTTTTATTTGTTTGTACACATATAATGGAAATGGTGATTTTATGTTCAGTTCTTTTGAAAATATAAATTGTACAGTAATCAATTTACACTTAAACGAAAATAGAGGAGAGGTTTTTTTATTCATGTGAACAGTGATATGAATTTTTCGAGGATGTAATTTACAATTACTACTCATTTCTCGATTGAAATCGGCTGTAACCACCTGCAGAACAATTAAGAGTTTAGTGGTTGTGTTTGAAAAATTTTGTACTGCGACCATAATTATGATATATCGAAAAAAAAAAAGGTAAATAACCGATTTTTTTTTAATATGTGTTTTATTTTTTAGTGTTTGATCCGTTGATAGTGCTATTAGTATTTCTAAAAATTTTAGTCAGTTTAGAAAATATGACAATTTTAATATTTAGTACGAGGACAATTGAAAATGCAGATATAGAACTATACGCTATACATTCTTTCGGGTCTTTTGTCTAACTCCCCCCACATAGTTCATTTTCGGCTTCGTACGAGAACGTGTTCCTTATAAAAGACATTGTTTATAAAACAATTTACAAAAATTCTATTAAATAATATGAAAACTATGAAAAGGTAACCTATGATACCGTTTAAAATCTGAAAAATATAGATTGAAACCAGTTTAAAGCAACAAATATTTATAATATTGACGAAACCGACGTAACAACTGCGTACAAAATCGAATAAAGTTGTTGCAGCAAAAGGAATGCAACAAATTGGCGCGTTGATATCAGAAGAAAGAGGAACATTGGTGACCATTGCAGTAACCGTCAATGCTATCAGATTCCACCGATATGTTAATTTTCCCGCGTATGAGATGGTCCATGGAGTGTATCGGAGAAGGCATTCCGAGCGATGGATGTAAGGAGATGAATTTTTGGTTTTACACGAATGCTCTATGGAATACAAAGTTTTCTTACTCTATGAAGGAAGATTAAAACAATAAAAACAAAAAAAAATAAATAAATAAAAATAACACCCAAAATATTACACTGGTGCGATAGTAAAGAAAAATATTTCTGCTTGGTTTGTTTGGAATCTTACGGTTCCAGCCGAACGAAAAATGGGTCCAATGCATGGAATATCGTAAATGGTGCCGTGAGGAATGTACTTGGCAAGAATTGTGCTACATATGACATACAAGGGCGTCGCCAGCCGATGAGCCGGGGGGGGGGGCAAGATGGTAGGAGGATATGAGTTATAGGAAAAATAAAATTTATAATTTTTAAGCGCTTAATATTTTATTAAACAAGAATAAAATCTTAATTAAAACATAATTTTCGTGGGTTTCTGGCAAATTGTTCATGGATTACGCGTCTATGAATACTCATCATGGCCAGTTGATTAAAAAGTTTCAAGGCTCCAGGATGCCATAATTGTCTTTTTAAATAATTTATAGAGTAATTAGAATTAAACAGCCCTCAAAGGCGGCCAAGAAAAAGGAACGCCCCCGTCACTCCGCTTTCATTAGTGACATTGGATTTGGCATATTGTGAGCTTTAACTTCATAAATTTTTAACAGGACATGGAAATTTTGGAGAATACCTCAAAAAATATAAAATAACAAAAAAAGACACATGCATAAACTGTAAAAAAGACATAATAGACACTCCGGATCATTCCTTTTTAAGCTGTGCAAACTTCAGTCAAATCAGGATAAAACATAGACTAGAAGAAATCAATGAGAAATGGTTTATCAACTGGAAAAACACAAAAACAACGGTGGAATATGTAAATGAAATAATGAAAAACAAAGAGAAGTACATTTAAATAATAAGGTATTAACGTTAAGTCGCGTACTTAATTAATATAATTGTGATGACCTGCGGAACACTGATAAGCGAATTCAGCAAAAAGTGATCCTCAGGCCATATTACTGCTATTGTAAAATTGTATTTTATAATAAATGAATTAAAAAAAAAAAAAAACTTCACAATCCTCAACGTCAAGGATATGAGATTTACTTTACTTACTTTACTTACTTATTAGTTAATAAGTATTAATGTTTTATTTTTATATAATAAATTAGTATTTTGTAGCCTTTTTTTTTTTGTTTTTTAAAGTAATGCATGCATGAATATTGTAAAAAAGTGAGAGTTAACCTTCATTGTTTATAACATGTAAGAAAGAAATATTTTCAAATAGTTCCGCATTATTCATCACTTTGTTTCAATTACCTTTGGTTTTTTCAAGTATTCACGGGTACGAGGACGGTTGAAACATTTAGAGTATTGTCAGTTTTATTTCAATATTCTTTGTCTACATGAGCGTAAGATAAAAATATAAATACATTTATAAACCTTACACTTGCTGTAAACAATATACCGTAAATTAATTTAGAAAATAATAATAGGCTGGCGGTAAATAAATAAAATAACAAAATTGTTTCAGTTGTCCCCAGTTTTCCCTAGTAAGCACCTGTACAAAATGATTACAAGATTAAGATGAAAATATGCCGCTCGAATACTTGTCGCGTGTAGCGTGACGGAAAATTGCCAATTCGAAATAAATCGAAATATTTAAATCTTAATTACCGGTAGCCATTAGTGGATTTATATTTTTGGTGCACTGCGTTATATCGGATTTATATTTCTTGATAAATTAATCTCGATAAAGTGGTTAAAAGATGAATGCAGAAAATAGTAGCAGCGATTGAGTAGAGTGAGTATTGAGGATAAGGAAATGTTAATGGACTATTTTACCAATTTTTCAATAAAGTGCGGAGGTTTGATTAATGTTGCACAATTTTATACAATTCCGGTAAAAATATTCTCGATTGCGGGGAAGCAGGTGACGCCTAAACATCCAGCGAGGAAAGACAAATAAGGGTAGCAAAAATTACTCCGACAGTAGCGGTTGCAGAAAACCCGTATTGCGCAAAATCAATGTCCTCCTTTGTTAACATTTCTAGCACTAAGAATAGTGTTACTTCTTTGAAAATAGTCAGTAGCAAGGAGGCATAGTTTTCGTCTAGAACAGATACAAACTTGTTCATTACACCTATTCGGCTTGCTTCGTAAGTAAACTCCTTTTTAGTTATACATATACACTACTTACATTATCTTTTTTTTTTGTTCTTATTGTTAATCATTGTTATCTGAAGTTCATTGTTTCAACCAGACTTTTTTTTAATAAATTTTTAACTATATTTTAAAAATTAATACACCTCAACAATTTAATTATCTTTTTCAATTTTTAACGTCTAAATTTATTACCTGCTAAACATCATTGCTGTTAAAATAATGTAAAAATAATGTAAATTTTAGAACACTACCAACTTAATTACAAACAATTCGAGTTTTAACTCCTAAGAATATTTCAGTTTAATGATTTTTTAAATTCACGGTAGAGGTTAAAACAAAAGGTAATTTTATCACTTCATCTTTTACCTATTGTATAATTACACAAAAACGGGGAAATTTTACATTGAAACTAACGTAAAACTTCAATACAAAATATAAATTCTTGTACACATTTCATTATGTTTGTTCGTAATTCTAAATATGAGTTAAATACACAATATCTATTTATTCGCTTATCGTTAAAATAAAATAATCTTATAAAAAATTTTAAATAAAAAATGTTGTAAAAAACACTATCCTCAAAAAAAAAATCATTAAAATCACGAAAATCGGAAAATTATTTAACAATAACCGATTCGACTATATTTAAATATTTACGCGTAAAATTAAATATTTCACTCTAAACATGAAGAACAAAATTAATTCCTTTTTTTTACTTAAAAATAATTTTTTTATAGTATAAGCGAATAAAAGGTTTTACCAACAAAAGGCAATAAATTAAATTAATTAGTACTAATAATAATAAAGTTAAACACTGAAAATAATGTATTTAATTTAATTTTAACACCAACGCGTTTCGAAATTTATAATGTTTAGGAATTTCATTAATTTTGTTTCGTTATTATGTAGTACTTGTAATTAGTTGTTTCGAATATGTGTATACATTGACTAAGTAAATTTTTGGAAATTATTAATGTATTTACAGAAATTACATTCGATTAATAAAAAGTGTACAAAATATTTAAAATACAAATTTTGTAAATGTATGCTATTTATATAGTCGTTTATTGTGTTAAAAGGGTTTCCATTATTGTATTTTTCTCCTTTCGCTGATATGTGACCAGTTTAAATGGCTATCAAACAGATCGTTGCTTCAGTGTACACTTAGTAAATCAAAACTTTAAAATTGTAAACAAATGTTACGTATTTTATCAGTCTTTTCATATTAAATTACCGCTTTAAAAAAATGGAAATGTAATAGAAATTTATTAAAATTGTATCTCAATAATTTACAGTTTACGCAACAAGTAAAATGTATTTTAGCTACCATTTGTCTTTTACCGTTATATATTTATTTATTTAAACATTCCATTTCTAAGTTTAAATAATGAAATTATATTAAAAGTTTTGCAACAATAGAGTCATAGTAGAAGTGGTTTTGGGATGACTACGCTCGGAAAATTTAAAAAAAAATAGTTTGAAAACAAAAGCGTTTCTCCTTTAATTCTAATCATTGCTTAATTAATATAGTTATACTTTGTAACAATAACACTCGCATTACGTGAAAGAGTAAAAAGGAAAATATTAGTTATCTAATTGTAGAATGTGGGGTTGTTTTTTTTTAACTAGTTCTAAAAAAAACTTCATAAATACACTACATTTTCCTCAGAAAGTAACATCTAGTTACGTAATTTAAGTTTTATATTTGTGAAAATAAATAGTTAATTCTTTCATTAATTTTATAAGGCCAATAATTATTATCTTGTCCTTGGTATAGAATAATTGTATTTTTTTTTTTTAAATAGCTAAAACAGGATGCTACTGTAACGATATTTATTTTTTAATATCAGTAAAAAATACAGCTAATAAATTTAGGCATGAAAACGATTTCGGACCTGAAAAACAAACTAAGCGTAATAAAAGTTTTACTAATCTCTCGTCATCATTTCTTCTTCTTCTTTTTCCTTGATTAACGTGCCGCGTACTGCCACCTAGGCCGGAGGCACGGATAAGATAGGAATTAGATGGATTTGAATAGGTTAGTGATCTTGAGTAAATTGTCGTTCAATTTTGTCGTGATAATCAGACAGGATTTCGGAAAGGTTGAACGATTGGAGAATTTGTGCTCGGTATGAATTATAGGTGGGATAGTTGACGAGTAAATACACTGGATTGTGACAAGAGATTTGCAATTGGAACGCAGTGGGGTAGGTTGTCTAGACAGGAGGCGACTATGAGTGATTTTGGAGTGACCTAGGCAGAGTCATAACAACTTCATTCCTTCGATTGGTGGATAATGAGGCTTTTCGTGGTTCAATCGTATCTCGGATTGAGCGCAGCTTATTCGTGTTTGGAACGCTGGTCCACTGTTTTTTGCCATGTTGTACTATATGAGCTTTAAGATTCATTGGCGGTATTCAATGTTTCGTACCGGATAATACGGATGTGCCCGGCAACTGATTTCCCGGAACAGCTCCGTCCAGAGCAGTTCTTCGGAGTGGGCGGTGATTTATAAGCCTTCGTTTGCCACAGCATCCGCAAACGAATTTCCCTGGATTCCAACGCGTAATAAAATCTATGCGAACGAGACACGAATGCTTGTACTACAAAGAATTTCTTTGGATATTGGGCGCTGGTGAAGAGAGTTGTATTTTTGAATGGACGTAATCGCGTTTAATAAGTCTATACATATGAGGTGTGAAGAGTGAGGATTAGAAGTTGTTATATTTTCTATCGAAAGTTTTATTGCAAATCGCCGAAAGAGAGTAGCGGAAAATAATTATTTTGTCAAATTTCACAATCTATTCCTTTAGGTGTTTTGGAGCCATCAGAGTCATTTTATATCTTTTTTTTTTTTTTTATTTTATTTGATTTTCGGGCTTGTCAACCATCAAAATCTTATTTTACAATATGCCTGTTAGAAAATATAAAAGTGAAGCTGAAAGCCGAAAATTACAGTTAGATCGAGAAAAAAAAAAAATAAATATGCAAAAATTGAAACTTTTTTAAAATTAGAACGTAAAGACGAGAATGAAATAGCTACAAATCCATTAACAAGCGAAAAGGAAGGTATCTTATCCAAAGAGAATCTAACCAAAGGGAACAGAAAATCGCAAAACCAGGAAAAAATACAAATCTTGACTACCAGCAACCTTCTGTGAACAATATTAGTGTTCAGCAAGAGGACAGTAATACCGAGGCGGAAAGAAATTTAGAAAATATTAAGTTTGAGTTTGAGAATTATGTCGACGCGGGCTTGTAGCCGGTATTGTTAAATAATGATGTTATTAATGACATCCTCTCACATGAAATGACTGACTTTCAAAATAACGATCCGAAAAATAATTATTCAGCTTCAATAAAAAAATACAAAGAACAAAATAGATCATTTTCAAATAGTTATTTCATTAAGAAAGTGAAAAATAGCCAATTACTGGAAAGATCTTGGTTATGTTATTTAACCAGGGTTGGTACTGTTTTTTGTTTGGCTTGCAAACTTTTTTCTAAAATCCCTTTTCAATACATAACAGGATTTTCTGATTGGGAACACATAAAAACTTGTTTAGAAAATCACGAAAATTCTAATGAATATAAGAATTCAATTTTAGTGTGGTTGACACGAAAAAAAGAAAAAGAAGTTTGTTTTAGACAAGCAGCTTTAGAAGCAATTAAGGAAAAAAACAGAATATTATCACAATGTCCTAAAACGGGTTATTACAGTAGTAAAATTTTTGGATAGAAGGGGCTTAGCATTTAGAGGTTCCGGGGAAGTATATGGTTCTCCATATAATGGTAATTTTATGGGTGCTCTGGAGCTATTGGCAGAGTTCGACCCATTCATTCGTGAACATATTGAACAACGAGAGCTGCGGCGACCAAAACCGATAATATCGTACTTATCAAAAACAGTATATGAGCAAGTAATTGAGATTATAGGCAAATAGATAATTAAACAAATTATAACTCAAATGAATAACGACGACACAAAGTATTATTCAATTGTGACGGATTCAAACCTAGATCTGTCTCACAATGACGAACTTGCTATTGTATTACGATACTGTTTTCGGGAAAAAGTGTATGAAAGATTTCTATCGTTCATTACAATTAGTAGTAGCTTACATTTATTTAATATTCTACAAGACTTTTTAGAAACAAATGGACTACTGCTGGATAGTTGTAGGGGGCAGTCTTATGCTAATATGGAAAGTTAACTACAATGGTTTACAAACACTACTAAAACAAAAAAATAAATCCACGGATTATGCGTCATGTGCTGCGCATTCCCTTTACCTAGTTGGTGAAGAATCTGTTAAGTTTGCAACCGAAATTGTGTTCTTTTTTGGAGTAGTGCAAAAAAATACGTTTTCTTTTCTGCTTCGATCCATCATAGGTGGGAACTGTTAAATTTATCGATGTACGAGTGGAGTCTCGTGTGGGTGTCTGCTGTGTACTGACCTTGTACGTGGTGGTTTTCCATTGCCTTCCACGTGATTATTAGCGATTATTTATTTAATTCTTGTAATGAGTTTGTCGTCGCTCGGGATCGAACCCGTGAGACCTCCATAACGGAAGTCAAGCGCTCTAGCAACTAGGCTATCGCGACGACATATATATATATATATATATATATATATATATATATCGTTTCCAGTATTTCATTAAGCAAATTCCAGTTGCATCTGTCAAACGCTTTTTCAAGATCTATAAAGGCAACGTCGATTGGTTGATTTATTTCTAGTTTCTTTTCTATTATCAATGGTATATATTGCTTCTCTAGCCTTCTTGAAATCGTAGTGATTTTCATTTAGTTCTTGTTCAATTTTATTTTTAATTCCATCGAGTACAATTTTTATTAATATGTTCAGCGTACGTGATATTAAACTGATTATACGACGTTCTTCGCATTTTCTCGTTCCGTTTCTTTTAGGAATTATTACTAATCTACTTATATAAAAATCTTTCGGGATTTCTCTGTTTTCATGTATTTCTTTGTTAAATTATATAGTTTTTCTTCCGTGTCTATCTGCTTATCTTAAGTTCTTTTAAGGCTTCTTCGAATTCTTCTATAGTTATTATTAGTCCTACATTATTTATTTATTTATTTTCTTCTAAATCTTTCTCATTCGTATCTTTATTTTCTTCGCTATGTATTTTTTCCATCTTTCTGCTTTTTCGTCGTCTTTTGTAGCTATTTTTTTTTGGTTTTCGAGTTCAATTCTATTGGTTTTATTTTTAAAATCTCTAAGAAAGAAAATATATCTACGCAAATTATACAATTAACTCATAGGCATAAAAGTAAGTAAACTAGCGTACCGATTAAATACCTTACGGCACGATGATATATCGTTAGAATTAAAAAGTTTGCTTATTACAAATTGTAAATTAATCTACTCGATGGGCTGCAGGAAAAAAGTAAAAAAAAACAACAAAAAACCTACGAATAAATAGGATAACCAGCTAGTGATAGCTACGCGACAAAAACAAAAAGAAAACATCTAGTAGAAACAATGAAAAATAATTAAAAGGTGTATAGCATAATAGTTACAAAAGATTATGTTTTATAAGCGTATGTTTATATTTTGAAAACATAAGTTGCAGTTTCCTGGAATCGTAGCTCCCAATAACATTAATAAGAGGATTATTATGAGCTAGACAGTCATCAAAAAATTTCTTTGCTAAGAACATCACGTAATCAGGAAAATAAGGCAGTATAAGAGGTTTTTTTTTTTTTTTTATGGGTACCCCAAAGAAAGAGGAACAGCCCAATCAGCCAAGGAATCTAAGTAATAGTACAAAAGGAGAATAACATATTAGATTTCAATCTGGTGCGAGATTGAATAAATGAAAGAAGCTAGAATAGGAACAACTAACAAAGAAGGAATAGAGAGAACATAAGAGTGTCATTGTATAGAGTAGGAAGACCAAGAGATCCAAAAGCCGAGAATAGAAGAGAGAACGTTCTGAAGAGAGTGAGGAACATTCGAAGAAGACGTGATTGATATCACACAGAAAAAAGGAATCCTCTGGGTGAATAAGGGTATTATATGTTATATTAAAGAAATCTTGCAGTAGCGGGGCGCATTTTTAATGTACACCTAAGACACTGTATGAGCTGTAAATGCTTATAACGCTCACTAAATATTGAGGATCACACAGGGTTAGGATTGGTCGAATAAGTGTTTTGTAGATAATTAATTTATTATGAGTATTAAAGAACGATTTACAGCGAAACATTGGATAAATGGTGCAGATAGCGCAATTGGCTTTCACAGTAGCATAATTAATATGCTTATATCGAGTACCACTCCCAGGTAGCGAACATGATCAGATCAAGGAATGACCGTGCCTGAATATGAATTTTCTTAGGGATCAGCAGATACCTTCTAGAGAACCAAAAATAGCTTCCGACTGAGCAGGATTTATAGAAATGCGCCACTTTTGACAAAAACGAATAACACGATCCACCCTAGATTGGAGTTTGTTGTTAGCAATCGCATCCGGCCTGTATGAACTACAGAACAATGCGGCGTTGTCGGCAAAGAGCGCTGTATTAATGAAATACAGGGAAATCAAAAAAGAATAAGCCTCAACACACTGCCTTACAGGACACCAGCTAAACTTGTTTTAACGGACGTATTAGAGATATAAACTGCAAATGTTCTGTTGTTCAAGTAGTTCCTAACTAGCCTAATTAGATAACCCGGAAATTTGGTCTTAATCATTTTGTTCTATATTATTCCGTCGTACCGAGTAGAATATTAGATAGTCCAGATATTTCGTATGCTGTGCTATTTACGCGATATCAGGATGCGGGGGAGTTTGTTATATTTCGTTACGGAAAAATCAACACAGATGGCTAGGCATGACGGCATCAGCGTGTTGAGCGTTTGTTCGGGGAAATTAATTACGCTTACTCTCCGGTCCGACGAGAGTTCTAGAATCTTACAGATAGTATAGTGGGTGTTGTTGGTGAAATTTCGGGTGCCGGTGAGGTTCTTTAAGTGGCTAAGGCAGATCACACGTGAAATGCAGTTACGTTTCTCGGTAAGTGTAAAGTTCTCTGAAATATAATAAACGGGGAGAGGGGGTGCCTAAAAGGGTCCACGGATGAACTTTCGTTTAAATAAGTAATATACTTTTTTATTTCTCGCTGCCGGAAGCTTATTTAGAAGAAACAATTTACCCATACGTTTATAGTGTAGTAGCAGGGCCATATCTGAAAGGGGGGGGGGGGGGGGTCAAACGCCCTCGCGAAATAATAACTACTTGAAATAATGGGGCCGAATTTCAGAATAAATTTATTTCTTTTCAATTTTTGACAAAAGAAAATAAAATTAAAATTTTTATGAATTCTCTATGGAAACGACTCTGTTTTTATTTGTTTTTATTATAGTGTTTGCATATACAATAATTGACTACAAGGCTTTAGTGTACTGTTTATAAATAAATATATTTCATGATAACACATACACACACACAAACATATATATATATAATATATATTTATAAAAATATTTTCGTAATCCCCCCTCCGAAGTCTAGATACGGCCCTGTATGGTAGATTTTGATCCTTTTTATTTTACAGGCTTTTAATTCTCAATAATACTATTGTTTTATCCGGATTATTACGAGCGGCGGGGACGAACCGGAAGAAAAGTAAAAATAAAAATAGAAAAAAATTAATTACGATAAAAAAAAATATTTTGGCATTAAATAGTGGGGGGCAACGAAGCGAAACGTGAAATAAATCCTGAAAAAATACGGATGTCGTACGGCGTTTTTAAATCCCGAGGTTGCACGAGTTCATAGGTGTAGGGATTCGTAGCACTCAAAGTAATCCGGTGAAAAGATACCTTTAATCGATGTGTCGTGTTGATTCAATTAAATCGACTTTTCAGAAACAAAAATTTCGCACACGCTCTCGTCGCTGGAACGTAAATGTATGTCACTTATTCGTTTAAAAATTGAACGAAAAAAAAAAAAATTGAATTCAAACGAAAGTATGCGATGACATCTTTCCGACTAAAATTTAACCATATACCTTCAAATACATGGCCGGTCGGTGAAATATATTATATAAGAGGAGAGATGATATACTACTATTATGAAACGTAAACTATTTCATTGTGAATTTTAATTTTTACATTTTTTTTTCCCTTTCTATATAGAGACGCGCCACTGCCGGTTGCTCAAATTTATAATTTGCACTAGGATAAAAAATCACGTTAGCACCGTTAAAATTACACGCTTTTAGTCGATATTATAAATCGAAATATTATTGCCGCCTTGAATATTGAAAAATATGTTGACCACATCCTAAATATAAAACTACACCACAATTAAGCGCAAACGCATATGTATCAATATTATTCGCTTCATTTTAAAATTTACCCTATTTTGTACAAGGTAATTAAATGTCATTTGTATAATAGTTAATACATACACAGAACCTAATGAAAAAAACAACCAAGGTGCATAATCAATTTTCTTTTCTACGTTACGTGCTTATTAATTTCTTTTTTTTTTTTTTTTTTTGTGCGGTAAATATATTTAGAGAATTTATACCGGTAAAAAATCAAAAAATCAAAATACCTTTATTGAGGAACAGAAACGTTCAATTAAAGGTTTAAACCAAATAATACCAATATCTTATAAATTAAATTTCCTCGGACCGTAAAGAGCAAAGGTTTCCTTTAACCGTTCCCGTTACGTTCTATCTATCGCTATTTTTTCAAAGTGCTTACAGGTTAAGAAATTTGTTTAAGTCGTCTTTCCAGCTATACTTTCGGTGTCCCGCTTTACGCTTATGATACGACAGATACCAAAAAGCGACCCTATAAGTCCAGCGGTTGTCTTTTAGTCTTATTACGTGACCGGCCCATTCCCACTTTCTCCTCCTTACAAAACTTACTACAACGTCTACATTCTCACTCAAGATGCTTTTAATTTTTTCTAATCTAACTCGATCTCTTTTTTCCTGACTTTAAGAATTGATCTTTCTATTGCATTCTGTATTGTCCTAAACTTGTTAGTTGTTAAACGCTATTCAATGACCAAGTTTGACATCCGTAGGTTAGCACTGGTACCACGCACATATTAAAAATCTGACTTTTTTGTGCGTTATTAAAAGGACCATTGAATATACTCTTAAGCGACCAATACTTATTCCATGTCTTTGTTATTCTTAAGTTTATTTATTTTTTCCCATAATTGAATGGGAGCCTTCGTCTGTTACCTCAAATTGGGTATTGTTAATTAATTTATACCAATAATATTTGTATAAATAACAGATCTGTCCTGAGCCCGTCCATTTAAGTTTATTGAATCCTGGACAGACTGTTTTACAGTGTTAATAATAATTAGTATACATAAATTTAATATGTACGTTATGCATGATTTTTAATATTATTTTTTTTTCAAAAATATGTTACTATATATTTCTGTATTTCGTAAATTAATGGGGTTTAATACCTGCAATGATAGCGCTTGCTATGTAGCTGGGGCAATTCTAAAGCTTTAATCATTTTTATTGCAATAATAGTTCCTTTTGAAAACTTTTTAATATGTTTTGAAATCTCTTAATTTTTAACATATCTATATATATATATATATATATGTATTACCATAAAGTATGTTAGGCAATATTGCGCTTTTATATAATATTATTCCCTTCTTGTAATTTAATCGGTTATTATTATTATATAATTTGTTAAATATAATTAAAAATGTATTTAATATTTTCCGTCATTGTGCGAGCATATTAAAGGGTAGTTTTTTTTGTTTTTTTGTTTTTTTGTTTTTTTTAACAAACCGACTGTATAATAATGGATTAAGTCGTCAATCGTCGGCATAAATAATAAGGTAAGAAATGAGGACGATTACGGCAAATACGAAGATAATAAAAGTCTATTTGTTCGTTCTGATTTGCATTTTTCGCAGAAGCTGGAAACTTAATTTTACACTCACTCGTGGAGAATCAGAAGAATGGAGATTACGACAATGACGATGGTAGTGGCGACGGCGTTCGCGCTGGTCCTGTTCGACGATGTCCAGCTAGCCCTCGGCATCAGCCAGTCTTTGTTGTTCGACGTAAAGCGAATGAACAGGGAAAATTTCCCGCTCTTGCCCAGCCATAAAGGTAACGTATACGGCAGCCGGTAAAGTTTTCAGAAAGTGGCAGTTCATTGATTTTTAATGCTTCAGCATCGCGCTCTGTAGCTTCCGACGGCGTCGTCTACACAAAGCGCTCGCTTGAAACATAACGATTTATTTACTGTAAACAGCCTAAAGCAGTCGGTAATTTATTTATGAAGCAGCTTCGCTGAATAAACTTTGCGTAAATTTATTCAGACCGCACTGTTATATGCTCCAACAGTCGTCAACATGATGTACCGCTTCTCGGTGACAGCTAATACATCTAGCCTACTCCTTAGCGGCTGATTCGACAAAATTTATCGTTCGCCAATGAATAATGTTTGGTTTTAAAAATTGATTACGTTGCCTAATCTCCAAAATGCGACTCCGGAGCAGGGTTTGTCGCATTCGATCATTCTATTCGCTTCATCATACTAGTTTCATAATGAGCTTCTTCATCTTCGTACCTATACTCTCAGAATTAAGTTTATTTTTCTGTTGTTTTTTTTTTTTTAAAAAAAAAAAGTATATATTTATTAACAAATAGAGACACTTTAACAATTAACTTAAAATAATCTTTTTTTTTCCCTTTTCAAATGACCCTTTTTAGGTACCATTTTTTAACGAGAATCAATTTAATGAAACCGTATAAATGTTAAAATAGCGTTCCAGGGATGAGTCATTT
The DNA here is from genome assembly GCA_039619475.1 of Icerya purchasi. Lineage (NCBI taxonomy): Eukaryota > Metazoa > Arthropoda > Insecta > Hemiptera > Monophlebidae > Icerya > Icerya purchasi. Next base: position 97,807,327 of record CM077115.1, read on the forward strand.
CGATCTATTCATAACTTTTTCCTCTTAAGACGCTTTTTAAATATCGATGTTCTTTTAAGCTTATTAAACTCGAATATTTTCCCCTTTTTTTTTTTTTCAAGGTGCTCCATCCCTAATTTTTTCCGTATTATTATACTTCGTTAATTTTACTTTGCGTCGAATGTCTCTTTTTTAAGTTGTCTTTATTATTATTCTAAAGCGCGTATTTTCTTATAAATTGTAATTTATTTAATAATTTCTCACACTAAGATTTCTTTCGCGTAGGATAAATAGACGTTTTTAAAATTCTCCCCACTTTTAATATATATATATATATATATGTCCATAAAAGGCACAGCATACTCATTTTAACCTGTTAATGCTTGTTCTTTTAAAAAGCAGATTTCACAACATTTTCTAAATAACAAATTTTTATTTATTAATGTAAAAATGTAAGAAAGACACGCACACAAAAAAAAAGGAAACAATTTAAAAATAAGAAATATATAAATAAAAAAAGAGAAATGCAAGCGCGGAACAATAAGATATATTATTACTGGACATTTTAAAATTTTGGAAAGCGATACCATAAACGTGATAAGTAAAAACAAAAAAATTTAAACGGTATCCTAATGGACCAAAAACTATTGCAATGCTGTAAAAGGAGAAAAATTCAGAATAATTATAATTTCTAGATACACTATTTTTAAGTAAATAATCGTACCTGAATGCGTTTATTACAGTCGCGATGAAAGTAATGTGATAACGCGCGAACTAAACGTTAATTCCACCGCTCGTGGTTTGAGCTTTGGCATGTTTTGGTAGATTATTAGTATTTCCATTTTTTTTTATTATTATTATTATTATTATTATTATTATTATTATTATTATTATTATTATTATATATAGCTTTTCAGGCCATTTTTAAGTTTAAATTCAACAAAAAAAGAAATTCTTATTTTATTTATATTTCGAGGCTATGGTTTACTTCTGCGTAAACATTTTTTCTACTTGCTGCTGGATTCGGCTAAAGCGCGGTTTTTCATTTTTTCGAAAACCTTATCCGTGCAAAATTTTAATTCTCAAAATTTATCGGCTACAAAGATGTCGTGTTTTTAGATTTTTAAATGAGTTTCATCGCTTTACATGCCTTAAACCTCGAATTTGTTTGCATGCTTCCTTCGGCTGCAGCTTGATTTTCAGATTTGTTTAAAAACAGTCCATTTCCATTATCTAAACTCTAAACATTTAGAAAAACTTTAATGTAAATTTAATGGATTAATTTGAATGAAAAATTCTAAACCATCAGAGTGTCTAATATGGTTTCTAAGATATCACATTTTTCATACAACTCATATATACATGAAACACGCGCGCGCACACATTCACACACACTTAATCTCAAGGACGTCGCCGGCCGATGAGCCAAGAGAGGAGCAAGATGATAGAAATAAGATATGAGTTATAGGAAAAACAAAATTTATAATTTTTAAGCGCTTAATATTTTATTAAACAAGAATAAAATCTTTATTAAAACATAATTTTCGTGGGTTTCTGGAAAATTGTTCTACTACATTTTTATAAAAGCCTTCCAAATTGTCCATGATTCCGCGCCTATGAATACTCATCATGGCCAGTTGATTAAAAAGTTTCAAGGCTCCACGGGCTGGCGACACCCGTGCTTAATCTGTCCATGTACAGTCATACAACGCGGTCACTGATATTCATCATTTTTCATAAGTTTTTAATTCCAACATCGCTCAATCAAATATGCCTCGTTACTAAAATCAACGTATCTATTTCAGATTGTTAAAAATGCAATCGCCGAAAAAATTCCAAGCAATTAACCGTTATTAAGAACTTGTAATTTTAATGCGACGACAAAAACCATCTGCTTCGTACTATTCAGCGAAGACCGGTACGATTCGTAGGACAACGCGTTATTTGATTGAACAAATTAAAAATGGAATAATTCAGGGAAAAACGTAGAAGAGGGACCAATTTTCTCGTGGCTTACGATTCATTTATTGCTTGAAATCATATAAAGAGCCCAAGACCAAAATCAGTAATGGACTACTAGTTTTAGTTCCTCTTGGTCGTATAAAATACACCCGGGGGGCGTGTAAAATTACAAGGGAGAATAACCTTGACTATAATAAATTTAAGAAGCATCGAAAAAATACACTCATTCAATGCTTGAAATTTAAATAATTTTAGTAGATCATAAGAGAAGACGACATCTCGTTTCTTCTGAGCGATTTGATCACTAGAAAATGCTAAACGTTACGTCCGAAGAGATTCACTAAAACCGCAAACAACTGACTGCGATGTTGTAACTACTAGACGACAGTTTATTCGCTGGTCAAATTGTTTCGCGTTATTTTATTTAAATAAATTACGCATGTACAATTCCTAATTTCGACGAGCGCATTTCAAGTCGCAGGACCCCCCTGTAAATACAGAAATACAGTACAAATCTCCGGATGGAGTATCAACAATATAAGAATTTAAGATCAGAATTATAAATTTAAACATACGCTCTGGAGCAATATTTATAATTTTAATCTTTAAAATACTTGACCCCTTTTCAGCTGCGACAGAGAGCCATCAGGGATGAATCCAGTGGGGGTTTTGAAGGGGGGGGGGGGCAATTCCTCCCGCAGAACTTAATACAAGCTGTTTAAGAATGCAGCAATTTAACAGCAAATAAAATTCTTTTTATTCGCTTTGCCTGCCAAAACATCTTGAAATGGTTCAGTTAGTCGTATATTTTTAAATTTCAAAATTACGAGATTTATTTTTGACGAAAAAATGAAAGGATAGAAAAAAAGGATCTTTTAAAATTTGACTTTGACGTTTTGCTTGTATTTTATGAAAACTGATATTGGCTTTTATTGCAAATGTGCGAAAGATGTAAAATACTCACGAACTGAAAAAAATATTAACTACAGTTAGTATTTTTTGTCGGCGTAAACGGGAACTATCACGGTTCACGTCCAGATGTGTATGTATATCATATATGTGTATATATATACACGCGCGCGCGCGCGTGTGTGTGTGTGTGTATGTATTATCACGAAATATATTTATTTATAAATAGTACACTAGAGTCTTGTAGTTAATTATTGTATATGCAATATTTGACCACTACAATAATAACAAATAAAAAATTGTGGTTTCCATAGAATTCATAAAAATTTAAATTTTCTTTTCTTTTATCAAAAATTGAATAGAAATAAATTCATTCTGAATTTCGGTTCATTTAATTCAAACAGCTATTATTTCGCAAACATTACGGAAGGGGAGGGGCTGAACCCTGAAAACCCCCATCAGATAGGGCCCTGTTCACGTCGATCATTTATCATTAATATCAATAAACTGTTTAAACGTTTCTTTTCGGTTTTCATTTATTCTTTTTTTTTTTTTTAAAGCAAATATAGACAACTTTATTTCGGTTTCTGTTGATTTTTTCTTGTTTTTTATTTCCAAGAAAATTCCATTTAAAAAAACTTAATAAAAAGATAATGAACCCGTTAGAATGTTTTTACAATATGTTCTTTAATGCTACAATTAGCATTATCAATTTTAAAACTAACTGAGAAAACATTGTTGTTTATAATTGGTTATTTTACTTTAAATTTATTGTTCACACTTGCTTTTTCATTATTTTAAATTACATAATAAATCATTTTTTACATATTTGGTTTTATTCGAGAATATCGCAAAAAAAATTTCTCAGTAAAAATATAAAAAAAATCTCTGCCCCCCACCCCCCCCCCAGAAACAGATTCCTGAATTCATCCCTGGAGGGCCACTTTTTTCTCATACTCTATGCACTCACATCTCTACACGATGGTTTTATATCGCTTATTAGAATTTTCTTTAGACCGATTTATATACAGAATTTAATCTAAACTAAACAACAACTTATGCAGGTGTGCTAATGTGAAACAAAGTTTGTACTTCCGGATTACACTTACTTGACGAAAAACACAACATACTGATATCTTTATAAAAACATAATTACTAATTTTTGAAAGGTACGCGAGACCGTTTCTAAGCGTATAAAAATAGCAATATGTTCAAATTAATGTTAATAAAAATATATATGTTATGTGGTATGTTAATCTGATTATAATAAATATCTGCTATTCTCTACTTGAAATAACTTTTTTCATAACTAGTTAAGAGAGCGCAGGAAGAAGTTATGTTCGGAAACCAACAAAACAAACTAACGGACAATCGCAATTTTGGTAGACCAGCGAAAAGAGGTATGCGTGCCATTAATACTCTTTCCATTGATTTTACTAAAATTTCTTAACAAAAATTCAGTTTTGAAATGTTCCATATTTCATATTTTTTTTTTTGTACAATAGAAATATATATATATATATATATAAAAAAAAACTTTACAATAAAATCATTAAAAAAAATAAAATGTAATGTTTTTTAATATATGTACCTCTGCGCATTTTCCGTTCGCTTAAACGTTGTAAAAAAAGCAGATCGACTTCAACGCAATATTTGTTTATCATTCCGATGAAAATATTTTATGAAATAAACTTCGAAATCCATCCCCGAAATTCGTAACATCATCGTATTTTTCCTTTATAAAAACTATACAACTAATACCTACTAAACAGGAAAGTTAAAAGGTTATCCGCGTTACACGAAATAAAAGCAAAAAAATCATAAAATCACAATAATCGACGTTAACTATACACAATTATATTAAGCGTTTAAATTTTTTTTTTTTATTTAATATGTACCGTGTTTAACATTAATATTCGGACACACGTAAAGTTCTATAATAATAAATCTGGAAAAAATGATATTCGAATAACTGACGACGAAATATGTTTGCAGTAGGTATGACCGAAGAGAAACACCCAATAAAAAAAAATGTTTACAATAGTCGTCGCATAAAAATTAAGATCGCAAAAAAAAAAAAAAAGCATCATTTAAAAGTAACAAATATATTCGGACACCTATCTCATAATGTTATCTTTTACGAGGATGACTCATTTATCTGACACTATCTGTCATCAGATGGCTAACTCTCACACCTGCACGCATTTACATAATCACTCGTCACCCACCAGGCGTCATATCTTCAGGTTAAGTACGACTAAAATTATAATTTCGCGAAAAGGTAAAAATACGGACGTTGAAGTACGCCAGCTATTTAATTTTAATCGCGAGAAACTTCTCGTGAAGACGGGTTAGGTTTTATTCCTCAGAAAGGACGACCCCGCGTAAAAGTGACACCATACATCGCACCGTGAGGAAATAGAGAAAAATCCTACAATTCACGCGTCGAAATTAGCTTCGGATTTCTCTACCGCTTTCAATTAAAAGTGCACATACAAACCATCCGTCAGAACGTTAAAAATAAATAGATTCGACGAAAAACTCTCGTAAATGAACAAAAAAAAAACGAAAAAAAAAAAGCTTAAATTTTATTAAAGAAAACCAACAGCGCGATTTTAATTATTCGAAATCAGCGGTATTTACGGATGAAAGTAAATTTAACGGTTTCGGTGGTGACGAACGTTCAAAAGTATGGCGAAAATCAAAAGAGGAATTGAAAAAACATAATTTAAACGCCACAATTAAGCATAAGTGTGATAGTTTGGGGATGTTTCGCGATCTCTGGTGTGCGAAATTCGGAATTTGTCGATGGCAACATAATGGTCGAAATGTATGTTAACGTTTTATAGGAAAATTAAAAAATCCCAATTTGCAGCTCGTTAAATTTTCATCAAGACAAAGACCCTAAACAAAAACGCTGGCTATCACGCAGTTGGTTGTTTTGTAACTGCCTAAAAGTGATTGAACCGCCCAAATACTAGACACGAAGCCTGTAGAAAATTTGTGGAAAATATTGACTCCTCGGAAAATTAAAATTTCTAATAAAAAGGAGCTAAAAAAAGGTGTCGCTAAGCGAATAGGGAAATATTTCACCGGATACAACCGCTAAATTGGTTAATTTGATGCCGTGAAGAAGGTCTAATAATACAAAAAGGTTCCCCTTAATTTTTTTTTTTAAAATTTTAAATGTTTTTTTTTTGTTTCTTTTTCGAAGTTTCAGGATACTTTAATTACCTTTTTAAATTACCATGGGTTTTTAATTTTTTTTTGTAATTCTATGAAGTTGAATGTTTTCAAAAATTTTAGGATACATCTCCTTGGTAATAGATATTACAAACATATTTCGTTGTTAGTTGTTCGAAAATCGTACTCGAATACCATTTTCTTCACCTTTATTTTTAAACTTTACGCGTGTCCGAATGTTAATATGTTAATCACTGTAATAAACAAAACTTAAAACATATTAAGTACTACCGCTTGTATAACGGTAAATTTGTAAAAATTTGATGTCTGTCACACTTGTTCTTCTCAAGAGGAAGGTCAAAAGAAAATCATTTTAGAAGATATCGAAACAAACCAATAAAATCGACTCCTCCAAACTTCCATAATCAATAAATAAACTTAACTATTCGTTATGCAAAAAGGAGGATAGTAAATCGATCGAGCTTTTTTAATAGCGCACGATGTATGGCAATTTAGCCGTTGTTCTTTAAAACAATATTTTGTACAATTTTTTTTTTTTTTTTATCAAGATTTTTGCATGTTTTTAAACTAGTAACGATGTAATAGTTTATTTTTGAAAACAGGTTGTACGTATCGATAAAAATTAAACAATAATACGCCAACGCATTTACACTATAGTTCTCCTAGATCGAATGCAGTCTAATAAAAATGATTTCCCTTGTGCAGTGAAATTTTGAAATTTTTTTTATAAAAATTAAATCTACGTTTTACTATAACTGAATTTATCTATTTTTGTTTTCCAGAGTTGTTTTTAAAGTTTGCGTTTATTTCTAATTTTACAATATGCATCGTTAAAAAAATAAAAGAAAAATAAAACGCATCCGAAAGTTATGAAATTTTTAGAATTATCAGTTTTTACAAGTTTGTTCTCATTTAGTTTTGTCGATAATAAATAATCTTGTTTATTATGCAGATATTTCAGTTCCGCCTCTGCCAGACATTGAGAATGATATAGAAAAGGAAGAATTCGGCAAACCGTTATCATACGAACCGCTTCCCCCAGTAGTATACGAACCCAGATATCGTGACACTTATTACGACCCGGGTAATTAAATATCAGAAAATTATCGATAATATACCTGTAGTGGACCGTAATTAACGAGTACAGTAGAACATTTCTTGTTGATAGCAACGATGGCCACTTAATTAAAGCGAACAAAAAAAACAAAAAAACAACTGATTCGTTTCTATTTATAATGTATATCTTGGAAAAATTATATTTTTCGCCCAAGCTTATATAGGTTTTTCGTCTTCCATTTTGCATTGTTAATTTTGTTATTTCCATTATTATTTATCGTCTTACAGTAATTTAACTTTACAGTTACCATTAATTTACTTTTATTAATATTATTTTTGCCAACAATATCCACTAGCAAGATCAGTGTTTCTTCGAAGCTATATACTGTAACAATCTGACCGTATGAACGGTTAATTTTGAGACTAGAGCATATCGCAAGAACATGAAAAAGTTATTATTGAAAGAACTTATAATATTAAGAAAACTACTCCTAAGTTAGACGGTGTTGTGTGAAAACTTTTTGTAACAAAAGTAATATTCGACATTATTGAAATCTTTAAATTCCCTAGCACGACAGAAATTACATAAGCCGGTGATAATTGCTTATTAAAGATTTAAAAGATATATGGGCATTGTAAATAATAAACTATTATGGTTTAAGAATTATTTACAAAACAAGAGAAGCACAGTAAAAATTGCAGGTAACATAAGTAATGAAAAAGTGAATCGGTATGGAGTAGGTCAGGGTATAATACTGGCTCCGATTTTATTTCTTATATACACGAACTCATTATATATAGGCATATTAAAAATGCAAAGATTTATATATTTGCCGATGACATCACATTACTAATTGAACATAAAAATCTAGAGAGATGGCGGAAAAATTACTGCAGCAGGATGTCGATAATCTCAGTAAATGGGCGCATGACGGAAGGTTGTGTATAAATGTAAATAAATCAAAACTACTCCATATTCGTAATATCTCTAAACATAAGGGTCATCACCCGCGAATCAGTATACATAATAATGAATGCTTACATGAACGCTACGGAAATAAAATCACTCCCCATGTTCATGTCCACCTCTAGTGAGAATGTAACAGATTTTAAATATCTAGGAATATATGAATATCGATAAATCATTGAATTGGAAAAATCACATAGAAAACTTAAATTCGAAAAAAGAGAACAGTCAATTCCAGCGTTATTTAAACTGAAGACGGTTCTTTCATATGGAACATTACGGACACACTTCAAGGCATTAATAAAGTCTAGAATTTTATATGGGATTCAAATATGAGGCGCGAGGCTAAAAAAACGGAAATCAATAAAATAGGTAAAATTCAGAAAAGGTGTTTGAAACTTGTACTACCCCATTGGAGGCGAAGTGACACCTACATCAACCTGGTGGAAGGAAAATAATCAAATGTCGCTCAAGATGCACTATTATTATTAGAAACTACTTGAATTTAAATGCAATAATGTAAAGTTACCTTCCAGACCAAAAACTCGACTAACAAGGAATCAAGGTAATACCTGTTACATTCATCCAGAAGGGTAAATCTACGAATCGACAATACAAATGATTCGGTTCTAATTAAATTAATGACTACTATGCCCAGTCACATAATAAACGAAAAAAAAAAATTGGTGTATGGAAGAGGGAAGTGAAGAAGTGGTTGAAAGAATGGTGCAAAGATTAAGGAGTTTTGCTGCATCCCCTCTTCCTTTTATTATTGTTGCACTTTTTGGGGCTCTTTTAGACTATCTATTTACCAGTTTCCTTCTTTTTTCTTTCCTGTATGTGTAATATCTAAGCGACCCCCCTCTGCACGGGTGTATTATTGTGCTATTTATATATATAATTGCGTTGATTGATATATATTTTTTTTTTTTTTTTTTTTTTTCTTGGTTTAATATGTTCGACTTAGATAGTAAGAATGATTAACTGTAATTTTGTTTACTAGAATAAACGATAATAAGAATGTTGGGCACTCACGCAACGGGGATACGTGCTCAGTAAGACCCACAACTTATTTATTTATAAAAATATTATTTGAACTGCTGTCAAGAAGCGAAAAATTTAGATCTAATTGCAGTGAACATATCGATTTCGTTATTAATTTCAGTCAAATATTTCCCTATTTCTTTACTTATAGTCATCAATCATATTTAATTGGACTTATCTGATAATTGTCACACACTTTTTAATTATTTTCAATGTTTCAGTCAAAAAAAATTCTCGGCTGAGGTAAACGGGTCTTACAATTGTTTTAAAACAGCAGATCCTGTTGTAATTTTCAAATAAATAAATACAGCAAAAATTGCAATGTACAGATAATGATATTTTTTCAAATTGCGGTCTTTATTTTTTTAACTTAGCGAGATACATATATATATATATACATATATTGTATTAAAAATTTTCCTCTGTTCTTTCCAAAAGGATTAGTTGTCGCAAACATATCGATAATGCACAATAATCGCAATTGGTTAGACAATAATAGAATTTTGCCCGTTGGCAGTAAGTTCAAATTCTTTTGCTGCTTACTGAAAATATAAAATAGACACATACGGGGTCAAATTTTCTTTTTAAAAAAACAAACAAAGTAATAATACGAGTATATATTGAATTTGCAAAAAAGTATAGAATAAGAAACTTTTTGATATTTACCCGTGCTGCAAAAATATTTACGAACTACGATTTGAAAATTTTTTGTCCATTAAAAATCGATATTACACTTACAAATAAGGGTTGTTATGTACTTATTGTCTTGACTCTGCGAGTTTTGATTTCTTACATGAGGGATTTTATACTGTAACACTAAACACCGCATTATTAATGAACCAATTCCACAATAAACACCTTCAACCAGTGCCGTCTTTACCCATAAGCCAACGAAGCCCGGGCTTAGGGCCCCCGTCTCGAAGGAGCCCCTTAAGATGGAATACAAAAAATTAATTCATTTTTTTCAATAAATGTTTTTGTTTCGCTCATATAATCATCGAACTTATTTCTCAAATTATGAAGATATTTTTCTAAAGAATCGAACAAGTTCACAATTACAGCTAAATCTATATTTTCTTTTTGTAAAGTTTTACTAGTTGAATTTATTTTTGATAATATGTCATCCCAAAAATATTATCAAATTGAATTAGTTTATTAAATAAACTCGAAGACTCAAGTCTAGTTTCACTTGATTGCGATGTATCACTCAAAAGTTGCGAAAGAACTTTTAAAATACTGCAATAACTTCCACAAATAGCACTAAGAACGTCACTTCGGACCGACCATCTGGTATCAGATAATGGTTTTATCAGTTTCTCTTTACTATTTTCTTTTCCGAAACATACTCCACAACTTATTTTATACAATAATTTCTTCTTTCTTTTTTCAGAGTTGTTTAATCGCGTGTAAAAGTGTTGCGAGGGTTAAAAGATGGCGGAACCCGAGAGGGAAATTCAAAATTTAAAAAAATCTAGTCTCCGCTGACAAACGGAAGGTATGTTGGTCTTCGGGATAATACCTTTCAACTCCCGAAAACAAGAATATGCCCTTTGCGAAGTTAGCGGGTTGGCAGCTCGGGCCAATGGAACGTCACGTGGCTTCCTTTTTGTTTCGGTGGTGATGTGCGTCGGTCATCATGCGGAAATCTATATTTTTGCGTAGAATCGTTTTCTTTAAGTGGCCCCCCAAACCGGCGAGGCTTAAGGCCCCCTGACTCTTAAAGACGGCACCGCCTTCAACGAGTTGTCTCATGATCCACCCAGTGTAAGTGCGTGATTTACCCGCCATAAATGGATGCACTAAACTCAAGGTTGAATCCCTCAATGTATTTATTGCAGTGAAAATTCGGAGCTTTAGTGTTAATGTGATTGACTTGAGGCCATACCGAGCTGCTGTCGAAGCGATAAGTGAGTGACAATCCAAAAAAGAAAAAGAAGTACTCGGTTTTTTTCATATAAAATTAAATTATACATTGTATAAAAATACCGGTTGACGTTTAAATAATTCCTCATTCCGCAGCTTCGTAATAAAATCTTACCTATACTCGTTCGCAGATGTATAGACGTTTTGGACTATTTATTAATAGTATTTATTATAGAAATTTTGTATTATGACCGAGAATTTTTTCACTTTTCAGGCTTATACGATATTCCGTATTTTGAAGAAAACCGCATCGACGATGAAAATCAGAAGTAAATTACACTTTTAATTTAAGTAATTTTATAGTTTCTTGTTTAGATGTCGACACGCGTTTATTGCATTACTTTACGCTGATAGTGTAATTCTTTTCTCTCGTTAAGAATTTTTGAAGAAATTAGCAAATCTTTCAGACAATGATGGAATAATTCATTAATCAATACATTTAGATAAGCCAGGAAAAAAAAAAAAAAAGGGAGAAGACAGTGCGGAATTTGTAACGCGATTTCATTTTCGTTTGACAAAATAAAACAAAAACATATGTAAAGACTTAGAAATTATATAGTGTAAATTTTGAATATATTGAAATTCCTTCTGTTAATTATTCACCATTGATTGCCTACTAACTACTTCAGTTATGTAATCCGATTGGTTTCCCAGAGAAAATTATAATTATTCATATACGACCCATTATTACTATTTATCTAAAACGTTCCTAATGGTTAACATGGTTATCAAAATGTAATTCAGACTAAAATCATTAATAGTTTTCTAATAACACTTGTTTACTATTTTTCCTTCATTTTTTCTATATAATATATTCTCTGCTATGTTCTTCGAAAGAAGTTTCCCTTTATTTTTCTCTCCCATCATATTTTTTTTACATTATTCATTTGAACGCATAAATGCGAGTATGTTTTTAATGTCAGAACCTATAAATTTTCTCTATCTCTTTTTCTCTCTCGACCGCAATTGATATTTGTATTCAATTTTTAACAGAAGAGGAAGACATGTAGATAAACGAAGAAACCGTGCTAAACGCGAACTACAACTTGACCCGGAAGAATTATTAGCTTTATTAGCGCTTTGGGAAGCAGAGCAAAGCCGCAGGCAATCAAAAGAACAAAGGTATTTAATTTTTTAACGTACTTGTAATATCGTAGAACTGCGTAATGAAATAAAAATACTTTACGGATTTTTTAAAATAATTTTGTTTTTTATGATACGCAGGTTCTCTACCTTCTCACCGAATAATTAGTCAAGAAAATAAACTCATTTTCAAAATAAAATTAAAACAGTTTACTAATTGTGCAGAAATTTTCAGAAAAAATATGTTCACACATATTCGTTGAAATCGTAAAAAATTAAGTCGTCTGCAGTAACTAACCCGCGTGCGTGCTTTCATCGATTTTATTCTAAAAGTCCGACGCGATGAATCATTAAGGCACAGGAATTTTAAAAACGTACCCCTCCCCACGAGAAGGTATTAACAATTTTCTTAATAATCTCAGGAGATCGATAAATACCGTAAAAAAAAAAAAGAAAGAACTAATGACATGTTTATTGAAGATAAGCAGGTTGTTTTGACTTAAATCTGCTAAAATGCAGCGCAAAGAATGACAAAAAATATGCAGAATGTTTTGCGTAAAAAGTGTAAAGACCATGCCGACAATTGTTTACAACATTAAAAGGTGTGGCACAAGTAATAGCAACGAACGCCTTTTATCGGTGCATTAACTTCTATTCTCAAAGTCGTTTATTCAGATTTATAAAACATAAAATCATACTGAAACCCAGATGGACGAATATTTGAAAATCATTTACTGTATATATCTTTTTGATAATATAAATATGTTAACATCACTAGGTACCGAGAAAATTAGAGAGAATCAATTTCAATGATGTCTGAACGCGATCGCTCACGCACATTATTTCCTTGCAGAATTAAGGTCGAGGCGCACCCTGTTCAATTTCTCACTGATGGAACAGTTCGCACATCACGTGCGCTGATGCCGTACTACCACCGCCCATCGGTCGTATCGTGCATGATTAGTTTTGTTCATATTTTAACGGTAATGATGCGCGGTGTCCAGCAGCTGTCGTGATCACTTGATGCGAGCTAATAATTTGACACATTCGCAGTCGTAACAGCGAGATAAACTGTATCATTGTCGCAAATGGTGATTAAGAATAGCGCGGAGATTATTAAATTTTAAGCGCTACTGCTAAGCAAAAGAAAAAAAAAAAAGTTGAATTTAAAGCAAAAAATATGCCGGACCGAAGAAGCACAGATGTCGTGCGGCTATGTGTGGCTCCTAAGGAATGCCACTGACACACGGCCAACATACTACCGTGTATAGTTGGGGGCTCGGAGTTGATCGTATGTTTTGACCTTATATGCGAACCCTCGGCTCAGAAATACTTATTTATTAATTGTTAATAATTAAAATAATTTAATGGAAATAAATTTTTTTGCGTATAAGAAATTTAACACGTTTCTCACATAAAAACATATTATTAGTGCTTTAATTAATATTAGCAGATATGCAACAAACATTACACCATATTTTATTTATAGACAGTCCGTGTCGCCTTATGCTGAATATGAACCGTTTAATGAAGAAGAAAATGCAGTAGATGTAAACGGCGAGACAGACGAAGGTAAAAATAATGAAAGAGTAAAAGATTTTAAATTCGCTTATAAATTATACCCTGCTTTTATTTCATTTTAATCGTTTCGCTTTTTTTTTTCATTGTTCAATATTTTTAAATTCTGTTACTACAATTTGAAGTTACGATCAAAGTAGAAATGTTTAGTTTGCATTTTTCGAAAGTCGACATTCTAAAATCCGAAAGAAAAACAGCAGCATACTCCAGATTGTGAGATTAAATGTCAATTATTATCTTGGTTAAGAACACACACGAATGAGTATGCAAATTAAAGTATAAATAATACTTTAAAATTTTCACCTAATTACTATCATCAAAATGAGCGATCACTCGAAAAATCGTGGTTTTCGGCGGTGGCTTGCTCATAATACTCCGCTGCAACGTATTTAAAATTTTGCATCCACGACAGCTCCTTCCGACCGACTCATCTTCTTTCTTCAATTTTTGCTTGAATGAAAAGTCATGAGCACTCAAGTTTTTCTCCTTCGATGATGCGTCTAAAATATCTTATTTTCCTATTTCTAATTACGTCGAGGATCTTTCTGTTTTCATTAGCAAGCTTAAGTACGACATTAATCCTCATACGTGCTATCCGGCGGGGGATATTTTTAACATGCAACGATAAAGTCTCATATTTTACAAGCTTAAGGTATTCTGGTGGTTGCGACTTCAAGACCATAAAGCATAATCGTTCGCATACAGTATTTCATTAGTTCTTTTTCGATTTCCAAATTTAGATTTACATATGTCGATTATTAGAGGGTTTTTTTATTTTCTCAAATGGGCCGCCAGTGGGTGCTTATCCACATCTTCTTTTTACTTCTACTTCCGGATTCAGATTCTGTGTAATGTGGCAGCAAAGATATTTGAATTCTTTCGCTTATTCTATTTTCCGAGACTGTTTGCAGATAGATCTACCGCAATATTGTGATTTTTGCTGACAATCCGAAGTTTTATTTTGTTAACATCCAGTCGGGGATACTATTTCGCTGCTTTGTTAATTTGACTGAGAATATTCTGCATATCGTTAGCTGAATCAGCGATCAACAACACTGTATCGTCGGCATATCGTACATTAATATAATCGTTAAAGATTCTACCGGCGTAGATATTAAATATCGAAGAAGACAAAACACCTCCTTCATGTCGCACTCCTTTCTTGATCTGTAATTATTTAGCAATTTTGCCGTTTATTTTCCATGTAAGTTTATCATTCTAAGATCATATTCGTTTACTTGCCCATCTTGTAAGTAATTTTATCAAAATTCTTTGTGAATTATTTTATCGAATATCTAGAAAACATAGATAAACACCTTTATGTTGATCTAAGTATTTTTGTGTTAATACACTTACTGCAAAAAACGCTTCTCTAGTACCGAATCCTGGTCGAAAACGAAACTGTCATCTGTCTCCAGACTTTTAACCAATTTTCCTCGTAGCCTACTGTGAATGATCTTTAAAAAAGACTTTTTCAGTATATGACTCGTAATATAATTAGCCTATAATCAGTGCATCTGTTTGCATTTGGATTTTTTTGTAGTTTTGATAGCGCACATAAAATTTCAATTGAAAAAAAAACAAACTACAAGTAGTGGAAGCATCAATTTTCTAAGTTTTCACGAATTTCTCAAATGTTGATAAAAATAAAGTTATCATAAAACAACTCGATGAAAAATTGACACGATAAATTCAATTTAGTTTCGGAAATAATAAAATGCGCGTATTTTTACAGAAAGCTATTGTGTATAATATACATACATAGTTTTCACCGGAAATAACCAAGTAAGTGACACTAGAGAATATCATTGCATTTTTCACACCTAATAATGTAAATTTAAGCGACTGCTAAATTTACATTATTCGAAAATCATCACCATTTAACGATATCGATGAAGCTTATATTAGGTAAACAACATAAAAAGATATTAGCGCTTCAGCAGGAATTTTTACGGTGGCTACACTTCATGATTCCCGTTAATAAGAAAAAATGCTGCCGCTGAATACTCCTTATGGTGTGCAAGACATTACCAAACCGAATCTGCGTTATACCACAAGAGACAAAACAAACATTATTCACTGAGCATATTTATAAACGTATAATTATATCTTAATGTATGCTTAAAATTACGGTAAAATAGCGAAATGCAAAGTAATAATCAACGTTTTTGTATAATACAATTTAAAAGTGTTGGACGTAAAAAAAAAAAAAAAAAAAAAAATGTATTTAACGAGAAAATTTTAAAGCCGATGATAGTTAATCTCATCAAAAATTTTTATCAATTACATCTCGGAAGAACGATTCGGTCGGTACCATATAAACCAGTATAGTTTTCGATACATTTCACCTTCAATACATTCTGTTCGACATATAAACAATTTAAAAACGATAATTAAAAACAAAATTATTATAAATACGTGCAGTATAATTTTATAAAATAATTTTAAATCGATAACTATAATGATACAGAAACTAGGCAAACCAGGATATAACTTCCTATAGACCAATTAGGTTCTTACTCACTATTTCGAAACTATTTGAAAAACTTTTTTTTTTTTTTTTTTGAAAAGAATAAAAAAAATTCTAGATGAAAATAAGCTAATATCATCAAATTGACAGTTTGATTTTACAAATTATCCTGAAACTACAGAACAAATACATTGAATAATTAATAATACATATAAATCGCAGTTTTGTGGAAAAGAAATATTGTTCCTCTATATTGCTTATATACCACTGAAAAAAAGTTCGACAGAGCATGGCATATCGGTTTGCTACGTAAAGTTAAAAATAAATTACCTCGTCAATACTACCGACTATTTAAATCGTACTTAACAGATCGATTCTTTCAAGCAGACGTAAACAGTGCCTACTCTCGCATACGTGCTATAAATTTTGGAGTATCGCAGAGCAGTGTGATCCAACATTATATCAGATACTTCCAGTTACTAATAATACCGTTATAATTAGTATTTGCTAACGATGCAGCTGTTCTATCAACCCGTCGTCACCCCTATGTATAGCGACCAAACAACTCAAAAATCACATAACATCTCTGGAAAAATACTTAAAGCCTTGGAAAATCAGTCAATGCATTAAAATCAACACACGTCTCGTTTACTTTAAAAAAAAAAACTGAAAATATGCACACTGAATTATTAGATGGACATATAATTACAAATTTTCATAAAGTAAAATACTAGGTTTACACTTGAACCAACAGCAATCATGAGAAAACCACATCATCATTAAACGAAAACAGCTCGATCCAAAAGTTCAAAATATGAATATATAGGGAAAATATTCGAAGCTACCGTTACAAAATAAATGCTTACGATATTAAAACCAATATGGGTATGTGGAATTCAAATGTAAGAATATCAAGTAATTCAACAATCAGTATTATCAAAATAAAGTCCTTCGGAATATAGCGGTAGCGCCTTGGTACATACAAAACGACGACATTCGTAATAACTTAAGCAAACAGTAAATAAAACAATCACGGGCTTAAATAAAAAATATACATATGTAGCGACTTCATCAACACGTTAATTTTCTAGCGGCTAATATAACAGCTAATATGCTTGGTTCATACGTATCAAAAGATATAATCAAATACAGTTACAAATAGAACTTTGGCCAAAATAATACTACTGACCATTGGTTCAGTGCACTGTTCCATAACAAATATTACTAGTAGGCAGTATTTCCATCTTTTCTTTTCTTACTTTCTTTATTTCTTCACTTCTTCTTTATTACTGTCTGATGCTCCCGTCGCTACTCATTACTTAACTGGGCAGACTGCATGCAAAAAAAAAAAAAAAAGTTACCATTAATATTATAAAATAACTTTAAAATGATAACTATTTTTGTCCTATTTTCGTTAAACGTATATATCTTTTATTTTAAGCTATTAACTAAAATTCTAATAAAATGATAAAAAAAAACAACACTGTATTCAATTAGAAATAAATTATCCTAAGCGAAATTTCATTTTCGCATATAGTGATTTCTGATATCTCACACCACAATGATAATAATAATAATAATAATAATAATAGTAAACCATAAGAAAATGAACCAATTTGATAATATGTGAACCTCAATATAAAAAAGTAAACTTTTGCTTTTACGCAGAGACGTACAATTTAACAGAGATATCCCAATTTTGTAATTTCCGTAAGTATTGTGTACGGCTCAAATTGCAGCAAAGATTTTACTCAAAAACATTATAAAACCTAACCGCCCGAAGACGTTACGCGGAAAGGGAAACGAAATGTGCACTGGAAGGGAGACGAAATAGCGCACTGGAAAGGAGACGAAAGTAGAGTGCTTATAATAAGAATACCACTGTAGTAGGACAAACGAGTTTAGAGTGAGTCAGCAAATTAGTATTTTCATAGACGAGGTTAACATGATTCGCTCTATCGACTACTCGCATTGATACAGTCTTCGCTCGTTAAAATTAAAAGAATCGGTTCGAAAAATTATATCAGTTATTTTAGTTATCATAAACCGGTAACAGTACCGGTACTTCGAACGACCATGTAGAACAAACAGAAAAATAAAACGATTATCCGCAATTTTTTTGTATTTCTTCATTCGTAATTTCCCAACAGAACAACAGCAGTTACAAATTCGGCATTCAACAAATCGGGCTAAAGCGTGTTCCATGTTTCATAATTTTAGCTGTAGGCTCTAAGTAAAGACGCGAAACGACGAATTTTTTCTTATTTCCTAAACCGAAATTTAAACTCAAAGGACGTGATTTTGGGGCAATTGAAAATATTCAAAAGGCTGTAAACCAACCAGCTAAAAGAACATTCAAGTCGAAGACTACCAGCATTGCTTTGAAAAATAGAAAGAACGTTTCCAGCGATATATAGCTTCAAAAAGGAATTACTTTGAAGGAGACATCGTGTAATATTAAGTAATAAATACATATATTTTCTGTTGGCACAGTCTCATCACTTTTTTAACATACCTCGTATATACTTCAAGATATTCTAGATGTTCAGAGACAGCAGGGTTCTAGTTATCACAATAAAAAGAAACTAATTTTTTTGCCTACGAAAAATGTACATATATATATAATCAAGACTGTTGTTTATCAAATAACAATTGTGCTCCGATAAATTCATCTTCGATTTCATCGGTATTGTTCGATTTCGTCGCAGCTAATAAAATCGGTGAGATTGTTCCTATTTTTATTTGTTCTATATTCATCTTCCGCCTGTCTCATTTTTTAACATCTTTAGTTTGTCTTTCGTTACTTTAGACGATCGTATTTCTGTCATTAACTACTAATTATAATTCATTTCGTTGCCTCTATGAATTAATCAGTTAGATGAGCTCGTTTAGTCGAGGCTGCCCGATAACCTCCTCTGAAGATATAAAATCAAATAAAACCAATTTGACCCTCAACCTGATATAGTTTGACGCTCCTATAAAGCATAAACCATTCACCCCTTTCGCAAGCCGCGTCTTTACCTAACAAGAATCTGCGGCTGTCCTAAACCGACTTGCCTAATCTTCCCATTAATACTGATAATAATAATAATAACGATAGCATTACCAAAGTAATCGAGAATTTCAATATCGACAATAATAATAATAACAACGGAAGAACAATAAAAATATCAATAACAATAAGAATGATCATGTTAAAAATGGTAGTAACGATCATAGCAACAGTCAAATCATAATTTAAATTCATGTAACTTCAATTATACGGAGATAAATATGAATAAAAATACAAACTTAACTCCTGCTTATGTGCGACCATACACGGGTTAATTTATTGAGTAAATTAGCTAGTGTTTACATTCTGCACGATTAGTGGGCATTATCCTTTATAATATGTTAAATACTTCTTACATTATTCAACTTAATTGCTAGATTTAAGTAATTACAATATCCAGAAGTAGAACAATATGTAAAAATAAGCTAACTTATTTATAAAACTTAAATATAAGTGTGCTATAAGCACTTAATAAAATATTTATAAAATGAATCACAAAAATAACACATAGCTATATATTGTTGTTAGTAATAACATAACGTTCCCATTAACAACTTTTTATAGTTTAATCGTGTCGTGAAGTATTGAAATATTGATGTATAAGTTTAGTATTTAAAAATTAAGAAGCAAAAAAATAACCAATATTATTAATAAGAATAGTTATAGTTATAGTTTAAAATATTAAAAAGAAATAAAATAAGTAACCGATAATGATAATAAAATAGTTATTATCAAGTTTGTATGGAGGTGTTGTAAATACTTTAATAGTGTTTCTGAAATTTATAATTGTGGTCAAAGCATATATCCATAAAGTTAGTGTTAATTCTGATTATATTTGAAGACATACAAGTGAAAAAGTTATTGAATGAAATAATAATAATATCTATAGAAATAATAATAACCATAATAATAATAGCAATAACAAAAATAACAGCAACAATAATAATAATAATATAAATATGGGTAGCATTAATAATCCTTTAGCCACAAGTTCTCAGGATAATAATAATGATAATAGTAATATTATCAGTAGTAGAAATGATAATAATTACATAGTTAATGAAAATAATAATAATTTAATTCACAATAGTCCTGAGGTCTATCTCTCGACCACCAAGGATTTTACTTTGTAATTGTAGAATATAATTCAGTTAAAAATAACATTGGGAATTATCATCCGTTGGCGGTGGCTCGGCTTTTTTGTACAGTCTCTTCTTCCGTTTCTAACATTCAGAACGCATCCTTTTTTATTTCTCCCAAATTTAAAAGTTTTTATCCAAGTTAATTCTTTTTAAAATTTGGTTATTTCAGGAATTGATCCTTCCTTCTCTGAAGAGGAAATCTTGGAGGGGCTTGAATTGCCTATTTTTGTTTCCTCTATCAAATGCATCTTAAGAACCTCCGAAGGTATAAAGATACCTCTACTAAATCGAATGAAATTAAATTTACCAAATCCTCCCTTTCAGAATTTATCTCCATTTTTAAACTTCGTTTTCAAGTTCTTAGCGTTAGGTCTCCTACACATGTTTCACACTGTTTCTCCTTTTCAAATTCTATTGACCACAGGAAAGCTAACGCTAGAGCCAGATACATATTAGAATAAGCCAAGAAGGAATCTTAGAGAAAGACCACTCCTATCTCCTAAATTTGGAGAATGGCTAAGACCTTCGGATCTCCCAAATCCGAACATCTGTCTTATCTTAACATCTCTTCTGACAAAATTGAATCTTCTATTGACATAGTTCCTAGTTATGCTCCTTCCTTCGATGAAGTAAGCTTTCCTTCTCTCTCTCTCTCGTAGGTTCATCTCACTTCTCACTTCTGATTTCCATTTTAATGAACTCCTCTTTTCATGCAAAAATTCTTCAATGCGACTCTAGGAATTAATGGAATTTCCTCCCTTATTTTTAAAAATCTTTCTAATTTCTGTCAAAATTCTCCACAAAATTTTTAATTATTTTCTTCTCTCTGGACTTACACCTCCTAATTGGAAATCATTTATAATTATCTCTATTCCTAAAAAAATTCTAAATTCGAGAGTATGTGTAACCGGCGCCTTGTATGGCGGCTGGAACATAGTAATCCGATCTCCGAAAATATGTTCGGTTTTCGTTCTAGTCTTGATCTTTCTGACTGTGTTAGTCTCCTTCTTTCTCATATATACAAAGCTCTCCTCGAAAGAAAATACACGGCCGCTGCCTTTGCTGATGCAGTCTCTGCTTTTGATAATATTTATCTTCCATCCCTTAAAGATATGATGATTTCAACTGGCATTTCCCTCTCCAATAATTAGACTCTTTCAAAACAGAACCAGCCGTCTTTTTACTGCTTTCTTTTCTGTCTCTGGATGTGTGTTCCGTGGTCTTCCTTAAGGGCCATGTTTAAGTCCTACTCTTTTTAATATCTACTTGCTTCGTCTTAGCTTCCATATTCGTTTTCGTAGACGACATTCTTGTTTCTTGCTCCTCAACCTCCATTATCTCTGCTAATGATGAACTCATGAATCCGCTCTATCCGATATCCACCTAGCCATTACTTCCTCTAAATCGGCTTGTATAGTTTTTTCCTTTCGTTCACTCTAAATTCACACCTCTAATCACCTTGAGTTCCTTATTTCCTTCTTCTTCTTTCCTTTTTCGCATGGTTCCACGACCGGTGGGAGCGTCGGAGTCTTCCTTTTTTCTTTCCTTCCATACTATGAATTTTATAAACTTGCTTTCTTCTGTTCCATTTTTGCTACAGAATCGCATGCAATATTCCGTGCTGTTCTTTCACTGCACTTTCCTACCATAATAATAAATATCTTATCTGGTCCGACTCTATGAGCATCTTGTAGGCCATATCCTCCTCTTTTCCATCCTCTTCATACGACTACATTAGAAGACCTTCTAAATGATCTTACATGACGATAAATACAGTAAATACGTGTAATGAAATGAAAAAAGCACACACACACACACACACACACACCAAAAGATCAAGTGATTAAAAAAAGAATGCCAAAGGATTTATACGAAAAAAGGGGGAAAAAACAAATAAGAAAGAATCAGAAAAAAAATTAAAGATAATTAATACATTGAAATTAGAAAAACATATTTCGGTCAAAGAGGCCAGTGTTAGAGGTAAAATACTTGTAATAATATGGTTATTATAAGAATACAGTGCATTTCAAAAGTAATGAAAACTTTAAAGCACGTCCGAGTGTAATTATATTTTTACAAAAAGTGTTCATAATCAACAATTCAGAAAACTAGTTTAAGTCAACTAAATCGTTTTAAATTAATTTATACAATTTCATAAATAGGTACATGGTTAGACGGTCCGATAACACAATCTCATCGAATCAAGCCTCGCTATTTTCCACCGTACCATTGGGTTTCGCCTTCTAATCAACAAGCTAAGCGATATTTAAAAGAGGTAAATCTAGGCGCATTTTCAATATACAAGTATTTATTTTCCTTTTTTAGATGAAAATGGAAGATCCCCGAAAAGGTTCTAATACCCTTTTATATTTATTTAACGTTTGTTATTTATGTTTATGGTTATTCATTATTTTATTTCATTAACTAATTAACAGTTTGCATGGATACAAAATATTCAGTTTTAATAAGATTGTATTTAATATTTATTCAATTACGTAATAATTAATAAGTTTACATTGTTATATCAAAATTTTGTATTAATAAAAATTTTGACAAAAATCAATACCATTTAAAGATGGTATTTAATTTCAATAATTCCGTGGTAAAAATCTTACTTTCTGTTTAGCTGAAAACAGAAATATGCTATATCACTATTGGCTGTTAATTTTATCGTTTTAACCGTGTATTAATCTACTTAGAATTTAGATTTTCTTTTGTTTGGACGTAAAATTAATTTTTGTAATTTTATTTTCAAATGAAATTAATTTCGATCGGTTTTGCCGTGTTTTTTCATTATAGAATTCGAATATAACAATGTAAACTTAGTAATAAATATAATCGAATAAATTAATATTTTATTATAACTGAATTAAAATTAAAAAAATTGATTTTAAAATTTTTTGTAAAATTTTAAATACAAATATTTATACATTGTGTCAAAAAAGTACCGGGAATCGTAGTTTAAAAATCTCGCGCAAATAATTGTCAAAAAAATATTTTTTCTTCAAGTCCTTATATACTATACCTAATAAGAACACGGACTGTCCAACATTTTGTTTACAGCAGCTGGTTGAATCAGTAGACCATAGCAGTGCGTCGCGATTTTTATAATGAACCAAATGTTTGAACAAAGAGTTTGTATTAAATTTTGTGTTACGAACGGAAGGTCGTGTGCAGACTCACTAAAAATGTTAGAAAAGGCTTATTGTGAATCAGTATTATCGAAAATACGAGTCTACGAGTGGTAACAGTGTTCAAGCAGGGCCGAGAGATCGTCGAAGATAACCCTTGTTTCGGACAATCTTTGACCTCTTCAACAGATAAAAATATCGAAAAAGTGAAAAAAATGATGCTCGATAATCCTTGTTCCAGCTTGAAAGAGATATCACGTGATCTTAAAATCTCTCACGAGTTCGTTTGTACAATTTTGGCGGATAATTTGGACATGAGACGCATCGCCGCTCCGCTCGTTCTTACAGAACTAAACGACGGTAATGCATCATCGCATAGAGCAGCAACTGTCTTAATTTAAAGCCAAAAACGCGACAAATACCATTGACCAACCACGGTATTCAGCAGATTTGGCCTCATCGTCGGACTTTTTTTTATTTCTGAAACTGAAATTGCCACTCCGTGGTACCCGTTCCGAGTCAATCGATTTCATAAAAGGAAATTCGTTGAAAGAGTTTAAGGCTATACCGGAAAGCGCCTATAAAAAGTATTTTGAAGACTGGAAAGAACGCCGGCATATCAGCATGGGGATTGGTATTATTATTTTGAAGTCGGCAAAATAAATATTGATGATTAAACAAAAAAATTGTACGTTTTATCTAACCAGCCCCGGTATTACTTTTTTGACACAACGTATATAGCCGCGTATTTACTTCACGCAATACTTCCGAACACACCGGAATAAATAAAACGCGCACGATAGAATACCTCAAAAAACAATAGGCATTAAACGTCCGGAATGTTTTTCATTTGTTGTCAACAGATAGGAATTGCGCAAAGAAAATGCACGCTGTGCTTAGGGAGTTTAAGTGGTTTCGTGCGTTCGGAATGGCGTGCGTAATTGAATACGTGGCATAATATAAAAACAACATAAACAGAGATACAGAAAAAATACTTAAATATTTTTAGTAATTTTACAGACCAACTGAAACAAACATAATTTTATTAACACGCGCAATAAATGTAAATGTAATAAACACAAATTTACACAGATATACACTCTTATAAGCGTATATATTACATTTCAGATTATTATGAAACGCAACAGTAACCATGAAGAATAATGGGCGCAGAAACTCATATAACTCACAGATTTGTATCACATCTGTTCAAAACCATTAAAAATATATAAAAACTAATAACGAAATATATACATACGTGTAAGTGTCATTTTTAGAAAAGTATCATTTCATTTCAAGTACAAAACAAATAATTTACTTTCTTTTTGTTTTTTTGAGGGGCTGGTCGAAATAAAGACATTTACTCGGTAACAGAATAAGGAAAGATAAATTAATTTCAATTTGATTGAATACAAGCAGTATGGAAAAACTAATGACATAAATTATGGAACAGGCAGAAAAAGGGCAGGATTTAGGACATATAACAGAGGGTCGGGAGATCAAGTTTTAATAAACTGGAATAAAGGAGAGGATTGTACGTCCAAGTCATGCTTCTCTAAACTAGATGTAATCCAAAACTCTTGCCTTCGTCTTTGTCTTGGCGCAGTTAAATCCTCTCTAATTCCCGCTATTATTGCTGAATCTAATTATCACTCCTTTCCATTCGTAGATCCTATTTAGGCTATCGTTTTCTCGTTAAACGTCTTCCACTCGCGTCCTCTACTCTTGATCAAACCTTCCTTTCGATTTATAATAGCTGGTGCTTTACTTCTAGCAAAACTCCTATTCTAGTATTTATTTCACATCGTCTTAGTTCCTTTTAGCCTTGCACTATCTCCCCTACTTTTCCTTTAACGTCACTGATCTCTGCCATCCTCCTAAGATATTTATTCTTCTCTCTTTTTCTAAAAACCTCTCCCAAGCCGTAATTAAACAGGTATTCTACAGCACTATCAATTCCATTCTTCCTTCTCATGTTACCACTTACACAGATGGTTCAAAAGGGTCTGGTGGTGTTGGAGCTTCCTTCATCCTTCGAATCACCTTTCCTATAATTTTTTAATTATCTCCGACTGCTTGAATGCCCTGCAGGCCATTTCTTCTCCCCTTTCTGATCATTCGTGTGACTTTGTTATCCTGCGTATACACTTATTTATAATCTTTCCTCTCTCCATTCGATTAGTAAATTGATTTTCTGTGAGTTTCTAGCCACTCGGGCATATTTGATAATGAAGCGACTGATTTCTTGGCTCAAGTTGCTGCTTCTGCTCGCCTTTTTTTTTTTTTAAATTCCATCCGCCAATCTCCTATCGATATATGTAAAAGCTCCCATATCAGGTATTGGTCGAACATCTACGCTTCCTCCTTTTCTAATAATTATTCATTTCATCTGTCTGTTCAGCCTACTCTTCCTCTCCATTCATGGTTCCTTTTGCATCCCTCTCTTCGATGTTCTTATGTTGTTTCCGTTTCTCATATGCGTTTGGTCATTCTCTGCCGCCATCCTATAGATTTCGCGTTTCCCTTACTTCTTCCCCACATTGTCCTCTCCATCCTGATGATGTAGTTATTTGCGACGCCGATCATGTGTTCTTTCAGTGTTCATCTCTTTCTCTGTGTAGCATTCTGCTTTGTATTCCTATTTGTTGAGGCTTGCGCTTCCTACTCCTTATTATGCGTTTGAAAGTAAAGTAAAGTAAGTCCCATACCTTTAGCAAAACGTCGGAGATTGTGAAGTTAAGGTTCACAGTATACACTAAGCCTATATCCTGTATTTTTCTTTCCCACCAGTTATTCCTGCTATTTATTCCTTTTTGTCAGAGATTTCTGATCGGATTAAAGAATAACTGACTTCTTTTCTTTTTATTTGTTTCTGGGTGAAAGTCCTTGGTTGACGAGCCCAAGAGAAAAAAAAAGAAAAAGGAGAGAACATTTAGTAAAAGGGAAGAAACATTTAAAAAGTTAAGGGTCAATGCTATAAATGGCTATGTGCCATCAAAGAACAAACACATAATGGAGACAATAAGAGAGCAACGAAGTGAGAGAAATTCTAGGAACTTAAGTGGGAATGGAAGATTAAATTGGATAGATAGATATAAGAAACAGCTTTTTGAAAAAAAAGAAGTTATAAACATTCAATCAAAATTTGGCATGGAATTTTTAAATACGGGTAACATATTTCGAGTAAGGCTTTTTTTTTTTTTTTCATACAAACGGGAGGAAGCAGCACTCTGAGCCAAAAGATTAGCTAGTTACCTCCAACACCCAAGTGACTAGAAACCTGCATCCAATCAATGTAAGTAGAACGTCAAATACAAAAAATATAAATTAAAGAGCGTATGCGGAGAATGATGAAAAAGTGGAAAAGAAAAGGTCTGAAAAGAATCCTGAATTATTACGAGACAAAGTGAAACCGGTTAGTTAAAAATATCTCGATTGTGTTGCTTTACTAAAAATTATTGGAAAAAGTTGAAGTAGACGAGCAAGAAATGCGGACGGAGCAAATAAGCACTCGCCTGTGTTAGCAAGCCCGTAAACGAAGTCAATTTGACTTGTTCGTATTCCAGTACAACTTGCAACGCTTTTCCTAGCAAAACTCTGACCTATAAATATGTAAATGTTTATGCTTTTAATGTTATCGTGTTAACTATGATGCACGATATCATATAAACGTAAATAATAAACAAAAAATAACGGTATATAAGATTACTACTTCACATAAATCAAAGAAGAAAAAAAATATACGCAATCCACTTTACGAAATGACACATGGAATCTTGTACAGTCTCTATGCAGAGTTAAGTTTTAATAAACATAAGAAAAAAAAAACCTATGAATATTGTAAATTACAACTTTTTTAAAAATAATGGGGCCAAATGAATTAAAATAATGATGTACATACCCGCTAACTTTTAGATAGTATATTAATAGGTATAAACAAGATATGCTGATGAGTACTAGGGGGAAATAATAATAAGACAGTTTGTGTTGATAACAAGAGTAATGTAGCCGAAATTACACAATGACAATGTCCAAAAGTATACAGGTACAAGAAAAAAATATATAATTTATAATAGTCTATACATGTACAACACAAATCAGCCAACGACCATTAACCTCAAAGAATGAATTCCATACCACCAGAAATTTCAAAACTAAACTAAAACGAAATTATTAATAAAACAAATTATGAACTTAAAAGGTAAACAAAAATATATTAACAAAACAATTAATTAAATATAATGCATATAAAACTTATTAATACGGTAAAAAATAACATTATTTCATAAATTGACCAGTCGATTAATGTAAAAAAAAAAAAAAATTACGTAGAAGACAGCGTCGATATACTGTTCGTTAACTGAGATATATTTTCGTCAATTCTTACAAATGAACCTACTGATGATGTTGTTGACGAAGATGCAACCTTTTTTAACGGCGCTGATTTTTCGGATTCGTCAATTTTTATTTTTTTCCTTTGAGGTTCTCCTTGTTCCGTATTTTCTTCAAGGCTTTCAACAACAATCGCAGATTTTCCAAACTTTTTGCCCTCTATAAAAACAGAACAAACGTTGAAATAAAATATAATCACTAGCCTACTTACAAATACGACAGAATGAATATTAAGTATCCGTTATTAATTAATCCAAAAAGATTTAAAAAAACACATTTTTAACAAAAATTTAAACATAGTTGAAATGCACACGCACACACACACATACACAAGCACATATATATAGTAAGAAACTACGGCTTTGCGAAGAGCTTCCTAAGCTGACGCTAATATAATGAACAGTTAACAAATCAAATTTTTATTAATTATTGTTGCCAGTAAAGTTATAGCACTAGGCTTTTATTTTAAAAAAATATTAAAAATGGACTCTTTTCCGGAAAAATCACTGCGAACCCAATCAATACCTCTGATCAACTTACACCTGGTAAAGAGCGATCATTTTTATTAAAAAAACTAGAGCTTAACTATTAGATCGTATTTTCTCAGATACTTTAAAATCGACGATTTATAAAAATAGCGGACATGAACAAATTCAAAACCACGGTTTCCCGACTAAACGTTGAAACATTTTTAGAAAAATAACGTGGCTAATAACGCAAATTATAAAATCATGCGTAACGCAATCTTTCGATTGAAAAGAAAAAAAGTTATACGTTAACCGACTCTCGATTAAATAATATAACAGAGGCAAATATGCGACTGACGAAAAATACGATTAAACATTTACTGAACACCAATTCTCGAAAATTTTTCGAACAATCTGATGACAAATTTCATGGGAAATTATAAAATTCTTTATTAATTGGCTGCAACACTCGCAAAAATACCAATCACTGTACGCACGAGCACTCATATTAGTCTACTCTAAACTGGAATACATCGGCCTAGTCATACGTACACTACAGCGACCGCTGAAAAAATGACAATAAATCACGAATAATATACCGAACAAAATCATCATAATCGTAGGCCGTTCCGAGCATCGTGAAATTATGAGTAATTTTAGTTGTTCCGTGCAATTCGTGCAATTGATCGCCATCTATACCTATCCTGGGCGCATCCAACCATTTACTGCAGTGAGCTGGCTCCGGTGATCTCTTTGACCTTGTCCACATACCGTATTGGCAGTCTTCCTCTTCGTCTGCGACCTCCTACCATACTTAATACTATCAGCTATTCTAAATTATTCCGCCGCATGATATGGCCAAAGAAAGTAGTTATACACTCTTCAATTCGCCTCCAGTATGTAACTATTCGTCGCGATAGCCTAGTTGCTAGAGTACTTGACTTCCGTTCCGGAGATCACGGGTTCGATCCCGGGCGACGACAGAAATTATTACAAAAAAGTAAATGAAATAATCACCATTTCACGTGGAAGACAATGGCAAACCACCACGTATACCATCATATGCGCGCTAGTTTAGTACAGACAGCAGACACACACGGGATTGCACTTGTAGCGCGATAACAAGCAACTGCAATCAGTTCCAGGTGTGGTTTTGCGTGCATACACTCGCGTTGCGTATAGCAATTGCCATGAGCGCTGCCTATTCTGTACTGCTAATGTACAAATAGGCAGTCATGATGCTTGAAATCGAGCGATACGACTCTAAGAGATGTAAATATTATAAAAATGTATGTATCATAGTTGTCAGCGCTGATCCGTGATCAGTTGATTTTTTTCGGGTGATCGGAGCTGCGATGGTCGAACAGCTGGATCCTTTAATCTGTTGTAATTATTACTGCGAAGTTTCCGCGATGATTCTTAATCGGGCCTTTGCATTAATGTTTCAGTTTATATATATATCGAATTGATTGACAAGACTTGACTACCGAAATATCATTTATATACGCAATTTCTGCCACGATCAGAAGAAGCTAAAAACAACAATTACTTTGAAGAAAGGTAAACAAAGACTGACTAGTTCAAAAAAATCTCCATCGGATCTTTTTCTCTCTTTTCCGTTCCGTGGCTGCCGGAATTAACCGTATAAAGTACGCGCTTCTGCTTGCGATGGTTTTTGATTGACTGCTTACTCTCGACTGACAACATCACACACACCCGCATTCTCTCTCTCACCACGTTTTTTTTTAAATCTTTCGATGGGCCTGTAATGTACACAAAACAATACATATACTCATAAAACCTCGGTTACAGTAAAACTGTATACAGTCGTATTAACATATTTTTAAAACTATATATAAATACTAATACGTGAGGTTACACAGACATTAACTGATTTCGGTAAATTGACCCAATTTTATCCGACGATTTCGGACAAATTCAAACTAATTTGTTTTTTTCGAATGATTAATTTTGATATTATATGTGTTTTGTGTAGCAGTTTGGGATAGTTTCTGTTGATTATTAGCTTGCTGTTGTTTATATTCTTAACAATGAACGATACCGAAAAATTAATTGATTTAATACAAGAAAAACGGGGATTTGTAGCATACATGTATTCCTTTAATATTACTAAGTATTTAAACAAGTACACTTCCGTCCGTCAATAAAAAATATCAAGAATCTAAAAATTAATAAATAATCTTTAGTCTAAATAAAATTCCGTTATTTAGTATTATATTAAAACAAAATATTACAAAATGTTAAAGTAACCATTAATAATAATAATAAATGATGAATGACTTATAAATAATTTTAATGCTTATTATTTTCAAACTGTTAATTTAAAAATATTTTTTAAAATTTACTTACCAACTTGTAAAATCAAGTCCCGACAAGTTTTCGATAAAGCACATTTTCCCTTTTCTGGGTTTAATCCAAATAAAAGAGCTCTATTTCAGAATTTAGGAAATAATCAACGAATAATATCCAAATAAATATTATCAATATCATACAGTTGAAAAATATAGAAGTTAAACATTATCAGAAATAAAATGTCTATTTTAATTTATAAAATATTAACATATCAGTTATTTTTAAAACAAATAATTCAACATTTAGATCAAACAATTTACTAATATTAAAAGTTAATCACCTAAGATAAGCGCGAACGTTTTATCAAAAAAAAATAAACGTGAAATATACAAATCAGGATGAAGCACACAAAATTATTAGTATCTAACTTCATATAAATAAAATCTATACATATATACTGCAGCTGTCAATTTTTAATTTAGAGATGAAAATTTTGATTTTTATTAACCTTAGGATACTCAAAATAAAAGTAGTGCTCCAAAATGTACAAAATATTTGATACTTTTAAAAAATAATAATATTTCTCTGTATTTAATAATACAAAAAATTGAGATCATTTGTTGATTTATTGAACGAAAATCCACAAAAAAACGAAAATCGGTGACAAACAATGCCATACTTTATTCCCGATGATAAATACAACAGTCTTGATAACGCGCTATTGAATTGCTTGTGCAAACGAAGTTTGTAAAGTTTTTTGTTTCTTTCTGCATTCCTAGCACACAGATTAGCGAAAAGTACAAAAGAAAAAAACGATATGAGAGTTTACGAAAATACTACGAATAAAATAAATCTAATTAAGCAAGAAGCAAAATTTCAATTTTTCAAACTAAATTTAAAATTGCAATGTTCGGAACAAAAATCAGGAATGACGCAGTCCGAGGAAAGCGAAGGTCGCAGGAGCCTTTAGCAATAATAATTTTTTTGTAATATTAATACGAAAAGCACTTTCTGTAGCAAACGGTGGAATGCGATGTAGGACAAATAGATTTTACCAATCACTTACTTAAATCAAAGAACTGTTTATTAAATGTTAACACGAGTTTAAGATTTCACGTAATCCTAAAGAAGAAAAAAATCAAAGGATATTAAATCACAAAATTTCAGTGACCAACGCTGAAGAGAATATTGCGAACAACAAACTTTTTGGGTAGGATCATTTTTTGTTTTGAAACTGAATGCTGCATTATTCAGCTGAAACTATAGAAAATCCATCACCGTGCTATGGGAGCATTCGCCGGTCACAGTTACAAAGCCTGCCACTTCATTTTCGAAGGAATATAACCAAAAATTTCAAACAAATAATAATTTGTCATTTAATTGTCTATTTCAGATTTCGTTTTTTGCTTCTAAAAACTATTAAGCCGATTTAAACTAAAGTTGGCCTGGGGGGCACAGGTTGTTATAACTAGAGTCACCTTCTCTAGTAAGTAGTCACTGGACGGTCATATGGTGCTAGTCCCACCGGCGGAGAAACGAAATAACAACCACGTGAATTCCGTACGTCCATATCGTGTAGGGTGGTAATTTTCTTTTCAGCGAGCTTAGTGCTGACTAGCAAAGCTGAATCGGAATTCACACACGATGCTGATAGGGAAACGGAGGACAAAGTACTTGCCGAAGGTGCTGCTTTTATCAATAAATACCGTTAAGCTTTGTACTGCATTAACAACAGCAGACCATCATTGAAGAGGACAAGCCTATCGATAATCAATGGACCTTCTTTCAGACTACAGTTTTAGGTAAAGCAAAAGAACATTTTAAATCAGACAAAAAAGCCAAACAGGATTGGACTAATGAAGAAATAGTGGAATTGATTGAGAAAAGATGGAATATGAAAAATTGCCGGGCACAATATCAACAAATTAGTCGAGAAATCCGGAAAAAAGTCAGAGAAGCGAAATCGGAAAATGAAACAAAATTAATACGCGCCAAAAAAAAAACAAAAAAACAACGAAAAATAGTTTTATACCATTGTACATATTAAGACTTATAAATTACGAGATAAATAGCAAAAGGATACAAATTCGCAACATCATACGGACTTCGCAGTTCAAGAACATGACTGGCTCCACTAGATATTATTATGTTCTACAAAAAAAAAAAAAAAAAAACACAAAAAAAATTGTACAAATAGATTTAAATAACAATAAAATTAAAAATTTGATCAAAATCATTATTGAGCGTAAACATAAATATGGTATAGAATTTCTGTAGGAGTGTATGTACAGTTGTCAAAGCAGATTTAATAAATAAAATATTAGGAATTTTGATCGATTTATGCAAAGATGAGGGATATTTTTTAAAACTGAGTTGCGAATGTACATACCTAAAACTACGACTGCAATAGCAAAAAATAACATATAAGTGTTTAAAATAAAATTAATAAAGTAATTATAAAATAATACTTTTGATTTTCCATATATATGTAGGAATTGAGCCATAGTAATTAATTCTTGCCGTTTAAGCGATGACTGTAACGCCTGAGCATATGAAATTTCAAAGTATCCTCCTCTATCAACAGCTTGTTTATACAACTTCGCTGCTGGTTTATATTCCGTTAATCCAACTTCAAATGAAATGATATTCACATTAGTGACACTGACAACATACTATCAAATATTGAAATTAAACTCAGTGATAATAATAATTATAATAAACTTCTAGTTTAAAATGAAATTTAGTATTCAAAAATACGATCACGGCTTTCATAACATTATTCTAACTTTTATATAAAACTTTTAATGTAATTTTCAAGGAAATGCAAAAGATCGGCAATAATAGAATTTACAATTTTTGTTTGGCTTTTTTTTTTTTTTTTATTAAAAATTAATTATATAAAAAATTTAACTCGTTATTTCTAAAATAATTAAAAAAGAATCCAATAAGAATTTTTAAACAAGAAGTAGTTACAAAAATTTCAAAACATACGCGCAAGAAAAAAAGGGAACAAAATCGATACTAAAAGAATAATAAAAATGAAACATGGGTACTTACAAATAAAAATTGTATAAAAAATAAAACCGATCAGATACGCAATAATAATGAAAGGTGAAATGACAAACAAAAAATCTGATTAAATTCTGTAAACAATAGCGATAAATAAAAACACAAAAAATCAAAAATGCCAGGAAAAACAATTTCGCAAAAGGATCTAACATAAAATAGCCAAATAGGATCATAATTTTACCTCAAGGTATTTGCTACGAGACCCGATAGCGCTCACTATTGCAACGTTTTCGAACTTTTAAATTGTAAACTGTTTAGAATTTTAGATAATTTTAAATTATTTTACATTAAATTACCTAATAAAAAGAACCTAATCAAAAACTTACTTCGAAATTTTAACTTAAACACGCTAGCAAATAATATTATAATGTATTACAATCATTCAGGGCCAGTCGTTTGTGCCACAGTGTCTTTTGCTACTTACTTCTCTGCTGGACACTTCAATAAAGAAAGTGTTAAAAGTAGTATTATAATATAAGATTACGATCCTAGTTTAGCCATAAAATAGAATAAAGAAAAAAATCTAAAAAAACTAAAATTAAAAAAATCAAGAAAAAGGAAGTATTCATACCATAGAATGCAGAAAAAAATATCCGTATTGGAAAATTTTCTGCCAAACAATGTTAATTGATTATCATCATAGACGTGGATTTGCTCGTCGATTTGATTATCTAGTATGTAAGAAACCATTTTTTTTTTTTTAAACAATAGGAAAATAGACAAAAGAAATAAAAAGTAAAAAAAAATGTAAAGCAGATTTAAAATATGGAATGGCAAATATAAAATTGGTTTGTTTCTTCGTCCGCAAATCGCATACATTCGAAATACGGAAGACTGTGTAGCACGTTACACAATTAATTTTCGTCAATCATTTTACACATGACGGAATAAAAAAAAAATTACAAAACTAGAAAACGGAACACGAGGTAATAAACGAAATGAAAATAAGCAAAGCATAACAAGTTAGACTGCGAACGAAAAATAAACTAAAAAGTAACTAAGTCGTGTCAATATTTACTGAGAAAGAAGCAAATTATTTAAGGCTTTGCGAAATTTAGTACCGATTAATACATTGAAGAGAAAAAATATTTTAAAAAAATGTTGTATCTTGTTGCAAATGTTTTGTGTTGATTTTCAAATTCATGAAATAAAGATACACAAAAACATATATACCGTATTCCTTCGAATTTAAGACGCACATTTTTTACTCGATTAAAGGGCTAAAATAATGAGTACGTCTTAAATTCGAATTAATACGGTATTATTTTCATGGTGCGTTAGTACGTCGCAAATTCTTTTTATTTGTGTACAATCTGATCGGTATTAAACTAATTAAAAATATTATCACTCACTTTAACGAATGTGGTGATATTCAAATACACGAACATGGCTTATGTAACCAAGTGAATCGTAAGGGTACTATTCCCGATGAAGAAGTGAAAGAAATTGTTGCATTTATTCGTCGATACGCAGAGTCTGTAGCTATCACTTTGCCAGGTCGTTTACCTAATCATTGAAGTATTATCCTGTTTTAAAAATACCATCCAACGAAAATAAATCTACTTTTTATCAACGATATGTAAACAGCTGCCAACCTGGTATTCGAGTCATTAAATTATAGGAAAACTTATTGTCCATACATCGTCACTACGAAACCCACACATAATTTAGGTGACGCCTGTTCCAAACTCGTTAGTAAAACTATCATTACAATTAACGTCAGGGATGAAGAAAAGTAAGCTGTATTGGATGAATATCGCAATTATTTACAATTGGCTAATGGTCAGCATGAGGAAAAGTACCGAGAAATTAGAAGAATCTAACTGTTTGATGATATTGATGGATTACGCACAGAATGTTAATGTACCATCTGGACCACAGCAAGTTGGAAGTGTGTATTTCAAGTCCCTTTCCTCCAAATATCCTTTTCCTAAATGGCTAGTCATTACGATGCGTCCTAAATTCGATGTTTTTATTTTTTTCCAAAAGTCGTTTCCTAAAACATGGGTGCGTCTTAAATTCGAAGGAATACGATATTATTAATAATAATTGATTAATAAATTTTGATTAATACTGGATATTGAACATCCTACATTCATGGAATCGCAAAAAAGATATGCAAAATTTTATTCCATTAATAAAGAATTCATTTTAAAAAAAAAAGTAAAAGATATTGTGAGGATATTTTAAAAAAAATAAATGTAATTTAATAAAAATAACTTACTTGAAAAGCTTCTTGATTCTTTGGCAAGGCAGAAAGTAAATCAAAATGTTTCAGATTTTTTGAATTCAACTAGAAATAAAACTTACTATTGTTATTGCCAGTAATATGATATATATATATATATATTTGTGTGTGTGTGTTTAAATCGATCACTTTAGTAACATATAGTGAAAACTCACCACTCTTTTTAACTGCTCCGACTTGGATACAATGACTGTTAATCGTTTAAGTATTTTCAATTTCTTACTATGTTTCTGAAATTTTAATGCACGTAATGAAAAAGGAACCAAAACAACATAATTTATACTACCCATTTAACTTTAATCTCATATTTAATCACTCCACCTTCATTAAATCGTTATATTTTGTAATATCAACAGACGGTATTGGAACAACATCCTCCTGTGACTGATGGTTTTTTAATTTTTTTTGAGGTATATCTGGTTCATACGTACTTTCATCAATTGTCCAGTTCAAAGCAATTACTCTATAATCACCTAAACATACCATATAACAAAAATAATTACAACTATTTTGAATTTCAAAAAAATACTGTAAACAAAATTTCAACATTTTAGCTTTTTATCTAATAACACATTAAATTAAACTTATAAACATTACAAAATATACTTACAAAGAAGTATTCTTTCTAACAGCTTTACATTCATTGCACTGTTTATATTTAAATCACAAAATCCGTGAATATCAGAAAAATCCATATTTTCCAGGACTATTTTAGATATTTCCTTTTTACACAATAATTATTTGTCCCTTTTAATGCAACCATCTTAAAACCTATAAATCTGTTACGTAAATAACTTTTTGTAAAACAGAAGAAAATTATCAATATTCAACAATTAGTAAAATTAAAGCTACATGCTAATTGTACAAATAAAATCCATTTACGATATAATACAACTTTACTGATTTTTTCATGTACCTGTATCTAGCACTGAGTTCTACTCTTATGTAAATTGTTTTTTGTTGTACATGCGTATTTTAATTAATTCCAAGTTAAAATTTACTTTTAAAATCATATATATATATATTAATGAAAAACAAAAATTATTTTATGTATATGTATTATAAAATTTATTATGAAATCAGAAAATAGTTTTCCTAGTTTTGTGATATATCAAATACACAACATTAATTTAAAACAGTAATTTAAACATTTTACTCACAATGCTGTAAATTTATTGCACTAGTAACATGACTATAATCTTTCAGATTAATTTAAAAAAAAAACTATACCGGCTCACGGAAGCGGCTTAAGGCGCGGACACATTGCTATCACGTCGCGTGATAGTACATGTTAACAAAAAATCTGGAACGTTGTTTTAATGCTGTGTGATCACATTGCAGTCACGAAACGTAAATCACGTCAAATTTTTCTTTCCTACTTGATCTCATGCACAGATATTTTGAGACGTGAGCTTGTACGTTTTTAATTTCACCTGAGGTAGTTATTGTTTTGAAATAGTTTATTTGCATTTTTACCTACAATAGTATTTATTTAAAATGGAAGAACGTTTAATAGAAAAAGTTAGAGAATATCCGATTTTATACGATGATCAACAATTAATCGATTATCGTGATACTGTTTTACGGCAAACAGTTTGCCAGAAAATAGGAAATGAATTAGAAATAACAACAGGTATTAACTTGTATATGGCGTAATATTTGCAAAATTCATTATTTGGTCAAACATTACATTTTCTACTATGCACACTATTTTATTAATAAATTACTGAATTTACTTTTTGTCTTTTTAATGTATATAGTTATATGAAATGACATACTTTGCAGTTGAATGAATAAACCTTAAAAATGGATTATATATTGTAAATACAGTGATTTTCTTTTCGTACAATCACTAAAAAATTATTAATATCTATAATGCATCTGCTAAGTTCTTGATTAAAATCAAGTGTTTTCTTTTTTGTTATTTGAAATGTTTATTATGCATTTATTTACTGAAATTACAGTATTGGACCTGCTATAATGATATGAAACTTTTTTAGAGTGTAAAATTGTGATCATTATTTAATTTTTGATAATGTTAAAAACTACTAAAATGTAAAACTTATTGATAAAAACTTTTATTTTAGATATATATTTTTTTAAGTGTTCAAAAACCTTATGTTTATTATTTTATCTTTATATTTCTTACTTTTAATAAATAATTATTAGGAAATGAAGCCAAGGAACAATGGGATAAACTAAGAAGGTGTTTTAACAATGCAAGAAGTAGACAACAAGAACTGGAATGGCTGTTCAAAAAAAAAAAACATTTGGAAATATGAAGAACAAATGGCATTTCTTTTACCATATGTAAAAAATAGAAAGTGAGTATTGTAAACAATAATTTAGTTTAACCAATTTTTAAGCAAGTAAATTTAATTTTGATTAATTATTGATATATCTATTTTCTTTACAGAACAATCAGTAATTTAAATGAATTAGAGCATTCTACAGTTACAGCAGGAGAATCTGATATGGATGATATTGCACTACATTCAGAACATGAATCAGATGAGGAAAATGAAAAGATGGTGCAAAGCAGACGAAATGAAGAACGTGAAACTAGAAAACGAAAAAGAATGAAAAGCAAAGGAATTGATGAAATGATTAATATTTTAAAGGATAATTATGTACTTAGGAAGCAGAGGTATGAAAATAAATATAACCATCCATAAAGTTTAGATGAAACGGACATGTTCTTCTTTAGTATGTCTGCAATTACAAAAAAACTTCCAAAACGTGAGCAATCAAGAATTAAACTTGAAATAAGTAAAATGGTGCTATCTGCAGAAATGGAGCAATTTAACAATGATGCATTTCCTTCTACATTCCAAAATATTTCACAGTGTTCCTTGCCGTCAACCAGTTACAATGATTGTTCTTCATTAATTGAGGTGGTGTCTCTGTCACCATCTAATGAAAATTAAATTTAACCTTCCGATGGTAACAGGGGTGATGAGTCACCCCAGTAGAAAATTTTTGTTGTGACTGTGTGGGTACAAGTGGTCAAACTGGTTTCAGGCGCCTGCTAATCTTAGTTGAGATTAGTAGCATTCAGTTGACATTGTGTATAATCCCGTGTATGCTTGCGTTCGTCTGTATCTCTGCTTTGTTTTGTGTTTGGGGTTACGTGTAACCCCTGTTACTATTATTGTTTGTAAAATTTTTTTCATAGTTACTTGTTTATAATGGCTTCTATTAACGTAAATGACCCCAATTTCGCCAATTTTGTGAGGGAATGTCTTGATGATGAAGAGACTGTACTCTCTGGCGATGACTCAAGCGACGAGGAAGATAACCTGCAGGAAGAAAGTGATCTCAATGATGAAATTGAAGGAGATTCTTCAACCGAAGAGGAAGAAACTTCATCTACTTCAGACACGATAAAAGGTAAAAATGGTCATGTATGGTCAATTAATCCACCTAAACGAAGCAGAACACAACTCCGTAATATTGTAAAAATTCCACGAACAACTGCTTCTTCAAGTATTTTGTTGGAACGTGATGCACTAAATTTACTAATTGATCAAACAATAGTTGAAACGATCGTTAGGTTCACAAACCTAGAAATAAATATTCGGCGTGTGAAATATGTTGGCCAAAGGTTTGTAAATGAAACAGATGAAATCGAAATATGGGCTCTTTTTGGATTACTTTATTTGGCTGGAGTGAGAAAAGATGGCCATTTGAGTACTGAAGAAATGTGGTCTGGATTATCTGAATATAAACTTGTTATGCCTGAAATGCGATTCAAATTTCTGATCATTTGTTTGAGGTTTGATGACAAACAGTCTCGGGATAAGTCTGATAAATTTGCACCAATAAAAAATTTGTGGTTACATTTGATCAAGAACTGTCGTGAACAATATAGTCCTCATATGTATTTGACTATTGATGAACAGCTACTTGGATTTCGAGGAAAATGTCCTTTTCGAGTATATATAAGCTCAAAGCCGGATAAGTATGGTATCAAAATTGTAACTATGTGCGATGCAAATACATTTTACATGGTCGATGCGATTCCGTATACAGGGAAAGAAGAACGGAATACAACAGATAGTCTGCCTACATACTATGTAAAGAGACTCTCGGAAAGCGTGCGTGGAAGCTATAGGAATATCACATGTGATAACTGGTTTACTTCAGTTCCCTTAGCACAAGAATTGTTGACGAAGTATAATTTGACGCTTGTGGGTACACTTCGTAAAAATAAGCCTGATATCCCTCCATGTTTCCAACCTAATAGAAAAAAGACGGTCTTATCATCCCAGTTTGCTTTTGATGGAAAAACTGCTATTGTGTCATTCACTCCCAAAAAAAACAAAACAGTAATTTTAGTTTCCACAATGCATGATCAAAAAGACATAAATGAGATCACAAAGAAACCAAAAATTATAGATTTCTATAACAGTACTAAAGGAGGAGTAGATACATTTGACAAAATGGTACATGCATACAGTGTTTCACGATGTTCACGACGCTGGCCTCTTCGCATGTTTTTTGGAATGCTCGATCAAGCTGGTATAAATGCACTAATTTTATATAAGATAGCCAATCAGAACATAAAAATTAAAAGGAAAACTTTTTTGAAAAATCTGGCACAACAACTCTTTAATCCGCACATGAAACATCGAGTGGAAAAAAATTTGCCATCATCAACTTTCTGAAGG
This sequence comes from Icerya purchasi, assembly GCA_039619475.1. Classification (NCBI taxonomy): domain Eukaryota; kingdom Metazoa; phylum Arthropoda; class Insecta; order Hemiptera; family Monophlebidae; genus Icerya; species Icerya purchasi. The sequence goes on from CM077115.1 coordinate 97,847,986, forward strand.
CATTTCAAACTTTCTCGGGAAAAAGAGGACAATTGAGGAGGAAGAAGAGGGAGAAGAAATGCATGAATTTCCACGTAAGCTGGTAAAACAGAGTAGATGTCATCTTTGTCCGCGATCTGCAGATAAAAAAGTCAAAACTGCTTGTGCAAAATGTGGGGAACCGGCGTGCGCAGTTCATCGAAAGGAAGTGTGCACCAATTGTTTTTAATTTTTTCTCTAAATAATAATATACGAATTTTCATTATTTGTATTCAAAAATAGTTTAATAACATAAAAATGTTTAAATTAAATAAACTGTACGAAAATATTATTGTATTTTCATTCAACAATCAGCTGGGGTGACTAGTCACCCCATGTTACCTTTATAAGATGTCGGAATTGTGTTACCAATGGAAGGTTAAATATTTTATGTTTATTCATTTTACATTATATAAGAAATAATAAACCAACTTGTTTTATAAAAAAACTCATTTTTTAGTTTATATTTATTTATATACATATTATTGTACAACTAATATATTTGTAACTTAAATATTATAGACACATAAGAACTCAATTAATATAAAAAATAAACTGTATGTAAACAATTTATTTCCTTTGTTAATTGAATGTAATGTCATGCTTGTGATCACACTGCTGTCACATGCTATCAACAGTTTTTCTATATTTCATTATTGCCGCCTTTTTTATATTATGTTATTACCGCCATTTTTGTTCTGTTATTACCGACTTTTTCATTAACTTTGCGATACTAGTTTTGTTTGGTGTTTTTTTTTTTAAATTATAATTATGACAGATACAAGTAGTTCCTCAGATTGGGAAGAAGAAATGGTTACAGGTATTTTGGCAGTGACTGAAACAGTAAAAAAGAGGAAATGGGTGCATGACATTAATCGGAAAAGAGAAAAATTTGGGGAATTCCACCGGTTAATTCCACAATTGCGGAAGGACCCGGAACGGTTTAAAATGTATTTTCGAATGGAAATGCACCAATTTGGTAGTCTTCATAATAAAATAAAAATCAAATTAAAAAAAACAGAATACTCAATTTTGCAGAGTTATATCTAGACAAAAAATTTAAAACCAAGGTTTTCCAGCATGAAGCAATCTACATTGATTCATTTCTGAAATATAGTTACTTTTCTATGTAACTTTATTACATTTTTACAATCATGATGTTCTAAAAGAAAACTTATTTTCTAAAAAAAAAAAAAAAAAGCACGTCATTTTTATTATACACTTAAGAATTTTTCTATTTTATTATATGTCTAAATTAAAAAACGGACCTGTTTACTTAAACAATTTTCAATTTGAGCGTTCTCAAACAAATTATGTAGTTAACAGATAATTTATGTAATTTTTGTGATTTAACCGTGAATTAATCAGATCATCACTTTCTATTTCTCAAATATGGTAAAAGAAATGTCATGTTCTTCATATTTCCAATTTTTTTTTTTTTTTTTTTTTTTGACAACCATTCTAGTTATTGCATTATTGAAACATTTTCTTAGTCTATCCCATCGTTCTTTAGCTTCGTGAGTTGTAAATTGTATATAAAATATAATTTATTTTTTCTGTTCTTCATTATTCTTATTAATATTTGAAATGTTAATAAAACAAAATTATTACAATAAGAATGATTAGATAAATATGATTTTTGTATTATTTCAGATTTTTAGCAACAGGAAATTCTTTCCAGAGTATTGGATTCAATTATAGATTAGGATTCAGTACTGTTAGTAAAATTATAAAAGAAACTTGTGATGTTATATGGAGTACATTGAGAGAGTTTGCAATGCCACCCCCCACAGAGGAAACATGGAAGAACAATGCCGAGCAGTTTAAAAATACATGGAATTTTCCCAATTGTATAGCTGCCATTGATGGGAAACATATAAATCTTCAGAGCCCCAATAATGCCGGATCGACATTTTTTAATTATAAAGGAAGTCATATTCTATTGTACTTCTGGCATTAGTTGATGCCAATTACAAATTTGTTTCTGTCGATGTCGGCTCTTTCAATAGAAACAGTGATAGTGGAATTTTTTTCAAATTTCAGATGGGCAAAAAATTTCAAAATAACGAATTTAATTTACCATCACCAACGCCATTAATAGAAAATGGCGAGCCACAGCCATACATTTTAGTAGGAGATGAAGCATTTCCGCTAACCAATTATCTTCTTCGGCCATATCCCAAAAATAAATTACATGATGAGGATAATAAAATATTTAATTACAGATTGTCCAGGGCCAGGCGTGTAGTAGAAAATGCATTTGGAATATTGGTTGCATGCTGGCGATGTTTTAGGAATCGGCTAGAATTGCAGCCAGAATTTGTAGACAAAATTGTCCTTGCGGCATGTTGTTTACACAACATATTATGTACAGACAATATGTTTGAACTAAATAATGAGTCGATTCCTCCTGAATCGGGTTTCAATTAGAAGAAATAGTTCTCGTACAGCTTTTCAGATTCGAGAAAACTTTAAGGACTATTTTACTTCTGATGCTGGTAGTGTAACCTGGCAACTAGATGCTGTTCAAATAGGTCACTTACAAAAGTAGTTTTTTTTTTTTTTTAATTTTTAACATATGTAAATAAAATATGTGTATATTAAGTAATATTAAAATGTAAAAGAGTCAAAATCACCAAGGTGGCAAATTCCAAATTCATTTTTATGATGAATATACCTAGAAGCTATAACTTTGATGATTAGCTTAAATGATCACTAAACTTGTGTTTAAACGATATCTACGATGGCAAAGTATAGCATTAATTACTTTTTATGTAATTTTGTTTTTAAAGTGAGCTGTCGCGGAACATTTCCTGGGAACGATTTTGTAAGGATTATAATAATATTAGAATATAAATGATGTCTTTATTTTTTAGCCTTTACAATAGCGGAAGCATGTAGTTAATCATAAAAAATTAAAAAGCTCCATGGTAAAATTATACAAAATCGTTTAGAAGTAAAATATCACCACGACTGAAGTTAAAATGCAATTTCTTTGTACTAAATTATCTAAATTAAACAATATCGCCGACTTACATGTATATTAATTAGCTGCAGGTATGTGAAGTCTGCCTTTTTTTAATACCACTCTTAAATATCAAAAATAATAGTGTATTATATGTGATTTAAGAGATGTTCCCCCCAGAAATGATGATGTGGTCATAGAATGATTTAGGAGTTCCCTGAATGATATATATATATATAAAATTTAGGTTTATGAGTTCAATAAGCGAAAATGTTTATGTTATACTTATTTATTTATTAGACATTTATTTTTAATAATAATGTGATCAGCTTAAATCACTTCTGAACAGTATTTTTACTGAACAATGGACACAGCCAAGTATGATTATTAATCATATTAAACTTCTTTATATTGATGGTAATAATTAAACCATCCAAACATGTATAAAATAATAAAGCTCTATAACTTTATATTAAACTTTTAACAAAAATAAGCTTAGCAAATTAATTAAACAAAAGAATATTAACAAAAAGAAACAAAAGTTAAAATTTTTTGTAAATATCAATATCAGTATCAAAGTAATAATACTCTCGGTCATTTTCTTTTTCCAGCAATAACGTTGGATGAAACTGCAACCTTCTAATTGTTATCTTGAATGTCTTATTTTCGCCTTTTACAGTTTTTTCTTCAATAACAGACTTCCATTGAGAAAAGGTCACAGAATCTGTATTATCAGTTGCCTGAATATTAAGCGTTGGATTTTTACATTTATTGCACATACTATTCACGGAGTCATAAGAAGTTATGTCACAACTATAATCTTCGATAGTTTTCTCTAAAGTTCCGTGATTAATCTGATGTAACTTTTTTAATTGATTGACTTTAAGTATATATAAACAAGTACGGTAAACGTATACATAACTGCTACTGTAACTTAATTATGCCACTGAAATTTACTGTAACAAAATATTACTGTCTGCATTATCAACGATGAAAATACTTTTTATTCAGTACACTGTATACTTATTTCGCAAATTCACTATTTGGTTATCGTCACACTATTCTTATAATTAGTAGTGAGTTTAAAAATCTTATATTCTTATAACGTAAACAATCGCGGAAAAATACAATGAAATGATAAGATACAGAAATATCATTGACACATCAAAAATACAACGTCTGATCGGGCGCGCTTTTCGGTAATTAATTCGCTCGTCAACAATAATAAAATGCCATCTGACGCCGGAAATATATGTAGTAGCTCCAGATCTGGCAAATTACGGCACTATAAAAACTAACGCGAAGTACATGATGTGACTTCAGTGTGAACACGACAAATCACAACACATTACAACTCCATGTAAAATTCGAGTACTACATTTTTCGTTATCATGTGTAAGCGCACACGACTTGACAACAGCCTAATCACGTGATATATTCGTTGTTTACTTCTTACATCGCGCATCGTTTAGCAACGGTAGAATTGAACACGGATTAGTGAAATATAGATACACCACCACTAAGTAATAACACAGTCTAATGATACTGAAATATTGATAGAATGTGACAGCAGTGTGAACACCATTATCACGCGTATGAGTTTATTATTTCCTCCAAGAAACAAACTCACGTGACGTGATAGCAATGTGTTCGTACCTTTACTGTCGCAAAATGACAAATATAATATCGTTGAAACGCGCATGCGCACTTTGTCTGAAACATTCAACTCACGTGAAGAATAAATGGATGTAAGTAAAACACACGTGCACCATGTTACTCCACGAAAGTCATGTAAATATTACACTAACTAAAAACTAAAATTATAGTTAGAGATCAGAAGGAATTAAATAAAAATGTAAACATCTTTATTAATTTGAACAATAATCAAAAAATTCATATAGAATAAAGAAATACTTCAACACAAAATCAATAATTATACGATACAATTTTATATATTTTCAATCAAATCATAAATAAGCATAGAGCATTAAAATAGAATAAGACAGTGTCGAAAACAAACGAGAAGAATAGGAAAATAAACAGTGGCGTAGCGTGAATTTCAGAACTGAGGAAGCGCCACAATCAAATATTTTTTTTACATAAAAATAAACATGCGTAAAATTCTGTTAAATACAGAACAGAAATAAAAATTATTCAAGAGGAACGAAATGTCTCATTTTTTTGTAAATTAATTTGATTTTCCAGTTTTTGTTTACGAAAGTGTCTATTACATCATCATGAAAAGATGGCGGCTTCCTAATGTTTGATAATAATTCTTTATCAATATTAAAAAAAGAGGCTAATGAAGATAGTCACTCTCGATCTTGTGTATTTCTTAAATACGTTTTATTCATTTCACTGCTGAGAACGATCTTTCAGCAGACGAAGTGGTTGCCGGAATTGTGATTATTAAATGACAAAGCTTGTATACACTTCTGGAAAAACATCTCTGTTAGATCTGAAGCGGTCAAGTATAAGATGCACCGCAGTGTGTCTTTATGTATGTTAGAATCTTTAAAGTACACTTTTTAAACATGCAAGATCGAAAAAGTTTCCGTAATTCTGTTTTAAATTTAGTCTTCTTCAAGAAAATTTTATTGAGAATTTGAAACATTTTTTGTATTTAAGAGATTTAAAAATTTTAATTTTGTTACACCATTGAACCTATTATTAGACATATTTGTTTGCATAACATCGATAATTTTTAAAAATATCCTTTTTTATGATAGCTTTCTATCTTTCCCAAAAACTGAATCAAGTCAAAGCCATTTGTATTCCATACATTTTTTTTCTTGCTCAAATAAAAGGCAAGACCGACAGAACAATTTTTTATCTTCTCACAACCGCATAACCATGGCATTGTTCTGTACAAATTTGTTTGAAAATGTCGGTTAAATATTTTACATACATAGAGAAGTTTGATAAATTATAGAAGGGAATATTTCACATACCTTTTGATTTTGTAATCGAATTTTCTAAACTAGGCGTTGGTTTATCATTTTGAATAATATTAATTTTTTCTTGAAAACTGAATGAACTAAAACGAATAGGTGAAAGTTTTTCAATAATACAATTGTATGTAGCCCCAATTTTGAAAGTGTTTGCATTTTAACAGACTGAAACATTAGTATTTGTGGCCATGATGAGCATTCATAGGAGCGTAATCGTGGACAATTTGGAGGACTTTTATAATATTTGCCAAGTTTTAATTAACTCGCCAGTACTCACTGCGTGAGATTTTTTCTCACAAGTCTGGATGAAATGGTGTTACCTAGGGTACACAAAGGCGGGAAAGTTGGGGCCTTGTATAGCTGGAAAGGAGAGTCACTGTTAGTCAAAGGACACCCTATAGTCAAAGTCAGTCACCTCTAGGCTTCGGAAGGAGGTATTTGTTTTCGTTAGTGCTGAGTTGTGAGAAAAACGCACACACGCGAATGCTCTAGTTTTAATTTTTTCGGTGCCTGTGAAACTTTTTCATAGGCATGTGGGGTATTGTTTTCTATGTAATTTCAGACGCTGAATCGATTGCAATTTATTATGATTTTTATGATTTTGTTAAATTAACGTGATAAAATAAAAATCAGAAGTGTAATAAGTTGATCATTTTAAAGTTAAAAAATTAATGTTGTATACGAATTAACATATTTCGATAAAGATTCTTCGAAGAAAAAGCTGAATAAAAGTCAGATCGTTAAGGTGTACAGTTTCAGACGATAAAAACCAAAGGACGTGAGTATATATGTATATCGCTTTTCGACTGTCGGAGAATAGAGTAGCGAATTTATCAAGATATTAGATAATTTTTCAGGCACTTCAAAGTATTAATGTGAACGGGAGATAGTAAAATTTATATTAATATATGTAAATAAATATTATTTTAGTTTTGTCGTTTTTTAGGTCAATTTATTTTTGAAGAATATAGGAATATTTCACGACTCGGCCATTCTCATATGACGGATCCAAACATAGACTATTGCGTTTCTAAGTATACCTCCCGATTCCAATTGAAAAAATTAACCAAAAATGGTCTTCAGAGCCTTAATTTTTGGAAGTTGGAGTGTAAAAGTAAAAGAAGAGAATGATGAATGAACGGACAGTTATTTTCAACCTGATTGTCCAAAAACTAGGTAGAGTTTACACAGAAATCCTATGTGAGAGAAAATCTCAAGCACGAGTACTGGCGTCCTGCTATGCCTAGAGAGTACTGGCGGGTTAAGATTTTATTCTTGTTTAATAAAATATTAAGCCTTTACAACTTATACATTTTATTTTTCCTATAACTCATATCCTCTTTCTATCACCCCCCCCCCACACACACACTCATCGGCTGGCGACGCGCTTGTTTGTGGTGGAAATAAGATAAACGAGCCAGTATAGCTTCTACTGCAGACTGAATAGTGCGACCGATCATCGCTTCCAGTTCCGCTGTTAGTAAACGACAGCATGTAAAAAACAATCCAATGGAAATGTACTGCAAATACCGTACTACCCATGGTTGTACACACATACACTAGCACGCATAAAAATCGCGCTGTTGATCAATGGACGTGACTGTAAAGCAATTTGACTCAGCGCTTCCAGACTGAACATGCGCGCGCATTTTTTCTTCACTCTCAGTACACATTACTCTGGAATCGCATGGATCAAAATTCACGCAAATAATGTGATCTTGAAGTGACACAGACTGGTGCTTCGAAACTGAATATGCGTGTGCAACCTTTTTCTATCTTCGGTATGCAGCAGATCGTTTAGAGACTACTCTAGGCAGTAGTAATGAAAACTAGTAAATGTAGCCATTTCTGTTACTCGCGCTTGTAGAAGCTCTTTCATCTGGCACTGCTTTTTTTTAGTAATTTTTAATTTTGACACTTAAATTCAGCAAGTTAATTAATTCTCTTTCTGAGGCTTTTATTCTTTTCGCAAATACTAAAAAACAATTTCGTACTAATTTATTAGGGGAAGCGGCGCTTCCATCGCTTCCATTGACGTTACGCCCCTAGATATAACATATAGCACCAAAGAAAGAGGTAAAATGTAAATACATTCACTCTATATTATCATGGGACTGATAATATTTAATATAATTCAATAGAACAATTTCACTATTGATCAGTTAAATGATTTCCAGTTTTCATTTGAATATCATTTCAGGATTTTTAATAATTGCAAAAGGACCAGAAACTGAAAAAGAAAGGAATAAAACGAAGAAATAAACAAAACATAAGAAAAAGAAAAAAACGAAAAAAAAAGTAAATCAAAAAACGCAAATAAGCGCCAGACATAAAGGAAGTTTAAGAGCTACAATAAAAACTTCTATCCTGTTTGGTTATACTACAGATTTCCTCGATGGCATGGGTTTTATAAAGACTGTTAATCTACGAAAATGATACTACAAAAATTAATTTAAAAGATAAAGGATGTAAATGAAAACCTATAAGATATAATACAAATTGAAGGTTCGTTTGGTTGTGAGAAGCGCAAGATTCCATAGTGTATTATATAGTTTATTGATTACATATTAAACTATCTCTTCATTCTATGTGAATTCTTTAATTTAAAAAGTTAATGAATAGATTTAAATTTTGAGGTATTTCCTTCTTATTTCTAATTCAACATTTTCATTATTTGCATAACTGTTTAAATTTTTATAGATACAATCAAAATTTTTTGTAAGTAATAAGTAAATATTAAATATTTATTGATTGTATTTGTTGTTTCATCACTTCTTTTTTGTACTTTTAATATTAAATTACCATTATATAAAATAATAATATAACCGAATGAAATAAACTAAAATGCCTCTAAGATCTTTGAACGATTTCTTAAAAACATTTTCCAGTAAAATATTTGATACTCCCAAAGATTTATAGTCATGCAAAAAAATAGGTTTAGTCATAACAAACCAATATAAACGTTTAAGGCAAAAATACACTGCTGTAAAGGTATGTGAGCTCACATGTTAACAAAATATCCATATAAATTAGATCTTCTTTCTTATATGATTTTAAATTTTGGTTGAGGTATTTAATCGATTTAGATTCATATTATTTCACTGTAGATTTATAGTAGTGATATTTTTAGTCTTAATTGACTGTTTCAAAATAGTTTGTTTACTTTTTTACTTGAATTATGTACATAGTTTTTATCTGAAATGGATGAGTACTTAATAGAAAACGTTTAAAAATATCTTATTTTATAAAATCAGAAATGAATAGATTATAATGATCGAAGTTTACAGCAAACAATGTGACAATAGAAAATGAATTACAAATACCTGGTATTAATATACATACAACGTAATATTTAAAAATTTATTATTTGATTAACAATATACTTTTATTAATTTATTACTTAATTTACTCTTCATCCATTTAGTGTATGATTATATAAAATCGCATACTTTGCAGTTGAATGAATAAACTGTGTGGTGGTGGTGATGATGAAATATAGATAAAGTAAGATTGTAGTGTGGTCGTAGCGTGACATCTACGAGTTCATGTAATGTAACAGCAATGTGTTTCTAGCAGAGCTTGAAAAGCTAAAAAGAAATTTTATCCATTTTACAATGCTGTACGTTTATTTCACAAATAATAGACTAAAAAAATGCATGAGCGAATGAATTCGCAAAATCAACGTACAGCGTTGCCAAATAGATCAAATTTTCATCTGGCTCCTCAAGTTTTGATTTCTACCATACCTTTAATGAAATCCAAAAAAATTACGCTTTCGACTTTTTTTATCGATAAATATCGATTCCAGTGTGAACTGTGTAACTCATTTCAAAAGTCAAATAAATTAATTTCGGAAGTGGATGTTAACATAAGTTGGTTGAAAATTATTGTTTTGTGTTTGTTTATAAACAAGGGCTATATTATTTTTAAATATGTCTACCATAATTGAAAAAATTGCTCAAATAGAAAGCGAAATGGCCAGAACGCAGAAAAATAAAGCAACTGCTGGGCATTTAGGTTTATTGAAAGCACGACTTGCTAAATTAAGGCGAGAACTTATTACACCAAAAGGCGGAGGAGGTTCAGCTGGCGAAGGATTCGACGTAGCTAAAACAGGTGATGCTAGAATAGGTTTCGTTGGTTTTCCTTCTGTTGGTAAGTCAACATTGTTAACTACGTTAGCCGGTGTTTATTCAGAAGTTGCTGCTTACGAATTTACAACATTAACCACGGTACCGGGTTGTATTAAATATAAAGGTGCAAAAATACAATTATTAGATTTACCAGGTATTATCGAAGGCGCAAAGGATGGTAAAGGAAGAGGTCGCCAAGTTATAGCCGTTGCTCGTACCTGTTCACTTATATTTATAATTTTAGATGCATTGAAACCTCTTCAGCATAAAAGGCTTATCGAGTACGAGTTAGAAGGTTTCGGCATTCGTTTAAATAAGGAACCTCCGAATATTAAAATACGTAAAAAAGATAAAGGCGGTATAACGATGCAAACGTCTGTAAATCAAAGTGAACTAGATCTATCAACGATAAAAACAATTTTATCCGAATACAAAATAAATAATGCGGATGTTGTTTTACGTAGCGATGCCAATTCGGATGAATTAATCGATGCGATAGAGGGAAATCGAATTTACATACCTTGCATTTACGTACTAAACAAAATAGATCAAATCAGCGTCGAAGAACTTGATATTCTTTACAAAATTCCGCACTGCGTACCAATTAGCGCTCACCACAAATGGAATTTAGATGACTTACTAGAAATGATGTGGCAGTATTTAGATTTTACTAGAATATATACTAAACCAAAAGGTCAGTTACCTGACTATGACACACCGATAGTTTTACCATCAAATAAAAGAACCGTGGAAGACTTTTGTAATAAGCTGCATCGTACCATAGCGAAAGAATTTAAGTATGCTTTAGTATGGGGATCATCAGTGAAACATCAACCTCAAAAAGTTGGTATAGAGCATGTATTGAATGATGAAGATGTTGTACAAATTGTTAAAAAAATATAATTTTTATAAAAATACTTTAATTTTTTAAATGACAAAATTTATAACTAAGATTTTATATACCGCTGTGTTGATTGAAGTTAAATACTTTATCTGTTGATTAAGTAAACTTGAAGGTGAATAATTTGCTAGATAAAAAAATGTTACATCACACGTATTTATATAATATATACGATACTCATGTTTTTGTAATTTAAAAAAAAAAAAAAAAAATCGTGGAATGATAATTGATTTATATTAATGAAAAAAAAAATATATATCGATTATAAGACATTTAATGTTTCCTAAAAATACCATTGTTTTCAGTTTTCAGTATTTTTGCATCGGATTTACTTTTAATTTTGTATATTCTTTTTTATAATAATGGAAAAAGAGTACTTGAAAACTGGTCACACAATTACCATGCAGTGAAAATACTTCCTTTTTTTTTTTGAAATTACTAATTTATAGTTTTTGAATATTGTGCAAATTTTTTTATGTATATAATAAACGGTAAATGTCTTTTTACAATATGTAAAAAGCTGTTTGAATCGTTTATTAAAGATTTTCTTTGTAACCGCTTTTATCAAATTCTAATTGTATTTGTTTCATTATATTTGTCGAATACAATTTTTAGTACGCGACTAAATTGAATTATAAACATTGGAAAACGTTAATTTCAATTTTTTTATTTCCTAAATGCAGGACTTTTAATGTATTTTTAATGCTGCAAAATGCATACGATTCTATATTATTGTTTTTATAACGTTAAAAATAAAAGAAATTAGTGTTTTAATTGTACTTCCGTTTATTATAGTAATATCTGTCACTACAAAGAACTACATTTTAAAGTAAATTAAATATACTTGAGTCAGTAAAAAAGGCATTACTATTATTTTTATAGCTTGATAGACAGAATCGTTATATCAGAGAGGGATGATAAAGTTTCATTATATTAACATATAAATTCGTTTAAAACTTTTTACGAAAAAAAGTAACATTAGTGAAAGTGAGTTTAATTAATTACATACGGAGTATCATTTTTATCGCTAACTGTCTTTTTTATTAACTTAAACGCTTATAAAAATGAATCTTCTTTTGATTGTTACTAAACGTTTTTGTGTTCAAAGAGTTTTGCAATTTACTGGAATAAATGATACCCAGTAGACATCAAAAACGATAAATATGAAAGCTAAGACAAAACGTTTCATTAGCGGTGAAACAGTTTTTAAAAATACATCAATAAAAATTTTTACAATTTTTCTACATTGAAATTGTACACTGTAGTCTAAAATAGGAAAAAAACACAAAAAACATCGATTAGCAGTGATTCATTAATATTAATCCTTTTTTGTACTTATTTTATTTCAATTCAGTTTTTTTAAATAAGTTCAGTCTTTTAATCAGCTGATTTAGCAATAAATTATTAATTTTATTTATTTACATACAGTATATTCTTATTAGGAACTTTATACGAAAGTTTGTCATTAATTTGTAAAGAAGTTAAAAAAGTTTTACTTTATTTCTAACAAATTCAGTAATTCCGCCGACAAAAAAAAAAAAAAAAAAAAAAAAAAGAGAATACAAGTTGAATGTAAAATAAGAAAATTTATTAAAAATTCAGAAATCAAGCATTGTTTTACAATTAATTCAATTTATCACAATTACTACTCCAAAACATCTTGATATTGTTGCGGTTTTGTGTAATCGAGGATAAGTTTAAAAGTTGTTTTCAAGAGCATAAATGTAATTTTATATTTAGTAGAATTATTGATAAGGAAGTGTTAACAGTATTGATCAAGTGCTTTAAAAAGTATTTAAACAATTCAAATAAGTTCTTTGAAGAATCTTCAAATATTCTTCCAGTAAAAATATAAAATTTTGGCTTCAAATAACTGTTTACATTTTTTCAAAAGCTTAAAAACTAAAGTAGTGTAAAGGGGCTTAGCTTTTTTTGGCAAATGTTATTAGCAGCCCCGGAAAAATCAAAGTAAGTAAAATAATTTATAATAAAAGTATTTACGTTCCAAGCACAAAATAATAAATCGTTTAAAAAAAAAACACACTTAAACACAAATGTACAAAAAAAGGCTCCCTGCACTGAAAAAAAATTGGTATAGAATAATGATTAGTGCTAATCTTTCAATATATAGCGCGCGCTTTATATGTTACAGTATGAAAAGGAAATGAAAAACTATAACCAAATTTAAAGTATATACGATCTGTATGGACAAAAATCATATTTAACCTACATATATACAAATAAAATTACAGTATCCATTTCCTTTTGAATTCAGTAGTACGAATTTCTTTTATTTCGTAGGTTCAAACATATTACATCTTTTCTGTCAATGTATGTGACTTCATTTTTTACATAAAAAAAAAATAAACCATTTTAAATAAAATTTAATACAACTTCTATGTTCTAGAAGTTTTGGAATGCTTTTCACCTAAATATTAGAACAGCATTTAAAAAAAGTAATGTAGACAGAATTCGGATTATAAATGGTTTTAATTTTGCTTATTTAATATTTACCCATTATAAATTATGTTAATATATCATGCATCAGTTTTATTTATTATTATTATTATTATTTCTAACAATTGAATAAAATATGCAATTCGTTAAGAAATTTTTGTCGAAGCGTGAGTTTAAAACTATTAGAAATAAATTTAAAATTCACAAAAATACACTACACAAGTAAATTCACAACACATTTATTTCATACTTTAAAATAATTTTAAAAATAAACTTATTAATATAACAAGGATATTGTTTTAATGGTAATAAAGTTGAGTAAATTAAAATGAGGGGCCTTTTTAAAAACTAGTAAATATTGAAAATCTATAATACATTAAGGAAAATGTCTATATTGTAAGTTTTTGCAACACTGAAAAATCGCGAAACCAATTTTGAGATTTTTTGACCAGCAAATGTGATCCATAATCTCAAAAGTTATATAAGCAATGTTTTATAGTTCGATTTTAAACAGGATCTGAGCAGATTATTTGAAAATTTTCTCATTTTCTTATTTATTAATTTGAGTTTTATGTGTATGTCTCTGTTTCTTTAATTTTAATTTTAATATTAGTTTTAAAAATAAACATTTAATGAAGTTATTATATAAATGTATTACAAAGTTTACTGATTCAAAACGTATGAAAACATTTTAAACTTAATAATAGAATGTAGCGTATTTCATAATTCCGAAGGAAAAAATAATCTTTATTCACGAGTGAAATTTCGGTTCATAATATAGTTTTTAGCAAAGCCGCTGAGGATACCAGAATTGAATAAATAAAAATTAAACGAATAAATGTAAGTTAAAATATAAATTTATAATTTATTATGTTGTTTGAACAGTGGGGTAGACGAACATCATTAACTAGACAATAAGTTATCGTTTAAGACTAATTCCGAAATATGTTTACCATTAGTATAAGCAAAAAAATGATCAATCTCTAACACATATGTACATGGCCAGTGCTTTAATTTTCACGTGAAAGAATGTGTTAAAAATTAATATTCTCACATATAAAAAAATGATTTATTTAGATTATTAATAGAAACAAAAGTTTTTATTTACATGTAAAATTTAATTTCTTCGTGAATGATCTTTAGATACATTTATACAGCTGTTCCACGTTCCAAATTCTGTTTGATTTCAACAGTATGTTCTCCATAAAACCGCTCAAGTTTCTGGTTAAATCTCATATTTCTTTCATTTATGTAGTCAATATCCGCATCGTCGTTATAAGTACGTCTACGACTATACTTTTCACGTTTTGAAATTCTAAGAAAAAAAATTTACAGAGTGATTAAGTAAAATTAAACAACATTATTGAGCTGAACTCGTCCTACTCCAGCTATGCTTCACTTTTACATCTTGTTTGTCGCGTGCAGTCCTTAAAAATTACTGAATAAAATTAACCCAAATTATTGAATAATAAAATAACTATTAGTGATAGGTTTATGTAAAAAATAATTATAATCGCGATTATTTTTATGCGGGTTGATGGAGTCCTAATCGTTACACGTATAGACAAGCAAATATAATTATTACTTAGTATACTTCCTAATTACTTTTTAATTACGCTGTTGTTTTTTAAATTAATTATGGATTGTAATATAAATTATAAAATTGAAATTATTTAATATGTACATTACAAATATTCTATTATACAACATAAAAAATTATATTTACAGAAGATGTTTACACTTTTAAATAATTTAAATGGCTAGCAAAGGATTTTGATGTAAATAATGTTTTGAATTACACGATTAAATCAGATTAATTTAGTTTTGTTGAAATAAAAACAAACTATAATAGAATATATTATTTGGTAAGTGTTTCAGTTTATTAACAATATAATTGGGAATTTTAAAAATGTCCGCAGACACTATTAAACTTTATCTTAATTTTAATTTGATTAAAATGAAAATTTTGCATTAAAATAATTTTAAAGTAAAATAAAATATTTTTCAATATTTAATTTTATTATTATTAATTAATTTTGAAGTTACGTATCCTACAATTTTATACTGAAAGGGATGCAAAATTAATAAGTTTATTGTAAACATAGTTACTCTTTCGAATGGAACTTTTTACGAATATCTAAATTGAAACTGTACTTCTATGCAAATGGTATGCTTTTCAGAACATTATTTAATTCTCTGCGATGAAGTCTCAAAAATAAACTAGAAACTTATGATGCTAGTTCATATGGGGGTTACATCAAGCTAATCCTTCATTGCAAATTGAACCACTTGGCGATCTATTTATTTACTTTTTTAGACATGGCATAGCTCCAACCCGTAAAATATCGAGTATTCTATATGGCTGCTGACAGCCTAGCAGTAGTCCATTCATGACAGATTAGTAATGTAATGAAGTCAAAACAATTTTTATATTTAAAATCATAATGCGACAAAATGCAAATGATTAAGCAGTTTTCCATAGCATTGCATCGTATTGTTGAGAAAACAAAAACAGAAAATGATTACAATTTAATTGCAATACATTTTGAAAGATAAAATATCCATTTATTGCTAGATTTTAAAATGGAATATGATTGAAAGCCACTAGTTAAGAAATTGCAGCATACAACACAGAGAAACTTTTTGACCTTAATGTTTCCATAGTGGTGCTTGAATACTGAATATAAAATAACTTGATTCGACTTCTATTGGTTACAGTTAACTGTATTGATTGTCATGGTGTTAGAGACTTTTTCGAAGATATCCCTAACCGGGCTCTTACGGACAATGTTTAACTGTGTTTGTTGCTATGGTGTTTGAATCTTGATCATCAGCTAACTTGACCAGACACCTACGGGCTCCGCTTAATTGCACTGATTACCACGATGTTAATGCCTTTTCTACTACATGCTACCTGGAATCGTAACAGATATGCTTGACCGCATTTCCTGTCTTGATATACACTCGTATTCAATTCAAACATTCTTAACCAGATTCTGAGTGGCAATCAATCGCACTTGCTGTAATAATACTTAATTATTCCTCTTTTTTCTTTTCTTTTTAAATATTTCTTTCATTAACTTAATGAATGCTATTTAACTGTACTCATGCTATGCTGTCTGCTACCTTCTCTTCAAAAAAAAAACGTATTACCTATTTTTTTTATTCTATGCATCATTTTGATTATTCCTTTTACTTACTGATTTGCTGCAGTTTTCAATAAGAATTAAAAATATTGTTAAAAAATCTTATTGTAGGGATTTGGAAAATTTCACATGTTTATAGGTATTAAAATATTAAATATTATGCGCTAGTAGAGTCGAGGATCAGATATGGAATTCAGGCATAATGATGAGAAAAGCATACTGGGGGAAAATAAATAAACTGCAAATTAAATGCTTGAAATTAATAGGAAATCATAAAGGGGAAACCAATAGTGAAATAATTAAAAAAGAAAACGTAATGAGCATAAGAGGAATGTACTTATTACTGAAAATATGGGAGTACATATCAGCAGAAAAGAAAATTGAATTGGAGGAAAGAATAAACACAGAATACGAGTTGAGGGAAAAACTTTCGTACCAACTGCCGTTAGCAAGAACAAAGATGGGGGAGCAAGCGGATAAATATATTATAACTCAGATATTGAATAAAATACCCAAAGAAATAATAGAGGAGGAAAAAATAGGGGAAAGAAAAAGGAAAATAAAGGAATTACTTTAGGAAGAAAATATAAAAAAAATAATAAACATAAAATAAAATGACAAGACGCAACAAAAAAACTGAAAAAACCCCCCCAAAAAACATTGAATATAAAAGATAGAAATAGATTATTAAGTATTTGATAAGTAAAAAGATAGATTAAGATTAATAAATATTACACGATTATGTATATGTATAAGTTAATTTAAGATGGTAAAGTATTCAATAGGATAATTCGTCGACAAGAGTTTTAGCTTGACTAAAGTTTTGTATGTAAAAAATAATAAATACATATTAAAAAAAAACCTAAAAAGTGTATACAGAACGAAATAAATGTCTTTCTGAAATAATACTTACTGTTTTTGTAAATCTTGTACCATGTTATCGATTCCATCTTTACTATCTTTATGTAAACCATGCAATATTGTATGTTTATCATTATAAAATGCTGGGCCTAATTTTTGTTTTTGATGCTCATACTGCTCCATATTCGGTTTAATTTGTTTGACTAAACGATTATATTGTCTGATAGTAGCTTGTTCATAATCAGAAAATCCACTATCGGAATTTTTCTTTTTTTTCATTTTGTTAAATCTTTCGGCTTCTGCTGCAGTCACATTTAAATATTTAATACGATCATAATCTTCACCCTGTATAAAAAATTCGCAGACCCAATGAACTTTTAATTAATAGTTGAAACATAAAACAATAAGAATTATACTATTAACCAAATTAATAATCACAAATGGTGAACTTTTATATTTAATTTATATACTCTTAATGTATATGGTTACTATACTCTAATAAATCTTATAGATGCGATTTTATCGCTATTTTTTTTTTTCTTGTTTGGGTTTAACTTTATCGCTAATTATAATTAATTAATATATACCCTTTGTATAGCAAGTTCTCGTTCTTTTTCATCGTTAAGTAACCATTCCGCTTTTCTTTTGCGTGCTTCCCAGTTGGCAGGCAACTTATTTCTTTTGTCTTCTTCTAAAACTTCTTTATGGTTTAATTTGCGAGCTTCATTCTAATAATATTTTTAATGCTTTATTACCATTGAAAATATTTTACTTAATCATACACATACATCTAACAAAAGATTAAATAAAAATAAACTTAATGATTAATTCAAATTCTTAGAAAAATTTTCGGACAAAATATATCATTAATTAAAAATAGAATACAACATTATAAGTAAACCGTTCACTGTTTTCATAATGGTTTCATTTTATTCCTAGAACGGTCAATTTAGCTCAAAAATTTTTGTAGTGAATATTTATTAATCTTTCTATTGATTTTTCAATAAACAAAAGGAATGTAAACACAACTTGAAAAAAAAATTTATTAAGTGAATATTTGTTAAGACACTGATTTCAATTTTTCGAAATATACTTCAAGAAATAAAACGTAGCAAGATGAAAATCGTACATCTCAATAATTTTATCAGTAAAACTAAGCTTATTTTTGAAATGTATTGAATTCGTGAAAAATTAATCGTGTTTAAAATTAATTTCATTTACAGAAAAAAAAAATATATACATATATTTGACAATAACTAAAATAATCACAAATACACGATGAAAATAAGAAAAATAAAAATAATTTGAAATTATAAAACAGTAAATTTCTTTTATGTATAATTTAATTGTAAATGGACATTATTTAACTTCTACCGATGTAGTATTCGATCGCTTAATACATACCGATTATAGGAAAACAATTTCTTTTATAACTAAATTAGATTTAACAAAAAAAAAAAAAAAACAGGTCAGTTTACTCCGTTTTATTCAAACAAGAATTATTTATTTACTTACTCGTTTCATATGTAGATCACGTAATCGTTTCAACCGATCACTATATTTATCTTGAGCACTCTTTTCTTGAGAAATTTCTGTGTCTGCCATATTGATTTATACTGTATAATTATTAATAATTACGGAATAAAAATGTATATTAACTTCAACAAAACCGTAAGATTCTTTAAACGACGTACTAATCTGATAATCTTAACAATAGTTTTGTTGCATTTTCGATAAATAAATAGTATCGATAACAACAAGCAATAATTATAATTATCGATAGTATCCTATATTCTTTTTGATAGATATTGACTAGTTCTGTTTTTAAAATGTTGCTAAACTTACCGGTAGTAGGTGCATTTAACTTTTTAGTTACATTGTTTGTTGTAACTTGTAAATAATAATGCAATAAAGTTTAAGAATTGATTCGTTTTTTTATGCACTAAAATTAAGTTAGACTCATGATTATTGTCCTAACACTGAAATTAATGTTAATTATAAAATGATTAACTTACAGTTACCGACCGAAAATTGTACGTATTTTTATATATTTAAATTACACGTATAAATTGTTTGTTTAACAGTAAATGTTTTAAATATTTAAAAAAAAGATATTTTATAATGAATTTCCATTGTTTTTAAAAACATATTAACACAACAGTATTGATATTTGCAGGGAATCTACAGGTTTTGAAACACCCTTTCAATATATATAAGCTGTGTAATGTTTTTAAAGAAGATTTTGTCAAAGGACTTGAAGAAGAACTTTCAAAATTACCGTTTCGTCTAAATATTGACGATTTGTTTTCTATTAAACAAACGCAAGACTTGTACGGCTTAAAATATAAATCGAAGTATCCGTTTTTAAGTAGGTTCATTGAGTTTTTGAATAATATTCGAAAATTTTTAATGAACTTGTTTTCCATTACTCTGAAAGACGAAATATCGGTATCTGGATCTAGGTATGATATTGGTGGTATGTTTAAATATATGTACAGACTTTTTGTAATATGCCTTTTTTTTTTTTCTAAGTAACGAT
This sequence comes from Icerya purchasi, assembly GCA_039619475.1. Taxonomy (NCBI): domain Eukaryota; kingdom Metazoa; phylum Arthropoda; class Insecta; order Hemiptera; family Monophlebidae; genus Icerya; species Icerya purchasi. The sequence goes on from CM077115.1 coordinate 97,867,957, forward strand.
ATGTTTCGTAGTAAAAAATTGATTTTTTAGGATTATGAATATACCCTGTATTTACAATATTAAATGGGTACGGCAATCGAAAGTATCGAAAAAATAAATACGATTATTTTATTTGTTAGTTAGATATATGTAATTTTTTTTTCTTTTTTTCAGATTTTTTATTATGTCATGACGATAAATTAGAAGACAGAGCAGTAGCATTTATCTTCTACTTGAACGATAATTGGAACAGTAGTTGGGGTGGATCGTTAGATTTATTTGATAAAGACGGTAATTAAATTATAATTCGTTTCTCCAAATGTTAAATTTAAGCATGCTATATTATAGTTTATTAACTGTTTAAAGAAAAAATAATTTATTTAATTAAATTGATTAAATGCCAATTTAATTTCTCCACTGATAGCGCATAGAAACAAAATCGATTTTTTTTTTTGGCACATGTAACAAAATATGTTATCCTAAAACAACTTTTTACGCTGAATTCAAATATGTAATTCGTTTTTTTCTATCACCCACCGTTTTTTTGTGACATGCAGGTAGAATTTGAAAGAAAAATTACAAATTTAAATGAATGATTGGCATTTCAGCTTACCTAAAAAGTAGAAGTTAATGATTTTCTTCTGTATTTGGTATCTGGAACATTCTTGTTTAGCGTCCAACAGTAATCTGCATTTCAATTACTGCTATTTGCTGATGGAAGTATTCCCCTTGCTCATCACTGACGGCGCTGAGATTGTCCGGAAAGAAATCCAAATGTTAATCCAAAAAATGAATTTTCAAGGACATATTACACCCTATTCGTTTGTACGATTGCAATAATTCATTTACAACGTGGAAGTAATTTGGTGATTTATTATTTCCTAAAATGTTTTCTACAGCGTTCGTAAATGTGTCCTACGTTGACTTCTCCACCTGGGTCAATAGTTTACGGAATTGTTCCTCTTTAATCCTTTAATAAAATTTCTTATTTGGGGCCCTGGAAAATTGCCTACCTTGATTTTAGCGTCGCTGATACGACAGAATTTGTATTTTAAATAACGGAAGCCAGCACCATTTTTTATCCATCGCCTTGACAAAGTTTTTAAATAGCCCTAATTTGATATGAAGTGGAAGCAAAAGAATAATTTCGTTGTTAACCAGTGGAACATTACATGTATTTTTCTGTCCAGGCAAAGGTGATTCACGTTTAGGTCATTCCTTTAAGTAATGATTTCCCTTATCCCTGCTGTCTCATTCGCATAAAAAACAACAAAATTTTGTGTAGCCTGGTTGCAAAACCGTTAATAACGCAACCACTTTTAAATCGTGACATATTTTCCAACGGTATCGGTTATGCTAAATTTTTTCTAACGATATTTTCATACTGTCATATGTTTTTTTCATATCTGTTGCATATGCGCCAATGGAACAAAAGATAATTTGTTACCATTATGCAACAGAATAGCTTTTAAGCTAATTTTTTGACGAATCAATGAATAGTCTCCACTCGGTAGGGTTATGTTCATGATTAAGTGCATCCATAGCAGCACAAATATTGTTACAGTACACTAAACTATTTTTATCGGAATAAATATCTTGAAACTCTTCTTGACGATTGCGAAAGAAACATATTTTAGTGTCAGCATGAAGTAGATTCCAACCTTTCATCCTAGAATCCAAGAGCTCAGCTTGTTTCTTTGAAAGGTTTAAATCTCGCACAAGTTCGTTCAGTTCGCCTTGAGTTACCAAATGAGGCTCACGCGAAGTAGAATCAGTGCTATAAGTCGGATCATGAGGTTGTGCATCAGTAGTTATGTCATATTCCGATTCATCTTCTATCGTCACATGTGCGGGCGGTTGCGGTACAGGTAAGTATGAGACACTGGCCTTATAGCAGCCAGTCAGTTCGGGTAATGCACTATGTTTTTAGATTTAGCACTAATTCTTTTTCTTAGTTAAACAGAAATAACAGTCTGACAAGTGGTTTTGAGGTTCACGCCAGACGATAGGTATGGCAAAACTCATGTGACGCTTACCCTTAGCCTAGTCTGTTAGACGTTTAACACAGATTGAGCAGCAAGTATAAGGAGTCCAGTTCTTATTTTGATCCCCAACTTTACAACGGAAATAAAGTTCATAACATTTTCTAACAAGTGGAGTCAAACTTAGTCGTTGTTCTTTAAAGTTAATTCACCACACACATAACTAGTTATTCGGATCATTTACGCACTTCCTAGGCATAATTATAAATGAATACAGCCCACTTGACAAGGAAATCACAAGACGGAATGAAGTTACCGAACGTGCACACCGCACAGAGAACGATTAAGCAGTACTGACGTGTGACTAAATATTGCCACGATTGCTCTGTGCGATTACCCATGCAATAAATAAATCATCATGTATGATTAATCATGTAACAGCCACTTACTTAACATTGATATGCTTATATGTCTACTTAAGGTAAATATTTCTCCTGGTCAGTTATCTAATATAAAGATAATTAATAGTTCTATATGTAGTATATATGTAAAGTGTTGCGTTAGCAGTACATTAAAAATGCCATTACACAAAAACTGTGAGTGATAGAAAAATTCTGAATGCATATTTGAATTCTGCGCAATGAGTTCCAATAGGAACATAGTAAAACATCCTTGTGCCAAGATTTTGTTTCTATATGTAGGTTAAGGTTGTAACGACCTTAAATTTTCATAATACAAAACTGTTACGAAGTTTGTACGTATTCATGCTATGGTTTTGTGTCATTCCAGTATCTTAGTGTTTAGGTAAAATAGTAATGGAATTAAAACCTCGAAATCCTAGAATCTCATGTTTACATAGACCAGTTGTTTTATTAAATGATTTCGCTAACATTGTCAGAAACATTCCGTTGAATCGATTATTACGGGTTTTGCCTTGTGATGATCGTCAGTACGGTTATCTATAACCAAATTAGTTGTTAAATTGTTGGTTCCAATAACATTTGATTAAATAAGAAAATCGCAACCGTTTTACTGACTTTAGATGTAAAAGGTGCTTTCCACAATTGTTTGCAGCTTATTTTGATCAATAAAATTAAACTCTTGTAGTCGATCATCTTAGAATTAAATCGATTATTAGACAACATCTGGACATTAGAACTATTTATTTTATTTACAATAGTACAACATATATTCGAAATTCCAAGTTGCCACATTGCGTATTTCCAAATAGACATTTAGCTGCTATGAAAATTCGAGATTTAAAAACGAAATAATTAAAATGCATATCGATCAGAATTCGAGTACAGCTGGTAGATTAGTTTCATTTGAAATATACAAAATAATCAAACTAAAACACGAATATTAATTTTCGTGCATATGGAAGAATCAAAAATTATTTGTATCGACTTTGACTATCGGACACTGATTTTGTGCTCGCGGAAGTGCGATAGAACGACTGTAGTAAATGAAAATTACTGTTTGAAGATATTAACTATATTCGTTTCAATCTCGGAGGTTTATCTGAATTTCTAACACGGTGATCATTGTAATAGCTTCCAATGTATTCAAATGCTGAAGATTAACTTCATTTATTTTATTTTTAGAAGTTTATTTTTGTTTTTGTTTTATTTCATTATTCAGTTATGGTTTGTTTTTATTTATTAATGCAATACCACGAGGTATTAATGAAGTAGTCGTGTGGTTTATTTTATTTATTGACCACAAAAAAAAAAAAAAAAAAAAAAAGAAGAGAGTGTAACGGTACTAATAAATTTATGTGGTATCTAGTTTTAATTTATGTATGTAATTGAAATTTTCTTTTTTTTATTTTACACGATTGTTAGGAAAAATATGAACATACGAATAATTCCGTTTACAATGCGCACTAATTTTTTGAGAGTTTAATTTTATTATTATTATTATCGTGCCCGAGACGCCTTGAGGACTAATATAAAATAAAATAAAGTTAACTGATATCAGACCTTCAATATTTATGGGGATCGTCGTCAGGTTTGGCCCTAAAAAGGGCCTTTTCCAAGTTGAATCTATTTCCAACTTTCTTTTTGGACGTGTCTCGGTGGTGGTAGGATTGGTCAGCATTATTAGTTTAAAATTGTTCGCGAAGTTCTTCAATAACTTTTCCATATTTACCTTGCTTGTAAATTCGCTTGATTTTAAATCGTTGTCCAGAGGAACTACGTGGAGGTTCCTGCTTTGCCACCGAAAGGCTAATGATATTGTTTTCAGTTGAACTAATAAATTAGAATAAAACAATTGCCGTTTATTATTAAATAATTATTCCGTAATTGTTTCGATTTTTTAATTATTATTTATTATTTTTATGTTTACTTTCAAATGACGGAAAGAACTCTATGGACAACCATCTGATATTGTTTATCGTGTATATCCAGAATTCAATACACTATTGTTTTTTAAGGTTGGAGATGATACATTTCATCAGGTACGATGAAATTTGTATACTTATATTTACCGTTGTAAATTGTAAGATTTATTAATGATACGAAACATAGTGCGTAATAATAATTGGTAATAAATATTTAGGTAGCTGAAGTATTAGCCGATGTTTCACGATTGACTATTAATGGTTGGTTTCACTATTCTCACATTATTCCACTTGAACCGATATTGCTGCCGGATATACAATTAACATTTCGAAGTCCCATATCATTATCGGTAATAATACAATAAATGTGTAATCCTTAACTAAAATTTTTGCAATATTATATACAAATCTCAAAAACTTGTCCGATTATAAACTGGTGTGATGTTAATATAAAACAAAATTACCTCGAACAGTCGTGGGAGGAGGGAAGAGGTTTAAAATTTTTAAACTAAAATTTGTTGAATTATCGAACAAAAAATTAGCAATTTTTCATAGTATACTGTACATGGAAAACGAGGAATATATCATTCGTCTGCTTTCGATGGAAGGAAACCACGTATTATAATTATATTCACAGTTAACTCTATTGAAATAGTATAGTACTCTATCCATCATCAGAATTTAAAACACAATGCAAAGTAAATGAAAAAACTGCGCTCTTAGTTAGTCCACATAACAAATAACGAATCATCGTAAGCGAAACTGGTTAATAGAAGCAGCTTTCATTTTAATCCGACTAATTATTGGCTCCCAGCTGGAATCAATTGAAAGTTTTAAATTTTTCGATCTTTATCGTTTTTTTTTTTTTTTATAGAACATTAACTCTAGTTCTTAACTGTAGTTAACATTTTAGAGATATTGACTGTAACATTATATTGGGTAGAAGCGATAATGTAAAGGTACCGTATACTTCAGTGTGTTTCGGAAACTAACAAATACTGCATAAAGGTTCGCATCATTAATTCAAAAATACGGTGTTATTAAATACTTGGTAAAATGGCGAAAAAAATTGGAAAAAGTGGTGTCGATATTAAAAATATTATACGATAAAAAATAGCTATAAAAAAAAAAAAAAGAAAAAGCAAATAAAAGAGTACTGCATTACTATGACGTTGTTTATCAAAAGTGCGACAGATAAAATCAGTTGGATTTTAGGAAAGAATGGAATCCGGCTTATATTTGGAATCACAGAAAATAAAATATATCTTTTTTAAAAAATAACACGGATAACTTACTTCAGTTACATGCGGCTGATGTGTGTAGAATCCTCTGTTGCTACGGTGGTGTAAGTTGTAGTAGGCCAGTACACGTTCGGAAAGAATGTGAAGGTGAATGTTGACATAAACGAGTAGAAGAATATGTACGGTAGCCGAACCCAAAGAAACTAAACGCGAAATATTATAATCAGTAACACTAAAATTTTAGCCGGAGATGAGAACACGCTGATAGGAGAAGCGGTTAATGTTATAAAAATTGATTCTAACTGTAAGTCAGTAATTAGGTTAAAACGAAAGCTAGTTCTATGAAGCAATCAGAAGTTTGATTATGATATTCTATTGATTATTGTGTAAGCTATTTAAGGGTTGAGTTTTTTCATTTTTTTTTTGCACTATGTTTTTGATTCTGATGATGGGAAGAGGATTGTTATTTGAAACCTTAATCGTAAATAATTATGATACGTGGTTTTTAGCGAAAATTAACGAATGATAAGAGGTAACCGCTCTTAATATTTCACCAATTCGCCTTTTGCATTTTTCGTTTGAATGAAACCTTGTTCAGGGGCAGTTTTTTAAGTTGCACTTCATTAGTGATTAAATTAGAATATTACGTTGCATAGTTCGCGTTTTAATCCAGTTTAATTAATGTAAAGGAATTAGAAGTCTTTTCGTTATTATTATTCAATCTGAACCTGTTGCAGTTAATTTTGTAAATTTGGGAAGTTCTAAATTTAACCGATTTAGTTAAAAAAAATTCAAGAGTAATTTTTTAAGTTCCAAAAAAGTAATTTTCAGTTTTGAGTCCATTATTTAAAAAAAAATATATACATATATATTTATAATTTTACAGTATTTTCCATGTTTTCGGCAGTTACTTCTTTTTTCACCGGTAACAAAAAATATTTTGAACATTACGGTTACATTCAAATATTGTGCCATACTGAAATAGATTTCGAAAATTTTTCTAAATTTTCTACGGTAAAAAATTTTACAGTTCACATTAATAAATAGTCCATTTATTTAAGTATTTTTTTATATTTCTTTTACATTGCGTACTACTTTATAAAATACTGCTCCCGATTTAAACTATTTCTTTAAATACTACGACCGTGTTCGCATTTTATTGTCATCTCTTATACAGATCCATTTTTTTCAAAAATTTTGATTAAAATTTTTAATTTAAAACAGGAATTCCTATTTTATAAAAAATTGTATTTAGTAAAATTAAGTAAAAATTTAAAACTTCTGCTTCCTAGCTAAGGTCACAAATTCGTTGGATGTTGAAGTGATTTTCAAAACATCTACTATTGCTCACACGATAGAGATTACATTGCATTCTGGAGAGCAGTTTACTTAGTTATTAATAAATATTTTAAATTTAATCAGTTCATTAATCTTTCCAATTCTTTGTTTAAAACACGATATTGCTTTAATTTCCATGGGGTATGTGTAAATATGTTCAAAAAATACGGTAATACTGAAATTGCAGTAATATTCCGAAAACGTTTTAATTTTGACCAAACAATTGAGTACACTTGAATACATTAATTGGTTCGAGACTTGTAGTTAATAACATGCGTGTTAACAATAACAAAAAAAAAAAAAAAATATATCATATCGATATTTTTGAAACGAGAAGTGTTTCTGAAAAATAAAACAGTTTTTGCTGTCGCTGTGATGTAGAAATATCCGTTTACCTCGGTATTCGGTTTCCAGTGGTTTCATTCAGTCCCGAAAGAAGTTGTGCCATTTCTGCTTAGGTTAGTCAATTAGTGATATTAAAAAAAAAAAAAAAAAAAAAAAAAAACGATTTACACCTAGAATTTTGTGTTTTTCTGCCTGGTGAAAAGGTCACTCCTTTTAGCTTATATTTCGGTATTACATAAAAACTGCTTTATAGTATTTACGTATTTGAAGGTTTTCAAGATGAATTATTATTCTAGAAATGAAATAATTCACAAAAGTTATACAGTGGCACATTGTTAAACATATGTAACTATCAAGGTTGTTATAGTCGTAATAAATATATTTAACTGGTCATATCGATATTTCTGCTTTGTGTATTTAATATGCATATATAAAACTTCTAACGAACACGTAAAATGATGATTGTAACGTTTCTTCGTTATATAATGCTGTTTTTATTCGGAACTATTGTGACCTATGCAGTTTACTTCTTGATTTATATTTCAGAAAAGGTTCTTTAATGCGTTCCAAACTGGCATTCCAGGATGTGTAATGCGCTGTAATGCGCATGTTCATAAGAGTCTGAGTTATGCTATTATAGACGATTCTTATTTTATTAACATGCATCTAAAAATTGTTCTAACCTGATAATCCATATCGGTAGCCTCGGCTCCGGATTACGGAAATTACCCTACTTAAGTGAAGCAACAAAGTTACTTCCACGTATTTGCTTAATCTGAATAACTAATTTAATTTAAACAAACTAGTAACAAATATATATATATATATATATATTAATTAAGATGTAATTCTTAGGCTACCGCCCCATTAGAAAAAATATCCCAATTTTATGTAACGAAAAATGTAACGGAAAAATGTTTTAATTTTATATAATGAAAGTTAAATATTAGGATAGGATTTTTGTGATTATGTTATTTTTTTTTGTGTTGATGCCAGTAAGAATTACATTGTAAATTTTGATAATTTTATACAAAGTATAGAAGATAAAGAGAAAAAAATGAAAGCAAGAGGGGTCAAGGGGCACAACCCCTTGCGGGGACAAAATGGCCGAGTTATATATATATATATATATATATATATATATATATATACATATATACGAGGCACGTTCAAAAAGTAAGTTTCTCACCCCTGTAAAATCGGTTAAAACAAACTTGCGGAAGTGGGCGTGATCTCATTTTTTAGCTGCGACATTCACTGAGTAAAATTCTAAAAGTTTCCGCCGACTACGAGGTGCGCCCAGTTATTTTCGTTTTTTAAACCATAAAAAAGTTGCACCAATTGAAATCCATCGGCAAATAGTGGAAGTTATGGTCCTGTGATGAGTTTTTAATATGTTTGTAAATGGTGCCGTGAATTCCGAGCAGGTAGAACGAATGTAGAGGACGAGCAACGGAAGACCATCCGTAATTTTAGACGAACTAGTGCAAAAAATTGAAAAAACTCCGCGATATTTCCGATCTTCTTGTCCAGTTTCCAAGTGTGTCACGAGGTATCATGCAAAAAAATTCAAGACCGACGAGGAGCTGAAAAATTTCGTTTTTACCTCGTTACAAAATTTGGCGGTAAGTTTCTACGAAAAAGGATAAATCATGGTCTACTTTTTTTAAAACATATTAGTCACTTATTACTTTAACAGTGAAGCAAAAATAGTGTCTTAGGTATTTTATTGTCGAAGTCAATTAGAAATCGACTTTATTATTGAACTTTTTCAAAAAGTGGCATTTAAATAGTCTTTCGCACAGCTCCAAATCATATTTATACAAAAAATAAAAGAAAACTCAAGCGACCCTTAAATATTTTTCAATTAATTGATCACTGTGCATATAGTATGTACAATTACCTTGTTGGTACTGCGCTACTATTTAAATAACTGATTAAATTTAGAAAAATTCAATTAACTTTCAATCATTTGCCTTAAAAAGATAAGACATTTTTTTTTTTTAACATACAATTCATTTCCTACAAAATTACTCATACAGAAATTTATCGACTGATTTTTTACGGGTACTTACCGTCAAAACTTGCTCTATATTTCATCGTATTATGATTTGAAGGAAAGAAGCATTATCGTTTGTTCTCTATAATTATTATTTGCATTACTGATGGATAAGTTCGTTATTTCTTTGAATACGGATCCGGAACTGAATTGCAGGTTCGAGGACTGCGTTATTCCGGATACGTATCCATCGGACTCATACGGACCATCCGATGTTTACTCCAAAATCGGAAATAGTTTGTACTGGTTGTCTATGCTGTGTACACTAGTGTTAGGTTTTAGATTACACGTGTTAGAGAGAGAGAGAGAAATTGCAAAATAGCTAATGTAAGAGTGTGTAATCATAGCAATAGTTGCGTCTACAGAAGTTACCATTTTTCACTTTTCTAGCTTATCTGGCACATTTCTGCTCAAATATTCATTCCATATAAGGAACGCAGGAAAGGACAGACAGACTTTTTGCTGTTCGGGGTCTATATTTTAGCTTCTATATCGGAAAGGACCTCGATTTAGTATTTGCCAGATAAGAGTTTACATGTCCGGAACTGCAGTCGCAGTTATAACTCAACTTCGCTGTGGAATACGAATCGGCGGACACGTATCCTTCCGGAGGACCTACTCATCACTATTACGCATAATTAATGTTTTACTTAAACTAGGGAGCCTTATTCGCTTTAATTGCACTCACGCAACCTTTTTATTAGTTAAACTATCAAATGCTATTCAAATGTGTTACGTTTTAATTATTTCTGGCAGGTTGAATAATATTGAAATATTTTTAAGTATCTAAATTCAAAATAAAATCAAGAAGAAAAGGAAAATAAAACGCTGAAAAGTGGGAAAACATTTTTTCGATACACAAAAAGATAACGTATTTTTCCTTTTCTTTTTTATATATATAATTTTGTCATCAAAATTAATACCTCTAAAATTGGATTAGTTATATAATTCGGATTAAAATTATAAAATTAATTCAAGATAAACATAAATATATTAGAGTTTCCAAATGTTTTACATAATTTACCATGGCGAATAATTGAAAATTTATGAAATTTAAACGAACGTAAAAAGTAACGGGGATCACGTCGAACACATAAATTAAATTAACTATTATATCAAGCAAGTTAATAGTTGCAATATTGCCACTGTCTTACTTTCCTTAACTCGATACACACACAATTTCTATATGCGTAAAGGCAATTTTTCTGCACAAATCGTAATCCTAATCCGAATAAGATGTGCAAGTAAAATAACGTATGTTTGTTCGCAGCGTTAAGGTTAGACAGATTGTAACAGAATTTTGTACATGTAAATGTATGTATTATTGCATTGTAATTATGAGTGCCGTGTAAAATGGAAATTTAAATATGAAGTGGCAAATCGCTAAACAAAGGAGATAACGTATCTTTGTCAGAGAAGTTATTTGTTTGATCTACACGGCGAACGGAAAGTTTTATTTCAACCCATATTTCTTTGTCTATTTCTTACATTTTCTTGTTTTCATTCTCTTCATTATTATTACTTATTCTTATTATTTGTTTCTATTTAACATCTGCATTGTATACACTCATACCAAAAACTTTTCGGCCTCCTAAAATATAAAGAACAGGGGAATCGGTGTTTCTTAATTATTATATGTATTATATATATATATATAAAACTTGGCCATTTTGGCCTCGCAAGGGGCTGTGCCCCTTGACCCCTCTTGCTTTCATTTCTGTCTCTTTCTCTTCTATACTTTGTATAAAATAATCAAAATTTACAACATAATTCTTACTGGCATCAACACACACAAAAAATAACATAATCACAAAAATCCTATTCTAACATTTAACTTCCGTTATATAAAATTAAGACATTTTTTCGTTACATTTTTCGTTACATATTTCATTACATAAAATTGTGACATTTTTTAAATAACAATAACAAAAATCCTATAAAATATAACAAACGTTACATAAAATGGGGACATTTTTTTGGGACATTTTGCGTTACATAAAATGGGGACATTTTTTTGGGACATTTTGCGTTACATAAAATTGGGACATTTTGTGTTACATAAAATTGGGACATTTTTTCAAATGGAGGATAGCCTAAGAATTACGTTGTAATTAATATATATATATGTATGTTATATATATATATTTCGATCTCTCCTTCTTTTGTTACAATTTCTTTCATTTTCCTCCTTTTTCTTCATTATTGAATAAATCTCTCACCGTTTGTTATATATTGCAGCAAGTTAAATCGGTGGAGGGGGTAATATAGTTGTGACCGTTTTTCTTAGAGGTGCTCTAGAAATAATGATATTTTATTATATGTATTTTTTTTTATAAATGCGATAAATAAAGTAATGCGAAAAAAAAACTCTCTTTTAAATTTATTTCTAAATATTATTGAAAAATAGTTTATTAAAGGTATGATCATTTTTTTTGTGTATGTTTTTTTTTTTTTTTGTTTTATTTATAAGTTAGATTTTTAACTAATCCTAGTACATGTATACGTAAAATCAAGAATAGAATTCATAATAAAATCAAAACTTGTTATTCTCTCCATTTTTTTTAAGTCGAGGAAGTAAATTGCGGGTTTTCATTAGAGAAATATGATAAATTATTGTGATTCGCGACTTTAATTCGTAATCGAATTTTTCAATAGAACCTCGAATTTACGGTAGTAATATATGACTGTCGAAGCAATTTTTGGTGGTATTCGATATACACTGCTGTTAGTCTGATTCTTTTATTGCCTAAAATAATAATAATAATTGCGGGCATAAAAAAAAATTAAAATGAATACAATTGGGTTTAGAAGTTAATATAAAAAATAAAAAAAAAACAGACGATTATTAAATTTTAAAGAATATTTCATTCGATTTTTTTTTTATTGATATAGGCGACGTTAACTTTAAATCATATGATAAGTAAATTCGATTTCGATGAAGCAAAAACAGTATTAAATGATACTGGTTCAGTAACTATTCCGGATTTCTTGAAACCGGCTGTTTATGACAAAATTGAATGCGAACTTTCTTCCGAGAATATAGTGTGGCAGAAGTTAGGTCCCGCTAATTTAAGGTGAGAAAAATTTGTTCTCTTTCATTAATAGCTAAAAAATCATTTTTTTTTTTAAACAAATGATAAAACTAATATTTTGATGTTGTTTTATGACAGTGCTGTATAATTCTTGTAATATTAAAAATGTGACGAAATGAATAAGTTATAGGAGTAAATATAAGGCTGCCTCTTCGTTTGAGCAAAACTCTACTCCGAACGTATCAAAATAACCCAAACAGGCGCGGTACAACGCTTCTTAAAACGACAAAAGCCGTAGGCGCGAAACGTTTTCCATGCGTTTAAATGAAACTTGCACGATAAAAAGACAACAATACGCGTAAAGAATATGCGGCCGATAAGATTTATGTTTAGCTTTTTAAATCTAAATTTTGTAATAACGTACAGTTAAAAATCGATTGCTAATTATTTTTAGCAATAAATAAAAATGAATCCCCCCCCCAATGTATTTATTTTTTGTGGTAAAAAATATGTAACTACGTTTAATCAGTAAACAACTTAAACACAGTATGCTGAATATAGAAAATTTTTAGTAATTAAAATGTTTTCATCGAATTAGCTATGAAGTTTGAATGTTAAAAAAGTTGATCAAATTAAATTGCGAAATCTGTACGTTAAACACGATAAAAAGAAAATGATCAACAACCGATTGCGAAGGGAAAATATAACAGGAAATGATATTTTATGGTAACCGGCGAATAAGATAAATTTAAATTTTAAAACAAGATTTTCCTCTTATAAAAATAAATCGGTTTAAAAAAAAAATAACGTTTTTATATATTACAGGAGATATTACGTTACAAGTGATGTATCAGTTTTACACGTAACCAGGACATTTGAACATGTACTTCTTTCGAAACCAATGGTGTCATTTATATATTCCCTTGTATATGATAAAGAAGAAATGGGTATTTATGTTTTATTTATTACCGCAATAGTTTAAAATCACGCGTTTCCTCCGTAATGTACATGCATATAAGAAAGTGTAATTTATTTATATAATATAATATATTTAACTGCTGTTGTTATTGTTGGTAAATATTACTTATCGTATATTGAAGTTTGACAGGGGTTTTAAAGTTTTCTTAGAAATTTAGTCGCATCATTGATATAAGATTCTTTCTTTTTAATTAATAAATTAGCAAAAACTAGTCAGCGAAGTGTGTCAACAACTTACTTTAGGTAGTTAAACATTTAGACGATTCGGGTTAGTTGTAAATTCATTTTACACTAAGTACTTCGGATCGTTTGTAATATTAAATTGGATGAAATAGACAATCGATAGAGGGCGTTTCTTGTTAAAATTAATTTTTAATTTATGGACTCGGGAATAGGTAATAATTTACCATAATTACCTCGTAAATTTATACAAAATTAAGATTCAGTCCAGTGTTTCGAAAATTTTCCCGAATGAATTTTTTAAAAAAAGATGATGTTTCATGCACTGAACATTCCGTGTGTTAATTTAAAGATAATTATAATTTACATTTACATATTCCTGAATTCAAAACAAAGATATTTAATTTTTAATTTGTAATACCGTATGTTTCCCACTCAGTATTAACATAAATGAGTATATCTATATGTTTAATAATTTTTGTGGCTTTATTTATCATATTTTTTTTTAAACGTAGGTACCTTTCTCAAGGAATTATAATTTTACAGTTCTCAAAATTGATTATTTTATTACATTATAATAAAAATTTATCTGATATACTTGAAAAAACAGAATCAAGATAAATAATTGTAATATCAGTCTGATCAGCTACGCTGATGATAAAGTTATTATTTCAGATAGTCCAGGTAAGTTACATATCGAATGAGGGGGAACATTCACAAATCCTGTATTAAGTTGGATATATAATTTTAAAAGCAAATTAAGCGATAATTTCCAAACAATAATTTCCACAATAAAATAATTGCGAATAAAACGGTATAGGGAAAAAAACAACGCGATCGCGTTATCGTCAATCGTTTCAAATAGTGTTTTAGCGTCCAGTGATGTGAAACAAACATAAGATGGGATACGCATTGTGTTACAATTTGCAAAAAGAACAAGTTCAGCGGAGAGAGGAATTAATGAAAAAATAATTGTGTGACATCGTCCGTTTGTAGTTGGCTTTTTACCAATGACGAAATTATAGAGGCTATATCGGGTTTGATAATATTTAGAAAGATAGATTCGGGGGCCCATTCCTGATGTTACTTAATTGTGTGGTCCTTTAAAAAAAATTTACCAGAGACGCCGAAGGAAATTTTACTATTATAGTTTTTCTTGTTTTCGTATTCGCGTAAAAATATTGCTATATGATTTTTTAATTGACTTAGAGCATTGCCGTTAGGCTTAATTTGAATCGGGGACATTTTTATATTTGGCTTTGTAATTGACACGCATGATATACATATATATTATTTAAATTTTTAATTAATTATATGCCAACATTTTTTTCAAGCGCGTTATGGGTCGACCACTTACGAATATGTTAGTAATTGTAATATAAAATATACAGATAAGTGAGCAGTAACGATTTCGGAAAGCAAGACCCATTAATTGACATAACAGGCTCTCTAACGCATTCCTATTTGTTCTTAAACTTCGGCAGTTCCACCGTAAAATTCTAATTTTGGATTTATACGCTTAAAAGTAGAATGACAATTAAATAAGAATGTGATGAATATTGCCCGAATTTAATAATGCACTCAAACGAATGTGTACATGAGTGGGATGAAAGAAATGAATGTGAGAAGATAAACTACCGGAAGATAGAAGTAATGACCCAATATAAATATTTGGGGGTAATGGTGGACCAACACTTAAGGTGGGAAAGACATACCGAATACATTGCAAAGAAAATTAAGGAAACATTACCAGCATTATACATTTTAAAGAAATATGTAACAAATAAAACGTTAAAAATGGTGTATCATGCGCTAGCGGAATCGAGAATTATGGAATTCAGGCATCAGGAATGGCTAAGAAAACATACGTGGGGGGAAAAGAAATAAACTGCAAATGAAATGCTTGAAATTAATATCAAATCATAAATACGAGTTCGATAGTGAAATAATACACAAAGAAGACGTACTGAGCGTTAGAGGAATGTATTTATTTATAAAGAGATATGGGAATACATAATGACTGATAAAGAAATAGAATTGGAGGAAAGAAGAAAAATAGAAAACGGGCTGAGGGAAAACTATCTGTACAAATTGCCGTTAGCTAAAACAAAGATGAGGGAACAATCAGACAAATACTTCATAACGCAGTTGTTAAATAAAATGCCCAAAAAAATAATAGAGAAGGAAAAAATTGGGGTGAAACGAAAAAGGAATAGTTACAGAAAGGGGGGGAAATATAGGAACAATAATAAGCATTAAATAAGAGAAGAGGGTAGTACGGAAATAGTAGTGATAAAAGTGAAAAAAAAGGGAAAGAAAAGGGACGGAGTAAAATAAATAAATAAAATGAATAATAGACATTAGTTATAGCTAAGTTAGAAATAAGGGAAAATAGGATAAGTTTGTAATAAAATATTTGCGCGGCTATAAGATTGTATAAGTAGTACAGTAGAGAAATCTTTAGATGTAAGAAAACTCGTTGACAAGCGTCTAGCTTGACGAGGAAATGTGTAAATATTGATAAATATACATTTTTTTTTTTTTTTGAGGGGGGGGGCAAAAAAAACAAAACAATATTGCTATTATGAATTTAACAATTTTAGTAATAATTACTGCGACAATAATGACATTAACGAGAATTTCGATTTCAATAGCAGTTATAATAAAACAGGAATAAAATAAAGACAGTAAAATACGCTAACTACGAGTAAAATTATAGCTGAAATATTTTTGTTAGTGCAGATTTATACCTATGTTCAACCGAGAAGATACTAAAGTTTTGCTTGTAGATATTTTACAAAACATTGCTAACACCACATGCATTCTTTCGTTCTCTATCATTACAGCGCCAACAGTTTTTATCTATTGTATTATTCTCACTACGATTCGTAAAATCTAAAATTTTCTAAACGGTCTATTCAAAATATTTTCTGCTCTGTCTCATTATCAGAGAGTTAAAGGGAACTCCGTGTTATATTGAAAGTGCGTAGATTTTCATTAGCTGAATAGAATATGGTCTAACACTGCTTCTTTTCCATTATTATTTCTGATCATTTAGATGTAATGAGAAAGAAGTAAGACAACTTGAATTATTTATATATTTGTTCATCTCCCAGTTTCAACAATTAGATCGTAATTTGTTGTTTCCCGTTTGATAAATAAATCTTTTTATTTCAATTTTGAGTTGTTTTTTAGGAGCGAAAGAGTAGGCGATAATGCATTATTTCAAATAGGGGAAATGTATGCGAATTAAATTTAGTGATATATATGGTCGTTATTTTCTTCGCTTTAACTGTCGACAAGTAAAAATTATCCGCGAATTCGAGAATAATTTATTGCGGATAAATTCACTACAACGGTCGCTGTTTTTTTCGTTTTTAATCTGTCTCACGCTGGTGATTAACTCTTCTTGTTTTTCTTCCGTGCGAAATGAGCTTTACGAAGTAGTGTATCATTCTGTATCATCGATGAGTTTTTATTTCTACATCTAAATGTTTCCAATATATAATAATAGTCTTTCTGAATATTCGCGCTGCGCTATATATGCATTTTTCCGGAATTACCTACGATCCCTCCGAATATTGGAGTCTGAGAATACTATATCATTTCTTTAGCATACGACTTTTTTTCCCGGAACGTGATTGAAATTAGAAATTATTTAGACGAAAACGAAATACTCGAGTGACATTCAAAATATTACTAAAATGTTTTTATTTATTTATTTATTTTTTAAATTTTTTCTAGTAATAATTGTCGTCATCTATTGTATTTATTTATGTCTAGGAAACGAAGAAACTTTTATACATATTGAATTTCAAAAATGGAAACCGTCTTGTTATTTACTAGCGAACGCTTATTTTGCGGAACAGAGTTTACCGTCTATTGATTTATTTTTATTTCTACGCGTTTCGAGAAAAAACGAAACAGATGATTCAGACGAAGAGGAAGACGAAGATGAAATATGCGGCAGCGGAAATATTTATTATATAAATCAGTCGTCCTCGGACACAGTAAGTACATTTTCCCCAGTGGGATTTTTGCGATAAAAACGTGTACAATCCTGATGCCGGGTTTTTAAAGTAATAAATTCAGTCAGACGTAAACTATCCTTAACGCGATTAATGTAATAATATTGAATTCAAAACTTTTTTTTTTTTGTTTTGTTTTGTGAAATTCCGCACCTTTAGTTCGTAACATATAACATTCGATAAATATTCTCAAACGCGAAACTTTCCCTTAATCTATTTTGTCGATTTTATAATTTTCAGTATTTTATTTTTTTATAGACACAGTTTAACTGCCGAACTATAATTTTTCCGAGTTCTCTTTGTTTGCAAAACTGTACTTAATTATACTATAGCTCAGTGCGATTATTCATCTCTCTAATGCGCTCATGGAAAAAAAACGTCATCAAAGAGAAACCAAAAACCGTAAATGATCTAAGTAATTGCATATGTTCAGAGAAAAGGGTTGCTGTACGAGTTAAATTATTATACTACGCCTGTACAGTGTACACGATCATAAATCGAATAAAGTCGGGTCGTTAAATACTTTCACTTTTGTAAAAGATTCTTTTTGTGCGTTTTTTTTTATTTTTTTATTTTATTAATGTAAACGTTTTTCTAGTGTTAATACCGTGTGATGTACTTCTTTAGTTGTCCTATCAGCTTTATTATCAGCTATTCAGATTGACGGGAAGTTTGGTTTTCTGTTACAATTAAAAAGGAAAAAAAAATACGCCAATTGAGACTACTTATCAACTCGTGAGATCCGTAAATGTTGACATGCTAGTTCAAAATAACGAATTCAAACAACGTTAGATGTAAATTTATTTGAAGATAGATCCGAGTGAAAATATGTAAGATTAAATACCGATCTGAATGCGAATAAGAATTCTTGTCAAACGTGAAGTATATATATATTGATACATAGTTGAAGTGTCGAGAAAAAATAAACTAGCCAAAAAAAAAAATTTCAATAAGAGAAAGTAATTTAAAGTGAAAAATCAAAAAGCGTTTCTTTAAGCGTAATTTATGGTTTTTGAATCTGCTTGCACCGGGAAGAAGTTATCTAATTTTGTATATCGGAAATAACGTTTATAACTAATCTCATTTGTGGTGTAAAAAAGCAGAAGACGCGAGTTTTTTTTTGCCGATATTAATACTTTTTTTTTTTTCTGAAGTCGTGCACTACAAAAATGGGAGTAACTGAAGAGTTCTTTTGAATTGTACTTTACCTTGTAACATCGACTACAAATTTTAGGTGGAATTTGTACAATTTTTTTTTTTTTTTTTTTTACTCAAAGTAAACTGCTTTCCGTTTGCAACAATCATTACGTTTGTTCATCATAATTGTAGAAAACGTACAACAGACTTAAATTTCAAGTAGATAAAAATGCTAGAGCTTAATACATAAATAATTTTTGTATTACGTATATTTCAGTTTATTGGGCCGGTTGAGCCCTCTCAGTAAATTTCAGATAAGCCTCATCACGTCTACGCTTATAATTACAAATGTTGATGTTACATTTTAAATAAGTTTTATAATATTTTAATGGGAAAGTGCTGTAATCAATGTAAAATAAACTTCATTATTAATTTTTAAGGTATTAAAAATTAAGCACATACTACCTAAATCAATGGCTATTATAACGGTGTTATATTTAGAATGTAAATAACTTCAGATAAGGAAACCATTTTAATAATTTTTTTTTTCTCTTGCCGATATCTTATTTGTCTTCGCTTCAATTGGGTTTGTTATTACGAAAACGGAGCGGAGATGAAGTAAGCTTTTGTACAATTCTGTCGGTCAGAAAATAAAAATTTTTAGGAAAACCGGTAATTCGAAAATTATATTTGAATTGGGCATTCACCCTCGTACTGTGTTCAGACTAATAGTGAATTTTACACATAATAATAATAAAAAATAGTAAAACGCGAGGTTTTTTTTTTTTTTTGAGGTTTTGTTATATTTTACTTCTAAATACTTAAGAGTTACGTTTTACATAATCCGTTTGTAGTTAAACTGCCTTCGAATTATAATGTGTGCGCATAGAGTAATTTCTAGAATCAATCTATCTTTATGAAATACGTTTTATAAACACTTAAAAGAAAAAAAAGTTTAATATATATATATACTAATAGGAAAGATTATACTATATTTACCGAATCAATTAGTTTTTCTAGTAGTAACCTCATTAATGCCCTATAGTTAAATTTTATGTTTTTAGATATTTGAAATCATCAAATTTTAATTAAATTTTTTTTCATTAATTTTCAGGCCATTTTGATTTCGATTTGTTATTACCATGTATTACGAATTGTTAAAAAAAAAAAAAATCTGTAATATTTATATAGATAATGTACTATTACAGTGTTAGGAGCTTCCTATAATTCTACATATTCTGGTTAAATTAAGTATTAAAATCATTTTTCGGTCATACCGGTGAGTGATGGGGGAAATTTTAATATTTTGATTCAACAAAGTAAACTGTAATCCCGATTTGCTTGTCTATAAATATTACGTACTTTAAAAAGAAAACAAACAAGAAGGAAAAAATCAATCCCGATAGCACAAGTGTTTGTTATCTATATAACATTTTAAAATTAGAACTACTTTTTTATACATTATCACGAATAACAATATAGTTTGTTTTTTTAATTTTTGTGATTTTAACTTTAGCTGCAAGAAGTGCGTCCAGAGAATAATTGTTTGTATATTGTGAAACGAAACGCTGGTGAAAAATGGTTTGTAAGTTACCTTTCAAATTTGATTTATTCAGGAAAATATTTTATTATTCACGCGAGTTATTATAAAATGTAATAACGTGTTTACTTTTATTCCGCTATTCGATCATTTACATTTTAAAATAAACTATTTTTCAATGCGGAATTTACGTTTTTCCGACACTTTTTCTCCTTAATTCGTTCGTATTCGATAATAACATGAGTTGTTCACAACTTTTTTTTTTATTCGTTTGATTTCGGTGAACTTTAAATTCTGTCAAAATACACGTGGTATATTATAATATACACAACCTCTGTCATTCTTAGTACGAATTCGAATGATGTTGATTCGACGGTACTATACCTCCTAAATATGACACGCTATAACGGAATTACTCAATGCAGTTTTCACGGTACCTTTAGCTTAAAAATATGACTTTCTTCGGTAATGATTTAATTCAAATTAGATTTCTTTGCTTGGTTCTCTATTCTTAACTTGCAAATCAATTAAAGCGTTAATTAGTTTGCAAACATTTAAAAATATAAAATTATATGCGCATACATTGGGCTGTTTTTCTGTATTGAAATATTCTCATGCAGTACGAAATAAAATCAAATTAAAATTACATAAGCCAGAAATATTAAAATTAATGTATAATTCTACAAAGACCAATGTGTGTTTATTAGGATAATATTCAAAATTACTGTAGAAATCGTAAAAAAAAAAAAAAAAAGTATATTTTCTCTGGTTTTTTTTTGTTTTTTTTTTTTGGTTCTTTTGCGTCAAATTTTCTTCAATGTTTGAGACAGCAGATTTTCATAAACTAATATTTGCGTAAAGAAATTTCGCTGGGCTGTAGTCATTTTGATGGGATACATTCTCATTATTCTTTCACTTCCTGTTGTTGGTCGTTATAGACCAAACTACGAACTAACTAAGCCTATTTATATATCTCATATTAAACATCGTTTATAGTTTGAAGGTCTTCAAAAGTTAATTAAAAATTTGCTTTTGCTTAATTTTTGATAAATTCCTAACATACATATACATACAAGAACTGCTGATTAAAATATATAAGACACCCCAGCTATTGGCCACGGTTTCGTTTATATATTAATATTCGTACATTCTGCTGAAGATTTTCTCCTTTTCTGATGAATATGCTTACACAGTGAAACAAAAAACTGCTCAGTTTCAGCTGAAGATCTCTATAATGTATGTCTGTCGCTATTTAACGAAAATCGATAGTTTCACTCAACTAAAGATTTTCTTTTTTCTTTATAAAGAAAATCGGTCTTCTCTGAACAAATTCATCTTTCTTCATCTCATCTTCATTATTTTTCATTAAACGCTTTCTATTAATCTATAACTTGAACCTGGTCGTGTCGTAATTAGTTAGACAAATTTATTTATGTGACAAAAATTAAAGCTTCAAATTTTACCTGTAAAGTTAAAAAAATTGCCGTATACCTGAGCTATTCTAAAGAATTACACAGTGCACGGATTATGAAACAATTTTCAAGACTAATTGTGAGAAATGTTTTAATCTGCCGAATTAACATCGCTAAAAGAGAAGTAAACAGCGCTGCGTTTAGTACTTAGTGCGTGATTAGGAAATGGGTCCTCAAATTCATTAAACAAACACGCGAAAGCACATTTATTTTCTGGAGTCCGATGACACTTTAATATAAATTTATTAGTTTTATAGGGAAATCATAATTTAGGATGACTATCCAACCGGGAATAAGCCGGGATTTTTGTCGTAAAACCGGGGAAAAAAATACAAATAGCCGAAAACGATATTTTTAATAAGAAAAAATTATGTTAAGTGAGAAATGAATGCATTTTTTAATGTGCTGTACTCAAAATAAATTACAAAGTTCCGTTTTATTCACATAAAATATGTTGCGGTGATCAAAAGGTTACCCCTGATATAAGCCTCAATCCAACATTCTGAAGAGTCATTAGCCTCTTAAGAAGAGAAGCTGAAGCCGAACCATAAAAAACCGCACCATAATCTAACCTGGATTTTACTATATAGATTTATATAATAAACTTAAGATCACAGGATCCCTTCCCTTAAAGACAATTTAGTTATTCTATAAAACTGATCATTTTATCACTTCCGAAAAGGGGGGCCCCTATTATTTCCGTAGCCTCGGGCCTGTCAATGTTTCAGTTTTTTAAGGGAAGCTTCTATTTTATTATAACAACTAATAAAAAGATATCTCGAATCCTCGCACTAACGAATTTAAATCGTTCATTAATAAAAATATGTCATCTACATAGGTAATTTTCGAAAGCCACTCATTACTTTTAAAATATATTTACTTAACGTTGATTTCTGATCATTTAGAAATATTTCAATTTTCACGCGAAGCTCGATAATCGATTCAAAATTCTCCCTCTTGGAAACTATTTTAAATGAGAATGTAATGTTTATCGGCTAAACTCATTTTATTTCCCATTAATCGAAAAATACCCGTATTATGTAGTTCACCATTTGTACACACCGATTTAAAACTACGTAAATTTGCACACACATCTTTGTTGGCCCATGTTCCGCGGTGAAGAACATCTGGATAAGACATTTCCTTCAGGCGTGATATTTAGCTCCTACATTTCCCTGTCATTAATCAATACAAATACGCATCTATCTCAAGAAATGTTTTTTGTTTGGAAATACGATTCAATTATTTTTAAAGTTACTTCTGATCTTATGGAAGATTCTAATTTCAAATTATATAGCCTTTTTTTGCCGGAATTGTAAGATTAATATGTCTTACGGGTAAACTAGTATTATTGCATTGTTTGAAACTTCTGCGGATTCGTCGAATTAAACTGCATAATACCGGAATCTTTAAATTATACTTATTGAAGTTTAACCTTTTACCTAGAACCACTCTCCAGGTAGCGAATATGATCAGACTAGGGCATGTCAGTATTCTGTATATGAATTTTCTTAGGGACCAGTGGATATCTTCGAAAGAATGAAATAGCCTTCGACTTGGCAGGATTTATAAAAATTAATAACTCGGTGTACCTCAGATTGGAGCTTATTAGTGATCACGTTCAACAGTGCAGCGCCGTCGGCATAGAGTGCTGCATTAATGGAAAAGGTGATGCTGGGAAATCATGAAGAAATATATTAAATAGAATTGACCCTAACACACTGCCCTCTAGAACACCAGCCAGACATGTTTTAAATGATGAAGAGGTATTATAGGTAAAAACTGAAAAAATGTTCTGTTGCTCACGTAGCTCTTGGACTAACCTAATGATGTAATCCGGAAATTTGGTCTTAATTATTATGTATATTATTCCATCGTGCCGAGTAGGGTCAAAAGCTTTGGCTACGTCAAGCAGAATCATGCCTGTATATTTATTACAATTAAAGTTGTGAGTTATGAATTCTATCCTAGCTACCTGCTGCATCGTAGAATTCTCAAGACCTAACCCCAAATTGCTCCATTAAGCTATTATAGCGTAATATAAGGGGCGTTTTAATATAGCTTTCTCAAACTATTTTGCTTAAGTTGTCTCTACATGAAGAGAAGGAGTATTGTCGAGGTCAGTAGCTTGTTTTAATCTTAGAGATTTCAAAATGCCGTGTATTTCGGTCGGAGTAATGCCATTAAATATGTACGGTGCAGTATGTGATTTAAACATAGAAATACATCGTTAGGGGGCCATTTGTTTATTATGTAAGAGGTTCAAGGAGGTGGTCTAATCTTTTACTTTTTTAACTCGAAGGAAAAGCAGTCGAGATAACCTATTATGTAAAAACTTATTTTTTGGATCTCTTAAAATATCGTTAAAAGGATTTATGGTGGCCACTTTGGATTTTAAATACGAGCCAACGCTGGCTTATTCTCTGTACCTGAGGCGATACTAAGGTCTGTTGCCCATTGCAGCGAGGAATGTGAAATGTGTTTTTTTTCGGCTGCTCATTGCAGCGAATTCGTTGAGCGAGGAAATAATGGTTTGCGATGAAATTATCGAATTTTTATTCGATATTTGTTTACTATTTTCTTCAGTTTTTTGTTTTCATTTTAACATAAGTTTCTAGGTTAACGAAGTGTATACGATTTGCTTTTATTTTGTATGTAATAATGTTTTGTTTTTTTTTTAAGTATAAAATAATGTATGCTATTTTGTATAATTAAGTGTTTACATAATTTTACTTAATGGCAACGTCTACAAGAAGAAAACAATTATTGAAATTATACTTTTCTGCAGACTGCGAAGAGAAAGTTGAAAATTACCCACAGACAGTTTTTGCAGTGAGTAAACCTGTTTTTTTTTTCTTCTGTAATTGCCTTTTCGTAATTTTGTATCTGTCTAAATGTAATTTTTTTTTTGCAAACATAAAATAATCTTATTTTACCGAAAATGTGTTCATCTTACGTAAAATTAATAGACGGAGAGATTTTATTAGGTCTAAAAGTAAGGATAAACATCTTAAAGGCCTCTTAGGAGATAACAAAAAAAAAAAAAACGACCTACCGACCGGACTTTAATAATTTCGTTTGCAAATAATATTACTGTAAATTTGATCAATAAAAGTGTAGTTGAAATCTTTGGTTCCTTTCAGGTCTCGATGACGTTATTTTTAAAGAAAACTAATTAGATAATCTGTACGAATGCAATCGCAATAAATGAGTTGCTAGAACTGCCAAATATTGCATTTCCGAGTTTGTGATTTCGAGGTCTAGCAACGACGAGAAAAAAAAAGTAACAGGTGGTTCTAGGGACTCCCCCGGTAGGAACAAAGTTTCTTTCGCTTTTTGGTAGATATTAGCTGTAGAGTCACTCATAAAGTACACGGTAAAATAACAGGTTCAAAGAAAAACCACACTACTTGTACGTAGCGAAGTTAAAAAAGAGGCAAAATTAAAAGAACATTACTATTAGTTTTATTTATTTAATTTATAATGATTTATAAAGTATACATATTAATTATAGTACCTGAGCGACCGAGCTCTGCTCGATATTTTTTTTTTGTAACTTCTTAACTTTATGTTAATCTTATACATATTCATAAAACATAAAATATTTACGAAACTAATTTATGAACACATTTATGAATTTAAAGCCTTTTTCCGTAGTTCGTTTTTCAATACTGAACGCAAAAAAAATGTAGAGGTCCTTCGAATTCGCTTTCCCCGTACGGTTGGAAAATGTTTTCAATGACTCTGCACACGTTGATTTTTATGAATATATTTTTATACATTTTTTATTAGAAAAATTAAATTTTAAGCGTATATAGGGTCGTCGTCAGCTTTACCTCTATCGGGGTTTATTCGTTATAAAAACAAATAAAAAGCGTCTTGTAATTTTACCTGTAATCAGCTGTTTTCCAACCAATTTGAAAAAATGTCGGACTAAATCGCTGCGAAATATAATAATAAAGGTGGGGATTTTTAAAATGTGCACAACATATTCTCAGTAATTCACTTTCACAAACAAATATATAAATACGTAGAACATTTAATATCTGTATATAAATAGGCAAAGTCCTTCTTTGTTTATTAACCGATTTTCTTTTTCTTTTTTTGTTTAGTAGTTATTAAAAAGCAGTTTTCTTTTTTCTTATTTAAATATAAAATTAATACAAAAGAAATAAAAAATGAACTGTTTGTTACGATATTTTCGATTCGTTTATGTTTTTTTTTTGTTGCGTATGCGGTGATTGACATTAATCTTTGAACAGTCGCAACAAAAATAGACAAAAAAGTGAAAGAAAAAAAAGATATATTCTGATTTTTTTTAGGTTATTCAACATAACGGAGAATCTCTTACACATTCACGGAAACAAAAAAGTAGGAAAATAAAAATAAAACACAGCATCGGTTACGAAGAACACAAAAATGGCGAAATCATTAATCGTTGAACACATTCCAAATCATGGAAAAATTTTTCCTTCTAGGACAGCAAGTGCGAATTTAATATTTCGTATGACCACCTGTGGCCTCCACAACGGCTTTAAGCCTTCGCGGCATGGAAAAAACCAACTTCTCTAGGTACTGTACCGGAATTTTTGCCCAATCTTCTTGTAGACGATCTTTCAATTCATGCTTGTTCGAGGCTGGTCTCTCTCGAACTTTGCGGTCTAAATAATCCCATAGGAGCTCAGTTGGATTACAATCTGGGGACTGTGGCGACATTTCGAGGACCTTCAGGCAGTTGTATAAGAGCCACTCACGCGTGCGATAAGCCGTATGCTTCGGGTCATTATCCTGGTACAAGTGAAACAAACTTAGGATTCTCAATTTCTCCGCACTGGGGCGTAGATTCTTTTTCGGGAACTCTGTGTACACAGCAGCATCCATATTCCCTGTGATGAATTCCAATGCACCTACGCCACTCGTGGCAAAACAACCCCATATTTTAATATTGCCGCCACCGTGTTTTATTGAGGCGGTTAAGTTTTTACTTTCCAGTGATGCATTGGGTTTACGCCATACTCTGACTTTCCCATCACTTCCCAACAGGTTGAACTTCGATTCATCCGTAAAAAGGGCATCACGCCAAAACGTTTCCGGTTCCAACTGGTACTCTTTTGCGAACTCAAGACGCTTTTGTTTGTTCGCTGCACTAATGTGTAGGGTTTTCTTCGAGCCGTTCGCGAAAAGTATCCCATCCTTTTCACCGCTCGGCGTGCAGTTTTGGCCGAAATTATTACACATCTGCTCTTTGAGCTAGTTCGCGACTTAATTGTAGTGCACTTACCTGCGGGGTTTTTGCGTTTTGCCGCCTGATCCAACATTCATCAGTCTCAATTAATTTTCTCGGTCGTACTTTTTGCGAAATTGAATGGATACGATTTTCCTGTTTGAAGCGCCGCAAAATCGCGTATACGGTGGTTCGCCGAATATTTTGTAACTTCGATATTTGACCTTCCGATAAACCTTCCTCACAGCTCGAAATTACGAGTTTACGGACCGCAAGAGGGCCATGTGTTGTTTTTACGTAACATTCATTCGTATATCGAGCACACTTTTTTGAATCGTGACGAATCTGTATTATTTCACGACGAAATCTTTTCATGCACTGGTTCCTACGTAGGTACACTTGCTCCGTATGAATCTGACGCACTCCGGAAAAACCCATTACTTGCTTCGCACTCGGCCTTTCTTACACGTGTTCAACGATTAATGTAAAGCGTCATTTCGTCGCATTTTCACACGTACTGCTCTAACTTCCGACCTATTGCATTGAACTCGCTCAAATTTTGGTGACTTAGACTTCGATATGTTCTCTTTCGTCTCACGCAACAGCTTGGTGCGCGCTATTCAACGATTAATGTCATTCACTGTATATATTTTTACTGCATGCGTAGCGCATGATTTTCGAACCGCCCGCTAATCGGCTGAGGACCAATTCCAATGTTTTTTTTGTCTATTCGTTCCACGCCCTTTCCAGCTATCTTGAATTACCCGCTCGCCTGTTTTGCCGACCATATGTTTTATTGCTCTGCCCTACCAGTATGGATGCCACCGGCCGCCGTACACAAGGACGCTACCAGAACTGATAATCGATGACGTTTGAAAATCAAAAAATAATACTAAAGGCAGAACAAATTATTAGATCGTCGTCAAAAGATCGCGCCACCAACCCTGATTCATATCGTACGGAAAACATTAAAATTCATTTTAAACTCGCGAAACCGAATTTTTCCATGGATTAGACCTTGCCAGATCGATTTATTGGCCAAAGATACCCCTAGTGTGCAAATATCATCCAAATCGTTAGAGCCGTTTTCGAGATACGCGAAATATATACATATATACAAGAATTGCTCGTTTAACGATATCAGATAAAAAAGCGGTTATTAACATACGTATGACGTATAAACCATGTGTTTAAACATGCTAGTAAACGACGCTACCCAAATACGAGTACATAAATATGCGCACACTCCAAACTGTTGAATGTCTGTATGTATGCTATACAGCGGGATAGACGTATCGCATGAATAGTAAGACAGAGAATGGGCGGAATTATTCTCCTCCCTCACTCCCTCTTTGGTATAGTTATATTTCTGCTGTACAGCGTGTATTTGTATGGTGCATACCTATAAATTTTTCGTAACGGTGTCGCTTTTTTGCTGCCTCCCTCCCGTCGCTACAACTTACGATAAGGAACTTTGTTCCAGTTATTAAAAATTGATAACCGTTAATGATCGCGAAGTTATAAATTCTACTCTCTTATTTATGAAATCAAATATAAATGTGCCAGCATTTCCAACAAAAGTGCACAGGTGAGTTTCTGCTGGGTACCTGTTGATTGTGGTATCGGTAAGAATGAGACTGTGCGTGCTGCACAAAAGAGGCTACTTTGTATGCTAATTGTCAAGTGTTTCAATTACAATATTATTACAATTATTCATAAAACGATGTCTGATAGTAACGTTAAAATAATTCATGGTTTAATGAATAACAATAATATTAAACCAATAAAAAGCCGACGATGAGAATTTATCGCAATGACGTCTGTTTTGGCTGAAATATATTTTAATAGAAGCGTTTAATATCAGATGAGAGTATAAAATTAAGAGAAACGTGTCTTCTTGCGCTGCCGTATATCTTTAAATAGAGACTAATATTTGTCCGTTGTTTATCGGGAGAAATATTTTAGCTAACAGATTCTTATTAAAATTTTATAATTACCACTTCTCTACATTAACCGTAGACCTAGATAAAATTAACGGGCACTGGAAATCTGTTCTTATTACCAATCTTACCCAAGAGAATACCTCTGTATTATATAGATACAATCCAGTTTTTACTCTAATCTTGTTATTTTAATCTTTCCTACGAAATTCCCGAATTTGGACCATAATTAATACTTTTATTTAACCACAAAAAAAAAAAAAAATAGACATCTACCCATCATAGGTCGAGTCAATGCATGATTCGACAATTCAGTATCTAGGCGCTACACAGTTAATTTTATTCATATTTTCACATATGGTTTTAAAATTCAGGCGCACAATAGGTCGATCGGTATTAGAATAAAAGTTACGTCGTAACGATAGATAAGGCATTAGAGATTATACTCAACACACATGTTCAATAAACATGCAGTGGTTAATTTCTGCTGGATACGTGGTCGTAGTAGTATTGGCTGAATCGGGTTTTTGTTATTTCGTTTAAATTTATTTTATTAAACAGCATCAAACTCGTAACTGTATAAATATTAGTTTTCCTTTAATAATATACTAAACAACTCCTGATGATGGCGATTTACATATTAAGTTTTGCTGCTCAGTTGTGTAATGCACTTCGGATTCGGTCTGGGCAGTTTGTTTTTCTAATGATTTTTTACGGACACTCGTGGATTATGTTAAAACATTTCCAACCATGTTTGTTCGATGAATTTATTGTACAGCAGTATCGAATATTACGTTTCCTTCCTTGATTTGTATCATTCGTACATCGATTTCCTATAGCTGGGCCAAACAAAAAAAAAAAAAAAAAGCAATAGCAAACCATCACACCGAATATCGTGTGCATGCTGGTACATCAACGTACAGACTTGTATAAGTTATTCAAAATCCAACTTTTACAATTCATTTTAGGTACGCTGTTACATATAGGTACCCGTCTTGCATATAGAATTACCATATAAGCACATACAATGTACGAATAAAGAGGACACTCGATATCGAGCACAGTAACATGTACGAAATCAAAAATGCAATATTAAACAATGGAATAATAAAAAATAGTAAAAAACAAATATATTAATAATAATAATGTGAAATTTTTGTAATTTTTTGCTAATACGTAACTTTTTAAAGAAAAAATTCTACTTTGCGTTGATGTTCTTTGTGAATCAGTTTTGTGAGACTTGGTAAGCTGTGATGAAAGACACACCGGAAGAAAGCAATTCGGTTTTCCATATTCGACTGGTTTTGGTTGTCTTTTGCAGATTTATTTTTTTTGTAATACCGGAAATTGTTACCGATCGAGAAATTACAAAATCCTTCAGGAAATTCGGAATTAAATTTCGATTTTTAAGACAGTGAAGAAGAATTTTGAAATGAAATATGATTTTCCGTTTGTTCCTCATACGGCGCGAATTGAATTTTCATCGGAAAACAGTTCATTCCACTTCTACGAAATCCGTGTAAGAATGGATTCGCCGCCGCGCGTGTCACTTTTCTTTTCTATCGGTTGTTTTTTTTTAAACAAAAAACCGCGATGTTCGCGAATTACTATTTCGTCAGTTTCTCTTTTTTTCTTTTTTTTTGTCCGCATACCTTTTATCGTCGTACACTCCTGTTTATTTTTCCAATAACGAAGTTGTTTACTTAGTTTGGAAATTCGTGTACAAATATTATCACAGCTTCGCGTATATCTTAACTAGAATGTAACTTCCGCTAGAACGTTAGCCGATGATGATGTAGCGTTATATATTTTTACCGGGTTTGTATTTTGTAATTCATTTCATAGCGACTTATCTTATCGGTTCGTCACTTATTTCCATCCTTTTCCTTTCGTCTAGATAAAGTGTATCCACTTGAGTTTTTGTACCGCACTTTTGACATTATACCGAATTAGTATAATGCGCGCACGGTTAATCCACTTATTCTTAACTGTCTATCTCGTTGCAAAAATATGACAGCAATGATGCCCGCTTTGTTACGTGCTTTTCTAATATTTTTCATCATATTTATTAACAATAAATTATCCTATTCTCAGCTGAGTAAGTATGATCGATTTATCTATAATTTATTTAATAAGGTGCGAATTTAAATTGATAAAATCACCGGTTTCCGAAATTAAGTCTTCTAAATAGGCTTTAATTTTTTATAATGTACATTTTTGTCACGCTTTACATTCTTAAATTTATATATTTGTGTTTTCTAACGTGCTGTCTGTAAATAATCGATGAGTTATTAATTAAAAAGTTGATGAAGGCGCATAATAATTGAAAATTGTTAGTCTTTTGACCATTAGTTTAAAAATGAAATTATAAGAAAAAATTTCGAATATATTAAGCGCGTGATTTTAAGTTTTATTTTTTTATCTTTTTTTTTTTTTTATTTTTTCGCAAAACTGGTAAGGACATTCGTAACAGAAATACATTCTCATTACTAGAAAACTATATCCTCTGGAAACGGGACGGTAATCCTTCGAATTGCAATTTCACACTTCGGAAGGGGGTGGAGCCGTACTAATCGCTTTGTTTCATACCGCGAATCTATTTTTTTTAAATAACGGATAATCTATTTCAATTCGGTTTTATCGAAATTAAATAATGCGTTGAATATAATAGAACTTCTTCCGTTCTGGCAAATCATTTTCAATAGACCCACTTCTCTTCAAAATGTTCACTAATTTCCCTTTCTAACAACATAGAACAACAATGATGATATGATCGGTGCACTGAAACCTTTGTTTAAAAATTCGCCAACTAACTAATAAAGCGGCATTTTGTATAATTCTAATAATTTTAAAAATTCGTCCCTTTTTTCCTCATTTCGCGACGGAATTTCAGCGGAAAAAAAGAGGCAGGTATTCGACTAAAAACGTTCCTTACCGTATTAAAATTCGATAAGATGGCTTGACTTTTTTTACACGTGTAAGGGTCACGTAACATCTAGTTATTTTATACGACGTAAGCAAGCCTTACTTTTAGAATAAGAATCGCGACATCGGCTCAATACTTTAACTTTGTCAGGACTAAAACAGCGAGACACTGTATAATAGTGGCTCAGTAAGCCTATTGATAGCTCATGTAAACTTGTACCATACCTTTAGACATGTGGATCGCAGTTCTGAGCTCCCTTATCGTCCAGGCTGAACCCTGGCGAAATGACAATCCGCTGGTGGCCAAATTTAATGGCTTATTGACAACAGTCACAAGAGACACCTCTAGTTAGCAGTTATTGCTTCCCTCGAACTAGTATCTCCTCGGCAGTGTAAATGAAAATTTCTGTACTAGGGCCGATGCAGATTTAGCTTAAGACACTGTTTACTGCATCGTCGACGATATACTGGTTATTAAAATTAGTGAGCTTTTGTTTTCTGTATTAGGGTATCCGAAAATTTTTAACCCTAAAATATTTTCATTATTTTCCGATCAACTTAAGCCTTTTTGAATACATATTTGTGAAAGATTGGCTTTGCTTATATAATTAATCATCTTTCTTTTTTCAACAGTTTACGGTTACGTTATTTGATTTAATTTTTATGTCGTTATTTTTAATGCATCTTTTCATTTACCTTAATTATTTTATCTGTATCTGAGAAAAAAAAAAGGTGTACCTAATGTGCATGAGCGTCGCCAAGCGGGAGCAGGGGAGGGTCGTTGCCCCTCCTGGAGCCTTGAAACGTTAGTATTTATAGGCGCGTAATCATGGACAATTTGGAAAACTTTTATAATAAACTAATAGAACAATTGCCAGAAACTCACGAAAATTATATTTTAATTAATATTTTATTCTTGTTTAATGAAATATTAAGCCTTTACAAATGATACATTTTATTTTTCCTATAACTCATATACTCTTTCTACCCCCCCCCCCCCCCCCGACTCATCGGCTGGTGACGTCCTTGGTAATGTGGTAATTGTTATAACGGTATTTTAATATGAACAGAATTAATTTCTAGACTGAATTGGCAAATTTTTATTTATTAAAAAACAACATATTGAGACCGTTGAAAACTTGCGAAGTTTGATTTGTAAATTTATCAATTCACGCATATTTTTCTGTTTATCAAAATATTACTAATAACGTGTAATGAACTTGGCATAATTCTACATTTCAATTATTTTTTACATACAGTTTCGATGGGAAGTTAGCTTGTTATTTAACATGTATAGTAGGATTTTTTAAATTTTTTCTCAGATATTTATAAAACTAATTGTTATTTATTACAGCATCTGGAATGCATATTGCTGACGTTTACTTTTTTTTTGTGATGTAGATTTAATTTAGTTTCTCTCTCTCCTCTCTTTCTCCGTATATATTATGTAAACACCCCCATATATATATATACACGCGGACGTATATATAACTTTTCAATGGGGGGGGGGTCAAATCTGAAATTTTTATAACTTTTTTTTAAGCAAAATAAAACAGTAGGTCGTTCTACGTTATTATATTATATTAAATAATTATAACCTTATTTCATTCTTTGCTTATATTTTTGTGCAATAATATTATTATAATAATATATTAAGAATGTAATTTAAAATTTAAAATTGAGTTGTTTACGTCTTATTGGCCACTTATTTACAATTTCATTAGAATCTAGTTTTACCGCCGGGTCGCGGTGAATGCTTACAAGAGTAAGACCAATGTTTTTTCGTCACCCATTCGATTTATAATATACGTTCTTAATTGGAGAAACATCTTTCTGGGGTCGCAATGAACACTGAAAGTGTGGCTAATATAATAAGAAGCTTTTTTATCAAAGGAAAAAACTGTTCATCCTAATGATCAATAGCTTCTACTGCAATGGTAGGTTTTCGCGTAGTAGATTTGTAGTGATTGTGCGGTACCTTATATTCGCTTAAAAATATCGTGCCTTCATTTTCACCAAGAAATGTTTGTACTATTTTTTTCAGTTTTTTTTTGTGTGCTAGAGTCATTACTCATCTTCTCAGGTAGACGCATTTGAATCCCTTCGATTGTTTCTTCATGTGGTTTAAAGCGGACATCGAATTCTGTAATGACATGGTTAACAAAGGGGTAAAATACATTGCGACAGCTTCTCTCGGTACATTACTACACTGCGTTTTCAATCTGTTCGTTTTTTGGAACAACTATGTCATTTGAACTCATCTGCTTTGTTTGCTCGAAAAAGTCTGAGAACAGACTTTTCATTCCGAATATTTTGTGATGTCAGTTTTATAGTTTTTGCGTAACAGCAAGTGTTGATCAAATCGATATTAACTTTTTTCATTGCTTTATTTAGGCGTGTTGTATATGAGATAATTTTTCTCAATACAAATCTATGAAGGATTGCAGTCGATATGCTTAAGTGGCGACATCCCTATCAGCAACTAGTGCCTCAAGTGTTGCGCGTATTACGGGAAGCATTTGTACAAGCCGTTCTACAGCCGCATGATTTTCGGTCCACCGCATCTCACAAACAGAAATAAACGTTGAATTAGTTGAATTAATCTGATCAGCAATTTTCTTTAAAAGGCTATCTCAAAATGAAAATTGTCGAAAAAAGTTTATTGTACGTTTTATGATCCTTATACAGTAAATACCCCACAGGAATGCGCTAGAACTAAGTTGAGAATGGTTTGCGCTCTCGGGTATTTCTCTAAGATTATTGTTCTCATGCTTCGTAAACGATCGCTCAGTACTGCAGCGTCATCAAAGCTCCTTGTCTAATGAATTTATCTATATCCAAGTTATACGATAAGAGATACATTATAATTGTCGTCGCCAATGTTTGAGCTGAAACATTTTCTACGTAGATAAATTCAAGAAAATCCTCCGGATAACCGATTTTTCAATTGAGCAATTTAGATATCATAAACGTAACACTAGTTGTTCTCGCCGGAATATGTCATGAATTTTGTCTGCCAATACTGTAAAAAAAACTAGCCTCTTTGACTCTTTTAAGTACACGCGCTTGAATAGCATTACCGCATAATAGTTCAATTACTTCATTCTAAATTCCCGATACAAAGTATACATAGCTATATATTATGCATGCTTTGTGTAAGTAATTGACTCTTAAGTGTTTCATTACAAAATTGAGCACGAAAATGGAGAAGTACTCGAAAATTTCCGTCATTTCTGTTAAAAAAATAAAAAACAATGTAAAAGAAGAATAAAAAAGAGTAAAAAATTACTCTGTAAAAATGTTAATAATGTAAATTTTTCTTATTTTTGGAGAAACATGTGATTTTTAGTTTGTTTATAACGAGGTAAGTAGTAGTATTTTCCTAATATTTGTTGTAACAGGTTTCCAGGGAGGTCGTGTTAAATCTGCAAATAAGTATTTAATATATTTAACCGTTCTATTTCTCTGAAGTTTAATTTTTTCACAGAAAAAAATCAGGGAACGTTCTTTTATTTTTTGTCAAATTTAATTGCGAAAAAATTTTTCAAGGTTAAATTTTGTGTTACCAGGTCGTTATAAGCGATAATTTTTTACCTGTGTACCAAAATTTTGGTTGTAATAACCGATTTATCATTTTTATCTGATGTTGTTATGTCCAACAGAGATTTACACATAGCTTTATAGAATCCTTTCGGTTCCAGCAATATTCGTCTCTATAACTGATATGTTGTTATAACCGATATTTATTGTACATATGCGTGTATATATAAACATATGCAACTAGATTTTGAAAATGGCTCAAATAATTATGATCAAATTCACGAGTTAGTGTTTTTTGGGACCCAAAATACAATTTGTCAAGGTTTTACCTTCTAGAAAGTCCTATTAAACGAGAAATTCTTAAACAGTGGTGAACAATTTTCTCTTAAGTGACTACACTTGTATTTAGAGTTTATTAAAAAGTAAATAAAAACAATACACTCAGGGCCTATACGTATCTGTGTGTGTGTGTGTGATCATGAAATATATCTATTTATAAATAGTACACTAAAGCCTTGTAGTCAATTATTATATATGCAATATTTGAACACTACAATAAAAATAAATAAAAAGTGGTCGTTTCCACAGAATTCATAAAAATTTAAATTTTCTTTTCTTTTGTCAAACATTGAAAAGCAATAAATTTATTCTGAGTTTCGGTCCATTTAATTCAAGCAGTTATTATTTCGCAGACATTTCGCCCCCCCCCCCCTTGATACCGCCCTGAATATACTTATAGAATATGAAAAGCAGATAAAGGATTTGTTTCATGATGAAATAAATTTATTTATGATTCATATTGCAGTTCTAAATTTACGCCAATTAAAATTCAATGATCATTGTAGAATACGTAGATAATAATTTGAATGATGTTTTTTGGAGCGAAGTTCTTTTACGCAGTTTGTCGGTAGGAGAAAACTGGCAGAAAAGGCGAGATAACGAAAATCGCGTTATGCGTCGTCCGGCAGACAATCTCCACTCTCGTCCTCTTTCTCTCTGTCTCTTTCTATTATATACGGGTGTGTGTGTGTGTACGTTCGTGCGAGTATCGAGATTCGAGCAGTAAGCATCGTGCGCGGTCAGCTGTATAAGTTCAATTCTAAACACGTGTAAATTTTATTGAATATGAAAATTGGCGCGGTTTTTTTGTGCGACGTTGGCACACTTCAACGAGTCTGATGATTTATTTATTTGTTTTGTTTTAATTAATTCATACGGGATTTATATATTGTGTTATTTTTCATCGTATACTTTATGAATGACTTTATAGTTGTATATCTAACAAAAAGTGAAAGGAACTTCGTTCCTATCGGGTGTCCCCCTCTACACACCATTTCTCTTCTTTTATTTTTTTTTTGTCTGGCATCTTAACCATGTGCCCGTTTTCAACATGAACCAAAACTGACATTCTAATTTTAGTCATATAAGACAAAAAAAAACAAAAAACGAAAGAAATAAAATAAATAAAATAACAAATAAGTGAGAAAACAAAGATAACTCCAAAATACCACAATTTAAACCACAATGTTGCAATCAATTATAAACCTAAATAAGCAACCAAGAAAAAAAAAAAAAAAAAAAAAGAATATAAACAAGAATAACGTTTTTCAGTGATTTTCCATGTCAATATAGTATGATGTATACGTAGTTGTTTGATATGTTCATATGTTTGCATGTGCTTTGACAACCAGTGAATATCAGTGGATTAAATGAGAAAAATATAAAGAAATTATACTTGAAGTGGTTAAATTAGTTCTTATATCGTTGTAACAATTTAGTTAGTATAGATATTACTCAGTCGTCACGATAGCCTATTTGCTAGAGCGCTTGACTTCCGTTACGGAGGACAGAACTTATTACAAAGAAATAAAATTAAAATACCCGCTAATAATCACGTGGAAGGCAATGGCAAACCACCGCGTACATCATATATGCGTGCTAGGTCAGTACACAGCAGACATATCACCGGACTGCACTTGTATATGCCGATATAAATCAAACGATTACTAATCAGTTCCGAATGAAGTCATGCGTACACATTCGTACTGTATATAAACAATTGCTATGAACACTAATACACTTATGTCTGCACAGCTGTACGAATAGGTAGTCGCCGACGCTCAGTAATTAAGTATGACACTATAAAGAAAGATATTACTCACTGTAATAGGAAATATTCATAAGCTACATGTGCACGTAAATTATCAGACAAAGCATTGTTGTATAAAAAGTTAGCTGTTGAGTTTTTGTAATTCATTAGACAGCAGTAAGAGACAAATACAAAGAGAGGGGTGCAGATAATGAATACTCTTACAATGGTTATTTGTAGCTTTGTTCAAAAATTAACGAATTTTCGAAAAAACTGGTCAGGAAGAGATAGCAGCACATGATAATACCATGGTCTTGACGAAATTGTTGGCGGGACTATGCTATGGTATCTACCTTAATTTGAGTAATTCTTAATATTGAGCAAATTTTGTCGATCATCTCTTTTAATTTTTGAAAATAAATCAGTAGAAGGAGTCTGATTTATGAATTTTTATTTTATTTCATGTAACGTGAGAATACTATAATATACACGTAGAAAAGTAGAGAAATGCATATAGAAATATAGCTCTTAAATCGTGTGCTTATTATTGCTATATTTTGGAATGTTAGTGAAACTTATTTTAAATGGTGTAGCAAGGACTAGCCACTGTAAAAACCCGGTTGACTTATTGATATTGCAAGCATCGCTGTTTTTAATTTCAATATGTTCAAGCGCTGGAGATGCACGCATTAGTGGTCGAAAGACCCTTCCTTTTGAATGTAAGATCATATTACAAAAGACTGGCTTCATCCACCAATAGCTTTCACTTAAACTCCTGAATTATATTATATTTTATTTTTTACCGTTAAGAAATAATGCTTGTAATATAAGAAAGTACATTTTCTATTATAATCACAACGTGTTTTACCGAGAAAAGTGTATAACTCTACATACATAAAATATTTTTATTGTTATTATTATAATTAAAAAATCGAAAACTATAAAAGCTTTATTTTGTCAAATTGTACATTCTGTTAATATTATAATAGACAAAAAAAAAAAAAAATATGTTCTGTTTTTTGCAGTCAGTTATAAATTATGCGTGGATAGAAGAGAATTTTCTGAACGAACCTGCTTAGCTCTACAAAGAGGGAACAGTCAAGTATCGTGCGTTTTGGTCGATGATAGGTAAGCCATATAAATTAGTGATGTATAATCTTGTTTAGATAATGTTATAAATGAAACAATTAGAATTTTCTTTTCTTTTAATTTATGCGTTACATCGAACTGCAATGTACTTATTACTGAAGATATGGGAGTACATATCAGCAGAAAAGAAAATCGAATTTGAGGAAAGAATAAACATCTTACGAGTTGAGAGAAAAACTTTCGTACCAACTGCCGTTAGCAAGAACATAGATTAGCAAACGGATAAATATATTATAACTCAGATGTTGAATAAAATACCCAAAGAAATAATAGAGAAGGAAAAAATAGGGGAAAGGAAAATAAAGGAATGGTTTCAGGAAGAAGAAAATATAACAAAAAAATAATAAACATAAAATAAAATGACAAAGCGCAACAAAAAAACTAGAAAAAAAAAAGAAACTTTGAATATAGAAGATAGAAATAGATTATTAAGTGTATTGATAAGTAAAATAGATATAGATTAAGACTAGTAAATATTACACGATTATATGTATATATGTCTAAGTTAATTTAAGATGGTAAAGTGTTCAATAGGATAATTTGTCGACAAGCTTTTTAGCTTGACGAAAGTTTTGGATGTAAGGAAATAATAAATACATAATTTTCAAAAAAAAGAAAAAAAGAAAAAAAAAAAAACTCTATAGGACGGTTGTGTTAAAAGAAAACATGCAAAAAAAAAACATGATTTAATGTAAGTTTCTTGTCAGATTATTTTAATTTATATTTGGTACGTTGTAAAGTGGTACTAATTTTGAGAAAGCTGAAATATCAGAAAGCGACTTGGTTTCACTTTTTGATAATCCACATTGTCGGTTTTGATGTAAAGTGATGTCACGTGAAAATCAAATAAAACCAGTGCTGATTTTGTTTTCAAGTTACGTATCAAAAATCACATCAACGTCCATAAAATAAATATAACTCTATACGTTTTAGTGAAAAGAGATTTTTTTATACAATGTATGCCGACATGGGCGTCGCCCGCGGGTGGCAGGGGGGGCAGCTGCCCCCCCCCCTGGAGCATTGAAATTTTTTAATCAACTGGCCATAATGAGCATTCATAGGCGCGTAATCATGAATAATTTGCCATCTTGCCCCCCCCCCTGGTGGCTGGCAACTCATCTTGCCTCCCCTTGCCCCATCGGCTGGCGACGCCCTTATGTGCCGATAAACTATAAACCAGCGACGAGGGTGTACAGTCTGTTGTTAGCCTCTTTTTCCCAATCGGAGTATTGGAGCTTTGATTAAAGAAAACAGAGTTACATTTGCGTCTATATGAATTAACGATAACAAGACATTTATTAGACATCCACTGTTGGCAAACAGTTAATTCCTGATTTTCCTCGCATTTATGTTTTGAAGTTTTACATAAATTTTTAACTACGTTATTCATTAACGTCACCCATTTGCTATTAAGTCCCCTGTGTATGTTAATTCGAAAGCGAATGCGAAACATACCAGTTTCAAGCGCTTTATGAACGGAAATCGCTTCAAAACAAAAACCCGCCATCTTCATGTCACCAACAAATTATGTAAATTGTTAATCCCCCCCCCCCCCCGTCATTGCATGCGCATATCCGATTTAGTGTCGCATTTCAAATAGAAATTTAATAAATTACATCTGATTCTAACAAATTAGTGTTTAAAATGCGCTCTATGTATCGATCGATGTGCAAAACGCTGTCTCAGGGAAATAAATACTTTCGGGATTCATAACGAGTTAGAACTATCTGGAATTATAAATAATTAACGTTTATGTATACCAAATTCAAGCATCATGCACTTAAATATAACACATGTAGAGGGGTTGCGTAAAGTATTTAATAATGTCTTGAAATAGGCGGCGTGCTTACGTATTTTTCCTTCTTTTTAAACTTTCTTCTTGAATAGTGACTGTTTATTTAATTTTATGATTTTGAATAGTTTACATCACAATGTTACGTAAACATATATTTTTTGTCTTCCTAAAATTACTCAACTGTAAAGCTTTTTGCGCGCCTGTCGTCAGTTCGTTTCTAGTTTTATTAATAGCGAATGATAATGTACGATTGAATTATTTCGTTTTGAGTAAATCGTAACCTAGAAGTCCTATAGGGAATGGCTTTTTTGAGTGTATTGTCATGGTTATCCGTGCATTCAAAATCTGCTAACAGTGCCCAATACATTATTGTCTTAATGCCTCATTTTCGCCAAATTGGAAACAAAGTTTTTTGCATATAATGGCAGTCACACGACGAGTCACAGCGACAGACGTTCAAGTAATTAATCAGGCTGCAGCCAACTACTGATGCGCATTACATATAATACCGAGTCGAATTTTGCGCTATGTCGGAAATGGTTTCTCAAAGA
This sequence comes from Icerya purchasi, assembly GCA_039619475.1. Lineage (NCBI taxonomy): Eukaryota > Metazoa > Arthropoda > Insecta > Hemiptera > Monophlebidae > Icerya > Icerya purchasi. The sequence goes on from CM077115.1 coordinate 97,908,825, forward strand.
TTTTACATAATTTGTCAAGTTCCGCATCCGTATCTAGTTTAGTTAGATCTTTTCTGTATACAATAAGCGTTACAGTAAATCAAACATAGCGCACGATGTATTTATATGTACGAGCGAGTTGAACGAGAATTTTTAATTCCTTCGAGAAAAGAAGTTCTTAAGGTCCGATATTTTGATTTTGTTTCCTTTTAAAATAATCGCCCCGATCACATTAATTTATTTCAATTTCCAGTTTACACTCGTGGAACGCCTCTTATCGGTTTTAGTTCGGTTTGCGTTGTTGCTTACATTTTACCTGTCATTGAGGAACGTTGTTCGTTAAGTGTCCTTTTGAGTTTTTAGAAAAATTAAATTTGCAAAAGTCTAAAGAATAAGCTGGCTGCGGCATCACAACGATACGTTAATTTTTGGCCAACAATGGAGTGGACAAATCCGCAAACTATTTTTCCAAAGTTTAGTATCTCTCACGTAAATTATGTACAACTTGTCGGTAATGCTCGTTGTTGACCACACAACCAGTCGGTAAACATTCATAAATGTCAATGAAAGCAGTTGTTAGAAGAATCAGCATGTTTGACTGGACTTGATGTAGTACTTTACTTAGGCTCTTCAAGAAATTTTCATTGAGACAACCTTTGTTTCAATGTTACAGTCACATGCCACACATTTCGTCAGCAGCAATTTTGAGCAAATTTCAGTCGTCATCTTGCTCAGCGATGTTTGTGCGATGCTGTTTCTGTTGAAGATCGAAAACGTTTTGCTGCCACCTGTTTCATAATAAGCCGTACGAAATTCCGATTTCTTCAACAACTTCTCCGATAGAGTGATTCCTCCTTTAGCGAGCATGATTTTTCAAACTTTTTTCGCATTTTCATGAGCCCGATGGTCTTACTGGAAAGCTCAAACTTCGCGTCATCTTCATCTTGGCTTTCTTGAAATCGTTCGCATCATTCATAAGTCTCCCCGGTGGTTATAGTCTAACATTTTGAAAGTTGAATTCTTAACGCGAAATTTCAAGTCAACTCTTTCAAAAAAAAACATTTTAATATCCATAATGACACTAAAATACGCTCAATAATGTGCAAGCCAAATACTAGGATTACTAAAAGTGTCGATTATTTTAATTTCATAGTGCCGATTGTGCTAAAAAGATCCAAAGTGGAAAAGCTGATTTTGGTGTATTTACAGCCGAGGAAGCATTGTTGGCGGTTAATTTCATAGATCCCGATGTGGAAACTATTGGTCAACTCCGCTTTCGTGATAAACTTAACGGTAATTACCCTTTTTTTTGTTTAACTTTAAAAGTTTAATTCGTTTGATTAATTTCGGTTGTTAAGCTTACTTTCAATAATATATCAAGAATCGTTCGTGACTCGAAGAAAGTTACCGACAGTGGTATTGTAACCTTCTCTAGCGACAGAGAAATGAACTAGATAAAAATGGTTTATTTTTCAAATGTCGCAGGGTAATGTACGAAACACCTGTTTATTTCGGTTTGCGTAGCAGTGACTAGGTATGTAAACACAAAGCGGAAAAAATATAATAATAATTCACCACATATGTATGTACGCGTTTAATGGACTTACCAGCTTCACGAAAATGCTTCGGAACCACTTACTTCATAATCGTGGTTTTGAACTCGGTTGATATTATTGAAATTATAAGTGCATATTTTCAAGATCACAGTGAGTCTGTTATCAGGTTTTTATTGTGTTTACTTGCGATTTTTATTCTGTTTCTACGTTTTTACGAAGTGTGCTTTTTACTTACGATTATCAAAACGATGATATGTGTGTGACGGTTTGTTAAAGTTCTTCTTACGTCGAACCATGTGCGCATTTAATCGAACGTTTAAGTTTATAAACGTGAACAATGCTAATTGAATGCTCCGCCTAGAACGAATTTGAATTTCTAATTTTAAATGTAAGCGCGATTACAGACTACTCTGAAACATGTCGGTTTTCGTAAATTAGTAATTTCATAAATTTGCTGAATTGTAATATATATTTTCTGTTTTATGTTTCATACAGAAAATGAACTATTTTAATATTAATTTAAATACGTATGTCTGTAATTTCTACAACTACCATGTGAAAAAGTAAAATTCCATAAATATTACAGAAATTATAGGATAGATGTACTTTGTAATTTAAATCGGTATAATAATAACGATTATATTTAATGATTTTTCAAATCACGGTTTGACAACAATAATTCGCCTAGTCTGACGGATTAATACTATTAAGCGCACTTTAGCCATATTCACTTAAGTCTCACCAAAACTTGTTGGTTTAGCAGCCGTTTTTCTCTTCACAATCATATTAATCGTCTGTATCTATATCAAAAACCTCAATCTGTTGAAAAAACTCTTTCTCATATTACTTAGAGAGGCGATATCCCTTTATCCTTCCCATGTTTTATAAATCCTTTGTCCGCTCTGTCCTGGACTACTGTTGCTTTATTTATGGTAATTCTTTCAGGTCTCCTCTTTCAAAATTAAATTGTATTCAAAATACCTGTTTTCCTCTCTATTTTAGGGCCCTGGGATCTTCCCCAGTACCCTTACCGAATGTCGTCCTATATTCCTCCTCTCTTTATTCATAGATATCCTGTTTGGGTTATCGATTTTTGATTAAGCGCCTGCCTATCTATTCCTCCTTGTTTCTTCCTATTCTTCTATCCTTCATAAATGACGATTTTCTTCTAATAAAACTCCAGTTTTATCCTCCTTATATTTTTGTTCGTCTTCGTCAATTTTCACCATTTATTTATAGTGTCATGATAAACTTTCTTATTTTTCTTTCAGTTTTTCTTTGTTTCTTTCATCCTATTTCTTTTTTTTTTTTTTTTTCCTTTGACTAGTTTTTCCTATTAGAGTTGTCTTTTATTAACCGATCTGTTCTAAATCTGTTCCTCAACAAGTCGCCAAAGCTGAATTTTCCTATGCTTTAAGTTCTCTATTTCCACACAGATCGCTTTATCTATACTGGCGGTTTTAAAGGGCCAAGCGCGGGATTGACTCGGACTAGTTTTTCATTTTAAATACTTTTTCTCTGTATCTTTTATTTCTAAGGTTTTCATTGCGCAGTTTATGTCTCATAGAGCTCTCGGTGGTAATACTACCGCCAATTTTAATAATTATATCAGAAACCATGCTTTAATTTTTTTTTAGAAAAAAGTTGTGTTGGTCAAAAAAAGGACATTGGCCCAAAACGAGGGGAAAGGATGAGAAGCGGAATTAGATATTTATGCGATCAGATATGAAGGATAGAAAAGACTCAAGTGCTGCAATGACCGAGGCTGATGGCAAGGAGAGAAGAAAAGATGTACAATACGGAGTTGGAAGACAAATTGACAGAAGAGAAGGGTAAAAGGAAAAACGTTCAGATACAGGTGCACTTAAACAAAATGTAATTAGCGTCAGCTACAAAGTTGTGAGAGGAGGGCTGTAGGGGGCAGAGAGGAGAGGGGACTGGAGAGAAGTGAAATAAGGAAGCAGGGAGCAAATTGTGCCCGAGGCGTAAGCGACAGATTGCGGAGAGAGTTGAATGTCGCATGGAGAGAAAATTGAAAAACCAGGAATACGACAAGGTAGATCACGTGTTGCCAACGCTTTAATTTGCTGTAGAAGATAACAAAAATAAAAAAAAATCGAAATTCTCGGACGGTCACTGGTATAACTTCGGCGTTTTTTAAAATGTCGAATTAAAGCAATTCACAAATTTGTGCATTAATAAATAATAATTACGCAAATTTTCTCATTAGTAATACGAAGTGTCGGAACAGTTGAGATGTTAACATTTGACTCAGTGGCGTAGCTTGCCTTAGAGGGGCCCCCGTATCGAAATTTGTTGCGAAGCCCTAATAAAGTGTAAAGATTTTTCACAAAAGAAACAAAAACGCTCGCATTAAATTGAAATAATTATTTATCGATTATAAGTTATTATTTACAATAAATGCTCCTGGGATACAATTCAATCTAAACAATTCCACTTTAATCAAATATACACTTTTCTAGCCTTTTTTTCGGCTAAATTATTTATTAAATCATTCATAGATGATGACGATTTCAACTTTTCTAGAGATTTCCTGTCTCCATAGAGTCCAAATAAAGACAAGTCTGAAAGTCATACTACGTTTTTACGAATTTTTGCTCACACACGTTTGTGGCCCCTATACCCCGGGGGCCTCGTATCATTGATACGGCTGATACGGCGGTAGCTACGCCCCCTATTTTGAATAGAAATACATAATCGAAAATCAGGACCCACATGAAAACCTTTTAGGCAATGAGCGTAACACATCGACGCAATATTATTTCTACAAAACAAAGAAAAACTAGAAATGAAAACGAAATTACTAAGACATTTGTAAAAATTTGAATTGAAATTTAAAAAAATACAATATCTGTAATATAAAAATACACGCAAGTTAAAGTAATTAAACTTGTTTCTTTTTTTATTTTTAAGTTAATCATTCATTTTACTATTGATATCATCATGCCTTTCAGCACCTATTTAATAATCTGAGAAAAATTTAACATTTATTTCCCCGTCTTTTGTGGCTACTTATTATTGAATTGGATGATTTTAACAGTGTTACCATATTTTTGTTTTTTATGAAATTTTTCAAAATATGTAATGCGTTTTAGGTAATTTCTGATACTACCTCCATGCGTTTTCTGCTATTAGTAAGAACAAAAAAGCAATCCAAATCTTAATTTGAAAAAAAAAAAAAAAAAAGAAGAGCTGTAGCATAACATCCAACAGAAGAGATACCGAGCTCCCCCAAAACTTTTTTCAAAAATATTTTACGGAATCAATAGAAAAAAAGAAAAAAAAAGTGATTTATACTGACTAGAATTAATAACAAAGTATTACGAGAAATTTGAAGATCTGCTTCCGAGTATTATTTATTCTGCAAAGGCAGACGATATGGTGGATTTGTAATTTTTTTTTTAAAAAGTAAATGAATCGATTAGAGCATAAAAAAAAATCTTAAAATCATTCCTACAAATAGTAAACTATCGCATTATCTAATAATAAAACGAGTAGTAATATTCGTGTTTTATTGAACTAAAAAGCTATTCGAAGGACAGTGTATGGCTACGAAACTGTTTTTTCTTTTTTTCTTTCTTTCTTTTTTTCTTTTTTCTTTTTTTGTATACACGCTGCTGAAAATGTTTTTGCTATTTTTTCAGTTATAACTTTATTCGTATTAGTAAAATTTTTATTACCGACGCTAAAATATGTTTATATTTTCAGATTCATTCGTTTTCCAGACGGTGGTAGTTGTAAGAAGTAATTTTAATGGTGACTTCGCAAGTTTACGGGGTACAAATTATTGTCATCCGGGATTTGATACGGGACAAATATGGACTGATCGTGTTTTAAAGGTATATATATATATATATGATACGAGCATAGGCGCACTCAGGATTTTTTTTTGGTCGGGGCTAGAATTTAGAAGATGAGTTAGGGGGTGGTAACTCGGCACCTCGACTAAAAGTACCTATCTATTTCCGTGGTTTGTAAATTAAAAAATAAAAAAAAAAAAAAAAAAAATACAAGCACAAATTAGATAAGTATACGAATTTTATTTTTAAAAAATTAGCTAAAAGTATATAACATTATACTTGTAATATGTATAAGTAAAAAGTAAAAATATGTATGTTTTTAAAAAAAAATTAAGTAAAACAAAACAGTACAAAACGAAATTAAGATTTCGAAGATTTTTTGTGGGGAGCAATGGCCCCGTGGCACCCCCCTTGGGTGCGCCAATGGATACGAGAATATAAAATAATCTAATCGCTGTATTACTAAAATTTTATGTTTGTAAGATAAAAGCATAATTTATCCTAGAAAACTTTTAACAAATTTTAAGAATAAACTCAAATCGGTACTTGACGATCTCGCGGAGTTAAAAGCAACCACAACAAAAAAAAAAACAACATAAAACAAAAAATTGAAGTTCAAAAAAAGTTTACTAAAGGGAGAAACAGGAAATTTTAACACCCGGTGTAGATAAAAAATAGACACCGTTTCACGAATTTCTAGAAGAAAATTAAGAGCAAAGAACACGAAATAAAATCAGGTTAAATCAAAGATAAAATACATATTCGGGGAAAAGATATCCATCCATTTCTATAAAAACAATTTTTTTTTCAGGCAGGAATATATTCAGTTTAGGTATTCAGCTACGTTATCAGTAATTTCGCTTAAAACTGAAATATTTATAATAATGAGCACGTATCGAATTTCGTTTATCCATTTTTTGTCCGAAAAATACGAACGCAATTTTTTAATTTATTAAATATTAAATAATTAAAATAAATTTCGATGATATTTTATAAGAAAAATCAAAAATAAGTTAATATTAACAAACGATTTCGAAGATGTATGATAAGTGATTAGCTCAGGATCGTTCGTAAGAATATATCATGTCACCGTTAACATCGAAACACGTGGATTCATCTCTTTGTATGTTCTTCGGTTGGTGATGGCGTGATTTCTGAAAGCCTTTTAAACTAAATGATTATTATGTTTTTTTTTTGTTTTTTTTTTTATTGATAATATATTGACTAAGGGGAGTGCTTTAGCTTCTGCCTTTGCTTTTCGGCATTAGTTTCCATTACAATTTAAATCATTAAATTATATTAATAATTCAATGTAATTAATAAATAAATTAATCGAGTAACCGTGCTTTTGTTTTTTAACTGATTAATGATTTCCATTTATTAGTCTGTAATATTTTATTATTTTTCATTTATTCCTGAAATCATCATAATATCGTCGGCATAACTCAGAATCATGGTATTTTTGTGAAATTTTATTTTATGTAGTGGTGGCATTGCAAAAAAAAAAAAAAAAAGAACCTAAAACCGATCCTTGGGGTGCTCCTCTTATCTACAGTAAAATTTCTGAATAATATCTTGTTCGTAATTGTTTAATCGAATCCGCGTAATCACTAGGAATAGAACTTTACGCTATAATATCTTTAAAACCATTTAATTTTACCAAAAGCGCCCGGAATATCAAATATGTCTGTATTTTTAAACCGCATCTTCAGTAGATTTTCCTCGTTTACAAGGGAAATATTTACAGCCGAGCTGATGGCTATTTTACGTTTCATTATTTTTATCTCCTCCAATCGTCTTTCTTCCCAGTTTCTGATCATTTCCTACTCCATGAGTGCTCTTCAAGCCATCTTCTCCTCCCTTTCCCAATCATTCCTGTAATTTTACTATTCTCCGCATACGTTCTCTCATTTGGACTCTCTCTTCTCTACATATGGGATCCATATTGGCTTGCCGTGAGTTCCTGGACATTCTGGCATCTCTGGTAACGATACAGGCTGATTCTTTGACTCGGGTTGCTGCTTTTTGTTCCTTCTTCTTCAAAAAAATCTCATCCTCTAATCTCTTGCCGTTGTGTAAAGATTTCCATCTCAGATTTTGGTCGGATATGTACCCTTCCTCCTTTTCTAATTGTCGTTCCTTTTATCTGTCCGTTCAGCCTAATCTTCCTTCCAATGCTTGGTTCCTTCTGTTTCCTTCACTTCTTCGTTCTGTTGTTGTCGCCATTGTGCGTTTGCGCTTTAACCATTCCTTGCTGTCTTCTTCCCGCTTTCGCCTCTCGCTGGCCTCTTCCCCATGTTGGCCTCTCCATTCAAATGATGCGGTTGTTTGTGACGCCGATCATATGCTCTTTGAGTGCTCTGCTCTTTAGGCTGGGGCTTCCTGCTCCTTTTTGTGCCCGTTATATCCTGTCTTTTCCTTCTGCACTTACTATCCCTTCCATTGTTTCCTTCTTATTAACAATATCTGATCGTCTCGCTATATAACTTTCGTCTTCCTCTAATTGTTTCTGGGTGAAGGCCCTTGGTTGACAAGCCCAATCTTATTCCCTTTTTTTTTTTTTTTGGAAAAAAAAAGAAAAAAGGAAGGGAACCGATTACAATGTAAAATATTAATAGTATCGAGTACTTTATTCGGTTCGTATTTATTTAACTTCTAGTAAATTTTGCCTTTTGCGGATATTAGTGTAATAGACCTCCAAGATTTTATATCAGTAGGATCTTACCCGGTTTGTTAATCAGGATAACTTTGTTCCCTTTTCACCACACACTAAAGAAAAAAATCATTTTGAAATCAAAACATTTATTTTAAGCGCTATTTAAAATCGCTTTATTATATCCGTGCATTAGTTTAATCATTTTTATGCGTTCCGTGACGCTTTTTTTTTTGCTGTTTGATTTTTTAATGATCAGAATAAGACTTTATAGGGCTCGGCATCTTTTTTTGCAGGAGTAAATGTAGGTAATTTATCTGTAAATTATTATAGCACTGTACTTCTAGGATGCGGTTTATTTATAATGTTACCATCGATATTTAGCGCAGGAATTGAATGGAAGTAATATTCTTATATTTTTTAGGCATATTCAATGGAGGTTCTGCCACATAAGGAAGTTTCTTATGAAACTCTTTTCCAGAAATAATTTTTGTTTTGCTCATTTTTATAATATTTCTTCTACCTTTTTAAGGTCGCACGATGTATGCCAAATTTAATGATATTAGTATGCCGGTGTTTTTGTTCTTAAGTTTTATAGGCCTTATAACTTTTTCAAAGAAATCTGATTTATCATTCCACTATTAATGGATTATTCGTTCCTTACATTTATCATTGATTTCAATTATTTCGTCTGTAAACCCACCAAATAGTCATTTCTAATTCACCTACCACTTCACGCGCTTTAATCTTTTCTGTGTTTTAATACCGCTGTTTCTTGGTTTGGTATCAAATTTTATTACATTTAGTTTATAATGTTTATTACTGATATTATATTTACTTTTAAGCCTATCTGCAAGGGAGCATGTGTAATTGATCGCATATTGAGCCATTGTATTCATTTTTATTATTTTTAACTCCTCTTCATAAATCGTTGTAACTTTGTTCGGTGACTAATAATAATAAGTCTATGTCACTGTGCATCCATTCTTGTTTTCGATAGGGATTAATTATAATTATTGGACAGTACAAACAGTTCAAATTTTTATTTTATAGATTCTTTCCGTTTTTGTAAACCATCGAGAATAATTGTTAAAATTACTTAACATTATCTGTTTAAATTGATTAAAACTGTTAAGGTGTACACATATTTGTAAGTTGGCTTAATTTATCTGTAATAGGTTGATTGGGACAAAAGTAGTGCATTAAATAATTATCTAACTGTATTATTACCATTGAACACTATTTCAATGAAAATTAGACTTTTTTTTTGTAAATTGAAGCGAACATTGATGTTCCGATTTTTTACCCAGGAGAGTATTAAAAATCATTTTTTATTAATATGTAAATAAAACAAAAAAGAAAGAAAGAAAAGAAACATATTTTTACCATTTTATATATAAATAGATAATTTTTGTTATTGAAACTGAATAATGTTTTGTTATAATTTATAGGAATTCGAGAATGCTGTAATTCCGCGTGTAAACCGACTTCGCTATTCTACCGTTAATAATGAATTATATTCTTTAAACAGATTTTTTAGCGGCGCGTGTCGTCCAGGACGTTGGGCAAAGGATCAGTTAGTGGATAATAAATTAAGTACGAAAAACTAAACTAATTTTTATTTTACCACCGCGAAAATACTTTGAAATTTAATCTTTTTAATGTCTATTGATAAAAAGTTGTTTCACAAATTTTTTTTCGTAAATAACTAGTACATTAAAGTATCACAGTTGGTCAACTATGTTATTTGAAAAACAAACGTTCGCAACGAACCAACTATTTTCTGTAAAACATATGTGTAAATTATGTAGGAGACTGTAGAATAAAGGTAAGGAGCGTATGGAAATTGCTCAACGCTAACATCTGTATGTAGGGGGAAAAAAAAAAGAAAAGAAAGAAAGAAAATGAATACTTTTTATACCAGTGTGACTGACTGTTCGAAAGGTAAATTTTTTTTTTTTTTTTTTTTTTTGTTTTTGTGATCGCGCCAGCGGCATTGACTCAACAACAGGAAAACTAAGCTAAAAAACTAAATAATTAGGCGGTCCGAAATGGACGCAACAAAGAACAACAGTGAAGACACCACAGAACATGGAAGGAAAGGAGAGGATAAAGGAAGAGTTACAGGGCATAGTAGGGAGACCTAATGACAAGAGCTGACTGTATAAGAGGGACGAGCGTTCATTACGAAGAGACACTCGAAGAAAATGTGATCAGCATCATATGCACGAGGAGGATCACAATCGTGAAGAGAACAATAAGGGGAGATGGCGACTGAGCAAATCGAAAGCGAGAGGAGGGGAATAGACAATGATTTGGAGACGAATTAGGGAGACAATAGAAGAGCGGCGACCGAAAGGAACAGAATGGAACTAAGACGGGGAACGAGGAATCGGCTGAATGAAACGGTAATGCGAATGACGATTAGAAAATAGGGAGGGATAAATATGCCGGGGCCTCCCTTTATGAGATTGGTTTTATTTTTAATGATTACGTTAATTCATATCGATATGTCGCTGAAAATAATTGTATTAATGTTATTTCAGATAAAACATAATAAAAATTTGGCGAAATAAAAAATATGTAATTTTCACGCGATAGTTTCAACACAACAATGTTTTATTATCCCCTTTCACCGATAACAACTGCTTTGTTTTTATTTTTATAATAATTTTTTATTTTGTAGTAAATCTGAATAGAATAATTTTGTATATGTATAATTTCAATTATTAATTTGCTTTAACATTTTTTGTACAGAACAAGAATTTTCATCGTTATGTCAACTTTGTGATAACTTCGATCAATGTTCCTATAACTATGAATCGCATGGAATACATAAATCTACTTTAAATTGCCTAACAAAAAATGGAGGTTATGTAGCCTACCTAGAATTACAACATGTCAATGAATATTTCGGGGTAATTATCTATATTTTTTAATTCGATTACGTAGTAATTAAAGGTTCAGATGAACAATGTTTAAAAATTTTTGATTCAGCAAGTTTCTCTAGTATTTGTAATATAGTTAAAAAAAAGGGTGCTATTCGCAAAAGTGTCTAAATATAAATTTTTTAATATATTTAAGATAAGTGTTGAATAAAATTCCTGAGAAAATATTCATAATGTGAGCTTTTAAGTTTATATTCTTGTAAATAATAAAAAAACGCGACAAAACTTACGAAGTGAAGATAACCACAGGTAGAGAGACTTCTTATTTTGCCACTACGCGTATGATAATGAGCTCTTGCCTTTTTTTCTTTTTTCGATTTTGCCTCGAAAAATGGCGTCAATTTAGCAGACTTGAGAAATTCTAAAAGGAAGCAAAAAAAAAATATTAGAACCTAATTCGATTAGATGCTATGGAAATAAAGGTAGTAGCAAGAGCAAGAGGGACAGGAAATGAGGAAAGCGAGAGTATGAAAGAAACACTGTACGGGGTGAGGATTCTTAGAACAGTTCGGAGTGTAAAAATATAAACGCTCCTCAGGTAAAAGGGCATTCAAGTAGGATATGATCGAGGTCACATACTAAATGACAATTACGAGACTGTAATGGACGATAAGGAGATAAAGCAAATCTATGAAGAGCGGAGGCAGTAAAGAGTGCCCAGTACGTAGACGGGGCAAACAACGGAAATCACTGAGCGACGAAGAAATGGAAAATTATAAAACCGTGGACGATTGAGATCAAACATCGTAATCGCCAATGACGACAAGCAGAAGGGAAGGAGAGTAAGAGCAGAAAACTTTAAAAAAAGGATCAGTTTGTGTTGCGGTTCAAGAGAATCGACTATAATTCGTTTCCAGCAATACTACCGACGTGACCAGATATCAAACAGAAATTCGATACTTTCGATAGAATATTTAGAAAGGAGATCGTAAATCATAGAACGAATTTGGATAATAAGCGAATTGCATAAGTAGGAAAGAGGAGAGAACACGTCCAGAGTCAGATACTATCCAAGTATTTACGAGAACTGTGAGAAGACGAAATAAACAAAATTGAGAATATCAATTCCGCAGCAAAGACCAAACAAAAGGACGGCAGTTTAAATGATTCAAAGTAGCTTAAAACCGAAAAAGGCATCAATACACTATGAGGGCTTTTAGAGCCGTCGATTATAATAAGAGCGAAATAGAATGCGAATAGTGCGGTTAAATTTTTATTTAACAATTTCAGGTAAGAGAAACTTTGTAGGAAGAGAAGATAAACTAGAAAGGTGAGAACAACTGGAGAAGTCGAATGAAAATTATATGGAAGCTTTTTGTAAGAATAAATAAAGAAAGAGAATTTAGCAAGACACTCAGTCACATGTGGTAAAAGAGGACTTTTTTTTTTTTTTGGTATTAAAACGCTAATTGCGAAAAACTGATATATACGATTGGATAAGGTCAGAAGACGAATTTCTAAGATGTTTAATTAGAAAGCGACAGCCGAAGAGGAATCTACCAATAGATAGAGGAGGGGACTCTGCGTAAGATCGTTCTATATTCGTCGGACTATATTACTAGATTATACATTAGCGAATAAATCTTAAAAACGGAACCTCAGAAAGTATTTAGAAGTTGCTAAAAGTTAGTTATCTGCTTCTTTACATGTGTAAATGATAAAAAATTATTCAGCATCGAAGTTGCCATATTTCTGATATAATTTACTTGCAGTTTAATTTAATATTTTTCTTTTATTTATTTTTTGACCCAACGATGAGCAATTTCGACACTATCAAGTGAATGTAATGATTCAAACTGAGAAGGAAAACGTAATATTACTATGGTACTCGTATAATAAATTATCAAACAAACATGCGTGTGTAAATCTTTTAACGTAATCCACGAGTGTCCGTAAAGAATCATTAGGAAAAGAAAACTGCCCAGACCGAGTTTGGGGAGCCGTAACCGCTTGAATTTGACTGAGCAGCAAAACTTAATATATAAATCGCCATCATCAGGAGTTGTTTAGTATATTATTAAAGAAAAACTAATATTTATACAGTTACGAGTTTGATACTGTTTAATAAAATAAATTTAAACGAAATAACAAAAACCCGATTCATTTTCACGCAAAAAAAAACAACTCTATAAACAATATAAAGAGGAAAAATCACATTAATTATCTAAAACAAACGCCCCTCGGTTAGTGTTCGTCGATTAAAAGTTAGCGTCTTCTAAGAAGTTTGGCATGCATTGTAATCGCTGCATTGCACTCCGTAATTTCGGCTTCGGAAATTCAAACTTACCAGAGAACTACACGTAACCGACAAATAGTAATTGATATTTACGAATAAGTTGGCCAGATTCTGGAACAGAATAATATCGAGCGGCTAAGGGAAGCTTCAACTGCACCAAACAGTAAAATATTTACCTTGGTTCAGGCTATAATTGAACTTAATTCACTCCGCGCTGCTATGAAATTTAATTCTAGAGATTTGACGATGGAATAAACAGTGACGATTCACATACAACGCAGCCTCTTTGTGCATCATAGTTTCATGCCAATACTACGACGACCACGTATCCAGCAGAAATTAACCTCTGCATGTTTATTGAACATGTGTGTTGAGTATAATCTCTAATGCCTTATCTATCGTTACGACGTAACTTTTATTCTAATACCGATCGACCTATTGTGCGCCTGAATTTTAAAACCATATGTGAAAATATGAATAAAATTAACTGTGTAGCTCCTAGATACTGAATTGTCGAATCATGCATTGACTCAACCTATGATGGGTAGATGTCTATTTTTTTTTTTTTTTTTTGTGGTTAAATAAAAGTATTAATTATGGTCCAAATTCGGGAATTTCGTAGGAAAGATTAAAATAACAAGATTAGAGTAAAAACTGGATTGTATCTATATAATACAGAGGTATTCTCTTGGGTAAGATTGGTAATAAGAACAGATTTCCAGTGCCCGTTAATTTTATCTAGGTCTACGGTTAATGTAGAGAAGTGGTAATTACAAAATTTTAATAAGAATCTGTTAGCTAAAATATTTCTCCCGATAAACAACGGACAAATATTAGTCTCTATTTAAAGATATACAGCAGGGCAAGAAGACACGTTTATCTTAATGTTATGCTTTCATCTACTCTTGTTTTTTGTTTTCTATTGGGCTCGTTTCAGCCAGAAACAATTAGAAAGGGAAATGAATCAGTTAAATTTTAATACGATATCAGATGTTGCTAGTAGGAAGGAACGAACAATGGGAACGATATGCGGAGAAGGAAAAGACGCAGGATATAGAAGGCACAATTCGGAGTAGGAATTCGCAGCAAGTTGGGATAGAAAGCAGAACGCTCGATTGAAAGAACCGAACACTTAATAAACACGTGATCAGCATCGCAGACTCGCTCTTCGTTTGAGAAGACAATATGGAAAGGCGACCAACGAAAAACAAAAACGGGAGAAAGATAATCGACTATGGCTCAAGAACGCAGACGAATAATGGAGACAACAACAGTGTGACAAAGTGAAGGAAACAGAGAGAACCACGGATTGACAGAAAGGCTAGGTTGAACAGACAGATAGAAAGAACAATTGTTAGAAAAATAGGAAACGCACATATTTTCGACCAGCACCTAAGATTCCGATATTAACCCCTTCTATTAAAATAATATTTAAGATATACTTCAGCGAAAATAGACGCCATTGCGATAAATACACACAGTCGGTTCTCTATTGGTTTAATATTTTTGTTATTCAGTAAACGATTAATTATTTTGACATTATTATCAGACATCTTCTGATGAATAATTGTAAATAATATTGCAATTGAAGCGCTTAATACAGAAGTTTTTTTGATATTAAAATAATTGTACTAATTTTAATTTTAAAAAAAACAAAAAAAAAGACTTTTGCGTTAATTGTTTTAATTTAAATAATTTCCGATTAGTTGTTTTTTTATTTTTTACAGCGATAATACAGAAAAAGCATAAATGTACTCTTTGAATAAAAATTCGTTTCATATATGTAGAAGCAATGAAAAAAATGTAGCGGAAGGAGTTTAAAAAGAGCTGATAAATGATCAGCAAATAAGCTCACGACCTACAGAAAAATAATTGCGCAGCAGTATCTACGTGATTTTTGTCGTAAACTATAATTTACAAGAGTACTCTTTTATACGGGGGGTATTTAATGTTCAGATAATTTAGTTAACAACGTTGCGTAAGTACGATCGAAGTAAACAGGAGACGAAGCCCTCTTATAAAAAGAAAACAATGTCATCCGTAATTTAAAAGTACTCGATTAATTTGATTTACCATAAATGATGACGAAGGTTGCAAAGAAGGAATTTTCTTTTTTTCCCAATGTTCTGCTCATTGTTATCTGTGTAAATTTTAGTATTATGTAAGTGTTTATGTTTTTAGTTGGTTCCCGGATATAAGGCAGAAGGAAATGCTAGTGAATATAAGTTTTTGTGTCCATCCGGCGAAGTAGTTCCTTTAAAT
Source organism: Icerya purchasi (assembly GCA_039619475.1). NCBI lineage: Eukaryota > Metazoa > Arthropoda > Insecta > Hemiptera > Monophlebidae > Icerya > Icerya purchasi. The sequence continues at coordinate 97,924,280 of CM077115.1, forward strand.
ACAACCTGTTCATGGATCAAACAACCATGGCCCGTTCTGATAGCTTCCAGGTATTTTTTCCTTTAAACTTCCTGTTACTGGTATTTTTAATAGTCTTTGTTTTCAAACTAAATCTGTTTGTCGTTAGGGCGAAATCGAATTCATTGCGTACCGCAATTTTACAATGGCTTAATAAAGAACCAAACGTACGCAGTGGTTGGGAAGAAGTACTGAAAACCATTATAGAAGGTACTTCATATGTGTTTCGTATAATCCCTGGTCAATCAAAAATGCTTTCAACTTATTTAGAAGAAGGTATGCTAATTATACTTTGTGTTCAAGTGTGAAGTTCTGTATCATTCTTAACTGACGTTTTTTTATTTTAAGTGGCTGTGGCACTAATAATGGTCATGTGTCGGTAAATTATATTAAATCAAGAAGTCAACTAACATATTTTAATTTTTCCAGTTCATCTAAATGAAATACAAATGATCCGAGCTGGCAACTTACTAATTACTTATATTTGTCTCTAGTAATTAAATCGTACTGTAATATTATATCTGAAACTATTTAATCTTACAACATAAAATCGCATTTAATTATATTCAGCATTATAAACACATTACTTGAAACATTATTATAATTTATTTGTGAAATGATAGGCTTTCGATAGCTTAAATTTAAAAATCGGAATTCTGCTTTGCAGATTATAGTTTTATTACCAAAAACAGTACGCCATGTTTATTTTCGTTGCTTATTTAATAAAAGACAGCGCCACAAATTCTGATCCGTATCAATACATATCGCGGTAAGCCCATTTTGGCTGACGAGTAACGTAATGCAGTCTTCATTATAATCTTCTTGCAAAATCAAGTATCGTAGTATATTTTAGATTAAAATGCTCCAGCAGCGGGAATTTAATAAAGGTTAATGCCAAAGTGTGAACGCATGTGCGAATGGGTTGCCCGATGGGAATATATATATATATATATATATATATATATATATATATATATATATATATATATATATAAACTCGGCCATTTTGGCCTCGCAAGGGGCTGTACCCCTTGACCCCTCCTGCTTTCATTTCTGTCTCTTTCTCTTCTATACTTTGTATAAAATGATCAAAATTTACAACGTAATTCTTACTAGCATCAACACACACAAAAAATAACATAACCACAAAAATCCTATTCTAACATTTACCTTCCGTTATATAAAATTAAGACATTTTTTCGTTACATTTTTCGTTACATATTTCATTACATAAAATTGTAACATTTTTTAAATAACAATAACAAAAATCCTACAAAATATAACAAACATTACATAAAATTGGGACATTTTTCTGGGACATTTTTTTGGGACATTTTTTCGAATGGGGGGTAGCCTAAGAATTACGTTGTAAAAATGTCCCAAAAAAATGTCCCAGAAAAATGTCCCAGAAAAAATGTCCCAATTTTATGTAATGAAATATGTAACGAAAAAATGTCTTATTTTATATAACGGAAGTTAAATGTTAGAATAAGATTTTTGTGGTTATGTTATTTTTTGTGTGTGTTGATGCTAGTAAGAATTACGTTGTAAATTTTGATCATTTTATACAAAGTATAGAAGAGAAAGAGACAGAAATGAAAGCAGGAGGGGTCAAGGGGCACAGCCCCTTGCGAGGCCAAAATGGCCGAGTTTATATATATATGTGTGTGTATAGATATATGTATAGATATATGTATGTATGTATATATAAAAAATATATATACATAAACTACATTTTTTTTATTTAGGACGTAAAATACCAGTGGGATGGGAAGATAATTCACACAGAAAGGTCAGTTTTTGCGTGCCGGATGAATCTGGCATTTCTTTCGATAAGTGCATGTGGTTAAAACAGGCTGTTATAACTGAAGGTATTGAACCTGAACTATCCTGTAAAAGGGGTATTAGTATAAAAGAATGTTTCGGATTTGTGAACACTAACTCAGCTGATATCATTAACATTAACACCGATTACGGATTTATGGGAAGAAGGTAAGTTTAGTAAAATATTGTTTATTTTTATAATTTCAACCGGCGGGAAAAAGTGCGCCTATATTAAAAATGACTAAAAACTAATTTAAAGAAATCCCCTCCCCCCCGGATGTTCCAATATCTAACATTTTACCTACCAAAGCAGCTTACAAGTATTGTGAATAATCTCTCAGCAGTATTTAATTCAGGGGCAGCTCAAGAACTGTTTCGCGATGGAGGGAGTATTAAGAAATTTAATGTTTAAAGGCCTTCTTTTTTAATATACATTTTTTTTTTTATTGTGCTAACACTGCTACGGCTGGGTTAATTTTCATTAAACATACAATTCATTTTTTGAAGTTGTAAACTGTAATAAATAACTTTTAAAAAATCATAAAAATATTGCCGTCGTCATAATAATGTAAATATGTGCCATTTACTGTTATAATTTTTAACATTATAAATGGTGTACTTATGCAATTTAAGTATATCTATACAGTACTGTAAATGTCTATATGTATAGTATGTACGCTAACATATTAAATGTTCTCTATTATCCGTGGTTTCATCGCATATCCGCGGTATGACCATTAATCGCGGAACGGGGGCACTACTATATATATATATATATATATATATATATATATATATAAATATATATATATATATAAGTCAGTAACCGAGGGTGTAAATATTATGAAAGTTAAAACTTTCCTAGAAGTTTTTCCAAAATATTTTATAAAAAAAATAAAAAAGAAACAAAACAAAAACAGATTTATACTCTATAGAACGAATAACCAAATATTTTAAAAAATTTGAAGATCTGATTTCGCGTATCATTTATTTGAAAAGGTCAGATGACATATTTGTGACGTTTTGTTTTTATAAGGAATAGAAACCGGAACACAGAAAAATCTTTCGTTCAAATAATAAACTGTTGAATTATCTAATAACAAGATAAGCGGTAATATATACGTAAAGTTGCCGTGTTTTATTAAATTTTTTAAATTTTTAATCGGTGGAAAACTATACTTGGAGAGGGATCATCCTGTTCTCACAGGACCACCGGCGTACTTTTCAAGCGTTCATTGTGGTTGCAGGCTCGTATTATATGTAAAACTAAAAACTTATCTCAAAACTGTTATCGAAAATTCGAGTGTGATTAAAATTACGAAATATTTATGCAACAAATATTGTTAATAACCTGGCGTATTTTTAACAAAAAAGACACAATAATTTCAGTTACAAGAACCAATGATGACAAAAAATTAAAAATTAAAATTATTGATCGTCAATAATAAAATCAGCGTTATCAGTTTTTTTTTTTTTTTTTTTATATATATTACCAAAATTGGTTGCAGCGTTCCTTTGGGGAGCCATTTCCGTTCCCTCAAAATCGCTATTGCGTCATCTCATATACCGCTTTATATTTGATCAAGATAAACATTTTTTGGATTATTTTAAGATATCTATTTATTTTTTTGCAATGTAATTAACGTGGAAAAATGTATTAGAAATCGTTAAATTAATAAAAAATGAAAAAGATTTTTTGATAACTGATTACTCTGATTTCTTTGCAAAGGTTATATAACTTATCAACAGTAGTGTACGAAGATGAAGCAAATCCTGGCGGAAATTACCTAATCATGGCAGTTATCAGAAAGGACGCAAAAAATATTACCACCGCTGCTGATTTAAGAGGAAAAAGAGCTTGTTTCCCCCTGTACAATGGCTTAGGTAAGCAAAAATATACGTTTAAAAATAATAGAAATATAATAAAATTCGAGAATATCAGAGCTCAAAGGTATCAGTGAAATGAGAGAAATCACCAGGTAAATATTACTCGTTATATTCGTAATTGCAGTGGAAATCACATTTCCCGCTCTAAAGATTAAAATGAGAACGCCTACCAAGTCGTAATGCTGGCGATAATATTCGCCGCAGTGATAACCCTGATAACATTAATCGTACAAAAATTCGTATAATTTAATTAAAAATATTATAAAAAACACGTACTGCAAAAAATTATATTTTAAAATGTTACAAAGAGCCGACATGTTTCGGAGTTACGTACTCCGTAATCATGGCATCATCTCACTGTTCTTCTCGCCTAGATGCGCTACTTACACCTTTATCAATCTGTAACAATCAGTCAGCAGATAGGTAATTCTCCTCTGAAACGCGGAGTCAAGCATATCATAATAATAGTCAATTCGCGCGAAGCAATCTGCTCAAATTATCAGTAATGCTACTAAAAATTAACTATAGGCGTACGAAAACGTTTTACACATTTAAAGATTTTAATCTAAAATGATCCATATACGCTTAAATTAGTCATTGCTGAATTAAATGGGATCGTGGAACTGAATTAATAGCTATCCTGGGAAGAATAATTACCACCGTACTCGATAATATTTTTTTAATTGCTTACTTCTAACAGCGTGCGTTCAAATCATCTAGTCTGAAAATGATGCCCTGTAAAAAGTATAATACTCGAATTAGGAATTTTTATGAACTAGAAAGAAGTGAGCCGCGTTAGCGAAATTGAACTTAATAACGTAACATAGCGCTCAATCATCTCCTACTTTTAAGATATGCTAATAACAGTGATAGCACCGCCATGTCAGTTAAATCCAGTATAATCCACACAGTTTTTCTGCTGCCACAGTTAAAGAATGCCGAATTTTTAGCCATATTAATTCATTCAGTTTAATAATTGTTTATTATGAATTTAGTCAGTTACCAGAAAAAACTCCTTGTCATTTTTTGGGGAATATTAATTTTAAAATGATATACGTGAGAGGTAAACGCTGCAGAGAAGAAAAGTTGAGAAACTACGAATGAAGTGCAAGAATGAAGAGCAATTACTCCATAATTTAGAATGAGAAGCTGCAAAAAGAGAAATGAGATATTATTATTCGATTTAAAAATACTAAGAAATCTTCCGATAGAAGAAGTTAAACGAGCTGGCCGATCTGTGAAGTCACATTCGATCTCAGAGTAGATATTTTTTTTTTCATATAAATTTGTTGGGCTTGTCAGACAATTACCTAGCAAGAAAGAAGAACGTAGAATAAAAGGAAAATATGGTCACTATTCGGGGGGGGGGGGGGAGAGAAAGAGACGGCCAGATTTACTACGAGAAAATAACAAAAGAGTCAAAAGAGATCGCGACTTGTACAACTAACAGTCCGAAGGGAAATAAACGTAAGGAAGAAAAATATGAGGAAAGTCCTAGAGGAAAGGGAAGCTCCCGTGTCTTGCTAGCCGTTTTACTTGTTTATATCATATGTCATATCTATATAGAATCAAATGCGATCGAACCAGCATAAAAAGAAAAGTATTTATCCATGACTGCGACTGTTGAGCAGCGCCCACAAAAAGATCTTCATCTGACAATATGGCCGCAACTGCAAAGTAGTGCTCATAGTGGCCGATGGGACAGGAAACAAGAAATCGCTATATTTCGCACTACGGTTGCCACTGTAAAGCATGGCTCACAATACCCGTGTCCAGAAAAGCAAAATGATTGTTTATCCGTCATTCAAACGGCAGCTACAGACGACGAGCTAAAGGAACTCTACATCAGAGGAGGCCAGAGCATGATCGCTAAAAGATAGCGTATAGTTCATACAGGTCTAGGAAGATGCACATCACCTTGATCTAGTATCATTATGATGGCCACTGTCCGAACAAAGAGACCCACATTGCACCAGGGAAAGGCGGCGGAGGAGTCAGAATACTAAGATAAGAAGAGGATGGAGGACTTACTTAAATGTTTATACGGTGGCGAATTAAAGACAAACATTTAGCAGTAGTCGGAACAACTGACGGAAAGACGAGAATAAAGGATGCACAGAACGGCGTGCGGATGTTAAGGGATAGTAGATGTGAGTATAGAACTGATCTTTCAAAGGACAAAGATGCACACTCGAAGAAAATGTGATCAGCGTCACAATCGAGTGTGTTATCTACGCATAAAGGACAAAGAGGGGAAGGGAAATAATAGCGCAAACAGATCAAGGGAAGCAAGAAGACAACTGTGACCAAAACGAAGACGACAAAGAGAGGATATCGAGAAAAATGCCTATAAGAAATCAGTTTGGATAGAGTGACGAAGGAAAAGATTATGAAGTATAGAAAGAATTGGAAATAGTCCCTAGAGTGGGAGGGAAGAAGAGATGAAATGACCTGTAAAACACTTTGCGAATCCGATATTATAAGGATATCCTAAGAGATCAGAGAGGAAATAATAAGAAGAGTGATCTTTAAAACAACAGCAAAGTTAAGCACACAGAATGAAAGGGGGTTAAAGAACTAATAATAGCTTAGCGAAGGACTGAAAAAGGCACAACTAACACCATAAGATCTCTTAGAGCTGACAGTGAAGATTATAAAGCGATTTGGGAAAGTTTAAGAATTTCGATTTAATAACATATTGAGGAGTGGATTTCAACGAGGTGGTTGTAAAAAAGCAATTAAAATGATACGGATGCGAAGAAAAGCTAAAAAATATGTCTGCTTCTGCTAAGTGAAGTATGCAGTGAAAACTGAAGGAGACGGACAAAGGAGAGAGATATTATTGGAGTTTTACGGTGCCAGTAAAACGCCTTATGACAGAAAGAAGACAACCTCTATTCTATATTTTTAATCTTCTATTCTTATAAGATGTAATAAATTGTATATTTGTCGTAGTCTACAAAAATGAAATTTTATCGAAATGCAACTTTAACATCCCCTGAGGATAGGAAACTTAAAATAAAATCGAGTAAATACGCCTTCATTAGAAATTATCGGTTGGACGAGGGGATATTAATCGTATCCGAGCCGAGTAAATCACCTTTCCAGTTATTTCCAAAGAAGTAAATTATCCGATCTGAACTTTAAAGTGTGTAAAAAAACGTCCACACAGTATTGTTTTACCGAGAAAATCAACTACAGAGCGGTATTTAAACTCAATTTTTAAACACCATTACTTTCGTAAAAGGCGTGGAAGATTGATACAATTATTTGTCTCCCTAAAAACCACCACATGAAAAACTCTTCATAGATAAATAACGTATCATTAATAGGCTTTTTAAAATAAGATGACTGAAAAAAAAAACGGATATGCAAATATTTGATAATTTTAATGTGAATAAGCGTACCGGATTCATTTTGTTTCACTCGGAAAAGACATTCTCTTAAATTTAATACAGATTTAGTTTTATGATTCGTTTTTTTTTTCTAAATTTTCTTTTTCCTTTTTGTTACTCTACAGCAGATTGTAAATGGAAATAATGACTTTAAAGGTCTTTTAAAAATTTAGCCTTAAGTTATCGATAGATTATTATTTTAAACATCGGTTATTTATAATTTCTAGCCTGGTTATCTGCAATTAACCTTCTAAAAACTCTATCTCTGATACCAAGTAAGTGCTTAAACGATGGAATGGGGTCATTTTTCAGCGGCTTATGTGCGCCAGGTGCTATCGATTACGGAAATTATACGCATAATTTGGAAACGTATTGTAATATTTGCAAATTAAACGGCAACCACTCGAGTAAGTTTTTTATTACTGTTCTTTTGTATCGTTATTTTACGTTTCTATTTAATACAGCGGGGAGAAGAAACGTGCCAAACGATGTGATTGAAGTATTTTAAACAGAATTTTTCGAAATTATTAATTTTTTCATGATTGACACGTATTAAAGCGATATTGTTTCATTAATCGATTTCATTTCAAAAAGTGTCGATTTTAGCAGTTAATAGTTAACTTTGATATCATTTACACGCGCTGAAACTCGCTTGTGTTCCTTTTCTAGCTGAGATTAACGATTCTACTCTAATGTAAAAAGTTTCTCGGTTGAAATATCTGTCAAATTACTAATCCTTTTTTTCCTTTTAATTATATACGTACAATCCTGCGCAGCTTAAGGACTACGATGTAGTAATTAAATCACTGTCATTGTTCTTTTTTTCGTTTTATTTTATTATAAAGGATCTCCGCTAGACTGCTGTCTAATTTCCATATGCTATCATGTTTTTGTAGCTCGTGTGTTTTTGCGTTTAGTCGTTTCGGTGATAAAGGTGTTCCTTATTTTTATAACGTTGTCGTTGTAGTTGTTGGGTCAAAGCCGCTGGTGAGCCCAAAAGATAATATATAAAATAATATTATTATTTTATATTGAAAAAAAAAAAAAGATGTTGTCATTTAGCCTATCTACCGTAAGTAATGCACATATTTTATACTTTAAGGTTGCTGTTTTATGAAGGTATGCTCGTTGTACATATTCCGTACGTGTGCGAACATGTGTGGTTTTCCTTTTTTTTTGGCTACAGATTCTCAGTAAGATAGGTACTAGTGAAACGTGCTCTTATCACCACAATGGGCCAGTCTACTGCTCGAACGAGTGAACCGAATAAATCGAATTATGAAATTGAAATTAGACAGAATCGCAACGAGGGACACTACATGCGTAGTAGCTGCCGCTGTTGTTACTACCCACTGATTCTCGCGCACTAATGATGATCCGACTGATAAACAATTAATTTTTTTCATAACAGACAATAATAATAATAATATCATTCCCTTGATGCATATGTTGCTTAGTAAAATTAAACGGTAATATTACTTGTTTAATAAAATGACAAGCTAAACAAAACACAATTGATATGGTTTATTAGGATACAGTTTCGGTTACATAGAATTATCATTATGAAACTAGGCGGCACATTTATAACTTATTAATTGTGTTTTGTGTAGTTTGTTATTTTATTAAACAAATAGTATTGAAGTTCAGCACAACTTTGTTTTTTAAGTAAGGAACAATAGATAAAATAAACAACAATGAAATGTTGTGTTCCACTCAAATGAAGCCAACAACGAAATACATTAACCAGAGCTTTTCTCTGGTAACCATCGGTCTTAGAAGCCGCTATACACTATTTTTAAGCAGTCTCCGTTTACAACAATTTCATATTGAGTACCGCATTACAAGCAATACGGTGAACGTTATAATTCCATCGCTACGCTTCTATTATGTGAATATTTGCAATTGCTATTTTTCTCCACAAGGATTACACTCACATGCAGATAGGTTCCTTGCTAGCTCAATTGACTACCGAACTCTTTTATTGGGCGATTTTTTAATGTTCGTTCCCCGTAATAAGGATTCGCATAGTACAACGCCCTTGGGACTGTAATCTCCGACTGCCTCTTAAACAATAATCTTCTGCCATTTCCGCGGCCTCTTTCATACACACATTTCAATTTCACCTACAGTTATTTTTCTAGGTTAAACTTTGCTTTTGCATTTGTTGCACTATTTCCCTTTTTATCCAATACAAGCGACATTTCGCAATTTTCATCGGTATTCCTCCTAAAGCGCCAAAGGCACATGCAAAGCGGCCGGTAAGACGCTTTGCATTTCACGGAGCCGATTGCGATAAGTATAAGTTAGAATTCATTGTCGCGCACAACTTCTCGCTGTCGACAGAGGAAAACCTAAAATTAACAATAGCACTGTAGCGTACGCAACAACACAAGCGGGTTCCCTGTAGATTAAGGCAGCCATTTCGAAGAGAAAAAAAAGCAAGACCACTAAATTACTCAATACTCTAGTGGAATTTTAAAAGAGCAGAGCCATAGCTAGGTTACTTATCCGCACAAAGAAACGCCAGCCTTGAATATCTCCTTTGTCTCTTCTATTACAAAAGATACATCCATTAATCAAGTCCCTCAATATTCATTGACTCCTACGTTTTCTCATGAATAGCTCTTTGATCAAATAAAAGTCTAACGTTGCGAAAGTCTTCACGGTTTGTTTTAAAAGTTCCTCGACATCTTTCTCTTATTGCCTCTCCATTGTGGCTCTCAAACTGACCTCGGAGCAGCAGGTAATAATATCGTTTAATTCCGACGAAAATGATCCATTAACCTTTTTCAATAGTTAAACCACTGGCTGAACTACTACAACGCAACGAGTAGCGCACCTGGGGTTGTTGATTCCATACATCACTCTATGCTCAAACATCTTCCTATATTTTTGCTAAATTATTTCTGCTCCGTATCTACAACCAAATTTGGTTCTCTGACTTTATTGCGTTTAATTCCCTTAAAAGCAACTTTCCTTATTCCGATTGTCGAATCAAACAAAGTTCCTTCCTCAAAACTATAGACCTATATCATCTCGTTGATCTCAGTTCTTACTAAAGTATTGGAGAAAATTCTAACTCGAATTCAAAAAAAGAAATGTTAACATTATTTTTATCGCGTTAATAAATTCACCGATTTATCTACTCGCAGAAGTTATTGATTGACTTCTATAAATGACAACCAATTTAACAGTCATTTGTGATTATGTTGTGAATCTTAAACGGATAATACAGAAAAAGAATGAACTAGAGATGTTTCTTTTAACCGGAACATCATAAATATCGCTTTAATTTTTAAAACCTACTTGACTCACGTAATCAGAATGTCCGCATGTATAATATATGCATCCAGGAGGCGCTGTGATTCCACAGTCAAAAGTTTTTACACGTAACACGAACCCCGTTTCCCACAATGTTCATAAGATTACCAAGTGATGATAGTTGTTAATACGCGCACAGGTAAAGATTAAAAAGAAAAATATCTGTATACTATTATTCAACTCTTGTTCGTACGCTCGTATTTGAAATTTAAATATCACTTCCCGGATATTTGTTTTTGCATGCTAAAGAAAATATCCATTTATATACCGTAGTCTAATTAATACTGTTTTACAGGTACCTTTTGTGATGCTAACGTTGCTAATAAGAATTTCGGTGATCATGGTGCTTTGTCCTGTGTCTTGGAAAATAGATCAGATGTCGCTTTTATAGATTACTATCCGGCCTTTTACGGTATATACTTTTGTTTTATATTATTTTGCGAATAATACACGGTAATTTTTTATCATCACTGCTAAAAGTTATGTTCTATGGGGAACAGGATAAAAACAAAAGATAAAAATGCACCGCATATTTATAAAAGTTCCGTGTATCAGTGTTAACCAAAATCCTGTGCACAATCATTCGTTTAGTTTCGCATTGTCTTAATTTATCGTATCAATTTTATTCTTAACTGATTTTTTTTTTTTCATTTTTAAAATTAAAACATTTTATATATATATATATATATAACCTGATATATAAGGGTAGAAAAAAATATATATTATCTGTATTTCGATATATTTACATTAAAATAAATTATATATTTTTATTATAAAAAAAAATCGATGTCTTTCTTCGAATATGCTTTAAACGATTTAGTTATTGTTTTTTTCTTTTTTTTCTTTTAACCCCCCTTTGGGCATGTCAACAAAGGATCTTCGCCCAGAAACGAAAGGAAGGAGAAGGATCAGTTAAATGTCGATTCGGTCAGCTATTGATAAGATAAAGGAACTGAGGATAGGAACAACTGAGATCGACGGAAGCGATAAGATATACGAGGCACAATAAGGAGTAGGGAGTTTGAGTGACAGCAGATTGGAATATAAAGAAGTGCGTTCGTTCACGAGGGATGAACATTCAAAGAGGATATGGTCAGGATCACAGACGGCTTCGTCGTCAGAATTAAGAGGATAATTAAGGGGATAAAGCGAGATGAAAACGAAAACGTGAGGAAGGAAGAAGAGTATGATTCAGACGTAAACGGATAATAGGGACAATAACGGAGCGGTGAAGCGAAGGAAAATCGTAAAACCAAGGCCGCGGATTTAGTTATTGTGCTTGGACGCGATTTAAATTTTTTTTTTTGCGATTTTTTGGACAAATTGAAAATCGAAATTAATAGTGACGAAAACAATCAAGTGATGTTTACTATGAATAAAAAATCCCATTTACCTTTAAAAATGAATGAGCACAATAGTGTCAGATATTTTGTGTTGCTTTTCGAACCGTCGTCTCATTTCGAAACCGCATATGCAACAATAATCCAGTAGGAAATGACTATCAAGCTCGGCCTGTGTAAAAGTTTCGTAATATGTAACTGTTTTAGCTTCAATTTGGAAATACGGCATAGAAGTTTTTATCATACGTTATCTATATCAAATTCAAATCGAGTTCAACAGCTATTGCTAATAGTAGCCAACGCTTCATATTCAAAATTATATTTTAAATTTATTCGTTAAAATTATTCATTACGTTTGTTTCAAATGATAGAAAAAAAACAAACTTTCAATAATTTTAATGGTGCTTGTATAGAATAAACACGGTTCCCCCTCGAGAATAAGATGTTTGCGCTTCTTCAACCGTAACAATTCCTGATTCTAATAAAGTTAATTCATGATCTCTAGAAGCTATCACTTCCAATTGTAATCAATATTAAAGAAAGCTGTCGATTTGCTCGTTTCACGATCCGGTTTATAAAATTTGAGTCCACGCCAAAAAAAAGGCCCAACAATCTTTTGCTCTCGTTATTTGTAAATGGAAAAAAGTTCTGATCCGGTGAACTCTAATCGTGGTAATATCCACACCACCGATGTTAATGTTCGCTCATTGTGCCGGAACTTTCCTTAGTTAATCTTTCGATTTCTCCCTTTAAGTCTTCTTATACTATCTAAAACCCTTCGACCCTATAACCTTACTTTGGTTAATCTATCCTTAAACAATTTATCTCTTTCTCTTGTTAATTGCTTCTGTTATCTCGGTACCTTTCTTGATAGTCGTTTGTCCTTCTCTGAACATATCAGATATCTTTCTGCTTCTACTATTAAAAGGATTTTCCCTGTCGCCAACTAAATAAGGGATGGTGGTGATCCCTATATTCGTATTTCTCTTTACAGATCTGATTATTGTTCTTTTATTTACGGTTGTGCGTCCAAGTTTTGTCCTCTGAACTAGAAGTAGTTCAGAATTCTTGCCTATGTCTTTGTCTTGGCGCGCTTAAATCCTCACCAATTCTTGCTAGTCTTGCTGAATCTAGATTTTCAGCTGCGCCCGATACCCGTTCAATCAACAATTTCTAATTACTGCTGGAAAAAGTCGTGAAATTTCTAAAAACTAATTCGATAAATTTAATTAAATTTTATGAAAATAAAGCGATAAATTTATCTGTTTTATGTAATGTTTTTAATTGGGATTTAAAAAAGAAGAATATTTTTTTATTTACTCAATATTAAAATTTTATCAATCTTCCTTATCATCTCTCTCTAACCCTCTTATGCTGCTTAGACCCTTTTTCAAAGAAGTATAGCTTCTAACGTGCGTACCATTCACGAACTGTTTTTTGTTTAATTTTACTTAATAAGATTTAGCATTATTTATTATTGATTACTTGCGATTTATAACGCGTTATTTTCGTAACACTGCTGATTTTTCCGCACGTCTGTTTGATATTAAGCATGCACTATGTCGAAAAAAAAAACAAAAAAAAACTTTATTGAGAAAAATCGAATAAAAAATAACCTATTTTACGAATTGCTTATTACTCATTGGTTTTATTTTCTGATAAAAAAGAATAAGTTTCTACATAATCTTCTGAATTTACGATTTATTTTTTTTTCTAATATTTTTTCCGGAAATAGTTTTACATTATTTATAACTTTCAATCGAAAGTTTAACTTAGCCACAGATGCTAACATCTTTACCATTCGAGCGTATTATTTTTCGTTGAATATCTCATATATAGCTTTTATGTAGCTTTTAAATGTGCCTTCATTCTATGTAACAAAATGAATAAAGTTGTATTTTAATGACTCCTGTAACTAATAGCTTTTTAAGAAAATCATTTAGATTTCCTAAAAAACAATACTCCAATTCTTCTTTTTTTCACACTGAATTTGACAGGATAGCGATCAATAAACTACTAACTCAGTATGTTAGAAAAATATTAAGGTTTTTTTTTCTCCTTGGTTCTCCTCTCTGTTCCTTTTTTATCTTTCTCTATCGTCTGCAAGGACCTGCTTAAAAATAGAATACTGTTACTTGCATGTAACACCTTAACAACTGACTACGACCGTTTAATTTATTGCAAATCTATAAATATCGTGCGATGAAAGCTTACAGCACACTTTTTTTCTTTTGTTTTGTTTATCGCAGATAATGCCGATTTGACCGAAAAGAATAAAATTATAGATTCTCTGAAAGTGCTCTGTCGAAACGGAACCGTATTAGACACATTCGACGTCAACGAAGAGTGCGCGATTGCTGTTGGCACGAGATCTGAGGTTTGTTATATATTTTAAGTAACCCTACTAATTATAGACTTTTTTATAAGCTTCGATTAAACGTGCACTGCCTGGCAAAACATATCTTTCCAAAGTCCGAGCGGATTCCTTCTGATGAACTAATTGAACTGAAACGATTTTAAGACTTACGAGCCTTAGATTATAATACGTTTATTATTATATACTTACCTACTAGAAACAGTCGTTTTTACAACAATCCCCTAGATCTCAAATATATATATATATATTATGGAAGTTAATAGGGGACAGAAGATAAAGCTAGAACAGTGGGCGCTGCAGGAGTACGCCAAGGAAATATGTGACATCATTCCAGCTCCACCCCATCCCCCTTCGCTGGAATCACCCCTAACTACGCTGCGACGGTAATCGGAGCCTGTCTAGGGGTAAGAGATCTCCCACGCTCGCCTCACATAAGAGGGCACCGATGTTCCGGAACGTACTAGAAAGTTCTAGATAATTCTACCGCGGCGCCTCCGATTCCAGAGGTGTACGCAACCCGCGCGACAGCCGACGACTCAGCGACTCCACTTAGCCACTACTTTTCGCGACATTATTATGATTATTATTATTATTATTATTATTATTATTATTATTATTATATTCGCTCGACCGCTTAATTTCTTTGTACAAAAAAAATATATATTTTTTTTTTTTCATCTTTATTAGTAAAAATAAAGAAATATATATACAGTGAGCAAAATAAATATTCGGACTAGCAAAAACAAAAATAAAAACGCATCGTAAGAGAGGTTAAAAAAATTTTTTTTTTTCAATTTTTTTTATAGTAACATAAAACATACTGCAATGAACACATTGTGTGAAAAAAAAAAAAAAATTCATAAAAATGAGAAAAATAACGAAAAAATGCATCTGTCGAAGCAAAACATAATATTCGAACTCGCAAAATTAATATTCGGACTTGAAATAAATTTCGTATTTATAGCGCTGAAAACATGAAATTTTCGTGTTTAATATTTGGTGTGCATCCCTTTAGCTTTATAGACAGCATGCCATCTGCGTGGCACCGAAGAAACCAGTTTTTCAAGATAAGTTGCAGGGATCTTGTGCCACTCTTCTTGCAGTATTTCTTTAAGCTCTGCCTTGCTCGATATCGTGTGTTGACGGACTTTGGAGTCGAGGTATTCCCACAAATTTTCAATTGGGTTACAATCCGGAGATTGAGGGGGAGTATCCAAAACCTTTGGGCAATTATATAGCAACCAGACCTTCGTTTTGTATGCTTTATGTTTTGGATCATTATCCTGGTAAAAAACGAAGGTCTGACGAATGCCTAATTTTTCTGCACTGCTATGAAGGTGATCTCTCAAAATTTCAATATACGCATCGGCGTTCATGACCCCATCAATAAACACTAAACTGCCCACTCCGCTGGCCGGAAAACACCCCCAAACCATAACTGAACCGCCTCCATATTTTACCGTCGGTTTGATATTTTTTTGTTCAAGTGCAGTGTTAGGCTTTCTCCAAACCCGAACTTTCCCGTCGCTGCTGAACACATTAAATTTCGATTCATCGGTGAAAATTACATTTTTCCAAAACCCCTCATCTTTTATTCGGTATTCCCTTGCGAAATTGAACCGCTTTCGTTGGTTAACTGTACTAAGGAGCGGTTTCAGTCGCGCAGTGCGTGACTTATACCCCATACTTCTAAACGTATTACGTATCGTTTGAGATGTAACTTCCTTACCAGTTCTTTCCAACAATGCTGTCGCAAGTTTTGAGGCGCTCATTTTAGGATTTTTTTCAATCTCTCGTCGAATAAATCGTTTTTCTACGTCCGTAAGTTTCTCTGGTCGACCCTTTTGCTTATGCGATTCAATTCGATGCTCCCTCTGAAACCTGTTTACAATGTCATAAACGGTGCTTCGAGGTAAATTTAATAACCGCGATATCTCGTTACCCGATTTTCCTTTTACCCGATTAAAAATCACCATTTGACGCACTTCACAAGAAGTATTTTTACTTTTTCGCAACATCATTTTTTCACGTAACGCATTAAAACTTGATTTACGCATATGAGTCGATCAATAATGCTCAAAATGCTTCAAGTGATGATTAGTAGTGCTTACTGATGAGTAATACAACGTTCGCTTGCGTTGCATACGCTCGGGAAAAACCCCAAGGGCGTGTTGTCTACAGATTATTGAAAAGTCCGAATATTAATTTTGCGCATCCGAATATTATGTTTGCTTTGACAGATGCATTTTTTTGTTGTTTTTCTCGGTTTTTGAAGTTTTTTTTTTTTGTTTTCTCACACAATGTGTTCATTGCAGTATGTTTTATGTGACCATAAAAAAAAAAAACATTCAAAAAACCTTTTTTAACCTCTCTTGCGATGCGTTTTTGATTTCGTTTTTGCTAGTCCGAATATTTATTTTGCACACTGTATATATACTAAAATGTAAAATTTTTGGTGTAGCCCATTGTTAGCGGATAGAGTAATATGAACATCACCAAGTACTCCTAGCACGCCGGATTGATCGACACGAATGTTGTTATAGCAAGCTATAAATACCACCGTTGTATCGGAACTAATGATCAAGTATATCCACGATGTGAGCGCTATACCCACTGTGTCGAGGGTGGCCAAGTAATAATAATTTTGCTCGATTCGCTATTTAAATGTTTTAAAAATAGCGGGTGAATAATACTGCCTAATAATTTGTACATAAGCTGGCGATAAGGAAAGAATGGATCCAAAACACCGTACAAAGTTGTTATAAAAAGCCCCCCCCCCCTCCGCCAACTTTCTGTTTCTGCGTAGCATTTAATAAAGTTACACAGTTTGTTCATGTTAACGGTCGCGTTAAAATCTCTCGATTCTAAGTGCGTTATTGGTTTCGTTTTACTATCGCGTTTTTTTTATTTATAATAAAATGGAACCGAGTGAATGCAGCTCGTTTAATAAACATCGATAACGCTATCAGTAGCAGTAACGGTAATATTAAATAGGATTTTTATCGAGAACTATTTGACAAAAAGGAAAATATTAATTCACACATTAAAAAAATCCCATTAATGCGGCGAGTACGGGAGAAGAAATTGAAATTTTTATATTACCTAACGCGATTAGACAATGCATTGCCGTGTGATATGATCCGTTCGATGTATCCGATGTAAAATGTTTCCACCGTTGCAACAGTGGCAAAATTCGATTATCGGTGACATTCGATGAAAAAGTTTCGGTATCAGAAAAAAATGTACGATTATATCCCGGAATCAGGAATTAAAACCGTTCGATTTCGAAGACAGAATTTCCATTAATTCGTACAAGATGAAAATTCCAGATTACGTAACGCAATTTGAATATAATATCGAGGTGGAGGTGAAAGCTGATGTAAAACACGTAAATAACTCTAACCGCAGGAAGCATACGAACGTGTTATATTGGCGCGAAGTAGATGGATTGCATCATTTCGCGTGGATAAAGAATTTTTCTCGATTAATCGGATTAAAAGTAAGAGGACGATAGTTTCGTTTAAAATGTTTCGAACCGATTCCGGCAGAAACTGGGAATTCTGATTATAGATGGATAACGAACTTGTAAATTGTACAATTGTGGTCCATATGTGTAAAGCAGCCAAATTTTTCTTACTTAGCGCGAAATTCGATGTACTATAATTGCTAACGATGAAATGCCGTTGTTACATTTTCGCACGTGCCATTTTAACAACGAGCCTATTATTAGTTATCTCGCGTATTCTTCATCCGAGTAGTAAATTGCATATTGTCAACAAGAATTATAAAATGTCAACGTAACCGTGTAGCGGATGACACAAATAAAAAGCAGTTTGAAAATCATGTCAGCGCGGTAAAAACAAATTTCCTATCGTGTGCCTTTTCTTTTTAACATACATTATTCAGATCTTCTTGTAAGTATGTTTTCGCGATTTCCACCTTTCACTGTTTTCTACATGGTAATTTTCAGAAAAACGCGCATGTCTGCTTGCAAAGGAAATACTACATTTGGGCTAGCTGAATGAAAATGCGATTTAAACATACAATTCAGTGTCTCGAACTAAAAGGAAAAAAATGCTTCTTCTTTTTCATCCATTTATTTCACGATATGAAAATCGAGAAATATTAAAAATGTATAGCTTTTACATAAAGGAAAAACAGGCGTGTAGAGATTTAAATTCTTCAACTAGTTGTTGAATGATGAAGAGACTTTTACATTTCGATTTAGCACTATCCTATGCGAGACTCTAGAGATTTCTGTTCGAAGCGCGTTATCTTATTTCTTTCAAATCTGTTCGGCTTATGTTATTTAATAGTCACAGTAACGCGGGGAGCTTTTTAATTTTACACGACATGGAATTTCGTTAAAATAGAACAAAAAAAAAAAACTAAGAAATTATCCTAGACTTCGACGGATTTTAGAAAAACTATTTATTTATTTTTATCATTTATTTCTTCAATTATTTAAAACTATTAGACAACGGATAGATAAGCGTCTCTCGCATTTAAACTTTATCGCGGTATTAAAACCGTTGTTAAATTAAACCGTTTACAAAGGAAATTCTTAATGAAAAATGTTATTTGTTTCTTTTAAACGTTTTAACGGAAAAATGTTTTTCTATTCATTGCGGCGATCGTTAGTATTAATATTTAAAGACTTCTTTGAACATGCTAAATAACCTAATTATGAGCTATCGTTTATTATTTGGACCTCTGATACTTTTCCTGCAAAATGGAAAACCGCCGAAGTCGCATTTTTACATATATCCAAACCAAACGTGTAAATCTCTTGTACGTGACCAACTAGCGGCCCCCTATCTCCTTAACCTCGGTTATCTACGAGATCCTAGAAAGAATAATAAATAACCGTCTACTACGGATAACAGAATTCAATCAACTCTTATCAAAAAAAAAATCCTCAATGCGGTTATCGGAAGAGCTACCACCGATCTTAATATTTTTTCAGAAATAGTATACAAGAAGCGTTTTCAAAAAAAAAAAAAAAAAAAAAAACACCATCTGCTGGCCGTCTTTTTTGGTTTATCAATTTGACCGAACCTGGAACCACAAAATATTATCTACAATTCATAGTTGGTACCTTCAAGCACATCTACCGCATTTCATCCAAAACTTCCAAACTTCAAGAAAATTCCACGTTCGAAAATGCTTCTTCCTCATTAAGAAATCTTACAAATGGAGTAGCGCAAGGCTCAGTCCTTAGCCCCGCATTATTTAACATTGCCATCAATGGAATCGTAAACCAAATATTAGCCTCAGCAAAAAAATGCACTATTTGCTGATGACTTTGCAATATTCATCTCGTGTCCACAAATATCCGTAGGAGAAAAAGTGCTATAAAACACCAGCAACAAGCTTTGCGACTGGTCTACTAAAAACAGCTTCACCGCGATTTACTTTTGTCGTATCTGAGGATATAACATAAAATTTTCAATGAACCCTATTCAGCCGTCAAACACAGTGAAATACCTAGGCCTAGTTTTCGATAAAAAAAAAAAAAAAACTATCGTAGAAACAACATATCTACCGGATAAAATTAAACCGCGCAAGAAGATTAAATAATATTAAAAGGCTGTCACACACTACTTATGGTTCCAACCTGTGTCATCGTTATCCAAAATATGTCCTGTAACGATAGAGTCAAAAATAGATTACGGCATCGCTGCATACAGTTCTAGTAATCCCACACTGCTGCAATCGTTAAACTCAATCCACCATGCAGCTGTGTCAGACTTATAATAATAGGAGCTTTTCCAACTTCTCCAATCTGTGCAACATTCTCTGTGAGGCTAATGAATTACCGTTAGAGCTATACAGGCATCGCTCCTTACTTACTTCTCTCCTCCGTATAAAATCCTCGTTCATCTTCCTAGGCTATAACAAGCCCTTTTATATCTTCTCCTTCAAATTGTTTTTTTTTTTTTTTTTTATCGTCAAGCGCAAAATATCGTTTCTTCCACGCAAATAAACTTACCTCCGCTCGGTCCACATTCTTTCCAGCAGTTGTCCCTCCTTGGTCTAAACTCAATATTTCCCTACGGATTTCCACCTTTTCAATATACATACACAAAAAAAAAAAAAAAAAAAAAAAAAAGAATTCACATTAACTACTTCATGAATATATTCGGAAATGCTATCTTGGTACTCTTCACATACAAAAAAAAATTTACACGCGGATCAAAGGATAGTGACTGAAGGTGATATTTCTTCCTCCCAATTAGTCATTCTACGTTTCCCCGTTTTTCAGTCTTCTCGAAAGAACTTTACACTATTAAATTAGCCATTTTGCACATATATTGTGTAATGGCATGTTTTCTCCTTACGCACCGATTCCATTAACACTCTTCACTGTATAAACCAGACCCATAATTACTGTCAACATCCTATTGCTAAAGAAATAGTGCGCGTCCTATCTTCAAACAACGCCCAAATCATGTTCGCGTGGGTGTCGGCCCATATCGGTATTAATGGAAATTCTCTTGCTGCGCGATGCAGCTACTAAGGAAGGTGTTCCTATTCAGCCCTACAGACGATTTGAAGATATTCATAACATTATCAATACGATCAAAGCACGGGACAGCCAGTGGTCAACAATGCCCGATTCTAACAAATTACAATTAACACGAAGTTCGGTACGTACCCGGAGAACGTCTACATCTATAGGCCGCCGATAACAGGTCGTAGTCGTTTGCGCCTAGTCCACACTGAAATTACTCACAGTCATGTCCCCTCAATCACCAGTGTCCATCCCAATGTGTTCAACTTGTCCATCTCTGACCAACACATTCTCACAACCTGCGTATGTTTCGAGTCCCACAGAAATATCCTCGGTCTTTCCCCCTCGCGCACCATAATATTCTCTCTGACTCCCAAAGTAATATCGGAAAGTTTACCGTTCTTCAAAACTACTAACTTCTTTTTCACAAAACTAAACTCTTTCCTAAACACTTGCCTCTAGGATGCAGTGCATGTAAAACGACGGCTAAAACGACAGGTAAATAATTTCAGATTTACATAAGAAAGGGAAAAAAATAAACCGGTAAAAAACAAGTCAATGCAAACAACTTATCTTTTTCGTATTTATTGTTTACAGAAAAGGAAAATATTATTTTCGAAAATTGCATCGTAATGTAGGCATTAAAACCCGGCAATATGCAAATTTCCCGCATTTTTACGTCTTATTAAAAATTTCTCGGTAAATTATAAGAGCGGAATTTTGAATATTTTTTTTTTTTGGAAAACGTAAAAACACGTTCTACTCTTTTAGCGATAATACGGTATAGTTCTCTGTTGGTGAGGTAGCAGTTTACAGGCAAACGTTGAAAATTAGAGTAAAATTATTTTAAATCTACGAAATAATATATCGAAAAATATGCAGGTTTTGGGCCGAAAATTACGTACGAAAGCAGACCAGACCGACTACACCGAATTGTTACTAAAAATGGATGATAGGCTTGGAGTTGCTTTATCGAGTTCGATTAATCTATACGGTAAATTTAGCGATGAAAAAGACGTCATATTTAAGGTAAGCTAATATTTTTAATAATATACGCACTGCGAAAAATACATTTCAGAATTCCCTGTATCGCCAAACGATATTTAATTGTGTACGGGTTATTACTTTTTTTTTGTTTTTTTTTTTTTTCAAAACTTTCGACGGGATAAAAATCGTTGCGTAAATACATATAGCAGCCTATTAAAAGATAGACGGGGCAGTTCGATTGCGATAGTGGTGAAGTATGCGCTTTTTTCAACATACGTCGCAAGTCAAAAACTTTTAAATAACTTTAAAAGTCACGCACAAAATCACGAATGGTATTATTGCAAATCGTGCATTTATTGTGACCATCTTGTTACGGACGCAGTAATTTATATCGCAGTAAAGTTGTAATTTGATGTCGTTCCAATAAATAACTCATTCGTTCGCAATCCACATTACGCACACGAAATAAATTTCTCGGAATTCGCACGTTCACCTCTTATATGAAGATTTTCTTTTATACCTTTTTTTGTTTTTTCCATTTAACAATTTCCATCCAAAGGAGGGTTAAAAAAAAAAAAAAAAAAAAAAAAAAATTTCCGGTAATTCGCGACCCTATTTCAAAGTGGTAAATTACCACCGGCTATGGACTGCAGGGGAGGTATGCCTTATGTATGAAAACGTTTCTCCGCTCCAATATACTGATTGTTAGAATAAGGTGACAGAACACAAACTGAATAATGTAGTTAAAAAGAAGTCGCGAAGAGTCAATAAAAGAAAAGAGAAAGAAATAAGAAACTATTATTATTCGAGTATTTAGCATGTTTAAAGCTAGTTGGGAAATGTAAAACATAGGGAGCAGGTGAGACTACTTTAAACAGCGATCACGGTATTTTTTTCCCCTTCGGCGCATCAACGCAAGATATTTACCCAACAAAAAGGACTAACAAATAATGAAACGTAGGGATTTGAAAGTTATATCAGGAAGCGATTAGAAACAGAAGAAATGAAGGTAGCCCCAATACCGGAAGGGAAGGAAGTGCAAGAATGTAGTGGGCACAGTAAGGAGGTGTCGGGAGGCCAAGGCCAAGCAAATTAGAATAAAGGACTGCGCGTTCCGAGGAAATATAAGATCATTCGAATAATAGAGGGTGATTTACGTTACAAGTCAAATTTAAGATAGGAAGATGAAAGGGATGACACAAGGACGACTGAACAATATTAAAACGAAAGAGGCAGACAGGAAGCAGACTGTGATTAAAGCGGAGGCGAATTATGGAAGAAATAACAGAACGGCTGATGCGGGGAAAATTATTAAACCAGGAAGAAGTGGGTGGAGAGGGTTTTATAGCAAGGTAAAAGGAGTTAGGATGGGAGAAAAGAGACGGATAAAGATCAGTCCAAAAGTCACGGTGAAAACGATAAGTGAGGGGGCAGAGACATTGGGAGGGGAATCTGTCTATGAAACGGAAAGGAAGTTGAAAAGATTCAGAATAGTTGATATCAGGAAGAATAAAAGCAGCTCCGACACCCGAAGCAGATTTTGAGCCATCCGTAAAAACCATGCAGTGGAAAAAGTGAGTGTAGAACTGTTGGGTTAAATCCGTTATGTATTACAGGAAACGGAAGAGATTTAATGTTCGAGGGAAGAGAAAATAGCTTGGGAGAAAACGACAGTTCTAAGAAGTTGTAAGTGAAGTACGGGGATTTGTTACAGGAGAGGATAAAGTGAGAAAATAGGACAAGTCGGGAGGATATGTGTAAAAGAATTCGAATTTTTCGAGGAGAGAAACGCCAGTTGTCCAGAATATATTGATAGGAATTCACGAGTTCCGAGTGAGGAATATATGAAGACGTTTAATCATAAATCTTTCGCCAAGATAAAATCTTCGAATAAATAAAGGAAGGAAGCCAGTTTCGGCCAGGAGAGCAGGAGTTGGAGAAGAATTCGGAGCACCAATACAGAGGCGAAGACAAGAGTTTTGGATGCGATCAAGTTTGGTAAGGAGGGATTTGGGAGCACTGGCATAAAGAACAGAACAATAGTACAATTTAGAAAGAATAATGGATCTATAAAGTATGAGGAGAGTATACAGATAGCCACCCCATTTCCGGGGGGACAACGCTTTTAGGAAATTTAATCTCTTGAGAGCCGATGTACATAGACAGTTGATATGATCGCAAAAAGATAAATTACTATTAAAAATGACACCAAGGTAGGAGAAGGAGTTAACTAGAGGAATAGGGAGTTGACGCAGGAAAAGGTTAACTAAGGTTAAAAGGACGAAATGTAAAAACTACAAAGGCAGACTTCTCAGGGAAAATAGAAAGATGAAGAGAAGACAACGATAATTCCAAAATAGCAAGAGAGGAATTAAGCTCCTCATTGGCAGAGGAAAGACTATTAGAGGAGGAATAGACGAGAATATCGTCAGCGAAGAATAAGGACTTGGAAGGGATGTTAAGAGTAGCGAGACTGTGAAAGTAAATGTTGAAAAGTGTAGGATTCAAGCACGATCCTTGCGCGGAAGACCTCGAAAAATTGATCTGGAATCGTCGAAGAAGGGAGTAGAGAGATGAATTGTTCTATTCCGGAAAAGATTGATAATTAAGGTAGTAAACTCAAGAGGGAAGCGATCACGGTAAGCAGCACGAAACATGCACACACCGAGCACAATCGTTAAAAAAAAATGCTTATCGGTGGAAAATCAAAATAAGTAGCGTCGAAGTTAATGCGGAGATAACTTTCAAGCTTGCTGTCATTTACCTGAATCAGTCGTATCAGTAGAAAAGAAACTAACATCATTCCTTTGCGATGAAGATGAGACGTTTAACCTTCCGTTCTCAGTAGCTAAATTGGATTTCCAACTAATTAAGACTAGAAATATTTCTCCGAGAGCAGATTCAATTCGTCCATTCATGCTGAAATATCTTCCGCGTTCCGCTAAGAGTTTCCCATTGCATATTTATAATCGAAACCTACACCATCTCTAACTCCTGGAACTGCTTTAATAATTCTAGTATTTGAATCAAAAACAAGACCCCTTTTTCCCTCCAGGTTGATCGATTTCACTAATCGCAATCCTTTCTAAAACTCTGGAATAAATGTAGAAATATGGATAATTAAATGCTAAACTTTCTTCCGAATAGGGGACTGTTCGAATAAAGCTTGACTCTTTTATATCATTCTCCTTTCCAATAGAAAGTGGTATACCGCAATGCTGAGAGTGGTAACTTTATTTATACTACATATAAACAGCATGACAGATTCGATGTGGCTGCCAGTTAATGTCCGTTAATTTATTGTGGTGATCTTAATTCTTTCTAACTTTTCATCCAATGCAAAGTCCGAATTCTTCTATCAACTGTCAATGAAAACTGTGAACACGAGCAGATATTAATGGTTTGAAATGCTGTCTCTGATAACATTTTTGTGCGTGAAATTTCACAAAAGGCACCTCTCTGCGTTATCCTGATTTTGACGTAACTCTATTCTAAAGAGTTCACCACTCCCTTTTCATCATAAAGTAAAATTCTTGGATCTCATGTTTGATGACAAACTTACCTGCTAACATCATATTCACAGTCTTTGTGAAATCCTTAAATATATACTAAAATGTTTTTCAAATCTTAAATACGGTACAGACCGAGCTGCTACTGACATCCGTTATCTTAAACAAAATTGACTTACGGATGTCAAATTTGTTCTTTAGCAAACAAAACACACTCTATAAATCGCTCAATACAACGCATTACGTTGTCATATTACCATCTTGGAGGACGAATAAGACATTGTTCGATATCTGTTCTCATTAGCGCATATCCCATCCTTTACATTTATCCAAGCTATTTTGCCAATGCCAAATCTCCATCCTAATGATAATTTAAAAGTTTTGTTACCATCATTCCTACATGATCCCCTCCTCAGCGTGCTATCTTTCCTTAAGGAAAATAAGTTTAATTGAAACTCAGACTTATACATCATTACGATGATGGAATCCACTCAGAAAATACGCTAATTTATGTTGAATTAACTCTCATGAACTCTCACCCTAGCCGGGATATCGCTAGCATCTTAGTACGCGACAAAAAAAGAGATGTAGCTCTTCTCCAACTATGGTCATCTGTACGCGGGCGATGCCAAAACAAACCCCTTAAGTGCTATTTTTCAACTGTTCACGCCTATGAGATGGAAGGGGAGGTCCATGCGATTCGGCTCCATAATTTCTGTTCAGTTTCGGAGGAGTAGTTGTGTGCAGGCTATATTCTACCTGCAGTTTCACCCTGCAATTCAGAAGCGCACTTCTTGTTATAAACGCCGCACAGTCTATTAGGACACTTCAGGCACTGAAAATCACAAACCCGCTATTCCGAGAGGTAAAACGCATTACTGGCCAGCTTTTCTGGTTTGGCTCACAAGTAACGTTTCCGTAGGTTCCAGGTCATGCTCTAGGTAGGAACAAGATCACGAATTGAGCCGCTAGGATAACAATATATAGTCTGATGTCCAGAAACGCTATTCCTTCTTAATTAATACCTTCCCTTTTTGCAGGGGAAAATATGGCTGAGAGACGGGAAATTATGTGATCGGCTCAGGCATCGTATTTTAAATCTATCAAGATGCGTATTGAGCCGTGGTAGCCACCGATACCCATCTCCTCCTGAGAGTTTTCGGCAGGACTCCGCATAAAGCATACATCAATATCTCATAACTAGCTGTTAGAAGGAACATCTTCCCCCTCCTTCTACTGCCCCTATTTAACTTGCCAGTTTTGCCGACCGTGGAAAATGTCTTGATTTTTCACGTGTATCCACCTTAATATTTCCTTCAATAAACCTATGCGAAGTTAAAGAAGCCTGGAAAAAATTTCGGGAACAATTTCTTACGTCTCACCAAAGAAATTATCCGAAGAGAAATAATCTACTGGACAATAACTAACTCGGCTTTAGAGAAGATAAATCAACAGTCTTCTTGTTGAGAGCATTAACGAATAGAATCAATAAAAATCTGGTAATTAGGAAACAGTTTCTTGTAATTTTTATAGACATCAGTAAAGCATTTGATGCGGTGAACCATCGAATACTGTTGCGGGATATGAAAGGTATTATTGGTAGTATAGGCAAACAAAATAAATGGTTTGAAAGTTACGTACATAATAAGGCGAGAGTAATGAAAATTGATGAAGAACTAAGTTGAGATCAAATTTCATTAAGAGGTGTAGGACAAGGAACTATATTAGCTCCGTTGCTGTTTCTGATTTACACCAATTCCATTCAGAAATATGTTAAAAATATTCGAATGTATATGCCTATGCAGATGGATACAGTACTCTTAATTGAGCGTCATGACATTCATGTGGCCGAAAAACTGTTGCAAGAACATGTTGATGTTATGCGTAGGTGAGCACATGATAAACACCTAACAATTAATATCAAAAAATTAACGGTTTTTAAGGGCATCCAGCAGATATAGAACACACAAACCATCTCTGTTATAATGCATAATAATAGCTAGCTGCTTACAGACGGATGAGTTTAAATACCATGGCTTAACTTTTGACAGAACGTCATCTCTTGGGACAAGCATATTACAAATTTATCAAACAAAATTAGGCAAACGTTACCAATTAGCTCAATCAATACTATATGATGGCCTTTGTGTATACTTTAAAGCTATAGTACTGTCTCACGAATCTTATATGGAATATAAATTTTTTTTTTTTGGGGGGGGGGGGAGCAAAGAGTACGTTAATCAGAAAGATTAGTAATCAGTAAAAGAGATGCTTAAAGATAATAATCCCACAAAAAAAAGTTCAGGTTAGTAGTAACATCAGCTGGTGGAGAGAGAAAAATGAAATGTCTCTATAGATGTGTTAATTATTATCACCGGCTGCTTGAGTATAAGACTAATAATATTCCATTATCTTCAACGAGAAGAGGTAGAACAACTAGGAATCTCATAGGGAAGTGTACTACACCCGAGACCGAAAGGTATAAATAGCAAGATAGACAACACTGATATGACAGTATTAATTAAATTGCTGGTACGAATTCCGGTAGATGTAATTAAACACAGAAATAGGACTTTGGAAACTAATAATTAAGCAGTAGCTGGTTAATAACATAAATGAGTGACAGTAAGTTAGTTCTTAATTGCATATGGGAAAATGGAGGAGAATTGATCATATGTACGTAGTTAAGACGGGTGTGTCCGTCAAGTGTAATAATACGATATGTGTCTTGTGTATAATGTAAATTAAGTATTAAGAAGTTTTATAACTATATTTATGAATAAACGATAATAACAGAGTTGGACACTCACAGACGGGCGCTATACCTTGTGAGACCCGCAACTTATCTAAAAAAAAAAAAAAAGTAAAAAAAATAAACTCAAATTTCACATTATTATTTATTATTAGATAATTTATAATACATTCAGGTTTATTAGTAGCAGATACTTACTTTAGTTATTAAGTTTCTTCTGTGGTATTTCGGTTTAATTTGTAAAATTAATAGTAAAAATAATAATGTATATTTGTTATTTAGGAAAATACGGTGAATATAATTCCAGTCCATGACACAAATTATGATCAAATAGTCGCCTACGCAAAACTACAAGAATTAGCATCTGAGGAAGTTTGTAAACACGAATTACCCAAATCTTCTTCAAAAGTTGTTGATGTGTGCGTACTAATGTTACCGATCTCACTTTTCCTACTATTATTATCACAATTGTAAGCGAAAACTCTTCTAAATGCTGCTCTTTTACTGGTATAATTAATATTTTTCCTGTATATACACACAATACATACATAGTACTTCGAATTTCTCAAGTTTCATTTTATATTCATGTAATATATTAGTATTATTACATTAAATACCGTTTCATTGTTCTGTAATATAATTTTTTTAAAGTTCAAAATGCATAATAAAAAATATGAATTTATAATTAGCCTAATCTATTACTACTAATGATATTTAAATTTTTCATGTATAAAAATTGTACAAACGTTTTTTTAGACGGTAGTATTTGTTAATTAACGAATCATATTAATCCTGTCAGCTTTCAGTTATTGTTGTAAGCCTAAAAAAATAAAATAATACTCTATAAAAAATGAAAACATGTTAGTGAAAGCACTTATATATATATATATAAATATATTATAAAAAAAAGATTATTAAGTATATAAATTTAATAAGCTTAATATATACATATATATATATAACTTCGTGAAATCATTTTTGATGTGTTCATTTATTAATT
Source organism: Icerya purchasi (assembly GCA_039619475.1). Lineage (NCBI taxonomy): Eukaryota > Metazoa > Arthropoda > Insecta > Hemiptera > Monophlebidae > Icerya > Icerya purchasi. Next base: position 97,953,204 of record CM077115.1, read on the forward strand.
TAAATTTATAAGATTTTCCATGTTTTTAACTTGATGTTGCAAAGGATGTCATTTATTGAAGAGACAATTAGTAATCGGCAGAGAAAATGAATGTGTATCACGTTTTATTTTCGGGAGTACTGCTGTTTTCATCGCTTTCTCTATCGGTAGAGACTTTAACACTCGTTTTCGTTGAAGATGATGTTATTGTTTCCGACGCCATCGAATCTTGTATCGGAGTTGTTGTTGAGGCATTTTCTTTATTAAGCAGCGAATGTGTAGTACTTTCATTAATGACAAAATTTGTAGTTGATGTATCCTTAGTCATCTGCTGAGTCATTGGAGTTGAAAAATAGCCATTGATCATATTCGATGTAGAATCGTCACATTCAGCTATCGAAGGCGAATCTAACAAAATTAATATAATTACTCTGTACATTTATCGATTTGTTATTGTCAACATGCGAACTAAATCTCCACAATGAATAAATTTAAAAATTCTGTAAAGTAAAGAAAGGCGAAAAATTTTACGCAGACTTATAGCCAATAAGATAATATAATACCCATCGAAAATTTTCATAAAAAAAATGAAGGAAATAAACGAAATAAATTTTTTATACTACGTCGAATTAATACAAAAGAAAATGTTACGAGAAATGTCTCTATATCTTCCATCACGTATTGTTTTTTCCGTACAGATAACATGGTAGATTTGTGATTTTTCATCTTTATAAAAAATAAATGAATCGATTAGAGCATACAAAAGTCTTTTAAAATCATCCATTGGATTAGTTAAGAATAAAATAAGTAGTAATATTTGTAGAGTTAAACTTTTTTAATCGTGAAAAACGATTTCGAAGATCATAACTATTATGCTCTCTAGGCGTTCCGATGCACTAGCCCTTTCCTAATGTTAATTCCAGCTATGAACTTGATTTTCATAAATACGCATGTAATTAAGTTGGAACAGAATAATTACCTAACATTTCATATGTTAAATTAGAGTTGGTCTCCTTCAAAGCTGAGGTCGGTCGTATTTAAGTGATTTATATAAACTGATGAATGACGATTACAGATATTTGTACTTTTTTTTTTTTTTTTAAATTGCCGAATCGGTATTATTATAACTTGGAATAATTGAATTATTTTGATGCCTTAACCGGAACTATTACCAAAATTTTATATTTTTAATATACCGGCGAAACTAAAATTTTGTCAGTCAAAAAAACCAAAACCAGAACTGATTCCAAACTTTGCTTAAAAGTTAATTATCTGCACGTGAAAATTATCTAAGAATTCCGACTAAAAAAATCGTATCGCTGGTGGTGGAGCACCTTTTCATATCGGTTAACGGTATTCTCCGAAGTTAGTTTTTTCTTCATAGTACATAATACCCGCTAACGCAAGCTGCAATACGCACTAAGAATTTGTAGATATAATCCGGAATACGAAAATAACGTGGAATCTCTAACCTCTCCGTCAACGAGCTAGATTTACATAATATTAGAACATTTATGAATTACGTCATAATCTAGAAACAAAAATTTATATAAATGAGTCAAAATGTTTTTGAATCCATACAAGCGGGGTGAACTGTGTCAAAATTATGTATTTACTTCATGAATGTAAAGTTATCATTTACAAAGGGCCGGATCTAAGGGGGTGCTAGTGGGGCTACAGCTCCTGGCTTCAGCAGCTAGAGGGGCCTCGCGCTCTTAAACGGAAAAAAAATAATTTTCCGCATGCAAAATTTAAGTTTTTTTCCATAAAATACTCAATTTTAAATTTGTGTTTTTTTTTTTTTATCTTAAAAATAATTCATCTAATTTTCATATATAAAAAAATACTAATGATTAGAAGAACGGAAAATGTAAGAGAATTGGTAATCACTAATATTACGATGTTCCAAACAGTGGCAACTTTAAGATAAGGGGTGAGTTTAGCGGAATTAGTTTCGCAAAGAGGGTGTAAATGGAATTCGAAGGAATTAGACGATTTAAGAAACTAACACAAAGAACTGTAGTATATACTGTCAGTGAAGAGAAAAAGAATAGGTTAAGAGTAGATAGAATAGCAGGAGGAGGAATTTATTTTATTTATGGGGTACTTTTTTGTTACAAAAATTGTAAATCAGAGGACAAAGTGAACTGTGATAGAAGGAACTAACGTAGACGTTTGGCTAGAACAAGGATACTGATAACATTGAAAATCGATCGATCTGCCTTCGAACCAACTTTAATCGTAAGTTTTGTACACATATTCACTCGTACTCTGGAATTCTAATGCCGCTGTCGAAATCGATAAAAAAAGGTGCTGTTCTAATAATCTGCGGATTTTATTAATACAACATCGACTTCTTCTTTATAGTGCCATACTTAATTCCTGAGCGTCGGCGACTACCTATTCGTACATCTCAGCTGTACAGACATAAGTATTAGTGTTCATAGCAAATTATTATATGCAACGCAGGTGTACACAATTCGGAAAAGATTAGTAATCGTTTGATTTATCGATATACAAGTGTGCAGTCCGTCCGGTGTGGGTCTGCTGTGTACTGACCTAGCGCGCATATGATGTTATGCATGTTTGCCATTGCCTTCCGCGTATCGACACGAACACATTAATGGTAAGTTTAGTCGTACTCACATGAAATGCAAGCTGGAACATGCGGAATCCATTTGCTATTTTTACATTGGAACTGTTCATTAGTGCTTTGTCTACAGCCTCCGTTAATGCATTGATACCGTAGGATAGCATTTTGTTTAGCGATAATTTTGTTAGAGCAGTCCTCACAATCTGAGAACGAAATATATTTCAAAAAAAAAACAAAAAACAATTAAAACGTAGCTTTTACTATACTATCGTTAATTGTTCGTTCCAAAAAAAAAAAAAAAGAAATCCTTACTATCTATCGTATACGTGGTAACATTTGTATTTTGCGGAATTGGACACGATTGAAGAAAACAATTGCTTTCGTCAGAACCATCCGCGCAATGATACGTGTTATCGCAAACGTGTACTTCGTCCACACATGCTCCGTATAAACATTTAAACTGATCCGGCCGACATCTAATTTATAACACTTTTCGTTATTGACAATCGTCAAGCACTAAGATGATAACATTTTGTCCGTCTATAATTTCGTAATTCGCGAACGTAATTTAAAACGGCTATAAATTAAAAATTACTCTTTAGAGAATTAAAAATAACGCGAAACTACGTAACATTTCAATTTCCGCAACGCTTTACGGTAATGGGGGACGTTTCTTCAACCTGCATGCAACAACCAATTTATACTGGACACTTTTTCGCCTAGGCGTAAGTGGGCAAGAAAGAAAACAAAGTTATTGTACCCGGTCCGAAAAATATTTGAAAGATGTTTATTTACGATGCTCGTTAGAGAATTACTATAAAACGAAAAAATAAAATCCGTTGAAATTAACCGGGAATAGTCAGGCTTCTATTCTCCTGACGCTACGTTGCTGGACTCTGTTTAATTGTACTCCATCAAAAACATTAATTTTAAAAGTAGGAGCCAACTGTTCAATATTAAGAATATGCGTGGTTGTCGACTTGGCTGACAACAAAAGAATTGAGATCTAAATGGGTGCCAAGTTCTGTAGATAATCCTGAAATTTATTTATATAAGAACATCCAACATTCTAAAATTAAAAAGGCAATTTCTTATATTTTTTCATAGACAACAATGTTTGCTACTTAAAAATATATCATATCTTAAATTTGAACAGTCGAATTATTTACACAAAGCGGGTTAATTTCAGGTTAATTCTAACGATTTGTCTTGGTTAGTTTTTACACGCAAACCAAATTTTTAGAAGAATAAGATATGTTAGACCTTACAATATAAGTAACTTGCGTATAACATAAAGAAGATAAGTTGATTAGCCAAATATAAAATAACACTTGTATGTGAAAACTAGTCAACTGAAATCGTTAGAATTTATCCTAAATTAAGCCGCTTTGTGTACAATAATTCGACACCGTTCAAATTTAAGACATTATATATTTTTAAATAGCAAACATTGTTGTCTATGCAAAAAACAAGAAATTTTGTTTTAATTCTAGAATGTTGAATATTTTTATAAATAAATTTCAGGATTATCTACAGAACACTTGGCACCCATTTAAATATCAATTCTTTTGTCGGCAAAGTCGACAACCACGCATAATATTCTTAACATTGGACACTTGGTTCCTACTTTTAAAATTAATGTTTTTGATGGGATATCATTACTTTTTGTAAAGAAATTATTATTATTATTCATTCGAATTCAAATTCAAATCGTTTATTCTTCAAAATAGGCTTACAAAGTGAGCACTTTTTGAAAGTCAAGTTATCGAGTCTATATCTGTTCCTTAACTCTAAAACTACCACCACTTCGGACCTGTATGGCTGAGGGAAAGAATATTACTGCAGCACACAGGACCCTACAAATATGTCATGCTATTTTCATTTCCTTTTTTTACAAGTATGTCAAAATCAGCAGACAATGTTCATTTCCTGTGCTGTACTGGAATCGCATTGCTCCATAATATGCCTTTATAATTAAGATAGTCATCTATTTTATAATAAGCTTCGTCAAGCATGCTTCACAGCAATTTTAATAAATTTATTTTCCGACAGGTCACAAATTGGAATTTTATTATAAAAACGCACGCAAAGCCTTAAAGTGCGCTAGCTGTTAATAAAAATCGATTGCTTGGAAAATATTTCAAATCGTAAAAATTCATTTTTTTAACTGATTTTTTCCTTTCTATACACACAATTACCTAGCTGGACACTAAATTTCAACTTTCTAGGTCACCTGGAAGTGGGTTAAGTTTTTGATTTGTATGTCAGTCAGTGATAAAAATTACGATTTTTGATCTATATGTTAATCAGTGATAAAAATGACGATTTTTGATCTATAATCAGTGATAAAAATGCAGATTTTCAGACACCTTAATATCTCAATAACGGTTTGAGTTGTATTTGTGAAATTTGGGGTTCTAGTTAATCTAAGGGGGGTTTTCATAAATAAACCAAATTTCACGTGTTTATGTTTAATCAAATATTAAGTTATTAAGGGGTTAACTCCAAATGGTTCGTGTAATATAACACACGGTTGCTGCATCGTCGCCAGTTTCTTTTTCTCGGCTTGAACTTGGCTTGACACGCTGCCGCCTGTCTAGATACGGAAAAAATCGAAAAGAAATTAAAAGAAAAAAACTTCTGGAGAAATATTGTGCCAAATGCAAGTGTCTTTACTTACTGACGAAAAAAAGAGTAATAAACAGTTGTGTAAAATGTTAATGGCCAAACTATAAAAAAAGCGAATACGATCTGTGACGAAGAAACGAAATGAAATATAAGTACAAGTACAAGCAATACCCGATAAACTTATGATACCTTTCAATTCCCAGTTTCAAAAATTGTTCTTTACAAAAATAGTCTCCCCGAAAACGGGTTATTCGGCGTGAAACATAACTTTACCGAAAACAAAAAAAAAAAAAACAGATTAATCAGTTTGCGCCAAATTCCCAGTAAGCTAATATAAAATTAGGAGCACATGATTGTCGTTCCCCATTTTAGGAAATTTCAGAAACTAAAATCGACCTGAAAAACGTTACTTTCCTGCACGCCATCGATGCTACGTCGATTATTGAGTAGAAGGCGATGTTAGTAAAACTTTAAAATCGAAATTGTCCGCAATTTTATGCTGTAAATTCTTTTTAGCATTAAACATAAAATTACCTGAACGATTTGCAGACTTCTGCACGTTCATCGCTACCATCAGCGCAGTCCACTCTGCCGTTACATAATCTTGACCTTAAACGTAGCTGTCCGGATTTGCAAAAAAAAAATATCGAATGATTCCTTTTCCAGTGACCGTCGAAGCTATAAATTCAATTAAGTACCTTTATTTATCTTCGTAAATTTGCTTTTGGGTTTTGGATTAATAAAAATTCGAAATAAAAATCCGTCTCTACTCGCGAACGAGTATTTAATTTTCAAAAGAATATGAAGGAAAGGAGAATGGGCAATAAGAGGAAGAAAAAAAGGAATAAAGGAAGAGAAATTACTAAGCTCTGAACATTTAACGTGAGGATAAGCGACGTAAAAGGAACTTCGAGTGCAACTCGCGCTTAACTGCAAATTGAAATGCGTAATAGTGATTATTTATCGAGATTCAAAAGTTCACTAATCATATTCAACTAGTAACGGTATATGTTTTTCATTAATCGGTAGTCGTTATTATTATATTTGTATTTATGTTATACATTAAAGAAGCCCGTAAAGGATGAGACGCGGTATAATGAAAGAGTAAAATTTAAATTAAACAACGAAATACTCTACACCAAAAACGTGGTAAATATTCAGGTTTACTGATAACGGTGATTGGGAAATAAGGTTTAGTGCAGGTAAAAAAATCATTGCTAATATCTAAAAATACAACGGCAGAACTAACGATTAATGAAAGTATGCGAGGTTTTAACTTGGACCATAAATGAAGCAAGACGAAAACAAAAACAGAAGCTTTTGCAGTTTAAAATGACCTAAGCGGTGTGCCGAAATTAAAAATTCGAAAGTCTTCAAGAAAATTTTTGAATGAAGGTTATAAGAGAAAGCAGACTTGGATAGGACACTTTAATAAGGTATAATAATAAATGTTTAACAGGAATAATCGAAGGACTCTAAAAGACCAAGCTGTTGAAAAGGAAGGCTAGATGCTTAAAATCTGAGCGATTCTACGTAACGATTCATGATTACTGACCATCAATCGATTGATGAATAAAAGAAAATTAGATGAGTAATTCTTGCATATATGTGTAAATTAGTTTTTCAGAAACGGCTCGAACGATTTAGATGAAATTCACTTAGATTATAATAGGTTCTCGTGGTCTAGAAATCGATTAGTCGGGGATTTATCTCCCAAGAAGTTCGATTAAACGAATATAAAATACCTTTGTTTTGCGATGACATATTTTTATTAACGATTTTTATATGTCAATTTTAAAAGTACTATGATAATGTAAGTTGTTATTCTAGACACATATTCCGACGATAATTTTAATAATAGTTCCCAGCTTACGAATTTAAATTTGATTTTGTGCCAACGCGAGAATACTTCTATATGAAGAGTACAACGTAGACGAATGTGCTCTTTATACTTTATAGTGAAAAACTCATTGATAAATTGACTTTCAAATAATAGATTCGAACGAGATTACCTGTTTATTATTAAAGGTAATGAAAAGTTAACGTAAATTATATATTTAAAATTATTTATTAAATTATCACAACATTAATCTCGATCACGCTACAAAACGTATATAATTATAAAATTGTTTTTTTTTTTTTTTTTCTTAAAAATTTTAGTAAAAATTCATTAAAAAATAAAACATAATTATTCGATAAAAAATAACACATTTAAAGTATTGATTATTCTTAAACAACATTAATATCGATTCAGATTTTTAATCAGGAAATCATATTAAATCGAGTATAATAACGCAAACACACGTTCGTTTTCTACATGCCGAGCATTGCAAATATCGGGAATATTTTTAACGCGGACTTTTTAATTATTATTGTAATTTAAATTTGATTTTAACCGAAACTCTAATAAATATTAACGCTGTTTAAGAATAATCACAATCATGAGAGAAAGAATAACTGCTTTAAACGGTAAAATATATGTATGTTACGTTGATTATGCCAAAGTATTTGATAGAGTAGAATGGAATCAATTATTTAAGACACTGAAAGTGGTAAATATACCGGATAAACTGATAGCATTAATACAGACGTTATACGAGAACCAAAGGGCGACGGTAAAATGGAGAAATAAGCTGTCTAAAATAACAGAAATTGCCAAAAAGGATGTCTACTATCACCAGCGCTACTCAATATTTACTCCGAGTTCATAACAAGTGAAGCATTAGAAGGAGTTCAAGAAGGTGTAAAAATTGGTGGACCATGTATAAAAACTATATAAAGTTCGCGAACGACCAAGTATTACTTGCAGATAGCCAAGATGGACTGTCAAAAATGATTAAGCTGTGTAGCAGAAAAATATGGAATGAAAGTAAACATTGAAAAAACATAATGTGCATCAGCAGAACGCTAGTGGAAATGAATATAGCAATATCAATGGGCAAAAGGTAGAACAAGTGGGGTCCTTCAAATATCTAGGACACATAATAACGGAGAATGTATATATTGTAGCAAAGAAATCCGGCGAAGGATTGCAATGGCAAAAGTAGCGTTCAGGAGAAAAAGGAGCAGGTGATTACGCAGAACACACTCTCTATTGGACTGCGGAAATGAATAGTTAAGTCGTGTGTATGGGCAGTGGCACTTTACGCGGCGGAAAGATGGACGCTAAACAAGAGAGATAGGCAGAAAATTGAAGCTTTCGAAACATGGGGTGCTGGCGACGCGTGTTGAAAATCTCGTGGGTCGATAAAATATCGAATGAGGAAGTTGTTTTTAATCGAGCACAAGAAGAAAGATCACTCTTGGACACAATCAAGAAAACAAGGCTGAAAGGGATAGGGCATGTGTTAAGACATAATAGCTTACTGAAAGATATTATAGAAGGAATAATAACCGTGCGTAGACCGAAAGGAAGACCAAACGCTGGTGGAGACAATCAAGAAGGAAGCAAACATCAAGACATACGCGGAACTGAAAAGGCGAACAATAGGAAAAGGTGGAGAACTTGGACGATAGGGGCGAACCAGTCAAACGACTGAAACACCGATCGACATGATACTTCCTTCAAAATATACATTTTACTGTAAAATATATTGTTTTTAGCGAAGTTTTCGGTTAGTTATTTAAAGAACACCTCCCAGTTATACTTTCCAATATTTTATATTGCACCATCATTGAGTACACTTTCTAATAAACAAAGTATTTCATTTAAATCACCCGACATGGTACATATATGGTAATGTAGAATCGTGTCATTTCTGATATCGATGAGTTTTTAAATATTTGTTACCGTTCCTTAGATCAAGCGAGCTGCTTTCTCTCATCTAAAACGAACTCCTATTCTACATGTCGTCATAATAGCTGCTAAAGTTACACGCACGGTATGTAGCGTAGCGAGGGGGAAAAAATGGCACTACATGGGAGTGTTCTAATTTTCTTCATTCGAAATATTTAACTATATGATTATTTTAAGTTTTTCGTTTGGATATATTAAACATTTGTTTTCTTCCTAATTTATATATTTATCCGTGATAATTAACAACAGTATTGTTCAGGGCCGTACCTGAGGGGGGGTTTTCAGGATTCAAACCCTCTCGAAATGTCTGCGAAATAATAACCGCTCGAATCAAATGGACCGAAATTCAGGTTAAATTTATTTCTTTTCAATTTTTGACAAAAGAAAAGAAAATTTAAATTTTTATGAATTCTATGGAAACAACTATTTTTTATTTGTTTTTATTGCAGTGTTCAAATATTGCATAATATACAATAATTGATTACCAGGCTTTAGTGTACTATTTATAAATAAATATATTTCATGATAACACACACACACACACACACACACACAAATATTTTTGTAACTCCTCCCGAAATTTTGGTATGGATATAGCTCTGGTGTTGTTACAACCGTTTATTATACTAACAAAAATTTCTCTAAAAAGACACCGTGAATAAAAAAAAAACAACAAAAAAACACAAGAAATGTGTAACCTCCTCTTTTTTTTCAAGCGGGTAAAGATGCAAGATTATTTTATAAATGCATTAACGGGTTTTTTTGCTACGTTCGCATCACATCTTTACAACATCATATTGGTCAACAGAAATTAGAAAAAAACTATTTAATAGAGAAATAATAAATAATTAAATCAAAAACTCAACAATTATTTCTGATTATCTTATCGCATTATAATTTTATTGTGGAACTTTTAATTTTGAATAGAAAAAACGTTTTCGATTTACTATAAAAATTTAATAAAAACGTCCTAAAAAGTAAAAAATCAATTATTCGATAAGAAAATAATATATCTTATATAGTGAAATGTACCTTAAAAGAGTGATATTAAGGTGATTCTTATACAACATTAATAACTTACTAGAGTAGGTACCAAATTAAGATTATAATATCTAGAAACGGTTTAATGATTATTTAATGTAATTTTTAATTATTATTGTAATGTTTGATTTCCGTGCCGGCTCTAATTAAGGTATTAATGCTGTATGAAAATTATTAAAATATCACAGAAATGCATATCACTCTGAACCACATACTTTTATTAAAGAATTATTTTTTTTCCTTTTTTAGCGCATTTTTATTAAATTTTTATAGTAAATCTTAAAGTTTCTTATTTTCAAACACTTTATTTCGCAATTTTTAGCATAATACTTAAACTTTTTGCCTTGCTGTAAGTCAACTTTTTTAAAAGTGACAAGCTTTTTAATTTGCGCCTTAGTAGTCTTAAATACTCATTATCTTTTTATTCGAATCTATATTTATCCATGTTAATTAACACCATATAATACTTTAGTTTTTTTAAAGTAATTAAGTCAATCACGTCTATTATTAATAAAAAAATTTTGGTGACTGCGGAGAGTATCTGAGTTTAGTTTACCAGTACTGGATGGTATACTTACATGATACCATCATCATCATAATTCCATACTCAGTTTCTGAGCATCGGGGACTACCTATTCATACATTCTAGCTGAACAGACATAGGCATAGAGTACTAGACAATTGTTATATTATACATTGCGAGTATACACGCAAAATATTACACTTCGAACTGATATGTGATTGCTTCATTTACCACAATGTAAATAAATGCAGTGCTGCGTGTGTCTACTTGTTACACATCAATTAGCGCGCATATGATGGTATACACAGTGGTTTACCATTGTTTTCCATATGATTCTATTAACGATTAATTTAATTATTTATTTTGTAATATCTGTCATCGCCTAGGATTGAACTCAAGACTTATGTAATGAAAGTCGAGTGCTCTAGCAACTAGGCTATCGCAACAAACTGTACTTTTGAATAAGCAAAGAATCTTTAAAATCGGATACAAGTTATGGGTGCAAACAAATGTAAAAAAAAAAACGTACATTGTCAATGAAGTATAACCTTCCAGTACTAAATCGCGCAGGCGCGCTAGTGTCACACTAGTATTGTTGTAATACATGAAGAGTTATCCTAGTAAAATAAATTTTACAAGTCCTGCCTATTTTCTCGGCAGACACCAGTACAAGAATACCCATTGCACAGTTACAGCACTTGTCCAGTATGGAAATTAGGAGGAGCCTTTAACTAACCAATTATAATTAAAAAAAAAAAAAAAAAAAAAAAAAAAATTGTTCTAACCCATACTAACAATAAGTTGCTTTGTGTCTTGTGGGTATGTGTGTTGATGATACATTTACCATTGCCTATCCAATATAATAATTTATTAACCTGTACCAAGTTGTTTGATATACTTGTGTGTTTGCATGTGTGTTAATGATACATCTACTATCGCCTAACCAATGTAATAATTGTTCTCAGTCGTTTTGAGTGCTTGGGTGTTTGCATGAGTATTGATAATACATTTACAATTGCCTAATTGATGTAATAATTTGCTAACTAGTACTCGATTTTTATGTTTGTGTATGCTTTGAGAATATGTTTCTACTGTTGATTAGACGCCTTTAAATTTTTCTAACCTCTACCAAATCTAGTGTTTTTGTGTGTGTATGTTTTGGGGTTTTGCTTTATTATATCTATAACTAGTCAATGCCAATATAACTTACTAACCCAATATTATCATGCCTTACATGCTTGTTCCAACAAATACTCCATTGAAAATGGTTTGATGTGTTGATTAATTAAAATTAGGATAATCTTTGCTAGCAATGCTTGTTTGTGAGTATATAATCTGATGTATATTTCACTTATGCTTTAATCATCTACTGTGTTAATGTGATTCAAAAGGAGTAATGGTACGAATAATTTGTTTACAGCATATTTGGATGTAAATAACCTATATGACTGGTCTATGAATGAAGCACTTTCCATGAATGGCTTCAGGTGGCTTAGCCAGAATTAAATATTATGGAGGTGTCTGATGATGTGGTCCTATTGGTTATGTGCTTGAAGTAAACTTGGAATATCGCTCAAGTCTACATTTAACAGACAATGATTTGCCTAAAAGACTTCGCCCCTCTAACATGCACAAATCCTATTCAACAATATAAGTACTACCATCAAAGGCCATCAATTGTGTTTAATTTATAATAAATAATTTTGTTGTAGAAAAAATCACTGTATACAAGTAAGCTTTGATTTTATTAAGATGTAATTATTGTCTTATTTTGCTAATGCCCCAGTGTTTTTTGCTAAAAATACTTACAACTACAATAAGATATGTTAGCATTCAATGCTTTTTTGTTTTCTTCGAAGATAGCTATTTAATTAGTATCTCAATGACATATTCAGCGCGCTGCCTCATAATTTGCAACACACATATCAAAATACGGATATTTTTTTTTTAACTTACTTTTTCTCTTTGAATGCTGACGTTTGTGTTTGTGCAACTTGAAACGAACGAATACTTCCAACATAGCAAATTTCTGTCACAACTGAAAACGGGCGTGTAAAACATTACAATCGGAATTTTCACATACTATTGCCGTATGTTATGATAACGCTCAGTGTTACTTTTTTGTGCATCATTTTAATTTCCTAGAAAGAAGCTCAGTTACCAGCGCTAGATAAACGTCATTAGCTTCTTTCGTGAAAATGTTAAAATGCTTCAAATTTGATCAACGGAGTATACTCTATTTGCCATTTCATCATTATGCATGTAATTTTTAAAATGCTAAAATTATTACGGATAATCTTTTTTAGCCATTTCATAAATTACAGAAATCGAACGAAAATTATAATATTTTTCTAATCAACAATGAACACGTGGAAATTTGAGATTTTTCATAAATAGTATATTAAAAAAAAAACAAAACATATGACAATAAACATGTTTTTCTGGGCTGTTTTTTTTTTCGTCTATCGTTATTTGTAATTTAATTTGGTTGGATTTATTTTTTGTTTTTTAAATCACATTCTTCGCAATATATCTATGCTGTAAATAAAGCTTTTCCGATACATAGTTCATTTGCCGCTTCCTGACCGCCGAAATTGTAAACATTCTACTAATTTTTAGAACTGAATAATTTTTTTTCTATATTAAATAATTTTCCTTTCCCATCGCTGTTTCGCAGTGTACTGCTTTAATAATTTTGGTAGGCCATCTTTCAACTTTTTTTTTCTCACTAAACTTTTATCCAAAAATAACGTTTTGATAATTTTTGCTCTACCAGAGTCCGCTCCTAAAAATTTGTCTGACTTCCTTTGAACATTTTCATAGGTGAAAATAGCTATGTCAGAGTGTAAACTAGAGAACTGTAATTATATTGTAATCGAAAATACTTTAGTTTTGACAAAGTTGAAAGAAAAATAGATAAGATCGTTAAAAGTGGCTGTGTCAGGATGAATTAAAAACTGAAATAGCGACTTTCCTATATAAATGAAAAGATAGGAATGAATAAGGGTGGAAAACGTGTAAGGACGTTTAGTAGGGAAACGATCGCCTAGTGTGGCGGGTCCACTGCTATTCTGCGTGCCCTTCTTTTTGTCTCTCGCGATACCCGTATTCTGTCGGATGCTCAAAGTGTGCTGTAGGCTATCACATCTCCTCTTCCTTCTCACTCAGCGGACTACATTATCTTTCTTACTCATTCTACGATCCATATCTTTTCTCGCTTAATCCGAACTGTAATCTCTTTTGAATTCCTGGCCAAGCCAGAATAGAAGGAAATCAGTGAATTCATTCGTTACCTTCCTCTTGTAGTAGGTTTCTTCCCGTTTTATTCATCCTGTAATATTACCCTTCTGCGTACAGCTGCTTATTCCAAACTTTGTTTAACTCTTACATTTCCTCATTCTCTAACTCGGATATTTTTTTCCTTTGAATAGTTGACTCTGAAAGTACCTTACAGGTAATTTCTTCTCCCGTACTACCTGTCCTCTTTTGAACCTTTCATTCTTCTTACTCGCTACCCAATTCACAAATTATTCCTGTTCCGTTCTATCCAAATAGATCTACTGTGGATCCCTAGCCATGCTGGAATTTCAATGAGGTGGCTGATTCTTTGGCTCACTCAAAAACTTCCAATGGACATCGTCTTCATAAATTTCTTGCTCGCAATATTAATCATATATCCAGACAGTTCCATATTACATTATGGAATGATATTTATTTGTCCCTTTTCTCCAATCCAAATTCCTTTTGTCTTTCCGCCCAGCCTTTACTTTCTCTCTCCCAAGTTTCTTTCTATTTGTTGTGCCCTGATCATTGCCATATGTTGTCTTTCGTACCTTTCTCCCTTCGTCACTTTTTCGTTTTTCCTTCGCATCTTCCCCGCAGTGCCCTCTTCACCCCCAAAAATTCCTTTTTTCTGTGTAATGTCAATCATGTTTTCTTCGAATGTTCCTCACTTTCTTCAGAACATTCTCTCATCTATTCTTAGTTTTGGATCTTGGTCTTCCTACCCCATACAATGACACTCTTATGTTCTCTCATTTCCTTCCTTGTCAGTTGTTCCTATTCTAGCTTCTTTCATTCATTCTATTTCGCACCAGATTAAAATCTGGTATGTTATGCTCTTTTTGAGCTATTATTTAGATTCCTTGGTTGATTGGGCTATTGTTCTTCGTTAGCGTACCAAAAAAACAAGTCGGTACTTTTTTATGAAAATTTTTTTTTTTTTAAATTTTTGTTTGTTTTATATATTAATTTTAGTTGTTTTTTTTTTTTTTTTTTTTTTTTTTGTTTGTGCCTGGACATATAATTACCATCAAACTTTGTTATATATTTTATTATTACCACACCATGTTTATTGTCAACCATGTTATTCGGTTTTCTTTGTATTAAATGTCATTAAATTAACAATATTTTTATTCCATTTTTTTTATGAAGAAAACTGTCATATACTTCTTTTTTACCACGTCATACTGGTTCTTTTTGGTTGTACGTATTATTAATTTATGCGTTTAGAATACATTATTAATGATGTCAAATGTTGCCAAATGGAAAGAGAAAATAGTTGCATTTCTCATGGCTGCGAATGAAGCAACTAAAAAAACAACGTATACGGAGATATATAATATTAATGAAAAAAAACAAAAAAACATTAAGAGAATTTAACCATTTAATGCCTCAGCAATGTAGTAACTGAAAACAATTTAAAATGTATTTCCAAATGAATTTGGAACAGTTTGACTATATTCGTTCGAAAGTATAAAAAAACGAAATAATTTATTCAATTCTGCGAAGGTATAATAACATCGAAGAAAGATTAGCTGTTTGCCGGAGATAAATGATAAATACACTTGATAATATGAATTTACGCTACGCGTAAGTTAATACCTGGTATCTGTGATACATTTCCTATTTCTTGCAAACTGTTTGCCATAAATTCTGATCACGAAAATCTATTAATTTTGCAGTTATTAAAATTTGACAATTTCTAACTTTTTCCTATTAAATGTTCATCCATTACAAATAAAAACTACTACACTACTAAGTTAAAATGTAAACAAACCATTTCTCAAAACTATGTCAATTTAAATGTAAATACAACTAAGTCACAGTGAAAACATATGAGCCACGTTGTCAAAATGTCTGAATGAGCAGAAATTTAAAAACGCGATGTGATGTATATACAGGGCGCGGCAGCATAACTTCCTTTTTTAAAATGCGCCACTTTTTTTCTACTAAATTTTTTAAAGAAATAATAACAGAAAATCGAAATAAAACTGCAAGGGAAGAAGCATACATACATATTGCTAATGGGATCTAGAGAATGTTATTTCGATTTTCTGTTATTATTTCTTTAAAAAATTTAGTAGAAAAAAAGTGGCGCATTTTAAAAAAGGAAATTATGCTGCCACACTCTGTATATATATATATATATTAATTACAACGTAATTCTTAGGCTACCCCCATTCGAAAAAATGTCCCAATTTTATGTAACGTTTGTTATATTTTGTAGGATTTTTGTTATTGTTATTTAAAAAATGTCACAATTTTATGTAATGAAATATGTAACGAAAAATGTAACGAAAAAATTTCTTAATTTTATATAACGGAAGTTAAATGTAAGAATAGGATTTTTGTGGTTATGTTATTTTTTGTGTGTGTTGATGCCAGTAAGAATTACGTTGTAAATTTTGATCATTTTATACAAAGTATAGAAGAGAAAGAGACAGAAATGAAAGCAAGAGGGGTCAAGGGGCACAGCCCCTTGCGAGGCCAAAATGGCCGAGTTGTATATATATATATATATATGTGACATAACTTAAATGTGTTCCTGATACACTACATACTTCTACATGCTTCCTCATTAAGCCGACATGACAGTAATGTTTCTTTTTGCAGTTCACCTTGTTTACGAAAAATTATATGAGTTAAGAAAAAAAAAGCTATTTTTAAGAATGAAATTTTGCAATCAGAATACTTACTCGAAGAGAAGAAAAATAAGAAAAATGTCTTCATGTCTAAGAGAACGTTAGACGACACATTAATTGCATAATGTAAGCATTGAACGCTTTTATAGCGGAAATTTTTTAAGAAATGTTGATTTTTACACAGTTATAATCGGAATGTCCGATAAACTGAGGCAAATAACTTTTGTTCCATATCCGTATCTGCATTTAGAGTAGGTCATTACTCCGTAGTTTATACGTTCCTAATCGAGAACAGATTTGCTACGCATACCATGCGCTATTGTTTAAATACACGGTGGTCAAATATAATTAAACGAAGTAATAAACATCACCTATATCAGATTCGAGTTTATTACTTCAAAAACAGGAATAATTATAATTAGTTTCACGACTCTTAGTAATATTCTCAAAAATAAGTTCACTGCACGCGAGCAGTTGAATTTTAAAATTACAATTTCCATCGTAAAATTTCACCATCATTTAAGAACAACAAACATAAAAAACGCTTGTCAAACAAGTTGCATCAAAATTTACTATACTTACATATCGATGCTAAAAAAAATTGTTTTTTTTTTTTTTTTCATCAACAAGAAAAGATTCGCATTACTATAGTAGCAAAATGTATGGATAATAAGATGCCGAAATAATGAAGAAAATATCAATAGAAAATTATCAAAAATGTCCACTGACGACAGTCAATATCAAAATATGAAAAAAGTATACGTATTTTGTTAGCAAGACGCCTGCTATATAACAGGCAAATCCGATAATGATAGGACCTCGTACCGTAAATTGCGATGTTGCAATTTGAATGAATAATTATTTATTAAAAATAGTATAAGGATAAATAGCTACGGTAAAAGATTAGCACAACGCAGTGCAATTATGTAGGTAGGACACCAATAATTTGATGATTGCAGGTTTAGTTCTAAGGTTGGTTAGGAGTTATAAGTTTTTTTTTTAACTCTAATTACAGCAGCTATAATTTATGAAGTTAAATATCTTTAATTATATATCCAGCAGTCAAGCGGAACATACGAATTTACCAAAACTGTCTGGCTATTTACATCATACCAAGGGGTACGCCAGCCGATGAGCCCCCCCCCATGGGGGGGGGAGATGATAGAAAGAGAATATGGGTTATAGGAAAAATAAAATTTCTAAGTAGTAAAGGCTTAATATTTTATTAAACAAGTATAAAATCGTAATTAAAACATAATTTTCGTGGGTTTATGGCAAATTGTTCTACTACTTTATTATAAAAGTCTTCCCAATTGTCCATGATTACGCGCCCATGAATACTAAAGTTTCAAGGTTCCAGGAAGGCAACCCCCCCCCCGCCCCCTTGACAACGTCCATGCTTTATACTATTTTAAATAAATAATTATTATTTCAAATTACAGCATCGCAATTTACGATGTACGGTTATTTTCAAGCCCCAAATTATGCTTGCTGAACCGAACGAAAACGGGTTTTCTGCGCTCAAATCTGGACCAAGGTTGAGTAAGAAGAGATATTTCTAATTGTTTTTGAAAATAAGTTTTCTTAAGGTTTGTCGGAAGTACTATTACACTAGAACGCAATATCATCGGCGAATTGCGAGACTGTAACATTTTTAAGAACATTGTGAGTAAGGACAGAGACATATATACAGCATAGCAAAGAGATGAATACTCCTCCTTGAAGTACTCCTTTGTTGACCGTTCTGCCTGCTAATTACAAAATTTCAGTATAAGTAATTCTTCCTTTGGTTATAAAATTGATAAATTTAATAGTAATCAGAGAACAGATAATCCCTTAAATTTTTCAGAAAATTACTATATATAAGAAAATACAAAAATTTAACACTAAACATTAATCATCCAATAGTAAATATATAATATAAAATATAATAACTGATTAATTATTTGTTCCATTTTTGTTATTTTTCAAATTTTAAACCATCGACCTTTATTAATTTATCGACTTTCATCAATGTAACATTAATTTTTATTTATTTTTACACATTACGAACTGCGATCATGAACGATGTAATTCGAAACTAGTCAATGTTTTTTATATTTGTTTTTTTTTTTTCGATTATCATAATATATTGTATATTTTTATATCTATGTTATTAATCTAAGTTTTAATAATAATACATCTATGTTGACGCTATAGAACGCAGCCTTAGCATCTAAAAAAGATGGTCAGAAGATCTTACAAAGGATTCGTCTAAATTAATCTTCAAATTTATGCGATTATCTATGTGGGGCTCTGCCCCCATTACAAAAACTTGTTTGCCAATTAGGCAAAAGTCTGTTAAAGTCAACGTCCCATTGTAGTGTGATTTTTGCAAGTGTTTCAAATCGTTGGCAGAGGCAGCATGTTCAATGGACCGAACAGCAACGTTACCGTTTTTATCTATAAAACGAATGTACCCTTTTTCCATTTCAAAGGCTAATTGCCAGTAAAGTCAATTTCGCTATAAATATCAAGTAACAGGAGACGCAATACTTCATGGGCAACTTTTAAAAAATTTTATAATTGAGACCGTTGAGTCCTGGGCTGGCCTTGGTTTATTTTTTAGAATACAATAAACAATTCACTAAAGTTGAGAGGCGGACTCAGAAATTCATTAGATTGGCATCGTGGCAGAGAATCCGGGATGGTTGAGCACCAGGGCGATCTTGTCAAGTGTCGTATTTTATCTCTGCGCTACAGGTTGTCAGGACCGTGACAAGACTTACAAATTTAGTTTTTAATATTTTTCACGTATCTCAGAGATGGGTTGTATTAGAGTTACTTTTACCGTGAAATTTTTGAAGTGTGTTACCGTTTGTACTTTGATGTTTTTGTTAGTTCTTTTTATATTCAATAAAGTCCATCTCTTTTTTGCCGAAATTCCATTTTTTTGTGCTTATTTTCTACACCTAATTACCCTGTCGCAGTCCTAATTTCCGATCTTCCGTCTTACATTGAGCAGCACACACGGGCGTCGCCAGCGGGGGCGGGCAGCTCCTCCTAGAGCCTTGAAACTTTTTAATCAACTAGCCATGATGAGTATTCATTGGCGCGTAATCATGAACAATTTGCCAGAAAACCACGAAAATTATGTTTCAATTAAGATTTTATTCTTGTTTAATAAAATATTAAGCCCTTACAACTTATAAATTTTATTTTTCCTATAATTCATATCCCCTTTCTTTCATCTTGCCCTCCTGGCGGCTGGCAACTCTTCTTGCCCCCCCTACTGGCACATCGGCTGGCGACGCTCTTTACAGCACATATATCCCCAACAACTGTTTCACCAAAATCTAATTGCGTAACACTATCCGTATTGACATCTCAACATTAAAAGTAACAATATTTGACTTATCGTTTCTATTACGATAACCTGTAACTCCTCCTGCTCGAACGTTCTGGCGTTTAAATTTCATGATGCAATCGAAATTTGGTATGTCGGTATTTTGGTCATTATTCATCCACGTTTCCGTTAGGATTAAAATGCGGCTCGCTTCAGTTACAGTTCCTTTGAGATCATTGGCATTCTCTCTCCCTATATGCTCGATTCCTTCTTTTTCCGAATCTTTATATCCATTTTTTAGTTTGATTAATTTTTGATATTTTAAGTTCTAATAAACTGATTTTCTCTTCTTTTTTATATATACATATATCTCTCAAAGTGATATAAAATGCGAAAACATGCGATATAAATTTTAATTCAATATATTACTGGCTACGTGTCTATTACGAAATTTTAGATGTATTAAGAACTATTAGTTATTCATAGCGTATGCTCGCTCGCTCGTTTTTCGTGTTAACTCCCTATATATATATATATATTTGTATTTATATATAAGACGCGCCTAAAGAAGTTTCACCTCAAAAAGTTTCATTTTGTAATTTAGATAATTACAAACTTTTCTTACATTACTTATTATATAATAGTTTATTGTTATAAATTAATAATTTCAATATCGCTAATTTATTTAAACGATTATTTTTAATTTAAGATGATTTTTATGGCAATAAATTTACTTCAAATAAATAATATAACGCGAAAGCTCTGCACTTATTTAAAATAAATAAAAACACGCAGCTTTTTTTTTGGTTTCTATGCAATATTACCGGAATTTTGAAAATTTATCTATTTAAAAGATCGATATTTGTATATCGGGAAAAAGATATTTTGTATGAAATGTGCGCCGTTTGAACCGGCAGTAGCTCGCGTAAACTAATAATAGACCGTTTTAACGATAAATGCTACAGGCGTCTTTGTGTCGCGATATGAAAAATTTAAGTCAAACATCTCGGATTTAAAAGTTTGGGTGCCTATCGAAGAAAAGAAGAAGGAGACACCTGTGCTCAATAACAATCTCCCCTAAAATTGCCTAGTCGGGACATGTTTAAAGGAGATTGATTATGTACGTGCACGAATCAACTTAGAAAACGGAACATTTAAACGCTCTTTTTGTTGTTTTTTACATATCTGTAAATCATGATTTTTTACGCAAATATTTCAGGGCATATTTAGCAGGCGGCACTAAATTTCCCCACTAAATTTTTGCTATTGAATCAGTTGAATCATACAAAGCATAAAGTTCAAAAAAATTAACAGTTATAATAACCAGTTCGTGCTCCGCAAACAACTGAAAATGAACTTACAAATGTTGTTCCGCGAGAAGTGCATGCTACATCAATTGAGGTACCTTTAAAATGCAATGGAAATAAACATTTATCTTGTGCAGCATAGTACCAGAATGTAACCAGTCGGTATAAAGTAATTTGTTTCTTTTTTTTTTTTCGTTCACTCATAAAACTAAAACATGCCAGACGTGTAGAATAAAAACAAGGTAATTTAACAAGCCAACTGTTGACCCCTAAAAACGTGCTGAATGGTTTAATAAATAATCAGGAAAAAATGCCTTTAATGCGCTTATCTTCTCTCTGTAAAATAATATAACTTATAATTGAAATATCGAAATATACGTCAGATCGATCAAAATATAATTAATAAACATAATGACAGGATATTTACTACGCTCGTTAGAGGGCTTAATAAATAAAAACAAGCACAACCCAAAGTTCAAAAAAAAAAAAAACGATATATATATATATATATATATACATATATACATACATACAACTTAAGATGCGTACTTGATTAAAATTTAAGCATCAATTATCACTTTTAATACACACTTTAGGAATCATTTAATTAACCCTGCTTCAACGGAATTGTCCTCTCTTCTTCCAGTATTCGTGCGTCAGTTCTAGTTTTCATTTCACTAATCCATTCGAGGTGTTCTTGGATGTCCGTAAACGCTGCGATATTTGTATCGTATTTCGACTTTACACTTACTACACCGTGCAAATTATATAATTCGCCATTTCGAAATAAAAGACCACCTCCGCTATCGCCTTTTCTTACTCCGGGGCCTATATTTAAAAAAACAAAAAAAAAACCAATAAAAACAGAGTATAATACATGTATAAGAATATTTTCTTTCTTATCGTGCTGCGACCGGTTCAAGAATTCCTCTGCAAGCTTCGTTCGCGTACGGTTTACCAAAAAAAAAAAAAAATAGTAATAAAATATTTTAAACGAATAAAGGAAAAAATAGTCACCATTAGAAAGTTTTTCATTGCTGGCAAAAAAAAAAAAAAAAAATCACAATTATATTTCTTAAAGAAGTGAACTACTCTACTACTGAAAACAGAAAAAATACATTTATTTTTAAAAATATCGACTAGTTTCGGATATTAATCAGTATAATATTCGTGGTGTATACTAAAACTAATTATAATTCCATTAACGATCGATAAAAGATATAAAAGTCCAATTCATTTAATTAGTCGTAATTTAAAAATCTAATTAATAAATTAACCCTCTCTCATTTAGATTTAACAATATCGAAAAATAATTAAGGGTAGTATTGCGCCGAAAGTTATTATATTCATAAGAATAAGGATAATATTATTAATAATAATTTACGGAACAGTAATAATAATCCACTATTTAATATTTAAGTTACACCGCGCAACTTTCTTTAATTTTTAATTTATACTTTTGTCGTACATTTTATATACTTAGTGATAGTTAATTGATTTATTTGATTTTTAAAACACAACTAACTAAACGAAATCGATTTTTATATCATTTATCGATCGTTGACGACGAAATCGGTTGTTTTAATTTTGTTTTAGTATTCACCGTGAATATACGGATTAATAATATCCGAAACTAGTCGGTGTTTTTAAAAATTAATATACTTTTTGTATTATAAAGTTCAGCGGTTCATTTCTTTAAATCAGTGTTAATGTGTCAAATGTGAAGTATTATCATATTCACAATTACTTCGTTAGTAATCACCTGCGCCTGAAAATATTGAGTATTAAATTACGCTTAAATAATTTTACGCTTTCTTATTTTTTTCTTCCGTCTCTAACATAATTTTATTATAAATACGATTTAGTGACCAGCATGAGGTATCTGTGTTTAGGTGTATGTTGTTTGACTTTGTTGAAAAAAAGTAAAGGACTTCTAATACAAATAAAAATTTAAAAACATCGTAACCTCCGTAAGGCCGCGGCTACGATAGAAGCGGCAAAAACAGTGAACGGCGAGTGGTAGAATGGTAATTATGATAAAAATAAACTTCAACACTATTTGAAGTATTATATATTTTTAAATCTCCGACGCGTTTCGAAGCAAACACTTCATGTTCAACTTAATTCTTTGCGAACTTTCATAATCGCAACGCCCAAGAAAGACCTCTCTAATTTTAATCGATTAAAACTGATAACAGAACGCAGAAAGGGAGAAACAAGAAATGACTAAATCGTTGATTACACTAGATTGTTGTCGTCGCAAAAACCTATTTCGATGCTGCCGCAAATCGTTAAAAAAAGTAATTTACCAGACAGATAACTAATTCAGTACATGCTGAGTTTCGCGTGTAAAAGCATTTTAATCAAGCGTTGTCCGCCCCTCACATTCCACACTGATAATGTCACTATTTGACGGCACTGTCGTTTCGAAATTTAAGCACGGTCGAGTTTCGAGTTTTTATAAACTTCGCGCCTTAAGATTTACAGTCTAGATTTCGAAAATACGTCAATTAAAAGATGGACACGTATACGAAGAATAAGCACAGTCCCTCGTATCTACCTGTTTTGTTCCCCGCACAAAATTTATCCGGTGTAAGAAATTGTCGAAAATCTTCCGGCGATATCGCAACGCAACGATCGTATGGCACGTAAGGTAACTCAGCTGCTAACAAATACGGACTGCCTCTATTATCGCCGCTGTTGTCAACGCCCCATCCGACAACCTATAGTTAGAAAAAAAAAGAAGAAAATACTGTTTAATTCTCAAATACTTATAGGACGAGATTTTTTTCTACGCTTATCTTACCTGCCGATCATTCGACAAAAACATATTACGGAAGAGTCATATAAAAAAAAAGGGGGAGGGGGGAGTAGAAATTTGGAGAGGAAAGCTAGGATTTTTTTTTTTTATTATTATTTCAAGTGGATTTGTCAGTAAGGACATTAGCCCAAGAAATGAGAAGGAGAAGCGATAAATTTATACCCTTATGCGTTTAAGGACAATAAAAATATTTCAAGGGTAGGAATAACCGAAACAGAAGGAAATGAAAGAATACAAGCAGCACTGTAAGGAGTAGGGATAAAGAATAGAAGGACGATTGCTCAGCAGAGAAGGCTACCTGATATCAGGATCACAAGGAAAATATACGGAAGGAGGGTGACAAAATGGAGTAGATGCAGATAAAAACCGAGAAAATGATGCCGAAAGGAGACTAGAGTTAAAGCGAAGGCGACAAATAGCAGAGATTGTAGAGAGCGTTTAAGAGTGGGCAAGTATCAAGAAAACCATCGATGAAATTGAAAAGGTGGCTGAATAGAGAGATAAAAGGAGGAGGCAGAATTAGAAAATGAAGAAGAATAGGAGTTGAGCCATAGTTTGGAATGAGGATTTGTGGAAATTTATTGTTCTTTAAAAAATAACGAAATTCTCCTGCTGAAGCTAGTCTACAAGTAAGCAAAACTTCAGCGCTAAGGTCACTACGCTATGAATTCGCGATGTATTAAAAATATAACAGGAGTGTAAATAACAAAAAGTAAGCGAGCGAAGAGTAACGCTACTTTTTAGATAGGATCCGTATACTGTCACTACTGGAGAGTCGTCACATTTCGTAATTTAGTGAAACTGTACGGAAACCGACAATGGCCAAAACGCAACCGACACAGAGAATAATGAAAACGACGCAGATGTGGAAAGTTTAAGAACCATAATTACTTAAGGTCCGAATAAATACATGATACGAATGAAGACCTGAAAAGGAGAAACTGTAAAGAAAATTCCAGTTTATGAATCCTCTTGACAATGTTAAATAATTCCTGAAGGGGAACCGAACAGAAATATACCGGAAAGTAGTCGTCGATTGAGCAAGACACAATCAGCGATTTCCGTTCTTTTTCAATTTCAGAGTGATCCGGAAGCAGAGAAAACCATCTAGATAGAGCTAGAACAAAATAGAACAGAGATAACGAGTCGTATAATGATCGGGTACCAGAGAAATCTGGAAAAGTAAAGGCGGATCTCAAATAGAAAGGAACTGGCCCCGGTATTCTCATCAGATCCATTAGGCATAGTACATTATGAAAAGCTTAATTCCATAATCCCTGACACCTTGTCAAGGGTATGGGATTTACTATACTTTTTATGAGAAGGATGCTGAAATCGAAAGAGGGAAGAACATGAAGAGAAGATATAATCGAGAATACGTTTGTAATCTGATAGTATCTTGCGTCGTCAACAATAGAAGAAACAAATTCAGTTTCATATAAAATTGTCAACGGGGCTTTAGTAAATGAAACAGAATGAAGTAATATGCATGTATATGTAGTAAAATTGAATTTATATTACAGATATAAGCTGAACGGCAGACACCTTAGATTGGTTTAGATCAGTGGTTCTTAACCGATGGTCCGCGGACCACCGGTGGTCCCTGGAAGCACTCAAAGTGGTCCGCGAAGCCATCCTAAAAATATTAAAACTATAAAAGTAGTTAACTTCATTAAAAAGAGGTGCACTTAATACTCGTCTCTTCAAACAATTGTGCTCAGATATGAACTTTGAACATAAAACTCGGCTTTCCAAAGGAAATATGCTGTCGGGGTTGTAGGAACTGAAAGAGGAAGTACAAATATTATTAACTAACAAGGAGAACAAAGAGTTGCTGGATCATCAGTTTTGCGAGTCCAAATTTCAAATGTGTTTTGCTTATTTGGTTGATTTTTTCGAGCAACTAAATGAATTGAACCTTCAACTGCAAGGGTCATGAAATTTGAAGTTGCAAGGCGCAAGCAATAAATTTACATATGAAGATGAAATATTAGTGAATTTATTACTAAAATCGAGCTATGGATCGACAAGGTTGAAAGAAAAAATTTATCTGCGTTCGATACGTTGAATCGAATTATTGACAGGCAGCGTGCTGAGATTAAAAGAGAAATACAAAAGAACATGATACCTCATTTGAAAAATTTAAAAAGTGAATTCAGTCGCTATTTTCCTGACTACTGTAAGGACGAAGGTGTTCGGAAAGTGATCAACGTTTCTGAGGTGCCTGATGAAATTCAAGAAGTGATTGAAATGCAACACAATAGTAACTTGAAAGATATATCCGTGACAGGAATTAATTTTGAAAATTTTTGGACCAAAAAAGGCAATTCCTTTCTCGAAGATTCAAGAAATTGCTGTACGTTACCGAACTTTGTTATCATCGACATATCTATGCGAGCAGGGGTTCTCGGAGCTTTTGATAATTAAAAGCAAGCACCGAAATCGGTTGGATGCCAGTGCCAACATGTGTTTGGCTTTGAGTAGCACTGAATCAAGGATTCAGAAGTTAGTAAAAAGTATGCAGATACAGAAATCGCATTATTCTGTAAAATTTTCGTAAAAAAAAATTAAAATACTGTTGGCTTTGAACAATTTTATGCGTGTCTTATTTATAAATAGATAGAACAACCCTTTATTTATTTACATTTACTGTATATTACCTCCAAACAGTTGGTGGTCGATGGCAGACAGAAATTTTGTCAAATGGTCCCTCATCACTTAAAGGTTAAGAACCACTGGTTTAGATGCATCAGTCTAAAATACGGCTTTGAAATACGGAGTTAACTTTATGGCTGACGTTACTAATTATTGAGAATTTATAGCGTATAATGAATAATGAAAAGAAAAAAAAAAAAGAAAAAAAATAGGAAGACGAATGATGTTTAGAAATTTAAAAGAAAAAGCCGGAAGCTCGGAATAATGAAAAACAAGCAGAATCTGATGGAAGGAGACAGTTTGGCGAAGAAAGGAGATTTTATTAGTGGTGAAGGAAGAAATTAAGAAATGTTGGAGACGATTTGAAAAGTTGAGAGGAAAATGGATTTCTTCGGCAGAAGAAACGTAGGAAGAAGCCTCGCTTTCAACAACAACACAGGACACAATTTATGTACCGAAAGATCAAAATTAGACAGATGTGAGAAAAGAGGATTTCTGAAGCTAATTTCCAAATTTTTTAGAAAAAGGAATAGAATAAGTAAAATTCAGGCCAAAATTTTGTTTAAGGATCTATCGACGAAAGCTTTAGTATTTATTTCTCTGAGCTAAAAAGTCAGCTAAGAATGGGTAAGAACCAAAATTTCGAAATGATAATAAATCCTTTTGGTAGACGGCTGATTAATGTTCTCCGCCTCATAAAAGGTCGTGAAACCGCTTGCTAATACTCATAGAGTATTACTGAGACGGATGTGGATTCATAATGCGGCAGATACTGGATAAAGTCCTCTCGTATTGAAAAATTAGATCGAGATGAGGACTCAAATGAGATTTCGTGAATAAAGGGACCGATAAATTTTTGAAAGATTTCACAACGGAGAATGTAATAAAATTATTGCAATCGAAGGAAACAATACAAGCAAATCGTGAACGGACACAATAAAATTCGGACATGGTCGCTACCAAAATCAAGGAGGATATGCCATTTGAACTTCAAGCTTAGCGCAAGAGAAATGGTAGCAAGGTTATATTATTGGTGTACCGGAAATAAATGCGTTTTTCAAATAAGGAGAAGAACCACGCGTCTCTCCAAGGATAATCAGATTATAGACAGATAATCTCATTTTCAGAGAAGAACTATTACTTTTTACGGAAGAACATTCCCAGAGACAGTGTAGAAACCAGCGTTCCAGCGCCCGCCGAATTTTTGGAATAGCATTAGAAAGGTAATCAAAAAAATGAGCTTAAGTCTTCAAGATGGATGAAGCAGGAATGTAAGTAGAAACACAAACGGGAAGGAAAACCGGGAAGAATATGTCAAGATTTATGGAATTCGGTGACGAGAATTGAAGCGAAGGAGATATTATTGTCACGGGAAGAGGAGAACAGCTTATAAATTTTACACGTGCCATCTCGTTAAAAAACTCGTTAGGATAACTGCTCGCAAAATTACATTGTCAAATAAAATTATGACATCCGTTGATGTGAAATTTGTAATTATTTCACAACCGTTTCAATTATAAATCTACAGCAAACGGGATAATTTTAAAGAAAAAAACGCGTAATAAATAAACGGATCTGTAATTTACTTTTCCCTTTTGTCCGACGGATAATGTGACTTTTCTAACCCATTCTATGCACGCTGGTAGCACAACGGGACTAAAAATGATTCGAACGGTAGTTTCCAGTATGGCAATATCGAGGGCGTGGTTTGTGGACTTTCCATAATAACCCTTCGGCGGAAAATATATTTCTAGCAACTGAAACAGAAAATTAACCTCGGTAATGTACTTACAAGATTACATCGAAAACTCCAGAAGAGGTATCTGAAATTACCTTTTTTCTTTTTCCACATATACATATACATATATATATATATATATATATACCAAACCTTATATTGTTTTTGAAATTCATTATCGCGAAGGTTGTAGTTTCTTGAATATTTACTAACGACGATTTCAAAATTACCGGCACTTCTCTTTGATTGTGACCTATCATCGTAGAAACAATGAGCAGCTAAATGAACAAAACGGAATATTTTATGTTAAAAGTTGGCGGTTTATGAGCTAACGAAAATTCCGACTTAAAGAGAAATTTTATAACATAATTACTTTTTTTAATAACTGTTTTTCTTTTCCTTTTTCTTTTTTTTTCATTCGTAACTTTATTCGTTATTTAATCTCACATATTGACTGCTTTACCCGACTTCCGCAAAGGTTTACTTCTTAATGCTTTTTGTTTTGCTTTTACTCTTTACGAGGTTACATAATTCGTTTCTCGTAACACGTAATAAATCAAAATTTTTCCAAACGTCTCGGAAAACTTGAAAACATTACTACTCTTGACGTGTTGCAACGTAAAACACAAACTGTAATTTTAAATTTCATGACCTGTTTATAGTTTTATATTTGCTAATCTTATGAATTTGCCGGGATATGTTTCTTTCTATTATTTACTTTAAAAAATTACGTATTTTTTTCTTAGAAAAGGTTTGTAATATTATTAATTTTACATGAACTTTAGCTTTTTTTAAAACGAATACCGAACGCGAATTAGTGTGAAAATTACTTTTGCCGTTGAACAATGTCTTAGAAGAGAAAGTATCGTAATGCGGTCAGATGGCATCGAGAAATAAAAATTAAATAATACAATGCGCAAACGTGTTGCGTGAGTTTACTAAGGTAAAATCATCATAACCAACCAGAAGGCATATTTTTAAGGAAAGGTTGCGTAGTCCGCAAATTCAGCGGAAAACGTAGAATAGTAGTAAAAATTCGTTTTTATTTGTGTTTGTTTTGTTTTTTTTTGGGGGGGGGGGGGGTACGATGAGATTATTAAAAAAAGTACAAGCCAATTGTACTTTTAATAATATTCGTGAGTAAATTTGGTTAATCGCCGAAGAGGTAGAAATAGGAACAGAACGATCGTTAACAATTAGAACAAAATAAAGAAACACATCATAGCAAATTGCATAGCAGATAGATCACACATAATCTAAGTGTCAGACTCAAACAAGCCGCGTAATTCTGCTTGAAAATAGTATTTATCGGTGGGAAACAGCCAAAACAGGGCCCCAGATTAGATTAGTAACAGAAGAGCTATTAAAGTAGCAAAATTATTTCAGCAGAGAAGACAGCATACGTAGGAAGCCTGTGCCACTAGTCAGTCAAATGAATAATGTAAACAAGAAGCATCAAAGGATTTCAAAGAGTGCAAACAATCATGTTCTTCGACATTGTACAATGATTTTGAATAATTAAGATCATCTTCGTCGCTATACGAATGAGTTTCAGATAGTGCGAAACGCATTTCTTAAAAAACGTTGAATACTATTTTATGTTCGACACGATAGTAATGTCCAATGATAAAGATGTAAATTTTAAGCGACTTAAATATTACTAAAACGTATTCGAAGTATCTAATAGAAAAAAAATGAATGCGATTCTAATCAAAAAACCTGACAAAAAATATAAACTGTTGTTTTTCGTATTTTCAGTCGTAGGAGTGTGCATTTACATATATAAAAAAAAATTTCGCGAATCACTTTGCATTTCTTACGGTAACTTTATAACAACATTCAAAGTCGACGGTCAAAAACCGCCCAAAATGCTTCATGATTCTCGTAAACGAAATTACGGATATTTTTTTCTAAAAATCGGTGTAACCTGTTTCTGATTTTTTTTTTTTTTTTGGGGGTTCCCTATTCTAGATGCAACCAGTGGGGCAAGTTCATTTGGTAATATATACATAATTATAAATGATATGTAATGGTGATGTAGAAACATAGTCACCTTACCAATTACTATATTATATAATCGATAATATTACGTTAAATATTATTATTATTATTAATTATGTTACAAACTTATTTACTATTGTGTGTACTTAAATTTAACAATATATATATATATATATATATTAAAACAATCAAAAGAATATGTGTGTGTATGATGTATTACTGAAATATTAATAAGTATGTATAAAAGGAAGCAGTTATTGCTACAATGATATTAATACTTAATCACTGTACGAAATTAACATAACAGAAAAATAATGAGTTGCTTGAAATTATAAAGCTAACTTGCTATTATTGGTTATCTGTACTATATGATATTGTGAGTTATGCTATAACTATGTGAAATAATGTAATTATTAAAAATTATACACCCAGTTTAAGGATCAATTTCCTAGACATCAGCTCATGAAAATATTTCGATTTTTTTTTTTTTGTAATTGTAAGGTGTGTAATTTCTAAAGACAAATTATTAATGTTAAATTGATATTTTTCTCTGACTGAACTTGTTTTTTTTACAAATAAAAATGCTACGGTAAGGATCATCAATAATGGGTTCTTTACAGAGTTGACACACAGTGGGGCGTTGCTAAATTTAAATCTAAAAAGATAATTTCCAAAGTTACCATGCTCACAAAGAGCAATGTAGCACTAAAGAAGGTTATATCCGGGTTTTTCAATTTTATCCTACTATTTATACTAAAAAAAAAAAATTATATGTTCTCCTCCCAGTAATTTCATTGTCCCAACGCATTTGCCACAACTTGATTATTTCTACATTTATTTGTTTTTTTAATGTCTTCATTAGTGGAGTTGGACCTAAATTATAAAGAAATTCGGAGCTTGGTAAAAATTTTAAGGAATTTACTTTCGTTAAATTTTTTGCGATGCGATATTCCGTGATTATGTAGCTCGACTTATAAGGGGAATGAGTCCAAAGGGGTTAAATTTTGGCAATAACGCAAGCTGCAAAAGTGGGGGCTGTCCTATATAGAGACGAAATGTTAAGGAATTTCCTTTGGTGGTTATTAACAGTATGTAGTATTTTTTTTACTAATGTATATGCAGGTGCAAGATATCCATATATGGGTTGAACTATTGCTTCATACAAAATCCGTTCTTTCCTTAAATCTCATCCCATAGCTGTTAGGAAGAATTCTTCTTAATTTATCAAAGATACGGTTGCAATTATAATAATATTGATTTCATTTAAGTGACGGATAAATCTTAACTTACGGCCTGTAGTAACACTCTTGGGTACTTTATTTGTTCACCTACTGGAAAACAGGTTGACCATATATAACATTAATTTGACTTAATTTATTTGACAGTTGTTGGTCTCCAAAAACAATTGATTTACATTTCTCCACAAAAAAGGTAAGACACCTAAGTCATTAGAAATATTTTCTAGTTGACCACATAATATTTCAATTTTTCCGAGGTTTGTAGAGCGAGTTATAGTGAACGAAATGCATAAATCATCTGAATAGGAGATCAGTGTGTTGAATCAATGTTAATTAGATTAGAAAAATGTATAATTTCTTTGCGTATTTTTGAGTAAAGAATATTCCAGAAGGTTGGATCGAAAACCGAACCTTGGGGAACACTACAGGTTAATTGCTTATTGAGGTATGCATTATTAATTTCGAGATGGACAAATCTGGTTTGGAAATAGTTAATGATAACATTAATTAAAGAATGACTGACATGTTCGGATTGAAGTATTTTAATGATAGAGGACCACCTGCAATTGACAAAGGCTCCTTTAACATCGAAAGAGATGACAGAAGCAGATGTCCCCTCCCCCCGTTTATAGAATTTGTAACAGAGGAAACTACCGCATTATTACGTTACATAATATCAACATTATTCGACTGGCTACGATAAGAATACTATATTTCTAATTAATGCTGCTTCATTAATACACGATTATCGTTACTTGCTTCTCATTTATACACATTACGCGATCTGTTAAATCTGATAACAAAGAAGCAGCAAAATAAGGAGTAATATTCCCCAGAAAATGTTTGTAATTTCTCCGATACACTTATATGCC
Source organism: Icerya purchasi (assembly GCA_039619475.1). NCBI lineage: Eukaryota > Metazoa > Arthropoda > Insecta > Hemiptera > Monophlebidae > Icerya > Icerya purchasi. The sequence continues at coordinate 97,985,645 of CM077115.1, forward strand.
TTCTGCGGTAAATTTATTCCCTTAAACCCGATTTCATGAGACCAATTGCGATACATTCTCACTGATAAAAAAATATTTACCCATTAAAGTGTTACGAATTTGTGGAAATTTCTCCATTAAAATCCTTACGCTTATATTACCCCCTATTTCTTTGTCACACTTTATATCATTTTAATAATTACAACTTTCTTTTTCGCAAAATAAAACAGCACACAGATTTTCAAAAATAAATGGAAGCGAAAAAGTAACGAACAACTTATAAACTAGCATAAAAAAATAAAATACCGATACACATTAGACAAAGAACTTAGTAACCGCCGAAAAATCTGAACACTAACATTAAACACTAGGATTCCTTAACCTTTTTTTCTGATGTAAGGAAAAATTATGTTTATACCGAAAGATCTTTATATTATATTTATATATATATATATATATATATATCTTTCGGTATAAACATAAAATAACACGAGTTTTTTATCGTTCATTTTTGTCTCATTTACCTTAAGTAAACGAATAGAGAAAAATTCAAAATAAACTATAACAAACAGGGCCAATCGTTTTTTTTTTTTTCGGCCCGACAAGAAACCATTTGGCCACCAACAACTACCAATCGAGTTAAAGGTATAAAACGTAATGTTCATACGAAGAGTGTTCACAAGAAGCAAAAAATCACGTCAAATCTAAATTTTACCAGACACTTGATCATCCGTGACTTTTATTACGATTTAATTCGTAATATACCATGACTGACTGTGTTCCAAAAACATGTCGGCAATTATATAAGTGATTTTAATATATTTTCCTGATAAAGATTAAAGTTTTTTCAAATTCTAAATTTTACTTGTGAATAAGAACTACATTATGTCGTATATTTACAAGTCTGTGCCTTTATAAGAAATAACACTAAAAGCGGAATTGATAGGCGAACACGGAATTTAAACAAACATTAAAAATAAACAAAAACAAGCATTTTTTTTCGCGAGTATAAATCTACTATTAACAAGGAAAAATTCTCCATAGATTGCAATGTAGTGCGGTAGCCTATATTTTATATAATTTCTAAAGGTCTTCATGCAATCACTTTGTAGTAAAATGTTGAAAATTTCTTTTTAGCAATGTAAATTCTATATAAAAAAAAATTATTTTTTATGATTTTTTTATACAATAAAAAATATTTAAATTTGTTTAAACGAAAAATTATGAAAAAAATTACTTTTTAATTTTTTTCATATTGTTCTACCACTTAAAAAATTTCGAAAAAATTCCTGAGTGTAGAAGGGGGTATTATAAAAGACATTTTCTGACAAAATTTGGTGAGTGACACTCTCCAGAAAAGCATTGAAAAAAAAGATTTATATTTTATTTCCGTCGTCGAAAATCAGCTTTTCGTTTAAAAATTATGACCATATTTTTTCATGTATTTTATTCCTATGAATAAGGGAAAAAATCGCCATTCATTAATTTTGAATTTTACTATGAAAAAATAAATAAAATCGAAAAAACGGTTTTTTTCGAAAAACTCGAAGGTCGTTTGAGACAAAGAGCTGAAAATTTGGCTAAATTTTTTTTATTCGACACCAAAATGATCCCCCAAGTGCTAGTCGAGAAAGCCGCAAGTGCTGATTTCCCATATAAACCCGGCTATACCCTTTAAATGTGTAAACGATACTATATGATGTTTATGAACGTTTTATAGATGATCAGCTAAAAATTAATAATAACAACATGAAATGACGCAAAATGTGTGCGCAGAAGGAACTCTAAAAACATTAAGAGTTTCTTATTAGCACTTTGTGTGGTTTCATATTGGTATTATTAATTTTTAGCTGATCATCTATAAAACGTTCATAAGCAGCATATAGTATCGTTTACACATTTAAATTTGTTCGTTATATTTTTGTATTTTGTTCCAAATTACTATGTTTTATATTTAACAAACAGTACGTTAAATGATTCTATAATATCCAGACAAAGAGAGTTCTCCCTTATAGTAAACAAATTAAAGTTAACTATTGGCGCCGTTAAAATCAATAGCAATGAAAAATTAATAAACGGCAGTTTCTACTACTAATTCCATATAATTTCGTTAATGTTTTTCTTTCACAATAAAAGTTGATTTCACGTTATATTCGACATAGATAATCTAGCAGGAAAAGATAATTCGAGAGGAAATTTGACGTTGTCGCTGCATCGTGCTAAAACTGTTCGATATAGCAGAAATTTTAATTTCTTCTCTGCTCGCAGCAATTCGACCGTTTAAATTAATACAAAAATCACGATATTAATTTTTTTACTTTATGGTAAGGTAAACACATGGTCGACAGAAAACCAGCGCGAAAAACCCTACAAGATTACAACACAAAAATACTTCGGGTTTTAAGTAATATTTTGTGAAGATGGCTTCATTATGATTGTGTTTACAGAATATAAGCAGCTAATGCGTGCTGGACTCAAAACTCACCTATAAGAATTATATTCAGTATATAAAACTTAAGTTATGCCAGCATGTTATAAATCCCATTTGAATATTAGAAAAAAATTTGCGCTACCTCATTTCTGATCGGTATATACTACGGACTGTATGGGGATCATTGAATAATTCTTATTATTCGCCATTAGGGGGGGGGGGGGGGGAGTCAGGAAATTCATTTAAAGTGACCACAGTAAAATGTCTGTTCAAAATCTCTCCTTTAACTATAAGGCATCTTCGATTACTTTTAAAATAAGATCCTACCTGGTTGAATTGACGGAAGATGTTAATATCGAACTGGTATGGATTCCTACTTATCTAATCTAATCTAAAATCTTTAAACGAGCAATTCTTGTATATATATTGCGAAATCATATCAATAAGAAGCTTAAGTTAATCCTACTCGTAAAGAACCAACGTAAGAAAAATTAACGTGTAAAATTAACGAAATAATAAATTGATTAAAATTATGAGTCTGAAAAATGCATATCTAATTACCGGAAATGATTAAATACGGTGAAATAATAGTCCCTCCGCAAATTAAATTAGAACTAGCTACATCATAAATAGCCACATGCCATGGAGAATCACCGTATGTTGCATTATCGCCGTCCACTATTAACGTATGAACCGGTTTATATGGTATACCGCAATCTATAAATCACAATTTACACGTTGGAAATTTTAAAAAATTAAAATCGATAACGCTACATGATTATTGTTTGTTTCGAATAGCAGTTATACACGTAATTTTATTATTTTTTACACCGTTATAATAATAATAATAATAATAAAATTCAATAATTTATTCCAACATTGATCAAAGCGAATCGGGGAGAACAAACTTTTTTCTAGCTCAAAATATTATTGTATCTCTATGAAAAATTCTTTGCATTACGAGAATAAATTATATTAGTAATAATTACTGTCTTAACTTGAAAATTTACATTTTAATCATTATTGATATTGAAAAAAATTTCACACAAAAAAAAGAAAATACCATATAAAAGCAAGAAAAGTATAAAACGTATATTCCAATATCGCTAAATTTTATAAGAAATTTAAAATTTAATTTCATCAGACTTCAATAATGCGTCTGCATTGTTGCGGCGGACAAGAAATCGATTTTCGCTGTAAAAAGATGCTTGTTATAAAAATACCAGGATAAAATTGTAATATACTTTTCTAAAATCGAAAACAAGTGTAATACCTTAGTTACTTTTAAGTCAGCATAACTAGTAATGCAATCTACTTAATGTAATAATCAAATCAAATCGTTTCAAATCGTTTATTATTATTATTATTATTTTACAAAACCCACAAGTACGCTAATATAGCGCGATTAGTGGTTTACAATGCAATGTAATACACCAAAATAATAATAAGAATAATAATCAAATCAAATCTTTATTATTATTATTATTGTTACAAAACCCACAAATGCGCTATATAGCGCGAGTAGTGGAATTTAAATTAAAAATTAAAAAAAGAAATTACAATAATCAAATATCACAAAAATAATTAGAATGAAATATCTGAATAGTTAAATGAAATATCACTTACAAAAAAAAAAAAAAAAAAATACATGAATAATATGAATTAAATAAAAATTATAAGTCAAGATGTTCGTGAGTTAACGATTTTTATTTGATATTTTTGTCATTTGTGTACCATCTTATTAGGATTCCGTAAGTTATTACGGAATCCTAATGAAGCTATCGTAAACGTAACGAAATTAAATTTATCAGAATATAAATCTATGGATTAAATTTAAAAGTTATATATTTAACCTTTCACCAACGCAGCCCACACAATTTTACAAAATTTCAGCTCTAACATGTACTACAGTTGTAATAACCAAATAGAATAAAATAAAATAAAAGACAAATAATAAATAAATAAATAAATAAATAAATAAATAAAATAAAATAAAAATAAACAAAGCAGTAAACAAAACGAAACAAAACAAAACGATACAAAATAAAATAAGTAAATAAATGAAATAAGATGAGTAAAATGAAATAGTAACCTTAATGTAAACCCATAAAAAGCATACATTAAAATTTAGTACCCAAATAACGACATATTAAAATTTATTAATATTAATATTCTAATTCACATAACATTTAACAATAATAATAATAATAATAATAATAATAATAATATGTTAATTTGCGTCTTCTGCGAAATAGCGTTTTTTGAGTTATGACGTTATTGTATTTAATGAGCGATATATATAATCCTCAGAAAACATATCAATGTTTCAATGTTTCTACGAATAGAGTGGAAAATGACATTTTTTTTTTTTTTTTGCATACTACATTATAATACTCGCATTTCCGTATCATACTTCCATTCTCCGCTAAAGCACCTATCTAGAAGTCAATTAGTCGGAGATTTTTTGACCGATCCGTTTGCAAGATCATCTAAAGCACAATAATTATATTCTGTGCGCAATACATTGTAGCGACTAAATAAATATTAAATATAAAATCTCGCAAAACCTTCTTTAAAAACGAAAATCCAGGCACGTGCCTGATACAAATTCTCTCAATTCACATCGGCTCACTCATAGTTTCGGTAATATTACCAGTAGGAGGATAGAGAGGCATTAGCCTGACATGTAAGTAACTCCAAATATTGATTGAGTACTCGTAATTTATTAAATCTATTTTACGTAAATACAATTAAAAATCATAAATGTAAACTATTTTAAATCTTAATACTTATAAAAACAGTTATATCTGATTTTATTAAAATGCTCCTCAAAAACACATAGGTATAAAATGAAAATAATGAAACGCGAAATAACACGAACAAAGCCAAAACTTCCTTGTCAAAATCAACAGGAATTTGTAGATTCTTTTTAACTATTAAGCCTTTTGACATACGTTTAATTTTGAACACTGTTTTGCTTACTATAAGAGAACAAAAATAAAGTCCACCTACAGATAAGGAAATAAAGGCAAGAAAAAAATATGTAGCGATTTCGGAAGCAGCAATCCTCCGCAAATTTACAAATAGCGCGATCGATTCCTCACCTCCTTAAATATAAATTTGTACAAAAAATTACAAATCATATCAAACAATGTGCCCCATCAGTTATCCTATTTATTTCCATACACTTGTTTTATGTACAATTTTCTTAAATTACCGTATATCAAATCCATTATTAAGAACCCGTGATAAACCTCTAAAATAAACAAACTTTAAGTTTTTATTTTTGTAAATAATCTTTAGTTATTTCACTTTTATTTCATTATAATCTTCTATATTATTTTTACTAATTTTCTTTTGTAATACGTTTCCCTTAAATTGTTTTCTCTTGTTTATTCAATATATTATTACTTTTATAGTGTATCTTTATACAAACTAATCACGGTACGCGATTCTTCTGCGTTTACGTTTATTCTAACTTTACACCGTACTTATATAGATATTTTACAATAAATATCTATCTTATTCGCTACAAAAAATATTCTTGGTATTACCGTGAAAATTGAAAGATATCTTTTACAAGAACTTGAAGCAATTAAAATAGATTTTCGATAAATTTTTCAGTTTATTACAAAAAAAAAAAATTTATTTAAACTTAAAAAAACGAATGTGTTGTTTGGAGAAATTACAAATTTCGGAATTAATTTATCGAAAAAAAATTGCAATAATTTGAAATCATCTATTAATTTCACGCGCGCCATGTACGTGCACGCTAGAACTGTATAACCCCGGACACAAGTTTTAAAACAGGTTATATTTTTTGCCGTGATCAATAAAACGAATTTCGTAGAATAACATAAATTTTTGGAAACAAAAAATAAACGTTTAGCACGTTTAAGTATGAAATTATGTTTAAAAGATTTATGCGCAACAAAAATAATTGCATATTCTAAGAAATAATATAAATTTAAGGAACTGATGGTAGAGAGTAGCACTGCACGTCAAAAAAATAATTAACAAAGTTATTGTTAAAATTCCAACGGTTTCTCGCACAAGGAAAGTTATCGTAGTCTTTAAAAGTGAAATCAAAATCCATTTACAAAATTATTTTTAAATCAAGAAAAAATAATAAAATGAAATAAAAACAATTGCAAGAATTACAGTTGGAAAAATTTGTGGGATTTATTTTTTTTTCTATTTATACCTAGCATACCCATCGTGCTGTTTTTAGCTACCAAGGCTATTACAGAGATAATTAATTAATTGGGTTAATTTAATGAACTGAAAGACAGATACCGTTGCTGACGATGAATTAGCAAGAATACTAGTGACATTATCGGTATTGTTACATGAGACTCTGTGATCTGAAAAGACTGGGCATATACATACTATGTGGAAGACAGTAGGAACGATGTTTTGTAGACGAAATGGGCAGATTGTATGGGGCGGAGCTCCTCGGTACATAAAGCCGTAGGACAGGGATAAATGTCCTCTTCATAACCGACTCAGAGCGCAGAACTCTGCGTGAGACATGTTTTCCCCCAGTGATCACGGTTCAGTTGTGGTTTTAATGAATCTTGGAAAAGTCTGGGAGGAGGTCCAGTGCTCTTTCCTTGCGGACGAGCATTTGCCAAGAACAAGACTAAAACGCACGGCACGGAAGAAAGCATTGTTTATTGAGCAGATATATCGACTCGCTCATTTCCAGAGATACCAGCACGGCTAGCACCCATAAGCACGCTATTGAGCAGTGCTTCTTGGACAGTCTATATAATATCTGGTGGATTTGAATCGCTGCCGGATGATTTGTCGTAAATCACTTTGAGGAATAGCTTTTTAGAATAATTTACAGCATGTAAATTAATGAACACATTAATATCTCTTAGCTAATATAAACTAAAAAATTTTTAACACATTTACGAACCAGATTTTTACACTACATCGAGAATTGGATACATTTGGGTTTTGTACTTGCTCCCGACGTCATTATTCAGTTGATGATTTCATTAATGCAAATGATTCTCTCTATAAAAATTTCTATTTAAGCTTAATACCGGTTGGCAACGGTCCTCGGATATACACAATATCTTTACACGTAACAAGTATATAAAAATTAGAAACAATTTATATCGCTAAAAAAGTACCCGATAATAAATCTAGATTAACTCTTCGATCGTTTTGATCAATCAAAATTATTATTTTGGCAAAAAAACTGCATTACTAAGAACCAGCAGTTTCAGAAAAGAATTTTTCATTTAAAATAAAGAATTTTTTTTCAGTATACCTAATGTTAATTTACTTTTTTTATAAAATAATAAATACAACCGTACCAAAGGCAGTAAAACTGTTTTAGGAAAAACAAATTTTTTACAAAAAAGAAATAATATAATAAATGAAAAATTTTTAAATGTAACATGAAAATTAAAAAATCAGGGAATGGGTATAATAAAGTGAATTTTGTTATTACTTGAAATTTTATAGCTCTTTGAAGATTCGATTTTATATTTATTAACATAGTTTTCAGCGATATTTGAACCATTTTTTTTTTTTTTTATTATTAGTATGTTGCTGAAATAAGATTTTTTTTTTAAATTTATCCCGCATATGATTTTTCACATTTACATGCCTTTTTTAGGTTGCTATTGAAGGAGTTTTAATATATTTTATTATTAATGATTTTCAAAATAGCAAACGGAATACTATGTAGTACAATTTCTAGAATTAATTTAAATTCTCCTCTAATTCGTTAACACTATATCAATCTAATTGCATAACAAAATAAAAAAAAAAAAAAAAAAAAAATACTACCAATGATTTTATTTTATCTTGAAAACTAATGAAAAATTTCTTATTCGTATTTTTATATTTTATTTAATATAAAAACTAGTTATATTCGCATTCTAACTGAGTTTTGAAGTGGGCCGGTCTAAATCAGATACATACCAGCACTCAACTAAGACTCAAAATTTAAATGAAAATATTTTTCAGCTAATTCCGTTAAAAACATATGTATGGACCAAAATAAAATAAAAAGGGCAATTTCTCTTTAAACGAAAATAGATTAAAATTTTTACCTAATTATAACATAACAGAAATGATTTAACGATGATAATTTTTTTTTTTTTTTTTTTTTTGTAGTAAATTTTTAGTTATTATTTATCGGTTCATTAAAAATCGAGAATAAACTATACATTTTTTAAAAGCTTTAAATAAAAAAAAATGAATATACCGGGAAACATATATAGTTGAAAAGAATTAACATCAATGAAAAAAAAACAAATGCAAAAAATGAATCCACGACTCTCCAATTATTGACGTTAAGTACATAGTTGCATCACTAATCATACTTTTTACGTCATACAAAATTTAACATTTGAGCGAAAGTGAACGTAAAAAAGTTTTGTTCATGTGGTAACGGGCATTTTTGAAATTCATTAACCTCAACGTAGGGAAGCGCCATTTAGGAAGGAATAAAGTTCAAAAATTTCATGCGCATTATCTGGTCAAAATAGTAAGAACGTTTTAATTGACTAGCTCGATTCTTTTAGAATCAGGATACGACACTAGAATCAAATAAACGCCTTTAAGTACACAAAATTTAAATCCGGGAGGGAATTTCAAAAATACTCTATTTTGAAATTTGGATTTTTTTGGTCCTTTTTCACAGATAATGTACTATTTTAGAATTAATGTATTACAAATAAACAATTTCGGAACAAATTTTTTAGTATGAATGAAAAAACTTAAAAAATTCAACAATTACAAAATAGGGCTCTCATAAATTCTGAAGTGAAGGATCTTTTTTAAGTTTATTACGTATAAAAAACCTAAAAAAGTCTGCCATAAGGAAAAAGGGAAAATGATCACCTTTGAAACGTCAGACGGACATGTTAAAAACGAATTTATAATTTTATTTAACTGTACCGAATATAGAGCTACCAAAAGAAACTCATACGAAGGTACAGAAGTTATAGAATATGCTAGAAAAGTTCAAATAAGTACGACTAGGCGAAAATGTTAAACCAACAGTCGAGAAGAAAGACGGAAGTCTGCACTGCTCATTTAAAGAATATAAAAGTAATTTGAGATATCATTATGAACTGATACACTGCGTTAATTCGAAATCCCTGCAAATCACAGTAGACTAGTAGCAAACTTACCAAACCCACATAAAAACTTGAAATTGGAAGTGTAAACTAGAAAAAATTAATTTCAGCAAAATGAGAAACAAAACCCGGAGTTTTTTTAAAAGTACAATTTTTATCCTGAGTTTTTTTCACCACAATATGAATGTACTGTATGAAGCAGATCGGTGTATGTCAAGAAAGCAGATATGATTCTAAGTAACACACGTGTAAATAATCCAGGCTCGGAATGTACCAAGATAATCATAAATCTTAAAAAATATGACCCACGAAGTACTTAATTCGCGCGAGTGCATTAAGATACAGGATCGTAAAGACTTTTTTTGGCGCACTGAATAGGAAAGAGATCCGCAGTTCTATAGCTGAAATCAAATGATAGCATTATTGTTCGACTGATGAAAAAAAAGAGGAAAAAAATTTAACAACAGATGATGTCTAGGACAAGAGAAAAAAGAGAAGAAGAAAATTACATTTTCACGGTTTTGATTACTTAAATATAGTTAATTTATTGATGAAATTATAAACTTCAATTCCGATACAAATTTTTTTTAGCGTACTACATATATTAAATATTTAGAAATTTTATCTGTTAAGTTATTGTTTACATTCACTTTTAGTCGTTCTCAATCGTTGAATTTAATTTTCTTTTTTTTTCTTTTCTGCTAATTAATATTTTTATATCAATACGGTCGTAAGTTGTTTTTCCTCTTTGAATACAATGTCAATCGTAAATGTACACACTTCCTCGTCCTATTAATTTGGTATAAGTACAGCGAAAAAATTAACCAATAAATACATTTTAATTGCAAATAAAAAAAATTATAAAAACAATAAATCGATAAAAGAAATTAGTTTATTTATAAAAAATACTTCCGGTGTACAACTCTTGAACAATTAAAAAAAATCTGACTACGTTTAAAGGTGAATAAGGTAACTCTAATCCTAAATCATTACAATTAAGACATGGTGTAATATATCGATTACCCTAGACAATGGACTAAAATTATTTATTTTTTTGAATTACTTTATTAGTTGCAGTCAGAGGCGGATTAAGGATTTACGGAGCCGAGATTAATCTTGAATGAAGGGCTCCCCTTCAAAGAAAAAACGATGAAAAAACTCAGTATTATATATGTGCAAAGAAACAAGCACAAAAAAAACCTATTGCGTAAGCATGAATGACTAATAAAATTAAAATTATGCTTTCTTTACGACATCAACTTTCTTACCGTAACAAAATTACTACATAAATTGAATGTCAAATAAGGAATTTCATATACATACATATATATATATATGTTAATATTTGTAATTTTATATTAATGACATTATGTTTTTTTCTTTTTCTAAAGAAAATATATATGTATATGATGTTCTATTCCTTATATAAATTAAACATGCCATAATTGTTTATGTGATCAGAAAAAAATTAATGAAGCACAGCATGATTTATTCAATTTTTTGAAATACAAATATATTTATAAAATTAGCAATCGATTAAAACTTACTTTTATTTTAAGTAATTCTTATACAGTTCAAAATAAAACGTATTAACTTTCAATAAAAATAAGAAATAAAATATTGTTGAAATTAGGAATATTTCATATCGTAAAACGTTTTTACATAAAAAATTTACCACGATTGTATGGGAATCAATATTTCAATAGAGAATTGTTAATTGATCTGTTGAATGTTTATTTATTATTCAATACGTACGTTAGAAGACTCATTTATCTATTTAACACAATAAACTAGATTTATCGTAGAAAATTTCTATAAATATTCATTTTATTAGCATTTAGTTTATTGGGAAAAAAAGAGAAAGTTTTATATTGAAAAAGTACATAATTTGATTGACGAACTCGTATATTATTTTTTTATACTATATAAAAATTAACTGAATTCTTCTTAAGATAAAAAATGCAAATTTAAAATCTTGTATTTTCACAGTATCGAGTATTTTGGGAAAGGAAACTTCAACTTTGCACGTGGAAAATTAATTTTTTTCTGTTCGAGAGCACGGGGCCCCGTTGGAAGCTGGGGCCTCAGCCCACCCTAGACGCGACCCTGATTCCAGTATGCGAAATTTTACTAATATTGATTAATCTGATATTTTCAAATGAACTTTAATATTATTGTCTTCATTTAACATATTTCCGTTAAAGATGAAATAATTTAAGAGACATAAAAATTATAAAACTGATTAATTTGCTACGGTCGGTACTAGAAAAAATAGAATTTCAATCTTCACTTTCTTTATAACTGTAACTGCTAAAATTAGAGAAAATGAGGTAAATTTCCATCAAAGAATTTGGCATCCAAATTAATTTTAGTAAAACAAAAATCATGATAAATAATTTCCGGCCAAATAAAACTAAAATTACAAATCGAAACGTATTTCAGAACGTGCAGATCAAGGATCCTATTGGTCTTATTCATGGTATCGGAACTAACATAAATCATGAATAAGACCAAAAATAAACGAACTAAAATTTCGACCAAAAAAAATTAAATTAGCGCAAAAAAAAAACCCATGTCAAAAAATAACGAACAAACTGAAAGTGGTAAAACAACGTAGACTGAAAAAAAATAACGTTAAAATAAAATAGGAATAAAAAATAAATGTAGAGTAATTTTAAGGAAAGAGCACATTAAATAAATAAGTAAATTTACATACCTTAATAAGCCGGATAAATTTCTGCAACGGTGTTAAAGAATATTTAATTGTGACACGCCGAGCAAACCCTGAGATATATCACCGTACTTTGTTTAAAAAAAAATAGAAAAACAAATCGAAGTAGGAAGAATATGTAATAGAAAGGAACTCGTAAAAATGAAATTAACCTGAAATACGGAAGAACACTAGGGCAAATATAAAACTGAAAACTTCTTCCGTATATCGCATTAATTGCAAAAATTTTGGGTTACACGATGTATCGTATAATTCGATTTCCGTAAACATTGAAGAATAAAAAAAGAAATATAAAATTAAATTAAAAAAGAAAAAAAAAAAAAGAGAGAAAAAACATTATTTCAATAACAGAATCGGCTTGACAGGTTATACTAGTATTGTAATGCAAATACGATAACGAGTGGTGCAGTAAAACACAATGTATCGTTCCTGTTACAAATAGGATCACTAAAAGTCCAACATCACTACTGATTGTTCAAACTTAAAATATTTTATCGCTATTATTATTATCAGTAAAACTTCAAATCTAATTTTTAATACTATAATTTGATTTTTCTTACAAATTCAATTTTATTTTAACACAATATTTATATTCTATGCGAATCAATAATTCAGTATGACGAGTATGACAATGTTGTCTTAAACTGCTTTTGTTAGAATATTGCTCAAAACAAAACTTACACACAAACATTACACAACATAACAACAAAGCAAAAACAAACAAGAGCGTCGCCAGCAGATGAGCCAGGGTGGGCAAGATGAAAGAAAGAGAATATGATTTATAGGAAAAATAAAATTTATAATTTGTAAGGGCTTAATATTTTATTAAACAAGAATAAAATATTAATTAAAACATAATTTTCGTGGGTTTCTGGCAAATTGTTCTACTACTTTATTATAAAAGTCTTCCAAATTGTCCATTATTACGCGTCTATGAATACTCATCATGGCCAGTTGATTAAGAAGTTTCCAAGCTAAGGGGGGGTGGGCAACGGGTCTCTTCTGCTTTCCCATTGGCGAGGTCCGTGAAAACAAATATAACAGTCAGAAATAAATTAACGACCGATGATCATTCAATTATGCACGCAGTCGGATGTTGGTGACGTAGGACTTCTAGTGACAAGCGGATCGGCAACATACTAGTGACATGAATTTTTTTGGTCTAATTCAAGTTTAAAAAAAAACTTCTTTAACGCTGGAAAAAAATATTTAGATTAATTATTTGGTTTTTTCCTTCATAATAAAAAAACATTAAGTAATAATTCGATATTTACAGTTCATTCCATCCTAAACTGTTTATAGCAATATTAAAATTACATTTATAATTTTAAAAAATACAATTTTAACTGATTTTTCTTTTTATACGTAAGTAGCCGTAAAAAAAAGAAAAAAAAAAAAAGATTTATCTGTAAAGCAACTAAAGAAAACAGTGTTTAAAATATTCTAACAAATACACGTCATTCGCACGCTTGAACGCCCCTATCCCCCTTGCGACTGTAGAACCGACACAGCTATTAACACTGTGTCATGTCAATACAAATTGTGAAAATATAAACTCAGATGATCAGTTCATTCGGTTCGTATGTGTGAAAATATAGCTCAAGATGACCGGTAAATGCAGTTTAGCCTTTATAATTATGCTGATCATTTTCGATTTTACTCTTTAATTTGTAATAACAGGAAGGATTGCCACAAATCACATTGTCCGTCATAGACATGCTTACGATGTTTTAATGGTCTCGGGCACATGATTTTAAAATTTATAATCAAAATTTAAATTAAATTAACTCTTTTTTATTAGTATAAAAAGATTTCGTAAATGTTTCAGAAGCAGTAATTTAAAAGTTTTAAAATTAAAAAATAATCTTAATATTCGATGTAAAATAATTTTAATATCAAATTTACAATAACTTTTTAGAACTGAAGTAAATAATTACAAAGATTATTCTTAAATTATACCTTAATTTTAAAGTGAAACTAAAATTTTTACAATTAGTTTTCAAAAGCATATATATTAAACTTGCAACAATATACACAGATTAACTTGACCACTACGCAAGGATGCCACATAAAATTGAGAAGCGTTGCACTTTACATTATAAAATTAAATTAAAATTTTTACAATTAGTTTTCAAAAATACATATATGTACTAAAATTGCAACAGTAAAAAGAAGATTAGCTTGACCCTTGTGCAAAGATGGCACACGAAATCGAATTTTTTACCTTCTTTGATATATGGAATGGTTAAATTTTTCTCCTTATTTCATAGATAAATTACCAATTTAAAAAGTCAATTTTCTAACAATAAAATAATGTAATCACAAATATATAACAACTTTAAAACTAAAAGTAAATAATTTCACTTATTATTCTTAAATTGATGTATAATTTTTTTTGAAAATTACTAACATCAAATTTGAAATATTTTAAAACCCAAAAATTACAGGTTTTTTTATCTTTTTTTTAAATTTCAGTAATATATAAAATAAATTTACCAATAATAGTTCAGTAATGGACTAAACAATGATAACAAACTATAAAAACCAATTCGAACTGGGGACGCTGATCCACATCCTTACTAAATAAAAATTATGATGATACATGGCCAAGTAAAACTAAAATTACGAATCGAAACGTATTTCAAAAATTTATACATGTTTGCCAATCAAAAATAATGACCATGTAAGAGAATTGAAAAATATAATCGATCCTGCAAAAGTTGCGCCAAAAATCTGCTATGACCTCGAAGGGTAGAAATATTTTCATTCTTACTAAAATTATGTTGAAGCAAACACTCATCTTTCTAGTATTACATACTGCTTAAATTTAGATGAATTAGAAAGAGCAAAAGTTCCAAGATTTCCAAAACAACATTGAACTCTTTTTTTTTTTGTAAATGTATATGTTACGTAAAAAATAAATTATTAAAGCTTCACAGTTCATTTGAAAAAAAGACTTCAGTGAAAAACTAACATCATTAAAATAATTTAAATAAAAAATTCATGACTTTTCTAGTACATCCCCCCCCCCGTTATTAATTCCTTCTTTTAAAATTAAAAGTTTTAGTATTATCAACAAAAAAGATTTTCTGTGATTTTTTTTTCCTTCTTCTCCAATAGTAAAGTTTTTAAATCCACTACTACTTTTGTTTCGATAATTCGCTATGACTTTCTATATTGATATTATAATCATTTGCAGGCATGATACATGTACGATGTGTAAACTATAATTTGGAATAAGATGAGTTTTAATACTTAATGAAGCGTATGTTTAAAACCATTTTATATTTTAAAAAAACACAAACACAAACCCTCAAAAAAAATACGACTTCATAGATCATATCCACCAATTTCAATTAAAAATATTATTAAAAATATTACAAACTACGTACAATTTACAATAACCAATCTTTTGAATATAAAGGTACAAAAACAGCAATTATCGTCCAACTAAGCATATCAAAATATTCAAAAACCTTATACATATCTTGAAAAAAATATGTAACCTTTTTTACTTTTCAGCTATCAACGTTTTCGAAATGCCCTCCGTTATTTAAATCACGTTACCCAATTAGAGATACATATAACAGGGAAAAAAAACACCATTCTCCTTCAAACTCTATCGATTTACATCAGCTGTCATTACATAAAAATATTTTCCAATTGAACGCATGAATACTTTTAATCTGTATAATAATTCGATATGCAACAGGACATTTAGAAAGAAAACATGCGCGCATTTAAGAAAAAATAGGATACTGAGAAAACGTAAATGAAAAATTAAATTAAAAAAAAGAAAAGTACGTCTAAAAGTTGCATAATAGCAATATAAATGAGAAGTAAACTGTAAAACAAAAACATATCCATTCTAAGCGGAAAAACGACTGGTTTCGGATAATATATTTGATGGAATAATTTAATCTATTTATTACGGAGATAAACAGTAATTTTTGATCAACACATGTTCTTAATTGGGAACAAATCAAAAGAGTTGTCACCTTCGACAAGCTAACCAAAAGATACCGTTGGCGAGCAAATACGACGGGTATAGTAGTTTCATGAGTCATTAAAAACGATCTTCCGTGTATAATACGAGGCGGAATAAAATGCGTAAACATAAAGAAAATTTGAACGGTTTTCACAGATCGACCTTAGAAAGCCTTCCGGAAACAAAAAAGCAATCGTAACAATAAAAATCTTAATTTCAGAAAAGTAAAGATCAAAAAAAAAAAGATGCTTTTGTTAATCCCCGATTACGAGAAGACATTTGATATAGTCAAATACGACAAATTAATATAATTTTTGGAAAAATATTAAATTAACAGATATCATTTAAGAATAGTAAAAAATTTTTACTGCGAACAATCGGCGCAAATATTAATAAAAAATATCGCACAAAATAGAGTCAAGCGAGATTCGGCAGTGCTGAGTACAACGATCGCTGTTTTTTTCATTTCTATGCAGAAAAAATATTACAAGAGCCAATAGAGTAAGATCAATGAAAAAATTATTAATACGGATGGAGCGATACTATTTTCCAAAATCGGTTATAAATGTATTAAAAAAAATCATCGGATAGAGTAATAAAGGTCTCACCTATATGGTCTTAAAATAAACGTAGATAAAAGCAAAATTAACAAAAATAAACGTCTAAGTTAAAAAATTTAAGAACAAAAAATTCAACAAGTCCGCGAAATTAAATAACTCGGCGGTTGTTCCTTGTGAAAAAAACTAGATTCAAAAGACGACGCAGATACTAGAACAAAAAACATTCGAAAACAAGCTAAAGAACAAATTAAACCTTAAAATAACATATATTCGAATATGGTTAATTATGGTTTTGAAACAGCTGAAACTACGATATACACAGACAACTCGTGTAATATTTCGGGGGGAAAAAATTTTATTTCTGCGATTTGTGATCACTTTTAATATACTACCGAGTGTTAATAGTAATTTTAAAATAATCGGCTAATTATCACTTTGTATTCAGATAATAAAATGCGCATTATTAATTGTGGTGAAATTAACAGAAAAAGTAACAAGATTGAAAATTCGGGACAATAACTATTAGAAAATTTTATTTCCAAATAATAATAACCTACAAACGAACGTATGTTTCTATCAAAAGTTTCCGCTTCGCTAATACGTTTTAAAAATAGTAAAAAAAAAAAAAAAAATAAATAAATAAACTAAACAGCCATTCCTTATTAAAAGCAACATTTTCAAATTTGTTTGTAGCGAATAATAAAATATTTAAGCATCGATACATTTTCAAAATTACAACCGTACAAAGAAAGGGTCGAGCGCACGTCAGGTAATGTATACATTACACGATAAGTTTTAACAGAAGTAAATAAATAAAAAATACGATAAATAAAATTCTCCCATAGTGTGACTACTTGATAGAGTGCTGTGTACGTCCTCTTTTTCATAGATTTTCATTTATTTTTCACAGTATCCTCATCCTGCCGCCAGATTCTCGAAAAGCGTGCTGCAAGCTATAGCATCTCCTCTACCGACGACTACGCAATCCTTCTTATACGCTTCTTGATTCAATATCTCTTCTTATTTAATCCAAATTAAACTCTTACGGATTCCTGGTCTCTCCGGAAGCGAAGAAAATGAGCTAGTTGACTCATTAACTTGGATATCTTCTTATATCTTCTACTTCTGGCAGGTTTCTATCCTATTCTAATCCATCAACATTATTCTTCTACCTACAGGTGCTCATTCCAAACTGTGGTTTAACTCTCAGTCTTCCTCAATTCCTAACTCCCGGATTCTATTTGCCCATTCAACCTTCCCTTTCTCTCTATCCCTGATTTTTTGACTTCTTTATGCGATGCTCTAGTTTCGTTGCGATATGCTGTTCACGCTTTGGGTACAGTCTGTGCTCCCTTCACCGCTTTTCCGTTTTTTATCGTGTGCCCTTTTTGTATTGCCCTTTGTATCCCTCCAACATAACCACTTTGTACATGACTCCGATTAAAAAAATTTTTGAACTTCCGTCGCTTTGAACTAAACTAATTTTTTTTTTTTACTTCTCCTTTTTACAGTGTTCTCATTCACTACAGTGCTTCGTTTATTCTTTTTCCTTTCCTTCCGTTCCATCATCCAAGCGTTTGATTTACTTTTATCGATTACCTCTGACCGTGCCTTATTCTCCTCATTTTTTTTCCCTCAGTTCTTGGATCAATGTCTACTTTTTGACCCTCCCCACTAAAAAAATTACCTATTTTTTTCCGGAGGGTTAACGGGCCACGAGCTACCATTGGCTTAAAAGATGCGCACAGTGATCGATCAGCAAAGTACTAATAGCGAAGGGTGACTGAGAGGAATACTAAAAGGACGAAAAAATCTAAGTTAAGCTCAAGGAAAAAGGTGCATGTTCACAGCTAACAGGGATATTCATTAAATTTCCGAGATAGCTTTGATTCCAGAATTATCTAAAACAGTAGTAGTCCGGTAGCTTCAAAAAAAAAAAATGTCTTTCCTTTAATTTCTTCCTTTCATTCTGTCCATACGTTTATTTCAGACTGCCAGTTTTACAACTCTAACTTTTATCTTTTTATATACTGTTTCCATTATCTCAGTTGTTTCTGTCGTTTCTGTCTTACGCAAGCAATTATCCACAAAAAAAAAAATGGAGAAAGAAAAAAAGATACCGTATTGTTAGAAAGGGTCTTTCTTTTTATATACAATTTGTTTTAAAAAAGTCATGCCATAAGTATGTGATGAAACATTAATTTCGAAAAATATAGAATCAATTCAGTTGCTGAGCTCTTTGTTACAACATAATCCTAATCAGGAATATAAATGTACAGTCGCCTGCTTACGCTGAGATCCCATCACCCTAGCCGAAACAGTGATACGCATTATATAAATTCATTTATTTTTTTTATAACCAAACATCAATACCTGTATTTAAAGGTATATAAATGTTTTTAAAAGCGAAATGATTCAATGATTTTATAATAATTATAATAATAACTGAAGACTCAATAAGTTAACAAATCCTTTCAAAATAATTTAACGATCTTATTTATATCATATCCGAATAAAAAGCACCCCAATTCGTTTGACCCTCTAATTTCCAGTGATAAGGAACCCGGTACAAACTCTGACAATTTCTCATTTATTAGTTAATTGTAATAATTAACATCATTGTAATAAAAAACAATAAATTGGAAATTTTCGTCAAAAAAAAAAAAAATTAATAAATTCGTAATACTTAAGTATAGAGTTATCTTTAACAATAAACTGCAGATTTATTTTTTATTTTTTACGAAACAAACGATGAAGATAAGAACTTTTTTTACACAGCTGTATTTTTATCTAAATAGATGTATTAAACTTTTTAATAAACTCATTTGTTTCCGCAATGCTCACCGAAATCATTGTTACTTATCGATCTTTTTAACAAAGCGCAATGTAAAACCTTTCCTGAAATTAATGCTAAACATTTTCATATACAAATTGCAAAGAACACGTTGTAGTTTTTATAAAATTTTCCACTTAATGGGTGCTCCTCGCATGATGAAACCTTTCAAATTTTAAGTTCCTAAAAACTAGGCAATTTATGAGGAGTTAATTGATAGATAATTTAATTTTAATAAAAAGATGCTTCTTCTTTTCGCATCCTTTTAGGTGAAATATCAACAAGATTCGAAACATTCACTTAATTACTCCGAACAAAGCGGATAAATAAAATTTCATATCTCTAAATTTACGAAATATCGCAATGTGGACAACTGACAGTTGTGCAATCCAAAATCAAATAATAATGTTATTAAAACCTGTTTTGTAATTTTTCTAATGAATAAAATTAACTGTTCTTATATTTATGTGAAAATTATACGTACGTTCGCGTAAACGATTTCTACTAATGCTCCCTCCATATGATTAGCTGATTTGACAAATCTTCCACGAACAGATTTTTCATAATCATAAGGATACACAATGTAAGATGTTTTTTTCTTAACGTTAACCCGGAACCGAACACAAGAGAAAAATTTAATTGCCAGAAAAAAATTTGGGCACTGAGATAATTTTTTTTAATGACTTTATTTTAATAGTTTTCTCGCAGTATTCAAATTTGCCCTTTTATTAATTGTCTTTTGAAATAGTTAAAATTACTTTTTTTTTTTTAAATTTTACCGAATCGTTATTTTAACAGCGGAATACGTAATCGTTGCTTTCTACTACGGCAGTTAGATGTTATTACACTTGGAATCAAATAAAAGTCGGGACACACGTATCCGCACCGAGTCCGAAACTATAGACGGCAGTATGTTGACAAACGAAGGGTCAATAAACTGTCTAATTCTTACTGATGGAACAGTTGAACATCAACGTGCGCTGACACCGCACCACCATCGTCAATCGGCAGTATTCGGCTCGATTAATTTTATATTTTAACGTTTTCAGTTTTAAATTGCAGTATCGCTGTCTAGGCGACAAGAAAAGAAAAACGAACTTAAAGCAAAAAATTTCCCAAAACACTTTCGTCTACTGGGCTAAAGATCACGAGCCGAAGGAGCACGGATTCCGCATGAATATGTGTGACTTCCAAGGGACACTGGCACACTGCCAACACACCACACCGCGCATAGATGTGAACTCGATGCGAATATGTGTATTCTGACCTTTACCCCGTTTATAGGGGGCAATACGACATACATATGTGTAACATATCGTTCGGCCGTTTACAAAAACTACATAAAGAATTAATTCAACTTTTGTGCGGTAACGTGACATCATGTCTGCTACATACCACACTTTTCTTCGAATTTTGAAGTAAATAATAAATATGTCGAAAACTTATTAATTTTTACCTCTTTTTTCATTTGCAAAAACCTATCCAAAAAATGTATACATTCGTAAGTTTTCAGAAAGTTAATTTATAAATGTGTTTGTACCAGCAAAAAGCTAAGCAAAATTTCTATTACCGGCTAAACTTAACACGTTGATTCAAAATTTATCATTATAAGCTGAACTTAATCGTTCACAGTAGTCTAAGAGTTAAAATTACAGGTAGCGCAAGACACTTTAAAGCGGCCGATCTACCGAGGCGTTTAAAATTTTATAACTGTTCTCAAATTTTGCACGTCAAGCAGGTATTTGAACAGCGTATTTTTCAGCAGCAAAGCGTATATTCATTTTATGGCGTACGTTAATGCACGGAACATCGTTGCTATTTAGGTGGAAAGCGCAATTTTTGTCCGAAAAAATTTCCATCAGGTGCACTATAAGAAGAAAAAGATCCGTGTGGAACCACTCTTTTTTACAGCTTTGATAATGCAACGGAGTGTATTACGTGCACTACACCTCATTGGAAGCCGATGAATTGCTATAGGTTCCAAAAAGACAGGGTACCGGCGAAAATCATATAAAGGACGAGTCAGATTTTTTGAAGGAATTTTTTCAAAAAACGAAGATCAGTACTGGGGGCATTCTCGGCTCAATCCGAATCGATGTTTACTTGACTTTTTCGCAAGGTCATTTTACTTCATCAAAAAAGCTGAAATGTCGAATGAAACATAAAATCAATGCTGTATCACGAGCAATTTTAGGCACTGAATTTCGAAATTTCGCAAATCGTATCCGAATGTGCCGATCAAAACCGGAAGCACATTTTCAATACCATTTATATATTTTTTACAATATTCTAAACGCTATTGTAAGCAAAAGTTGATTTTTTCACATACTTATTCCTTTAGGTTGTAAAATAAAGAATACATTATTTCTTTCTGATAACAATACACATTAGATATACTTTTTATCCGTAATTATTTACTTGAATACATTTATGTAATTATTGTCATTACTATTGGTGATTAAATTATTTATCCTCATTATTGTTTACTCTCTTAAGGACACTCAATTGGTATGCGTATATCACGTAAACTAAACTATTTCCCATTTCCAGGATCCAAATAGATCTAAAATTACCTAAGTATCAAAAAATCGATAAGTTCTCTCCGGACAAATGATACAATTACAAAAAATAAAAATCGCTAGGGCGGAATCTAGAGAATTATTAAAAATCTGACTATCGACTTCAAACCGCCAATATAACAATAGTAAAAAAAAAAAAAAAAAAAAAAGAAAGCTAGCAACACAACAGAGCACAGAACAAAAAATATAAAAACTCAAAAACAAGAAGTCAACTTTATACAGATTTGCAATCCTCTCTCAAGCAAACTCGAAAACAATTTTGATTCCGTATCAAATCAAATACATCGTTTTTATTTCTTTCAGTATACTTTTCTATGTGTTTTAGTTAATCTTAGTATATACGAATTTACGATTCATAATCTGAGATTTCAAAACTGTTGTCAAGCTCAAGAAAAAAAAAAAAAAAGAAGTTAAATTTCATTCAAAGTTAGAAAAATAATAAGGGTTCCAAGTACGTAGGTATTTATTTACGGACTGTTGTGGAAAATTTTCAAAATACAAATACCGGAACAAATTTTATTTTCTGTTTCTCCGCAAAATCGTGTAAAATTTTAGTAATATTATCATCGATGAAATTTATAATTTTTCTAACAAACGTCCCCCCCCCCTCGCGTGGCGTCTTTTTAACAAACCGTTTTGAGCGAAAATTAAAATTCTTACTAAAAACATGGCATTTTCGCAATTACAAAGAGCAGCATTGCTAGTGATGTCGATCTCATTGCCGTTCAATACCTGTACAAGAAAGCATGCATGCGAATATTCTGTAAATACCGCATTCGCCACCATGGTGTCAACCTTTCGAAGCAGCGGTGCAAATAATTTAGCGCTTTCCTAAATAACTTACGCGTGATTAAAATTTGTTTACACGCTATCCCGAATAAATCGATTTCGCTACAACTTCCGGGGTATACAAATATATAAACGGATTATTTATTATGCAGTTTATTACATCGCCGTGCTGCAATTAAATCTTTGATGTCTCTTACATTCTAGAACGGTAACGATTAATAAATAATTTTAATCGTTTTCTTTTCCTTTTTTTATCAAATCCAACCGGGAGGTTTTTCTTCTTCAATTAATTAACCGGTATACTGGTAAAATTTGTTTTCCATATTCGTACTGAACTAAATTCGACAATAGGTTTAAAGATTTATTCGACATACACGGCTGCTCTACAATATCTTTAAGGAACGTCCTCGGCAATTTCTAAAACCTTAATTTTGATGCATCATTCGTGCGTGTGTGTTACAGAATATACACTCGGCAAACAGTTGTTAATTATAAGCCTTTCACGCGATCTTTAAATAGATTTTACTGACTGTTGAAGAACTGTTCATTTTTTTACTTGAATAGTAGAAGAAAAACTGAATTACTGCCGTATTTAATCCCATTTCGCTTCTACTTTAATTTTTTTCTGTATCTGCTCGCCCGGAAACAATTTCCATTTGTCGCCTCCGCTTTAGTTACCATTGCTGCCTAAAATTTGCTTAACATGTTCTTTGCGTATCTGCGAACTTGCTTGCGAATCTCCGGTCATATTCAGTATCACTTTATTACTTAAAAAATTTATATTTTACAAACGTTCATTACATGTTGCTGCGGGTTCAATAAGGGCGCGATTCGGTCGCAATCTTCGCAGTATGTCAGTATACTATAAATATACATTTATATTTTTTATTTATTTATTTTTTTATTGCTAACATGGAGACTGTACTACTACTTGGGGAAACGAATTTCAATGAAATTTGGTGTAGTGATAGTGTACCATGTGTCTATTCTATGTATAAAATATTAAGGCGCAATACTCAAATATAATCGAGAAAAACGTATTTACAATTTCCCCACATTTTATATACAGATTATATGTATATAAGTTATAGAAAATTTCGCTTGAAATTTCCGTGGCGTAAGTGGTAACGTTCATGATACGTTCATTCGATACTCGGGTTCAAATCTAGCTAAGCGCATTTATGTTGTTCCCTTTTTTTTATATATATATATATATATATATATATATATATATAAATACTTAAAATTAATTCCTTTATTAGAAAAGTAAATAAATAATTTATTTTTTTTATTACTTAGTTTTTTTTTAATGATTTTTTATTATTTATTTCATTAACTTAATTTCTACTATTCCAATAGAAATTAAACTCGAATAAATACTAAACATCAATAAGTAATAAAAAAAAATAAAGGAACGAGTAAATAAATAAATTATGAGAATTTATGTATAAATATATATAAAAAAAAAAAAAAAAAAAAAAAGGTGTTCACAGCTAGTTTAACTATCGTAAATAATATTTAAATTACATAATTTTTTTATTATATTCAAATACAAAATTCGGATGAAAGTAAAATTTCAAAGTCTAACTTGCTTATAAAGTATAATTTTTAAATTTAGAAATAACGTACTATTTTACTGATTCGTTTTAATTACAATTTTATAAAATCGTATTTCGAAAATAAATGCACCGACATTTAACTTATTAAAAATTTTAAATCTAAAATCCCGTCGATAAATTATTTTATATTAATAAAACAGACGAAAATTAATTTTTAAAATAATTTAAAATTTTAATTATTAATTCATCTTATAACGGCAGAATTCACGTATAATTCACGGAAGGAAATGAATTCTGCAGTTTACTTCGTAATAAAGATTCGTCGTACGTTGAATTTACAATAAATATCGGGTTAATATTAATATTCAGGTAGACATGGTAAATATTTACATGTTTACCTGGAACACATTTAAAAAGTTGATTACTCCATTCGCCGTTATCTTGACAGGTAAGATAAGGATAATCCGGTGGGGCTAAATAATGATACGGATTCGAGCAAGCAGGATACACTCGAACTCCGGGCTTCATTATTCCGTTGCAGTTAATTATTTCGCCCTGATATCTGCACTCCAGTTCCACGTTTAAAGCGTTTATATTTTTACATACAGCTAAAAATCAGATATGAAAAATAACGAATTACATATTACCCACGTTGTTACTCTTATTATAAAATTATGTTACTCTATTTGTTGTCGCTGGCATCTCTGAAGGTCGCCGCACATTCATTATATTTCTATTTCACACACATGCTTCGAGTTTAAGACTCAAAACTGTTAGATTTTAACGGTTAAAGTATTTAATATATGCTTTTTGATTCAACTCCTTTCTGTACGGAAAAAAAAAAAAAAATAGTCTAAAGAGGAATTAAAATTACTCGCGATTATGCTGCGCTATTCAAATCTGCACTTATTTATATATCATGTGTCATGTGCATTTCTATGCAGTACATGCGCACGTATATATAAATAAACCTATCTGTGAGAGTGGTATGCGTGTGTTATATGTAATAAAAAATATTGTAAATGAAATTTTCTTTTTATTCTCGGTAGTTATAGACTCTAGCTTTATCCAATTTTTTGCATAAACCATTTGGCAACATTATTAATAATAATCAGGTCGATGTAGTAAAAAAATACTATAATTTTAAAAGAACAGCGAAAAACTTGTTTAATTTTTTACTGCGCATAGAAATTAAAAGGGCCGACGAACATTCCAGCACTAAAAATATTAATCTTTACGGTTTCATTTTTTAAAAAACCGTTTCGTATTCGCTATCGAAAAAGTTTCAAATATTCTATAGGTTTTATGAAAGAATATAAAATAGAGATTTGCTCTAGAATTTGAATATCACGAATGAGAGGAGAATCCGATCAAGTGAAGAATTAGAAAAAAAAAAAATATTAATATTTTAATTTTATTTTTAGTATGTTTTTTGAAATTTTCGTTTTTTCCTTTCTGTTTCAACTTTAAACGTCCCTAGTCTTAAACGGTCATTATTTACACACCGTTGAACGTCACCACATCTGTTATTATTGTTTAACTTGAATGTTCTCTATTTTTCGTCCATAATACACGATCTATCCAGTTTTTTTAAGTTACTCGCAACTAATAAGTTATATACCATATGTAAAAGGGCAATACAAAAAAATACAAAAAGACTTCAAAAAGACTTCAAAAACCGATATATAATACGTACGTAAACAAGTTGGTAAAGGGGGTAACCAATTTTCGTTAACACAAATTGACCATTTGTATTTTTCATCGTCAATTAAATACCCAGCATCACAACTAACCGATATTCTAGTATATAATGGAACGTATTGTCCCGGCAGAGAACGGCAAACGGGATTATTCAAATCCTCGCTGGAACAAGTTATAGTAAATCTTCTTCCATTCGTGAAAGTCGGTAATTGACATCCGCCGGGTATTACTCTGAAAGAAAAAATTTGTTAAAACACCGATAACACAAATTCTTTGCTAACAATCCCACCTGTCGATATTCGATCGTTTGTATTATTGCAATTATAACGATAGTCAACCAACTAGGAGCGTAAAAACATTTTTCATGCAAACTTTCACGTTAAAAATGTATTCTGAATTGCGCGAATATTCTTACGTTATTAATAAACAATATAAATTGAAAATATTTATTTAAATCGGTAATATTGTCTTCATAAACCCTAGTACGCATCAAATATTTAAAGTATCTACATTATTTGGGGCATACATCACTAACTGCTTCGCACTATTATTTTATTAACATTTATCGGCAAATTATTTTTTATTCGCCTTTATTTAATGACACATTTTCGATTTAAAGTGTTCGTTTGTTCGCGACCAAAAATTATTAATAATTTCGGGCATTAAAAAAAAAAAAAAAAACAAAAATTAATTGAAAGTAATTACGTGGTTATACGCGATCTCGGAGTGGTCGTCGTTATTTCGGTCCTTGGAGTCGTCGTGGCTACTTTAGACGGAATAGTTTCTACCGGACGTCGAATAGCAGGACAATTGAAACTTTTTTCGTCCGAACCATCTGCGCAATCTACATTTCCGTCGCACCGCTGCTTCCCTTCTATGCAGGCTCCATAATCACATCGAAATGAAAAAGTCTGACATCTTCAATAGCACACAACAAACTCAGCATTAATTTAAATAGAAGCAAATATTTATCGTATAAGTCTGTAAAGTACACGTGATTAATTCATTGTGAAAAAAAACATTAAGCACGAAACTCCTTCTCGCTTATATACTTACCTGTGTTCCGCTGATAACTCTACCTTCAACCTCCTCTAAGTTATTTCTTTCCTGGCTGATATCATGCGAATTAACTCTACTTACTGCATCGAAACAATTCGAAAGGTTCAATTTTTGACTCGACATTAATGACTAGCTGCATATAATTTATATCATTTTCTTTGTTTTGCACAATAACAATGTATTTTAGGACGCCCTCCAATCCGCAATTATAGTCTTCTTTTTCTTATATATATATATATAGTTCCGACTTATTAATAATAATTTTTTAAATTACGGTTTGCGTAACAGTTTCAATTGTACCGGCGCCTTTATACCATAATTCGCCAATTTCATTAATTGCTCTCAGCAATTCCGTTACGCAAAAACGTTGCACGATTTCAGTATCGATGAAGACAGAGTTATAAAATTACGATCAAAAATTAACAGTGTCGATAATGGAATTGTTTACAATAAATTTTACCATTACTGACACCAATTCATTCTACTCTTTTAGTTTATATTAATATGTACGGGATCGCTACGCTTTATATTTTGTCTCTGGTTTACTCGATTGACGAATAATTATCAATAAATTTATTTTTTATCTTATTGAAAATGAAATCATAATTTAAAATTTAAAAATTGTAAATTTGGTGTTTATTTTTTTTTATTTCTAGTGAAAATCACATGTAGTAGATTAGGTTTTTGTTTCTTTTTGGAACGAAGTTCTTTAACGCGGCTTGGCGGTAGGAGTAAACTGGCAAAAATCGTCATATAACGAAAAAGCGTTATGACTCTTCCAGACGACCTTCGCTCTCTTTCTCTTTCTCTTTACCTCTTTCTATTATATACGGGCGTGTGTGTGTACGTGCGAGTATCGGGATTCGAGCACCAAGCATTGTGCGCGGTCAACTGTATAACCTTAATTCTAAACACGTGTAAATTTTATTTAAACTTATTTTTTGTTTTTGTTTTAATTCATTCGGGATTTATATTGTGTCACCTTTTTATCGTATACTTTATAAATGACATTATACTTGTATATCTAGCAAAAAGTGAAAGGAACTTCGTTCCTACCGGGTGCCCCCCCTCCCTCTAGACATCACTTCTCTTTTTTTTTTTTTTTTTATTTAAAATTACATGTTTAACTGTTATTATATTCCCTCGTTTGCACCTCAGTTTGTTATGCCAATCCTCATTTCAAACATCGCCGCAGAAATGTATTCAGCTTATTAAGGTGTGTCAATTTAACTTATTGAATAGCTCACTTTTTTTTCAATTTTCTTTTTGCCGTTCTTGGCTTTTTACACGAAATTTTCATTTTCGGCGTAATTTTAGTTCGCTCATTTTCCTGTTATTCATGGTTTGTGTTAGTTCACATACTATGAATAACAGCAAAAATGAATGAACTAAATTTACGACCAAAAATGAACTGGTGTCGACAATGTAATCGTTTACCGCAAAAACATTGGCCAGCATTTTTTTCTGAATAAAAACAAAATCATGATTATTTGACGCTACATAATAAAAAAAACAATATATTTTGTTTTGTTTTTTTCACAATGACTAATAAAAATTACTAGGATGCAGAAATTCTAGTTTCACCCTAAAAATTAATTTCAACTATAATACTTTACGTGCGAGTAAAAAAATCCAAAAAAAAAAAAACCTACGTCACATTTGCACACAGTTGGAGTGTTTCATCACTGCGATCACCGCAATCGTCCGCTCCATCACAAACCGAAAATTTGTCGATGCACTTTCCATTATTACACAGGTACTCATCGGACCTATTATCATTGATAAAAAATAATTTACATATTTAACTCTAAAACACATACACTAGTATAAGAACAGTTAAAAAATTAATTTTTGTGTATTAAAAAAATTATTATTATCATTAAGACATCCTTGATTTGAGACTGAATGTATCTCAATCCCTACGCCACTCGTTGTTAGACATAGACCTAATAATTTACCATTGTAGTTTCTATTTCATTTTTCCATCTTATTGGAAGGCTTTTTTTATTTTTTTTTATTAATATTCTAACAGTATCCATTCCGTTCCTACTTTAAATCCATTCATTCGGACACTTTACTAATTCGTTCCGCATAACGAAATTTTAATTTTTTAATTTTGTAACCTAAATCGTAATCGATTGCGTTCAAATTTCTATATTTCTCATTTTGTCAATATGTTTCATGCTCGGTATATTCCAAAGCATTTTTTCTCTTTTTTTCAAATAATTGGAATTTCAAAAAGCTGTTTTTTATTTAGGGTTCAAGTTTGTGCTCCGTATGCAGAAGACGAATAGACACAGCAGCGCTCAACATATTTCTTGGAACGAGTAGTCAGGCAAATGAAAGCATTAATAAGAAACACTCCAGAACACATATACAAGAACAATGTCCTGAATATAATGGAACTTTTAACAATCGGAAGACTTTCAACTGGTTTCAAAGCGTTCTCGTGGTTTATTAATGTGCCAGTAATTGAAATCGTTCAACCCGTAAAAACATTTCGTATTTCTGCTAAAACTGTTAAGGTTCAAGAAATCTTTTAAACAAAATAATGACACGGAAATCGTGTCTAAGACAGCTTTCATCTTTCCCAATATAATTATGGTGTGTATTCATGAAGCAGTATACTGAAGTATCGATTGTTAAAATACTACGTAAAAATACGTCAACGGCAACTTTTTTAATTTAAAAACAGCAGAAAACAGTTTGGCTTCCATGGAAATATAAAGTTTACTACAGAGGAAGTAAATAAAAGACATTATAACGAAAACGGATGACGTAAACGATGCAATTAACTCCAAAAAACAAACACATTTATAAATATTTGCATAAAAATTCGTATCGCAGTATTAACCAATAGTTAGAAGCATTCAAAACGTTTACAATAAGGACAAATAAAAGATCCCATCATCGCGATAATTTAAAAGAAAAATTAAGATACCGATAGGAAGTTACCATAAAGAATGGTTACAGCATAAGATAAACTGACATCTATTTAGTTCAGAAAACGTCCGAAGGAAATAATAAAGCTAACGAGGAAAGCAATTTTTTACGAACATCGTACTATTGCCATTCGTCGTCATAGGTGTTACTGAAAAAATAGATGAAATGTTTTAAGGAGAAACGATATAAGGCCTTTTTTTGAAACTTTCACGGTAAAATTAAGAATGTAACAGCAGAAAACGCTGAAAATAATTTACTCGTATATAATTTCATGCGGTTTACATCAAGGAATAGAAACCACTTCAATTAATGCAAACGGAGCATTAGTAGATTATATAAACTGACCGATAATATTACTTGGTTTAACTTTCTTTATTTTCTTTTATGGTCTGGCACGAAACCATTAGGCCACTTTTTAAACTAAAAAGAGGTAACACGAAAGACAAAGATTAATCAAAAAAGTCTTCGAAACAAAAAAAATAGCTCAATTCAAACTAAAAAAAGTAGTTCACGTATCTTGTCAACCCAATGTACTAAATGTAAACAACGAAAATCAAAGGATTCTGACAATTGAGTTAAAAGCTGAAGTAATTAGCTTCTTAGTTAGATTTTGGATATTGTCTTTGTAAATTAGAGGGGTATTTTATTTTGATTTAGTAGTAAAACCGTATATTCATTGTGAATCTATATATATTATTTTCTCGGTACATAAGAGCTTTCAAAATATCATTTATTTTAAATAATTGGAACACGTTTCAAACAGACATTTTCCGCATTATTCAAACCATTACCCGCAAAATACAGTTAAATCAATCAGCAATAGAATTAAAAGTTTTAATAAAACAGAAATCTTCAATTAATAAATAAAAAATAAACATAATGAAAAAATCTTAT
This sequence comes from Icerya purchasi, assembly GCA_039619475.1. Lineage (NCBI taxonomy): Eukaryota > Metazoa > Arthropoda > Insecta > Hemiptera > Monophlebidae > Icerya > Icerya purchasi. The sequence goes on from CM077115.1 coordinate 98,016,797, forward strand.
TAATATAGATATAAGGTATACTACAACTGTGTAAGTAACAGCTATAACCATATAAATACGAACAAAAAAACAAAAGGAAAAAGAAAAAAAAAATAGTATCACGTTACTTGCCAAAACGTAAAATCTATCGGAGAGATTAATTAAATATTTTATATAGTGAAACAACAAACTGGAAGGCATTTTCTGCTGCTATATGCACATACATAAATACATATCGGAGCAATGTACATAAATTAAATTTGAAGTAAATTATCGCAGATATTTGGACTGACACGAATATATCTATTTGAGCGTAACAACTTAATAAAGAAAAGTCAACATTAACGGGGCATTTAGCCCTAAAATCATACAAGCCTGAGGTTCGTAAAAACAACGTTTACTTTAATCATATCTTGGAACTATGTACAAAAAAACGGTAGATAGCAAGTACTTGTCGTTCACACGTCCAGTACATATATCGAGCAAAAACTTTAAACTTTTTTCTACGCGTATATAGTGGCTTAATGTTAAAATAATCAAGCAGTATAAGATATTTTACATACAGTGGTGGAAATATGGGTCTTCTGGAACAAGAAGTTATTAATTACTGTGAAAGCTTTAAAATTTTAAACTTAATTTTATTTATTTAACGTAAAATAAATTACTTTTGACGATATATTACACGGACTAAAACTGAAATTAGATACTGAATAATCTGTTACAAAATGTATTTAACATAAAATATACACATAAAATTTTTACATAATACAGTACTTGTTAGAAAAAAAGATATCTATAGACGTAAGGTACGTTAATCACGAACTACGTTGAAGAATCGAACTTGAAGAGGCATTTAATAACTCTCAAATAGTGCTAAGAAACAAAGAAGCCCGTTTAGAACTGACGAATTTCCCAATGTTACAGTTCATCAATACTAACACATACAATAGACACGACTACAAATATGTACAAAATAAGGGAATAATAAATGCAATTGAAACGTGGTTGTAATACGAACTGTTAAAGATTCCTTAGATGGGAATAATGTCGAAACAAGAAGTACTGCACCTAGCAATAGTTTAAAAAGGAAAATTTATTGCAATAAATTGCGTAAAAAAAAAATCCACGATGGCGTTTTATGCAAAAATCGTAGAAAAATTAACTAGAGGCAGTCCAAGACCTGAAAACGCTGCTTTCAAATCTTAACGAAAAATAATAACGGGAAAAGGATACGCATGTAAACATAAACAGTCTATTGGTGGAAGGAGGTAACGATAACAAGCCCTTAAAAAATGGAATAATTCTGTTCAGTCGAAATTTTTTACTAACCTTTAGATTCTTTCATTTCAGGAAATTAATGTCTTGCTACTATTCGTTACAAAAGCATTTTTGATTATAAGTTGGCGCTGAAATCATCAGCACCGAAGTGCCTAAACCAATTTAGATTATTCGATATGTAATTCGATGTAGAAGAAGAAATAAAATATAATAGAACTTGAAAAAAAAAAAAAAAAGTACATGATAAAACTAATTTTTACTATTTAGAAAATTTAACTTAAATGGCAAATCTAATATATTAATTATTAATTTAACGTTAAAATACCCGCAATTTGAACGAAGCGAACGAATACTTGTAGTAACAGATACACAGTTCTGTGAATTTTCATCCGATCCATCAGCACAATCTACTTCACCATTACATTTTGCCTGTCCGTCTATGCAAGCACCGTATTCACAACGAAAAGAGTATGCCGGACACCTTTAAAAATAAAATACAAAAATAATAAATAATACGCTAAGAACAAGACATTTAACCCTTTGCAGTGTTCAATAATACGTCAATTTTCCCACATGTTCGCACACACATTTATGCCGTTTCGATAATATTGGTAATAGTTCGCTAATAATTATTACGTATGGCAAAAACTGAATTAAACATTACCTAGTTTTTCAATTTTAAAATTTATTTAATTAATATATTACTATTTAAAAGTGAGCAAAACTTACGATATGTCAGTACATAATTCTTTCGTTTCGTCTGAACCATCTTTACAATCTTCATTGCCATCGCACAGATTGGTTGAATGTATACATTCGCCGGATTTACATGTAAATTGGTATCTAAATTTTTTAAAAACACAACCATTATTTCCTAAGAAATATAATTAAATACAGAAAGAAGAAAAAAAAAAAAATGAATGAAATTAATAAAGCATTTGTAAAAAGTTTAGCATTTTATTATTATTTAAAAAGCAGTAAATCGTATTTCATACGGAGCAACGTTCATAAAAACAACAGAAGTATTGTTATATTTATATCTATTCCATAATTTGTAATTTTAGAACGTACTGAATTTTAAAAAATAACTTTAAATGAAAATACCTTAAACAAGTATTATTCACGGCACGAACGGAGCGACTACGAATGTCAGTTTCGTAAATATTAGCAGCGTGAATTCCATCAGAAACTCGCACACCTATACAAAATTTCTATAACGTATAAACAAACCACTACGATATCAACTATTTCAATAAAAACGAAAAATACTCCATAACAATATTATACATAATTACTTACCTACAATATAAATGGCTATAATAATTAAATTTACCAATGGATAAATAATCATATCTTTGTCAAATTGTATATTCAATTTTTTAAATTAATTTAAAAATTAAACACATGTTTATTACCTGATGAATTTACTACGATGGCAAAATAAGGTAATCTTACTATGATTTAAGTTCAAAGTATATATATTAATGACACTAGGAAGCTATTTTTTATTGATCCAATCACCTAAAAGGTAAAAGTCTAGCAAACTAGTCTCATCCTCACCGAAAAACCGGATCTGGTGTGATAAACAAGCAGCAATTCGGAAAAACCAGTTATCAAATTAAAACATAGATAACGGATATAACATTTAAAGCTACGGAAACACTACCATAAAATAACTTTTAGTCTTTTCTAAAAGTTAATTTTTAAATTTTGAAAAATTAATTTTACATTTTCAACAATAATAATGATAATGAGTAATTTTTTAATATTCTGTTTACTTAATTTATATCACTGAATGAAATATAAATATAAGTTAATTTTATTACTATTACGAATTATATTGAAAATCATGTTTTTATTTTTAAAATAACAATTATCAGAGTAACAATAGTAAAGAATATTTAAAATACAATGTAGGATGTGTATTGAAAAGTAGTTTGAAAACTGGCCAAAAATGGAAATACTCACTTCTTAGATTTCATAAGCCCAACCAAAAGACGTATTTAAAGGCCGCGTCACACAAGATAGGGTACCATCGTTTTCTCCCAGTCTCGGCACAAAGCGGCTACACAAGAATCCAAGATTTGCAAAGCCGTCACTAATGATGTCACATTCAAACATTCAGATTAAATTTAAATTATTTTGTTCATTTAATTGTACTTTAAACTTTAAATACAAATAATTTTAAAATATAAAAATTTCATTTATTAAAATTCTTAGTTATATGTTCTAAAATCTATAAAAATAATATCAAATCATATTATTTTAGGATAACAAAAACTTTGATATCTTTTATTTAATGTTTTAAATTTCTAATTATATATTAACGAATGTGTACACTCGATAGGAGAAGGATACGAATACGAAATGAAAAACTGTCAAAAGTTTGAACATAGTAACTCAGTATAAATATTTGGGAGCAATGATGAACCAAAACTTAAAATGGGACATACATATGGAATACATTGCAAAGAAAATAAGAGCAGTTTTACCAGCTTTATATACATTAAAGAAATATGCAACACATAAAACATTAACAGTAGTTTATTATGCGCTAGTAGAGTCGAGGATCAGATATGGAATTCAGGCACGGGGAAAGGCGAGAAAAGCATACTTGGGGGAAATAAATAAACTGCAAATTAAATGCTTGAAATTAGTAGGAAATCATAAAGAAGAAACCGATAGTGAAATAATTAAAAAAGAAGGCGTAATGAGCATAAGAGGAATATACACTTATTACTGAAGATATGGGAATACATATCAGTAGAAAAAAAAATCGAATTGGAGGAAAAAATGAAAACAGAATACGAATTGAACAAAAAACTTTTGTACCAACTGCCGTTGGCAAAAACATAGATTAGCAAACGGACAAATATAACTCACTTGTTGAATAAAGTACCTAAGGAAATAATGGAGAAGAAAAAAATAGGGGAAAGGAAAAGGAAAATAAAGGAATGGCTTCAGGAGGAGAAAATGTAAAAAAAGTAACAAACATAAAATAAAAAGCGAAGGCGCAACAAAAAAACTGAAGAAAAAAAACATCGAATGTAAAAGATAGAAATAGATTATTAAGTACTGATAAGTAAAAAGATAGATTAAGATGTAGTTAAATATTACACGATTATGTATATGTATAAGTCAAGTTAAGATGCTTAAGTGTTCACAGGATAATTCGGCGGCAAGCGTTTTAGCTTGACGAAAGATTTTTATGTAAAAAATAACAAATACATATTTTTCGAAAAAAAAAAAAAAATTATACTATATGTATTTTTGTTAATTAAACTATTTAATTTGCGTAATTAAATAAATATTACGTTTACTGTTGCAGCAGTATTTTAAGTTAATCATTTTTAAGAGAAGTCTAAATAACGAAAAAAGAATTTGAAGTTTAATGATACAAAAAATTAAACGAAATATATTTTTCACTTACAAAAAATTACAAATAGCGCATTATGATTAAAATTATTACACGCGATGTATTACATTCGGATAGAAAAATTATTTTATATTTCATCAATTTTAAAAAGATTTTTATTAAAACGATTCAACAGTGCTTAATTAAAACATTAAAAAGATGTAATGCTATTTCAGTTATGTTTACCAGGGACGTGACGTCAATGGAAGCGATGGAAACGCCGCTTCCTCTAACAAATTAGTACGAAATTGTTTTTTTAGAATATCCGCGAAAAGAATACAGTGCCTCGGAAAGAAAATGAAGTAGCTTGTTGAATTTAAGCGCAAAAATTAAAAATTACTAGAAAAAAAAGGGCGCTAAATGAAAGAGCATCTGCAAGACCGAGCGAAAAAATAAACCGCATAATTACTATTTCACATTAGTACTGCTTAGAGTTGTCTCTGAACGATCTATTGCGTACCGATGATAGAAAAAGGTTGCGCGCACATATTCAGCCTGGAAGCGCTGAGTCGAATTATTTTTCAGTCACGTGCACCGATCAACAGCGCGATTTTTATGCATGTCAGCGTGTGTGAGTACGACCATGGGTAGTGCGGTGTTTGCAGTACATTTTCTTTGGATCGTTTTTACATGCTGTCGTTTACCAACAGCGAAACTGGAAGCGATGATCGGTCGCGCTTTTCAGACTCTACGGTAGAAGGTATACTGGCTCGTTTATCTTATTTCTGCCACAAATACTAATGTTGTTTCAGTCTGTTAAAATGCAAACACTTTCGAAATTGGGGCTACATGCAATTGTATTATTGAACAACTTTCACTGATTAGTTTTAGTTCATTCAGTTTTAAAGAAAAAATTAATATTATTCAAAATGATAAACCAACGCCTAGTTTAGCAAATTCGATTACAAAATCCAAAGGTATGTAAAATGCTCTCTTCTATAATTTATCACACTTCTCTACGTATGTAAAATATTTAACCGACATTTTCAAACAAATTTGTACAGAACAATGCCATGGTTATGCGGTTGCGAGAAGATGAAAAATTGTTCTGTCGGGCTTGCCTTTTATTTGAGCAAGAAAAAAAATGTATGGAATGCAAATGGCTTTGACTTGATTCAGTTTTTGGGGAAGATACATAGAAGGCTATCATGAAAAAGGATATTTTTAAAAATGATCGATGTTACGCAAACAAATCAGTCTCATAATAGGCGTTTAATGATGTAACAAAATTAAAAATTTTAAATATCTTAAATACGAACAATTTTTTAAACTTTCAATAAAATTTTCTGGAAGAAGGTTTTTTAAATTTAAAACAGAATTACGGAAACTTTTTCCATCTTGCAAGTTTGAAAAGTGTACTTTCAAGATTCTAACATATATCAAGACACACTGCGACGCATCTTATACTTGACCACTTCAGATCCAACAGATGTTTTTCCAGAAGTGTATACAAGCTTTGTCATTTAATAACCACAATTCCGGCAACAAAGATCGTTCTCAGTAATGAAACGAATGAAACGTATTTAAGAAATGCACAAGATCGAGAGTGACTATCTTCATTAGCCTCTTTTTTTAATATTGATAAAGAATTATTATCAAACACATTAGGGGAAACCACCATCTTCTCGTGATGATGTAATAGACCGGAAAATTGAATTAATTTACAAAAAAGTGAGACATTTCGTTCCTCTTAATTCATTTTTATTTCTGTTATGTATTTAACTGAATTTTACGCATGTTTATTTTTATGTAAAAAAAAAAGTATTTGATTGTGGCGCTTCCTCAGTTCTGAAATTCGCGCTACGCCACTAGTGTTTACAGTGTTCAGTATAAAGTTAATATAATACGTCTATAAACATCGTCGATAAAGTGATAAAAAACAACAGCAGGTAAAAAGATTGTTCTTATTTCCTCGTGACGTTATCTTTACCGCTTTCGATGTTGTAATATACGTTTTAATAATGAGCGAAACTACACCTGGCGAGAATTTTTCTTCTAAACTTATCAAATCCTTGAATAACTACAGAAAATAGATTATTAGAAGTAGCTCATGAAGCTAACAGCATTATAGAAAAAAGTGGAAATAAGAAAGGGATTATAGTTTATAAGGTAATAGAATTATGTAAAAAAAATTTTTAATTTTTGGAAAAATTATTACGATTGCATAATATAATAAAAGTTGAAGCTGAAAAAATTATTCGAGAAAATATTGTTGAAACAGTTTCAAGTAAAATCTCGCATAAAGTGAAATCAAACTAAATCCTCAATAATTTTAGCCGCTCAAACTAATTTAGCTCCTAAACCGAGAGTCACGACGAAACCTGCCGCGCTAAATAACAGTACTAGAAGTCAGTCCGGTCCATTTTTCAGTCGCCGAACTTTGAACGCTATTCCTTCGTTTTCGTCCGGGCAGATCAAATTCGATCGCCGCTTGATCCTGTTTACGACGGACTGTTTCGAGTGCCGGACCGCCGCGATCACAATTTCCTGTTGCATTTGGGAAGCCGAACAGACTACTGAGTGGAGATCTGTCGATTCCAAAAAGCCTTTACTGTGAAGTAGAATAGCTTTATATTATAGGTATAGTCCTATTTAACACTAAACCTACCAAGCCTGGTCAAATGACTGTTTTTGAAATTTAGTTTCGATTTTCGTGTATATAGCATTATCGTATCGCCATGTAACTTTTTGACTTTTTCTATAATATACATACACACACATATATATATATATATATATATATATATATATATATAACCCATTTTTCAATATTCACGAATTTCTTTATTGCTCACTTTTTGAAAAAAATTCATATGTCTAGTTTACCATGAGCGGTCATTTGACCGGTTGAGGAATAAGGTGAATATAACAATATTTTATGGCATGATTTACATTTGATTTTTAATTTACGCCCCGTTTGATTTATGTTTTTTTTCATTTTTATTTCATCATTTGTATATTAATCTTCAAAAGTGTCAAGACATTCGAAAATTATCAACGTATTAGACAAAATAAGTAGTATTGACAAGGATTGTTCGGAAGATGGTCAGGAAGTTTCCGATATGGATGATGATACAGCGAGGAACTTATTTGACAGCGGTAGTGACGAAGAGGATATTTTGAATGTACCAAGAGAACAAAAAAGAAAGAGAACTAGAAATAATTCGAAAAATGAAAATGGGGAAGAGATTGAAACTGGTACGGACGGAACTGTTTGGCAAAAAAAAAATAAGAGAAGAGTCTAACCGCGGAAGAGCACCGATATATAATATTTTCAAGGAAATGTCAGGGCAGGATACGCTAAACGAAATATTATGAAGGGCAAAGTTGACTCGGAATTTTCCTTGATTATTGATCATAACATGATTGAACGGATAAAAATATATACGGAATTAGAAGTATTCCGAGTGCTGGAAACGAAATGGAATTTATCTGCTGCAAAATTACATACATTTATTGGACTTTTATCTGCACGCGGTTCATACGAGGCTAAAAATATGGATTTATCTTATTTATGGAATCAGAAATGGGGCCAATCATTTTTCTCAACAACTACGAGCCGAAATGAGTTAACCGAAGTCATGAGGTTTATTCGGTTTGACAGCAGAAATCAACGAAGCAAACGCTTACAAAATGATAAGTTCGCTTTGATTAAAGTTTGGTACAAATTTATCGAAAACAGTCAAAACTGTTACAAACCAGGAGCTTTATATCTCTATAGATAAACAGTTGTTTCCAATAAAAGCACGTTGCAGATTTACTCAATGCATGCCCAATAAACCAGACAAATTTGGCATAAAATTCTCGTTTGTTTCCGATGTAAATAGTATATAGTAAACAACTTCCCATATTTGGGAAAAGATGAGGGAATCATCGGTGGTCCCACTTGAGGAGTTTGTAGCTTTGAAATTATCAGAACCATATACGGGCCATGGGAGAAATATTACTAGTGACAATTTTTTTACAAGCATGTCATTAGAAAGAAAGCTTCGAGGAAAAAAAACTACGCTTGTCCGAACTATGCGCAGAAATAAAAGAGAGCTACCAAAATTAACGAGACAGCCAAATGATAGTAACGCTTCTCCACAATAATATACAAATCGAATGACTTTATTCTTACAATTTACAAAGCTCTAAAGCTAATAAAAAAGTGCTGATGCTTAGCATTCATCCGCTGAGATTGAAGATAATACCAGAGACAATTAGATTTTACAATAGCACGAAATTCGGTGTGGATGTAACCGATCAAATGGCCAGAAAATATAGTGTAAAATCTAAATGCCAAAGATGATCTTTACAGATATTTTTCAATATCTTGGATTTAGCCGGAATAAATGCTCAGATTTTATACGAAGAAACGACTGGTGAAGAAATATCGAGGCAAGCATTTTTATTTCAATTGGCAGAAGAGCTTTGGACCGAATATTAGAAGGAGAGACGACCAAGCAAGGAATGTTCATCAGAAAAAATAACGAAAACCCCTACAACTATAAATTCATCTGAACGGAAAACTTGTCAAATAAGATATTATGAAGACAATAAGACTCACAAAATTTGCGTAAATTTTAAAAGATACGTATATGGAAAATGTGCTCAAGATACATAAATTTAAATAAAACTTTTCTAAATATAAAAAATATTTTGTTTACTTTACTCCTCACTTTGTTTAATTAACTAAAATCCCTTTCTATATTAAGGTACATATATTTTTGTAGAACCGGTCATGGTAAGAATAGGTATACAGAAATGTTGGTAGGTTTAGTGTTAAAAATCTGAAAAATTAAAACCTTCCGCCTCATAACATTAATCTGCGATTTAATTATCTAATCAATAACCGTTATTACAATTCTGTTATAATTTTTACTGACGGTTCGAAAATTCGAAGAACGTGTTAGCGCAGTAGGTGCAGCTTTTTTTGTCAGGGGAATAACGTTACAGAAGTTTAAGCTGCCGTCTGAGGCTACGGTTTATATTGCCGAATTATTGGCTATATAGATAAGGCTTTGGACTTTTTAACAGTCACACTCGACGTCGGCAAAAGATACACCTAATTATCAGTGACAGCTTAAATTCACTATCAGCGATAAAATGTGATACACTTAAATATATATTACACCCGCTGGTATATGAAATAAGAAATAAATGCCGTAAGATAATTAATTAAAGGAATGAATTTGAAATTTTGTTGGATTCCAAGTCACTGTGGAATAGAGGGAAATGATAATGTCGATTTGTTTGCCAAAGAAGCTGCTTCTGGAGGCGTCCTATATCCTTTCATCCCTTCGACTGATTTATTTCGGAAAATTAAAAGAAACAATCGACAATATTGGATAAATATAAAGAACAACTGAAACCTAGGTGTAGGTATTAAAATACAGTCCAACCAACTATCTCGTCAAGACCATGGTGTATTATCATGTGCCGTTAACTATCCCTGAAAGGCTTATTTGAAAATTTGTTACCTTGATCTGTCGTCTTCGTATGAGACATACACGAGTTTCACAGAATTTTCAAAAACGATAGGTTTGATTTGCAGCGATCACGAGATGATTTACTCAGAGGGCATCAATCATCTATTATTTTCTTGTAAATTATTTGGCAGATGCAGAGATATATTTTTCAGGCACTTAATATCCTTGTCGGTTTTTCCTCCTTATAATATCCAGTATTTGCTTTGTTGTGGGGACCAGGCTTTGGTTGCCTTATTCAGGTTCATAATCGATTACAACATTGTGGTTCAGATGGCAGTTGTTTAGAGTTATTTATTTTCTATTTCGGTCTATATGTGACCGTCTCGGAAGAAAGGGACCTTATGCCTAAAATCGAGTTTTCGAGAAAAACGCGTTTATAGTTTGGGAACACTGTTTTACGCTTTAGGGAAGTTGGATAATGTTTTCTGCTTTTAAATTTTGTTGCATGCAGTGTTACCACGAAATACACGAGTCGATAGCGAACGCGGAGACGGTTTGTTCAGTCGTTGAGTGCGTATAGGATGTATAATGAGGGGAAGAAGAGGAGTTTTAGCATGACGCTATCGTGTAGAAGTACCTACGTCGCTTCGTCGCTTCAATTGTCGTGTAGACGGATCAAGGTATTTTTAAAGAAATGGCGAGAGCACTGCCCGTTTATTGATAGTATGAAACCTGCGAGTGACCTTTGCGACATTTGTCAGGTAAACATGAGTGCAATAAACAAGGCTCAAAATAAGAATGAAATGTTCAAATCTGAACAGCTTCAAGCTGCTATGAAGCATTTAGAAAGAGCTCGCAAACAGCGGCATTTTTATCAGCAGCAATGCCAACGAGCCAAAGAAGATTTGTCAATAATGGTCTTCTCTTTCGACTACGCCCAAACAGTCAATTACCCATCTTCGGCCCAGGCTGTGGGGAGCATTTATTTCAAATCGGCTAGGAAACTCGAGCTTTTCGGTATTTTCAACGAAGGAACCATGCAGCAACACACATACGTCATTGACGAAGCTCACCACGCTGGGAAAGGAGCGAACGCCGTCATAAGCATGTTACACAACTACTTGAATAACATGCCACGAAAGGAAGAACTTTGCTTCTTTTGTGATAATACAGTAGGACAAAATAAAAACAACGCGGTCATAGAATACTTTGCGTGGCGAGATGCAAGTGGAAAAAATAATAAGATATCTGTCAACTTCTTACTTGTTGGGCACAGGCGTTTCGCTCCCGACAGAATATTTGGTTTGATTAAAATGAAATATAGGAAAGCGGACATCGACACCTACCGCCAGTTTTTACATTGCGTGGTAGCAGCATCGCCAAGCGGCCACAGCCTAGCTGTTTCCACTTATGATCCTATTACAAAAGTGAGTTACGTAAAGTGGAACAATTGGGAGCAGTTTCTTAAGCAATATTACATTCCACTACCAGAAATTACAAGTTACCATCACTTCGCGTTCTCATCCAATGACGATTATGTGGAATATAAAAAATTTGCCGATTCACCTGTTGAGCGCGTTAAGATTTTGAAAACTGAGCCCTCTACAGATGATCGTGCGCAGCCGATAGAGATGAAACCTGAAGGGCTGTCTCTACAACGCCGTTGGTATCTCTTCAAGCAGCTACGACCACTATGCACGAATCCTGCCAATGCGGACAAATTTATCAAAGAGCCAAAAACGAAATTACCAACTAAACGAGGAAGAGGAGGTCGCGGTCGTGGTAGTGTAAGTGGCAGTCAAAGCCGAGGACGAGGGCGCGGTCATGGTGGCGAAAGTCGAGGCCGAGGAAGTACGCAAGGCGTGGTCGAGTTGGTGTTCGTGGAAGAAGGCGTGGTCAAAATGTGTAAATTTATGGAAGGTTACAATATCCAAATTTCGTATGTACACTATGTTCAGTATTTACTGCTTTCTTATTTTGTGTAAATAAAATGTCTCTTTTTTCCTATGTGTAGCATGCCATTAATACAAAATGAACGTTCTTTGGGATGGAGAGGGGTGCTGAACAATCTTCAATGCAAGAATTTTGTAACCATCACAAACACTCGTAATTTCTGCAATTTTCTTCATGATGTGGCCCAGTACGAAGGCCTGTAGAAATATTTAGAATCAATATTTTTGATCGCGGTCAACGGCATTAGAAAGAGGGAGGTTTAGGGATTCAAAAACCGTCAAAACCTGAAAATCGCTTTTTGAGGCATAAGGTCCCTTTCTTCCGAGCCGGTCACATATATTCATTTTTATTTTATTTTATTTTATTTATTTCTTTATTTTATTTTATTTTATTTATTTATTTATTTTTTTTTTTTTTTACTCATATATTTGAAATAAGAAGGTTAGTTATTTGTGTTGAAAGTGGCCAAATGGTTTAGATGCTGGGCCAAAAAAAAAAAAAAAAAAAAAAAAAAAAGATATCATTTTCAGTTACATTAATCCGAAATATATTTTTTACCGAATAATCATTTTTTATCTTTTTAATGCGTATTTATTAAATTACTATTTTTTATTTTTTAGTGCATTTTTATTAAACTTTATAAACCTTCAAGTCAGCATTTTTTTTAAAAAAACATTTTATTTAACAATTTTTAACGCTATGCTTAAACTCTTTTTTGATAAAAACCGAATAGTAAAAGTTGGCTATTACAGAAGTAAAGTTGTGACGTCAATTCTTATTTTGTGATCTCTTTTTTTTTAAAATAATTTGCGGATCCCACAAGGCAATTGCCCGTCTGTGGGTTCTCAACATAATTATATCGTTTATTCATCATATATGTACATCTTAAGTCTAATACATCATATTCGTCTTATATATAATTACTTAATTCAACTTAACTTCTATTGTTTACTATTCTATGTCTAATTTTTAAATCAATACATTTATACCTACCACACATCCTAAAACAACATTTACACATAAGCCATAAGTAATGAAGCTAGAACTGAGTACTAAACATTAGTTTTTTTTTTTTTTTTCATTACATCATTTATAACTATTTACTCTTTCAATCTATTACCCGTCTTATCCCTTTCCTACGACTAACCATTTCCCATTCTTTGCACCATACAATCAACCATATTTTTATTTTGTCTTTCCATATATATTCAAATTGCATTAGTCTCTTAATTCCTTTGGTAAGTTACCTAGTGTAAATGACTCATAACTTCCTCGTCAACATTATCAATTTTATTATTAATCCCTTTAGGTCTTATAAAACATAAATTGTCATAGTTCCTAGTCCCATATTTCCCTTGTCGGTAATCTTATTTTTTCTGTTTTATACCTTAAAAGTTTACTGTAATAAAAAAACATTTTTGGCGACATTTCTTTATTATTATTGTCCCACCCGAAGTAGAATTCGTTACAAGATTCGCACTTCTCCGAATCGGTAACAAAATTTTTAAACATCTTTTCTGTAGCCTACTAATTTTCCTTAATTCCGTTTTTTTTGCCTCCCCCCAAATTTCGAGTCCGTATCTAATCCTAGAGTCATTATTAATGAGTCAAATACACAGTCTTGTAGTTCTGTAATTCATAACTTGTTTTAATTTGTATAACGCCGGCATACTAATTTTCCTAGCAATGTTATCTATGTGAACTCTCCAAGTTAATGCCTTATCGAATGTTATTCCCAGGTATTTGAAATTATCAGCCGTTTCGAACGGCTCACAACGGCATACTTCCGCTCCATGAAGGCAATCTACTTGGTGCAACACTATTTTAGGCACGAACTTTCTAAATCTACTCGCTGTTCTTACATACATAATTTTTGATTTTTTGGCATTTATTAATAATTTTTTATCGTGTACCCATCTGCAAACCATATTCAAAAGTCTTTCTGAAGCAGCCTTTCTGCTATTTCTACGTCTTGGTGTTCAATTACTAGAGCAATGTCATCAGCATATGCGTAAAGTTTGGCGTTCCTAATACAATTGTGAATGGAGTTGATGTAAATTAAAAACAGTAACGGTGCTAATATAGTTCCTTGTCCTACTCCACATTTCGTTTTCCCCATATCACACTATATTCATTACCAATTTTCACTAAACATTCCCTTTCATGTAAATAACATCTAAACCAATTAAGATATTTCCCTGTTATATTGCTTAGGTCTTCTATCAATATTTCCCTATCCACTAAATCAAAAGCATCCAATTAATATGTGACAAAAAACGTGATACAGAGTTATCTTTGTTTTTTTTTTGTTTTTTATATTTATTTACCGCGCCACGTACAGCATTTTTGGCCAGAAGTGCGGGAAGTTGGCATTATATTTTTTTACTTAGTCCAGATTCTTTAAAAAGGGATATGATAGTTGTAGAATTGTCTTGCCGTTGAGGTTTAAGGTTAGGAGGTAGTTTGTGCTCTGGAGTAATGGACATAGGACGAGAAAATGAGTAACAGAGATAGGGACTTGCATGAGGAGTATAGTGGAGCGGAGAGTCTAAACAGAATGTGGCCATGTGAATATCTTGTGTGACCGATGCGAAGACGACTTAGAGCAGTCTAATCTTTACGAAGTAAGGGAAAATGATTCCTTGGATAGACGTTGTCTTTGATGAGGCGGAGGTGTGATGGTCTGGAGTTAATCCACTTGTCTTGTCGCAGAATCCAGGAAAGTTTTTTGATGTAAGTATTTAGCGCCTGATAGTGGAGTCGTTATATTCGGAGCAGGTCGTATCAGTGCTGCTTCTTTTGCTGCTCTGCTACCAATTGTGTTCCCTAAAATGCCTGAATGTCCCGATATCCATATATGCAACGTAATTAGAGGTCGGTTTTTTGCAAGGAACTCGTAGATGGGCGCTATTATGTGGTTGCGTTTTTTGTCTTCTATATTTTTTATGGCGAACATGGAGTCAGTTACAATGGTTATGATTGTCTGATGCGAATCTGATGCATACGCCAAAGCCGAATATACCGTACAATTCTGAAGACAATGCCAAGAAGGAGGATACTAAAAAGGGAACCTAGAGATGACTGCATTCTTGCAAAGCACATCCTGCTGAACTTTCTGAACTGAATCCATCAGTGTATAAAACTATGTTTCTTCTAAATAACAATAGCTTACAAATAATTGCAAACTTGGATCCTTTTTGATGTAGCAGTGAATAATCAAATAAAGCTGTGCTGTTTATCCGCGGAGATAAATCATTCGAGGAGTTGCAGATTGGGCGTCCGGAAAACTTGGGGTGACTGGAGGATCTATATTTAGTAGGTCACATGGATAAATCGAAAGGCAGAATGCAGAATTTAGAATCTGCTTGGTTCGAGGAAATAGGTGAAGATTGTGTTTGGATAATTCTTGTTGCAACGCTAACACAACTTCTGCCGCTGGGGCATTAGTATTATAGATGGTTTTTAAGAATAGATTTGAAGTAAGCTAGTCGCGGCGCATTGCTGGAGGCCATTCACATGCCTCGCAGAGGAGACTCGTGATAGTAGATATTCCGAAAGCACTGGTAGCGAGTTGAAGCGCTGCATATTGAATACTGTCCAGCGATGATAAAAGAGATTCGGATGCAGAAGAGAAGAGTGGGGTTCCGTAATCACATTTGGAGCGTATTGGCAGAGTTTGTGGATTTATTAACACGTTAAGGTCTGGAAAACTTACAATTTTTCAGTTAGAAACATTATATGAAAGAAGACGTATTGATCTCAATAGTGATTTTGCAGATGGTGCAGCAATAAGAATTTGTCCAATTGTTAAATTAATTAATAAGTATAATGATAAAATGACGGAATTAACACCTTAAAAAAATATAGTGTACACAGTAAACGCTATTGACGAATCATGAGAACTTGCAACATACAACAAACAGCCACCGAATAATGTCATTCTACGCGATGGAAATAATTATGACGGTCTTCTTGGTAAATCGATAGCATTTGAAGTCAATCGCTTCTTTTATACTATTAATGAGAAATTATCTAAATGGACTGCATTTCTTCATATTTTTTGATGAATTATATTCACCGATCTTCATCAGTACTCGCATGGTATCACCGCTGAATCGTATACTTTCTAATAGACGAAGAATTAGTAAAATCGGTCTACATGAATATAAGTTTTTAAAAAATATAAAAAAAGCAACATACAAGACGAACATGTGACCTCCTTTTTTTTTGGAGGTCGATAAAAAGATAAAATTATCTAATGACTCTTCCGCAATTAAATTCGAAAGAGAAAACGCAATCGAATCAGTTAAAAACCATAAACAAAAGCAAATAAACCGAAACAAGACTTTGTAAATTCAAATACCAAAGAGATCGAAACAAAAGCACGGTCAGACGATGAAGTAAAAGATATGAACTTAGAGACAGGTGAAAATTTAACCACTTCAGACTCAGTAAGTGGCGATGATCTAAGCGATACGCAGTCGATAAAACAAATATTCGAACCTATCAAAACACAGATTAAAAACAAACAACAACCTTTTATTTATGGGAGCGCTTCCAAAAGGCGACTTATTGAACTGGATCGCATTCAAAATTCGTACCTACGCCTTTGTTTGGGGGCTCTGAGGTCTACCCCCATTACAGCTATTCACGCGGAGGCCCATATTCTACCCCTATCTCTACGCAGATCCCTTCTTGGATATAGATTCCTAACAAAACGACTTCCCTTTTCCTCTCCCAATCTCTCCTACATTCCTATAGATATATACTGTATAAATGGCGCTTTTCCCCAAATAGAATCCTACTGTTGTCCTATATTTCTAGAAGGTTACTCACTTTCTCTCAAAATATCGTTCCTTTTAATAAACCTCTTTATTTTTCACTTAATCTTTTCGACGTGCTAACACCACCGAAACTTTTTTTATTACTTGCTCGACTAATATTGTTAATATTGAATTCCAAAACACAAAGCAACTCCTCTTCCCTTCACACTTGGCTTTTTTTACCGACGGATCTAAAGGCGCCCATGGAGTAGAAGCTTCCTTCTTAATTCCTTCACAAAACTATTTCGAATCCTTTAGACTTGATCCCCACTGTTCGATCTTTTATGCCGAATCCTATGCAATTCTCCGTGCTCTACTTTATATTTCCTCCACGTCCGAAATCAATAATCTTCTATTAATCTCTGACGCCAGAAGTGTTCTAGAATCGATCTGCTCCGCACACCCTACTCCATCCTTTGAATCAACCATTCTCTACATCCGCGCAATCATTGCTAGTCTATCCAGAACCAACTCCACATAGATTGATTTTCTATGGATCCCTGGACACTTCGGCATACAAGGTAATGAGGATGTTGATTTATTGGCTCACAATGCTGCACAAAGCGGCAATGTTATTAACAATTTTCCGACAGATAACATCATCTCCGTCTCCAAAGAGCTCCATTTCAGGCTTTGGGCAGACACTTATGCCTCTTCCTCCTCCGATCGCAGCTCACCCTATTCGACTATCCAACCTGCCCTCCCCCAAAAATCATGGCTCTCTTCGTTTCCCTCGCCCCGCCGATCCATAATAGTCTCTATGTGCAGATTGCGCTTTGGACATAACCTACTACCCTCCTCCCGTTATCGCTTGTCTCTATCACCTACCCCCTTTTGCCCGCTTCACCCCCGAACGACAACTTTTACTGTGATGCTAACCATGTTTTTCTCGAGTGCTCCTCCTTATACCATGAACGATATGTCTTATACACAAATCTACTTAGAATTAATATTCCACCCCCCTACAGTGCTTCCTTTTTACTAACATTTCTTCATCCTTCGGTTATTCCAATAATTGTCTCTATCTTGTCCGCAGTATCTAACCGTATTCGATTCTAACTTAAATAGATTAATTTATTATTTTGGAATGGGTTAATGCCTATATTAAGGGCGAGCCCAAAAAAAAAAAAAAAAAAAAAAAAAAAAATTTTCCACTAAGCATTCAAAATTCTATGTATTTGTCGAGCAAAGGCCATGCAAACATTCCGGAATTAGCAGTGAAATTCACCGAAGAAATATCAAAACTAATTAACATGTTACAAGACAATTATAATCTATTATATATAATAGCATACAAAAAACTTTTGATCAGTTGTATAGAACTAGCTTATTCGACCCTGGCCGAGGCCTAAACCAAAAAGAGAAAGATAGTAAACAATGGATAAATTTAAAAATACTGAACCTAATAAAAATTAGAGACTTTTATTTCAGGAGAGCCAAAGGCAATCCTACTAACCACTTTTACAGGAGAAACTACAAAAAGTATAGAAATTGGATAATACAGGAAATTAGGATAGCGAAGTACAACTTTTACACCACTAAAATAAAAGAAACAGGATATGATATAAAAAGTACATGGAAACTGGTGAACAATATTTTACATGGGGCAAAGGCTACTTCTAATGACGAGCGGTTAGTTAAAACTTTTACTAATCCAGCGGAAACTGTTGAGGAATTTCGGGAAACTTTTACGGCTGATCTCGATGTGTGTTTTTCGGTTTGTAATAGGCAGTTATCAACAGTGGAGGAAATAAGCAATCACTTGACATCCTTTTATTTACCTCTAGCCACGGAGGGATCTGTAGAAATGATATTGAGGAAATTAAACAAAAATAAAGCGCCAGGATGGGATAAAATACAAGTTAAAGACGTAACGAGTAACTCTAAGATTTTTATACCGCTCCTCGCCAAAATTATTAATTACACAATAAAAACTAGTTGTATACCACAAGGTTTAAAATTAGGTATCGTTAAACCGATATATAAACGAGGGGATTGCTCAAAAACTGTAAACTATAGGCCAATAACGTTAATTTCTGCATTTGCAAAGATTCTGGAACAGTATGTTGCGTCGCATTTGCGACAATTTATCGAAGGAAATTATCTTATTGCGGATAATCAGTTTGGTTTTCGGCAGGGGAAATCTACTACAATGTTACTGCAATCGTTTGTAAATCAAGTTAACTGTGGTATGGCTGAAGGTAGTATATTTCTAGTAGCTTTTTTAGACTTAAACAAAGCCTTTGATTCGGTGAATCATGACTTACTTATGCGGGATTTAGGAAACATAGGGATATTAGGTAAACAAAAAGAATGGTTTCACAATTACATGACAAATCGGAAGATTATAGTGAAAATCAAAAATATACAAAGCGCAGAAGCAGTCGTTACTACGGGTTTAGGGCAGGGAACAGTCTTAGCGCCATTACTATTTCTTATCTACACGAACTCGGTTTTTGCTGCCGTAAAAAATTCTACTATATTTGCTTATGCAGATGACTTCGCCATTGTGACAAAGCACAAAAATATACATGTTGCTGAAAAATTACTGCAGGAAGATTTGGATAATGTAACCAGGTGGGCCCATGATAGAGGTATAGTTATCAATAAATCAAAAACACAAATAATGTACATAAGGACCCCCAGTCGTCATAGAAAAATTATACCGAAAATAATATTACGCTGTCCAGGTTGGTTACACGGGAATGCTAATCATTGCGATAATTGCTCCGATTGTGTGCTACTTGAAGTTGTTAAGAGCTACAAATATCTGGGGTTAGTGATTGACAACGCATTAACATGGAAAATGCACATAAATAACCTCACTCTAAAAATAAGGCAATCCATACCAGCGTTATATAGATTAAAATTTCTGATGCCCCACGATGTAGTAAGGATGTATTATAAGGCTTTAATAGCATCGAGAGTACATTATGCTGTTCAAGTATGGGGTGAGGCAAAAAAATCGGAAATGAGCAAAATCAGCAATTTAATAAGGAGATGTCTGAAAATAATAACTCCCTCTAGAAATCTGGGAAACAAGAATATTTCTGAACCTGTATGGTGGATAGAAAATAAGGAACTACCTCCAAAAGCGATGTATTGTTATCACAAGCTGCTAAAAAGTAAGTTGCAAGACGTGCAACTGCCATTAATAGATAAGAAGCGAAATACCAGAGTACCTAAAGAATTTTCCTTTCAATTCAGACGGGGGGTAAATCATAAAATAGATAATGTCGAAGAAAATGTATTGATGAATTTATTATTAAAGGTACCGAAGGAAATCTGGATAGAACAGCATTTAGCAGTTTGGAAAGAAAAAATAAAAATTTGGTTAATTGCTTGGTTGCAGAGATAGGAGTAATAATTTGCAGGTTTCTTGGTCTCCCCCCAAATACAATATAAAAGGGTATGCGGGCTTGAGTGCATGTGGCATAATAGAGCATAATTACCTATTTGATATTTGTATAGAGTATTTATTGTAGTTAACTATGTTGCGTTGGACGTATATTATTCGGTTTTTAACATTAATAGCGCTACATTATGATTATTTCATCTGTGTTGTATTTGTTCTGCCGATTGTACTGTCTGGTTGTTTGTATGGGTTGGAATATGTTTGCGGTGATACTGTGTAATAATATTATTAGTTATAAATTTCCAGATCGGAAGTGTATACGTTTTGTTAAGAGGATAAGATATTTGCTTCATTTAAGAAGATTGTTGTTTTATTTTATTAGTAATTGCTTAGTTTATAGTCGGACGTTGATATTATATTGTACGTTATATTTATACAATAAACGATAATTAGTGTTTGGGCACCCACAATATAGGCATTAGCCTCGTGGGACCCTTTACAGTTATTTCAAAAAAAAAAAAAAATATTGAAGAAAAACCGTTTAATAAAAATAAGATTCATCAAAATTATTAAATATCCAAAAACAGAAAATACTACAGAATAACAACCTCAGTTTTAAAAAATTAAAACATTTCTATCATAGACTGGAATTGTAATGGTATCATCACTAAACTAGAAGATTTTAAAATTACAGTAGCAACATATAACCCAACTTACAATGCATTCAGGAAATACATCTTCACCCAAACCAGAGACTGAATTTCAAAATTACAATATCATATACAAAAGCCTAAACGACCAATCAAAAGCACTTGGCGGAATTATTATAGCAATCAAAAATAGCACAAGTTATACAGAAGTAAATCTCAACGTCGACCACCTACAAATCCTAGCGATAGTTTAAACAATGTGACCGTGCTATAACAATACGCACAATATATATACCTCAATCTACCAAAATTGAAGAAAGTGACTGTTGTAAATAAAATAATAAAAAAATATATATAGCCTTATAAGTAAAGTTCAAATTAAAAAAAATAAAACCAAAATAATTATACTCGAATAGTTTTCACACGATGTATTCGAAAGTAGTCAATCTCAAAAATAATTTGTAAAGACCCTCGATGCGCACCGGGTCACAAAACAAAATACCGATACGGAGAAACAAAAAAAAATATCTAACGAAACGAAAAACAAATATTACCAATACCAATTTAACCAAACGTTAACACAATTTAATATACAAAGAAGAAAACGGAAATCTCGGATCACGTGTACACATATCTACGCGACCAAAACACGCACAAAGCCCGTCGCTAGAATCGCACACGCGCAACATTCGCAACTACCTGTAGTAGACTGACCGACCCAAACAAAAAGATTTCCATGCCGTCTAAACAAAGACCGACACCATCCTTAGAAAATAGTTTGTTTGCGCTAGTGCATGAACGAATTTAATACATAAAATAATACGGAACATATTTACATATAAAAATAAGGATCCAAAAAAAAGAAAAAGTTTTATCGACAACATTCTTGGCACATTCTGACTGAAAATGCCGTCGTTTGAATTTAAGGAGTAGATCTTACTAATCTGGTTAACAGCGATAATGGTCGGATTGGCTAAGTGGAGACATAGAAAAAGCAAAAGAAAGGGTAACAGCTAGGGATCTGAATAATAAGGGAAAGGTCGAATCAAAACTTAACGACTAATTTGTGATATTAATACATGATTATAAACTAGACGGGTAAAGTCAATTCGCACAATAATGAAACAGACAACATAAATAGGCATACATTTTTAACAGGTCAAAAATTATATACACAAAGAAAAATCTGACAACAGCCTGCTGCGGTTATGTGATGAAGTCTGCATACCACTGTGGAAACCGTCGAGGTCGTTCACTTCTTCGGTTGGCAGGTTCTTCGTCTGCGACTGTTGGGATGCGGTTATGTAATGAAGTCTCCATATCGTTGTGGAAATCTTCGAACTCATTTACGTCTTCGGATGTTAGCCTCTTTGATTAGTTCTTTGTCCTCCACGTTTGATTGTCGTTGTTTGCCGACGACGATGTTAGCAGTAATGCCGAAGCTATTGATGTGCGTTTGTTCCGACAACGACTGATAGGTCGAATCCTGATCACTGGCCACCAAATTATCAACCGCTAACGGCTTCTTTTTCTCTTTCTTCAATTCCAAATCCGATTCTGTTTTAACTGCATCGATTGAACCGTTGCTGACTTCGTTTCGTTTAAAATTGGATTCCGACTTTTTGTTGTAAAACATTGACTATGGTAGGGTCGTCGACGATCGCGGAATTTAACTTGCCATTTAGTAAATTCGGCTCCATTTCTAGTCCGCTAGGCAATTCAGGTTTGATAGACGACGTATCAGAATTAACTAATGTTCGCGACTACAGGTGGTTATAATTTCATTCGGTAATTGGATCTTCAGCGTTAATTCGCGACCAGTCGTGTTTGTACGGTGTCTTAGCGTCAAAATCGCTCACGAGCGATTCTTGCGGTTCTTCGATAGAATCCAGTTTATGAAAAGCCGAAGTGTGATGTCGTGTGTGCTCATCGCGGTACCGTTCACTGTTGACTTCTTTTTGATTATCGCTACCTCCTTTATATATCAGATTCTAAGGATGTGTCCATTGTCGATTACGAGTTTTCAGAGTCGATTTTCGCAACTTCCAACTTACTGGTTTTTGACGACGCCTTATGATCCACTTCTTTCGCGTCTTAACTGACATTTTCCGCGACCTCGTCCATCTTCTCGTTGAATTTAGCTTCCTCGGCGAGCGCGTTATTATTCTCGATCAGATTTATTACTCAATTTTTGCCGCAATCGTTGAAGCCGTGAAAACTATCGATCTCGTTGACGGCAACTGCAGTTCAGTGCTCGTTTGCGGTCGTTAATATTTGATCGGCTAAATGTGAGACCGACTCACCAATGCTCAAATCATTCTTGACAACTGGTTCGAACAAGGGCTGATCTGGGCCAACGGAATTAATCATGACGGATTGCTGTAGTTCCTCGCCTCGTTGGTCGCGTCGCTGCTGTTTTTCTGACTGGTATGCGACCTCAAACGCCGTTGATATTCTTATTTGCATCGAAGATGTCCTACTATCATCCGGGGTCAGATACTCTTAGCCAGCATAATCTTGTCGACACGGTCGGTCCACTTCCCTCATCTCCGGCGGAGTGATCGCCGTTAACTGTGGCAACATTCAACTAACAGATTTTCGGTTAGGTATAATTTTTATAGCATGTTTAACGGTTACGAGTTCTAAGTTTACGTCACCACGGCCGAAAACTGGCAGACTTTGAGACGATCCAAAACCTGATACGCGGACGTCAGATCTTGAATAGGCGACATTAGCTCTTCGAGCGGTTGCTTCCGTGATGGCCGAGTGTGTACATCCCGTATCGACTAACGCTTGAACGGTAATAAAATTGATACGTACATCAATTTTATGAACGGACAGGCCCCTCTGGACAATGATGGATGCCTAGTTACTTGTTGATTGTTCCGCTGGTTTAATCGCGAATTATTGTTCGGACAATCTCTGCGGTGATGCCCCTTTTGTCCACATCCAAAACATGTTATCTTCGAATTAGCTGTAACTGCTTCTCTTCCATCTAGAAAACTGGTGACGGATGACCCCGTTTAGTTCATGATTGAAGGTCTGCCACTCGATTTTGGGCAGATGGTCACTCGTTCCCGATATCTAATGACGTCCGGTAAGTCATTTAATGATTTCGGTCCGCTCAGTGCTACATATTCGGACAAATCAACGGGAACTAATCCGATAATCATTTCTTCTAATGTATCTTGTTCCGGCAGTTCGCAATCGGTACACATTCGAAATTTCGACATTACGTAAGCGCTTACCGATTCATCAACTGACCGCACACGTTTCCGCATTTTATCCAGTTTCGTTATAATCGAGACTAGAATACTGAAAGTTTGAATCATTTTGTCGACAAAGTTCCCCCAAGTATCTAACTCCCTTTGTAGACTAAAATACCAATCGGACGCGGCTCCTTCTAACTTGTCTCTCGCGAAATCCAATTTCTCTGACTCGGTCAGCAACCAAGCCAAAAATGACAGCGATCCAACGAGTGCAATAGAAGTCAATCATAACGGCGCAAGTAACTGCAAGCCAACCTGTTAGCTAAACGAAATGTTCAACAACAACTTGAATCTTTTAAAAAGAAGGAACCAACCCTCGGTGATATTTTTAAATATTTACAGAAGCTGGAGGAACAAATTTCTAGGCTAGAAAATACATCAAACCATCCTCAGAAAACTAAGTCAAAGAACAGTAAAAATGACTGAGTCATCACTTCGTATAATTACTTGGAATGCTGATGGTCTCGTGAGGAGAAAACGCGAGTTCGAACACCTACTAAATTACAAAAACATAGACCTAGCCTTGATTTCGGAAGCACATCTCAAGTTAGGCACCAATCTGAAAATTAACAACTACACAGTATACCGCACACCTCCCCCTGATGGAGGAGGATGGCGTGGCACAGCAGTAATTGTTAAAAATGATATTAAATATTTTCAAAACATAGAAATACAAAAGAACAATATGCAGATAACCGTCATTACTGTTCAATATAATAACAGCGAAATTAATTTAGCCGCAGCGTACTATGCGCCAAGTAAAAGAGGACTTAAAATAACCAAAGAAGACTGCCTAACGGTGTTTACACAGTCAGGCAACGAATTTTCGTTATAGGTGTGGCGATTTCAATGCCAAACATGTGGTATGGGGATCCCGCATAAATAATACAAGAGGAAAAACTCTACTTGAAGCATGTAATATCTCAGGTTGCAAATATCTGTCCGCAGGAGAACCAACCTATATTAGCCAACTGATCGCAACAAGACACCAGACTTATTAGATTTCTTTATATTAAAAGGAATCTCATGCAACTATGTGGAAGTAAAGAGCTACAATAATTTAACTTCGGACCATATTCCTATATTTCGTACCCTTAGTAATACGGTTATACGAAAACAAAAATGTCTAAACCTTACAAATAAATATACAGACTGGGACAGATTCAGAAATGAACTTGATCACAGAATTGATTTAAGAATGAAACTAAAAACAACACAAGAGTTGAACCTACAAAGTCAGTACTTCATAGAAACAATTCGAGAAGCTGCAAGGAACGCAACACCAGTCCCTATAAACATCAAAATAACTCGTGAAAACTGTTTTTTTTTGTTTTTTTTTTGGGCTCGTCAACCAAGGACCTTTACCCAAAAACAAAAGGTAAGGAAAGAAGTCGGTTATATTTTGATCCGATCAGAAATTTTAACTAAAAAGGAACAAATAGCAGGAATAATTAGTGGGGAAGGAAAGGACAGGATATAGGAAGCACAATAAGGGGTAGGAAGTCCAAGCTTAAGTGTTACCCTCTCGAAGTCAGGCAACTGGTTAAAGAGAGAAGAAATACAAAACGTATCTGGCATAATACCCGAAGACCAGAAGATAAAAATACGTTCAATCGAATAAGCAATAAATTGAATAGATTGATCTCTGAAATAAAACAAAAGAGTATTGCCAACTACTTGGAAGAATTAAGTCCAACCGAGGACAAAAACTATTCCCTATGGAAAGCCACTCGACGCTTCAAACGACCAGTAGTGAGAATACCACCCATAAAAGACGAAACTGGAAATTAGTTACGACGTGATGAGGAAAAAGCTAATTTATTTGCTAGACATTTGTCACAAATATTCCAGCCACACAACATTCAATCAAAAATTGAGCCAAGTACTATAGAAATAGATAAACAAATAATTAAACCTATTACTCCACTTGAAGTAGCAATAGATAACATTAATGCAAAAAAATCGCCAGGAGTAGATGAAATAGCACATCTAGTGTGTATTAAAAGAATTATCGAAAAATGGAATAGTACTACTAACGTAGACATATTTAACGCCTGTTTACGCTTGGAACATGTACCTGAAAGTTTTAAAATAGCTCAGATTGTTATGCCCCAAAAACAAGGAAAACCAGCAGAAGTTGTCTCCTCCTACCGGCCGATATCGTTATTACCAGCAATATCTAAACTATTTGAAAAGTTGTTACTTAGGCGACTTAAACCACTATAATACTTCTACCAGACTATCAATTTGATTTTCGCAGTCAACATTCTACTGTTGACCAGATACATCGAGTAACCTCAATAATAGAAAGAGCGTTCGAAGAAAAAAAATTTTGCTCGCAGTCTTTCTGAATATTGAACAAGCATTTGACCGAGTGTGGCATCAAGGACTTCTACACAAGTTAAGCACCAGACTGCCTATTAATTGGTGTCGTCTACTGAAATCATACCTCTCAGACAGACAATTCCGTGTAGCTTATGAAGATGCGAGATCATCCTTCCATCCAATACAGGCAGGCGTACCACAGGGTAGCGTCCTTGGGACTATTCTGTATCTTCTGTATACAATAGACATACCAACAACATCAAATACTGCGATTGCAATGTTCGCTGACGACACAGCAATACTGTCAGTAAGCGGCTCACAAACTGAAGCAACTAAAAACCTTCAGTATGCTTTAGACCGTGTATCAAACTAGACGGAAAATTGGAAAATCGAACTCAATGAGCAAAAATCTATCCACGCCACTTTCGCCCTTCGTAAACGAGATCCGCGTCATGTAGTGTTCATAAATAGACAACAAGTGCCGATTTCCGATTCAGCAAAATACTTGGGTGTGCATCTAGATGCGAAACTGACTTGGAAAACTCACGTTGTGTCAAAAGCTCAGCAGATTCAAGAAAAAACACGTGAAATGTATTGGCTTGTCGTGCGACATTCCAAAATGAAGCTTGAAAACAAACGGCTCATTTATGAAACCATCGTAAGACCGATTTGTACTTCTTATCGGGTACAGATATGGGGATGTACCAAAACATCAAATAGAAATATTATTCAAGTAGCCCAAAATAAATTCTTCCGTACGATAACCAATGCTCGATGGTTCCAACGGAACGAATCTCTACATACCGATTTAAGGATCAAATGGATGGACGAAGTCATTAAAGACTTTGCCCATCGTCACGAAGAAAGACTCCATACCCATCCGAACCCGGAAGCACTGGACCCTTTGCTTACTGCAGAAGATGCAAGACGGCTTAAACGTTTTAAACGGAGCGATCTAGTCGTGTTGTAAATTTTTATCGTTTTATTGTATGTATGTGTATATAGATAGCAAAGAATAGTTATAGTGAACTATATTCCTTTGCAACATGTTAATTTACTTTTAGTTATAAATGTTACTTATTTAGAAATAGTTCTAAGATTGTAATAACCATACAGTTCCCCCTTGAAGGGGCTGTTTTACAAAAAAAAAAAAAAAAAAGACTGATCTGGGGGAACTAGAAAATAGAAAACTATTATCGACAAATCAATGTGGCTTTTGACCATCACACTCAACAGCGGACAATTTTATCCGCCTACAAACAATTATTCGGAACAACTTCACAAAACATAATCACATCCTACTAGTCTTTTTAGCATTCCGTACACATATAATGTACAGGGAATCCTAATGAGATGGTTCACAAACGACAAAAATATCAAATAAAAATCAATAATTCACGAACGGCTTGACTTATAAACTTCAAAGGGCCCACAGCCGGGTAAAATAGGCGAATCGGTCCCCGAAGCATATCGAAAAAGTGATGGTGCCATCATTTTGTATATGAAAAAGTATACCTCTGTGTAAATTTTCAGCCCCCTAAACGCATGACTTCACCTGCTTCGATATCGTCCATAGAATCATCACTTTGATTAGATTTTTTAATTACGCTATTCATTGCGGGTCTTACATGAATATCATCAAACAATTTCTCAATCTAGACAGCGTGTCAAGCCAAGTTCAAGCCGAGGAAAAGGAACTGACGACGACGCAGCAGCCGTGTGTTATATTACACGAACCATTTGGCGTTAACCCCTTAATAACTTAATATTTAATTAAACATAAACACATGAAATTTTGTTTATTTATGAAAACCCCCCTTAGATTAACTAGAATCCCAAATTTCATAAATACAACTCAAACGGTTATTGAGATATTAACGTGTCTAAAAATCGTCATTTTTATCACTGACTGACATCATATAGATCAAAAACCTAACCCGCTTCCAGGTAATCTAGAAAGTTGAAATTTGGTGTCCAGCTGGGTAATTGTGTGTCTACAAAGGGGGAAAAAACAACTCAGAAAAACAGTGAAATTTTCATACTTTTTTACTTCATTTCGTTCGTTTATTACTTAATTTAATTTAATTTATTGCCAGTTATAAAATTTAAGAAAGGCCGGGAATTGGCAAGTTTCGCTGCTTTGGAAAAATAACTGGCGAGCGCTGATTTTTTAACCGTCAACATGTCATTGTTGTTTAACTTGGTTCATTTCGTAAGTCGCCTTGAAAAAACACGGTTTTGCGTCATTTCGTATCTTTGTCACGATCTTTTTTTTAACAGTTTATTTCGTAATTCACCCCTTTTAATCGTATTTGAATTTAAATGAATAATAATAATAATTTCTTTACAAAAATTAATGATATCCTATCAAAAACATTAATTTTAAAAGTAGGAACCAAGTGTTCAATATTAAGAAATCAACTTCGCCGACAAAAGAATTAAGATCTAAATGGGTGCCAAGTTCTGTAGATGATCCTGAAATTTATTTATATAAGAACATGCAACATTCTAGAATAAATTTAAAAAAAACGGCTTCTTGTTCTTTTCATAGATAACACAATGTTTGCTATTTCGAAATCACCGGTAAAGTTCCGTAACTGGAAAATACGTGAAAGTTACGAAAATTCAACGATAAAATGACGAAATACGATTTAAATTTACGGGGCATAGCGTGATTTTAAGCCGAAAACGAAAAAAGGCGATGATTGCAAAGCAATAACTGGCCACTAGATCAGCAGATGACCCTGTACTTGACACATAGATCGGCAAAACTCTCCTCCCTGCTTAATACTAGTCGTATCACGAACAGAAATCAGCTCGCTACCGCGAACATAAGTAGGCACTTACATCGCCAGTCTTGCCTGCAAAGATACTAGTACAACTTCTACCTCGGTATCCATTGAACACCCGATCGTTGTATGAGATTTTCAGCAGAATCGGCATTGGCCGACTGAAACTTAAAAAATCGATATATAATCGATTGAAATTAAACGAGAATTATCAAAATATAATTTAAACCGAATATCGCCGGAAACACCGAATCTGCATCAATATACAACAGTGACTGCACACTTTGAATAGAGTGAATATGTATTTTTATTCTATAGCAAAAAAAATTATTTAAATTTTTCAACAATTGATTTTAAATTTGGTGAACACTGGCAACTCTTAAAATGAAAAATTCAATTTGTACTTTGGTATTTGTTTGCGATTGCCGCGATCTGTACATTGCTAATTGTAAGTAATATTATAATTTAAATATTTAATTGTGATGCTCCATAGAAGCTAGACGAACAAAAAAAATTGGAGTTAATATAATTGTGTTTGAAGATTTGCTTCTCTAAACGCACGAGGTTGTTTTGTTTTTTGTTTGTATCTAATATAACTTGGCGCGCCAGTAAATTAATTAATACTATTACGAAATGTGGTGTGATTGCGGAGATATTTATTTACACATAAATTATTGATATAGTATTGATTGACTAATACAAAGAAAATAGGGTAGCCAGCGCGTTAGAAACATCTCGGCATTAATAATAATAATAAAAACAGTTTATATTTTATAAATGAAAGTTACATATGTACAATACAAGCAGTTGTTCCCCGTAAGAACTTTGTAAATGTAAATATATCCGCCTTCCTCACTCAATGCGGGTGTCCGGAATTCTCTACTTCAAATTAGGTATATTAGATATTGACCAAATAACATTACCCTTCGTGTTTTAATGAGTTACATATTTAACCTTTGTTTCAGAAAATCGATAGAAAATCTCCAAGCGGAGCCAATCCAATTCATCATTAGGAATGCGGAAAATATTTAAAATCACTTAATAATTCAAAAATTTCTAATGTTCGAATAATAATGAATTAATAAGAAACGTGACTTTTATTATTTTAACCGTTCAGCTGCTACATTAAAAAAATTAGGGATTTCAAATCCTCACCAGACACTTTCGGAAATGGGTGGAAAACGAAAATCAAGAACATACTAGATTGTGCCGCCATCCAAGAATACCTGATAACACCTAAGAATTTCCACTATAGGCTATATATTCGATTGCTACGTATAGCTCGACTCCAGGATAGCCATCGTGGTGGTATTTCGGAACATTTTTATGTTGTAATTGGTAATTTCGATTGGTTAATGAATTGAGTAACATAAAAAGGCTTATATATATATATATATATATATATATTGGTTTAAATTAATTCTGAACATCTTAGACTTGTTTTAATTTTTTTTTCTTCCGCTATTATCTTCGACCGTGCCAAATATCCACGTAAAAATAATTAAATGGAGAAAAAGTCAGTTAAATCCTAATCTGATAATACACTACTGTTAATATAATTAAAATCTGTAGCAAAAATAATGCACAGAGAAGGGAAAAACAAGTCATAAAAAACAGAAAATGAGTAGGAAGTCAATCTCTCGCCAAATAAAAATACAGAACTGAATATTCCGAGGCGAAAAAGGAACATTTTAAATTAACGCTTTTCAACTATTTCGGATGATCTTCATTTTAAAATAATTTCGTCGCATATCAATCTACAAATGCTAGCTATCCACGAGTTGCAATCTGCATGTCATACTTTCGATACGGAATAAACATCAAAGAAGAAACTCTATTTTTTTACACAATAAGTAAACTTTCTTTCCACTTTATCTTATGTAGTGATTTATCAAATTTGAAAAAGCGCATATGTCTAAAAAAAAAAATAGAAGTCAAAAACAGAGGTAAACGAAATAAAAAATAATTTGTAAGAATTTAAAATTTGAAATTGTAGGCCTAAAAATGTTGAAGTAGTAATAACTATCTTAGTAAGGCAAAAATATGTTAACAAGCTGCATGACGGTATTTGTTAAAAATTAACACCGGAAATGCTTCAGTGACAGACATTATTTTTTGAACGTTGTTACGAATTCTCAATTTTACGAATTCTCAATGTTACGGAATTCACTTTTCATTTCTTCGTAATTGTTCTAATTTTAAATTTAGATAGGGGGAAGATTTGCTAGCAGATATAGCGGTAGGGCGAACGAATGAAAGAGAAAAAAAAGTATGAAATAAATAAATAAATGAACAAATGACTTTAAAAAAATGTGTCGCGGATAGCTTAATGAAATTTGAACAATAACAATTAGACTTGAATAAATAACAGAGGACGAAATAACGCGATCTGTACATGAGTCCGGTCGACGTACCTATCACCGAGACAACACGACTCGCACATAAACAAAAGCCGTCCGTCGATGAAGATAACGAAGCCGAAGCCTTATCAGTTTAGATCTACCTGAGCCAGCCTCTCGATATCGACAGAATTCTCTATTCCGGCACGTGTCGCAGTTTGCGCGCACACGCAATGTCACCAGCCTGTACACAGCAACACCGACCAGAGATTATCGCCGATGAATGATCGCGAATCCAAATTAATACAAATAACAGAACAACTTATTATGTAATAGATCACCGTCGATGAAAGATCGCGCCACCAACCCTGATTCGCATCACTGCCCTCCCCCAAATTCCATCCAAAACGCAGGTTATTTATTTACGGGTAGCGCGAGTATCCATGCGTCTCCACTCGAGCTCCAGAATTATGATATGAAGGCGCCTGTTAGCTCACGCTATGGCCACGACTGCTTCGCAGCGCCCACAGTGCTAACTGCCAGAAAAGAAAACGACTAGGAAGTAGGAATTCCTTATAACGGTCAGTTCAGGAACAACACAGAAATGACTTAGTAAATATATGATATCTCCGTTCTCTGCGGTTTAACAATCTTTGTCGATCGGCGCGAACATCATGGCAGTTTTTTTTTATTTTTTTTTTTCTTCATAAGTCCTACATTCAAATCACACGCACACAAAACAAAATCACACACAACTAAACTTAAAGACAACGGCGACGTCTTCGACACCGAAAGAAAACAAAAACAGAAAGGTACGCCGGCCGTCTACAGAGGTAGCGTCCGTTGTTCTATAAATGAATAGTTTTACAGGATAAAGCAAATTTATTGACTAGGAAATGAAAATATTAAGGTGGCAAAGAATGTGTGGTCCCGATATGATGTCTGAAAGACGTGGAATAGGAAATATGCATAGGAATATAGGCAAATGATAAGAAAGGAATAGCTGCAAGAGGAGCTTAGCACGTTAGAGATAATCAATTAGTATAGGAAGAGGGGCACATGGCCGAGAAGGAAGTGCAGGGATCTGCATAGTAAGTGAAGTGGAGGTAGGCGCGTGGCGAGTCCAGCACGAAGGAGTCGAGGGGCCACAGCGCACTATACCCCGAAGAGCGTAGAGATATGGAGCGTGATGCCAGCCCGAAGAGGCAGAATGAAACGTAACATCAGCCCGAGAGAGATGGTGCAATGACCAGAAAGGATAGAAGAGATTGTACTAAGATTATCGTAACGTGGGTAATCACTCATGCAACAGCACAGTATAAGCTATAGGAAAAGAATTTAGAAATGTTTAGGAATATGAGAGTATTTGAGATAACATCACATCGGAATTAATAGCCAAATATATCCATAAAATTAGTGTGTGAATGAATAACCATATATGAGCAAAATAAGCATAGGAATAAATAAATCCGCGGCACCTAGGCTGATAAAC
Source organism: Icerya purchasi (assembly GCA_039619475.1). Classification (NCBI taxonomy): domain Eukaryota; kingdom Metazoa; phylum Arthropoda; class Insecta; order Hemiptera; family Monophlebidae; genus Icerya; species Icerya purchasi. The sequence goes on from CM077115.1 coordinate 98,049,875, forward strand.
AAAACAACAAAACACGACATAATAGATAAACAAATAAAGTAGGGTCATAGCCCTCAAGAAAGTCACATAAACACCGAACATACATGCTAGGATGACTAGCTACTAACTAGATCAATATAAAAAACTAGTAATAAGAAATGGATGTAAATTAAACGCAGGTTTTGATTGATTTCCTCCGGTATTTCCACAACCGGGATGCCTTACAGAGGCAATGTTCTCCTACACCTACCGCTTTAATATGGAAGTTACTTTTCCGTCGATCTTTGTTTTTGGAGACACCTACCGAGCGAAGTATTTTATAATAATACAGCTTACGCTTATTAATGCCTTTGCCGTGGTTAAGCGTCCTTAGATGCTCGGTGATTCCGGCAAAGGATAACCGAACGTATTCCTGAACAGGATTAGGCGCTGGGTTCTTTTCATATTCGGCCATCTGGTGCAATTGGCCAGACGATTTTTGTTCGTGGTGCGCCTCCGGACTCGATTCTTCACCGACGACCGGCAATTCGTACGGGTACTTCTTTATCATAGTCTCATCAGTAGAACCTTCAAGATTGTCGGATGACGACAGGGATTCCACTTTGTCTATCGAGGGATCTTCGTAGTTCGAACCGATATCCGATACTTCGACTAATTGACAGTACGTTCCGTCGACCAGATTCCTACTCTCAGTCTCCTCTTCTTCAATCCTGTCAGCGAAGGCCTTTATTGAGTCCCTATACTCTCGGCTAGAGTGCTCGATTTTATTATTTAAATTTCCGATGTTGTTGTTTATCTTTTTATTTAAGTCAGCGGCGATTCCTCCGATAACGTTATTTAGATTCTCCAAGTTTTTATCAATTTTACTGTTTAGATTTTCTATATTAGTATCGATTTTATTATTTAAATTATCTATTTTTTTATTTATTTCATTCCTTCAATTTTCGGAGTTCTTATTTGAATCTGCGGTCGATTCTTTAATTAAATTAGCTAACATAGTGTACTCTTCCATTGAGATATTAAAGCCAGTCAGCATTGCCGGCTCGCCCTCTTCACCGGAGTCATCTAGCACAGCTGGAATATCCCGATACGGGCCTCTTTTGGAGACGACGCATCTAAGCATCTCTTCGGGCATAAAACTATATTCCTTTATCTATCTTATTTATTTCTATATATTTTATTTTTATATATTTTTTTTTTTTTTAAATTTACGAGACGCTATATAATATATATATATATATATATCTTCCGAGATGTACAACTATATTTTATTATTATTATTATTATTATTATTATTATTATTATTATTATTTATTTATTTATTTTTCGTATGACCAGTAGAGCGATTATTTAATGCAAATTCGTGCGACGAGGAATGATTTAGAAATAATATCGTAACAAATTACTGAGATTTAAAAGTACGTGGCCCGAAATATAGTAAGCAATCATTAAAATTTAAAATTACCTGGCCGTCTATTATAACTGATTGTAGAGAATATTCTTATGAAATCAAAAATATTATTATTATTATGTGCACCGGATCGCTATAGAAATATGCGCGGCATTTTCTAAAAATTACGACATAGCCGATTATTGAGATTTACCATTCGAATAATAACAAAACTCAATATTATGTATATGTATAGAAATAATATGAAAGTAAAGCGAAGGTAAAAACTTATCCGTCTCCTGCTTGGCCGTTGGCTCCGGGATCCTTGCCCCGCGACGAATCGATGACGTCGAGGTCCCTGTTCGCAGCGCTAATGTTACGAATTCTCAATTTTACGAATTCTCAATGTTACGGAATTCACTTTTCATTTCTTCGTAATTGTTCTAATTTTAAATTTAGATAGGGGGAAGATTTGCTAGCAGATATAGCGGTAGGGCGAACGAATGAAAGAGAAAAAAAAGTATGAAATAAATAAATAAATGAACAAATGACTTTAAAAAAGTGTGCCGCGGATAGCTTAATGAAATTTGAACAATAGCAATTAGACTTGAATAAATAACAGAGGACGAAATAACGCGATCTGTACATGAGTCCGGTCGACGTACCTATCACCGAGACAACACGACTCGCACATAAACAAAAGCCGTCCGTCGATGAAGATAACGAAGCCGAAGCCTTATCAGTTTAGATCTACCTGAGCCAGCCTCTCGATATCGACAGAATTCTCTATTCCGGCACGTGTCGCAGTTTGCGCGCACACGCAATGTCACCAGCCTGTACACAGCAACACCGACCAGAGATTATCGCCGATGAATGATCGCGAATCCAAATTAATACAAATAACAGAACAACTTATTATGTGATAGATCACCGTCGATGAAAGATCGCGCCACCAACCCTGATTCGCATCAACGTTTGTACTTGTTTCTGAGTGGCCTGCATTAAATGTTTCAAGGGCTCAGGTAATCTGCCACTACTTAATCCCGTCATCATTTATTCATTTACCTCTAAATCATGATTCAAAATGAAAAATTATGTTGAAAGAATTTTGGAAAATTTTAGAAATATTGAACATAACTTAGTAATCGTTTAAGTACTTTTTGTTTTATTTATTCTTCGCGAAAGCTTTAGCTGCATTCCCTGTCGTTTAGTAAGACTATTTTCTTTCACCTATCATGCTTTATTGATTCGACTTAAATTGGAAAATAAAAATAAATTAAACAGATTACACAAAGCTGAATGATGAAAAAATGTTAATTTATTAAAGTCAAATTAATTAAAATAAGACGCCTGTGGTCAGAAATTATTAGAAAGCTGACGAGTCAATTAAATTTTAATATAGTTAGTTTTTGATATGTCATGCGACTAATTATAGGAATCTTATTTGTCTGAAAAGAGAAGAAATGTGAAACGCAGAACTTCTTGGAATAAGAAGCAAAAATACACATGTTTAATGCTATGACCAAACCTTTTTTTTCTATTTCTGTGTGTGTGTGTGTGAAAGAACAGTGCCGAAAAGGAGTTTTGCGAAAATTGAATATGGTAGGGAATAATCAACATGCAAGCTAGTAATGGCAACAATAATGAAAGGGTGAGATGAAGGAAACTAAAAGTATCTAGGATTGAAAACGGGAGTTTGTTAAACACATGAAAGTAGGAAGAAAATGAGAATTCTCGTGCAATCGACGGGTGGAGGAAGGGCTACTGAGCACCATTCTACCAAACCGTCCTATATTCGGCCATTTTTATCTTTGCACTATTGCCCGCCCATCCCGTAGTATTTCAAATACCTCCAACCACCCCCTACAATCCACCACAGCTCCCCTCAGCCACCTCATGCACCTCTCAGCCAGCTCAACAACAGCACTCAGGGCCCAGATTCTTGCGAAAACCATATCATTAGCCAGGTATCACATGTTCCTGCTTCTGACGGTGCACCCTTTGTGATCATTTAGTGTCACCCCACTCCACCCAGGACCTAATAAGCTTGAAAATCTTATCAGCATGAAGTTGCACATGTTTATCACACATTCCCTATAGATAGCACACCTGTCAACATCCTCTGTTTATTTTCTGTTGAAGAGGTTCTGGCCCAGCTTTTAACTCGTCCAGCCATTCCCTCCACTGCGCCGTCCGACGGCGACCGACATCGTTCCAGAGTCACCAGCACCCCTTTTGGGGTCTACTAGCTCGGGTTGCCTGATAGTCCGACCCACCAACTACCTTAATTACCTATTGTTGCATGGCCGTCATATGTTAATTTTCCAAATCTGTTCCGTCATTCTACGTCTATGGATACATATCCTAGGTGTCCACTCGATTTTCATTTTCATTTTTTTTTTCTCTCTTTTTTCCTCGCTGACCGCGATTGTTTCACCATTCCGCTCCACTTTCTGAATGACCGGGGGGAGAGCTATATAGCGATCTCCGTGCTATCCATATTTTTATTTCATCTATTATCATTTATCGCTTAAAATTTTCTTGTGACTCGCCGTGGCATATCTTTCATTGGAATACCAGCGGAGTTAGTCTCCGATATTACAATGCACCATAAAGACCAACCGTTTCGTGTGTGTAAGCTCACACAATTCGCATCCGCCGTGTGCTCTATGTTTTTAGGATTCCGTACACATATAATGTACAGAATCCTAATAGGAAGGTTCAAAAATTATGAAAATATCAAATAAAAATCAATAACCCACGATCGGATTGACCTAAAAACTTCAATCGGATCATAAATTATAATTAAAATTCGACAGAGAAAACCAAAACATATCTCAAACTTATGCACAAAGGACCGCTTTAAAGGAAAATTATAGCCGAGCTTAAAAATTTACATTTAAACCCTTGGGGCGATGAAAGCTCCAAAAGTTTGAAAAAAACATTTTTTTTTTCTACGCATGTCATATATTGTTGAATACTTGTTGAGAACGAAACCATACTTCATTTTTTTAACGAAACTTTCAAAATTGGCGAAAAGTTCAAAGAAGTGTAAAATATAATGTTTAACCCCCACCCCGTCTTTGCAGTGCGTGTATTATAATTAATAATTCTGGACAAGTTTAAAATTATGCACATCTCCGTATATTTCAGTAGTTTGGAACATCCAGATTTCCAATTTTTAAACTAGGCCCCGCCGAGTTGCATAAATCTCAAAATTTTGGAATTTTTTTTCTTTCGGGCATGTGATATATTGGTGGAAAGATCGTTATTTGCCAGGAACGAAATCGAATTTCATTTCTTAAAAGATACTTTTTAACACTAGAAGAACGGTATGAGTCAAAATGACTCGTAACGTCTATATATTTGTTTATAACTTTTATTCTACACGGTAAGATGATGTGATTTTCGCTGAATTTTCCTAAAATCAGGTCTTCTGTGAGATCCATTCATTTATTTGTTGAAAAAATGTGTGGTACGTTAACAATGCGGCCATTAAAAATTAACTACCTACAAGGACGGATACGAGTCAAAATGGCTCATTCGTTTGTTTACTCCCTTATGCGCGGTGTACAGGTTATTTGTGCATTATAATCGATAAACTTAGTACCGAGGAAATATTGTGCAAATTGCAAAATATAAATTCCAAATAATCCGGAAGCGATAACGATTTTGGAAGTAATTGCGGGCTACGTCACAGCGCGAATAATACATCTGATAACTGAGATCATATCACAACATCATCATCGGATTCAGAAGCAAATTCTTCCGAAAGTATTGTTTGTGAAAGTGTTAACTAATAAGAAACTTTGGAATCTGCGAAAGATGGAAATAAGTGCAAAATTATAAACCTGTTGAACGTACCGGGTGGGTGTTCTATGTATAATACGTTACGGACTTCTCCTCGGCCCACCCTGTATGCCTCACGTGACATTCTTGAAGGTTCTGCATTTAGTTCATTTAATTTGCTAATGACAAATAAATTTTTGAATATCGTTGAAACGTGTACATACAAAAAAGCGCAAGCAGAAAACCCAGGTTGGTTTATAAGTAAAAAAGAAATTTTGGTTTTTGTTGCACTAGTTCTCTGTCTTCGTGATATGTCACTAAAATGTTGCTGGTCGAATAAATAAAATTTTTCAACAGTCTATGTCACATGATCGCATGCTACAAATAATGAAAATATTTCCTTTTTGAAAGTCGATCAGAGAGGAGCACAAAAATACGTGAAAATAAATTTATTCGTGCATCTAAGATATGGAACATATTTATATGGCTACTCACAAAAATGTTATCATTCGAATAAAAATGTGACGTGCGATGAGAAACTATATCCGACTGATTGTAAGTAGAGGTGTAAATTTTTACAATATATGGCAAATAAGCCTGATAAATTTGGCATAAAGTATTGGATGTTAGTAGATACAAAAAGTAAATATCGTTTGAATGGTTTCCCGTATTTTCGGAAAGATCAAAGGAAGCCAATCAGTATCAGAGCATGTAGTTCTACGCCTTATGGAACCTTATTACAACAAGGGACTCAATGTTACGTGCAATAATTTTGTTTCTTTAGTTTCTTTAGCAGAAAAATTGAAGATGAAGGGAACAAGTTTCGCGGGGACTATTAGAAAGAATAGGAGGGATGTACTTTCATTCTGCAGAATAAATAAAAAACCGCAATTGTGTTCAACAAAGGTAATGAAGAATGAATATAGGCAACTCACCACCGATTATCAGTGTAAGAAAAATAAAAAACGTACTAATTTTGAGTACGATGCACAACATTGTTCTCATTGAAGACGGTGAAAAGAAAAAACCTGAAACAGCAACATTTTTATCTTCTTCTTCTTCTTTCTCTCCTCAACCTTTCGATTGGTAGGCAACCTAATTGTACATCTCAGCTGTACAGATGTAGGTAGTGTACTAGGCAATTGTTATATGCACACGAGTGTACACGCGTAAGACTTCATTCGGAACTGATTTCAGTTGTTTGTAATCGCGTTACAAGTGAAGTCCGTCCGGTGTGGGGACTGACCTAGCGCGCATATGATGTTGTACGTGGTGGATTGCCATTACCTTCCACGTGATTGTTAGCCATTATTTATTTAATTCTTGTAATAAGTTCTGTCGTCGCTCGGGATCGAACCCATGACCTCCGTATCGGAAGTCAAGCGCTCTAGCAACTAGGCTATCGCGACGACATTTTTATTTATTTTTTTTAAATTTAGCGTTGACATCCTAGATAGAATTCCACATAAATATTCCGTTCGTGCTGGAACACATTGTTGACCGATGCATATTCCTTATAACATATTAGATATAGCAGCACTAAATGCATGGGTTCTCCACAAAAAGAAGTAACTGGAATAAATATAAGTAGATGAAATTTCATTTTACAACTAATAGAAAAAATAACTATTGATAATACCGTAAGGGTAAACAGTGATAAAGAGGCATGTTGGGAATTAAACAAAAAAAGAAAACATTGTCAAGTCTCAGCAGAACGCAAAAATATGTGTCATCGAATATCTGCTTTGTCTGTAAAAAGTGTACTTCGACAAAATGAGCTGAGAGTAGTACATTTGGAGTAGATGTCGAGGTCGGGATAATGAATAAATAGATCATAATTATAGTGTATAAGTATATATGTGCGTACGCGTGCATGCGCGCGTGTGTGTGAGTCATATAAAAGTATATTTACTAACCGAAAATTTATTCAAAAAATATTTTATAAAAATATGTTTGAAATAGATATAAAATAATTCAAAATGTAAATTTACTCACTCTAGCACTGTGTCTGTGTGTGTGTGTGTGTGTTAACTGTTTGTAATAAGGTGCTAAAGATTATCTTTTTATTTGGAATTTTCAGTTTTTGAAATATTTATGTTTTGCCTTTAGTATTATTTTTTGATTTTCGAACGTCGTCAATTATCGGCTCTGGTAGTGTCTTTGTGTACGAGCCGGAGGCGTCAATACTGGTAGTGCAAAGCAATAAATCATATGGTCGACAAAACAGGCGAGCGGATAATTCTAGATACCTGGAAACAGCTAGGAACGAATAGGCAAAAAAAGAGCATCGGTCTTGGCTCTCAAACCATCGGCGGTCGGTCACATAATGGCGGTTCGAAAATCACGCGCTACGCATGCAGTAAAAACATAAATATAACAAGAAAAAAACATAAACAAATCGAAAATATCGTAACAAACAGTTCGTTTTTTTTTTTTTGTATTTATTTTATATTTAAATAAGAAAAAAAAACTGTTTTTTAATAGCTACTAAAAAAAGAAAAAGAAAAAAAAAATCGGTTGATAAACAAAAGAGGACTTTGGCTGTTTATATGCAGATAATAAATGTTTTGCGCATTTTTTTATATTTGCCTGCAAAAGTGAATTACTGAGAATATGTTGTGCACATTTAAAAAAAACCCTTATGTGCGGTATACCCTTATTACATTTTGCAATGATTTAGTCGGAAATTTTTTTCAAATGTTTGGAAAACAGCTGATCACAAGTAAAATTACAAGACGCCTTTTATTTATTTTTATAACGCATAACCCGGTATAGATAAAACTGACCACCCTACATACCTAAAATATAATTTTTTTAAATAAAAAACGTATAGAAATATATTCATAACAATCAACGTGTACAATCATTAAAAACATTTTCTAACCAATAGGAAAGCGACTTCGAAGGACCTCTACATTTTTGTTGCGTTCAGTATTGAAAAACAAAGTTGTATGGAAAGAGGCATTAAATTCATAAATGTGTTCATAAATTAGTTTTATAATATTCTATGTTTTGCGAATATCTATCTGAGATTAAAATAAAGTTAAGAAGTATGTGATTCGTATCTAAGTATATTTTCCGAAAAAACACGGCATGTTCAGATCTCCTAATATAATGGCTGGTGTAGGTAAATATGTTATTACTGAAAAGAAATGCTCCATACTGATTTCTTCTGAAAAATATACAGTGCACATTGTAATTGGTTGCTTAAAGTAAACTTTAACTACTAGTGCTAATAGCACAGTATTTAGTACAACCGTTTCGTAATGAAATTTTAATTTAACGACTAGTAATATGCCGCTATGTAGGTAGTCATTAACTGTAGTGTAAACTATTTCGTAGCCAGAGTTGCAAAAATTTTGGTTGCTTTTAAGGTGTGTTTCTTGGAGACAAATAACACAGACGAACTTTATTCTGATAAGTTTAAGATCTTCCTAGTGTAAATATTCACCATTACAATTCCATGAAATAAACGTATCTTCCTGTATTTATATGTTTTTGTTTTGTTATAGCTAGTGTGTGACAAACTGTTATTGTAGTTGGTTCTGTCTCAACTTATTTATACCGTTTAAGTTTACATGGTCGAATCGGGTTAGTCTAATTCTGTATCAGTGTCTATGTTAGCTTTAATGTTAGCTTTTGATGTACCTTGCAATAAACGTTTTTTAAATTTCGTTAGTCTAATTTTGATTGAACCATTATCGGTTATAAAGTTACAATTTTCATCGATCATTTTGATAACACCTGGTACATCGTCAGTAAATTCTTTAACATTATTGAGCGGATTACTTACACCATTGACCATGTTCAACAATAATGCAAAACATTTTGAAATGGTATTGGGTATTCCATTTATTGTTAATGCTAATTTCAACTGGTAATAAAACGTGTCTAGTAATATTTGTTGTTGGTCTGTATTCTTAATTTTTTTCTTTGATAGCTGAGGTATTTTTTAACTTTCTGTCTTGCTTTATTCTATTTGAACATCAATATCCTTTTTGGATGTAGGCGGCTTACCATTTTGATTTAGTTGATCTGAATTACCAGAAGCGAAAAAAGGGGACCTTATTTTTTGATTTAATTACAGTCATAAAAGGATTCTGAATGCTTGGTAGATTTTTAGTTGCCAAAACAGTTTCACAATTATTGTCATCTATTGTGGGATTTTCACAGATTATTGCGGGTGCTGTTTGTTAAATATCATGATAGTTGTTAGATTTATATATGTATGTATGTCATCGCCAATTTTGTATTTTCCTTATGCAGCTTACACTCCGCTGAAATATAGCTTTCATTTTTACAGATGTAACATTTAAGTTCCTCGCCTATTACAAATACAGGCTACGGCAGTGTAACTTCCTTTTTTAAAAAGCGCCACTTTTTTTCTACTACATTTTTTAAAGAAATAATAACAGAAAATCGAAATAAAACTGCAAGGGAAGAAGCATACATATCGCCCCAATGGGGGATCTAGAGTATTTATTTCAATTTTCTGTTATTATTTCTTTAAAAAATGTAGTAGAAAAAAAGTGGCGCTTTTTAAAAAAGGAAGTTACGCTGCCGTAGCCTATATATGGAGGATTTCATTATCCTGATTTATTAGTAAGCAATCCGGTACATGCGCGTTTTTATTGTCCCGAATATAAATCAATTTCTGAAGTTCAGCATGTGAGAATATTCTTCATCGTCATTTACTCCTAGACACTAATACTGATTGATGGAAAAGATAATCAGAACTGAAATTTTCTCAAACTCGAAATAATTCTGTATTATAATAGAAGATGCTCAATTTGTCAGTCAAAAATTTTATATGGCCACATTTGTATTTTATGTAAATTAATCTGTTGATACGAAAGTATTTTGTACTAATATGAAACAAGCTTCGTGAAACATAATATGCCGTAGATAGTTGATAAAAAAGCTACCTAGTAATAGTGAAACATAAATAAACCACTGATAACGCAGTGTAATGACATCGAAATATTGATATAATGTGACAACAGTGTGATCGGCATGACTTCACATATACATATCCTTTCTGTTACTAATAGAACCACTAAAAGTCTAACGTCACTACTGACGTCATTATTATTAAAATTCAAAATATATAATTAGTATTATCACTATTATCAGTAAAACTATAAATTTAATTTTTAAATACTATAATTCAACTTTTTTTGCGAACGTAATTTTAACACAATATTTATATTCCGTGCAAATCAATAATTAAGTATGATGGTTATAACAATGTCGTCTTTAACTATTTTTGTTAAGATATTTTGCTTAAAACAAAACTCACCCACAAACATTTTACAACGTAACGACATAGCAAAAAATAAATGTAATATTCAGAAATAAATAACTTATCGATCATGCATGCAGTTGATGCAGTCGAGTGCTGATGACGCAGGACTTTTAATGGTTCTATTTGTAACAGTAATTTGGTTCTTGGAAGAATTCATGAACGCACGTGATGTGACAGCAGTGTGTTTCTACCTTTAGTTTCATCGCCACTGAAAACTCTACTGGAGTAAACAAACGATAATTTAAATTTCTACGAAAACACTTTATATAATTTTCCTTAAAAGTTAATTTACAAATTTAAAAAAAAAAAAATTATTTGCAACATTCTTCATAATGATGACTAATTTTTTTCATGTTCTACATTTTCTTTTTAATTTACATTATTGAATTAAATATTAGTATTATTTTGTACTATTGTAAATCATATTTTCGAGTATGTGCTTTTTTTTGTTTTTGTTTCTTGTTTTTCTTTTTCAACAAAATAATAATTACTAAGATAAATACTCCAAACAATATTTCAATTGGATGTCTGTGGGAAATATCTGGAAAAGTACATTTATTTAAACATACGATTATAATGAAACTAAAAAGTACGCACGGTATCGGTGAAATAAGTAAATTTTAAATTAAGTATGGAAAATTGCAAAAAAAAAAAGCTAAAAATTTTATTTACAAAAGAAATTTGATAAACAAACAAACCAATTCGTAAACCTTAGACTACTTAAGTTTAATGTTGCATCAAAATTGAAGAATCGAACAACTATAGATCTTATATTAAATAATAATTAATCGAGTGAACAACAAACTATGGCAAATGAGCATTATTTTGCTTTTTTAACTGCGTTCTTAGTCCTGTAATGGCTAATTTAACTGTTGTGGAGTTTGATCTAATTTTATAAAGTATATTATTCTGTAATATTATCAAATACCTGGTGGATTTATAAAACGTACGTATTTCAAAGTTACTCTGTATTACTTTTAAATGTCTATTTGGCGAGTAATAAATTTTAATAAACGATAAATTCAGTAATTACATTAGATATAACGATTAATTTTTCCTGTCGACTAACGTCATTAATTGAATTTAAATATAGAGTGATTAAAGTAAAAATTGTTCTAATACATTTCCTTTTTGTAATTGTTTTATAAATTAACGAAACATTCCTTTTTCTTTTTTAGCCACTACGGCGCCTTGCTAGTTGTCTATTTTATAAAATTTGAATACGGTAAAAATTTAACATTTACTGCCAGGGACACTGTGGCCGCTAAATAGTTAACGTTTATCAAATAAACAATTTCTTTTAATTAGTTATTCAACAATGAGTTACTGTCGCATTACACACAATGAAAGACTTTCAAAATGAACAAAAAAATAAAAACAGAAAACCGGTCAGATGTAAACTTTAAAATGTAATATTACGAAATCATTTTAAAAAAATGTCCTAATAACCCATTAAACGTAACGCTTTTACTAATAAATACACATTTATTGTCTGTAGAAGGTGGAAAGTGCAGTTTTTTTAAAAAAAATTAGAGTTCATTAGTTCACTGATTTTCTAATAATTATTAAGTTCTAATTTCTCTTTAATATCCAGTTCCCAAAATCAACTTCACAAATGTCCATTTCATTGTCGTAATAGTTGAAAAGCGGAGTTTACACAATTGTGTTGTGCTATTTTATACACCATGTAAATTTAACGAAAACTGCTTATTAGCAGTCGTTTATAGAATAAGTTTTGTATTCGCGCTGTTCAATTTTCTCTTCCACTTAAATTTGAAATTAGGTTTTTCATCATAATGCCATATATCGGTTTAGTATTTGTAATTATTCACACTTTATTTTAATAGTGATCCTTAAATTTTTTGTCTCTATATGCCTGCACTCACTTATAAATGAAATACTACACTTCGTATTATGCGTAAATTCGATATTTTCCAATGTTAGATTAATACTATTTTTAATGTTTTACCTGATGTTACTTTTAAATCGCCTCTTTCGAGTATTAATGTTTTGTCGCTAATTAGGAATATTTTGTAGTATATTCGCGTAGAAATTTTATAACTTGTAATACTGCAATAGTTAAGAAAATGTACATATGCAAACACTCGACTGATAAACTTTTTTCGGGTATGTTAATATAATTGGCCCTATTAATTAAATATCATTACTGTAATGGGGTTATTCTTCGGTTACCTTTTCTAATATAATATATTTTTTATTTCCGTTTTGTAACCGTTTTTTTTTTTATTGATCGGTTTTAAAAAGACCAAATGAAAAACCGTGCTCAGATATTTTACTTGCGTTCGTGATAATCGTTTTATTACTTAAAGCGTAATATAAAACAATAAAAATTACTACTAAATTATTATCGTAACGAACGCGCATTTAATAGCTGTCAGAATAGATTGCGCAGTATTTTACTATAGCAACACGTAAATATTCTGAGTATTTTAGTTACGCGAAAATAATACGACACACCGAATAATTTATTAGATATATTTGCACGTGTACCAGCGAAGACAGTTAATGTTTCTAATGACATTGTAGTAGTAAAAGAAAAAACGAAAAGGAAACTGATGTGAAGATTTATACGATTGACCTCATTTTCTTCATCATCGCTTAATATATTTCAGTATTAAATTGCTTGTAGGGAACATTTTACACCAGAATGGACAATAACCCTAATAACACTCTTATCTCTCCAAAATAAAGAGTACAAATTAGGAAAACAGAAACCACACTACACGTTTATACGTATTGTAATCTAGATATTTATTTCTCGTTAGTCGGCTATTTTGTAATATAGTTAATAATTTATAATAAAGAAAATACGGCATATTTGTAGGATTTTAATTGTATAAATAGGACGCATAAAAATATTGACTAGTTTCGCACTGCTCGAGAGGTATAGAATGAATTTATAGTCCGGAGCAAGTTGGTGTTTTTGTGTTTTATTTATTTTGCAATTAAAATCGTACGAATATGGAATATTATTTCGTTTGTTTCTGTTCATTATTCAAATACACGGAAACGTAATGAAATAGCGGCTTTAGTGAAACTTTTAAAAAAGGTTCTTTAAAAAAAATTACCATTTCTATTCCATTTTACGCGAGTAAGTTTAGATCGCTACACACTTCCAGTGATAGGAGTCTGAATGTATTCTAGGGAACGTTATTCCATTCTGTAACAAGAAAATTCGGTGGTTAATGTGAATGTACATCGTTAACGGAGAATTCAAACAAAGCTTACTTCAGAAACAATTCGTGCTCTGTGTTCTAAATTGCACGTTGACTGTAGAGTTATTAATATGAACATAATGTTCCAGTTTTGGAATGTCCGGCGATAGGTTGCTCGTGAAATGGATCTGTTTGCTTTAGAATTCATCAATAGCGTAATATAGTTGACGGAAAATTAATGTGAAGAGCGCTGATTGTAGATGACCGTCTACGAGATTAATACCAGATCAAAAACTCGTATATTACTGTCTCTGAAAATATTCGATACGCGAATGAAATTTTGAAACTGAAATAAGTGCGCTCGCAATCGGCGATGATTTTAAAGAAAAAAAGAAGCGAGGCTCGTTCATAAAGGAGACGACCGGTCTTTATTACGCTTCCGTTAACGCAGTTCGATTACGAACAAAATTTTAACTTTATCATAATAAAAGACTCATCTGCTATAGTTTATCTTTGACCGTACGCTGTCATTCTCATCTCCCCGACTATACTTGCGCGTTGTTTTTGTACGAACCTCTAAGATCGCCGAATTAGACAACGCGCGTCTTATTTACAGCTGCTTCCATCGAGTAAATTAATACAAATTTAAAATTGCAAACTTTTCAAAAATACATGTCGTCGGAACACAATGCAAATATTTTTGGTAAATACTAAATTTTCACGCCATAATGTTGCGTCCGCGCTCCTTTATCGCCTTGGTTATGTACACTTTTATTTCGATTATTCGAATTTATCGGTTATTGAAAGAGAGGAGCGGATTTTTATAAAAAGACTCGAACCGTTGTTTTTGTGTGGCTATAAAATATATTTTTCGTCGTTAATATTTCATATCTTTCCGTGTACGCTATTGGCACTAGCGTGTGTATAAATTTAAGCGATAAAAAAAAAAAAAAAAATGATAAATATTAGACTTAATAATTTTGAAAATGTGCTTTATAATAGTATAACGGACATTTTAATATGTTACAGATGGCGTCAAGAAGAGATAGAGAAGAACCGGCAAAGATGTCGCTACATGAACGGTTGGTGTTTCTTTATAGAGCTTCTGCCGCTTAGGCAGCAATTGGTTTATTTTATGTGTAAAATCTAATTCATTTTCCAGTACTGCATATAGTCTGTATAAGAACGAGTTTTTGTTACGTGAAGATAAAAAGAAAAAAAAAAAAGAACGGATTTTCACACGCGTTACACCTATGTTTTTCACAACGCGGTAAACGTACGCTAAGCGATTTAGCATCGAACTCAGTTTTAACAGATGCGAAAGGTGTAGCCAACGAAATTATACATAAAAATATTAACGCTTTTATGAAATACAAATTGCAGATGAATTTGGATATTTGTTTCTTTTCTATATTCAAACTGATTGACGCGAATGCGCCATCATCGCATAATATACGTTATGCAAACGAGTATACATTTCACGAACCTGAAACGTAATCGTAATATATAATATATGATAGTATACGTTTATAGTACACGACACAATTCATGGTGACACACGGATTTCGAATGATTACACGAATGATTACACGAATGATCTCGGTTATATCGATTTGTTCCAATGAACACAGTTCGAAAAAGAAGAACACAATTTATGAAATATGTAACTTCCATATACGGTAACAATGTGAAGTGTCTTATTCTTATTCAAAATGGTAAACAATTTTCTAAAACCGAGTAGACGAATCGTAGAGAAGCGATATTATATTTCGTTCGAAGTGATTTGAAATTCAGGAATTAACAAAAATCGTTGTTATCGCACATTATGTCGCAATTTTAAAAATCAGCGAATATTCGGTGAAGATAATATGGGATGTATCTCAGTAGGATGAGGATTTCTGTAATATTATAATTACTGATCGTGTGCATAAAAATTAACACCGTTGTTTTATACATGATTCGTTATAACAACCGGTAATGATAATGGTCGACAGAAGTTATGACGTAGCACCAGTTCTTCGGTGATTACTGATAATAATAATAATAATAATGATAACAGTAATATATGATTATTGTCAAAAATATATGCCACGGTACGGTTACAGTGGCCTGGTAATAATTTAAAGAATTTTCCAAATCGATTGATTTCCGTCCTAATGTTCGTCGGTGAGTTACAAAAGCGCAGTGATGCCGATGCCGATACTTCTGGAAAAAATTATAAATTATATTGTTTATTCGTGGAAAAGTTATAATTACAAGTTTCCACAATTTTTGCGCAGCTTATTTGTGTAGACGAATATTTCAACGAAGTATGCGACTTTCATTTACGATTGTTCAGATTTTCTCAACTTCACACATCCCACAAGAAATTTTTAAACGCCTAAAATCGGAAATTATATGATTTGGTTCTCCTGTTTATGATTAATCATTTAGTGTTTCCTACAGCGGACAAATTTTCTAAGTGTCTTCAGAGTTTGAAAAGAATTTCCAACTTTAACAGCTGTGTCGGCTAATTCAAGTTTTCAAAAAAACAAATTTATGAATTAATTATAGATAATATTTAACGATGTATGTAAGGTGACTTGAACGACTGGTACGGCTGCAATGAGATAAAATAAATTAATTATTTTGTTACGTGTACAAATTTACTCTTAAACACCATTTCTTGGAATGCTATTTTTATTATTGTTGTTTTTTTTTTTTTATATATTTTTGAAATATATATAATTTTTTATTACAAGGGTCGTCGTAGTGGAAAGCTACAAATAAAATACGGTAGTCGTAGTTTTGCGTTTGTTTCCTAATTTTAAGTATATACTCGAGTCATCCAAATAATAATTGCTGAATTTTATTTGTTGTTTTTTTTTTTCTTTTCTATTATTAATATATTTCCTTCACCACTAAAAATGGCAGTATTTTTGTTTTTTGTTGTCTTTTTTCATTATTTGAATATTACATATGCCCCTTCGAAGTGTTTACCACGCGTACGAAAGGATTTAAAACATATTCGCTCTCTGATGGTATAAACAAATATTCGAGGGTAGGGTATTAGAAGAAAATTTAGTAAGCCTGAGAAACATTATTAAAGAACTGTAATTTTTCGTTTGAATTAGAGTTTGCAATCCGCGATTTTTCCAGTTCGGTATAATTTTCACCGAATCACGATTAATCAGAAAAATTCTTAAATTGTTAGATGTTTTCGAATACTTATAATTATTATAAAATTTCGTTTAGATTAAAACTGATGAAATATTACGCTATTAAAATTAATAAAGAGTAGTGCGGTCTGAGTAACAGGAAAATGTTTTGCCTCTTTCGTTCGACCAGTTCATTTTAATGTAAAAATATCAAGACATACTACGATTTATTATCAAAAAAATTTTTTTTTTTTTGATTATAATGATATGCGAAAATCAGCTAGAAATAATGGTATTTTAAATAACTTTAGAAATAGATACTGATCTTATATCGAATTTTTAAAAATGTTTAGAAATAATTAACAAAACGGTGATGAAGTTTTTTCAGTTCTTTACACTTAGCATTATGATCGTAAATAATCAAAGCCGTTCATTATATCGAAATATAAGATTGTTTTCTTTTTTTTTGTTTTTTTTTTTATCCAAATGCATTTTTATTCTCTTCTGAATAATTACTTTTTTACCGTATTTCTAATGTCTCGATTTCTTTCTGCCCGAGATTTTTTTGAATTTTCAAATATATTATTTTTGTCCCTGGATTTGAAAGTTAATAAAAGTTTTTTAAAAAATAAAAAAAGAAGAAGCAATATATTCATATAGGTAAAAAAATATATAAAGTATCGACACGGAAGAACTGGCGAAATATGCGATTTCTGTTTACGATTACGAAAAAGAAATAAATAAATAAATAAAACGTTCTTCGATTTGTGAAATTCATATATAACCGTACTGACTGATCATAATAACTTATACACTTTTATGAATATTGTAATAATTTATAGAAGTTTACATGTTATTATAATTAGTAACGACAAATTAAGTTCGCATGCAGCCTTTTTCTTTTGTTGCTACAAATGTCTTTTCCTCAAAAATCATCAGCGATTATTAAACTTTTCTCCTAGTAAGAAAGTAGTACACGAAATTCGAGCCGTACAACATTCTATAGCATAGAAAAACTACAGAAGGCGGATGATGGAATTGCAATTACTATTATTTTTGCAATACAGTTTTAGCGTTGTATTTTATTTAAATATTTAATTTTCTCTCCTGTTTTTTTTTTTTTTTTTAAATCTTCTTTGGTTTTTTATCTTAATGCGCCGTTTTTAGGCGCGTAAAAATGCGTAATTTAAATGCAATTATTTTCATAAAATCAAAGTACGTCTTAAGTATTTTAACATTTCATTAACTTCACTCATGCATTACTATTACCATCATTCTTTTTTGTTTTTTGTTTTTTTTTTTGTTTTTTTTTTTAAATAAAATTTCGATTTTATTGCAGCATTTATATAAGCGCTCTGTATTTTGAATATTGATGAAATCTTTTTATTAACCGACATTAATTTATTCGGTGTTATATGTCTAAATTGTTACATGCATATTGAATTGCGTCGGTGAAATATGAACTTTTAATTATGTGTTACGTTTATATGATGAGCAGTTTTACCTACTTACGGCAGCCGGAAGTAAGAGATCGTCTTGTTGGAGATCGTGTGTCAGAACAGTTAGCTTCGGCGAAAAATCGCCGTTTGGCGATGCAACTCGAGCGTCGTCAAAACTTAATCGCTGCCATCAAGAAGATACCGGTAATAACGGAATATTGCTAATAATCGATTTTATATTTTATTCCAATAATATATATATATATATTTATATATCATCATCATCAAGTCCATTGTCGTCCTACGTAAGGACGTGGTGGCATCATATTCCTTTTACCCCGTTTCCTTCCATTTATTTCGATCCATTGCTACGTGGAATGCTTTTGAAAACTTGCACCCAGTCAGTGTTATATATATATATATGTATATTAATTGCACCGTAATTCTTAGGCCGGTCCTATTAGAAAAAAATGTCCCAATTTTATGTAACGTTTATAATATTTTAATTTTTACCGACTTCCAAAAAAAAGGAGGGGTTATGCGTTCGTCGCGTGTTTTTTTTTTTTTATGTTCGTGCATAACTCATATAGACCGATTTTACTGATTCTTTGTCCATTAGAAAGAGCACCATTCAACTTAGTACCATGTGCACAATGATGAAAATCGGTAAACATAAATTGAACATTCGTCAGAAAACTTTAAAAAATATAGTTCCTTTGGATACAATTTTTTTTCTTATTATTTTTTATTAGTATAACAGAGGCGTTCAACTCAAAATGCTATCAAATGCTTCAAACTTTTCTACACTTGTCGTTTTTGAACCAAAAGGCGTATCATGTATAAATGTGGCAAATTCTTCGCTATTGCAGTTCATCGTCCCCCGTTTTCGTTTTCGCAATTCACGTTTGCGTTCGGTAGCGGTTTTCGTTTTTAACCGACTTCAAAAAAGGAGGAAGTTCTCAATTCGACTGTATTTTTTTTTTTTTTTTTGTGTGTGTTACCTTAGAACTTTTTTCTAGGTGAACCGATTTGATGATTCTTCTTTTATTTGAAAGCTGGCGCTTCTCATGTGGTGGTCCCATTTACATTTGAACAAGATCTGACCAGTAGTTTTTGAGTTGTCCTTAATAATGCGGGAAATTAAAGCTTTTTGGATGCTTTTCATTCATGATTGATTTCACCGTTGGGTTAAATTTAGCTTCGTTTTTGTTTTTTTTAATGCGGAGGCGATTGATTTAAGATACTATCAATTTACCAAATTACCATGGAAATGTAGCTTTTGATGTTTTTACTGTGGAAATGCAGTTCAAAATAAAGAAATCGATTTTTTTAAAGTATCAAGTATGGAGAATAATGTGAAAAAAGTTTGATTTTTAGCAAGAAAAAAATTCAAGTATAACGCTAAAAATTGTAAAATAAAATGTTTTTTTACAAAAAATAAATACCGATTTCGAGGTTTATTATGAGAATTTAAAAATGCACTACTCCCGATAAAAAATATATATCAGAATGATATAACTTAAGGTGATATTGTAATTCTTATACAACATTAATACTATTCATATTAAAATAATAATTAAAAACTGCATTAAATGTTCATTAAATTGTTCCTAGATATTGTAACATGAATTTGATGCGGTATTAATGTTGTATAAGAATTACGATATCACCTTTAAGGGTATATCACACTCTGAAATATATTTTCTGATCGGGAGTAATTATTTTTTACTTTTTAGTGCATTTTTTAATTTTTATAATAAACCTTCAAGTATCGGTATTTATTTTTTGTAAAAAAAAACATTTTTGGAAACATAATGAATACACTTCTTATTACTGTGCGGGTTGATGAATTCAGTCCTACCAAGGGAGAAGCATGTAAAGTCTGTATTGCTAATTTAATACTACCATGGAAACATAAAAAATATTATTTCTATATGTTGTAATATGTTAAGTTGTTTCGGTAGTTTAATAAAATTTGTAGTATGAATTATTGATTGCATTTTTTTTTTAATTTTATAAAATTGGGACATTTTTTCGTTATAAAATCTAATGAAGGCCAGCCTAAGAATTTCGTTGTAAATTTTGATCATTTTATACAGATATAGAAAAGAAAGAAACAGAAATGTAAGCAAGAGGGGTCAAATACCTGGTTAATCTACATTTTGGAGTTGTAGCAGGTCATTTAAGTATTGTTAACATCAATGTATATTATCAAAATGGAGTAGTCGCTAAAACGGTTTTTTACTTTATGGCGACATTTAGTTTCCCCGCCGCAGTGGATTTTAATACTCAATCAAAATTATTAGTACAAAATAACTAATAGTTCGTGAAATCATTTCCGAGTGTAGTTTATATTTTACAGTAAGTTAGGAGTATTTACAGGTTTTGCATTAGTAATCATAATTAAAAGAATTAAAATAAAAATAAAAAAAAACATTTTAAAACGTATTATGAATTTAAATACAAAATATCTATTATTTGATTTTTATAGAGAAATTAATTTATCTTTAACCTTTATTCAATACGCAATAATGTTGTACATTCATTTGAGTCGGTGGCTAACCGTACGAAAAGCGATTATTTCTCGGAAGGAAGGCAGATAAGTTGTAAAACTTTCAGTAATCGTTCTCTTTTAACTATATATATCCAATCTTATCTAAATTCTAATCGTGGTTTTCTTTCAAATTTCCTCTGGGTCGTCGTTTTATTGTCTTCATTATTCGTCTTTTATAGTATCCGCACTAACTGAAGACGTCGAACCGAGACACTGAGTATCTTAAAGAGAAGCGGTAGTAAAACACGGGCGCGGGGACACTTTTTTTAACAACGATGAAAAAGTTTTGTTTTTCATTTCGAAATTTTAAAGTTTAAAATTTATGTTTTTAGAGAGTTGCTACCGGAGCCAGTGCTATTCGCGAACGTTTAAGTTTACCAAGAGGTTTCGTAGCTCGGCGACGAGGATCGACTACAGGCGTCAATTATACAAATATGACTTGGAAATCTCCTCTTTTACGCAGGCAGCAACAGAAATTGGGTAATTCGATTGTTATTTTTTTACGATAGCGGATTAGTTATTTTTAAAGAGATGATTGAAATATTTCGTAAACTTTACTTTTTAGCGAAAATGTGTAGTGGTCATACGGTCTATATGATGACTGTATGTTGTAGAAATTTTGAATAAAAGATAAATGAACTTAAATGTAGCTGAGCCATAGTATTGTTGTTGCTACGAGCGAGCGCGAAACTGTCAGTAATCGACATTGTTACCATGATGTTTAATCGTGAGATGGAGTTAATGCGCGGTCTCATTAACATTGATCTGCGGGAAAGCAAATGTTCACACGGAAAAAGATTCGAATATGCAAGAACGTATCAAGTAATCGCTAGACTTAATTCGATCGCAATGTTCTTTTTTAGAAATACGATAGCGGTTCTTTCGCCAAGCTCTGTAAAGAAAATTAAAGTTGCGAAAGAATAAATTATCTTAAGCAAATGTTTTTTACTCTGACTGAAATACGGCAGTGTGTCTTTACAGGAGACTATGCGGTCATCGAAAGTATTTAAATCGATTATTAAGGCTTCCGCCTCGATTAGAAGCGAATAATTTTCGTACTCAATGATGGGAGTATTAAAATTCCCATGTGCATCGAAAAACTGGGACAATCAACTAAACGGGGGATTAATAAAAGGGCTGTACGAATTTACAGCTGATATTACAAATCGAAATACCAAAAATCGAGATTTATTACTCGGTTGCAAAATTAACAGATGGAGATACGAAAAGATAATAATAAAAATATCATCGAGATTACCGCTTATAACAATTTAGAAATATGCATTTATAAATTAGTTAATATAAAACACTTAACAAACAACAACGCGATATATTTAGTAAATAATTTTTTCGAGAATATTTCTCATCATCAAAGAGAAAAAGGTATAAATGTAACGAAGATTTGAAGCTGATCGTGCTTTGTCGTTGCACTGCTCTTATGCGAACTGTCCATATGGATTAAGTTATTATCAGATTAGGGGGTTTAGAACTATATAGTAGGCACAGGTAACTCCGGACACCATTATATCCTCAGAAAGTTATCCGCATTCAGAGACATAACCGGATATATCTCCGACGATGTGATTTAATTAATATATCTCAACTACGAAAGACGTGTCACACATCGTTCTGGACGCAGTCGGATCTACTCCTGGCGGGGTGATTTAATATATCTCAACTCCGAAAAACGTTAGCTGCGCGCATGTGCCCTATGTTCAAGGGCGTTCTGTTGCTTTTTGTGCGTTCCGAATGTTATGTGGAATTGGAGTTGAATACGCAGACAAAGATTGCAATTATACATTAAGAAGCATCTAAAATGTAGCAAATGAGGAGCTGTTTTATTCGAAAAGTATCTTTGAATTTGTATGGTTTTTAAGGTTCAATCGGGAGGCAGCACATTCTGTTCGTTGCGAAATATCCAGTAAATTTGTAGGGTTTTATTTTAAATTATTTTCTTTCGTAATCAAAATTAAATATATATTTAACATACGCTATATATCTCTTAAAATAGTTTACATAAAAAATAATTTTTTCTTCAAATATTCCTCTTTAAGCATAATTGCTGCACACTAATAATTATATTTTAAAATTCACTTTAAAAAGCGTAAATTTGTAAAAATACCGTTTCTTTCTTAATTCTAATATTACATTTTTTCAAAAATTCAATCCTGCTTCACTACAAGAACCTCATAAATTTAATGATACTTACCGAATAAAACGGTGTTCCTCAATGCTATATTTTAGACGATTGTTTATACACTAAGTAACCTCGGCGGAGTTGGAGTTGAGAAACAGATATATATTCGCAGTCGAAAAGGACACATATATGTACCCAGAACTAGCTGCGTTGATTTGCGCATCTCTGCTACACAGTGCAAACCAAAGTGTATAGCTCTGACACCGAGACATTTACGTTCAAACAAAGAATCTTACAGTGAATAAGATACATAATCCGAGGAGTTTGTATATATCGTTTTTAATTTAAAGAATTGTTAATGTACATAATTCGTTAAGCAATAATCGTAAATCTCGTACCTTTCATCGTTATTCGGGTTACCGTTAATTTAGAAATATGTTTACTCCCCTCTTTAACATAAACGGGAAAAGAGGAGGGGGAAAGGAAATGAAGAGTTTTGTAACAGATTATATTTTTGTTTGTTTACAGGTTCGGATTCTCCTTCCGTGTTCAGTAATTCTCCTGTTGTGGCTGCCCGACGATCACGCAGTCCTTTTCCGAGACAAAGTAAGCCATGCTATACTAAGTTGCCTAAAAATTTATATAACACCAGTAGACAGATTAATAAGATTAACGCAGAATGTAAATCCATGTTGTTTTCTTTTTCATTACGCGTGTAATACATGTACATTTATATATATATATATATGAATTCAGGTCGGAATAGACGTAGTGTTTCCAGAAACCGGAGCTTATCACGCGCTAGGAATATTGTGATCAGAGGAAGAAGCCGAAGTAAAAGTCCGTTCCCAAGACGATTTCGAGGTACGTAGCTTCCTTCGGCTTTGTATTTATCTGAAAACTATTCTTTTGCGGAATAAGTCCCATTCTAACCTCGTCCGATAATAGAGAAAGATCTCTGGTTGATTCCGTGTTTTTTTTTTTGTATTAAGGTCTTGCTAAGATTCATTGACTTTGGCGATTAATTTTTTTTTTATATATATATACATAACGCAATGGTCTGAATGTTTTTACATTTAAAAAACGCCAAGAAAAAATAATTTTCATTACTCTTTTTCTTTTCTTTTTGTATTCAAAAAGTGGCTATTTTTTTGTCATTAACCAATTTTTCTTTCTTTACTCAGAAAATAACAGCGGAAAGAGCGAAAGGATAATATTTACGGAGTAATTTTAAAATTTATGCTAGGGGGAAAAAACTATTGGTATTCGAATGAGTTTCAGCACACATATGCAAGAGGAAACTGCATCATTGATTATTTTGTTAAGATTTTTCTAATTAAACAACGAGTAAATATGAAATATCCAAAGGGAAGGAGTTTACGATCGAATTAAAATATAAAATTTTAATATATTGGAAATACAGATAGATTTTTTTTTTTTTTATAAATCGAGGAAAATATTATACCGTTTAAAGTGATACACTTACTTAGTTCTCAGAAAAAAAACACAGAGAGATCAAATTGAAACTTTGGAAAGGTACTGATAATGAAGTATATGTGCCCTTGGGAAAAAAATCAATAGCTCTCTCGAATGTATGTTAACGTGAATAACAGGGGCGATCTATTGAATTATACGCAGGAGAGAAGAATTACATGAAGAAATACAGTAAACTATCAGTTTATTAGCGTCATGTGATTAAGAAACCGAAGTTAAAAACGGCTAAAATCTTAAGATCGACAGTTTAATCTTTTAATATAGACTTATTTAGAACGTAAAATAATATTGATTGAGTAAATTGACTTTATAAATAAGAGCCAAAAAAAAGAAAAATACGTGTGCATATATTAAGTAATCGTTTTTAACATCGACATTCTTTTTAAAATCTGTTTGGCATCTTTGTTCTTACAACGAATAAGCATGTGAAGCGGTCAATGACCGCATATACATAGTAAGAAGTATGTTTTTATGTATTACTATAATGTGTCATAACAATACGATGAAGACAGCATAACTAAAAGTAAAAAATTTGAAAGCGAAAATGAAAAATACATTCATAATCGCTTTATCGGAACTGTATAAAGCTTACCAGTTGAGATTTATTTCATAGTTAATTTGAAACATAATGATTAACTTGGTGTGTGAGTATTCTTTCGATATGCAAAAGTGTAGAATTATTGATCTAAATGAAGAATGGTTTTCATGGCTGTTGAAGTTATCTTCGCGTCTATTTTCAATAGAAATCATTTTGAAACAATCCATATTATACTCCAGTTTCAAACAGATTGCGCTGTTCGCCGTGAGAGAGAAAACTAACAAAATGACGAAACTGGGAGAACCATCAATATAAGATTAAAAGAACGAAGCGGATTATGCACATTCGTGAACAAAAAAATCAGTATTTAGAGAACACATGAAAAATGCTGGGCGCACAATACAATTTATTGACATTAAAAATTCAGTAAAAATCGAACGTCCCGGTACACGGATCGTTGAAGAAGATTTAGAAATTGAAAAGCATCGAAATCTGAATAGAGAAGCGGTTACAAACTAAGTCAAATTTGCAAAATAATGAGACAGTTAAAAGAATGGGGGCTTTCTCGGAGTTCGACATGGCTAACAGTGCTGCAGGGTTGGTCCTAGCTGCCCGTTCTATCATTAACAACAAGGTTAATAATAAACAAGTTCAGTCGAGCATGATGGTTCATGCGCTAGGGATTATTCCCTATGTAAGAATTTACGTTTACATAATACTAAATTCAAAACAATGAAATCTAATTTTTCGCGCTTTTTTGAAAAGAAAATTTTGTCGAGGAAATAAAATACGGTTTCGTTCCCGACAGATAGCGATGATCTTCTCAACGATATATCAGATGCCTGGAAGAAAAAAAATATTTTTTTCAAAAATTTCAAGCTTTCGACTCCATGAGAGTCTAATTTTAAAGTTGGAAACCCGAATGCCCCGAACTATAGAAATATACGGGGATGCGTATATTTTTAACCTAATTTAAAATTTTAACTATAATAATTACCTTGCAAAGGGAGAACCACGTAACAGTTCCCGCGCTCTTTTGAACTGTTTGTTAACTTTGAAATTTTCGTTAAGGAAATTAAATACGGTTTCGTTCCCGACAAATAGCGCTCTTTCCATCGATGATATATTACATGCAGAGGGGAAAAAATATTTTTTTCAAAAATTTCAAGATTTCGGCGCCTCGAAGGTCTAAATATAAAGCTGTAAGATCCGCTATGGTTTTCCTACAAATATATTTGAGATACGTTTTAGTTTCCTCAACTTTTTTACTCGGGCTATTGCTTACGTGAACATCCTTTTTTTTTTTGTTTTTGGCCCTAAAATGAGAGTCTATATTATTTTTAACTGTAATTTTTCGATTTTATAAAAGGGCTTCTGCGTTTTGTGTTATATTTTGAATTTGACTTTTAAAGGAGATATTTAGTGATGAGTTGAGAATTTTTTAAGGGTGATCTTTGATGTCGTTTTAAATTCCATGATATATAATTTTAAGGGTTTTCTGGGTTTTTTGCCGCCCAGAGTAATCGGTCAGCTTGAAGTTATAGATATGGTTTTAAAGAGAATTTTAATTGTAATGTACGAGGTCTGTCTGAAAAGTATCCGGAATACCTTTGAATCTTCGCGCCAGAACGTTCGAGCGTCCTCTACCGGGTACCATTGTAAACTGAAACTCTTTAGGAACTACCTCGACGCCACAGTTTTTGTCGAGACGCCTTAGTTCGTGCACATCGTGCATTTGTGTACGGAGTCTTTTTTGCGTTCGGCGGATCTGTTTGTTGCTCAAAATGACCGAAAAAGTTGAACAGTGAATTTGTATCAAATTTTGCTTTAAACTTGAAAAGACTTGTGCGGAAACGATTAAAATGCTGCGAAAGGCCTTTGGAGATGACTGTATGGGTAAAAATCAGTTATATGAGTGGTAAAAACGGTTTAAAGATGGCCGCGAATCTGTTGACAGTGGTTCGGCTGCGGCCGTCCTACAAGAACAGCAACACCGAGAAATATCGAGCGTGTGCGACTTGCGACTGAGGAAGATAATCGTTTGACTGTGTGCGAACTAGAATATGACTTTAGAATTCCAAAAATTACTGTTTGGGAAATTTTAACCGAGAAAAATGACTCGCGTATGTGCAAAATTCATTCCGAAATTGCTCACAGAAGAGCAGAAAAAGCTTCGCTTTGAAGTCGCTCGGGACAACTTGCAAATCATTTCTGATGATGAAAATGTGCTCAAAAAGATTATTACTGGTGATGAATCGTGGGTTTATGGTTATGATCCCGAAGCAAAACAACAGTCTTCACAGTGGAAGCATTCTGGATTGCCAAGGCCGGAAAAAGCACATCAAAGTCGGAGCAATGACAATGTTGATTGTTTTTTTCGATTATAAAGATGTTGTGCACCACGAATACGCTCCTAGAGGTCAGACAATCAATAAAGAATTTTACCTTGAAGTTCTGAAAAGATTGCGTGAGGCAATTAGAAGAAAACGGCCTCAGCTTTGGTGAAGCGGTAATTGGCTTCTTCACCATGACAATGCGCCAGCGCATTCGTTGAACCTTGTGTAGCAATATTTCACAAAGCACCAAGTCCTACTGTTTCCCCAGCCTCCGTACAGCCCCGACAGAGCTCCCTGTGACTTCTGGCTATTTCCAAAATTGAAAACTCCACTCAAGGGACACCGGTTTGACGACATAGAGACAATTCAAGCAAATGCGACAAATGCACTAAATGCTATTTCGAAAACTGACTTTCAGGACTGCTTCAGGAAGTGGAAACACCGCTGGGAGCGCGTCGTTCAATCAAATAGGGACTACTTTGAAGGATGTCACTCGCCGGATGACGACGAAAAGAATAACATCAGCGTAGCGGTATGAAGGTATTCCGGATACTTTTCGGACAGCTTCGTATGCTTCAGATTTCGAAATTAATAAGTCAAACCGTTCGTGAATTATTGATTTTTATTCGATATTTTTGTCGTTTCTAAACCATCTTATTAGGATTCCGTACAATGTACGGAATCCAAAAAAGAACAAAATTCTCATCTTAAGTGCAGGTTAATAACTGCTACTGCTTTCCGCACAACTCAATCGCGTAAAGATAGCGACTAATGAGAGTTTTTGTTTTGTTTTTTTTTTTTTTTTGTTTTTGTTTTTGTTTTTTTAATGTATTTCAGTTTTGGAACGACACTGCAGCCAACGGTTTACCATTTATTAGTTGTCTCTCTGGTAACGAACAATGTAATCTGTTTGAAACGTTAAAGTCTAATTAGGAATTATTTCAGTCTGCTTCTGTGGATAAAAGTAGAATTTTTAATCAAAAAGAATACACGAAATCTTGAAAAAATATTTTCCAAATACAGCTAAATAATGGGTGTAATGAAAAATAAACGAAGTTATTGAATTTCCAATTTTTTACACTTGTAGGTGAAGTGAAAGATTAACAAAACTTCAGGGTTAGAAATATTTTAATGAAATTTCATCGAGTAGGTTACAAATAACGTATGAAAAATAATTTAAAAAAATAATGTATTTATTTTTTGATAATTGTCAAAAATTATTCTTTAATTTACTTGAATAAATGTGATTTAAGTAAATGTACGACACATTTTACCTTGATAAATATCCTTTAATGTTTTCATATCAACTGAAAAAAGTTCAAAAAAGTAATACAATATAATAATTTTTTTTTTAAAATTTAAAGTTTTGAAATTTCGTCTTTATGTACTGGGACTAAAATATGTCATTTAATAAATGAAAACAAATAAAATTATGTACACGTATTGGTACCGAATGACGTTTTCTTGAAGAATCTATGATATTAAATCGAATCCCCCTATTTGACTGTGTAATTTTGATGCGACTGACGTTTACTGTATTATTTATATGATGTCTCTGTTCCTAGACGGTGCTATTTTAATGTGATTTCTCGATTTTCGATGTTGTTTTAATCGTATCTAAGTTCGCTTTTTAGTTTAAACGCCCAAGTATCCGAAACGACTGTTTCTTTTTTTTTTTTGTCGAGCTTAACAAACAATTTTATTTTTTATGACATTTTTACAAGATAAACAATGGGTGCTTCTGAAACGTGAAATCCCTCAACTTTTGAGTACGATTCAACTCTAAAAACAATTGAATAAAAATATATCCACTTTTTCATTTTAAAATATATATATATATGTATTATAACCGAATTCACGGTGAACGTTCTCCTTCTAGTGCAACTCTATCACTCTGCGTTAGTAGTGATACATTTTTTTCTTAAATACTCGCATCTGCGATCAAAACGGTTACTTTTATCATATCGATCAGAGTAACCGCATCATATCTGCATACCCAGTATTACTACTCGAAATTCTACCGTTGTAGGAATTCGTATTTTTATTAAATTGATAAACTGCTTCAACAATACCTATTATTATTACTGCTAAGTAATATTTAAACAATTCATATTTCAGGAAGATCGACAATATATCAATAAAAGTAAAACAAAAGAATTGAAACAGAATTTAATGAATGACGAAAACTAAAATTAAAGATCAGTACTTACATTTAACATAATAACTTCTTAAAAATTACTTTTACATTAATTGGTAACGATATTTTTTTACTGCTACTCAGGATCTTGTGTAAATTTAATGATGCTTGTGAATTACATTACATAATGTGCTGTTAAAATGTCGCTGTTACTCCACTTGGCGTGATAAATAGCATTAATATTAGTTGTTCGCGAAAGTAATGATAATATTGTCCAAGCGAACTCTATAAAAATATATCACTTTCATTATTACTGTTTCACAACCACATTCCGGCCGCCTACTGTCCATCATCGTACGTGGTAATTCATTTATCAGTTTTTCCGTAACACATTATATTTTCATTTTCTGATGCCAGTTTTTGACCGTAAAAAATATTCTAAAAATGTAAGACTTTGACAGCGTTTAAATTTAAAAAATGTAGTTAGAATAAAAGCAATGTTGTTAAATTAATCCTATATAGTTCGTCAGAAAATAATGTTAATGGAAAATGCATAAAATTACAAGGACTTCGATTCATTAACTCCCCAGTTTTTCTAATTTTTTAGTCGAATTCATCGCCTAGTTGGTAATGATGGCAAAATGCGGAAATATATATCTGTGTTTTCTATATAATAATTGCCATTTTTATGCTGGTGCTCAGAAGAAAATTCTGTTACTTTTTTACATTATTTAAAAATACTGTTGCGAAATCTGTTACATTTTTAAATTACAATTAACCCTATTATATATATATTTTTTTTTCTGTTTATTAAAAGTGGTGTGCGCAATTGAAATCAAAGCTTAAGTATTATAGGACTAACCTTTAGGGGTTCTGGGGACTTTCTCCTACCTAAGTCTAAAAGACGGATGTAAAAAAGAAAGGGAGAGAGATAATAACAGCTTTTTATTACAAATTGGTTGAAATATTCTATACTAACATTTGCCCAATTTTTCGTCATGTATTTCCCGCAATATTATGCACGGCCCGTAACATTTACATTTCGCAGTTGCGTAAATCGATTTGTTTAAAAGATAATAAAAACTAATGAAAACACATAAAAATATTAGTTCACTTTTAATTTCTGCAACATTTTTTACAAATCTTGATATATTTTTTTTTTCTTTCTCTGAGCCTAGCCTTCCGCTATCTGGCCATTCAACATAAATATGGTTCCCATACCGGGATTTGATCCCGGGACTCCTGGATGAAAACCAGGTATCTTAACCACTAGACCACATGAGAACCCAAAAGCTTGATTTCTTTAATCATGTATCAATTATTTGTTGACATTATTGACGTGTAACTTGTGAATTAAATAATTGCGTTAATTACAAATCAGTGAATGAATGTAATCAAATATGTAGAATTATTATGCATTACCATACAAATTGCACAAACCACAACTTGAAAAAATACTGGTTTATACTAATGTCAACTCGTCATATGAATAGTTTACTTCAGTGCAGAACATGTGCTGAAAAAGAATTCCAAATTAATTAAGTTAAATATTACTCTATATGACAAAAATCAATTTTACAATTTTAGGACAGTTCGGTAGAAGGGGTGGACGACGTGGCGGTGGTACCATTAGACGACAATCATCATTTATAAACACTAGTAGTGAATTTGATACATCATCTCCATCAGTATTCAGGTGAGTAATTTTTTATTGTATTAAGCTTTATTACACATATCAGTGCCGGATCCAGAGAGACATCACTTTGCGGAGGGAAATTTATAATTTGCGTAATATCTTATACGGTAGGCAGTAGATTTGAGAAATACTCCTTGTTTCATAAAGATAATCAAAAAGCCACCTCTTTAATAATTCAAAAATGTTTTAAAAATACATAATTATTACAATTGAATTTAAATTTTATTTTATTTTTAGGTGAAAAATAAAACGAAATTATAAAATTTTAGTTCAGAATATT
Organism: Icerya purchasi; assembly: GCA_039619475.1. NCBI lineage: Eukaryota > Metazoa > Arthropoda > Insecta > Hemiptera > Monophlebidae > Icerya > Icerya purchasi. The sequence goes on from CM077115.1 coordinate 98,081,262, forward strand.
TGAATAATAAATTAGTAGGAAGGAAATAAAAAAATATTTTTTTCTTTTTTTTTTTTTTTGTTAGTAATCCGATTCGAATTCTTTGTTCGTGAGTAAGTAAAGAAAATATATATATATATTTCCCATTGAATTATTTTCATTTACATCAAAAAATAATAATTAAAATTAAATAAAAAAGACAAAAGATCGACGACAGTTGCGTTTAAAATAGAATAAAAGCGTAACATTAATAGTTTTTTTTAGAAAACAGTATTAAATATTAGTTATATAAATAAATCCATATGTTGTAACATTTATACAAATCTTCTATATAGTATAAATCAAGTTTCTTTGTTATAACAAATTTTTTCCTGGAGGGGGGGGGGTGCTCTCTATCGCCTTCCCCCTGTGTATCGCCATACTGCATACATAGATAGACTTTTTGCGAAATTTTATTAATAAAAAATTTATCAAAATTCGGGTAGAATATGTTGAACGCTCAAGGTCACACAATTCTAAAGTCCTCCTAAATATTATACTATCCGACTGAACATATTCGGCTTCGGAAAAAAATTTCACTTTTTGGGAGAAATCAATTAAATACTTTTTTTTCAACCTTTATTCTTTTTTATATCCATTACTATACGTGTAGATTTAAATATAGTTTCACATTTGAACACATTTTTATAATCGATAAACTAATAGAAGGTAACATTTTAGAACTGAATTTCATGTGCAAATTAAATGTACTTATAATATTAAAATATTTTATTAGGTGCATATTTGTTCACTTATACTGACAAATAAAAATAAAAAAATAATTTGACGATTAAATTTTATCTACTAAAAAGAAAAAAAGATTTTTATCATTTTTAATAATTAAAAATTTGTCTATTACGCAGTAAAAACTAGCAAAAAATAAACAATCAAATTTGTAACCTCGCAAATAAAAATGTCACCCAATAACCGAAATAAAATATTTATAGATGGAAATGCACACGTTTTATACACTGAAAACTATTAGAAAATTCATTTAAAATTCGGTATTGGCCTATTTTAGCGAGTTAATATGTATTTTAGTTCCTTATTTTTATACATTTTGCGTGAGTTTACAGTAATATTGACTAATAAAAAAAAAAAAAAAAAAAACCTCAACGAAGCCTCTTGTTAACTTGAAGCGTTGTTTTTCGTATTTGTATTTTATTACTTTATGAATGTTTACATTAAAAATGTCTAACATTTATTACTCGCTACAAAAGAAACGCTGAAGGTAAAATGTAAGTTCAATGAAATAAATTAATTGATACCGAAACGTGAAAAATTTTATTTTGTTAAATCTATCTTAAAAAGTATTACTGCGTTTTAGCTATCTATAAAAATGGTAATTTTTTATATAATATCTTCGATTTCGATAATAAATGTAAACAAGGACATTTATGTCACTGTTTAAATTACGGTAGTAGTATCTTTTGCCCTTTCATTCAACTTTGATTCGTTTCTAACTGTACCACTTTTTATTACTGTAGGCGTGGTGGTCGTAGTCGTGGCCGTGGTTGGGGTCGTGGACGAGGTCGTGGACGTGGCCGTAGATCTAGTTTCAGCGTTAACGATGATAGCCGCAACAGCAGTTTATCTTCTTCATTCCGCAGAGGCGGTAGACGGCCCAACTTTAACCGAAAAAAGGAACCTTTACCGACTAAAGAAGAATTGGACAAAGAAATAGAACAGTACATGTCAAGTAGTAAATCTAACTTCGATAAAGAAAAAGAAACATTCCTTCAGGAAGAACAGTGGGATTAAACTCTGTGTATATGTGTATTGTAGTCCTAATGTATGTTAAATATACCTATTTCTATACTGAAATATTTTGTAGAGTAATGAACTAACTTCCTCGAGTTATAATAACAGTTTTCTTATTTTCATAAGTGTATCATTTAATTTTTTTTAATAATTTTTATGTTTCCCCAATATACTTATTACTAAGTATGTAATAACATTTAACTAAGTACACCGTATATTTTAGTAAACAATCGTTAATACATATATACGAGTATGTATATACTTAGTATTAGCGTTTAGTTGTTACAAATTTCGTATAAAAATTGTTAGTATTTTCACTTCGTGTAGTCGATATTTTTATTCATAAATTGTACGATTGATTAAGGAGCAAAAATTATAAAATTGTACATTTTTGTAAAGACGACGCCTTCGCTTGTCTAACTAATGCATAAATAAAACTAAACTTTGGTTAATATTCAACAAACTTTATTATTAATTAGTAACTTAATTGGAAACTGTGAGGAGGATTCTGATTTTATTCATAACATAGGTAATGTTTTAAGTTTATCGCAAACGTTCGAGCTGTTTAATTTCTTTTAAGCATCTGAAACTAATTATTGTTATTAATTATCAACATTCAAAAGCAATTTACTCTTCGGGAATTTTCTAATCGTTGCAACTTTTCAATTAATATATTTATTAATAATAAATTAATAATTTTTAAACGACGCTTTCGCAATGTTTATCCACAATTAATCATTATCCGTTAAAATTTAAAAAAAAAAAAAAAAAAAGGAATCTGAAACCAGTAATTGCTCCGTTATAAAGAAATTACGCTTCGGATCAATTTATAGCTTACTCGTCGCCTAGTTGTAACATAGCCACTTTGTTAATTTTATATTGTTTAATTAAAAATATTTTACATGTAACTTTTTGATTTTTGTATTTTTACTTTTGCGCCGGTTGAGTAACTAGAACACTAAACATGTCAAATTTGATCCCTGATAATAATTTTATTAAATAAAAATCTTAAAAGTAGCGCGTAAAACATTACGGCAAACTACTTTCCGTGCAAATTGCACGCGTACATTTTATTTTACTGCTATACAATCAAATAAGACTATGTAGTCTACACGCATATTCCACGCGCGTTATGTATAAAATTGTCGCATGCTTATAGCTCTTCAGAAGTACATCATAGCATGTTTTAGTTTTTTACGAAAAAGTAAAATTTTATTTTTATTTGCTCTCAATTGAGTGTCTTTTTGAACTACGTGTCTTAAGAGGTTATATTTGTTTGAATTTTTTTTTTTGTTGTCTTAAATTACGCTAAAACATCCTTAGATTTATAATGAATAACGTCCAAGCATGAAAAAATATTGTGCGGTCTTGGGACCGCCGTCAGGAACGGAGTTCCTTACTCTATTTTTTCAACTCTAAACGTGATTTAATATGCAGATTTCTATTGATTCTATTAGTGTATTTTCATCACGCCAAAAAACGCTATCTTCTTTCATTCAACTCTTCCTCTCTCTGATTTGTATATTTTAGTTTTTATCATTTTTTCAGTGTAAAAATGTAAAGTAAGGATTTAAATTAAAAAATTTCATTTAATAAATTATATATAAAATAGTGAATTATAAATTATATAAAATAATGGATACATCGATAAATCCCGTATGAGTTAAAACAAAAGCAAAAAATAAGTTTAAATTTAATTTGCACGTGTTTAAAATTGAGGTTATACAGCTGACCGCGCACAATTCTTGCTGCTCGAATCTCGATATTCGCACGCACACACATGCACCCGTGCATAATAGAAAGAGAAAGAGAGCGAAGGTCGCCTGGAGGACATTTAACGCTTTTTTGTTATAAAAAAAGCAAATTTCGACTACTTCTCTTTTCGGACTCGTTACGCTAATTGGTTGGTATACTGGTGAAGCGTTGAATGTTTGGGCCAAATCAAAGTATTGTAAAGTGTGTGAATATTAGAAGAAAAAAGAAGGAACTGCAGAATATGAAGAAGATTTTGCTGACCATGAATTTCATTGCCAAGCAAACCATGAAGGTTCAAAGGGCACGATGGAGGTCAACGCCGTCATTGACATGTTCCAGCGCTTCGAATCACTTCATAGTGTGAAATACGTCAATTACATTGACGATGGGAACTCAAAAACCGATCAAGGAATTATGGACGCCAATCCGTATGAAAATGTTTTTGTTGCTAAAAAAGAGTGCATTGGCCATGTTCAAAAGAGAATAGGAACTCGTCTTCGTAACATGAAAAGAAAAGTACCAAAGGCCTCGGGGGCCGAGGTAAATTGACGGGTGAGCTCATTATGAACTTACTACTTTTTACGGACTTTGTGCTTGATATAGCGACTGATATCGCTGCCATCACTTTCAACGAGGGGTTATCAGGCTTATGTTCTATCTACGATGCACTAGGAATAACGGTTGGACGTACATTATTCGACTTTTGCGTAGAACTGGACGCCAATCGCATCAAGGCCGCTGAGCGCTCCATTTCCGAGATTGAGAAAATGACTAGACGCAGCCTTACATCAGCGAGAAAAGAGCTAGAGGACCAGAATATGACTTTGGACGGGCAATTATACGGTGCTGGGATATCAGAATGAAGGTAAAAATATTATTATGATTTCGAAAAGTTATAGCGTTTTTCAACTTCAAATGTGTTTTTCTCGAAATCTGAACGCGGGCTGACTTATTCATAAATAATCTTTTCATTGCCTTTCAAGAAACAGTCGCATTATCAGTTTGTTTTTCTCCGCTCACACTGCTCGGCGAACGTTATTTGTTTTCTTAAATTATGTTTATAAAGTTCTAACGTCACTTGATACCGAAATTCCCTCAATTCTACGTCTATACTTCATTTTTGTTGGTTATTTTCCGATTAGACTATTGTGTTCTTTGTTTTATTAAATTTTCAGTAGCGTAACGTGAATTTTAAAACAGGAAGCGCCATAATCAAATAGATTTTTTTATATAAAAATAAACATACGTAAAATTCGGTTTAATGCGTAACAGAAATAAAAATTTTACGAAACATCATATACATATATTAATTACAATGTAATTCTTAGGCTACCCTCCATTAGAAAAAATGTCCCAATTTTATGTAATGTTTGTTATGTTTTATAGGATTTTTGTTATTGTTATTTAATGGCCGAGTTTATATATGTATATTTTAAAATTAACTAAATAGTACCTAGTTTTTTGTAAATTAATTCAATTCTCTGGTTCTTCTTTGCGAAAATGTCTATTACATCATCTTAAAAAAATAGTGTCGTTTCTTCATGTTTGATAATCCTTTTTGAAAACCAAAAGTGTTGCTGAAAATTGCTCCTGACCTTGTCTATTTCTTAAATTTTATTCGTTTCATAGTGCTGAGAACGGACTTTTCTGCAGACGAAATAGTTGCCGGAATTGTGGTTATTAAATGAAAAAACTTGCACACTTTTGGAAAAACATTTGTTAAATCTGAAGCGGTCAGCATTGAAGCATATCCACCACAGTGTCTTTATGCCTGTCAGAATCTTTATATACAGCAGAAAGTTCATTTTTCAAGCTTGCAAAATCAGAAAAGTTCCGAAATTCTATTTTAAATTGAAAAAGTCTTCTTCCGGAAAGATTTCTTGAAAAATTAAAAAAAAAAAAAAAATTGTATTTAGGAGATTTAAGAATTTTAATTTTGTTACGTCATTAAATCTATTAGACACATTTAACTGATCACGATTAAAGTATTCACGGAATTCTAAAAGACAATCACGAAACCATTTGGTTTTTTTGAGATCAATTGTTTTGTTGTTTTTTTTTGTTTTTTTTTGTTTGTTTTTTTTTTTTGAGCATATGAAGCAGTAAAAATTAGATTGTGGAAATATGAAAGAAAATATCGACAGAAAAAAGTTAAAATTGCAGTCTTCTAAATATGACACCACACCGCGCGCTGTGCAAATCTGTTTTTTGTGAATCTCACATATCCACATTTACAATAAATTGTGTAAATATATACTTTAATTCTTTTTTATAATACTATTTCCACTTTTAAAAAAAAAATCACTTCCGCTCGTTTATGTCATTAGTTGACGCTCCCATATATATATATAACAAACAGGATGTATTCACCTACATTTAACTAGTAGAAGTTTTTCAATAACGCAATTTTGCGCATAGCCTCAATTTTGAAAGTTTTTGCGTTTGAACAAACACTGGTGGTGTGTACATTAGTAATTATGGGAAATGAAGATAAACAAGACGGTATAGTTTCCATTGTGGTGATATTACAGACCGAGAAGTGCAACCGATTATCGCATCTAGTTCCACTGTTAGTAAACGACACGACACTATACATTGGCGCACTCAAGGGGGGTGCCACGGGGCCATTGCTCCCCCCAAAAAATCTTCGAAATCTTAATTTCGTTTTGTAATATTTTGTTTTACTTAATTTTTTTTTAAAAACATACATATTTACTTTTTACTTATATTACAAGTATAATGTTATATACTTTTAGGTAATTTTTTAAAAATAATATTCGTATTCTTATCTAATTTGTGCTTATTACAAACATAATGTTATCTATTATTATTATTTTTTAAAAAATAAAATTTGTCAGTTTTGTAACTTTGTTAAAAATAATCGTTAATTTTGTTGTTTTTTTTTGTATTTTTTTTATTTTAATTTACAAACCACAGAAATAGATAGGTACGTAGTCGAGGTACCGAGTTACCACACCCTAACTCATCTTCTAAATTTTAGCCCCGACCAAAAAAAAATCCTGAGTGCGCCTTTGACACTATATGTATATGTGTTTTATTATCTATGGGTATGTTATATATCTCAGTATATAAAATTGTAGTGTTTTTCATTCGAAGCCACATCACGGCCAAACCACTAGATCAATTGACTTCATGTTTTTAACATATGATGTTAGATTGCGACAATGGTTCCATAGTGTATAGTTGTAGTTCCCCACGGATGCACTGCAGGAGCTATGATAGAGGAAGGGTAGAATTCAAAATTTTCAAACTAAAATATCGAAATATACGCTTTTTTTGAACTCCAGAATCTGTTTTCAACATTATTTTATTCCCGAGCCTCAGTAAGTTAAAGTCAAAATTTTCAAATTAACTTCATTCATTCCTTGACTGGTGATTTGTGGATAATATTCAGATGATTATTTTGGAATCGTATATTATAATACAGATGTAGTATTTAATTTCACATTCAATATTGCGCTTTGTGAACATTTTTATTTAATATATTTAAAATATTTAAAATATTTGGCTACGTAATTTAGTAATTACGCCGTATGATGTTAAATATTTCATTAGAATATTTCACCAATGAATGTTTGTGTAGTAGCAAAATGCCGGAGAGCGAATGGGTAAAAGTCGGCAGAGTTTACTGATTAGATAAATCGTATGAGACTGACTGAATGCTAAAGAGCAAATTAAAAACACGGCAGTGTAAAAAAATGTACCCAAAAAAATGATGATGCGAGGGCGAAGACATGAGTAACAACTAGTGTATATATATATATACATATATATGTGTGTGTGTATTCGGTGGTTGTGTACGACATAGAAAGGTTGTTTTCTACATCGAAAGTTCTTTTAACAGATATGAGACATAATTTTGGTGCTGAAAATTTGTGGAAAAATTCCTTATTGTTAAGTGTAATAATTTTTAAATTTAGATTTATAATTTAATGCATTTTCAATAAAAAATTTTTTTAATACAAGAAAGTTCAGCATGTTAACGTTGAAGTGGAAAACAAAGTTTCGTTTAATTTTATACAGCGTATTTATTTTGAAATTTTTAATGCATATAAATATAAACTTATCCCTTCACCTGCGGTCGTATAAGAACACAGTTTTAGAAATATTGACACTGTCCAATACTAAAAAATAACTTTCGGCAGAACAGCGTAATTATATTACGACGTAAGTTTATTTTTTAAATTATATCATATTTTCGGTAAATATGAAAAATGCACATTTACGGAAGGATATGCTCGAAACGCTTTCGGCTGTATTATTAAAATTAGTTAATAGTTGAAATTAAATTGAAAATTTCCTTCAAAATACAGGAAAATATTATTCACGAATTACAGAAAAAATACGAGTAAAACGAACAGTTTTGATCCCCTCTTTCACATGCACGCATTACTCGAATAAAGGAGTGCAAGAATGATTAAAATCTGTTTAATGTATACGCTTAGAATTAATAGTTAACAAATTATCAAAAATACTAACTGTGGAATAGGTGTTAGAGAAGAAAGATTAAAAATGAAAAAAAACAACATTCCAAGGCCTTAACTACTGGATCTACAAAGAGACTAAAACTAAAATCATACAATTAAATGTGACCGGAAAGAAAACGAGGATAGAAATAAATGTCAAAAAATCGAATGATTAGTAAGAAACCTCGCCCTTTCTACAAGTATGTAAAAGTTGACAGAGAAGAAATAAAAAACAAGTGAAATAATTGAAAATCTTAAGACAAAATAATAGCAGAAGACCTGTACTGCGATCGAGAAATTAGTGCTCGTATTGGATTAGCGGAATTTGCATTTCAAAAGAAGCAAAGCAATTAGGACATAAATCGATGTCATTAAACTTGAGAAAGCAAATAAAATCAAGGTGTATGTAGAGCCTCCGTAGCACTTTACGATGCAGAATCTTGGACCTTAAATAAACGGAATATTGAGAAACTGCAGAAATTCGAAATGTGTGCTGGAAAAAAAGTGGAGAAGATAAGTCGAACAAATACAATAAAAAATTAAGAAGTACTGGCTAAAATCTATGATTAATACGCACCTGACTTGGACTGGTCGTGTCTTAAGACATGGCAGATTGTTTTAAGACATACTTGTAAAATAAAAGGAAAACGAGGTCTTGGAAGGTGTGGAAATTGACATTATGATCCTACTAAAACATCGGGACTCAGCAGATGTATGGAACTAAAAGCAGCTATGGGGAAATACCGGAAGTGTATTATCATGGCAAAAGACCAGTTTCAGAAGTGCGCTATAGTATAGACGTAAATAATGCTTTATTTGCATATTCTAAAATAAATGCACGACTTACTAGCAAATTCCTTCCTTAATTTATTCTCAACTCCTTAAATTTCCGATGCTTGCAATGCCGTTTTCAATCTTCCGTTTCCATCATATTCTGCCGGTGCATTACCGATCGTCTTAGGAAATGCTCTTCATAAGTGATCCCGAATAGAAAAAAAAAAAAAGAAAAAACAGCTAATAATGCACGTAACCTAGCGATTCTTTGTACAATTCAGGCATTTGCTGGATTTTATAATCCCATCATGTTATTTCAGTTGCGTTTCATTTTCGGTCAAAAATTGAGAAATCAAATTTATCTAATCTCTATGTATATTAATGACTGTCCCGTTCTTATAGCGGTAATATGAATGTCACGAAATTGTTTAATGGAAGTCATGCAATCTTTTACGGGGGAAAAAAAAAATACATAAAAGATATAAGGATAAACATTTAGAAAACATGTATTTTATTCAACACAGATTATTTCATAAAAGTATCAAATGAAGAGTAAAACGAAAATGTCAGGCAGCATCGCGACTAAGTTCTAGATAACGGTTTAGTGTCAATTATACTTTTAACAAATGTACAAGATTAATATAAATTTGACGATGGTAAAAGAACATTATTTCGGAATAATAATGTAAATAGAAACTGATTCTTCTACAAAAATTATAGAAGACTATCATATAGAAATCCAAAAAGTGTTCCCATAGTTTCAACAGATCCAATTCACTATGTAAATATAAAAAAAAAAAAAAATTGCCTGAATATATATATATATATATATATATGTGTGTATATATATTTCTTTGCAGTCTGCGATTTGCGCGAATACTACTCAACAAACCGTTTTCAAATCTTGAAATTCTATTATTCATAGGACGAAAAAAATCAAAAATGTATTGGTAATAAATTCAGAAAATCCAACTTTTTCTCGCTGGAACAATTGTGTATTATGCGCTCAAAAGTAATACCGAAAATTTTATTTATTTATGCCGCAACAGAGGAAAAACAAAAATATTGTATGGGCATGGTCAACAGAATGCAAGTCCCTTAAATCTTGCGAGAAATGTTTTATTTAGAATCATTAAACTAGAAAACTGTATTAATTATCTCCCTGTTAGGTAGCTCCTGTCAACGAAGTAAATTATGAAAAAAATTTAAATAAACGTATTGCTTAATTTATACTGCGCGGCAAAAACAAGAAAAAAAAACAAACAACCTTAGGAATTCTTCACAAAAAATTAATTAATGCGGTAACACTCTCATTTCATTTTCAATCTTTATCTCGAAAAGGCTCTAATGTTGTTAACGAAACTAATGTTTTGATTCATAAATGTGATATTGCATGGTTTAACACTATAAGAATTATCAGAGAAATTGTCAAAAATTAATGATAACGAAAAACAATTTAAACGAAGATTACTCTTAATAACTATTAACTAAAAATTTATTTCGGCACGGGAAAATTTTTTTAAAAATTCATTATATCCTCTGTTTACATAAATAAAAACAAAAACTTTTTTTTTTTTGTTTAAATTTAAAAATAGTTCTGCTTAGAGAATTGTTTGTTTCTAGAAATTTTCAACTTTTCTCTACTGGATATCTCAATAAATAAAAAATTTCAGCTCCCATCAAAGCCGTGTCCACGGGGGGAAGGGAGAGGGTAACCCCCCTCAAAAAAAACTGAAATAGTTATTATGAATATATAAAAATCTAAAAAAATTAAAAATTTAAAATAAATATTGATGATTTTTTAGAGTGTTTTTACCTTTAAAAGAAAAAGAAAAAAATATGCTCCATATTTTTAGGTGCTTTATTAATATTTTATGCAAAATTTTTTATTACGAGTATATAATCAATGGCATAAGTAATTTTTATTAATGTTCATATACGGGGTAATTCATTTATGTAAATTATTAATATATAAATCAAAATGGTGGAAATGATTAATAGTATGAATATTTATAAAATAAATATGTGAAGAAAATTTTCACTCCCTCCCCCTCCCTTTTTAAAATTTCTGGACACGGGCCTGGCTCCCATAAGCAAAATGTTAGCTATTACCATATGGGCGTCGCCAACGGGAGGCAGGGGGCAGCTGCCCTCCCTGCAGCCTTTAAACTTTTTAATCGACTGGCCATGATGAGTATTCATAGGCGCGTAATCATGAACAATTTGCCAGAAACCCGCGAAAATTATGTTTTAATTAAGATTTTATTCTTGTTTAATAAAATATTAAGCCTTTACAACTTATAAATTTTATTTTTCCTACAACGCATATCCTCTTTCTATCATCTTCCCCCCCCCCCCGGCTCATACGCTAGCGACGCCCTTGGCTATCACTATAAGCGTATATTCACCACATTAATATTGGCATTCCATTATTATCACTATCAATTTAATTGTTATCATTATGATATAAATATTGTAACTACGCCGGATATTTGCTAGTTTAGAAATAAATACTTACAACAGAAATTTGGAATCGTAACTTCTACTAGGCGAGACATTGATACCTTTTTTTAAAATAAAAAAGACAAATTAGATAACGCGAAGCGGAAATAAAAGAAAGAATATAATAATGAAGGTTGTCCTTTAACCTATACTAAGTAGACGCTAAATTGGCATAGTCTGAATGAAACGATGGAAAAAAAGGGCTACCGTGAAACTGTTTTAGTAGTAAATATATTTTAAACTTTAATATGCCACCCATTTGCTTAAGTTGCACCCGCCTGAGAAATTTCGCTTAATGTAAAAAAAAAAAAAAAAAAATTGAAAAAAGTCAAACAAAAAAACGAACTAAACAAATGAGGAAAACCACATAGAACGACTGGAAAATTATTTCCTCGCTTAAGTTCACGTTCAAAGGTACACTCACAAAACCAATATCTCGAAAGTGTTATAAAGAAAAGGAAAAATGAAAGATTGAGACAAAACGTTTCGCATGCAACAAGCTGCGGGTACGCACATTTACATAGCTTTACATTATGTAACTTATTGGAACGAAAAAATAAATAATTTGACTTATTGGAATCACCGAAGTTTTTATAACTGACGAAATACTAAGGTCCTTCAATTTAGAAGTCATTGTAGAAAACTGAGAATCCTTATCAGGTTAGTCTGAAGATGAAGAAGTTGACCTTCCTACAACTTCTGCTGGGAGCATATTAGGTGTTTTTTAAAATTTCACCTTTCTAAATCATCTCGGATACAGACTATAATGTCCTTCGCGGAAATCTCCACAATGTAGCGAATAATAATCGCTGCATATCATTGACAGTAAACAAAACGAAGTGATCAAGACTAAATTATACTATAAGTACGTTTTTAATGTATTGTTGAAATCCTATAAAATGAAGCTTATAAATAAAATTGCCTCCCACCCCACACGGTGAAAAAAAATTTTGGTACGCCTATACTGTAAAACATAATTGTTATTTACTCGAACAATTACACATATTCACAGATATTTTTTAAGTTCAAGTTTATTACACTTCAATTTTGAGCATGTTGAATATAATTTATCATTCAGTACTTGTATATTACTCGTCTAAATAATATAACATTAACGTGGTAGTTCGTTACAATTTATTAATGTCCCGTTTAAATTAGAATAATTATTAGACATAAAACATAGAATGTTAAATGATCATCTTTTAAATGTATTAAAATGTATTGTACTAAATGAAATTTTACGACACCCTCAAAAAAAAATAAAGTAAAATAAAATAAAATAAAAGAACAAAAAATACAGATTATAAATGTAATAAACATTTTCCTAAAAAACACATACAACCAACTTTAAAATTTAAAGTTCCTGTAACCACCGGTGCATTTGCTGAATCCAATATAAATGCCGACAGCGATTAATATATGTAACAAATTTCTCTCGTCTTAAATGGAGATCAATACGAAATCGTGTCGGAATTTATAATTTATATTTTAGCCTCGAATTTAAAATTGTCTCTCCGATACGCTTATCATATGTGCGTGTTCTGAAAGGTCCTATTTTCAAAATTTCACCATTTTTAAATTATAAACTACTTTCGTAATTGTATAATTTAATCGTATGTGTAAAGTCGATAATAATATATGATTATTTAATTTGTGTGCGACCAGTTTAGAAAATTTAGATTAATTGTTGCGCTGGAAAGATAAGGGAAGGTTCGCGATGAAGTAGGCGATGTAAATTGTAAAAACTGTTTATTCACGACAATGTTTACTTTTGAAAAAGTATTTGTGTAAATGTTTATAATCAAGATGTTTTTTTTTTCTTTCATTTTTTTACGTGCTTAATAATGCATATAATAATTATGGAAGTTTACTTGTGTTGTTCAATATATGATATATAAAACGAATAAGATATCTTTAGTTTTTACTGATAATTCCCCGTATAAGTTTACGTGGCTTTAATGTGTGATAACATTTATCAGAATGAGCAATACACGCGCGCACTATGCTAAATAGATTTATTATTGATGCAGTGTTTCAAGTTATGATTTATAATTAATTGCGGTCGGATCAGGTAATTTAATGTTTAAAGAAATTATTTAACGGATATGTGTATATATATATATATAGAGAGAGAGGAGTGTTTTCGTAAACGTTTTAGCATTATAAGAAAGTTATAATTTAAGTACTGTTTTTTTCGTATACATATTTACGCGATGACGTTTAGCGTGAAATAATTAGAACGTTAACTGTTTCGTGGAGATTATTTAAAGTTTTATAATTTCAACGTAGATGGAAAATTTTTTTTGAAGTTATTACGTAGAATGTAATAAAATTTGAAACACCCTTTTCTCGAATTATCGAAGTTACATGTAAAATCGGGATTTAAGAATTCTGTGTTCGCAGTTCATGTTACATTATTTACAAAATTACCGTTTCATTTTTTCGAATATTGTTCTTTTCGAACTAGTATAACTTTTTTTTTTTTTACATATCACCTACAGTATTAAATATTGTGCATTTCGTAAATTATTCGCCATTTTTTTCTTTTTTTTTTTTTAATTGAAATTTGATCAAAGTATTTTCTATAGACTGATTTTGTTCCAGTTTTATTGTGTAATGATAGATTTGTATTTTTATGTCACCATTTCGACTATTTCTTGATTGTGCGATAATTCAACGATCGCCATCATTATCTCAGCCTTAATCTTTTTAATACATACTGGTGAGGAAACATTACCATCTGTATAATGCTCCCTGCAGAGTTGTTATTAGTTGGTTTCGAATTCTTTTTTATTTAGTAATTGTGAAAACCTTCGGAAAATCTTCAACTTTTTTAAATGTAATTCCGGCCGTTAATATATTTTTATTTCACGGTTCAACGGTATCTCTAATAAAGTTCGCGTTTTGTTTTTGTATAATTCCAGATTGAAAATTTTTACTTTCCGTGTGTGTGTGTGTGTGGACTTTATTCAGAGTTAATAAGATGAGAAAACGTGAGTTTATTAAAAAAACACTGGTTTTCTGAATATCATTCCGCAAGTATATCGGATATATTAAAGATTGAACAATTATACGCGATGCAGCCCGCGCTTGGCAGTAATTTTTAGTACGATAACAAAAAAAAAAATACTGTACTTACATGCATCGAAACGTTTTATTCAAAAGTTGTTAACCAACTATTTCCGTAATAAAAATAAACCCGTACAATTACAATGCGTGATCAACCTTTTTTTTCCTAACGAGTGCAAATATTTGATTGCTACGATGGAGTATCACGTTAAAAATATTCACATTTTATCGCAGTTTTATTGCTCATAATTCTAAAAAAAACTTTTACTAGCGAACAATATAGACCTAAAAGTAATACGAGAATACATATAAGTAAAAGTAAATAACTTTATTAGTGTTTTTTTCCCCGACTCTGGAGGTTACTGAAACGTGGTTTGTACTTATTAACAGTTTATTAGTTTTTTTAAAATAGTTTTACAATTTAAAATTTTTAGTAGTATATAATAATTCTACGAATAAAAGGAGCGAGGAGTTAAATCATCGAAAAATAACACTTTGTTGAAAGAGTGGCTAAAAATTGAGACGTTGTTTTTTGATAATCCTGACCGATCGGAAATAATTAAAATGAGAGTAATATAAAATAATATCCGTCTAGTTGTTGTATTCAGTTGTTTTTTGTTTTTTTTTTATTTTTCTGAAATATGATTACATTTTTAATTCTTTTATTCCAGCAGAAAATCGCGCGTGTTATCTGCCGTATGCCTGAAATAGTATATAGTTCAGTTCCGTGCAACAAGTGCGGTGACGGTGACTTAATGTATGGCAAGATGCGGGCTGTAATTCTAGTTGGTGGCTACGGCACACGGCTACGTCCGCTTACACTTAGCACGCCGAAACCGTTGGTAGAATTTGCGAATAAGCCCATGTTGATTCACCAGTTGGAAGCGTTGGTGGAAGCCGGAGTGACCGAAGTTATATTGGCGGTTTCTTATAGAGCCGACGACATGGAAAGCGCGCTCAGCAAAGAGGCAGAGAAATTAGGAATTAAATTGATCTTCTCGCACGAAGAAGAGCCGCTGGGAACCGCCGGGCCGTTGGCTCTGGCGAAAGATCTTCTGCTGAACAACGAAGAACCGTTTTTCGTTTTGAATTCGGACATTATATGCGACTTTCCGTTTAAGGAAATGATCATGTTCCACAAAAGCCACGGCAGGGAAGGAACCATATGCGTGACGAAGGTGGAGGAACCATCCAAGTACGGCGTCGTGTTGTTCAACAAGTCAGGCTGTATACAAGAGTTTATCGAAAAACCTCAAGAATTCGTGTCGAACAAGATCAATGCCGGAATGTACATTTTCAACAATAGCATACTGAAACGAATAAAACTAGAGCCTACCAGTATCGAGAAAGAAGTTTTCCCGTTAATGGCGAAGGAAGAACAGCTGTTCGCTATGGAGTTGAAAGGTTTTTGGATGGACGTGGGCCAGCCGCGTGATTTCCTAACTGGTTTGTATTTATTCTCACGCGTTTATTATTTATTTTTTGTCGCATCATGCCCCTAACATAATTCTCTACTACCCCATATATTAATACGCGTGTGTCTCACGTGCTCGCACACATCTTAAATTATATTTTCGATGAAAACTACATTTTTCCGATCAACCATCACGAAACATAGGCGCGCGCGGTATCAACTTCACACTCGGATGCAAATGTCCTTTTTTTTTTTTTGTGTGTTTTTTTCGTTTTTCCCCCGTACACACAGTTTTGTGCATTACACGTCGAACACGTGGTCATTATTCAGTTTCGTACAGTGTCGTTGAAAATGTTTTTCAGTATTATGATAAATTTTGGAAATATTCAATTGTCCAAAAAAATTCCGTTTCGAAAATAGAACAGAGTAGATATTCCGCGTACGACGCGTAATTTAAATTATGAACCGCGGAGAAAATGGTTGGTCGCGCGATGACTAAATTAAATAAAGAAGGAGGGGAGACACAGTTGCCAATCTTAAAAGGAAAAGATATTGGCGAAAGTTCAAAAGGAAATCAAACGAGTTCAAAAATGAAGGAAAAGAGAATGTGTAAGTTCTTCTGATGATGCAATTTCGAAAGACGAGGATAAATGTTGCCACATTAGCAGTATTTTCATATTAGTTGCAGATTAACCTACATTCATTTTGTTTTTTTTTCTATTATTTGTCACAAAAGAAAATGTTTTAATAAACAATTGTAATGAACGCAAAACATGTTTTTAAAAAATCTATTTTTATTATTAAATTGCCGACTAGTTTGGACAACTACAATGATGGCGTTGTGACTTTCAACGCCATGATTATTATGACCAAGATACCTAAAACTAGTTGGCAATTTAATAATAAAAATTGATTTTTTTAAAAACATGTTTTGTGTTCGTTACAATTATTTATTACGATTGAATACGTATAAGGTTTTATAAAGCGCACTATGAAACAACAGATGAAACGGAATTGTTTAATGTAGAACAACTTATTTTCTTGTTTCTTTGAACATTTGCATAAACTAAAAGTTCAGCCGCTGCTTGCGACGCGCTTTTATTTTCATGCGAGTGTGTGTGTATGTATGTATTGGCGAAGACATTTCGATCGCCAGCTATCTAGACTCCTCTAGTTAAAACACGAAAGTAAATGTTAAGTGCAACACAGTGAAATGGAACGTTGTAACTTTCCTTTTTTTGGGGGAGGGTGCACATCTATTAATCCAGCGCGAGTGGATTTTTAAGCAGTTTCAGTAAGCGACAGTGTCGAACGCGGTTCTAAACAGCACTGTCTAACGCCACGGTATTGTGTAATATTTGAATTTAGAGTTTTATATGAAGTTTATTCCATTTTTAACCGACTTCAAAAAAAAAAAGGAGGTATTCAATTCGACTGTATTTTTTTTTTTATGCGTGTTACCTCAGAACTTTTTTCTAGGCGAACCGATTTTGGTGATTCTTCTTTTATTTAAAAGGCGGTGCTTTTCATGTGGTCCCGTTTAAATTTGATCAAGATCTGACCGGTAGTTTTTGAGTTATCCTTAATAATGCGGGAGATTGAAGCTTTTTGGATGCCTTTCATTTTCACCGTCGGGTTACATTCACTTAAAATACTATAAATTTGTCAAATTACCATGGAAATATAGCTTTTGATGTTTTTAACGTGGAAATGCAGTTCAAAATAAAGAAATTGATTTTTTTAAAGTATAAAGTATGGAGAATAATGTGAAAAAAAATTGATTTTTAACGGGAAAAAAAAAATCAAGTATAACGCTAAAAATTGTAAAATAAAATGTTTTTTTACAAAAAATAAATACCGACTTCGAGGTTTATTATATAAAAATTTAAAAATGCACTAAAAGGTAAAAAATGTAATTACTCCCGATTAGAAAATATATTTCAGAGTGTGATATACAGTTAAAGGTGATATTGTAATTCTTATACAACATTAATACCTTAATTACAGTAGGATTCATATTACATATTAAAATAATAATTAAAAACTGCATTAAATGTTCATTAAATTGTTCCTAGATATTGTAACATGAATTTGATGCCAATTCCAAAAAATTAATGTCGTATAAGAATTACAATATCACCTTTAAGGGTATATCATCACACTCTGAAATATATTTTCTAATCGGGAGTAATTATTTTTTACTTTTTAGTACGTTTTTATTAAATTTTTATAATAAACCTTGAAGTCGGAATTTATTTTTTGTAAAAAAGCATTTTATTAATTGTTAATTCGGATTCCATGGTAACAACAATAAACGTATAATAACCCGCTATTTTAGAACTGTTATAATCTTTAATCCCTGTGTAACTCTAACTGATTACCAAATGTTTTGAAGTAATTATTAGGAATATGGTATATATAAATTCTTTTTACCCTGTTTATCTGCATATCCAATCAGTAAAATTGTTGTTGATAATAGTACGGATCAAAAATAATATAGATTAGTAGATTAATTAATAATTATTAAAGTTCGCAGATTGTTATTCATCACTCGGCCACGATCGTTTTTTACTAATGAGTTGAAAGATATATGTTGCAATTGGCAAAAAATTATTGATTAAGCACATTTGTGTTGCTTCTATAGCTTGTCGAAAAATGCTGTCTACCTACGAATACAAACAATGGGTGTGTGTATCGACGTATTCATAATAATTTTTTAGCTGTTCATCAAAGTTCAACATCGCGCATCAGTTTTATTAAGCTATCGCATATTAATCAGCTGTTACATAATAACAGCGGAGTATCGTCTGGATAGTAAAAACTATTAGGCCTTTTTGTTTCACCAATTTTGGCACGGTAACATTTTCACCTAAAAGTAGTTGTTTACCTAAATACGTACCTAAATATTTTACATTGCCGCCCCACCCCCACACCCGTATATATGTAAAAGTGATGTGACTCTACTTCTTTTTCCTTCGGTAACCTTTTATCCCGGCGGCGAGAAAGATGTGTATATAAAAGATATTTCTGAAAATCATTTTTTCTTGTAGTCGCATCGGAGTCGGAGGTAGAGTGTATGTATTATCGGCAAAGGCGCACAACCTAGTAATATTAGCGCTACTGGACACATCGGGTATATAGTAAATTGTGTAAAGAGCCTTGAAAGTACTTTGAGAATTCCGGACAATATTGAATAAACCGATGGGAGTAGCTATTATCTAACGCTGGAGTGTAAATAAAGTAAATCCCACATATTATGTTCTTGTTATAAGGTATTGTGGAATTAAGCTTTTCATAATGTACTAAGCCCAACACGGCTCTAGTGAGAGTCCAGCCAGTTCCTTTCTTTACTTCCCCTAAGATTTCTCTGGTATAACCAGTATTTAATTTCAGATTCCAGTGTACTTTTCATTAGAATAATTAGAAAATGTTTTTTTGAAACTTTTCAACTCGCATAAAATACGCCGGGATCCTGTGTACTCGCGGTAAAACGCTTCAGAAAAATATATCTGTTAATACTGTTAGAACAGTGCATTTTGTTCTGAAAAGGGCAACGGTGTTATTATGTTGTCAACAACCCTATGACGCCGATTGATTAGATTAGGAGGTGGTGCATTCTCCTGAATTCAAAATTTCATCGCGATTTAACTCGGTTGAATGATAATTTTTTTTACAGAACTTTACCCAAAAACGAAAGATAATATAGGCCTCTAAAGGATATGTAAAGGGATGTCGCGAAATTTAGGAACTCGTATTCTGATTACAAGAATATACTTTTCCTCCACTACATTGAAAAGTAGCTTAACCGGAGGCGAGGTACGTGTAGTTGAAAATACGCGTTAGTAACACGATTCCTTTTTTTAAGAAGTCAGAGAACTAAGGTTTGTAATAAAATCGTACTCCACAGCCTTCTTGATTGGTAACAGCTGATAATTATTAACCCCATCCGGGGGGAATGCCATGAGAGTTGAACATAACGGAAAGGGAAAAAACAAAAATTTATCCTATCTTATATGACCTCTTGATTTTATTATTATCATTATTATTTTTTTATAGGTATGTGCCTTTACCTGACTTCCCTGAGACAAAACAAACCGGATTTGTTGCATACCAACACGGGCATTCTCGGCAATGTACTAATTGATAAAACCGCGAAAGTAGGATCGAATTGCCGAATAGGGCCTAATGTAACGATCGGACCGGATGTGATCATCGAAGACGGCGTTTGCATCAAACGGAGCACGATACTAAAGGGAGCGATTATAAAATCGCACAGTTGGTTGGACAGTTGTATTATCGGTTGGCGATGTGTAGTCGGCAGTTGGGTTCGACTGGAAAACAATACGGTGCTCGGAGAAGATGTTATCGTTAAAGATGAAATATATATTAACGGCGGCCAGGTGCTTCCGCACAAAGCTATTTCTAGTTCGGTTCAAGAACCGCAAATCATTATGTGAAATTCGAAAATGGATTTTTTACGCGTAAAACGTGATGGACACCGAGTGCGTCTCTCTTAAATACTTCATTTAACAAAAACCACTAGAATAGGAAAAATACGCGGAAATTTATCGGGTTCTTATTTTTCGAATTGCAATAAACTCGCGTAACGTTTTCGTTAATGCGAAAAATTTACAATTACTCGAACGTGTATCATCATCATTTTGAACACTGCGATGTTGTTATACGGGGATTTATTGTGCAATTTTATAAATCGCGGTTAAGTATCGTTTTCTTCATGTGTAATATGTGTGCGCAGTACATATACGTATTGTTCGCTGCTGTACTGTACCAGCGTCCGATTTTCTGGACTTCGGTTATGCCATAAAGACTGTAATTATTGCGTACAAAATTAAATCTTCTATATTTCATTCCTTAGTCTAAGGTAATTTTGTATTAATTTCTTTTAATGGCAGTAGAAAATAATGGGAACATATGCTTAATAGCTTTCTTTTTCCTTTTTTTCCTTTTTTTTTACTTAATTATGTATTTATTTGTAAAATAAAGTATTTTTAACTGACTTTAAAGAAAAAACATTTCTTGTTTTCAGTTCGTACTATTAAGCTGCAGTTTAATAAGAATTCGCAGAGATATGTTTTATATATATATATATATATATATATATATATATACAGGGTGCGGCAACGAAGTGGATCGTATTTTAAAAAATCATAATACAAAGAGAAAGTGCTTTAGGATTTTTTTTTTTTTTATTTTTTTAAAATATGAACTTACTTGTTTTTTTAAAATTATTTTTGAAAAATAATATCTTCAAGATGGCGGCCTTTTTGCTTGATGCATTCTTGCATCCGTTTTACGAAGTTTCCAAATACTTTTTTCAACATACCCTCGATATCACGGTCGTGACATCACGTATTGCGTTTCTGAGGTCTGCCAGGTCTTTCAACTTGTTGACGTAAACTTTGGACTTCAAATACCCCCAGAAGATATAGTCGGCCGCCGATAAATCTGGCGAACAACTCGGCCAAACGATTTCCGCGCCTCGCGTAATTAAACGGTTCCCAAACAGCTGTTGCAGAACCGTCATCGTTTCGCTCGCTGTGTGCGCTGTGGCACCATCTTGCTGAAACCACGTTCTTAACAGCTTTTTCTTTCGTCTCAAGGCCGGTCCAACAAATTCTGACAGCATTTTGCGGTACCTTTCCCCGTTCACGGTCTCGTCGGAAAAGTATGGGCCAATTACTCCCCATACTGTGATTCCCATCCAAACCGTTACTTTTGGCGAGTGTAACGGCTTCTCGTTGATAATGTTACAATCCGAATCACTCTAGTAACGAAGATTTTGCTTGTTAATGTTGCCATTGAGGTAAAAGTGAGCTTCATCCGTAATCATAATAAAATCCAGTGGAATTTCGCCACCCTGAATTTTTCCAAGCATCACTTCACTAAACGTTAATCGTAGGCTGTAATCGCCGGGTAAAAGCTGTTGGGTACACAAAATTTTGTAAGGATGAAAGTTAAGATCCTCGTGAAGTATTCGGCGAACCGTTCGTTCGGATATTTTTAAATTTTTTGCGTGTAAACGAGCAGAACGTGATGGACTTTTCTGAATCGACTTCTGAACTCGTTCCACATTTTCCGGATTCTGACTGTTTTAACAGACCCTGGTCTTTTTTTAAAGATTGATCCGGATTCTCTGAAGTTTTTCACCCACGTACGCACAGTTTTTTCGGTCGGAATCGGTTTTTTGAACCCTACAGAAAATTTATTTCGAAAATCGCGCGCGGCAGACACATACGAATCACCATGGAAAATAAAACGCTCTATCATGTAAACACGTTGCTCTCACGTCCACTCACTCATTGTGCCGAACTGTTGAATATTAAAAAAAACAAGTCTCATCGAATTATTTAAAAACGCTGGAATGGTCGTGTTAGAGTAATTTATAGCTGAGATATGATTTTTTGAAATACGATCCACTTTGTTGCCGCACCCTGTATATATATAGCTCGGCCATTTTGGCCTCGCAAGGGGCTGTGCCCCTTGACCCCTCTTACTTTCATTTCTGTCTTTTTCTCTTCTATACTTTGTATAAAATGATCAAAATTTACAACGTAATTCTTAATGGCATCAACACAAAAAAAAATAACATAACCACAAAAGTCCTATTCTAACATTTAACTTTCATTATATAAAATTAAGACATTTTTTCGTTACATTTTTCGTTACATATTTTATTACATAAAATTGTGACATTTTTTAAATAACAATAACAAAAATCCTATAAAATATAACAAACGTTACATAAAATTCGGTCATTTTGCGTTACATAAAATTGGGACATTTTTTCGAATGGGGGGTAGCCTAAGAATTACGTTGTAATTAATATATATATCTGGAAGGGGTTTTCATTTATATTACGAGCAGTGGCGGCTTTAATTATCATTCTCATATCTGTTGATTATGCTGAACTCGTTTGCTTTGCAATGAGAAACAGAGTAAACAACATTATCGAATAATTTCTACAATTAGAAGCATTTCATTATTTTGTATATGTCCTTTTTTAAGAAGAATTGATATGTAAGTTTTAGTAAGAAATTACAAGTTTCATAAAATTCTTTGACAGTCCTTTTGGGTATTTTTTTTTTAAATTGCGTTACTGTTTAATATCTCACTGAACACCCCTATAATATTGTTACCACAAACACATCCGTAGTAGACGTTAAGGATACTTAAAGAAAGAAAAAAAAAGAAAACCCTCATTACATACACGAACGGCCTAATTAGTCTATTATCAGTAAGTAAAAAATTGATAGACAAAAAATCAAAAAAAAAACAAAAAAAAACCAACAAACAAACAAAAAAACGTGAAAACAAAGCGTATTAAAGTATGTTCGAGGTGCAGGTGACGGGAATGAAAACATTGATTAAGGAGGATGAAGATAGCAGCTCATCGAATTACTCAAAAAATCGGAATGTTGACACGAATGGTTATTTTGCAAGATACATAAACTATTGTGAATATTGGCGCGGAGGTTTAGCTTTTTATTACTAATATTTTAACAATTGAATATACAAAAAGAAAAATAAATAAATAAACTTGAAATTCCAAAATGTGAAAATCTTGAAAACACACATCTAATAGCACCGAATACGAATAAACAACATTATTAGGTAAAATCATTTTAAAATTTGTTCTACAATAATTGTTTCTAAGCAAATTATGAAATCATAACACTAAAATACAAAAATTTCGTACTTTTAAAATGACCTATTTATCCGATCAGGTGTGCCGTTGTGACATGTTAAAGTAAAAAAAAAAAGAATAACAAGTAATTTACCTTCTAGGGCTTTTAGACATGGTGTGCGTGTTAAAAGTTAAACAGTTTTACTCGAAGCACTGCGATAGTGAAAGATTAAAGACACCAGAGTAAAATCGCTTTTATCGCCCTTATTTGGTATGCATAAAAATCACTAGAAACAATGTTACAAAAAGTAGGTAACATAGATAGGATACCAGAGGAGGGTTAATATTAATCATTAAATTCTCGGGTAATTACTAGTTCTTCCACAATTCGGATCGTGTTTTTTTTTTGTTTTTTTTTTTCACTCAGTTGAGCAAGAACCTCAAAGTAGTAATTGTGATTAGTAGTTTGACCTTCAGGAACCTAGTGAAGGTACACAATCCCATGAACATCGAAAAAAAAAGAAAAAAAAAGAAACAGTCATCACCGCTTTGAATTTTGATTTGCTTATGCGAGCTTTTGTAACTCTTGGTAAAGAGTTGGGCCCTTGCAAAATGTATGAATTGACGCTTTGTTTCTGAATTATAGGTGAAAAACCAAGATTCATCACATGTTATCATTCTTTCCAGGAGTGTTTGGGTCGTTTTCAATGGCTTTCAAAGTGTCAATACAAAAACGTTCACGAGCTTCTTCTTTTTATTCCAGTATGGGAATTGTAGACACCAATTTCGTGCACACTTTTTGCATGTGGAAATTTTTATGTAAAATTTTTCTTACGCATTCTTTGTTTCAGCAATTGCACGAAAACCGACAGTCGGGTTACCGATTTTGTCAATATTTTCATCGTCGGTTTTTGTTGCGGAAGGGCGATTCGGGCGTGCATCATCTTCAACGTCTTCTTCACCAACTTGGAAACGCTTAAACCACTCAAAAACCTGCGCGCGTGCTAATCATTACCGTATACTTCTCTCTTTTAATAAAAGATAAATTTAATTTTCCAAGTTTCATATCGCGACAATGTTCTATTGAAACGCTCATCATTTTTTTGGCAAAACAAAAAACAGCTGTTACACAAACGAAGGCCACGGCCAGACACTGATATGTCTACAGACCGCCCCGGGAGTGGCGTCAATCGAAAAAGTGTTAAGAATTTGGCGCATGCGTAATTCTTCTGTAGAAGCATCGGTTATTTTGTAGCCACATCTTGTATACTATACTTCAAGCAATACTTATAATACCTTATCTTTCAAAATGTATTTTTCGTTTATTCGAACGGATGTAAACGCATTTCTACCTAAATATATGCGTTTTTCTTTGTTGAGCAATATCATCATTCTTCTTCGAAAACTTTTTTTCAATTAAATTATTATACATTAAAAAGCGTTCTTTTTTCTTTTTCTTTTTGCGATACAAGAACAGATAAAGAAAGCCACGTTCGGTAAAAAAAAAAATAATCTAAAAAATGCGTGTAATTCTTCATTTATTAAATTTTGAATTATCCTAAATAAAATATTTAACGTATTTTTTAAAAATTGTTGAATATTTAAATAAGTACGGTATTAATATGACGAAAGCGTTTGAAGTTGAAACGAAATTTAATAGTGTTTAAATTGTCATCGCAAGAATTGTGAAATACTTCAACTGACTTTATTTGGACGAGGAACAGATTTCAGAAATGTTATCCTTAATTTTGCAATGTCAAAAAAAAAGAACGAAAAAATTACATTGTTTATAGAAAATGCCTTTTCAAGAATTTTTAAAACTTTAGTTAATACGAAAAACTTAGCGTTAAAACGTAAATTTATAAAAAAAAACAAAAAAAAACGAGAAAAATGCTGATAATTTTTCTAAAACAATCGAAAAAATATTGCTTCTTTTTTGAAAAAAATTCGCTAGTTCAATGGTCAAATGTACCTATATATATTGTTATAAATCGATATTGTCCCTGTTTTGGGAGCCAGTTGATATGAATAGATTTTCTTCCTTCTTGGAGATTTTCAGATGAGGATGGATTAAAATATTATCAAAAAAAAAATATAAAAAAAATATATCGAAAACTATTATTGCGGGCGCCAATAGCAAAAATTACCGGTTTGCTATTCCCGGAAAGCTCGGCCTAGCAGAGCTTTAGGCTTTTAATCATAAAAAAAAATAAATATAACAAAAAAAACGACTCGCGAAATCCGCCGTTCGATGGCGGTATCTCTCCCGGTGGAGATATCACGGGGTAACCACGTGTCCAAATGACGAAAACTTGAAAAGAAAAAAATTGTATATTAACCAAAACGCGGAAGAAACAAAAAAACAAATATTCGTATGTAACGACTAGACAAAAAAAAATTAATAAAAAGAAATGACTAAATTTGCCAAACGGCGTAACATGTGTCGATGTGCACAATCCAAAAAATGCGGCCACCAGAAAATCGGTCAGTCGGAATCGACTGTTCGGTGGTCCGTCAAAAGCGCGACCCGTAATTACACACTCACAGGCGACTAGTTAATTGCCGAGCAATTAAACAACGACTGGCTATCGATTAGCCAAGAAAGCGACTAGATAGATCTCGGTACCTGACGGGGCTTTTGCCGATCGACATATACGCATCGTCGAAATTACCCGGTACCTTTTAAATTAAAATATGTATATTACGCCACCGACTGTTCTAGAACATTCTACTATTTCTATATATTTTAAACGGCAGCTATCCCTGTCTTTCCGGGATTTTTATAAATTCGGTCGCGACTCTCGCAGTTCTACGCTCTATACTTGTACATGTACTTGTACTTATATCCTTATCAACGGTAAACGCTATTTCTCCGCGATTTTCGACCACGCTCGCTACCCCGCGAACACAGCCGATAGCCGCTGCGTTCGGGATTACCACACAGCTCGGCCGAAACCGCGTCGCCGATTGCAATTCACCGTTGTCTTCCGCTGCCCGAGAAAAACCCGACATATAAATGAATTAAATCGAAATAATAATTTCTACGTCGGACAGCGTTATCTAAGGCGTATAAAGCGTAATAAACTCGCTTCAGCTGCCGAATCCGTCTCACTGCCCCACCCTTATTTTCATCCAAAACGGAAGTTTTGGATCAGAATTCAGGTGCACAAATACGAGAGGATTCGGACTAACCGTTGCTGAACTACGGAGTCCTGAACATATCTCCGCCGTCTATCCCGCACACGTACGCCGCACATTGCACCTTAAGATGACGCACGTACGCCACACGCAAAACACACCACTGGGACAACACCAGGTCATATCCAAAATTTAAGCTTCACGAGCTCAAGGCTCAGACCAATGGATCAAAAAAAATCAAAAAAAAAATCACCAAAGAAATTTAGCCGGCCGAAAGGCGGTAAATGCCGAATCCAAAGTAAATCAAGAATATCTAAGTGCAAAACATCGTTGATGTCCATTCCGAAAAACCGCGGGATACAACCCGACAAAGAAAAAAAATGCAAAGCGCAACGGATACCCGCGAAACAACAAATATGGGCACCCGTCAGAGACTATGAAAGCAGAAACATTTCGGAATGGACACCCCTACCATAGGCCCAAATGCCAAAACAGGGACTAAAAAACCTTTGAATCAAAAAAATAAACACGAAAAAAAAATAATACTATGCACTAGACAATCATTTTTCCGACGGCGCACATTAGGAAAAGCGATTTTACAGAGGAAAAAGAGAAAGGGACGAAAAAGTGTACTTGTCCTCCACATCCAGGAAAATTGTGGCCCCGCAACGGAAGGTTTGTGCGCACGCACGAAAACCCAAAACAAGAGCACCAACACGCCCAGGCGCACTAAAACCAAAACATGGGCCCTGGCACGTGTGGCCTCGGCAAAAATGGGCACCACAGAAAGCGGAGATGTGGCCGAACCCGCACACTCATGAGGAAAACTAGAAAGGATTGGAAAACAAAATTGGAATACCGAATAGAAAATTTAGGAAAAAATGCCGAACGAAAACCATCATGAAAAACTGGTTGGAACCAGCTTTCATCCTTCCGAAGGCGATGAAACCACCTTGCATACCTTCCAAGGGCGTATGCCACCCATCTTGAATAGGAAATTTAAGATGGAGAAGCAGGAACATCTTACCCATAACCTAGGACAGACCCTGGACGCCGTAACTCGCGAGAGTAGAAAATTTAATTGATGGGAATATACAATAAAAACCTGGTGTTCATGCACAAAAAGAAAAAAACTCAAATGCACTCCACCGTAAACGACATATAAATTACGACCGAGGTCGCGCAATCACACTCTCAAAACTTGTCCCAGTGGTAACGAGACAATATAAGATTTCCATTCTCACAGAGGAAAGAACGAAAAAAAAATACATAAACACGAAAAAAAATATCTAACGGGGCTCGCGGAACGCCATCGCACGCCTGACTCCGGATCAAATTTGAGAAGAGAGATAGGAACCAAATGTTCAATAGGAAAAAGAAAACAAATATCCTCCCACCGAAAGAACGGATCTCCGCGTGTCTACCGAACGCTATCTTCCGTAATCACGGACACAAATATCCATCGGCTCCGGGGCTGGGATAAGGACTGCTATCCAGCGGAAGCGAGAGAAAAACGTATATGTGTAAATTTAAAATGTTCATCCGCATTGCGGGAAAATAACGTTGTTAAAGAAGGGGAGCGAGAAAAAGAAAACAAAATTTCGGATCGTAGTTCCGATCGTTTCTCTACCATATTTTTCTATTTGGTACTCCGGGGTATAAGCACCTAAACGGCTTGAGTAGCCTCAATGTGCACTTCGGTCGCGTTCAACGGTCTGTGCCGGAATCGGGTGTCAATTGACCCACGCGCCTACTATTATCGGTTGCCATTATTAATCCGACCGATCCAAAATTGTTCGTGGCGTCCCCGAGACTTCCATTGGCTATTATGGCCGTGTGCATTGTCTGCCACCCACAACGCCAATTGCTCGGACCAAAAAAAAACATTTGTATGTTTAATAATGAACCTGCCAACTCAGCCGGAGTACCAAGCACACATCCTGACCAACTATATGGCCGTGTCTGCTTTCACAGCACCCACAAAGCTAATGTCCCTACGATAACTCCCTACCGATCCGTCAAAAGGATAATAACAAAGAAAGGGGAAAGAAAAAAATGAGATCTTTTAGGAACAGGAGAAAATAAATACAAAAACGAGAGGAGAATATACTTAAGGAATGTTTTGGGAAATTAATAGGAAAGCACAATAACGGAGATTTGATCGGGAAACAAGAAACAATTTAGTATAAAAAGAAAATTTGAATATTTCCCGCCCCGTGCCGATACACGTAGACAACGAACGAGAATTTCCAACTCCAGTGGTCGAAAAGAAAAGGAAACAAATTGAATGAGGAAAAACACGTAATTTATATTCGGAGCCAAACATCCGCGAAAATCCGCGAGATTAGGAAAACTATACCAAAAAATATATAAAAAAAATAAACAAGAAAGACATATACATTGATGCCGCGCATCTTACCGGGCCTAATACTAAAAAAATATATAAAACATTTAAAAGTGTCGCTAACCAGACCAAAAAAAACAAATTGAATGCCCTGTGCCGCTATTGCACAATAACCAGGCTACATAAAAAAATACATGTAAAAAAAAAAAAATAAATCACCAATACAAAATAATTTTACATAATTTCTACAACGACACAAAAAAAAATATTACGAAATATATATATATATGATCCAAACCTGTGGTTCTCGGCTAACTGTCCCGTGCCACAGTCGCCACACAGTGAATGATCGTTACCTAGTCGCCGAATGGATACATCAAAAACAAATTAACAAGTACTTATAACGCCGATAATATTTTTTATACAGTTCCGCAATTAAATATTTATATACACTCACCCACGCCTCACATACGCGCCAGAGCTGGGTTCCAGAGTTACGTGTACGAAGATGAAGTCTCAAAGATCTTAGGACGAGGAAAGAAACAAGTTTTTCTTAAACGGGAAAAATCCGCAAAACCGTAATCCGAAGCATGTATGCCCAGATAAAAAAAATAAATAAATTTTATGATAAATATTAGATTTCAAAAAAAAACGTTTAAATTTAGTAAGCGGGGAGATGAGCGCACATTACAGGTCGAAAAATGAACAAATCGAGCTCACTCAGGTGAATCGAATGCGCGATGCCTTTGGTCGTCCAAATGTAAACATAAACAAACCATATCTCGGCACTCGGCAGCAAACTCGCTAGCACGCTATACAAATCTCCAAAATTCTTACCTGGAAACGATGCCCAGGTCGGCAAAACAACAAAACAAGATAAAGAAAAAAAATAAAAAATAAATAAACAATCAAAACAACGTCTCAAAGATCTTGATTCCACCGCGAAAACCAACACAAACTCGTCCAAAACTATTTTTTATAAACGACAAAATGACTAGAAAAATGATAATAAATACGCAAACTGCGGGAAATCAACAACATTTGGCCTGACTAGAGCTAATTTGGGGCCTACATTCATCGGATGACTAGATAAATAACCGAAACTACGGAAATATCCGAATAACCATATGAAGAAAAAAAATAAAAAAATGCCTTCTACGCTGCTCTATCGGGACGCGGAATCTTCGAAAACCTATGCTCTCGGAACCAAACCAACGAAGCGGTACACACCATCACAACCTCGATTGAAGCAACTCGAGACGCTGTACACCTATCATACCGTTCACTTCCACAACGGCTACTCACGCTCCTCCTTAGGCTATTTTTATATTAGGTTTATCTTTATGGTCAATTAATTTTAGATGACTAGAAAGTAGTTTTAATTTTCTTTGCCGTACTAAAGAGTTTATGACTAGACTTTGTTATGTTTTACTCTTCCACGATGTTACGTCGAATCCGGGAAAAAAAAAACGGCTGATCTCCTGCTTTCTGGATTATTTCCGACGATACTTCCAGGACCGGAAACCGCAACAGGAGCCGTGTCCCTTTCGACGAGGATTATTGTTTATTTTACTTGATTCTACCCTTACGGGTCTTAAGTTATCGACTTTGGCTCCAGCCTCCTCCATCGGGGTACGGCTGTTTTTAGGTTCTGTTGTTCTGGATTTGTTTTTGTTTTTCTTCTTCTCCCTACCGGAATGCCTTAATTTTATTGATCTTAATTTCTTTATTTTAACGTAACGTTTAGTTATCTTTTCCTGCAGTTGCTTTTTTCGACATGTTCTATGTTTAGTCTTCGACTTTCTAACTCTACTCGTCACAGCTATCTCTTCAACATTGTCCCTATTGTTATTATCATTGTTAAAATTATTATTATGCCCCTCTTCCTCACAGCTCACTTCCAGGCTCTCGTTCCTATCCTTGTACTCCACGCTGAGCTCGACTGGTTCCTCATTCGCCTCCACTCGACCCTGCATCTGCTTTATCGAGGACCCGATACCATCCTCCACAGTTTTTATTTTATTTATTATTTCCTCCTCGACTCTTGCGACCTTGTTTTCCACGGTGGTCTTCAGTTCTTCTTTGAGTTCGATGTTGTTCTTTCGCAGTTCTTTTTCCCATCGGTCCTCTAGAAGATCAAACCTTTTGTCCAGCTTGTCGGTTATTCTTTCCTCTAGCTTTCTGTTGTCCTCGGTTATTCTTTCTTCTAGTTTTTTGTTGTCCTCTTTCATCGATACTATCATATTTTCCGAGAGATTTTTAAGTTTATTACTATTATCGTTCGATATACTAATCATCAATCTTTTCAATTCGTCGAAAGACGATTGTGCGAAGGATGGCCCGGGATCCTCAAACGCTCGATGTGTCGGGCTAGGAGGGGTATATCCCTCGGGTCCAGTCTCCGAGAGACGGTCCAGAGGTTCGCGCTCAATCTCCTCATCGCTCAAATTATCGGGGATCGGATGAACCTCCCGATAATTTCCTCTCGTAACCCGTACTCTGGACATTTCACCAGACTCCATTTTCTCAGACAGGGTAGCTACCTAAGAATTACTTTGTGGGACCTATCTACCGAGGAGAAAAAAAATATATAATAATAATAAAATATGCCGAAAGAAAAAAATTTTAACCGACTTTAATGCCGTACAAAATATGCAAATGATAAAAAAAAATATAAAATATAAAGCAGGCCGAGGGGAGATGTTAAAAGTAAACGCTTATCTGTTTGCTTGGCAGTTTCCCCTTCGTCCTCTGCTCCTTCCAGGTAACGTCCTTCTGACTATTCGGTGTCCCTGTTCGTTCGGGCCGCCAGTTGTTATAAATCGATATTGTCCCTGTTTTGGGAGCCAGTTGATATGAATAGATTTTCTTCCTTCTTGGAGATTTTCAGATGAGGATGGATTAAAATATTATCAAAAAAAAAATATAAAAAAAATATATCGAAAACTATTATTGCGGGCGCCAATAGCAAAAATTACCGGTTTGCTATTCCCGGAAAGCTCGGCCTAGCAGAGCTTTAGGCTTTTAATCATAAAAAAAAATAAATATAACAAAAAAAACGACTCGCGAAATCCGCCGTTCGATGGCGGTATCTCTCCCGGTGGAGATATCACGGGGTAACCACGTGTCCAAATGACGAAAACTTGAAAAGAAAAAAATTGTATATTAACCAAAACGCGGAAGAAACAAAAAAACAAATATTCGTATGTAACGACTAGACAAAAAAAAATTAATAAAAAGAAATGACTAAATTTGCCAAACGGCGTAACATGTGTCGATGTGCACAATCCAAAAAATGCGGCCACCAGAAAATCGGTCAGTCGGAATCGACTGTTCGGTGGTCCGTCAAAAGCGCGACCCGTAATTACACACTCACAGGCGACTAGTTAATTGCCGAGCAATTAAACAACGACTGGCTATCGATTAGCCAAGAAAGCGACTAGATAGATCTCGGTACCTGACGGGGCTTTTGCCGATCGACATATACGCATCGTCGAAATTACCCGGTACCTTTTAAATTAAAATATGTATATTACGCCACCGACTGTTCTAGAACATTCTACTATTTCTATATATTTTAAACGGCAGCTATCCCTGTCTTTCCGGGATTTTTATAAATTCGGTCGCGACTCTCGCAGTTCTACGCTCTATACTTGTACATGTACTTGTACTTATATCCTTATCAACGGTAAACGCTATTTCTCCGCGATTTTCGACCACGCTCGCTACCCCGCGAACACAGCCGATAGCCGCTGCGTTCGGGATTACCACACAGCTCGGCCGAAACCGCGTCGCCGATTGCAATTCACCGTTGTCTTCCGCTGCCCGAGAAAAACCCGACATATAAATGAATTAAATCGAAATAATAATTTCTACGTCGGACAGCGTTATCTAAGGCGTATAAAGCGTAATAAACTCGCTTCAGCTGCCGAATCCGTCTCAATATATACTTAATATGTAATACGTTCGTACCATTAATTAACTTTTAATAATAAGAGCATTGGGAATAAAAAATTTCATTTATCTCTACGAAAAGTTTAGTCGATAATAATTAATACAAAACATCCGTTTCATTTCACATTTCTTCGCATTACGCGTCAACACTTTAAAATCCCATTGTCTGATGAATAAAAATTCTTTCAGAAAAGAATCATTCATTATTACAATGAATAATACGACGTTAAAATGCGGGAAAAAATCATTCAGTATAATTTAGCGTGGGCAACTGTAATAAGTAAAAACTTGATCAAACCGTATTTCCCTGGTCGAACAATTTAAAAGGAGCTAATTATTTAAAACTTTTTTAAAATGAACGTACCACCGTTAAACTTACGAAAAAATGTGTGCGATTTTTCAAAACGACGTATGTCATACTTATTGTAAAATCATTAGATTCCATCAAATCTTTAGAAGGACAGATATTACAAAGTAAGACGCTCTAAAGACATCCTTAAGATGTCTTTAAAAAATTTTAATAAAAGAAAATCACAAGTCCTTCGATATAATGTTTTTAATTTCACGCTACATTGTGACAGGCTGGCCACGGTGAAACATTTAATTACCATATCTTCTTCTTATAAGTTCCTCAATTTTTAGGATTCCATACACATATAATGTACGGAATAATCCTAGTAAGGTGGTTCAGAAACAACAAAAATATTCAATTAAAATAAGCAATAACTCACAAACGGTTTCACTTATTCAATTTCGGAATCTGAAGCATATATTACAATTAAAATTCTCTTTAAAACCATATCTATAACTTCAAGCTGACCGATTACCCTGGGCGGCAAAAAACCCAAAATAGTGTCAAGCATATACAAAGGTCGTCTTATAAAGACAGAGACCAACGTTGGCGTCGCGCATCGAATCGACTTGGAAACTATGCCATCGTGTAGAGCATTCATTTCTCCCACTATAGCAACAAGAAGTAACGGAATCCGTTCAGTAGTCGTCGCGTAGTGCGAGTTTAAAGAAGGCGTGTATAACCCTACAGGTTTTTTACGTATGTGAATATCAGTAACGTGAGTGTTAAAACGGATCAGCGTTACGCGATCAAGTATTAAGGTCTGGGAACTGGCTAAACCGTTCAGTGACCCACAGTACAATTGATCATTCGGCCCCAGTCTCCCTAAAGATCAACTAGTCTCGTTTATAGACTCTATTGTCCCGTCCTATATCAATTTTTTTTTAATGAAATCTCCTTCATCCCTACTACATACACTACTGGTACTCATTTTCTAACTTCCGCCTTTAACATTAGCGAGCTTCGCGGTTCTTTAAACAAATCTTCCAACTCTGTTCCTGGTATTAATCGTATCTCTTTCATAATCCTCAAAACCTTTCCGATTCTTCCCTCAACACCTTTCTCAAATTCAGGTTACGTCCCAGAATCCTGGAATTCCATTATCATTATTCCTATTCCACCAGAGAAATTCTATCGCCTTCCAAGCCATTTCCTTTGTTCCTTGTTTGATGGATGGAGCGCAACAACCTATTTCCCAATAATATGTTCGATTTTCGTTTTGGATTGGGTCCTTCTGATTTCATTAGTCTTCTTGCTGATATCTATAAATCTTTCATAAACAAAAATTATACTATAGCCTCTTTCGTTAATGTCTCCAATGCGTTCAATAATGTACACCTTCCTACTCTTCAAGACAAGATGCTCTCCATTAACATTTTTTCCCAGTTTACTTAAACTTTTTCAAAATAGAACTGTATACCTATCTACTCTTGTCTACTCCACTTCACGAAACGTATTTCAGTGTCTACCACAGGGCTCCTGCCTTAGTCTTACCGTTTTTTTAATATTTATATCTCCAGCATCTTTCCCATACTTCTCGCCAATGATATCATTCTATATTCCACTTTTAAGTCCATTTTAGAATCTAATACTGAACTTAACGACTCTGATTTCTTTAGAACCCGCTCTATCCAATATTTCTCTCGCCAAGTCTTCGTGTGTTGTTTTCACCTTGCGGATCCTTATAATCCATCTCCAATAATCCTACCCGGAACTCATGTGGCGTTTTATTAAAATTGTCAATACTTTGCAAGTTTATTTACTTGTTTATTATTTTTATAGGGGGGGAAAAAAACGTCTTCTTTAATCATAATTGTACGTCAACTTATATTTGCGTCATTCTGTTCGTGTATTTACATATTTGAATATACAACAAATATTATATTTCATGAAAACGGTTAAATAGACACAACTTTTAACTGAATTTAATTCTAAAAATTATGTAAACATCGATTACCACGAAGTGTTTTTTAAAGTATTCTAATTATTTAAAATATCCTGTATATCATCTCAATTGATAATGCATTTTTTGGTGTAGTACATAAAATAATTGCTCAAGTAATAGACACTTTTTCTACATTCGATATTGTATTATAATTTCTGAAATTATTAGTAGTAGAATAATTTGTTTATCAAGAACATCTTTCTTAATTCGCAAACACTGTGTTGCAATCCTGAAGTGAACACCGTTACATACTACATTACAGATAATTTCTCTAATTTTCATTGTTAATCGCTTTTATTTTGTAGATACACAATCGTTTGCTCAATGCATAATAAAAATTAACCATTTGACTGCGCGATTTTCTGGCGTGCATATGGAAAGAAACAAAAAATGTACCATGATCGCGTTGCGTTTCAAATCGGAGATTTACGGATGATGCTTCCAGTCTGGGTTGGGTGATTGTGCTCTCTTCATCTGACTCACGTACACAATACATGATTTAGGGTATTATAACATTAATTCAGTGGAAATTCGAAAAACAAGCCTTAATACGATCTGGTTTTGTACTTTCAGCTATGTTAAAATCATTATCATCAATTATTTTAAATTGCTACTGTTCGATTAAATTTATTTTTTTTTGTTTTCCGCACATATAAAATATGTACCAATATTAATAGTGATCCAGTTGATCGGTGTGGAATTTAAAAATAAGAAAAACATTCTAGCGGCAATTTTAAATTATTGACGTATCTATATATATATATGTATATATATATATGTACATATTAATTACAACGTAATTCTTAGGCTACCCCCCATTAGAAAAAATGTCCCAATTTTATGTAACACGAAAAATGTCCCAATTTTATGTAACGTTTGTTATATTTTATAGAATTTTTGTAATTGTTATTTTATAAATGTCACAATTTTATTTAACGAAAATGTAATGAAAAATGTAACGAAAAAATGTCTCAATTTTATATAATGAAAGTTAAATGTTAGGATAGGATTTTTGTGATTATTTTTTTTTGTGTTGATGCCAGTAAGAATTACGTTGTAAATTTTGATCATTTTATACAAAGTATAGAAGAGAAAGAGACAGAAATGAAAGTAAGAGGGGTCAAGGGGCACAGTTGAGTTTTCTTCGGTCTTATTTAAATAAATTAATACAAAAAATGAAAAAAGTAATCGCTGTAGCCAGTAAATCTGTTTTTATTAAAAATGTTTTAATTTTTCTTAATTATCATCATTATTGGTTAAGTCTTAAGGTGACAATATATCAATAAATGAGTTTTTAAATCGTAATTTACTGTTATTTTACTGAATTCCATTTTTTATTCAATTATAACAGTACTGATCTGTTTTGTGTATTTTAAGTACGTATAAAAGTGTACGTTCTCAGATATACAATGAACGAATGCGTTAGAGTAGAAAAAAAAAAAAAATTGGAAATATGCAAATTCATATATGTTTTCTTTAAATTTTTAATAATAATTATGGTCGAATTTCGACCAATGGGCGACCACTAGTAATCTTTATTCGACGTATCGACAAAATACATTCTAAAAATAATTCATTTCTTTCAGCATTTACATAAAATTAATTATATAACAATAATCGAAATTGTCATAAACCGGAAAATAAATTCTTTAACAAATATCAAAATTCGTGTAATTTATTTATTTCACGAACACGTCGTAAAATCAGCACCCTAAAAAAGGTTAGTTATTTTAAAAAGTTTGTCCAGAGCGAAGACTGAAAACGACAAAGTCTTATTGACTTTTACAAAAGATCATCATTTTGTACCATTTATTAAAAAGAAACAACTAATGTAAGAAAAATAGCTAAATACACAAGATCAGAGTTGTTTGTATCGTCAGATAAAGTTAACTGCTTCCATTATTTAGTGGTTGGCATCGAAAAAACAGATCTGTATAACTATCCTTTCCAAGGAGAAAGATAGGTAAACAATATTTCATCGCTATTACCTAATACGTTGGTAAATTAAAAACTAAAACATTTCTTAATTTTCGTTTACTTTCAGCTCGAATTAATAAGACTTTACTGTAGAATAAATCAGCACTGCACGAAGAAGAAACATTGCAAGCCAAAAGTACTTTTATATTATGCATTTGGAAGGATTATTTATCTAATTACAAAAGTTCCTTATTACGCTATAACGAATATAAACAAGTATATTATTTTTAAAATATAGAAAACATTGATACATATTGAACAGGAACTATCTTATTTTTTTATTAATTAGCATAAATCACGTATTTCACACGGTGGACTCTAGCAGTTTCAGAATTTCAACTAAAATAAAAGAAAGACAAAAAAGAAAAGAAAAAAACAAATTGAATTTTAATAAATTTGGTTGGGAAAAGGAACGAACAAGTTATTATTTTATAATAGATATTCGTTAAATTTCTTATGGTTTTACCATATTTATACGCGGAATAAGTATATCACATCTTTTCGCCATTGTCGAGATTACGGCCATTTACTTCCGTTTCTTCAACTTCCGGTATAATCGAATCAGCTTCTAATAATTTTCTTTTAAGGAAAAGTTCTCTGCGTTTCTATAAAATATTATATAAAAGTTTATTTATAGCCTGGGAAATAGGATAATAACAATTTTATTATTTATCAAAAATATACAAATAAAAAACACACATACACGCACGTTTATTTCATTCGGAATATATTCTCAAACGACTCGTTATAATTTCATAAATGGGGAGACTCTATTTTCAAATAAAACAAAATCAATTTTTTTTTTTTTTTTTTTTTATGACCCGGCTTTTAGTTA
The DNA here is from genome assembly GCA_039619475.1 of Icerya purchasi. NCBI lineage: Eukaryota > Metazoa > Arthropoda > Insecta > Hemiptera > Monophlebidae > Icerya > Icerya purchasi. Next base: position 98,119,232 of record CM077115.1, read on the forward strand.
ACTATCAAGCCATTTGGTCACCAACACCAGTTAATATAAGAATACTGCCAACTAATGAAGGATACATAATATTTAATTGGGAAAAAAGTTACAGACAACTGTAAATGTTCAACATTACCCACGGAGGTTGAATAAAATCTTTAGGAAAGAGAAATTGTGGCCAGACTGAGTCCAAGGTACATTACCTGAACTTGCCTAACCAGAAAATTAATAGAATAGGAATCACAATCATTGTATACAATAATTATAACAAACAATCATGGCCACAAATGCTTCAGCATAGTCCACGAATGTCTGCACAAAATCATAACAAAAATAATTACTTAAAGGGTGCGGCAACGAAGCGGATCGTATTTCAAAAAATCATAGCACAAAGAGAAAATGCTCTAGGGAAAATTTCTTTTTTTATTTTTTTAAAATAACATCTTCAAGATGGTTGCCCTTTTGCTCGAAGCATTCTTACATCTGTTTCATGAAGTTTTCAAAAACACTTTTTTCAGCATACTCCTCTCGATGTCGCGGCCGCTCCTCCATCGTGTCTGGTCTTTCCAAGGTGTGCCAGGTTTTTCGGCTTGTCGGCGTAAAATTTGGACCTGAAATACACCCACCATAAAAAATAGTCGCTCGCCAATAAATCTGGCAAACGACTTGGCCAAACAATTTTAGCGCCTCGCGTAATTAAACGGTTTTCAAACAGCTGTCGCAGAACTGCCATCGTTTCGCTCGCTATGTGCACACTGTGGGGCCATCTTGCTGGAACCACCTTCTCGACAGCTTCTTCTTACGTCTAAAGGCTGGTCCGAAGAATTTTAACAGCATTTTTTACGATACCTTTTACCGTCTCATCGAAGAAGTATAGGCCAATCACTTCCCACGCCGCGATTCCCATCCAAACCGTCACCTTCGGTAAGTATGTAACGGCTTCTCGTTGATGATGTTACAATTCAAATCACTCCAGTAACGAAGATTTTGCTTGTTAATGTCGTCGCTGAAGTAAAAGTGAGCTTCATCCGTAATCATAACAAAATCCAGTGGAATTTCGCCGCCCTGAATTTTTCCAAGCATCGCTTCACTAAACGTTAATCGTAGGCTGTAATCGCCGGGTAAAAGCTGTTGGGTACACAAAATTTTATAAGGATGAAGTATTCGGCGAACCGTTCGTTCGGGTATTTTGAACATTTACGTGTAAACGAGCAGGACGCGATGGACTATTCTGAATCGACTTCTGAACTCGTTCCACATTTTCGGGAGTTCTGATTGTTTTAACGGATCTTGGTGTCTTTTCCTTAAAAATTGATCCGGGGATTCTCTGAAATTTTTCACCCATGTACGCACATCAGTTTTTTCGGTCGGAATCAGTTTTTTGAATGCTACAGAAAATTTATTTCGAAAATCGCGTGCGGCGGACACATACGAATCACCATGGAAAATAAAATGCTCGATCGCGTAAACGTGCTGCTCACACGTGTGTCCACTCAGTCACTGTGTCGAACTACTGAATGTTAAAAAAAGAACCAGTCTCGTCGAACTACCTGAAAACGCTGGAATGGTCCCGGTTAGAGTAATTTATAGGTATGATTTTTTGAAATATAATAGTACGTTAGAGGAAAAACTTTTAATTGTACCGTTAAATAATTATAAAACGGTTCGCTTCGAAATGTATAATTAATTTTGATAACAACGTCGAAGATTTATTTTATTTAAAAAGTTTCGCCATCTGTGTTTAATAACGGAACAGATACTTAGAAAAAAAGAGCGTATATTTTAATGGGCTTTCATTATTTTTATTTTTATTATATTTTTTTACAATAAAACTTCCGCAAAATCTACAACGGTAAAAAGTGCTGAAAAAAAATTAACCGAAAAAAAGAATTGTTTTATACCCTGTCAGTCGGAGTTATAAATACTCTACTATTTTGACGGATTTGTTTTTCATAGTTATTTTTTAATTTTATCTTATAACGTTATATTGCCTAAAAATTTAGAAAAACAAAATGCAATGAAGTAAAAACAATTAACGAGCGTTTCTAAAGCCTAACACAGTAAATCTGTCAAGATGATGATGATGATGATGATGGTTCGACTGGGGAAGAATGGTTTTCTAAAATCGCAGTTCAATTAAATGAAATAATTTTTTTTCCTCGTTTTTAAATGTTCACTCTTAAAATTATATTTGCGTGTATAATAAAAATAAAAATTTAATTCTTAAAAAATTATTTTTCGATACAATAAAATACAAAACATAGTTAAAGAGTATCGATTCGCTCATTCAATAGAAATGCTTTGATTATTATATATAGATATGCGTTATAAATTATTTCACGGTGTAACTAACATAATATGAAAAGGAAAAATACAATTTCATATTTTTACTAGAATTGTTTTAATTAAATTTTATACTGCGGTGTTAACTGTATAAATAAGTTGTATTTAGTTTCGCTACTAAATGTAAATAGAAATTGAGGAATTCGAAAATGAAATTTTGCTTTTGTATTAAAAAATTCTTTTTCATTAATAAAAAAAAAAAAAAAAAAAAGGCTAGTTTTAGGAATTTTATTTAAAGCTCGCGCTAAATTATAAGAACAAAAGTTGCAATAAAACATTTTAATTATGGGGGAGAAAAGCTAAGACGGTAAAAATCTTAATGTTTAAACCAGGGACGCATCCAGAAAGATATTGGGAGGGGGATATATAATTACGTAAAATCTTTTATGGTAGGCAATCGATTTGAGAAATAGCCCTTGTTTCATAAAGAAAATCAAACAAATACATAATTATTACAGTTTTTAATTTAACTTTTGTCTTATATTTAGTTATGAAAAAAATAAAACGAAATTATAAAATCGTATGGCAGTTTAGAAATAGTAAGATAGTATTTTTATTAGACGCTTTACTATTCGTACTATTTTATTTTTGTTAGTAATCCGATCCGAATTCTCTTTAATCATGAGCAAGTAAAAAAAATATATATATTTCTCATTAAACTATTTTCATTTAATGCTATATAAGGCCACTATCCTTTCTTAAAATTTGATTATTGCTCCTTTCTTTACGCTAGCGCTCCTAAATATCTTCTCCTTCAACTTGATAAAATCCATAATATGTGTCTCCGCCTTTGTATCGGTGCCTTGAACTCCTCTCCTATTGCAGCCATTTTGGCAGAAACTAGTTCCTGTCCTTTATTCATCCGAAAACTTTATCTAGTTGAACGATTTTTGATCAAACGTCGCCATATTTCCAATTCCTACTTGCTTAATTCCTCTACTGGTCTATATTCAACAACCGGCGTTTCTCTCCTCGTAAAACCCCAATCCTTTCCTTGATTTCTTCACCTCTCAGAGCCTTCTCTCCTTTTGTTCTATCCTACATGCCCTTATTTTACCTATAATTTCCCAGATTTTATCTACTCACCTAGTTTACTTTTTCTTCCTTCGTATGCCAAGTCTCTTCCCTCTCCCGCTGCTCATAACGAATTTAACTATGTTTTATCCTCGCTCTTTTCTTCTTATACTTTAATTTTTACAGATGACTCAAAGTCAGCTTTGGAGGTTGGAGCGGCTTTTACTCTGCCGGATTTCGGCTATTCTAAGTCATTCAGACTCCCCTCGTTCTCCTGCATATTCCTAGCCGAATCTATTGCGATCTTACAGGCAATCCTTATTATAGCCTCCACTAACAATATATCCAAGATTCTCTTATCTTCTGATTCAAAAGACGTTTTACAAGCCATTGCTACTCCCTTTCCTAAACCATCCGCTGATCATATTGTGTTTCACATACGTTGCTTAATTTCACATCTATTTCATTCCCGCTCTGTCCGTATTGATCTATTATAGATTATCCTAGTTATTGTAGAATTTCGGGCAACGAGTTAGTCGACTCGTTGGCACGTTCCGCTGCTTTAGACGGTCGCTTTATTAGGCATTTCCCAGCTCAAAGTCTTCTTCTTCTTTCCTCTCGTTGCCACCGCGACTGTTGATCTGATCTCTATTCTTCTTCGTTTTCCAATCCTGCTTCCTTTTACTTATCCATACAACCCATTCCTCCTCTTTTTCCGTGGTTTGTTAATTTCCCCAACATGAGGCGGTCAACTATTTCATCCATAATTAGACTTCGGTTTAATCACAGCTTGCTTCCTTCTTCGCTCTTCCGTTTCTCCATTACTCAGTTTCCTCTCTGCCCGTTTGATCCATCAGAAGCAAACTTCACTTGTGATGCAAATCACATTTTACTTGAATGTCCTTTCACTTCTTCAGAACGCGCGATACTGTATTCCGGTCTTTTGCCTCTTATCCTACGCCTTACAGCGTTCACAGCATCCTTTCTTTTTCGTCTCCCTTGGTTATTCCTTTATTAGCTTCATTCATATATTCCATTTCTAATATTTTTCCTTTATAATCATTAATGCTGTCATACCGTTAGATTGAGTAACGTCCTTAGCTGACATGCTCAAAATTTAAAAAAAAAAAAAAAACTATTTTTATTTACATTACAAAATGAAAATGGCAAAAGATCGACAACTGTTCTGTTTAAAATAGAGTAAAAAAGGAACATTAACAGTTTTACTAGAAAATAGTATTATACAAATCTTTTATAGCATAAATTAAGTTTCTCTGTTATAACGATTTTTTTCATAGAGGCTTTAGTTCTTTTGTGAGAAGGGTGTCCCCTACTTCCCACCCGGTGGATCCGCCACTGATTTAAACATGCACAAAATGTACTAGTTAACGGAAAATAATTCGTAATTTCGAATTCGCAAATAACAGCTTTGTAACGACTTTGAGGAAACTTTTGTCTTAGACTACACACGCTCATCAATAATTGTCCTGTCAAGAACTATCGAGAAGAATTTGAGGCTATACGAAAGCACGTCAATTTTCGTTATATTGTGCATATTTTTGATTTAACATTCAGTTTTCATTTCCTTTTCCGGAAAATTAATTTAATTAAAATGGACATCGACGAAACTATGACCTACCTAAAATTGCCGTGATTCTAGATTCCCTGCGAAGTTTCATTTCCCTCGTACGTGCAGAACTACGTGTACGTTTTTCTTTTTTTACAAATTGTTACAAAACAAATGATGCTTGTGAACAGAGCGAATAATTAATTAAAAGTCACCCATTTTTAAACACATTTTATAAATATAGTGCTAATATTAATAATATAAAAACCACTAAATAAAATTTCCATATATACATCATTATTTTAAAAGTTATTTTGTCCTCGAATTAAAAAACTACTTCTACTTCGTAAAAAGTAGACAAGCTTGTTTTTTTTCTCTAAAAAGGTTAATCATTTTCGGTATTCTTTTCCGTTATAACATATTTTATTAGAGGCTTTCAAAACTCTTTAACTGATAAAATTTTCTTATCTCGATCATATATTATGCAGAACGTATCTAAACTTCGAGAAAAATTCGAAATATTTTTTTTTTTTCTCACTATTCTTTTTCTAATCTTTAATTATGTAACTACCTCTATTACTTGGTATACAGCGTTTACACACAGTGGATTACCGACTGCGTTATTACAGTCACTGGTCTTATAGACAGGTTGCCTCTTCGAGTCATCACAAGGGGGGGAAAAAAAGTTGCCTACGAAAATGCTAAATACTGCGATGATGTAAGTAGTAACATTTAGGACAACTCTACATTTTCTCGTTTAGTAAAGAGAAAAGGCCGTAGTACCAAAAGTTGACTTTACATGCGATATAAATACACCATGGAAAAATTATACTGGCATTTATATTCAAAATCTCACCCAAAGAGAACCAAAGAAAATTGTACCTCTTACAAAAGCCTGATTTATGTAGTACAATTCAATACGTTTTAAAACAAGTTTTGTTTAAAAAAAAAATTAATAGTCCTCGATTTAAAGATTATGTATGTTTCCTATAACGCATGTACGTAGAATTACCAAATGTGGTGAATTCCTTCCTCTGGACACCGTAATCGTTCAATAATCATCGTTATAATATTTTTGACGAAACCAATTAAATTTCAAAAATAAACAAACGAATTTCGTTTAATTTTTTAAAATACATATGTTAAAAGAAACCTGATAATTATTTTTCGCTTTTTAAAACATTTCAGCTTAATTTGAATTTAAATTCCGAGAAAACCCGAAAATCTTATTCTAAAACAAATTTTCGTTAGTAATATAATGATGTTTATAACAAATCAATTTCTTATTCAAATTTTTAAATTTTATAAGTGAAAAGTAATTTTTACGCATATTCACTGACATGTGTACATAACGCTGCAATTGGATTATAAAGACGAAATTAAAATATTAGCTATCTCTACCAATTCATCGCCACACATGTAAAACACTTTAACTTGTTACATTCGACGTTTACCGTTAATTAATTATTTTTTTATGAAACGTCGCTAAATTATTAAGTAAGAATTTTTTTGGTGATTATTAAAAAAGGTTTATTTATTTATAATGGTGGGTTACTTTTATAAATTAGTTTAAAAAATTCAAAGATTAAATTATTTTTTTCTGAACTTAATCAAATGCGAAAAAAAAACTTCAATCGATATTAAAAAAAAAAAATAAAAAATAAATTCGAAAAAAACAATGAAAAAGAAATTAGAGGTTTACTGTCGTTACTTTTTACGAAAACCACTTCAAAGTTAGTTCTGTAACTTAATATCATTATAAACGATCATTTTTGGACCGCACACAAAACTTTTGGTTGTAAAACCCGATCTGTTGCTGTAATAGATAAGAATTAATATAGTTATATACACTAAATTCTGCCAATTTCAGCAAAATTCGTCTCCATAACTGATACATGCCAATCGATTTTTACTTTTATATACATATATGCATACATACACACACACGCGCATATACATAGAATCTCGAAAACAGACAAGCCCCCTTGCCAACCAATCTTCCTTTTATTTTCAAAGAGAATTTAGAAAAATCTTTTTCAATTGACTAAGTTCACTTTTTTCCGTCTTTTATTTTAAAAAAAATCTTAGCAATTGTACAACACAGCGTTCTACCTATATTATTTTAGTACAACTTGCGGCATAATCGTGGGACAAAAAATATATTATACCCCAAACTAAGAATGACGTAGTTATTAATATATATAAAGATGAAATTCAATTCTTCGAACTTTGCCATGAAAGCATCCCTACACCCGCAGATGACAGTTCTATAATATCAATAGAAAAGTAAATTTCAATTTACTACGTCATTCTTAAAAAAATAATAATTTACGCTTTGTGTAGCAATTTATTTCAAAATGCAACAGAAAAATGTTAGTATTTTTCACATTACCCCAGCATAAGAATGGCGTTGTCATTTTAGTAGCGCAGCGACAATTAGAAAATTAAACTGTAATTTAAATAGTGTCAGGAGGATTAAAAGGATACAATTAATTAAATGTGTAACGAACGCATGAATTAGTTGAAAATTTAAAAATATAAAAAGTATGCTTGACAAATGAAAATGTGAGCTTAACATTTAAAAATTAAATAAGTACTTCTGTACATTGTGCACAGAATTACACTATGGATACACGGATATGTTTTTCTGCTGGTGCACCTTCACGAAATGACTGCCAGCCATAAGATAGGTCAAAAATGTACGTTATTTATACGATGATAGGAAAAATGTTAATATGACGCTGAGGTAGTCGTGCTTCATTTTAGTAAATATAATTACTGGCCACAATTTAAATAGGTGTTTTCACGAAATAATAGGAAAACTCGGGGTAACCCGTTTTAGTAACATTTTTCTTATGGCAACTGTTCGCAACGATCCGCCCTGCTCAAGACATATGCAAGTCAAAACTAAATAAAAAAATAAATAAATAAATAAAAAAAAATATCCTTATTTTCTTGTTTATCATAAATTAGACAGCGAGTACACGTCATTAAATTACAAGCATAACTTATAATTATATAATTTAATATATTTAATAAATGCTTTAAACGTATATACACTAATTCATGTTAAAGGAGATAATAGGATCGATTTTTTTCTTTTTTAAACGACGTTGTGTTCATATGTTCTATTTGTAACGCGTGATATATCAGGTGCAACGATGAATATTTGTTCCAACTATCAAATGAACGGAATAAGACCGTTTAATAGCATTTATTCGACATTCAAAGGGCGCGGTTAAAATCATGTACTACACAATGCGATCAGTAACATTTAAAATAATTCTCTAAAAAAATCTTTATAATAATTGCTTAATTTTATCTATGTATTAGTAGAAGAAATTGTTTTCAGTTGTTTTTGCATTAGTAAATTAATATATTATAAAACTTGATAATATGCCACTAAATTATTTAAAAAATAAATAAATGTTTTTAAGAATATCTCGCACCATTAACAAAAGAACATGAATAAATGTAACACACGTTTAAAACGGAATAGGTTTCAAACTGTCACCGTATTCACGTATTCTATAATTGATGATGGGATGATATTCTAAAATAAATTTCCAAAGCTAAGGATTAATTATATATAGTTTAGATGTTTGTTATTAGATTACAATGTTTAATAATTTATTAATTATTAAATAATATGATTTATAGAAATTTAATATTTACAAAAACAGGATTAATTTTTTAAGAACAAATTTTGGAAAATTCCAAAAATCAGCATTATCAAGTTCTTTTCGGATCTTTCTATTCTTTTATTTTTCATCTCTTTTTAAAAGGGGCCAATGTAATCAGACTAAGCAAAGAGCAAACGAAGTGGTGGTGATACACGTATTACGATCAAAAAAAGGTATGGAAAAAATAACGAGTTTGTTAAAAAGAAACATTTTATTAATTAAACACATATAATAAAATTCACGCGTATAACAGAAAATATAATTATTTAAAAAATACATAAATTACCGAAATTTTTTGGAGTTACCATACATGTAATCTCATATTGCCATGATTATGGAGTATGTAACTCCGAAAAATTTCGGTAATTTATGTATTTTTTAAATAATTATATTTTCTGTTATACGCGTGAATTTTATTATATGTGTTTAATTAATAATAATACAGAAAATGGAAAACAACAATTTTAATTTTAATTTAAAAAAAAAATTTTAATTCATATACGGTAAGTTAGAATACTGAAAATATATAACAAAAAAAAAAAAAAAGCAAACGTGACTATACTTTAACATTTTATTTTTTCGCATAAATGGCATATTCCGGAACAGTGGAGAATGGAAATTTAATCGAATTAGTCAATTGTCGATTATGTTATTTTTGCAAATATTTAGTTGAAAGAAAACACTGTTGGCGGAAAAAGAATAGGTTTTTTTTCTTTTTTCATGCAGGTAATCGTAAATAACAGGATATATAAAAAAATTGTTTGTTACAAAAGAATTATTACCACTATAGCAATTCTTAGAATACACGTGTTTAATATTCTAGAAACTATATTCGGCCAAGAGGAGGGAAGGTAGAAATGTGATTAAAAAACGGTTTTTGCTCGTTAATTTTTCATTGCGATTTCTACAAAACTACCGTACGTACCGTGAAAAAATATTTCCTCGTATTTATAAACATTTCGAACGTACTGCAAAAAGTTTTGACATTTACCGCTAAAATAACAATTTTTAATGTTATACTTTTTATTTCGATTACTGTTATCATCATTATTATTATTATATAAATTCAGATATTAATGAATATGACGACATCAAGTAAAATCGTGTGACGCTAGTTTAATGCTTTCAGTTGATTGTTGAACTTTACCCCTGAATGAACGTAATATTCAAAGAATACATTTTAGACATGAACGGAAATAATGATTATACTCCGGTAAAATGTAACTCAACTATGTATGTACATTTAAAAAATCAGCAAGAAATTAAAATTTACAGATTGAAAAATTTGTAACAGCACTATAATTACAGATCAATTGTTATTAGGAATCATCATTATATATAGTTTGTTCGAAAGGTGTGTCTCCTTCCATACCGCCTCTCTCATTTATAAAAAACGGACTACTTTGACGACAATTTTAGTTTTTTGACATCTTATGGCCGGGGTCATTCCGAACATTTGTCCGTCCCACGAAAGGCCACACCAAGACATGTCTCACGAAATGTTCCCTAAAATGATACCGTGACATTATCGCATATATATACATACGCACACACACACACACACATATAAATAAAACTTTTTTTGCGTTTCCCCGTGGTATTATTAAATTAGCAATATAGAGTTTTTACACGCTTCTCTCTCTATGGTGTGGGACTTCTTACTCATCAAACTGCACAGTAATAAGAAGTGTATTTATTATGTTTCCATAAACGAAAATCGCCACCGAACGGAAAAGGCGAGTTGCGGAAACGAAAACGGGACGGCGAACTGTGCAATAGCGAAGAATTTGCCACGACGTTTATACGTGAGATGATACGCATTTTGGTTTGAAAACGGCAGATGTAGAAACGTTTGAAGCGTTTCTCAATCGCTGATTCTTCAGATATCAGTTCAGACTTTGTGTGCTGTCGCGCTGCAAATTACTCTCGCTATCGGAGACGTGGATTGAAAATGATCAGTCAGTCGAAATAGTAGCTTTTCGCATGGTATCGCCATTCAAACGAAACACGAATTCGGTCGGGTGGAGGAGTGGCCATCTGCGAAAATATGGCACATTCAGTAGCTCTGCAATCTGTAGCATCGATCTGTTAAAATTCGATCAATCGGAAATTCTAGCCAAGAGGATAGCGACAGCGTGTGTGCTATATCATTCTTCAGTTCGAGTCCGAATTCTGCGTTCATAATGAATTCCATGAATGTGAGATCGTGCGACCCTCGTAAATTCAAGTTAAGATTACCACCGATAACTTCGAGCTACTGGTACGGAATCTATGTTAAACTGATCGACGTCTACGACGCGGAAGAAAAGGCGTATAGCCTGAGGAAACTCGCGGTCGACGAATTCACCATCCAAGAAGCAGGACTCGATCATTGCTTTCTCCTGTGGAAGTAAGGGCTAACCAATCTTAATTAGTACAGATGAGAAGGCTACCTTGCTCCGCATCACTTGTACAAGCGGGTGGAGTAACGTAACGGCTGCCAGATAATTTCTCAGCAGAACGTTTTACTCGATCGGATTGTAACTCTGTGTCTGGCAAATGAGCGGCAATTGACGGAAGTCGTCGGTAAACACCATGCCCATACCGGCCAAGGTACGCCCTCAATCATGCATAATGTGTTGAAGTCGATAATCTATCTGTCCGAGGAGAGGGGATCCGATCGTACTGCACTTGTGAATATTTGCGAACGTTGTGAGGAAGCCCGTCATCTTTTGCGAGTTCCTGATATGAAAGACAGCGTGTACAGTGAATCCGATATATGTATAAATAATACATTTTTTTTTTTTTTTTTTTGCGTTTCCGTGGTAACATTTTATGGTAAAATTTCGTGTGACGGACAAATTTTTGGAATGACTCTCAGCCATAAGACATATTCCCATGTCGAAAAAAGGAAAGGCAGAGCTGCCTATACGATATATTCACGTATTAATGTATCTGCGTGAAGCGATATACTCGTTAGCACTATAAAATTTTTTCAGTAATTTCACAATCCGTTTTATGGTAGTTACAAGATTATTTTTCTTTTAGTTATATATGTATAGTTTCTTTATATACATAGTAGTAAGCACTATTTTATTAAAAAATATTATAACTATATTATATAATAAATGATAATATGAATGTTGAGAATCTGTAGACGGGCATTTGCCTTGTGGAACCTGCAATTTATTTCCGAAAAAAAAAAAATACATATATAACCTCACTTTTTTGAAATTAGTAAAGAGGAAATTAAATTCAAATTCGTTCAATTTATCGTGTAGGTAGCCGTATATAAAAAATTATGAACTTCTAGACATTCAAAACTGAACAGAAATGAATAAAATTTGGTTCTAATGTCTTCCTTTTTCTATTCGTATTTAGCGAGTTTATTTTTATTTCATTTAAATGTAAATGTATTCCTCGTTATTCTGTCGCCGGATAATACTAACAAAAAATCAACCTAGCCAACAGTTGTATTAATTTTCTTCTTACCTGTTGGTCTAATTTAATTATACGACCTTCTACCCCTGGAGCGAGCAAACACGTTTCATGTTCTAAATCGTCCAGACTAGCGCGACGCGATATTCGCGGTGGTGTAGTATGAATATGGTGATGGTGATCGTTGCCTGAGGAACTTAAAACCGGACTTTGGTTGCCTTTCCTTAGCGGAGACGGTCCATCCAATTCGCTAGATTCTCCTAAATTTTTCACTAAACTGTGCCTGAATAATACAGAAATTTCACATTGTTTATAATTAAATCTAAGATTTTAAAAAACGTTAGCTCCACTTAATTAAAAATTTCCACTATGGATATTTAATTTTAAAATTTAAAGTTTCGGAAAGCTTACACGTACCACTATCAGAAACAAACTGACCTAACAGAACGAAAAATACGCACTTAATTAATAAAAATTATAGAAATAAAAAACACCTAAAAATTCCCGAAATGGGATGAGTAAACACCAAACTAAAAATGCAGAAGGAAACACGAAACGAAGGAACCGGCACGGAATGAACTAAACTAACAAAGCGGAAAATACAAACACCAGAATAAAATGAACAATACGAAAAAATACGAAGAAAATTCTCAAATTGCGATGAGTAAAAAACAAATCTGAAAATGCAAAAGGAAAACCAAAAAACCGGCAAACTTCACGTGAATTAAACTAAACAAGAAATGCGAAAAAAAATGCTAAACTAATTATTTTTTGTTTGATCATTAATTTAGTTTTGTTTTACTTTGTTTAATCTTGTTTCGTCAATGTATTACATCAGATTTTTATTTTGTCTTTTGACATCCATATCTATCGCATACTTTGTGTCTGTTTCCTATACTTATTGTAAATCTGGTCTGATGATGTTGCTCACTTTTCAAATTTATTATAATGTGTACATTTGTACTCACTATTTGCTATGTAGTGTATTTGTGGGCTTTGCAGTAATAATAATATTAATAAAGATTATTTGATCGTATGTGTATATGTATGTATGTATGCACGTATGTATGCCAGGGGCGGATCCAGTGAGTCAGGGGGGGGGGGTATTGCATAATTACGTAATATCTTCTACCGTAGATACTGCCTTAAATAAAATCAAATAGCGACCTCTTTAGAAATTTAAAAATGTTTTAAAAATACATAATTATTACAATTTTTAATTTAACTTTTGTCTTATATTTTTAGGGGATGAAAGATAAAACGAAATTATAAAATTATACCTTAAATATGGTAGTTTAGAAATAGTAAGAAAGATAACATTTTTATTAGACTTTACTTCTTTTTTATTTTTGTTAATAATCCGATTCGAATTCTTTGTTCGTGAGCAAGTAAAAAAAAACATATATATGTTTCTCATTGAACTATTTTCATTTACATTACAAAATAAAAATTAAAAATTAATAAAAATGGCAAAAGTGTGTTTAAAGTAGAATAAAAAAGGAACATTAATAGTTTTACTAGAAAACAGTATTAAATATTAATTATTAAAATCCGTAGGTAAAATTCATGCAAATCTTTTATAAAATAAATTAAGTTCCTCTGTTATAACAAATTTTTTCATAGAGGCTTTGATTGTTTGGGAGAGAAATGCCCCCCCCCCGTGGATCCGCCACTGATGTATGCACGTATGTACATATGTATGTATATAAGTACATATGCATGTATCTGAAGGGAAAAATAAACTGTTTACCTATCGCATAATTATTAGTATTGATTTTCGATTATGATAGATCCGCTGACAGTAAAAAAGAGTGTTAAATTAATGGGTTTCATATTTTTAACGATTCAAAAACAACATCAACTAATTAAAAAGAATCGTTTATTTTCTAAAAAGAATTGCAGAACCTGTCACAAAAGAAAAAAAGACTGTAAAGGTCAATTATCACCAATGTTATTCCCAGCGCACTAAATATTTGCGTAGTCATTTGGTATTATACGTATTCATAATTTCACGTGTTGACTACAAATACCGCTTTGCATTTTTACTCATGTAATATCGCTCCATTGTGGATTGTTTTACATAAATAATACGGTGTGCCGAGGAAAAAAAAAGAACAAATTTACTTAACAATGTTCAGAATATATGAAAACAGAAATATTACTTATATGTGTACCACGTCGCAAAAGCAGGCAACGTTCAACAATACAGTAATCAAAATTAAAATTACCGTTAAATTCGGTTAGTGAATGCAGGAGTAGTAGTCTGGGATCAAAAAATACCTCTGAAAATGAAAATACGAAAAGCTTTCTTAAGCTATTATTCATCATCATTAAGAGAGCCATTGTTTTTTTGTTGTTTTTTTTCCCTAAATACTCCAGGACAAATAATAAGATGTATTTACCGTTTGAAAAGTTGCTGTTTTAGTTTTACTTATTTATAGTTTAATATATTAACCTGCAAATAACTGAAAAACACTATTTAACTGTATTGTTGAATAATATTTCAAAAAAACCAACGACAAAGGAAGGAAAAAAGGGAAATAGATTATTACGTTGTTATATACACTTGTAAGTTTTACTTCGCGAGTTCTTATTAAATCGCGATCGTTAATTATAAAAAATGAAAATAATTGCTGGTTAGTAAAATTAATAGGAAAAATACGCTATATATTAAGATCTACAGGAAGAGGGCAAAAATTAACAAAAATATCCAAATCAAATTAGATCAGTCGTATTGGTACAATTTTATCGAAATAAAAAATATATGATACGCGAAGATGGCAATGGAAAATTTAAAATGATCGTTTTCTCGATCTTTTAATAATAGAACTAATATGTATTTACTACTCATTTCGTAGTTCGAGTTTTAATTATGAGCTAGTAAATCATAAAATCATATATTTTATAACGGAAATAAAGATATAAATAAATCACTGAGGAGGAAAAATGGCGAGGAAATTTAATGAACACAAATTCTCAATAGCCTTTAAAGGAGAGACAAAAAAAAAAAAAAAGAAAAAAAACAATTTAAAAAATTAAAGAGAACGTAACTGACCTTCTGGATAATGTAACTAAACTTTGCCGGTGTTTAGACAAACGCCTCGTTTTCCCTTGACGTATTTTAATAGCCGTGAAATGATTTTGTATAGCTAATAATAAATTCGGGCACATTTCTACGCCAACCTGGAATATTCCAAAAATAATAAAGTTATTATATATTATAAAAATTACTAACAAATAAAATTAACGTAAAAAAAATGATCTAGAACCTGTTTAATAGCGGCGTATAGAAAAATAAAACGGTAAAACAAAATCTATATGAAAATATCGTATTTGTGCTTGAAAATATTCTACCACAAATAATATGATGTTTAAAAAAAGATATTTCAACTTTTATTTTATATTTCTTTTTAATATCTGACTATAATTACTGAGCACACGAGTATTCTATACTGTTAAATAAAAATGTAAACTGCGATGACTCTGACTTTCTTCAAATTATTAATATTTTATCACCATCTTTCACCCGAAATCATATATACAATTGGTGTTGTTTTCAACGTATATTTTAATATCAACAACAAAAAGAATACTAAGCAAACATATATACATATATTTCATTATTATCCTACTGTAAACCGGAGGGGTCACATGGATTCGAGTTCATGTGTTTCGTTTCGAAATTAAGTCGCTCCATGAGATTTACCGAGTCTGAAATAATTGGATATTAGAAAAATATAGGGAAGTAAACATGTCCGATAGAAAGGAACTAGCTACGAATATTCTCTTCAGAACCGCTAAGATTAGTATTTCTTAACTTCACAACCTGCAACGCCTTATCCATGGGACTTGCTTTACTTAATACTATACACCCTGTCAAGAAAGTATCGGGAATTGTTAAATAAAACGAACAATTTTTAATTTTCATCCAAATTTATTTTGTCACCTTCAAAATAACATCCATTCGAAGCGATGCACATATGCCAACGCTTTTTCCACTCGGCAAAGCACTTCTGATAGGCGGTTTCCGGGATGGCCTTTAGCTCTCGCGTCGCATTCGTCTTGATGTCATCAATCGATTCGAAGCGCATTCCCCGTAGCGGAAATTTGAGTTTTGAGAATAGGAAGAAGTCGCAGGGTGCTAAATCTGGTGAATACGGCGGTTGTTCGATGATATTTACCGAGTGTTTGGCCAAAAACTCATTCACAATTATGGCTTTGTGAGACGGCGCATTATCGTGATGGAGAATCCAAGAATTGTCGACCCACAAATCGTTACGTTTACGACGGATAGCCTCTCTCAAACGTCTCAAAACACTTAAGTAAAACTCTTTGGTGACTGTCTGTCCGGCTGGCACATATTCATAGTGTACCACGCCTCGAATATCGAAGAAAACAATCAACATGATCTTCACTTTCGATCGGCTTTGGCGAGGTTTTTTCGGCTTTGGCGCGCCAATTGGCCGCCATTCGGACGATTGCTGGTTCGTAAGCGTGTCGTACTCGTACACCCATGTCTCGTCACCAGTAATTATCTTTTCCAAGAAGGTAGGATCCAAATTGGCTCGATCCAGCATGTCTGCAGCTACCTGTTCTCGGTACTTTTTTTGAAAGAAATTCAGGTCTTTCGGAACAAGCCGAGCCGCAACGCGTTGCATACCCAATTTTTCGTGCACAATCGTACGTACGCTCTCGTGTGACATGCCCAATCCATGAGCCATCTCTCTCAAGCTCACATGACAATTTTCAGCAACGATTTCCTTGATTTTATCGACGTTATCATCGGTCACACTCGTTGAAGGCCGTCCAGAGCGAGGCATGTCTTCGACCGTCTCCCGACCATCCTTGAACGCTCTGTACCACTCGTAAACCCGCGTTTTTGATAAAGCAGATTCACCAAAAGCCTTCTGTAACATTTTCAGTGTATCGGCACAAGAAATTTCGTTCGAAACACAGAATTTAACACAAGTACGTTGTTCAATATTTTCACTCATTGTAAAACTTCGACAAAACATTCAAGTCGACTGATTTTAACAGCTGCTGTAAACACACTGGTTGACAGATCGCGCTAAAAATAGGCATCATAATACAAAACAGTTGTACCAACCTGGAAAAAAAAAATTATCTGCCTAGCTATTACCCGGGAGATTTAAATTGACAATTCCCGATACTTTCTTGACAGGGTGTACATTTACTCGTTTTTACCGTATTTTAATCCTAAATTACAAAAAGAAATAAATGCTGACTATGTAATTACAGTATTTATTTATTTTTTTATTGGTCCGGGGTTTTCTCCTTTTTGACCGGTTTTTTATTTTCAGAAACCTAAAAAAAAAAGGTATAAATAAATAGATAATTTGAAAATTACCAGAATAGTCGAATTTTTGAACATATTGTAACCGTCGCCACCGTTATAGATGAAATATTTCGTCGCTAATTTATAATACTGATCTTCTATCAAGTATTCGTCGCCAATTCGAACAAACTGTGCTTCCACCCGCTGTCCGACTGGTAAATTAGCGTCGAATGCGAAACTTATACCGCCTACTTGAAGGAATCTTCCCTCCATCATAGGATATTTTGAAACGCCGTTCTCCAGCGCTGCTAAAATTTCTTTTCCTGTAAGTTCATACATCATTCAGAATTACTTTTGTGCACGAGTAAACGCTTATTAACGGTATGGCCGAGGGAAAAATATTGAAAAAATTACTATTTAAAACGGAAAAACGTTAATAAAATGAAACTGCAATAAGTATCATTTACCGTTAAATAATAGCTCAGGAGTAACTCTATTTGGTTTACAAACATACGTGAGAATACTTTATCAGCTCACACAAACAATAGGAATATGCGCCTTTATGCCTACGTTGTTTCACTAGACTGTCCTTCTCTTTAACAATACATATTTTAGCACTGCTTAACTACATATATCCTATTATATTTTTCGTCATTAGTCTTCGACATTTTAATTCTAAATTGTCTTTCTCTTCGTTCCATTAAAAATATTAAGCGCGGTTTCCATTCTGCCTCGTTTTAAGATCGTAGTAGAAACTTTCACTAAATATATATCTACAAAGAGTATCTCGAAAGTACGTTTCCCTACATCGTCGTTTAAACAAAAATCGGCGAAATACTATGAAATGCGAAGGAAGAAAAATTCCGGTCATACTGTAGACATTTCTGATCAGTTGCGTGAACAAAAATAACGCATAAGTAAACATGGAACTACACTCCGAGTAGTATGTTAATTATAAAGGGTGTGCTATGATTCGGCTTTTGTCCAGTTTAAATAAGGATGTGACGATATTCCCGAGGAACTATGTACTATGAAGAACAAGTTATGTCGATAGAAACGGTAAAGCGAAGGCGTAAAACCTTCACTGGAAAAGGAAAAACAGATATGCATGACGTGCCACGCGGCGGTCGACGTTTGAAAACAGTCAACAGCTGCGTGCTCTTAGAAGAGGCTAGAAAAGTGATGGCTGTCGTGTTTTGAGACGCTAATGGAATTTCGCTCATCCGTTATATGCCAAGGAGCATCACCATCAATTCCAAAACGTATTGTAGGTTTTGAAAAATTTAAGAAGACCTGAGATAAAAGGCGAAAAGGTTTTCTTCGCACACTTTAAAACACCAGGCCGCAACTGCCTCAACAACTCTGAGTTTACTGACAAGATTTTCAATGGGATAGCGTTTGACCATCCTTCGTATTCGGGGCATCTTGTGAAGTGATTTTTAGTTCTACCCTCCCAAATTGAAGAAATATTTAGCCGATCGGTATTTCAATTCGGATGAAATAAAAAACATTAGTGACGGATCTTTTTAGAGGCATGTCTTTTTGAATTTCTATAATGTCGGCTGCTCAAGTAAAATTACCTCGGGTTACAATAAACGCTGCAATTTATGCAGTAAAAAATATGTTGAAAAATGAAAAAACTTAAAAGTACACTGTTTTTAATTTTATTATAGCGCTATCTTAATTTCTATTCAAGTGACAGCATATGTTTTTTGAGATGATCTTTGAATAATTTTAATAATTTAAATTCCTGACACGTCCACCGAAAAATTGTTTACTTAATTATAGTGTGTAAATTTTGCAAACATTTGTAAAGTACTTCACCCTCACGCGGGTTCTGCTTTTGATTTTGATCTCTTCACTCAGCTGTCTTCTTATAAATAGCATCCTTTCGTAAGTTTTTCAGCATGAAACATGCTTTAACCATGATCTAACTAGCAGAAAACGTCACACTATAGTGAAACGCGATAGCGTTACGCGGGAGGTAAATAACAATACAGCCTTTTCTTCTAGTTTTGCATTAAGTCAGTCGTGTTCGGACCACGCTCCGATGATATTCGTCTGCCATGGTAATGATTTACCGGGTGTGCATATAATAATTTTTTTGTTTTTTTTTTTATTAGCCTTAGTGATATAATGTTACACAATATACATTGAAGTAAATAAACTATTGTATAATTTAATTTAGCTCTGAAAACGAGCAAAGGCCTCCCTCAACTGAGCCCACTCTAGTCTGTCATAAGCCACCTGATGGTATTGTTTGTGTTTTAACATTTTAGCGAAACTATCTTCCCACCTGTTTTCCGGTCTTCCTCTTTTTCTCTTTGCGTATATTGTCCAATCTGTTATTTTTTTAGTCCATCTTGTGGAATCCATTCTTGCAATATGTCCTGCCCAGTCCCATATTTTCCTTCTTATTGCCCATGTAAAATTGTCTTTAACTTTTAATTTGTTTTTGATTTTTTTTGAGTTTATTTTGTCTCTTAATTTAACTCCAATCATAGATCTCTCCAATGCGTTTTGACATATTTCAATTTTATTCATGATATTATTTGTTATTGTCCATGTCTGACCTCCATATGTTAAGGTAGGCAGGACGCACGCGTTTAGAATTTCCCCTTTTAGTTCATTTCTGTAAGGTCCCTTAAAAATATATTTCAGCGACCAGTATTTTTTCCAAGTGAGTGCGATTCTACGCCCTACTCCTTTTTTTGTTTTATTTTTTAGAGATATTAGTTGTCCTAAATAAATTATACTCTCTGCCTTTTCGATTTCTGTGTTGTCTATTGTAAACTTTTCTAAAAATTTATCATTCGTCATCGGTAGATTAAATAACTACGAAATTAGAATGTTTAACGCGATAACGTACACCCGTAACCGTTGCTACTCGTAACCGAACTCGTACATAATAGTTAATAAAATAAAATGAAACTGTTACTTCCTTATTCAATGGATAACTCTACTGGCAAAGTATTAACTGATACGGTATTATGATCCAAAAAATTAATCCCTACCGAAATTACATAATACACAGTAGAGAGTTCCATAGCCTGTGCGTTACCGAAGTCACTTCATCTTTCACACGCAAAAGTTCACAAAGTTATTACACATTATTTCTCTTCTTTAGTGCATACGGTATAAATAGCTGTTTCGTTTTTAATCGTACGCTACATCGAGTACACAATCAATAGTCGAATCATTAACGACCAAACACTTTTAACTCTGTTTTGCATTGAATATTACAGTAATACTTCTATTTATTTCTTCTTCTTCTTGGTACCGTAAGCGTTGTCAAATGTTGACAGCCAACTCATCATTTTATAGCACCCTTCATTATACTTCGACAGCTGGGTTTTTCATATTCCCGTCTCCATTCTATAATACTGTCCATCCGTGTGAAGTTTTTTTCGGCGAACTTTCCTTCAGCATTTTCAGCTAATAAAATATGTTTTAATTCACACTGTACACGTCTCAATGTCTCAGGTATTTTACATTCCTAAGGATACTACAAGGGCCCATAAGAGGGCTCAGGGGAGCCTGCATTTCCTGTCGATGGTCTTGTATTGAAATAAGCACGCTGATATAGGTGGAATGTAAGTATTGTGTCATAAACAGTTTTATTTTCAATAAAATTTTCACTTACCCTACGTTTTCGCCAATTTTTTGACCATTACCCACCCAAAATCTTTTTTTAACCGAAATGTATATGTTACTTAGGGGTCTAAAATACATCTAAAAATGTCAGTTTTATTTTTGTGCTCATGTATTTTCATTGGTAAAAAAACATGAACCATGTTAGAAAATGTCATTTGGAGGGTGAAATATGATGGGAGGCGGTTGTCAATTTTTTCTTAACACGCTTCTCTCTTGTGCCTGCAACATGCTGAAAAATTAAGAAACCGGTCAACTTGCATTTGAGAAAGAAAACAAAAAGCAACTGTATTTCAGCAAAAAAAAGGGAGTTTCTTAAAAATTAGGGAACGAAGCATCTGAAACTTCTGTCGCGAATGTTCCTTGGCGGTACTCACTTACCACCCAAATATCAACCTGATTGCTCTTCAAAGCAAATTTACCATTCTTCTGAGCCGTTATGGTTTTTTAGAAAAGACGGAGACTACAACCGTTAGAACTCCAAGTTTGAAGTTCTGAAACTATTCTCTCCTTCTCTTTTTGAATTAAACTCAACATTTTTAATTAATTAAAATAAAGAAATGATTTTTTACTTATTCTTTAAAAATAATAGATAAAATAACCGGGAATTCTTTCGAAAACATATAGATAACCGATAAAGTTGAACCAACGAGCAGTTAATACAGGCATACACGTTTTTCCTTTTAAGAATTACAAACGGTGTTTTTAACACTACAAAAGTTAAACTTTCTCTTCTTTACCGTATGCCTAGCAAAATTAGGCTGTGCCTGTTCTTCATAGGTGAACTTCTTTTATGTTGCTGAAATAAATATATATATTTAAAAAACCTATAATCTACTCAACGTGTTCCAGACCGTGCTTCTATGTGCTGATTTAATTGACGATTACGTTCGGTACTCCTAATTTTCCATCCGCATACTCTATACCAATTTCGTTTGTCACATAAATTCGTCAATAGGATTAGGTAAAAGAGCCGAATCATTTGCGAATAAATGAGCTAATTACTGAAAATCCTGAAGGACCGCTTTTCCTTGCTTTAAATAACATTCATTCCATCAAATAAAATACGTTACACGCTAAGAACAAGAAAACACGATGTTAACAACTAAAACAAACTAACCGGAAACGCTGAGCACCATTGTAGTATCTTGCATCGGAACGATACTTATCAAATCACCTAAAGTAAAATTGCCCGGAGGATGAACCTTGTCCGATCGGAAAGTGCCCGAATTTAGTAGCGCTAAATCGGCTCCGGTGGCAGCCAATAATACGTCGCATACCCAGTTCCCTAAATTCGTCTCTTCCGTTCTGATTAAGGAGAATCTTCCTTCCAGCGGCACCATAAAACATCCCAATATATCGGACATCTTTCCCAGCATGACGTCTATATGTTAATAGAAAATCTAAAATGAATAGGCTACTCTCATTACAGAAACCGCATCATTTACGCATTTGTTCTATTTTCATCGCGCTTACCGTCATATTTTTCCAGTAATTTTTTCACGACGGCGTCTTCTTCGTATTGCGGCGTTATGTTTATCCTCTCTACATGAACGTCGCGATTGTCGTCGAAATTAATCGTTATTTTCGAAAAGTCCCTAAAATCAGTCCCACTTTTCAAAACGTATTTCCCGTTTACCTGCAACAAATTTATCAACAATTAACACTAAAACCGGTTGCATGACCCATTTCAGCCATTACCTAATTAATTAAATGAATTAACCCTGTACGAACGAAACGATCGAATAGAGCTATACATCGGACTCGCGATCTTACTTGTAGAATTTCGTAAATATGATCGTGACCGCCGAGAATCAGATCGATCTGTTCGTCTACATTTTCCGCCAGTTTTATATCATTAGGCATTCTCATGTGTGTCAAGGCTATTACATAGTCGCAACCCTGCAAACAAAATTAAAGTCATTTCAAAATACGCAGAATATACAAAAAAACTCGCTCGAAAATTTTCAAAAAAAAAAAAAAGAAAAAACCTCTTTTACTTACTTGTTGGCTGAAATGTCCAGTTACGCAAAATCAATATGTTATAATGAGGAGATTTCGCCAGCAAACTTTTTGACTTTTCCTAAGTTTTTCGTTCAACTTAAAGGGGGGGGGGGGGTAGGGTCTTGGAGGTAAAAAAAAAAAATGATTTTTTTTTATTTCATAAAATGAATGTACAACATCATAAGAATATTGTGTCAAAATTTCAAATAAATCGAAGCAAAACTAACAAAGATATGGCATTATAACTGTGTGCCGCTCTAACTCTACTAAAAAAACGAAAACGACTATCTGACCCTGACGCATAGCGGGATTAAAGAACATATTTTTCTGTCCCTTTTGTATAATCCCTTAATTGGTTTTTTCGAAAAAGATTTACGCAGGTAGGTAGATGTTTATAACCATACCTTGAAACAGATTCGGTACACGTAATGCTATTTCTTGACGACACGAGGTTTCAGTTAGAAATTAGTCTCTATTCACGATCTCTCAAACGTCATTCTCGGTTGCATCGCTGCTTTGTCTTGTCAAGGATGCTTACTCGGGCAAAACCAAAAATTCCTGTGTTCTGTTGTAAGTCCGGTCGTTTGCACTGCTGCATCGGGGTAGAGACGTATTTGTGTCTTAGTGGTAGTGGTCGAGGCACTGACTTGTACTTGCGGCGGAAAACGCAATACTGTGTGTCAAGTAACGCTGAGCTGAGCGAAGATTTTATATGTTAATCAACAAAAGGAATGTGTAGGACACGTCCAGAAGAGGATGGAGACCCGTTTGCGCGATTTAGTAAAAAAGAAGTGTAATAGATAATGAAACTAAGGCTGCAAAGAAAATACAAAGGAAAACACTTTCCGGTAAAGGCAAGCTCACTGCTAAATTGATTGGTAAACTAACGTTTCACTATGGTCGTGTCATCCGTTACAATTCTCATTCTGTAAAAGAAATGAAGAAGGCCATTTGGACGACTTATTATCACTACGCCTCAACGGACAAACACCCATAGCAAAACTGCCCGAGCGGCAAAAACTCATGGCGTGAATAGCAGAGAGCCGCAGCTGCAAACGAATTGCGTTTTTTCAAACACTCTTACTCTGCTCTACCAAGTGAAGTTCTAGAAGGGATTAAACACCAATTTATGAACATCTGAGCAAAGATGCTCTCTTGGAGTGATGTATTGGCGGATTCTCTCAAAACAATAATGAGAGTATCAACCAACTTATTTGGAAAATTTCGCCAAAAACTGAGAGTGGTTCGACAATTATTGTTGAGTTTGGAGCTCACGTGGCTGCCTCTATCTTCAATGAAGGCTGTGTTGCTTACCTGACCTTTCTGGAAGAGATGGGAATCAGTACAGGCCTAAATTATCATGGATGGGCGCAATCAGTGGACAATACACGAATGAGCAAAGCGGATGAGCGAGCGGCGGAACATACCAAAGAAGAGAGAATTCTTCGTAGGCATGAGCAAAAAGACGGTTTGGACATTCTAAATCAAAGTTCTTCACTTTATGGGCCTGGCATTGATGATTCTGCGTGAGTATAGACAAAAATTACTGCCTTATTAACGTTTAATTTGTGATTTTATACTATAAAAAACTTTAAACGCGTTTTTCTCGAAACAACGTTTTCAAAGTCGGTGCACTCTGTAACTCAAAATCTACTGCACCGATCGTTCTGAAATTTGGTACACTATTTTTATAGGCAATTTTCAAGGTAGCAACGCCGAGTTTTTTTTTTTTTAAATTATTATTATTTATTTTACAATAAAAAATGTCTAATTTTTACTCGAAAATCGGTATTTTCACTTCCAAGTGTTACCAACGATTAAAAAATAAAAATAAATTAAAAAACTCACCGTTGCTACCTACAGAAACTCATTAACTAATGAAAAAACTTTGGTTTTTTTATTTCCGATAATCCAGTGTTAAGTTATACGCGGTGCACCGCAAAACAACTTTTTTTCAAGGGGCCTACGAAAATTTGCTGCCATTGGCTTAATTCTTTATATTTTTCAATGAAAATTTAACACAATATTGTTCAGATGTTACTTTATCATATACCAATTGTGTAAATAAACTTGCATTAACCATATTCTCTAAAAAAATTATCAAAAAATCGTCTTTTTTTGACCTCCAAGACCCTACCCCCCCCTTAAGGGAGTTGCGTTAATTAAAATAATACCGTTTTCTAATTGCCAACTTTACCGAGTGATTAAATTTTCGACTCAAACTTAAAATTATTACATAATCAGATATCTTTTTTTTATCTTTCCAATGAGAACCGAGTTTATTCATTCTTGTATAACAGATAAAAGTTTCGTTAGCTCTGAAGGTCAAGAACACCCTGAAGGCATAAATGTATCATCAGGCAAGAAGTCTTCACAAGCGATTTGAAAAAATGAACGAAACTTTCATCGTCGTCGCCACCACTATCAAATATTTAAACAGTGTGTGAGCATCACCGAAATTTTTAAAACACACCTAGAGCTACTCGGTTGACCTTTTCACACATGATTAATTAAATAACTGAAATTAACAACAAAAACACGCGTACACCTGTCAGCTAATAACAAAATATAATTACATTTATAAAATAACTTTTTTTTTTTTTTTTTTTTATTTAATTTGTTGGACTTGTCAGTAGCGGACGATTATTACCCATCAAGAAAGAAGAACGTAGGACGAAGGGGAAAATAAGGTCGCTAGGAGAGTTATTCAGGGAAGAAGGAGACGGTCGGAACTACTATGAGGAAATAACAAAGGAGTCAAAAGAGATCGATACTTGTACAACTAGCAGTCCGAAGGGAATAAATGTATAGAGAATAAATATGAGGAATGTCCTAGAGGGAAGCTTTCATGTCTTGCTAGTCGTTTTACCTGTTTATGATATATCTTATATCTATATGAAACTAAATGTGATGTAATCAGCATCAAAAGAAGAGAAGTAGAGTTATTCAGGATTGCGACTGCTGGACAGCGCCCACAAAAAATCCTCATCAAACAATATGGCCGCAACTGCAAAGCAGTGCCTACAGTGCCCGATGAAAAGAAAAAACAAGAAATCGCTATTTCGCACTACGGCTGAAAGCAGTGCTCACAATTTCCGTCCAGAAAAGCAAAGTGATTGTTTATCCATCATTTAAACAGCAGCTACAAACAACAAGCTTACGTAAAATAAGTTATTCCGAAAGTAAACGAAACAAATATGAACAACGCAAAAAAATAATTTCTCTTTCGTTCTAACTGACCTAATATTATACAAGCCATCGCTGGTTTCAAACATCTAATATATAAATATCGAACGACATCTTTTATCCCGTAATAATCGTAGGTTTTGTTTAAATCGCGCGAATTTAACAGTCAACAGTTTTTATCATTATGCCAACGAATTTCTCTTATTAACAGATCCATCGAACTAGTGCATAAATTAGTGTTACATTATTATACCTGTTGTTTTAGTTGGGCTCCTAATTTTTTTCCAGTCTCCACAAAATCGAGGAATGTTACTTCGTCCGGATTTATTGTTGCTAAAGTGTCTAACCAGTCTTGTTCGACTAATCCAATCTGTAAAAAAATTTCAGAAAGGAAATTATGTAAAATATTTCGAATAATCGAAGTGAAACTTTTTCACGTTTCAGATCAACTTCGAAAGTTGAATATGTATACACAATAGCAATGTACGCAAATTTGAATTACTAAAATTAGTTTTGGATTTTAAAAGAACGTATACATACATACATTATATACACATATGTAAAGGTTTAATAGTACAAAAAAATAATTTTAATTTTTTGATCTTACTATATTGCGTATTCTAATTAATCTCTCTATTGTTCCAGTAGGGGGGTTATTAAATAATGTACGTTAGTGTACTTTTTCACGAAAATTTATGTTGTCCACATTTCTAAAGATTTTTAAGACGTTAAAAAGCTAAAAGTGCACAAATAATACATATTATATGTAGTAAAATAAATTCCTCATTTACCGCCTACTTCACATCTTAAAAGAAGCTGGAAACTAATTTAAAAAATGTTGCCGTCCATATTCTCCGTGCAATTATAATTAAATAGATATTTACTTTTTTCATAATTTACAAGTATATCTGTATCGGTGTGAATATTTTACGCATTATTATTTTGAAGTACAGAATTACATAAAATCATTAAAAAATAGATACGAATTATTTAACAAAACGCATTAATGATTGTACTATTAAAATCATTAATATATGTATTTTTTTATAAATACAAAAAAAAAAAGTCAAGGGCAGAGGGAGTTGTTTTTTTTTTTTTTTATTGGTAATTATATCTTTCATACTAAAAATGTAATTTGTAATTGCAATTATTTCAGCATTTTAAAAAATTGGACAATTCTGATGGTTAGCTTGTTAGATAATCTAAAACAGTGACGGATCCACATCCAAAAAAAAATTTGCAAAATTCCAAAACTTGTTTTTAATATAGTGGGTAATATCCTTTCAAAATGAAAAAACCCTCAAGCGCTGATTAGTGAGCTGGGACCGGTCTACAAAAAATACAAACTGAAACAACGTTATAAATTTTCTAATCTTATACTTTATAATCTTTGATAAATAATTAAGTTCTTCCTATCTGCCTTTAGTATCGATCCATCTGAGAAATTTTATAACCAGTCCCCGATGAAAAATAGTAGTCGAAAAACACCGCGGTGCAGGATTTACGTTTTAAATTAATGTAATGGATAAACTGTTGAAAAAGAAATCTTACCTATACACCTGAGGGGAGAGTCCATGACTTCTGGAGCCCTCTTTTGGATCCGCCACTGTAAACAAACGTTAAAGCTTCATTTCTGTGAAATTTTTTATGTTTGAAAACACCACTATGTAGGAACGGGACAAGTATATATATATATATATGTGTGCGTTATTTTAAAACATTATTATTCCTAATTATAACGGCAAAATAATAAATGGTATCCAAATCATATACATGTAATTAGTGAATGAGAATTTTTGAAATAGCAAATAAAAGTAAACAGAAAGTGGCATTACGTAAGTTTTATACAAAAAATAATAACATTAATAATAATAATAATAATAATAATAATAATGTTTAGGAAAATATAGCCCTCCCATCCACAATTTTAAAAGCAACCACAATTTTTTTTTAATATACTGCAGCCAATAAGCAATAAAAACTTATTTAATTCGATGAAATATAAATAAGAATATAAATTTATTTTTACTCTAATTAATAATGCAAATGTTAAAAAAAGAAAAACATGTTAAAAACTTCCTAAAAAAGCTAAAAGCATAGTAGGTAATAATATAAGCAATATGTACATATACAATGGCGGTCGGAAAAATGAGAGTTCGCTTTCGAACGGCAAAAATAGCTATTTACCAGTCCGCTGACGATGTAAGATTGTGAAACAATCTATTAAGCGATCCCACTCCGTGTCCCCGGTGCAACGATAGTTTCTCGCTTTGCTAGGTACAACCATTGAGGTCTGTAAGTTTCACGAAACATTATATTTTACAGAAAAATTATTCATAGTCACCATCATTATCGCAGTCCCGATCTTTTTCGAAATACGCACCACTGTGCTAGACACATTGACACAGCTTTCTTCCCACTCCGTCGTTATTGTCTTTTTATACTCATGGTTGTGCCTGATGATAAACTTATGTTGAGCATTCACAACATCTACGTCCGACTCGAATGAGCCAATAGTCGAGCACAATGCGGCATTGCCGAAATGTGGAATTTCTTCAAAAATTTTTAAATGATTGCCGACGTATGAAACCACACATTATTCCGATGAGGCGGTATCATTGTTGAAATCGGGCCTTTTTGTTGTAATGTGTTTCCGGAATGCTCGGAGAATGCTCGGAGAACGTTGCGGTAATAAAGGGTGCGTTCAAAATCGTTT
Organism: Icerya purchasi; assembly: GCA_039619475.1. Lineage (NCBI taxonomy): Eukaryota > Metazoa > Arthropoda > Insecta > Hemiptera > Monophlebidae > Icerya > Icerya purchasi. Next base: position 98,148,091 of record CM077115.1, read on the forward strand.
CAGGGGGGTGCAAAAATATCCATAAATTATCCCCCGCGGTAGTAGAAAAATGCGATCAGCATCGCTTTTATCGCGGCAGTGGCTTGTCGAACTTTTTAAATTTTCTAAGAATCGCAAAATTCCCCCACTTTATTGACGGGTAAGAGTTACCTAACTTCAACGGTGATATTTTTCAAACAATTTCGATTTTTCCGCACCATTTTGAATCGTGTAATGCAAATGCGAGACCTTAAATGAAGACACGTCGTTCATTTGCAACTGATTCTTTAAAATTCGATGCACCGAATTTTTTGGAATTGAAAGCATTCCCTATGACAATTGTCGATCTTCATGAACGATCATTGATATCGTGTCGATATTTTTTTCGAAACCCGTCTCGGTGAAGAACGTCCGCTCGACGGAAAAAATGCGCAAACTCGCGACTCATGCCGAATGTAGCGGTCAAAAATTATTAACTAATCTAAACATTTGACACTGTAGACTTCTTTCAACATCGACGCAGTCTCCGCAATCATTTTTTTCAGTCGTACACAAAATTTTACTGGATAGCGGTGCTCTATTTTACATGTTCATTTTCATAAAGACACAATCACGAAAAACTTTTAACTATCTTGATAACAATATTCATTCGAACCGATGCTACAAAACGATAATGTAGTCGATCGCGTTCATTTTTGTTGCTTTACGATCACAGGATAGACACCAAATATATCAATTGTTAATTTACTAACGCGCGCTGTTTGACGATAATTCTTAATAATTAATAAAATTCACAGGAGGCTTCGACCTCTCCATCCTTCATTCCGACATTTGCAAACGAAGTGAGAAAGTGCTCTGTTAATTAATCAATTGCTTTGCAATTTTATATCGTCAGACAGGTAAAATTAAACTTTGTTCACCGTATCAGAGCGAACTCTCGATACTTTCAGAGTATCCATTGTATAGATACCTCAAGAATTTTACTACATTTTTATTTTTTAATCTGTATAATTAGCTGTGTGAAAAAAAAAAAAAATTGCCTCCATCTAACTAAAGTGAATCGAGCATATAAACAAACGTGTACATATAAATTTCAATTTTTTTGCGCGACTGTCGTACTTGCTAAATTCCTCAAAATGACCTTTACAATCCGTCACAGTTTGTTTGTATATAAAGCAGCGCTTTAAACAGAAATAAAAATAACATCTTACCAGTCCGATGCTCTTTCCTTCCCAGTTTATGACGTGCGTAATTTTACCATCGCCTAATGGTCGACCAGTTTCGTTATCGATCACGTTCGACATTAACCACGGAAAATTAGTTTCGTTCACTCTTTCCGCCAATACTTCTAAGCCGAAATCTAAACAAATACCTTACACTATAATTTACAGATGAAATATTTTTTAAAAAAACATAATGTTCTTATGATCATTTCATCAGTTCCACATTAGGTAGAAATAATTTTTATCAACTGATCCGGGTGCAGATAAACTTTTTCACAAAATGAATGTCTTTTTTTTCTTTGTGTTAATTCGTACGGAGTGTAATCATGTTTGAGGTCTAACGGAAGAAGTTCATGGTTTTATAAACAATAATACGAAAAGTTCTTATTTTATGAAATATACACTAAACAGAAATTTACTTACCGAACTCATGATTACCGAAAACCGCACATTGAACTCCTAGCTCGTTAAGAATTGGCGACATTTGTTCTCCTTTGGTGAAGGTGCTCACTACGAAAATTAATGAAGTACCAATTAATACAAACAGGAATTTACAAAAACGAGTAAATTTTAACAAATTCTCATATTTACTCGATATTTTCCCCAAAACTAGGCAAAGAAATAAAGTAGAATATCAAACGAAAGACAAAGAAAAAACTAAAAGAAATAGCGACTGCATCGATTTTACACGAAAAACACATTTGGGCTATTTTCGTGAGAATGAAACCTTCGTTACTGGCCCATACCTAACATTCACGAACTGCGTGAAATCGATTTAGTGGTAAATTTAAAAACTCGTTAGATTCGAGGTCTTGTAATTTTTCCTTTTTTCCCCCTCTCAAAAGACGGCAGATCGTCATATTTATTTGTTGGGAAGGAAGAACGTAATGATTGTTCAAATGCCATTTAGACCTCGGCAGAGAACTGACTTCCCCGTAACCTTACTTCATATCGTCAGAACAAAAACGGATAATCTTTACGATAAATAAATAATATTCATAGTATTTATTTTCTTATCATCTACTCGCAATTTCTGTTAACATTAAAACTGTACATAGATGCATACGTATGTGACGGAAAAACGAGCTTTTCCCGCATTCTGGTGACTTCAAGGCAAAATTTGCTCCAACTTTATTAGTGCGGCCTTTGTAAATTCTAAAGAAGATCCTTAGCTCGGATTACTCTAGGAGAAGAAATGAAGTTACGAATGGTTTTCACATAGAGATAAAATTAACAAGGCAAACACGGTGTGAAGACTGAAATCGAAGAATCAGCACTCGACAAAATCTTACCTATGAACAACTGTGATGCCGTCTTAATGTGAGACGAAAACCTTTTCTTCATCTAAATTTCCCACATATAAAATATGAATACATAATTCTAAACTTGAATAAACATTTAGGAAATTCTTTAGGTATGTATTTAAAAAAGTAATCGCTTCGCAATATTATGCCGAACATAAATAATAAAATTATCATACAAAAAATACACGAAATATATCAAAAATATTAAAAACATTAAAAATCTCGACTAGTTTCGACGAACTACCGTCATTATCAAGATGTTAATTAATTTTTCTGTTTTTAATATTTTTAATATATTTTGTGTATTTTTTGTATGATAATTTTATTATTTATGTTTGGCATAATATTGTGAATCGATTACTTTATATATCTATATATATAAAAATCCTGTGTCTTTATGTTTGTGCAGGATAAACTCGGAATTTACTTAACCGATTTTTATAAAATTTTGAAAGTACATGCAATTTGGTCCAACTTAACAGATAAGATACTTTTTGTTTTAATTATTTACATAAATATTTGTTATATTAAATAATTTAATCAATCAATTAAAAAACACAAATTTAACAATTTTATTATTTTTTGAGCACCAACTACTTTTCGTGGCGACTTTTGTGTATCGTGCGATGTTAATCGAAATGCAACCATGTTATCGCTGGCGCATGGCGTTATTATCGATGAATGATAAAATAAATTTTTTCGCTGTTGTTTACAAAAAAGTTCGTGGAATATGTAATTATGAATGTAGAATTAATATGTGTTGATGATGCAATAGTTCCCCATTATGTAAAATACATAGATAGGGATGGTGCATCTTTGTTTTCGTCTCTATCTTATTTATTATATAATAATGAATTATTAGGAGTAGAAGAAAATGTATTGTACAATATGTTTGTAAAAACTGGAAGAGATTTAAGCAATATATTATTGAACTTAATGGGGAACGTATAAAAATAAAATAGAGTATTTAACTGATATGTCAAATATTCGAACTTTTAGGCCAAAACCGCCGTATAAATTTTTTAAATTAACCGTTTAACTTTTTTTTAAATAATTTCCTACAAGAAATATTAAAATCTTTACTCAACACTGTTATTTTGATTTTATGATAACAAATTAATTATAATAAAACGCTCGAGACAGAGTGGTTGAAATATATGAGTGAAGATGTTCTCTTAAACGTGTAATTATGGGAGATCATCGTTTGAATAACTCGGCCTCTTCAAAACGATGGCTGTGTGTGTTGTTTAGTTGAGTGAAATTGTTTGTTAGATCACGACAGACAAGTTCTATAGAAAGATCGATAATCTTTAATTAAACGTGAAACATGAAGACTATTATTTGTTAGACGGTGATAAACATGTTTCCCAAAGAAAGAAAGAGTCTTTACGTAAATACAATTCCAGATAAAACAAAAATTTTTTAATGAATTTCCAAGTACAGATTTAAACGGGCATTAATACACGGGTGAAGCCGTGGGGCACAGCTAGTATATATATATATATATATATATGTATGTAAATGTAGTGTTGTCAGTGTTGCATTTAACTTTAAATCCTTTATGTAACATTGAAGTGCAATAGTTTTAACAAATATTTTATTATTGTTTATGTTTTATATTTTTGTAAATTCTAATTTACCAATTCAACTTACTAATCGATTTATTACTTTTGTCAACTTTATTTTTATATTGTATTTACTTGATTTCATTTATTAACATCATATGCGCTGCAAAAAAAATCAACGATGTTCGAAACTAGTGTGAATTTAAATTTTGTTTCAATAGATTGCCTGCATTTCGAAACATTTCCTATTATTCGATATTACAAATATAATAGTTAAAGTACAATATGAAATATGTAGTAGTAATAAATTTAATAATCGGATAAAGCTTTAAAAGTCTTCTAAAAAAATCCAAAGCAATTTCTATCGATTTTTTTTTTCTTTTTTTTTAGTTTCTGTTTAAAAAAAGTGAACTTTTTCAATCACTTCACTACAATTCCAAAAGCTCGATGACGTAACTGCGTTTACAATAAGTCTTTTTATAGTTTAAAAAACCGCCGGATATTTAACCAACCCTTACACTGTATAGTTTTATTTCTCCCTTCTGCAGTCATTATTGATGATTGTGATTAAATACATTAAAAGAAACTAGTACAACCATAAACGTAACACGAAAACATTCTCGTCGATTTCTTCAAGGTGGAATAAAAGTATTCTTTAAAGTCATTTTCGATTATTTTTAATCACTTTTTAGCGTTAGCGTTCTGCACAATTTTATATACATGCCAAATTTTATAATGACCAATGGAGTTCTCGCGGAATTATAAAATAAAAACGAACGACCCAGAATATAAAAAAACAAGCACACTTTTTCGTTTATACTTATTTGCACAAATTGGGCAACATAAAGAAATTAGCCTGTCAATGGTACGTTTTCTACCCCAAAAAGCAAACATTAACAAGTTCGGTCAAGCAAGATGTTTCATGCGCTCAAAGTTATTGCGCATGTTAAAATAAAGATAACCATAATATTTATATTCACATAATACTAAATTCAAAACAAATAAATCTGATTTTTTGCGCCGCAAAGAGGGAGATCTCGTTTTTCGCGCTTTTTGAACATTTCGCTAACTTCAAAAGTTCCATTAACGAAACGAAATGCGTTTTCGTCCCCGACAAATAGCGATTTTTCCATCGATATATATTACATGCCGGGAGGGGGGATATTTTTTCAAAAACTTCGAGCTTTCTGCGCGCCGAGAACCTAAATACAAAACTGTAAGTTTGGCTATAGTTTTTCCCTATAAAGCGGTCCTTTATGCACATGTTTGAGATACGTTTTCGTTTCCTCAACTTTTTTACTTAGGTTATTACTTACGTGAATTTCTTTTTTTTTTTTTTTTTTGCTGTTTTTAGCCCAAAAGAAGTAATTTCTAACCGTAATTTTTTGATTTTATGAAACAGCTTCGCCGTTTTGTTTTATATTTTGAATTTCTCTTTTAAAGGAAGTATTTGGTTATGAGTTGCGAATTTTTTAAGGGCGATTTTTGAGGTCGTTTTAAATTCCATATTATATATTCTTGACGGGTTTTTCCCGTCCGGAGTAATCAGTTAGCTTGAAGTTACGGAGAATTTTAATTGTAATTTATGATCCAATTTTGAAGTTCATAAGTCAAACACGTGTTTTTTTTGTTTTGTTTTTTTTCGGAGGCCAACCATGGGTAAAAGCCCATTATCTAAGAATTAGGAAGAAGCAAAAGGATTTTAAATTTTAATATTAAAGGATAAAAAGAGGTATCCGACCATAATTTGAAGTGTGCTTGTTTAGATGGAAAAAAGATATTGTTAGCAGAAAATTTATTGATAAATTCGCCGTCGGAGAAAGCAGAGCGAGCAAACGAGTCAGCTAGGTTGTTGCCCGTGAAGCCACTATGATTGGGAATCCATAAAAGATCGATTTGAATGGAACGACCTAGGGAAGATTAAGAAACGAATAGAAAAAATAATGTAGCCGTATGAAGAGGATGGTAAAGAGGAAGATATGGCCTGCAAAATGCTCATGGAGTCCAAGCAGATAAGATACTTATTATTATAAGAGGAAAGTACAATGAAAAGAACAGCACGGAGTATTGCATACGATTTTTCAGTAAAAAATGGAACAGAAGGAAGGAAGTTTATAAAGTTCATAGTATGGAAAAGAAGAAAAAAGGGAGGAGGCCCCGACGTCGCCATCGACCTTGAAGCCATTCGTAAAAAGGATAGAAGAAGGAAATAAGGAATCCAAAGCCTCGCTGAACTCGCTCAAGGCGATCAGAGGTGAGAATTTAGCGCTAAATGAAAGGAAAAATAAATTAGGAAAATGTAAAAGGTCAGAAAAGCTGAATGTAAAAAACGGAGGTTTATGATATGTTTAGGTAAATGACGAATAAGGAGAAAGACGCCGAGAAACATGAGAAAGAATAAGACTATTCAAGGAAGGAAAAACGCCAATTAGTTAAAATGTAGGAATACGCAAAAACTAATTTAGAGGATGTGACAGGAAGACGTTTTATGAATAAGCGATCTAAGATCAAAGTCAAATCGTTCGTGAATTATTAATTTTTATTATATATTTTTGTCGCTTCTAAACCATTTTATTAAGATTCCGTACAGTCGGTTTTCAGAAAGCATATTCACTAAACAATACAAAATCAACTTCTTCGCCGACATATTTCTACATTTCGAGCTGCCGTCCAGTTAATTGAAAATTAACAAAAAATTAATCCATATAGAAAAGGGGAAGAAACACTTACGTAGACTAGGTGAGAAAACATCGCCGCTAAACAATACCAAAGGATTAAGATGTAAAAACGATTTAACGGCTGTGGTGAAGCGAGCAGCGCCGCCAAACGGTGGACTACTGGTTTTGTCCTCCACGTTGTACACATCATTAAAATGTATGATGGTTAGTACTGACGGAGCGTCATCTCCACGCATCATCTTAATACTATGAATGTTTGCCTGCTTCACTTCCAGCGATGCCTGCATAATAATAACGATCATTTAAAATCAGATAAATTAAATAAATATTTTTATTTTGCAATTATCAGCCAAAACGATTCGTCATGACAGATGATACGCGTTTTTAATGTCTAAAAGCGCGCTCAACTGAATTTAATTATTCTGTCCCCGTTATGATGTTCTCCTTTTCAACTAACTGCGATCAGCTTTAGGTTATTCTGTTTTCTTTCCGAAGTTTGAAGTTAAATCAATTTTAACGTATCATTTTGGCTGATATGGAAACATACATAATTCTCTTAACTCTGCAGATGAATAAATTATTTCAATAACCAATTATGATTAAAAATGCAAACATTATTTAGTAGGAAAATGGAATTATTCGTGCGAGTTACAAAAATTTAAAATAAACCCGATTAAATGGCAAAGGCTGGGCTAAAAAAATCCAATTTGTTTTTTACAATGGTTGATAAACTATTCCAGCTAGCGGAATATAGTTCATTTGGTAGTTTTCGAGACTGCTGCGGCGGTATATTAAAAGTTTGAAAAAAATTATCATTACATTGGAGTAATGACAAAGTTCACGAGCGCAATACATTAAAAAATACAGAGCTCAGTAAAAAACTCGAACTTTTTTTATCGCGCTTCGTTGTGTCTAAGAAACGCGTATGTCCTTTTCATGTTACAATTTCATTAGAAAACAAAAAAGAAAAAAAAATTCGTTTTCTTTAGTAAACGAACTTTTATAAAGTATATTTCCCGAGTTTTTTTTTAAATGAAAAAGAAAATATGAAAACTTTTTTTTCCCTAAAAAATAACAAACAGGTATACACAGATATTTATCGGAACGGGTGTAAACAAACAACTGAAAACAAAAATTAGCATTTTTCTCAGTTAAAGGAATATTGCTTTTTTTTTCTTTTTTTTTTTTTTTAAGAAAAACATTTTAATGCAATAAGTGTTTAATATATCGTCACACCAATAAAAATAATATCACGTAATTGATTCATTTGTATAAATGTTTATTTTTTCACAAAAAATCTATTTTTTTTTTTTTATTATTATTATTAAATTCATCTAAAAAAACGTTCCGAAGTTAAATTTTACGCCGTCACGTTATTATAATAATAATTTTTCATCTGCAATTTCATTCGTAATAACCGACTTTTCGCTATAACCGACGATTTTCCTTGTGTATATATCAACCTCATAAAGCTGCAAGACTAAAATCCGTACAGCCCGTTCTATACTAGCTAAGAAGTTGATTTTTTTTTTTTTTTTCAATAGACGCATTTTCATCAGATTATAAAAAACCATGAAGCTCCAAAATTATAAAATTAAACAGCCCAAAATTTTGCAAAAAGTGTAAATCGCAGTCTATGAGATAAATTTAGTACAAATTGAAAATATACGGTGAACTGAGGATAACACGGTTTGGAACAACAGAAAGAGCAGGTTGTGGGAGGCGAAGTCCTGTGGAAGACGTAGTCATGAGACAAAGAAATGTGCCCAACTTTCAAGCGACTAATTATTGTAAAGTCATGCCGGGAAATATCCTCCTCCGGTGACCACCAAGGCTCAGTTGATGGTTTTATGGATTTTAAAGAGGTCTGTTGAGAAGCCCAGTGTAACCTGCATTCCGGTTTAAACTTATGCTGGAATAGTCTTTTTATTGACGACGGTTGAGCGACATCTGGGCCCACAGGGCAGTAAATCGTTGTCTGTGCGGCCACACCTACACTTTCATTGCTAGGCATCCTAGTATAGCCAGGAACCCGTAAGTATAACATCCTGCAGCTCTCCTTCATGAGGTTAAGCATGATCTATTAGATCAGTCTTTAGGTTGCAATATATAAAACAATTTGGGAGAAAATAATAGGAACTTTAAGGAAGAAAATAAAACAATAATAACCATAAATGGACAGATATTTATAAGAAAGAATAAATGAATAGAGCTTAAAGCATATCATTTATAAAAAAAACTATATTGTATGTGAAAAAAAAAATTTAATTTTAAAATATATTTCTTACTAAAAAAAAAAAAAAAAAAAAAAAAGAGACAAATAAAAGCTAGCAGAGAAATATTTAATGATTTTTGTGACTTTTTTAAAAGAGAATGAAAAGATAAACGACTGATACAAAGGGAAATATGATAAATGGTTAGTTTTAAAAATTGCTTTTTTATATTTGTACTTTTAACGAATTCAAAAATATGCTTCGAATACATAGAAATATCTTGCTCTTCCGAAGTGTCTAAATAAACCACATAAAATATCGTATACATTCTGGTAAACACACGTCATTACTCACGAAGTACATACCATGTTACACAACAATAGTCTAAAATGTTTCCAATGAGGAGCCGTTTGATTTTGAAATATTCCCGAAATTTGTAGGGTTCTTGGCTAGTGAAATAAATCATTATTGAATTTGTGAAACTGTTAAAAATAATATTACATACATAAATACGAAAAATTATATTTTTATAAATTTATCTATACTAATATTATAAAGAGGAAAGATTTGATTGTTTGTTTGTTTGTTTACATTGAATAGGCTCCGAAACTACTGGATCGATTTGAAAAATTCTTTCACCGTTGGGAAGCTACACTATCTTCGGGTGACATAGGCCATATTATATTTTCAAAAAAATTAGGGATCCTTACTAAAACTCCAATAATGTAACTCAAGGTGTAAAAAAATGAGCTAAACAATTCCTTACATCGCGTGCACTGCAAAAACTTTTTTTATAAAACATTAAAATATCAATGTTAATTACCATGGAAATGGAAATTCGGATAAAGATCGCCTTAGCATCGTTTACAAGCTCATCACCAATGGAAATAGTGTGTTAACGTAATGAATGAAAATTTTCGAGCGTTACCGTTATCTCTTTTGTAAAAGGTACAAAATGCCCAAAAGATTAAGATCTCAACTTTCTAGAAATAGTTCCCAGGCGAGGGCATCAAAAATACGTCGTAATGGAGAATCTTCATCAAAAACTGAAAATCGTCTTGCAAGTCACAGAGAATACGCGTCGCAATCGCGTGCCAGAGAGTTGAGTATCGAGCGTTCGCAGCGGCTTGAAGAGCAAAATATTAGAAATATACAAGCTCGCACTAGGGAATCGAGCTCTGAGCGTTCCCAACGCCTTCGAAATCAGAGAGAAAGACAACAGACGTCAACGACTAGAATTCGTAATCGAGTTTTAGCTCACAGTAACAGATCGGCTTTCAGATACGATCCAGATTGATTATGCTCAACAGTCTTCCGTCCAAATCGGAGCTATGAATAAGATCTGCTCCAAGTGTTCTGCCAAAAAATGGGCCAATGAACCTAATGGTATGTGCTGTGCTTCTGGAAAAGTTAGTCTCCCCAATATTCACGAGCCGCCACGGTCAATAAAAAATCTTTTGCCAAATAATCATTTACTGATACTCTTACACAGTCATGAACTGAATTCCGCGCGGGTGTAATTTAACAAATAAAGTAATTTTTTATAAACATAATTCACGCGAGCAACGTCGCGGGCACAGCTAGTAGTTATATATATATATATATATGAAAACAGTTATAATATGTGTATAGCGACTATAATTAAAGAGAAATATTTTTTAAAAATTCGATATTTTAATAGATATGAATGGATTTTAGCTTTTAATACAATTTCTTACAAGTGAATTTAAATTAAAAAGCTAATAACTTTGCTATCATAAAAACAAAGAAAGTGTGAGTTGCCTGATCGTATTATTATAAACCCAATAAATTTCGGGAATATTTCGAAACGAAACGGCTGCTCACTGGAAACATTTTAGATGCTTCTAAGTTACACATACAGAACCACACTATATCGCGCATTTAACATACATCAGCATTTTCAAAGACACCTTTGAACTATTAGAATGTAATCAGTGTTTGCCAACGGGTAAGGTTAATGAAAACTCTAAAAACAAAGGAATATTATTAAAAGAAAAAGAGAAAAAACTACGAATTAAGAATAATGGAAAAATTTTTTAAAAAAATAAGGTTCAGCGACAACACAGAAAAAATCATTAATTGGTAGTTGTATTATTAAATAGTCTAAAATCTGTCCGACCGCGTATACGAGATTCCCGCGTGAAACTAATATACAAATTTGTGTAACACGATTGTAACAGAAAAGCGAAATTAGCACAGAACAATATTTGGCAAAGAAAATTGTTTATCAACCTTGCGAATAATGTACAATGAAAATTTCGTTGTGCAGCATTTCAATTGTTTTAAAAATATAACAACACTGTGAATACACCCGCATGAACGAATTTAAAATAAATTATAGGCGAAATTTAAACGTAGCATGGCATAATGTCGGAATTCGGTCGATTGTTACATTTTAACAGAACCGAAAGGCTTTCCCTTAACGGGGATAAAAATAAACGCTCGCTGCAAAATATAAATGGTTGCGTTTGACTGATCAATCTTCATTTATTACTTCCTCCTAGCTCGTCAAATGAAAGCATAACTGTCCCTGATAAGGAAAGGTGAACAATAAGGCTGGACATAAAACTCTATCGCTGCTACGTCGACGTAAGCTATCGCAGTTAAAAATGACGAGCAATACTTAATGCTGATGCTAATAATGCTAATAATAATGCTAATAATAATAATAATAATGCCAATAATAATAACAATAATGACAATAATGACAATAATAATAATAATAATAATAATAATAATAATAATAATAATAATAATAATAATAATAATAATAATAATAAGTTTTTAAATAAGAGACCACACCAGCTTGTATAAAAAATTACCGAGTATACCATAAACTTTTATTCGCTTACTCTACACAAAAACAAGAAAAAGGGTATAGAACTCTAATAGGAACAATACCAGCATAACCAATGTGCATGCGGTTAAACTGAAACTTGCATCCGTGAATCCATTATTGATGTCACTCATACACAAATACATTTTTAATGCGAGCGCAATTATCATTTTAGTTGTAAATGTAGGAGAAATATATATGTCTTTTTTACTTGTTCACGAACAAAGAATTCGGATCGGATTATTAACAAAAATAAAAAAAAAGTAAAGTCCAATAAAAATACTATCTTTCTTACTATTTCTAAACTACCATTTCAGCTCGAATTTTATAACTTCGTTATATTTTTCACCCCTAAATATAAGACAAAAGTTAAATTAAAAATTGTAATAATTATATATTTTTAAAACATTTTTAAATTCCTATAAAGATCGCTATTTGATTTTCTTTATGAAACGAGGGGTATTTCTCAAATCTACTGCTTACCGTTGAAGATTTTACGTAATTATATAATTCCCTTCACAAAATGTCGTTCTGGATCCGCCCCTGATATATATATATATATATATATATATATATATATATATATATAAAAACTCGGCTACTTTGACCTGGTAAGGTGCTCTACTCCTTGACCCCTCTTGCTTATCTCTATCCCTTCTATACTTTGTATAAAATGATTAAAATTTATAACGTCGTTCTTACCCGGCATCGACAAAACAAAATAACATTCGTTACATAAAATTGGGACATTTTTTTTAATGGGGGCTGGCCTAAGAATTAAATATTCCAATTTTATGTAACGAAAGTTAAATGTTAAATGAAAACGTCATTCTTAATCATGCTTCCCTTAGATTTTGTAACAAAAAAATGTATCATGCCGGTAAAAATGGCGTTGTAAATTTTGATCATTTTATGCACAGTATAGAAGAGAAAGAGAAAATGTAAGCAAGAGGGGTTAAGGGGCGGAGCCCCTTGTGAGGCTAAAATAGCCGAGTTTTCATATACATATATATATATATTAAGATTATTCATAAAAAGTATATGATAAAAATATTTCGAAAGTGATCTTAATACATAAAATACTGCAGTAAGAGTTTAATAAATGTAATTGTTTTTGGAGCTATCAAATATATAACATATAGCTCTGGATTTAAATAGTTCAAGTACTTCAAAGCGGTATGTTTGTCAACATAAAACAAACTGATCGTATATGAATCACGTGAATCACATAAACTGCATTCCTTTAACTGGACAAAACCCGAGATAATAAACTTGTCGAAAAACCCCCCTCGCCAAAAAAAATTTTTCGTATTAAAGAAATTAATATTTTAATTAATCGAATTAAATCCGTTATTTAAAGAAAAGCTTTAAATACAAGATCAACATTTACACTAATTATTCAAATCTAAAAAAAAAATCGCCTTTTCCTTACATGCCGTTAGCAGTAATGTAGTACTCTATTTGAAAAGATGGTCATTTTGAAGAAAATTTAAAACAAAAATACACTTTCTATTTTCTTGAACGCACTAAAATCACAGGTATGCGTAATCGCCTGAATTTAGATCATGGACTACATTCTGAACATAATACGAGAGTGCTGTTGTCCTATTATACACGTTAACACCAGCTCCAAACTTTATTTGAAACTTCGACTGCGAGTAGCTAAGTCTCGTGTAAAGAATGAGGTACATGGCGCAACTTCAAATTCAGCGTAATCGGACTGTTTCTAAAAATTGTTATTTTATAACACTTCCTCTTTAATTACTGTTTGCGTTTAATATTCGCGCTATCTAGTCGGTGAAAGTATATAAACAAAGTTAAAAATCTAAGACAAAAATGAAAATGAATTATCAGAGAAAATTAAAAAATTTCAACCACTATTCCGAACTTTAATCAGGAACTCCCGGGATTAATAGCAAATAGCAAAAATCATCTATAAAAAACGATTGCATTTATGATCAATTTCTGCTCCACTTAATATCTAACAAAAAAAAAAAAAATGTCGGTTGAACATTCTTAGTGTAAAATTTCCCTCCACATGGTTTACAGATGTACAAAATTTCAAGAAGAAAATGAGTACTTAGTCTTCTAAACATAGTGTATATAAATTACAAATACTTCATAATTTAACAGTGAAAAACAAAAACTTAAATAATCTACATATATATATATATATATATATATATATATACACATATGGGCGTCGTCAGCGGGGGGCAGGGGGCAGCTGCCCCCCTGGAGCCTTGAAACTTTTTAATCAACTGGCCATGATGAGTATTCATAGACGCGTAATCTTGGAAAATTTGGAAGACTTTTTTAATAAAGTAGTAAAACAATTTGCCAGAAACCCACGACAATTATGTTTTAATTAAGATTTTATTCTTGTTTAATAAAATATTAAGCCTTTACAACTTATAAATTTTATCTTTCCTATAATTCATATCCTCTTTCTATTATCTTCCCCCCCCCGGCGGCTGGCAATTCATCTTGCCCCCCTGGCTCATCGGCTGGCGACGCCCTTGTATATATACATATATACATACACATCTGTTTCACCCGAATACTATTTAACGGACCATTATCCAACTTTACTTCATTGGGAATAAATTTAGAAAATTCATCTTTCTTTCACGAGGACAATTCTATATTGGTTGCTCAAAGAATAGAACCACTATACAATTTATTTGAAGTACGGCATACGTAATTGGGGTCTTAGCCTTCTAAACTTGAAAGAAATGTTTACGAATACTGACAGATCACATAAGTGACTACCATCGCAGGTTCATTACCGAGATAAATTTTCAGTTTAACTTCGATATAGGTCCTTATAAATTTATACTGCGTATCAAAAAAAAAAAAAAAAACAGCAATAAAGTTCCCCCTTTACAACCGCTATATCGAAAAATCTTTAATGATCCCAAAGCTCCGGCTATGATGGAAGCAGCGAGCGGCAAGCGGCAAGCGGCGAGCGATGCGCGTCAAAGCAGTTCTGATGATTTATATATTTACACGAAATTGGTTATGCATTTTTGGTGGCTACGATATTCGTAAGCGGTGAGCGGTGAGCAGTGCGCGTTAAAACGCGCCGCTCATCGCGGAATCCAAAAAAATATTTTTTACTACCACTCACGCATCAATTGTTTGGTATAAAAATTATTAAATTCAGTTTGGATTAAAACGACAATATAATGACTAGTAAAAGAAAGTTAAGTGATACAGAAACTGAAGTACTAATATTAATCGTTCTTCAGGAGTAACTTGTTCTTCCAAAGCAATTCTTTTCTTCTCTAAACGATTTTTTAATCTATTCAGAATATATTTAAACGTTTCTGATGGCATTCTGGTGTAGTCAAAAAACCTTCCTTGATCCAGATTCACTTAAAAAATAAGTGGTGATACTAACCTTTTTTTTTTTTTTTGTTTTCTCTTCATTAGATGTACGCTATACTTTTTTCCTTTTTTTTTTTTTTTTTTTTTTTCAAACGATCTACTGGTAATTGAAGTTATCTTTTTTCAGAAAGCAATAATAGTTTTAAAACATCAGAGGACGACATAATAACAAATGAACATTAACTATTCTCCGCTAATATTATAAACTAGCAATGTTACGAATGTTCGAATTCGCATTCACGTATGTGAATAATTCGCATTATTTTTAACATTTGCATCAAACGATGCGAATATTTTGCGAATGTGCAAATCACTACATATTCTTACGAATTCCTTATTTACAATTTCGACGTTCTTGGATCCACGGGGTACAAGCATAAATTCTTTAATGATATTGTAAAGGACAGAGTAAATGCTGACGTTGTTACACTCGCATTAAAACTGTCTAATCGAAATCGGGATTCATAAGCTTCAACGTTTTAAAAGGCCAAGGGAATCAACATATAATATCAATGAACCTTCAATAAGTTCTGATTGTTCTGTTAAAAGTCTCATTAGCAATCTAGCCGGAATTCTGGAGTCCACAAGCGAAGACGAAGGCTCCGATTTAGAATCTGGGGGTAGTAGAGACATACAAGAACATGAAATAAAGCACAATTGATGAAAGCATATCTCAAAGAAAAACGAGCCTCTCTCGATGAAAACTCTCTGGACTGGCGGAACACTAAATTGTAATACGACAAGTTGTCAGATTTGCTCGCAAATATCTCAGTGCTCTTTCAGCCAGCGTTCCGAGTGAGCAATTATTTACGAGCCACTCAGAAATCGCTTCATGGGAAAAAAGGGAGCTAAATTACTATTTATAAAATATAATTTGCCAGCTTTAAAATTTGATTATTAAAACAAAACTATATAATTGTAATATATCGATATTCTATAGAGTATATAGATCTTTTCTATGTTTCGAGTTATTATTACTGTACCGCATTAATGTAATTATTAATAAAAATGATTAAATAAAATAATTTGTTTTAATGACTTTCCCAAAAACATTCGCATTCGCGATTATCGAAAATATAACATTCGTAACATCCCTATTATAAACACTGTCGTTAATCTGCTAAATGCCGTTCTACCGCTTGCCATTCAGTGCTCACCGATTGGCATTTGCCACTAACCGTTGCTATCGTAGCCAATTCCTAATAATGCATTTTTGTTTTATAAGCGTGATACTGCTAGCTTTAGCGTCTGAAGAAGTATTTCAAGAAATTAACGAAAACTAATAATAATGAAAAACACTTTAAATCAAGATTACTTTTAACTGATACTCTTTAAAAATTCCGTTTGGAAAGGAAACAGGATGTAATTATGCGGAGGTTTTTTGAAAATTCAAAGAGTTGCCTTTACAATACAATATATTTTTTATGTTCTCATAAATACAGTTGGTCCTCGATGTAACGGACTAATTCTGGAAAGTTCATAAAAATCGGATGGATAGTTTCGGAGTTTATCAAGGACATACAGACATACATTCATTTTTATACACATACAAACATAGAAGATAAAAGGCAAGTGTGTGTACGTAAAGACACACTTTTCTCCATGACCAGCCACTGCCATCTACTCGCGGCTTTGGCGGTAGTTGGTCCCTTGCTGTTAGTAGGGGAGTTTGGGCACAGCGGGTGGAAATAGGTGGGTGTGGGTGGCAAAAATGAGTAATGAAATATATCTATCTTTTTCTCACACATTGTGTTTATGGATAGAGTGCAACATTTTTATGCCAGTAAGCGACAGAGATTTATTCGGAATTTTCTAGGAAGTCTCGAAATTTTCCAGAATGATCCAGACTTTTCCACAAAGTTTCAAAATGTTCTCGAATGTTTGAAAATAATATGACACGTACCAATAAAATGAACTTGAATTGATCTATAATATTCTAGAATAATCTAAAACGCTCTATAATAATGAAGAGTAATCCAGAATGTTACAAAATTACCTGAAATGTTCTAAAGTAATCTACAATAATATAGAATGTTGTCGATCAAAAGTGAATATGTACCATCACGCGGGTACACTAAAAGAAACACTCAACCCATTGATGATTGTAATTGGCCGTCGAAGAAGAAAAGAAGAAATAATCGAGGGAGCTCGGATCAGATTTGGTTTTTACTACTGGTTAAAAATTAATTTTAGCTTCTCCCGAAAAAGGTCGACTCGCGATAAAAGAAAACAGATGGCGGTTTTAACCTAGTCCGGTTAATTACTTAATCACGGTGGCCACTCGAATTGATTACTAGAATTGTACAAAAAAAAAAATTTGTTACCATTGGTAATTGACCGCCGCAGCATATTTTATATGAATAAACAAAACTTGATAATTTATTTCGGGTAAAGTGCACTAAAAAAGTGCATTCATTTTTCCCTTCAAATGATTTTTTCTCATTAAAAATATCGTTTTTGGCTATTTTTACTTTTTAATTCCCGGTTGGGTGATGGTCGCCCCCTGTTAATTGTTTACTTTGTAACCGAGAAATTAGTTGAACATAATCGGAAAATTAATTTTAAATTATCGGTTTTAATAAGATCATCCTTCTCCGATCGGTACCTCGGCAACCGGAAGGTCAGCGGAACAACGATTAAGTGTAGACAGGTGTGCATCACCACCGACACAAACAGTACGCGTAGAATTTGATTTTATTTCCTTTGTATAATTTATATCGTTTTATGTTTTATCATTATTACCATAAAAATCGGTGTAGAAATATTTCGCAATATAAAATTTAAAATACTCGTATCACCGCCTACCCGAATAATAAACCTAATGATAATCATAAAATACCAAAATAATCGTTACGATACAACAATTTGAAATAATCATTTAAATTACAATGAATAAGTAAAGTCACGAATATCGAAAGGTATAATAACGTGACCGACATCCCTGAGGGCATAGGTACATAGCGAGGGTAACGTTGCAACACTTGAGTAGAGACGAAACAATTTTTTTTTGTTATTAATTTCTAGATACAGGTTTAAAATCAGTATACACTGACGGAACTATCGGTGGGGTAAAATAGCTAGTTTATGTATATTAAAAAAAAAATTAATTATTCTAATTTTGTAATTACATGAACTGTATTTAATTGAGAAATAGCAACACACATTAGGCGGATGATACACATATATAGACGTTATATACACGCATCGTTTTTACATCTAAACTATTTGCACTATCATATTACAATTTTTTTTTTTTTTTTTTTTCGATTGGTCCGTCATAAAATACCGCAGAAGAAGAAACTCACGCATAACTCGGGTGCACAATTGATAAATATTCAAAAATTCAAAATATCGACTACGATGCGGCATCGGATTTAAAAATTTCACTTCCCCGCGCACAAAATTTCAGGGTGCTTATCACAAACGCATATTTTTCTCCTTTTTCTTTTTGTACTTGGTTCGCATAATTCAGAATTTCAGCTTCATCGTTTGTCCCGATGATAACATCGTCCATTGTGTATTTCGTCAAATTTTCATTGTAATATCGCAGTGTCGGCATTTCCCACAAGGGCACTTCGAGTTTTCTTTCTATTTCAAACTCTTCATATCTCGAACTTTACGAACGCAACCTAGCCGCATTAATTTACTCGGCGCCATATCGGCCGCCACTTCTCCTAGCATGCTCCTCTCTTTTAGTTAATCTCTCTAATGTAATCTTGCTCTCTGCGAGCCTATTGGCTCTTTTTTTTAGCTGTAATTTAAGCTTGTCTCTCTAGCTTTCAACATTGCCCCGCGTCTGAAAATAGACTACGAAAACAATAAATTATATCTATTTTAAAAATTGTGATGATTTCTGTACATAAATACCTTTCGCAGATCGATAGCATTATGTAACAAACTTTTGTATCTTCTAAATGGGAACCATTTCCGATACAACTGCTCCCACATACACTTAAATAACTTTTATTTCGTTTTTTTAACAGAACACGATTTGCACTCTAAATGAAAGAAAACGAAAAAAAAAAAAAAAATAGATAAAATCAACTAACGCACGAGAATAAAACTAACACGAACATGCACAACGTGGTCGAAATGAAAGTAAACATGCACTCTTAGCGATAACATGCAAACTATTCGTGTACTAGGAAGGTAAATAAAAATATTCTTGTTAATTGCGACGATTAAGGACAACTCCACCGAGTATTTAATATAATGCAACCGTATTATTTCTAGATGTTAGAAAACTTTCCAAAAAGCAAAAAAAAAATAAAAAATCATCTTTAATTATAAGGCTATGAAATCAAAATTTTTTAACTGACAAATAAAAAACTAAAAAACTAAAAAAAAAAAATCAAATTAAATAAATGCGAGAACGTACATAATATAAAACTACTGTTACGGGAGGGTTATTGTTTTTTTTCTTCTTTCTGTTAAAAAATCGATCTTACTGGCGCGCAAATAGAAAAAGTTGGTCGTTTTATTTTCTTTTTAAATTATGTCAACTTTATTCAGAATATCGTGCAGAAAAGACTCAGCACAAAATAGGCATGACGAATAAGCCCATTGAAACTCTCTATCGTGTAACCGGTTAGAGAAAAGTTGAAAAAAAAGAGAAAAAGAAATATAAAGCAATTATCCGAAACTTACGACGATCTGGTCTGATTTAAATATTTCCGGTATTTTTAGTTTTAAGTTTGTTTTTTTTTTAACTGCAATATTTTCTTTTTCGTTTTTCTTAATTTTTCCACATGCAAAATAAAATCTATAAAATTTCTATTAATAAACCAGACACAAGAATAAAGTGTAATTTTATTTTTTTACTTCCAACAGCCCCTTTTTTGTAGTATACATGTATATTATTAAGAACGTAGTAAAATTTTAAATCAGTTTCTACGAAATAAATCCCCCGGATTTACTCTTATAATATAACTCATTTCCTAACCTAAATCGCTTAAATCGGGGTTGTCCAAAGCGAAACAGTTTCGACAAATAAACGCGCGCCGAGGAGAAACAGTTTAAATATTTAAATAATTTATTTTGTTCAAACTGCGCGATATTTTTAATTGATTTGTTCGAGAAAATACGAAGATTGTTAACGGTTTTAAAATACAAAAATCGAAATACCAAAGTATAATTAAATTTAAAAAATACCACATTTATTATAACTTTAAACTGAAAAATAATAATAATAATAATAATAATAATAATAATAAAAAAAAAAACACTTTTGATTTTTAAAAAAAGGAAAAAAAACTTTCATTACTAAATACTCTTTTTCGGATATAAAACACGCTGCAAAGTCCAAACTAAATATATATATATATATATATATATATATATATATACTATATGTATCGTTATATATCGGGGCCGTATCTAACAGTTTAAACGAATTTATTTTAGTAAACTTTATTCCACAATTATTACATTAATATTCCACAATTATTACATCGATTCTGTCCAACTGGTGGAGGTAAACAGCATAGAGAATACGGGGTAATTATTAAATCAGATGAAACTCGATTTATTTCAGCCGTAATTATTAAACACAATTAAACCATATACTTCGGAAAAATGGAAAATTAATTTTTTCAGCAATTTTTAACCGCATTTAAATGTAAAATAAATGTAGAGCCGAAATCTAGATAAAAGAAGAAGAAGAAAACAAAACCACAATGGGAACGTAAATGATAAACAAAAACGTGCAGCTTGGAAGAAATCATAAAACCGAGTACGACTTCTTGGAAGAGTGAATTGTATAATGCGGTAGGATGAATGAAAATTAAAAAAAAAAAGGAAGGATATAATAAATCGGACCGAATGGAAGGATATAAGTTGGACCAAATGGAAGGATAAAAGTTTCTATACATGGAAAGAAAGTTGAAGGATGAACATTTTCAAGCCATTAAATATATGTAGAACTAGTATGTGTCAACCTCTATTCGTTTTTCAGATGGGCGCGTAGCTAAAATAAAGCCTATTTGAATGGAATGGTTACGAGGTAGGTTAAAAACAACGACGCGAATGAAACATATTAGTTTATAAATGAGAGGGAAATTATAAAACCGACAGTGACTCTGAAGCAATTAGAATTTCGAACGAAAATATTAAGTTAAAAAAGGACAGCCTAAGTGATAGGAACAGATTCGGCGAATAACACTGAAAACACAGAATTCAGTAAGACGTTTTCATTAGGTTTATATTAAGATTTTTCGGGAAGTAGAGATACGGAAAAAAGATACTACTAAAACTACTACATTCCCGAAAGGTAGTAAGGACGGTGTTTAAAATAGAAAGGAAAAATAAACAAATTACGAAGGAAAAGTGTAACAAATAAACAGGGAAAATGGAAATTTATTAAAAAGTTTAAAGAACTCAGTAGCTACAGATGTTACGATTTAGATTCCGATAGAGCCACAGAAATAAGCGTGGGGATTTTAGAAAGAAAAACTGGAAAAAGGAACATTTTCATTTATCGGTTTTGCATTAAATAAGTTTTCGAAAATACATGTATTAGTGCATAATAATAACGCTTCTAGTTTCAAATGAATGACGGACCGAAGTAGCAAAAAGAACTGTTTAATAAAATATGTATAAGGATTTTTTTTGTTTTTGTTTGTTAAGGATGCATAATAATAAAGGCGAAGCGTGAAGACCTAGTAAAAAAGAAGGTAGAACACGATGAATTTTGGTCGAAAAAAAGTTTGATTCAAGTTCGGTAGAGCGTTACGGGTCAGTCTTAACTCTAGGAATGGACTGTGCCGATGAACGGACAAGTACGTTATAGGCAAAGAACAAAGTGGATAAAAAGAATAATAGAATGAATAAATTATGGTAAGCGGTCTACGAGAGACCGAAGCGGTATATTTAGGAGAAGGGCAAATATAAAAACCGGATGGTTTCAAAGAAAACTAATAATAATGACGGAAGTAATACTATGTTGAAGAAGATTGCAGTCCCGTACCCTCGTGATGGAGGGATTACGGATTTAAGCTTTTCATAATGCAAGTGTACTCGCTCCAAGAGAAATCTTACAGGACAATGTTCTTCTTTCGGTACAGGTTGTAAGTGTTCATTGTCCCGGACCCTTAATGCGGTATGTACCGAATTGCACAGTACTTATTGCGATGATGCCCTTTTACGGGAGACATCTCTTCGACTAACCGTCAACAAGAGAACTGTGCTTTCGCTTCTCTACCGGTACTAATCTCTATCGCGAAAATTGGACATGCACTAATACCCTGAAGTGGATGAATTTCGTGCAGTAACACGGATTTAAAACAATGGAACAGTGAATGCAACGTTATATAATTATTACGAGGTTTCTTCGAATAATTATTCGACTCACTGGCAGCGGCGGATCCGGAAGGACAGGAGGGGCCGGGTGATGGGGGGAATAAGAGCATTAGGGGGGTTATGAGAAGGTCATTTGGAGGGGAATTATATAATTACATATAATCTTCTACGGTAGGCAGTAGATTTGAGAAATAGCCCTTGTTTCATAAAGAAAATCACAAATAGCAGCGACCTTTATAGAAATTCATAAAAATGTGTTTTAAAAATACATGATTATTGCAATTTAATTTTAATTTTATTTTTAGCTGAAAAATAAAACGAAATTATAAAATTCTAACTAAAACAATAGTTTAGAAATAGTAAGACAGTATTTTTATTAGACGC
Organism: Icerya purchasi; assembly: GCA_039619475.1. Lineage (NCBI taxonomy): Eukaryota > Metazoa > Arthropoda > Insecta > Hemiptera > Monophlebidae > Icerya > Icerya purchasi. The sequence goes on from CM077115.1 coordinate 98,170,980, forward strand.
TTTACTTCCTTTTTTATTTTTGTTAGTAATCCGATCCGAATTCTTTGTCCCCAAGGGGAAGAAAAAACAAAAATACATATTTCTCATTGAACTATTTTTTAATTTACATTGCAAAATTAAAAATTAATAAAAATGGCAAAAGTGTGTTTAAAGTAGAATAAAAAAGGAACATTAATAGTTTTACTAGAAAACAGTATTAAATATTAATTATTAAAATCCGTAGGTAAAAATTCATGCAAATCTTTTATAACATAAATTAAGTTCCTCGGTTATAAGAAATTTTTTCATAAAGGCTTTATCTATAACGGGGTACAATTTTTATCGACATGTTAATGATAAAAAAATTTACAGGACGACGAAAAATAGCTTTTAAAATGGAGTTATAAATGTTTAAAAACGAAATGGAAAATTGTATAAGCTTTAATTTATGTTTGCGATGCATGTTAAATTAATTAGTGTTCTACCATTGCACACGGGGTTATTAAATGCATATATCGAAAAAACAACGATTAAGAAATATCGACATTTTGGCACGTGTAATGCAAACATTTTTAATAAACACGAATGGTAAATGAAAAAATAGCGAATTTTTCCGTTGTAGTAGTAATTTTTTATCGGTTTGTTTGTTTATTTTCTTTTTTTTTTTTTTTTAAAAATATAAACTGTCGGTAATATAAAATATATTGCGAAAAAACGCGGATAATAAATCAAAATTTACAACTTATTGATCTCGTTTTGAACTTTCTTTTCAAATTAGCGGCAAAATAAAAACGATTCGTTAAAAAATGTATTTTAAAGAATTAATCGAATCAATTGCTTTATTATATTTTACAACTTTTTCGGAAATATCCATATTACTCGGCTGTTTCAAAATTAACGATAGGATGATTAAGTATGTACATTTACCGTTTTTTGAACAAATTACATTAAAATTAAATAAAACAGAAACGCATTTATATATTGCACTGAAAAAACAGGCCCGCGTGAAAAATCATCGTCTTTAAGAAAAGTAAAACTACATTCTTTTATTATTCTTTTTTTTTTTTTTTTGGGCGCGGGGGGGCTGTTTACAATTGAAATTACTCGAGACTTAACAATATTTTCCTACTATGCGTAATTTCTTTCTAATATTTTTGTTATTAAATTACTTTAATTTACATATTGCATGAAGAGCGTTTCTATTTATTTCACACGCGGAATACGGTTATGTCGTAATTTTAATACAACAGCGTTAAAAATATACGAGACTTTTTAACGGCAGTCCTAAAAACAATATTTAAACGAATAAGAACATCCTCGATTGTGCGGAGAAATTAAAAATCACAAAAATATACATATTTTCAATAAATAAAGCTGAATAAGAACTAAACAAGCGGCGAGTGGTTGAAACTTTATTAACCAACGCAAAAGTTGCAAAAGTCAGTGTTCAACTACTTCTGTCCATCATTTTATGAACTTTTAGTTGACTTTTCACGAAAATACTTTATCTTAGCTAGGATGAAAAAAATTAGTCAGCGTTAAAGAGGAGCAGTTTTGTTAACAAGTCCTAACGGGGGGGAAAAACGAAAAAAAAAATAATATATATATATATATATATTTGAAATTCACGCGCGGGTATACAGATCGAATTACTTATTAATTAGAAAAAATTCGAAAGCACGCTGGAAAGCAAAACCATTATATCATCCGAAAATAAATTAGGAAATAAGAGTGGTCGCATCAAGCAGTGAAGACGGTGAGGTTAAGCGCTCTGTATTGATCATTCCAAAGATAGAGAGGATCAAAAAAAAAAAAAGGGCCTTTGGAAATATAAAACCCTGAGATTGTACACAGGTTTCCCTGTCAGTGGATTTACAACGACATTTAGATGCAATTGTAAGTCTTTCCCTATCTAGTCTATGTTGTCCTCTTCGGTCTGCTTTTCCACCTATTTTCTGTGTGATCTTCTTATTTGTATGTGGTTTGGCCTTTTCAAATGAACTATTTCTTTTCTTCTGTATTTTTATCGATTTACCGTGTGTGTCAGAGACACGAATGAAAAGAGTCCAGATGCTGTAGTAGGGAAAAATAAAGTCGAACTTTGCGAAAAAACGGCGTGAGCATGAGTGACGCCATAGAACAGCTTGATAGTGCTTAGTAGCTCTTACCCCGCCCACTGGCTGGAAACGTATATTTTTTCTCTACTTACCGTCTAGGATATAGTCGCAGAAAGCGGAAGATTAACTGAACTTTTTGTTTGTTAGCTTCAAGAATTTCAGACAGGGAACATTAGAGGAGCGTAGTTGAGACTGAACTCGGTTGAACTTTGGACAATTTACCAAATAAAAGATGGTGAATGTATAAAAGAACAGAACGGCAGTCACAAATCGGAATGTCTGCTTTATTTGATATACACAAGAGTGAAATACAATTTTTGTGTGGCAAATGTGCAGAACTTCTTTGCGGCTGGATCATGAAGTACTCCGAAGTTTACTATTTGACCAGATTGAACGTAATTTTTGTTCAAAGCAGAAACTTCTTGCCAACATTTCGACTATTGACTTTTTTTTAGCGCGGATCTAGTTGTCCTTGAAAAATCTGATGGGAGCGCATTGGCACACTCGGAATCGAGGAACATCTACTTTTGCCGTGAGATCGACTGATTAATTTATGGTAATTCTTTTATATTCTGGAATCCACGTGAAGGTAATGCGCGATTGGAAACGATAAATATAAGTGAAATTACTTTTTTTAAGGACAGAATGTTGTGATTTATCATGGATTTGTAATAGACAAGAAAGTGAAGAAAGGGTTTCTTTTTTTTTTCTTTTCTTGTTTGGGTTTTTCCCCCGGGGCTTGTCAGCAACAAGAGAAGGAGTTCGTGCAAATAAGAATGTCTTTGCTGAAGTGAACTGTAAAACCAATTTATAGTTCTATAGGCGTATAATAGTTCTGTAAATAAAACTGAAAAGTAGCGGCGTGTTATGTCGGGGCCATTTGCAATGCGCAGCCGGTTGCAACCGACCGCAACCGATTTGGAACCGTCTGTAAATATATTTAAACGGTCAACGTAGTTTAAAATTGTTGCAATGCGCCTTTAATTACATCGGGTGTAGTGAGTTTTCCAAAAACTGAAGGAGAGATAAATCAATATAGGGCGAAAATCTTGACCGTGGTGTAAAATCGGCAAGTGCTGCGTTGTAAAGCTTAGGGAAACTATTGATCGACGCAAAACTTAGTACTTGGGTGGCATTACTAGGTGAACTTTTTTTGAAAAGGTCGGTATACGTCTGATAACTTGAGAAACAGAAACCCCCGGGAAAAGAATTTACACGAATTAAAAGACTGATAAAGAGTAGAGTTATCGGTGCTGCTTATATTCTGTAATTTTCTTCCACTTCAGTTGTTCTCACCTCGAATTATTTTTAATCTTTATTGTCCTTATTCCTTTAAGAATACAACTTTTTCTTCTCTTTTTCATTTCTTGGACTAAACAAATCCATTAAAAAAAAAAAAAACAAAAAAAACAACTTTGAACAAACTTTTTCCGACGCCGTTTGCTTCCATCTTATGTAAGAGACTACGCCGTACTCTGTCTAGGTTAAGATCGTTCTACTAATATACATTTTACTACCTCCCGAAACTTTTGGTTTTTTACAATCTTTGAATAGATTTTCAAATTCTCGTTTATATTTATACAGAAATTTGCCAACACCTTTTTTTTTTTTTTTATTGAACTCGTCAGTCAGGGATTTCCGCCAAGAACCGATAATAGAAAGAAGAGTCATTAATTAGATCTTAATTCGGTGAAAGAATGCTAATACGAAAAAACTAATAGCAGGAACAACAGACTGCAAAGGAAAGGACAAGATATACGAAGCACAATACGGAGAGAAAGCAGCACTAACGTTAACAAATGTACATAAACAACAGAAAAACATTCGAAGAAAACATGATTAGGGCTGCAGACAACTGTTTCATTAGGATGAAGAGAACGGTAGAGAAAGGAAGCCGAAAGGAAAGATGATAGCGAGAAGGAAGCAATAAAGTATGACTGAAGTGTAGGCGAATAATGGAAACAAGAATGGAACAACGAAGAGAAGGGAACTCTAAGAAGCAACGATTAGAAGAAAGATTAAGTTAAACTGACAAAAATAGAAGAAACGATTATTCGTAAAGGAGAAATGTATCCGATCAAAATCTAGAGTGAAATTTTTTACACATAAGGATAATAGACTGGAATCTAAAATTTTATTAAAATAGATACGGGAACGAGTAGTAACCTGAGCCAAAGCATCCGCCACTTCACTAACCTCAGTGGTCAATGTGTATAAAGTGACGAGCAGAAATTTAGGCCAGCTACCGCGTGGCATAGTTGGTTAGGTGATGATGTTTCGCTTGATTAGGACCGGGTTCAAATCCCGCTGCCGCACATTAAAACTTCTAAAAAATTCACTCGCGTTGGGTTAATGTTCACAATGTTGACGCGCCAAAAAAAAAAAAAAAAAATTAAAAAAAAAGAGAAATTTTATGCAAAGGATGATAAAGTAGGAAAAGGAAGAAGGAAAAGTTGAACAAATAGTTTAAAGGACACTCATGAAGAGGGAAATTATCAGATATTCAGAGAAGTCACGATTAAAGGAAATATAATAATCGCACGCAGGATGGCCATCAGTTTGGCCGTAAAAGTAATGAAGAAAGAAGGAAGACAGAATCAGGAAAAATAAAGAAAGCACCGACACAACCAACAGGTAAAGGGAAGAAAATGTAAGCCACCGATAATGCTATAAAATTTCTGTTTAATTTCGAGCCGGGAGAGAAACCCAGAAGAGTTAGGAAGATTTTTTTCTCTTTCGGGCGGGGGGGAGGGGTCCAAAATAGTTAAAGGATAAGTACGGTAATCACGAGAAATTATATTGGCCGAAAGTGAACCAAGACAGAGAGAGGTAAGGGCTAAAACGGGAATTTTATTAGGAACAAAATGGCAGTTTCTGGCGACAAAAATTTAGGACGCGATAGGCTTTGAAGAAATAAGCCTAAATAAAATCTTCGAACTGAGAGAGGAATTCGGGACCCGGCGAGTATTGTTCAAAATTTGGAAAATGCTACATAAGAAAGTAGAATAATATACTGAAACTATTTCATTATATTTTATTAATTTATTTTTTAAAGTGGAAATAAACCGTATAAAAATTTTTCACTCGTATATATCATTTGATATCATCGAACACAAAACGGGTACATTTTTTAATGAAATCGTCTCATACGATCTGCGTAGCTGTTAAGGCGTCTGCTCGAAGCTATACAGAACAGTAATAATACGTGAACGGTGATTATTGTGTGTATTTCTCTTGCTTGCTGCTACGTACAATTTCTGAATTTCGACCGCGCTGGTTTTTTTTTTTTTTTGTTCTCCATGTTTTTTATTTATTATACGTATCTATTTCAATAACTTCAAAGAGACACGACGGTACAACTATGACTACCGGAAGAGAAGAGAGGAGAACTCGACCAACTAAAATATCTACAAAATATCATAGATAGGTGGTTTGGAATTTATTTATATCGAAACACAAGAATGACAATAAAACAAATACGCGACCAAAAAAAGAAAAACAACAACAAAAACAATATAGTTAATAGTCTGCTCTGGAATTAGATGATGCGGAATACAACAAATCACATATGTCGTCAGAATTCTATTTTTCTTAAGTTATCTCTGTCCGTACATTTATGTCAAATTATAACGCGAAAACAACAGGCTATTCAATATCGATAAAACCCCTAACTAGATAGTAAGAAAGAGCAGAAAAAGAAAGTTAAATCTATACGAGTTACATTTGTTCACAAGCGTTCTTCCTAAAACTAATTTAAATCAAAACAGTATCACGAAAGCGCTGAACAACAAGTTCTAAGTCATCGATTTTTTTAAACACTCCAGTAGTGACCTATAATTTATGGCGTGATTTTAAAATCTCACTTATATATCGCACCCTGTTTATGTACAGGTGAGGTCAATCTACTTAGAGGATTTGAACAGCAAACCTCAACAAACGTTCAATTTAAACGATTCAATCTGCTTGAAAAAAAAAAATTCTCTTTACTTCTAATTACGACGTTCAGTCGGGCTAATAATAATAGCGCATTCGACGCCAAAAAAAAAAAAAAAAAAAAAAAAAATAAAAATAGCGCATACAATTAATTTTATATAACTTATTGTCTTTAATATTCGGTGATCCCAGAAAAAAAAAAATAAAATAAATACAATACTCCCGACTTTGAGATTTAATATTAAATTTAACTTCTAATATAATCTTCGCAGGCGTGCAAAAAACATCCAACGATGCGCGTAACCACTGAAAAAAGTACTAACGGCAAAATAAAAATTTTCCATTCAACTTTTCAAAAATAATAGCAATGTAAAAGGGAGTACACTTTTAATAAACGAGCAGTTTCCCTCTTTTTAACCAACTTCAAAAAAGAAGGAGGTATTCAATTCGACTGTATTTTTTTTTTTTTTATGCGTGTTACCACAGAAGTTTCTTCTAGATGAACCGATTTTGATGATTCTTTTAACTTTTTGGAGTTGGAATTAAATTCATGTTAGAAACAATTTAATCAACATTTAATGCAGTTTTTAATTATTCTTTTAATATGAATTTTATGCCAACTCCAAAAAATTAATGTTGTATAAGAATTACGATATCACCTTAAGTTATATATCACTCTGATATATATATATTTTCTCATCGGGAGTAATTATTTTTTACTTTTTAGTGCATTTTTAAATTTGTATAATAAACCTTGAAGTCGGTATTTATTTTTTGTAAAAAATCATTTTTTTCGTTGTCGATAGAATAATTTTGATATGTTCGAAAATAACTGTAATTCGGTAACAGCCGAAAAACAGTTTACGGAATGATTTTTAACAAAAATACTGCTTAAGGAAATCCAATTGGATAAAAATTAATTCATTCAGAAATTCAAATAACGAAGAGGAAAAAAACGACGGTAACAAATATTTCGAACACGCAGTAATTATGCAATAGCCGGTAAAAACCTTTGTTATCGTCTGATGTTTCTTTTCTCTAGTTCATTTTTTTATTTCTATTTACTTCTTTTTTTTTTTTTTCTTTTTTTTTGTGCCATTTTGTTACGATGAAACACGCTTTATACCGAAATTTATTTTCATTATCAATCATTAACATTTGCAAAGTAAAATAATTTTTCTAGGAAATCTAAGCCGTTATAATACTCGGAACGAAATAAAAGCCTAGAAATAGAAGACTATTATCGCAAACAAATTATCGACTTAAATCTAATCTAACATAACTCTACGCACAATGTCCTCTTTGAAAAAAAATAATCGCGCAGAAGGTGAAACGCAAACGTACTATTTTCATTATCAGTAATACTTTTAACCCGAGGAAAATGCCGACCGTGATTTTATCGATAAACGTATGAGTCTCGATGACATCGTTTGACCCTTACGCAGATGCACGCTACACCTAACACTCTAGATCGCTTCGTTTTTTGTTCCCTTTTTTGCTTTTTATTTTTTACTCAATAGTTACCAATTATTTATTATGAGAAATAAAATAAATCCTAGGAAACATTATCAATTTGAGAAATTTTAATTTGCTACGAATAGAATAATTCTGGATATTTTTCAATAAAGAAAGTTAAGAAAAAATTATTATTCACCGAGTAAGCGAACAATGGGCAATCCAGCATTTGATAAAGGTAATAAAGAATATTCTGAATCCGAATTACCTATGGTACGTGCTTAAACGGAGCTGCAACCGAAGCAATATTAGAACTTTCTTATATATATATATAGCCAACAAAAGCGACTAGCCAGACACAAGCTGTAGAACTTCTTTCTGGCGACTCAAAAGCTAACGATATTACTTCCTTCTTCGCTAACGTTCCATGTCTAGGCCAGAGGCACGACAGGGACAAAAGAGTTAAATGGTGTGGAAAACAAATTGGTTGATTTCAGGAACGATAAAAATTATTTTTTTTTATTAGAAAGTTGCCGCATAGTATTCACGGTTGCAACAATTCTCGAATCGAATGAAGCTTGTCTGACGGTCGGATATCCTCTTAAACTGAGCGAATTTCAGATCGTAAAGAGGTCTTCCACATTCGAATATGCGAGGAATTGGGAGAAGGGAAAAGAAAAAATATATACTTATAAACTAACAGAATATAGTTTAAATCAAAAATAAATACAAACTTAAAAAAATATCAATCGTCTAAATCTTTTATAAAACCTCTCCAGACGATTTTAATCTCTGCATTCCTTTTTTGAAAAAAGCGACGCAATATACGAGTAAGGGCATTATCGATTAACTTAAAATCAATAACCTCTAAGTAAACAACTAGATAGCTAAATCTGGTCACATTGTGTGCAAGCGAGCATAAGATAAGAATGGTATAACGACCGTATAACAACCCCCATTCTTCAATAGTCCAATCAACTCACCCTCTCCCCAATTAAGGCAATACTAAAGCAATAACCAAGAACACTATGAAAAATAAACAATATTAATTAGGAATTAAATAAACAATTCCCATCGTAAAATATAATGTAATATAATTAACAAAACAAATTGGACAGTAAAAATAAAATGCATTCAACAAAATCCGTTAAAACTTTGTTGATAAAAAATAAAATTGCGGTAATTTGCTAAAGTCAAAATGGGCACTTCAAAAAAGGCCATTTGAAACGTTACTTCTAAGAATAAAATCCGTAAAACGTCAAAATACCGCGACAGTAACTAATTACAAAAAGATTCACAAAAATGAAAAAACCCCATATAAGCCATTTTAGAATTACGCGAAATCAAACTATAAAGGAATGAAAAAGATCTAAAAAGCGGCGCGCAAAAATAGCCTGAAAAAGAAGATGGCGTGAACTCTGTCCGAAAATATAACATAAAGAATGAAATCGATTGCATTTTAACGGAAAATTTCAAACCGTAAAAGTAACTGGAAAGTTAGTTTAACGTTGAAAATTACCACAGATTCCCGAGGGATCAACGACATGCATAAACAGAAGATAAGAAAGATGGAAATTAATCAGAAATAAAAAAATGGCACGAATACCGGGGTAGTAAACAGAAGGAAAAAAGGTTGAAATAAATACAAAGTTGAATATCGGTTGCAGATACGATAAAAAATCTAGAACAAAATTAAAAACACGCGTAATAAAAGAAGCGGATTTATAGTCAATAGCAGAAATTATTGTAAGTCTTACAAGAAAAGGAAGAAAAATTATAATGCAAAGAAACACAGATAAAATATGTCGAATTAAGTAAAATAATAATAAAAAAAAAATGTATATATATGTGTGTGTGTGACATTTGCCGAGAAAAAGAACCTATGGTGTGAAAACTAGTTTTTGAGAAAAACACGCTTAAAGTTTGCGCAAAGTAATATAATATAATCCTACACCTCGCATGTCTGTATGTAATGGGCTGCCAACTCACAATAAGGCATCGCTGCTGTCAAATTTTGGCCTAGTTAAATTAGAATTTGGTCGCTCTCAAACGTTAATTGATACGATGATTCTGAAGTAATCAATCCAGACATGAAAAATTCAATGTTGCTGCGAATACAAGCAAAATTGTATGGTGAATGAGAAACACGAAATTTCAAGATTTTTATCAACAATTACTACCACAGGTGCATTATCGTGATTTCATATTTTCATTTCTCAAATTTTAATTTTATCACATTATTAATTCGGTACTGTTTTCATAATAGGTATTACAAAGTATCGCCATTTCTAATTTTAAAAAAAATTAAATCACCTGCAAAAAATTTGTCGATTCAGAAGAGGAAAAATGTCACCTACATGTACAACGAAACGTACCACCAGCAAGCGATTTACCCCACCCCCATCTCTCCTAGTGGTTTATCATTTGAAAAGTAACTGTAATAAACGCTTAGGAAATATATATTATATATATATATATACATGTATTTCCTAAGAACAGTGGGAAATGAATTTTTCAAATACCATCAACATGACTAAGGTTGTATTATCATAGTGTTTTAAAAATCATATTTTATTTACAGATAAAAGCAGAAAATATATATTCAAAGGTAAATCGAATAATTCTAACGACGAAGATGATAGTGAACAGAGTGGAAATGTATTACGTCTACTGTTTCGAAAGATGATATATATTTATTTTTATTGCGAATTATTAATACAAATAACACATTCCTTTTATTCTCAGATCGTAGAAAAAAATAAAAATAGTTATTTTTCTACTACAAAAAAAATTGCTCTCATTTTTCGGTGTCTTCTTTTTAGATTTTATTTTGTAATGTAGAAATTTTGTAATATATTTCAATATTAATTAAATAAACAGAAATAATTAAAATACGAACACTCGAGAACAGCGATAGTCGTAACAAGCAACAATGTTGCGGAAGTGCTATTAAAATAAGCAGCTGGAGGAGCCCCCTTTGAGTTGAATTCTTTAAAAAAATATGTACACATGTATATACACATCAAACCGTAAACCAACCAATTATTTATCAAAGTTGTAAGAAATATTTTTTCTAAAATTTCAACAAATCGATTAAGAGCTTTCTTATAATACAACTGTATTCGGCCGAATATTATTATCGAGTTGAATATGTACAAAATAATAATCAGTCGATCATACGGTACCCCGTGATCAGTAATAATTTTTCATTTTAGAGATACATCTAAGTAGGTTATATTTGATGATTTCGTAAATTTTCGTAATTTTTATTCGATAACGTTTTTAAAAAAATTTTGGATCGTCTGTATACCGTAAATACTCGAATTACTTGGAACATATATATAAAGAGACCTTAAATTAGAGCATGGTGTGCATACGTGAATAAAACCGTTCATGTAGTTTCATTGTACACTTCTTTTTTAATACATTCTTTTTTCAATTTTACAATGTTTTGGATTCTGCAAATTAAAAAAAAAAACAAACAATTATCCGTAGATATTCATAATTTAATAACAATTTTACACTTAACATTTATTCTTTCTCCCTTTCGTTCGCATATAAACATTTTCATTAATACATTCGCAGATATTTAGAATTAATTAATTTAAATCATATCAGAATTTGAAGGGCTACTGATAGTCATCTGTTTTACAAACACATTTTAACCTATACATGACTCGTAGATATAATAATTTCACGAAATTTCGAAATGAACATTAAAGTATAGATGAAAATATTATTGCAATAGATATTCGAATTTATCAACTTTTTTTTTTTTCTTTTTCATTTTACTTTTTCAGGTGACTCGATTAGCATTTTCGGGCACAATCTACATATTCCTTCAATAGTATTTAATAAACATACTCTAGTGCCTTGCCATATTTCAGACCGCGGTGTAAAGATCTTAAATTCATCTTCGTTTTTATATGTTACCGCCCGCATGTACTTTTTCTTTTGCACGCGGCATGGTTTCCACTACATTTTATAATTCACAATTTATTGCATGCGTATCTTTATGTTGATAATGAAGTTCCTTCATATTTTGAATTGAATTTTACTCATTATTTCGATTTATATTCCGGAAAATATGTCCATAGCATTACTCTGTACCCCAAAAAAAATCTCAATCACAAGGCTTTATAAATTGCTATTTTTTGGATATAAAATCGGACGAAATATTCGAAAAAGGAAACAAACTGATTAAAAATTTCATCCGACACCTAGTGAAATCGGATCAGTTTACTACAATCGGTCAGAGGCAGTATGACCCCCCTCTACACTAGTATTTATGTATATTTAAGGAAATTAGTAAATACAGGCGTACAGCAGCTGGCTAATTATTCAACAGAATACAGTTCCACTATGATCAAAGTCTAACAAGCGCGTTTGATGAACATTCACATCTCAATCATACCTCTCAGTATCGAGAATTGTGTGACTACCTATTCATACATTCCTGTTCAACATATATATATATATATATATATATATATATATATATATATATATATATATATATATATATATATATATATATATATATATATATATATATATATATGTATATAATGCTCACACGTATTATACATAACACGAATGGATGAGAGATCACGATCGCAAAAAAGTGCAATCTAAGTGCGCGATATCGACTCGTACGCCTATAATGGGTTCTGTGATACTTCGCCATTGCCTTGCACGAAATTATTAACGATCATTTGTTTTTCATCATTTTTACAAGTCGCTAGTGCCGCAAAGTGAACTCGTGAACGCGCGATAGACCAATCGTTCTAGCAACTTGGCTATCGCGGTGACTACAGTATTCACATAGTGAAGTAACGAAGCAAATTATATAAAAAGTATGATGAATTCAGAGAAGCTAAAAGACAAACGATAAGAGAAATTTCCCAATTTACCACATTGAAGACTTCGTATTTTTTTTCGGGTTTTTTATGTAATCATGTGGTGGTACCTGTAATTGGTTTGTTTGGTCGATACGTCTTACGTAAATTATTACTTGTGACGTATTTATTTTACTCGATCTAAGTTGAAATTCAATTACATCATCCGATCGTAATTACATTTTAAGCGTAAAAATTGATTGAAAACAAAAAATTGTTCTACGTATCGCACATAAAATTTATTACAAGCTATGAAATTCTCAAAGTTCCGGGTTAAATTTAAAATACGTAACATTCACATTTACCTTAAAATTCGAACCTGGTAATACAACAAACCTATAAAACGTACAACCGCTAGGCTACTTATTTGCTTGTTAAATCTCGTTTAATCCATGCATTTATAGTACTAGATAAAAGTACTGTGAACTGTTTAATATTCCAAATCACAGAATTTCTCACGACGTTTGTCTTTTAGCTAATTTATCGGCCTTGAGAAACCGTTCGATTCGGTTAAAATAGGCAAAACTATTAAATAAATGGGAATAACAAATGTAAACCAATAACGTGTACGTTTAAACAAAATAGTACAATAGTAAGATAACAACAACTGTTAACAATTCTACAAGCAATTATATTTAACCCATCAATTATTTTTCAACGGTACACGGTTACCCTTTAGAAAAGTGTGTCCGCAAATCTCTCGGACATCGTGGAAGTGTTCAACAATAACGGAAATATAATGAGAAATAATATTACGCCAAACAAGAAATGAATATTATGAAAGATAAAAATTATAAGTGGCGTATTCCGTAATTATTGGGACCCAATTCTGGAAGCAAGGCGGGATGTACTAAAAAAGACACGAAACGAACACTCCAAAAATCGTATTCAGTAGACAATAATAAGCTGAAAATAAAAAGCAAACAAAGAGATCCCCCCTTAAAGTTTGAAATTGTAAATATATAATATGTGTATCTTGGTAAAATTCGGAAATGATGTGCAATAAAGTACAGAAGGTTCAAAGAAAAATTGAAAGAACTATGCTAGCTATAAAATAAAAGACGAAAAAAAACTTATGAGAAAATCAAAAGTCGTAATACAATGTATGAAGGAAAATAAATAGAGCCTGGCAGAGAATTTAGAGCGGAACGAATTTTAATAAGCAAAATATTCAAAAGAAAAACGACGAGCCGAGGGTCAATGCGACAATTGGAAACTTATTTAATATTTTTTTTCTCAGTTAATGGAAAAAAAGTAGTTCGAAAGAAATTAAATTGGCGTTTCAATAAGAAAGGGATCTTTAACTAGTACAGTTTAACACGTTGATGAAAAAGAACAATTTTTAAACATACTTCAAAACTTCATTCTTGATTAAATGTTCTCTCGATTATGCCTATTGATTAAAACGACTATGCTCTTGAAAAAAAATGATAAGAATTAGCCTTTTTAATTTCTAAATATTTCAAGGCTTTCCAGAAAAAAATTAACTGATCGGTTTATACATATATAGCCACTAAAAAACTGAAATGTACAGGAAGTAAGCAAGTTTATGATTATTGAAACATAAAAAAAAAAAAATAAAAAAGAACAAGTTTAAAAGCATCCCGATTAATTGATGAAAACTTTGGAACAGAACGTATTCCTGTCGCTGCATCTAATGCCAAGTGCAAAAGCAAAGTTTTTTGATATAAAATTCTCACGGCAAAATTTCAGTTACCTCGTTTGAATGAATATCGCCAGAATTCAGAATATACGAGTGTAATCAAACACAATTATTAATAATACGTACGCGCTAGCCTCAAAATTAAAGGGATAAAATTTGAGCTGAACGTCGAATTTCATCAGATTACAAACAGAACAAACCAAACGAAAGACCAAAAAGTTCTACCCACCGATGCAAGTAACAAAGAAAAATTTTTCTGCATTACTTTACAAATTTGAAAACTGCTTGGTTAACTCACACTAATTTTCAATAACAATCCCAGTGCTATTTTAAAAAGCTAATTCTTGTTATAAAAAAAAATAACGATTCATATTTATAAAAAAAAGAAAAAAATATTGAAAAAACAATTACGTGGAAGAATTTTAAATGCCCTTAAATGTCTTGCGAATTATTCAACAACTTCACGCATTTTTTATAGAATATAAGCTAAACATTACACCATTTCTAAATGTTTCGCGTCACGTAAATACATATGTATGTTATTTTTGTCGTTTTCTTCTTTTTCTTCTTTGAAGTATAAAACAGTTACAACCACATTTTGAAAGTAAACAAAAAATAAAATACAAGAAAATTCTTTCAACTGCTTATAAAATGTGAACATTAATTTTATATAATATTATAAAATTGTGACAATGAAATATGAAAAAGTGTGTAAATGAACTCAAAATATTAAACTGCAACATCCAAAGTTGCGTTACATACGTATTAGATCGACACAAATACGAGATTATTAACGCAAAAAAAATATGTATATGCATATTAACCTGTTTTAACCATCCCGTTACATTTCTGACACCTCCACTGTCCAAAATAACAGTTTCTGGCAGTTCTGGCCATTTTGTACGTACCGAAGTCGAAGACACAAAATTCATTTTTACACGCCAAAATCCGATATATATAATCTTTAGTTTATTTACTGTTAGTGATATATTTACGTTGAAATTAGTAAAAGCAACACCAAATTATTAAGAACATCCACGAGAACATGCACGTACAAGTTCGTTATAAATCAAAACTTCTTACCTAAACTATACTGAATAATGGCCATAAAGTGGACATGTAACTATAATTAGGAATTTAGGCATTTACCTTTTTCGTCTTTGTGGATACATAATATAATCTAGTAAAATGTTTTATAAGAATATTCTTACAAAGAAAAGAAAAAAAAAGGAATAATTGTATACTGATTTAAGAGAGCAAAAACAAAAGGTTAATTTTTTCACGTTGTTTCTTATATGACATTAAAATTAATGGAACCAGCCAGACGCGAACTTAAAAGCAGAGAAAGCATTTCAGTAATACGATCAAACTAAATTAAAAACTAAAAAGGCCAGAAAAATCTGACTCTAAACGACAACAAACCCTCCTTATCACAGCAATCCATTAGCACTAGGCAAAAAGGAAAAAAAAAGAAATTGCCGAAAATGATAACAGCTGCTGTTTACATGATACTAATGCCAGCTGTTCAAGGATAGCAAAGTTTTAATTCGTAAAGTTCTTCTGTTTCGCTACTTGCAAAGCTGATGATATAATTTTATTTTCAAACAAAATGTTAAAAATGATTTAGTTTGTATTGCGATATACAAAGTTTTTTTTTAGTACAATATATTTTTATGTAAAAAAAAAAAAAAAAACAAAAAATATTCTTAATAATTGCAATGAATTTTGCTTTAGCTCAGTTCATCTGGTACAAAAACGGTATCGAAAAAAGATATTTAAAAAAATACAAGAATAGTATACTCGATAATTTTAAGTTTAAAAAAATTAAAATAAAATAACATTTAAAATAAAAATCAAATTCCAATTAGTTAAAAGAGGAAGCTAAAAGGGTAAAAAGCGGAAGATGAAAAATAAAGCTTCACTTTTAAATTTTAATTCATAAATTTTTATATTGCTAAATTTTACCATTTTCTTCATAAATTTCATATTAATAATTAATAAATTGAATAAATTTATTTATCGTAGATTGAAAAAAAAAAAAAAAACGCTGAAAATTAAAGTATTTTAATCGCTTGTGGATAATTTTTAGAACTCTGTTTTGTTATCTGTAATTTATATAAATAATATTGATTTTACAGAACGAAAAATTATAATTTTATGCAACCAGAATTAAAATTTAGCGCAGAAATATTATTTACCTGTACACATAGTTAATAGAACTCTTTATTATATAGTTGAACTGAGATATATTTTTCAAAATTATAGAATACCGGCCTATTTAAGTTTTTACTCTATTATACATTTATTATTAGCTGATTATATTCATAATGGAACTTAAAAATATTTTAAAATAAAGACAGAAAGTTAATTACATTTATTTACTTTTGATATATTATATTTCAATTGATATTAATATGAAACAGAATTTTTGTAAAATTTTAGTAATTGTACGGTTCAATTAAATAATCATCAAAAAAAGCAAATAAAAAAAAACTGAATTTGACTTATTTATATTAGCCTTGAATTTCCAGCCAACTTAAATTCTAGTAAATATGTTTAATTAAATTTATAATTAAACATTAAATAATGCTAAAATGTATATAACGATATACTTATATCTGCTAAAACATTTTAAAACCTCGTCAATATCGATTAAAAGGAATATAAAAAAGGAATATAAAAAAGGAAATAAAATGAAAATGAAAACGTGATAGCTGTAACATACTCAAAACAAATTTTTTT
Source organism: Icerya purchasi (assembly GCA_039619475.1). Lineage (NCBI taxonomy): Eukaryota > Metazoa > Arthropoda > Insecta > Hemiptera > Monophlebidae > Icerya > Icerya purchasi. The sequence goes on from CM077115.1 coordinate 98,187,767, forward strand.
AAGAGTTAAATGCAAAATAGTAACAGAAAAATACCAAATGTATCAAATACAACATATTACAGTCTTTTTAGCTTATTATGGATTGGGCCCTAATATGTTACTACAAGTAAATATGTTGTTATTTATCTTTCCCTATTGTTTGCTATATGTAATTACATTTATTTTCAGTGTTTTATTTCAAGTTTGCCCTGCGGGGCACAGGTTGTTGTAACTAGAGCTACCTTCTCTAGTAAGTAGTCAATCGACCGTGTCACATGATGCTAGTCCCACCAGCGGAGAAACGATACAACAACCACGTGAGTTCTGTACGTCCACGTCGTGCAGGGTGGTAATTATCTTTTCGACGGGCTCAGCGCTGATTAGGAAAGCTAAATCGGAACTCACAATACACTGCCGATAGGAAAACGGAGGAGGGTTCACTTGCCGAAGGTGTTCCTTCTAATAAATACCGTTAAGCTTTTTACTGCGTAACAACTGCAGACTATCGGCAGCTCACTCGTGATAATGTGCTCCAGTCGGACTGGTAAATACCAATCCAGAGTGAGTAAGCAAGTATCTGGTGCTTTAAAACTGGGTCCTTTCGGCTAAGGGAGCAAACCCTAACAAAAAACCCAGCAGAAGGCAACGGGAAACCACCGCTGTATTTTAATTCCCTAGTATTAACATGACACATGGAAAAAAGAATAGTAGTACTGCACCTATAGGCCACTCTTGGAAAAGAGTACCAGGTAATAGGCGCGGTCACCTGCAGCAATGCAGGATGACTCGAGTTCCCCTGTACCCCCGCTGGTACAGAACTCTGCAGGAGGGAACACGCGTGTTTCAGTCCATGCAATCAAACTACAGTCTGAATTAAAGATAGGTACATGGAACGTACAAAGTTTGTTTCAGTCCGGTAAAATACACAGTACAATAAAAGAAATGAAAAGACTAAAAATATCCATACTCGGTATTAGCGAAATGCATTGGCCAGTTGCTGGGAAATGTGTAGTCGATGACTATACCGTTTTTTATTCGAGAAGAAAATAGTCAATATCGCCGAAATAGAGTGGCAATCATTGTGTCAAGGGAAATAATGAGTAGTGTCACTTCAGTCAGTGCGGTATCTGACAGAATTGCAAATAAATTCAAAACCGGTAAAACTAAATATAGTGCAAGTATACGCACCCACAACAGATAGCACCGACGAAGAAATAGAACAATTTTATGAAGAAATAAATAGTGCAATCAAACAGCTGAAAAGCAAAGATATAACTATAATAATAGGAGATCTAAACGCCAAGCTTGGCAAAGGCACAGATGGAAGCACAGTAAGTGGATTTGGGCTCGGGGAAAGGAATCAAAGAGGCGCATTATTTGTTGATTTCTGTAAAGAAAAGAAGTTATGCATAATGAATACTTTCTTCAAATTACCACCTAGACGTCTGTATACCTGGAAAGCACCAACGGATAGACCCGATCACATTGTAGGGAATCAAATTGATTATATTGCTATCACAATCAAAGGTATAGAAATGCGGTCAAAACTGTAAAAACTCTACCAGGAGCAGATGTGCCAACAGATTACAATCTGCTAATAGGAATTGTAAAAGTGAAACTAAAACGATTAGAACCAAAAAGATGTAACTGGAAAATAGATAGTCAGTATCTCGTGGATAACCAACAGATTATTACAAAACAAATACAAAGTGACACAGGATAATATAGAAAATCATTGGAAGAAAATCAAAACTATAATGCATGAAACATCGTCTAAAATCCCATATAACACGAACAAAAAACAAAAATGGACGACAAACGAAATAATCGCAATGATGGAAGAGAGATGGAATTTCAAAAACCGGAATACGGGGAGAAGTATAAGAACATTAACCGAGAAATACGCAGAAAAATACGGGAGGCAAAGAGAGCCTGGTACCAAGAGAAATGCTCGGAAATTGAAAAGTTAAACAAAACAAATGATACATTCGATATGCACAAAACGATAAAGGAAATGGTTGGGCCATACAAGAATGAATCAAATAAATTGACAGATAAACAGGATAAGTAATTAATAAAGAAGAGAGCTTGAAAATATGGAAACAATATATTGAAAATCTATTCTATGACGTAAGGCCGGTTATAGAAGATTACCAGGGAATGACGGGGCAACCGATCCTAATCGAAGAGGTAGAACAAGCCTTAAAAATGGCAAAAAACAGAAAGGCAGCGGGACCGGATCAAATACCAGTTGAAATTCTAAAAATCTTGGGGAAAAAAGCTAAAGATTCTTTGCGGCAGTTGTTCAACAATATACATATATGATGTGGGAAAGATTCCGAATGATTGGACGAAGTCAACATTCATAATGTTGCCAAAAAAGCGAAATGCTAAAAAATGCGAGGATTACCGAAATATCAGTTTGATGAGTCACTCACTAAAAGTTTTTCTTCGAATTATATACTTGAGAATATACAAGAAAATAGAAGAGCAACTAACTGATACTCAGTTTGGATTTAGGAAAAAGTTAGGTACCAGAGACGCTCTATTCAGCGTTAGGATGCTAATCCAGCGGTGCAGAGATGTTGCACGTACAGTCGTTATATGTTTTGTCGACTTTCAAAAAGCGTTTGACAATGTAAAGCATAATAAACTAATAGATATTCTAAAGATAATAGGCATTAATGGCAAAGATATACGGGTGATAAAAAACTTACATTGGTGTCAAACAGCAAATATCTGGATTGAACAACAGAACACAGAGGAAATAGCAATATGCATAGGGGTAAGACAAGGTTGCATCTTGTCCCCGCTGCTATTTAATATATATATTCTGAAAAAATCTTTGAAGAAGTCCATAAGAAATTTAATAGCGGCATTAAAATAAATGGGAAAATAGTAAATAATTTTAGATATGTGGACGACACAATTTTAATAGCGAATAATCTAAAGGAAATGCAAAGATTTATAAATGTCCCCGTTGAAATATGTGGGAATGTTTCCTAGGAGGTAGATTGATAAATATGACTCAGTTCATTATCCACCTCGCTCACCAGACTTAACTGTTTTAGATTATTGTTTGTGGGAAACCGTAAAAAGTATGATACATACAGAGAGGCCTACAACAAGAGAAAATGTTATATACAAAATCGTGCAAGCTATTCAGCATTTATCAGCTGAAGAAATTCTTTGAGCCGTTGATTAGTTTTGAACAAGAGTTTGAGCTTGCATTGGGCAACTTGTAGCTCAGTTTGAACATTTATTAAGTTAAATGAAATCAGTTTATTTAAATGTTTAAATACATATATATATATATTGTTGTTTATCTGGATAATATTCATTTCATGCATGTTTTGCAAAAATTAGATTTCAAAAGACATTTTAGAGTTGAAAATAGGAAAAAATGTTTCAAACAAAAGTTTCTTATTTTTCAAGGTAGCGTCGAAATTCATAAAAAAAAGTACCTCATTTCATTTTAAAAAATTAACTTCCGGTTTGAATGGGTCACTTCTGGTGAGAGTCAGAACTCGAAAATATTTCCAGTCGGTGTGGCATAGTCAATTTACTAATATGAGACTACGAATTATTTTTTTTAATAGGTATTCTAGATTTTATGAGAGGTGTATGGGTAGTTTGGAACGCCTGGTATATATATACATAAGAGAAACACCCTTTACTTTAGATGCAAGCCAGCTAGGGTATTGATCGATTCCAGCCATACACCCAAGAATATATTAAAAATGTTATTATTTTAAAGTATTGAACATTATAATTTGCAATATTAATTTGTATTCAAGACGTTTGCTGTTTATTTAAGTTCGAGAATATAATTCACCTTAGGCTTAGTCGGGCCAGTTTCCCCACTAATTATTCTATATTGGCATTTTTAGGTTATGTTAAGAAATTTATGACCATGTTTGCTTGACATTTTTATATTTTATAAGAAGTAATGTTAATTTTATTTGAATAGATTTTTTTTTTTATTATTATTATTATTATTATTTATTTATTTTTTATATATAAAGATTTAATGTGGTTAGCGGTGGAAACCATCCCATTAAATTTTGATTTTCCACATTGTACAATCATAAATCTTATCTTAACATATTATAATATTAATATAAATTGATATTGTATTTTCTGTATTCCAATTCCTTTTTGGCCAAATTATTGAATATGTTTATTTTTTCCAGCACCAATTTCCCACAGTCCTCCGCGATCTCCATATTTAAAATATTACATCCATTCAGTATATGTTGCACACTGCCCTGCTCATTGCATCTAATGCAATTTTCCGTTTTTGCTATCTTAAATCTTTTGAGATATATTTTGAAATTCCCATGGCCTGATATAAATTTTTCATTGAAGAAATTTGGCATATAATAATTGCTTTAGCTTGAACAGACGGTATAGCAGATAGATCCCATCCATGTGTGTTCATTAATGCTTATTATCTCAATGATAATAAGAGAAATCAATTTTTTTTTTTTTGTTTATGATAATTTAAATATAAACAAATAGTTTTTTGCCAAGCCAACCTTGTTTAAGGAAACTAATTTACTTGTTTCTCTATAATTCTACTCTTTATTTCTATAATATACTCTTCCCGATTCAATTTAATGAGTCACGTTCTACCAATGCCTGGTCCAGTAAGCAAGTCGGCCACCTCATTTCCTCAGATGCCCGCATGCCGGATATCAATTTAAAATTTACTATAACGTTTTGAGAACCTAATTTATATACTAATCCAATTTTGACCTCCATGTTTTATATCTTCTTGTGATTTAAATTCCCTAATTTTGTTAATACCGCTAACGAGTCCGAAACTATCAATTTTTTTTTATCTCTATCCCTCCTCACATACTCAATAGCCGTGCTAATTACATATAGTTCTACCATAAGTGACGATCCAGCATATGAAAATTGACGCACCCTAGATATATTTCTTCCTGAGTTGTAAAAGTCTGAAGTATAACGTCCTCCTTTCCTGTCCACCAACCCATCGGTAAAAATTATTTCACAGTTCCTGTAGTTCTCATATACCTTATCGTTAAACTGGGCATTATTGCTTTCATTGTCTAATCTTTCAACATATCTCCCTCTATATCAACCTTCAAGGGAACCCAGACCTCCACCCATTCCATACTATATACTGGAAATTTTGGATTGTGTAGTATATTTAACTATAACAATTCCCTATAACTATTAATAAAAGGGATGACCGGTCTATTAACCCAATACCTGTGATGCATAGCACTGCTAATACTGTGGATTTTTTTCATGATCGGATGATGCCTCTGCTCCCTAATTTCTATAAAGAATTGGTCTAATATATATTTCATCTGAAGATCTATCGGAACCTCTGCAATTCTGGCCAGTATGTAATTTTTTTGAGTAGAATTTATCGCTCCCAAACATATACTCACCGCTTTACTTTGTATTGTTTGAATTGTTTTTAAATTTACCCTGCTAAGACCAACCAAAGGGCATATATTACCTACGTTCGACCTTATTAGAGCTCTATAAATAATTAACATAATTTTATGCCTGCTACCGCGCGAAGTAGATTAATACCTTGTAATGATCGCTTCATTATAAACCCTCACCCGGAATGCCAAATATAATGGTTATATTCCTTTACTAGACCATTGGGGATGCCACGGTCTCCTTAATACTGTGGACGTAAATTTATACTTTTATTTTATTATTATTTTTTTTTTTAAAATAATAGATTATTTAAATTTTTATACGAATTGTATTGAATATTAGACCAACACCAATTTTTCGGTCCCGGTCGACCGCTAGCCGTTAAAAAAGCACAATTAAACATGCATGAAAAGAACGATACAATCATAAACGAGTTGTTTACAAATTAAAATAAAATTGTACGTATCACTGTTGTCGACGGGAGTCCTGGAACACTGCAATGACGGATTTCAGGTATGCACTAGGCCGGTAGTTTCGACGTTAATACGGAAATGATTGTGATTTTACTTTTCGTCACGTAATTATTTTACAAAATCACGGTTTGTATTCAGTCGGTCGGTAATTACTTAACACTTGAACTATTCTGTCAGGCGATTTTTAATGTTCCGTGCTGCAGACGTTATAGCTTATATAAAAAAACTGTTTTGTTCTCGAAGATGATTAATCGGCGACTGACTTAAAGGTGAGTAATTACTCGAATCAAAGGTAAAACGTGACTGAATTCGACTAAAAAATTTTCATTCGGGAGAGATCAAAATAAGCTGTAATCATGATTTGTTACATATTTAATGCAATCATTCGAAGTCGATATTACCCAGAGTCGTGGAAGAAAGTAATTATCCTAATGATACATAAACCTAACAAACCTGAGTCAAATTTATCCTCCTAAAGGCTCATTAGTTTACTTAGTACATTGTCAAAGGTCATGGGAAAACTCGTTATGGATAGAATGTTTCCAATTCTAGAAAAAAGAACATAATCCCATCCCACCAATTTGGATTTCGGGCCCATGACTCAACAGTGTGTCAATGACATAGGATCGTAGATGCAATATCAACGGTGTTGGAAAGAAAGTAAGTTTGTTCAGCAGTGTTCCTGGATGTGTCATAGGCATTCAATCGTGTCTGGCACTCTAGACTTCTTTTCAAACTAAAAAGAATTCTTCCACCGAATTTATACTTATTCTTTGTCTCATATCTGAATAACGGAACATTTATACTTAAAGTCAACGATTCAAACTCCGAAAAAAGGAAAATTTGTGGATCCCTTCGACAGGGTAGCCTACTTTGTTCTATGCTGTATACTATTTACACAGCTGATATGCCTACATCAAACCAAATAATATTAGCTACGTTTGCTGATGATGTGGCCATCTTATCTTCCGATGCCAATCCAACGTTCGCGACTATGACAGTACAGCAACAAGTAAACAGGATTCAGAAATGGGCCAGAGATTGGCGTATCCGGTTTAACAGGTTATGTTTACAAATAAACGGGTACTGTGTCCCAGTGTAAAAATTAATAATATGGAAATACAACAATCGGAAATGGTGAAGTACTTAGGAATTATGTTGGAAAGGCGGCCCACATGGTGATATCATATAGCACATGTGCGAATGAAGATGATGGTTCGTGCCAAGACGTTATATGCGCTACTAAGTCGTTACTCACCACTAAATATGAAGTTAGAAAGGCAAATATATTTAACCTATATCGTGTGGAAATGTGGAATTGAGCTGTATGGTAGTACTAGTAGATCAAACTTGCAGCGGATACGACAACAGTCTAAGATTTTGCAAACGTTGACAGCAGCCCCAAAGTATGTATCTAACGAGACCTTGCGCAATGATCTAAGGATGCCATTTGTCGAAGAAACTCATAAAGGACAGTATGAAAAATTTTTCAACAAATTATCACATCATTGTAACCTAAACATTAGAAAAATGTATAGAAGCATTCTGCTGGGAAATCCAGCTAGGAGACTAAAAAGAAAATGGTGCCGAGATATAATTCTAATTACCTAACTTTCCTTTGCATTAAACAGAATAAATAAGAGAGAAATAAATCATTACATGTCCAAGTCTTTCAATGGATAGATTGGGCTGTACTCCGGTTGTTTAAAATTGTTCTGTATAATATGTTATAAACACCGCTGTTTGTGGTATGAATACACATACCTGTACAAGGTAAAAAAAAAAAAAAAAAAAAATCTTACATTATTAATTTCTTTTTAAATAAGGTTCTTTACGGATTTGTAATTTCAATATGCTATTTATCAGAATCGGTGCATATATAACGTAGTTTATAGTATCTAATTAAAAACCTATTGTGTATGGATAATTTATGCAAAAAACCTTCTAAGCTCATGTGAGGAATGCTTTTTGATGTTCTAACAAAAACAAATGATGTTCCTAATTAACTTTAAAAGATATTTTAATATTCGTTTAACATTAAAACCGAGTAAACTTTGTTTTTGAAATGCTCCGCTGTAAATAAGTTTAAATTATATAAATAAATTTTACAAAAATTATTGCATTTATTTTAGTGAGTTGTTAATTACACATTTTTAAACATCGTAATATTTTTGCTAGTAAGTATATACTTTTTTTAATATTTTATTTTTTTGAAAGTTGTATTTTATTTATTTTTTTAATACATTTCTTTTATTATGGCGTAAAATATCATAATATTATTAACAAAACGTAATATTTGTAATAAATGTACCACTTATTGATAAACAAACTATTGATAACTAATTTATTTATGTGTAAAATAAGGACAAAACGTTAGATTTCCAAAATGTGTGTAGAGGTTAAGCTTCAAAAGGAAGGAGCAGAAATGCGAAAACTACAAGTAAATAGCATTAACAGTTATTAATGTAACAGGAAATAACAGTTTTCCTTTACTATTATAATTCGATTGTTTGAATATAAATAATTTATGAGCACGATGTAAATATAAATCCTTGTGTGCATTCGAGTTTTGTGTGCATTCGAGTTTTGTGTGTTATTTATATTTTAACTGGTAAAAAGAATTTAATTTCAAAAAATAAATCTACTTTTCCAATACCTAATTCAGTTAAAAAACGAAATACTGGTAATAAAATAGCAAAACCTAAATTTTATGTTAAAAATACGATGGAATTTTTTGGTTATGTGGATATAAAAATTTATCAAAATTCTTTTGTTAGCATTGTTTATTAGAATAGAATTTTTCGTAAGCAAAGTCTACGAAAATAATTTTAAAAATATATATTGAAATTATTAAAAGTAATTATGTCTTTAAATCTATTGTCTACCGTATAAGATATGTAATTATATAATCCGCCCCAAACGCCCCTGCATGCACATGATATAGTCATGTTTTTATAACTTTACAAATACATTATTATTTTGGTTATGTGCACATTCATTATTTCTTTTATGTCTTGTCAGATTCCACTTGCTAGCAAAACTTCTACTACATCTAGTATATTATAATAAAACAAAAGCATTTATATATTTACAATTACAAATAAATATTAAATTTAATACATAGTCATATTATTATTGTTATTAGTATTATTCATTTCGAATTTAAATTCATATACTCTTGTCTGTGCACAAAAAACAAAAAATATAAATACATATAAAATGTAAATTTATACACTCTTATTAACAGTAGTGGATCTACGGGAAGGGAAAAGGGGGCACCCCCCCCACCAGAGACTCGAAAAAATTCGTTACAACAGAGAAACGTAATTTATACTATAAAAGATTTGTATAAATGTTATCTATGGATTTTAATAATTAATATTTAATACTATTTTCTAGTAAAACTATTAATGTTACGTTTTTATTCTGTTTTAAATGCAACTGTCGTCGATCTTTTATCATTTTTATGTATTTTTAATTTTTATTTTGCAATCTAAATTAAAATACTTCAATGAGAAATATATGTACTTTTTTTATTTGCTCGCGGACAAAAAATTCAGTTCGGAATAATAACAAAAATAAAAAAGAAATAAAGTCTAATAAAAATACTATCTTTCTTACTATTGTGGCTGCACTGGTTCGCGTCGACTTGCACTCTCGCGTTTTTCGTACCGCGAAGAAACTACGCAGTTAAATTGTTCTTCTGTTCTCTCGCTTGGAAACTGATTGCGTATTCGAGATTACGATGTAAACAACTGCGCCGCGAAAAGAACACGTTTATCGACATCGAGCACAGGTAAATATCGTTACTATTACCTGTTATTTTACCGTAATATGTAGATGATAACTGCTATCATCTACAAAGTGGTGACCCCGACGTGATCCGGTAAAGTTTCAATTTTTCTTTCGTTTTCGAATTTCAATGCACCCACAACACGTGTTGTAGTGCTGGAAAAAACTCAATACCACAGGTGTTACATATTAAATAACACGCGATTTTCTACAACCGGTAGAAAATATGCTCTTTTTCGTTGTTACTTAATCGCTCGATCGCGTTTCCGCCGAAAAGGGAAACAAACATTTTTTTCTCCGTCCCAAAATACCGATATAGTTCCGTGTTTGTGTTTTTTTGTTTTTTTTTCTCTTTCCAATTGACAAAATCCGTTTCGAAAATGGCAAATCGCGAAGAAAACTCCCGGGGTAGCATTAGCAGCTCGTCCAATGGCGCAGCAGATATGCAAACGGCAACAAGTCCAGCTAATGCTATGCATGAACTCCACGGAAAGGCCAAACTGCCGAAATTCATTGTACAAGATCCGAAATTATGGTTTGCGTTGGTTGAAAATCATTTCACTGCATATAGAGTGAACGATTTCACACAGAGGTTATGCTTGATAACGGCCGAACTAGATCCGAGCACTTTAATGTACGCGTCCGACATTTTAACAAACACTGCTATTACGACCGAAGAGCAATACACAAAATTAAAAGATCGTGTATTTTCTATTTTTGCTGAGTCCGAGGACAAAAAGTTAGATCGTGCGCTGGATAGTTTAACACTTGGAGATCGGAGACCCTCTTGGTTGTTACGGGAAATAAAACGGTTAGCCGGAAATAGAAGCACCGAAGACGTGTTGCGGAGGCTGTGGATCAAGCGATTACCGATTCACATTCAAACGTTGATCACCGTGAGTGCCGGAAACCTCGACACCCTAGCAGAAGTCGCCGACAGAATTTTCGAAGTCAGCGGAAATTCTCAGATTTCGGAGTTAGCTAACAGAACTGATTTTTCGGGACCCGGAAATACGAATGGGAACCAACTGGACGATCTAAGGCGAGCGGTCGAAAACCTTACTATAAAAATTGACGCTATCGAAAAACGCGCGCATTCGGGAACACGCCCGCGTTCTATTTCGCATAACCGTACCAATGTGAATACCGCAAACGGGTTCTGTTGGTATCATGATCGTTGGGGACCTAGCGCCCGCAACTGTCGTCCCGGTTGTACTTACCCGCAGAGCACCGTCGCACCGTCGGGAAACGTGAATCCCAGAAATGTGTGAATGCGGTCGATACATTTCTGGGTTCGTACCGTTTATTCGTACGCGACCGCTTACAGAAATTAACATTTTTAATCGATTCGGGTAGCGATTTGAGCGTGCTTCCCGCTAAACTTTTCCGCGGTCGTCGTTCGCTGACCATAACCGTCGCGTATTCCGCTAACAATTCCGCTATACATACGTATGGGGAAATGTTTCTCGACGTCGATTTCGATCTTGGTAAACCATTTCGTTGGTCTTTTACCATAGCGGACTGTGAAAACGCGATTATTGGTGCCGATTTTCTCGCAAATTTTGACTTATTAATCGACTTATCCCGGAAACGACTCGTGCACGGCCCGACCTTACTCAGTACGCCCGGGTTCGTTAAGAAAACGGACCTCGTTTCTATAACATTGTTAACATCCGACACACCACACGAGGTACAAACGTTGTTACGTTGGCACCCGACTTTGTTGTCCGGGAGCAATTTCACTCAGAAACCGCAACACTCGGTCGAACACGCTATTGAAACAACCGGACAACCGGTTCACGCGAGGGTGAGACGACTTCCACCCGACAAATACCGCGTCGCGAAAGCCGAATTCGAAGAATTAGTGCGCCTCGGAATTTGCCGGCCGTCAAGTTCTACATGGGCTAGCCCATTACTGATCCGACCAAAAGCGAACGGTGATGGTATCCGACCGTGCGGCGACCACCGAAACTTGAACGCTCGGACGATCCATGACTGTTATCCAGTCCCACATATTCGCGACGCAGCCGCACAGTTGGAGGGCTGTTCTGTTTTCAGCGCTATCGACCTAGTGAAGGCTTATCATAACATTCCTGTCCGCGATCAGGACATTCCGAAAACAGCGATTATTACCCCATTCGGGTTGTACGAATTTACTCGCATGAGTTTCGGATTGCGAAACGCCGCGCAGACGTTTCAGCGCTTCATGCACCAAATTCTACGAGGTTTGCCGTTCGTGTTCGCGTACATAGACGACATTTTAATTTTTTCGCGTTCCTATGAAGAACATATTCGGCACCTAGAAACGGTTTTTCAACGTCTCGTGGAAAACAGTCTCACCGTTAATGTAGCTAAATCTCATTTCGCGAGTTCTTCGGTTTCCTTTTTAGGACATTTAATTGATGACACCGGGTACCGACCGGATTCCACGCGTACAAAACATTTGCTTGAATCCCCCATTCCACGAACAATTCAGCAGATGCGTCGGGCGATTGGAGCATTTAATTTTTATCGCGAGCATATACTGCAAGCCGCTTATAAGCTCGTCCACTGCGTAAACGTGCTCCGCGGTCACACTAAAAAGAATGACCAAACAGAGATTAAGTGGGACGAGTTAACCTTACAAAGTTATAACACCTGTAAAGAAGCCCTGGCGGCAGCAACTGCACTCGCCTACCCAAAACAGGACGGAAAATTAGAACTGGTCACAGATGCATCGGATGTCGCCGTAGGAGCCGCACTGCAACAAGTAATAAATGGAAAAGTAGAACCACTCGGATTTTTTTCAAAAAAACTCAATGACACTGAGAAACGATGGTCAACGTACGACCGCGAATTGTACGCGATTTACTCCGGCATTTCTCATTTTCGCCATCTGCTCGAAGGACGAAACTTTGACATCGTTACCGATCACAAACCGCTAGTGTACGCTTTCGCAACCGCGCATAAAAACGAATCGCCGCGACGAATACGGCAGTTGGAGTATATATCACAGTACTCTACCATCATCCGACACATCGCCGGTTCCGCAAACATAACAGCTGATTTTCTCAGCCGAATTGAGGAAATCAACAACACAGGTTTCGCCCGTATTCTTGCTGAAGAGCAGGCAAAGGACGGAAAACTCCAAACCGTGCTAGCAGATCCGACAACACCGTTTCAGGTACAGTTTTCTTACATCGCCAGAACCAATCTCGGATTAGCATGTGATCTCAACCACGGCCGGTTACGTCCGATCGTGCCTGCCTCTCTACACCGACGCGTTTTCGATCAATTACATGGTTTGGCCCACCCTGGTGCTCGGGCCACCATAAAACTCATTCAAGAACGATACGTTTGGCCTGGAATGAGAGCGCAAATTCGACAATGGTGCCGTACCTGTCAACCGTGTCAGAAAGCGAAAGTTACGCGTCACACAAAAACCGTTTTCGGAAACTTTCCGCAGTCGCAGAAATTACGACATGTCAACGTTGACATCGTAGGCCCCTTGCCTTGCAGTAAGGGATTTACTCACGTTCTGACCGCTATCGATCGATTTTCGCGCTGGGTTGAATGTATTCCCATCTCCGATACATCTGGGTTGACCATCGCCGAAACCTTTTTCCAACAATGGATAGCACGTTTTGGTTGTCCTGAAATCATCACCTCGGACCGAGGAACCCAATTTACGGGAGAACTCCTTCGCAACCTGGTCCAGCTACTCGGAGTCGACCTTATCCTCACAACGGCATACCATCCGCAAGCGAACGGGATGATAGAACGACAACACCGGCGACTTAAGGAGGCACTAAAATGTCACAAAAAATCATGGACCGATGCCCTTCCACTGGTCCTTTTAGGGCTGCGCGCCGCGCTCCGGAGTGATTATCCGTACTCCCCGGCCGAAGCCATGCTCGGCACGCCGTTACGTTTGCCTGGAGAACTGTTCGCTCCGAATCCGAACCCGCCGCACGATTTTACAGGTTATTGCAACAAGTTACGCGACCTGTTTACACACTTACGTCCGGCACCCGTACAGCACAAAGCAAATCAATCTCCTTTTGTGCATCGCGATTTCTTCACTACACCCAAGGTTTTCCTGCGTGTAGACCGCGTCCGTAAACCCCTCGAACCGCCTTATGAAGGGCCGTACACCGTTCTGAAACGGCAAAAGAAATATTTCTGCATAGATCAGAATGGCCGCCGTGTTACAGTTTCGATTGATCGATTGAAACCCGCTTTCGAACTCATCGACGAGTTCTCGGAAAACAGCGATCCTGGCACTACCAAAACAACTTTATTCCCACAAACCTTGACAGACGCGCACAGTGCTTCATCAGATTTTCGCAACTGGGAAGCGTTACTAACAGCAGAGCTTTCACAAAACGAAACCCCCGCCATAGATGTTGAACAACCTTCACCTGGTGATAATTCTGCAGGACAAGTGACGATGTCCACCGCGGCACCTCTACTAAAAACTACACGCTCAGGGCGAGCAGTAAACAAACCCGCGCGCTTCGTTACTGCTCTCGTCAAGTTCGACCTCCGATCCAATATACAAGAATTTTAGTAAAAAATTTTATTTTTATTTTTATTTTTTTTTTCTACTTTTTTAATCTTTTTCGTTTCGTACGCGTTTTAACCTATCGTTAGGTGCTCCGCCCCATTGGGGGGGAGTCTTGTGGCTGCACTGGTTCGCGTCGACTTGCACTCTCGCGTTTTTCGTACCGCGAAGAAACTACGCAGTTAAATTGTTCTTCTGTTCTCTCGCTTGGAAACTGATTGCGTATTCGAGATTACGATGTAAACAACTGCGCCGCGAAAAGAACACGTTTATCGACATCGAGCACAGGTAAATATCGTTACTATTACCTGTTATTTTACCGTAATATGTAGATGATAACTGCTATCATCTACACTATTTCTAAACTATTGTTTTAGTTAGAATTTTATAATTTCGTTTTATTTTTCAGCTAAAAATAAAATTAAAATTAAATTGCAATAATTATGTATTTTTAAAACATTTTAAAATTTCTATAAAGGTCGCTATTTGATTTTCTTTATGAAACAAGGGGTATTTCTCAAGTCTACTGCTTACCGCAGAAGATTTTACGGAATTATACAATTTCCCTCCCCAAAATGTCTCTCTAGATCCGCCCTTGCTTATTAATATCCATCGGAGCCAGCACAGAAGGCAGTTATTGCTAACTTTAACCTCTTTGTTATATTAATCACTGTTAATATTATTATTACGTTCTTTTCGCTTTTCTGCTCCTTCCTCCTAAAACTTGATCTTTACACATAATTTGGAAATCTAATGTTCTGTAAAATAAGGTACAGGATATAAATATGTGAATTATATGGCTGCATTGCCCATGTGTATACTATAAAAATTTTGAATATAAAGGTCATTAACGATTCATTTATAATAGAAATCGAATCCTTGACCTCTAGGTTACTCATCACTGAATGAATTCGTTATCAGTACCTGTTCGGTACTGTTCAGTTTATATTATTGTTACGGGGTAGTAAGTTGTTTTGAATAGCGAAGTAATATTTACTGGTAGAACACGTAATAATTTATAAATTCCGAAAATTAAAGAAGGTAATATATACTAGACCCTTAATATGTTTAATATTAATAAAATTCTATGTAAACGGTTGCAAAATTTCGTAATTAAATTTAAGTTACTTGAAAGAATGTATTCAAAAAACGATGCTCATATAAATTCATTTATCGGTATAAAAGATAAGTACAACGGAGTAACGGTATCATTTAATTCTGATATAATTAAAGAAATTGAATTCACCGAAAAGTTAGCAAATTCTCTAAATAAGTGGAAAAGAGATAATGTAGGTAATGTGTGGTTTAACATTTCTTTAGAATTGTCATACCTTATACCAATTTTAACGGAGAATAATTTTGTTTTCCACCACGTCAGTCAAAACGGACGTGTTCTTACAATGTATTCTTGGTTAAGGCAAGATGTTTCATCAAATGTTCCTAAATATGCTCATACGATGGTTGGAGTAGGAGCTATAGTATTAAATGAAAATGAGGAAATTTTAGTAGTTTCGGAGCATCATAATCCAAATTTTTGGAAATTACCAGGTGGATATGTAGAGTTAAACGAAGATATTGATGTAGCTGCAAAAAGAGAAGTTTTTGAAGAAACCGGTATTAAAACAAAATTTGAATCATTAATTTGTTTCAGGCATACACATGACGTCGCCTTTCATTGTTCAGATCTCTACTTCGTTGTTAAGTTAAGTCCAATATCGTTTACTATTTTAAATAGCGATCGTGAAATTTACGATTGTAAATGGATGAATGTTAATCGTTTTTTATCTGATTGTAATGTATTGCCTATGGGGAAACATTTTCTTCGGATCTTATTAGATTATAATACAACTCATAGCTTACACCTTTCAAAACAAACACATTATCATAACACATATAAGAAAACATACGATTTATACGTCATAAAATAAGTATTAATTAAATTGAGTACTGTTAAATTTAACGTTGTATTAATGTAATTTAGTTGGTTTTAAATAGAACGTTTTTTATTGAAGATTCATGAATGTTATTTTAGTGTCACATTTGTACAAATTCAAATGACTTTTATTTTACCATAAAAATGAAATGCTTTATTTAGTTTATAAATATGTTCGTGTTATTTTAAATAATCTTTTTTATTTTGGTCAACATGAAAAAATTAACGAGTTAGAAATGGTAAAATGATTTAAATGACGTGTATAATTGACGATAAAGCGTGTTTTAGTGCAATAATATTGGTAAAAAAAAATTGAATTTATACGATTTAAAATATTAGTAGATAGGTTACCGTTTTTTTTTTTTTTTTTTTTTTTTTTTTTTTTTTTTTTTTTTTATATATATACTACCAAATATGGTAAAATTTAGGGAAAAAAATTACATTTATAAAGAGAAAAATAAATTTTTCCAAATTTCGTGTTCTACGATGAATAATTAATTTAGTTGTGTTTACCATAATGTATTGCACTTTTTTAACTTAATATTAATTATAATGTATTTTGAAATTTTTAATACGTAACATTTAAATTCGTATTTTTTGAGGGAAAGAGAGAAATATAATTTTAAAAAATATTTATCTCTTTGAAATATAAATTTCTACTTATACACTAGAAATGATTATTTTACCCGTGTTAAATTTTCAGCCACCATTCGTAATTACTATTTAATTTTTGTAAATTATTATCACGGTTAATTTTTAATCTTTATTTCTAATAGTGGACGTGCATTCTCGACTGTACCTAAAGCATTAATTTAAAATCAAAATGCCTAAAACAAGTTTGGAAAAAGTATTTAGTTGAGGGGTGAAAGGTATGAGAACATTTTAAATATTAATTTGATCCCAAAGGATATTTCAAATATTGTTTAATGAAAAGAATTATGAAATCTTCTTTGCATTTTACTTTTAATAATTCTAAAGCGCATATTACCTTACATAGTTTAAGAATCGGTTAAAAATATAAAACCACATATGTTTAATATTTTGTTATGTTAATTATATTATAAAATTAATTTTTTCTTTTTTCGTTTTTATTTCACACATTATATTTACGTTTTAGTCGCATTTTTTATATTTACCCTTTCGAAATATTTAATTACGCATTGTTCAATAATTAATTTTAATCTTTTTGCACCTTTTATTTTTATTTATTTTTTATTTTCAATTTTCAATTTTCAATTATGAGGGGCGTTCAATAAGTAACGTAACATATCTTCGAAAATAGCTTTCCAGGTATCCAAAAATTATGAAAAAAATACCAAAAAACTAGAAGAAACACTTTATTTTTCGACATAATTTCCAAAAAAGGTTAAGACATTTATCATACTTGGTCAGGAGTTTAACGATACCGTCATGGTAAAACTAGACGGTGCATTTAGCAAAAAATTTCGTGCCCCCCCCCCCACGACCTCGTCTGTTACGAAACGTTTCCCACGCATTTCAAACGGGGAAAATGTGAAAATCCAAAGGTGCTACATCAGGCTAGTAGGGTGGATGTGAAAATTCGTCCCAATTTTGATTTTTAATTCACGTGCGAGTAAGAACAGACGTATGCGGTCGCGCATTATCGTGCAAAAGCACTGCTCTCTAGAATGCAAACCATGCCTCTTCCGATTAATCACTCGATAAAGTGCCACACCAGTGTCACAGTAAGTGTACTCCGTTATCGCATCCTTCTGTGTACGAAATTGTGCCGGTTCCGGAAGATGGTTGCGAGAACCTTCCGGCAGAGCATTCAGTTTTGGCTTTTGGCGGACCTGGTTGACCTTTCATTAATTACACTTTACTCGTTTCCTTTGACTCTGAGACACACTTAGGCGTCATAATGCTATTTGCATCGTATGCTATGCACAGTCTGCGAACAAATTTTTGCACCTACAACTTCTTCAGCTGTCAGAAATTTGGTGACCGCGGGTGACTCGTAACTCACCGGCTTGCAAACGTTCACCGACATGTTTCACACGTGCGTACAGAAGTTCAACTGATCAGATTAGAACACGAAAAACGGTGTTCTGTTCGTGCTTTCCTCCTCTGCCTCTCACACAAATTTCACACAGTTTCACCAAACAGCGGGCGTAAAATAAACCGTGTCACGTTACTTAATGAACGCCCCTCGTACATATTTACCTCTAAACATAGGTATATAACTTATATATATATGTATATATATATTTATATAATGCCATTTATTTTTCATAAAATTTCGTTCCTATTGTATAATTTTCCTTATATCTATTTTAAATGTATTACAATTATTAATATTTTTCTTAAAAAGTTGATCAATTATTTTATTTATAATTGATACTAGCATTATTTTTGTATCCAGTATAAATATTCATAATTTGAAACTGTAGAACACTATTAAGTGTAGATAATTTTAATTTCTATTTGTTTTTTAATCAACAAATTTATGTAAAGATTTTCTCTCTGCGAAATACCTATCACAGTTTGAACAATAAGCGGCCCTTCCTCACATTCAAATGAAGATTCTTAACTTCTCTATGATCTGTATCTGTCGCCATCTACCGAAAATCGCGAGTTTCGCTCAACTAGCGCGATGTTTTTAGCGAAGAATAAGTATCTTCGCTAAACCAACTTCTCTTTTTTTTTTTATCACCCCCCCTCCTCTTATATTAATTATTTTTTACTAAACGCATTTCTTTAATGTTTTAAATTTTGCCTATAAAACTGTTAATGCAATCAATTAGGAGAACTTATTATCAAACTGATAAAACCATTTTCTTATTTATTTCAGAAATTGATCTTTTTTTTTTTACTTTATCTATATAATAAATAAAAGTGTATTTACAAATTAGTATACAATATAGAAGAAAAATAATATATTTACACGTACGAAATGGTATTTTTCTTATCACGTACTAAAGAACCACAAACTGTATACAACAATTTAGCACTTAACTAGTTACAGCTCTAATGTTAACGTAAACTTAAAAAATCAGTTGCTAGAAACCCCAGTGACATACCACAACAGTGTATTTTCGATTATTTTATGTTTGTAGCATTTATATTTTAACTGCAGACTAGTATGCGAGTAATAGCCTATGTTATTGACAATTGGATGCAAATTAAGCTTGCAAGAGCCCGAAAAATTTTTAGTGTGACGCTTTATAACACCGTTTAGATATCGTAAATCAAGTGGTTTATGCATATGGCCATTCTCGCGTAAATGGGAGAATCGAATATTAATCTACAGCACTTATTTTGAAGTCTTTGTAAGTTACATATATTAGAATAACTAGTGTGGAAGACCATATGGACAGGCCGTATAACGTTATGGATCTTATAATACTTTTGTAAAAAATGAGTTTGTTGAATTTACGTAACAGTGCTTTATTGACTCTATATGTTATCAAAGTTGTTAAAAAATTCAATTTTCAGAGGTCGGTTATAAGGAAAATTTTTCATCTCGATTACCTAATCCAACACTTTCTTAGTTTTTATAAGTAGAGTTTGGATTTCAGGAAAACTAATTCATTTAAGAAAAGGAAAGCACAGAAATATTAGTAAAGATGAATGCAAAAATGTGATCTGAATCTGAATTGAGAGACTATCAGTAAACTAACTAAAACGTTGTGTGAAAAATGTTGAAAAGATAGAAAAATTGTAACCAATATAAAAAAGTTTTGTAACGTTTTTTTGCTTTTATATTGAATATTCTGTAATAAAGTCTATAACATTTTTTTTTTTTTTTATCATCCTTATAAAAAATTTATTTAATTTTGCGAGAAATTACAAAATCAATTAAGACCTGCTCTTCTATTACAATTATAGAAGACAATGCCCGAGGGATATTTCCATGCAAGGTTCGAAGAATCTAGCGTTTGTGTATATATAAATATAAATAAATAAATATATATATATATGTAACTTAATTTGCTGATAGGAAAATGGATAAGGTTCACTTGCCGAAAAATTTCTCGTCAATAAAAATTGTTAGCATCCTCTCACATTTATTACAGCGGATTATCAGCAACTGGCTGTGACAACGTGACCCAGTCGTATTGATAAATATTGATTTAAAACGAGTAGACGAGTATCCGGCCTCATAATCAGACCCCTTCGGCTGGGGCAATAAAAATCATGTGCCAACCACAAATACTACGCCTTAAATCCTTAAATAAAAAACAATAAGAGAAAACTACCTTTATTCTTCAAAGGTTCGATTGGTTCAGAAGATCGTAGAACGCTGGATAAACCAAGAAAATCGATATTGTTAAGCATTCCAGAGAATACACTTCTGCCAAAATTACATATGATAAAATCACATTTTGGACCATAAACTGCCGCACATTATCAAATCGTACGCGACTGATGAAACTTAAAAAAGAAGTGGAAAATATCAAACGAGATGTAATAAGACTATGTTAAATCGGAAGAAAAGTGGAAGAATTAAAAAACTTCGAACAGATAATGTATTATACAGAGTAGGCCAAAATTAAATCCTTAATTTCAACCGCTTCAAAAATATTAGTCGTTTAAGTAGAATAATGAATAAAATTCCAAAATGAAGTAAAAAATATGTAATTTAATATAAAATTACTTTTTAAACAAAACTCTTAAAAGGTAATCGCCGCGACACCGTTTATTCTCGACCAGTCTTTTTTCGGAAATTACTGATAAACATTCAAAAAAATTTTTCTGGGAATCGCCGCTTTTAGGGCATTGGTGTTAGCTGGCTTCTCGTGGTTTACTTTGTTTTTAATAAAGCCCCATAGAAAAAATTAAGAGGTGTTAAATGCAGGCTACACCGGTGGCCATATAAACGCAATATTGCGCGAAATCAGTCGGTTCAAAAATTTCTTCTTCAGCCGCATTAACATATCGCTATAAATGTGCGCAGTCGCTCCATCCTGTTGGAACCAAGCGCGTACAAGTGGTATTCGTTTTCTTTATAGAGAGAAAGAAGTCGTTTAGCATTTCTAGATAATGGCTACCGTTCAAGGTTACGTTAGCTGCCTCCTGTTCAATAAAATACAAACCGGTGATCGTTTTAGCACTCAACGCACACCATACAGTAACTCGAGGAGAATGTAACAACTTCGCTTATGTCAACTTCAGGTTTTCATTGGAATAATACCGCATGTTTCATTTATTAAGATACCCGTGTAGATCAAAATGTGCTTCGTCACTAAAGAAAACAACTTCCAAATTGATATTTTTTTCTTCGATAACGTATAAAAAATTGTTACAAAATTCTAATCTTTTTGGACAATCTGCTGGTAATAATTCTTATTTTAGTTGTCCTTGTATGGGGATGCATGGATAAATCTTGCTTTATGATTCGTCTTAAAGATGTACGCGGACTTTTTGAGGCGGAAATGTGGTGACTCACCGATCAGCCCGGACTTTGCGTCACTGCTGCACGCACATTTTCGATGTTTTCTTTAGTTCTAATATGACTAGATGATACTTTTCCTGTTCGCCAAAAGTTATTTACTCACTGTAAAATGGTTTTGTGTTCGGGTGGGTTCTCACGTCTTTTTAATTTAAACTCAATTTTAAACGTGCGGCGAACTAATACAGCTTTTCCGTTGCACTTAAAAAATTGTTCCATAGCGTATGCACGTTGTTGCATCGATCACAGAGACATGGTGACTAACTAGCAATATGTCAGTTAAATAGCATCATTTGGCGAATCTATATGCGGTATTGTAATTGCGCTCTCCCTATTGTTTCGCGTTTGAAATTAGGGAGTTTATTTTGGCCCACCCTGGGTACTTCAAAGGAACTGCGGGCTTTTTAATAAATGAGAAATTAACAGTTGTTATACCAGGTGTATGTGTCAACATAGCCACTCCAATGGGAAAAGAACTTAATCGTAAGAAAACCT
Source organism: Icerya purchasi (assembly GCA_039619475.1). Lineage (NCBI taxonomy): Eukaryota > Metazoa > Arthropoda > Insecta > Hemiptera > Monophlebidae > Icerya > Icerya purchasi. The sequence goes on from CM077115.1 coordinate 98,209,822, forward strand.
GTTTCACATATATCATGGGTGAGTTAATTCTAAAATCGGAAAAAATAAATCTAAAGAAGTAGTAATGAGAAACTATGGAATCGTCAGTATAAATTATTGAAATGAAAAATTAGTGTAATTTGCACAATTCTCCTATGTTTATAATGAATTCGTTTTTCAAAAAAAAAAAAACAAAAATGAAATTAGACATGGAAAGCACCAAACGGAATTATTATCTATTCTATTTGCAGGCTTCACCTAGATAATAGTCGACTTCCGGTATCCACTTTTCGCTTTTCTACGTCCTCTTCTCCCTTTTGTTCCTTCCGTCCGGATGATTTTGATTTACTCTGCGACCCAAGTCACATCTTCTTCGGATGCGCGCCTATATCTATAGAACGCTCTCACTTCTATAGACAACTTTTGAAACTCGGTTTGCCCACTCCATACAATAAATTAAAAGTAAGTCCCCTTCGTTTATTCTTTCTCTTCCATCCCCGGCGATCATTATTCCTATTATAGTGTCCTTCATTGCTTCTATCTCCAGTAATATTCAATTCTAATTCGTTGCTCCCTCTCTTACTAATACGACTTAATGTTGGGTAATGTCCTCGACTGACGACCCCCCCCCCACAAAGAAAAAAAAGAATCATAAAAAACGAAATTAATTTTCTTCCAAAGAATAAAAAACAGCTACAGCAAAAGATGTAAATGTGATTAATACTGCTAAGGACTATAAAATACACTAGTCTAAAAACGGGAAGGAATAAATTCATAAGAAAAACATATTAATTACTAGATTTATTATTTAGAGGTACATAAAAAAAGAAATTACCAAAAAGCATTAAATGTTAAAGTGGAAAACATGGAAGTAAGTGCAGAAGATATTGTGGGTATAGTAAAAATCGCAGCTCAAGAAATAGGAAAAATTAAGAAACGAAAAGCCATTAATAAACTAAGTGCAGAAACATTGCAAGTTAAAGAAAGAAGAGAAATGAAACAGGATGCGAACTAGAATAAAGTAATTAGGAAAAAGATTAAAAGCGATATTGAAAACTATTGTGAAAGTAAAAATAGCAATTGAAAATAAGAAAAACTATAAAAGAGTGAAAAGAGAACTCATAATAGGGAAAGGGTAAATATTATTAAATGACGTATAGAAAATAGTTTTAAACAGAAAAAACTGATCATGGCCTGTATGGCTACATATTATAAAAATTTATATAGTGCTACATTAAATTTAGCAGACCATCCAATTTTGGAATTTCCAATCCCAGTCATCATATCATAGTGTGCCATACTTAATTCCTGAGCGTCGGCGACTACCTATTCGTACATTTCAGCTGTACAGACACAGGCATAGTGTACTGGGCAATCGTTATATGCAATGCTAGTGTACACACGCAAGACTACATTCGGAACTGATAAGTAATCGTTTGATTTACATCGTTTTACAAGTGCAGTCATGTGTGTGTCTGCTGCTGTGCACTACCGAGCGCGCATACGATGGTATGCGTGGTGGTTTGTCATTGCCTAATCCCAGTAATTTTGATGGAAAAAATAGAACATGTAAAGAAAGAAATGAAGAATGGAAAAGCAGTAGGTAATGATGGCGTAACGATAGAAATGAAGCGTCATGCGAAACATGACAACATTTAATAGAATGCTTAAAAAAATGCAGTATTCCAGATCATCGGAACAATGCAACTAGTATACCAATTCACGAAAAAGGAGACAAAGAAAAAATTATCTACTGATCGATCAGTCTCTTAACTGTGATATACAAAATATTGACCAGAATTATACATAACAGAATGAAACGAATTGTTGATGAAGCGCAGCCAAGAGAACAAGCAGAGTACAATTAATTATGCTTGAATTTATTATGTAAAATTGGCCGGAAATCGCAGCACCAGCATATTGAGGCAACGAATGGTGATATGTTTTAACCAATTTTATTTATTAGACTAGTTTGAAATTAATACATTCTGTACATAATTTCACATCATCCATAAAATCATGTACATATATGGTGTTTTTGAGATACTCACCGCTAGAGAATTTATTTTTCTATCTGTAGAAATTTATTCTAGAGACACATGATCTTCTAGCCATCTTCCACCCTTGGCTACATACGTATTAAAATAAACTTTATATCTGGTAACTAGAAGACAAAGAATTTCATTTGTATCACACATTATATTAACGATAGATTGTCCTAAAACCGTATATTAAACATTGTTAAATAAATTATTTGGTGACTTTGAGCAAAGCCAATATGGAATGTGTAATGAACGTGGGAAAATAGATAAACAGAGATCAGAGTATGAGTAACGAAAAACAAAAAGTAAAAGAAATAAATTTGATCGTTTATTTGCGATACATACTTAATCTTCGCTATTATATCACATATATCAGACGAGATTTTAGGCTAAATCATAACGGAATGTGTGATGAGCATGAAAAAATAAATGTTCAGAAGTGCAAATTAGTTATTCAGTTTTTAGTTAGCCAGTAGCTAATCGTTTTTATGTTATTCCGGTTAAATTCGAATTTCGTTAATTGTTAATCAACATTTCGGTCAATTTTTCATCGGTTAATATTAAAAATTGATATTTAAAAAAAAATGTTTACTATCATACTGTCATGTATAAAATGAAATATAATAAGAGACATAAATGTAACACTTCCTTATTAACTTTAGTGTAAAAATGGCATAGTCATTGGGGAAAAAATTAAATTAATAAACGACAACTCCATCACCCTTCTGTCTCTCCTAATCAAAATAACTAACTGTCTACTATCCTAGAGCTGGACATGAAGGGAGCAAAAGTTGGATTATTTATTAACACCTCAAAAACAAAAATATTAACTAAGACTATAATCCAGAGAAAAATTCAAGTAAATAATAATCTAATAAAAGTAGTGAACGAAGCGACATATTTAGGCCAACAATTAGCATTCGAAAATAAGATAGAAAAATAAGTAAACGTGAGAATCGGTAAGACATGGAGTTCACTGAAAAGAATATTCAAAGGACCTTTCAGTAATTACCATAAAAGTCAAATTTTCAACATGTGCATATTACCCGTCTTAACTTATGGTTGCCAAACTTGAACACTGAACACAAAAATTATAAATAGACTAAGGACAACACACTAACCAGAAAGATGAATGCTTAATATAAAGATAAGAGATCGAATAAAAATAGAAGAAATAAAAAAGCTTCTAAGAAATAATATTGACGTGTATGATAGAAGGAGAAAATGGGAGTGGGCTGGCCATGTAATAAGATTAACAGATGACCGTTGGACATATAAGACTACTTTCTGGTACCTTTCACATTACAGACGGAAACGAGGTCTCCAAAAAGGTAGATGGAAAGATGAAATAAACCAATTTTTAAATAACAGTCATTTTGAAAAAGTAGCAATTAATAGATTAACATTTGGAACGGTTAATACCTTTGCTCTGCACGGGCCGAGGAAATTTTATCTATAAATAATTATTTTTCTTTGTAATGATTATGTATAATTTTCTCAACAAAGGTATTTTTATTTGATTTTGATTTTTGATCTAAACCGTCTGAAGTAGCAAACTTATTTGATGCACACTTTAGCTATGAATCATCTTATACAGTTTACTCTCAAAATTTCCTCATTCGTGAAGTTAAGAGCAAAAAATGTTTCAATAACAATAACTTTGAAGAATACAACAGTCCCATTAATTTAAATGAGCTTGCCTATCATTAAAATTCCATTCAAAAAATTCTGCTTTAGCGCCGATGGAATTGATTCACTGATATTAAAACACTTACCCCGTAGGCCTTTACTTTTCTTCTAATAATTTGCAATCAAATATATTCCTCTTAAGGCTCGATACCTCCGCCTTAGAAAGAAGCTCTTATATTCCCCTTCTCAAACGTTGTAAAGACCCCATACTTCTTATAAACTATAGGCCGATTTGTTTAATCTCTGTATTGGTTAAAACACACCGGAAAAAGTAATCAACACAAAGCTTAATTGGGCTTTAGGTCCCTGTGGGGCGCCTTTACTCCTGTCAGTCTGGCGGTTGGAAAAAAAAGATCAGTGATGAGCACTTATTCAGCTTACATAATGAACTCAGAGCAGCATTCGCCAACAAAGAATATACGTTTTTAATATTTTTTGACATAGACAACACGTATGATCGGGTTTGAGGGCTGCGATTACTGCAGAAAATGGTTAAGATTAATATTACTGGAAACATGGTTATGCATTTAAAAAACTTCCTTCATGACACACCTATCTGCATTAAAATAAAAATTCCTTGTCGGGACCTTATTCCCTGAAGTCGGACTCTCTCAGGGTTCTACTTTAAGTATAATTCTTTTTAATCTGTATGTAAATAATATCATCGACTACAACTACCCCGGGTGAGATTGCACGTCTTTTTGTCGATGATTTAAGCATTTCTCTGATAACCTCAAATCCTTTCTGTGCCTAAAAAAGCTTACAGAAAGTAGTAATAAATTTAAACGAATGGTCAGACTTGTATGGACTTATCTTTTTTCCAACAAAAATTGAATGTATAGATTTCAATAGGAAGAAAAAACCGTTCCCTCCTCCAACCCTTTCCTTAAGTAATTTTCTTCTCTCATTTTCTTGTATAGACTTTTCTTGGAATTATTTTTGATAACAAGTTATTTTAGCTTCCTCCATAGTGCCATTAAAAACAAATGCAGCAAATATATCACTACTTAAAATATTTATCTTGCAGAAGCCATGACTTTTCTCCTAAACTTCTTTTAACACATCTAAACCCCTTTTCCCTAGCTGTTTCCTATGAATATTCATTGTATTACACCGCGCTTATCTTTACTCAAAATGGTAGATCCCCTGCAGAATTCTTCACTCTAATTAATACTGAGCACACATCATGTGTCCCCTCATAATCTGTAATTTTTATTAGGCTTTCTTCCTGCATTTTCTAAGATTCTTTCAATTCTTGAGAAGTTCTCTGAAGATTTTTCTCCTCGGCCTCTAAAATCCTTAACCTCTAATTCTCAGTGGCGCTATCCTTCACCTGTACAAAGTTTTATCAGACTTTAACATCGACCTCACAGTATTTAAGAAATATATATATATATATGTTCCACCTTCTCTTCCACCTTGGAACGCCCTTCCAATCGATATAAATTACTCACCTAAACAGTTCTCTAGGGAAAACGACTTTCTTTTCTTACTGCATGCAACGATTTTCTTAATCCTACAGGGTTATTCAAATCATCAGACTTACTTGCTAGAGTTCTTGTCAGACTGGAGAATAAGCGTAATTAATTTCTCCAAACAAAAGTTTAACACGCTAATCCGCCATGGGACCTCTTAGCCACCCGCGTTGATTTGTCCCTAATGAAATATAACAAATCCCGGCACTCTGATATCGTGCAAAATAGCACGAGCTACAATTCAGAAATGGCCGGACTATGTAGCATTCTACACAGATGCAACTAAAGCCCACCCAAATGACCGGGCATCGCCCACTGTCGGTTCATTTGAGGCATGTGATGCATCACAAACAGTGAGGCTCAATGACAGCTGTGTGGTTGAGAACGCGGAGATCTGCGAGATATTCTTCTGTTGTCAGTAATTTCTCTTTCTACAGCCTGCGGTTCAAAAAGTGCTAATGGTCCACTCTGACTGCAGTATCAAACCTTTGCACCAAACATCCAGTAGTGATTCAAATTAACCAGATCTATCCAACAGACATTGCTCAATAACGTGGTTGTAAGTAGTGATGGGAAAAGTTCCAAATATTTTGGACCGTCACGTTACAGGTTTCTAAAGATCAGGAACGTAACGGGAATTTAGTTACGAAGTTACAAACTGTTAAAAAAAAGAGTAATTCATATAAACAAAATGAAAATAAATTTAAATATATTATAATACGTAATTATAAAAAAACAAACAAAACACGGGTTAATAAAATAAAAGTGTTTAAAAGCTACAACAAAAGTGTGATAAAAAAATAAAGAAAAAAAAATATATTAATATACTACAATTTAAATGTAATTAATTTGTAATATTGAATAATATTTGTAAAAACAGAATATAAAAAATTTAGTTAAATCTTCTGTTAATTAACCAAAATTGTTCTTTTTAACAAAATTGGCTCTTAAAAACGTTAACATTTCTACTTTTTCGGATTTTAATCAGGTTCACCTATTATTAAGTAGGTACCTTGCTTGGGAAAATATCCATTCACCATGTACTGACGTTATTATAATATTACATTCTTCCATAAATAGTCTTGCCAAATGTGGACATAAGTGTTGATGTTGATTCCACCACTTTAATGGACAGCACGATTCAGTGGTTGATGCATCTTTTAAATATGAATCAAATTCCACTGTTGCTTTTGTTATTATGTTTCGTCAGTTTGGGCATGTTTAAAACTTTTCAATTTATTTAAAAATAATTTCTACCTCTTATCGCTGGCCGTCTTATCCAGTTTTCTTCGTATATCTACACTCACGATAAACTCCCTTATTTCTTCTTCAATTTTTCCTCTTTACTTTATCCGATTAACTGCTTTTATTCACCTATTCCTCCGAAACCTTTTCTTTATCACGTTGTTAGATCAAAATTTCGACAAAATCTTAGCTCTTTTTTCCCCACAACCATTTTTTGATCTTCACGGATGGCTCCAAGGGACCTAATGGTGTTGGTGCAGCTTTCTTCTGTCCTTCTCTCAATTACTTCGAGTCCTTTAAACTTCCCTCCTTTTGTTCAATCTTTTATGCTGAGTCTTCTGCTATTCTGCATGCTCTTCTTTTTATCAAATCTTCATCGGCCTCTCGCAATCTCCTTATCCTGTCGGATGCTCAAAGCGTGCAGCAGACTATCACATCTCCTCTCCCTTCCCACTCAACCGACTACGTCATTCTTCTCATTCGTTCCTTGATTCATGATCTCTTCCTTTCCCACTTAATCCAAACGGATTTCCTTTGGATTCCTGGCCGTGTCGGAATCGGGGGAAATGAGTTGGTTGACTCATTCGCTCGATTATCTTCCTCTTCTGGTAGGTTTCTTCCTGCTTTCTCAGCTTCCAATATTACCCTTCTGTCTGCAGTTGCTCATTCCAGACTATAGTTTAACTCTTACGTCTACTCATTCTCCAACCCGAACTTCTTTTTCTTGTCTATTCAACCTTCCCTTCTATGTTTTCCATGGTTTATAAACTTTCCTTTTATGCGTCGTTCTAATCTCTCTGCGATTTGCCGCTTGCGTTTTGGGCATAGTTTGTTCCCTTCTTCATTGTTCCATTATTCTCTCGTGCCTTCTCCTTATTGCCCATTGCACTCTACCAGCAATCAATTTATTTGTCATCCCGACCATATAATGTTCGGTTGTACGTAATTATCAAATGAGCAAGCTTCTTTTTATCCCTTCCTCTTACAAACCGGTATTCCCGCTCCATACTGTGCTTCATTCATTCTCTCCCTTCCTTCTGCTTCGGTTATTCTAGTTATTGATTCCTTTCTGTCGGCTACCTCTGATCGTGTAAGGATCTGAGTCTCTCTTACCCCTCTGTTTCAGTGTTCTTGGTGGCCAATGTCCATGTTGATGAACCCATTAAAAAAAAACAACTAAATAAATAAATCATCAGTGTTTGTAGACGTTATTACTACTGAAATTTGTGGCGTTTCATTAGATTTTTCAGTTTCAATTTTGGTTTTAATTACATTTTGTAATCGTTTTTTTAATTTTTTCAACCATACATTTGTCCCTAAAACCCCACTTTTTCTATCACTGGTCAAAAATAGTGCACGTTGCAAGAGTCTTACTGTGTTTTATTTTCCTAAATCTTTCTTTTAAATCCTCCCTTATAAATATAATTGTATCCTGAATACTCTTACAGTAATTATTAAAATCTGGAAACTCTTCATATATTCCAAACAAAGAAGCTATATATACAATTACTAAACTTTCAGTCGTATGTTTTTCTCCACTAATTAATTTAGTTACACTCTTAAATGGATTCAGTATTTTACATAATTGTCTACATGCTTGCCGTTCTTCCAGTGTTATTTTTGGGAATTCTTTATTTAAATTTGCAGTAACTGCAAAAACAAATTCTTCTAATTTAATAAGTCTATTTAGCATATAATACGTTGAATTCCATCTTGTAGGTGTGTCCTCAATAAAATTTTTTGTTTTTGAAAAAATTTTGCTTATTTGATATTTAAATAATTTTTCTGATGCTAATGAACTTCGTTTAAAATATGCCACGATTTTTTTGATTTTATCAATGGAGTTATATTCATTTTGCCTACAGCAGACTGCATTATAAAATTTAATTTTTCTGGATAACATCCAAATTGTTTATTTGAAAATAAGTGCTCCAAAGCATTTGTAATATTACTGGCAGAAACAATAAAATTTACTTTATCAAAAAGATTCCATTTGTTTAGAGCGTTTTTTATTTCGGATATTAAGTTTTCAGACGTGTGACTGCTTTGAATACTACATCATTGTAATAATGTGCTTTTGAACTCAAAATTTTTTGTAATATAATGGGCAGTGAGAGAAATTTCTTAATGTCATAGAAATCCACATATCTGTAGTTATACAAACACTGGTTGCTTCATTTTGCACTATTTTTTTTTATTTTTGGGAAGTTTCTTTCATATAATGCCGGCATCATCACATTAGATATAGTTTTTTCTGGTTGGTAATTTATAACCAAAAATATTACTTGAATACTTTTTAAATCCATCATCCTGTACAATAATACTAAAGGACTGAAAATCTTTAATAAACAAATCTAATAAATCACGATCTGCTTTGTTTTTCTCAGATAGAGAAAGGGTTTTTTTTTTGTAATATAAGTTTCAATAGTACTTTGATATTTTAATTCTTTACACTGGTTTTCCTCTGCTAGGTCATCCACATTATCTTCAGTGCTTGCAGTGGAGATTGCAGTTACGGCAGTGTATTCACTAACATGCTTGCGCATGATATGTTTCCTTAGATTTGTGGTAGTAGACTTATAAGAAATAACTGTTCTACATAAGTTGCATAAAGCTAATTTATCCTGAGTTTTTGTATAAAAATGGTCTTTTCTTTTATACTTATTTATAAAAAATAAACATATTAAAAACATTATTTGCAAGCATGTAACCTTGGATTGTTTACAATAAAATTTTAATATTTCTATTAAAATTAAGTTTGCTTAAATTTCAGGATTGAAAATGAAAATATTTGAATAAGGTGATTTATGACAAAAATATAAAATTGCATGTTACAAGTTTTCATATATATATATATGTATATATTACTCTCACGTTTTAATAATAGATATTTTCGTAACCAAAAACATTATCATTAAATATGGATTTTATTTTTAAATACTTACAATAAATCTGGTGTTTATGTCAAAACTATAAAATTTAAATGAAATAATTGTATTAAATTAAAAATATAATTACAAATATTTAAAACTTTATATCTGTCTTATAAAGCTGCAAGAAAAAAAATCGTACAGTCCGTTCTATAGTAGCTACAGGGTTTACTTTTTTTTAATCGGACGTATTTTCTTCGTGAGATCCCAAAAAAATATAAAACCCTCAAAATTTTAAAGTTGAAGAGCCCAAATTTTGAAAAATGAAAATCAAGTTTCAAGAAAAAAAGTTTTTCAAAAAATCCCACAGCCAGTTCTGTATAAGTTACGGTATTGATCTTCTTTTTAAACTGCATACAAAGGTCTCTAAAATACAGCAAAATAATAACATTCTAAAAATTTTGATATAAAATTTTGGAAAATACACTCTTGAAACGGTAAAAAAATGCCCACGGCCCTTTCCATAGTATCTGGAGGGTCGCTCTTTTTTTTAAAATTAATCAAACACTCAATATAAGAAAAATACGAGACCCCCAAAAATTTTAAATTAAAGAGTCCAAATTTTGAAACATGTTAAAATCAAGTTTTAAGCTAAACGTTTTTAAAAAATTCTCTGTATGAGTTAAGGTATTGATTTTCTTTTTAAACTGCATACAAAGGTCTCTAAAATAATAAAATCTGAACAATTTTGACATTTAGCAAAAACAATATTTGGCAAAATACACGCTTAAAGCGCTAAGACTGAAAACTAAAAAAAAGTCCATAGCCCTTTCCATGGTAGCTGGAGGGCCACTCTTTCTTTAAAATCATATATATCAATCACTACAATACAGGGAAAATACGAGCCCACAAAAATTTTAAAATCAAAGAGTCCAAATTTTGAAAAATGTGAAAAACAAATTTTAAGAAAAAAAATGTTTAAAAACTTCTACAGCCGGTTCGGTTCTGTGTGAGTTACAGTATTGATTTTCTTTTTAACCTGCATACTAAGGTCTTCAAAAAGAATTAAATGTAATATATTCCTCTCACATACTATATTACCCTGCTAGCGGTTTCAGTTTTTCTAATATTTTAATCTAAATTTCACTTTTTTTTTTTTTTTAATTCTCCTCGTCACCTTTTTTATATGCGCCGTTTGTAACCACTAAGGTCATTTCAGCACATATACGGGAAGGTAACTTATATACGTTCGGTCAAACCAATCGTCCTAACGAAGGCTATAACCCTTGTGACGTTAGTTGTAGTACTTACCAGACAATCCTGTATGTTATTGGCTAGTTCATGTTGCGTCCGAAACGTGGCGAATTTTGTACACGTGAGAAGTATGTATGGCACTGTCGGTATACCAACCGGGCCGCAGAAGAAGCACATAGTTGGAAGCGAAGATATACTAATTATATGACTGTGCAAGACAATGTCGTGACCGATTCGCAGCTGACTAAGACTCTTAAAATCGTGCTGGGCCATTCCCTCCGGTGGCCACCATGGTTCGACTGTGGCTTAATGTTTTTTAAGAACGTTGTAGTAACTGCTTATTCTGTTTTCCTCACTGGTTCTCGCACTTCTTTAGAAAAATATGCATCATCGAGGATGGTAGGTCCGCGTTCTCTGGCATTGGACAACCCCAAGCGCACTTCCACATCGACTCTCTCATTACCAGGTACCCCGATGTGTCCAGGAACCCGAATGAACGTCACCCGACTGTTCGTTTGGTTTAACTGATTTAGATAGTAGTGTATTTTCAATATTAGCGGGTTGCTGCATTTTTTGTTTTCCAGCGTACATAACGCCTGTAGGGAATCGGTGACTATAAGAACTTTTATAGATTTGTTGTGATCCGTGACTAGGTGATGGAGGCAGGAAGAAATTCCGCGCAATTCTGCATCTAACGCGTCTCAGGCATCGTTAAGTCTAGCTTGATGTGACATGTCCTGCCCTACGAAGGCCCAGGGTGCCGGTAGTGGCCTTGCTTCGCATTTTGCCTTGGCTCCATCAGTGTAATATACTAGATAGTCCACGTATTTGCTAATAGCTCTGGCTACCATTTCTGCCGTACACTAGAAATTTTTTTGTACTTGGGTTCGATTTCATTTTGTAACTCCAGGGGGGAATCCGAATCATTGGACTAGGTATTGGCCTCTCTAGGAACGTGATCCCATGTCCTTGATGTTGCATCTGGAACTTGCCAGATATTTCAGAATAGGGATAGCGTTGATGCATCTCAGTTTTAATTCGGAAATATGAGGATTCCACTTAAGCCTGGAGTAGAAAGATAACCCAAGGAATTTCACCGTCGTTTTTTGGGAATGAGGAAGATTGTTTAATTTTAGGAATAAATTCGAATGTGCACGGCGGCGCCCCCTGTAAAAATGGATATACACCGTTTTACTTGCTGAGATGGCTGGTCCGTCATTTTCAACCAGCTTTGAATTTTGTTTATCGCTTTAAAGATTGGTCGATAGTTCTCAGGATGGAATGGGTCTTTATTATGTTTTAAGATGGGAATAATACACGCCATTTTCCAGAATTGAGGGATATTACCGGATGACCATATCTTGGAAGTTTAACTCAGACATAGTAAAATTGGTATTATAAGCTTCTGAGGACTGTTGAGACAGGATTGGGTCTTTTTGTTCACAAACCGTTTTTTTCGCAGTGAAATCGGAAGAATAAGCAAGGGAAGAGAATTATTTTTGGTAATGTTGAGCGAAGGCATCTGCCACACCGCCTGGGTCTGATATGATCGCGTTATTATGGATTAAGGCGATTGCAGACTGGCTCGGTTGAGGCCGTTCATTGACTTAATTTCAGTGCAAGTCGCTTGGTTGAATATTGATTGGATGATGGATGAAACGAAAGAATTTCAGGATTCACGCTTCTTAGCCTTAATTATGAACCGTGCTTTGGCACACAGTTTTTGAACTTAATTAGGTCACTGATTAACTTCGTTACTTTGTACTTTCTGAGCGCTCGCTTGCGGTTTCGTATTGCTAGGGCAACTTCACTACACCACCAGGGAACACGACGACGACGAGGCATAGGGGAAGATTTGGGGATCGTCGCATCAGCAGCAGTAAAAACTGCTTCTAAGATAATCCTGATATTCCCTTTTACAGACGTTCTTGGCTGGTGTGGGGTGGGGTGGAGACCTTGTCATGGAACATTTCCCAGTTGGCTTTATGGAACAAGAGATAGGGAAGTGATCGCTAAAACAGAGATCAGACAGTACAAAAGCCACAAGGTTGGGGTGAAGCCCTGCGGAGGAAAACGCTACGTCAGTGGTGGAGAAAACGTTATATGAGAAATTGAAATGTGTGAGGGACGGTTGTGGGATCAAGCAAAAATTATTATCTAGCAGTAGTTTCGAAATAGCTGCTCCATGTTTGTTTGTATGTGATGATGCCCAGATTGGTGAGGGAGCATTGAAATCGCCTAATATTATCATCGGTTTAGGCAGTTGAAAAATAATGGATTTAAGTTCCTGATGGCTACTCATACTGTTAGGGGGAATATAGCAGTTACATAGTGTTACTAGTGTATTTGATAGCGCGGGGGGGGGGCACAGATAGAGACTGCAACAACCTGAAGGGGAGAATTGAGGCTGACAGGATGCACGCGGATAGAGTTGTGGATGAGAGATAGTACGTCCCCTTTTGCTCTCACCTCTCGAGAATTATCATGCCCAAACAGTCGATTATTTTTTACCTTTGGTTGATCACTTGCTTTCAGGTGCGTTTTATGTAATCATATAGTGCCGAGAGATTAGCTGCATCAGTTCAGTCCGGTTGTTGGTAAAGCCACGACAGTTCCATTGCATTGTACACGAATTTGCAGCCATCTTGTTCATATTTATTTTTGTGACTTAGTATCATTTCTACAGTTAGCATAAGTGCGGTGTTCTAATTGTATGGAGATTCTATTACGTAATTGAAAGGATCTGGGGAAATTCGCACAGTTGACATGTTCCACATACACCTGTCTTCGCCAGCTTATTACACGTGCAAACTCCTCATCTGGGGTATTCATAACCAGTATTGCTATCGATGATACTAACTTGAGGGATAGAGTCGTCGTAAGATATGACGAAAGTGTCTCATTTGTAATGGCGACCGAGACGTTTGATAGCATAATTTTGTTAGCTGGATGTCTGACTCTCGTTGCTTGAATTGTTTGCTTTCCTAATAAAATCGTTAAGAACGCGTCGGTCGTTGATTGAGTGCTGAGGAAAATAATTATGCGATCCCTACTGATCCGGGACCCTGCAATTATATATATATAGATTACTTCCGGTTACTGCTTTGATTGCAGCGAAATAATCCGTGAAAGGATGAGGGGGAAAGTAAGGTAAGATGATGCCTTGCTCGTCTTTTGGGTGGTTGAACGTAGTCGGTGATGTTATTTTCTTTGATTTTGCTTTTTCAGCAAGCGGATATATTTTGCGTATTTATTATTTTTGGCGTTTGAGAGGACGGAGTTTTATCATTATTAAATAACGAGCTTGATTTCGGAATTCGATTAACGGCAGTAACATTAGTTATCTCAAAATTATCAGCGTCTGCATTTACCGCCTTAGAGTGCGGGGCGTTGCCTTTTATTGTGGCGGCTGAGGACGATGTTACGCGATGTGCAATTGTTGTGTAATGGCTGTTTGCTGCATTGCTGCATGTGTCTGTGAGGCATGAGTATGTGCGATGGTTACGTTAGTGTGTAGGGCGGTTGCCAATGTAGCGTGTAGTAGTGTTAGTTAAATGAACGCTGTTAATTGTTTAGTCGATGATGCCGGAATTGCAGTCTTGTTCTTATCAGAGCTGTAGCCGGTTCTCGTCTTGGCTTGTTGGCCGGCCGTTTTGCTGACCGGCTGAGTTGGTGATAACATTCTCGTTTATTAGAAACTGATAAAATCGCACGAGACTAATAATACGATAAAATGACGAACGAAACGCACATTTAATCAACTTATTACAATTCACTTTTTAATTGACCCGTTCGTGTACTTTTTTTTTAAATAAATATATGTGAACTCTGCAGTCTTTATGAAAATTTACAAAGTAATCCAATTTAAAGTCCGAACGAACGAACCGCGAAATCAATCCCCCTAGTACATTATATAATTCAGTGGAAGGCATAATCGACTAATTAGCATTGGCAGTTTTTAATAAATCTACTAATTAGCAGGTTTTCGAATGATCAGTAGATTTCTAAATAATAAACAACTAGTATATTTTTCTAGTGTTGCCAATTTAAAGATTACCTTTCCAAATTTACTGGAAAATTATTAAGAAAAGATCTATTTAATGACAAGTTTAATTACTTTATATTTTGATATATAAACAAATGTTACCCAAAAATATTTCCCTATGAAAGTCTTTAATAGCTGAACTTTATCAGAAATTATATTAATTTCCGATAAAGTTCGTTATTAAAAGTTTGTTCAAATCGAAATATCAGAAATAGAAATAATTGTGAATTTCCACTAAGTTTGGTGTTAGTAGTAAAATGCATAGTACGTTGAAATTATTCGATTCTTGCAAGGCCGTGTTCACGAGGGGGGCGGCGGGGGCGGCGGGGGCGGGGGGGTTAACCCCCACATGAGAACTGAAATAGTTATTATAAATACACAAAAATCTGAAAAAATCACAAATTTAAAATAAATATTGATCAGTTTTTTTAGAGTGTTCTTACCTACTTTTAAAAGAAAAAATATGCTCCATATTTTTAGGTACTTCATTAATATGCAAAAATTTTTATTACGGATATAATTAATAACATGTGTAATTTTTATTAATGTTCGTATACGGGGTAATTCATTTATGTGAATTATTAATATATAAATCAAAATGATGGAAATTATTAATAGTACGAATATTAGTGAAAAATGTATTGTTATTTTTAAAATAAATATGCAAAGAAAATTCCCCCCCCCCCCCCCCAAAAAAATCTGGGCACGGGCCTGGATTCTTGTTATGGCTATTAAATTAAAATAACTAATTAAGTTCTTAACGCTATTTTTAAATAATGATCATTTGAAATATTGCTATTTTTGTTATATTTTTCACAAGTTTGAGCAATGAAAATAACTTAAATAAAGTGGTTTATTTTATGGATTTCTAAGGTAACTTAGGATCAATCATAAAGAAGCTGAATTGGGTATATTACTTGAATATTTAAGCAATAAAACAACATATTTAACTAATTCATAAGGAAAGAATTATGTCTGCGCACTAAACTTCTACATATATTTTTTCACACATTTAGATGAAAGTTCTTTTGGATATTGATAAATTAACCTTGTTTGCGGAAGCATAGAACAAATTAGTTTATTTATTAAGCGAATTAGAAACACATAGACAACAGTTTAATAATTTTCTTAATTGAAAACGAATTATAAATTAAAAACTTGTAAATAGCTAGAACTTTTAAATATTACACATCGTAAAAAATGTAATTTTAAATGAATCAATAATAACCAAATTAATCAAGAACTAGAGTTTCCTTTCGATATTGTCAATTATTTTATTCTTGACTTATTATTTAAGTATTTAAAGTGAAATTTTGATATCTACTTTACTTGATTATGCAAAATATTTTAAAATATAAATTAAGAACAAATAAACCATAAGAACATTATTTAAAACTAACATTACTTTGTTTTACAATAATATATAAAAAGTATAATAATGAAATTTTGTATTCAAATATTACTCTTGTGAATCTTTCAAATTATGAAACAATAAATTTATAAATGCATAATATGTAATTTAGATTGTAAGTAAACTATAATCTTATAAAAAAATAAAGTATCTAAAAATAATGTAACCATTCTCACTATATTATCAACGATAATTTATAATTAGAGTTCATAAGCGTAGATAACATAAAATAAAAATAAAGCCCCTTTTTCTAAACTAAACCGCCTTCATACTCAAATGAAAAGACATATGAGTATAAAATGTGAAATATGAAGTGTAAAATATAAAATATAGGCCTATGAACTATAACATTTACAATAAAATATCAACAGTTAGTTCTGACAGCTTAAATTATATTAAAAAATATTATAAATTACTATTTAAAAATAAAATTAAGTCTATATTTTTTGGACTTAATCGATTTCTTTGTTCCGATACTAACTGTCCTACTTTTGAAAATAATCTTTCTGGTCCAACAGATGTAGCTGGGATACATAAATATTTTAATGCAATATCTGCCAGTTGGGGCATTATAAGTTTCTTAATAAGTAATAAAACAATTTATCCTCGATAGATCTGAATGTATTTAAACATTAAATTATATATAATACAGGTAACTTATTCTTTTACATAATGAAGTAAAACAATTTTAGTCGTTTTATATTTCCTGTTTTTATTTAAAGCACAACTTTTTTATTTTTAAACAGTGATTTTTTTATAATATTTTCGATTTATGTAGGTATTTTTTTTTTTTTTTATTTAATCTTAAAATTGTTCTACACTTCTGTATAAATATAACCATATCTTTATTTTGTTTATTCATTACGATTATCACTCTGGTTTTAGTATCCTATTAGACCTTACAATTAGAATTACACACAACTATAACTGAAAAATATATATTTAAACAATTTAGAAGCGAAAAAACTAATTATAAATAACTATTAATAAACATTACTAAACATAAATTCATAAAGCGATTACTCTTATATTACAAAACTCAATTAATTGCCTTTAAATTGTAATATAAATCCAAGGGCGTCGTCAGCCGTTGAGGCAGGGGGGCAAGATGATAAAAAGAGGATATGAGTTATAGAAAAAATAAAATATATAATTTGTAAAGGCTTAATATTTTATTAAACAAGAATAAAATCTTAATTAAAACATAATTTTCGTGGGTTTCTGGCAAATTGTTCTACTACTTTATTACAAAAATCTTCCAAATTGTCCATCATTACGCGCCTATGAATACTTATCATGGCCAATTGATTAAAAACTTTCGAGGCTCCAGGAGGGCAACGACCCTTCCCTGCCCCACCCCAGGCGACGCCCGTGTATAAATCATAAGTATAATAACAGCATAAATAATACAGAATGTATATCAAAAACTTACACAAAACATTTAAATTTAAATAAACTTTAAAGTATTCAGTAATTAAAGTTTATAAAAAAAATAAAAATCCACAACAGTAAAAAAAAAACAAAGTTAAATTAAACACTAAACTTCGATTGTAATAAAATTGGAAACATTAATTATGGAAAAGCTACTTTCAAAAATCAGCTGATAAATATCAGTCAGTTTTAGAATCGACTAATGTTAGTCGTTTTTAAAAGCAGTTTCTAAAAACTACTAGTGAAATTAGCAGTTTTTAGATTATTCAAATAATCGAATTATTCATTTTGGAAAAAAATCAAATTAGCAGTTAGTCGTTGGTCAGTTATGATATATTATATATATATATATATATATATATATATATAAAATATACAAGGCCTAAAATACATTCTGATAAAAGTAAACCTAGTCTGGTCAGAATTTAAAACATTTTGAAATTGAAGTCCCAAAAATATTTGAAAATACTTGCAAAAACATTGTCCTAAAAAGAAAAATTTAATGGAGATATGATTAAATAGATATACTTTTAAGTGCTTATAAAAATTTTAGCATTATGCACTTGTATGTAATTTTTATTTTTTAATGCTTGCCAATTTCTTCATTCGCTTAATCTCCTGAATTCAGTTTATTATCCCTTTCAGACCCCGGCGCACGTGGCCATTTGCGTAGCCGGCGCCCGCATTACCAAATAATAATAACTATTATTTTTAATCAAAAAGTTTTTTTCTGTTGTTACTTTTTTTTCAATTAAACGACTGAAGATTGAATTAATATTTCGATCGGGTTATCTAAGACATTAAATAATACAAAACTATTTAATACTGAAACAAATAATTTTGAATCACTAGACGATAATTTTACCTTAATATCCTAAAACTTTAATTAATCATTCAAATTAGTGCGCTGTTTAAACTTAAATTATTAACGTAAATTGAATATTAAATTTTTATAAATAACATAATAAGCAAATCATTACACGATTCTGATAAACGCTATTGCATTTAACACGGTTTATAAAAATTAGTGTTATCAAATTTTTATTACTTACGGTTGATGAAGGAAATTGTTTTAATCTAAATTTAACTATACTAAACTAAAAACTAAAATAAAACTAAATTAATTTGCTGCAAACAAGTCAAAAATAAAATGAAGTAGATCTGGAATTTAAAACCGCATTAAAAACAGTAAACAAATCGGTACTGCTTTTTGATAAAAACCGCTGTTAAAATTTTTGATGACAGTGTAAAATTCCAGAGTTGCAACTCGCCACAGCATCAGTTAACATTATAGTATATTACGTGCGATCATCATCACCGTATGGTACAGAAAATGTAATGTGCTCTGCTTATCAAAATGTACAGATTTAACTGGAACGTAAATGACGCCAGCTGATATTAACACGCATACACCGAACGGCAGTTTGTCCAGTATGGATATAGAAACACATTATACGCGGTATTTAGTTATTGTAACCAAATTTGTAACTGCAGAAGAACTTCGTTCCCAGCCAGTTACAGCAGAATAGTGTTGTTTTATTCATCATCTGGTCGTACTACATATATATATATATATATATCACTACGTAATGAGCTAGTTGAGCTGTGACCAATAACGGAGCAAGCAGCGTGAGAAATACATACGAACTGTATGAATGATAAAGATAAAAAGTGTCATTTGTACCTCAATTCCTCGTAATCATCGTCTAATATTATTGCGTAATAATCGTTTGTTTCGTTCATCCGGTTTCAAGACTTTACAGTCAGTTCTTTTAGTTACAATGGTTTTTCTCGTTTTTGGAACACAAAAGTGACAGGAGTAACGAAATAATATCCAATACGTTACCGATTGGAATAGAACGAACTGTTACAGAGCTGAAACTAGTTTCTAGTTACTTTCCTTGTTACCGTACACATCACTAGTTGTGGGTGCCCAACCATGCTAGTATCTTCAAAAAGGAACGAGTCGATATATTTTCTTGATTAGCAATGCTTTCTTCCATGGCTGAAAACGCCTTTGCAACACCGTGTGCTTCGGCCTTGTTCTTGGCCAAATGCTGGTCTCCATGGAAAGAGCACTGGGCTTCCTCTCAGACTTTTCTAAGATCCATTAAAACTACAACTAAACCGTGGTCAGTAGGGGAAAACATGTCTCACGCAGAGTTCTGCGCTTTGAGTCGGTTATGAACAGTACAGTTATCCCTTTCCCACGACTTTATGTTCCGAAGAGCTCCACCTCCTACAATCTGCTCGTTCTGTTTACAAAACATCGGCCCTACCGTCTCCCACATACTATGTATGTGCCCAGTCTTTTCAGATCACCGAGTCTCATGGAACAATACCGATAATGTTACTAGTATTCTTGCTAATACACCGATAGCAACAACGGCTTTTGTCCTTAAGTTTATTAAAGTAACCAAATTTTTTAAATTATCTCCAAGTACTAACCAAATAACCGCGTGTTTTAATAGCCTTGGTAGCTAAAAACAGCACGTTGGGCGGTATGCTTTATAAGAAAAGAAAGAAAAAAAGTAAAACATTTAGTTATTTCAGATTTACTATTTTTTTGATAGCAGAGTAAAAGAAAAATAAAACGAAATTATAAAATTATACCTTAAATATGGTAGTTTAGAAATAGTAAGAAAGATAGTATTTCTTAATAGACACTTCACTTCTTTTTTATTTTTGTTAGTAATCCGATCCGAATTCTCTTTGTTCGTCAGCAATTAAAAAGCCCGAGTAAATTCATGTCAAAGTTAAAGATTTTAGAGTTCAAGTTAAATCATACACAAACGCTCGGGGGGCAGAGTTCTATTAAAGTATATAAATCAGCTTGCGTACAAGTTCGCAACATAGTGAGATATTTTCATGACTTTGCCCGTTCAGCGTCCTATTATACTTTTCTAATTTGTATTAATTAGCATTTGGCTTCCTACTCTCCATCCTGTTTCTTGTATCTTGTGCTCTTTTCTCCTCTATCTGTTATTCTTCGTATTCGTTCAAAGATTTAATTATGCGAACATTTCTAGATTTTTAGATGACCAGCTTTATTAAGAAAACAAAATACAATTTTTATGTTTATAGGAAAAATAAGCTTATTCAAAGTTTATAATTTGTCGAATTTTCCGTCCAAAGTATTTCAAAATTGTCTTCTTTTGTATCTTTTTTTTTTTTTTACACCGTTTTCTTCGCGAACTAAATTACGAATCTCTTCGAAATCCGTAACACTTTTCGCGGGAAACGTTTGAATGGAGGAATGCAGTTTTACACGAGACTAAATGAATGACGTGTGAAATACACAAACCTACGATTTTCACAAGTCTTTACAAGTCGTTATAGGAAACACTTTTATCTACTTCTGTTGGCACTCGTGTATGTGGGAAATCGGTATTCAATGCTTTCTTATTAGTAATCAGTCGTATCCAAGTAAAAACATGAAATTTTCGTAGTTATCTAGAATTTATTATTTAAACTATAGCATTTATCTAAATTTTTACATTCAATTTATACTTACTACGGTAATTGTTTTGTGCGCCCAGCAAATATAAACAAGGAAATAACGCGTGAAATACACACAAACTTACGGTCTTTACAGGTTACAAGTCAATTGACGCTTTTCGAGTTTATGTGCCAATGCAAAGACAAAAATGTCAGAAAAGGTTGCAGCTCTATTAAGTAAACAAAAAGCTACATAGGTAGGTTTTGTCAGTTTTTATATACAATGAAAAGAGTCGCTAAATTCAAACAAAAACGATAGATTTTTAAAGAAGAGTGAAATTTATTTTGTCATGACTCTAACTTGTTGTAATTTTCAGCATCAATGGACAAGAAGATCACCTCTTCTATAACAACAATTAAATATGTAATTACATTTTTTTTTTTTTTTTTTTTATTGATAAATGATACATTTTTATTTCCGTTTCCTTATTCATCTATATTTATAAAGCTGCAAGACAAAAAATCCTCATTCAGTTCTATAGTAGCTGTAATTTACTTTTTTTTTTAATTCGTGTTTTTTTGTTATAATAATATAAAAAAACTGTGAAACTCTCAAAATTTAAAAATTCAAGAACGAAAATTTTGAAAAATATCTAGATAAGTTAACTGTTAAGACGTAATATATTCGTCGCAAATGGCCATTGTCGAGAAACAATAAAAAAATATATTGACAAAAAAAGAACTGTTCGCAATTAGCTATATAGTGGGTTAGTGTCGATTTTTTTTTCCCACATATTTTCGTCCATAGGCGTACCCAGGCCAGTTTTTCGGGGGCGCGAGGGGGGTCGATCAATTTAAAAAAAAAACATTTGACAGAAAAAAAGATTTTACTTAGTAATTATATTTTATTAATAATCTCTTGTACAATAGTGTTCTAAATGCGTAAGGATTAGGATTACTTTTGTTCGTTTTCATTTTGAGAATAATTTACACTAATACATAGTTAGTTGTACTGTCAGAATGTCTGGTACCAAGACATCCTTACGACCGTAAAGCGACAATACAGCAACGTAAAAATTCATTTCGGGGGGGGGCTCAAATCCCCCCTTCGGTACGCCAATGTTTTCGTTATTCGCAGATATAAAAATACGAAATCTCCAAAATATTTTATATTGAAAAAACCAAATATCAAAAAATATACATCAACATGCAAGACAACAAATTTAAAAACAATTCATAGCTTGTTCTATAGTAACTAGAGTTGTTTTGTTTTTTGTAAATCAACATTCTCGTCTTTAGAATATAAGGAGAATCTGAAATTTATAAAATGTTGTAATTTTAGAGTTAAAAATCTGAAAAAAATAGTGTGGTTCAAAAGTAAAACCTAAGAAATGCAGAACTTCAAACAGTGTGCGAGCAACAGAAAAAAAAATTTTGAATGTTACAAATGGAAGTACTGATTTTGCTGCCTTGATCAGCAAAACCGTAAAGAGCAGATCGTCGCAGTAATAACCACAAAAGGATTCGCATTAGTTAATCACAATTTAAACCACATTTTTACATCGCAGCAGAATTTTGGTGTCTCTTGCGTGATAATTATTATTAAATGATGGCAGCTTTATTTGTATGTTTTATGATGAAACTCATAAAACAAATAAACTATTACTGGATCATTATAACAAAAATTCATAAATATTATAGCAGTAAAAGTGTAAAAGATATACGAGGGACGTTAGATAAGTAAGTTGTATGGTTTCATATTTTCCTATCTGGTAACACTGGTACGACGAAACTGCGCACGGTACACGACTACACTACAACGAGTCTCCAGTAAAAATTTCACCCTAATCGGAGTAGTTTATGTTGTTTTGTTTGCCGGTTATCATGGAAATCCCTCTCACCTTGTCGTCCGGTGACGTAGATTTGCGCGCAGTGATCCGATACCTTTGTGCGTGCGGTAAATTTATCAAATTCATACACCAGGAACTTCAGAGAGTATATGGCAGCCAAGAATTCTCCTACGAAGCGGTTTGGAAGTGTGTAAACCAGTTTGAAGAGGGGCGAACGAGCATAACCGATATGCAGCGCGCAGGCAGGCTACAAAATTCAAATCTGTGCAGTCCGCGGGTAAGATTATAGCTACTGTGTTTTGGGATTGTAAGGGTATTATCCTCATTGAATACATGCCAAAAGATACCACAATAAACGCAGAGTCGTACTGCAAAACTTTAAACAATTTAAGGACTACAATAAAAAACAAAAGAGCCGGACTTTTGACGCAAAAACCAATACTGTTGCACGATAATGCCCGTCCACATTCCGCAAAATTGATTCATGACCTGTAAAAAAATTCAAATGGGAAATAATAACGCATCCACCTTACTCTCCAGACCTTGTTTCATCTGATTTCCACCTTTTTCCGACGTTGAAAGGATTTCTTGGTGGCAAAAGATTTGAAATTGGCGCCGAATTTATCGCTACAACAAAAAAATGGCTAGCAAATTTGGACGCTGACTTATATGCTACTGGAATTTCAAAGTTGGTAAAGCGATTGAACAAATGCTCGCATATTGATGGTTTTTATGTCGAAAAGTAGTATAAGTCTAGAGATTGTAAATAAATTTTTTCAAATTTTTTGAACCATTTCTTCTCGATTTATGAAACCATACAACTTACTTATCTAACGCCCCTCGTATATAATCTTACAAGGAAAGTACACGAATTGTCAGACGCTTAATTAATTAAAATTAAAGTTAAATGTATATGTACCGATAAAGAAAAATAATGAACCGCAGTTTTTTTCTTTCTTTTTAATTGCTGATTTATTCCTAGCCAAACGGTGAGGTTATCTGATAAATGTTCTTAATAAATCGCAAGCAAAAGGTGCATCTATTGATTTTTTCCGATCAAAGAAGATTATGAGATTAAGTCTCTTATTTTAGTTAATTTAAGTCATGATATAGATAACGCACCTGTATATAAAAGCACGTCTGCCAGCTAATTTGGCTGGTTATATAACCGCGTCAGATGTCTTTGTACAAGACTCTGGATAATTTCTTTCACCATGTCTATTTTTAGATCTCGATGTATGACTTCATTAGACACGGGCCGTGGTATTCGATAAATTAAGCGTAACACCTTGTTCTGGAATCTGGATAACTGACTTATTAGGCGTCTTTGCGCATCCCCACAGTTGCGCTGCGTAGATCCGTGCTGGTCGCAATACAATTTTATATATTTAAAAACGATTTTGTAATGACAATTTAGAGTGATATCCTATGTTAGGTAATGGAGTTGTTTCATTCTGATATTAAATTATTTTCTTTTTTTTTTTGGATGCGAGTCCCCCAAGTTAGTTTTTCATCTAAATAGATTCCTAGGTATCTCACTTCGTTTTTCTGTGAAAGCACTTTATTATCAAATGTGTAGACTTCTTCGGGGTTTTCACATTTGCATCCACTGATAAAACTGATCTACACTGTTTTATAATTTAGCGATAATAACATCAGCATTTGTATCCCATGCAATTATCGCAGTATCATCGGCAAAAGTTGCTACTTAAACAGTTTCATTCGTCGGCAAGTCTGACGTATATACATTACATAACAGCAGACCCAGGAAGCTACTCTGTAGAACTCCAGCTAAGATGGAATATACATCTGATCGTTCACCATCGTACTTAACCTGGAACTGCCTGTTGCTTAAGTATTTTAGTTTGTACAACAAGCCATCACGCCAGATTTTATCAAAGGCCTCGGTGATGTCAATAAATACCGTTTTATTGTATTTTTTACGCTCGATGTCATCTTCAATAAAGTTAACTACTCTATGTAATTGCTGTTCAGTAGAGCGCCTAGTTCTAAACCCGAACTAATGTTGAGGAATGATTGACTGTTCGTGAATTATTCTATTAATCCATACATAGATTAATTTTTCGAGTAACTTGGCAAGTGAAAATAATAGGGAGATTGGTCTGTAGGAAGATAACCTGGTACCATCTTTTCCCGTTTTTAGTATCATCAGTATCTGAAACAATTTCCATTGGTTTGGAAAATATGTTTGTAATATAGCGTTGAATATGTACGTTACCAACATTATTGCCTTTCTGGATAATTTTTTTAACATTCTTGCTGTGATAATATCAAAGCCAGGAGAATTTTTGACATTTAGAAATTTTATGTGTTTTTTAACTTCTGCCCGAGAAATCATTTTTATTCTATTTGAAGGTAGTCTAGAGCAGTTAATATCGTTCTGTATATTGTTAATTATCGTGGTTGTATTAGGTGGAAATGTGTCGTGTAAGTATTTGGCAAAAGCGTTGGCCTTTTGCTTGCTTCTTCTTGCGCAAGATGCATCATCTTGCCAATACTACACAGTACATATAAGCATAATTTTTGAAGCGTGCTTCACTCGTTTACACATAAAAATATTGAAAAACTTTATAAAGGTCGTGACTTAATTCCATTTTTATTAATTCGCTAACAATGCATGTACATATAATATTCGTGATGCTGATAATATAAATACTGTTAATTAGAATTTTACTGTTGCTCAATATTGATTATAGTTTTCTATTGTTTGGTCAAGATTAAGAAAAAAATTATACATAAGTAAAGTACTTAACAGTTCGCTTATTCCGACTATTAAATCTTTTAAAGATATTATTTTAAATGATAAATTTAATAATCGCATAAAAAAAAAGTTTAAAGAAATATTATTTCAACCCAATGCTTGTGATATTAATAGCAAAGTAAATTCATTTTGTATAAAGGAGTTATTGAAACAATTACTTTTTGTTGCTATTTATATAAATGAAATAGTAAATTTTTAATTTAACGTACAATCAGTAAGAACATAAATTATTATTTATCAGATATATTATGTATGTTGCGTTCTTACTCAAAAACAACAAATAGATGTTTGACATTCCCTTATCCCTGTTTTCAAGGTAATTATTGTAATCTGATGTTTGATGTGTTCAGTTCAAACGAAAAGTAGTAAATTTAAACAATTTAGTGTTTTAGGTACAAAGTTTAGTTAGTCTAAAGATCATGGTGAACATTTTATGACTATGTTTTAACATTACTCTAATGTACACAAATATTATAGTCTACAGAAATTAAGTTTGCGGTAAAGTTAATTCAATTCAAACCGTCAGACTGAAAATAATAAACAAATTAAGTAAAACAAATCCTTAAAACAAAAGAATAATGGTATTCTCTAGTTGTATGGCGATTGTTTATTCTTTTATTCCTATATTTTTATAAAAATAAGAGTTGTATGAAATTTTTTGGTTCGATTTATTCTTATTTATGCAAATTAAATTTTATAACTAGTTAAAGAAATTGTTCTTTCACCGAATGAAAAAGTAAAAGTGTCGGATAGATTCAGTGTGGAGAATTGTATTTTTCATGGGACATGTTCTTAGGACTAATAAATCTATTGTGCATTAATAAAAAGTAAAGATTTTGAAATTCATATTAAACTTGGCGAAATATGATATTCTAAAACTAATTTAAGTTCTTATGAATCAGACACAGTGTCTTCAGCGAAAGTCGCTGTTGCCGTGGTTTTTAGTACTGGAAAATCCGCCGAGTACAAAGAATATAACAATGGTCAGTTACATTAAAAGTTCTACTAATAATAGTGATAATAGTTATTTGAAATATTAATTGTCAGTAGTGACATAGGACTAGTGTTCTATTTGCAAATAATTAAATTCAGCTTTTAATTTTGTTAGATAATGTATGTAATTGAGGAAATATAAATTTCTTTCATACATTCTCTAAAATTGTTCAGTATTGTAATATTTTTACTTAATACAAAAACAAGTTCAGTCAGGCATGATGTTTCATGCGCTGAGAATTCCGTATATAAGACTATAAATTTACGTTTACATAATACTAAATGGAAAACAAAGAAATCTGATTTTTCGCGCCACAAAGAAAAAGAGACACTTTATTTTTCGCGCTTTTTTGAACTTTTCGCCAACTTTGAAGGTTCCGTTAAAAAAATGAAATGTCGTTTCGTTCCCGACAAATAGCGATCTTCCAATCAATATACATGCGCGGGAAAAAAAAAATTCAAAAATTTCAAGCTTTCGGCGCCCGGGGGGGGGGGGCTAATTTTAAAGTTGGAACCCCGTATGTTCCAAAACTAAAGAAATATACGGGGGTGTGCATATTTTTAACTATATTCAAAATTTTTAGCTATAATACCCGGTGCCGCAAGGAGGGCTACACATAATTTTTTGAGCTCTTCATTAATTTCATATGTTTCGTTAAGGAAATTAAATACGAGTTCGTTCCCGACAAATAGCGATCTTTCCAACGATATATCACATGCCCGGAAAAAAAGATATTTATTTCAAAAATTTCGAGCTTTCGGCGCCCCGGGAGCCTAAATATAAAGTTGTAAGCTCGGTTATAGTTTTTCCATCAAGCGGTCTTTTGTGTCTCCTTTCACTTATGATCTCCATTAAGCAGCGTTCTTTATTAATATTCTTGAGCACGTCTGTATTTTTATTTTTATCTAATCATTTGACTTTTTGCATTTTTTGCTGCAACACCAAATTTTGAACACTTCTAATTTTTTTGATTATGCAGTAAAATTATTTTAACATATCGGAAAGTGCAATTGGAAGGCAAAATAGTTCCCAGTTCTTCACTAAACACTACTCATATAAGAAGAGATGCTATCTGGACTTTAAAATGTTTTTCATTTACGTAGACTTAAGCAAAATTTCTCATATATTTTTTACTTTTTCATATAAAAAAAGTTCGGATAACAATATATACAACTTGGAGACTGCTTAGAAGTCTTGTCTGATCACATTCTCGTTAAAGGTACAATAAGTTTTGCAGGATAAAGAAACAACCCTAACTTTACACAACAACGAAATGAAAGGTATTTATTTAGTCAATATGTAAAAAAAAACTTTAGCCTTACTGTGCTAGCAGCTCACTACACCTCAAATAACCTATAAACAAAATCACGAGTAGAACATGCTAAGAAGGTCAAAAATAAAGTAGTGAAAAAAATATATTAACAAAACAGTGGACAAACACACAAATGATATAACCACATTTAATCAAATGTTAAAAGAAGTAAAAGAATTAATTTGTGAAATTAGAAACAAACCATTTAATAACTATGCTTATCATTTTTTTTACTAGCAAAAAATAATAGCTACACCGCTTTTAAGGAATGACAAAAAAAACCTTGAAATCCTAGTCATCGCTGCCTAGACATTTTTATAAAATATTTTGAAAATTTATTCACAAACAATTTCAAGCAATAATGCACTAGAAATCGAAAATTCCCTTCAAACTCTGTTACCGATGAATCAGGCAATAAATTATTTCATAATAATTGAGTTTCTTTCTGAAACTCACTTTGTAAATAAATTTTAATATTCATTTTTTATGCGGATTTTTTTCTTATTTTCTTAAAACTAATGAGATTCGATTATCTGAATAATTTTAGTGGCTGTTTTTTCTTCTTTCTCTTCTTTACAGATCACTAATAGTTGATCCTCAAGAAGATAAAATAGAAGGAAGAATGTAAAAATTAATAAGATCATAAAAAAAAACCCAAAAACGATGGAAAGAGAAATAACGAAAAAAAAACAGTTGATGTTTAGACAGCACTTAGAGATACACAATATAAAGAAAAAAGTCACTATTTAACACTGATCTAAACTATTTTTCATCAACATTACATCATATTACATAAATTTTTATTAAATTAAACATAACGATTCAGTTAATCGACAATGTTTTTTATTAAACTAAAAGTCCCGTGTAGATATCTAAAACATTAAACTGAAGAAATATAAAAATATTCACTATTTTAGCAAAATAAGAATAATCAAATTCTGTGAAAAATAAACACAAATTTTAATGTAAAATCACTAGTCTGTTTAAAAATTCATTATAAATTTGAAATTATATCATCAAACATAAACTGAAATCTGAGCTTTATAATATAAACAGAAATGTAGATTCTGACATTACTAATTGGTACTGGAATTCGAACGAGCATCTGCAGCCCAAGCCAAAAATTTTCCTAGTGACGTCACTAAGCTGTTCTTTGTTAATTTTTCAGTTATAAATTATTCAGCATCAATTATTTTGCGTATACGTAATCTGCAAAATGAACGGTTATTTCTATGAGCGAATGATGGCTGAGTGGACCAGCCAATGGCAAAGGCAACCATCCTTTATGAAAAGCATAAAATCTACAGCTGATCCATGTCTTCCTCTTCTTCTGCTAGTGCGTCGGGAATATGCTGCTTCGAATCGGTTGCGGGTTGTACATACGGCAGTCTCACATAACTATGTACTTGAAGATGCTCTTCCCTCACCTACATGTCCTTTCTGTTCCAATCTTTCCTACTCGTCTAGGGAACACCTAATGCAGAAATGTGCAGCGTTCGCCCGCTCCGCGTTTGCGGGTGTCACATTTTCAACTATCCTCTCGAATGACCCAAGGCGTGTACAAATTCTACTTGAGTTTCTTAGAGTTAACAATCTATTGGGCAGAATATTAAGTAGCCTCCTATATGCCGTAATGATTATTGCAGCTAAAAATAGTACATGGACGTTGTTATCAGGAAAAACAAAAAAAAACATTAAAATATTCACCTTTTTAGATTCAGTCAATTATACATGTTTTGTTTTTTTTTATTAAAATGTTTTTATGTAATTTTTGTTCTTCGGCATATGAAAAATGCAATCTAAATAAAATTCATAAATCCAGGTGTTTTTTTTTTTTTTTTAATTCAATGAAAAAGTATTTTTTTAAATCAAAATTTCAGTTGTGAAATCTGAAAATGTTTATTTTCACGTAGAATAGAAACTAAATATCTTATTTATACATTTAACGTTACAATATAAAATGCAACTAAAACAATTCTATTAAAAACAATATACGACGCAGCATATGAAATATCTTTTTCCATCCTGCATTATATTAGTGAATAAACTAATTATATAAAATAATTTATAACGTGTTTATTTCAGATTAGTGATATTTCTTACAAATTCACGATGTATTAGTTGCTACAACAATCTGACAATTAAATCGATAATTTATTAATTTTGTTTTGTATTTTATTAATGCAACCAAAAATTTAAAAAAAAAATTAAATCACTTTTTGTTTATTAAAGGATACAAAAATCTGTTTTAAAAAAACAATGCATGTAATTGAATTTAAATTAACTAAACATGCATTAAAATATTCCATTTAATTGAATTGTGCATAAAAAGATTCTTCCGTATGTTAAACGTCACTGAGGAAATTTTTGTCTTAGGCTACATACACTCGTGTATAATGCGATTGCTAAATTCTCAAATCGTTAGGTTATTAATCTGCAAGATAATAGTAACGAAACCTATAGATTAAACTTAAACAATGGAATTTAATAATTATATATATATATATATATATATATAGCATGCTAAATTAATTTAGTAATAATATCGTCGGACATTTACTCTATAAAACTAATAGTTGCTCGAAGATTGACACTTAATGATAACTAACTAAAAAAACAAAAAAAGAAGATACTTACATATGAATGTTAGACTGATATAATTAAAACAAAAAAATTGATAAAAATTTAATCATTAAAAATAAATACAAGCTGAGAACAATATTAAAACTACCAGAAATCATTTCAAGTTGGTAACAATAATAAGAATAAAAAAAAAATAATGAAATTTTTTTGACACCGCTCATTTTTAGTTTTTTTGCCAGGCAATGTTAATTAAAAGTACGTTTAAAATAGACTGTTTCCTGCACTTTAAGGAAATAAATATGTGTGGGTACACGGATTTATTCTTCTATTTAATTTTATTACATATATAAATTTTTAGTTAAGCACATGCGATTAGAAAAGTTTCCATTAGATTTCAAATTTTAAAAATCAGATAGCCATTTGTTTTTTTTTTGTTAAGAAATGAATAAGGAAAATGTATTCATATCTCTAAACGTCTTCAATAAAATCGAGAATTAAACAGCGGAGTCTGCATAACAGCCTATAGATTAAAATTGATATGGACAAAACGGGAACTAAGCAAATCAAAAATTATTAAGACCAGGATCAGTAGCTGAAAAATAACTGAGTACAAAATGATTGTGGAATAAGCAAAACCAACAAATATTATTAAACAGGGGGAAAAAAAACAAGAATATTTAGCGTGTGACTTTTCAACGACAATATCGTTATATTAACATACTATTCAATAGTCCATTCAATTAGTCAGAATACAGTACAGCTGTGTTTTAGATTCTAAATTCATCGAGTAAACAATTGATCATCATCTTCAGCTATTTTCAATCCACTGCTGGATGTAGCTCTCTCCAAGTTCCTTCCAATTTTCTTGTCTGCCGCTTTGCCCGTCCAACCCTTTCGAAACTTATTTATGTCGTCCAACCAACGTGTTAACGGTCTGCCTCTTTTACGTGTTCCGTTTGGCATCCACATTGTCACTGTATTTGCAAGGACTTCTGGATGTCTTGCGACATGACCATTTCCATTTTGATTCTTTTATCGTTTGTACTACATCTTTTTTTATTCCTGTAGCTTCCCTGATCCATTTAATTGATAGGCATTTGAAATTGATAAACACCGTATAATTTTGAATGAGATTAAATTTACGTTAAAATCAATAAACAATTTAAATTATTCGAATTAATGAGACAAAAACGTAGCAAAGTAATTATTTTCACGCAATATAGTCTGGCCAATTATTAGAACAGACGAACGACATTACTCAAAAATTTTTCTACCGAATTAATAATAATTTCGAACGAGCGATTATCTCTAAAACTTATAACTATACAAACAGGACTTGAATTAGTTTTTAATGCATCAAAGTCGCTTAGCTGTGTAAATTTACGGGTATTGGCTTATGTAAAATAACTATTAATTTTACTAAAATATATTTACATTGAAAAATGAGTACAAGGTTCAAATTATAACTATTTTAGACAATAAAAAACATATAATTTGAGATCAGCATCGCCAAATGTTTGTTGTTGTTTTTCAGGTCTAGATTTTAAGATGTACGGTTGTATTATAGTTCTGAGTACTGGAAATAATATAAAATTACACTTTTACTAGTTTAATAGAAGGTAAATAAATTCATTAAAATCTTCCTTACCAAACTCTAAGATCTATAACCGTCTTGTATAACATAAATTCTAATAGATACCGATGTGTGAAGTCACCGAATAGTAAGCAGAGGAAAAAGGAACTTGATATTCAAAATTAATATAAAATAAAGTCCTATTAATAAAAATATTACTTTACTCCCACCCCCATATATATGTATATAAAAACTTGGCCATTTTGGTCTCGCAAGGGGCTGTGCCCCTTGACTCCTTTTAATACATTTTTGTCTCTCTCTCTTCTATATTTTGTATAAAATGATCAAAATTTACAACGTAATTCTAAATCGGCCTACGTGAATATAATAACATAATCACAAAAATCCTATAAAATATAACAAACGTTACATAAAACTGGGACATTTTTTCTAATGGGGGTTGCCTAAGAATTACGTGTTGTAATTAATATATATATATATATTTAAATACGTAATAATTTGTAAACTTTGAAATATAAATCCGCATACTTTAATAAGTGTAATCTTTTTTACAACATCGGATCTTATAATTCCCCCCCTACTCGCAATAGTAAAATAAATATTGGATTTAAAAAACATGCATAAACTAATTATTTTTACTTCCACAGATGATTAAGAGTTTTAAAATTTGTAAAAAATAATTAAACTATCGCGTTTTCGATTGGAAAAAAAATACTAATTTATATAGTAATTGCCCGATTCGGGATTATCGAAAGGAAAGTTTATATAAGTTTCGTGCTCTATTAACATTAAAAGTAAAGACTGATCTCGAATGCCTCAATACAGATTAATATTAACTGTGGGTATACATTTGGATTACACACGTGCACGATTTAAATAGGCAAGAATAATCTGTATTCGAATAAAACGACATTATAGAATTTAATATTTTTCAACTGAACTGATATAATAAATACACACATTCATATATATATATATATATATACATATATAAATAAAAATGAAAATAATTATAACTGTATTTTTGTGGTTTATTAAATTTATATTTTCAGTTACTATTCCATTAGCAGCATGTCAGAACAATTAGAGAATTCATCAAATAGTAATGAAGGTACCACATTCGATGGCACGATTGACATGTATGGAGGAATAACGGTAAATTTTATTCACGGTCAACCGGATATGGATACGCATGAATTTTCTGGAAAACTGCATAGATCGTTAGAACAATGGCAAGCGGAAAATAGACGGGCAATTTGGATGAATATTTCAGTCGATTTTTCTGATTTTGTGCCGGTCTTAACTAGAAATAATTTCTTATTTCACCACGTCAGCATAGATAACCGTATTATTACACTATATCGCTGGTTAGCTACAGACGTTCCAAATTTAATTCCAAAAGGTCCGCACACAATGATCGGTATCGGTGCTATCGTCATTAATGACAGCGGTCAACTGTTAGTTGTATCGGAATTTATCAGACCGGGTTTTCTTAAATTCCCCGGAGGATATGTGGAACCGAATGAAGAACTGGATGACGCTGTCAAACGAGAAGTATTGGAGGAAACTGGCATTCACACGATATTTGAATCCCTGGTTCTATTTCGACATATGAACGAAAGGAAACCCGGTGGAGTGGGTGATATGTATTTTATTGCGAAATTAAAGCCGACATCGACGACCATAGTTAAAGATAAGTTCGAAATAGAACACAGTCAATGGATGGATATTGATGAATTTTTAGGTAATCCGTCGGTATCCGATTGGAATAAAAAATTTTTAAAAGCCTATTTATCAAATAAGGAACACGGAACACAGATGACGAAAGAAGTATGCACTTTTAGCTTTTTTAAGAAACCGTTCACCGTATATTACATCGAGTCGCACAATACTAAAAATTGAAATGTCCTTTATTTTAAGAAGGTTAAAACATTAAAACTGAATATCAGATTAATAAGAAATTAAATTACACAGCTGACAATAAATCACTTATTGAAAAGAACGTGAACTTTATTATAACATTTACCTCACTTACGTGTACAAATCATTCAAAAAACTAACAAACTAACTTACAGAACACACCAGTATTATAAATGATGAAGTATTTTTAATATCACCTTCCGATAATTTTAAATGAAAAATTGTCATTGTCCTATTTAAATAAAAGATCACTAACCAACTTGTTTTATTCTTAACTACGAACTATTCGAAATAATAACAATTTAATTGATTAATACCTTGTTTTGGTCAATGATGATTTTAAAGAAAATAAGACATAAAAAGTAAATATCACAGCATTCGTTACTTTTTTTTTTTTTTATTTTTGGTACCATGCATTTACTGATTTCCAGTTTATTATTCAATATTATTGACTTTTATAAAATAGTAACCGGCTAGCAAACATATACACACTTGCCAAAAACTGTTTAAGAACATGGAAACCGAAACTGACCTAACTTGTAAAAATTTCTCCGTTATTATCGCAAGAAAATGTGTGTGACTAGGTATCAGCGTTAAAACTATACGCCAATTAATTTCAAAGGCCTGTAAAGAATTATAGTAAATTGCTTCCATAAATTAATAAACGAGAGATGATAAAGCGAATTGTTTATATCACGTCATAATACCAAAAGCATTATAATTCTACAGGACATAATTATAGTTGAATTTACAGTTAATAAATGATGAAAAATTAACTTAAAAACGTATATTTCATAATACATTAAAAAGGAATATTACCAGTGTGCGCTGGTCTTCTTTCTACGGTCGTCATTTTCGTTGTTTTTTATTCTTCGGACCCCTAAAAATTATATAAATGTTATAAGCAAAAAAAAAAAAAAAAATGTACTTTTCGAAATAAATTAACATTTTAAACAAAAAGAAAGTTCATATTTCGTATATTTACCAACGAAAAATTTAAACAATACACACGAAAAGAATTTGTGTAATATCTAACTACTTTTTAAAAAAGTGATTTAGGAACTAAATGCTCCTGTATTTATTAACTGAAAGACCACACAATCTATTTTTTTTCTTAATCTTAAAAATTATTCTACATAATATCTGTTGTAATTTGTACCTCCTCGTTATAATCTATCACTTTTTGTTAAGATCGATTATTATTTGTTGCAACCTATGTTATTTCTTATACACCTCTCTCGCGGCTCAATATTCCCAATCAAAACGGTACTCTGGCTTTTAATAATTCTTGTCTACTTTTCCTATTTGTATACCGTCTGATATTGTATATAGCTTATCAAATGTAAATTTTTATAGTTTAGTAGTGTATACTACATTAGCCTTAAACGGTGCAATATCATTGCTATATTGAAAAATTAAAATATACTCCGATTCAGACTGTATTTAAAACAGCTGTTTTGCCATATTATTCTTAAACGTTCTACTGTTATTTTACAATACGGTTTTATACATGAATTTAAGTTATGTAAATTAAGTACGTACTAATATTTGGGACAATTTTTTTATTTTAATATCTAATAGATACCAAAAAAAAAAAAATCAACAGCAAACAAAACAATATTTATTTCAGATTTATACAACTTAAAAAAAAAAAAAAATGGCCCCTGTAAAAGGTACAAAATCGCTTCATAAAAATATACTCATAAACACAAGTTTAATTGTGAAATTGAAAAATGCCGTTGTTTTACGCGTTCACTACTCTAAAATTATACTATACTGTTCCGGTCATTATCGTTACGAATGAAAAATGACCGCAGTTATAGGATCAAGGTAGCCGGACAGTCTGGCTTCGCAGTTGTATTTCAACATTTCATTATTCTAATTCGATTATAAGAAAGGTTGTTTAAAAATTTTCCCGGGGCAACTGTAAAAAATTGAACTACAGCTTACGAAGTAAAAATGTAAATTTATAATTACAAAATAAATTTTTACACATAAACTATTATAGACGAAAATCAGAAGCCTAAACGGAAAGGCTTTTAAATACCGTATGGCAACTAGCCATGGTGTACAGACTCTTCTAACAATAAAGTACAATTTCTAAATGCTATTTTATTCACTGCTAGTGTAGTATCCACTAACTGACGGAAACTAATAATTAGAAGCTCGGCATATTTCGTTTTAAATTATATCGCGTTTAGTAAAATTGCCTTTGGTATTAGTAGCGTATGTGTTTTGCTACTCTGCAGAAGCCTGATTCTACGAAAGTAGTATGTAAACATTGGTCCGTTGTTTGTGTTGAACCAATATTGTCACCCTATACGTTAGTTACCATATGCAATAAGCACATCAGTTACATTACACTTGTAGAGAAACTACTCTAAATTTTAGATCATTTTATTTTACGTCGTAATGTGGGTTTACACCAGGCCAATTTTCATCTTCTATTGTTGTTTCGAATATTCCATTAATGTTATCCAACTTTATACTTTTCGTTTTTTTCCCAAATAAAAAAATAACCCTCCGATGGTTGATTAGTATCACAACAGCGGTTTCATTGGTTAATTTTGCCTAAGCACGTTTTTCCGGGAATAAAATATCTTCATTATTTTAAATTATTCCATTTTTCTTTTAATTTCGCCGATTCCGATTTGAAATTTATTATTAAACGTAGCCATTCAATCTTAAAATTTTATAGGTAATAAACTAGTTGTATTTATTTACATTCCATATTCCGCATAAATATAATTTATAATATACACAACCACTATTGTATGTTTTATCAACAAAAAAATTATATTTGAACTTTTGAAATAATTATATTCGTTTAAAATAGTGTAGA
Organism: Icerya purchasi; assembly: GCA_039619475.1. NCBI lineage: Eukaryota > Metazoa > Arthropoda > Insecta > Hemiptera > Monophlebidae > Icerya > Icerya purchasi. Next base: position 98,246,578 of record CM077115.1, read on the forward strand.
AATGAATAAGACTGCAATGCCGTATCTGAGCGAAAATGAATTAATCATCTATAGTTTTTTATTGACTGAGATGATTTTTTATACCTTTGTCAGAATCAGAGACATTATATTCAGATAAGTTTGTTATTCACCTATGCGGATATTATTTTATCATTGTATTTATTTCAAAAATACCTTACTATGATTTGCAAATTAATGAAAGAAAATTTTTATAGGAAATCATGTATAACGTTATAAAAAAGAAATTAAAATTTTGAAGTATTAAAAAAAACAAGAGCATCCCAACTGTTGTAACTAACATTACACCGCTTGAAATGGGCATTGTAATTATTTATCAAACGGTGTTTATTTTTCATACTGGTTTTTTGCCGCTGCAATGGAGTTTTATCAAAAATTAAGAAAAACTGGACTTTCCGTTAAAAACTCTTTTAATATATTATGTACTATATACATATACCTTTCATTTTTACTGCGCCTCGTAATTCACGTCGGTTTATCAATTATCAAGATAAATAATTTACAGCAAACGTTGTTTTTTTTTTTGAAACTTTACTAATATTACAATTGAGATCTATAATTTGAAATTTTAACCTTTTATAAAGAAATTCAAATTTTGATGATAAATAAAATGACGATTCAATATTTTATACTGCACTATTAATTTCTACTGATTATTTCAGATACGCATATCTATTGTCCTAAATCAAAATGCGCGCTGTATCTCGACTGAAATTAAATTTATTTCTAACACATGGTGGCCATTAAAATATAATATTTAAATTCCCGATCCAAATCCTCTCGCTGATTTCCTGATTACTAGAATTGTACAAAAAGTAGAACGGAATTTTTTTGTTACTACTGATAATATTTAACCGCCGCAGCTTATTTTACATGAATAAAATAGAACACTTCGTAATTTATTCTTGAGTACGAAGTACATTAAAAAGTGCATCCATTTTTCGCTTCAATCGATTTTTTCTTATTAAAAAAATTCCTTTTTAGCTATTTTTACTTTTTTCCCCGGTTTTATAACAAAATTCCCCCGGCTTATTCCCGGTTTTTTCCCGTTTGCAAAATTCCCCATTGGGTGGTTCCCCTGTAACATTATGTGGACGTTAAAACTAATTTTGTAATGAATAAAATCTAATTTAGAACAACCGGCATTTCTTTAATATTAATTGTAAGTTAACGAAGTAGTTTAAAAAAAAAAAAAACTAAATTAAAATCGTTAATTACAAAAACTTTTTGTTTATTCCAATTTTGAGCGGTCTGACTCAGCACAACGATGTTTGTCAATAAATTATAATTAATATCGTAACACGTCAAAAATTATCCTCATTCGTCGATTAAGATGATAAGAAGAATTACTATTTTTAACAATAATGTTACATTTATAATTTGATCGACTTCTGAAATTAGTTTAAGTGTGCCGAAAAATTAATTTATTACAGACGAAATAAAGTTCGATTTTAAGACGCATATTAGTCAATTTTTATAATGATAATACAACGTATTTAGGGAATGTTTTTTTTTATTGTTTAAAATTAATTATATTATATATGTATAGATAATTTTTTACTTACAAATATCGCGCACTTTTGACGCCTTTTCTTGAAATATCTACTAAACCATCATCAAAGGCCGATTTCCTTTTATTAGACTTATTACCTTTTAAACAAACGTATAAACAATTGAAAAAATGTACACTTACTACAAATAAATTGTTATAATTACTTATTAGGTATGACATTTTTTTTCCCTTTTTTATTAATTTTTTACAGACATTAAAATAAATAATCATTGGATTACGCGTCTACGGATTAATTATATTCACAAATCTTTGTACAGTGAGTACAAATTTTGTTATACTGTTTAATGTTCTTGTAAATATAATCATAAGATTTCAGAAATTAAACGAAAGCCGAAGTAATTAAGCAACAAAAATAATTAAAGGCAAAATAAAAGATTAATTTGCAGATATGTTATAAATTACAATTAACGAGTGATACGACAGCGACAACTACAATTGATTAACCGATATAGTAGCAAGGATTGGGAAATATTCAGAATATGTATGCCGAAACTTATTTTGAAAAATCTGAAAGGTTTATTGCGCTAAAAACGATAGGCCGGAAATAAGTGAAATGAATAGAATGTGTGGCTGAAATAATAGCCAAAGAATTTATATATAGTATCTACCATGATATATACGCAAAATTTGAATACTTATATATCGTGTATCTTACTGCTTAAAAATCTGAAGAGCAAATATTCAAAATGAATTTTAAACCATTGAAGTCTGACTTTTTATAAAATTCTCAAAAATTAATATTTAAAACAAATTTTAAAATCGAAGAGTAATAGTTAATTTTTGCATCGTTCGTTATGTGGGCTTTTTTAAAAAATTGAAAAAGGAACAATTTTTTATAAATTTTGTTTTTTATTTTAGAGCTCAATGAACTCTAAAAATGTATATTATGGAGACAAACGGAGAATCAAAAATGGCAACTTTACTGGAATACAACATATTTGTACTTAAACACTTTTTCAAATTTTTCACCAATGAAATTTTTTTCAGTTCAGTTAGTTTTAATAATATACCGGTCTCGTTACAAACTCGGTGGGAAGTCGGAAAGTATACTTTAAAATTGTAAGAAATTTAATGTTAAAAAATTACCTATGTTGACGTTAAATTTGAAATTATCATCGACAGCCTTAATTCGTTTTTGACGTCGATTCTTTTTAGCCAATCTGGCCTGTTGTAAAGCGATCTTTTGCATTTTTTTTTGTTCCCGTTGCTCGTCTTCATCGGTCTGATTATTCTTTTTATTTCTTCTTTTACCTTTTTTATTCTCCTTTTCTTCGAATTTCTCCTTTGCTAACACTGTTCAAAAAACAAGCGAAAAGAAAAATCGGATTAGTTTGGAAACGAAACAAATTCTTTTCCACTACTGCTTTTAGTTTTCATCGCCTGCGATAGCCAGGAGCTTCTCCATATAACTTGTATACTCGTTTATTCTGCCACCCCCCTCCACCCGTCGTACTTTGTGATTTACCTAATCAGTCACCAGTCTACCTCTTTCTCCCTCTTATGACGAATGCCAACTAATTAATTTAGAGACGCATCTACGTTTTGTTGTTTTTTTTTTTTTTTAAATTTGACAACGTATTTAGTCTATTATACCTAAATTTTAATATTTTTCGAGCAACATTTTTAACCGCAGTTGTTTACCTAGTAATCTCTTATTTTTAATCCTATCATCAAAACTAATTTCGACAATTCTTTTTCTTTTTTCGTTGTAAATCGATCGAATATATATTATTTTTCTATTTTTAATTATAACTTCGTTTATTAGGACACTGCTGGTACTATGATTGATTTTTTTACAAACTTTTTGTCGTTGTTTATTTCATAATATTTCTCTTTAAAAAAAACTATAATATGTATATATACATATATACACTCGCATATTGACCAAAATATAAACTTATTTTATAAATTTTAAGTACAAATAATCAGGGCCGTATCTGGGGGAGGGTGTCAGGGTCCCCCCCCCCCGAAATGTCTGCGAAATAATAACGGTTTGAATTGAATGGACCAAAATTCGGAATAAATTTATTTCTTTTCAATTTTTGACAAAAGAAAAAAAAATTGAAATTTTTATGAATTTTATGGAAACGACTGTTTTTTATTTGTTTTTATCGTAGTGTTCAAATATTGCATATACAATAATTGACCAAAAGGCTTTAGTGTACTATTTATAAATAAATATATTTCATGATAACAGGCACACACACACGCTGATATATACATGGTCCGGCCTTAAGTTCTGTCAGTAAAATTTGAACGCGTGAAAAAAAAAGAAGTTTTGAGTGTAGAGAAATGGTAACACTGCCTAAATGTAGAGTATACGATTAGTATTCAGTAACCACGGTAAAGGGTCGGCAGACTGCTTGTATGAAGCGAGTATGTCGTAGTGAGGCATTCATGAAAAGTGTTGCGGTAATCGCGTTATTTCAGTATGGCGTGCGGCCAACGAAGATTCATACAACCTCGAAATCGCTTGGTATCAATGAAAGGTTTGTGTTTCGTACAATTGCAAGATGGAAAGAAATTGATGAACACTGTTCGTATAAGGATAATGCGCAATCCTGTGCGGAAGAAAACAATCCTAACTCGAGAGATGAATCTCGCTCCTCATACCGTATCGCGCATTCTGAACGAAGATTTAGGTCTTTGCGTATATAAACGATACGTTCGTCACTTGTTGATGGCGAAATTAAAAGAATTAGGCGTGTTCGAGTTCGGAATTTATTGTGTTTGTACGGCAGCGGCACTTATCGCGATGTTCACAGATGAAAAAATATTTACTGGGGAAGAGTCGTTTAATAAACAAAATGACCGTATATATGCTAAGTAGTCTATCGAAGCACAGAATAAAGTACCTTGCTTGAGGGATGCCGCTGAATTTTTCTGAAAGATTCTGCGCCATCCCATAAAGCGAAGACTACTCAAACCGGACTTCAGCACAATCTTCCGGATTTTATCAGAGCAGAAGACTGGCCAAATGGTGGTAGCCTCGACTTAAATCCGCTAGATTACTCTCTCTGGCAAAAGATAGAAGCGGTAACATGCGCGAAAAGTCATCAAAATGTCGACGCACTCAAGAAATCTATCGGGAAAACTGTAAAGAATTTTCCATTGGACACGATTCGTAATTCCATAGACGAATGGCCATAACGTTTTCGTAAATATGTCGCTGCTGAAGGCGGACATTTTGAATAATTTCTATGTAGTTTTGTAGATTTTTTCATCTACTTTTCGAAAATATCATTTTTATTGGGTCTCCATTACTCTGATATGTCGTAATTCGTACTGATAGAACTTTTGACCGTATTATGTATGTATATATATATATATATATATATATATATATTTCCGTAACCCCTCCCGAAATTTCGGTCTAGAAATGGCCTTGCAAACAATATCACTAGTTAATAACTGAAAATAATTTTTTACTCTGTTTATCCGTTTGTTTATTGAGAAAAAAAATGGAATTCAAAAATATTTTGTTTTCTTCTTTTCTTCAACAAAGCATTAAATCATCCTAGAAGTTCGAAAATTCCAAATCAATAATTGAACCTAAATTCTTAACGCGGATTCAACTAGTAGCTAATAAAATGAAATGAATACCATTACTTATTATCTCAACTTTTAAATTTTAATAGTATTCCTGACTGCGTCTATTTTCAAAGATTAGAACGTTAACAATGTTTTTAGGAAATTAAAATTTTTCTCCTGATGTACTTGTATTGCTAGTTGATTTGTAAGCCGTTTAAATATCGCCTCGTCGAAATCATCGAGTAGAGACTAAGCTTTGTTGCATCGAATAACACGTGTACTTCAGCTGAATGATAATTTATTATTGTTCATTCATCGCCAAAGGCAATTCCTCTGACCCGATCATTATATACTAATTATATAGGACAAATATCGAATAATTTTATTCAGTCTCGAGTTTAAAGCACAATTATTTATGCCGTTCTAGTTTTTTTGACAACGATATGTGGCAGTGTGAAAAAACGACTGAAATTTTGTCTGTCGCGCAATCGTATACTGAGACGTATTTATTCGACTGCGCACCAGTCATTAATATATCGCAATGAAACAAAGTGCACTAACATCATAGATTACCTTAGCTCAGAGTAGCGCATTTTTAAACTTCAAAACATTCAAATATGAAAAAATTCAGCTTGTCACTTTTTATAAAAACTTACTTCTGTTAGTTAAAAATGTCTGCAATTTTTTGTACAAGCACCTCCACAACTTAACCGCTGAATATAAACATTTTGTGATGAGTGAATATAATACATATATCACATCCTTGTGTATTTATAAATATGTACATTGAAACAGTCTGTTTAATTTTAAGATCTTACTATGACTAGCTTGACTTACGACTAAAATAATACTGAAAAAAAGCTATAAACAGCCGAAATGACTAGAAACGATAATTCCGAATAAACTGGTAACCATTAGGCTTTTTTATTAAACGTAGTAAATTTACAATTCCTTTGGGAAAGCCACCGCAGACACGATTACAAAACAAATTTTTTTTAAAAAATCTAATCAAATCGTAGCTTATTATTGTTTCTGTCTATTGGTGGTAACAGGCGGATTTCAGCTAAATAAAATTTTCTTCCATAAAACATGAATCCATTACAAAAAAAAAAAAAGAATTAAATAAATATGTTTTCGGCAACCAAACTTCGGTCACAATAATAATAATAATTAAAATCAATTTAGTAATAATAATAATAATAATAATAATAATAATAATAATAATAATAATAATAATAATAATAATAATAATAATAATAAATGACTTGTCTCATTCCGAATCCAAGTCGCTGTCCCAGTGGTATATATCTAATCTGAAATTGAATAATACCAGAGATATCTGAGAAAGTAAAGGCGGATAATCCAAAAGTAGAAAGGAACTGGCCCCAGTATTCTTATCAGATCCATTAGATCCTTAAGTACATTATGAAAAGCTTAATTTCACAATTCATGATACTTTATCAAGGATATCCATAGGACTTGCTTTACTTTTAATAAAAAAAAAATAACTGAAATAAATAATACTAAGAACTAAAAAAGTTCGCGATTAGATCGGTAAATCGGATGGCACAGCACTGCCAAGCGGATGAAACGAATGTAACGCCACTTTTGATAAGTAATGATTTATAGTGCACGATCGGAAACAATTAACTACGACGATCGATTATTCGAATAGATCCATCTTAAAGCAATTAAAAGTATTGCACGTATGATATCGGTCCTGGCAAAAAAACACGGTTTACAATTTCTTTCGGTTTTCAGTTCGATACTGCTAATAAATTGTTTTTTCTTTCTTCTTTCTTCTCTACTACTTGATATTTATAACGTGAACGGAGTGCCTACTATCTTCAGCTACGACAAAAGGATACTAACACAGCCACTACCGCGAGATATTAGTTTTAGCCGATAAAACATCTTTGATATGATTCGGCGATCGACAATTACAATAAAAGATGATATTCGAGAAATAAGAATTAAATGACTTTGGTCGAAATTAATTTTTAGTTTGGATGTCGCGAAAGGTAATACATCGTAAATATTAACATCGATGTATATGATTTTTTTGTTACAAGACCGACTCTTCTCAGTAAGAGAACGTAATACGAAGAAAGGAAAACGAAAAAGGAACAGGAAAAGAGGAAATAGATGATATTAGAAGGGAAACGTATTAGGAGTTTACAACGTCGATGAACCGCCTTGTAATTCTAAATTTATGTGTCCAATAAAACATGATTATATAAAACATGATTACACAAAATATGATTACATAAAATATGATTACATAAAATATGATTACATAAAATATGATTACATAAAACATGATTACATAAATGTGTGTACATTACTTTTAGCTTGTTTTCTGTCGAATGCAGACTGAAACCATTCTCGGCGTTTCTTCTTTGCAGCTTGTGGATTAGAAATATTTTTTACTTTCTCCTGCGTTCTTTCAATTTGCTCTTCCATTCGGTTGATTTCTTTTTCTTCTCTCTCCTGCGTCAAAATACTTCTTAATTCTTCCTGCACTGCTTCAACCTTCTCTTTGTATCGGGCAAGAACATCTTCGAAAAGTCGTAATGAAATTAATTAAAATATCTGCATTATCGTTATTTTTGATAACTTTCTAATTTTTTTTTTTTTTTTTTTTTTTTTTTTTTTTTTTAAAGAAATAAGTTGTGGGTCCCGCAAGGCATACTGCCCGTCTGCGGGTGCCCAACACGCTTATCATCGTTTATTCAAGAAAAATGTGTAACAAAAGTTCTTTACTTATACTATTAACTTTCGTACTTACAATTAGTGAGAAAACTATAAAATCTAAAAATAGAATAATAATATTAAAACAAGACTAAAATAGATGAAAACAAAGAAAAAAACTACTTATCGTTATTCAATTTCATAACCACGAGTTCGATAAATATATTGGAATGGTCTATTCTCCGCCACAGCCAGTTCCCAGTTTATCTACTCTAATGTCACTCCGTGTTATCAATCAACCATTGCTTAATTAATAATTTCCAAGTTCCTATTTCTTTTTGCATTATAACTTCTGGGATTCGTTCTAGAAGCTTAATTAGAACTATTTCATCAATATTATCAATCTTACTATTTATGCCTCTCGGTCGAATAAAATATACCTCCCTATTACTCCTCGTTGTCCTACTTCTTGTCATTGTAGCAATTGATCTACTTGTGGTCTTATATTCAAGTAATCGGTGATAAAAGTAGTACATCCTTGGAGACATTTCATTTTTTTCTCTCCACCAGCTAATATTGCTGTTAACCTGATCTTTATTAGGTAATATTATCTTTAAGCATTTCTTTTGTTGACTACTAACCTTTTTGATTATCGTCCGTTTTGCTTCACCCCAAATTGATATCCCATACATGATTCTAGACAATACTATAGCGTTATAGTATACACGCAGACTACCATATGGTATTGAAAGAGCCAATTTATAAAGTGCCGGTATCATTTGCCTGATTTTATTAGATAAATTTATAACATGCTTGTCCCACGATAATGTCCTGTCAATAATTAATCCTAAGTATTTAACCTCTTCTGTCGTTTCCAGTTGTGTGCAACCACAGTTCGAAGTAGAAATCAAGTAATTATGTAAGCAATTATTGTTATGCACTGTGATAGATGGCTTATATGTTCTATATCTACTGGACGTTCTTATGTACAAAGCCTTCGATTTTTTTATATTAATAGTCAGATGTTTATCATGCGCCCACTTACACATACTATTTACATCCTCTTGCAAGAGTTTTTCGGCCTCATGGATGTCGCGGTGCTCGATAACGAGTGCTATATCGTCCGCATAAGCAAAGACTGTCGAATTTTTAACAAATTTATGAAGGGAGTTGGTATAGATCAAAAATAGCAACGGAGCTAAAATAGTTCCTTGTCCCACCCCTGTTAATGCAAATTCTTCTCTACTTAATTCTTCATCGATTTTTACTACGGTTTTCCTATTATACAAATAACTTTCAAACCATTTATTTTGCCTACCTATGATTCCCATTTCTTGCATATTTCGCAACAATATTTGATGGTTTACAGCATCGAATGCTTTACTAATATCTATAAAAATTATAATAAATTGTTTGCCGTTTGCCAATCCCTTATTTATCCTGTTTGTTAATACTCTTAACAAAGAGACAGTTGATTTTCCTTCTCTAAACCCAAATTGCATATTGTGCAGCAACTCGTTTCTCTCCAAATAATTTCTTAAATGAAACGCAACGTGTTGTTCCAGAATTTTTGCTAAAACCGAGATTATAGTAATTGGTCTATAATTGTCACAAGCACTCGCCAATCCGTTTTTATATATCGGTCTAATAACACCAGTTTTTAGTCCCTCAGGAATGCTACCTTCTTGAATTGAACCGTTAATTATCTTTGTAAGTAGGGGGGTAAATATAGCTACATTATTTTTAATATCCGAAGCTCTAATACCATCCCATCCTGGGGCTTTGTGAATCGGTAATCTGTTAATTATTTGTTCTACTTGCTTGTTTGTAACTATTGGAATATAAAATGACGTGAGTGTCAGCTCTAAGTTATCACTATTCATTAGTCGTACTTCTAGATTATAAAAAGTTCTGTGCGAGATTTTTCGGTAAACATTAGAGATACACGAGAAGTAGTAGTTTGTACGTTTCAAAATGTGTCCTAAATGAAAACCAGAATTATTTACTATAACAAAGCGGTCGTCTTTACGAAAAAACTTGACACTATATATTTTTAAATTTAACCAGAATATTAAAAATACATATTGTTTTTAGAATGGGAATGAATATTAATGCGAGGCACGCGCAAAGAATTGTTTAATGCCTGAATATAAATAAACTAAAGTTAAATCTCACTATTTAGTCGATTGTGTAAGTTATTATATGGGAGAGAGGTTAAAATATATTCTATAAATGTTTTATTATACGTATACGCTTTTAGTAAGCTCAAAGTTTCCGAATTTTTTCCTTAAATCACAATTTTTGCGAATTAAACAAATTGCTTTCTTACTTAACGATAACAACTGCTTTCTATGTCCATTCCCTGTTATCAAATAATGACAGAAAGCTAAATATAGCTGAAATAATTATGTACAATTATAAATTTTTTAATCGGAAATTTTTTACATATTATTCCGGTCTAGCGCTTCTCGACTTGTAGATGGAATCTTTTTACAATTATATTTTATCCGATAACAATGAACAATCACATCGATAAGTAAAAATATGTAATTTAATAAAAATAACCGACATTTTTGAAATACTGATACCGTAATCATAATATGTTCATACATTGTGCATGCTGGTTACTTTTATCCGGAATAAAATTATAAGTGTGTTAAAAAAATTACGGTACTTAATTTTTCGGAAAAACTGTTATTTATTCGGCTACATCAATGTTATTGCCTGTTAAAATAACTACCATTAGTTATTACGCACTTCTAGCGCTTCTTCTAATTTCAGAACCATTTCTGGATTCAATGTTTGGGATGACTTTTAGTTCTTTTAGCGACGCATTTTTAATCTCATCTATGCTTCAAAAATTACGACTCATTTAGGTTTTCCAGATTTATTATTGTACAAACACTTGTCAGATGTGCCAATACAAAAGAGAGAGATAGAGAGAGAGAGAGAGAGAGAGAGAGAGAGAGAGAAAGACACAAATTAGACCAACAAAGCCAGCAAAATTAAAAAAACTCGCGTTATTTTTTGAACATATCTCGAATATTCCTTTAATAGTGTGATCGTTTATTTGTTTTGTAATCGAAATTCAAAATACGGAATTAATCAATCCATGAAACTTAAATATTTATGTTAAAAGAATATTCCTTTTTTCTGCTCATATGTATTAGAAATGTAAGTTTCCTTACTCAAAACAATGCGTTTTACACGTAATAGATTATAGAAAACCAAAAAAAACAAAAAACAAACACCGCAAAGTCCATTGAACTTAATATTATTTTCTATCTCTTTTTGTTTTTAGTATAAATTTTAAAGGGCAAACAGATTTCGCCCCGGCTTTTGTTCCAAGGAGCAAAATTATGATTTTTTTCAGTTTTTGTTTTTCGATTTTAAAAAAACTGCTCGTTACACGAATAATTGAACAGTTTGAAAATCTTCTTCTTTTTCAGTTATCACCTATTAGAATTTTCGAGTTTTTTTTTTTTTTCAACCGTGATGCACACTTTGCTTATTTAGTTTCATCTTCTTTTTCTGAATGCTGTGTCTTAAAATTTTTTATGTCGATTACCTCAACAAGTACTACACGAACAGTTCCATTTTTTTAGTTTTTAAGCCTAAAAATGAAGACCAACAGAATTTTTTCCACTTCGTTCGTCGGGTTTTTGGATATTTATATATTTTTTTCTTGAATTATTGTCAGCAGTTTTGTACTAATATAATGTTTGCCTATCTATTCGAGTATTTTGCAGCTGATGAGGTGTATAATTCGTTCGCCTTATAGTTAATTTTATTATTCTTAAATGTGTTAAATGAAGTATTACCGGATGGAATCACTCGGTTTTTCACGGGATTTCGAGCGCGTTTAATTATTTGTTTAATTATTTTTCTGTCCATCTCGCTGCCTATAGAAACTGAGACACCAGATCTTCCAGCGCGAGCAGTTCTACCAACTCGATGTATGTAATGTTCCAACGTCGGCGGCATAATATAGTTAATTACCTGAAACAATTGCAACACATTTTTTAATTCAACTGTCGACGAGACACACTGTGACGTTAAATAATTGTTACAATTTTATTTTTCGACGAATAAAAATTTACGAATTGCTTAAAAACAATATTGTATTACAGTATAGCAAGTCAATTTTAATGCTGAAAAAGCTCGGTGTTTGCATTATGAATGTCGAATTTTATAGCATCAAATAGCATTGTTTAAATGAGGCATTAGTTTCCTAGTTAGCAACTCAAATTACCACTTTTGGAAATGAACAATAGCATACACGACGAGTCGAGGGAATATTCATTTGATGCACTTCAATCGAAATATCACGTAGCAGAAAATGAAAATACAGAAAAACAAGTTTTTTTTTTTTTTGTTTTTTAAAAAGGATTAAAAAGATTCTTATGTCTTATAATGCAATTAAAGTTTAATCACACATACGCCAGTTTTATTTCAAATATGAAACTACGAATTAGGTTTTCATTAAATTCCCTTAAAAAATTCCAGAAGATCTAGTTCCAAAATAATTCATAAGGTTACAAGGAGAAATTTATTTTTTTTAAATGATATAGTTTAATGCCGGGTGTTTACATTGGCTGGACGAGCACGTCTGGGCAAAAATTGATGTTTTTCAACGTTATTCGCTGCTTAACGCAGTCGATTTTATGTTTCTATTCACTATCGACCGAGTTACTAACACGAACGTCGAATTAAAATTTAAACGCAACAATTAATATATACCACGAATTTCTGGGTAATCCTGTCTGCATGGAATATGTAAGCACTGTTTATCCCAGAGTGCGAGAATATGCTCGCTCTTGCTCCCGACAACCAGTCCATACCGTATAATCTTTTATAGAGAACATAAACGTCATGACTCAGTTCTTACACGCTCAGGCGGTGTGGACCTTGTAAAAATTCCGTCACTTTCTTTTCCTATTTAGTAAAACTTAATTCTTCAGCAGCGAGAGGAAAGAAGGATGAAACTATATTCTTTTTTACAATTTTTAACAGAGACGTTGCTAATAATTGTATTTCTCAAATATAGACTTTTTTTTTTTTTTTTTTTTTTAATATAGATAAATAAAATATTTAAATGAAGTTGTATGTATGCTCACAGTACAGATATGTTATAGTGGTCCTAACCTTAACGGGCAGTTTGTAGGCATGATTTTTAGTTAAATTTTAGTCGACAAAGAGCGTTTATAGTTTTGTTTACGAAGCAATCAGGAACTGATCGGGAACAGTTAACGCATGTGCACCATTACAGAAGTGTTCGCAATGGATTATTCTTAGGGAACAAATTACCACGGCGTATTCAGTTAAACGGTGGTATTACGTTCTTAGAGCATCGTCTTTCACTTCGGTTTCCATATATTGAAAATTTCAAAAATTGTCACTGCGTTGAGTTAGTATATGTAATTGGCCCGCGCGCAGTCTAAAAAAATGTTAAGTTTAGTATAATAATTTGTATTCGATTAATTCTAAAAAATTGCTTCGAAAATTTCAGTAAAAGAAATTAATACCTTTTTTTTTTTTAAAAAAATAAAAGAGATACGGAAAAAATTAAAAATGAGGAAAACTAAAATTATAATAAATAGGAAAAAATTACTTTGAAATGAAAGTACATGAGGAATATGGTCCTTGTTGAAATTAATATATAGTTTTTGAGTGTAATATTGAAAATTTTCAGTTTTGTGTAAATATAAGTCAAACAACTTTGCTTTCTAAACACACTTGATGCGGGTGATACTAAACTTGTGATGACCAAAAGTTTTTGAGATACTTTTTGGTTTCTTTAACTTTTATATTCGAGCTATTACTTATACGAGTATTCTTTTTTTTTTTTTTTTGCTATTTTTGACTCACGAGAGCGGGTTTAAATCACTTTTTTTCAAATTTTTTCAATTTTATGAAAAAATTTCAGCGCTTTAAAGGGGGTTATCTAGTGTGGGTGAGTTTTAAATAATTTTTGAGGTCGTTTTAAGTTCCATATTATATATTCTTATTGGTTTTTTGTGGTTTTTTTTCCCGCCTAGAGTCAATTACCTTCAAGTTATGGATTGCCTTAATAAGAATTTTAATTGTGATTTATGTTCCAATTTTGAAGTTTATAAGTTAAACCTCGGTTATTAAATTTTATTTGGTATTTTTCTCGTTTTTGGATTATTTTATTAGGATTACGTACATTATATGTGTACAGAATATTACAAAAAAATAACGATATTATCGCTATAATCAATAATTTAAAATAAACACTCCTGATTTAGAAAAGTTCTTGGTAAATGTAGGTTACTTGATCATTAATAGTTCTAACCGCATTTTTGGTATATAGCTAATAATTGGGTAAATTTATGAATAAATTTTTTTTTTTTTTTGTATATATGAAACAGATTGTTTTCAATATTCCGGTGATATGAAAATTTTTCCTTACATTCCGGAAAGGGATTAAGATAATTTTTGTTGGAAGGAAAGGGAGAATTTTTTGTTTTTGTCAGCAGGAATTTAATGGGTGCCACTAGCGAAAGGCAAAATCTTTTTAGTGTTAAAAGATGAATGCAAATCGTTTTTGCTACAACGAGGACTAAGTCTAAGCACCTAATGCTGAGTTGAAGAAAACTGTCATATATACAAACGAACAAAACATAACGGAGTATAGCAGTGATGAGAGGTATAGTATACAGAGACACCGAGAGAAATTCCTTGATGCACAACTTTATAAACAGCTTCAAAATTTTTAATTTTGTTACTTGCGCCACAAAACTGCGAAGCATGCCAAAAGTTCACGCTTTTTTTAATTTTTCACAAACTTGGAATGTTTCTTTGTGGAATCGAAATATAATTTCTTTACCTGCAATAGCGAGGTTTACACCGATATAACATATATAGGGAGAACTTTTTTTTTTTACAAATTTTGTTTTGCCGTGTCACGAGGGCCTCAAGTGTAGAACTATTGGCGGTCTTGAAAAAACGAAAGCGAATGAAAGCGAGGTTAACAGCTTGAATTCTTGGCTTTGCTGGTTGATGATGCTCGCAAGAGGTAAGCGGTACAAAATAAGCTCCTACTCGTGTCGACAAATAAGTGCACGGACGTTAGACTACTATAGGGATTTCGACGATTTCAAAAATTTATAGAAATATTCGGTCAGCCGGTAGAGCGATCACAACGCACTTTATGTGTGGTAAAAAAATGTCAATTTTATTCCTAGTATGCATCTGTAACCATGTCGCATTGGCCGAAGCAGCAACATGCATTTGCAGTCGAATGTTATTATTCGAACGGGTGAATCATACGTGTGCAGCAGGAATTCCGAAAATATTTTAATATTTCTCCGCGAAAACCGATACCAAATGGTAGCATAATCTTAAACTGGATTAAAGACTCCGTCAGATGATAATCCGCGCATTATTCGTGAAATGTGTGACAGTGTGGGACGGTGTCGCAGCATGGGGGATAGTCGGACCTTTCTTCTTTAAAAGTAAAAATCAACACGGAGCAGTATGTGAACATGATTGAAACCTTCTTAGTGCCATCTTTACGCACCAAACGTAAACTATGCTCAACATGGTTCCAGCAGAGGATGGTGCTGCTTGTCTCACGGCAACGCGAACGATGGAATTGTTGCGCCGAACATTCGATACATGCATCATCTCCAAAGGCTCCTCTCCCGTATGGCCACCTCGTTCCCCTGACTTTTCGGTACCTGACTTCTTCCTATGAGAATATTTAAAGGCTAGAGTCTACACTACTAAACCGCACAATTTCGAAGAATCAAAGGACCGAATTCGAGCCGAAATGTCACAAATTCCAAAATCGATGTTGGAGGATATGTGCAATAATTGAGTGTTTAGATTAAGATCGTGTTTAGCCGCAAACGAAGAGCATTTGATCGATGTAAGTTTTTTATAAAAAACAAATTGAAGAATTAAATTTTTTTTTCTTTCGATTTTTTCAACCAGGTTTGAAATCGTCGAAACCTTTTGGGTGACCCTATACAATATATCTATATACCGTGGTATGATTTGTAATTTTAGAAAATGAAACACGTTGAATTTAATCCAACACAAGTTTCGATCAGCATCGTTTACAATTTCTATTATCAAACAGCCTTACATCCGAAAGTAAACCATTTCGAAAAATAATTAATAACCTATTTTGTTTTTCGGAATGTACATATGTACTAAATTTATAAAACTGCACCTATACACTTACTCCACATATTTCAGAAAATCTTTTTCCCGGTTTTCTATTCGTATTAAGGAAGACGCGGATTTGGCCAGCGCGTTTATATGCAGATAATTAATTTTTTAATTTATTTCTAAGCATGTAACACTTTCCAACTTTTTTTTCAATACAATACAATTCAATTCAAAAAAAAAAAACAAAAAAAACCTTCCGAATAAAATTAATAAAATCTATTGAGTACAAACAAATACTTTATTACTACTCAATATAAACGAATCGATTGTCGACAATATTTCGAAAATTACGAAACAACTGGTTGCGATGATATGCAGATTTTAGCTTTTTGGCGAACGATATAAAAATTTCTAGAAATCAATATAAAAAAACGGATTAACCGCAAAACCTTAGTTTCAGCATTTAATAGTTCATTAAAAAATCAATGGAAATCATTCCACAGTATGCCCTAATAAAAAATAATGAAATTTTAAATCATACTGCATTAAAAACGAAATAAATAAATAAAAAGAAAATACGTGATGATACGCATTTGTTTTTTATTATACACCGTAGTTGTTAATGTTCGAAAGTAAAAGAAAAAAATAGTTCAATAAAATCCACAAAAATTCGATAATCAAACGGATAATATAGTAATTATTTCTTTCGTGTAGATTCGAACGTATTTTAATTTCCAGAATTACAACGATAACACAAAAAAAAAAAATCAAATTTATGACGAAATCATCTTTTTTTTTTTTCAAACTTGATTTTACATATTTGAAAAAAAGATATGAATAATAACAAAATTACCGTTTTTACACCTCGTATATCCAATCCACGCGCCGCAACATCGGTTGCAACTAGAACATCAGCTTCTTCATCTTTAAACTTACGTAACGCATCCAAACGTTGCGGTTGAGTTAAATTTCCATGTAGTTCACATACCTGAAAAGTGATCGATTTTTATTAATTCGTTCAAATTATTTAAACTAACAGTGATAAATGAAATGCAATAAAGGAATTTCAATCGGTATTTAATAAATTAGTTTCGATTTTTAAAAAATTTCAAAAGAATTAATGCAACAGAATACAAGCTATAATCTATTCGTAAAAACCGATACTTTAAATTTTATAAACGCGTAAAACATCGTGAGCACTCAAATATAATTATTTTTAAATTCCCAGTTTTCCTAGTTCAAGTCATTCCGATTTTCCGATCACTAAACTTGTATAAGAGCTTGCACGATCGTTCTTCCGTTTGTATAATAACAAACCCAACCAATTAAAAGCAAGGCGAGTAAATTATAATTTTTTAGTTTTTCGAAGGTGTTTTATTGACATTTTAAATACTTCGTCGTTACAATGAACACTAATAAACTCGAGCAATATGTGCTTACTTTTTCATTAAAAAAGTTAATAATGAAGTTTATAACAGGTTAATTGCAGTACCTCTTCGCTATTTAAACTTCTGACAATAAATATAAATAATATTCATTATGAAAATAGACCTATCGTTATAGAAAAAGTCCTTTAATCAAAAAATTAGAGCCAAATTGTACCATGAATGGATTTTTTTCTCTTACTATTGCCAATGTTGGACCACCGCAGCATATTTTATACAAATAAAAAAGAACTTAGTAATTTATTATGAAGTAAAGTGCACTAAAAAATGCATTCATTTCTCGCTTCAAATGATTTTTTTTTTTTTTTTTTGTCAAAATTATTGTTTGGCTGTTTTTACAATTATTCCCGGTTTTACAACAAAATTCCTAACTTATCTCCATTAGAGTGGTCACCCTGTAAAACCAATTAATAGCAGAAGTGGATTGCATCAATAAGAATACTACTGAAAATCTAATTAGTGGAAAATAAATTGCAGTACACGGAAAGATGGATATATTATTTTTGTTTATCGTTTTTTCCCTCAAACTTCTTACAGCTTTATTCAATTTTAAAAAACAAATGCAATATATCAGGAGAATTTTTCAACTTCCAAAACTATTAATAGGTGAAACGAATTAGTAAAATTTAAATATATTACATTAAAAACTTAACTGCCTACCTTCACACCGAATAAACCAAGTAAAATTAATGTCCTGTGAGCTTGTAGTTTTGTGCGCACGAAAACCATCGTGTGATCTCGGAATGTTCTGCAAACTAAAGCTGCTAAGATTGCATCTCTGTCTGATTCTTTGCCTTCTCGTAATCTTCAGTAACCGATTAATTAATTTAAAGTTATTAGCGAATAGTAATGAAAACATTTTAAATGAACATATTATTCAACTGAATCATACTTTTTAAAATTCTGTGCACATATGATGATAACAGGTGTATGAAAGAAAGGTGCTCTTTAAAATGAATTATTTATTTAGTTTTATTATCATTATTATTAATATTTGTTAATTTCAGACTTTTGAGAATCAAACCATTTATATATATATATATATATATATATATATATATATATATATATATATTGTGTTGGAAAAGTTCCCGAACTTCTTTTCTAGCACGCATGCAAGTGGCGTGATCTATTATACAACACCTGTACGGTATTGCTACATCCTTCTAGAGTGTGTGTACAAAATTTCAGCAGTTCCCGTTGATTGGATTATTTTAGTAAAGGTGTGTTTGGGTCACATGTGCAAATCTGAAAATTGATGAAAAGTGCGAAATTCGTTCCGCGATTAAAAAAATGTTTTTGGAAACGCAAAAATTGATCGATGATGGTTTCGCTGAAAGTGTAGTATCACGTACGACTGTTTACACATGGTATAAGCGGTTTAAGGACGGTAGGCAGTCGTTAGGAGACGATGACAGAACGGGCCCGTCCGTCGATAGCTGTTACCGATGAAAACAAGACTCGAGTGCGCGCGCTGCTGATGAAAGATAGTCACATGTCTCTCCGAATGTTAGCTAACGAACTGAATATGAGTAAGGATAGCGTAAAACCGATTTTGAAAGAAAAAATGTACCGTAAGGAGGTGTGTTCTAGGAGCCCAGATCGTGGAGTCTATTGGATGACAATACCCCACGCATTAAGTGAACATTGTCAAACGTTATCTTGCTAAAAATCAAATCCCATGGATCAATCACGCTCCCTATTCACCTGATGTGGCACCTGCCGAGTTTTTCCTGTTTCCAAAGCTTAAAATGCACTTGAAAGGACAATGTACTCGCTATTGAAACTTCTTGTATCAAGCGCCTCAGAGCCATTAGTTCAGAGGAGTACCAGAGAAGTTTCGAATCGCTATAAAAGCACCCAAATACGTGTATACTTCGGGAAGGTGACTATGTTGAACGTTAATTCCAAATAAATTACTTTACATTCAATTGTATTTCATTTATTTCAAAAGTTCGGGAACTTTTTCGACGCACCGTATATATATATATATATATATATATATATATATATATATATATATATATGACATCAAAAAAGAATATGCAGCAGCGATGACAACACCACTAATGTAAATGCAGAAAAATGGTATTGCTTTTATGCTTTTTTTAGATTTGTGACGTATAACATATTGCTTTTTTCTTACAGGCGTTTTAGCAAAATATGGCTCTAAAGCAGAGCGGAAGAAATAATTTTAATTTTATAATTTCAAATTGTTTATTTTACAAATGTGAGTTTCGGCACATTTATGAAAAAATTATTTTTTCATTATACACAAACAATTTTAATATTGGAAGTTCCGTTAAAGACATAATATGCAAAATATGGAATTTGTAATAAACGCGACAAATTTTTTCATCCGACATTTTTTTTTCTATAGAATCTAAACCATCGTGCAAAAATAAACAAATTTCATTTATTTTATTACCTCACAAACTCTTGACGAAGATTAAAAGCAACATCTTGATTATTATCTACGAATATTTTAACTGGTTTCGTTAAACAGATGGACGCTAAATCATTGATGGCATCAGTCATGGTTGCAGAAAATAACAACGTCTGCCGCGTGCGAGAACACATTTTGACGATATGCTTCATCTGATCAGAAAAATTTTCATCTAACATCCTAAAATACGGAATCAGAAAGAAAATCTGAATATCAGGATAACGAACTGCGTTACAATAATATACAATTTTTTAGTGTTCGTTGAAAATATTTCTTAGAAATGTAATTATAAGAGTAACAAATCTGTAACATTTATCTATATTACCCGTATCACAACGATACAGCACCAGCGCAACATTGGAGACGATATTGTTACCTGTTGAATTATATTTAGTCTGTGCTGACATGCCAGCGTGGTGCAGTTACTTCACCATGATCATCGTAGCGTCTCCATTGTTTTTTTAAAAGTGTTGTTGCGTGTTAACTAAAAACGGGTCGGTTCGAAAACAAGCAGTTCTTCAAAACCCGATTTTGAAAAATAACAGTGGGGATTAATAAAAACCTCGTTTTAAAAAATAAGGCGAGTTTTTATTTATTTATCTTTTTTTATTCTATCAATTCTAATAATTTTCAGTTTTTCAAAACAATAAATATCGTCGGATTAAAGCAAATAAAAATCATACTACGATCATAAAACGAGTACGAAAAAAGGAAGAATATAGGTCAAGATAAAATTTCCCAATTTGTACACATACTGAGTTAGAAATTACTGTTGATAGTGGAAAAGATAGAAATGGTAATCATAAATGGCAACAGCTGGACACAGAAACGGAAAATTAAAATAAATCATTCAAAAAGCTTAACGGTGACTTTTACATTAAACCAACAGTCCTGTCCCCAGGTAGAAGTAAATAATAACGTTCTTCCATAAATCAACAGCGCTAAATATCTAGAATTAGTTATGGACCGACGTTTAACGCGAATTACCCACACAAGGCAAAAAATTTGCTCAAGACTTAAAATCTTAAATTGCCTTATGAGAAGGGAGTCCGCTATGAGAATATCTTGCAAAAGATTAATCTACCTATCTGTACTGGCACCAGTATGGAGATATGGCATCGGAGAATACGGCGCAGCGTCCAAGAGCAACATCAACAGAATTCAACAGTTTCAGTCTAAAATATTCAAACAAATCGCCAACGCCCCTTATTTCGTATACCAACGGAACACTTCATCGTGATTTAAAGATGCCATGTATTTTTCATATAACTCGTATGTACCAACAGGCAGATGGCGGTTATTGCGGTGCATTATTAACTTATGGCAACGTGTTTATGAACTAGGTTTATGTTTAAAATAAAATCGCATAATTGATCTAACAAATTTTCCACCGTACGTAAATGAGGTCCAAGTCTAAAAATTATACTGTTTAATAAAAACTAACTGCCGTATAAATTAAAATTACTATGAAATTTCTCAAAAAAAAAAACTGTATGTTAAATAAACAGCATTCATTAATGTAAAATACCTGTCAGCTTCGTCTAGAACGAGTACTTCAAGATCTTCTAGTGAAAATGTTGGAGTATTTTGTAAATGATCTATCAAACGGCCTGGAGTGGCTATAACAATATCTGGGTTTTTTCTTAAAATGTGTTCCTATAGGAAATTGGGCAGAATAGAGTCTATTAATAAGAATAGAAATAATGATAATAAGATAATACATTTTTTAAAGTAATTATGAATATTTTTCCTTTAAAACCGCCTGTATTTTGTTATTTTTATTAAATTAATATCTGCACTCCGTAATAATAAAAGAACAATATGTAACGTGACCACTGAGTAATGTTTTATCGTTTGTTCCTAATGAAAATTTCATACGAATTATCACGTTAAACATTTGTAATCATGACAACTGAGAAACTTGAACAATTTAAATTAAAAATTACCCTTGACTTTTTTTTAGTAAAAATCGTGAGTGGGAAAAATGGCGCTATTTAGATCATCTACGAACGCTAAGAATTGCCGGAAAATATCGCAGAAATTAATAAAATAATTATTTGTACGATTGAGGATATGTAATAATATCGGTAGACAAAAAGTCAGTTCGACATATTTTGCATAACTTAAACAGAATAAATATGTGCAAAAATGATCCCAAAAATATCTATGAAAGATCAGAAGAACATTAATGAATAAGTCTTCAAGGATCTAAATAATGATGCTGTTTCTTTTTTAAACATTATTATTTACAACAAAATGTAGATTTTTCAATATTACAATCCACCAGAAAGACAATCTGTTGTATTAAAAATATCTAAATTCGTAAAAACCGAAGAAAACAACAAAAAAACAATTTAAGATTTTGGCTAAATACGAATCGTGAATTAGTGTCATTAAAATTAAATTAAAAAAAAAAAAAAAAAGGGTAAGAGAAGAAGGTAAACAACATAATTTAGCTGATTAAACATACATTATTTAAGTACCTTACAGTGGTTCGCAGTTAACCGGTAATCTCAAAGTTGATTTTTTTCTTCCTTTAATCGGAAAAACTGGATGCAACTCGAATTATATCTTTCTTTCATTCGAGACACACATATATAAAAACATGACTTATATTAGAATGAATAAAATAAATAATTACTTGAACTTTAAGTTCTAAACCACCGACAGAAAGACCAACATCTACATTTGTAAACTGAGCTAACTGTTTCGTAACTTGATATACCTGAACTCCTAATTCTCTAGTTGGTACTAAAATAAGCACCCTGAAAATATCAGTGGAAAAATAATTATAATAACTACAACAATTTAATTTATACCAAGTTAACGCGCATTTATTTTTAATATAGCACAAACATTATATATGAAATAATTTTTGATAAATTTACGAAGAAATTTAATATAAATTAATTCATACCATTGAATAGATTCAATTATAAACATATGAGTATCGTAAATTACCTCTTAAATGGCTTATTGCGAGGCCAAAAAAAAAAAAAAAAAAAACTTGTTGAAACTATCATTATATTTTGTATCTTGTACAAGAGGAAAAAAGTTGTATTTTTTATTTAAAAGTTGATAATTCATCACATAAAGTTATACAATACGAACGTAGATCTAAAAAAACATTTTAAAAAATTCAGTGAAATTATTTTGTCTAGTGAATTAACCGTCGAGTAATTAATATAATTATCGTAAATAATCATTTGTTAGAGTTACCTCGTTACAGCGGAATACCCTTTCGGTTTGTATAATAATCTTTCTAGAATTGGCAATACGTATGCAGCTGTTTTTCCCGTACCAGTTGCTGCACAACCGCAAATATCTCTGCCTAATAAAGCGACTGGTATGGTTGCCGCTTGAATTGGAGTTGGATGAGCGTAATTCAGTAAACCTATTGCCTATTAATAAATAAAGTTCTAAAAATAAATTTGACAAATTAACCGTACAATGAAAAACAATTAAAATAGAAGATATATACACGAATAATACAGTACGAAATTACACTTAACAAAATATTAAATGCTTCCGTAAAATGTAATCTTGCTTCTACGATACATACACGTTGTTATAACTGTAATATCAATGTGCGGTATGGATAAAGAATCTCATAGAACATATATTTTATCGAAATACTGGTTTTAAAACTAAATTAGTAAGACTAATCTTAAATATATTAAAAACACTCTACTCGTTCAAAATAGATGTAAGCAAAAACTATGATCGGTGATCGGTATCATGTTATATTTCACTTTCGGCTATTTGTAAATTTACAGTACGCAATAGATGAATTGACAAATATACATGCTTTTAGTCATAGAAAAAAAAATAAAACATAATGAAGTATTTTTTCATCTACTGAACTTTTGGTAAAAACGACTACTGATGACACATTTAATATTTCAATTCCAGGTATGAACACACACTACGATTACTAAAATAAGTATTACGAATACATTTACCCACGTATACAAATTACGTTTAAATCTATTCGTATTGTATTCCGCAATTATTCGTAAAGAAATAAATTTATTAGGAAACCTTTTTGATATGGACCTATCCATTAACAATTATTTTAATCACGAAAACAATGATCGAATGTAGCTGCTTAAGTGTTCCGTTCATTCGGCAATTATCAGAGGACTTTTACAATTCCATATTGAAAGAACTATTTAAAATTCTAAAGGGAATATCTAAATTAATTTTTTCTCATTAATTCGAGACTTATACGTTAAGAATTTAGTAGTTTTGGTGTTATCCTGCGGTGACGTTAGAATTATAAATTACCAGCATTCAGTTAAAATATTTAATTTTTGGTTTCTCTAGCATTATTGGATTGTTTCGTTGTCGTTGATCGAAGAGTATTAAGAACGCTATCTCGGCTGAAAAAGTAAATTCCGTGTACTGTGTCGTATATTCGGCAAGCGTAAGGGTTAGCGCTAGACAAGTGTGTCTGTGTTCATAACTAGCGGCGGCGGCGCAGGGTTTGTCCGCGGCGTGCGCGTCCCATTCAGTAGCTACTGAGCAACGTAGAGCTGAGAAAAATATAAAAATTTCGACTTGTAGTGCAGTCAGTGGAGTGTATGTACCAAAATTTTCTTCGATTTTTATTAGTTAGCTTTTGTAATTGATTGATGTCACTTCATCATCATCGTTACTGTTGATCGTCCATCGCCACTTAATTCACGTATTCACGTCTTTCACCCCAGATTACTAAACTATTGTAAAAATTACGATGCCTAGAAAAAACAATGTCGCCTCATTCCCGCGTCCTCCGCTTTACAATACCTTTCTAACTAGTTTTGTCGGTGTGCTACACAATGTCGTTGCGGTCGACTGTCATTTGTGTATTGACTTATAGCAAGTGTGTCATAAAATTTAGGAAAGTTTAGTGTTTACGGGACTGTTGAGCAAAGGTAAAAGTGTACTTGTCTTTATCACTTTTTATAAAGATTACCGTGTATATATTGATACAAATTCGATATTTGTGGCACGATCGGTTGACGTTGTTCGGTGATAATTATAATTGTTCCTTTTTCTAGTGGCCGTTGTATGTAGTTTCCGTTATTATTAAATATTTCACTTCAATTCTTGTTGGTTTTTTTTGGGGAGGGAGTTGTGATTTTTTTATGTCCAGTCTCTTAAAAATAGCCTTCGGTACCATTAGCTTCGGAACATTTAAAAGCTCCGTACAATTTAACGCTTGGAGGAACCTTACGTAGTAATAAACGAGAGATTCCAAATGGAAATTGGGACGTCGATTTTTTTTTTGCTTTGACGAACGGTCGACTTTAGTTTCTTATAAACCGGAAAAAAATAAAATGGTTTATCTATTGTCAACAACACACGGTGATATTGCGATAAGTGCTACGAGTGGAAAACCACAAATAATTGAATTTTATAACTCAACAAAAGGAGCTGTCGATACAATGGGCCAGATGTGTTCTGCTATGTGCTATAACAGAAAGACAAGTAGAGATGGTCATAATATGTTTATTCTATAACTTGATTAACATTGTAATTATAAACTCATACGTCATCTATGTTATCAATACAAGCGGAAACAATAAATAAAAAGCAAATCCAGGCGCGGCTTTGTTTGCAAAATGGCTAATGCTCTTATGAAGCCTCACCTGAAAGAAAGAATAAATATTCCAACTTTACGGTGAGATAATAAAGGAGCTCATAAAAAGTTTCTTACTTATTGAATCGGTTGCTGAAGCGACAATTATCTAAGAACCAAATTCAAGAAAAATATGTGCCTTGTGTCCATCTAAGTCAAGAAAAATGACAACAAACTTTTGCGCGAAATTCAAAAAAGCCATATGTAGGGCGCATAACATGAACATGCGTTCAAACTGTGTAGAATAAAAAAATATACATATGCTATTTTCATTATTATGTTATCTGTAAAACCTAAAGAATGTAAATGTTACTTCTGAAATAATAAAAGTTTTTGATTATCTTATTTATTCCTGTTTTATTTCCATGTCGTACTTTTTTACGAATGTTTAGTAACGACGTCACGCGTAGGATAGTTTAGTAATCTAGGGTTAATTGTGTCTAGTCGAAAAAAGCGTGTTACCTTCATTTATTACGCCGTTATATTAGTACCCAAAATTCGTCATAGTCACAAGATATATAGATGCCGATGGTATTTGGTAAATGGTATGTGATGTATAATAAATACTGAAACAGTATAAGGAATTCAAGACTTTTTTCCACTGTTCCACAGCTTGCTGTTGCGCGGGGGAACAAACGTGAGCCATCACTGGCTGTTTTTTTCCGGATCACTTCATAAAATCAACTAAAATAAAAAAAAACTATCTAAAATTTTCTAAGGGAATAAAAATTCTTGAAATGGCGCTCAAAATAATTAAAAAACGACATTAACAATCATCGCGATCATTAAAATCAGCACAGTCGTAGAGTCCCTTTATAAGATTGTATTAAATTGTACTCGGAAAATTAACAATAGTTAAAAGTAACAAATCCGTATCAAATGAGGCCTAAAGAGGTACATAATTAAGTAAAATTAACAAATTCTTAACAAATGGCTCCGCGAACAAAAACCCGAATGAAGTCTTACTTAGGACCCAGTGCAAGGTATACAAGAGGAATTTCCCTACATTTCATTCCTGTTTAATTATATATATATATATATATATATATATATATATATATATATATATATATTAATTACAACGTAATTCTTAGGCTGCCCCCATTAGAAAAAAAGTCCCAATTTTATGTAACAAAAAATATCCCAATATTCTACGACGTTTGTTGTATTTTATAGGATTTTTGTGATTATGTTATTAAATTCATATGGACCAATTTAGAATTACGTTGTAAATTTTGATCATTTTATACAAAATATAGAAGAGAGACAGACAGAAATGTATCAAGAAAGATCAAGGGGCACAGCCCCTTGCGAGATCAAAATGGCCAAGTTTTTATATATATATATAGTATTTATTCGATTCGTTTTTATATCAGCATATTAATAATAATAATAATAATAATAATAGTAACAATTTCGTTAATATCTGTATGGTAAAAGAATGAAGAGTAACAATATGGGAGAACGAATGAAGAGAGACTGCTATCAGAAAGTAAGACATGGGATTGGTGAGATACTGAACATGGCACAAAATATTGTGAATCGCGACCGTAAAGGTGGAAAACGATCTTATATCTGATAGGCGTGATAAAAAATGAATTAAATAAAATTTTAAATGAATTAAAAAATAAGCTTTAGGAAAATAATATCAATAAACTGAATAATAAGTTCAAAAAGAACAAAAATGAATCAAGTAAAAATTAAAAAGAAAGAAAACTTTAATAATATAAATCGAAAAATTGATAAGATAAAAATAAAGGAAATTATTATAGAATTAAAACAATAATTAAATGCGAAACTTTGAGATCTTGAAAATAAAACGGACAGAAATAATTCTATTTCGATAATAGGTTAACAGTTACGGAAACTAAGATAAAACAGAGGGATACAATAAAACCAACTGTCGACAAGACTTGGGAAGTAAATTCGTAATTTTGGATAATATATTTACCGATCAGTGTAAGGATCTAAATAATAAATTGGAAATTGTTAACGATAAGTATAGAAATTTAAATGGAGATATTGTCAAAGTCGAAAGTAAAATTGAACTATTGAACAATAAAACCGTAAATGATTCCAAACAGTAAAATAGTTTTGTATTTTAAAAGTAGTCGTCGAGACCAGAACATTGCGGAAAAAGTTAGAAAAAAGAATGACTACAAGTGGTTAAGTTGTTAAAAAATTTCACAATATTAATTATAAGCTCAAAATTGCCCTTGGTGCAGTAAGTGAAATTAAGAGCTATAGTGGAAGGAATAAGACATACTTAATTGAGTTCATAATAGGTGTGGAAAGACATTTTGAAAAATTTAACATCATGGAATAGCTGAAAAAAATATCAACAACAACAGAGCCACAGTTGAAGTCACCGCAATGGTCGTTTCGTAAAATCACATCAAATCGCAGTCGGATCATTAACAAAAGTCAAAAGTAACGAATTTGTAGTAAATAGCCACCGGAACGTAATTAATTGTAATTAACGAATGTCGTAAGAATGTTAACCACTAAATTTTATTTTTCTATACAGTAAAAAAAAAAAAAAAAAAAAAATTAAAATACTTTGAAATATATTATCCAAATCTATACAATTTTCGTATTTCTGAAAAACACGTTTACCTTCATTATCGGCCTTGACAAATTCATCTGATAAAAGGAACTATTTTCATCGTACGGAGGTGCATCATCGAAAAACTCGTCATCATCTTCCGCTTCTATTCGGAACTTTTCCGAATCTTCATCTTCGTCATTTTCCTCCTTTTTTCGTTTTCGTTTACCTGTTTGTTTTTCTCGGATTTTCAACGCATCTATGCAAAAGTATTAACAAAATAACAATACGTTGAAATAATTTTTCATTACGAAGTCTAGCATAGTTCGAGTAATTTCTACGATCATAAACAAATTTGCCGGATAACTGTTGTTATTAATATTCAGAACGTAAAATACGAAAAGATTTTGTTTTATAAATATAAATTTGTCCAATTTACCCGTTTTCATATCAATATCGGATAATTCATTTTCGTCATCCGAATCTGTATTTTCATCCGAATCATTCGTTTTGTCCGCATCATTTAGCTGTTATTAATGCAACGTAAAAAATCAATTTTTTACAATACAGCAGTTATATCGAACAATTATTACCGGTTATAGATTATTATTATTATTATTATTATTATTATTCAAATAAATTAATAAATCGAGTAAATATAAAATTCTTTTGAATAACTGATATATAAAATTACTAAAAAGTTTCACACTCTTAACTTCATTTAGAAATAATGGTACGGAAAAACAGAATTGATCAGTAAAACGTTATTTTCTTGATTTAACGCCGCACTAACTTTTTTTTAAATGCACTAATTGAACGGTCGATATACCGCAAAGATGAACTAGATACTGTATTGAAGAATAAACCATATATCAATTCTATAGTACTAATTAAGTTCCGTTTAATTTTTAAACGAAAAATATAAAGTTAAGATCAGTAATTCCCAATTTCGTATTCATTATGATACACATAAAGTGGTAAACAATATACAGACATTATACTTTATAAACATTAAAACACCGACATATTTCGTAGTAACAAACTACATAATCATGGCGTATCAATTGATAATTTAAATGCAAACAATGAAACGTATTGTTTTAATATTTTAATGTTTAATGTAAATAAAGTATAACTTCTAGTTTGTACATTGTTTACATTGTATAGATCGGAAAAATATAAATTCTAACATTTGAATGTATATGCAATAAAGCAGTATTACGCCACATTAATAAAAGAGAACAGGAGAAGAAAAAAAATTCCAAACTACTATATAACATTTCAGACAAGACTTCAACTAATAAAAAAGGGCGGGGAAATATATTTAATAAAACAAAACAGCGGCGAGCAAATAATTTTTGTTATACGATTATTTTCGGCTTTGTATTAATATTCTTGTTTACCTTATCGTCTGTATTTTGATTAGTAATTTATCTATTTAACAACTATCTTTACAAGGAAAATCATTTGTAAGATGTCCTTAGCTTAATGATTCAGCGAGTTGTTTTAAAGGCCGTTCTTCGTAATATTCACTTCTTTATCCCCGATTTTAAATAATTCACCTTACATCGCTAGTATTTATCCTGAAATTACTTTCTTTTAAACAACTCAAGTGATAATGCTGAGCTTAATGATTCAACGAGTTTTAGGAGCTGTTCCTTGTAATATTCACTTCTTTATCCTCGATGATTACCTATCTTTAAACAACTTCTTATGATGATTACTTACTCCTGCCAATTTTCCTCATGCACTGTTCTTTGCTATATACATATATAAGAATGCATTAGCTGTTCGTATATAGTTCATTTTTACGTGTTTTTATTCGTTCAAAGTCTTACCAATGTGCATGACTGGAGAGAAATTAAAATAATTCATTTTCATGACGATAAATATAAATAAATTGTTCATTTCAAACTAGGCTATTGTCCCTTCTTATATCAACGTTTCCTCTTAAAGCTCGAATTCGGCCTAAGGTCTTCTCGAATCACAGCATTTCATTCTAAAACCCATTTGTCTCTTCCATTTATCTATAGACATTATCTTACATCTTAATTATCCTGTTTTTCATAATAAAACAGGTTCCCTCTCCTTTTCCAAATATTTATTCTCTCCTACACTCGAAAAACACTTGCTCTTCCTCATATATCTGCAGAATTTCATCCGTTTGTTCCCCTTTCTTCTTTCCCACTATAAATTTCTTCCTACTCTACCTACGGTTTTTATTAATTTCTTCTACACTCCTAATTTATTTTCCTTCTTCATCATCTGTTAAATCTCTCTCGGAATTTATGTTAAATACAAATTTAACTCTGTATTTCCTCTTCTTTGTTTTCCCTTCACTCTATTATTTTATTGATAGTCCCATACGGCAGAATTATTTATCCTACTTGCTCTTTGATGCTTTATTCTCTAGGCGGAATTTACGACTAGTTCACTGTACACATTAAATTCTTATTAGTACTCGATGATTGTTAATTAAACATGTATATTCTTCATTTTCCTTTTGCAAACCTAAGCATTCTTGTTATTTAAACTTCCATCCATTATCTTCATCTTCCGTTCTATTCTAAAGTGATTTTCGCAGCTTATGAATCATGCGGTACCTCAAAAGTAATTTATAAGCTAATTCTTTGCTTGATCTGCCGTTCGAAATAACCACTTACAAATCAATTTCTTTCCTAAAAATTACACTATTCCATAATTTAAATACTCTTCTTCTTCTTCTTTCATTACCACTGTTTCACCTTTTCACCGGTATCGTAATTAATCCGCAGTATCTTACACCCGGGGTCGTTATTTTAATCACAATTTTCTCCCCGTTCCATTATTTTCTTATTTCTTCACTCGAAATAACAACACTTGCATTTTCAAATGCGACTGTTGATTTTCTTCGAATGTTCTTTTTTCTTTCAAATTTTATTTTTGCAAACGCTTTTTATCAAAAAACGCTTTTTTTTTTTTTTATAGTTTTCCGATAAAATCGGGAGCAGATTAAAATTGAATTATCTTAAATTACATCGTAGACATTGTATTTCTTCTCTCTTACATTCTAATTTAATGAATTTTCAAAAGTGTAAAAAAAAGTAAAGTAAGTCCCATACCTTTGACAGAATATCATGGATTGTGAAGTTAAGCTTTCCATAATGGTACTAAGCCTAATGGATCTAAGGAGAATATTGGGGCCAGTTCCTTTCTCTCAGTCACCGATAGTTTATTTACAATAAATTATCGACCGCTTCATAACACACACACGCACACAGAATTAAAGCATTACTTACAGATTCAAAATGTTTCCATCGTTTCCCCGCGTACTTTGTATATAATTTATACATAATTAAACTTATTAATTATTTTCATCCGTGATAACTGTAAACTTATTTTTCATTATAAATGAGGAGAAAAACTTACAATATTTTTAACGTTCTCTCTGGATCTTTCAATTTTTTCATTAACATAATTTTTCGGTTTTCTTTTAATATATTTTTTCAGATCATCCCACGTGTCTTTATTATATTCCGCGACACTGGACACAAACTTGAAATCACCGTTAAATTCTTTTTCTTCGATGGACTTCCGTTTTTTTGGCTGATACTATAGACAAACAAAAATAATAATTCAATTAAGCTATAATTCGCGTGATAAAAATTAATTAAAATTCGTTATACTTAGTGATGAAATCTCCATAGCGTTTTTTGTTTTTATTATTTTCCGTAAGAAACACATTTAAAGGCAGATTGATGAAATCACCATGACACACTGATTATCAAATAATGTTAAGTGAAAGAAAAAAATATTGTTTACGTGTTAACCTAGGACATTGGACAGATAATTAGCGAAGAAAATAACGGTCATAAATCGAAATGAAAATCTGGTTTGGCGATTTTTTTTTGGAAATAAATATTTCATAGATGGTAATGGGGTATCCTCCATTTGTAGATGTATCAGATGTTAATGTTACACTTCAAGAAAAAATTATCGAGCTACAAAATGATGGTTCGGCTCAAATTATATTTAAAGGTAGCTTGTGCGGCTAAACTTATAACAAGCCAATATTCCACATCTTTTTTTGTACAGAAACTTCATTTGTTACAACCTATTCTATTATCGCAAGACGCAGTTGTATCGAAGATATGGTTAGAGGGCAGCGTCGCCAGAGCGGGAGATACAAGGGTGCCAGGGCACCGCTCAACGAAGGCTAAACGTTCTATTGATTCTGCGCAAGCAAATTATTGTAAGACCACATTTGCACGATTTAGTGCAAAATCTAATGAAAAAGTTGTGGAAAAATAAATGAATATAAAACCGGCGTCACATTCGTAATTTTGGAAAAATTGTGATCCCCTCCTATTTTTTCCAAGTCATTGATACACATATGCTCTAAGCAACCACTCAAAAAGTCAGGTAGTTGCGCCCCCGATAGGGTGTTACAAAAAAACCCGGAATAAATTTGATGGAAACACAGTTTTTTTTTTTTTAAAGAACGGGGACGGAACGACTCTAACTTATAGAGTATGTCAGCAAGTGCAAGTCGACTTACTTAGAATCGTGTCGAATGCTGTGCAGATCGATCCTATCGTGACTGCAGGGT
Source organism: Icerya purchasi (assembly GCA_039619475.1). Classification (NCBI taxonomy): domain Eukaryota; kingdom Metazoa; phylum Arthropoda; class Insecta; order Hemiptera; family Monophlebidae; genus Icerya; species Icerya purchasi. The sequence continues at coordinate 98,279,177 of CM077115.1, forward strand.
CGAGCAATGTTTAGTTTTATGTTAGCTAGCAATAATTCATTTTTCGAGTCGTAATATATAAAGGCTAATAGTACTACTACTAATAATAATAAACAACTGCCGACTTAGCATTGAATCGGAAATGCTATATCCTGCTTGCCACTAACATACTGACATTCTACTCAAGTTAGTTTTCTTTTCATAGAATATATTAAACCAACGAATTAAGTATGGATAACTCCGGACACAGTTATATCCTCGGAGATATATGCGCGTTCAGACACAGCCGGATATATCTTCAACGATGTAATTGAATATATTTCAACTGTGAAAGGCATTAGTTGCGCGCATACGCACCATGTGTTCAAGGAAGTTCTGTTGCTTTGTGCGTTCAAAGTGCTACATATAGTTGGAGTTGAATACGCAGCCGAAGATTGCGATTATACGTTAGGATATAAGGTACCTAACTACGGCGGAGTTGGAGTTGAGAGGCGATATATCCGCAGTCAGAAAGGACACATATATGTGCCCAAAACTGTTTTGGCACAACGAATAGTCTGAAAGACGTAATATTTCAACTATAAAACGAATTCTGCATAATATTAATAGGAACTAATGCTGCAGGTAATGGTAGCAAGGAAATACAAAATAGCTGCCGCAAGAAATAGCACCAGTTAGATAAATGATAGAAACGGACAACGTGGCCACAAAAGAGTAAAGTATACCGACAGTTCTGCTTACACTGAAATAAAAGCACTAGTTTCTAACAAAGAATAAGTCGATTCGTTTAATGTCTAGCCGCTACTACCTTTTTTCAAAATTCACAGTCGATTCGTTTATATTACACTGCTGGTTTATTTTTTAACGTTTGTTCAACTCTACTGCTGAAAGGCCAATTCTGTTTTATTTACAAATGTTTTTAACCCAGATTCGATTCTAAAGAGTAGTCGACCAGCGTCCATACAAGTTGACTCGGAATCGCTCATCTTCAACTTTTTCGGCGGTTTAATACATCTTAGAACAACCTTGGCTAATCAATACATCATGTCTAAGGTTTACTGATCTTGAGGCTTAATGTGCTGGGTTCTGTGACGATACATACACAAATAACAGCTAAGATGTTCAATAAGTCTACACTAGAGATGGTAAAATACTATTTATTTCAATAAAAATTGCTATTGCAATTGCTTTTTTAAAATAGCAGCTCGTGCTATTATTAATTGTTACTATTTTTTAACCATTTTATATAAAACAACTGAACAGTCTCACATACATCTCTAAAGTTCATTACTTGGTACAAGGAGAAATGTTGGAATGTAAAATGAATTTTTTTTCTAGGGACCATTGCAGCGAGTTTGCAGAGCGAAGAAATTCTAGTTTGTGTGATTAAATTAGTCAATTAATTTTTTATTTTTTTTGCCCATTTTTAAATACATGTAAATGTAATAAATGTAATTTGTTTTTATTTGATTTTAAATTAACTTTATATGTTATATATATATATATACATACATATATGTGTATATATATTTATCTTACAAAGTTGCAAGAAAAAAAATCCCACAGTCGGTTCTATATGAGTTACGGTATTAATTTTCTTTTCAACCTACATAATAAAGTCTCCAAAATACAAGAAAAATATAAATTCGAAAAATATTCATATCTAGGGACCAAAATTTGTGAAAATACACTCTTAAAGTGGTAAGACTGAAAACTAAAAAACAGTTCACAGCCCTTTCCATGAAAGCTGGAGGGTCATTCTTTTTTTTTTTAAATGATGTATTTTAATCAGCATAATATAGGAAAAAACGGAACTCCCAAGATTTTAAAATTAAAGGGCCCAAACTTTGAAAAATAATTTAAACATAGAAATTCTAAAAGGATTGTAATGATGGTCAACAGTGACTTAATCATATTATTGCTTAGATTCTAATAAAAAAAAAAAAAAAAAATCATCATTGCATTCAAAAAAATAAATATTGTTAATATCTTACTTTAAAAAGAATTAAATTTAACATATTCCTCTCACATATATTACCCTGTTAGCGGTTTCAGTTTTTCAGATATTTTAATTTAAATTTCACTTTTTTGATTGACATATTCAAAATATATGTTAACGCTGCAGTCTTTATGAAAATTCACAAAAAAAAAAAAATCTAAAATCCGAAGGAATGCGGTCAGCGAGACCAATCTCCTAGTATATATTTACTGATAAAAACTACTAAAAGTTAATGTATTTTTTATTATGTGAAAATCCGTAATTTCTAACTACTTCAAAGAAAATAAAAAATAAATAATGTTGTAAATTAGAAGGAACAATTAAACGGAGAAAGCACTAAAAGGCTGCTACTTCTGAAATGTTTACGTTAAGAAGAATGCAGCGAATACCGTGGACGACAAAGATGGCAAATAAAGAAGTAATAAAAAGGAGCGGAATGGAAAGGATGAACGTCGTCGAAGATATAGAAGGAAAGAAAAAGAAATACCTAGCTCATAAAATTAATCGCTGCTCTAGGGACAGTGCAAGGAAGAAGGACACAGGGAAGAAAAAGTGATGACGACCCCAGCTTTAACAAAAGAAAGGTGGCAGAAATAATAGGATTAGCCAGAAAAAGAAAAATTTAGATTAATGTTGGTGTATATCATCTTCTAACAAGAAGAAGCTGCAGTAATAAATGAATGAGTGAATAAAAAAAATTGAATAACATAAAACGCAACTGAACATTCAAACTTCAGACATTTTTAATAAAAAACATTCAAATGTGTTAAATGTCAAAGATTGTTCAATTACTTACTCAATATTTATAGACTTAAGACCCGCAATAAATCTAATACCGAGTAAAAATAATTACGTTAGTGGTAACACTTTAGAAATAAACTGGGTGAATTCAATATAAATTATTACATTTTAACTTCTGAGGTACAGTCGTACTAATAACCGAAGAGGCAGTACGGACTCTGCTTCTGAATTCGTACATGAATAAAAATAGAAATAAGGGTCGCATGATCAATAAAACGAAAAAAAAAATTGTGACAATATACAAACATCATCATTGCAGACTTTATAATGTTTAATCTCAACAATTATAACTTTACTGGTGTTAATAGCTAAATGCTCACCGCATTCACACACGAAGTATCTTTTTTTTTTTTTCTTTTTTCATGTGGAAAGTAAAATATGCATGCATAGGTACATTTTCATTAATTTTTACGCAGAATAAATTTGCTCCACTGGTTGTATCCACAATGGGGAATCATTCCAAAAAACAAAAAAAAAAAAAAATGTATTGAAAACTTTGAACAAGGGAAGAAAGTACTGATAACATTCATAGATTTAACTAGAGCATTCGAGACGATTGACCATAAAATACTTATAAATAAATTAGAGGAGATAGGAATAACGCACAAAGTTAAAAAATGGTTCGAAAACTACCTAAACCAAAGGAAAACATGTGTAAATATATTAAATGTACGAAGTGAAAAAGAGGAGTTGAATGTGGGAGTTCCGCAAGGTAGTAACTTAGCGCCAATGCTGTTTATCATATATACAAACGGTTTATACAAGGAATTAAAATACAGCGATATATACTCTTTCGCGGATGATATAGCAATAGTTACAGCGTATAAAGATATCAAGTAGGCAAAAATGAAAATGCAAAAAGATCTAATCACAATTTTTTAAATTTTTTTCCAAATATTTTATTGAACAATCCCGATAATAAAATCTCAAATTACTTAAAATTTTTATTTCTTCTTAAAAAATAAATAAAATTCGTTACCATCTTTATTTCAAAATCTAGCGAGACGTTTTATCATTTATAAAGCATAAATTTACATGTAATAGAACTTTGGAATCGTTTTTAATAATTTAAAGTTCCATACGTTATACACCATGCAGATATTTCTATACCTTTTTCAAATTCCTAGACTTTTCTTTGATTAATGAAATTCTCCATCCTTTCTCGATTTTATACAAAGTTCCTACCTTGATTTTTGACTATTCCCAGTTCAAATGGCCAGTGTTTATTTCAATGTACGGTAATGAATTTTCAGAAAACGCATTTTACATTTCATAATTCCTCGCTGCAATGGGCGATGGGCTTTAAGATTTCTAAATATACATGTATTCAAATTATTTTTTAAAATTTAAGTTAATTAAAAAAAAATTATGAACGAAAAAAGATATAATACTACTTAGTTATAACTAATAATACACCTTTTTTTTCTGTAGCAGATTTTATATTTCGTTTTTTTAAAAATAAAAAAAAATCATATACTGCTTTTATTAAGAAGTTTATAATTAATTTCTTGTTTTATATTTTTTCATAAACTGTAGACTAATTTCTGATGATTGGTGTAATCCTTCCGAAACGTCAAAAGTAAATATACTTTTCTCAACACAGCTGTGTTCGAAAATTATTTATGAAAATTTTAAACATTTAATACCCTTAGAGTAAATTAATTGTTTAGTTTCTATTTCCGTAAAATAAATTTAGCAAATTACTAAAAATGTTAATTTATGAAATTAAACAAGTATGTGACAAAGAATTAATTTGTATACGTCTAAAAATCCGGCTACTTATCGTTTCTTTCAGTAGCAGGGAAATGACAGTAAAAATAACGTAAAAATCGCAACAGAATTTAAATAGCAATAGCAATAGCAATAGCAATAGCAATAAGCAGATACAGTAGCAGTTGCTAAACGGAATAGAAACGCTAATTCCGACAAATGTACCAACCAGTAGTAGCAGCTATTTAGAAAAACGAATAGCAACTACTGACGCTATTCTAAAATAGCATTACTATTCTAGCAGCTGTCATTTTTTCTCACCCTTAGTCTGCACTCACTTTAGAGTAACTTAAAATGAAAGCTCACAATATCTGTTTATCGGAAAACAATTATGTTTTTTTGGCCACATCACAAGATAATGATCTATTAGAAAACAGTAAACAGAATTGGAAAAATCAAAAGGTACTAGGAAAAAAAAAGTAAGACCAACAAATATTGTAGTTATCAAACTGGTAGAAACTCTGTGAAAAACACTAAACGAGGAGACATTTTGGAACTATCTACAAAAATTGATACATTGTTGTGACTATGTGTATGGAACAGGAAAATGAAGGAAAGTGTATATAACATGGTTGTTTTAAATGTACAGAATAAAGTTAGATTACACAATTTAAAGTGTTCTGTTCAAAAATTAATGTTTAAAGGAAAAATAAGTTGATAGTACACATAATTTCCGAATATAACGTACACATACACAAATTGTGAACTGCTTGTGCAGAGTGTTTAATCATTGGCTTCTGCGTTAGAAAAAAAAAAAGATCATAGAACAAAAAGTATTACAGAAAATGCTACCATGCTCACTAGAGGTGCTACCAAAAGATAGCGCTTCACTAAATTTTAACTCTCCCATAATCATAGTAAAACATAAAATACAGCGTATTGAATAATTTAATTCAAATACTTAGTTAATTTTGATTTTGTTTATGTTTGGTTGACTTTGATTTTTCGTTGACGATTAAAAAAAAAACAAGGAAGGACGAAGTGTGCGGTTATATCGTTATTTTATTTTTTAAAGCCGCATAATTAAATTTTTCTTGTAGCATATGTGAAATATGAAAAAGTTACCTTTAAACAAACTTATGCATATTGCAGTTTATTTATTTCGCAAAATGAATGAAATTTACAAACCGTGAGACCATTTTAAAATAAAATTATTTTCAAGAAATTACCTTCACCTTTAATTCTTATTATATATTTTTAAAAATTTATTAACGTCGGTCAGCTTAGCGTTGTGTTCTTTTCGAATAAAAAATAAATAACGAAAATAAAAAAAAAAAAAAAAATCGTATCACGTAATTTAGTTCTATTTTACACTTAAAAAATAAGATTTCGAATTAAAATCTTATATCTATTGATTAGAAAATGAATATAAACGTCTAAGTTTACTGAATACATTATTAAATAAAGCGTTAAATAGTTCCGTTTGTACGCCAGAATTATTATTTTTTTAAATTACTTGTTTCTCATGCGATTTTAATAAAAACAATAATTTTCATTACAAAAAAATGTATTCGATATTAACGATATAATCTGATCTGCTACTATTAATAAGGTATTTTATTGTTTTTAAATAATTTTGTTAAAAATTGCGATTACTGTTGGCGCTTAATTTTTCTAAACCTATATATTTCTCAAAATTATGTGTATGATTTTTGACTCCAGCCATTCGTTTCTCATTATAATAAGCCGATTTGTGTTTACTACGTCACATTAAACACACAGATTATCTCTAAGCTGTCACGGTGTAGTTCAGGGGTTCCTAACCAGCAGGAGCAAGGAAAACTATTTTAATTTAGATGCAATTTGTTTCTTACATTATTTTCATTAAAGTAGTAATAAAATATTCACAATACAAATATAAATTTTTAAAGAAATAATAGAAAATAAAGCAACATAATTGATCAAATAACAAGGTAATTAATTTAACCGAATAAAATCTAGTCTACCAAATTAATGAAAAAAAAAAAAATCAGAATATATTGCTATCATTTAGATTTTTTTTTTTTTTAATTTTTAAATTCTTACGCTAAAACGCTAATAATCTTTTATTATGAAACTTACAAATAATTATTTTTCGTAGGGAATGCGAAGGTTAACTAATATATTTTTAGAGAACGCGAAATATAAAAAAAAAAATTGGAACCCTGGTGTAGTTAGTTAAGCAGCAGTGTTTCGTTCGAATAAAACTTGTTCGATTATAAGTTAAAATTGAAAGAAAAAAACAACCAAAAAACTGTTACTGGATTAGTTATAACTGACAAGCCAACATAAATTGAAAAAAAAAAAACAAAAAACCAAACACCAACTATCTCTTTTCAACAAGAAGGACAGTTGATGAGTTATTATGATTAAACATGCTACGTTATATACATTGTTTGAGTGATTTTGTTTTAAAGAAAATTCACTGTTTGCTATTGCTATAAAAAAAATAAAAGCAAAAGTCAAAACATCGTTTCAGCAGGATAATTTTTCAGAACTAACTTTTACATCATGTTCAGTATTTAACATAAAATATGAGGGTAGGGGTGGGGGGCTAGCAATAACATGTACACTAAATTCAATATTCTAAATATATGCATTAGAAATAAAAGTAGCTTTTTTTATAAATCAATAATTTATTTATGGTTCATTTGTTGTTTTTTTTTCCCGAAGAAACTTGATAATGTTTTTATCAACCGAACTTTTAACATTTGTTTCAAATTGTAGAACAGCAAAGTATATTATCTTTAAAGTCAAATGCACATAGATTTTTTTAAAAACTTCTTTATTACACAACTAATTCATCATTCATCACAAACAGTATTATCAACAGTTGGTGAATTATATTAAATGAAATTGTATTCCTTATTATGAAATATGGGCCACGTATTTATAATATGGTTTAAGCAAAAAAGAAACGGAAAAAAAAGATTACAAAAAATGGGGAAGCAACAGGAACTTTACACATTGGCTATATGTTATCAATTTTAATCGTTAATTTTTTGGAGACGCATAATAAATTCCTATAAAATATATATATATATATATATATATATGTATGTATGTATATAAAAAATTAAATTAAACATATTCGAATAATTGCGAAACAATGAATAAATGAAAAATCAAAAGAAAGAAACTTATTCCGTGGTGATTAAAGTGTAATTATAATTTCGCAAATTCTTACTGAAGCATACTACTCAAGAACAAGGTATGAGATACGTATATGTGCATAAAAAATAAATATACATGTATTTATATTTTCATCACATGCTATACGTATTCCTTTAACTTTCCGATGTAGGAAAATTTGATGACCAGCAACATTAAAATATTACGGAAATATAATTTATTCAGCTCTATCGCTTATTTATAGGTTATGTTAAATAATCATATAAATTAATTAGAGAGAAGGCCTATTAAACTATATCGCATGATCAATAAAAGACTAGTTAGATATTACTTATTTTAAATGAACACGTTGTTACAAAAGGGAAAATAATTTATATTTTTAAAAAAATTTAATTTTTTTCGCGTTCGGAAAAACTTTGCCGTATTTATCGTATCGATATTACGTTTTCAGCATCAAATTTATCCACCGTTGCCGCGTACTAGAATAATAATATAAAATTACTTAATACAGAAATATGTACCGGAGTGCAAACATATTTTTAAAAAATGAATTCGTGTCATATATTAACAACGTCCACATCATCGTTCCACTGAATAGGAGAGTTGCTATTGTTTCGATCAGAAACTAGAACGCTATTAGCCGATGTTGCACTGTCGCTATATTGCAGAGTGGTAATGTAGCCGAGTAATTCGTCGAAATTATGAGCGATTAAATTATCAGTTACACAGATGTGTCGCACCATTCCAGCAGCGTCGATAATGAAGCAGGCCTTTCGAGAGAGACCTTCCTCTGGCACAAAACAGCCGTATTTTTTTGCGATCGAATGTGTCGGATCGGCCAACAAGTAGATCTGTAAAAGATTCCCGCCGATACCACCCAATTCCTTGTCCATGTTACACCAAGCTAGATGAGAGTAGTGCGAATCCACCGAGCACGCAACAACGTTCGCGTTGAGAACTTTAAACTGTTCCGCTTTCTCGCTTAAACGGCTGATGTCATTGCTACAAGTGATCGAGAAATTCTGAGCGTAAAAGAAAAGTAGGAGGTATTGACCGCGGAAATCGGGTAACTTAATTTTTTTAACCTGACCGTTGATCACCGCATCGCCCTTCCAGAACGGAGCTGGACTTGAAATTTCAACCGGTTTTATGTGTCTAAATCCGCAAACTTTCACTCCGCCTTTGTTTGTCACCCGGATGATTTTATAATCGGATGACGGAAGCACAGTTTCCTGTTGGTCGTTCTTTTCCGGAGTCAGCCTACTGTCCAGATCGTTCCGTTTGTTACGATTATCCTTCTGGTCGATCGAATCTTCGAGCAACTGCTGTTGCCAATACTTCTCCGTTGCCACAACCGGCGCCGGATTTTGCTTTTTGCTAACAGCGCCGCGGTTCCGAAACTGCTGCAGAGAACCAATTTCGCTTACGCGATCATCCTCGTCGTCCAAATCTACATGAGCAACTCTGTCGTCATCGGTGCGCAGCAAAAAATCATCGTACTCAATTTCGTCTGCATCATCTTCGTCGATGACTTCTTCATCTCGCTGATGATTAAACGCGATATCTTCCTCATCTTCATCATCATCGCTGTCGGAAGAAGCGCCGCTTCTTCTCATTAGTTCGCGAATCTTTAGTCGATGCCATTCAGCCAGCTTTACCATATGTCTCTTTGCTACGGTATGTTTGCGCAAAACCATCACTTCCGAAACCATGGTTTTATTGCACGCGATGCAAGCCGCTTTATACATATCATTCTCGACCGGTCTCAACCATTTTCGAAATTCCGGCAAACGTTCCCAGGCCGTCCGGTACTTTTGCGCTCGTCTTTTTTTCTGCATTTTATTATTACCTCTTCCTGCGTTTTTTTTTGCCGCCGCTTGAGAAGATGGCGACAAATTCGACTGAGCTATACTTTGTTGTTGTTGTTCTTGGTGTTGATCGGAGGATTCGGTTTTTATAACTCCATTGTCGACCGTAACAGATTTAGTCGGGAAAAATCCGTACACTATGCTGTTCGGCATTATTTCTACGTCAAAATACTATCCTTAAAAACTGCAAATAAACAACCATAATGGCGCTTTATTAAATTATACGAAATGGAAAAAAGAAAAAATAATTTCTATAAAAGTGAGAAAATACAAAGAAAACGAAGAATACCATCTTTTGCAAATATTTGTCTTACTTTACTATACGTTTGGAAACATCAAATTGTAAAAATCTCAAAAATTCTGTATATTTTTTATTTAAACTGTACAAATTGTTTTTTGCAGTTTTTGATAAGGAACGTATTATTCGACTCAACGTCGCGGAAAAAAAAAACAAATAGAAAAAGAATCGTCTAACATAATCCTGATTATAACTAAGTTAGAAAAAAACAATAAATAAATAAATAAGAGCACACCTTTTACAGATTGTAAATTATTAATATTTGTAAGAAGTAAAAAAATGTAGCATATATTAATTCTATTATATAACAACAATATCTGATTTATAATATTCAGACAGACTGTAATTTTAGTTCACTCACTTTATCATCTAAAAAGCTATCTACCGAAGTATCTATAAAATAAAATATAGAATAAGTTAAATCAGCAACACGCAGTATCGCGAAAACCATCAAAAACATATTGCCAAAATTATTTAACAATACCATCCAACAAAATCATGAACTCACGCGTAAAAAACGTTTCATCATGAAATCCTCTAGTATAAAACAGTGAACTAATTCGCAAAAACTGATTAAACAAAATTATACAGCAAGTGATGCACGGAATTATACGTAAAACGTAACGAGTAATTTTTAATAATAGAATACATTTGAAGGCATAAAAATTATTCTCGATTTTACGTCGTTTTTATTCCAAAAATAATTAATAACAAGAAGACAAGTTCATTACATTTAATATTACACGGTAAAACAACGAATTCGAAACAAGGATAATTTGTTAAGTTCCGCGTTTTCGAAATTTTCATTATTCGATGACAAAAAAAGTTAGTCTGTCAAGCTGCAACTTTATTTCGCATTAATTTAGGAAACTGAATATAAAAGTGATACACGGTGGAAGGACGGGGGACTATTACATTTTAGGAAAAAGAAGGAAGATTAAAGAGGTAAAATAGGAACTAAAAAGAGGCCTTGGAATAAAAATATACAAACAAATTTAATACGAAAAAAAATTAAATTACCGACTAGAAATGTCGCTGAAAAAAACTCTCCGTTAGTTAAACTAATATAACGTAGAACATTAAAAAAGACAATAACAGTACAAAAGAAAAAAAAAAAAAAATCCGGGCCCGTCAACTATTATTAAAAGGAATATACTTATAAAGATAAGCGATCTATTTTCTCTTAAATTTTTCAATAACTACAAAAAATTAAATATTTTCAAATTCTTTAAATGACACGTATTTTTGGCTGAATTTGTGGCGCTTTTAACGTATTTATTTAAAAACAACTATTCGAAATATGCACCAGTAGAAACAAATATTATCATTTTAATATTAATTATATGATTTTCATCTACGACGAAAACGAATATAGCCTAAAATAAATGAATCGAAAACTACATAATATTAATGAAAAGAAAAAGAAAATTAGAATCGACCTAGTCTTTTTAAATAAATTTATCAATTTTTTATTTTTTGTTTATACGACTACAATATATTTCTATATCATGTATATGTATTGTTCAAAAATTTAAGAATTTTAAAATTCAGTAATCAGGGAGACGTTTCTTGTTAATTTTTAAAAACAGTTTTTGACCAATATACAAAATAATACATTCTTTTATAGAAGTAATTGTTCACTTAATAGTAGTAAAAAATGCACAAAATAAATACAGAATTTTGGTGAATACAATTTACACTTTTTTCCTTCACTTTTCGCAGCCTAAATCATAAGGAATTTCATTGCGTTTAGTTAATTACAAACAAAACCTTGGCTAAATGGCTTGATAAAGCCGGGCCATAAAAAAAAAAAAAATTACAACTTCTTTAATTAAAACGGTGAAAAAATCGTAAAGTATTCTCGATCTACTTAACAAAATTTCAGTCTTTTTCTCTAATCATAAAATTTTACATTCGACGCTGTGTACTTCATCCAAAATTTCGGTATCCAACGACTAAATTCACAGTGTATAATGTTGATTTATCAATCGAGACTGGTTATATACTTTAAAAAAAAGAAAAAAAATAACCAAGCTCTAATTTGTACGCAGTACAAAAATGTAATCGCAAAGTTTAAATCTATTAAGTAGTGTTAAATTGACGAGAAAAAACATATAATATAAATCACGAACAAGCCGCCCTTTTTTTAATTCATCAGATTGTACTTTTCAAGTAAAGGCTGTTTACTTTTTTTTTTTTTTTTTTTTGTATCACTAAACTGAAGCTTAAATAATTTTAAACTATAATAACTAGTAAAATATGTCTGTTTAAACTATGATAGTTAAGCACAGTAAAACTACAAAAAAGTGAATTTAAATAACTACTGTTTTTTAAATTCTTATTCATTTTTAGTTTAAAATAAAGCTCAATTTTTAAATATAATGTAATTTTAGCATTCGAACAATATCAAGTATTTCAAAAAATCTTTTGTATTCAACTAGTAATGTTTATATATATATATATATATATATATTTACATGGCAGATACAAACCTCTACTTCAACGTCAGAGTCTTCAGAATAATTAGGGACTTCTTCATCATCAGTAATTGTTTTTATTAAATCAGTCATAATTTACAGTAACTAACTTTTAAGAACAACAAAAGATCAACCGACATAAACCCATTAACTCACGTGCTCTGAAGTTTTATTTACTTCTGCGCGGTATTTATCTACATATCTATACCTTATATCATGATAAATGGACTAATAAATATCGATACTTTGAAACATTTAAAATTTATTTATATCTAATTTCTTAAAAATATTGTAATAAATTCAAAGTAAAGAACAAACATTAATTTTTATTTGTAAAATGTTACATTTGGTTCAGTTGAAACTAGCGAAAGTTGTATACGGTTTTCGACTAATGGTTGCTATATTTTTACAATTTATTTAATTTTATTAAACTAATTGGTATAATTGAATGTAAATTTTAAACATTTTTTCTAATTAAAATTTTTCATATTATAAAATATTAAAAAAACCTAATTTTTAGACATTTGGTAATGCTGAATTAGAAATTGTATCAGAACTTTTTGGTTCAAATATAAAGTAATCGATGTAATGTAAATAAAATTATTTAAAATTATACTAGAGTGTATTTTGTCAAAATTTAATTAACGGCAATGGTAGGTTCGATTATAATATTACTAGTTTTTTCTATCGTCATTTATTCAAAAAAGAATTGAACTATATTGATTTTATAAAAAACGAAATTAAGGACAATGATGATGCTACTGAGAAGAACAATTATAACTTTGATTCTGACTAATAATAAAAATTTTGATTTAAAACTTTATATTTATACCCTTCACTATGAAAAAAATGTCCAGTTACGCTATAACATTAATAAACTTACATAAAATTAGTTATTTCATTAATCATCATGTAGTTTTTTAGTAGGAAATTCCTTGCAGTTTGATGACATTTTCTTCTTTATTACAAACTAGTATACTAATATTTTTTATTGAAAACAGACGTTGAAACACGTTTTCTTTATAAAACTTATAAATTAGAAATAAATTCATGGGCGGCGCCAGCAGTGGACAGGAGGCAGCTCCCCCCACCCCGGAGCCTTGAAACTTTTTAATCAACTGGCCATGATGAGCATTCATATGCGCGTAATCATGGACAATTTCACGAAAATTGTATTTTAATTAAGATTTTATTCCTGTTTAATAAAATATTAAGACTTTACAACTTATAAATTTTATTTTTCCTATAACTCATATCCTCTTTCTATCATCTTCCCCCCCCCCACTGGTTGCTGGCAACTACGCCCTTGAATAGATTTATTTTATTTACTATTATTACAATCAAACAACTCTTTTTTTATAGCCATTAAAATGAAATTTGTTCTTTACCACACTAATGTATGGTTTATACTTATTTTTTTTTTAAATTTTATATCTGTGATCATGAACACAATTTTTGAAGTACTTCAAAAGCACTCAGTGTATCTATTGTGATATTAAGTTTTATCGTTTCAGAGGCGCATGCATTATTAAGCAATAAATTTTTAAAATTTTAATCACCAATATTTTTAGTAGGTCATAATTCTTACATCTGCACTAACTATATTGGCACAAAATATAATGACTCATATACGTTGGCTACAGAATTTTATGAAAAATAACATTAAGGCTATTAAAAGAATATAGTTTCCACAGACCACCTCTTTCAATCCAGAAAATGTAAATAATCAGTTTCAATAAATTAAAGGAAATATTACAAAAGAAATTGTATATGTCAGATGGTTTTAAAGTGTTCAATTTGGATAAAACTGGAATAACAACAGTTCAAACAATAAGGCTAGTGATAGTAGAAAAGATAGTTGAGCAATTAAATAAGGTAGAAATAATGAAAAAAGAAATTTAGTAACTATAGTTTGCATTATAAGTGTTGTAATGTTTTAGCTGTTTTCTCTGTGCCCTTAGGGATGACCACCGCAGAATTAACTTCCACAGACATATATTTTATATTTGATTTATATTTTTCTTTTTTCTTGTTATCTTTTTTGTGTTATAATTTTAAGAATAAGTTGTCCAAATTATGCATGGAGATATACTAAAGATAACTTACACCGTTTTTTCTTCGACGGTCGACCGCTAAAAAAAAAAAACAATTATTAAACATACGAACATAACGCCGAATAATTACGAAATGAATTATAATTTAAATTGTACATATCCTATTTGTCGGCGATAATCCAGGATGCGGCGATGCAGGGTTCCAGGTATATGCTTGGTCGTGGGTTATGGTTACGGAATATTCGAGAGACGATTTAATTTGTTAATTTAACACCGAAACAAACCGGATTTCCGAATAACTTCTTATATAAATTTCGATTGCGAAATGATTTTAATACTTTGGTAATGACCTGACTCACGGTTTCACTTTTCGCGCGGCAAGTTTATAAAAAACTATCAACTTCTCTTCTCGAGGTAATTTACGACGACCCTTGTAAGATGGACACTTTCTAACGGAGCAATTACCAATGTTCGATCTCCGCTGCGACTGATCTTCCTTTTCGGTTTCCTAGCCGTTTCTCCTTACTTTCGCTTGTTCCTCTCGTGACCAATCACCATCATTTATCGGGATGGGTTTCTCCAGTCGAATCGCGCGATTGTGTATCCTCCCCTTGACCAACAAACAGGATTTCAAGCATTCTCATATTCCCTCTCTCACTACGTCTCCCAAATATATATATATATAAATTTTATTATATGCATGTAATGTACACATTACAGTGTATCCGGAAATACAATTCTTCCTGTACTGGTGTTTCTCGGAGTACATTTCAAAATGAATATAAGATCCACGAATCACCAACTGGTACTGTTTTACTTGCAACACAATCAAATTGGATGAATAAAAATTTATTTTCAAATGTTCTGCTACATTTTATTTTGATATTGGATAATTACAAATCACCGGAACCATCTGAACTGTCCAACTAGTTCATTTTTTATAAGCTTGGAAAAGTTTAAACATTTTCCATCTATTACGGAAAAGAAAATTAATTTAAAAAAAAAAAGGAACTGCATAGTTATTACAGATATTCCAAAAATAAAAAAAACCTATTGACACAAAATAGAATTTCCACAAGAAGACTTATTTAATTATAATTGTTCAGGTGATAGTGAAAATGTTGATGATCCTTCATCTATGCAAATGGAGAATTATTTACAGATTTTTTAGAAGCAGATGAAACTGAAAAGTCACCGAAAAGGGGCAACTACATTCTTATGAAATTCACAACTACAAAAATAAACAATATATTATGTTGGTAAAATCAGAAAACGAAAAGACCCAAACGGAACTAACCATAATCTCTCTTTTTTAAGAAAAAGTGCAGAATTTGCTAGCTTAATTTTTTTTCTGCAAGTTGAAAATTTGGTGAAAGTAAGACTGAATGATATTCAGTGAATTAAATATGAAACTACATACTTGATAGTAAAAAACGACAAAACTTGTACTGATGTTTTTTGTTTTATACTTTAATTCATTTTTGTTTGATTTTACTTGGCTTTGGATCATATTTTAAATGCTCGATTTGCTAATTATTTTTGTGCATTTCTTTTACATAGTACTAATTTTGGTAAATATATTTTTGTTATTTTCTGAAATATTTTAAAAGGATCAGTCAAAATTACTACTGAACTATACGAGAAATGAGATATATTAATTACAGTATCTTTTTAAAAATGTTTAGAGATGAGGCACCTAATTCAAAAATATCTCTCGGACAGTAAACGTTTAATACAAAACGAATTGTGAATCAAAGTAAGATTTTTATTTCATTGTGTCTTGCTCTTTTTTACAACATTGTTAATCCTTCTTGAAATCAAATCTAAGTCAGTTTTAATCAATTAAAATTTATTCACACTATTCTTTATTGGATCACATTTTACATTACGCAATATATTTCAATTTTTATATTTAAGTAAAAGGTTTAAGGTTGTAGTCACGGTGAAAAAATTTGAGCTCAGTAAACATTTTCGAAATAATAAATATTTACGGAATAAATGTTTATTAATAAACAATTTATTTTAATTATTTAAGTTAATTATTTATACCTTGAATACTGGAATAATTAATTTGATTTGCTAGAAATATAAAAAGAAAAATATAAATATTTATTTCCAGATTCTAACGTACTTATTAAAAAATTAAATGGTTGTAAATTTCAATTCATAATTTTTTTCGTATTTTTTAACGACGATATTATCATCTTTTTTACTTTTTTTAAATACATTTAATTTCCATACATAATTTGACACAAATAATTTCTTGTAAATTTTAAAGCAAAAAAAAGACTCTTGTTGAACGAGATTGGACTTGAATATAATCTTAAAAGATTTTTTAAGAAAACAGTGAACTCGGAAATCCGGACGATAGCAGCGGATCTTATTTAATTTAGTATTAATAAATTTTATTTATCTTAAGCATAAATTTAAATTTTTCGAATTGCATGTTTTCATTTGTTTTCTTTCTTTTTATTAAGATCATAATGAAAGCGGGTATTTACAGTAATTTCAAATTGAGGAAAAATAATTTTATAAATAGCTAGTTAATTTGAATAAAAAATAGGTACGTTGAAATTACAAAATTATATAAAAGTAATTCGAAATATGAATATATATGAAAAAAAAGTTAGCCCCCAGGGAGAATTGAACTCCCGACCCCTGGTTTACAAGACCAGTGCTCTAACCACTGAGCTATGGAGGCTCCGCGTTTTGGAATTTTGTTAATACTTATATTACTGATGAAAATTGATATTTTAAATTAATGAATGAAAAATATATTTTTTCAACGTCAATATACATTTATAAATTTTTAAAGACTGAATTTCAAAATTAAAACACACTCGTCTATGTACGCAATGTGTTTCTGTGTAAATATTTTCTAACAATAATTTTTCAAAAAAACAGTTTATTTATAAGTACATCTGTACCATTAATTTTTTGTTGAATCTGTTGAGGTAAGTAACGAAAAAGCTGAATGCAATTATTTATAATAACGTACATAAATATTTGTCACTTATCTGTGAAAGTAATCATTTTTTGATATGAACTCAAAATATTATGAAATAATTATACCGTTTCTTACACTTCTGTAAAATACCGCTTGAAAACGATATACATATTATAATGATAATTCAGAGATGTGGTTAAAGTTTATTTTGTTCATTTACAGTCTACGCGAAGTCTCTTGTATCTCATGTTGCTTATGATATTGTATGTCGGTATACTAATGAACTTAAAAATTTAGATTGTATTTTATTTATTGAAAATTAAAATATTACATAATTAAATATTAATAACATACGTTTTGTCTAAGTTTTTAAAATTTATGGTTTAAAAATAATATCCAAATAAAATAAAATTTTTAAACGTCGATTAATAACTCTGTACATTGGAGTAAGTAAACATTTGCATAAGTCTATTTTAATTCAATTTACTAATTCGGTCAATCTCTCCAATATTTAACTTAGTTTATATGTATATGTTTTTTTTCGTTATTTCAACTCAGTTAAGTAGTTTGTTATTTTCAAAATAGAATGTAGTTACAATGGCGTACCAGAATTTTTTTCGGAAGAGTCTTATGTATCTGTTGCATTTAAGAGTAATAGTAAAAATATGAATTTAAAATAGGGTAATTTTAAAGGCAGGTCTGTTATGTATTTTTGCGTTTTTTCTTATGGACATGCGTGTGATCCATGCGATTTTTTAAAATCACGTTAATAATGAAATCTAGATTAGTTTTTTCTTTGCTTATTATAGGAGAATTCTTATAAGTAAACTAGGGAA
Source organism: Icerya purchasi (assembly GCA_039619475.1). Taxonomy (NCBI): domain Eukaryota; kingdom Metazoa; phylum Arthropoda; class Insecta; order Hemiptera; family Monophlebidae; genus Icerya; species Icerya purchasi. The sequence goes on from CM077115.1 coordinate 98,297,317, forward strand.
TGCTTCAAAAAACAGAAATGGTTTATTCATTTAATTGTAGCTGAACTTTACGGCTACGTAACAAACAGGTATATATTTAAACACATTTAATGTTAGTCTGTAAATTTAAGAAATTAATAAATTTCTTTTAAACGAATTTCGAGATTTGCGACGTGTAATATTATATTAAATAAGTAAACTATTAAAAGTGAGAACAGTTAAAAAACGGAAACTGGTAAAAATAACGAATATACAACGTATAGAAGCGTAAATAACAATTCTAAAATACTAAATGGTGTGTTATGAGTGCTGATTATAAATATTAATTTTCCTTAAAATTTTCTGGCTCATCATTATAACCTAAATTACTCAAGTTCTTTTTATGTTTCAGCCTAAACTATAATCAAATTTTTATATTTTCGATCATAAATCCGAATTGAATCGAAACTCTGATCACGAATTGAACTTGTATTTCAAAATTTTCAAAAACTCAGATTGAAAAAACTATTTTCGAGGCATCTTATTACTCTCTAGTGGCATTCCCCTGACCATACCTACACTAGAAATACGTTGTTCTTGTTAAAGAATTTTCCGAAATCAATTCTGGTTGATACCTGTTTTTCGCAATCATTTGGACAAAAGCGATCAGTTTTATTTTTTGTTTATTAGTTTTATGAATATTTAAAGAATTAAAATAATTGTGAATTATGTTAGGTCAATACATAAATTTGATTTTGTAATAGCAATTAAAATTAACTTTTTTTATCTAATATAAACAACTAATCAGACATTATTGTAACATCGCTGTAAACTACAGAAAAAAAAAACAACCAAAAACGGTGCATTTCTATAAAAAGAAGGAATTTAAGAACAAAATTTTAGAATACGTATTTTTTGTACATATAAGCCGGAAACTCAGAGGCAGCCGGTAACTTCTAGTGTATTACATATCTTGTTCTTTTAACATTTTTAATAAGTACACTATTAAAAACTGATTAAGGCGTGATTAATAAATGTTCAGTTCAGTTAGAACATTAATTATTAACCTAATTGAACAGATATTTTCAATTACTGGTGGTAACCTTTTTATCATTCAGCTCAGCGAGCGAATGCTGGACTTTATCAAATGCTTGCTGTACATTGATAGATATGCCGTTGTAGCGTACCTTTGGATTTCCATACTTTGAGATATGTCTCTAATTGCCTTATGTCCTATTAATTATGGAATGATTTTGTCTGAAATGAAACTGACATTCTGGGACGATGTTGTTTTCATTTATTATTGGTACTAATCGTTTTACTAAAAGTTTTTTAAAGATTTTTTTACAGAAGCAGTAGCATACTTTTGGGTCTATATGAACTTGCTTTATGTAACAGTTTTCCCGGTTTTTGATTAAAATGTTTTCGCTATTTTCCATTGAAATGAAAAATGCTAGCACTCCTAAAATAAATTAAAAAGTAAAACGATAAACCTATAAGCTTTTATGTGGGATCTTTTGTAGTAATTTCACTTACATGTTCAGCAGGATCATAGCCAAGAGTAGACACAAAGAATCCCCCTACTTTTGTTTTTTTTTTTAAAGATTATAAATGAAATAAAATTTGTGCTGCGAAGAATATAAAATTAATACAATCTAAATGCGACCTTTTTCTACATTTTTCCACTTTTCTTTTATTATTCATTTCAATTTCGAAATTCAAAGGTTTGTTTTCTTCTTTTTTTTTTTACTGTTTGTGAATATAAGACATAGCCCATTAATAATAGATGAGGAATATTTTGAAGTACATATATATCTTTTTGCAGAACCTTCCTTCAATAATATGTCGAATGCAAAAATGCTTAATTATGACAACGTGGTACGGTTGTTATCAAGTAACTAACTCTTTAGTTACAACTATGTAACCACTGTATGAACGAAACGCGCCGCTTGAACTGATAAACATGGGTAAAAAAACGTTCAAAAGATATATCAATACTGCCTTCGGAAGTAACTAATATACTGAGCCACTGGTGATATCCGCACATATAATAATGAAATTCAAATTTTTCCGGGCCAAAACTGTCGAATATGCGAATTTCAAGACATATTAAATATCTTATTACCCAAGCCAAATAAATTAATACGAACGAAATAATAATAGTAATATATTGTAAACAAATTGAATCCGTGTCTCAACATAAGTACGTGTATATATATATATATATATATTTTTTTTTTTTTTTTTCTAATTAAAACTGTGTCTATTCCATTTTTATAGCTTTGATAATGCTATTTTCACTTACATGTGGTCAGTTTTTACTTTACATTCTCATATGAGTTTTTATAGATTTTTAGTATTTTTTCATTTGTAGTACGAAAGCAGTAATGGATTTATTTTGAAATTTTGTATCTCATCTTATGTGAAATGTGCGCCATATTCGCTGTCACTGAGCAAATGAAATCCATTGAATTACTGATTCTTCAAAATTTGCTTTATACTCTACCGAATTTCCGAATAAAAAGTGGAAAAGTTACTTATCAAACTTTTTTTTTTTTTACGAAAAGAGGTAGATTGTGTACCGAACTGTATATTATACCTGCAGAGATGAAACTATTCGAAATAAGCTGTTATCTGAAATCGTGAAAAACATGGTGATGGATGATTTTCATGTTGATGTATTGTCCGAAGCTTACAGATTATTTGGTTTTTGGTGTTAACAATCCCAGCTATAAGTGCACTAGTGGAATGCACTTTTCCTATTTCAAAAAGGATAAAAAATGAAACGAGAAATACTTTCAGACAAAACAGATTAAGTGGCTTCGTTAATATGTTCGTATAAACAGCATTATTAGTCTATTTGAAAAATGGTGAATATGTTTGCAGCGCCATTACTGACAAATATGACAGCTTAAAATATCCTGTTATTGATTTAGAATTTTAAAAAATGATTATCGTTATTTATGTTTATCTTCAGTCAGATGAGATTGAAATCTCTTTTAATTTTTCAATTTTGTTTAAAGTTTTTACCGTGAATATTATTTTATAACTTTTTTTTAATGTTTTTAATTTTATAGAAGCTTATTTACATTCTGATTAAAAAATTGTAAAAAATCTGCAGATTTTTCTAAATTTTTTCTCCCAAAATACTCGCTGATATATTCTATTTGTAAACTGCATATCAGTGTACCAGATATAAGATTAATTCTTAATATCTGTATGATTTTGAAAGTATTTTAGGGAAAATAGCTGTTGAGAAATTTGATTTATAAGATTATTAATTAATTCTGATTGTTTTTTAATTGTTGGATAATAATAAAAATATCATTAGGGGTTCCTGTTTGATCTGTGTAGTTTTCGTTTGATTTAACCATATTTGTATACATTAAAGAATTGGTTTGATTTGTATGTACATTTGGTAAAATAGAGTTTACATATAGATGATCGGAAATTATTCTAGATACTGAATTTATTTTAGTAGTATTATACGATCCTATTTTTCTTTTTACAATTCCTTGGTAAACTTTGCATGCTCTGTAAACAACAAGATGCGATTCACACAATGAATATAGTTGTTGGACGATCATTTGATTTAGAGCACATAGTACTGTTATGACTTTCAGCACACTTAATATGTTAAAGTCTTTATTGAAGGAAATTTTTGTTGCTTTCTTGTGTTGACATTTAGTAAATTATATCACTAATGGTTTTTTATGGGATAATTTTACTTTTATAATAGCATTAAGGATGGCTTTAATTTTATGTATCTTTATTTTCCATTAGCAACAGTATTTTTGTAATAATATTGTTATTTCTAACTTTCTTAAAACTATTAGTTATTGCTCTTTTCTTTTATGACCATAGTTTTCAATTTCAATTTTTTTTTTTTTTTTTTGTCCTCAACTGAAACAGTATAATGAAGATTTCTGATTACTATTGGGAAAGATCGTTTGTATTTAGACTAACAAGAATGAAATTTTTAATTTCTTTTTTTCAAAACTTTATTACATTTTGTTGTGTTGTTTAAAGGAGAAATTTTTATTTAATAATTACTTAAAGATTTGTAATAAGTTCTGTTTAAGTTTATTTTTGCAGTTGCTTGAATATTTTTTAATGAACACAGAAAGTAGTTTACTCCTAGAATAAATATTTCAGAATTTTATTTTGTAATTTATTTTGTCCCACTGTTTCTTATTGTACACTAACGCCTGCATGCTTACTAGAATTTTCAGCCAGATTATTGTTATTTATTGTTAGATCGTTTTATTTAATTGCATTGATATTATTTATTAATATTTTCTTTTATAGCACAATTTCTATTCGTTATCACCTACCTTTTTTATCTTAGTAACAAAAATGGAAGATGGCATGGGGCTAAGCCCATATTATTGCCATAACTATTTGTAATACTATTAATAACAGATTCAATGTCGCTTATTTTGTTTTGTGTTTATGTATTACTTTGTTTAGTGTTAGTACAAAATAATTTCTTCAATGTATCTATTTCAGCAGAATCCCCATAACTGCTAATATATTTTATTGTACTGTTGGCACTAGTAGTAAAAATGTTGGTATTGACAAGTAGAGAGCCAACTGTGGCAATAAAAGCAGACTGAGCTGTTGAAGTAGTATTACAGATGATTTTTTGACCAAGTTTCTGCAACTTTATTATAATTGAAAAATAAATTAATGATCTCACTAATAGTTATATACTGACAAATGAAATTTAGTAATAGTTAATAGAGGTCTATAAATCAAGTCCACAGAGGAGTTGGATATGTATCCTTCTTGACTATAAATACATATCCACTTATCAACTCCAATTCTAATAGAATTATATGACGCATACATAGTGTATAATTGTAATTTTAGGCTGCATATTTATTTTTCAGTTTGTTTTATAAGTGATATATTTCATTTCTATATTTAGAAATTATATATTTGAAATAAATAAATTAATGCATTTTACTTACACATACATATTGTTTTCTTGTGAATAGGATGTTTTTTGCACATAAATATATTTAGTTAGTTCTTGCTAAGTTAAATAACATTATATTTTAAGAAGCATTAAATTGGTAGATTATATTGCCCACCCAGATTTAAAAATGTTAAACCACACTATCACTTTTGTCTATTGTATTGTAACTGATGAACATAGATGTCATTCTATGAAACAGTAATGACAAAGCAAATTTTAATAATTTGCACATGCAACTTACATCTTTTGGAGTTATGATATATTAAATCGTCCTATCAGAGATAGATTCAATTATATCAAAAATAAGGACGTTTATTTGTTGTGTGATGCTTTTAGAGTTGATATATGGAGATATATTTGACTATGTCCAAACACAGATATATTTCCAAGAATATAACTTGTTCCAAGTTACCTGTGGCCAGTAGTTGAAACTGGAGACAGAGCTACAAATAAAAAGCATTACATTACATCTATATATACTACAGTACATTAACAAGAGAACAATACAATTGAATATTTTGTAAAATGATTTATAGAATTAATAACATGTAAAAACAAAGAACATATTAATTAATGACTAACAGATCCTCAATCTTCAATTACTTATTGAAAAAGCATGTGAATATAATATCATAGCTGTGCTCTGTTTCATCAATTATAAGAAAGCTTTTGACTGTATGCATTGGTCAAAAATGTGGTCGACATTAATGGATATGGGTGCGCCAGCACATTTAGTATGGCTGATCAAGCAGCTTCTGGATAAATAATGGAATTTACTTGGAAAAGTTTTAACACGCCTAGGATGTATGCTAGGGCTGTACTGTTCTACCACTATTTTTTAACTTTTATGGTGAATTCATAATGTGCAGGATACTGTAAATCAATACAAGAAATAGTACAGTTAACTGGAACGGAGGTATCTCAGTTGGTTTGTATTTACATCTCTAATCTCCAATATCTGGATGACACCACATTAGTAGCAAAAAACGTGGACAAAATGTCATATATTGTGGATCAACTGATAAAACTCAGTGCAGAATATGGCCTCCAAGTTAATAAAACCAAAACCAAAATAGTGATCATCAACTGTCCAGAGAATAACTGCCCAACAATACATAAATTTGAGGGTATTGAAGTAGTAAGCCAATTTACATATTTAGGCTCTATAGTGGAAGACAGCAGTGAATGTAAAAATTAGATATGCCACAGAACACAGGTTGCACACAATGTAATGAGCCGTTTAAAAAGAATTTGAGCTGACTCTGCTGTTAGTAAAAGTGTAAAGATTCAGCTAGTGAATTCCCTCGTCTTCTCAGTGTTTTTATATGGAGCGAAGACCTAATCGCCAAGCAGTGCAAACAAAGAACATATAGACGCACTGGAAATGTGGTGCTGGAGGTGAATGCTGCATGTCCTATGGACAGCTAAGAGAACCAATGTCTCAATACTAGATGAGATTGGTAACCTAAAGGGGCAACCATCTGTGGTGCTCTTTCTTGTTCATTTATATGTTTTTGTATGCTTAAGTTTTATAGTAGAATTAAGATGTAGTTAAATAAAATTTAATATAATATATTTGTAAACTGTAAAGGAGAAAAAATTTGGACTATGAAACAAAAAATCAAATGGTTGGTTCTGAGATAAAGAAAATCATAACAATGAAGCAGGAATAAATAAAAATAAGATGATGTAATATAAAGGTATGAAAAAAGTAATTTTCACAAATGTATATATGTGGTCATATAACAAAATATATTTTAACCAGTGCATAGAAGAAAAATAAGATGCAGTTAGGAATTTTTTATTAAATAATAAAAAATATTTTTTAAATATTGAAAAATACATTTTTCTTTCTTTTTCTTTTAGTAATTTAATTATAATAATGTCCAACAACAAATATGTCTATTTTTAGTTTGCTATATCATATTGAAAATTACATGAAATTATACTCTTTATATTGTATGAATTTAATTTGGTGTTTTTTTATTTTGCTATTAAAACTATTATTTTAATTGTAGCCTTTACTTTTTATTAAAATATATGATATGGACTCTGCTTTTAAAATCATTTGAACATTTCAAGTCATTAGAAAATTTTGATTTTAAATAAGTTTTTTTTTCCCTCTTTGGGTAGAATAATTGTATATTTTATAAATATGTATATAAAGATGCAAAGTACTAAGTGTATTTTAATTATCAATGTATAGCATAATTATTAAAAAAAAAAAGAAAAACATAAGTAAAATAGAAAAAAAATTGGGTGGTATTCGGGACGACAATAACATAGTTCCAATTATAGTCAAAATATGTTTACAAATTTAGTTGCATAATTATAAAGATACATTTGAACTTTAACACAGTAAATATTGAAAAGTTACGTAATAATGGGTTTATGGCTGAATTAATTTGTATTTTATTGTTAAAAATTCTACTGTTACTAGTGCTGCTACTATTACTTTTACTAATAATCAGTATTTTCGACAAATTACTCATATTATTATTTTAAATATATTTAAAATTAAAAACATTTAAAACTAAAAGCTGTAAGGGATATCACACAGTTACAACAATGCACTAGAAGTTGATCACAGCTGTGTATGTAATAAATTCATGTTTAAAATTTTTTTACATTTTCTATTATCAACAAAAAATTAATGAATGAGCTAAAATTTGTGCTGCATTATTACATAATTATAAAACTTGAGGAAGTTAGACTAGTTTTTATTAAGACTGGGTGTAACATTGGTAGAAGCTCCATACCCACAAAGAGATTATGTTAGCCCCTTGTAAAAGATAAGCTACTCTGCATATCACACCCTAAGTGTTGTGCACAATTGACTGATATATTACAGATGGGGCATAAATGTAAGCTTGCCATTAATAAGAATACTGAAATATTTTAACAATGTTATTGTATAACATTACTTGAGATAAACTTAAGACTTATAATTATATCTACAGCCCCCTTATTATCAAACATAGAAAATCTACATTTAGAAGAAGAAAAGGTAAGTCATAAATTTAAAATTTTTTTCTCAAGAAATTCTAAAATTAGCTTAATTTGTTCAAAGTTGTAATATTTTGTGAAACAAGGCACAGGTCATCAACATGTGATATTAGTTCACAGCTATTATTAAAAAGTTTGCAAAAATTCTCTATATCATAGTGCGCTGTAGATTATAATAAGTTCTATAAAGTTGGTCCCAGTACAACATCTTGTGGAACACTACAGCATGCTTTCCTTGAGCTAGCAGTTATTGATATTAAGGTATACAATCCTATCCAAAAGGTATCTTACTAACATGTTAATCGCATAAAGATTAAATTTATTCTTTTTAATTATGCCATTAATTGCTGACTACTTACAATTATCAAAAGTCCCTGCAATATTGAAGGAGAAAACAAATACAGACTACCCTACATTCAGTGCATTTTTTATTACCTCAACTAATTTATAAATAGTATTTTTGGTAGATTGTCCTAAATGAAATCCAAATTAGTCAGTATGCAGCAAGGAGCAGACGATCTATTTTTGATAGAAGTAGACAGTTAACAATCTTCTCAAAGATATTACAAATAGAACTGAGTAATAAAGTAAGGCAATAAGCAGTAATGTCTGTAGGTGCTGTTCTGGGTTTAGGAATAGTATCACATTAGCAGTTTTCTAATTCAGAAGGAAAACTTGTAGACTTAAAGATTTTTGAGAAGGTTTCCGAGAACTGTAAATTAAGCTGCTTGATTGTTTTGTTACTAATTTTATCACTAGCTAATATTTTCCTATTTTTAAGTCCCTTTTTAACTATGTCTTTTACAACTGTACAACTATTGGCTAGAGTGTACATCCTAGAAGTAGGCACAAAAATAAGTGGCATGTCATGTTTATTAGGCAGGAAGTTCTCTAAGAAAACACTACATTTTTCAAGATCATCACTGACCCTTCGCCGATCATATTTTATGTCAGGAATATTATCTCTTTTTTTAGTAATTATTTTATATGTTTTGTCCCTGACAATGTTACAAGTAACAAGTTGCTTTAACTAATGTAGTTTTGTCCTGAATATGTTGTGTTTGTACTTAGCATTTAACTGTTTTGGTGTATTATTAATAAAAAAAAAGTGTTATAGAATTTCTGCATTTACCTTTTTTTTTTTTTTTTTATGCACAAATCGAGTCACCATTAAGCGCTAATTTTACTGTCTGAGATTATTTAACAAGACTATTGATATATGCATTTAACTGACTAACATATTTATCTGGAGAAGATCTACAAGTGTAGTTTTTGATATTTTCTTGTATATTTTAATATAGTTTCTGTCGAACACCTCCCTAAATCTAAACATATTTAATTTAGTAAAGATGATGCATGAGATCTTTTCAAAATTATAAGATCTTGAAAATACAATATTTTTATGAAAGGCTAGGTCATTATGCTTTAATTGAAAGTGATTATTTGAGTAACAGGTTTAGACACCAATAGATATCAATAATGTCTTCTCCGTTATAATTGCTAAATGTAGGTGAATTATTATTTTTAATATATTGCAATAAAAGTGAATTGAAGTTATGTTTAATTTAGGACTCCTCTTAGGTATGTGTGATATATAACTAATATTTATGGAGATATCACTATCAACTAAATATTGTTTTGTCGAAATACAACATCCACATCATCAAAATAAGAGTTTCTTAAGAAAAGTAATCACAGTACATGATAGTTATCAACATTAAGATATGAAAAGGAAAAGGAAGTAAAATCTGTGTTAGATTATAAGTTCTCATAGGATTTCACATATAAGTGGAACAATTTTCATTACGCCAACTTCTGCAACATATTTACTTAAACTTTTATCAGATAACTTATAATTTAAATTAGTTTTATCAAAAAAGGTCCTAATTTCATAATATATGATATTCAGTTTGAATGTGCTTTTACATCTTGACACGTCTGTACAAAATTTACAAATGCATTAGACGATTTATAATATTTTCTTGGGTGTCCGAATCAATGACATTTAATACATATATGCACATTAATAACGTCAGCAGATTCTAACGTTTCCCAATTAATTCTGAACTTAGCAGCAGCGGCAAGTATCTTACACTGCTAAGAATGAAGTTGGAAGTAGGTTCTGCTAGCATTGACTGTGATGGACTTCTGTTCAGTAACTTTTTCTTTAGATATGTTCCTGGTTTTGAATATTAGAATCATGGATTTAATAATTTTTTTTCATCAACTCTACATTCTGAAATATGCCTCCTAATTTCCTCTTGAAGCGTATGACTCCTTCTTTGATAGAGGAATATTGCTTGTTGCTGGTAAATTTTTTATAAGACTTGACGTTAATTTTTTTTTTCGCCCAAAGAAACTTTTTCTTTTAATTTTCTATCGAATATCTCAATATCATCGCATTTAATAATTCATTTATTTTTAGAAACAGCTATTTTATTAGTCGTTATTTCACAATAAGATGTTTTTATAGTGGTTTTGGTTTGTTTATGCGAATCGTAAGTATATTTTTTATTATGGTCTATATTTCCAACGATTTTTTATGTAAAATTGTATTAATGTTATTTTTTTTTTTTCATATAAATAAATAAGTTGTGGGTCTCACTGGGCAAGTATGCCCGTTGCGTGAGTGCCCAACACTCTTATTATCGTTTATTCTAGTAAACAAAATTACAATTAATCATTCTTATATTACAGTTATTTATCGTTTTATTTATACACATATTTATTTTAGTAGTTGCTTATAAAACATTATTGTTATTTTCTTTAGTAAGCGCCTTTGTATATGTGGAGGGAACTGCGAACGAATGAATTTAATAAGAATAAGCATATTGTTCAAACATTTAAACAACCATTCATTGTGCCTTAAACTAATAAATAAGGTGATAATCAGTCATAATGTACGTAACTGAAAAGGAAAAATTTGGTTGAAAATATGTACATTATAATAAATGCTTATAATTTAATTAAAATTTACTTCCAGCGAAGTACTAATACATTATCAATTACATCAACTGTAAATATTTTTTATCAACTATATGACATCTGCAATTTCAAAATGAAAATATTTTGCTTAATTACTTTATGCCTTTTCTATTATCGTTATGAACGATAAATTGAAATATTATAAAACACTGTATGTTCTGTAAAATAAAGTTATTTTGTAATTATAAATGAACGAAATTGTACATTAAAATATAATTATTTTTATTGATTTATCCATTTGCCGTATATTTAATAATGAATGTGCGAGCAAATCATTTGCAAAAAAACTATGTAATTAAAATATAAAACACGGTTCCGTTAAATTTGCATATTAAAACTGCAGATACAAAAGAAACAGTTGTTTTAATGTACGTTATACTTTCATTCGCAATTATGTAATAAAAACGTAATTTGCAGGAAATATAATAAAATTAATTAATTTGAGATATCAAGATCCAAAAAGTGATCTGTGAATCTCCTAAACAGCAGACGCTTTTTTTAATTTGATCACAAATTTATACTTGAAATATTAATTTAGCTATATAGTTTATTGAAATAGACATATTTGAAAATAATTTGCTTTTATCGGGCAAAATATCTTTTACAATCACTTCCAAACGTTTCTTTACAAATTTATTTTTTGATGATTATATTTATGAGCTGAACCATGTTGAGTCTTTAATTGGGATTAAAGTGTAATTAATTCCATTTTTCTTACTTTATTCAAATTTTTATGTTCTTTTTATTTTGTTTTATAAAATGTTTTAATATCGTATTCTTTAAATATAGCAATAACCTCTCGACAAATTAAGAATGTTAATTTGGAAATTTGCGTCGTAAAGAAATAATTTTCTTTTCCATCACTGTATCTTCATTTTCGTTTGTAATTTTTTTGCCTTAACATTCACACTGAAAATATTAAGATTTTTTAATATTTAATCGCATTAAAAATTAAAATGGCATACAAGTGAATATTTCACATTTGGTTAAATGCAAGTGTTTAGTTGTACTTTTATTTTTTACATTAGAAGTAAAATTATCAAGCGGAGGAAAAATAATAAAACTTTTGCACGGTCTTAGCGATTTTTTTGATTTTAATTTTACAAAGTAAAAGATCAGAGGTGCTGTTTAAAGAAGGCAAGAAGAGGCATTTCTTGGCTCAAGCGTTTAAAATCCATTTAGGAGTTAAATAGTATATTAATGTAATTCTTAAGATTTTTCAGAAAGATTGCGATTCTTTGATATTTAAAGGTACTACGGTCAGGGCCGGATTTAAGAGCTGGGCTAAGGAGCTATAGCCCCAGGCCTCAGCCTTCAGGGGGACCCGCGCTCTTAACAGAAAAAAATTTATTAAGTTTCTTTTTCAAAATACTCAATACTGTAAAAATACAAGATTTTAACGTTAATTTTTATATACATATGTATAAAAAAAGAATATATATGAGTCCATTAATAAAATTATACACTTTTTCTCTATGAAAATTTCTCTTTTTTCCTAATAAATTAAATGCTACATAAAATGAATATTTACAGACATTTTTTACTATAAATCTAATTTATTGTGTTAAAAAAAAAAGAATGAATCCTTTAACGTACGTATTGAATAATAAATAAATGTTCGACAAATCAATTAATAATTCTCCATTCAAATATTGATACCCATGCAATCGTAAATTTTTCTATGTAAAAACATTTTGCAATCCGAAATATTCTTAATTTTAACAATGTTTTATTTTTTACTTTTATTGATTGTATAAAACATTTTATTTTGAAGTGTATAAAAATTATTCAAAGTAAAAGCGAGTTTTAATCGATTGCTGGTTTTATAAATACACTCGTATTTCGAAAATTTTAATAAATCATACTGCGTTTCATTCGCTTTATTCTGATCGCATGATCAATTATGAAATTTTAAACATGCATGTTTAATTTGTATGAAGAAAAGGATACGATCAAAAACATCGTATGAGTGCATCAAAATTAGTTTAAAAACTGCTGTAGTGACAGCATTAAAAATAAAGTTTTTATTTTTAATAAAAAAAAAAACAGTTTTTTTTCGCTACCCACAATATTTAAATATTTTTTTGTAGAAAAAGAAAACATAATGCTATTAATAAAAAATTACAAATATACATATATGTGTACACGTATACATAAAATTCCTTTATTTTAAAATTCAATTTATGTAGGTATTTGATTTCTTAGGATAAGAAAGTTGATTTTGTAAAGAGAGCGTAATTTCCATTTTATTAGTTATTCATACGTACATAATAGATTTTTTTTTGCTTGCTTGTTTGCATATATATGATGATAAATTTTTTCACGGTTTTTTCATTGAAGGGGGGGACCTCATTCAGGATTAATCCCAGGCCCCGTAAATCCTTAATTCGTCCCTGATTACGGTATTAGCGGCTATGATAGAATTTATATAATTATACAGAGCAAGTATCAGTGCAGAAACTGAAGGTTATTTTAAAATAATAATTTTCAATCAACATCTTGATTCCGTTTTACTAGCTTTAAAATCTCGGCTTCTTGGAGATTTCATAGGATTTTCTCTATCATTTTCATTTATCTAATTAATATAAAAATAATAAAATATTACATTCTCGAGAGATACACAAAACCTGAAACATGCAATACAAAAAATTTAGTTAAAAGGAAATGTAAAAAATGAAATTGTGGTAAATATAAAATTAATCTACCTATAAATGAGAAGATAAAGGGAATATATTGATAATGAAAGATCGTGTAAGGTTAAAGGAAATATTAGAAATAAAATGTGACTTAATAAAACTGATGCATCAGTTAATCGCTTTCTGGAATAAAGCACGTAACTGATCGCAAATTTGTACTTTTAATGTGGCAAATTAGGTGGTTGTGAGCAGGAAGGAAGAATATATAAGGGAAATAATAAAATAAAATAAAGATAAATAAATTGCACAATCGTATAATCTCAACTTATTTGTAAAATTTTAGATTTATTCATTTATTTTCGCATTTTTTTTTTTTTACCGAAATATAATAAAATCTGGTTGCAAATAACAACATTTTATACATGTGTTAGTTAAGTTTTTAATTAAACTGAAATAAACTAGCACGTTTAGAAATATATTTTTAGTTTAAATTTTAAGTATGAATGTTTTTTTTCTTTTAATATATGTACAATATTTGCTCTTTATTAAGAGAATGATAAAAATGGTTTTCGTTTTCGAAATAATTGTGAACGTATGAAAAGTACACAGATTTATAAAAAATTTATACATATTTAAAGAGGCGAAATGAAGAAATTCACGTAAATAGAAAACTTGGCGTGTATTTATAATAAATTGGAAAACGGTTAAAAGTAAGCCTCCAGGGAGAATTGAACTCCCGACCCCTGGTTTACAAGACCAGTGCTCTAACCACTGAGCTATGGAGGCAATGCGATTTTATTGTTTATAATTATTATATCACTTACTTCAATATTTAAAAAATCGATATTTTTAATTCTATTGTTTACTAATATTTAAAAATTTACATTCAAAACTAATGAATAAACACACATTTATACGTACATCATGTTTTCCGCGCAAATATTTGTTACATTACATTAATATAAATCAGGTATTTCTTACTTATTAACAATTTAAAAAGATGAATTTAAAGATAAAACGCGGTATCATCTATTTTTTTTTGTTAAAGAAGTAATAACAATAAGTGAAACATGTTTCATAAATTTATACAATGATCGTGTAAAAGAGGTGAAGATAGTTTAGCAAATATATACTCGTATGTATATAAAATTATTCTTAAAATTTTGTTGAAATTTTTTCGTTGACTAACAAAATATATTAAAAGTTACGTTATAAATAAGGTTTTTTTTTTTTTCTTTTCTTTGAAAAGACCGTGATTTGGGTATTGGTTGGATTAGTACATCAACAGTAGGGGTCAACCAGGGGCGGATGCGTAGAAAAATTTTCGGGAGGGAAATTATATAATTACTTTATATCTTCTACGGTGGGCAGCAGATTTGAGAAAAACCTTGTTTCTTAAAGAAAATCAAATAGCGGCCTCTTTAGAAATTTAAAAATGTTTTAAAAATACATAATTATTACAATTTAATTTAGATTTTGTTTTATTTTTAAGTGAAAAATAAAACGAAATTATAAAATTGTAGTTAAAATAATAGTTTAGAATTGGAACAGTAAATTGCTAGAAAGAATAGAACGATAGTATTTTTATTAGACTTTACTTCTTCTTTATTTTTGTTAGTAATCCGATCCGAATTCTCTTTATTCGTGAGCAAATAAAAAAAATATATACATTTCTCACTGAACTATTTTCCTGAGATAATAGTTCTAATACAATTTCTTTTTTGGGCAGGCTGCTATTCAAGCTATGTGCACAAGATATTAAAAATAATTGCTAAATAGCTATCATCGGCTACGTGCAATTTAGCTATTAAAGAATTAAAAAAAAAAAAAAAAATACATTGCAAAATAAAAATTAAAAATAAATAAAAAAGACAAAAGAACGACGATAATTGCGTTTAAAACCGAATAGAAATGTAACATTAATAGTTTTACTGGAAAACAGTATAAAATATTAGTTATAATTAAATCCCTCGGTGTAACATTTATACAAATATTTTATAGTATAAATTACGTTTCTCTGTTGTAACAAATTTTTTCATTGAGTTTTTGGGTTGGGGGGGGGAGTCCCCTATTTCCCCTTCTATGGATACACCATTGGCTCAATACTACTTAGCTTCTGAAATGTTGGTTCTCTCACAGGCCTATAGCCAGAATTGACATTCGAGCGGGATCAATGCGCTGGTGATCTAGAAGGCATAATAATTATGATCAGGGTTGGATCATAGTCAAATGCCGCTATGGGCTCAGTAATTTCTGCCGCTCTTAGAATAATTTATAAATTAAGTAGAGTCCGACCGAAACTAAGTTTTACGGCCGAAACCGAAAGTGGAACTTTGTTTTCGTGAGAAAAAGAAATAGTCAATCATAATTAGTCAGTCTTTATTTTTAAATCACATATTAATTATTCAGTCTTTGATATTTGAAGTAATCCCTAACACAACATATTATCACTCCTTATTTGGAATGAATTATTTGTGCTTTTAATATTATTTATGAATAACATAAAATAAAAGGTACAAAACAAAATTACTTTTTACCTAATATATTTAGGTACATAAAACAAAAAATACTCGTTTCATTTTAAGAACAAAATACAGTGAAACTTCTAAATAATGGACAGTCGTGGGACTAAAAAATTTGTCCGGTATTAGAAAGTGTCCGCTAATGGGAAATAATAATGTATGTGCAGTTTACTGAAATTTATATTATTGTATATTGTAAATAGAAGATAATACGTAATATAAAAAAATACAGTACACTTACTTAAGACATACATGTGTCTAAAATATAAAAAAAAAATGTTCGTATAATATAAAAATATGTTTGTATGTATAGTACTACTACAGTACTTATGTTTGTATTCCAGGATTGGTTGATGAACAAGTTAGGCAATAGAGTATAAATCATTTTTTGTTTTTAGGAACGCTAGATAATCTATAATTTTAATCACTTATGTTCAAAATATCTTTTTTCTTTTAACACATACTGTAAAAATGCTATTGTATCGAACATATTTCAGTTTTGTTTAAAAAAATCGGTAATTTTACTTTGTTTCTTTCATTTAAAATCCGCGATTCGACATGCACTTGCAGTTCGGATATCATTTTTAAACCTTCAGCATCAGATTTATGAATGAAATATTTTCTTTAACTGCTAATATAATCGTTTTGCCTGATACAAAAATACACGTTCCGGTCTACACTTCGTGAATTTTAAATTTATTTCTCGATTCCCCCGATTACATGTTATTTGTTCATAATTATTTGAAAATTTCACCTAAATCAATATATTCCTATTTGAACTTTTCTGTACGTCAATGCAAGTTAAAAACTGATTTTATCACATTCATCTCTTACCCTGCTATGACTGAAACGCCATAATATGTAATAATATTTTGGAAATTTTAAATATTTTTCAAAAGAAAAAAATGTTTAATCTCATTCAAATTTGCCGCCCTTCAAATTTTGCCGCTGTGCGCTATAGCCCATTTAAGTCCGTGATGTAAATCCAAGACTGGTTATGATTCTTCAAATAGTTTTCTACGATTAAAAAAGTTTAATAAGAAGGCAACTCTAAAAGTATTATTACTACTTGTTTTATTATTAGATAATCGAATAGTTTTCTATTCGAATGAGTTAAAGATTTTTTTCTACTCTTTAATTTATTCATTTATTGTTTAAAAAATAACAAAGTTTGCAAATCCATCATGTCATCTGCTCTTATAAAATAATTAATATACGACAATGGATCTTCAAATTTCTCGTAGTATTTTTTGCTATTAATTCCATACAGTATAAATCATTTCTTTTTTCGTGTGTAATTTGTAAAATATTTTAGGAAGTTTCGTCGCTTTTCCGTTTGACTACAACCTATCTTTCATCATTAAAAAAATAGAAAAAAAAAAAAGGAAAAAAGAAGTGAAAACAGAAACTGAATATAATTAATTATGGGGTAAAATTGTTAGAACTTTTAAGTATAATTATAATTTTACAATAAAAATTAATATAAAAACGAAAAATATATTACGACAGTATAAAGAAATATATTATCAAAAATAATATGTATAAAGCAAAAATAGTTTCGGAAAAATTAGAATGCAGTTCGCTTTTGAAAAAAAAATCTTAAATACGTTTTGTTGAATAAATGATAAAGATAATATTTTTTAACCCTTTGATGATCCTGGTTTATAGAGACTAATTTGGAGGGAAAAATTACTTTCATTAATCGTTTTTACCTTTTTTCACGTTTTTAAACTTTGCTAAAAAAGAAAATAATGAGCTGACTTTTTTTACCGTTTTTCTAACTTTTTAATTAATTAATTTGGTGATAACTAAAATTAAAAACTTTTTAAGACTGCCCCCTTAAAAGACTTCTTTGAACCATACTGATTCTTTAAAATATTCAAAATTCACTGATAGCTTTGTGACATTATTTTCTAATCCACAAAAAGTAAGTATTGCACATAACTAGTCTCAAAATGCTATTCTAAGATATCGAAGTAGGAATAATTTCGCAAATGTTAACATTGATGATTTACTTTTTTTTCGACACAAGCTCCACTGGTTGCGCGGATAATTTAATTGCATTAAGCTTCGATGAAGGAGTATCTTAACCGATGTTTGTTGGACTAGAATATGTAGAATCTGAAAAGGAAATAGCGGATAGTAATAAACCGATGAACTGTTTAAAAAGAAATAAAATCTCGAAAATTGAACATTACGTATCCGTTTAGTGTAATGGGAAAAAAAATTGTCGTTCTTTCCAAAATATACGGAATGCTTTTACTAGTAAAAGTTTCTAGCTACAGGTATGGACTTTTCAACTGAAAGTCGCAAAAAAAAGGAAAAAAAGGTCTCGATATACATAACTTTATAAAGACGTTGAATTTTCAGCTATTATTATTACTATTATTATATTATTATTATTATAAATACATTAACAGTACGTGACGATAGGTACTATAAGTATGGCAATATTGAGGACAGCACAGTTCAGTTACGGCAATAAACTAAAATCAAGGTCCATAAAGTATATATTGAAATTTTGCTACATTGTAGATATAAAGTTAAATCATACATTTTACTTTTTCGCTTCGGTAATTTCATGTCATTCGAAATTTTCGGTTCATTAATTAACATTTGCTAACGTTAATATGTTCATATTAGCGGCAAACTTAGAGGAATAAACGCCGGAAGAGACTGAGAGGATCGTTAAGGACTTAATTTTACATATTTTACGCGATGTGAATGAAATATAATTATTTAGAAAAACTTTGAATATGCAACAATAATATTACAAATATACAGTTATTTCCTACTTCATTTAATCAAAAGTAAAAATACATTTCCTTAAAAGGAAAATCTTTTTTTTTTTTTATACTTCATATTGATAAAATTTGTTCTAATAAAATACTTGATAAATATTAATTTCAGCAGTAATTTTACGCTGGTTTTATATTTTTATCATAAGTATATAGCAAGTTAAATAGTCTTATAATATGAAACTATCAATAGGAATTAAATGAAGGCTGCTAAATTCTGTTTGAGGTGTTTTAAGTGAGTTTTTAATTTTTTTTCATTTTCAAGATTATAAAGAATAAGAAGTAAAAATTAAAAATGGCTGTACCATTTTTTCTTATTTTTGCACTGAATTTTGTAGATGATTAGCCGCTTTTATTCGTTTCATTATAGATAGAACGGTTCGTTAAAGTATGGCGAATTTGAATCTCACCGCTAAACAAGCTAGAGCAATTTCGAATTAATACTCGAGCGTAAAAATATCAATAAAACGTTTCGATCCCCGTAGAGTTTAACCAAAAAAAGTTTGCAAGGAACGCCGATTTTGAAGACGTTGTGAAACACTGTTCCGCAAAATGCGATTATCTCTATAGGTGGCCTCAATGAGGTCTTCCGAAGCTTTAGGGGTTTTTACTTTTTGAGAGACGATTTGGTATCGTTTAAATGAGTTTTGGAAAGGTGTAAAGGCGTCCTAAACACGTTTCGTTTCGAACCTTCGGTTCTTTTAAAACATTTGTCCGGTGTGTGTTTGCACACCGAGAAAAGTGATATTAATTTCTTAGAGAACGAGTTATTCAGAGATATTGTAAATAGAATTTTAAAAAAACCGATCGGCTTTAAATACGTGTTTTCCCGTTCGCTATAGACCGCCAAAATCAAAATCTTTAATATGAACGTGTAGCGTAACGAATAGGGTCAAAAGATGACGGATGCGCAATGTAAAGAGCAGAAGAGCTCTGATTAGCCTCTCCACGTCAACACTTCACCCGCTCGTGATGACCCCTGCAAATGTGAGTCAGCGGTTGGGTAACCAACTGCAGCGTATCAACTCAGAGAATTATAACAAACGAGGTAAAGGTGCGAACGGATAATAACCCCCGTTCTTATCCATCTAAAAACAATATACTCAATAAAATGGTACATACAGAGAACACAAAAAAGTGTCAAGAAAATTAATGTACAAAGAAAACAAAAAAAAAGAAAAAAGAAAAGAAGATACAAAACCAAACTTGGCAGAATGTATGCAATGCATATCCTAACACGCCTAATTCGTGTGGAATATTACGAATAAATCCTTCCTTCTGAAATCCGTAAAAAACAAGGCCATAAAAGCCAAGGTCATAATGGGATCCCGATTTTGTCACTTGTCCGCCTAACGCCGAGTAAGGATATAAACAGAGAGAGGACAATTACCGGAAAAAACATTTGAACTAGAATGAGAATCGCAACAGCTGGACAGAAGTAAAAATGTGACTATCTACAACCGTCTGTGTCATAATGGCACATAATGATATGAGAAATATTAAAGAGACGCCTATAAATGACATGGGCCACTACTAGTAGCAAATCAAAGAAAATTTTTAGAAGAAAGCGGATGCCTTAAAAGAAAGGTGTTTTAATTAATGCGTCCTGTCAGTGATGGTATATTCCGCAGAAACATGCGGCATAGCCGAGGGTAGTTTAGAAATGATTAGTAAAACTCAAAGAAGAATTGAAAAGAAAGCGCTGTGGATAACTTTAACGGGATAAAGTCAAGATAGCAGAAATAAGAAAAAGACGCTTCCCGAGAAATCGTAAAGCCAAAATGGAGATGAGCACATGGCTCAATTAAATGATAGCAATCATTTAATCTCGGACCATGTGCCCGTCTCTTCATGTGAGGTTTTAAAATTTCTCGGGAAGCGTTTTTAAGATCTTCTCATTTCTGTTATCTTGACTTTATATCTCCGGCGTTTTTCTTTAAATTCTTTTTTGAGTTTTACTAACCATTTCTAAACTTGGTTAATGGCACCGCCAAACAATAAAACAGAAACAGGTCGACTACGTACACGGTGCGAAGACAATATTGTTAAGAAATTTGATGATACCTAGTGAATTAGTACATTGAGGACCCATGGAAACGTAATCAAGAGGTCTATATCCTACAGTAAATTCACAGTGGCCAAAGAAGAAGAAGAAGAAGAAGAAGAGAAGAACGTAACGAAATGTTTGCGAACTAAAGTTTACTTTTTCAACCGAAAATAGATGAACCGGCGTTTCCTGAGTAAATAATTCGATCGCAGACTACTTTTTTGCCGAAGATAACGCGATTATTTAGGTTTTCTTCAGATTTGAAACGTACCAGGTCGTGTCCACGTGGGTGGGTTTGAGGGTTAACCTCCCTCCGCCATGAAAACTGAAATAGTAATTATAAATACACAAAAATCTGAAAATAATCAAAAATTTAAAATAAATATTGATGATCTTTTTGGCTGTTCTTACCGTTAAAAGAAGAAAAAAGAAAAAATATTCTCCATATTATTTTTAGGTACTTCATTAATATCTTAAGGAAAAACTATTTATTACGAGTACAATCAATAACATATGTAATTTTTATTAATGTTTTTGTACGGGGGGTAATTCATTTATGTAAATTCTATTAATATATAAATCAAAATGATGGAAATTATTATATTAATAGTATGAATATTAGTGAAAAATGTATTGTTATTTATAAAATAATTATGTGAAAAAAATTTCCCCTCCCCACCTATCAAAATTCCTGGCACGGGCCTGGAAACGTATATTACTGACAATTTACATTTATTAATATTTCTTTCGCTTTTTAATTAAAGCTGCGGAACACATTCTGCCGAGTTTCTAGATGGTTACGTTTCATTTTAAAATATTCGCTATTGCGTGTTTATGATTTCATTATTTTATTAATTATAGAAAGTATATACGTAACGCAAATACCGGAGGGAAACGGAATTATAAAACTGCTTTGTTACGTATCATAAGTATTCTCAATTTCGTTATTTATATTGCTCAGAAATTCAACTTTGTTTTCTTTTAAGTTCGTTCAGTTATTAATGATCATCATTGCTAGCTTGTTTAATCTGAATGGATTAAAAGGTAAAAGAATGAATATCCCTTTTTCACTTTTTTTTTTTTTTCAATAAAACTTTAAACATAACAAGGGGGTGGGTCAGTAAAGAGGTTTGTAGAATATTGGAAAAATCAACGAATCTGCTCTCTTCTTATGAGCTACATTTTTGTTGTACGGATTATTCATTTATTTATATATTTTTTTCTGGGACCTACGGATTATTTATTTATTTATTTATTTATTTATTTTTTTTGGGAACTACGGATTATTTTATATGCAGTACGAAATCGATACTGATTAGAATCATTCGATTTTTAACCGCGTTACACAAGTCTTTAGATGTGCTTGTATCTGTTAGATCGATATGCGCGCATGCGATAGTTATGCACGTTTGCCATTGCCTTCCAGGCGATTTTAGAATCATTTTAGGTCTCGAATTTAGAACCAGCCTATTTAACAGTTCGAATTATCGCGACGATCGCTCTATTGTTTAAGTTATTGTATTTTTTTTTTTTTTGTGGAAATTTTTTTCGAACTCTCGACAGTATGACGTATAAACCGTTAAACTAAAAACCCGTATTTTCCAGAGGCTCCCTTTGAATTGTTTAATTCGTTTTGTCCGGAAAAAAGAAGAGTAAAGTTACTATTTGTATTGGCAGTTTAATATACGTTTATTATTCGAGTATACTAGACCGGTTCGTTAGTGCTCGTAATAAATTGCATGGCCTGCGGTGTCATTCGGCCCCAAAAGCTGACGATGCCGTGCAGGTGTCCTTGACCGACAACAGCGATCACGGGCGTTTTTTCTAAATTCGTGTATCGCTTCGAAACGGCAGCCTGTAAAACGTACGTTAAGAACATATCTCTCTCCAGCACCAGCACCTGAAAAGCTTTCTCGTCCTGGAATACAACTCGCGAAGCTTTCAACAGAAACCAACTTTTCCAGTGTTTCAATTTCATTGCTAGACTTACTTGTATCATTAGCTGAAGTTTCTTCCAGTAGCTGAGAGCGTTACCCTGCCTCTGCAACGTGATCTCTATGGGTCGGTCACCCAGCGTAATGTCGATTCCGAGATTGCGCGCTTCCATGATGGCCCTTATCATTTCGCCGCCGTAGTCGAGGTACACCTGTTCGGCTATCTGCCTTTCTTTGTATACGTCGGCGAAAAATATCATGCCCGGTATCGTGCCGATTTGCTTCATAGCTTTCTTCAAGTACGAATAGCTAAATTCCGGCTTCGTCTGAAAAATACTGTTCCTATGCGTCATGCAACCGCAAATCCGGCTCGCGCATAATTCCAGTACGACCGTTTTCGGTTTCACTTCGTTAATGACGAACGCTACGTCGTCCTGACACTGCGGTATCGCGTGATTGGTGCCGATAACGTATAGCACGAACGTTTTCGAAGCTATAATAACTATCGGAGTGGACAGACTTTTGAACTTTTCTGCTACCTGTAGAACGTCCTCGCTCATTTCGCCAGATACCGAATCTAGTTGAAATTGCATACCCTGCGGTATTCGATCTGTGAAGCCGCGGTGAATGTTTTCCATGTTATTGAAAAATTTTAGAATACTGAGAAAATTTTTATATATTCGATTTGAACAAAATGGAAAAATTAGTAATTTAAATTACTCTTTATATTTGTGTTATTTTCGCTCGCTTTTTATACCAGCTAATAATTTATTTTCCGTATTTTCGCTCCACCAGAAGGAAATAATTGCTTCGCAACATTGCGTTATTTCCTATTAATGCAGCTGGGTAAAATTCGAACAGTGCAAAATGCAAAATGCAAAATGCAAAATGCAAAGTGCAAAATGCAAAATGCAAAATACGAAATACGAAATACGAAATACAGATTATTATTTTTACTTAATGATTATTATAAATTTATTTTCTTTTCAACGTAACGTTTTTTTTATGTTTTTTGTTTTGTTTATTTATTTTTTTTTCGTCGATGAAGAGGTAGTTTCAGATTATTATAATTGCAAGAGGAAGCAAACTCAGGGGAATCCATATAGAATATATAACGTGTATTTACCGTGTTCCCAACAATAGCTTTTTCCGTTATTAGTTGTATTTTTTTTCGAAAAAATTAACCGAGGTATCTTTCGAATTTAGTGTTTGCCGTGATGTACTTCGGGAAAGATCTTAATTTTTTGTTAACAAAAAAGGGATAATAAATGGGAATTATTTAATCACGGAATGTTATTCAGACAAATTTGAACGGGTAGAAAGAGTTATTAGCAGTTCTAAAATTTGTTCTTACTCGTATTTAACACGGCTTTTTACCCTTGCCATCGCTGATTATAATTTTAATCGAAAATTTAAACGACGAGAGATATGGCAGTGAGGGCTCTAAAAATTAGGGGAATTTCTTTCACTTCTTTTCAAAGAAATTAACCTTCATGGTTAATTACGACCGTTTAATTTTTAATGTTTTTTTTGTGTTTCTCATTTAGAATATGTTAATTAGTAATTCACGTTAAAGTTTAGGGTAATCGTCCGTTGCTGACAAGCCCAGGGAAAAACCCAAACAAGAAAAAAAAAAAAAAAGTTTATAAAACTATTTAGGATCTGGTTTAAGGTGTACTATATTTCAGCGTCTTTTTTTCTTTTTTTTTTTTTTTTTTTTTTTTTTGGGACTTGTCAACCGGGGGGACCTTTATTCAGAAACAATTAGAAAAGGAAGGAGTAAATTATACCTTGATACGATATCAAATGTTGTTGGAAGGAATGAACAAATAATGGAAATAAATGATAGGAACAATCTGTGGAGAGGGAAAAGATAAGACATAAGAGGCGCAATATGGAGTAGGAAGACCGCGAGTATCAATAAAATGGAATAGAAAGCAGAACATTTAATAGAAAAAAGATGAACACTTAATAAACACGTGATCGACATCGCAAATACGCTCTTCGTTTGAGAGGACAATATGGAGACTAATGAAAAACGAAAACAGGAGAAAGATAATGGACTATGGCTCAAGAATGCAGACGAATAACGGAGACAACAACAGAACGACGAAGCGAAGGGAACAAAGAGAACCACAAACAGGGAGACTAGGTTGAACAGACAGATAAAAAGAACAATTGTTAAAGAAAGAGGAAACGTACATATCCGACCAAAACTTAAAATGAAAACCTTTGCACAGCGGAAGGGAATATTTCAGCGACGATAAGCATAAGCACGGAACTTTCGATAAACTATCCACATTATCACTA
Organism: Icerya purchasi; assembly: GCA_039619475.1. Lineage (NCBI taxonomy): Eukaryota > Metazoa > Arthropoda > Insecta > Hemiptera > Monophlebidae > Icerya > Icerya purchasi. The sequence continues at coordinate 98,322,494 of CM077115.1, forward strand.
AGAGAAGAATGTCAATATATAACCATTTCCCTTAGTCACGCGCTCAATTGAATGATGTTCATTTTCAATTGGATTTTTTAACGGATGCGTTCAAGTTTTTTATGTTCTCGTAGGATTTTTGAAAATCTCGATATAATTCGGAAAACAAGAGTATTCAAGAATTTGTTTTTGAGAAATAGCTTGACTGACGTATCCTGGACTCTTGATTTATCATGTTGTTGGGTCAAGGCCGCTGACGCGCCCAGGATAGGAAAAAAACAACTAATGTAAAAGACTCGGAAACGGATTAATATACTGTGTTTAATTGTACATTCTGGAAAAGGTTTAATATAATGGAAGAATAATGATATCGAAAAAAAAAAGGAAAAAAGTTAGACTGCAACCGAAATAATATAAGAAAAAAGTAGAAGTAAATGTCTTACGATTGCGCGATGTTTTTGGAAAGAACTGCAACAGCAGCGGAACAAATTATTATTTTCAAAAAAAAGGAAATTTTATTAGTAGGGTTCCAGCACACAATATTCTTCTTCCAACTAAATCCTGCCATCTTAGGCACTCTGTTTATGTTTCTCTTTTCGCTAATCCTAATTCCTTTTATCTCTCTTGATTAATCCTGTTCCTCCTTCTCGTCTTTAGTTCTATGATTAACCCAGTTTGCGTCGGTCCATAATTACTTAAGTATCTCGCGTCCGTTTCTCGTATAGTCTCCTTCCTTCTTATCTAAATCGCTTTTCCTTGGCTACATCTCCTAATTATCCTTTATCTCGCGAGTGTCAGTTACACTTTATTATCATCTTTTAAAGCTTGATCTTCCTGCTCCTTTCAACGCCTCTTATGTTCTTTCTCTACCTATTCTCTCAGTTGTTCCTGTCCTAGGGGTGTTCCTTGATTTCATTGTCGACAAAATAAAAATATAATTTCTATTCTATTCCATGCATCTATTCCTTTTTGCTGGGCTATCGATCTCTGGTAGCAAACCCAAAGGGGGTAAAAAAAAAACAAAAAGAACAGGAGCGCTGAAAAAATTCGAACTTTGATTGGAATGACTAGGAAATACAAAAAAAGGCGTTAAAAAAATGAGATAACCGAAGTATTTGGAAAAGTTTTAATTTTTTTTTTGAAATTAATAATAGGCATCGAGGAATTTAGGGCAAGAACGCGAAACATGTCAATTCAATTGACTGAAGTTATATAAATTTTTTTTAAACATTTTTTTTTTCTATCTCGGTTTTTCAATTGACAGTCTATTTACATGCATATATGTGTAACAAGAAAAATAATCCTTTTTTTTTTTTTTTTTTTTTTTTTCGGGAACAGACACGGTATTACACAATACGATTTTTTTTTGTGTTTGGTTACAATTTTAAGTAAAGATTCCACGTTGCCCTCCTCATTGTAGTATCGCAGCCTTCATAACAGCTTTACCCGTAGGATTTCCGCATTCATTTAGTAATGATATAGTGAAGTTGCTGCTGTCCTCAATATCAGGGTTTTTTTCGTGCCGTATACCGTCTTGCAGGAACACACGGGCCGAGGCACGTCAAGATAGTATTCTTTCGCTGAAATTTATAAAAAAGAACTGAGGATTTGGGAAAATGGATTACAAAAAAAAAAAAAAATCAGCTGGACAAGGAAAGTTTCACCAATGAAAAACTAGAAGTAGAAGTTAGGCTAAAACTTTAAAAGAGAGGATAAACCGGATAGGTTATTTATCATAATCACCAAATTGTTATAAGAGGGAACCTCCACAAAGGGTTAAACAAATAAAATAAAAAGAGAACGGCCGAAGAATAAAAAGAATTTTAAGAATAACGAATATCACACAGTTCGGTTATCCGTTAATCAACGCATTGGGAAAAAAAAGGGTATAATAGTTAAGCTCGAGTACTGTTACGATGCATGAGTTTCTAGAATGATCGGACTGTTGCAAAGCTCGGAGCGTTGAGTGAGAGATAGGAAAAATGATGGCAGCTTTAATAGTTGCGTGAAAGACATACGCAAACGACTTCGCGTACCAACGAATACGCATGGATGTGCACGATTGTAAAAACATTTGGATTGTGTTTGAAAATGATGGTCTTGCGAAAATGATGAACGACGAAATATCATTATTATAACAGAGAAGACGAAATCGAAAAGATAGTAAATGTCGTAGTGTAATGAGACTGGATGATCCATCTTAGCAAAATGCAGTTAGGAATTTGTAAAAGCAAAATTGCGGTAACCGGTGTCTCATCCGGGCAGGAAAATTAGCTGTAATAGTTTCGCGGGAAAAAATTATGAATTCTAATTATCGCATTTAGAGCGAACAAGATAAAAGTACGGGAGAAACGAAGGACGAAACAAAAGAACAAAGCAAAAGCAAGATTGAACGAAATTAAATAATGTCGCGGGTTGTTATTATCCGTTTCTTCTTTTTTTTTCATAAAATTTGGCTCCCCGAAGAGGATATTAACACTGATGATAAATAATTTTCGATATTTTCAATGGCGGCTGAATGTCACTTTCGGAACGGAAATAGCCACTCCCTATAGTGGTCGTTTGCAGGGATTAATTTGACGCGGTCTGTAGGCGTTAAAAGAAGCGTATGAAAAGTTTAAAAATTTTAAACCAAAAATTAGAAGTGAAAATTTAGAAATGAGAAGCTAGGAGGGCTAATTAACACACTCGAAGAAAAAGAGGGCCGCTCTAATAGTGGTATGGAGCATCAAGATTTTAGTTATTCTAAAAGCGAGCAATAGCTAATTAAATTTCGACAAAATCTATTTGCATCATTTTCGCGGGATTAGTTTAACTGCGTGAAATAAATCTTCAACCGTAGAAATTAATTAAATCTTTGATGTTTTGTTTTTCTCTGCTAAATACAGAGGTAGTTGATGTAAATACGGTTTTAAGTTTAAAAAAAATTGTATAAAACAAAAGCGATTACCCTCCTCTATAAGTTTTTTCTCAGACTTTCGGACTCTCTAAACTTCATTATTTGAATTATGCAGTGATTAAAGTGTTTTTGATAATGGAGTTGCGGCAAGGGCAAAATATTACTTTTGCCTCCCCCCCACACACGCACACACAAGGCGCTACTTCAAAAACAACAACAAAAATCAAAAATAAAACCAGAAAACATTAGCTGTGTAACGTAGGACTGCTATTTTTACGAAAAAAATAATGAAAAAAAGCTAATCTGATTATCCTCTTTCATTTCATATTGATAATATAAAGATTACTGTTTATTAAGATCTTTATTATTATTATTTATTTATTTTACGTGTCGTACACAGCAACTTAGGCTAGAGACACGGCAAGAAATTACAAAATTAAAAGTTGAAAGAAAGGAAAAAAGGAAAATAAACAGAAATTAACGAGGATTAGCAAAATTATAATAACTTTAATAAATTAGAAGAATTTAGAAACTGGAATAGTTGGTTAAGCACGGTTTCTTCGTCGCACAGCAAATCTTTTAAATTCGATGGTAATCTATGTTGTTTCCGATAATATTCATAAACTGGACATTTAATCAGTAGGTGTTCGACGGTCAGCTGACAATCACATGTCTGGCACCGGGGCGCAGGTTCTTTATTTAACAGGTATGAGTGTGTAAGGCGAGTGTTCCCAAGTCGTAGTCTGCATAACGTTACCTCCTGTTTTCTGCTTTCTCGGCTTGAGGAAAGCCATGGTTTCGTGGACGATTTTATGGAACGTAATTTATTTCCTGTTGGTAACTTTTGCCAATCGCTGTTCCAGATGTTGTTAAAATGGCATTTAAGCTGATGTTTAAAGTCGGTAAACGGTACCGTTACGTTTGAAGTTGACGCACGTTTGTTAATCGTTTTAACGGAGCTTTCCGCATTTTCAAAGCTCTGTATGCCGCGCTGGGCTCGCTTGCACCATGGTGGTATAGGAGATATCGGGTCCCGGGCCAGTACTGGAATTTGGATGTTTAGCTGATGTAGAATGGACATAACGTGATCAATTGTTGTTCCGTTCTGGTTCTCAGTGGTATCATCTGGAGAGTTTGGCTCTGTGCTCCTTATGATGCTGAAAGCCAGCACGGTTAGATAAGTTCGTCGCAAATCTAATGGCCACTCCGCTGAATCACATAGTAGACTCGGTATCGGGGAGGTTCGGAAAGCTCCAGTTGCCAACCTCAAAGCGGTATGATGGATAGTATCCAAACATTTTAAGGTCGATATGTTAGCGGAAGCATAGGCTGGTATAATCCATTTTGGACACCTTACAAGGGTACGATACAGCATTAATAGATTATGTCTACTTGTGCCGTAGGTTGTATTGCGATAGCTTCCGCAGTAGGTTTAGTTTTTTACTGCAGCTAGTTTTCAATGCGTTAATGTGTGCTTTCCAAGTGAGTTTGCTCTCAAATGTCATTCCTAAATATTTCAACTTTATTTATGGATGTTATACGGTTGTTATTAACAGTTAAGCTTACTATGCGGTCGCACTTTTTCCGTCTACAGAAATGGGTTGCTATGGTTTTTGTTGTTGAAAAACAAAGGCCGTTATCTTCTGACCATTGTTGCAGTCTATCAATTGTGCTCTGCAGAACGCTGTGCATGGAAGAAATATGCATAAATCGTCTGCAAAAAGGAGTGATTTTACAGGTTTTTGCACTTGATTTACAATATCATTTATCGCGATATTAAACAGTGTTGGGCTGAGAACGGATCCCTGGGGAACTCCTGTCCGTACCGTATGCGGATCAGACAGAACGGATCCCAATCTTACTTGAAAGCGGCGATCAGAGAGGAAGTTTGCAATAAACATACAAAGGCGGCCTTTGAAGTTCCAGAGGAGTGTAAGGTTAAAAGAATTTTGTATCTCCATATGTTGTCAAATGCTTTCTTGAAATCGAAAAAGACGGCTAATAAGTGGTGCTTGTTTGAGAAAGCTTTACTTATGGAGCGCTGTAACGATCTTTATTTTCGTTAGTTTCGGTAATCACGGTTTTGCTAATTAAATGTCCGATCTCGACGAAAATCTAGATATAATCTTGTAGTCTTTTATTTCCTGATACTTTATACAAGTTAAGCTGTAAACGATACTTTAAGATGTTCGCATTTGTTAGCGAATGTGTGTTATTAATTTAGAAATTTCAGTTTTAATCAGTCTTCGTTATAGACTTACTTTGAAAAACTTGTTTGGTGAAAATTGTAGTAATAATAGTGTTTGCGGCAAGGGATCATCCCCTACTTGACGTAAAAACCCAGTGGTAATTCCGTTTAGAAATTAAGAAAAAAAAGTAGGGAGGCTGTATTTTTAACTGCGTATAAAAAGAATTATATAGAAAATTACTCTGTCAAAGATGTATTATGTTTTCTTCTTTTTTTTTCTTTTTTTGGAACTTTTGTTATAAAAGAAAAATTTAACCGATATTGTTCGCCGACTAGATTGTCTAAAAATGATTGATGATTTCTAGGGAATGCGATGAAAAATGTAAGAGGATGAAATATACCGCGCCGTTCCCGATTTAGCAATAATTCTTCTTTTCGACTTGCTAGAGATGCGATGTGCGGTAAATTTTGGCCAAGAGAAACTGAAAAAAAAAAAAAAACCAAAAAAAAACGAGCAATAAAAAACAAAGTTTTACTCGGAGATGATTAATGACGCGATGATGAATTATTTTAGAGGAAGATGTATATAACGAGGCTAACTCGGTAAAATAAAATTTACAAAATTTAATTTTAACGTTAATAAAATTTTAATATTTCTCCGAAAGCTGCAAGCGTGCTTAATGAGAACACCTTTATTAAATGGGGTTTTCATAATTATACTTTTTTTTTTTTTTTTTTTTTTTTTTTTTTTGGTTCAGTATATTCCAAAAATTTTCCAGTCGAAAAGTGTTTCAGTTATTGCGAATTTATTTCGATTAAGCCGCAACAGTTAAAATTACGACAGTTTTAGAGTGTTACCCACAGTGGCTTTAGTCCGGTTCCTGAAGCTGATACAATAGCGTGTTGTCGCGCCAATCGAGAGACAGACGGCATTATGTGTTTTATTATAGACGCATTCGATGATCCTAGTATGAAATTGGGATCGAAGATATTTTTCGGGTAATTGTATTTCGGCGAATTAATATTATAGAAGGTAATACTAATGTAGAGATTTTTTGTAAGTTTAAAGTATGCCAATTATCGAAATAAAAATTTGTAACAGAAATAATAATAATTTTCATAAAACCGCACGCCCTGGTTTTCATTTACATAATGACCTAGTTCAATATTTGGACAACTAATTCAACGTCGAATGCGATGGTGGAGTTGTCTTTAAAGAATGCTATTACGTTGTCAACTACTGTTCCCGCTTTCAAATCCCGATGGATATTATTGTCATTTGCACCGGTTAATCGCGTGCGAGATAGCGTTTATTCCCCTTCCCCCGATTTTTTGGATTTACTGATGAATTGGCCAGTCGCGAAATTATTTCAAATGTAACAGTGCCGACCTTAATAATTACAAAATGTTACCGGAGTGTGGGGTATTTTTGCTTTTTTCTTTCTTGCAGGCTTCGCTGTTACTATCCTAATTTATTTTCTGTAACGGATGGTTGCGTAATTCGGTAATTATTCACTACCTCGAATAATAGGATTAAATATTTTGTCTTTAATTACCTAGTGAATTTATAACATTTGACATGCAACGGTTTTTATATAGAGAATACTATATAATTTGTTGAACAATGATTAGTGAAAAGCATTATTACTCAGTATCCAAAGACGGTTCATATTCCTTTTTACATATTTTAAGTACCGGATTAACATATAATTTTATAATGGGTTACATAAATGAAAACCAAAAATACTCTCGATGATGACAACGACGAGAAAACTATTAAAAAAAGAGAAAAAATGAAAAGCCGCCTAAAGAAGGTCAAACTGAAAGAAGACAAAAAAGAAACGAAGCCGAAAGGCCTTTGTGAAGGACATTATCATTATCGAAGCGAAAAATTCGATTAAAAAAGGGTCCTCTCAGAGTCTATCGACGAACGAAACAGAATTCTGTTCGAATCGAAACAACCGTTAATAGAAAAACAAAAAATGGAATCGAAAAAAAAAGGACAGAAATGTCCGCGTGCATTGACCAGTCTGTATTCGTAATTTTTCCGATACTAGTACATTCTTCGTGATTGGACTTCATTTCATTTAGAGTCAGATTACGAGTAATGGATAATAAAATGGGGTCTAGACGGCGGATTATCGTGCAGTACTTGTTGTTGTCGGGCAGTGCAATACAAGTAGAACAGAGAACGGGTGAAAAGTTTTTGTGTAAAGAAATATATACTCGTATACATATATTCGATATCAGTAATGTTATCCAGCCAGTACTAAATTGTGATCGTAGCGGGAAATATGTTTCTGAAATCAAATAATATCGAATTGTATCGTTGATTTGAAAAATTAGGTAAAAGACTAGAGTGTAGTCGTTGGATTAAAGAAAACTTTATAAACACTTTTTATTTAAACTTCAGAGCGGGAAAAAAAATAAATTTCATAGGAACAACGAAAGTAGGAAAGTCTGTATTGAAAATTAATTAACAAAAATAAAATTCGCATCAACTATACTACTTTTTATAAAGTAGATTTTTAATAATTTTCCAAAAGTCGAGATAGGTTCGGAAATTGACGGCTTCGGAAACGAAACGAATAATAATTAAATATTACTTTATAAATAATATATTTCGCGTGATTTTTTTTGTTTTTGGTAATCGATGGAATTAATGTGTGTGTGTATGTTTGAAATCATTCTAATAAGAATCTCATACTTTTACTTGAAAGGGTTCAAAAGCGTTTCTTAAGATGGCTCTACACTTTAAGTTTCATTATAGTGATATGTTTCCATTCAATTATAAACAACAGTTGAAGGAGTTCAGAATGTCCACATTAGGAAAAATAGAAGAAAAACATCTGCTGTTTCATTTATACGTAATTTATTGACTGGTATTATAAATGATGTTAATTTACTTTCAAAAGTTGGGGGTTCCGAATTCCCAGACTAACGGCCAGAAAAATGCAATTATTACATGTACGCAAGAACGAAGAGCTATATACAAATTTTCTCCTTTCGACTGTGTGGTAAAAATAATAAATTATTTCTTAATGAACGAATCGGAGGCTGACATGTTTTTTTACTAATAACACGAGTTTAAGCAGGTAGTTGAATTATTTTACCGCTCTATGGATTAATTAAAAATGTGCGCAGTTCTACCCACTTCCATATATTAGCGATATATTATATGAACAATTTCCAATACACAACTTATATTAATTCGCGTGGGTCACATAGTATGCGCGTCTGTATGCGCCCCATAGATATGTATACGTGTGTTATATGAGGTTGATGTGTGTATGTGCGTGCGTATATATGAACGTGCGTGTGTAACTTCATTGCAATGAGTACTTACTGAGAAGATATTTTATGTGCATAAGGAATAAATTTATTTTTGTATTGATTATTTTTTTAAAAATTACATTAATTCGTTGCATGGCATATGTGTATTCTTATGTGTTACATGGTGTGTTTATGCATACGTGCGTTACATGTGATTGGCGTGTGTGTGTGCCTGTATATGTGGATGTAAAGTGTGTTTTGCTTATGGTTTGTGTGTTGTTATATATTTATTATATATACATGTATATAGATTTAATGTATACACTGTAATTGGCTTCATGCTGTTGTGTATACCCCTATTAAATAAATAAATAAATAAATATAAAATTTTGATACGATTCCGATTATATAGAGCTTTTTCATTTATTAGTTTTATTGTTAAACAGATGATTTCGCCTACTTTAAAACTGCTTCTTAGAAATGAACGATTCTTTTTTTTTCAACGTATTTCAACTGAAAAAATAACTGGCCGTGTGAATATTGGTCGAAGTTGTTTATTACGTTGTCTATTACGTTGTTAGTTGTTTGAATTCTATGTCTTTCTCCTCTGCACCTGACCTATGGGAGTAGTGGCCGACTTGCTGGCGTAAAGATTTCACTTTCTCAGTCAGTGACGTATTAATCTTAACTATGTATCATCGTACTTGTCGCATAAGAAAGAAAAAATGTTTTTGAATTCTTTCATGTCCACTTTTAATTTTTTAATTCCTTCCGGAACTGATGATGCTTCAGTGTCAGTTTGCTCGATGTTGAGTTATGTACAATTAGTACTCGATGAGCTTTTGAGACACTTAACTGTCTTTTAGCCAATGTTTTACTTGTTGCCAAATATGTATGAATAATACTGTATAACGTATAAATGTAATAATTCGATAGATCCTACGCGTTTGAGTCATCCCCGTCGAACAGGCTTCATACTCGTTTACGTTACCAGTGATAATTTGATCAGCGGTAGAATGAACGACAACATCGTGTAATCATTTCAAAAGACAATTTCGTTTCCGGATTACGTGGCGGAATACGTAAAATTACACTTTTCTCCTTCTAAAAAAAGTATTATAAATTTTCACCTTAAGAGAATTTTTTTGAACAGTCAACGGTAGCAACGATGCAGCCGGTTTCCTAACTTCCCCCTCTTCTCCGCGAATTGTGTTTTTGCTATCATTTTCTGTGTCGGTAAATAATTTACTCGATCATGTGTTACACACACACACATTTGTTAATGATCAATGGTAGCACGGAAATATTCGATCACGCCGGATATACTCTTTACGTGTATACAGATTAGCGTACCGGATATACATATATGTATGTTCGGCGGAAAGCCTGTTTTGGAAAAATTATCACCGAATCGGAATGACTGGTATGTGTTAGAGTCGGTGATATTTTGCCACGCCGTCGGAGAAAATCTACGTTTTTGTTTCCAGTTCATTTAATTCTTTTACACAACACAATGTTTTGCTCCTTTCGATGTACTCGATATTTAAATTGCGTCGCGAAGCGGCTATTATCAGCAGCCCCCCCCGCCCCCGCCGCCCATTTGTTCTGTTTTAGAAATGTGCAAGTATTTGTCGACTGTCGGAATTCGAGGAAAATCAGCATTTCGACCGGCACAACCTAAACTGGAAAGAATCGTTAACCGGCTATTGACCTAAGAGTGCGCTGGGGCTGTTATTAAAATTTATAGCATGCGGCTATCGGCGGCGCCGTTGGATGCGTCGAGATGCACCACTAACAACGGACGCCAGATATTTTCGTTAAATCTTTCGCCGACCAACCAGAGGGAAATTCGAAATTTCGTTGTTCAGTCTTTTCCGTTAATTTAAATTTGAAATTGTTCCAACTCGGGAATCGCCTTGTGTTTAATTGCGGCGCTGGCGCCGATTACGAAAATCCTACAATTTCCCTCGGAAATCTCGAACCTCTGCTGTCTTCTTATCGCCGAATTCGGCGTTCAGTCTGCTTTTACTACTGTACATGTTCTTACCTGAGAGAAGGCTTCATCTTTTAATTGAGATTCTTTATGTCACCGGACCTGGCTGATTTTCATCTTTACATCTGTCTAGAGTTATACGATTCCATCGTGTATTAAATTCCGCGATCGATAGTTATGCATAACACATGACTCAGCAAACTGGAGTACACAGAACTGCAGCAAGAAATATGAACATTCGATCGGCAACGTAAACAAGTGCATTACTAGATGGGGGAACATATTATAGAGAAAACTGATAATAAGCGAAAACAGAAGGAAGGTAAAGAATGTAGGCGAAAATAATGGAGACAACAGCGGAACACAGTGAAGTGAGGGAAACAAAAGAAATCATGGATTCGCATTACTAAATAAATGGAGTAATTATTCGATGGAAGTGTTCCGACAAAAGTCTCAGATGAAAACTTTTGCACAGTAGAAGAAGGAGATTAGAAGATGGGATTTTTCTTAATGAAACGATATGGGAATTAAATAATTCCGTGAAAAAAATGTGATTTTATAATAGTAGCATCGGTTATTAATTTTTTCAATTGCAGAAATAAGAACGCAACGGATTCTGAAATTTGAAAAAAACATTTATATCCAGCAGAATAAAAGACGCTTAAAACGAACTAAAATCTACTCAATCTAATAAAACTTTAACGATTCAACGCAATTCAATATATTATAGGTAATTCGTCAATGTACTAATTAATATTTCAATATATATATATATATATATGTATGTATATACTGATTAATACATTATACATAAAAAAGGAGATGCGCAAAATTTGAATAATTATAGACCAATTAGTTTATTGTCGCAAATATACAAAAATTATTTCCTCGTGTAATAACGAATCGACTAACACAACAAATTGACCTTAATCAATCGAGAGAGCAGACTGGCTTCAGGTGAGGATTTAGTGCAAATGACACCATCTATTAACAATTACAGGACAATATGGAATTATAAATAGCCTTCATAGATTATGAGAAGGCGTCCGATTCAGTAGAGCTCTGGGCAGTACTAAATTCGTTAAATCTCACTGGGATTAATGGAAAATATATTAACATTATTAGGAATACTTACAGCTGCGCTACAATGCGAATAAGTCTATGGAACAAAACGGAAAAAATCCCAGTAAAACGACGAGTTAATACCATTTTCCCGAAATTATTTATCTGCGCATCAATTAAATTGGAATACAGCAGGTATCAAAATCGACGGCGAATATCTAAATCACCTCAGATTCGCGGATGACATAGCCATTAATGTGAGCACCTCAGATTTGCCGATGACATAGCCATTAGTGTGAGCATAAGCGCAGAAGAAGAACTACAGACAATGATAGCAGACCTGAATCTACATTCTAACAAAATAGGATTAAAAATAAACCTAAATAAAACAAAAATAATGACAAACACCGAAAGACGAATGAGAATAACAATAAATACGGAAGAAATAGAACAGGTGGATAGAATTACATTTATTTAGGTCAGAAAATCGCAATGAATAAAACATAACGAAAGCAGAAATAACAAGGAGAATATCAGTGTCGTGGGTTGCGTTTGGAAATTTAGAATGAACAAATACCGATTAACTTGAAAAGAAAATTGTATAACCAATGTGTACTTCCGGTCCTGTGACATACAGTTCGGAAACGTGGCCATTCACAAAAACTGGTACAAAAAGGATCCGAAAAAAACCAAAACTGCGTATGAAAGGAAAATGCTAAAAATATAAGGCAGATGGATCGTATTCGTAATACATGGATACGCGAAAAAACAAGGCTACACGACGCGGTGGAACAGAGATGGCCAAAATGAAACGGAGTTGGGCTGGTCACGTAGCTAAAAGAAACGATGATAGACGGTCGAAGCGTGTCTTGCAAACGGTGGCCAATAGGCAAAAAAAGAAACCGAGGAAGACCAATGACTCGTTGTCAGGATGATATGGTAAAAGTAGCTGGAAAGAACTGGATGAGGAATGCACAGAACAGAAGTGGATGGAAGATGTTAGGGAAAGGCTTCATCCAAGAGTGGATTGACAAAGGCAATCGTGACATATCGATATACAGTTAATAATGTATTGTTTCCAATTTTGTCGGTTTATTTCGATTTATTTGTTTGATTTCTATTGCGATGAAGGAACACTTTTAGACACGTCGCAATTTTCCAGTATTTCACCATTTTTACAAGGCTTTCATTCGCGAGAATCTTCTTTTTATTCCCCAGTTCCTTTCACTATTCCCCCCGGTGTTATTCTATTGTCTGGCACCCTGAGGAGAATTTTTTCTCTTTTTTAAAACTTGTTTCCGACCTCCGATAAAATTACTTTTTCTTCAAGTTCGGATTCCATTTATTCGAGCATTTCCCGTTAATTTTCACACAATATGCTATTTTGCTGACATCCCGCTCTTGTCACCATATCCGTCGCCGCTTACAATGTTTCTGCAGAAGAATTTCCAGTGTAACTTTCATCAATTTCAACTATTAAACACGCGCCCTTTCATAGTTGAAAATGTAGTTTTTATTTCTAAGAGTTACACAATCTCTGTCCTTTGCATAAAAGTAGTTTTTGCGCTTTATCTTTATTATTAACGTTCAAATAATTTCGAGAAGTCGTCAAATTTTTACTTGGAAAATTACTTCTCCTTTTCTTAATCATGGAAAATTGACTAAAGTATTTCGCATAAGGACTTTCATCGCATTTTTTAATTGGTAATTCCGAAAATCAATTTTTTGGTATTTCGCGATTAAACGTAGCCCTAGTGTGCTTTTTGTTTCTCATCTTCGTCTCTTGGTGCTTTGTTGTTATTATTCGCTTTCCGGATTGGTGCCTTAAAATTCTCGCCACGCCCTCCCATTTAATTATTCAATTATTGAAGTTTTTCTTTTACATACACGCGCGTAATCGATATTAATGTTTCTCATGTTTACTCTTTTGCTTCCGCGCAGTAATTTCCGTCCTTATTTCCGATGTTTCTTAAGTTGCTTTTTTAATTATCCAAATACTTTTCTTTATACCGCTCCGATTTCCCTTCGCCATATCTTTTTTTTACTTTTATACTCTCTCACATCGATTTTGTAAAGCAATTTTTTTTTTTTTGCTTCAGTAAACGCGCTGTCTCTGAGCTTGCAAGCTTATTTCAAACAAATAGCCGTTAAAAGCGGAAAATTTTAGGTTATAGTTTAAAATTTTTCAAAGTCCGGGGAACATCTAATTGTAAAAATTCTTATTAGATCACGCAGCTGTTGGCAACGATCGATGAATTTCAAATGATTTTATTTGAATATAAGAAATCGTGCTTCAAGTAATACGTGTCAATGACGTAATTTTTGGAGGAATATGAATAATTATGTAACGATTTTGTTTCGGTTATAACATTTAATTTGTAACGTTTTTCTGTCAGTTTTTGTACAGTAACGTTTATCTGATAAGTTTAGAGAGGCAAATTTCAAAAATAAACGCCAACTTCAATTACTTTAAAAACAAAAAAAAAAAAAAAAAAAATAGCACAACGCGATAGTATAAAAATAAGTTAATAACACAGTTTAAGAGTCTTTTTGGTTGGTTCACGTGATTTTATTATTTGGTCGGTTAACAATTATAATAAAATAAAAAAAATACTTAAATTGTAAAATGACATGTCCACATCGGAGTGTGGCCGTGTTAGCGGGGGCTACTTTAAATATCAAGCAAGTCAGTTTTATTTCTTTCAAAACTTGTACATTCTAAGTAAGTTCTATTCCTCTGTTTCATTTAGAAGTTTCACAAAATTGACAATTTTATTATTTTCAGAAAACATTTTCGACGTTATGAGTTTTTATATATGTATATATTTTTTTCTATAAACATCGTATAACTGTGATACGCAGGGGCCAGGTCTTTCAAGCGTAATCGTTTAGGCGTGATTTTCCGGGCGTGAATCTTTCCGGTGTAGATTCTTTCCGGCGTGGATTGTTCGGGCGGTAACGAACGAAGATTTTTTCACTCGGACCTTTTTACAGGCTACCTGCGGTGATTTTCAGGTATTATCCGTTAAACGTTATCATTTATGTTAGTGAGGAATTACCAAATTTATTTCTACATTACCCATTCACTGCCATCAGAAATTCCATACAAAAAAAATACCGCCCTTCGTTAACCATTTAGTTTTTTCACGTCTGTAGCATGTCATACGTACATACGAGTACATATATATAATCACAAAACACATATTTTACATCATTTTATTGGGTTTTTTATTTTTTTAAAAATGTTTTTTGTTTTTTTGAAATAACGACTTCGGTGTGAAATACCAAAAAACAGACGTTTGTGATGTAAATTTATAAGGTTCCGTTAGCATTAGTAGTACGAAACGGATGAAAATGATTAATATTAATAATCGGTCAAGTGCAATATCGGTTTTTTTCATTTTTTTTTTTTTTTGTATAGTCAGCCATATTTAAAAAATTACAAACCATCAACTCTACGTCACTTAAAGTGTAACATAACTGGATTGAATTTGCTTCTAATATATATATATATATATATATATATATATATATATATATATATATATATATATATATATTCGTTATATTATCTTTATTGAAGTTTCTTCTGTTATCTATGATTTTAATTATACATTTAATTCCTTGACGAAGCTACCAAACGACATCGAAATTTAACAGCATACACTTATTTATTTTATTAATTAATTATTCTATGCAACTCTTGATGATACGTGATCCATTATACTAATTCTTGATACCCTATCATGTTCGGGAAATCCAACGCATCTCAAACTCGATTTAGACAGCTTTTCCTTTGTTATGATTTTGTGCAGATATTCGTGGACTATGCTGAAGCATTTGTGGCCATGATTGTCTGTTATAATTATTGTATATGATGATTGTGATTCCTATTCCATTAATTTTCTGGTTAGGCAAGTTCAGGTAATGTACCTCGGACTCAGTCTGGCCACAATTTCTCTTTCCTAAAGATTCTATTCAGCCTCCGTGGGTAATGTTGAACATTTACAGCCATGGTTGTCCGTAATTCCCAATTAAATATTATGTATCCTTCACTAGTTGGCAGTATTCTTATATTAACTGATTGGTGGCCAAATGGCTTGATAGTTAACTAAATCCGGGCCATAAAAAAAAAAAAGCTAACTATGTATCAAAAAAAAAAATATCGAAAAAGACAAAAATAAAGGCACAAAAATTTTTAAATACATAAATAAACACATTTATGTTAATGCTGGGCTAGAAATATATACGATATCACAAACTAAGAGTAAAAAATCCCTCGTTCGCTACCGCCCGAACGATCCACGCCCGAAAGATCGCGCTCTAAACCTGATACGCAATATGTCTACTGCACCGACCGTTGCTAAATGACACATAACTGTGTTTTGTACGAGAAAAAAATAAAGAATGTTTTTATACCTTAACTTGAAAATTTTTGAATTAGTTAACGCTTAAAGTTTCTGTACTACTTAAATAAAATACAAGGAAAATAGTAGAATGCATTATTATCCCGTAGCTGTAATTTCATTCAGTTAATCGTGCACCGAATTTTCAAAATACAAATCGATTTTTAATTTTTGACACATTAATAACCAATATTTTTATAATTAAAACATTCTTTGGATGTTCATAATAATAAACTGTTTCTTTTGTAAATCTAAAATCTTTCATGGCACGCACTCATTTTTAAATTAATCTTACAAAAGCATTTCGATATTTTACACATTAAGCGATTAAAACATAATCACAATAACTGGGGACATATATAAAACAACAAATTTCATTTATAATGATAAACGGTGTTCGTTACTGATTAAACCCGCGCAATTCATTTCGCAACGCACGGGGGGTATTAGTTGACATTGCTTTTAAGGGGATTTTATACGTATGTAGGACCGGAAATAGCCTTTGCCTATGCGCGCCGCATTTGTTTTTGTACAAGAATGAACCTCATATGATGGCGAATTCGAATGTTGCCTATTCAATATTGGATCTTAACTATTACATTTCTTTCGTTAATTTCCGAGCGGTACTAATTTTAAAGAAGCCTACATCAGGATGCAAAGGCGCCTTCTATTTCATTCTGTTTATGTTTAAAAATTATTTAAAATCATCGCTAAACGCCTAAAGTACACATCGATGTATATTGTACTTATTTAGTTTTTTGTATAAAACTATTCTTGTTAATTATATGAGCGTGTTTAATTTCCCTTTTGTATAATACTTTTAGACAAAAAGAAAATTGTAACATTTTATATTGTCAAAGAATTAACGAATGAATATTTAAACATTTAAGAGAATATTCACATAAATATACAATATATATATGAGCACTTATATTAAAGAAACCATAACGAGATATAACGTAAAAGATGGTATAGAAATTTTTGTTTGACTCTATGTCATATTTTGTTTATACCCTTTAGTTTTTGAAAAATTCGCGCGTATATTCTCACGAATTAAAAAGAAAAAAAAAAAAACAAAACAATAAAAATAAAATTTACAACGGCATAAAATGAAGTGCAACGCGAGTACTAATCTCATTAAGTTTTGACCGTTATGAGTTTAACTAATTTGTGTTTCAAAAAAATTCTCCGAACTTTGAGAAACATGAATGAAGCTCTCCTCTCGATCATAGTTGAATAAGGTTTCGCATTGAGGAAGTGGTGTAGCTGGGTATTATTGAATGATTTTGATATTTTTATCTGCAATCGGTAATATTTAAAATTTTATCGGTTAATCATTAATAAATTAATTTACATTTACGTATTTTGCGGAAAAATTGATTTACCGAACAAACTGAGGTTTCTATTTTAGTTAAATATTTGTCTCGGAATATTTTACTTTTATCGGCATATATATGTATATGTAATCATGTTTAGCGGCCCATCAAAGATATTTTTACTGTAATTATGGTTATTCGTTACATTTTCGATTATAAAATTACTTTAGTTCACGAACTAAAAACCCGGGATGAGCTACTTATAAATGATATGAAGCTACGAGTGTGTTAACATACAACAACGCGTTATCGCGTGTTTTGTTGGAAATTCTTTAAAGTGTCTCAAGTCCCGAAATAGAAAAGCGATGAATATTCTATGTGCGAAATTCACAGCACTAACGTCGGAAATACTCTATTTATTATGCGTAATCTTTCGGCTCGTCAATTATTCTAATATCAATGGGAACCATTCGGAAAGACTTTATTATTTTATAAAGGTATGTAACGTGGGACCAAAAGGACCGGCCAATGTTGTAATTACGGTTTATCACTATGGAACCGAAACAACCAAAAACGGTAACAATATCGCAGCATTAGAAATAGCTCAACGATGTGACATTAGAAGATATACACGACGGTAAATTAGATTATTGATTTAGCGAATTATTTCGGTTGATGAATTTTTAAATTGTTCTTCCATTGATTAAGGGGCTAACTGCGTGAAACCTTTGCCGTTGCCAGACTGCCCCTATGAACAGACTTTGGCTGTCGAGAAATTTTTTTCCGATCCTCCGAACCGATATTGTTGTGATGATGGACAGTGGTCAGTCCGTTTCAAACTGAGACGTGCATTCTCATTTTCATACAGTCTTAACCGAAAAAAAAAATGCCGAATTTATAAAAAAATGTTATGTTTCATTTTACACTTTTCCGATTTCCGTTGAAATAGATTTCAAAAGGTTTTCTTTGAAGGAGGTTTACTTCGTTTTCATTTTTAAAGATTCTTCTGGATAGGAATATGCCACTATTGACCTCTATATACGATTCCCGGAGGGATAGTCTTATGCGCCAGAGTGGCGGCTAGAGCGCGATAGGCTTCAACCGTCAAAGTAGGTCACATGAAATTGGCCTGCGATTGTTTGTTTTCCGGGTCGCGCTAAATTCTGAGAACCCAATGAAATTACGTATTGTCGAAAATTTGTTTTTCCCAGCCGTGTGGAGTCTCCGTTTACTGCGTTGACGCTCTTTTCTTTTCCGGCGAGACTTACAGTCGCTGTAAGCCGCATCAAGGGAAAATTCTCGCGCCAACATAAAATCGATACTGGCCAAAAATTCAAAACATTGCCCCGCTCGACTCGTTTCTCCGACCGGTCCACATGTACCATTCGGTGGATAGCGTACTCTGTTAGCTAACCTATTTGTAACTGAAACGAACGTTTTATGTAGGACACGTTTTTGGGGAGGACTTGGTAATAATTTATTTTTTCGATTTTCGTTTACTTATTCGCAAAATAAAGGTTCGATATGAAGAGGATCGAAAGGCAACTTTTTATAAAAAAAGAAGTAATTTAAGCTTGGAAAAGTAGTAAAAAAGGTTTTTGAAGAGAACGGGGAAACGAATTATCAACACGCAGGGTAATAATAGTTGCAGAGTGTGCGACAGAGAGAATAAAGGAGAAATATAGATTGAAAAGAAACACCTCGAAAAAGGGGATCACAGGGAACTGCTTAACGACTTGTGAAAATTATTAAGGCTCCATTGCTCGTAAGGCTTCATTACTCGGAAGGCTCCGTTGTTTAAAGGACTTTTTAATTTTCACAAAAACAGCGACTTACCGAATATGGAAATAGGTTTTAACGAAATGCTGGTCAATTTAATAAAAACCGTTTTTCACACTCAATGTTGATTAAAATAAACATCGGAAAATCGGATCTCCTTAGCGACATATGCTTTATTTACTTAATACTGCCAGATAAAAATTGGCCGAAAAATTTTCCTTATAGAATATAGGATGAACAGTCAAAATTTTAAAATGAAGAGGATGATGAACCCGAGCTAATATTCAATATTATTGTTAAATTTAAAATATTTCTATTTTATAACAATAACATTATTTATTCATTTATTTATTTATTTAATAGAGGTATGCACAACAGCATGAAATCAATTACAATGTATACATTAGATTTATATATATATATATATGTATATATAATAAATACATAACAATACATAAGCTATAAGCAAAACACACTTTAATACACACACACATATACACAAATCACATATAACACACTTATGCATATACTCACCATGTAACACATAATAATACACATATGCCATGTAACGAATTAATGTAATTTTTAAAAAAATGATCAATACAAAAATAAATTTATTCCTTATGCACATAAAATATCTTCTCAGTAAGTACTCATTGCAATGAAGTTACACACGCACGTTCATATATACGCACGCACATACACACATCAACCTCATATAACACACGTATACATATCTATGGGGCGCATACAGACGCGCATACTATGTGACACACGCGAATTAATATAAGTTGTGTATTGAAATTGTTCATATAATATATCGCTAATATATGGAAGTGGGTAGAACTGCGCACATTTTTAATTAATCCATAGAGCGGTAAAATAATTCAACTACCTGCTTAAACTCGTGTTATTAGTAAAAAAACATGTCAGCCTCCGATTCGTTCATTAAGAAATAATTTATTATTTTTACCACACAGTCGAAAGGAGAAAATTTGTATATAGCTCTTCGTTCTTGCGTACATGTAATAATTGCATTTTTCTGGCCGTTAGTCTGGGAATTCGGAACCCCCAACTTTTGAAAGTAAATTAACATCATTTATAGTACCAGTCAATAAATTACGTATAAATGAAACAGCAGATGTTTTTCTTCTATTTTCCCTAATGTGGACATTCTGAACTTCTTCAACATTATCTGTTACTCATGGTTCTTTACTCATGTATTAATGCCCGTTTAAATCCGTACTTTGAAATTACTAAAAAAAATTTCTGTTTTATCTAGAATTATATTTATGTAAAGATTCTTCAGAAACATGTTTATCGCCGTACAAAAAAAAAAATCATCTTTACGTTTCATGTACAGCAGTAGTTGAGTAAGAATTTCAAATTTAAGTATAAATAACATTCCTCCGGTAACAAATGTTAAAAATACGGTTTCCGGCCTTGTCAATCGAATGCCATTTCTGGAGGTCCCAAAATTTTATCATTGTAATTATTTGTTTTGCTATCCCCTATTTACCACTTTTATTATATCACTCATTTATCCTATAAAAGGTCCGTTTACCTACCTGCTAGTTTTGCCCTCGTGGCTTCTTCACCCGTGTAATCTATCTAAATCTTTTATTTTTTCTCTTTTTTCATACAGAGACGATTTCTGTATTTTCTCAAAAGCTTTATTTCCCGTATTTTTCCTTCTTTTTTAGGTAATATTATTAATATAATAATTAAAACGAACTTTAAGTACCGTTTACAAAAGGGTAACGCTCGAAAATGTTCACTCCCCAAACGAAAAACGCCCCATAAAAAGTAACGTTGTAATATACGTACTATTTCCATCAGTGATGAGCTTGTAAATGTGGTACTATTGCGATTTCAATTTAGTTTTCTTTATTCGAATTTACATGTCCACTTAAAATTGATATTTTAATGTTTTCTAAAAAATTAATTTTTTTCCAAATTATGTTATCACGGTAAATTAATTTAATTAGTAAGAAGGATAACATAGAAGTTGATTGCCTAGAATTCGCGAACGACTTGCCGATTTTATAACATGGACGATTCAATAGAACAAATAAATATTCTTAAAGAGGTGACAGAAAAAGCGGGACTAAAAATATCCTTTAAAAAAACGAAATATAATGATAGACGTTTAAAAGCGCTCCTCGATTTATGGTCACCAAATACGGATGTATAAACAGAGTCAGCACATTCAAATGCCTAATGGAATTTATACAAACAAACGCGTTAGATAAAACAGCTAATCAAGACAGAGCAAGAAAAATGGAGTCAGTTTTCCAATTGACAAGAAATATATATAATAAAAAATCGATATCCATAAAATCTAAATTAAGACATTATTAATTAAACCAGAATCTCTGTATGCCTTGGAGTGCCTAGCAATGAATGTATAGGCGAAGAACTGGAACAAATCAGAATGAAGGAAAGAAAAATAGTACGCAAAATTCTGGGACCACCGAGATTTGATAAGGAAATATGGAAAAAAAGGAGTTATGAACATACTGAAGATATTATTAGCACAATGAAAAAAAGGGAGATTAAGCTATTATGGTCGTTTAAAAAGAATGGAGACAAAACGTTTAATAAAAAAGATTTTCGAATACTTTGATAAAAACCCTAAAACGCAAATCGCTTGGTTCCGAGAAGTTAAGAAAGATCTTGAGGAAGTGACCATCACGGAGGATGACATTATTAACAGAAACAGGTTTAGAAATAAAATTAATACATTGCCCGGAGTTTTGAAGAGAATACGAAGAAGAAAACTGATGCCGCCAAATGGACAGATAAAAGAAAGGAGAAACACAGACAAACAATGAAGTAATACTGAAGTGAAAGGAAGAGGAAGAAACAGCCATCATGAAGATATTTCAAGTGGTCCATAGTTGGCCAATTCGAATAATAATAATAATAATAATAATTTTAAGTTAATCACGTTTATTATGTTGCTAAACGATCGGAAAGGATACGGTCGAAAATGTTCACTTCCCTAGCGAAAAACGCCGTATAAGATGTTTTTACATCAAAAAAATTGAAAAAAACATAGTAAATATGATAATGTATGCAAGGAAAAATCGAAAAAAAGAAAAAAAAAGTAGATCTAAAATTTTTGAATCGATCAGCCAAACGGTTAGGGTGAGATTTAATTTCGAAAAATACTCCATACCTGTTTATCGACAGAGATTTCTAATAAATGTAGCCGTAAATGATTTTCCATATAACTGACAACACCGAAACGGCATAAGCAGTAAACTGACACCATGCTGCGGTAGAAATGCAATGGGTGTCCGTGAGACTGTCAGAAACGTAGTTTAGAGAAGTAGCAATGTAGAATTCGTTGCGACTCCAGAATCGATTATTGAGCCGATCGCTGTTTTTTTTTCCACATATTTATTTATTATATACTTCCATAATAGTTGATTAAAATATGTCCCATCCAATTAAGTTTCTAATCCCATTTTACAATATCTTATCACATTATTATTATATTTAAACGTTTAAAATATGTATCGGGATCTTTTAATACAAAATACTATTTTCACGATACACTCGATTTCATTAACTGTAAATTTATTAAATTCATTAAAAAATTTGTTTACGGGTTCATCTAAACTATACCATTAAATATTTAGTTATTGCTATATCGCATCCTCGTAAAATGTGTCGTAAATTACACCTTATATATAGATAGATCCGCCTGAATTGGAAATTTCAAATTTATTTTTAGGTAATCTTTAAATATACCATGATCTCCGTTATAAAACTGTACGTTAAGATAATTCGGTAGCTACATAAATATTATTGTTAATTATTTCAATTATGCTTGGAAAAACTTAAATGTTACCCGCCATTATTATATTTCCCGCTACTTATTAATATAATATTCAAAATCGCTTTAATTTAAATAATTTATTTTCATTAATAAAGTATAGTTATTTTTCGTATATATTAAATTAATAAAATCACGCGTTGTGTTGATTTTATTTCTAAGACATTTATCTTCATTTCTAATGGTACGATACCATGACTGATAATGAGTAATATGACTAATTGTTCTATACGATTTAATTTTATTGCCAATGTTCTTTGAGATCACTTTTTAAAATTTTGTGACATCTTTTAATTTTAAGCATTCCAAAATGTAAATAGTACCAGCATATTAAATGACATATAAACGGGAGGAGGGGGGTTCGTTTAATAAACTAATCGCCAAAAATTTAAATAACACTAAAATAAGCAAAGGATGTGTACTATTATTATTCGGTGGAGAAAATTATGTATGTCCCGAATGACGACAAAATATTACTTTTCTGAAATGGAAAAAAAAAGAAAAAAATTAATTGACAATAACGTTGTTTAGGTTTGCACAGCAATAGCGCATGTCTGTTCAAAATCACAAGATATGCCGGGAGAACTTTTTCAAGCATTTCAAACTGTCAAATAATTTACAATTAGTGTGGTCGTATTTAATATAAATTAAAAAGTGCGTTGACATCGTGGTCAAGTGGCGTCACATTAAACTCCAAAATCTTTTTTTGGAACGAAGTTCCTCATTGCAGGTTACAGTGACCGGATCGAGGCAGAAAAAGAAAATTGAGAGTCACGAATACCGAGCGTTACGAAATATAAAAAATATATAGGTATTCATACGCATACGCGCTGTACCGCAGAGATGTAGGTATACGAAAGGGAGAGAGTGCAGGAAGGAGAAAACAACTGCGCCCTTTGAAATTAAAAAAAAACATATATACATGAAAGAAATGAAAGAAAATAGAAATAAATGTAATAAATTTTACCGATTCAATTCTGAAGTAAAAGCAGCCTATATATATATGTATATACATATATATGTATTTTTTTTTTGGAAATAAAAAACAATAAAAGAAAAAAAAGTTTTATAAGTAAAAAAGAACGGTTCTTCGAATCGACCGTAGTTAACGACCTTTTTTCTTTCCTCACTTTTTTTTTTACTACACTGATACTGATAAATTCGATTTTTTAATTTTCTTTCCAAGTACAGCTGTCATTTAATATTAATAATTTTAAATATACATTAAAATATATATTAAAAAATTTGGAATATAGTACGAATCGTTTGCGGTATTTCTATAAAATTCCTATTCGCACAGTACTGTTTTATGTTTTAGAAATACTCACTAACGATCAATATTTATCCATTTCTAAAGTGATTTATTAACTGTTAGCAAATCAGACTGTTTTATTAGTTTCCTTTAGTTTTCTTATTGTTTTGTCTTAAAGGCATCCCGTTACTTTTTTTTTAATGGTTTTTTTTCAGACTTCTCAATTAGTTTCTGCCTATTATAATTACCTCCCTTTCTTTTTTTTTTTAAATTTAATTTAGTATTAAACTATGTTGTTTTTTGTTTATTATGTTTTTCTAATCTTCCATCGGAAACAATGCATGTAAACTATGTCTATGTTGAACTTTTGAAAGGACAGTTTTGTTTCCATCATCAAGTCGCTGAACAACTGCCAAACAGACGCACTGATATTCATTCAAAATAATGACAAAATGAACTCCTCTAGACATAGAGTTGTCGAAGAAATCACGATTCACCGGTATGGAAGGTGGTAAACATTTTTATTTTTTGCTGGTAAAGTAATGTTTCCCACCTGAGATCCAGCTCTTTGTGTCGCGTTTTTTTTCTCTCTCATATAAACAGCTATTTTTTAGACTTCAAGTACTTGAGCAGTGTGCATCGTAACTTTGCTGATAATCTAGATGCACCTATGCTGATCCCCGGTATATGAGGCGCCTAAATGTCGATTAATTTTCAGCGTGAGGTAAGGTTAATTTGCTAGAAAAAACAGTACACGAACCATTCGACAGAAGAGCTCGAGTTCTGGTTGAGGTTTTCATCGGCAGAGTGATTAAAAGATTCCCTCGCGAAAAGTCGATATTTACTATGTTTCTGAACTTTAATTGGAATATATGAAAGTATTATCATTTCCGAAGGAATGTCGGCCAGCGGCAGTTGTATATAAGATGCGAATGTGTTTTAGTTTGCGGTTCGATTTGAGGCAGTGATAATTGAGCGAGATGCATCTTTGATTATTTCGATTGAAATTCTAACTTTCTTCGGAAAGCCGAAGAGTAAGAATAAACAGATATTTATGGAGGGAATAAAAACAAACCCGATACATTACAGAATGAATATGTACAAAACGTTTTAATTTTTTCTTTCTTCATTAAAAACGGCCGTGGTAATTACTGTTCCCCGCGCAGTGCGTTTTAACGTATAGTGCACTTTGGGCTTTCTTAGTAGGGAGATGTGGAAATAAGAGTCGTAGCGGAAGCGGAAGTTGAAGTGAAAACTTTTTTACTCTAACGTGTGCAATCGAGTTACGTCATTGTTGCAAAGTTCGAAATAAATTACTTCGATGTGTCCGGGGTTGCGAATGTGTAGCGGACTAAACAAAATGCACGCCACGATTTCTAAATTGTACAGATGATAATGTAAAAAGAAGAAGCGTAGACGTTGAAACACACCATGTCGTCACTATAAGCGATAATGATCGGCGGGCATTTAATTATTAATAGCGATGTTATCGTACGGTTTCGGTTATTACGAACTGATTAAGCGTAACGCGGGCAGGACTGGTTGTTATTAATTTCTTTAATCGCTCGAACGAAACCGGTCCGGAAATAAAAGTAGAGAATATTGATAAAAGGTTCCTTTTTGTTTTTTTTTTTATCCGTTTTCTTCTTCTAGAGCTTTTTTAGCGCCTCTCCTTCCGGTTAATTTAGGTAACGAACTGGCACAATTTAATTCGATACGGTTGGTTTAGAGGTTTTCCTTTTTTGTTTTTTCGCAATCGATTAAGTGTCGTACAGGGTGTTTAACGAACATCAGGGGATGAAAGTGAAGAGAAAACAAGTATCGAGATATTACCGATGTAGGCGAGGCGTCTTAAATTACCTTACCGATGGCCTATATAGGTAGGACAGTTGGTCTCACAATTGAGTAGATGTGATGATTAATTTGTTGTCTAGGTAAGAGGGTGATCACATTCGACTATGTAGAAAGCTAGTGTTTATGTTTTGTTTTTCTTTTTTCTTGGGCGCGTTAACCCACCGTAAGCGAAATTTTTGAAGTGCCAATGTGCAGCAGCGGGATATCCTCCCTGTGGAAGAAACACAATTAACTAAGCAACTGCGTCATCGCGCTAGCTGGTTAGAATAGTGTTTTGTCTCTTCTTCTTCCCATTTCGGCCAACTATACGTAGTTTCAGTTGTCATCTTTGGATTTCATTTGCGCCCAAGAGTTCTTATCCGTTCGTTATGGGTTTTCTTTCTTCCCAACGTCCACGATGTGTCATTTTTTATTTTCGTTTTTTTTTTTTTTTAATTGTTTTTCTCTTACCAATTCTCTTAGCTGAAATAGTGTTTTTTGTATCTATTCGATTTTCTGTTTTTAGCAATTTTACCACGAAGCTTACTTTGGCTAGTGGGTATATCAACTGTAATGCATTTTTCTTTTGAAGCTAATTTTTTTATATTCACATCTTTTTTTCTCTTCGACATCAAAATAACGTGCAATGTCGGCGATTTTAAAAAACACACCTTTATTCGTATTTTGTATTATGTGTATTTTCTGGGCCGTGACGATTTTCTAGTGAGTTCTCGAATAAGCTTTTTTCCTCTTAAAGAGGTATGAATTAATTTTCGCGCTAGAAGAGGAATTTATGAAAAAATCCGAATCGATATTTCTGAGCACCAATGTACGAAGTAACAGATGAAAAAATTCTGCAGATAAGGATCGGAGTAATTAACCAGCAGCCAAGAAGGAGGGAAGTGTTGGGAGTGAATTGATTGCGGATTTATCATTAGGAAGCGAGTAAGAAAGAGGAAGATGAAAAATAGAATGTTTTTTGGGGAAGATTTTCGAAAGGGCGGCCGCCGTATTGATCTCATTAAAGAAGATGACTTTGTTAAATGGGGGGTTCGACTAATTGCTAATACAAATTCTTTGCAACCATCAGCATCCTATTCGTGTGTGACCGTTTTGAATAGGATGATCGTTTTGGGAGTGACCATTTCAGAATAATTATGTTTTCAAATGATCGTTTGAAAAAAAAAGAAAAAAATGATGCGTGTATCAGTATGTACACGCGGAGGAAGTGAAACTTCTTTGGCTTACATGTATTAAATTCTATAATAAAGTTTTATTTAACAATTAATTTTTAGCATGGAAAAGGTGTATTACAGTATAAACAAAATTTTCATTTTTAATAAATAATAAATCCAAAAAATGTTATTATATACATTTGTAAAAAAGTATCATTATCATTGGTCTATTTCAGTTATGCTTATGGGTATTTCAGTACATACTTTTGTTATCAAAGGCTTGTTGTGATAACTAAAATAAGAAATATAAATTTTGCACTCAATATCATCTAAAAACCTTGAAAACACTGCATCAATCGTTGTATTTGATTTTGTCGTTGATATCATCCTGTTATTTTGTAGAGATAAGTTCAAATTGTCTCTTAAAAATTCAATCAATTGTTGTCTAAAGCAAAATTGACATTAAAATCTCCACTTAAAATCATAGGTATTTTGTCATACACGTTGACTTTAGCAAGGCGTCCCCATATGATTTCAAAACTCACTAACAGACTAAATGTATAATGTATCGTGAATATCTTTCTATAGAGTGGTGTCTACACGTACTTATTACATGTATATATATACATATATATATATATATATATATATATGAGAATACTCATAAATTATATACTATACGAAGTCCCGTAGTATAAATACTTCATTTTGGTATACTACAGGACCCAGACAGACACTTATACATACTTACACATACACACAAATACATACCTACCTTACGTTTAACGCGTAACGAAAATTTTCCCCTACCGTGCCATAAAAAGTTTCACTTCAAAAACGGCCAGTTTAGAATGACCGGTTTGGCCGAATGTAGTCACACATGTCCCGTTTGTCGTTGTCTGGTGGTTCGACGCATCGTGTTGATTTGATGCATTTGGGTTTTCTTTATTAATAAAGCTACGACGGGAATTTTATTAAACATACGAAAGCGAGCTTAATTGTTTTTTCTGCCGAAATCAACCGATCTAATTGGAGTGTTTATTGCTTCAACTGACTAATTTTTCAAAACATGCTCATTGAAATTTTAAATAATGCTTAGTGCGCGCGTAGCGGGTTTTTAGAAGGGAAGGATGCTATTTATTACAGTAATACTTCTTAAGCGACCAATTGAAAAAAAATAAAAAATAAAAATAAATACATATTTATATTAAAAATCGCCGATTTATTAGTGCGTTATTAAAATTAGCGATTAATTTTGCAGATACTCTTGACAAACCCGGAACAGTCACGCTTGTTATCACGAAACAGATATAAAAATAGTGTAATATATGCGTAGAAGAATATATTCCCCATTAACCTGGTTAACAATTGTAGAATGTTGAGTGGAGAAGAGAGAAAATTTACGGTGGGCAGCTCAAAATTGTATATGTAAGTTCCTTTTTTTGAAATAAACTTTTACTTATCGTGATTAACATTTAATCCGCCAGCGATTTTGTGATTTTCCGTCATTTGCCGCGATCCTCTGATTGACGTACGCATTGTGAGAATGATATATATATATATATAAACTCGGCCATTTTGGCCCCGCAAGTGGATGTAACCCTTGAACCCTTTTGCTTACATTGCTGTCTCTTTCTCTGGCAAACAGTGTTTGTGTCAGTGAACAAACGTGTTTTTTTGGGGATTAATAAAAAGTAAATTTAACAATTCGCTGGTTGCCACGTTAAATAGAAAATTAAAATTCCACGATGAAATAAATTTACGTGGCCCGATTTGAAATATTACGCAGACACTAAAATATACACTTTAAGAATTGTAAGAGTAAACTTTTCGTATTACGATTGTATTTCTGAATACTCATGAATATACTTTGACTTACTTGCTAGTTCAGAATAAATCCGAGTAAAGCTCGGTCACCAGGTACTAGTAAAAATAGTAGTAATTTTTTAGTACTGTCTAAAAAAAATGTCGGAAAAATTGGTTTATTTTTTATTACCGCTGTGAATTAATTTATGAAAAAAAAAAAAAATAAAATAAATAAAGAAAAACTGCTTCCTCGAACGGCGGAAACTATACATTTATAAGGGTTGACAACATGTTTCAGAGCTTTTCAATTTGTTTTTTTTTTTTTTTTGGGCACGATTACAAAGATCCTATGTCGAGAAACAATGTCGAGGGAACAGAATCAATAAAATAGCAATAATTCGATCAGACATAAACAATATATAGAAGAACCGAGTAGAGGAATGGCGGACAAAGAAAGGAATGACAAGATATATGAAGCACAGTATAAAGCGTAGGGACGTCAAGTGCTGGAGTTGAGTATGAAAAAAATAGACCGTTCATTCGAGATTGACGGACAGTCAAAAAGAATGTGGTTGAAATCATAGAAAGCCTCATCGTTCGGGTGTGGAGGGCAAAACGGTGATGATGTTGCGGGGAAACGGATACGAGAAGAAGGCATAACAGTGAATGGTTAAGACGTAAGAATATAATATAGGACAAATATTCATCTTTGTAAAACAATTTTTTACGGGTTCGCGTATATTTACCGCCGTAGTTGTAACTATTTTCATTTGATTTTTGACTATATTGATTGTGGCGCTACGGTTAGTTGTATTTTAATTTACACTGAAGTTATTCTCCGGTGAGGTTTCGCGGTTCCGTTTTAACCGGCAATCTTTTATTACCTACATTGTACGTTATTATTTTTCATCAGTTGATTAATTTCATTACGTTTAATCATTATGCCTAAATTATTCCTCCCTTTTCAGCTCGTTAGCACTATTAACGACGTTTTGATAAATAGAGATATAAATAAATAAAACACTTTATTCGCAGGAGTTTTAGGATTCAGTACACATGTACGGAATCCTAATAAGATGGTTCAGAAACGACAAAAATATCAAATAAACATCAATAACTCATCAGCGGTTTTTAATTTATAAACTTCGAATTTGGAACATAAATTACAATTAAAATTCTCTTTAAAACGATCTATAACTTCAATTCCCTCGGGCTACAAAAACCCCAAAAAACCGTCAAGAATATATAATATGGTATTTAAAACGACCTCAAAAATCACTTTAAAAATCATAACTCATTACTAGATAAACCTTTAAAGGTGAAATTCAAAATATGAAATAAAATGTAGAAGTTCTTTTATAAAATCGAAAAAATATGGTACCCCCTTTTTAGGCCAAAAACAGCAAAAAAAAAAAACGAAGTTTACGTAGGTATTAGCTCGAGTGGGAAACCAAAACGTATTTTAAACATATGCGTAAAGGACCGCTTCATAGGAAAAATATAGTCAAATCTGCAACTATATATTCAGACCCTTGTGGCGCCGAAAGCTCAAAAATATTGAAAAAAACATTTTTTTCCCCCGGGCATGTAATGTATTGTTGGAAAGCTTACTAATTGCCGGAAACGAAACCACAAGTCATTTTCTTAACGAAACGTTCAAAATTGATGAAAAGTTCAAAAAAGCGCGAAGAATGACATGTCCCCCTCCCTTTGCGCTGCGAGTATTACAGCTAAAAATTTTTAACACGGTTAAAAATATGCGCATTCCCCCGAATATTTCCTCTAGTTTGGAACATGTGCGGTTCCAACTAAAAATTAGACTCCCTGAGCGCCGAAAGCTCGAAATTTTGGAAGAAAATATTTCTTTTCTCGGTCAAGCGATATATCGTTGGAAAGATATTTATCGGCAACGAAACCGTATTTCATTTTCTCGATGGCGATAATTTCAAAATATTGAAAAAAAATTACGTTCTCCTTCCTCTTTGCAACGGGAAAATCAAATTTCTTTTTTTTTTTTTGAATTTAGTATTATGTAAATATAAAAATATTATAATTATCGTTAACTTAACATACGGAATAACCTTGAGCGCATGATACATCCATGCTTGACTGAACTTGTTTAATCTAAATAAATAAATTTATAAAAATTCCGATTAATTTCGATTTAAATTAAAAAATCCCGCGAATAGTGTGTTTTATTTATTTATGTCCAGTTATAAAGCCCAGGATAATACGAAATATCATCTATTACACTTGGATAAGTTGTTGAGTTATTTAGTCTTTTCACTTGAAACTGTAACGATGAAGTTAAAATTCTGCTCTATAGTTTTGTTTTAAATTGTTTCTGTTTTCCTCACAATCATTCGTTCGACTCACTCCATACAGCGCTCACGGAGATTTTCAGTAGTACATTTATTAAAACTAGGAAATCTAAAACTCCATTCGCCGAAATACCTATCTAATTATTATTAAACTAGGCGTAATAAAGAAGACACCGTTCAACAATGGCAAATACTATAGTGTATTGCAAAGAGAACTTACAGCTGGTATTCCATGGGAGTTTATTCTGGCACCTGCACTATATCGAACATAGTACAACGGGAAGCGCTCTTCTCCCTTACCGTTGCCCTCTTTTGAACTTTTCATTCTCCTTATTCGCAATCTAATTCACGAATTATTCCTATTCCGTTCGATCCAAATTGATTTATTGTGGATTCCTAGCCATGCTGGAATTAAGGGTAATGAGGTGGCTGATTCCTTTGCTCGCTCAGGAGCTTCCAACGGACATCCTCTTTATAAATTTCCTGCTCACAATATTAATCATATTTCCCGACAGTTCCATATTACATTATGGAAGGATATTTATTTTCCCCTTTTCTCCAATCCGAATTCCTTTTATCTTTCCATCCATTACCTTCTTTGACCAGACGGTTCGACATGTTTCCTTCCCGCTGTCGTCCCCTGATTACCGCTATATGTCGTCTTCGTTTCGGTCATACCTTTCTCCCTTCGTCACTTTTTCGTTTTTCCCTCGTCTCTTCTCCGCGGTGCCCTCATCACCCAGAAGATTCCTTTTGTCTGTGTGATGTTAAATGCCTTCTTCGAATGTTCTTCACTTTCTTCAAAACGTTCTCTCTTCTATTCTCAGCTTTTTAGTCTTCCTACCCCATACAATGACACCCTTATGTTCTCTCATTTGCTTCCTTGTCAGTTGTTCCTATTCTAGCTTCTTTCATTCATTCAATCTCGCACCAGATTAAAATGTAATATGTTAATTCTCCTTTTGAGCTATTACTTAGATTCCCTGGTTGATTGGGCTGTTGCTCTCCGTTAGCGTACCCATAAGAAAAAAAAAAAAAAAGCGCATCATATTATTAAAATTAAAATTTTTAGTAGAATCCCATGTTGCTATTAAAACTGTTGTTTAACATTTTAAACGCGTTTTCCATCAATAGAAACAGAGTTTAGTTTCTCCCGATAGACTTTGTAAACGTGTTCGAAACATTAAATAGAATTTTTAATGGCAACATGGTTTCTAACGAATACTTTAATCGTTAAACATATATATATATATATATTAATTACAACGTAATTCTTAGGCTACCCCTCATTCGAAAAAATGTCCCAATTTTATGTAACGTTTGTTATATTTTATAGGATTTTTGTTATTGTTATTTAAAAAATGTCACAATTTTATCTAATGAAATATGTAATGAAAAATGTAACGAAAAAATGTCGTAATTTTATATAATGAAAGTTAAATGTTAGAATAGGATTTTTGTCGTTATGTTATTTTTCTTTTTGTGTTGATGTCAGTAAGAATTACGTTGTAAATTTTGATCATTTTATACAAAGTATAGAAGAGAAAGAGACAGAAATAAAAGCAAGAGGGGTCAAGGGGCACAGCCCCTTGCGAGGCCAAAATGGCCGAGTTTATATATATATATATATATATATATATGCATCCTTACAAGTATTGTGCAGATGGACTTGTATTGGTTGCAGGTGTAAACAAGATTGAAGAATTCATGGCATAAATTAAAGGGCGATCACTATGATAACATTCGGAAAAAACAAATTAAATACTAATAGCGAGGAAACACAAAAATACAATATTGAAAATTAAAATTAGACAATAATACTTGAAATTGACAAGGAAATTTAAAAAAAAAGTTGGTATATTGTACATATGGGTGAAACTTCAATTTCAATAAACAGGTTGACTACAACTTTGACAAAGTCAGAAGCTATTACATTAGCCTTATGTAGCAAAAGTTTTCGACTAAATTTGAAGAGAAAAAATTCCATGTTCGTGTCTGTAGCCGAATATGGCTGATCCATCTTTCAAATATTACGAAAAACAAAAAAAAAGTGAATGAAAAGGAAACAAAGCAAAGTCTTATATCATATCGGCATACAGAATCCTATATATATATATATATATATATATATATATATATATATAACTTGGCCATTTTGACCTCGCAAGACAGCCCTTTGACCCCTCTTGCTTATATTTCTGTCTCTTTTCTTCTATACTTTGTATAAAATTATCAAAATTTACAACGTAGTTCTAAATCGGTCTATATGAATATAATAACATAATCATAAAAATCCTATAAAATATAACAAACGGTACATAAATTTGGGACATTTTTCGTTACATAAAATTGGGACATTTTTCGTTACATAAAATTGGGACATTTTTCGTTACATAAAATTGGGACATTTTTTCTAATGGGGTAGCCTAAGAATTACGTTGTAATTAATATATATACATATAAATATGTATATTACGTCACACATTTCGAGTACAATGATATTGCAGCCAAATACTACAGATTTAAAACAGTTAAAACAAATACGCTGATAGAAAAATTAAATAACTTAAGAAATGCGGTAAAACAACTGCAGTCGCGAAGTTAGACGAACTTTGAAATACTAAGGTTAATAGTGAAGACGGATTTAGTCGTCCCTGATTTCTTCCTAACATAATTTCTATCAGGACATAGCTTATCAAGTACCTAGAATGAAAATAATCAATGATAACGAATGTAGAGAATGCGGAATAGAAACCAATTTCTTTTTTTGTATATTACGAAGAATTCCATTATACAACAAAGAGTGATTGATTTTTGAATGAACAATGCAGCAAAATGCGTCACCAATATATTGAGAAAACAAAACAAAATGGAAAATTCATGAAATTGACTATAAGAACTTTTCATGTGTTGAACTGAAGTTCATGCTTTTTTTTTTTTCTTCTAAAACCTTTAATTTAGATACGGAAAAAACTTCGGTCAAACAGTTTTCCCCACCGGAATAAACAAATTATTATGTTATTGTAATTACTTTTAAATATCGTTGAAAAATAAAGAGATTATTAAATTACAGAATTTTCATTAACGATTTCTTTTGTTTGTATCTAAAAGCATATAGCGCAGAGCATATTAATGACAATCTCTCTAAACAGCTATTGTATAGTTAGGAGCGGTGTTTTTTTTTCGAGAAGAACTGGGTTTGAATCTGGACGTCGCACATTAAAATAGTTCAAAGAGTTATGAGTGACGCAGTTGTCGAACCACTCGAGAGTTTGAATAAATAAATCAATTAAAAAAAAGCAAACAATCTTCCTCGTTTTTTGTTTTTTTTAATGGGTTCATCAACATGGACATTGGCCACCAAGAACACTGAAACAGAGGGGTAAGAGAGACTCAGATCCTTACACGATCAGAGATAGCTGACAGAAAAGAATCGAGAGCTAGAATAACCGAAGGAGAATGAAGGGAGAGAATGAATGAAGCACAGTATGGAGCGGGAATACCGGTTTGTAAGAGGAAGGAATAAAAAGAAGCTTGTTCATTTGATAATTACGAACAACCGAACATTATATGATCGGGATCAGAAATACAATCTTCCTTATTTATAGCCCTCTCTTAAATTCAGATCATGCATGTGGTATCATCATTATCTTTGACACAACCGCTTATGTTTCAGGCGTAGTACAAACGTAAAAGACTGTATATAAAAAGTGACCGAGATAAAAAGAGATAACACACTCCCGGAAAATTTAGGTAGAGAAAATTTCCCTCCTTCATATATTTCACGTAAACTTGATC
This sequence comes from Icerya purchasi, assembly GCA_039619475.1. Taxonomy (NCBI): domain Eukaryota; kingdom Metazoa; phylum Arthropoda; class Insecta; order Hemiptera; family Monophlebidae; genus Icerya; species Icerya purchasi. The sequence continues at coordinate 98,357,418 of CM077115.1, forward strand.
TGTTCCGAATCGAGAGGTTTTCTAAAACTTCCGTTAACGGTCTTTTCAGTGCGCAATTCAGAAAAAAGAAAGTAATCCCTCAAAATGGTAATTTAAATAGAAGCGGCGGAGATTAAACCGGACACAGAATGAAAATCGATTAAAACGACATTAAAAAAGGGGGCGAGTAATCTGGTTCCTAACCGGTTCGTTCGTCATTATAACCGGTATCAAAGTGTTATAACTTTTTTGTGTTCAACTATGAATTTTTTTTCGCGCTAAGTTTAAGTAATTATATCGATTTATAACTTCTTAATAAACACAAAGCGAAAACACTGAAATTTTCTTTTATACATAAAAGTGCGATGATGCATAAAACCGAAATCAATGCGCGATAATCTTTTTTTTATTTATTTTTTTTTTATTTAAAGCCAGGCCAAAAGAAAAAAGAAAAAAAAATTATCTTTTTTTCTTTCTTTCTTTATTTATTTCTTTATTTATTTCTTTATTTATTTCTTTATTTATTTCTTTATTTATTTATTTACTTATTTTGATGCGTCAACTATGGACATTAACCTAACATAAATGAAATTTCTAGAAGTTTCAATGTGCGGGATTGGAGCCCCCGGTTCTACTCGAACGAAACACCACTGCCTATGGTAGCTAAAAAGAGGATAAAATTATTACTTTTTTTGAAGAAATTTGTAATTTTCAACTTTTCACTAACAAAAATAAGTTGAATTTTTTACAACACATTTTTTAAAACTAATGCCATTATATTTATAATAAGTATTTAACGTGTTAGACAACACATATACGGAACAGAGAACGACAGTATATCGTTCCGTTTGTATTAACTTTGTTTTTCCATAGATAAGGTAAAGGAATAAATTTTTTTTCTTCCTTTTTTTTTTTTTAGTTTTTACTAAATTCACAACATGGACATTGGGCCAAGAACAGCGCAACAGAGAGAAAAGAGAGACTCAGATCCTTACACGATCAGAGATAGCCGACAGAAAGGAATCAAGAGCTAGATTAACCGAAGGAGAAGGAAGGTAGGGAATGAATGAAGCACAGTATGGAGCGGGAATACCGGTTTGTAAGAGGAAGGAATAAAAAGAAGCTTGCTCATTTGATAATTACGAACAACCGAACATTATATGATCGGGATCAGAAATACATTGACCGCCGGGAGGGTGCAATGGACAATAAGGAGAGAAGGCACGAGAGAATAACGTAACAATGAGGAAGGGAGCAAACTATGCCCAAAACGCAAGCGGCAAATCGCAGAGAGATTAGAACGGCGCATAGAAGGAAAGTTAATAAACCATGGAAAACGTGGAAGGGAAGGTTGAATAGACAAGAAAAGGGAGTTCGGGTTGGAGAATGAGGAGACGTAGGGAGTCAGACCACAGTTTGGAATGAGCAGCTGCAGACAGAAGGGTAATATTAGAAGCTGAGAAGGCAGGAAGAAACCTACCAGAACAGGTAATCGAGCGAATGAGTCAACCAACTCATTTCCCTTGATTCCGGAATGGCCAGGAATCCAAAGGAAATCCGTTTGGATTAAGTGGGAAAGGAAAAGATCGTGAATTAAGGAACGAATAAGGAGAATGATGCAGTCGGTTGAGTGAGAAGGGAGAGGAGATGTGACTTTGAGCATCCGACCGGATAATAAGATTTCGAGAGGAGACAGATGAAGATCTGACAAAAAGAAGGGCACGCAGAATAGCAGAAGACTCAGCATAAAAGATTGAACAAAAGGAGGGAAGTTTAAAAGGACTCGAAGTAATTGAGAAAGGATAGAAAAAAGTTGCACCAACGCCACTGGGTGGTCCCTTGGAGCCATCCGAGAAGATTAAAAAATGATTTAAGAAGAGTTAAGATTATGTCGAAATTCTGATCTAACAACGTGATGAAGAAAAGGTTTGGGAGGAGTAGGCGAATAAAAGCAGTTAATAGGATGAAGCAAAGAGGAAAAATTGGAAGCAGAAATAAGGGAGTTTATCGTGAGTGTAGATATACGGAGAAAACTGGATAAGACTGTCAGCGATAAGAGATAGGGTAGGAGTTTTGTTAGCAGAAAAACGCCAGTTGCGCGAGATGAAGGAATAAAAAGGAATAAGAGACCAAGAGGAAATAGGTAACCGTTTGATGAGGAAACGATAACCCAAGAACTGATGTTGAATTTAATTTTTTAGTCGCGTACGAAAACTCATAATTATTGATTTTTCATTAATGTCGTTACGTTAGAGAGTAATTAACGTTATAATAATATAGTTTTGCGGAAATGCGCTGGTTCCAACAATATTCTTCTCCATAAACGATACGTCGTTTGAATTTTACACCGATCGACTAAATTTAAAGCGAGAAAAATTAATTTCGTGGCAAAGAGTTGGTATTTAACGCACAGACTTATAGAGAAGTCTTGAAGCTGTACTGCTGCAGACGCCTGTTGCTCTGGACAAAAGGCGCGGAAGAAATAGAGGAATCAAAAAGGGTTTCATTGAGAGCTACACATATGTTCTCGGTGGTTTGAGTCTTATAAAGTAGTACGCAGAGCAAGATAGAACGTGTTACGGGTTGACATTATCCGAAAGTAGTTCATTGGATGACGCCAAATTGGCGGAGAACATTAATGCAAGAAGTCGTGGCACCAATTCCTAGTCTTGATATCCATTTATTAAAAAAGACTCTACCAGGGGACTTATAGTTTACTAGAACTCATAAAAGATTATACGAACGAAAAATTTGTTGAAAATGAGTATCATTTTTCTCAATCTAACTTGCCATAATCACGTTCTATTCTTGTAGACTTTTGAACAATCCTTCCAACATTGAGGGCAATAACGTATAACGAATAATTTTCTAGCTCCGTTAGCTGCCCTCAATGGCCCTTTCTCAAACAATCATATATATTTAGAATAGAAAACACGTATAGTCAAGCTCTTAGCATGAAATTTGGCGTCCTCCAAGGTACAATTCTCGCCTCAGTACTATTTTTAATATATATACATATATATATATATATATATAAGAAATATAAAGAAATCAATAAAACATGGTCAAATCCCTTTGCATATGCAGATGAGAACTCTTTGGATAACTACAGATAAAAATATCGCTAATGCTGAACTTGAACTGCAAAATGATTTAAACAACCTAACCGGCGAATTTTTTTTAAAACTTGTTTCCGATTATAATTTTAATAAACAGTCCAAACGTAAGATCGCAGCCGGCTATTGCATCGTTTTCCTTAGTGCCGTTGGACTTAATACGCTGCGGAATCTTTACAATCTGTAATACCTTATCAGGAGGGGTATGGAACTTCCTATACTTTCTCATTTTTCCGTTTTCTCTGCGGTTCAGCAATATCTCCAGCACGAATATGTAGTCTGTATCTTCCAAATATGGGAGAACTTATTTATAGGTGTTTTATCACTGTCAACATTACGAAGAAATAGTTACTGTAATTACCATCGACATAGATAACGTTTCATATTAATATCAATTGTTTCGCTGACACTAACGTCGAACCCGGCTGCTACCGTATCTTACCGATATCGTGGACTCTAAAATACTACATTGCAAATAAATCTGCCGCTTTGGTGTTTGAAGAAGTCTTTTTAATGGTTGTTCATTAAAAAGGGGCTCGGTTTTAATTACTATCCTTATTTGTCAAAAAAGCGCAGCTGAAAAGTGTCAATTGCGCCCAGGTTACACTCATTCTAATTTCTTAAAATTTCCCCTCATTCCCTTATGTAACGTGTTCCTATATTATTTTCCTCACTTGTTCGCACTTTGATAAATTCGGCCAGTTTCTAAAATGCTGCTCAATGTGCGACTGTACAAATAATGTACTCAAAACATTGTCCTTGAATTTACGAGTCCTTTTAAACTCTCCTTTGTCCTTTTCGCGTATTTCTCTGGCTTAGGAGGCAGTCAGTTTTAATCGAGTATTCGATAAAAGGCTACGTCATAGAATTATCGGTTTCGTTTTGTTTTTTCGTCTAGAGTAAGTTGGTTGAGTAGGAAAGAAATAATAAATAACCTAAATTACTGCGCTGGATTTTCCTATTTAATAACTTTTTCGCGGAAACCGGTTTTCTATGCAAGGCATTCGATCGTTCGTTGACGACGGATAACTTTAATGACTGAACAAAGGCAATTTTTTCTTTTGTTTTTTTTTTCACGAAGCTGTGTAATTTTTTACTTCTAAAGTTCTTGAAAAATCCAGATTTATGTAGGATGTATGAAAATTGTTTTTGAACGTTTGTACCATTACTGGAATAGGAAATGCAGATTAATCGAATAATGTAAACGCTTCTCTAAAAACACAGAAATAATGATGCAATGAAAGAGATATACAGAATGTCGTTAAACAGGAGTGGTCGTAAATTCGGAAAAATCGCCAAAAAGACTCCAATAAGAAGCACGATTTTTGGAAATTCATTTCGTTTAGATTTTTTTCATTTTTATTTTGTCTGTTTAATATTTTTTTAAAACATAAACAACCGTATTTTTTTACACTTCTACATATACGGTAATAACACATTTAGATTTTGTTTTGTTTCTTACCGCATAGGGGCCTGGAGACTTATAAATTTACTTATTATTAGTCGTACATAATTAAAGTTTGCTGAAAAAGCAATAAAAAAGAAACCTGCATACATGCGCAAGTAACCCTTCCAGAAAATAATATAAATGGAAATTTATATTCATTTAATTTATAACGAATATTACGTGCGAGAAATCGAAATCCGCAACTTGCTTAACATTAATACGAGATACAAAATGTATAGACATTATGGGGAATCGTCAGACCCACAACGAGAGTTTTATAAAATTATTCATTAAGTGTCAGAAGTATGTGCTTTATCCTCATATGTTCATATATTTTTTTATGGCTATGCTTTAGGATAATCATAGGAACAACAACCTATACTATTTATTAATATTGAATCAGATGCACTGCATGTTTCAAAAAATTTCCGCATGTTCTCTGTAATGTATTTCTTGAATGTGTACGGTATTTTTACACATATTCGTGCATAGTAGTGTTGATGTTAGTGTATCGTGGTTTATTTAGTATACTATATTCGTAGACAGTGATTTTGAATTCTTTAAAGCAGCTGAAAAAAAGTAATTTAACTGCTAGACGAGACGAAATTATGATGACTGCATATACTATTTTGGGAAGGATTATTTGTTTATAAATAATAAGTTTGTTTTCAGGTGTTGATTTTCTATTAAAGTATATGGGTATAGATAACAAATCTCTTTCTGAGCTTTTGTAACTTTTTATGTTTGCAAAGTTTCGTGAAAATTAATTTTTTATCGAGTGCTGGATCCTTAGGTATTGGAATTCATCCTTCCATTCCAGCCGTCTGTCTTGGATATTTAGTTCTTTTCACACGGTCGTCTTTTCTAGTAAATAAAATGGCTTCCTTTTTATTGCTGTAAACATTTTAACCTGCCACTTTTTAAAATATCTTATTATCGTATTTGCTGCTATTTCCAGTCTATTCGTTATTGTGTGTCTGTTCTCTTATAAGAAGATGATCCTACTGTTGCAATCTGCATACGGCCGCATGACTCTTTGATTTTGGAAATGTCGTTTAAATATGTGGTATTAATAAATACGGTCTTAAAATGCTCCCTCGCAGAACACCAGCAGTTAGGTGACTACTCGTAATTATTCAGTTTAACATAAAATTTTCTGTTTAGTAGATACGATTTTAATTATACACATTAAAGAATAAGGATAATTAAGCTAATTTAAATATTTTACCTTCTATTCATGCGGTGTCAAAAGCTTTTTCGATATCTTTGATTTTTATTTTGGTCGTCTGTTGACACACGTTTCTTTCTTATATTAGCGTGATGTTAAATTGAGCTTCAGAAAGATTTAAAAGCGAAATGTCGGCACTTTTATTTACACGTGTTTTCTACGTTATCAATATCAGAACAATGGGTTCTTTTGTCACTTTTATGCAACTTTGTATTCCGTCTTCGTTGGGAAGAGCTATTTTTTCAATCACTGTGTCTATGTTATTTTTATAATTTTTACCGCGTCCCATTTTAATATATATTTACCAATAAAAAAACAAAGTCCAACGAACATTTCGGCAAATAAATGTACAATGTTCGCAATTGTTGCATATTAAAAATGTTAATAACTGGCACGCAGAAACTAGAGCAGTTCTTGAGAAAAACATGTTTAATTAATACTACCATAATATACTGTACCGTGCGTGCCTGTGCGTAAGGAGCTGCCAACAACTCAATAGAGCACCGTTGCCAAATTTTGGCTTGGTTAAATTAGAATTTGATCGCTCAAACGTGATCGCTACGAGAAGATTTTGAAGAATCGATCCAGCCATAAAAAATTCAATGTTGCTGCGAATGCCAGCAAAATAAGAATTCGTAAATGTGAGATACGAAATTTCAATTACCGCAGGTACATTATCGTGATTTCATATTTTCATTGGCTTTATTGACAATCTCTAATCCCCTCACCAAACATCCTGTAGCAATTCGAACCCAGCAGGTATTATACGAACTTATTAAGAGACAGTGCTCCGTATCCTTTCTGTGGGCACCCAGCCATGCAAGGATTCCTGGAAATGAACGCGTCGATAAATCCGCCCGAGCAGAAATATATGTATTGTCCCTCGCCTAGTAACAGCCCACCTCCACCTTATCTCTCGAACATAATCTTCAATAATCTCACGTCCTTATGGAAAACCCGTTGGTCCTCGTGTCAGACTTTCTCGAGGTTAATTAAATCTCCTCAACGGAACCACGGTGGCCAGAAAAAAGCGTTTCCCGCAGAGATTTCTGTGCACTTAGCCGCTTGCGCACAGGCCATACGGCCATGTCGCATAATTTTATTTTGCAAAGAACCCCCTCTCCTATGAATTGTCCTTTCTGCGGCCAAGATGTTGCTCCCTCAACTCCGCACATACTGTGCGACTGTCCAGCACTATCACCTCACCAGCCCCCTTCAATTAATAACAAAACAGTCACCAACATTCTTGAGAATTCCCCAAATGCAATTTTATCTGTAACGCAATTTATCAGAACTAGCGGAATAAGCAGATATCTATAAAAACAAACTGCGCATCTTCGTACTGTGTAACAGCCACAGCAGTTAAACACGGTACAGGATGTTGCTTTCACAAGAAAAAAAATAAATTCTCAAAGTTTAATTTTTTCACATCATTAATTCGGTATCGTTTTCATAATAGGTATAGCAAAATATCGCCATTTCCAATTTAGTCGACTCAAAAGAGGAAAAATTTCACCTATACGTACAGCGAAACGTACCACCAGCAAACGATTTATCCTTCCCGATCACGCCTACAGCGGTTTATCATTAGAAAGAAAATGGTACCTATACGATAATATTGCTTCTTTATATACCGATGATCCAAGAAAACCCACATAGCTCTTAAACCTGACTAACCTGAGCTGAAAAAACAGTCGAATGCAGCGAATGTAATTCTGTAGAGGAGTCTGCAGCAAAGTTGACACAAAAGGGAAAAAAGAAAACAGAAATTAAAAAAACCCAAGTTCCAACAAACAAGAAAACCGAAGTTCCGAATGCTCAAAAAATATCCGAAGCAATTGAAAGATCATTATAAAAAATCTTAAAAAAAACAAACAAACAACTAACAACTAGGAAAAAAAATAGTTTTACGATTTCTTGAGAATTTTTAATGTTTTTCCATGTATTTTTTTCCAATTTTTTTCAGCCAGTTTTGTACGTTTTAAGACATCAAATAAATTTTTGTACAATAACTACATTTACATTCTACACACTTTCAAGTATTTTAACTGAAAACTCGTATGTTCCTACCACAGGTCCCCCCTTTTCTCGGCGAACGTTACATATAAAAAGTGGTACGATATATTAAAAAAAAATTCGAAGTGTTTAAAATAAAACAATTCTAAATTTAAATCTTTCTATCGCTTTTTTTTGGTTTTTTTTTGTTTTTTTTTTTTTTTTGCGGGCGCGCCAGCGGCATTGATTGAACAACAGGAAAAGCTAAGCTACAAAACTAAATAGCTAGGCAAATGGACACAACAAAGGACAGCATTGCAGGCACCACAGATGATGAAGGAAAGGAGAGGATAAAGGAAGCGTTATAGGGAATAGGAATGACAAGAGCTGGCCGTATAAAAGGGAGCGTTCATTACGAAGAGCAGGACACTCGATTTTAATGTGACCAGCATCACAGATAGGAGAAGAATCACAATCGTGAAGAGAACAATAAGGGCAGATGGCGACAGAGCAAATTGAAAGCGAGAGGAGCGGAGTAGACAATGATTTGGAGACGAATTAGGGAGACAATGGAAGAACGGCGACCGAAAGGAATAGAATGGAACCAAGACAGGGAACGAGGAATCGGCTGAATAAAATACGAATGGGTTCTATCATATAAAATACTCGTAATAATAAATTTTTCATAATTTTTTTTTTTTTTTTTTTTTTTTATTTTTCATAATTGTATATACATGATTTTATCTATATCGTAAACTAATTCCTAATAGTGTATTTGAAGAAGTTTTACAATAAACACGTTTTTTTATTTCAATTTCTTATTCGAACCCTCGTTGGCTCAAAGGGGGATTGACGAAAATTTTTAGATGGAATTTTTTACACAGCAGATTAATGCAATTTTTTTTAAAACAAAATAAGAGCAAGCAGCAATCCGGACCATGCTGTGTGGCTGGGAACCAAAGTAAATCGATATGGAAAGAAGAAAGAAAATGAATGAGACAGTCGAAGAATGATAATGGTTACAAGAGTTACCAAGAAGGCGGAAACTGATTACTTGAAGGGCATTTACGGAGTCGAAAATACTTAAATACTTACCGGGTAAAAAGAGGCGAATAGGGGAATTGAAAACAACGAAATGCAGGATAGCCACCAGCGGGCCAGTAAAAATGACGCAGAAAAAAAAACAACCAAAAACGAAATGATTCCGAAAAGGGTCCCCCTCGGAGATATCAGCGGCAATTTACAATACGAAATACTCGAAATAATTGTTTACAATAAAATATATTCATAATTGTATATAATTTTAGCCGACGATGGGGCTATAAAGTAAAGTAAAAGTAAAAGTAAAGTAGGGTAGGCTCCATATCGTTTAACAGGGCGTCGGGGATTGTGAAGGTTCACAATGCACTAAGCCCAACGGCCCCCCAATGAGAGTAATTCTTTGTTTATTATAAATTTAATTACATCTCTATGTTCTGCTTTTAATTGTCCAGACTATTACAGAACATAGGAGAGAACTGTGCGAATTTTACATGTGCATATGTAATCCGGTTTCCGGGCAAACACTAGAACTTTGACCATGACACGCCAAGAGTGTTAGAAAGGATTTCGTGCACGGGGCGAGTTTCTTGTAGTTATAAATGAGATGTGTCACAACAGTTGGTTCGTTTGGCAGCCTATAGACGAATTACTAATATTGCATTGGGAAGAAGTTTTGCAATAAACACGTTTTTTTATTTCAATTTCGTATTACAATCCGGGGGAGATAACGCGCAAAGCCTCCCCTAGTAATTTAAAAATTTCGTCTTTTTTAAAAAATTAGAAAAGTGAGATTAAATAAAATACTAACATTATAGAATACTCGATTGTTATTCTATATTTCACAGTTGACGCGGTGTGTTACGTTTGTATTTATAGTCCAGTATTCGCTTTGGAGGCCTTCGAAATGTGGGGATGGCGCCGTATTATGAATATATATCATGGACGCAGAAGAAGAAGAAGAAGAAGAAGAAGAAGAAGAAGAAGAAGAAGAATTCAGATGTGTTGGAAACGGTAAAGGAAAAAAGGAAACTGATGGAAACAATACAACAAAGACGAGAAATGCTTCTAGGACACACACACACACTGCGTCACAACGTCCCTTTATGAAGGTCATAATCGAGGGACAAAATGGAAGGAAGAAGAAAAAGGCGAACAGCTAAGATAACATTGGATCAAGTAATAAAAATAAGAACGAAAACTACGTATAAAGAGATCAAGAACATAGGCAACAGGAAAGAATGGAAGAAGATGATTGGCTAGCTACAACGACAAGAGCAAGGCTCTTTTAAATACATGGATGGATGGATTAGTACTTTATTTGATCTCATTTTTAATACTTTTTTAAATTTTCTTAATTTTATAATCGATTTATTTATTTCAAAAATTTCGGCTTTTTTCAAATTCAAATTATCTGAAAGTAGTTTTGGCATTTTTAAATGTAATTATTTATTTTTAATTTTATCAAACTGGGTTTCGTGTGCATGTTAGTTTCACCGTAGAACATACAGATGATTAGAGTAGTCCGTCCTTTACTCATTGCTACCGAGTTCCTCCTTAGAGGGTTCTTAAGGAAAGACGTGAAAATACAAGTAATAAAACGGCAATATTTAAAATATTCTACTAATTATTTACGCTACAGTGAATTCGCTCGCGAAAAATTTCAAAACATTAATTTTGGACCGCCGAATTAAATTTTCTATTATTGGCATTGTTCGACCGTTGGAATTTTTTAGTGATTTATTTCAAAAATCAGTAAAAAATTAAAAATTTGTTAGTGTAATCATTTATTCTCGATGTCTGATCGAAGCTTCTACTTTTAAAATCGACAAAATTCTGAAATAAGCTTACAAATTCGGAGAGAGGAGAAAGTGCTTCTTTTTTTTTTTTTTTTTATGTTTTTCGAATTGTTTTTCAAATGTAGTGGACCCCGCCCCATTTTTCAAGTACAACTACGATTTATTACATTACAACACGCTATTCCCCCGAGTGTCTATATGATGGAGCTTCCTTGCTAGATGTGCAACTTTGAAATGAGTCAATCTGTTGTCCTTTACGTTACGTTCTACCTTTCGGAGATTTTTTTTTTTTTTTTTTTTTTTTTTTTAGCGCGCTTGTTTCAAATAGTTTTATACGTTCCGTAACAAAATTCATATCGGTGTGCTGCGGGTTTCCCAGGACACAGGCAATAAGTAAATGAAAAGGCAGCCTTTGTTAAATTTTTCCGACGTAAGTTCCAATAATAGTCGAGTTTTTTAATTAAATTTTCCAGACAAATTAATATTCGTTATTATTTCGACAACAACAAGTTAACGTTTTAGAAGTTTCCGCATTAGCAGAGACCCCGGGCGAATAAATGATTCTATCGTAATTCTATAAATTGTATTTGTACAGATTAATTGAGATGTATTTCTCGAAATTACATTTTTAAAAATGGCGGATCCGCTTTATTAAAAAAAAAACAATCGACTTATCCGAACGAAATCTCTATACTGGCATATTCTAAACATAAAAAACTAACGCCGATCAAAAATTATGTTGTTTATAAACAATAAACACGCACTTTTCCGATTTTTTTTTTTTTTTTTGGTACATAAAATAATAATAATATTATTTTATACATCTTCTTTTGGGCCTGCCAGCGGCTTTGACCCAACAACTACAGAAATTATAGAAATGGTTTTTTTTTTCCCTTGGGCATGTCAGCTAAGGACCTACAATCAGAACGAAACAAGAAAGAAAAGAACCGTCGGTTAGATTTTGATACGGTCAGATATAGACAGTAACCAATGGATGAAATTATGGATGGCGAGGAGAAGGACAAAATATAAGATGCACAATAAGGAGTGGGGAGTTTGAGTTTCAGTAAACAAGAATATAGAATACAACGTTCGACAGAAAGGAATGGAAAGAGTTAAATATAGAAAGAAAATTAGAAATAGTTTTTTTTTTTTTTCCTACTCTGAGCGCGTCAGCAGCCTTGACCCAACAACATGATAAATTCAGAGATAGAACTAAATAGCCAGGCGGTCAGAAATGGAACTTACAAAGGATAGCAAGAGTGGAATAACTGAAGGCAATTCGATGGAAAGGATATACGTAGCATTAAAGGGAGTAGGAAGAAAGCTAAAGGTTGGACGTAAAGAAGGGAGCGTTCGTTAAGGAGTGCCTCAAAATCATGAAGAGAGCAGAAAGGAGAAGGGGACAAAGCGAATCGAAAGCGAGAAGAAGGGAGTAGGGAATGATTGATTCTGAGTCTAATTAAGAAAACAACGGCGGAACGACGACAGACAGGAATAGAATGAAACCAAGGGGGCAGGAAACAGGAACCGGTTAAATAAGACGATAATAAAGATGGATACATGTCCAACCAAAGTCTGGAATGATTATGATAGGGAAAGAATGTCTGAAGAAGGGAAAGTGTCGAGGAAAGGACCATTTCTGGCTGCTGAGCGTGAGCTAAAGAGTCAGCTGAGTTATTGCGCCCCCCTCTATATTGGAATGACTAGGAACCCATAGAAAGTCTATTGGAACGGAACGAGAACATAGAGGAGACGAGAGATCGAATGGAGAGAATGATACCGTCAGAGGAATGAGAAGAAGGAGAGGAGATGCCTTGAAGAATGCCTTTGGAATCGGAAACGATCAGGAATTTGTGAACCCCGTTTGTAGAGGATATCAAATGAATGGCTCGAAGAATTGAGATCGATTCGTACGAGAAGATAGAGCAACAAGAAGGAAGTCTAAAGGACTCGAGAGTGCAGAAACGTAGGATACGTAAATATCACTCTTGGAGCCGTCCGTGAAGATTAAGACATGGGAAGGAAAACAAGAGTCCAGCAGCTGAAGTAATTCGAATTTGACTACATTGTGAGCGGAATAATTAGCTCGGATTAGGAGGGAGGAGAAATTGATAGATATGCTATTAAAATCATAAGAAAAGTAAGGAAGACTATGTTATAAGAGAAAACGTATGGTAGAAATAGAGCTATTAAAGTAGTACAGGAATTACGGTTGGAGATGGAAAGGAAAGGACAAAGGAAGAATTATAAGGAGCAGGAAGACCCAATATTTTGGAGTACAAAGCAGAACGTTCAGAATCAAGGGCGGGGCATTTAAAGAAGATGTGGTTTGCAATGTATAGTGGAGTAGAGATAGAACTGTGGACAATCGGGAGAGGAGGACAGGGAAAAACGAAAACATGAAGGGAGTGATTAAAACGCAGTCTGATGAAGGAAACGCGGAGCGTTGATAAGAAGAGGATTGAGAAACCACGACTGAGGACAACCGGCTACATTTGAAGAGAATAAGAGGCGCGATTAGAAAATAAAGAGGGGACGATAAATGTCCGACCATAGTCGGGAATGATTGGCTAAGGAAAGAAGGAGGATGTCCGAGGCAGGAAAATTACAGATAAAAGGAGCATCGCGGGCGGCCGAACGGGCTAAAAAATCCGCTAACTCGTTGCTCTCGATGCCAGAATGACTAGAAACTCACAAAAGGGGTCAGTCGTAATAGAGCGGGATGTGAGGTTCAAAGAAAGAAGGTGTATACCAAGTGTAAATTATTAAACTATCGAAATTTTTCTTGTTTCGTTGTTAAGAAATTCTGGTGGTTACAAGCGCACTATGTAGATTCATTATCGAGAGCCTGATGACAACATTTAGCACAGGTCGACGCAAATATGTTACTGTTTGACCGAATGGTATATGCGATCGATAAAATTAATGCAAACAGAAACTACATAAGAAACAATTTTGTAAAATTTAATAGCTTAACATTATTTAAAAGCGATGCTTATTAAATAAGCTGAATGCGAAAAATACCCGCTACGAACCGAAAGAACTGTCGGAGTATATGCGATCTGAAACGAAACCGAAAACTTTTGGTCACTCGTTTTTACGAATTAGAGTTCAAGAACGAGCTATTACGAAATTGGAAAAAAGACGAATGAAAAAAAAAAAAAGAAGGAGAATGGAAATAGAATAATAGAATAACGAATAAAAGAGGGAAAAGATGTTAATGAATACAAGAAAATGACTTAAAAAAAAAAAAAGAGGTAAATAGACATACCCAAGCGACGTGTGTTTAAACAAAAATCATTTTACATAATTTATGTACCTGTGATGATTTTTGCCTAATTCGACATCGACGATTTGCTGACGAAATATCTCTACACGGGAAATATTCTTTTGCAGCGAGATGTCTTTCGGAACTCCGATTTTCGATAAAAGTGTAGATTAGCCGCCAATCCGGCGCCTATTTAAATGAAAAGTTATATTTTTCATCTAGATAGATCACACTCCGGATAAATAGTTTTCATATAAAGAGGACAATAGACGAAGAAATTAAAAAAGACACGTGCAAATAAATTTAAAGACGATATTATAAAATTTAAAGACCGATAATAATTCGTAATCGTGACGCGTGTTTAAATTATTCGGAAAGTTTTAATTCCCATTTCTAGAGCTTACAGAATAAGGCAAGATGTCCGTCGATTGGAAGATTGCAAATGAAGAAACAACACACGCTGTTTTCGAAATTGCCTGAATAGCAATTTGAGTATTCGTTTCGAAGAACATAAATAATTCCTCGTTCGCGTTCTATTTAATTTCGATTTACGGTGTCGAGTGCCAAGTTACGAAGTTGAACATTTTAGCCCGCAATCGGAATCGGTCAAGTTTTTTCACGGCAAAAATCGAAAAAACAAATTACACAAGCTATCTCGCAACGAAGGTGAGACTAAGTTCGGTACAGACAGCCAGGCGCAACTTATTGAATATTTTTGCTTCATTATCTATCGATCAAGCGCTCGACGATTAAAAATGAGCTGCTGTAAGGCTTTGTAAAAATAAGTACTTATTCCGAGATTTTTATGAAATATAAGAAATTTTCATTCGGAATTATTACCGGTAAGTACTGAAACATCTTTTTCAAAATTTCACAGTTAAACGTGCGTCCCCATTCGCGCGGTCTTGCCAGTTAGCGAACCTTTTCTAATAATCATTCTCCCTCCTCAGGTTTTCTGCCGTGAAAGATACCTGCGTCGCTATGACACCTTTTTCGTCCGCTGTGAAGTTGCGACCCTACGTAAGCTGCGAGAAAAGTCAAAAGTCGCATGACGCCAGGCCCCCTGGCCTATATGGCGGCGGAGGGAGAACATGTTTGATTACCCCCGCTGGTAATGATTTCTAATATTGTAAAAATTGGTGTATTTCATTCATTTCCCCCTTTTTTTTTTTTCTTTATTAAAAATTTCAGAGGGGCTCGCATACAATACTTATTTTTACACAGCCGTACACAGCAGCTCGTTTTTAATATCGTCGAACGCTTGATCGATACGTAATGAACAAAATATTTATATATCCTGTCACGTTTTCAGCCGATGGTTAATGGCTGTCGGTATTGAATTTAGTCTCACCTTCTTCGCGACAGCCTCTGTGCGGCTTGCAGAATTACAGTAAAGAAGTTTCTTCAATAAATTAAATATCACGGAGGGCCAATTGGTTGCCGACTTATCCCGAGTTTCGTTTCAAAGTTAAAATCAGAAGAAATAGACACATTTTCATGCAAAGATCAACTATCTAAGTTTTGGTTTTGTTGCGAACTTCACAATCCCCGACGCCCTGTCAAGGGTGTGGGACTTGCTTTACACTACTACTTTAAATGCTTCACCGGCGCTCAAAATACTTTTTTTTCTTATTATTATTATTTTTTTTTTTTTGATATTTTTTGCGATTGAAAAATTTTCACTTATTGTGTGACAAGCAAGTTAGTTCGATTTTTGAGATTAAATTTTTTCACTCGTTTTTGAAAGTCAGGTTAACGTTTTAATAAAAATTATACGAAGGGAATTCTTCGTTTCTGTGACCTACATATTGCGCTGATAGCTAGAAAGAGAAAGAGAGAAGAAATGAGGGCGAAACGATGGTTGCAGTTCAACCCTTTCCTCGCGGCGAGCAACTTTAGCTCGGTGCTCGGTACCACCGTCATTACGGAGCTAAAATTTTACGGGGAATCGATGATGTTGTTTATCGAGGAGGATATTATTACAAAACGATATGGCGTAATATTAACATTACGTGTGGCGGTGCGGTTGCCGTATGAAAGGCCTGGCGGTATGCTCGGCGGTTGGGGCGAGGGTTTTGGGAGAAAATAAAAGTTTAGCCCCTTTGCCGTACACAGAGTAGCAAAAATCGCTTTTCATTAACAAGTCGCTTGTCCTGTTATTCAGACCGGGCTGTTCCGAGTTAGGATTTTCTTACAGCTAGCGCCTTCGAAGCGCCATCTATCGGCCGAACGCGGAAGCAGTTCTCCTCGGCCACTGACGTCCCGCTAGCCTTCTAATCGCATTAAAGTGTTTTCTACGCGAGTGCGTGTTGTCGTCGAACCTCGACCATAACTGTAGTACACTTGACACATAAATTGCTACTATCGTCTCGTTACTCGGCGTGCTCTTCTTCCGCTTATCAGCGAAGGTAAACATAATTTAGATATCGACTGTTCCGAATTATTGAACGTAAGTTATTTCTTAAATTTGCAATTCCGCCTTTTTCGATTATTTGCGAATTAATTTTATAATTTTGTCTCAACTATGACGACGTCTCGGGCGAATTATAATTATCAATTTAATTCCTAATTTACGTAATGACTTTTGTTTAATATTCTCCCACTGTTCGAAGTGCTTACTGTGAAAAATTTTGCAATCGAATCTACCAATTTCGGGGCTAACTAAAAAAATAATTCCGACGATTTAGTTTTACACCAGCTCAGTTGGAAAATATATATTGTCGCTGTAGAAAAATTCTCCGTAACGATTTAATCGATTTTTACGATTTTAACTTTTTTGCGAGCGTCGTTTTTCATATGAGTTTTCAGTGATATATTGTGTGCAGTTAACGCTCATTACGTTTTTTTTTTTTTTCGTTGCTACTATTTTATTATTATTATTAATATTATTTATTATTAATAGTATTTATTATTACTATTATTCATTATTACTATTATTCATTATTATTTAAAATAAACTTTCTGACTGTTTGTGAGTGCCCACGCGAGTAAAAAATATCCTATTATCTGCCTTGCTAATTAGCTTTTAAGGTTTACATTAGCAAAAATTTTCAACTTCCATGTTAAACTGATACTTCTATAAAAGGTCTTCCGATAGCCGGATTCGAGGGGTTGACTTTTAAATATTTTATTTTCAGAAATCGACATTACTTAGAGGAAATAAAACAATGAACGGCGCAAGCTGACGCGAATGTATAATTCTACGTGTTCGGCTTTGAAGTTATAACTTGTAACGTATTATTTTTCTACTGCAAAATATCGAAATATTACATAATTCATAACATTTTCCTTTCTCACACTATCCAAATTGACCTATTCCAAACTACGGTTAAACTCGTACTCCTCCTTATTCTCAAATCCGGATTCCTTCTTATCTCTTCATCCAGCCTTTATCCATGGTTTTTCAATTTTCCCTCTAAGCGGCGTTCAACTCTCTCTGCAATCTATCGCCTACGCTTTAGGCACAGTTTGCTTCCTGATTCCTTATTTCGCTTTTCTCTAGTCCCCTCTCTTCTCTGTCCCCTACACCCTTCCTCTCACAACTTTATAGGTGACGCTAATCACATTTTGTTTGAGTGCACCTGTATCGTTTCCGAACGTTCTTCCTTTTACTCTTCTGTCAATTGGTCATCCAACTCCGTATTGTGCATCTTTTGTTCTCTCCTTACCGTCACCCTCGGTCATTCCAACACTTGAGTCTTTCCTATCCTCCATATCTGATCGCATAAACATCTGATTCCGCTTCTCATCCTTTTTCCTTTTCTTGGGCAAATATCTTTTTTTGACGAACCCAACAAAATAAGTAAATAAATAAATAAATAAATAAATAAATAAATAAATAAAAAAATTAGTTTGGTGAAAATAAAAAGAAGAGAAACTTGACTTGAAAAGGGTTGTTCAAGGTTTTTAACCACTTCTGGATCATGTTTAATACACTGAATTAAACGGATACCGTTATCGTGTTAACGAAATGTGTGTTCAGGTCTTCCTGATATCGGGGAAAAAGTGTAGTAAAATACTGGATCAAATCCCCGTTTCATCACCTTTTTTGGGGTACGTCAATTATTTGACCCAGCGCAAGTGAAATTTTTCGATATTATAATGTGCGGCAGCGCGATATTCTACCCGAACAAAACACAATTAAAACACTAATCATTTACACTACGATAGGTGGCTACTCCATTTTTTTTTTTTTTTTGCTACTTTTGCAGAATAGCGATTTTGTCGGCTGTCTTTTAATTAGCCGATTTTACTTTTGCTTTCTTTGTCTTCGGAACCGATCTTAATAAATTGCGATCTTGAACTGCAAAACAATTAGCGAGTCAATCATTACGTATTTTTTTGAATATTTATAATTGTTGAAGATTTTATCTTAAAAAATTTCGATAACAACAAAATTGATATATATATATATATATATAGCCTGTTGAATACACATACTTATCGTTATCATTATTATTTTCAATTCGATCATATGATATTCTTGATATAGCCTTTTATTATTAATCAGTGAAATAAAAATATATAGTAGGGTGTAGGGTATAGGACGACGTTCGTATTTTGTTGTTGCGCGTTCAATTAGATATTACGGTGCAGGGTAAAAAATGGATCAGAACGGTTTTCTTACGGATTCATAATGGAAAATTTTTTTGGTAAAGTAAATGACACATGTCACGAAGTATACAATAAAAAATGGTGTTTAGTACAATTTTCGTCCTTGACCTAAAACGGCTGCTCGAATTCCCCCGACTTGCATTTTGATTAATTGAAATTAACCACATTTAACTACGTCCTCTTTGAATATCCATTTCTCTCAATCGAACGTTCTAATTTTTATGTTTCCGCACATGCTAATATTTAGCTTTTCTACTACTGCCTATTATGCTTCTTTTATCGTTTCCTTCTTTGTCCATTATTCTTTTTCTTGCTTCCACCATTTTTTAAATCTGATTGATTTTCTTCGCTCTAATTTCGAGGTTTCAATCCGAGGGAAAATAAAAATAAGCCGCGCGCAGGTTACTTTATTATTTTTTTATGGCTCGTCTACTAGGATTTTTTTTGTACTTTTAATTTGGAGAATCGGGATTGAACCAAATTCGAACGAAACGCCATCGTCTAATCCAATGCTATTATACGGTAACTGGCTTACCTGTTTTTTTTTTGTTTTTAATTTTTTGGGTACATTATTCAAGGACTATTACTTAGAAATAAGGAGAAGAGGCGTCAATCTTGTAGCACGTTTATTACGTATCGCAATTTCATTCAAGAATAATATTTGCGAAGATGTATGCCATCTTCAAAAAAAATATAGTATTGAAGAAGAAAAAGAAAGCGCAATAGTAGCATTTATCTGAAATTTATTTTAAATATTTAACTGAAATTCTTTGGCCAAACGGCTTGATAGTTAACTAAAGTCGGGCCATTAAAAAAAAAAAAACTGAAATTCCCCGGTTTTTATTCATTTTGATACGCGAATATTTTTTAAAGCTGGCTGCGAGAAACACTAGAGGAATATATCGTAAATTATCACATAAGCTGCTGAATAACGCTAGAAATGTATATGTCGCATTTCGCTTTTTTTTTTGTCTCTCTTTTCTTTGAGACATTTCATAATGATGAGGAATGTCATATTAACATCAAAATAACTTGTAGCTGTTACTAGCCTTAATATGTGACGATAAATTAGCCAAGGGTTATTTGTCGCCTGAAGAAATGTGGGATTTCGAGTATAGCCTGTTTATTTTTTAAAAGTATTTATTTTATTGATTTTTTTGGGGGGGGGGGGTTATGGCAATCCACCATGCCCTTAGTTAGACCACCTCAGTAGTTTTCTTCCTGTTATAAGGAATAGAAATAACTGAAATCCCATGAAGTCGAATTAACTGGGAGTTGATTTTTCGCTTTTTTCTTAGAGCGGATTCTGTCTCAGGTGCTGTTAATTTTTTTATACTCCTAGCCGACGATTTACCATGTTCCACCGCAACCAGATACTTTTTCCGCCTCACTGGAAAAACCTACCGCAATCGAACGGATCTTTCTCAGAGTTTCTCGGCCGGTTCATTCGCAAATTGGAAATTTTTCACCAGTTGCGCCTAGGAATTATGACGCTAAATATTTGTTCGGCAGCATAATAAATGGGCGCATGACCAGACCGACGCTTCTTGAATTCAGTGTGCGTAGAAAACACGCGTGCGCGAGTTGTTTGAGCTCCGGACGCAGTGCCGAGTGAGTGTGTTGCGCGCTATTTAACAGGAGGGGAGGGGGGGCAAAAAAATTCCGCGGTGGGCGAATAATCGGTTTTTGAAGATGACTTCCTCTTTGTCTTTCTCTGTCGGATGACTTTATTTAAGCGATTCCAGCGAGCTAAGTCAATATTTAGAAAACATTAAAGTCGTTCGTCTACTGCAATAATTTATAGCGTGCCTGCGGAAAACGGTGTAAGTGTCAGTTGGAGTACCGCTAGCTAGCCTATCAGCAGCGGCTGAAGATATTTCACCGGGGTGGTATCGCTGAGAGCGAGAAAATTACTAATCTACTACATATTCATCGCTATGTAAAATAACCAGCAACGCACCGATGCGCCGAGTTGTGAACCGAGTCGCAAGCGTCTTAATACAGGCGTTCTTCTTATTTTTTTTTGCTGTCGGTTCGCGGTAAGTCAACAGACAGAGAACCGGAATCATGTCTCTCCATCTCTCTCTCTCTCTCTCTCTCTCTTGAACACTAGCGTACCTTTCGAGACAAGTATGAGAATAAAGCAGGAATACCGGGAATTTCTAAAAAGTTCATTAATAACTATTTACTGTTTTTTTTTGTTTACTGCAACGTAAAAGTTTCCCTTTCTTGCTACAAGCACATTAGATGTTTTCGTGTCGTTTTCAAACCTTTTCAGAGAACGCTGACCTCTCTTCCACTTGGCGCGAACGTTTCAAAAGATAATTGGAGGCTCACCACCGTACGCCATCTTGTAGCATGTGTGCGAGAAAAAAAATAAGGGATTTTTCAAAGAGCATTATGGGTTGAGCGACAAGAGGAAAGAAGCTACATTGAGCCAACTACGGGAGAGATCTGGCAAGGAAAATTGTAAGAGTTTCGAAGATTTAATCAAATCGAATTCAATAGCTATATCGAAGGAGCATTTTAAATTATAATAAAAAAAAGAAAAATACTAAGCCTGCGCTTGGCCCCTAGAGAGCAACGGGTTTCATTTAATCGTTCTCATTCTGTTCTATCCAATTACTGTTATTTCGAAAAAACGTTTTTTTTTTTTTTTATTTAATTCCGTTTTCCAACCGTTCTTTTTACGATCTCCCTTTCGCTTGTAATGCGCCAGATTTCAAAAGTTGTTCCAGTCCAACATTTTAACTGCGAGTTTTGATCTTTCTACCAGGTATTTTGTGCGACGTTCTTCTTTCTATTGTACTATCGAATGTTCTGCTTGTACTAGCTTCGGTTCCTGAGAATGTGCCTGTTCACTCCACCATCTGATTAAAAGTTCGTCTCTCTGCCGCTATTGCGTTTTCCCTTTACTTATTCCATTAACAGTATGTCAGGCTGTCCGAAATGAGCTTTTTCGGTTCACTTCGTCCCCATAATACTTCATTCTTTTTAACGTATGTTTCCAGGATACCTATCCGTCGATATAGAAACCGGTACCGTTTTACTAATGTCCATCTTAAAATTACATCAAGTGTTGTTGATTGCTTATTTCAAATTTTTTCGAACTCACTTTTATGTACACGTGTTTTTATCTCTAAGCCCGAATCCGTTATCTAACTGTTCGGATATATGTATTTAAATTGTTCTTTACACCGTTAGTACTTAATTTTATATCTGTTGAATTTACTTCTCTTAAAATTTCATCGTCGCTTTTAACATTTTGAACCGTTACTTATTGCGAACCTTAACTTTACAATCCCAACGCCCTATCAAGGGTATGGAACTCACTTTACTTTTTTTACTTTTACTATTGAAGTATTAGTAATTTTTAGGATTACTTTCGCAGTTCGAGCGTTCGAAGTTATCTACTAAACCGTGTCGACGATGCATCCGGAATTATTTAACCGTTGACTTCCGGTTATCGCAAAGTCTTTAAACGTTATTCTGAATATTTCTTCTGAGTACGTGTTGAATAATAAGTTGGGAAAGGTGTCCATATCAATTTCACCTGTGTTAAACACTTTTATCTGCGCTTTTGTTTTCTCCGCTATAATACTTTTTTTTTGAATGACTCGCGTCATTAACCCCTTAAGTCATTTATAATAACTTGTCATAGTCAAAAGGCTTTCTTAAAATATACAAAATACGAGGGTGAAACTTTTTCCTATAATTTATGGATTTTTTTATGCAGATATTCTAATAGCTTCTCTAGTAAATCCGAATTATCACGTACACTCCGTATTATTATTTTTAAAACCACTTCAAGTAATTGACCGAATTTCCGAACACTTTTATATATTTTATTAATTTAGTAAATGGCACTGTAATTGTTTTTTTTTTGTTTTTTGTTTTTTTTTTATGGGTGGTTCGTCTACATTGGCTCAAGAACAAAAGAAAAAGGACGCAAGAGACTCAGATCTTTACGCGATACTGTATTCGGTTAAGAGCTTTAAGAGATCGGCATGTCTAGTAGTTTTCCTTTATATTCTGGAAATTCATTTTAGGACTGCCTTTAGCATAAACGGATCAGCTTTTTTTATCTAGTTCTTTGTTTATTCGAAAACAGCTTTGTTATTTCACCGGCGACTTGTTTAATGGCATTCCTTACAGTTCATGGATTTTTATATTCCACGCTTGTTCGAATTTTTTCACACGGGGATACATTTTACTGTTGAAGGGTCATTAGGTCCCCTGATAAAGTTCGACTATATACATATATATATATATAAAATATGAACAGAGCTGTATTGCACACCAACCGCGCGAAATAAATATGCATATCAAAATGTAATTCGGCGCGGAGGTTATCCCCCCCCCATATAAGAATTATTCGAATACTTTTAAATTCTTCATTATTATCCTTTAAGATCTTTCTATTCTTCGTAAAATATAATCATCTTCCAGCCAATGATTTTTTTTTACTTCTCACTAAGTTTGTTAATAATTCTATAGTGCATTCACACGTGTTAAAAATCTGACTTTTATGATAGTTATTGAAAAGACCTTTAAATATTCCTTTAAACGATTAATAGGTGCGCGTGTCTTTGTAATCTCCTTGCATTTATTTTTCTTTCCATTTAGTTTTTAAATGATAATCATTTGAAGTGGTTTTTGTCTTTTCTTTTTCGAGCTCCCGCATTAGATTATAATGTTTGAAAAGAGAGAGATGCCGAAGGAATATAAAATGATAACATTTCTAGAGGAGATGGAAGAAATGAAAATATAGGAATAATGGGGGCCGAAAATGAAAATGAAGGCGTGGGTAAGATGCAGCAGTTCTAACTAAAAATGAGAGAGTTCTATCGGTGTAGATGAATACCCCCCCGAAGCAAATATGATTTGCATTGCAAAGTGAATTAGAATCATCAGGACGTACAAAAAACGAAAACTGCGTTCAAAGCGCGAAATCGGCCAGATAAGAAAGCGAGAGTACCAGGGATAAAAGATGGGAGGACAGTTTGAATAGTACGATGAACGGGGTTAGAAAATGCGATAGGGTAAAATTATCATTCCGCAGTTTGAGATGGCAATTTTCGCGAGAAATGTTCATATTGGGAGAAGAAAATTGACCAGTCTGCAGATAGAAAAAGCGTGAGAAATTAATTTGTGCGAAAAACAAGGGCTACCATAATCTACCAGTGAGAGAACAGGTATGTCGCTTCGTTTTGTATACCTTTTGATCTAACGTATTTGTTTCTATATTTTTTTTCTTATTAATAATTTAACTTTTGATTTTTTTTTTACGATTAATACATATAAGTGCATCTTAGTTCATCTAGTGGGGTGGAAAAATACAAATTCGATATTTTCTTACCGTTTATTTTTGAAGAATATGCAAAGAGAACACAGTAGGGAGGTGAGGATAGAAGAGTAGTTGAGTTATCTCTTCCGAAGTAAAACATCGGATAATTAAAACTTAAGGGAATGATGCAGGTGAGAGGGAAAATAAAAAAATAGAGAATCAGATTGTTACGGATATTGAAGGTCCTTGATCCAGAAATTGACCATTAGCGAGACTCTGAATATCAAAGTGATTGGAAATCTGCAAGCAGTCAATAAAAACGGTTACGGCGACGGAAAGGGAATTGCAAAAGATTCAGGACCAAACTGAGAAAATACTGTTTGGCTATAATGAGGAGAAAATGAAATATCTTGCGGGACACTT
This sequence comes from Icerya purchasi, assembly GCA_039619475.1. Taxonomy (NCBI): domain Eukaryota; kingdom Metazoa; phylum Arthropoda; class Insecta; order Hemiptera; family Monophlebidae; genus Icerya; species Icerya purchasi. The sequence goes on from CM077115.1 coordinate 98,381,615, forward strand.
TCATCGATAGAGTTGTTCTTCATTTTCTTTTACAGATTTTTGCGGATACTTTGATAGTTGGCGGCAACTAAGATGAAATGGTATTGAAGGAAACTGCCTAAGCGATTGTCGCAATGCAGCCGGCAGAATAACGTACGAAATATGTCACTCCGTACAGTTCGAATAATTCCATCCGGGTGCTGGTTCGGTGCGCGCTATCCTCGGCCGTATCAGGTTCGACAATTAACAACGATGTTCCGAAAATACTCGTACTGAAATTTACAATGAAAATGGAAAAGAAGCAGCGTTATACCGCGATTATTATCGTTGTGGTCGTGACAATTTCACACTTGTTCCGCAGTTTTCAGGGAGATTAATTTTTTTGAAAAATTTTCCATCTCGTCTCGTTCTATCCGCTTGATTTTTGTACCGTTCGCTTAGAATTTATCGATAGACTTTTTCCTATTTTTTTTTTCGCAAAACTAATACATTTTCAGAAGGCTGTTCTAAAGAGTAATTAAAAGAAAACAAAAAAATTGCTCGATAAATTTGGGGTAGCGTTCGAAAGAAGGCTTTTATTATAATGCGCGATTATCGAACTGTGAAAATAATTTAATTCGAACTTTCACGGTAATCGTCGTTACGTAAGCGGGTCTTTTTTTTCCCCTTTTTTCTTTATTTATTCTCTTTTTGAGACTCGGTAGCGCAGCGCTTCAAATCGATAATACAAAGGAAACAAGAGAACGCGCAATCGAAGGAGAAGCTGAATAATATATAAACTGCGAGAGGAAAATGGGATTGCGCCGAGAAAAGGAGAGAAAACACGAATGTTTAGCAAGGACGCAAGGGAGAAAATGTGGAATAGAATGAAAAAAGGTTTTTGGGATTGCGAAGTTGGAGAAAGTTAAGAAATCCAGACTTAAGGATGTATACAGACAGTGTAGCTTGTCAAAAATATGTAGCATAATAACTTCCCTCTTAGAAAGTGAGTGATGTTGCTTTTTAGTTTAAAAAAAGTAATCGAAACAACGAAAAACAAAAAAAGTGTTGCGCCTTATACGAACAGAACATTAACACGTTTTGTCAAACCAAGATTGACGCGCGCATGTCTTTAGTCTGCGGTTCGCAACTTGCATGCACGGGTCCCCAAATGAAGGGGCTTCAGTTTAAATGTTTTTAATACGACTTATAAATCGAATTAATTTCAGCTCGTCTCCCAAGTGCATCAAACTCAGTTTCGCGCTAATTTTCCAACTTTTCCGATCAAGTCGCATTAGCTAATCAGCTACGCTGTAGCATCGAGCGACAATGTTGCATCTCGTTGTCTTAAAAAATGTCGTCTATGAAAAAGAACCCTATTTAAGTGTGTTTCGGAATTCGAATTACAGAATACGGCGACTGGCCGTATTGCAGAACCAAAAAGAAAACCGGATTTCGTTTTTTTTTCACTTAACTAACAATGTTTAATAATAATAGTAATAATAATAATAATAGTAATGGAAAAAAAAAAAGGGAAAAAAAGTTACAACATCGATAGTTTTATAATTTTGCATTCGTTAATTTATCATCGGGGTTGCTCGGTATATGACCTTTCTAATTAATTTCGACACGGAGGCTTAGAAATTTTTCCCGATTTCCAGAGTAAATAAACGCGTTTGTTACGCAATCGTCGAATAGATAAGTACAACGTAAAAAGTTGCGCAGCGACAAATGATGCACGCGGACAACGAGTCGTCGTGTGGCGGCGACGACGAAGCGACGTACGAATTATAAATAGGTCAAAGTTGCGTGTTAATGTTTTTGTACTACTAGCGGATTTTCAAATTATTTAACAGATCATTGACACATATGCGTCTGTTTGCCAGATTCAACCGTTTCGGCTGCAGTCTATTTCGGTACGTAATTTCTGCTTTGCACCGCGATCATCTGTGCCGCCGAACTGCACACTTTGTCTAGATCTGAATTCGATTTTCTTTCGCCGCTAGTTTCCCCCAGCTGACTGTAAAAATAGTAGTGAAACTATTTATTTTTTGTTGCTTCCCTAGCCCCTCTCTCTACCCCCCCCCCCCCATCTGTTTTCAAGATATGTAAATCGGATCGTAGCGGCGTGACCGAAAAAACAGATGCAGCAACAATGTTAGGGGCTAAGTCATCAGCAGGACGAGAGACCACGTGGCGCAGGTTCAAATGTAGGTCATGAACCGCTGGGGATCACACACATTTGTGTGCTCGATAAGTGTTGTTATCAGTATTTCTAATTTTCCCCTCCCGGCCGGTTGTATTATTTAGACGGTAAGTTCGAGCGGAGTAAAATTAAAGAGATTCCCCACGGATCCATACTAGCAACAATTTGGAGTTTTCTTTTCTTTATTATTTTCCTTTTTTTTTTTTTTTGTGTGTTATTATTATTTCGTTCCGTTTTTGTATCTGAAAAAGGCTTCGCCATAATGTCATAAAAAATTCCATGTTAGAGGTTCTCTATATTTTTATCAGACCCCTACAGCATAATCCCTCCTTATAATTCCACTGGTTCCTCCCCCTCGAGTTTTCTTCGCTTCGCAGTTCTGTTCTCATTTCAATTGCTTTAACCATTCTCTATTATCTCTGATCTCCTATTATCTCCTTTATCTCCTACTTTGGTTTTCGCTTTCCTTTCGTTCCCTTAAATTTCCCTCTTCACTCGAATGAAACACCATATCTGTAATGATGATTATATCTTTAAATGTTCATCCCTGTATTCACGTTTATTAAAACTGAAATCCTACTACTCTTTTTTGCGTATCTTACTTTCTGTCTTTCCTCTCTCCATCGATCATTGTATTGCTTCTCCGTTATCAATATGTGATCAAATGAAAAATTTACCCGACGTCTCTTTCCTCGTTTCCGGTTGCAGCGGACGCTGAGGTGCCCCAAAAAAACAAAAACAAATATACATATATGTATTTAAATTCTAGAGTCAGTTTTCAACATTGTATTGAAAAAGAAAGAGAAAATGAGTGTGTCTACGCTTCACGCAGATACATGAATACATGAATATATCTCTTATGGGGCAGCTCCAGCTTTCCTCTTCATATTCTTTCACTCGACATAAGATTTTATAGGCTAGCTTTATATCTCATGGACAGCAACGATTGTGGAACGGCGATGTGTTTGTAATTTTTACTGTACAGCAAATGATTCTCTTTAGAGACCGATACGGTATTTACTGTTACATCATTGACAGTATTTAGAATATCATTAACATTATTTGTATCATTGATGGGAGTTAAATTATTTGCACCATTTACAACATTGACACATTGGGGGGATGCGTTGTAATTCGAAACGAGAGGACATTGATACTTATAAATAATACTTTTTTTTTTTTTTTTTTTTGCGTTTCCATGGTAATAGTTTATTGTAAAATTTCGTGCGACATTTCGTGAAACGGACAAATATGTCTAATGACCCCCCGGCCATAAGACATATTCATGTCCCAATGGGACCGTGCTAGAAATTGAAATTTTCAAATTAACTTCATTCGTTCCTTCGTGTTTGGTGATTTGCGGGTACTACTCGGATTATTAATCATTAGTATATATTATAACACAAATGTAGTGTTTAATTTTATAATCGCGAAAAATATTCAGTGTATCGTGCTTTGTAAAAATTTTTATTTTTCTTATATCTTGTTCGATACGCCCGTTGCTTGAACGCTATAAAATTGTATTCCCAGTTAATTAAGAAACTCTTTCTTTTCTACTCGGGCTAATTAGCAAACGGAATACAAAGGACGAAATAAAATAAACAATAAACAACAAAAAAGTCTCGTATAGTTAGTTTTTATGCATTTTAAATTACATTTATTTCATTATTCTTATTATGTATTTTTTTAAATATCTTTTTGGGCGCGCCAGAGGCTTTGACTCGACTAGTAGAAAAATTAAAATAAAAGGGTTAAATCGAGAGACGATTAGAGATGATAGAGCTTAGGAAAGATTGAAGTATTATCTACGCTATGTATGGCGTACAAACAAATCACATTGTGTTGGCAAAGTCATCGACCGCTGTGAACGGGGATTGTGAATGTGTACAAAAAGTAATGATTTTAATGTAAAAGAGGCTAACAGAAAGGAAATGTATTATTATTACTATTACTGTCGTACTCTCTTTGTATTGTAAACAATGTCGAATTATAACAACAACGAACCTTATTGTTTCGTTTATTAATAGTAGATTAAAGGCGAAACAGTCGCTACGTATAATATTTGTGTCGTTAAATTACTTTGTCGTTATATTTTATTGTTTAACTATTATAGCATTGAATAATAGTTTTTATTTTCCATATTTTTTTGAGACTAAAATAGCGCATCGAAACTATCCGTTTCGGACCATCGGAATTATTTAATGCCGTTGTCCGAAAAGGTTCCTATATTTTTTTTCTTTTTTTTCTTCTTTAATAGTTAATGCGTAAGCAGATCTACACATTAAGGGCTTCCTAGCTGCGATGAAAAAAAGATGGGTCTAAATGAAATTAAAATAATTAATCTGTTCGAGAAATTGATCTATAGTATGAACGGAATCACTCTGACAGGTTCAAATTTAGAAGGGAAAGTTGAATAAAAGATGTCTCTATGAGAATGGAAAAATATAGGTCGCCCCCTTAAACACTGCGCGCCGAAATGAGAGAAAAAGGCGTAAGATTTATTATGTTTTGGATGGTAGCTTTTTCGATACTCCATTTTTCAGCGTTATCAACGCAGCCTGTAAGAATCGTACGACCGAATGCGAATAAATCTTTTTCATCGATAAATGACGTGAAAATTGAAATATTTTCATTGGCAAATTACAGGCGAATTTTTTTAAACTTGCATTACGAAGACGGTTTTTTCGATAGCTTCGGTAGGGCGAAAAATTGTACAGTTTGTAGGTTAATATTATTAGTAGGGGTATTTCTTATGATCAAAAAAAAATTTGCTGTGTTTATACGCGTTACCTTAAAATTGTTTCTTTCAAAATTAATCCTTATTTCCTACGGTTTCACATGTAGACGGGGGTGTTTTCTTTCATCAAACTTCCAATTAAGTTCATACGGTTTGATTTTCAATTATTATTAATATTACATATAAAACTATATCTTCTCTAAAGGTTAATTTATTAAATTTCAAAAGTTTATCGTGATTAATTCGTCTGAGCTTTCATCGAAAAGGCTATATCCAGACACGTTCAACCATCTAAAATGTCATTCAGGAAATTAATCTGATCTAGCAATCATTTTCGACAACTTTAATTTTTACTTTTGAATAAGTCCCAAACTTTTCCCGTTAACCCCGTTAATAAATTTTACACTGAAAAAATTCATTTGTAATGAAAATTTTATTGTCGAAGCGATCTTTTTTAAAGTTGGATAATTAGTGAGCTTGTAAATGATGCTACGGGAGTTTTTCGAACCCCAAAAATTGAAGCAGTCGTTGAAAAAATTATGTCGTATCGATTTTGTGTATTCTTCTTAATTCGATAAATGTACATATAAACATGAAAAAAAAAAAAATAGTTTGAATACGTCGCTGAGAAAAGGGAAAACCACCAACTCTGGGGGCATTTTCACCTCAAGGTTCTGACGAACGTTTATGACTTCCTTTATTCTCCGCTAAACATTCGCATCTTCTCTTTGTATATGATTGCGAAATTTCGTTTTCTTTTTATTTTTTACGCGGACCATATCGTTGTTGGTCTTTTTTGTAACATTCGAGACTTACGTGCGGACAGTGTCGAATCAATCTGGCAGCATTCTTGTATCGAAATGCGGCAGACATAGCTTTCACCGAGGCCGCAAGTGAAGTTTCAAAACCTTGTCCACTTTCGCTTTAAGCGGAGGGGTTGCTTGCTTTTGAAGACTCTTTCACGTTCTAAATTGCATGGCGGTTTTACGATTAAGTAGAAAATGGATGAACTTTTAGCAGGTTTTTTCGAATAATTTTCTGCTTTTACATGTATATATTGTGTTTTCTGTTCTTCACAGCGGTAAGCTTTTACGCGACCAACTGCACAAATGAAACAGATAACGAAAGCAGGTCAATTAATCATGTTGCTGGTCCTCCGGTTCAGCCGACTATTAGTGACCTGTCAGTCTAGAGCGCCTAGATGGCAAGGCCAGGCTGCTTTGACTTCTGCACTGACATTATTTATAGATGACATTTTGTCATTTAAGAGCAGAGTGTGTATCGCAGCATGGTGAGATAGTGAAAACTGGCGAAACAGTATTCTGTGAGGGGAGGGGGCGATGGTGCGGAGGCGTAGAGAGATAGTTAAATTATTAGTACTTGATAATTGATCGGCTAAATGTGTACAGGAACGGGGCCAGGACGCTATTGGTCTGAAATGCAAATAAATTCGTAAAGAAGGTTAAAGTTCCTTTTAATTGCCTTCACGATTTCTCTTTCATTAAACGATGACAAAACTAAAAATAGAAATTGCCTTTATGCCCCGAGAGATATCGAAATTTCGAATACTGTCGCTGACGATGAAAAAGATTTAAATCTCACCCCGAATTGTTTCCTTACCGAAACAGTATCGCAATATTTTCTCCTGTCCAAGCGCTAAAATTTCAGCGGTGAAAACGCGCGAAAAAATTCCCATTCTCGATGGAGTTCTTCCGGTGTCTCCTACAATAATTAAAAATTCAATCGAAACGAGTTTTCCTTTTTTATTGCTGCTAAGGAAAAAAAAAGGAAAATAAATCACATAAATCCAGTTTCACTCCCTCTGAGAGAGCGGTCGTTGGAAATTGTGTACGAATTCGTAATCGAAATTATGATAACATGCAGGTGTCGTCAACATCGAGCGGTCAGGGTACGCAGTTTGTTTAAGCTAAAAAAGAAAAGTAACTGTCATGGAAATTTGCAACGATAGATTTTAAGCGATCTGTTTATAAAATACTACTCGTTTTTCATATTTAGCATAGACACACATATACGTGATTAAAACCCTAGTTGGTTTTATACATAAACGTTGTAATAAATTTTCAGTTATGCCACGATCACGATCGATGTATTGTAAAAAATTCGCCCCTCCCCTAATTTGACCAGTTTAAGTTTCACTATTTAATGAGAAACAAATGCGCATACACGATCGGCGAAAAAAAAAAAGTTTCCGAAATTTTCGAAATTTTTAAAAAATGATTAAAACTAACGTAAAGGACGACTACTTTAAGCTGGTGGGGTAGCCTTTATATATACACGTGAATATTTAGAAGGAAGATGGTGGAGTGGACTTATTTCAATTATACAGAACGATAAGATTTAAAGCACGCGGTGTCGTTTGATTTAGGTATAGCATAATGATTAATTTTAAGATTTACAGGTACCGGAAATAAGTTGACCTTATTATGCATAGACCCGGTCGAATTCGCAATTATATGAATATTTGTTACAAAAAATTCTGCATTATCCTAAATATTCGCAAATTACGAATAGAAAATGAAAAGAAGAAAAATTTATTGCTTAATTTTTTATTTTTTTCTATAATATAAAAGAGCCCTTTACGTTAAAACATCTGGAATAACCAGATGGTTTCGCGCTAGGCCAAAAAAAGAAAAAGTTTTTTTTGAGAAATTTTTAAGATTATTTTTCAAAAGGAAAAATCTTTTGTCGTTTTTTGTCTTTTTTCCTAATTACTGCGACGCGTCAGTTGACACACCTTGTTTATTATTACAGTTTTTACGGAATTATTGAATTAATTTTTTTAGTTCAAAACTACCACGATCCCGAACCAAATTTTCTCAAAATCGAATGGTCTCGGTATCCATTCGCATCCACATGAGCGCGCAATAGCGCCATTTGTTCAAGCGTGGTCGAGTCACAAAATTCTATGAATACATTTGTATAAAAGGTGTTTTTTTTTGGACTTTTCGTACATTCAACATTTGCAATTTCAGTTTTTGCGGTGATTACGAATGTTTCATTTTCTAGAAGTTTATGTTGCTTTTTAAAAAATTCGTTATTGGCAAACCATATAAAAGTAGTTTGAATGTTAGAAATATGAAAATCTCTACCCGTGTTTATTAAAGAGCCTTTTTTATAAATTTTTTAAAATTTTAGTAGTCCGCACAAAAGATAGATTCAAAAAAAGTACTCTGCATTCTTCTTCACACGAGAAAAATGTTTTAACGAACCGATCAAATTAAAACAAAAAGCATAGGCTATTTTTTTTTATATTTTGACACTTTTCGTTATCAGCAATTTTTTTATACTGTTTACTTCATTTATGTGTATATACAGAGGAGCGTAAGCAGAAAATTTTTCACAGGAGGAGATTATACATTATCACAGGAGGGGACTATAAATTATCACAAGAGGGGATTATAAATTATCACAGGAGGGGATTATAAATTATCACAGGAGGGGATTATAAATTATTACAGGGATGGGGGGGGGGATTATAAATTATCCAAAACAATTATATGTCGCAAAAGAAAACATTAATAGCTCAATTGTTTTTTTTTCTTTTTTCTTTGGGCTCACCAACAAGGGGCATTGACCCGACACCTAGTCCAATTGTTGAACTTGTTTTCATATTGTGGGCGGGCGCTGTACAAAAATACGCTTTTCACAATCTAACTCTCTATAAATAGCTATCGCATAATAATGAAAATTTCTAATGTTTTCGCTTCTATGTTGACTTGTAAGGTTTCTGGAACGTCTTCTATGTAAACCTCATAAAAAACCCTCACATTTTTACAAAGCAAGAGCCATTTGAGAAAAATTCAACATAATTCCTTGTTTTCAGCCTCTTGCATAATGCAGCATGACCATATTATCGCCCGTTACTTCTTTCTTGCCTTCTGGTAGCTGTCGGTGTTGTCTTTGTATTTGCACCTTTTCTGCTTTTCTCCCTATCACTAGACATCTCTTTACACCCTCTATTAAGCCTTTTGCATTTCGAATTTTATCTGTCCGTTCGATTCCCGACATTTTCTTCCAAATCCAAATGGTCGTTGTAGCATCCTACATTTTCCCCTTTTTCCAAAATTTTCGCGTGCGTGTACGTCTTCTTCGCAAGTCTTTTCCGCTAGAAAAAGTCTAATCCTTCTTTTTACTGCACTGCAATTTCGTTTAATAATAGCTACTTTTACCCCCTGCCTTCCTTTAGTCCGTCTATCGCAGTTTTATATATTTCAAATTTCTCAGCCAAGCTTTTTAAAGTATTTTTTTATAAATTAATATATATATATATATATGTATATACAATGTATAGGGGCATATGCACACACACACATCTACACCCCCGCCCATCCTTCAACGTACACACAAACACACACACACACACACACACATATATATATATATATATATATATATATATATATATATATACAAAATCTTCTCTAACGGATGAATCATCGGCGCACCTTACGAAATTTATTTATTCAACTTCACCCGTCGCAGTGGATTTAGTTTATTCGCCATTTTCCGTGTACTGATGATACAGACATACAAAAGAGGGAGATTTTTCATCTTCATAACTGTATCTATTTTCGCCATTTTCATTGGATTCTAATAGTTTTATGGATCGACTTTAAGGCTACACTTGCTTGGTCATTTTCGGTTGTTTATTATTACAGGGCTGCAGTGGGAATTGTTTAATTTTCTTTACAATAAGTAAATTCGGCGCAGATTCGATTGTAATTCGTGAAACTTATCGAACTTGTCGCTTTTTGAATTTTTCGCAGGCATTTTAATGGCTTCGATAATGTTTTAAATTAGATTGCGTCCTTTCAAGTCTTCCGATACCCGATTAATTCTCAAACGTATTTTTCAAAACGCGAAAGTCAAAGAACTTTTTAGATTGTTCTGATTTGTCTTTTTTTTTTCTTTTTTTTTTATTACACACGTCAAAAGAGAATCGCGTGCTTCGTAAATTTTATTACAACGAATACTTAGTAAAGATCTGACCAATCAAGTGTGGCTGTTAAAATACGTCAATAACGATAATGTATGTGCTACTAAAATAATCTCATCTTTTTATTTATTTCAAGTCCTTACGTACTTATTTGCACAAGTTATAAATTAATGGTGAACTTCTTAACTTTGAAAGTATGCTAGTTAAGCTAGAGGCTTGAGTTTGATGTTTTGCGAATTTAAATTTCCATACCAAAGTACCGAATATGTGTGAATTTTTTTTTTTTTTTCGTTATTGCGCAAAGTTGCATAGATCGTCAGCTAGGAGAAAAGCCCTAGTATGTTGTTTTTGCTGTGTCAAATCTTTCGTACCGTCTTTGGAAAGGTACATATTACTTCTAGGGTTTCTAATTTCCAAATTTGTAGATGGAATATAAATATACCAGTAATAGCTAGAATTTTAACGCGACGACGATTTTTGTTTCTGATTGGTTTTAGGCACGAGGTCGCATAAATTGTGAGTACGAAAGAAGTAATATTTCTCGTAGTTATAAAGGCTACGTGTGATAACAACTACTTCTCTTGGTCTTCAGCAAGTATCGAATCTAACAGCATGGGTGGATTATGTTGACAGCTCCCCCCTCTCCCGATGAAAGAACGAAAAATTTGCTAACGATTTCGACTTGATCAGTAGGGACGCAGATAAGTAATAAAGGCGTGTTAATCAACCGACAAATTGCGAATTAGACGCGGAAAGAGGTGTTTAATGATGATTCTCTTAGCGCATCAAAGATGGGAGCAAAACAAAAATTTTCACCTATTTGTTCTTAAAGAGATTCTCCTGCAAAAAGTTATTCGAAGCAATTTACAAGACCGGTCCAGAGCTAGTGTAAAGACCTCAGATTAAGCTGTACTCGGTAATTAAAATTAATACGCATATTCAAGTTAACTTCGTTGGGGATACTTTAAACAAGGGGGAGGTCGAATTTTTTCTCTAAAAATTTTAACTATTACGCATACCTTCTTTTCAGACTAGTCGGGAAGTTCGTTCATTTTACAGCTTTTGCGATACAAAATGGTTGATTACATTTTCGTTAAAATTTTTCATATTTCGTGTGGCGCATTTGTCGAATTTCTTACGAAAGTCTTAATCTTTTTGTTAAAAAGTTGAAGCGCGTCGTTCACTTTCTCTTCACGCGACAAATCCCCCCCCCGCGGCATTTAACTACAGAAAATTTCAGTTAAGAAGTTTTTCCTTCTTATTCGTTTAAGTTTTTGTTATCATTGTTCGGGATGAGCGACATTTTTAAAATTAACAAATTCTTTGAACGTCCGTAAATTTGCTCCTTTTTAACGTTCGTAACGTATATTTTTTATTTCTTCTTCTTTTATTTTTATATTTATTCGGGCATAACTTGTACCTGTGTGGGCTGATTTTAATGATTTTTTATTCATCCGAAAGTGTACCGATCAGCAGTGGTGTGGTACCTTATGTGAATATATATCAGTGAGTATCTGTGAATATAAAGTCATTGCAAAAAAGGTAAAAACCCCTTCAGATAGTTTTTTTTTTTTTATTTATTAACATAATGGATACGACTGATTGATTTAATACGTATGTATTACCAAAACCATTAGGCGTGGAAAGGTAATTTGAAAAAAAAGTAAAGTATTATATATCAGTGTTAATTACTACGTGTATAGATTCGAATAAAGATAATGAATATTTTAAGCCTCCCGAACCGAAAATTGTAAGTCTTGCGAATTTTACAAAAGTTGATTTTTAGTGAAAAAATATAACTACTACACTAAAAATTTTGAAATAATAAACGGTTATACATATATATAAAAAATAAAATACCGATACTTGAAGTTTCACTGTAAAAATTTAATGCATAAAAAATAATTATTCGATAAAAAGATCTTCTACGGTAAAATATATGCTAGTTTTTATACAACGTTAAATTCTTGAAGAAGGCACAGAAATCACACATTGCAGTAACAATTAGAAACTGCATCAAATATTCGTTAAATTGTTTCTCGATATTGTACTTTTAATTTCGTTTTTACTTTAATAAGTGTTAATATTGTACATTAAAAGGTACTCTCACTCTAAAATATATTATTTTTTACTTTTTAGTGCTTTTTATTAATTTTTTACAGTAAAAAGAAGGTATTTTTTTAAAGTATTCTATTAATTTTACAAATTTCAAAATGGAGTTTTAAAAAACACTTAACAATTTGTTTAAATGATGTAATAATCCCAGTAATTGAATACAGTAAAAAAAGAGAAGAAATTTCAAGTATTAAACGGTATCCGTTGTTCTACAAATCTGTCCTCACATTTTGACACCACGTTGTAGGGGGGCGTTGCCAGTCATGCGATTAAATCGGAATTATCTTTACCTATGCGCTATCTAAACAAAAAGAACCGTCGAAGAGGCAAACTCAAATCATAGGCTTCTACTGGGAGAATTTTCTACCTATACGCGAGGCATCTATTAAAATTAAACTTCTGCTTCCTCACTCCTATCTATTATTTAAATCGTATATATAAAGTAAAGTAAAGTAAGTCTCATACCCTTGACAGGGCGTTGGGGATTGTGAAGTTAAGGTTCACAATGTACTAAGCCTAACGGATCTAAGGAGAATACTGGGGCCAGTTCCTTTCTCTCGGCCGCTTTTACTTTCCCAGATTTCTCTGGTACCCAATTATTTCAGGCTGGGTAAACCTGGGAGCGATTCGGATCTGAAACGAGACAAGTCTCGAACCCGTGTCCTCCGGTTTAGTAGCCAAGCGTCTTAACCACTAGGCTACCGCGCTACCTAAATGGTATATACAAGAAAGATATTTTCGAGTGAAAATAGTTTCCGGTAAGGGCTGGGGTCCCGCTGGAGAGCATTCTAGGTCCAATATTACACTTAATCTGACTTCCCCGATACTGGGTTATGCAGAAAAGTAGCTTTATACGCGTGGTTGATGCAGCGATCTTGGCCATGGATAAGTGTGAAAACACAGCGACAAAAAAACTGCAGGAGTCACTTGTGGAGACTTGGCTAAAACAATGGCGCATAGTTGTCAATGAAAGTAAGTCTACGTATATTTCATTCACAAATCGTGAACGTCTGCCAATCAAAATAAATAACATCGTCGTAATACCAAATGCTGATAACGGAAAATATTTAGGAATGCACTTGAGGCTGACCTGGGGTTGTATCCACATTCAGAAAAAAATCGAACGTTTGAGGTTTAAAACTAGAACTATGTCTTGGCTGTTAGCTAAGAGATCGAGATTGCCGTTAGAAAATAAAACTCTATTATATAAAGTAGTAGCTCTAAAATCGATCTGGCTGTATGGTATACAGCTGTGGTGGGACTGCGCAAAAACATCTAACTTACAGAAAATACAGCGATATCAAAATAGGCTACTGAGAACTATTACTGCAGCCCCCTGTGGTATGTCTCAAATTATACGCTCCGTAATGACTTAAACGCCATGTTTGTGAAGGTTGCAAACGAATAAATATGTCGCCGCTCGACTTTGCACTCTCATATCAATTCACTTGCCACCAATTTTCTGGATAATTAATTACGGTGAAACACGCAGACTGTGGCGAAATAAGCCTTTAGACCTTGTCTAGCCAATATAAAATTTAAAGGGAGTACTACGAAGTACTACCCCTCTACAAAATATTCTTTATCACATTAAATTAATCGCTAAATGACCATTAAAGTTGGTCAGTTGTGATAAAATAATAATAATAATTTAAAAAAAAATATTCTTTTAGACAGTGGAAAATTTGGCTGGCCATAAAAAAAAATAAAAAAACAACAAAACAGCCTATTCTCTTACTTTTGCACGATATGTTTGTAACATTTTAGGGTTTTTGTCAATAAGATATTTAGCTGTTTCAAAATCGTGATGCATTCATTCATCTGTTCAAAGAACCTTATAGTTGACTATATACTTTGAGCAGGGGAGTGACAAATTTTCTCGGAGCTTCCGGGAGACAATTTCACACCGAGTAGCCACTGTATCTCCCAAGACGGTTAAATCTACCGTGCATGCGTGTACGAAATTTTTTGAATTTCTTCTAATTCGGCTTTTGGTACTCTTCGATACTTACGAGTAATATTCGTTTCCTTACATTAAAATATGAACAGGTAACTCGATAACTTCAAAAGAATCGAAAGTAAGAGAACCGGGCAGAAATGGACACAAATGATAGGAATAAGAAACACAGTGAAATAATGGAGAAATACCGGAAAGAACGAAAAAAAAGGTCTCATTTTAAAGAGAATTGAATTTAGAGTATTTCCCTCGCTTACACTACCCTTCTAGCGAGTATTAAATAAAGACGCTACCGAAAATTTGGGAAACGGAACACGCAATTTCCAAAAAAATTAATGAATACAACCTGTTTTACTCGGGACATGCTCAAATTGTTAATTTAAAAAGATAAAAAAAAAGGGAGCGGTTCTAAGCGAATAAGCGGAATAAACTTATTGAAATAAATATATAATTATAGCAAAAAAAAAACAAAACACGAATGATGTATAATAATGTACATACTTACATGCAAGAAGAAAACGTTCCTAGTGTATTATTGTATGTCGTTTGTGTTTGCCATATTCGTTATTTTATTTAATATTTTATAATTCTAGCAAACGGGTTAATTCTCTAGAATAATTCTGGCGCTATTCAATTGCAGAATTCTGCTCTATAAGCCATCTGAGATTAGTTTATAATTTATAGACAAAAAACAGACAAAATTTTTCCACTGCTAAGGGAGTAAGAAAATGACGAGGCCGCCTATTTTCAAAAAGTGACTGCCCTCTTCTGTTAGAGACTCGTATTTAATTTTAATGTAAAAAATAAAGACAGGCTCGTGTATACATATTTTCGGCTATTAACTTAACAACGAGACGTTGTTAAATTCTGAGAGGCTGCAAAATTGCAGCCAATCGTTCACGGGCTAGATGGTTAATAAACGCACTCCACTGACAGTCGCACGAGCATTTATGCCATCACTCGTATATACTAATTCCGTTGAACAGTACGCCAACGTCGCCGAAAACACTTCCTGAACTGATGTTTTAGAAGGGAAGCCGCAGTGAGGCGGCTTATTCCGTCGTCAGCGATGGTTATCGTGTGTAGCTTTGATTATGAAAAGAAAAAAATGGAAATGTTTAACCATCGCTCCCTCCCTACTGCGTTGCTGGTAAGTAACAAGAGTATTCCGGGCCATTTACGTAACTCGGGTAAAACACATTTTTACCTTGGATCACGATTAAATACGTCAGCGTAAATAAACGTTCCGCGCGATCACCACGCGAACGAATTCGTTTTTTGAAACTTCCATACGAAAAATGCGATGCAGAGCGCTTCAGAATTAATTATTTTTCCAGTTTGGCTTCGTTAAAATAAGAAAAAAAGAAATAGTAAAAAATATTTCATATATGCTCATTCGAGGTAGGTTGCCATTTTAAGCTAATCGCAGAGTTAATTTCTGGTTTATACCGGTTTTAATTAACTAGTCGTGTACAAGATGTTCACGTATTATTGACTTCATACTACTACTATTATTATTATTATTATTATTATTAGTGCAATATTAATAAATTGTTCGGCCTAAACAAGTCGAGCCTATTTCAGCAATTGTCTGTTAATCGCGTACGGGGCTACCAGGAAAACGTAACTCTCTGCGCGGTCTTTGAAGTATTTCAAATCTTCGCGCATGGCTGTGTATTTGCTATATGTGTTCACTTTTATATATACATATCTCTATTTTTATATATATGTATATGTATATATATATATGTATATATATATATATATATATATATATATATATATATATATATGTATATATGTATATGAAGCATAGGTGTGCATGCGCAAACAAGTCCGTAATGACGAAGTGGGGAAATAAAAACGAAAAACGGTAACATCTCGACGTGGGCTACATGTGTACACGGGTTTTCTGTTTTTTCATTTCAACGAGTGTGAAAAAAAACAAACTTTTATTGCTTGTAGATAAATCCATACCTGTTTGTTAACATGTATAAACATAAAATAAATAAGTATTTTTTTTTTTTTTTTAACCCCCCTTTGGGCATATCAACAAAGGATCTTCGCCCAGAAACGAAAGGAAGGAGAAGGATCAGTTAAATGTAGATTCGGTCAGCTATTGATAAGATAAAGGAACTGAGGATAGGAACAACTGAGATCGACGGAAACGATAAGATATACGAGGCACAATAAGGAGTAGGGAGTTTGAGTGACAGCAGATTGGAATACAAAGAGGTACGTTCGTTCACGAGGGATGGACATTCAAAGAGGATATGGTCAGGATCACAGACGGCTACGTCGTCAGGATGAAGAGGGCAATAAGGGGAAAGAGCGAGATGAAAACGAAAGCGTGAGGAAGGAAGAAGAGTATGATTCAGACGTAAACGGATAATAGGAACAATAACGGAGCGGTGAAGCGAAGGAAAATCGTAAAACCAAGGCCGCGTGGGAAGGTTAGGTTGGATGGAAAAATAAAAGGAAGAATGATTAGAAAAGGAGGAAACGTAAAAATAAATAAGTACCTTAATGAGTAAACCAAAGTAGGTATAAGATAATTTATTTATGAATAAATAAAAATAAACACCTCAATTGAAAGAGACGTTTTCGGACAAAGCCCAACATACTCAAATAAAACTAAAAACAATCGCTTAGCCTCGGATTAAAGTAACCCCATGTGTAACAACGCGTCTCATACAACCCATTCCTTCTCTTCGGCCTTGCTTCCAGAATTTCCCCAACATAAGGCGTTCAACTATCTCACCTATAATTAGACACTTTGGTTAAATCACAGCTTGCTTCCCGCTTCGCTCTTCCGTTTCTTCATTACCCAGTCACCTATTTACCCGTTTGATCTGTCGGAAGCAAACTTTATTCGGGATGCGAATCGCATTTTACTCGAATGTCCTTTCATTTCTTCAGTATTCCGGTCTTTTGCGTCTTATCCTACTCCTTACAGCACTTACAGCACATCCTTTCTTTTCCTTTTCCCTCGGTTATTCCTTTGTTAGCTTCATTTATATGTTTCATTTCTAATATTTTTCCTGTATAAATGCTGTCATACCTTTAGATCGGGTAAACATCCTTAGCCGACATGCCCAAAAAAGCATATAAAAAAAAACAAATAAAAAACAAACAAACAACGCGTCTCCTAATTTACATATAAAATTTTTGTACGGGGGGAGGGGCGTATATATTTTTTTTGGTTACTGTCCCGACATTGTATTTCTTTTTCGTTTCTGCGCGTCAACTATGAATAATCCAACGCAAGTGAAATATTCGTTAACTTCGATGATGTGCGGCAGCGGAATGGATATCCTGAATAAACCACTACTGCCTAATCAACTAGGAAAGCCTCGACGTTGTAGGAGACTTGGTAGATTTTCAAAAGACTCGTTTAATTTTAATTTTCTGTCTCCTCTTACGACACCTTTTTTGCGGGCTCAGAGCAACAGGCAACATGCTTTGATATCGACGGAGATTCGTTAAATTGTTCTTTTACTGAAACCAGCAGCTGAAGTACAACGACCAGAGAGCCTTGGGATTGACTAGAAACATGTCTGCATGTTAGAGCATCTTCCTCTACATCTGCTGAATTATACCCGCTCCGTATTTACCACCAAATTCGGTCCTCTGTGTTTATTGCACATTCCTTAAAAACAACTCTCCTTATTCCGATTGTCAAATCGAACAACGACTTATTCTTAAAACTATAAGCCTATCTCATCGATTTCAGTCATCCCTGAAGCATCAAAGAAAATGGTAAATTCTAGTTTGAATTCAGAGAATTGTCTTATCCAAGCAGGTGGCCGAAAATATAAATCTGCATTTTTTCACCTCCTTAGCCTACAAAGGCAAATTTTAATAGCCCATCGCAGCATCTTTACTCGATTTTTTTTGTTTTTTTTTGACATCGATGTGGAGTGTTTAAAAAGCTAAAGAACGCCGGAATATTAGCGGTAATATTTTATCCACAACTTTCATTCAAGCGAGAATATAGGCTCTTCCTCATTGTATCTTCGTCCTTTAAAACCGAAAATGGAATTCCACCGGGTTTGCCTTTGAGCGTTATTTTGTTGATGTAGGAGTTTGCGCGAGGCCGCCGCCGGTTACAGTCCGATTGTTCATCGATGATCTTAACGCATCTCTCAAACTTCCCCGCTATTGCGACATTTTTTATCCTACAGGTAACACACTCAATAGACTGCAGAACATCCTTGAAAACTGCATGTATCGAAAAATTCAATAAGAGTGTCGTCCTATTTCCAATCCCGATATCAACCTAAAACACGCGCACCTATTTCCTTCCGATTGTAAAGTTTCTGCGTCTAGCGTTTGATGAGAGGTTGTTGTGGGCTCCATACATTTAAATGCTTACTCAACCATAAATATGATATAGATCGAAAACTATTGCTATCGGTATACGAATCGCTTGTCCGGAGTAAACTATCATGCATTGTTCAGATAAAAAAATACTTTTGAAATCGACCCGTGTCCAATCTACAACACTTCTTTACGTATCACGGACTTCTCCTCCTTCGTGTTAAGCGTTTGCACACTTTGGCATGCGTCTTTCTCCGTTATTCATAATCCGTGATTATCTCACCTTCCCAGACTCCTTTCGTTGTTTCATATCACACACACACACACACACACTCTGATTTTCCATCAATAATTTCCATTGCCATTCTTTCCTGGCGGTCTACATTGGTCTAGTTTTAACACGTTTCTTTCAAAAGCAGGCATAAATTGGAGCGCCCGCCACGTTGATCCAATGAAGTCATGTTCCAATATTTGTAAAACACCTAACCCGATCCATGCCTCAAATAGTATCGAATAAATTCGCCTTCTTTCTCAACCATATTGTATACGACCACAAAGCGAGTCTTACAAATTCTCCTTTGCCAACTGCATGCGCTAATGAAATGGGAGCTGTAAAATGTATAACGCGCGCATGAACAACTTGGCTAGGGGGAGTTTCAATTTTCTTTACTCCGATCTACATTTCTAATAATTCACGTTAATTTATTGCCTTATTGAAAATCACTTCTTTTCCAACATAAATTTCCCCTGATAATACATATATCGAGCGTTAATGGCGTTTTTGGTTGTTTTTTTTTGTTTTATTATTATTATTATTATTATTATTATTACTACAAACTTGTTCTGCGTTCACCGACAGGAAAAGCGCGGTGAACTCATACGGGGCACTGGTAGCCGGATGAACAGAGAATTATTAAAATTGGTCCAACTAGTTATGTATATAAATGAATAACAAACAAAAACATATCGTGTAACTTCTTTTTTTTTTTTTTTTTTAAGTCGGCAAAAATCGATCGTTAAAAGAATTCATCTTTAAAGTAATCTATTTAATCCGTTCAAGTAGCGTCTGATTTTCTACGTATGTATATTAATTTGCTTGTCTAGAAATGTGTAGTTGGAAATAAGGAAGGAATGTTTCATTAGGCGTGTTGTTAATTAAAAATAGATTCATGTCCCAGGGAGCTGGACAGAGATTGTATTATTCTGGTTTAGTAAGAAGTGAACGGGCGAGAATATATGAGAAATTTTCTCTGCAAGCCGACAATCTCAAGAATCGAATTACACAGACGGCATTCGTTATTATTGTTCTTCGCCGAGAGTCGCAATATTAATTTCCTTAAAATAACAACAACAACCATTTTTCACCATTATCGCCTAACGGAACTTTCACGACAACGATTTGAAATGAAATCGGCGAACAACGCAGCGAAATAACCGATAGCGACTAGGCGACATGTACAGTGTCGTCGCTATCGACGTTGGCATTTTTGATGTTTTTGACGCTTTTAAAATGACGCTAGTATAGCGATGATTCATCGGAGAAAACGCGGTTAAGGAGGTTTTTTTATTACGAAAAGGCTTTCAAAAATAGAACACGTTCGGTCGGAGCCCAACGCGACCGCATAATCGGGATAAATAAATAAAAACAATACGAATATGTCGCACACCTGCTGTGCCTTGTACTCGCGCAGAGGTAAGCGGGAAGAGACATAGGCATTAATTCCGAACGCGTGTGGTATGCGGGTGTTAGCTTTGCGGTTTTGTATTTTCGGACAAGATGCATCGCATCGGAAATATGCTACGAAATATGCTGTTTTCTTTTTTTCCTTTTAATTATTTCCTTTTTAATTATTATTTTTAGTGTCCATTTTTTTGTTAAATAATAAAATGAAAATAAAATCTTTTACTAGAAAAGTATCTCCAAAAAAATCCGTAATTTTAATATATTTTTTGTCATTTAACGTTACTAATACATTGCAAATTGCGTATTGAAATATTTAAAAAAAGAATTAAACGATTACTTATTTATAGTGTAATGTTTTTGTGCACTTGCGAAAATGCAGGAATCTAATACTGTGTCTACGTCATAAGGCGGCCTTCCGCGACTTCACCTTATTTATCGAAATACTCATTGGAGTCAACTGTCAGCTTCGCTTTACTGAAAATCAAATTGCTTTGATCACAGCGATCATCTGTTTTTTGCTGCTTCTTGACATTTTCCTCACAACATTCGTAAACCGTCCATCTACTTTCCCCTCTTGCTTCTCCTTGCGTTTCAAACGTGAATAATATTTATGCATTTATTTTCGGTTATTTATGTAAAGCTCCTTTCCCGATCCGAGCAACATATTTATTTACTTCGTTCTCTGACAAAAACAGTCTTCACGTTCCGCTGAAGATTTTCGATATTTTGCCAGAACCGGAGTGCGTCTGTCGCGATATAACGAAAAGTTTCGTTCAACTAAACATCCGCCAGCCATCATTTTAAATCTTCTTTTATATAAAATCAACACCTGATAGTTCACTGATCTTTACCGTACGCTCGTACGCACATAAGAAACACTTCGTTATAAATCGGCTACTAATTGTCCACACACTAATCTCTCCCATAGGAACATATTTGTTTGTTTGTTTTTTTTAGGGTAATATGTTCTCCACCCGTATACCCGTTTTGTTCTACGTTTCTCGACCTGTCCGTCTCGAGCATTTTGTAAAAATTAATTCATTACCACGACAGTGAACTAGCATAATTAGGCAAGGATTTCAAATTCGAATATAAATAATATTCCGGAATAGAATTCGGTTGCCGGATTATTTATTTCTCTGCGAAAAAACACTAATGGAAAACACTTTTATTTATTTTTTTCAATCTCCGTTCTACCGTAAAAACAACAGCTGGGCTAGGAGCGCGGCTAGTATGATTAAATTCTACATTAAAGATCCGACGAAAGTCCGGAAAAAAATTGATTTTCGCTAGTTCGTGCAATTAGCGCCCATAGACAGACCTATTTTCTGATTTTTATATATATTATATATTAATTACAACGTAATTTAATGAAGAATATTTTTTCATACTGTTTGTTAAACATATAAGTATAATAAGTTAATATCAACAGATATAATAAACAATTATAACAAACAAATAAGATAAATTTTCTTACTTAGTAACGTTTTCGGGCATAACCCATCATCAGCTAAAACAATATGTGAACAGATACAAATTCTAAATCACACTTGTATCTGTTCACATATTGTTTTAGCTGATGACGGGTTATGCCCGAAAACGTTACTAAGTAAGAAAATTTATCTTATTTATTTGTTATAATTGTTTATTATATCTGTTATTATTAACTTATTATACTAATTCTTAGGCTACCTCCATTAGAAAAAATGTCCCAATTTTATGTCACAATTTTATGTAACGAAAAATGTAACGAAAAAATGTCTTTATTTTATATAGTGAAAGTTAAATGTTAGAATAGGATTTTTGTGATTATGTTATTTTGTTTGTGTTGATGACAGTAAGAATTACGTTGTAAATTTTGATTATTTTATACAAAGTATAGAAGAGAAAAAGACAGAAATGAAAGCAAGAGTGGTCAAGGGGCACAGCCCTTTGCGAGGCCAAAATGGCCGAGTTTATATATATATATATATATATATATATATGTATATATAGTTCTTCTATAATTCTTATAGAAGAGTAAACTTTTTCATTGGCTACGCCGTTCGACAACGTTTTTTCATTACATAAAACTGGGACATTTTTTCTGGGACCATTTAGTGACACGACACTTTTCCTGAGGACCACTGGTGTAAAAATAGCGTAGTCATTAACATTGTAATGTGTCCATTACATGGTTTAAAGGTAAAATTCAAAAATAATGAAATAATAAAATAAAAATAAATACAAATTATCGAAAAGGTGGTGCCGGAGTAAATTTAAGTATATGTGTGATCCTGTTGTCGGTCGAGGATAGCCAATCTCAATCATCGCAAAAAGAACCGTGTAACTGATATTCGATAAAGGCCAGCGTTCTCGGGGTGGAAAGGAAAAAGGAAATGACACCAGAGATCGAAGGAAGATTTTTTAGTTGACCGCTTTGGTTTAAATAATTACTCCTTTTCAGTCGTCTTTTTTACTTTCGAGCAAGAAATCTCTCATTTTTTTGAAGTAGTTCTACGAATCGCTTATTTTTGTCTTGCTTCGAAAATTGTTTTCATCAATATAACGTTTTTCCGAAATTATTGTTGTCTAGTGTAAACAAGTTTTCTAAAAAAAAACGCGATTTTTCGAAAATCCGTAATCGCCAAAGAATCGTTCGCGTTGGTCGCGGAATTTAAAATTAAAATATAAAAGGTGTATCTTTTTCGCCACGGAGGTCCTGCATTTCGAAACAACAACGCCGCCGACAACAGTGATACGAACCATTTTTTATTTTTATATTTTATAATCGTTGTAATTATAATTAATAAAATTACTTTTCAGCGGTCGACCGGTAATAAAAGATTTGTGTAGGGTACGGGTAAATATATATATATGTATATATCGATAAAAATTCATATTGATCAATAATGATAATAAAAATAATCATCATCACCATAATAATCATAATAAAAAGAAAATAAAATCCGTAAGTTTGAAGAGATCTCGTAGTTAGAATCCCTGTGAGGGCTTGAATAACAAACGGTAAACGTGTTTCATTTGGCACTCCTGATGGGATTTGAATTCATAAACACTTTTAAATAACATTTCAATATATAGATGCAGATATACTTGCCAGGAGTGCTTTTGGGCCATCCGAAGAAGAGTGCTTCTTCGTAATTATTATATGCTATAATTAATATTACGGCTATTAAAACTTAATTGATCACACTAAATAGTTGTAATTAGAGGAATCGCTTCCACTGCAATTACCCGAAAGTGAACGCTCGGTTCCGGTTAAACATTTTCTGTCGTAATTAATTACAAGATGCCCGGTTTTGATTAGAACCGGAGAAGCCCCGGATATGAATGCCATTTTAACCGGAAATTTCCCAGTGAATTACCTCAATATTTAAATTAACAATTATTGTAGAACTTTTTTTATGCGCATATTAATTTTGCTGACGCGCAGTTTACGCCGGAAGAATTAAAATAAATATGCGTTATGTTTTGAAAATTAGGCGGGAAAATTTTCTGGTTCGCAGTAGTGGGAGTAATTTATTCCGAACTTGTCATTTATTTCAAAACACCCAAAAAAACAACAAACAAACAAACAAACAAACAAACTAAGAAACAAAACAAAACACGGGTTGAAACAAATCACAATTTTAATGAAAGCCATTTATCACGGCGTAGTTGGTAAGGCGCAGAGTAGAATATGTATATTGTAACTTGCAAAAATTTCACTTGTGTTGGCCTAATGTGTCCGTAGTTTACGCGTCCGAAATAGAAAAAATAAAAAAAAAATTTGAATTAATGCGAGGGTTTAAGCTAAAAATATATAGCGACACCGAATTAGTGATGCAATTTAGCGAAGAAGATACTTTCATTGATGACCACCGACAATAGAGCATGCCAGAGAAAGGAGAAAAATACTGATCCGTCGGTTAAAAGTAAAAATAACGTACGAAGCAACAAAAATGTAAGTCCAGCTGGTCGCATCGATATCCAGAGTAAGAAATGAAAAGATACGAAAGCCATCGAATATAATTGAAGAATAAATAAATAAAAGTTTCGAATCGAAATATCGCCCTACTCCCCTAATAAACGGCGATGATGAGATTTACAACGTCTTAATACTATATTGTAAATTCGTCTCCGCTGCAATTGCGGAGGGGATATTTTAATCCTAAACTAATCGATTCCTCAATTATATCTAATTCTTATGTAATTTCTAATTTTTTTTCCGTTCTTTTTTTGATCTGATTACCCAACAACAACAAAAGTAGGATGTTTATCCGAAGAAACTGAGGTACAGAACTGCCATCGAGAACCTTAGAAAGTAATAGAAGAAATGTAACAAGAAAGAAAAAGTTAGAAAAACTGCTCGTGCAGTTAAAAAAATATGTATCATTATTATTTATTATTATCATCATTATCATTATCATCACCATTATTATTATTATTATATTATATTAAAGTATATGTGCTTATATTAAATATTTTATATAAAACATTGTACCAAGTTTCTGAAATAGAAAGAAGTGTAGGAAGAGAAGAATGTGTTTTTCTTTTTACTTTGCATGTTGCACATTTTAAGGAGAATGAATATTGTTTAACATTTCAAGGTAAATTACGTGTAGCCGTCGATTTTTGCCTCATTAACGGGCGTATTTTTATTTAAAAAGTGTCGTTAGTGTGGTTGATAAAGGCGCCGCGACCTTTTATTTTTTAACCGTTAGCGGTTGACCGATCGATCGACTATTCAACTCTTTAGAAACTGTTCGGGTCGCCAAAAAAACATAAAAAAAACATAAAAAAATATAAAAAAAACATAAAAAAAACATAAAAAAAACCAATAAAAAAACAAAACGAAATAAAAACGAAATAAAAATAAGACTGTATTGCGTTTTTCACGTTTTTGCTTAGATGATACAAATATGTAGATAGCGCGCTTTTGTCATTAGTAAGGCCGGACAAAAATGTAACGGCATAATTGTCAATTTTGGACGTTGCTGAAACCTACGCGTCATTCCGATCTGAGCATTTCGTGATTACAAGATTACGGGTGTAATTTCTATTCGCAATCGGAGCTGATCGATTACTTTTGATAATTACAAATCAGCGCGATCGGGATTATCTACAGAGTGATCGGAATTAATAATTAAATGCATAATCGCGAATGAATACCGAATTAAAATATTCCAGTATGACTTTTAATCTTTTTCGAAAATGCCGTACAAAAACAAGTTAAGTTTGTGCGCAAAATAGGAAATAAATTAGAAAAAAAAAAAAAATCTGCTAATCTCGAGCATTTGTCGAAAAAAAAAAACAAAAAAAAAAAAAAATACGTCGTTGAAGCACGAATTTGTAACATTAATACTTTACCGCCATTTCTAATAGTTGTTTTTTTACAGAATCGTCTATTGAAGACCGTATTTTATGAACTCGATTAATGTGGCATTTTTCCTCGATGACATAATTTTAAAATAGCAAATTATATCTTAGAAAGAACATAAATTATCAATGAACACGGGAACACGTAATTTTTATGCAATCTCAGATTAAATTAAATAATGGTGGAAATTTTACATTGCGGACATTACGAAATTATACAATAAATTGAAAACCTTTTTTAATGGAACGCTTTTCGGAACGCCTCGTTCTCAGTTTTTCAGTTTAAAAAAAAAAAAAACAGGTATTTCACACGTTGAAAAGCGAACCTATCATACTCACTGCCATTATGCTATTGAAGGATTAAAACTGTCATCACAAAGCGCATGTGTGTAATCAATCTCAACGGAGAGACGCTCGTGATTCCTTCGATACGCTCCAATTATTGTAAACGTTCTCTTCGTAGTATCATTGCAATTACTATTGATTACGATTACTTTAACGTTGAGTATGGTTGCAATTATTCAAACTAGTCAGCATTTTCAATTTCCCGCGTGTCTGATATCTGCATTGATTCATTCGAGTCGCGATTATAGTTGCAACAAAAGCGTAATCCGACTTTGGTTAAGGTTAGGGATTACGTGTAATATGGCGACTAAGTACTCGTAGTAGAGCTCTCTCTCTCTCTCTTGTAGCAATTTAAAGAAAGACGAGTTAGGGCTCTCTCGACGAAATTAATCATTTTCGGCCCTTTTAGCTGTGTACGCGAGCCGCAGGGCTGTCCCCGGAAGTTTTACACACCGTAATTATTGCCGTCGACAGCGGTGCGTATGTTCGGCCAATTTGGCCGCAGGAAAAGGCGGCTCGATCGATTTCGGTTAAGTTTCGACGCTGTGACGGTGCGTGACATTAAGGAGCCGACGGCGGCCCAGAGGAACGAATAACGGTCATCACGCTGCATTGTTACCGCACGTCGCTGTTGATGATGCGGTTCATTGACATGGTGATAAAGGCCAAGAGTCACGTGACGACGAAGTTTTTTTATTATGCGGTAAATGTAACGAAATTTTATGCGTTATTAATGAAATGTTAGTTGTGTTCTTTCGTTGTTCGCTGAACAAGAAGAAAAAGTAGTTCATGTCCGCCAGTTCACAGAACGCGCTAATTTAGTTCATTTCCTATTGGCTCGAATAAGTAAGTAGGTACTAATTGGTCTAATGTACTTCTCACGTGCTAAAACAGACGAACAAATTAAGTCCAGCTGTGTGGGTAATTTTCCATTGTTCGAACTGCATACGGTGATAATCGCAAGTATGTACGCTTTCCGACCGTCTAATACGATAGCAGTAATAATTGCGCTTAACCGCTATTCAACCGGTAGCCGTTCCGAATAAAGCTCCTTTGCATCGGCAGTCTGCTGCCTGCCCGCCGACTAGGTTCGTTGCGACTTTTCGTAAAAAGGATCATCAGACGAATTTTTCCCGAGCTAATTTTAAAAGAGGAAAATTATGTTTTTTTTTTTTTTTTTTTGAATTTTTACGACGATCCGGTCATTTTCGAACACCTTTCGATTACTACAAAAAAGCGCTGTCTCTAATCGAACAAACTTTTACAGCGGTTCCTTAGTGATAGCAGATATTATTTCAAGGGTAGGTGCTAAAGAACTTGTGAGTTTGTCGTTAAGGGGAGAAGGGATTTTTTTTTTTTTTTTTTTTATCCGGATCTTCTAAGATAGTAAAAGTTTTATCGTATTCAATTTGCAAAAGTGAAAGAATATGAACTGTAGCAAGACGGGAATTTCTTGTAAAATACATTTCTTAAAGCTGCGAATACACATTAGTAATTTAATTATTCATTCAAATTTTGCCTATTATAAATATTAGTTTGATTTTTATGAAAATGTGTATTTATTTATTATTATCACGTGTATATTTTTATTTATATAAATATATATATAGTATATTTATAATCTTTTAATAAAATCCATCTTCCATCCGGTAAATACGAGAGGTAACTGGCCAGAGTGTTAATTCTACTTACGATTTTGTTGGTCGTCTAGGATTCACAAAATTTACGTGGAATCTTCAGAAAATGTAATGCGCTTATTTAATGGGTAAAAAATTCGCTCCTGCCGAATTTACCATGAGCAGGTTTTCCAGATAATTCTAAAACTCATTTTCTATAATTTTTCGCGAATAAAAACTATGTCATTCTTCGCAAAATGAAATAAATGTCCATAAATGTTACTGGAAAATTTTACAGATTTCGACATCACTGTTTTAGTTGTATAATTATGTTTTTTTTTTTTTATTATCCCGGCGAACGAATGTGTCATTTCTTCACCGGGGAAAGTATAAAAATCCAGTTTTAATCTGCAACGTTTCACTATCGAACAGACTGACGAAAAATGTAACGTTTAATCTGTATAACCTTTCTTTTTTCTCTCTTTTTATCCTTTTTTATCACGTTTATGGGACGTTTGTTTCGTTTTAGGAAAAACAAAAACTCAAGTTCAAGTGTATCTTTTAGGATTGTCATGCAAAAGCGTGTCTATACGGGCTGTCCCCGTGGGGGTTCGAAGGGATTTTATCACGTATGTGTGTATAAATAGTGTTATGTGCCGGTTGGTATCGAGGAGGACACATTTCGGACATGACGGTATTGAATTTAAAATTTACAAAAATGTGATTTTATTAAAAATATTATAAAAAACGTGTATTACAGAAATTGTATTTTAAAAATATCCAAAAAAAAAGGCGACATGCTTCGGAGTGACTTACTCCATAATCATGGCATTAGTGATTATTAATATTTTTGATTTGCCAGAAGTTAACTTGACATCTAGCGCATTATTACATTCAGCTGCTTAATGCGGTATTGTAAGAATCTCGGTTAACACAGATAATGTCTTTTGCTCACTTTGAACGATTAGCCATTTAAAAAATAAGAAATATTTATAAGAAGCGTAAGTACGCAGTGCGCTGGATGGTGAATTCCTCATATGCTGTCAGCATTACCGGCGCTGCGATCACAATGGCCATGTTTGAGAGCGCCGCTGTTGCAGTTGCGGCCGTAATGTTGGATATCTCGTCTCTGCTGCGGTTTTTATATACTTTATGCTCCGCTTGGACAATAATGGTACCCCAATAAGTTCAGGAACCTTTTGTGCAATGGTGTATACTATTGCCAGATAGTTCCAGTACTGAACTACTATTAACCTATATATATATCTAGAGTAGTAGTTTTTTATCAGCTTGTTTTTCTTTTTAGTTTTCCTCGAGAATTTTTACCTGAGGCACAGTCTTTCCTCGATGTATTTTTCCTTGACATATTTTTCTGTTGGTTACTAAGCACTTTTTCCCTTTGCAGTTCTGGGTCCTAATCCTTGGATGAATCTTGCTTTTGTTGTTCGGTAATCGTTTAACCGTTTGCTTAAGTTCCGAAACGGGAGAAAAAAAGACAACTAATAAGTCGAGCTGGGATGATGGAGGGTCTTATCATCGGTCGTCCATTGTTGACAGGTCCGGAAGAAGGAAAAAAAAATAATCGATCGGTGATGGCAAAAACATTAGCGAAAGCTATCTCGGCTGTTTCGGAAAGATATGGTCGAGGTCACGTTAATGCCTTATTCGTTCAGGGCCACTTTTTGCTTTTCAAACACAATTGGAACGCATACACAGCTTGTAACACTTTTTTCTTCTTCAACTTATTCGATAAGAAATCCAAGAGCATAATGAGGAATATATAAATCTATTTAGTAGATTTTAATTACTCAACGTTAATGCAATGGCGGTTTATCTATTTCTCGCTTTCTGTTCGGTCTATATTGTTAAACCGATTTAATAGGTTGCGATTAATTCCAACATACAGAAGAAATATAACACACACACATATATATATATAGCAGCGGGCCGAAAACGATTAAAAAGGGGAAAAAAATTAAAAAAAAAATATATCAATCTTTCGGGCAGCCCTGATTACGAAATTTTTTTTTAAGATCTTACAGCGGAATCGGTGTTTTAATTGACTATGCCATTCTTCGCAAAACTGAACCCCTCACTACGTAAGCAACCCGTGGACCACCCCTATAGATGACGGTTCTTCTATAATATGCAAGGGGAATAATGAAATTCGGAAAAAAATTAATAATTTCAGAGTAGAAAAACAAATATTGTATTTTTTGTTTTTTTTTTTTGTTTTTTTGTTAATTTTTTTGTCTAAAGAAATATTTGTTTTATATAGAAAAAAACGTACTAGATTATGTAGCGTTCTATCCGACGTTCGTCGGAGACGTTTTCAACTGATGATCGTAATTCGAATTTAATCACACGTAGTTGTTGTTGTTGTTATTGTTATTGCGGCAGGTTTGGACGATGGCTACTCCGAATTTAACTCCGCAAAAGTCCAAGATGTCTACTATAGCTGAAGACTCGGCCAGCATGCAGTCAAATCCGGGCTTGTATACGGAATCATTCATGGACACCGGCAAGTTCGCCTGGACACGTTTATGGCGTTTGTGTTCATTGCTGTTGGAAGCTGGCTGTTAGACGCGTTTCGTATCCAAAAACCGTTCGCAATTTCTCTACATTCTTCTTCCGATTTTATTTATTTCCTAGTTAGAGTCACACAGTTATATATATATCTCTATAATTACAAAAACATCTTAATGAAATTGTTTTAACGCGACATGGTAATAAACTTTTTTCCTTATTTTCCACGCAACTCCACTTTAGTTACCTTATTATCTCCTCTATACATGTATTCGCAACTTCACGACAATAAGGCGTCTCGTGAGTTCCGGTACGCGTTATTTTGACCGAGAACTGGTGAATTGGAAATGCTTAAAATCAACGGCACACTCAGTTACCGTCGTGAAAATTGAACTATAGTTCTCTATCATCCGTCATTTCTCAGTACTACGCGACTATCGAAGTTGATCTCCGTTCAGTTTCATCGATTACGAATTAAATAAAATTCCAAATTCGCATTATTACTATTATTATTATTATTATTATTATTATTTAAATTATTATTAATTATTATTAATTATTATTATTGTTTTGCAACTAGAAAAAACGTGTTTTAATTTTAATTAAACGTTTTTACCGACGTTAAAACGATTAGATTCAGGTATTATCTGAAAAATTGTGCAACATGAAATATGGTAAGGCAAAAATGAAGATGAAAACGATAAGAATTCCCCGGAAAAAAAAATCAAAACAAAAGGGGCTCGTAAAGTGGTCCTACGTCAAAATCTCGATAATTTCCACGTTTGTAAAAGTTTTGGAAAGATTCCATTTGAATAAATATTATTAATCAATTTATGTGTTCGCGCGCGATTGAAATAATCATTGGAAAATGAATCTTTCCAGATATTTATGTATCAATTTACAATAGAAAATTAAAGGATTTCTGTGAAATTTAAATCAACTTCGCCCACGCAGCAGAACAATTTAACTCCGTATGCTAGTTAAATCTGGTGCTGAAGAATGAATAACTTTCATCTTTATTATTAGTATATAATAATTCGAGTCAATTAGTTTAACGTGATATTCTTAAAAATGTTAATTATGTAAAATTTGGCGTCATCGTGTTGACCGCCTATAGTAAAAAATTTACCATATACGTTCGATACCGTACGTGTAATTACGTAAAGTTTATTTCGCGAAATTATTCAATTCGCAATAACCGTTTCCGTATGGGTTTATTTTTACGTTTTTCGTTTATTTTTACGTTTTTCGTTCTTTTTTTTTCGTTTATTCATCCGATTAAACTCCCTTATATTCCCGTATTGTTATCTATTTCTTAATTTTAAGATCGCTTGCAGTACACTAAAAAATCGAAACGACACTTTATATTACAGTCTCTGTATCATGTGAAATACGCTCTGTTAAAACAAAAAAAAAAAAGCTTCGTACGAATGTGCTAAAAATTTGATAATTCTTCGCAAAAAAGAAGGCCACGTATAGAACAGGATTTTGTGGGCCCCCAGAAACAATCTATCAATTTATAGGTTGCATTATAGAGGCCGAAAAAATAAATCACGAGAAATCGGTTAGATAAGTCTCTGAAATGGATGAAAATGGGCTTAATGTCCGAAAAAAGAAAAGAAAATAGTACAGGGGAAATTCAGCAGACGTAAAAAGAAAGAGAGAAAAACAAAGGGAAAGAAAATGAGAAGGGTTAAGCTAATTGGAGTCTGATTATGGTAAGTGATGAAGTTATGATGGAAAATAATAATTGATCTTCGGTGGACGCGAGATTAGAAGTAAATATGCAGAAAAACTGTGACGGTGGAATTTAGAAAAATTTTAAAGGTATAAAAATTAGAAAAGGGACATCGAATTACAATGATAATCCATGACGGTAGAATTTAGGAAGATTTTAACAGTTTGAGGGAGAAAATTTTATTTGGAATTTAGAAAGATTTGAAATCTTTTGATAAATTGGATGTTTTGCAGTGTTTTCATATCAAAAGTATCCGTTTTCTTTTTTGTTCTTGGAATTGGAACGAAACATCATTAACCGGGCTTTATTTATCTTTCAAATTTTCTTTTTTTTTTTTTTTTTTTGAATATCTTTCACGTAATTGTTGTTTATTTTTGACGCATCAACAACAGATATCAAGAAGCAACATGGAAGGAAAAGAGAGTCAGTCAATCAATTAAACAGAGATTATTGATAGTATATAAATACGCTAAAGCTCTGGAATGATATAAAGAGTAGGAAAAGATAGGATGTATGAAGCGCAATAAGGAGTAGGAAAGTCAAATGACAGCGAGTGGAAATATAGAGAGCAGATCCGCGTAGAGGGATGGGTAGCCCAAAAATACGCGGGTTGGAGTCGCAAATTGGATGGAAAGAACAATTTGGAAAAGAGAGTCGAAAACGAGAGAATGGAGGTGACAGAAGAGCGGCTTAGGAAAAACTGTACAAAACTGAGGGTAAAATGGAACATTAGGATGAACGAATATGTAAAAGGAGAGAATGTTGGAAAATAACGGAGCGTAGATGTCTGACCAAAGTAGTCTGGAATGGAAGAATTTTTTACTTGAGGATAATTAAGGAATTTCGGTTCCAAAAAGGAAACAGGAGAATGGAGCAGAACGAGTCAGAGAAGTCGCCATTATCCTCTATCCCCACGAGGCTATTGTGTTTATCGTGGTTCTTTCGCATGCAACGGATTATCCAATTTCTATGGCATCCGACGTTTTTTTATTCACTTTTTTTTTTTTTTTTTGATTTTAAATTAAATGTGTTATTATAACCTCGTTTATTTTCAAATGTGATTTGAGCGGTTTTTGAAATATGTAAATTACGATCCGTAGTTCATCCT
Source organism: Icerya purchasi (assembly GCA_039619475.1). NCBI lineage: Eukaryota > Metazoa > Arthropoda > Insecta > Hemiptera > Monophlebidae > Icerya > Icerya purchasi. The sequence continues at coordinate 98,414,240 of CM077115.1, forward strand.
CTGTGGCTGAAATCAGGTATGAAGGTTCCTTTCGATTTTATTAATAAAAATCCTGATGGTTAATACGCGGACTAACATTTTACCGGACTGACCACCATCGGTATAGGTGTACAAGTTTTTACATCTTTACGTAAGCTACCGATGTCGGTGCAGCATTCAGAGCGTCGCTCGATAAGCCAAATATGAGCGATGCTCTAGACGAAAATTTTTCGGAATTGGAGTCTGAGTGAAAAAAAAAGTGATAAAACAACAAAATATATTTTTAATCCGAATTTTTTTATCATACGAATCTAATAAAATATGTTTGTTTAAAGTGGAATTTGTAAAATTTCGATGTTCACAGAGCTGGCGAATAACGGACATTAATCGTTTACAATATGAGGATTGATTTACATATTTCAAAAACCATCTCTCATCGTTTTAGAAAATAAATAACGAATATGTTAATTTTAAAAGAACATCATCGATCCACGAATTCCGTTTATAATTAAAGTGAAGTAAAACGTAATGTAATATTCAGTTAATCTACATGTTCAAATAAGTACATATGGCCGTGTATAATTACTATCGTTCGGATTAAAAATTGTAACTGATTTATTACTGTAATTCTACAATTTCACGAGTGATTTGTAAACGGTGAACACATTTTGGGCGGATTAGAAGCGGGCAAAATTTAATTATTACAACGTGATTTATCTTAGATATGAAAAAAGATTCGATACCAGATCCTACAGATGTAGTTTTTACAGTATTATTGCATTAACTATTCTCTCGATGCTTACGAAATTAAAATACAATTATGTTTTTTTTGTTTCGCAATTCAAATATGTCTATTATTTCCTGTATTTGTTTAGTCATTTTGTAGATAACAATAAATTTTCTTCAAGCTTCAAAAATTTTATTGTGATACTAACATTAAGATACATATATATATATATTATTTTTTTTGCCCTAAAGTATGAATATTTCAAACAACACTGTTGCATAAAAATTAACCAATTTTTACCGTATTATAATAAGTTCCTAATGATATACATATGTTATAATGGCCGCACTCGAACACCAGACGTTTGCAGGTATAAAATACAGAAAAAACCAACGAAAACGACACTTGAACCATAATAAATATTTGTTGGACATTTCCAAAATTGATGGCCGCTTCATTGTAAGACATTTTTCGATAGCTCTCAAAATTTTCACGTATCGTATTTTTAAAATTAACTTTTAATCTGTCAACGAAAAACAATAATAATACCGATTTATGTATTAAAAATATTTCCTCTATAACAACGGTTTATTAAAAAATATTTGAGAATACGCCGGGTTTATTTAAAAAATATATATATACTAATTGTTTAAACTTCCAGTTTCATTTTTCGTTTACGAAATAAATACTAATAACAGTGATATATTTAGGTTCTCATTTATAATCATTAAAAATTCATTCTGGCATTTGTAATTTACCAGTTAGTTCAACTTTCTGTAACATTTATGATCTTTTTCTTTCTAGTTTCAAAAGAATTTTATATTTATGATTAAACGTGTATTCTCTAATTTTTGACACAGCGAAAGCTAAATTTTTTCTTTATTTAAGAGTTACTATTATTAATCGATTATTTCGCTTTTAGATATTTTAGTGTTAATTAGGCAGTTATCAATGTTGGCAATTTTATATTTTTACTTTCAAAACAGCGATGAATATTTCTCGAACAGCTGGAATTCTACAAAAGCCGTTGTAAAATAACAATTCTGAAACATTCTTTTATTTTTCATTATTAGAAATTTAAACGGTCGAATTATTGCGATTTACCATTGCGCAAGCCGGATAATTTTCGATGTTTTTTTTTTTTTTTTTTTTTTATGAAGGAAAATTATGACGGTTACGTATTTAAATGTGAATCTGTGTTCAAAAATAGCATTAACACGTTCTTTCAGAAAATGCATAACGTTCGAAAGGTTCTTCTAATCCTTGAGTGTTACAAAAAGTTAAAAATACGAGAATATGACGGATTTAGAAGTACAATAAAAATCACTTCAAAATAGATATAACTCGCCAACTGATATTATTATTCCTGAAATTTAAAATATGCAACAAACAACAAACTTTGCATCGCATGAAATAAACATTTCCAATAACCATTTAATTTAAATCCCATTTGGGTTTAAAAACAGCAAACGAATGTAGTTTTCGTAAATATATGTATAAATAGGAATACTTTGGAAAAATATTTTAGCTTCAAATTTAAATTACCGGAGGCTAATGGGAGAGTTCAAAAAAAAAAAAAATTTTCCCGGACTTGTTGTGTATTGATGGAAAACACTATAAAACCATAGTTTAAGTTTCTTAAAAGAACTTTCAGAATTTGCGAAGAGTTTAAAAAAAACTTAAAAGAAAATAGATTTCCTTAACGACAAAATAAAATTGTATAAATAATATATACAATCATTATGTCAATAAGTGAATGGATAAATAGAATAACCCCATCAGATTTTTTATTAATATATCTTATCTAACAAAACACACATTAATATCAAATGTACGCAGAAATTTCTATTATTGTAAAGTAGAAACTACTTAATTTACAATAAACTACAAATTACAAAAAGTCATATTTTTTTTTTAAAGACAGTGCACAATTCGAGTGTTCCCTATATAATGTGTTAGAAAGTACGACTAATTCATAGATATTCGGGAATTATTATAGAGGGAATAAGGGATATACTACACTTGATCGATAATTGGTCACAAACTGCATAATTGTAAAAAACATGTAGCCATTTTACAGGTTTCTCAACAGATCGGGCGGGAAATACACTCTTTAGTCTCTGTTTACGGTGGTTGCTGTGATCGTGAAGGCAAATTTATGATTTGATCACAGGGGGAAAAAAAAAATTATTTTTAAGTACAATAACGTTCAATATAATGTTTAAGGAGTTCCCGAACACATATGCAAGGTATTAAAATTTTAAACGAGCAATTTTAAAAGAATCAGTGTTCGTTTATTTATTTTTTTGTTTCTGCTTTTTTTTTTTTTTTTTTTTAGGGTTTATTAAAAAGAAATGCGTTTACTTACCGTATTAAAAGTGATACCTTTATTCCCCCCTATGGTTAACAGAAAATTAAAAACGAATAAAAGTATGATATCTTTGTCACATGATAAGATACAAAATTTGTTCACACGATATTTTTATGACATTACGTCAATTTACAGAAGTCGTCATTGTCCAGTTGTAGGATGATAATCTGCGAGAATATTTCTGACTCGTGAATAAAATTGGATATTAACGGTATAAAAAATAGAACAAGTTAAAAATATCTAGACAGTTGGATAACTCGGACTTGGAATAGCGATAAAAGTATAAAAAATTTAAAATAAGATATAACAAGCCACGACACTTATAACTTTAAAACGGAGATTAGTAATATGTGCTTTCGGTACTATTGTATAGTGTAGAATCCCCGAACGCTAATAAGTTATGCGTTGAATGCTATAGGAATATAGTTATATCGCCAAGTACGTTTTTTTTTCTTTCCCTTTTTTTAATAAAAAAGAAGAAGAAAACTGTGCTCGTCAACCAAGGACCTTCACCCAGAAACAATTGGAAACGAAAAAGGAAAGTTACATAATAAAACGATCATCCTTAATAGGAAAATAGGAGGGATAATGAGTGCAGAAGGAAAATACAGGATATAACGGGCCCAAAAAGGAGCAGGAAGCCCAAGCCTAAGCGAACGACATTAAAAATAGTGCTTTATTACGGAAGAGAAGGAGAAAAAATCACTGACAACGTATAATGAGACAGCCCAAATATGAGCGAAATATTGATAATGGGAAGAACAGAACGAAAACTCAGTCGTAGCAAGGAAAGAACTAAAAGAATAGGTGAACAGGCGTTCGGGAACCAGAGCTAATTCAATTGGTGAGGGGTAAACAAGAGGCAAGTCAACTGACGGCATTCGCTAATGGTGCCAATAAGAAGAAGAAAAACCTAACTGTATTTCAGTGTAAAAAAATAATGCAAGGTATAGAAAAATGTAGTTTGGTCTGCAAGTTTGGAATTGATTCGAGACGACCGGTAATCACGGAACCCCTCCCGATACTAGTTCTTCTATAGTCTTTATAAAAGAGTCGCTTTAATTGGTTAGTTTTTTTCACATTGCTTCCAGCTTAAGAATGATGTCTTTAATATTATATATACAATAAACTAGGAATAATGAAAAAAAATTCAGTAGTTATTATAACTTTCAAGTTTTTTACTTTTGCATTGGAATTACTCGAATATCTCGAGATGAAATATTTATTCACTCAAAAATCCGTGAAATAGAATCGTTTTCGAGGTATTCCAGTGATTCGAATTATCTGATCGCTTAAGTCTGGTAGCAGCAATATTGCCCTCGTTTTCTCTTTCATTGACATTCATACATTCAGTTTTTATTTCATTTATTATTAAGCTATTTCGGTCGGAATAAACTGCATCCGGAACGACATAATTTGCTTCTTTTTGGTTTTATGTAGCAGTTTTTTCTTTTATAAATTATGCATATATATATATATATATATATATATATATTAATTACAACGTAATTCTTAGGCCGACCCCCATTAGAAAAAATGTTCCAATTTTATGTAACGAAAATTAAATGTTAGGATAGGATTTTTGTGATTATGTTACTTTTTTTTTGTGTCGATGCCGATAAGAATAACGTTGTAAATTTTATACACAAAGTATAGAAGGGAAAGAAATAGAAATATAAGCAAGAGGGGTTACATATATATATATATATATATTTGTAATATTTTAATTTTTACCGACTTCGAAAAAGAAGGAGGAGGTTATATTCATTTGTCGCGTATTTCTTTTTTTTTTTTTGTTTGTTCGCGCATGTCTCACATTTATGTAGACCGATTGTACTGATTCTTTATCCATTAGAAAGAGTATCTCGTACAACTTAGGTACCATGCGAATGAAAATCGGTGAACATAAATTGAGTATTTGTCAAAAAACGTGAAAAAATGTGGTGGTCCCTTTGGATAATTTTTTTTTATCTTATTATTTTTCATTAGTATAACAGTGGCGGTTAACTTAAAATGTTATCAATTTGAAAAATTACCATGGAAATGCAGCTTTGTTACCGAATTTCAAAAAGAAGGAGGTTAGACGTTCGTCCGTTTTTGTTTTTTTTTACGTTTGTTCGCGCGTAACATATTCTTTTTTTTTTCCTACCCTGGGCGCGCCAGCGGCCTTGACCCAACAACATGAAAAATTAAGAGTTATAACTAAATAGCCAAGCGGTCAGAAATGGAAAAGACAAAGGACGGCAGCAATGGAATAACTGAAGGCAATGGGAAGGAAAGAATATAGGTAGCGTTAAAGGGAGTAGGAAGAGCCAAAACTAGAAGTTGGGCGTAAAGAAAGGAGCGTTCGTTAGAGAGTGCAGAACATTCGAATAGGATGTGATTTGAGTCACAAATACAAACTTATATTCATATGAACCGATTTAGAATTAAGTTATAAATTTTGTTCATATAGAAGAGAAAGAAACAGAAATGTTAGCATGAGGGGCCAGGGGGCACAAAAATGAACAAAATTTACAACGTAATTCGAAATCAGTCCATATGAATATTATAACATAATCACAAAAGTTCTATAAAATATAACAAACGTTACATAAAATTAGGACATTTTTTCTAATGGTGGGTAGCCGAAGAATTACATTGTAATTAATATATATATATATATATATATATATATATATGTATATATAATATACTCGGCCATTTTGGCCTCACAAGGGGCTGTGCCCCTTGTCCCTCTTGCTTTCATTTCTGTCTTTTTTTCTTCCATATTTTGTATAAAATGATCAAAATTTCCAACGTAATTCTTACTGGCATCAACACAAAAAAAAATTAACATAACCACAAAAATCCTAGCCTAACATTTAACTTTCATTATATAAAATTAAGACATTTTTTCGTTACATATTTCGTTATATAAAATTGTGAAATTTTTAAAATAACAATCACAGAAATGCTATAATATGTAACAAACGTTATATAAAAATGGGACATTTTTCGTTATATAAAATTGGGACATTTTTCTTTATAAATAGGGGATAGCCTAAGAATTACGTTGTAATTAATATTAGTTTGTTCCATATTTAAAACAAATTGTGTAAGTATAATAAATTTTAATAAAATAAATTAAAAAAACAAATTCGCAATTGATTAATATAAAAACATATTTGTTGACTAGTTTCGGGGTTACAAGAATTGTATTGTGAAATTTTTTTTTTATATTAATTAATTGCGATTTCGCGTTTTATATACGAGTTATTAGAGTTTAGAAATGTTCTTCTTTAACTTGAATATTTAAAAATACTATCATTTGTGCAAATGGAGTTTAGTATTTTTGAAGGGGAAAATTTAATCTTAAAGGAACTTCCTCATTAGGCAGAATAAATCGGTAATAAAGACGATGATCTGCAAGTTACGGTTTGAAGGTTGAATTAAAGAGGGCTGTATTTCCTGCGGTCATCATTTAATAATCGACCAACATCGACAAATATGTCTTGGAAATAGGGCAACATGCGGGCATTGTTATCTTCAAACAGAAATAATCATCACGAAATCCCCCTAAAATATCCGTTAAAAATTAATTATAATAACCTTCTTCGTACCCCGTTGTTAGTTTGCATGTTATTATTAGCCGTTATAACGCTCACAAACTGTATGGCCTATCAAAAAAAATAAATAAAAAAAAATGTTAAATACGCAATATTTAAAAGAAAAAAAAAAAAACAAGTACAAGTTTAAAAACAGGAGAACGGTCGGAGGAAAATGTGCTTCACTTTCTCCGGCCGAAATTTGACGACTCGGCTGACAACTTTAGTAATCCTAAAAGAAGTTTATCGGATGTAAGCAGATTTAAACATTTTCCGAAAAATAAAATCTTGGAATATTTATGGAATATAATTAAGGTGGGTAAAAAAAGCAGCATATTTCTAAATTGTACGGAAAATACCTAATTATTTTATAAAAACTTTGTTTCAATGAAAACGATAATTTAATCATTTTAATTTGGCAATCGATTGCTTAATCGAATCCGATAAAAATTAAACACTTTTCATACATTATGCCGAATTATTATTATTATCGGTTTACCGTTAGTTATGCTCTACTGTAGAAAATTAGAAAATTAAATCGGACGAAAGAGGTTGGTAATATGCATTTTATTTATTTATTTATTTTTTTTTTTTTTTTGCAATATTTCCTACCCTTTTATCCTGTAATATTTATATCGATTTTGAGAGACGATACTTTAACGAAGAAGGTTTTAGTCGGCTGAAAATATTTTGCAGCAATTTATTAACAGAAAAGGAAGAAAAAAAATGCTTTTCCGCTACTGGAAAAAAACCCCATTGAGTCGCGGCTATATTTAATAAATTAGGTCATAGATATGTCTCATAGAGTATAGGCACGCACGAAGTAGAAACTGATCAATTTAATGTAGCTTACAAAACACTTGGTTAATAAGAAACGAAATAACAAAAAATAGTTTCTCTTTTTTTTATTCTTTTTTATTTTTTTTTTATTCTTTTTTATTCTTTTTTATTTTTTTTTATTCTTTTTTATTCTTTTTTATTTATTTTTTTATTCTATTATCAGTAATGCCTACGTAAAATTTTACGAGACGTTTAACTATATTAGCGAAACGTCATTACTACTACGATATCGCCGAATATTTGTCGAATCGTTTGTGATGTCACGAAAAAGGTGTATACACGATTTTCAGGTATACAAAACATGGCATGTTAAAAGAACTTCGACAAAACAATACACGCAATATGATGGTTATTTTATAAAAATTTTTATTAAATATTTTATAATCGGCCGATGTCGGTGAACTTACATTGAAGATTAATTTTTTACAATTCACATTTTATTGAATTTTCATGGAGTACATTATCGCTGCTGGTGCTTGGTTTTTTTTTTTTTTTCAATTACAATTACAATTACAATTACAATTACAATTACAATTACAATTACAATTAAAATTACGTCATTTTGTTATTGTAATTGAGATTTTCTGAGAACGTTTTCTATGTTAACTTCGCCTATTCCTGGTTATCGCGTCTTGTTTTTATCTTTTGGTCACCATATTTCATTGATCTATAGTAGTGCCCTTCCGTGGACATATTTCGTCGATCAGTTTATAAGTTGAAATATTTATAAATTACCGATGTATATTGTATACCGATAGGTATTAGCACATAGTAAACATTTCTCTAATTTATACATCGCCGATTCTAATTATTATACATAGGTTGTTCAATAAGTAATTCCTCCACCGCTAGATCTCAGCACTGCGAACAGATACAGTATCGCACATGTGTTCACTGGAAAAAGGGAGGAATCTAGTTTCCAGTGATGTGTTTTCGAAGGCTTAAGTGTGTTCTCGCGTTAAATATGGCAGCAAACGTAAAACGAAGTAGTGAGCATCGGTACAAGCAGAAGGCAGTCATCGAGTTTTTAACCCGTGAAGGACTTCAACCAAAGGCCATTTACGACCGCTTAAAGGTTATTTATGGTGAATTCGTGATGGACATTAGTGCTGTGCGCAATCGGGCTCGTGAAGTGAAGAAAGATTGGATACCATTGTTCGACAGAGATCGTCCGGGTCGTCCGGAACTGCCAAACACAGGTGAATTGCGTAGAAAAATCGATAAAACAATTCGTCCAAATCGACGGGTCACTCAGCGAAAATTGTCAAACCAGTTTGGTATCGCAGTTGGGACTGCGAATAAGTTTGTGAGAAACCTCGAGTATCGGAGGTTGTGCGCAAAGCGGGTGCCCAAGTTCTTAACGAATGAAATGAAGGCAAAGAGGAAAGCTGCCGCTGAGGAACTGTTATCGCGTTACTTCGCAGAAGGCGAGAATTTTCTTAAGAATTTAGTCACTGAGTTTGACACCTGGATCAGTTATTACGATCCAAAACTACCGTCAATATCAAAAGAATATAGGCGCATAGCGACTCACCGCGACCAAAAAAAGTGCGCAGCGAAAGATCCCCCCGTAAGCTAATGTTGACTGTGTACTGGGATATGGAAGGAGTTGTGCATCGGGAATTCATGCTGCCAGGCAAGCGGATAAATTCAGATTCATACTGTGTCGAACTGCGGTCCTTGAAACGACGAATGAGACCATTGCAACACGATAACGCACATCCTCACACTAGTGCTCAGACTACCGCACGTCTGGCTGCATTTGGTTTCGAAGTTATTGTATACCCTCCGTACAGCCCTGATCTCGCTACTAGCGACTATTACCTCTTTAAACACACGAAGAGACATTCAAAGGGTATTCGCTTTACATCAGATGATGAATCATAGACCGCTACGTCCGCTTGGCTGCGCGAACAACCACAAGAATTCTACGAGAACGGGATTAGAAAACTTATTTCACGGTGGCAGCGTTGTATTGAATTAAACGACGATTATGTGGCAGGTTATCGTTTGTAATTTGTAGAAAATAAAATTCCCTATATTTTAAAATCAAAATCAGCCGCATAATCTTTTTGTATTCCCCAGATATAGCGGTGGAGGAATTACTTATTGAACAGTCTTTGTATTATATACACGAGGTTGTGTAAAAAAGAAAAAAAAAAAAAAGAGGAACAAATACGATGATTTTTTGGGCGTTGCAAATGATACTATGAAAATATCACGTTATAAGTTGTAGGAAAATACTCGAAAATAACGGGAGGAAATTTTATTTCAGCAGACAGCGGGACATAAAGTGCTGCATATAGAAGGGAAACAATGCTGCGGACATTTTAACGAAATACGCTTGAAAATTTTTTAAAAATATACATATACCAAAAAAAAAAAAAAAACAAAAAACAAAAGTTAAAATTCGATACTGAGAAAATACCAATAACCAAAAGTGCTCGTAAAAATTATTACAGAATTTTCATACTGGTAATAATCATTATTATAGAATTTAAAGTAATATATATCAACTAGTAAAATGCGAAAAATTTACTTTCGTAAATTAAGAGAAGCTAGAGTTTTTATTGACACACACTCACACACACACACACACCTACGTGATGACCCGTCCGATCTAAATTTACAAATCATGCCCTTTTAAATGTTCTTTTACAAAACCTACGATCTTTTGAACCTCAGTCTCTTTGTTGATCTTTGGTCAGATTCGCTTATTGTAATACTTAATGCTTCCTATATTTTAGTGCTCCACTAATTCCGTCGGTTGCGTTGTTGACGCATCCAAGGAAGAAAAAAGCTCAACAGATGGCTGCAATTCTTGCCGTATCTCTTTTTATTGGACAGTCGTGGACCTCCAGGAATGTCTTGCCAGCTGAGCCAGATTTGTCACCATTTACGAAATGAGTGGACCGAGCCAAACACTTCGAAGAAACACGCTGCTGTCGCCTAAAGTGATATACTGGATCCGCCTTTGCACCATCAGTATACGCCGGCACATAGTCAATACACCTATCTCTATAGTTTGTATTGTTTTTTCGAGTGTATCTTGTGAATTGTTTATTTAAGCATAGGTAAGTAGGGACGTATTTACGTCACTATCTAGGTGGTCCCATGGTGCTAAAAGATTAGTTGGGTGCATTATGGGGAATTTTATATTACTTTGGCGTAAGAAAGCAAGGACTCCTGGTAATGGATTATTTGGAAAACACAAGGAAGCAGAATGGGGTTGGAATAGGAGTGAGACTGATTGTGTATATGATAAGTAAAGGTATCTCTATTTGTGAACAGTAATTCCTGTAAAAGGAAAGAGATGGGGCACCCCAGACAATAATTGAATGAATTGTAAAACGAAGATATTATCATACCGTAAACTTGTAAACTTAACCTGGGCTCATGGTATGTCTATTTAACGTAATTTAATAAAATTATTGAAATTATTAAATTAAAAAATTTCAGGAAAAAATAGCGATCAAAAAAGTTCAAAGAAAATATTAAAAAAAATTCTTCATTTCTTTAGAAAAAAAAAAAAATCGATCAAAATTAGTTGATTCCTACTTATCGTAAGTTTTAACCGCCAACGTTTAGTATGGTGTGCCTAATATTTGTTCTATAGTTTGTTATCGAATATTAACATTACACGGCAAAAAAAAATATTGCGTTATAATTTATCTGTACGAACTGAAAGGAGCGCGTATTTCGGCGTCCTATAAATAACGTTACGAACTGTTTTTAATCGTTCGCTACGTCATCAACGTGTAGAACACACCGAATTTAGACATAAAGACGAAATTACTGATAATTGCTAATATATTATAGGCTACGACGAAATAATTAAATACTAATTAACTTCGTGACTGTAGCGACAATGAACTATGTCGGCTATCTCTAACCCCGTTATATCGCCGATATCTATTTAAGGAAAGCGAGAGATATGAAATGAGTTTAACCATTCGTAAGCCAGAGTGGCTATTGCAGAACGGTTTTTTTGAGGTCAATGCTGTACTAGTGCGGTCCACCTCGACTTTCGCTTATGGTCATTTTTCATATGTAAGCGTGCCGAACAAGCATCATGCGCAGAATATTCTGCCTGTTTCGACTCTATCTGTCTCTCTTTCCATTGCCGATATTTAGCAAATAATTTTACAATACCGACGACGATGTTGGACAGTAAAGCTCGATGACTAAAAGCGGTTTCTGTTTCGTTATTTCATCGCCGATCGAATTTCATTCGGAACACGTGCTCGCCATAAGATTCAATCGCTTTGCCGATCAGTCGACTTTTATCGCTAAGTCGCAACTTCCATCGCAACATCTAGGATAGATGTGTGTACCCATACATCGTCGAAGAGCGTAATTTTCCATCTGGACGAAGAAATGCGCGGTACTGTCTAGAACAAACACGGTTCTCACTGAAAACTGCCATTATAAAATAGAAATTTTTCTAAGAAACTAGCTAACTTTAAGAATTAATTCAAGCCTCCAGTTCCGATTTCGGAAAAATATCAATTCTAATTGCAAGTTGTACAAAATTTGAATAAAAACGTTTACATACTTTAAAGATCTTTGTAACAGACACAAAACACTGAAAATACTATGTGAAATTAAGATTTTATACGGAAAAACAACTCTTTTAGGTAAAGTAGATTATACACGAAGTGCTTAAAACTGACAACGAATCATAAACGACAAAAGCGAATAATTAAAGAAGAAAGCCTATTATTACGGTTACAATTTATGTAATGATATTTTAATAAATAAATTCTTAGAAAAAGTTTGTAAAACTACATTTAAAGTCACGCATACAAAAAGAACAACACAAACACGCAACTAACAATAGCATTAAGATAAACATTACGTAACTACATTCAAAACGCAATATATATTATCACATTGTCTACAATAATTGAGTGTAAACATCGCTACAACAATTGTTCCATATATTAATTACAACGTAATTCTTAGGCTACTCCCCATTCAAAAAAATGTCCCAAAAAATGTCCCAATTTTATGTAACGTTTGTTATATTTTATAAGCTTTTGTTATTGTTATTTAAAAAATGTCACAATTTTATGTAATGAAATATGTAACGAAAAATGTAACGAAAAATGTAACGAAAAAATGTCTTAATTTTATATAATGAAAGTTAAATGTTAGAATAGGATTTTTGTGATCATGTTATTTATTTTTTTTGTGTTGATGCCAGTAAGAATTACGTTGTAAATTTTGATAATTTTATACAAAGTATAGAAAAGAAAGAGACAGAAATGAAAGCAAGAGCGGTCAAGGGGCACAGCCCCTTGCGAGGCCAAAATGGCCGGGTTTATATATATATATATATATATATATATCTATATATCTATATATATATATATATACAAAGAGTAAGTCCCACACCCTTGACAAAGCGTCGGGGATTGTGAAGTTAAGGTTTGCAGTGTATTAAGGGGGCATTCTAGTCTAGAGGCACGAATTTAGGAGATTTTTTCAAGCTCAATAAAAAAAAAACAATAAATATTTTTACTATCCATTTTTTTACCATTTATTTATTCGTGTTTTAAGAATACACAAAAAAATTATCAAAAAAAAAAAAAAAAATGCAAAATTCACGAAGTAACGGGCTGATGAAAAAAAGGTGTGTCCCGGTTGACACGATTCCAACCCTTCTAGTCATCTGAAACAAAAAAAAAAAAAAAAGAAAAGATTCTTAATTAGTAAGGATGTGGTTATAGCCCCTACCTCAGAGAAGAAGAAAAAAAAATTCTCGTAAAATGGTGACTGAAAAAAAATGGTCGGTTTTTTACCTGTTTCTGGACTTTCCTAAATTTTTTAATTAAAAATCAAAATTTTGACTTTATTCTGGTATAGAGGGATATATAAAGAAGATCATCCATACCCAGTATCAAGTAAATCGATTTATTAGAACTTGAGATACCATGTCACTTCTGCTACTTAAAATTGTACATTTTCTGAAGTTCTTAAATTAGACAAGCAGTCTAGGCTTCGTTTGAGGCATCAGAAGCTCGGATTTCAGAGCGTTCAATCCGAGTCCCGCCTGACAGTCTAAATGTTGCTCTATTTTTGTCTATCTGGACGCACAGCACTTCCTTTGTTACTTTTTTCATCCATTTTACACTTAATAAATAAAATATTCACTCAGAATTTTATACTTTTGGACTGTACACAGAGTACGCATATTTGCGTTGCCTGAAAACCGACCTGAACTGAACACTAAACAAGAAACGATTTCAACAAAATACGTTACAATCATCTTCAGTTAATCAACTTTTTAACAATATATATAATGCATAAAAGAGTTTGATTTATCCTTAGGTAGTCGAAGAATGTCTACCGTGTCTATTGTTTGATCGACTGAGCCGATTTAGTTGCCGCGTCACGAAAATAGCTATAACTCCGTAAATAATTTTTATTTTGAAAAATCTTTTTAAGAGCATATTTTTAAATGTCTAAACTATTAGAATATGCAAAAAAAAAATTTTAATTTTTTCATATTTCTAGACTAGAATATCCCCTTAAGCCCAACGGCATTCCTCTTTTTCGGTCTCCTTTACATTTTTAGATTTCTTTGCTACTTTTTTTTTTTTTTTTTTTTTTTTACCCCCCTTAGGTTTGCTACCAAAGAGCATTAGCCCAGCAAAAAGGAATAGATACATGGAATAGAATAGAAATTATATTTTTATTCTGTCGACAATGGAATCAAGGAACAAGGAACAACAGAGAGAATAGGTGGAGAAAGAACATAAGAGGCGTTGAAAGGAGCAGGAAGACCAAGAGCCTTAAAAGATGATAATAAAGTAACTCACGCTCTCGAGATAAACCGGAGCACTCGAAGAGCACGTGATTCGCATCACAAACATACTGGGAACCTTCAGGATCCAATGGATAATTACGAGATGCAGCCAAAGAAAAGCGATTTAGTGAAGAAGGAAGGAGACTATGCGAGGCTACTTAATTATTATTAGGCTGGGTAAACCTGCGAGAGACTTGGATACAGAACGAGACAAGTTTCGTTAACCTAAGACACCTCTGATTTGGTAATCATATATGTACATATACAGTAGTGGATCCACGGGATGATGGGGTACATCCCCCTCAAAGAACCAAAACCTCGATGAAAAGATCTGTTACAACAGAGGAAGTTAATTTATACTATAAAAGTTTTGTATAAATGTTACCTGTAGATTTATCTAGTAAAACTATTAATGTTACGTTTTTATTCTGTTTTAAACGCATCTGTCGTAGATCTTTGGTCTTTTTTATTTATTTTTAAGTTTTATTTTGTAATGTAAATGAGATTACTAACAAAAATAAAAAGGAGAAATAAAGTCTAATAAAAAAATACTATCGTTCTATTATTTCTAGTAATTTACTATTCAAATTCTAAACCGCCATTTTAGCTACAGTTTTATAATTTTTTAAAACACTTTTAAATTTCTAAAGTGTTCGCTATTTGATTTTCTTTATGAAACAAAGTATTTCTCTAATCTACTGCTTGCCGTATGAGATATTACGTAATTATATAATTTCCCTTCCTAAAATGTCTCTCTGAATCTGCCCCTGATATATATACATATATATAAATTACAACGTAATTCTTAGACTACCCCCCATTCGAAAAAATGTCCCAATTTTATGTAACGCAAAATGTCCCAAAAAATGTCCCAAAAAAATGTCACAATTTTATGTAATGAAATATGTAACGAAAAAATGTCTTAATTTTATATAATGAAAGTTAAATGTTAGAATAGGATTTTTGTGATCATGTTATTTATTTTTTTTGTGTTGATGCCAGTAAGAATTACGTTGTAAATTTTGATAATTTTATACAAAGTATAGAAGAGAAAGAGACAGAAATGAAAGCAAGAAGGGTCAAGGGGCACAGCCCCTGGCGAGGCCAAAATGGCCGAGGTATATATATATATATATATATATACATATATACGTATATTGTTAATATTATGGGAACTTAATACTTTTTGTATTATCTTATTAAAAATTTACGAATTCATGTTAGAGATTGATATTTATTACGAAAAATATGGCGATTAAGTTAAAGTTAAGTAGAACTTAAATTTATGTCGATTAGCTTTTTGAAAATTAAATAAAATTTATCGGTAATAATCTATATTGCATGAAGTCACAGGCTGGAATCCGTAGTTATTCAAAATGTAATAACTGAAAGTAGCAAATGTATTTTTAAGGTTGAATTTTATATGTGTTCAATCGTATATTTTGATCATCTGTTTACGATTATAAAATTTGCTAGTTTTGTATAATATTCAATTGATACGATGTCGTTTGTAAATGAACGGTTGAAAATATGATGAAACAGCGAAATTTCTTGAAAAGATTTGTCTCGATATTCGGTATTGTACTACTAGTTTCATTTTATTCGTCTAATATAGCGTGGGATTATCGAGACAAATTTTGTCCTTCGAAACATGTTCCGGGTAAATTTTAATTTTTAAAATTGTTTCCATTATTATTATCGTTAAATTTCCAGTAAAATACGTATTGCTGTTATTTGCGTACATGGAATGTATTTTACCCTTCTTCGCTAAAGTTGAAAAAAAAACAAAAAACAATTTTCAGACGTGCAGATTTTGTCGTGAATTACTTAATATTAATAATTAACGCAAACTCGAATTTTCTTTTCCAAAATTGTGCGATTGGAAAAGCAATTGTACGTATAAACAAAAGTGTCGTTCAGAAAGTTACAAAATTTATGTAAAGTTTTGGTCATATTGTGAAGAAAGTTGCAAATTTTGAATTCAGGCGAAGTGTTTCAAATAGAATTAATGGTAGTTTGACGAGTTAGTTACTAAAAAAATTTGCTAGCTCTTGTTTCGTACTGTTGCAAAGTAATTTTCGGTAAAGCGCAACGCATTAGAAGTAACAATGAATCATCTCGTTCGAACGGTATTTCATAAGAAAATACAGTTGGAAATGAGCCTATTGTTCCTCAGAATTTTGCACCATCAATTCTCGAAGTCGTCATTTAAACCTATAACGCGGATTAAATTACATTTCTGCTAGACGCGCAAGTGCATGTATTCCGTATACATACATAATACAACATACCAAATTGGTGCAGTTTGTATCCGGAGATTGGCAACGTTACACGCGACTATTTAAAACATACCATTTATATACAAATGAATTTGAAATTGCGAATAACTTACCAAGAAAAATTAAAATCAGACCACAATAAAAGCTGAAAGTGGTTTTCAATGAAGAGGTTTCTACCCTTTTAGAAGGCGAATTTAGAAGGTCCCCTTCTTAATGCAGCTTAGGGCCGCCAGTCTCTATTCCGAATCTAGCAAAGTCAAACTAAACTAATTTGTTTTAAAAATAAAAAACAACTTCAAAAAATATTTTTATTTTTCTAGAAATTTTTAAACATTTGTACCCCCTTCGTTTTTTGTTTTTTTTTTTTTTTTGCTTTTTTGAACATGTCGGCTAAGAACGTTTACCCAATCCAAGACAGCATTAATAATTATATAGGAAAAATATTAGAAATGGAGCATACGAATGAAGCTAACAAAAAGAATAACCGAGGGAGAAGGAAAAGAAAGGATGCTCATTGTAAGGAGTAGGATAATACTGCAGGAAGGAAAGGACATTCAAGTAAAATGTGATTCGTATCACAAATGAAGTTTGCTATCGACCTTTTTTAATCGGTAGGCTGAAAAAAAAGATCACAAATTCTGAAATAATTGGAACAAGCGTGTTCGTCCAAATTCCAAATATTTGCTCAGTTGTCTCGTATAGCAACATATTGAGTCCTGGTAAAAAGCAACAAGACAAATCCGTCTCTTCTTTTTTCTTTTTCTTTCTCTCCTCAACCTAATGGTTGGTGGGTACTACCTATTCGTACATCTCAGCTGTACAGACACAGGCATAGTGTACTAGGCAATTATTATATGCAACATAGGTGTGTACACACGCATGACTACATTCGGAACTGATAGTAATCGTTTGATTTATATCGGCATATACAAGTGCAGTCCCGTGTGGGTCTGCTGTGTGGTTTGCCATTTCCTTCCACGTGATTATTAGCGATTATTTATTTAATTCTTGTAATAAGTTCGTCGTCGCTCGGGATCGAACCCGTGACCTCCATGTCGGAAGTCAAGCGCTCTAGCAACTAGGCTATCGCGACGCCTAAAGTAGTGTAAATGTAATCAGCAGTCGAATAGATTTCAAATTTCTACTGATCAATGGTGCAGCGGCACAGCGCGACAGAAATGTGGTGGTTCTCCTCTGCCACGTCGTTAAATCCATAGCTGGGCCTCGTGCTGACCAGAGGAACACAACTCACGCAGAGAGTGCCGTGTCTTTAGCCGTCTTCGGGGAACGCGGTACGCAGAGCCTTGCCCCATAATTTCGTAGTTCAAAAAAAAGTCCGCATGTCGAAAATTGCCCTTTCTGCTTCCAAAACATCGCCTCTTCCGTTTCCCACATATTTTGCGAATGCGCAACACTTCCAGACCACCGATTCTCTTCGACGAGATATTGTCATTAGTATTCTAGCTAATTCTTCAACAACAGCAACAACCACACATTCGCCCTTCGATTTATCGCTAAATTAATTAACTATATTATATGTATGTATATAGCTATGAGTCCTCTTAATGGCCTTTGTAGTTAAAAACAATTAAAAATAATGCGCGCGCTGGATGGTAGTATAAGTCATAAAAAGAAGCGAAACAAAACAAAACATTCTGCACTTATCCGTTCAAACAGAGCCGGAGAATGTGAATAATAGGATGACGAAGAACGGTTCCTTCTGAAGCCGTATCGAATGCTATTGTCGTAGGTGAGAGAGCGGCTCTTATCAGAGAGATGTGCTTACGGCGATCCGCTTATGGTGGATGACGTAATCAAAACGAAAAGAAAACCGTTAATGAAAGGTAGAGAGATTAATAAAGATGCTGGTAAAGGCGACTCTAATAAAATGACGTAATAATTTCGACGACTTTTGCAGACGCATTGCCGAGTGTGTATGTAACTGTTCCGAGTTTATTGGCAGCCTTCAGCGGTTATTATCAACAGTACGCCAACACGCATCCATCGGATCATTATTCCCCGGTACCGGTATTACTATTTTTATTGTTATCATCGTTGTTATTAGCATTGCCACTATTATTGTTACCCCGAGTACTCCTGCTCCTCTAGGAACAGTTAGACGGAGTACATTTGCGTTCAGTGCAGCATAAAAGTACATTCGTTTCACTAGTTGATATTTGCTTCAGGCGTCGGCAGTTCCTTTTATGGTTATACTTGACACAGTCTGAAGTGCACTTGTCTCCAGTATTATGCGACTTTGTGTTCTCGGAAATCGTTTAAAGTTTTTACTACTCATTACAAGTTCGCGTCGGTCTACAGCTTGAATCGGTGTCAACATATTTCACTGTAGATCGTTTTCTTTTAGCGAATGTTTTAGCGAAGCTTTTTCTTCGTCCGTATATTGTTGTCAGCTGATAAACGATTATGCAAACGAAAATGATCGGAGGGAAATAAAATAAAACGAGAAATCAAAAAAAAAAAAAAAAAAACCTTGCCTCGATAAAATAAGTCTGCGAACAATTAAAATGAATATTAAATGATTATTTAATTATTTAACGTGTTTCCTAAAACTCGCCTTTCTTTTTCGGTAAAAATATTTGAATGATTTACTTGAAATGAATAACCCGGAGTAAACTCTAAAAACACAATGATATAATTTAAAAATACAAATATAAAACTATAAAAACACCGACTAGTTTCGGATATTACAATTCATCTCTTCATGGTATGCATGGGCGTCGCCAGCGGGTGGCAGGGGGCAGCTGCCCCCGCTCTGCAACCTTGAAACTTTTTAATCAACTGGGCATGATGAGTATTCATAGGCGCGTAATCATGGACAATTTGGAAGACTTTTTTAATAATAAAGTAGTAGAACAATTTTTCAGAAACCCACGAAAATTATGTTTTAATTAAGATTTTAATCTTGTTTAATATAATATTTTTACAACTTATAAATTTTATTTTTCCTATAACTCATAACCTCTTTCTATCATCTTCCCCCCCCCCCCCGCGGCTCATCGGCTGACGACGCCCTTGATGGTATGTATAAACAATTAAAATAAAAGATGGATTGTAATATCCGAAACTACGGTTGTTTTAATTTTAATTGTTTATACACACCATGAAGAGGTGGATTGTAATATCCGAAACTAGGCGGTGTTTTTTTATAGTTTTTATTATTATTATTATTATTATTTATTTATTTAAGGTCGCCTTGCAACTACAAGGTTATTGACGACCACAATTAACAATTACATAAATAATCAGTTTAACATTTACTGACACAATTTAACACAATATAATTTCAAATTTCATTGATTAACTTGGCTTCTTTGAGGAACATTAAGGTCTTGTAGCATCCGCTGGTTGAATTGAGACAGTCCTTGAGGTTGTTCGGTTGCTGGCTTTTGTTTCTGATGGCGACGAGACTTGGGCATTCAATTAGTATGTGCTTAACAGATAGTTCCAAATTACAGAAGTCGCAGCTATTTTTTGGTTCTCTGCTAATTAGGAATGAGTGGGTTAGCTTGGTATGCCCAATTCGCAACCTTGAGAGCTTAACCTGGTCTCTTCTGCAGAACGAGTCCACTGGATTAGGTTCTAGGGGAGATTCTCTAACTTCCGATATTTTTGGGGATTTATTTCTTGCCTACTCTTCCCAGATGTCATTCCAATGGTTTCTCATTGAGCTCTTTATGCACTTTTATATTTATATTTTTAAATTATATCATTGTGTTTTTAGTGTTTACTCCAGTTTGTTCATTTCAATTAAATTTGAATAGTCTGGATAACAGTTGTATTATTTGAATAATTGTTGATGATATTAATACTTTTTTCAACTGCGACACTTTTGAGCGTGTGTTGGAATACAATGAAAAATAACAGTGTCGAAAGCTGATCCCGAAATTAATGAAATTTAATTGTGAAATAAAAATTCTAGTTCTCGAAACAAAGATGAAAGGTATTATCGAAGAATTAAATATTTCAAACATATTGTAAAGGATGGGAAAAATATGTACGAGATACATGCAAAGCGAAAAAGAAAAATTTTTTTCGTTTATTTTGTTGATGCTTAAAGTCTACTATCTACTTGTTCCAGAATCTTTGAAATCTGCTTGCGTACAAGTCCGCAGTACAGTGAGACATTTTTATGTTTTCCCTTAAAAGTAAGCTTTGTACAGCCATTCAGGCATCCACCGACATTAGAATGTCGTTCGTTTCACCGCCTCCGTCGACATCAGAATGTCGCCGTGCAACCTATAAATGCCTTGTACATATTATATCGCAACGTATGCGCAAAAATATACATTTAACAACTAACTACCGCTAGTACAAGGTTCCTTATTTACATCATTATCGTTAGCGGTGGTAATATTGAGGAAATAACGTGTGAAATACACGAACCTACGATCTTCACAGGTCTTTACAAGTCGTTATAGGAAACACTTTAACCTACTCGTGTATGTGGGAAATCGGCTCATTAAATGCTCTTTTATTAGTAATCAGTCGTATCTAAGTAAATACATGAAATTTTTTAACGCTTTTCGAGTTTATGTGCCAAAGTAAAGACATAAAAAAACGTCATTCTCTCCCACTGTGCAACAAAAAATTATTAACCTTTAAAACGAGACTAGTTTGGTTTTTGCGCCGTTATTAGTTTAATCTTATAGAAAATCCGTCCAATGTTGATGTTTTGAGTCAACAAAGGGATCATATTATTTTAGTGGAATTCATGGAGCGTGGACAGACCATTAACAGCCTAAACTACTGGAAACACTCATCAATTTAAGGAAAGAAATAAAAATTTAAAAAGAAATTCAACTGTTGCATGACAATGCACGGCCATTCACAGCGAACATTACCCAAGAACTTACCGCCGAGATGTCAATTGACTACAGTTCGGACTTGCTCAAGTGATAACGCTTTATTTTCTCAATTAAAACAAAAAAAAAAATATATATATATGTATCCGACGGATGACGAATTGCTTAAAAATATCGAGTCACTGGACCGGACGGAAAATGTTATAGAGGGTAAGTGTTGAAAAGTTGGTGGTTCTTATATCAAACACTTTGTAAAATGTTCAAGCAATAAAATGTAAGTTTTAAATTTAATTTTCGTTCATTATTACGCCAACGCGACGGGTTTTGGAACCTTACTTTCTGCGTGACACTCGTAGGCATAATGCATCAATTCGGATTCAATATTTATGGCGCGCCATTCTATTTCGTAACGCTTTTCGAGTTTATGTGCCAAAGAAGAGACCAGTCGTATCCAGGTAAAGACATAAAATTTTCGTAACGATTTTCCGTAACGGTCCATTTCGTGACGGTCTATTTCGTGACGCTCCATTTCGTGACGCTTCCATTTCGTAACCCTTTTCAAGTTTATGTGCCAAAGCAAAGACATAAAAATGTCAAAAAGAAAAGAAAAATGAAATAGATTCGTACAAATCTGCAAAGGATGTGGACAATTCTGAGAAAGAGCTGTAAATAGTAATGAAGAAATATTACAAGATAAAGCGCAAGAAAACAAAAAATGCTCATCGTGTACAATAAAAAAGATACGAGGTAATAAAATAAAATACATTCAAGCAAAGAAGAATTTATAATATATATTAATACGGTAAATAATCAGTCTCATGCTGAATCGTTCTATTCACCTCTCTGGTCCATCTTTGGAAACTTCAAGAACGGATTTTCGAGGTCTTCTCCAAGGTTTCTCTCTCAGTCCTACTCTTTTCAACATATACACCATCAGTAGTGCGGCTTCTCTTCCTTTAAATTTTTTGTCTTCATTCTTTTGCTGATGACATCCTACTTTTTACCTCATCTCATGATATCGTATCAGCCAGTGAAGTACTTAATTCGTCTCTCTCTCTCTCTCTCTCTTTCTCTGTGTGCTGGATCATTCCCTTTCCTCAATTAACCTTTCTATTTCTAAATCTTATTATGTCGTATTTATCCCTAGCACATACACTCCTTAATTGTTTTTGTTATCTTGATATCAATTCCTTGACAGTCGGTTATCCTTCTCCGAACACATCAAGTATCTTTCCTTTTCAGCAACCAAAAGGCTAAACCTGCTGAAGACCTTCTCTCTAAACCAAATGGGGTGGTGATCTTTAAATCCTCATTTCTATATCTAAATCTATCATACGCTTAAAACTTGACTATTGTTCGTTTCTCTATGGTTGTGTCTCTTCTAAGTCCCGACTCTCTAAATTAGATGTAGCACCTAGGAGAATCCCTATTTTATCCTTCACCTTTCTTCGGCTTAGTTCGTTTTGCCCTTACTGTAATTTCCTTTGACAATCTCCCTTATTTCTCTTTTAATTTCGCCAAACCCGGCCATCCTCCAAATATGTTTACTGTACCTACGTTCCCCAAGTTTTTTCCGCAGGCCCTAATTAGACAGGAATTGCGCAGTACTATCAATTCTCAATTTCTTTCGTATGCAACCGTGTTTATGGATGGCTTGAAAAGGACGGGTGGTATCGGTGTCTCTTTTATCCTCCCACATTCGGGCTTTCCAGAATCTTTTTGCCTCTTTTCTGTTTTACATTCATAAACGTATTAATGACTCTACGTCCATTATTTTCATTTCCTCCAATCACCTTTTCTCTAAATTCTTGATTATATCTGACTCAATGTCTGCCATTCAATTCATTCTCCTCTACCGGATCATTCTTGTGCTTTTATTATTCTCCGTATATGCTCACTTATCCACGTTCTTTCTTCCCTTTATTCCATTCAAATTGATTTTTTGTGGATTCCTAGAACCATTCGGGCATTTTTGGTAATGAAGCGGCTGCTTCTTGTCGCTTATTTTTTAAAAAGCCCCATCGTCTAATCTCCTTCCGCTGTGCTGCGATTTTCATCTTAGATTATGGTATCGAATATTTACGTTTCCTCTTTCTCTAACAATTGTTCTTTTTATCTGTTTGTTTAACCTAATCTTCCTGTTTGTCCGTGGTTTTCTTTGTGTCCTTCACTTTGTCGTTCTTCTGCTGTTATCTCCGTTATTCTTAAGTCATACTTTATTATTTTCCTCCCGTTTTTGTTGGTTGCCTCTCCATATTGTCCTCTCCACTCAAACAAAGAGCGTATTCGGATCACGTGTTCTTTGACTGTTCATCTCTTTCTGCTGAGTGTTCTGCTTTCTACTCCAGTTTGCTGCAACTTGGTCTTCCTCCTCCATATTGCGCCTCTTATAATCGTTTCCTTGTCCACACGTTGTTCCCATTATTTGTTCCTTCCTCCTAACAAAATGTGACCGCATCAAGATATAATTGACTCCTTCCTTTTGTAATTGTTTCTGGGTAAAGCGGGCACCCCCCCCTCAAAATCTATACACTGATAAACATAGTTATTACGATAAGTTTGAATTTTTAGTGGAGGATTTGATAAAAATTAAATGATTAGCAATTTTAGCTTGACTAAAGGTAGAGAAATCAGATTTTATGAAACTGAAGAAATCGTATGAAATCTAAAATCCGCAGTACCACAAATATTATCACTAACAATATATTCCAAAACAAAAAAAAAAAAAATCAGAATCTAATAAAAACATACATTATTGAGTTAGACAGATGAAATTCTTATAATTGCGGAAGTAAATTAAATTAAAGAAACAGAAGAAGTTAATCAAGAAATAAGCAATCTGACAATCTTTAAAAAAAAAAAGACTCTAAATATCGCAAAAACCAGTTAAATAAAAATTACGAAAAAAATTAAACAAGAAATAGAACAAATGCTAGAATTAAACAGAAAAAATAACATTCGATAGAGAATATCTCGGAATAATACTGAATGAAAATTTAATATTCAATTCACATACCGATCATACGCTGTCATTCATAATGTTGTTCGATCAGAATTTTTACTGAATCTAAGCTCTTCCTACCCATTTTTTGGTTTTCACCGATGGCTCCAAGGGACCCAACGGTGTTGGTGCAGTTTTTTTCTATCCTTTACTAAATTATGTTGAGTCCTTTAAACTTCCCTCCTTTTGCTTTACCTTCCATGCGGAGTACTCTGCTATTCTGCGTGCCCTTCTTTTTATCAGGTCCTCTCCTGTCTCTCGCAATATCCTTATCCTATCGGATGCTCAAAGCGTGCTGCAGACTATCGCATCTCCTCTCTCTTATCACTCAACCGGTTACGTTATTATTCTTATTCGCTCCTTGATTCATGATCTTTTCCTTTCACATTTAATCCAAACGGACTTCTTTTGGATACCGGGTCATGCCGGAATTGAGGGTAATGAGTTGGTTGACTCATTCGCTCGGTTATCTTCCTCTTCCGATAGGTTTCTTCTCTCTTCTTCCAATATTACCCTTTTGTCTGCAGCTGCTTATTCCAATCTATGGTTTGACTCTTACGTCTCCTCTTTCTCCAACCCGGATTCCTTTTTCTTGTCATTCCAGCCTTCCCTTTCTTGTTTCCCTTGGTTTCTTGACTTTCCTTCAAAGCGTCGCTCCAACATCTCTGCGATTTGTCGCTTCCTCGCTTTTTCGTTACTCTCTTGTGCTGTCTCCTTTTTGACCATTGCACCCTTCCGTAATCCAATTTGTATGTGATCCCGATCACATAATGTTCGGGTGTTTATCTCTTGTAACCGATCAAGCTGCTTTCTTCTCCTCCCTTTTACAAATTGATATTCCTACTCCATACAGTGCTTCGTTCATTCTCTCCCTTCCTTCTCCTTCTGTTGTCCAGGGTCTTTATTTTTTTTTGTCGGCTATCTTTGATCGTGTAAAGATCTGAGCCTCTTGCGTCCTTTTTCCTTTGTACTTGGGCCAATGTCCTTATAGCCGAACCCAAAAAAAATAAAAATATATTACTGCAAAATTATTGCGTTATACAATTCGGATTTATGGCAATAGAAGAATACTATATAATGCATTGTTCCGATCCATAATTGAATACGGAAGCACAATATGTAAAAAGAAGAAAAAAAGGAAACAGAGAACAAAATTAATGTGTATTAAATTGTCTGAAAGAACTATAAGAAATGGTAGTCGGTGGAAAATGCTCAAAAATAAGGCTTAAAATAAACATAGACAAAACCAAATACTTGTGCAACGAACTTGTAATAGATAAGAACAGTATTGCATATATATATATATATATATATATATATATATATAGACACACTAGAAGTGGAAGGAGTAAACAAATTCATTTATTTAGGTTAATTAATTAAAGTGAATAAGGGATTGGAAGACGAAATATCCAGAAGAATACAATTAGCGTGTATGGCATTTTCACAACTTAGGGATATATTTAAGTACACTAAAACACCCTTAAATCTGAAAAAAAAATAGTGTTTGACCAGTATGTTCTGCCACTCTTAACATATACCGATGAAACATGAATGGAATAAAAAAGTAAGCGTCAATCAACGGAAAATGAAACGGTCTCTATGTTGGGTATCACTCTGAAGGACAAATAGACGAAAAAGCGTATCCGAGAAACAGCAAGAGTAACCGATGCAGTGAATATCATTAAAAATAATAAATGGAGATTTTTTTTTTTTTTTCGTTTATTTTTAATGGGTTTGTCAGCGAGGGACATTAGCCCGAGAAATGGGAAGGAGAAGAAAATACATTTTATTATTCTTATACGCTTAAGGACAGAGGATAAAAATAATTGAAGGACGGGAATAACTGAAGCAGAGGGAAATGAGAGAATATAAGCAGCGTCATAAGGAGTAGATCAATTTTTAATAGCGAAGAGTAGAAAGACGCCTGCTCAGTAGAGAAGACTGCACATTCAAATAAAATGTGATCAGCATCACAAGGAAAATATATGGATGGTGGAGGAAAAAGACAAAATGGAGTCGATGCAGATGAAATCCAAAAAAAAGTGATATAGGAAGAAGACTATGGTTAAAATGAAGAAATAGTAGTGATTGTAGAGCGTTTAGGGAAAGTTCCCATGAGCGAGAAGAAAAAGATGGCTGAATGGCGAGGTAAAAGGAGGTAGGATTAGAAAATGAAGAAGAGTAGAAGTTGAACCATAGTCTGAAATATATCATTTAAGGGAAAAAAAGATCAATATTACGGGCTGAAAATGCGCCCGAAAATGCGTCCCTGGAAATAGAAGAATAGGCTAAGGAATCGATCACCTCATTGCACGGCCAGGAATCCATAAAAGATTGATCTCGATCGAGTAAAAGAGGAAAAGATCATGAATGAGAGAGCGTATAAGAAGTACTACATAATCGGAAGAGGGAGCAGAAAAGTTAGATGTGATTGTCCCTGTAAAGCACTTTTAGAATCTGAGATTATGAGCACTTTATGGGAGACTAATTAACGAGGAAACAAAGAGAACAGCGCGTAGAATAGCAATAGATTTCGCATAGAAAATGGAACAAAAGGAAGGAAGCTTAAAAGATGGTGTGAGCATGTGGTTAGATGCGAAGACCGACGGATAAATCTGTCAACATCATGGAAACCTGATGGGGGGAACGAGCTTTAGGACGACGGAAAAAACGTTGGATAAAGGACGAGGCCGAAACGTAGTAAGGCCGAAACATGTCGCAGCCGAGATGTAACAATGCCGAAGTGAACTGGACCGAAACACGTCGAAACTGAATCGTTAAGGCCGAAACGATAGGGCCCCGCAAATCATCGCTGTCCTTCAAGGGAATATTTTAGTGTCAATTTTATTTCTAATTTTTATTAATGATTTGTGTCAGTTAAAACTCGATGGTAAAATTAATGTTTATGCGGATAATACAGTTTTGACAGGATGTTCATGGTACCCAAATGTTTTACAAAAATTGGCTCATACAATAGAAAATTCGGTAAATTTTAGTGTTTTTTAAAACTAATTATGTAATATATAGTATGCGTTCCCATTAATTCGGGGACACCTCAAAGTTTTAGTTAACAATAATAAAATAGAAAATGTCTCGGAAATTAAGCATATCGAAATTATGTTTGAGTGTAGACTAAATTTGTCAATAATATAAAAAAGCAAAAATGGATGATAGACGGGATTATTAATCTAACGGAGGAAAGAAGAAATGCATAGGGTAGACCAGCTGAATATGATAAACAAGACCATCGGGAAACTTTACAGACAGGCTAAAGAAAAATACTGGGAAGCGAAATGTGATGAGATTGAAAACTTTTAAGAAAAGTACGATCTGTTAAATTTACACAAAAATGTGAAAGAGGCAGCTGGCATATGCAGGAAGGCTGGTACAAATTTGCTCCTTGATGACGTCGGGAACGTGGTGATCGGGATAAAGGAAAAACTCTAGAAATGAAAGGCTTTTATTGGCCAACTCTAACGATAATAGAGCGATCGGGCCGCATGATAATTACCCGGATCATGGCGATATCGAATCGTTTATAACAAAGGAAGAAGTTGTACACGCAATTAAACGACGGAAGAGCGGTAAAGCAGTAGGTCCAGATGAAATACATGCAGAGGTGATCAAAGTTTTAGTTGACCAAAGTAAGCAAAATCCTTGAAATGTGACGATTACCGTATGATTAGTCTGATGTCGCACGCTCTAAAAATATTTCTAAGAATAATACATACAAGAATACATAGACGGTGTGAAGAGCAATTGGGAAATACACAATTTGGTTTCAAAAATGGCATGGGCACTCGTGATATTCGCTGTCCGTATGTTCACACAGCGCTGTCGGGATGTGAATATTAATGTATACGCGTGCGCCATAGATTACCATAAAACTTTCGATTCTGTACAATATGGAAAATTGATGGAAATTTTAGAGGGTATCCTCATAGACAGGAAGGAATTGTGCATAATAAGTCAGCTGTACTGGAAGCAAACGGCTGAGATACGAATCGGAAGCGTAACATCGGAGGATATAGAAATTAAAAAAGGAGTTCAAAATATACGACATACGAATGACTATGTCTGATTATAGCTGATAGTCAGGAAGAATTACAAAAAATGATGAACAAACTTATAGACTATAAAGCTTATGGGCTCACTATCAACAGCTCTAAAACGAAATTGTGTTCTCTAAGAAATCTGTACAATGAATGATAAAAGCAGATGGGACAGAACTAGAACAGGTCAAATCAATTAAATACCTGGGGGTACCTTTCTCGACGAGAGTTGCAACGGTAAGAAAGAAATCCGATTGCGAATGAAGCAATCGAGAGCCCTGCTCAGCAGAAGGGAATTAAGTCTTGGATTACGAATTCCTCGGTCTTACTGTATGGTAACAAGAGTTGGACGTTGGATGCTACCTCAGAAAGAAGCATACAGGCTTTTGAATTATACTCGTATAGGCGTAGGCTGAAAATTCCGTGGATCTTAAAAATTACCAATAAAGAAGTCCTCAAAAGAATGGGTAAGCGCCCGGAATTATTAAATTTGATTAAGGAAATTAAACTACGATATCTAGGCCACATCATAAGAGGCCAAAAATAAAAGATTTTACGTCTCATAATGGAAGTAAAGCGCTTTTGGGCAAAAGATTAAAAGGTCGCCCACAAAATTCGTGGACAAAAGATTTTCATTGTTGGTTCGCCCATTGAAATGTTCAGATCTGCCATGTCAAGAAAAGACATTGCCGTGTTGATTGCCAACCTTCGTAACGGAGACGGCGGATGAAGAAGAAGAAGTAGACTAAATTGGTCGGTTCAAGGAAATTAAATTTTTTATTTTACCATCTGAATATTTTTCACATTTTTACGTAGTTCGGATTTACTTAGCATTTTACCAGTCAATATTGTCGTGTAGTGTATTTTTTTTTTTTGAGGGATTATCATATTAGCAGAGTGAAATTCTTACAAAAATCTGTAATAAAGATTATAGAAGATGAGGTTTTGCCTATAGTAAATAGGCAGGTATCGCATTTTAATATAATTTATCATCTTCTTATTCTAATGTTTGTTTTTAAATATAAATATAAATTCAAAATTTCAAACTCAAAGGAGCAATTACTAGGTTATTACGTGATTTATATGTAAACATTCTAAATTACAACAAATATCATACAAGGATGCAAATTACGTTTTAAGTCCTTATTAAATTCAATTCGTTGTCCCGGAAATTAAAATCTTTTCCTTATTCCCATTTGCTTTGCACCTAATTCATACTTTTGTTTCATAAGCATTTTATTATTCATTTCGTATTGATATTTAATATACGTCTATATTATAAGTTTGGTTTACAGATGAATATTTTTCAATCTTTCTGCAGGAACATAATATATATATACTCGTATACACACACATATATATATATATATATATATACAGATATGTACATATTCAGTAATAATTCAGTTTTATATTTTGTAAATTTATATTTCATTTATGTTATTGCTAAATTTTTAATTTGTTAAAAAAAAATTTATGTTCGCTTAGCTGTGTCTCGCGCAATATTGCTTATTTTGTGGCCATAAAATTGTGTAATAATAATAATAATAATAATAATAATAATAATAATAATAATAATAATAGTAATAATAGTAAAGATGATTTTATTTTTATTTTTAATGTTCATAGAGCAATCAGTATTGTTGGAAGGAACGAAATTAATAATTTTAGTCTTAGATAACCCGATCTCTTTCGGCTTAATGAGAAGGAGTAGGAGGAAAACAGGTCTGTAGATTTGTATTTTACGTGAAAATCTACGTTCCCATTTACGGGTAAGTTGGACGGTTTATTTGATATCCACGAGCTAGCGGTGGAGATCGCGAAGCGGCCTTCTTTTCACTCAACCGACAAAAGGAAAAACAAAAAAAAAACAAAAAAAACAATGAAATAAAAAAGAAAAAAAAATCATTGTCAGAAATAAAATCAAATCTAGTAATATACAATACTAGTAGTAGTTAGGCAAGAATTAGATAAATAATGGAAACGAGCTAACCGAAGTCAATTTCTTATCAGTTAGTTGAACGCGATAACAATTAACCATATTATACAAGGAACTGACTAAATCTTGTTTGCTTTCTTTTTTTTTCGGTTGTAGTTTGCTTCGCCCATTTTTGGACTATTTCTGTCATTCTTGAATAAATTTTTTGCACCGTATTATAGAATATTTCGTAAGAAATAATGCATCCGAGTCTATCAATTACAGCCAATAATAGCCTAATATTTTTTTAACTCTATTAGAAATGTGTCCCTTCTACGATAATGTGTTAACGATCGTTACATTTAAATATATTTCAAAGATAATTATCTATGCTTCTTTATGTAGCTCCTTACATGTAAAATAATTATCCTCTTATGAGCATTCCAAACATCTAATTGAAAGTTTGGGAGAGTACATTTTTTAGAATGATTCTTATATAAATTAACTTTGATTTTTCAACATTTACTACAAAAATTTATGATAAAAGCATTCAGATCTTCTTTTACATACTCTGTTCTATCCATATTCTTCCTTCTCGCTACTCCGTCCGTATTGATTTATTGCGGGTTTCTAGTCACACATGGGTATTGACAGTAATGAGATGGCGGATTTTTTGGTTCAAGTTGCCGCTTCTTCACACTCCTTTTTTTTTAAAAA
This sequence comes from Icerya purchasi, assembly GCA_039619475.1. Classification (NCBI taxonomy): domain Eukaryota; kingdom Metazoa; phylum Arthropoda; class Insecta; order Hemiptera; family Monophlebidae; genus Icerya; species Icerya purchasi. The sequence goes on from CM077115.1 coordinate 98,445,348, forward strand.
AAAACTATCCTTTAATCTCTCGTGAAAAATTCCATCTTAGATTCTGGCATCAGAAAATTGAAGAAAAACGCCACATCGGCCGTAAAAGATTATCATGGCTGTGCAATATACGGAAATGGACCGATAGGAGCGTTTAGGAACTTTTCCGACTCGCCGGCGACAGTGTGGCCTATAGAAATGTCATCCAGATGATTGCCTAAGTTCGACAACGAACATGGCACCCGAAGAAGAAGATCAGATGTATTTATACTTCGCATATTTTCGTAACGATCGTTCTTTTTATCTACCTGCTTAACCTTATCTTCCTTTTTAATTGCCCCGTTTTCTGTTGTCATTTCTATTATTCACCCGCGTTTTATTTTAACCTATTCTTTATTATCTTCCTCTCATTTTCGCTTTCCCCTAGTTTCCTCTCTAAATTGTTTTCTCCACTCCAACGAAGCAAGCAGTGGTATTAATGCTGATTATATCTTCTTTGGATGTTTATATTCCTTTCTGTCGAGCACTGTGTTTCGTATTCTCGTTTATTAAAACTCAAGCTCCCTATTCTTTTTCGCGCACCTTATATTCTGCCTTTCTCCTCTCCATCGATCATTCTCGCTACATTAGTTACCCTTCATATATATATATATATATATATATATATATATATATATATTGTCAGTATCAGACCAAATCAAAATTTACCTGGTGACTTTTCCTCTCTTCCTTTTGTTTCTGGAAGTCGCTGTCTCGCTAACACCGGTCTCATAAGGAAAAAACTGCGTAATCAACATCACTGAGCGAATGAAACTATTTTAAGTAGCACCAGAACTGTCTTAGTCGTTTCCCTCTTTAATAATACTGTATTATTGGCTCCGATTATTGTAGTATTACGATTGGTAAAATTCATTCTCTGAAATTCCAGCTGTTTGTTCATTGGTGTAATTGTTTTGTATAAGGCAAATAACCGCATCACAATGGAAATTATCAAAAGCGTTAATTACATATAAAAAATTTATTAAAAATCGATTTTCTCTCCATAGGGGTGGTCTGTGTTTATATTATAAATATCTCTATTAATATATTTTACAAAGTTATTTACTTACAATAATGTGCCGAACACGAATTATATAAAATGTACTATTAAAATTATATAAAAACGCTGAAAACATATTACACAAATTATTATTATAAAACATCGACTAATTTCGTGTAGCTCTTATATTCTTAATTAATTTGAAAAAATATAGCGCCGTCTAGATAAAAAATGATGTACAATTATGAGCGTTTTATTTCGATTTTTTCATTTTGAGCATTTTATTGTAAAAGTTATTTTTTTATATATAATAGGGGGGGATAAAAGTAATAATCGAAAAATCCTCAAACAAATACTTCGAGTTAAAATTAATATTCAAAATTTACTTACGATAAACACTGGGATAGGTGCAAAATTTCAGGCAACTTATAGTAAAGTTAATATCGGGGAAATCTCGAAATAGACGGGAAAATAACATTCGTTTGAGCGAATCCCGACAATCTATAATTTAAATACCGAAACGAAGATTGACAGAAGACAAACCTTTCTTTTAGAGAGAATGTAGAATTTAGTCAAAAATTTTACGCATTCTGCTCTGTAAAAATAAGAAATATATGTATTTTGTCGTGATAGTTTTCATATTCAAAATTAAAAAATAACGGCGGCGACACCTATGTAATAACTTGCCCTGGAAATTTATTAAAATAAGTTTCTTCCATTTTTCTCGTTTATTCCGATGCATTTTCATGTTTCTTCGCGTTTTTCACTTGTTTTTATTGTTAGTTTATAAGAAGAATATGTCGTGTCATTTTAATTTTGCTGCTTTTAAAAAATTTTCATCGTTCAATTTCCTTTGATTTTTTTTTTCTTTTGAGTTTCATTATTTTCCTTATATTTTTTCAGTTTGTTCGTAAAATTTCTGCGCGCAGATGGAAATTTGTATAATTATAATAATAATAATAATAATAATAATAATAATTCAATTCAATTCAATTTTTCAATTTATTTATTATTATTATTATTATTACAAAATTTCACAAATGCGCTAAGTAGCGCGAATAGTGAAAAACAAAACGTAAAATTAAACATAATATCTTCGAATTACAATGAAGTGCGAATATAGCGATAAAAGCATGAAATAAATGAGATAATAATCAATACGAAAATTAAAAATAACATATACGGATTACAAATGAAGTGCGAAATATAGCGATAAATGCATGAAATTAAATGAAGTAATGATAAAAATATATTATAATCAGTTGAATTGAAACAAAATAAAAATTGTTTGTATAAATATGTTGAAAACAGGAGAAAAGTATATAAATGATTAAATAAAAAATAAAAAATAATGCTATTTTAAAAACTAACAAAATTGAATCTATCGGAAAATTAAATCTACAATTTAAGCATATAAATTATTTATATAACCTATCACCAGCCAAGCTCAACATATTCCCAACAATATTTCAACTCTGACGTGTACTGCAAATGTAATAACCGAAATAAAATAAATATAAAGCTAGGTAAATGAATAAAATGTAAAGATATACGTAAATAGATAAAAGATATAAATTAAGTAATGAACTAAATAGAATAAAAATATAAATAAGATAACTAAATATAAAATATATAAAGTATGTAAATATAACGTAATAGTAAGAGTAATGTAACCTATTGAGTAGTATTTATAGAAGCTGGTACTTAAATGATAACACATTAAATTTATAAGTATTTATATTAAATGATACAGTCTCGTTTAACAAAGGGGCCTAAATGAGATGTCATTTGAGAAAACATGTATTAATGTAGCCTGCAGTCATCCATATAACCCCCAGCATATTTTGGAGAAGCAGTCTCAATTTACGAAACATCCCGGCAGATATATTTGACTAAGAAAATTTCACTTGACATCTTTAAAAATAATAATGGCAATAATATTAATAATACAGTAATAAAAATGAGGATAAAACCAGTAACAATAATAATCATGCACGTGGCGTAGACATAGTTACTAATAATGGTTATCAAAATATTTATTATCAACAGAATCAGGTTTGAAAGATTAGAAACATAACGATTCAATTGTGCCGAAGAAACTACATGACCCATATATACAATTATAATATTTATGATAGTTATATTAAATAATAGTAATAGTAATAAGTAACAGCAATGAGAGTAAATAACAACGACACTTAACAACAGTAATAAACAAATACTCAGAATGAAAATGAAGATTGTAATTAATGCCGGAGTATAAGAAAGGGTTTATCATATCTGCGATAACAACATTTATTGAGTCCCATTACCCGTGATGTATTGAAGTAGGTGTTTGTGTCTCTTTTTATAATTTAATAAGTGTACTTTTAAGCTGGACGGTAAAGAGTTGAAAATAATAGACCCTTTATAAACTGCTTGTATACGTGTGTGAAATTTTCGAAAGTCTGGAACAGGGGCAATTTCTACATTTGCAGACCTTGTTTTCCCATGGGCAACTGAAATATTGAATCTATCCTTATATTTAAAAACATAATAATAATAATAATAATAATAAAATTATATATGATTTGATTATTATTATTATTAACTCCATCGCGGGCGCAATTTTCGCGCATAGGTGGAAATTTGTACAATAATAATAATAATAATAATAATAAATTATTTGATTTGATTTAATTGAATTATTATGATTATTATTATTATTGCAGTGTGCGGTTATTTTACAATTTTTTATTATTGTGTCCGAATTTTACTGAATTCAACACGTGTAATACGGAAATAGTTTTGTATTAATACGGAAATAGTTTTGTAGGGCAGAATGTTAGAGCTGAAATTAACGGAACATTTGCTGGAGTGCTGTAGTATGTTGTTCCAAATTCGAAAGCGTTATCTTCTACGTTCCCCTGGAGAAGTAGAAATTATCGATTGGCTGGAATTTAACCTAGATACAAAATGTTTACAAAACGAAAGTAGGACGACGAATTTCTCGGCACATATTTTGGTGCAATAAAATTTCTTCAGAAATAACTATACTCGTTTTATATAATTGTGGATCGTTTCTTTTTCTTTTTCTTTTTTTTTTTTTATAATTATATGCTATCGAATAAACACGTTTTTTATGCAATCATTCCTTTTTAATTTAATTTGTTTACAATGCGCCAAAATTTTCTGATTAATTGAGAATAAACCGAAAGAAAAATAAGCCGCTAGGAAAATAAAATTTTAACTATCTAGCAATTTACAATATTAATATTACGTGAGGTTTAATAAATTATTACTGAACGCAGCAACTGTTACGAACGCGTTACTATTAGCTATTAAGTCAATTAGTGGTCTACCTTTTATTCTTCAAACAGTTTCGAAATTCAGCTCAACGAAGTAATACGTGTCGAGATATTCAAATATTTCGACCACCTGATGAGATACAGTCCCGATGTATGCAGAAAGTATCCATCATGCGAAAAATATCCACTAAAGCGAAATGACTGAGTTTTAACCGGAACCGAATCTTTAGAGCAGTCAAAATGGAATACGATTTTGATTTTCTTACGTTTACTACGTCTCTATCTTTAGGACAGAAACTAAGGAGAGGAAAAAAGAGGGATAACAGGAAAAATAAATTTATCAAAAATCACATTAAGTTTTGTACAGTAAAATCAGTTTACCTAGTAATATAGTTCTGTTATTAGGTTGAACTGTTAATTTCAGAAACTAAATGAAATTATTAAATTTTATGAAAGATAATATATTGGCGTTTATTTATATTAAAAGAATGTAAGTACATTTGTTTTTTTTTTTGTTTTTTTAAATAAAACTCCTTTAAGCGCGTTTTGAATATCTGACCTCTTTGTATAAATCCATTATCATCGGTTCCAAATTGGGCTACTGCTTTTTTTGAATTTGGCCGTGCTTCTAAATCCCGTCTATCGAAATTAGATGTAATCCGAAATTCGCGCCTTCCGCTCGGTCTCGATCCTCTTAAATGATCTTAAAAATTCTCTAACAGTTCTTGATGAATCCAATACGCCACCACTGCCTGTTCGCAAGTATTAATAACTGTTTTCTCACTAAAAACATTTTTCACTCAGCTACTCTTGTTTTACCTTTTCATTTATAAGAACTGGCGTTTTATACCTAGGAAAATAATCCCTGTCTTTATTTTCCTTCCCTTCGGAAGATTTTGGCTTTACGCAATCTCATGTAGAGTAATCTTTCATGTTTTTCCTTCGCCTTTGCCAATCTCAGCCATACTCCCACAAGTACTTTTTTCTACCTCCATTTTCTAAATCTCTTTTCCAAGCAGCGGTTAAGTAGGGATTCTACAGCATTATCAATTCTAAACTTCCCTTCCATTTAACGTATTTTCATCGATGACTTTATAGAGGACCTGATGGTATTGGACTACTGTTATCTTTCCGGATTCTAACATTTCAGAGTCATTTCGTTTTTCTTCTTTCTGTTCTATCTTTACGGGATTGATGGCTGTCCTGCGTTCCATTATTTCCATTAGCGCTAGCCGCTTCTTTTCCGATTGTTAAATGATTTTTGACTCTATGAATGATTTTCAAGTTGATCACTCATCTGATTTTATTATTCTTCGCGTACGCTGTCTCAGTCATATTCTTTTTTCTCGCTACTCCGTCCGTATTGATTTATTGCGGGTTTCTAGTCACACATGGGTATTGACAGTAATGAGATGGCGGATTTTTTGGTTAAAGTTGCCGTTTCTTCACACTACTTTTTTTTTTAAAAAAAAAAAACTATCCTCTAATCTCTATGTGAAAAATTCCATCTTAGATTCTGGTATCAGATGTATTTATACTTCGCATATTTTCATAACGATCGTTCTTTTTATCTACCTGCTTAACCTAATCTTCCTTTTTAATTGCCCCGTTTTCTGTTGTCATTTCTATTATTCACCCGCGTTTTATTTTAACCCATTCTTTATTATCTTCCTCTCATTTTCGCTTTCCCCTAGTTTCCTCTCTAAATTGTTTTTTCCACTCCAACGAAACAAGCAGTGGTATTAATATTATATCTTCTTTGAATGTTTATATTCCTTTCTGTCGATCGCTGTGTTTTGTATTCTCGTTTTTAAAACTCAAGCTCCCTACTTTTTTTTTGTGCATTCTATTGTTTTTTCTTATATATTGACAATATCTGAACTAATCGAAATTTAACTGAGGGCCGTTCCTTTTTTTTTTTTTTTTTCGGGGGGAAAAAAAAAGAATGTTTTATCAAGGGGCTGTTTTTTTTGTTCTTTTTTTTGACCACCTCAGCCGGAAACAATAGCAAGAAGAGTTAACTAATTAAAACTTAATTCGATCGAAAATGGCAGAAATAAAGGAACCAATGGCAGGAACTACAGACTGAGACGGAGTGGACAGGATATAGGAAGTACAGTAGGGAGCGGGACAGTTGAGCCTATGGTCGTGGAACTGTTTCCGTTTTGGACATATCAGTGCGTCCTAGTCATCATTCCTTCTCAGAATGCACCATCACGTTAGAAAGTGACCTTCCTTCCTACCTTTGTATGAAATTCTTTAATAACCTTGGAATCACCCTTCGCCCAATGATTCATCTTTTCATGTTTCTTAATAAATTTCTTACGCAGTTTGTCTTTTCCCTTCGAATCCCGATTAAGCATTTTCTGGGAATTGTTACTAATTACTTTAAAAATAATTTCTTTCTGTCGACCGACAACTTTAGTAGCATAACTGCGTGCAATTTTATTAAGATTGAAGTTGCGTGCAAAAGAGATTTTTCGATTTCGGACTAACCTACCGGAAAATCAAACTGCTTCGATGGGCATTTTCATTGTAATAAATGGTAAGGTCGAATTAAATGTATAAATTTTTCACCTGGTTCGCTTCGGTTGCAAAAACTGATGACTTAAAAGTCTTTCCAGTATACGATGAAGATCTTTCTTCGGTTTGAAAAACTGCGGATTACTTGCAAATAGTTTACTATTCTATTGTGTAAATATGCGCACCATTGCGATGTCGGGCAGAATTTTTTAATTGTGATGTTTTTCTAACTTTTTGAATTTTTCTTAGAGTAACCATTGTAAACTGTATATCGCTATTTCAAAATATTGTTTATCTGCAGTTTCAGTGTCAGCACGATGTTAACATTTACATTAGATTACGGAATTTCTGAAGTAATTAAATGAATCATTTATTAAAGTACGTATGTAGTTGGGGAATAGCGTACCGTGCAGGCCTTGATCGACGCGATCAATAACGTACAGTGACTATACTTAAGAAAAATAGATCAATTTAAGGGAAAACAGCGATGAAAAAAAGTGTTTCGAATGTATAACACCCCCCTAAAAAAGAAACTATTTCAAAAGTCATCAATTTCAGTTTGTAGCGAACAGTTAACGAAAAGACAGGCGGGGTAGAATCGAAATATTTGAACTATCTATTTTTTTGAGAAGCTATTTTGTAACAGATTGGTAGTTTTAACTTTAAATACACTACAAAAATTCCAAAAATGATAAGAAATGTCTTCAACATTTAATGATTTGTTAGCGTCTGTTGAAGGGCTTGTAGACGTTACTGCGATGTCATGAGAAACTCGAGTTGCAGAACTGCATTTAGAAGGATACGCTGGTTTGCCCATTTTGATCTTGATAAAAAAAAAAAAATAAATAAAAAAATACATTAAGTTGTGTACATAACTTTCCTGCTTCGTAGTTGTTACAGGTAAAAATGACGTCGTAATTTTTATCAATAATAAGAAAGCCTACAATGTTGCTCAGGATTTAAAGTTCGAAAAGGAAATAAAACTAACAATATCTGAATGTTTCGATTAAAATTTAGAGGGATAAATGTTGATAAATTTGTGTTACTCGATGCGCGAGTTTGCCGTAAAAAAATATAGAAATCAATAGCGATTTATATTTTACGTTTCTATAGCAATAAATTGATGATTAAAGAAAATGTTGCTCCAACGTCGGCTAAAGGGCATTGACCTGTCGTCGGGTAATAATAAAATTTCGACATGGAAAAGTGAAAATTGAATGGAGATTTATTATTTTCACGAATGCCCGATGAAATGAATGACAACGTGTAAATGTCGAAACGAATAGGTAAAGAAATTTTTCCAATTTTTATTAATTTGTAAGTTTTGTTTTACATTTTTGGGCAACTAAAAATAACCCGGCTACACTTTTTAAACAGTTTCTTCCGGTCCCGAAATTGTTTTGGCTCGAAAAGTTGCTAACTGAATTTTTCTATTGCAAATTTTTATCATTAACATTATTGTTTCAGTTATCAGCAACAAGCGCGTTGTTCCGTAAAAATTTATTGTTTTATTTTTTTATTTTATTTTTATTTTTTTGCGGGCGTGTCAACTAAGGACATTAACCCGGCACGAGTGAAATTTTTGAAAGTGTCCGTGAACGGAAACGGGAATTCAACCCGGGGTTCTGCACGAGACACCATTCTGCCTAACCAATAAACGATTTTGTGGTAAGTTCGGTACTACAGTTAGAAAAGAAGTGATGCGATCGTATACAGCGTACATTCTCCTCGATTTTTAAAATAATCATATTGTTAATAAGTGTTCCCGTCCGAACTTTATCCTTTCTTTTTCTTTTCCCCTTTTTTTTTTTTTTTTTCAGGTGCAATATACAAGGAACAGAGTTGATTAGAAAGAAGTATGAATGGAATCAGAACCCCGCCATTGAAAAGTTTAAAAAAATGATTACCGAGGTAATTACTGAGCGCAAATAAATTAAAAATTAAAAAAAAAAAATGGAAATGGTCTAGTTTAAATACCAAATTAAATTGCCGGAGAAAATAGAGGTATGCAGGGCAATTGTCAGATGTACCCAGCGCCGATAAAAAAACATTGAATGAAGGAGTTTGTAAAATACAGATACCGTAAACTCGAAAAAAAAAAATTATCATAAAAACAAAATTGAGATTTTGTCTATACCGAAAAGGCAAAACATTAACGAGCAATATATTAGTAAAATCTGTAAGCAATAAAAGTTTAAATAAACGAAAAATCTAATACTAGTAATAATTTTAAGGTGTTAATAATAGCTATAAATTTAACACGAGAGGAAAGAATATAATTATAAAGTAATTAAACAAAAACAAAAAGTAATAACGAAAAAAGATAATAATAATAATAATAATATCTTCAAGCCTCCTTTCCTGCGCATTTTTGCAATTTCGTCGTATGCCTCGTATACACTTTATCTCTTTGCCCATTCCTCTGTCTTCCCGCTATTTGTTTGTACTGATTTATTGAAAATTCGCGGCTATGCAGGAACCCTTAGGAGAGGTAATGAAATGGTGAATTCTTTGGATGATTTTTTTCACTTCTTTTCTTAAGAAAATTCCACTCAATTTCCTCCGTTCGTGCGATCGCACCCACCTTAAAATTGTCCTCACATCAGATATCTTCACTTCCATCTTTCGAAACGATCGTTCCTTTTATTTTAAAATTTCCTCTTCAAGTCCATTCCTACTACGCTCTTCTTTTAATCGTATTCCGTTATCTCCAATTTTCGGTTTTCCAATTTGCTTCCCATATCCGAAAGAAACGATTCTCAATTGATATCATTTCTTTCACGAATGTTTTTTCCTTCCTGTGTTAGACATTCCGTTTTCTTATCTGTCGACACGAAGAGGTTTCTTACTGAGATCTCACGCATTTCTTTCCCGTCTTTCATACTGTCGATATCTCATCAAACAAAATTTAAGCGATATTTTTTCCCCTTTTTTTTTATATGTTCTAACTGTAATAAAGTCGTCAATGTGATATATAAAGGTTCAGAGAATCAGAATACCTTTATTGAAACAATTTTTACAAAAAAAAAAATAAAAAAAAAATAAAAATATTACATTAATTTAACTACTCAAAGTAGGGCCCACTAGTCTCTTGGCTCATATTGAGCAAAGGTCTCTCGCAAGCGATTCTAACCTATCTATGGCTTTTGTTTGGAAGTTTCGTTTGTTTTAAAAACGTATTCAAATCATCTTTCCAGCGTGTTATTTGCTTACCCCTCTTCCTGTTTTCTTCCCACGGTTGCCAAAAAGTACTTTTATAGGTCCACTGGTCATCCTTCAGACGGGAAATGTGTTCAGCCCAATTCCATTTAGTACGTCTGATTTGGTGCACTATATCTTCGTTATCCCTTAATTTTGCTTTTATTATTTTTGTTTTTATTCGGTCGCTTCTTTTGATGTTTAATATTGAGCGCTCTATGGCCTTTTTCGGTAACTCTAACTTTGTTAAGTATATTTTTCTTAAGAGGCCAAGGCTGAAATCCATATGTTAGGACTGGAGCTATACATGTGTTGTAAACTTGGCTTTTATGCTGATTACTAAAATCCCCGTTGAAGACGTTTTTTAAGGACCCATTAGATTTGCCTCATAGTCAGAGGCATTAGCGGATGTTTTGGGCGTATAATACTTATAAATGAACAAATATTGATATTTTAATAATTTACGTTGCTTGATTACTTTTTTTTCCCACATTTCAGACGAAGTTATAATCAAAATTTCGTATTTTTTATTTTTTAGCTGAAACTGAAATTTAGTCGAGCTAAAACCTGAATCAATCTTAAACTTTAATTAAAAACTAAATTTGTATTTTAATATTTTCTCTAAGAAAATAGAATTAAGAGAGGAGATCCTCTAACATTCTATCGGCGCGCTCTAGTTCGTAGTTTATTTTAATTCATTTATTTGGCTTCGTTCTAATTCAACGCATTGATAATTTTTTGAATTTTCAGTGTGCGGTGGTAGCGGGACTAGAATTCATCTTGAACGAAATATCTCACATTAGCTAATTAATTACGCCACCGCTGCAGGATGTATCGTTGTTTGCGTAAAAATAATAATAATGATATTAAAGTTTTTTGGTTTTTTTTTTTTTTTTTTTGGGTCCCTATTAACATAACCCGTTGTTTTGGTATCTAAAATCATATTAAAATATTTGCCGCAATGATAAAAACTTATACAGCAATTTATAGATTGTTAAATCTTGGAAAGGAAGAAGACTCGTCTTGTTGGTAGGTTATGTCACAAAGAGGGATTCTTTAGACCTAAGTACGAATATAATCTATGTCTATGCAGAGTACGTTGAAATTACCAATAAATTTTAATTTCTAACCGCCAATTTTTCTTTTATGTAGGAAATTTCCGTCAGAATTAAATGATCAATTAGAGTCTATTCTTTTTTTGTTATTAATATCTTTAAGCTTTATATATGAGAGTTTGAACGAGTTTTTTTTTTTTTTATGGGTTTGTCAACATGGACATTGACCACCCAAGAACAGAGGGAACAGAGGGGGTCAAAAGAGAGACTCAGATACTAACACAATCAGAGATAGCCGACAAAACGGAATCAAGAGCTGGGATAACAGAAAGAGAAAGAAGGGAGAGAATGAATGAAGCACAGTATGGAGCGGGAATACCGGTTTGTAAGAGGAAGGAATAAAAAGAAGCTTGTTCATTTGATAATTACGAACAACTGAACATTACATGGTCGCGATGACAAATAAATTGATTGCTGGGAGAGTGCAATGGACAATAAGGAGAAGGTACGAGAGAATAACGAAACAGCGAGGAACGGAGCAAATTATGTCCAAAACGCAGGCGGAAAATCGCAGAGAGCTTGGAACGGCGTATAGAAGGAAAATTAAAAACCCAGGGGAAGCGTGTAAGGGAAGGTTGAATAGAGAAGAAAAACGAATTCGGGTTGGAGAATAAGGAGACGTTGGAGGGTTAAACCATAGTCTGTAATAAGCAGCTGCAGACAGAAGGGTAATATTGGAAGCTGAGAAGGCAGAAAGAAACCTATCAGAAGAAGAGGAAGATAATCGAGCGAATGAGTCAACCAACTCATTTCCCTCGATTATGACGAGGAATCCAAAAGAAATCCGTTTGGATTAAGTGGGAAAGGAAGAGATCATGAATCAAGGAACGAATAAGAAGAATGACGTAGTCAGTTGAGTGAGAAGGAACGTTCTTTTAAAATTATTTATTTTCCAGATTTTTTTTTTTTTTTTTTTTTTTTTTAACCCCCCTTTGGGCATATCAACAAAGGATCTTCGCCCAGAAACGAAAGGAAGGAGAAGGATCAGTTAAATGTAGATTCGGTCAGCTATTGATAAGATAAAGGAACTGAGGATAGGAACAACTGAGATCGACGGAAACGATAAGATATACGAGGCACAATAAGGAGTAGGGAGTTTGAGTGACAGCAGATTGGAATACAAAGAGGTACGTTCGTTCACGAGGGATGGACATTCAAAGAGGATATGGTCAGGATCACAGACGGCTACGTCGTCAGGATGAAGAGGGCAATAAGGGGAAAGAGCGAAATGAAAACGAAAGCGTGCGGAAGGAAGAAGAGTATGATTCAGACGTAAACGGATAATAGGAACAATAACGGAGCGGTGAAGCGAAGGAAAATCGTAAAACCAAGGCCGCGTGGGAAGATTAGGTTGGATGGAAAAATAAAAGGAAGAATGATTAGAAAAGGAGGAAACGTAAAAATCTGACCAAAATCTAACATGAAACTTTTTGCACAATGGGAGTAAATTCGAAACGGGAATTTTAGAGAAAAAAAAGCGGGAGGATACAGCAATCTGAGCCAAAGAATCAGCCATTTCGTTACCCTCTATCCCCATATGACTGGGGACCCAGAGCATTTCAATGCGGATAGCGTGAAGTGAGAAGAGAGTGTGAATGAGAGAGCGAATACGGAGGATGAAAAGGTCAGAGGAGTGAGAGGGGAAATGAGAGGAAATAGCTTTAAGAGCACACATGGAGTCGGAGATAATTAAAAATTTAGAAGAAGAACGATGTGAGGAAATATGGATTATGGCACGTAAAATGGCCGTTAACTCGGCCGTAAAGATAGTACAAAAGGAAGGGAGACGAAAAGATTCAGAGAAATTAATGCTCGGAATGATGAAAGAAGCTCCAACTCCATTAGGCCCCTTCGAACCATCCGTAAAAATAGCAATATGGGAAGGAAAACGGGATTCGATATAACTATGGAATTCCTGTATAACTGTTGGATAGGAAAGGGATTTGGAGGAAAAAGGAAAGTAGAATACATTGGGAGGATTGGAGAGATCTGCAAAATTGAAAGAAAAGTAAGGGAGATTGTTATAAGAAATTGTGCAGGATAAAAAGGAATTTAGCCGCAAAGCAATGTGGGCTAGAATAGGAATTTTCTTGGGAGTAAAACGCCAGTTTTGCAGAATAGAAAGATATGAAGGAATAAGTTTGGAGGATGATAACGGTAGGCGTTTACACAAGAATCGATAACCTAAATAGGATCTGCGAATGAAAAGGGGAGGCGAGTTAGACTCAGCGAGAACTGCTGGTACTCGAGAAGATCTAAGAACACCAAAGCAAAGACGAATACAAGAATTTTGAATTATATCCAGCTTGGAAAGAAGTGATTTTGAGGCAGAGCCATAGATAAAGGAACAGTAGTCGAATTTGGAACGGATAATCGAATTGTACAAGGAAATAAGGAGAAAGGGATCGCCTCCCCATTTTGTTGGAGAAAGAGCTTTCAGTAAGTTTAGTCTTTTAAGGGCAGAAGAGGAAAGGAAATTAATATGTTCATAAAAGGAGAGACGACTATTGAGAAATACACCGAGATAGCAGAAGCATTCCCTACGAGGGATAAGATTGGAGTTTAAGGATACAGAGACTAAAGCGGGATTAAAAGGACGAAGAGAAAAGACAATACAAGAGGATTTTAAAGGGGAAATAGAAAGGTTCAAAGAGGAAAGATATTGTTCCAAAGTAGCTAGAGACGAATTAACACTTTCGTTAGCATCTACGATATCACGGGATGAGGAAAAGAGAAGAATGTCATCGGCAAAAAATAAGGAAGAGGAGTTCATAGAAAGAGAAGCAATAGAAATAGTATAAATATTAAAAAGAGTAGGACTAAGGCAGGATCCTTGTGGAAGACCACGTGAAACAACTCTTGTAACCTCGAACGAAGAAGAAGACAGGAGAATAGTACGATTTAACATCAAGTTAACAATGAGGGAACAAAAATGCGTCGGGATGTTAATTGCTATCATTCTATCTCGAAGAGTAGGGAGATGGACATTATCAAAAGCACTGGAAACATCGATAAAAGTAGCTAGAGTGTACTGTTTATCGATGAAAGATTTATAGATATAGGAAACAAACAGACTGACGCAGTCAGCAGGACCTAAGCCTGGACGGAAACCAAACATATTAGAAGGAAAAACATTATTGTGTTCGAGCCACCAGACCAGGCGCTTGTTAAGCATGCCCTCAAACAGTTTTCTGAGACACGATGCTAGGGAGATCGGACGAAGAGAGGAGTTTTTCTTAGGGATAGGAATGATAATAAAGGTGTTCCAATCAGGAGGTGTGACTCCTCTGGACAAAAAGGAGTTGAATATACAAAGAAGGGTTCGGAGAGCAAGATCGGATAACTTTTTTAGGACAAAGAAGGGAATACCATCACGACCTGGAGTGGGGCTGGAAGATTTTTTGAGAATGGATTTTAATTCATTAATATTAAACGCAGAGGAAAGAGAATGAGAATTGGGGTTTTCCATAACAGGAAACGGGCAGGATTCATCAACGTTAGGAACATAAGCAGGAGCAACAGCATCAAGAAAAGAAGACAAACTGTCGGAGGAAATAGTATGGATAGAAGGACGTTCAGAAGAAGGGAATTTGAAAGCTCTGGCCATTTTCCAGATATGCTTGAGAGGAGTAGTTCTCGAAAAAGATGAACAGAAATTTTTCCAAGAGGATTTCTTAGACGATTTTAGAATAAACCTAGCCCTTGCATTGGCCCTTTTGTGGGCAAGAAAGTTTTCGCGTGTAGGATTTGATCGGAAAATTCTAAATGTAGCGCGACTATGATCGAAAGCGGCATTGCATTCTTCGTTCCACCAGAGGGACGATGCTGATCCACGATGGCCTGACGATGACGGTTTACGGGAAGGAGAAGACAGCGATAGAGCATTTGTAATCGAATTTAATTTTCCAGATTTGTATGACTCAGCATTTGATCATATAAAAATGCAGCTAATAATCCAGTTCAGCTGGCAGTTCATTTTCTATATTAACTGCTTCATGTATTTTGATTCTCACTTTTTTTTTTTTTTTTTTTTTTTTTTGATTATAAAGACATTAAAGAAATTAATGTTTTTAGGTCCCGATTTATTTGCTTGCAACACCACACTTGTACAAGGTAAGAGATGACGAAATCAACGCGTTAAAATATTGTTTTTAGATTATTGCAAGTGTCATAAGTCTATATACATATATATATATATATATATATATATATATATATATATATATATATATATATTGCCGCGATAGATTGTTTTTGATCTTTTTAATTAATTCCTTTACGCGTTAATTCCAATTTACAGCAGTATCAATAATTACCCCTAAATATTTGAATTTCGTCATATTCTTTATAATGTTACGATCGTTGCTGTTGCAATAAGGGCCATTATTTGCATAACTATTGCATTTGATAACAACTTTTGGAATAAAAGTTCCTTACGTACATCATTTTGGTTTATTTACAGAAAAACCTTACCTGCCCAGTTTACGAATGGATTTAGTTCCCTTTGAATTGCGTAGTTATTTTTAACAACCAAAGTATGATATCATCGGCGAAAGGAAAAACTTTCGCGTGATTGATATATTCATGCAGTGTATTTGTATATATCAAAAAAACAATAATGGCGTCACAATTGTTCCTTGCCCTACGCCCGATATTACATATAGTTATCATTTATTTTTACTCCTAATTTCTGTTGTTTAAATAATCCGCGTAAATCAGTTTCATTTTGATTAACAATTCCAATGTTGCGAAGTTTTCTTATCAGTTTGATGTGACTTTATCAAACGATTTGTTTAGACCGATAAATATGACACGCTAAAAATTGATTTCCTCTAGCCAAACCTTGACATATATTATTAATAAAAATTTTTAACAATCCGATATTGATTTATCTTTTTTGAAAACTAAACTATAGCGGATGTAGTATATATGTAATTATTTGCAAGATATAACCTTAAGAGTGACTTGTGATTTAGTGTTGCACTGTTTCTGCAACGACGGAAATAATAATAATTAACCTACAGTTAGAGCAATCAGTACGGGGGGATATATGTAAATTAGTCCAACTATTTTCAATTTGAGCAAATTCGGTACTTGTCCTGTCTTTATCGAATGGTTTATTAAATTTACAATTACTAGTCCTACATAGCCGATATGTCGTTTTATGTAAAAAAAACTCTGGTCCAATAAGAACACCCGGGGCTTTACTATCTTAAATTTTTTCACAAAAAAAATTCAGCAAAATTGTTATAATTAATTTTCAAAATACATATATAAAAGGACACAGTTCTTATTTACGTATCTATTGTATACTTCATTGTTACATTACATCTATCGTTAAATTTTATGGGATTTGAAATACACCGCTTTATGAATTTATCAGAGGTACATCTTGGCCATGTGTCAGAATATTCAGTAATTACATCATCAATTGAATTATTATTGTATCCCTTAAAAATGGAATTTATTGTCCTCCATATTTTTTCTCGGAATTAGTAGAATCATGTAATATGAAAAACTTGTAATAACTATTTTTCGCCTGTCTTATTCCTTCTTTTCACATAATTTCTAAATTCGAAGTATCTAATTGTATTCTATATTTAACGTTTGATTTTTGTTTTTTTTTTTTTTTCTATTTTTTTCAAAAATAACATATCTCCATCGCTGATATGTTTTATGATTTTAATATTCATCTACTTTTAATACACATATCGAATCTAACGTAAATTCGTTCAATTTTTTCCGTATATTTGAGTCTGCTAGTAATTAATCTTTCCATTTAAGGTTTTTTATTTTATTCAATAATGATTTTTCATCATTTTCGTTGATACATCTTTATTCAAAGTAATATTTAACGTTTCGAAGGCACAGCATATAATGTAGTAGTCAGATTGAGTTAACCAGCCCATTAAGAATTATTACGTTGTAATGTAATAGTTGTCGATACGTGATCTTACTAATTGTAAGTCACATATTTTATCTGCTTTCCCGTTGGCAGATTAATTAAACTAAAACTTCCATAACTCGCGAAAGTATTGAAAAATTTAATTGTACTTGCGGATGGACTTGGAGTATCAAGATTGAAGAATATGATTAGTTCAGTATCATCGTTTACGGATTTTAACATACTGTCAAGTTCTCTAATGAAGTGTTTATTTTTTTTACTCGATGATTGATGCGATGCAATAAGGTGAATTGTTTTCTAGGTATTTAAGGTGAATATTGTCAATTTTATAATCAGATAACTTATCAGCAGATTTAATTGGCGTAAAACTTAATTTTTCACTGATAAATAATAATATCGCTCTATAACTAATAATTTACCTTCACTGCGTATTTATTAAGACCCCTCCTTTTAAATCATATAAAAAAAAAAAACAGTTCTACATAATATAAGTTAGAATTGTCAAATTTACAATGGTAAATTTTTGCCGGGAATTCAGTTCAGTTTTTTGTGTGTAATTTTAATTAATTAAATGCATCACTTTTATGTGATGACTCTTAATTTTCTTATTCATATTTGAGTGTAGGTTATGGCTTGTGAAAACTTCTTTACAATCCGAGGCCCATTGCTCTAGAACTGTATACTTCTAACATTAAACAAAATCAAACTTACGAGAGGCGACACTATAAAGTTTCGCGACACAAAATACATACAATTTAAACTAATCGGTCCTGTTGCATATACAGACGAATGTAAATTAAATAAATTCTTATAGCCGATATTTCAAAGATATACTGTTTTTTCCCCCAAACAAATGACGTTAGTTATCGAAAATGTTAACTATTTTTTCGTTGCACCGTTTGATACAACATATTTTAAATTTCACCTTTAATCAGTCAATGAATTTTTGATTTTTACATGATTTTAAATTCGGCGTTATTATTTACTAGTCCAACTGGGATTGTTTCAAAGTTAAATAAGACCCCGCGTTTGCTACACAATTTCGATCTTGTATTCCGGAGTTATAGATTTTTATTTAATTTTTTTCTGTCTTTTTAGAAAACTGAAAGACTTCTTATACAGAAGTTGCGGTGCTCTAACTTAAGAACACGGGAGACCACACAGAATGCAGAAGAATGGGATAACAGTTATACACAATGAGGAAACCAGTTCGGACGGTAATTAAAGGATACGCAATAGATTATTTTCATGCAGATAAGTCGATTGCTTGTTAAAATTTATAAATAGTTTGCGTTTTTACTTTTAATCGAGTGTACTGCGTATGGTTATAGCTGATAATCGGCTACGTCCGAAAACGTTTCCTTAAACGGAGGTATTTTAATTTGAATTTATTAAAATATAAATTTATACTTACTTTTGTTTGTTATTATGGAATTTATTTTATATTTATAGATTATTTTCGGTTCTGTTTATTTTTAAGTTAGAACCGTTTAGGTTTTTTTTTTTTTTTTAAACTTTCAAGCTCGGTATATAAAATGTATCTCCTTTTTTGTTAACTTTAACTTTAAAATGGCGTTACTTGAGAGAGATTTCTCTATAGTTAAGTGTTTCACAACATTCTTATTACTTTAATCATTTCAACTTATTTGAGGACGGTTATAATACACGAATTATTTCGACATCGGCTTTTTTAAACTGTTTCCTAGAAAACAATTTTCGTTTGTTATTCATCTGTCGAATCTTCTTTTTATTTTAACTGATTTAATTACTTTTTATTTTTTTTCTCCAAAGTACACATGTAAAGAGAAATAATTAGTAAACGAGCTGTGTAATATGCAGAAAAGATATTTACGTTGAAACTTCAATCACTGATTTTACGTAATCCGAGTGAACCTTTTATAATATTAATTTAGCTTCTAATTTTATATATGATAAATATATATATAATTCGCTGTAATATTCGGTCTGATTTATCAAGTAACTCTGTACAATCCTTTTGTGATTGATGGATTGATTATAAAAAACGATAAGAAAGTTTCGATGTGGTCCTATTAGAATCTTATCGCTAATCTAAAAACGAATCCGGTGCAATTGGATGGACGTTGATAAATTCGTTTTTGTGTTATGCAATAATAAATTTGGCTTATCGTTTAATTTTTCGTTTTTGTTTTAATTTATTTTTTTGGATTGGTCAACCGTGAAAAGTAATCCAAGTATTGATAATTTTTAGAACTTTTATACAGCGAGATTGAAATTTCACCTGAATGAAACTGTATTAGCTAATCAATTACGCTATAGTCCGAGCAAAATAGCATTTGAATTTGGAAATTCGTATAACCGGGACTTCTCGGGGTTAAAATTTAGCTAAAAATCAGCGGAATGCAACCCTAAATTTGTGGGTATGTGGGAGGTGCGGAACCATTGTTTATATCGAGTTTAAAAAAAAGGCGTTTTTTTTTTTTTTTTAGTTTTTTCGATTATCTCGAAAAATAAGCCCCAAATCGACATGAGTTATACTTGTCGATTTTGTTCCCGAGTAAATTTTACATAAGAATAGGCTATTGCGAAAATTCGCAAAAATTATTTAACATTACAAAATTAGCGATGAAAATAAAAACAGGCAAAAAGTTCAAATTGTTGCCATTCCGTCAATTTTCCTCAATGAAACTTTCGGAAAATATAGTTCTCGGGGTATTTATAATAGGTACCCAAGCCGAACTCTTAATAACAATATGGCGGCCTATTGCAAAATGGTAAATTTGAAAACGCGATTGCGCATAACTTCGGCCCGGAAATCGACATGAGGTAAAAAGTAATCGAAAAGTGGTAATTGCAATACGCACGTCCTCTTCAAATTTCAGATTTTTAAATTAACAATTGGCTAATTTGCGCGATTTTTCGATTAAGTTGAAATTTTTTATAATTTCAGAAAGAACGGAAAAAAATACTCGAAATGAAAAAAAAAAAAGATCGTTCTTGTAGGTGCATTCTAAGACGCACAATCTATTTTGCAACTAAGGACTTCGAGGAGCCGAGCGATGCTGCGCCGGAGCCGTGCGTGACGTCAGAGCGCTAATTTCAGAAAATTTCAACTCAACGGAAAAATCGTGCAAATTAGTTAAGGGTTTGAATTAAAACACCCTTGGAAAATTGATATTTTCCGTAAAGTTCTGTAATTTAATTTCGTAATAGAGATTATTACTTTAATCAGAATAGACGAAAAAATATACTCGCTTTCCGATTTGCAATGAACGCATCTTTAAACTATTTCACGATAGTCAGTAAACTGTACGGCAGCTAATTTACGATCGAATATTACGCCTAGGAATTTTATCGTCTACGACGGTGATCTAGTTTGTAGTAAACTGTCACGTATGTTTCTTAATTCTTATTTGCCGGGATCTATTTTATTCATCTTATGCCCAATCCGAGCAACGTCTGAACAATTGCACCGGTACCAGACTAATGAATACAGTGAGTTGAAATATTCTCGGTACAAATTAAGTGCACACTGTCTTAAGAAATAGAAATTATAAGCAGACATTTAGAGGTTCAAAATTGTGACCTATCTAAAACCGTTTAACTTCTACACCCGGAAATAAATAAATTAAACTTCCTTCACTGGCAGTGATTTTTTGTTCAGTATGTATATGTAGAATATCACTCTTTGCGTCAGATATTATAATTGTAACGAAATAAAAAAAAAAAAAAAAGCCAATAATTTTTAAGAAACATCCTTGTATAGTCGCAATAGACTATAATTCGACGAGTGTCAAGCTTGACGATAGTGATAAATATATATATATGATATATATATATATTTCACAAAGAAAAAAAATAAATAAATAAAACTATTTAATTTTAATTATATATTTAAACTATAATTACAGTCGAATTGCCGAAATTTAATAGAAAATGTGTCGAATTTAGTTTTGAATTTCAGTAGCCAAATCGCTTAAATACATATTATACCTGAACTCTAGCGACGCTCGATAGAATTATGAAGATAAAATGTACGGTTACAAATTATATAGAGGGCGTCTATATTAGTAATTAATCGTAACGAATCAGTCGGAAGCCCATTGCCCATTGCAGTGAAGAATGTGAAATGTGTAATGTTTTTAATCTGAAAATCGATTACTATACATTTAAATGCAACACTGCCCATTGCAGTGAGAAACAGTATCGAAATAGTCGAAAGAGGCGAGCGAGGAAAAATAATTCCCCTCGCTCGGATCGCTTGCTGAGCGAATTTTTCAAAACACATTTTGCGCATTTTAAGCGTTTCATATACATATTTGATATAATAGTTGTCTTTTATATCAAATTTCTTTGCGTGTTTTTAATTCATATATATATATATATGTATATATTTTTTAATTTGTATTATTTGATTTATATATAACGGAAAAACTAATTGAAATGGTTAGGAGGTACACATTTTTATACAATAAAGAACATAAAGATTTTAAAAGTGTAAATATGAAAGATGATATTTGGTCTGTAATTGCATCAGAACCTGAAATGTAAGATGGTAAATTATTTTTCGTCTTTATTTAAACTTTACACATGTTATTTTAAAATTTATTATTTTGAATTTTATTATTATATAGAAGAATTGAAATATAACTCAGAAAACGTTTATTAGTTTTATAATTTATTTTTGTAAAGAAAATTTTGAACTACACAAAAGTGTTCATTAAAATTAATAATGTAAAGTGATCAGATTAGAAGCAATAATTATATTGTAACGTTTTAATTAGGATATTAAATCAGCCGATTTACGATTGATTACGAAATTCAACCTAAAAACTAAAAATTATTACACTTTAATAAAACATTAATTATTTAATTTTTTGTATAAGATATTTTTAACTTTGATCTTACATAAATACAAGGGCGTCGCCAGCCGATAAGTCAGAGAGACAAGATGATTTTGGGGGAGGGAGAGGTAAGATATTTGAAAGAAGATATGAACTATAGGAGAAATAAAATTTATGATTTGTAAAGGCTTAATATTTTATTAAACAAGAATAAAATATTAATTAAAACATAATTTTCGTGAGTTTCTGACAAATTGTTCTACTACTTTGTTATAAAAGTCTTCCAAATTGTCTGTGATTACGCGCCTACGAATATTCATTATGGCCAATTGATTAAAAAGTTTCGAAGCTCCAGGGGGACAACGGCCTTCCCCTGCCCGCCCCTGGCGACGCCCATACATAAATATATAAATGTACCTACTAATAGGTGCTATATAAAGTGATCCAAAAGTTTGGATCAAGTTCAGTGTTATTTATAAATCTAATATGTATAAATTTCTTTGTTGTTTCAATATCTGTAACATTTATACAGAATTTGATTTTTAGTTTATATTAATATCCGAAGTATTTAACTTGTTTGCCGATTAAATGAGTATCACTTTATTACATAATAAAGATCTTTGTTTAATTTTCTCTTTAATCGTTTGTTTTCAGGGCTTGCAAAGCCGGGTGAAAATTTGATCTATTTGACAATGCTGTACGCTTTTTCCATTAATGATAGTCTAGAAGAAGTAGGCACTTCCAGCCAGGGCTTG
The DNA here is from genome assembly GCA_039619475.1 of Icerya purchasi. Classification (NCBI taxonomy): domain Eukaryota; kingdom Metazoa; phylum Arthropoda; class Insecta; order Hemiptera; family Monophlebidae; genus Icerya; species Icerya purchasi. The sequence continues at coordinate 98,467,972 of CM077115.1, forward strand.
AAAGCCAGCCGAAAGCCAAAAGCTAAAAGCTGAAAGCCAATCATTTTCAGATGTCATAAGCTTAATCCAAAAGCCATATTTAAATTTCCATAAGCTAAAAGCCTAAAGCTTAAGCTATATTCAAAATTTAAACAGTCGAAAGACGAAAGCTTAAGCTGTATTTCTAAAAAAAGCTAAATTAAGCTTTATATTCGGCTTAAGCTGGTTTTTTTTAAATTTCTTGATTTTGTATTTTTGACATAATTATTCGCGTAAGAAATTGCTTTTAAAAACTTTTATTTTTGTGCGTAAAGAAAAAAGTTGAAGTTACGATAGTAATGCTAACTAGTTTGTAGCACAGTAATTAGTAAATGATTTTAATTAACTTCTATTGAAATTCATTTCGTAAGCCGAAAGCTGAAAGCTTAAGTCGTATTTTAAATTTACACAGCCAAAAGCCGAAAGTCTAAGCCATATTTCAAATTCAAACAGCCAAAAGCCGAAAGCTTAAGCTGTATTTTTCAAGGACATAAGCCGTATTAAGTTTAAGCCGTATTATTATTCAGCTTTCAAGCCCTGCTTCCAGCCAATGAATCTAAGAAATAAACGTACAGCGTTGTCAAATAGATCAAATTTTCATTCGGCTTTTCAAGCCCTGAAAACAAACGATTAAAGAAAAAATTAAACAAAGATCGAATAAAAATTCGATAATTTAATCACAAACTATTATTTTCTCGTTCAGCAAACTCGCTGTAATGAGCAGTCGAAAAAAATACATTTCACCCTCCTCGTTGCAATGAGCAAGGGGTCTAAATGTTGTTAATAGTAGAGCGTAACAATATCAACTAATCATTTAAAACAAGTTTAAGGATACGGTAAGTGATAATGCTATGATAACAATTTTCTTTAGGAACACTTAAAATATATCGCAAGTGCTCTGGAATTTTGCTCCCGAATTTTATGGTATTTCTAGATAGAGCAGTAAACCAGTGTTCTTCGAAGATGATTGAATCGATTGCCGTCTTTTCGACGGAATCATAAATCAATTCTTCGATTAATGAAAATTACTTTCGCAGAATTTCCAGAAATTTACATCTACGCGCCAATTTGAATTTTCCATTTTGATGTTTTAGCGTTTGTTGTTTCGCCATTTTGATCTTTTATCGTGTTACATCATTTTCTGTTTTTGTCACAGCGTTCGGGAATAATGTTTTATTAAATTCATGTTTTTATTGTTTTAATTTATTCCATTGTTAATTTTATTTATTTTTTCTTCTGCACGCTCGTCAATTCCTTTGACCGTTTTCGTTTCTTTTATTACATTACGACTTTTAATGGGTTGATATTTTTGAAGTTTCAATTTCTTATTCTGTACATTTTTTTATCAAGTTTTTTAGTGTTGATTTTTTATTAAACGGAGCGCCCTGAATGCGGCGTAAAGTACTTAAAGAGCAACTTGAAGCGACACAAACGAAAACATTGGGGTAATATCAAAATTTTATGTTATAAATTTGTTGTAATTAGTTTCATTTTCAATTTGTTCATTTAAAGTTAAATTTAAGCAAATAAAAATAATCATATGTGAACTTATTTCTGTCGTTCCAAATATGTGTACTTCACATAATAATGTAATTTTAAAAATTTCTGATGCACCGGTCAGTTTACTTTTTCTTTTAAATTGAATACTGATACTGCACTTTAATGGTGCATTTTTACGAACTTATCCGGAAAAGTTTGAAAGTGCACTTTTACAGAAGAAGCTGTCAGTAATATATTTTGTTTCTGTCATTTAAACGTAAATGATAATTATTATCTTACCTATAAATAATGATATCTAGTTTAAAACTGTCTGGTCTCTTATTCTTTACTATTCTTTTTTGCGTTTTAATGCAACTACATTTTTGTTTTGCTGAAAAAAAATTAAACAGTAGAAAGCCGCATTATTTAGAAATGTTTTTTCCGAATTGAAAACTTGTTTTTTTTGTTATCTTTAAAAAATGACAGTTCTCTAACTATCCATAATTAAACAGCAATAGAAAATTATCAGAGGTATCTGTAAACTATTTTAATTAGCAATATAATAAATCCTTCAATGAATTTGTTTTATGTTTACATTTGAGTAGTTGTATAATAAATTTTTTATATACTTCTTAATCTATTAATTAAAAAAAATTTATAATATGAAACTAGAAAACCTTGTTTACAAATATGTGCCCGTGAAACAAGCTTTATAATAAATTACTTACGAATTACAAAAATGAAATCGTCGTTTAATCATATATTTTAATTTGTTTATGTTGCTATTAGTAGCAGTATTTATGAGATTCTTTAAATATACAGTTCTTTGAAAAATACATTAAGTGTTATGTTAGGTAATATATTTATATTAAGTATACCTTTTTTTTTGAAAAATATTTAACTTTATGCCTAAATGATGACAATTTTAAATACGTTTATTGCAGCGAATTGTTTAATAGATAATTTAATTTGACATGATACTAAAAGATGATTTTTTTATTTCATGTTTACAGATAAACTTTTGCGTTTTTGGTAAATAAACAATAGAATTAAACCAAAAAGGGGCGTATGCAGGAAATACAGCTTAAAGTTTAATAAAAGATGTGCTTATTTAACCCATGTGAGGAAGAAACATAACGTAAATGCAAGTGCATTATTTTAATTATGAAACAGGTTGGAAATATATATTCTAAGCGTTTAAAAATTATATATTATGTGTTGCAATGATTGCAGTTTAAGAAAAATGTATATGTATGTTTATTAATGAAATTGACTATTAAAAAATGAATAAATGAATATTAAAATGTAATTCGAATAATCTAGAAAGTCGAAATGTATACAGTTTTATTTTTATGGGGATAAAAAGTTATGAGAAAAATTAACGTTGCATTTAGAATATCAATATAAAAGTTTCAATTAATAATAAAATACTTTTAAGTCCAATAATGAAATTTAGCTAATAGAAAGTTGAATGAGCAGTTTTAAGAATAATATTGAAGTAAAAGTTACCGGTTGTTTTTTAATTGTGACAAATGTGTTCATTTCTACTGCAGGAAAAATAAATTCGAAGTTTAATTTTTTTCTTTAATGTTTATTTGTTAAATATTACAGTACTGCACTTTTTGCATAATACCGTAATAAGATAATGTTTTCGTATTAATTTAAAAAGTACATACTAAAAAAGAAGCAAATATATAAATAAATGCTCTATTAATTGTTTAGAATTCTTAAAGTGGAAAACCAAAATGGAATCAAAACACAGTTAAATATCATCTTCCGCAATTTATGGCAGAAGGAATGAAATCAAGAAATTATATATTTGTAACCACATATATCATCTGCAAATGAAAATACGAAAATATCGTGTAGCAAATAGAAAAGGTTCTGGTAGAGTTGGTAAGTGGTATTTATGCATTTATATATTTATACAGTAAAACGTTATGAACATACTAAAAACTTTTTAAAGTAGTACTTCAAAGGTAAATAGAAGCATGAAATTTAAAAATAATCATAAAGTGTGTAGAAATGAAGTAAAGTTTCTGTGTAATAAACAATATGTTAAAACTCTTTCCTTACTGGTATTGAAATAAAATAAAAAATTTGAATATTTAACATTATTAAAAGACGAAAAGGTATTGCATGTTTATTGTAATAGAAATTGTAAGATAGTATCAGTTATTGAGGGTTAGTGGAGAAGTAAATGTCAATTGAAGACACATAAAAACATTGACTGAATGATTGTATAGTGTAGTATGTAGTAAATGTAATTTTTATATCATTTTTTCAAAATAATTTTTTACGCAATAATTGTTTTTGAAATTTTGAATTTTGTTTTTATTAGTTTTATTTTCTTTAATAAAAAATCCCGTTCTAAATATATTTATAGATGATATACATTGTTAAAAGTCAATAACTTTTTTAAAATTGGATGTTGAACCTATATAGGTTAAATAATGTTTGGCCAGAAACTACAACTATATTTTTTTTTTTTTTTTCAGGTCTTATGGAGCTCATCAGTGTCCCGATACTGCAAACTAAGTTGCTTTATGTTAACATCACGGATCGTATTTTTATTATTTCTTTTTATTATTGTCTTTAATTATTAATAATAATTTTTGAATTAAGTTTATTTTGAAACTGCCCTCTTCAGGGCTAATTGCAATAGCACTAAGACTTTTTCTAGCCAAAGGATTTTCATTAGGTTACAATTACTCTATAGAGCATAAATAGTGAATTTTTTAATTTATGACGCAGTATTTAAAATATGTGTGATCTGCCCTATAAAATCGGTCTTATTATGTTGAACATAGTGAGATATATCTCTCCATAATTTCATCAGTTATTCTTATTCTTTGTATTTTAGCCGTCTTGCTGAAATTTTCATGTTTTGTTTTAATTTATTATTACTTCCATTATTTTTTAGGATTCCGTACATAATATGGAATCCTAATAAAATGGTTCAGAAAAGACAAAAATATATAAAAATCAATAACTCACGAACGGTTTTCAAAATTGGATCATAAAATTCTCGAATTGGATCAAATTATAAAAATTACAATGCTTGTTAATATAAATGATCATTATTTATTTTTTATAAATTCCACAATAAATTTTATCCCTTGCATTCTACATTATTTATCACAAATACAATCATATTACTATTTTTTGTTTGTTGTACTTTGCTTATATTACTATTCTGCTATAAAAAAGTAGAACATACAAATATGATTAATATTAAATTCTTTAAATGGGTACCTCAAGAGTAAATTTGTGGTTCGTCCAATTTATAATTACAAGTATTCTGAATATGTTGAATAGATTTTATAAATTTAATACTATACTTAAATTGTTATGTATGGAAATTATTTCAAATGCTTCCTATGTAATTAACATTTACGCCTGATGTATACAATGTGTGCTTTAAGAAGTGTTATGAAGATATATTTTCAAAAAAAAAAAAAAAAAAAAATTTTATAATAGTATACTGAGAAGTAATTCAATTCTGCTAAAAAAATGTATTAGTTTTTGACTAGTTTCTCAAATAGATTAACTCTTCCATCAATATAGATACGCCTTTTATTGAAGTTAACTGTAAACTGCAATACAAATTTCTCAAAAAATTAGTAAATAATATTGCAGCATTCAGGCAGCATATTTTCTTTGGAAATTGCAAAAAGGGATTAAACTATTGATACGAAGAGATATCTTATGGTAATTACAATTTCTATAAAATTTTAAACCAATTAATAGTAAACAAGATTCCCTATTAAATTTCATTCTTCCTGTTATATTTTTATTTTGAGGGGGAAAAATTTCAATCGCGTCGTACATCAAAAATATAGCTGATAATATTTTAAAATTTAAACGTGTTTTGAATTTAATGTAATGCAAATGTAATTTATTGTAATTCTTGAACATAAAATTCGATACATTTTATTTAACTGACATTTCTTTCAAAAATTGGTTCTTTTGTTTGATACTTGATTATTTGCTTCCATTATACAATACCTTCCCAAACTTAAATGCAGAAAATAAATTGAAGTATACAAAATAATTTCAAATTTTAAAATTCAGGAACAGATGCAGTTACTAAAATTTATATTTTATTACTGGTTTTCTGCGTCAATATTTTCAGTTGTTTAGGTGAAAATGAATCAATCTGATATAATTACAGTTAAAACACTTTGCAGGAATAATAGTATATTCATTATTTTAAAATAATTTATTCATATTTTTATCAAAAACGTAACGGCGATTCCTTAAAAAGTTTTTTAGAGCAATTATTTCTTATTTACAGGAAGAAACAATTTCTATTTATTCCGCAATCAGCGGAGAACTGATCGTTCTTAGTAACTACCAAATAATTCATGGAACATAAAAAGCGAAATTCTACACATTTTCAACAATGTAAAAATAAAGAAAATTTTATTTTAGTATTGAAAAGTAATTAACATTAATTATGATTCTAATGAAGGGAGTCGTAATCCAGGTAGTGTATATTTGTAACCATAAGCAAGAAGAAAATACTCGTGAGCAAAATTAAATCATTTTTCTAATATGTTATGCAGTAAAAGCAGAAAATATAAAAAGTATTAAATGTTCGTTAAATGAATTTATAATGTGAAATATTTTTTCATATAAATGACTGAAAGCAATATTTAATATAAAGTCAGAAAGATTGCTAACATTCAGAGATGGTGGAATTGGTACGTCTTTATATATACTAACAAAATCCATTATCAAAAAACTTAAACTGTCTAAAGCCCAAGAGTATGACGGAATAAGGATAAGAAATACAATCATGCACTTAAAAATGTTAATTCCACTATAAACAAAAATGATTATTTACTTTTGGAAAAAAGAAATATTTCTGCCAAAAAGCTAGAAATTGATATAGTAAAGCCAATTTTCCGAAGTGAAAATCGAAAATAGTGTGAGAATTACAGACTAATTACATTAATCAGTTACAGCAAAAGTAATTAAGCGATACATAAATAAATATTTGAAAAATTATTTAGAGGGAAATTAATTAGTATATAATGATCAAGTTTTAGAAAGAGAATCAATGATAATACTATTAAGAACAATTATGTGGTATATTAATATAGGACTAGAAGTGGGTAATCAATTTTTGTTAGTTTTTTTAGATCTTACCAAGAGTTTTGACTTAATTGATCAAGAAATATTAATTCAGGATATGAGAAAAATGAGTGTAAATTGGAAGTCTTAAAATAGTTCAGTAGTTATGTAAGGGAAAGAAAATTTTTAATAAAGCGAAAACGAATATAGTAAGGAATCAATGAATTATGAAATAGGGCAAGGGGTGATATTGGCACCGGTACTAGTTTTAATATATATTAATTCATTACTTAAATATGTAAGGAACTATAAATCTGAAGTTTATACAGATGATATTATATTGGTTGTTAAGCATTCTAGCAAAGAAAATGCGGAAAATTTGCTACAAGAAGACCTAAATAATGTGTGTAAATGGTCACATGACAAAAAATTACTAATTAATATCAAAACAAAAGAAGTACTATGCATAAAAACATTAAGCAGATTTAGGACATTTATTCCTAAAATATTACTATGTAATACAAGGTATCTATATAGTAAAAAAACATGCAGTTGTAAAAATTTTTAAAATGTTAGTAATTTAAAATATCTCCTATTAATATTAAATAAAGCTCAACATGAACAGACCAAACTGAACTATTCCAACAGTATGCGTATTAAAATAATGCATCATATACAAAAACATAAAATTATATTTTAAAACACTAATAATGTCTAAAATTAAAAATAACATTAAAATTTGGAAAGTGGTAAAAATAACAAAAACTAACAACTTGCAAAAGAAATGTTTAAAAGTAGTGTTATCACCCAATATTAATTTGCAGAACAAGAATAATAACTTCAAAAATTTCATTATGATAAATTACTGACAGCTGAAAGTGAAGATTGAAAATTACGAACTATAAAAAAACGTACAGAATACTTGATATACATACATGATCTAAAGTGATTATAAATGTAATAGACAATACAGTAGAAGAAATATTAATAAAATTAATTAGAAATATACCAAAGGAAATTCAAGATGGAAAAAACCTGAACATACAGAAAAATAATAAAAATTTAGTTGATATCGTAGAGCAAATATTAACAGAATTAACGACAAAAAGAGTTATAATAAAAAATCTCTTGCATTTTTTGTTTTGTTTTATTCTTTACTTATTTATTTTTCATACTTTCTTTAATTTGTTTGTGTTTATAATACTACATAGGTCGTTATAAAACGTTATATTAAGCTCAGATTTAGGTTCCCAGTGACAAAATGGTTGAATTAGTAGCTAAAACAAAATGTTATATACTGTGGTTGTAATTTATAACAACTTAAGATTATTGTAATCAGGACCGGATTATAGCCAAATACCGCTGTGGGTTCAGTAATTTCTACCGCCCTTGGAATAATTTATAAATTAACTAATAAAAATGATAATCGAGTAACTGAAGTAAGAAAGGACATAGAAGTTAAAAATTAATTTTCAATTAAAAGTTAAAAAGGGTTTCAATTAAAAAATTTCACACATTTTTAAAACATACTTAAATTTTATTATAATTCTATATGTACATTATTCTTTCATGTGTCAATTAAAGTTTACATTTTTTACAATGCAATTTTAAAGATGCAAATTCATTTATTATATCATCAAAGTTTAAATTCTTTACCAACTGTTCTTCAATAAATAAAACAGATAGATCATTTAACTCTTTTGGTGAGACATTGTTGATCTGAAAAAATTTTTAATTCTTTTCATTTCAGGAAAGGAGCGTTCTGCTGAGCAAATTGTATTTAGCATTAATCTTTCTTTGTGCTTTTTCCCATCATATTATCACGTTATTGTAATTGTGTTTTTTGTAGTGTTGTTAGAGTTGGTTTTTCCAGTTACATTGAGTTTTTACTTTTGTTTGTTAAATGATCACAAAAATTAAATAAAGTGTACATTTATTTTTAATGTATTATTTTCGCCGTTAGCGTGTTTATTCATCAGATTCTGTATTCAGAATAATTTCAAAAGGTTATGGGCCCAACACGCTTCCCGCAGTGCCCCAGTGCCACACTACTTTGAGTACCTTTCATCGTTTGGTACGACAAGAAATAATATAAATAATTCTTCGAAAAATCTTTTAACTTTTGTCGTATCAATGAGATACCGCTACTATATTTGTGAATTTTCAGTTTTTCTTCCAGTCTTGTTTGACCTCTTATCATTCCGACCAGCCATTGTGCACACTTCAAGAATTTCTTTTAACTGCTAATATTATAAGCGTTTTGCCTAATAATAATGCACGTTCCGATTTACACTTCGTTAATTTTAAATTCATTTCTCGATTCCCCTGCTTACATGTCATTTGTCTCTATAATCATTTGGAAATTTTACCTAAATCAATATATTCCTATTTTAACTTTTCTGTACATTAATGCAAGTTAAAAAATGATTTTATCACATTCCTCTCCTACCCTGCTATGACCAAAAACGCCATAATATGTAACAATATTTTGGAAATTTTACGTATTTTTCAAAAGAAAAAACATTTCAATCTCATGCAAATTTGCCGCTGTGGGCTGTAGCCCATTTAAGTCCGTGGTGTAAATCCATGACTGATCGTTATAGTAGTCTTTATTTAAGATGTAATGTTAACAAACCACAAACGAGCTTATGTAGAATGGAACTTGTATTATTTTTTTAAAGAAAAGGTATTTTATGAAGTATTGGAAAATAACTTACTAACCCTTAATTGTTTAAGATGAATACCTACAGTAATAAATACACTATGACAGTAGAAATTTAGAAAATTGTTTAGTTAATTCATAGATAGTAATGATTAAATAAAAATTTTAACTTTAATTGCTTGAGTCCATTTTTGATATCAACTTGTATAAAATATTTTTAATTTAACTAATGTGTTAATGCAATTAGAATAAATTCAGAAAAACTTTTTCTGTCATAATATTCACTTCATTACGAATAAATTAAATATTTAAATATTGGTCTTCCGTTATGCATAAATGGAAAATAAGAAATATTCCATATTTACATAATAATATACAATTATATCAGTGTTTTGTTTTTCCATTTTGAATAGTGTAAAACCGAATGAAATTATTCTAAGCAGATGTTCATTCTAAAATTAAACTATATTTTATTATTGGTTTATTGTAAATGTAACTATGTTTATTATAAACAATTAATATACCGATATATAACTGACAGCGATATAAGTATTGTGAAGCATGTGAAAGCAAAATAATTCTAAAATTTGTAATTTTACTTAAATCGTTTTATAAAAATTTTGAGACAAAACATTATAAACCATTTTAAATATTACAGTATATAAAATATATTAAACGTTTCGGAATTTTGTACTATAATTTTAAAAATATGTAATAAAAATAAATATTTAAAAACAAAAAAAAATAAAATAAAAAGAGGTACTTAGATATAACACCTAGATAATATTATTATTACCTATAAATAAAAAAAAAATGTTTATATTACTTAAAATGTGATTTACAAAAATTATTAATTTATTTGAATTTAACATTTGATTCTAAATCTCATTGTAGATCGCGATTAGATGCTTTCTAAAATAGTCATACAAAAATAAAAAAATATTAAAAGTAATAATCAAATTTTGGTATTTATTATATTATAGAGAATAAAAAATATTTTTTACAACATTTCAAATGATATTTAGAAGTATTTTAAATTTATTTATGGTTTTTCTTTAATGTAATGCTGGCTCAATTTTGCTACTACAAATACCATAAAATTCGGGAGCAAAATTCCAGAGCACTTGCGATATATTTTAAGTTATTGTATTTTCTTTCAGTTTTAGCCTATCTGACGACAATGTTATTTTTCTCGAATTGCATTTCGACACTTATGTACACAAATCACAAGTGACGTTCACTATTCCAATTGCAAATCAAACAAGTTTATATTGTCGAATTTAAATCGCGCATTTGAAGACAAACGTTTTTAAAATATAGTCAAGACTTATATGTAGACGGAAAAAACGGGGAAGCATTTCACCGAAAATTATGAAGCGTGAAAAATTTGCAATTAAAAAGTGTGGCGAGATTTTTTGACAATTTGAAGCATTTAATATTATATAATTTTCCATTCTTCAACGAATGTATCATTTTATGAGTTTATTTATGAAGTGTTTACGAAAAAATTATGGTTTATATTTTTCTTTTTATCAATTGAAATGAAAATAAAAAGTAGTTATACATATTAATTCAATTTAAATGCGACGCTGTTAGATTTTCGTTGAATTTTTTTTATATACATTCTAAGGAATTTTAGTTTCGTGACCCGTATTATTTTTGAATGAAAAATATATGTATATAGTTTTTTATGCTGAAAAACGTCTTATCTACTCCATGTTCGACTCTGTGACTACTGATTTTGTTGTCAGTTTTTCACGATAAATAATAAATTTCAAATTCTCTGATTATAAAAAGAAAAAAAAAAAAAAGCTATTTGATAATTTTAATCTGATTTGACTAGAATTTTGAAATTGTTTGATGTAAAAGTTATTTACAGTGTTTTTAACTATTCCACCGTTATGTATAATATATTGTTAAATATTTACCCAAGTGTTTTATTTTCCTATAGGTGTTATATTAAGATCAGAATCACAAGACAGCGAAAAAAATAATTTTCTCCCGAAATTAGATTTAAAAGAAAACCACGTCAAATTTCGCCGAGTTTTTTAATAACGCGAATGGTAAACTAAAAGTATGCATAAAAATAAATTTAAAATAATATATTTCTTGTTTAAAAACAAAAGACCGCCATCTTTTTATGTCGTTCTTACAAAATAATCTTAAGGGGATATTTTATGTTGACATTATTAGAACGTAATTTGAAAATTTTAAATAACTATTTATTTTTAGTGATATTTTTTGTCGCAGTTTAGAAATAAAAACGTTCGCGATATAGATCTTACTAAACCAAGCATATGAACATATTCAGATACACTTGGCCAATGTTAAAATTGGTTAATACCCTTTTTTTTCCCTTGAATGTTGAGTTCAAGAATGTAGAAACCGCATATGTTAAAGATTTACTATACATATTATATACATTAAAGAGACTAAGTGACCGTTATACGCAAGTTCAATTTCGGAATCATACTCTTCTTCCTTCTTCACGTTATCGTTTTCATCTCGCTTTATCCTCTTAATTATCTTCTTTATTCTGACTACGAAGTCATCTGTGATCCCGATCATATTTTCTTTGAATGTCCATTACGCACTTCTTTGTACGCCAATCTGTTATCACTCAAACTCCCTAATACTTATTGTGCTTCGTTTATCTTATCGTTTCCGTCGATCTCCGTTGTTCCTATCCTCAGTTCTTTTATCTCATCAATATTTGACACCGACTCTACATTTAACTGATCCTTCTCCTTCGTTTCGTTTCTGGGCGAAGATCCGTTGCTGACATGCCCCAAGGGGAGTTAAAAAAAAAAAAAATCTCGGCCGTTAATTGAAGTTTAAAGAATATCTTTGTGTTATAATAAGGGGACATCAATTAAAATATTGCACAAAATTTCTGCTAACACTGGAGGTAATAAATAATGTTTTAAGAACGAGATTAATTTGTTTTTACATTATTTTTTAAAAATACGTCATTTTCATATTCCACCGGTCAGGCCCATGTCCAGAATTTTGAGAAGGAGGGGTTTTGAAAATTTTCTTCACATATTTATTTTATAAATAACAATACATTTTTTACTAATATTCATACTATTAATAATTTACATAATTTTGATTTATATATTAATAATTTACATAAATAAATTACCGTATAAACATTTATAAAAATTACATGTTATTGATAATAAAAAATTTAAATAAAATATTAATAAAGTACCTAAAAATATGAAGCATATATATTTTTTTTTCTTTTAAAGGTAAGAACAACCTAAAAAATCATCAATATTTATTTTAAATTTTTGATTTTTTTCGGATTTTTGAGAATTTATAATAACTGTTTTAGTTCTCATGCCCCCCTCCCCCCCATGGACACGACCTTGACGCCGGTACTCGCTAAGCAATAATAATCTGTATCACACTTTTATTTTTAAAAAACTTAAAAAAAGAAAATAAGAAATTTAACTTTTTTCGATGAAGCTGTTCAAATTTTTCTCGGTTATGTCTATATGGAAAAAAATTTAATTTTTTTATTATTTATTTTTTATTAAAAACAAAACAAAAAAAAAAAGAAAACGTTCCGGTTTTCTTTGGAATTATCTTTGGAACTTTACGCGAAAGAAATTACGAGCTGGAATTTCTCATTTATTTCATGTGCTAAACTTATTTTTTAAATTCTTATAATTAATTTGATAACAAAGGTTGGAGAGAAGAAATTAAAGTTTCGTCACGTCATAATTGAAGCGTTAACCCAAAATCAAGCTTAAATAATTAATTAACATATCTAATTACTTTGGAAACAATTACAACGTATATAAAAGAAATTAACGTTGATTTATATTTTGCGTTTGATTAAAATGCCTGCCGAAACTTTTTATACATAAAAGATAATTTTTTTTTTTCTTTATTGATAAAACTATCGGTGATATTGATGCGTTTTATTTTGTTTTTTGTCGATTTAAAGGAACGGGTATTATTTAATAAATTTAACGTATGTTTACGAGACACGACGAATGTGCGTCTTTAATACCAAAGATGTCATTATGGTGGCTAAATTTCAGAAAGAAGCTATAGAGCAAGTATTGCCAAACTTTTATCCCTTAGGGGCGACTTATGCTGTAAAATGTAGTCCGCGGGCGATTATGAATATGGGCAAACAGTTTTAGGATTTTTCAAATTTTTCATTGATATTTTAATAAGTAATTAACAAGAATTTCAATTAAAGAAATATTATGACAAATAAAGAGAACAAATAATTATATTTTTTTTATTTTATAAAGCACAATAATATCTATCAAATTTTACAAAAAAAATTACAATGTAAAGAAATAAATATGCGGAAAATTTTTAGCAAATGGAGAAAAAAAATAATTATAATTTTTTTAAATTTTTTGGATGAAATCAAATCAAATCAAATCAAATTTATTTAAATTTACATGAGATTACAACTCTTTATATACGATTACAATACAATACAAGTTCAATACGATACGATACAAGTACAATACAATATAATACAAAACAATTTAGTACAGTACAATGCAATACAATTTGTATCTTGCACCATATTTGATAATGATATTTGAGTTTGTATGAAAGCTGTGAGGTCAGTAACCACAAATGCACATATCTTGCGCGAGACTGTGGTTACTGAAGAAAAGTATATCTACATTATTCTAGAATTTGTTATTATTATCATTTTTATTTTTACTATTTTTATTATTATTATTATTATTACACCATTATTCTTACCACTATCACCAATTCTATTTATATTTTTATTATTATTACCATTTTTGCTACTATTATTACCACCATTATTATTAACCTTATTATTATTAATTTTTATTATTAGTATTATTACCACTACCCTTACCGGAACTAAAGTTGGGAACTTGTCTTTATTGTTACAAACAAAATTTAATATTTGCACTTTGTATAGTTGACTAATGGGCAACATATTAGAGCTGGATTTAGTTGTGCTGTAGTAGCCAATTGATTTGAGGGCTGAATTCTGTAAAGTTTTGATTGATTTTATATGGTTCTGTGCAGCTCCCCCCCAATGTATTATTCCATAAGCAAGAACTGATTGGTATAAAGCCAAATAAATTCCTTGCATATGCTTTGATGAGAAGTATTGTGATAGGTAAAATAATAAATAATTTAATTTTCTAATTTTTCTGGCTAAATATTGTGTATGGGCATTCCATGATAACTTAGTATCCAGAATTATCCCAAGATATTTTGCTTCATGCTCTTTTGTCAGTAGTGTTCCTTTCCAATGGATATTAAAGTTCGAGTATAATCCGGGGTGTTGGAAGCCATATAGCAAATATTTAGTTTTCTTGATGTTCAGTATTAATTTATTTTTATCTAACCAATCTGAGATTTTGTTAATATCAGTTTGTATAAGGTTCTCCAATAAATGTGGATAACGAGAGCTAGCTACAACTACCGTGTCATCTGCATAGCAGAACATTCTCCCATGTACAGGGAGGTCACAAAAATCGTTAACATAAATTAGGAATAGAAACGGTCCCAGGATGCTACCTTGAGGCACTCCAGAGCGTAATGATCTAAAATTACTGCAGAAACCATTTACCTTTGTAGAAATTTTTCTATTTATTAAATAAGACTTAAACCAGTCATGGACATTACTTCTGAACCCATATCTATATAATTTATGCAGGAGTATACCATGGTCCACAAAATCAAATGCCTTCTGCAGATCAAGATAGACAGCCGCTATTGTTTGCCCAGTTTCTAGATTAGTTGTAAGATATGATATATGTTCGAAGAGGGCAGCATCTGTCCCTCTATCTGCCAAGAATCCAAATTGATTTTTGCTAAAAAAGTTGTTATTGCTTAGATAATGGAGCATTTTTATTTTCATCCCTTTTTCAAAGATTTTTGCAATTGTTGGAATAATACTTATTGGGCGATAATTTTCGACTAGTGCTTTATTTCCCTGCTTATAAACCGGGGTAATGATACTATTCTTAAGTATATCAGGAAATTTTCCATCCATTACCGATTTGTTGTATAAAAATGTTAAGGATTTGACAAAGAAATCCAAATTTTCCCGAATTAGTGATATTGATATTTTATCTGTCCCAAATGATGGGAAATACTTATTAACTTTAAAAAATACGCTCTAAATAAGCAAATAAATAAAAATGTTTAATTGGACAAAACCTAACATTGCATAAGTGCAGCATGTTTCTCAAAATTTGGCTCATATGAACTTAAGGCAATTCCCAAAACACGATTCCAAATGTTGATCTGTTAATTGCGATCGATGTTTTGTTTTGATCGCATTCATAAATGAAAATACGGATTTACATAAATATGTTGATCCAAAGAAGGCATTAAAACGTACAATAGTTGTCCAAATATTTTTGGATCTTTATCTTTTCTTATCAGTTTCCAAAAATTACAATCTGAAACCAGTGACTTAAGATTTATGTCACATTTAATATTTATTATTTCTTCTTCCAAGCCTGTTAAATTTGTAGTATCGAGAAAGTTGTTTAGTTTCTGAACTTTCAACATCGATGTTGTCATTAAATGGGCAAGACAAAAAACTGGTAATATCTTCAAGTTCACTTAATGTTAGAAATCTTCTTTCAAATTCGTTTAGAAGCAGTGCAATAATATCGACATATTTGTCGTAAGTGAGATTCTTTTTATTTTTAGACTCGTCAAGATTTTGATAATGTTTTAAATCACGACGTTTTAATATTTAGCTTTTCTTTAAATAACTGCAAAATGCTTATCATATCTGTTATTGTTTTATCTTTATCCTTTAGTTGCAGATTTAATTGGTGTAATTTTTCGGTAACATCGCAGAAATGAATCAGCTTTAGTTTGTAAATATGAGCGCACATTCGTGGCAGAAGTCCTCTAAATCTCTTTAAGAATGTAGCATGGCTTAACCATCTTACGTCAGTATGTAGTAACAGTTCATTCATCGCCGCGTTCTTTCAGCAAAGCGCGAAACTGACAACGTGACAAACTTTTAGATCTTACGTAATTTACTAATTTAAATGCAACTTCCGTAACATGATCGAAATTCAATACTTTTGAACATAGCACTTGAGTATGTATAATACAGTGATAATCCATAAAATTTGGAACGTCATCATCACCTTTACACAGAGCAACGAAGCCACTTTTATTACCGATCATTGCCGGGGACCTCTTATTGATACCAACTTGCGAATTGGAAAAAAGATTGGATTCTATTATTTTTAGGGTTGAATTTAGGGTGTTCACGCGCGAATGTGAACACACGAACAAGCTGCCACTGCTTAATAATATTACTTTATTATAAAAGATTTATTACTGAATGTTTTAAAACATATTTTTGTAAAAAAAATAGCATAATTTTAGATTAAAATTTATAATATATAAATTTGTCTTCAAACAAACTGTGGGAAATATAACCTCATTATTTGCTGTTTGACACATGATTTTGCGCCATTTTGTGCGATTGCTATTTATATGCGCATGCGTTACGACTACAATTAATTTAAAAGTTAACATTCATTTGCATTGTTCATCGGGATAAATACAAACAGTATATGGCTACGTTGTACAGACGACCGTCTATTATTGTAAGAATAAATTATCGCATTAAGATTTTCAAACATTAATTTAAGTGAAAGCAAATTGTTCAACTTTACCTTCGCGAGCTACTTTCAAAACCTTTGCGGTCGACATGTTGGCCAAACCCCTGCTATAGAGTTATAAATACATTTCACCAGAATAATTTTTAAAATAAATACACAGTCAGTGAGCGAAAGAACAATTCAACAAATTTTATGAATTCCGTAAGAGGTAGAGAGAATAATATCACTGGAGGTGTAATTATGAGGTTTAAACGAGCCATTTAATTAAATCTTATTTTAAACTTTTAATTTACAACTAATTTAATTCGAGCATCTTAATTGCAATTATATTATATTTCAATTAAAAATTTACAGTATATTTTACTTAAATTGTATTTCGCTATTCATTTTTTTAAACATACTTTTCCAATTGTTTTTTTTTTTTTTTTTTTTGATTGAAAATCTGCTTTTTTTGATTATTTTTTTTTTTCTAAATTTCGTAATATTTCGCACGGTTGTGAATTAAACTTCACACCCTAGATCGTGTACTCTTGTTTAATATATTGAAACTGTTATTTTTATCATTTATATGATTAACCCCATTTTTGCCCTGTAATTTCGTTTGCAAAACATTTGTATTATAAATGTTGTGTTTGTGAAATTATTCCGTATGCTTAAATATTTTTTTAATAGTTTTGAAAATTAAAAATTCTAAGAAAATATGATCTAGTGTGTCAGTTAAAGTTTTACATGTTTTTTGCAATTATCGCTGACAATTTTAATTGAATATTTTTTAATAAAATGTAAAAAATGTCGATCTCGTAATCAATCTTCATGAATTAGGCATCATTTGATACATTCAACGTCCTCCCTGATTATTATTGTATCGTTCCTACTATTTATTAATAGATTTTAGTTGACTTTTGTTAATTTTTCTATTTTAATTCTTTCGCGCTGAAGTTATTTATTTTTAGCGTTTTATTTTCAGTCATTTTCATTAATTGAAGTTCTACGGCTAGCAGATATCTTCTATCATTCGTAGTGAGAGACTGTGTTTCAAAAGCTAATGTCGTAACAACGCTGTGCTCAAATTTGAGTTAATTTTTATTTTTGGAATTTTGGGGTAGTAAATAAAATTTTGACTTTCTTCGTTTATTGGGTCTACGTGTATATGCGGGCTGTTTTTTTTTTAATTTTAATTAATTCTTTTTTTGTGTTGTTGGGAAATATGTTCGACCTGTAATTCAAATCATTCATCTCCCTTTTTTCTACTTTCATCCATTTTATTTACGTATTTGCTATCGCGCCTTGTCATTTCGGGATTCCATGATATTCATTCGTTTATATTCTATCTCTCCGATTTACTTCTTTCAGAATTTAAACGTTCACATTACACCTTCTTACACTTCACTTGTCGAAAAATGTTTTCAAATCGATAAAATTCAATTACCTTCTCCGTTTTTTATGTATTTTTCGCTTAATCTCATTAAATTCTTTATTCTTTTGTCTCCGCTTCATCATTTTCATACATTTTCATTTAAATAGGCTCTCACTAGGAACTGTTTAAAACATTACTCCCGAAAAATAGTAATAGCGGTAAACGAGATCAAATATATTTATTATTTTTTTACTTGAATAATCCAGCTTTTCAGTCTCTTTTAGATGTTAAATTTAAAATATCCTTCGTTAAACGTGCGCAAAAAAACAAAAAAAAAAAGGAAACTTATTGAATATTACAGGCAGTTCGGTTTTTTTTCTTTTTAGCCTCATTAGCTTTGGAATTCGGAGGAATAATTTATATTTATGTTCTCAGCGTGCAACAGTGGGATTCCAGCTCTTCTTGAGCGAAAGGTTAATGCTTAAAAGTAACTATACAATGAGTTTTGCAGCAGAAAAGGAATTTTCGTGATTGGGTGAATTAAAAAGAAAAAAAAAGATAATGCTGCAGAACTAGACGAAATACGGAAAAGATACTTCAAAATTAGATGAATTAAAAAAAATAGGTAAAGTGTTAAATATTTAAATATTAATTTTTAAAAATAATTATTTCCGTTTCGCACGCTATCTATCGGCGTTGTTCTAACTTCAATTTACCTCGACAGGGGAAACGTGCAACCGTTCTCAAACAATTTTCCAATATTTTTCGCGCATTTTGAAATAAAAATCTTTTATAATTTTCTAAAAATTCAAAGGTAAAACGTATTTCACTACAATATCCAACTTCAACGTATATACAAAATAGTTATTTAATATAATTGAATAAATAACATCTCGCAGTTAGTAGCAATATGATATATAGAGAACAGCATTGGTAGAGATTATGATGATATGTTAGAAATTAAAAAATTTCGTAAAAGTATTTATTGGAATTATACACCTATATGTTGTCTTCGATTATATTTCATGCGTGTTTACTCTTAACAAAGTTTATGGAAGTTTGAATAACAGAAAACATTTTTTTTTTTTTTTTTTTGGGTACTTCATCATTGTATTTGAGTCAATAAATTGGAAGACTATGTTACATATTTGGATTCTGAGGCGATTGGAGACCAAAAGTAGATTGAAGTAAGGGAATTGCCAATGGAGGTGGAGAAGAAAGGACGAAGGAAGCGTTATAAGGAGTAGGAAAAGCTAGAGTTAAAGAAACGTTTACTAATATGGGCGGCAAAGAAAAGATGGTTTTTTGCGTTGCATATAAGAGGATGATCGGTATTTGAAGGGAACAGTAGACAGAAAGAGGTAGAGAAAATCGGAAATGACAAGCAGGGAGAAGACAGGGAGTAACTTGTAGTCTAATTAAGGAAACAACGGTAGAACGGCGACCGGAATGAATAGGAAATAATGAGGACTGGGAGCAGGCTGAATGAAGAGATGATGAGAATTGGTAAATTGAGAAGCATATATGTCCGACCAAAGTCTGGAATGATTGCCTAAGGATAAGAGAATTGTGTCTGAGACCAGGAAATAGTTGGAGAAAAGACGAAAATCCGCTGCGTTATTACTCCGGGATCTGTAAAAGGTCTGTAAGAATAGAACATGATGATAGAAAGTTGGGAATGAGCGAATGAATTGAGAAAAAGGGTTTTATTAGAGTAATGTGAGGAGCGAAAAGAAATAACTTGAAGAACGCCTTGAAATCGCAAAACAGCGAGGAATTTGATAATTCCGATGGTTGCAGAAATGAAAGAGTTTGCGTGTAAAATTGTGATTAGTTCAGCTATAAAGATAGAAAAAATTAAAATACCGGCGGACCAGGACTATCAAAATGACCTCCGCTAAAATTTACTTAACAAAAAAAAAAAAGGTAAAAAAGCTACCGAAGAATGAAATACGAATCGGATTGATGTAGACTTTTATTCAGTCAAAATAAAAAAAAAAAAGGCACGTACATAATTCATCGTGATGCGAATATCGCTGGGGAGAAACTAGTACGCGATGCGCGGACAGCACTGGGAACAGGTCGCAGCGGAAGGTGAAATAAGAAAACGATCTCTTTTTTCTCTTTCGTTTTATTAAATGCGGGTAATTGGCAACAGACGTAAACAAAAAAATTCAACAAGCCCCAGAGCAATTTATAAATATATATATATAGATACAAACTCGGCTATTTTGGCCTTACAAGGGGCTATGCCCCTTGACGACCCCTCTTGCTTACATTTCTGTATCTTTCTCTTCTATACTTTGTATAAAATGATCAGAATTTACAACGGAATTCTTACTGGCATCGACACGAAAAAAAAGATAACATAATCACAAAAATCTTATCTTCATTTAACTTTCATTCATAAAATTAGGACATTTTTTCGTTACATAAAATTGTGACATTTTACGTTACAAAATTTAATATGAGCCGGCCTAAAGTCGGTAAAAATTAAAATATAACAAACATTACATAAAATTGGGACATTTTTTCGTTACATAAAATTGTAACATGTTTTCGTTACATAAAATTGTGACATTTTGCGTTACAAAATTTAATATGGACCGGCCTAAAGTCGGTAAAAATTAAAATATAACAAACATTACATAAAATTGGGACATTTTTTTTAATGGGGGGTAGCCTAAGAATTATGTTGAAATTAATATATATGTAATTATAATTAGTGCACTATGACTAGAAAGATAAAAAAAGTGCACCAACCACGGTTTGGCAATCGGACGACAGTAGTAAAAGCAACGAAGATGAAATTAAAGTTACCGACAGAGTGAAGGTGCGTTAGATTTTCACCACGAGGTGAATTAAAATGTTTTATTGCAGTTAATAGTTTTATTAAAAAACCAGGAAAAACGCGGGATTTTTAATTTTTTCAATACTGCCTGCGATATAACATCCACCGCGAATAAAGATCGCCACCTACATCGTCAACACACTTATATAGTCTCTAGCCGTTACCGCGGAAATGTTAAATTCAGCCGAGTAAATTTCAACAGATCGAGATTAAATTCAATGTTATCAGATGTTAATTTAAATCGTATGTCGTCGATAGATGGCGCTAAAATGACCAAGTCCGTATTAATGCGATTTACATCAACTTCGACCGGATCTTCTTAATAATTGCATAAAAATTGTATTTGCTATTAAAATTATGTCGGCTTAAGAATTTAGCGTGTCGAGATTTTTCGATGCGGCGCCAAATTTTTATTTGAATTTTTTTTTCTTTTTTTTTTTAAAATTCCGGCAGCATACACGGTACGCCTGAAAAGTTCCCGAACTAATTTAAATAAAAACATATCGTACAAGAAAAACGAGTTTATTGGCATCGGCCCTCTGCATACAATTGTTCTCTACGTATATATTCGTTGCCTCGTGCAGCTGCTCAAAGGCTGTAGAAAAATCGTTTTGCGGAATCATCTTAAACTGCTCGTTGAATCGCCGGTATATCGTTGTAAAAGTTGCCCTTCATTTTGATTTTGATTTTTGAGAACAGAAAATAGACTACCGGGGCCAAATCGTGTGAATAGGGCGGGTGCGACAAGACAGTGACCTGATTCGCGGCGTAGGAACGCGTCAAAAGTGTTGCCGTACGTGACATTGTCGTGGAAAAGGGTCCAACTGCCCGGATCGTGATACTCGGACCGGATTCGAATTCGACACACCAAACGCTTCATTACCTCCAGATGGAACTTCGCATTTACAGTTTGCCCGGTTGGAACGAATTCACGACGAATGAGGCTCTTCGAGTCGAATAATGCGATGAGCATTGTCTTTATTTTAGATTTTTGTTGTTGAACTTTCGTGTAGGTCTTTGAGCTTTCGGGCTTAACCACGCCGAAGGTATTGTCGTTTGATGTGGTTGTTGTATGTGATACGGCTTCATCACCGAATGCTTTCTAAATCATCGAAAAAGTTTCTACGAAGGATTTATCAAGCTTAACACAGAACTTAATCGCACTTCGTTGTTCCGTATTGCACAAGGGGTTATGAACGTATACAATACTTAACCGCGTACTACTGGAGAACTAAGAGACTGACAGCGCTGAAATTTCGTAAACACACTCACTCTTTAGGCTTCGTACTACATACTTCCTTAGTTGAACGACAGAAGGCGCTACTTGCATCGAGTGTAGAAAATTAGTTCCAGAACTTTTCAGACGTATTGTGTAAGTAATAAATATTTTTACTCGATGATCGATTATGGTGTACTTTGATTTGCGCTCGAATTTTTTCGATATATAACTTTCTCCTTGAAGGATAAAATTTGAAGAAAATGATTATACGGTAGACATTTACAACAGCTGTCCGTGTTTAATGATGAATTTAAGGATTGTCGCCGTGAACTTTTCCGCTTGGCAATAATTACCGAAAATATAGCGGTAATACAGGTTGGTTCGTGCGCATTCAATCGGACCGATTCGACTGTTCTTAAAAAAGAGCAACTGTGTATTCACAGAAGCTTTTTGGCACAAAACAAACATTTCTTAAGTCTATTAAAAAGGACATTCTTAACAGATTTGTTAATAAATCGAAGACGTTATTATTGCTTTTGGGGAGAATTGGCTAGAATATTTATAACAGTGTTACTCTACTCCTTCAAGCGAATCAGTCGGCTGAGAATGTCGGACGTGAACAGAGAAGTTTTGGAAGTAGAAAGGTCAGTTTGTAGGCGGTGAACCTCTTAAGAATGTCAGATTGTGCGACAAGGTTGTGTGTTCTGTCTGC
Source organism: Icerya purchasi (assembly GCA_039619475.1). Classification (NCBI taxonomy): domain Eukaryota; kingdom Metazoa; phylum Arthropoda; class Insecta; order Hemiptera; family Monophlebidae; genus Icerya; species Icerya purchasi. The sequence goes on from CM077115.1 coordinate 98,490,974, forward strand.
AGAGAACTCTCTTTGGGAGAGATGGTATCTTCTGACAACCACGGCTCAGTTGTGGGTTTAACGGAAGGCAAAAGTTTGGTAGGATGATCCTTATACTTATGTTCAGGAACGAAACTGGTGGCGGGGTACTAATGGTATAATAAATGGTTAATAAACGGAATAAATTAAAATTTCCTACAGAATTGGTGTATTTCTTAGCACTTTACCCGTAATAGTTGTTTTTGTAAATTTTTATAACGTATATTAGAATCCTCCTCTAAAACAAAAAAATTAATAAGAAAACTTTCTTTTTTTTTTTTTTTTCTGTTGGGCTCGTCAACCAAAGACCATTACCCAGAGGAAAGAAATCGATTATAAAAGGAAACAAATACCAGGGATAACTAGTAGGGAAGGAAAAGAGGAAAAGAAGGTGAGTATTTTTGTGTTCACCGATATATACTCGCACGGTACCATCGCTGACTGGTACACTTTTGAATGAGCGGAGAATCGTCAAAGTTAGTCCACATGAGTACATGCGCGAACAAACATAAAAATAAAATAAAAAGCATACATATACCCTCCTGCTTTTTTCAAGTCGGTAAAAATTAAAAGCTAAAATTACGGAATTATGCAGAATTACGCGATTGAAAAAAAAAAAATAGAAAATAATAAACGAAAAATCTTTACAAAATCAATTACTATGTGAGGTTCGAAATAGAGAATCATCGAAAGCGTCAGAAGTCTCAAGGGTGGCTAAAAGTCGAGATATCATTATATAGTCATTAACCTCCCCTTTGGAGAGAACGAATTAAAAAATAAATAGAAAAAAATATAATTAAAAAATTTAATAACGGTTGCAAAAAGGTAAATAAAAACGGGTGACTTGTTTTCTTTCTTTTTTTTTTTTTTTTGCTTTAAGAAACATTGCGCATTAGAGAAACAGATTATAAGTTAATATTTACTGCACGAGGGACAGGAAGCAATAGAAGACTTCGGGAGTTCAACGGGAATAGTTCGAAAAATGATGGTAATGGCCATTCGTTGATTAACTATTAGTTTGACTTTTGCTATATGTGATCTCGATTACATTTAAAATCTTCTATCATAGAATTCAGATGTAGTAAATACGTAGGGCATTTCAAAAGTAATGCACACAACGTCCTTTCGCAGCCTGTACGCATATCAGGGGGGGGGGGGGGGGGTTAGAAAGGATGTATGCTATGAAGTTTTGTCAACACGACAGTGTGCACTGTGATCGGTTTTGAGTTGTGCGTGGGTACAAACGTGTTTTTGTAGTGATGGAAGACCGCTCGGATCACATTACAAATCTGGAACAGCGATCGTATGTGAAATCAAAACTTTTCGTGGTCGTACGCCTACAGAAATTCATTCTGCATTAGAAGAAGTGTATGGCAGTGAACCATTAGCAATATTTCTCGCTGGGCAAAAAAACCATTTAAAGAAGGCCGTTTGTTGGTTGGGCATGCGCCTTGTACTGATCGTCCAAGAACTTCACGTGACAACACAAACATCGCTACAGTAGCATCACTGATAGATGAGGATCGCCGTATGACGTATGAAGAGATAGCTCATACAGCTAGTATCGAAAACCTATCGGCCATAAGAGTTTTTCGTATTCTACGAGTCGAATTGAAGAAGAGCAAGATCATGATAACGTACGCTCTCATGACAATGATGGAAATTCAAACAATTTTTGCTGAATACGGCTGGTACTTGTTGTCACATTCACCCTATTCACCGGATATGGCTTTTTGTGATTATGACCTGCTCTGCAAACTCAAGGAGCCGATGCGGGGAATCCGTATTGCGGATTTAGAAGCCTTAAATAGTGCTGTGACCCGACGGATTCGTGAGCTATACTTCAAAGGCCTCCTGGACAGCATCCAGAACCTCCACCGACGCTGGGAACGTATCATTGAGGAGGAGGGTGATTATATTGAAAGATTATAATATTTATATGACTTTGTCGAATCAATTTGTTTTTTTTTTTTGTATGGACATGTGTGTATTACTTTTGAAATGACCTACGTAAGTGGGACTAAAAGGGTAAAATAATGGCAAATTTTCGAAAATGCTTAATAGTGTCGTTGTTCTCTATTTATAGAACAAACGTCATCTAATGGATGTAGTACACGCATACACACAAAGGCATAAATTATTATACATCGCTATTTATAATTTGCCAATTACAAAGGGTTTAGAAATTATAAAAAAAAATGTTTAAGTCTAAATTAATTTTATCTTTTTATAGAGGTATGCCGATAAAGAACACTGGTACATAAAGGAATGGAATAGAGATAGGGAATAACCCCGATAGAGATGACAACAAAGGATATCCTAAGCATTATAGGAAATAGAAAGATCCAAAACTCTGGGAATAGATAATAAAGGAGGGAACTTTCAATTTAAAAAGCCGACCGTTTGAAGAACATCATGAACAGAATTGCAAATAAAGAAATCACTTATGCGAATACGGTGATGAGGACGACGGGAAGAAGGGGTGATTGAAAGTTGTTCTGTAGAAATAATACTGCGTTAGTCGTTAGTTCAATGCTCTTTCCTGGTGAGCCCCACCCCCATCTCCAAAAAAAAAAAAAATACCGCAATGTCGAAAAGAAGGAAATAATTAAATAGTAAATTCATTTATAATCGCTTAAAGTACAAAACTGTTAACCCCCCAAAAAAGGGCTATTTTAAAAGTTTTTTTTTTAGCGCGTCAACTACGGACAACAACCCCGAGTGTTTTTTCTTTTTTCTTTTTTGGAAGTTCCAATGTACGGCAGCGGAATATCAGGTCTCATCATCATTTTTCATCAATCCGAGGGTTGTTTTGTAGCATCACGCCGTTCTTTTTTTCTTTCTGCCAGTCTCTTTAATTCTGCATAGCTATTACACCTCAGGTCCTCCAAAATCTGTGTCATATATTTATTACGAGGTCTTCCTACGGGTTGTTATTTGGTATATATTTCTCCTTCTATTATTGTTTTCGTATTTAAACCATTCATAATCGCTGGGATTTTACGTGTTGACAACCTGAGAAGCCCTGCATCTTCACTTGCCGAGCTCGATTCCCTGGATATCCAGGACTCCGTTGTCGGTTATACTTTTCGTTTCTTCTATCATCATGATCCTATTACTCGGGAGATAATGAGGTGGTTTCCCCTTGCTTTTCTCATCACAGTGTCGTAGCCGATTGAATCAATACGTGATTTTCGCCGTACGATTGTCCTAACTTAGACTTTGCCGACATCATTTGTGTTCAGCTCCAAGAAGGTTCTGGTAACAGCTGTTGACCTGTACCAGAGATAGTAACCTTAATTTCCAAGGCTGTGGAACGCCCCAGTTGATTTCTTAAGAGAAAACTCCTATCACCGGCCCTTAGGGTAGGAAATCTGTCCTTGTTCCTATCCAGTCTGAAAAGGTCTTTCTCGAGTTGAACTCGGTACTTGCCCCCCTCAGACCCCTCATTTACCATTTGGTTTGCCGGTTTTCCTCTGCGATTTTCACTCAAACTTCCACCAGGTTGCTCGGCGTAGCAAGGACGCCACGTGTAGGCAGATGTTGGAGTGGAAGTAGAGAGGCTATGAAATTCGCTGGTGAATTTTATATTGCGCATCACACTTCCTGGGGCGAGCGGAATATCAGGTCTACCCGACACAAAACACCACTGCCTAATCCCAACTATGTCGCGGTAGCTGGCTCTACTATATTTCAGAAGGCAAGGAAGTGGACTGCATTATCGAGAAATGAATGTGGGAAAGGAAAGAAAAGAATAGAACTGAAAAATAGCGGATGAATAAAAAAGTCGAAAGGAATATTAAAAAAAGAACGTAAACGGGGAAAATACGTACTGATAGAACAACAGCACCTGCAAATTAGACAGAGCATTATTTTACCGAATCTACAAATATTAAAATATTAATTGTAAATTAAATTAATAATCAGAATGAATTGTGAAATATTGTATATTTTCTGCTAACAATCTCTATGAAATTTTTCCAATTTTTCGAATTCCGTACACGTATAATATACACGGAATCCTAATAAGATGGTTCAGAAGTGACAAAAATATACAATTAAAATATGCAATAACTCACGTACGGATTGACTTACACACTTCAAAATTGGTTTTACAATTAAACTTCTGTCTATGGCAATCTCTATAACTTCAAGCTAACCGATTATCCTGACCGCGTCAAGAATATGTAATATGGAATTTAAAATAACTTCAAAAATCGCCCTTTAAGAATACATAACTCATCACCAGATAAACCTATAAAAGTGAAATTATATAATAAAACAAAACGTAGAAGCTCTTCCATAAAATCAAAAAATTATACAGACCTTCCCTTTGGCCTCAAAAGCAGCAAAAAAAGTTATGTTTACGTAAACAATAACTCGAGTAAAAAAGTAGAGAAAACCAAAACGTATCTCAAACATTTGCACAAAAGGCAAAACTATAGCCGAGCTTACAACTTTATATTTAGGTGCTTGGGGCGCCGAAAGTTTGAAACTTTTGAAATAATTTTTTTCCCCCGCGCGTTTAATACAGGTATGTGTTGCTGGAAAGATCGTTATTTGTGGGGAACAAAACCGTATTTAATTTCCTTAACGAAACTTTCGAATTTGGCGAAAAGTTAAAAAAAAAAACGCGACAAATTACGCGCTCTCCCTGTTTGCAGTGCGAAGAAGAATCAGACTTCTTTGTTCTGAATTTGGTATCATGTGAATATAAATATTATGGTTGTTTTTAACTTACCATACACAATAACCTTGAGCGCATGAAACATCGTGCTTGACTGAACACTTATTTCAATCTGCGTGTACATTTTTTTTTTTTTTTATCCGAATCAATTTCTTTGTAATTCGAGTCTTCTCAGCTCCGAATGTAATAGTTGCAAGTTACTGCTTCGCAACGCACACAAAATGCGCATGTGTGTATGTGGTTAACTATAATTGAAAAAAAAGAAAAAGGGAAACAATAAAAAATGCGAAAATATTCCTGTAATTTTTCCCAAACATGACGTAATTTCGTTAAGCAGCTGTAAAGTAACAACATAATTATAATTGCAATAATAGGTTAGTGCACTATGTGTCAGTATCAGGTGCGGATAGTGTGCGGCTGTTTTAAAAAGCGGACAAAAAAGCGAAAAATATCGGAAAGTATAATAATTTCCAAGGAAACAACCGAATTACGTAATTTTCGGTTGTTTCCGGTTTATTGAAAATTTGCAAAAAGAAGTGAAAAAAGATTTCACGGGAAAAAAGTGTCCTGATGTTTGTTTTCTAGACGATTATTAAAACGAAATGACCAATTATGTCATTCTTCAATAAAAACGTTAATGTCGTCTGGGGTAACATTTAAAATCTGGCCTCGACGACGTCGCCCTATTACCTAGATATAACGAAAAAATCTCCATTTTGTCAGATTTCTTTTCAGGCCTAGCCTCTCAGCGATATAATTAATATTGGCTACATTTTAGTCGATGATGTTAACGCTGTAAGGCAGATCGATTTAGCTGCTAGTTATGAAAAAAGTGTGTCCTACGACTGAAGATGAAAATGTAAATAATATAACGAAGAGGTGCATTGTGAAACTGCTAGAATACTCTTGATTTTCTAGTGACACAACAAAAAGAAATTAGCCGTTTTAATTACATCAAAACCGGACATGTTAAAGATTAAGTATGATAAAATTAAACTATAGTATGGACTATAGAGAAGCGGATTCTATTGAGTACACATAACGGCAGGCAAATGCGCAGCAACAGACATAAATTATAGTCGGGAATTAAGAAATATATGGACTTAATATCGACACAATGAAACTTTGAGATGGTAGGCCCCTCGGAACTTTATATCTTTTCCTTAGGGTCGGCCACTTTTAGATGAAAATCTCTCATTTTTTTCTTCCCATACATCTCAACACTGCACACCGGTTCACTTCAAAGTTTCCCGTTTCATCCTTCCATCTTGCCTTCGGCACTCCTAGTTTCCGTTTCTATCCGACGGTGCTTCTATGATCTGCATCGTGACCGTAAATTTCTTCAGCCATGTGAGTTGCAGCTGTAATACCTGAAACTTGCACATTTGAAGAAATTTCCCAGTTTGCTTCGTTAATCAAAACACGCGGTAGGCGTTATCGTATGTGTCAAGTTCCGCCCTCTGATGACACAGTCTGCATAATCAACGGAACGAACATCAATTTTACGTATTTTCTTTTAAAAGTTAATGTTGTGAATTAAACGGCGTTGTTATTAATAATTAACTGAAGAGCACCTGATCGGATTACAAACCAGAGGGGCAATTACCAGAATAAATCAGTTCATTTAAAATAGAATCGCATTGAATATGAATTCAAAAAGTCCTAAGGACGCATGATCGTGGAGGCGAGATGGACTAACACCCGGTACAGGTTCCCGAGAACAACAAACGGCTGCAACCGACACACAGGAAAATCATTAAGCACCGAGAACGATCCGGCGTGCAAGTCTTTTATATTACTCACTTATTTATTTTCATTATGTACGATAATGTATTGTTTTTTGTGTTGCGTGTATGGTGCGACTAGCATGTGAATGCGCGTGTATATGTAGCTCTAGAGGGCCCTCATCCAGTCTAGTCGGTAAAAGAAAGTTTTTAGAGTAATTCATCGTTCATTTTCGCGTCGAAATTGAATATATCGATATATACGTTTTTTAAAATTGTGAATTTATTTCCGTTGATGTCCAGTGAATGGCGCAAATTAAAGTAACAAAACAAAAATAGTTTAGTGTAAAAATATTGTTTCCGTCTTCCCCGATAAGATTGTTAGGCGAAACATAACAATATGTATGCATATATACATATACATATATATATATATATATCATTGAATTCCAGTTTAATGTCCTAAAGACACTTTTCCAGGGCGGCTGCAATAAATAGTTTTGAGATATAGTATCATCCTGTCTAACTCCCAATACTATGTTTTCCCATAATTTTACCTTCATTAATGCAAATTCGTATATATTTTCCTAACTATATTGATATAGTATTCATTAATTCCTGAGTCGTATAATGTAACACTGCCCATAATTCTATCGTATCGAAGGATTTTTTCCTTGCTTACATAGCTTTACACTCTTTACATATTAACGTTCTAATAATAACCAATAATTTATACTGAACCTCGATCAAAATCCAGCCTACTCTCTTAGTTAATTTAGATATGTTAATTAACCGATTCGTTATTACTCGTGTAAATAATTTATACATTCGCGTCTGAATTATCGAATCGCAATATTTAAACAACAATTGCGGAGCGGTCGAATTAACGACATAAGTAAAAATAATAAATCGCGTAACAGGATTCGACGATTAAGAAGAAGATACTTAGAAAATCAACAGAATCTGTAACGGTAAAACATTCGAGAAGTTATGCTATCGATCGAGAAAAAACTTTAAATGCAATCGTTAAGAAGTTTATAGCAGTGTGAACATTGTTAATTGCCTCGGGCGGCCTAAGCTGTTGTAGCGTTTAATTAATTTACCATTGTGTCGAAATAGACGAAAGCTGAACACTTTTGAAAGCGACGGTCAGTAAAGGGAACTTTGACGGATTGTAAGGAAAATAAGCTAAAGCCGCGTAGAGAAGGCGATTAAATTAAAAGAGGCCATAACCGAGAAAGTTTCAAACTCAGAAATTATCGCGGCTGTTGAACTCTGAAACAGTTCGTCATTACGCTGGCCTAATTCATAGCAGTGATGATATCGAACAAAAACAAAAAAATTGAAACGACCAACGATGGAGAACTGTCGCCAACTACTTGCTAAATTAATAGAAATATTCGAACTGAAACGTGCCTACGTGTGTAAAATAGAAATCGACGCGCTATCGAAAACTATCTAAAATGAACAGTAGACGCCTTTAAAATTTCAACCGCGCACGACAGATGTAAACTGTTTTAAATGTTATACTCTGCCTATTAGGCACGAAGGGACCAATGATTCAAAAAGTAAGTACGATTACGAATATAACCGAATTATTTAGATAAGTGAAAAATATATATTTATACTTCTTTCGGTCATGTTCTGTGTATCGACAATCCCGTTACCTGGTGCGTTAATAAAAATAACAAGGTTTATCATTAAAGTTAACAACTAGTAACAGCGGTTTGCAAAATCGAGGAATCGAGTTTCCTCAGAAAGGATCGCGATAAATTGCAGGTCTACTACTGTGCGACTGGGGACTGTAAAAATGCTAAAAGCTAATTGGACAGAGTATTGATCCTGGATATCCTTTTCTGAAAGATTTGTACGTCCTTATGTATTGGGCTTGTCCAGCGCGGACGGTCGTGTTCGGTAATTTGCGTAAAAACGCAATTTGTAAACGTGCCAGCAGTCGTTGATACGGAACTATTTATGTGTCAGTACGTATATATATGTATTCGCCAACGAATAAACCATAAACAACGTCGTTCATAAAAATCAAAAGTAATCGATGACCACGGCAGTCTTTTCGGGAATTTTTCTTTGAGGAAGGCTAGCTTGTGAATGTGCAACTGATAGTTGCATCACAGGTTTCTCACAAGTAAGAACTAGCACCAATCCTCTGTAACTGGTGAAAATCAAAAACTTTGGTATTTTGGTATGGAGCGGTGCGCAAACGATAGGAACCTTTTTTTTCTGCTACTGAAGTAGAATATGGTTTAGTGATTTTCCGGATTGATCGCGGCTTATTTACTTCTGCGAATACATCTAGCGTGGTATGTTTGATGAATTTTGGTATAGGTCTGTATGGGACGGAAAAACAAGAGCACTGGTTCCTTTTTAATTTTTTTTTTTTTATGCCGCTAGATCTCTCGTTTTATTTTAAGCTAGAGTACTTGTAATTTAACGAGGTTAACGTAAGACAGTGTTGAGACAATGGCTTTTGCAATTCGGGACTGATCGTGGAATTTCTATGCGGACACAAAAGCGAGAATGCAGAATAATCTGTAAAGATTACACTTCGCAGTTGTTTAAATATTCCCATTGCGAATAGTTCGATTGATAATCGCGAGCAGAGAGGTGGCCAGTAGAAAGAATCTAATTTTATCCGCTCTATCAGAACGGCCGAATAACTGGAAAAATTTTTGTTTACTCCTTCATATAACATTAGCTCCGGGGAGTATATTTTTAGCCCCTCCACTAACGACGGATTGATAGGTATCGAGAATTTGAATGATGCTGTGGTAGAAAAACGATGGAATTTGATGGTTTAATCGAAGAAGAGATTAAAGGGAGTGTAATGTTTTCGTTGTATGTTCAATTTTAATGCTTTTTTTTTTTTTTTTTTTGACTGTGAAAGGATTTATCGGATAATACAAGAGTTTGTGCAGAGCTGTGAAAAACCGAGAGACACTTCGTTACCACCGCGCAGTAGGTTTATGAAGGGTTCGAAAAGTTGTTGTTTCAGTAGCCTATAATATGTACCGACAGTGTTTTGAGCGACATTCAGCGTATTATTTGATCTAGCCGAAATCACACTAGTTGCATAACCAAATTAGGACGTGAAATAGTATAAATAGTATACGGGAGAGAGGTGATTCGTCAGTTCCCAATATAGGGAGTGTTGGAAGAAAGTTGTTTCATAATTTAACTTTGGCAAGATTTTATTTGAAAAATTGTCAGTGGCAAAAGACCCTAAACCGGGCCGATACTTTTTACTACAATATATTTTGAGTTAGTAGCGGAGAAACAAACTTAATTTTTTAACGGCCATTACGTTGACCGTGGTGTAGTAGAATTTCTTGATCTTTCGTGACTTCGTGTAATAAGAACGTTGTCAAAAGTTGAACTAATTTTTACGAATAATAGCTTTCCTTGGCTCAAAAATTACGATTTAAAAAGACGAAGAAGGTTATGCAACACAAAAGCCAAATATACGGATTCATTTTTTAGGTGAAAAATTTTAAAACGTGTCACACCTAGCTAGACAGTCAAAGAAAAATTGTGAAATAACCCGTTATTTCTGCCCGCGTATTTGTGCTAGAAACTACGTCGACACAATTTTACCCCAATTGAACGGTAACGTTTCGAATAAAATCATAATATGTTTATTATCAAAGTCTTGAACACGAGCCCCAAAAAATAAACCGACAAATCAAATTAGAGAGAACCTCGAAACCTCAAACACTTAATACTATTCTATTAGTCAAAATTAAATGAAAGCCTCGTTACCTCTGTAGCTCATCCGTGAAAAGAAAGAATAAAAGATCAAAAAAGAGGGCCAAGTGATACTAATTAGCCGGAGTTTTTTTCTCTCAATTATTCGAGGTTACCTTGACCACCGACGCTGCGCCAGTCTGCAATGTCTGACCCGGGGCATAATTTGCCGCTCCCAAAATTTGACATGCAGTCCATCTTCTTTTTAGTGAAATTTTTCGATTGTTTCTAAAAAATCTCTAATGCATCCATCCCCAAATAATCCGTTTTATTATCACTTTGTGCTAATATTGTTTGGCTATTGTCGCTTGAACTTGGAATTTTTTTACACGCCTACTTTCACTCACACGGGTAGAGATATGTAAGAACTGACACACCATAAAGTGTCGCGGATATTAGTAATTTTTTAAACACTAGACGTATGTTTAACAGACTCGACAAGTCTGCCGACAGAACAATTATTAATGACACTCAGAATAATGGATATAATGGAAATGAGGCTGAGTTTTATGTTGAAAAATTCGTTAAAAATAATAAAAATACTCCGGAGAAAAATAAAAAACTTTATCAGGAGAAACAGTTATCGTTTTAAAGCTAAACTTTAAGAAATGATAATTTGACTTTTCAGCAAAAAGCACTTTCGAAGAAAACACGATTCAAGTCATACTACATCACTGGTGTAAAAAGGATAATGGAAAACAGTGGAACATCTCTGAATATGATTCAGACAAATGGCAGAGACAACATCAGAACGACGGTGGGTAAGAAGAATCAAATTAGAGAGAAAATTGAGTTGAATGGCAAAACAATAGAAGGAGCGGATTTAAGTAGGAAAGAATATAGGTGCACCTTACCAAAATTTGGAATTCTTTGCATATCTTGAATTTTCTTGAAATAGGAATGAACTGTAACTAAAGCGTTGGTCATTCATCCACGAGCTGCTTCGGAGAGCCATTTGCAGGATTTGGAATGAAAAAAGTACTTTGGAATAGTGTGAGGTTAGAGCTGAGCTGATGGGAAAGTAAAGAAGATTTTTAATTATATCAGACAACAACGAGTTAAAACGAAAAGAGATGAGAGCTAAACTATCAGGAGAAAACATCAATTTTTAACAGCAGCATTGCAGGAAGGAATAAGGGTGTATCTAGAGAAAAAATAGACGGTAGACGTTCACAAAAAGTCTGATAGTCTAAATATAAGTTCGACGAATTGAATAACCGTTTGTATTTGATAAAGATTTAAAAATATCCAGAATTACCATATTTATGAATAAATTATTAGACATATATGTAATATATGTATGGTACGTGTGTACAGATATAAAAATATACGCGCGGAGGTGTACATGTATATATACTTTTTTTTGAATGGGTTCGTCAACGAAAACGTTGATGGGGGCGGTCCCTACGCGCAGGAAGAACTGAATATTTATTAAACTTTGCATTTTTTCTTTGAAAGTTTTACTCAGTGGTTTCACCGCAGATTGTATATAACGGTCTAAAGTTTGATACACAGATGCATTTGACTTTTTTGCGTGCCGTAATATTTCCTTAATAACCGTACCAAAAACATGTCCATTTTATTTTCGTTAAAACGTTGTCACTAACCGATCTGTGACTCGTTTAAATACGTTTAAAGATAATGAAAATAATTCGAAGGTAGGAATTTTACGAAAGTAGAAGGAAATGAAAGAAAATACGAATCATCGATAAATGGGATTGTCAAGTTTTAAATAGACTGTGTGTGGGATAAAAGGACGATAGTTGATGGCGAAAAAACCATCAGCGGCGTAAAGAGAGTGAGTCGAAAAAGAGTGTGAAAAAGCCGGAATGGAGTAGATGCAGACGAGACGGAAAAAACGACGCGCGAAGAAGACGTGAATAAGACGAAGCCCCGGGGCAAGTAGCTGAAATTGTGGAGAGTTTTTAAAGAGGCGATTAAGAAAGATGGTTGATGAAAATTGGAAAATAAGGATTATAGTCTGAAATGATTCCTAAAAATCTATCACTAAAAATGAAGGAACGAGTTTAAGTATATGAATGTGTATATGTGTATGAATTATGTGTATATATATGGACGTGGCTAATTGTGAAACACTGTGTGTATATAAGAATGTATGTTTAATACATGGCTATTTTTCATGTATTTAGTTACGGTGCTGAAGTATTAATATATACATTTTATCTTGTAAAATTTTAGTACCATTTAACATTTACTTCCTTAGAGTTTTTCTTCTCTTTCTATTCCACCTAGTTCGCTATTCTTTGCCCCGACAATATTCTTCTGATGATCTGTTTTCTGCTAATGAGGAGGTTAATAACTCCCTTGCTGTTTTAGAAAATTCTTTATCCTCTCTTCTCTATTTCCCCTGAGAAGTCTGTCTGCATCGTTTTTACATTTCGTCCTTTTGATCGTTCTTTGGTTAACCTTTTTATGTGCTAGCTATTCCTTTGCTCACTTCTTTCTCCTACCTCGGCGTAATTTTTAATACTATCCTTTCATGATCATATTAACTATCTCTACGCGTCTGCTCTCAAAAGACTCAATTTTTCGAAGGCGTTGTCTTTCCCCAAATGGGTTAGTGATCCATATTTCTACTCATGCTGTATAGATCCTTATTCTTTCTAAATTTGACCATTGTTCTTTTCTTTATGCCATTGTTTCCCTTCTGGTCAAACGTAATCGCATCTAAAACTCTTGTCTTCGCCTCTGTATTGGGGTGCCCTGAATTCTTCTCCAATTCCAACTCTTCTGACTGAAACAGGCTCCGTTCCTCTTTGTATTCGAAGACTTCACCTTGGTGAAAGGTTCATGTTTATACACGTTCGCAGATCTCTCCTTCCAAACTCACGAATTCTTATCAATATATCCGGATCAACTGGTGTTTTTCTCCTCGTAAGATTCCAATTCTTTCTCTCATCTCTTCTCGACTCGTTCCACTTTCTCACTTTGTCCTCTCTCAAAAAAAATCTCCATACTTTACCTATAACTTCTCTGAACTGTTTCATCCCTCTAAGCTATTCTCTCTCGACCTGCTATTCACGAAGAATTTAATCACACTCTTTTCTCACTATTTCCTGCTCACATCACGATTTTCGAAATCCGCTTCGGACGTCGATGCCGCTTTTACTCTTCCTGCTCTCAATTAGTCATTTCAACTTCGCTCCTTTTCTTCTGTCTTCCTGGTTGAATCCATGGTTATTTTGCGTGCGGTCCTTTTGATATCTTCAACTTCCAATTCCGTGAATTTCCTTCTATGCTCCGACTCGAAGAGCGTTTTAGTAGCTATCGCGTCTTCTTTCCCTGAACCCTCTTCCTGTCCTATTATTCTTTATATTTGTTCCGTGATTTACAATTTATTAGCTTCCCGTTCTATCTATATTGACCTGATTTGGATTCCTGGCCACTATAGCTGGTAACGATCTTGCTGACTTATTAGCATGCTCGGCCGCAGTAAATGGTCGTTTCATAGGCAGATTTCCTCCCCAAAGTCTTTATTCTTTCTTGTCGTTTTCACCGTGACATCCGTCCTTTTTCTGCATCCCTAACTCCTTTTACCTTGCCTTACAGCCTAAATTCTCTTTTCCTTGGTTTAACAATTTTCTTCCCAGTATCAGCCGTTCTGCTCCCGGCTTCTCGTTTCCGCTTTGCTCTTGTCCAATCTTCTTCTTGGTGTCCTTTTCGTCCTCCTACCTTAAATATCACCCGTGACGCAAACCACGCGTACTATTCTTCCTTCATTTCCTCAGAACGTGCGATCTTTTATTCCAATTTGCTTAACAATCCCTACTCCGTACAGTGCCATCTACATTCTCGCTTTTCCATCTTCTTCTGTTGTTCCCTTGTTCGTTTCTTCTGTCCCTAATCGTTTCTTGATGTAACCCGTCGCTCCATATGTCTTTCTATTCTTCTAATCGTTTGTGTTGGGTGAATGTCCTGTGCTGACGCGCCCATAATTAATAATAATAAAAATAAAAATAAATGTACTTTTTTTTTTTTTAAATTATTTTGTTGGGTTCGTCAAAAAAAAATGTATTGGCCCGAGAAAAGGGAAAATGATGAGAGGAATCAGATGTTTATGCAATCAGATACGGAGGATGGGAAAGATTGAAGTGCTGGAATGACCGAGGGTGATGGCAAGGAGAGAAAAAAAGATGCGTTGGAAGACCAATTGACAGAAGAGAAGAGTAAAAGGAAGAACATTCGGAAGCGATACAGGTGCACTCAAACAAAATGTGATTAGCGTCACCTATAAAGTTGTGAGAGGAAGAGTGTAGGGGACAGAGAGGGGAGGAGACTAGAGAGAAGCGAAATAAGGAAGCAGGAAGTAAACTGTGCCCAAAGCGTAGGCGACAGATAACAGAGAGAGTTGAACGCTGCATGGAGGGAAAATTGAAAAACCATGAATAAGACGGTAGATTAGGCTGGTTAAAGAGATAGAAGGAAACCGGATTTGAGAATGAGGAGGAATACGAATTTAACCGTAGTTTAGAATGAGCTGAAGTGGAGAGGAAATTAATATTATGAGATCAAAAAACGCTGAGAAATTCACAATATTTACTTCAGAATTCTTGTTTATCATAAGTAGTCGTAACTTTTAGTTTTGTCACTTATTTTTTAACGTTTAAATTGTTGTATCAGAGCTCGTGCAATAGTACGCATATGTGGTTTTGCTTGTAAATAATAATAATAATAATAATAGTAAATATTTATTTGATTTGATTTGACATATATTCGATCTATGTATGCATGTATGGCATGTACGCATGTGTGCACGTACATATTTATACGTTTATATGATGGTGATGTTTAGGGACACAACAACCTAACATTGTGAGTGGGTGTTCAGAGCATGTGTCTATCGATGACCGGAAAAAAAAAAAAAAAAAGGAAAAAAAAGGCATAACAATTTTTTTAAAATTATAAATGTGACGGCGTCGGGTTTAAGTGTACTTTTTTTTCTCAACATAATTGATAAACTGTCCAAATATGGTCTTATGATAAAATTCGGTTTGCACGGGATAGGTGTTAAATTAAATCGTTAGCCTTCTCGCTGGGGGCGCCCATCACAATTGAGTCCCGGGGGGTACTCTTGAATCTTTTCGTTGTTGCGCCCCCGGTGATGTTTATACATATATAATGTGTCTATACAGATTTTATTTCCCTTAGTCTTTCTTTTTCTTATGATTACGTTTTATTTCCTTTAATTTCGAGTTTTTCGTTTTGTGTCGCGTATTGTGGAAGTTAATTCATAGACGAAATTTGATTTAAACCGATTATTATTATTATTATTATTATTATTATTATTATTATTATTATTATTATTATTATTGCCATTAATTATTTTACACCATTTTTCATTTCAAGATAATCAAGAATGAAGATAAGTGAACGTACGAATGGAATTTATTTAAAAACTGATTTTACACGGCGTACGAGTTGTTTGCCGGAAAGACGAGAGTCAGCGGAACTTTTTGTTAAATGGTCGAAAGTGAATCAGAACGGATGGCCGGAAGGGGTACGGTCGGAGCAGTTTCGCTTGGAGTTCGGTTAGAGCGTGCCCCGGTCGAGTTTGCGGCTACCGCTGATAAACGGAACAACCGCAGCGACGGTCAGCAGCCGACTGCTATTTGGCCGGCGTACGAAAGTTGTTCAACTTAGTCTGTCGACGACCGTTATCCGCGTGATAACGTCCTGCGAAGGGTTGCGTTTATTCGGCGTTCCGCTGTGCAATGCGCGATGCCGATCTCTTACGTTCCGAGACGAGATTTTTAATTTCGAATCAGTAGCGACGCGACCGTTCCAGCGATCCACGTTTTCTCTGACCGGACGGGGGCCGTAGCAGACGCGTGTTGAATGCAAAATTTGAGAGGATCTAATTTTACAGAAGCGAATCGTCCGACAGAGGCTGAAGACGGAACAGAACCGTTAGAGTGGGACATCGATAACAATCTCGAACTGAAAACGATCCATCGGGTCACCGATGCCGCGAAATTCCTCTCTTGCATTCCGGAGAATAGCAGTGTAAAACTAATTGAGACTCTCTGCGCGAAAGCCACTCCGACTCATTCGAATAGGTAAGAAAATGCTTTTCGCCATTTCGCCATTTCGCCATTCTGCCATTTCTGCCTTTCCATCTTCATTAGATCACCGCTAGACGCTGGATTTTTGTTTTTCCCACCTGTCGCCAGTTTTTTTTTTTTTTTTTTTAAATTCAGCCCGGCATTTAAAAAGATCAAATCTTCCAAAAAAAAAATAACCGCGAACAGATTTCCAACTTCCAATTATAATCATTGATCACAAGGAAAACGGCTTTTTACGCTTCGCGCTTCTTGCTAGTTGAACGATCTAAAAATCTGTAGTTTAATCGAGAGATCGTCACAAAAGTATAGAATAAGTTTGCTGAGAAATCAAAAATAAAATGGCGACGTAAAAGATTTGCGCAAGTCTACACAATTGATTTTTTTTTAATATAATTTTTGTCTATAATTAAAAATTTCTTTAAAGGAAACCCTTATATATGTATATATATATTTTTTTTTTTTTTTTTTTTGGTTATTCGATAACTACCGAGCGCCTGTGTTCATCGATACTCTAGCACTGGCCGGTATGATTAAACGCGAAGAATCGCCGGAGAATCTTGATGGTCATAATAAAAAAAAACATAAACTACGAACACATAACCTGATTTATTTGAAACCAGTTAGGAATACATTTGTGTGTATTAGAAGAAATAAAATATATTTTCTTCGAATAAATGCATTTTTTTAATATTACTACGAAAACGGAATAAATTTAATTATATACATAAAAACCGAATGTTTCGCGATATTATACACTGTGAATGATTACATTTATTCCGTTTTCGTTGTTTGTTTATAACAATTTATGAAACGTTTAAAACTTTCGTAGTGATTAATCATAGTGAAATAAATTTACCGACAACTGCGTAAAAATTGAATGCATTTAACTCGATAATGCAGCGCTTAACGTTTCGGTCAGCTTATACTGACCATCATCAGAAGCGAACTGAGACACTCGAACGTAAACATCGGTCCACAATAGCAATAAAATTAAATAAAAACTATTGAGCGTTTTTTTTTGTTTTTTTTTGTTTTTTTTTTTGGTTTTTATTTAATTTTATCGCTATTGTGGACCGATGTTTGCGTTCGAGTGTCTCAGTTCGCTTCTGATGATGGTCAGTATAAGCTGACCGAAACGTTAAGCGCTGCATTATCGAGTTAAATACATTAAATTTTTACGCAGTTGTCCGTAAATTTATTTCACTATAACAATTTATATTAATACGGAGGAAAATGGACAGTTATAATTTTAATACTAGTTTGAAGGTGTACCCATTTGTGAGTAATTAAATTTTCTGCTTTCTTAGTTAGTTAGGTAATAATAATTTATATTAATACGGAGGAAAATGGATAGTTATAATTTTAATTTCGAACATTTGTAAATAATTAAAGTTTTTGTTTTCGTAGTTTGTTTATAATAATTTATATTAATGCATAAAACGAACAGTTATGTATTTTCATAGCTCCGAAATTGCGGTAGACAATTAATCGAAATCGACTTTCTGCATTGTAATATACAAATTTTTTCTCCGTTTTTCCCGAGGTGATATCGTAATTTCCGTTTATTGCTGGCATCGGAAAAGTCTGTTTTTAACTTTGTACACGCTTTACTTGTTTGGTGGCCGAAATAGCACGCGCGCCTAAATTTTCACAATTTCCTTTTAAGTAATTAAAGCTCTGCGTTATCGTATCAAAATTCAATTTTTGACAAATCCAAAAATTTCGTTTAAAATTTTCGGACAAACTCCTATATCCTAATCGGCTTTTTTTTCTTTCATTTTTTTTTGTTTATCATCCGCTTTGATCCCGGTTTTCTTAACAACGTTATTCAATATCTTCCTTGTGCATTTTTTGATCGTAGTTTACTTCGTTCTTACATTAACTACCTCTTTTCCCTCGTAAATTCTTGTTTTTTTTGGCCTAGCTTTAAACACCATTTGGCCACTAAACTAATCATTTTAAATGAACCTTTCAGTGAATCAGTCTACACTTTTTTGGCCGTCGCTGGGAATCGAATTCATGACTACTATCTTAATAATCAATATTCATAAGCTATCGCGACGGCCCCTTGTAAATTCTCCGCATTACTCCCCCCTAATGACAATCAAGAATTTATTTCTAACCACATTCGTTTTTAATGTCTCTCTTCGGAACACTTTCTACAGTACTCTCAATTCCTTAATAATTCCGCACAATGCTGATTCTGTTCTCTCGTTTCCGGTAACTTTCGTCGTTCCGGCTCTGTTAGTTCCTTTATTATTCCTCTTTCTGATCGAATCAGAAGTTGAATAAATATAGTTTTCTCCGATACCGATAATAGTCTTTTGCGAGCCCTTCTCTTAAAAAAAAAAAAAAAAAAAAAAAAAATAGACTGCACCACCATCCCCATGCTATTACCGCCAGTTTAGTTTTACGATGTGATCTTTAGAACATAACTGCTGAGATTTAAATTTCAAATTTTCAGTTAAATTTTAGATTTACCAAAAATCAAATTCCGATAATGACCGTTGGAAACGAGATCATGAGAACTTATCATAAAGTGTTGCGCGTTTATTTTTTGAAATTATCGTTAATTCTGATTCTCGAGTTGATTCGGCTTAATTGCGTGTTCTCTTTTTGTGAATCAATACGAGAATGCCTTAATAGTTCAGATTATTAGAGAATGCATTTCGACCCGATGATAATGGTATTTTTAAAAGCGAGGTTTATATATTTTTTTTTTTTTTTTGTGTCTAACCAATAATGGTCCAACTGAAATAGAATTAAGCGAAGAAAGGGCAATTCGAAATAATGTAAACATTGTCAAAATATAATAGTATCCGAGTCTTGCACGTTTTTCCCAACGTAATGCACTTAACGAAGAGTGCTTTGCGAACTTCAAAAAAATAAAATAAATAAAAAAATAAATAAATAATAGGAAAATTGAGTACATGCGTAGCTTATTTATTTTTCTTGTGGCCGGTAGTTTCCACTTTACTCGTGCAGATGAAGCTCGTAAAAAGTGCGGTGTCAGTGAATTCCCTTTTATATAGTTTCTTTCAAATCATTTAAAACTTCCGAGTGTTTTTTTCGACATTTTTTTTTCTTTCCGTTACACATTTTAATAATTAGTAGCTGTATTTTTAAAATGTTTATTCATACCTGTTTGCTGGAAATAATTATTTGCAATAATATTAACGATAAATAGAGAAATATATATTTATCTTCGGAGAAGTTTTCCGGCAAAGGTTCATTTTTAAACGAATTGGCAAAAAATTTAAAAAAGGAATGTCACGAAGCAAACTGAAAATTTTTAAACAAACTGTACCGTATTTATAAAGGGAAAATTTTAAGACATAAAATGCTTTCTTACAAAAAATAAATACCGATACTTGAAGGTTTATTATAAAAATTTAAAAATGCAATAAAAAGTAAAAAATAATTACTCCCGATAAAATATATATATATATCAGAGTGATATATAACTTAAGGTGATATCGTAATTCTTATACAACATTAATTTTTTGGAGTTGGCGTCAAATTCATATTAAAAGAATAATTAAAAACTGCATTAAATGTTGATTAAATTGTTCCTAACATGAATTTAATTCCAACTCCAAAAAATTAATGTTGTATAAGAATTACGATATCACCTTAAGTTATATATCACTCTGATATATATATTTTATCGGGAGTAATTATTTTTTACTTTTTAGTGCATTTTTAAATTTTTATAATAAATCTTCAAGTATCGGTATTTATTTTTTGTAAAAAAGCATTTTTAAGTCAATAAATCTAATCCGACGGTAAAAACAATCATGAATGAAAAGCATACAAAAAGCTTCAATCTCCCGCATTATTAAGGGGATAACTCAAAAACTATCGGCCAGATCTTGATCAAATTTAAATGGGACCACATGAGAAACACCACCTTTCAAATAAAATAAAAATCATCAAAATCGGTTCACCTAGAAGAAAGTTCTGTGGTAACACACATAAAAAAAAAAAAAAAAAAATACAGTCGAATTGAATACCTCCTCCTTTTTTGAAGTCGGTTAAAAATATGTCATATTTGTATAAAAACCAAAGAAGAAGAGCTGAAATCGGACAAAATACATAAAAGGTACCGTAAAAGCAAGAGTGAAAAACCGGCATTACGAAGGCCGCTAAAATGATTATAATAAAGATTGCGAAACCTGAAAAATGTATAAGTTATCTTTTTGGCATAATTAGAATTAGTACGTCAGACTCCACTATTATTAAGCACATGCCTTAATAGCCAACCTTTAGAATGAAATCTTGAAAATTAAACAATCGATTAATTTGAATTTCTCACCTGTTCAGATCGACACTTTGGGCAGTGGATAATTTTTGAAAAATGTTTTAACATTTTCCGGTTTTATGTAAATCAAACTAAAGTAAAACTACACAGAAATTATAGTTATGTAATATTATTATTTATAAAAACAACATCGACATGTTCTATAGTACAATATATGTACATCATCATGATGTAACGTAATTGTTTTACAACACGGAAATATTTTTACATCTTAATCGAAAACAAGTAAAAACCAGAACAAACAGGCCGTTATGTGCCTTGCCCTCGTTAAAATTAGAATGAGAGTGTAATATGCGAGCTACAGTCTATAGTTGCCATGAGTCTAAAAGCGACGTCTTAAAATATTGATGTCGTTTTCCCAAATGGCGGGGGGGGGGGGGGGATTTTAAGAGAACTACTAACAAAGTAATCGTGCATAGACAAGAATGGTGTATGAGTGTGCCTACGTGCTGTTTCATTTATTTTTACTCGATCTTATTTATTATTATTATTATTAAGAAACAATATCGTATGACACTCTCCTATTTCTTCTTATTCCTCCATCTTACGTACCTGCCGTTTTTCTGCCAACAAAACTCCCATTCTATCTCTTATCGCTGCCCGCCTCGTTCAATTTTTTCTAGAGCTGGGCGATTACGAATGAATTTAATAATCGAGTGATCAAGGAGTTACTAATTTTGATAATCGATTATAAAAGTAGTAACCGAGTGACCTGTATAATCGAGTGATGAATGACGAGTAACGAATGACGAGTGATGAATGATGAATGACGAATGACGAGTGACGAGTAACGATTATATAGTAATCACTAGCTTTTAACCCGTGACGTTGTCCGCGGAGAATTATTATTTCAAGTAAGCTGATTTTATTATTAAATTATAACTATAGTTTTTTTTTTATTATTATTATTGTTTTTTTTTATTAGGTATTTACTTCTATATATTTTTTTTATTATTTACTTTTATGTAATTATTTTTGTTTATTTACAATTACAGTAGTAAAATTTTAATTCAACACATTTTTGTAAACAACGTTTTTCAGACGTTGTCCTGCCAGTGTATATTCATTTACTATTAAATATATATATATCTCAAATGGATGGCCTTTATATTACAATGAAAAGCTTTGTCGTAAAAAAATCAGTTAAGCGGTTTAAGCGTGAAAAGGTAACAGATAGACAGACAGACAGACACACAGAGTTACTTTCGCATTTATAATCTCGGCAGCCCTTTGAGAGGCGTGACACTCAGCGTCTAAAGCTTGCCGTGCCTGAGTCTGTTCTAAGGTCTCTGAAACCTTTTGAGAGGAGTGACGCTCGGCATCTAAAATCTGTCTGGTCTGTGTCTGCTCTTGAGATTCCTCAGTTCTAGCTACTTTCGCAGCTCGAACTCTGTTAGAGTTACGCGCTAGATCAGATTTACGCCTGCGAGGCATATTGACAGTAAAAATAATAAGAATTTTTTTTTTAAAATCAAAATATAATACGTTTATGTAAATGTTTTAAGGAAATCTCCGGCCTACTCACTAAGTACCTATATAACTATCGTTATGATTTAATAATAAAACCTCTTTCATTTATATTTATATTGACGTCGAAACAGCTTACTTGAAATAATAATTTTCTGCGGACAATGTCGCGGGTAAAAGCTAGGAACGGACGAACGAATGACGACTATCGAAAATGAACAACACGTTTTAAGCTAGGAACGGACGAACGAATGGCGACTATCGAAGATGAACAACACACTAATAATAAAAGCTAGCTAGTAATTTTGTTTAGATAACGAAACCGATTTCTAGCGTTCTGATGTTTCTTAGAATTTCCGAACAAAAACATCTGGCTGAATAAAATAACATACACTAACGAACGAATACGTAAGAAATAATAAAATTAATATAATATTTCCAGAATAAAAACTATCCTATGTTCTTTCCTTGACCTCAAACTATCTCCATACAAAATTTCGTCTAAATCGGTTCAGCGGTTTAAGCGTGAAAAGGTAACAGACAGACAGACAGACAGAGTTACTTTCGCATTTATAATATTAGTAAGGATTTATATTATGAACAACACATGTGTCAACTGTTTTGTAAGAGTATTAGTGGCGCTTTGAACTTGTTTTTTGTAAATTTTGTGCTTTTTATATCAAAATTTATTTAACATATAAAATTAATTTTAAAACGTACACAAGCGTTCTACATATAAATATTTTGGAATTTGTTTATGTATATTTTTCTAAATTGTTACTACTGTTTAATTATGTATAGTTATAAGTTTCTTTTTATTCTCAATTAAAACAACTTTTAATAACTTAATTATTGTCTAGTTATATTCCCGTACCATTATAAATTTAAGTATTTTTATTTCAGTTTAAATACTTTTAATTATTGTACATATAAGTACCTTACAAAAGCACACCATTTTCTTATTTTTATACTATTATTGTTAAATTTTGTTTTTTAGAATAAAAAAAATGTTATACACAAATGTTTTAAAAGAATAGTCTCTTATTAATTTTTTATTATATCCGTACATGTACAAATCTGAATTCAGTAAAATTATGTTGCTAATTAATTGAAACGTCATAGTTTTCATAATCATACTATTTTACATAATTGATATGAATAATCGGCATTCATCAGATATTCTTGGTTCTCATAATCAAGCTATTCTGCATGACTAATGTTAATAATCGGTATTCACGAGTTGTTCTGTTCTCATAATCGAATTATTTTGCACAACTATAATTCACAATCATTATATAATTTTGAATATAAATCTGTCGTTACTATTAATTTCGCCGATAAAGATATCGATATTTGTCAAAAACTACCGTTTAAATTTAAATAAACAATAATTTGAAATAAATTTAACCTTATTAATGAAATTAAAAAAAAAAATCACGTAATAGTTCTCGTAAATAAGCACTGAATGATGATTCGAATGATAATTCGAATGATTAGTAGTTAACAAAAGTAGTAATCGAAATATCCCGAGATATGTTTATAATCGAGTGATTCCATTAGTATATCTCGTAATCGCCCAGTGCTAATTTTTTCCGTATACCTACATTTACGAAAAACTCCCATATTTCTCCTTCAATTTTTCCTCTTTTCTTCATCTTATTAACTGCTCTTATTCTCCGATTCCTCCTAAACCTGTTATTCATAATACTGTTATATTAGAATTTTCTACTGAATCTAAGCTCTTCTTTCCCTAACCATTTTTTGATCTTCACTAATGGCTCCAATGGACCTAATGGTGTTTTTTCTGTTCTTCTCTAAATTATGTCGAGTGCTTTAAATTTCCCTTCTTTTGCTCAATCTTCTATGCGGAATTCTCTGCTATTCTGCGTGCCCTTTTTTTTATCAGATCCTTACCTATCTCTCGTAATATCCTTATCCTGTCGGATGCTCAAAGCGTGCTACAGACTATCATATTTCCGCTCCCTCCTGACTCAATCTACTACACGAATTGAAGGTAATGAGTAACTCATTTGTTCGGTTATCTTCCTCCTCCGGTAGGTTTCTTCCTGTTTTCTTTTCTTCCAATATTACCCTTTTGTCTGCTGCTGCTTATTCCAAACTATGGTTTGTTGACCTCTTACGTCGCCTTATTCTCCAACACGGATTCCTTTTTCTTGTCTATACAGCCTTCGCTTCCTCGCTTCCCCTGGTTTCTTGACTTTCCTTCCATGCCTCCAACCTCTCTGCGGTTTGCCGCCTGCGCTTTGGGCACGGTTTGCTTTCTTCCTCGTTTTTCCGTTACTCTCTTATGAAGTCTCCTTATTGCCCATTGCACCCCTCCAATATCCAATTTGTTTGTGATCCTGATTATATAATGTTCGGGTGTTCGTCTCTTGTAACCGATCAAGCTTCTTTCTACTCTTCCCTTTTACAACTTGGTATTCCTACTCCGTACAGTGCTTTGTTCATTCTCTCCTTCCCTTCTGAGTCTCTTGCGTTCTTTTTCGTTTGTTCTTGGGCCAATGTCCTTGTAGACACCCCCCCAAAAAAAACAAAAAAACTTCAGACTTACTACTTAAGAGAGTTTTAATTTCAACCTAATTTAAAGGCGCAAGAAGGTCATGCTTTTTTTTTTTTTTCATAATTTTTTAAAATAGAAAAAAAATAATTTCGATACAAAATTGGTATTAAGTGTGCGATAGTTTATTGAAAGTTTGGGTACTAGATCTAAAGAAAAATTGCTTGAATTGAGGTATCATGTCGATCATGTTGAAAAAAGTAGTTTTCAGAAAAACGCGTTTGAAGTTTTGAGCGAATTTCAAACAGCCGCAGCGGTGCATAGAATAGTATTATGTTAATCAGTGATTCCACGTTAATCTTCGGTTAATAGATTTTTAAGTGTTTTTACTGCCTGTATTCATACATTTATATAATTTATTCACACCGAAAATGATCAGGCAGTCAGGCATACCATCTATTGTCCAATTTGCTTCGACGTGACGAGCTTAATTATTACGTCATTACTGTAACTCCGTAAAGTATTGGAATTTAAAATTGTCTCTCGAGCATGCAGTCTTAAAGGTGTAAACTTTAAGAATATACAAAGAAAAAATTTTTTTTTTTTTTCTAAAAATTCTAGACCAAAATTAATCCCAGGTTTTCGATTACAATCATCACATTAATTCCCTCAACAGTCTTATGTTACACCTATTATTACTTAAATTATTTTAAAAGTATTTTATGGAATGTGACGTTTTTTTAAATCCTTTTCCACTTGAACCTCCGCGGAACATTATTTTAATAAATAAAGAAAGAAAAGAGAGGAAAAAACAAAAGGGAAAGAGAAAAGGAATGAAAGAAAATTAATTTCGATAATATTTTCATTGTCCCAACGGAAAATTAGTTTGGTTTTGTTCAGATTAATTTAGAATAGAGAGATACGTAATAAAAATAAGTATTAAAATAATTTCCTTGCAAACAAACAGATTATTCATTTGCGATCTGATTATTATTAATATCCGTGCAAAAACCCCGTTGCTCACTTACACACTCGCTCAGGTGCCAATTTTCGCAGGTGTGAATTTTATTTTCTTAAATGTATTACAGTGGTAATAAATTAAATTGAACCCCGAATTTGTCTTTATTATTTTATTCATAAAATTTCAGGATGAAATACAAATGTAGGGCCTTTCAGAAAAAAACGTTCACGCGAACAACGTAAATAACGTGTACAAAAGTGAATCAATTTATTATTATTAGTATTTTTTTTTGCATTCCTTACCAAATAATATTCTCATAATGTGCACCACGCCGTAGGCAAGTTAAAAAATTCCTAATGCAAAGCTCCAACACTCCGACACGCGAGATTTCTTCTTTTAATCGGTCGATCGTGGTCGGCCTGTTTGTGTAGTAGCGATCCTCTTTACGTAGTCGCAGAGGAAGTAGTTGAGAGGGTTTTTTTTTTTTTTTTTTTTTTTTTTATTATATAAATCTGGGCTATGCCGGTGGCCGAGACAAGGGAAGCGATTGGAAAGGTGACACGCGACTTGAAATGTTTGTGCAAGAAAGACAGTTTTCAACGGCCACCGTGTGAGGCTTCGCCACATCTTGTTGGAAGATGAAATATCCCGCATCGACCTTAAAGAGTTTCGTCCTTTAACATTTCTCAATAATACGAGAGGCAGCTGTTACTGGAGTCGACTCTGAGTCGAATTCATGCGGATTTTCTGTATTTCAAATGCAAAAATTTTGTTTATCAACATAACCGTTTAATCAATAATGTCCTGCGTCACTAAAGCAAATGAATCGAAGATGGTCGCAGTGCGTGTCCAGGTGGGCCCGAATGTTTTTTGGCCAATCTCTTTGGAGACAGGTGAAAGAGCTTGCAACATCTGTATCCCGTAGGGGAAAGCAACGAAATATCCTTGGTTAGAATGTATACGATAAGCAGAGGATAACCGAAAAAGCGTAGTTCCGGTGCCAAACGAGTAAGATTAGTATGAGGCGAGACCCTGTTGGATGATGTTTCGTACCTGTTCGATCTTCTTCGGTGTACGTGCGCCGTTCGTTTAGCACCAACTTTCCGCTTCTTGTTGTCATGAACGCTGCCAGTTTCTTCGGATTTCTCGATTAGACGTGCGATTACACCAGTGGCGAATCCACAAGGGAAGAATAGGGTACTCCCATCCCCCCAAAGAAGCAAAACCTCGATGAAAAAATTTGCTACAACAGAGAAACTTAATTTATGCTATAACAATTTTTTAGAAATGTTATAATACAACATATGGATTTAATTATAACTAATATTTAATTCTGTTTTAAACGCAACTATCGTTATTGTTTTGCCTTTTTTATTTATTTTTAATTTTTATTGCGCAATATAAATAAAAATATGTTCAGTTCAATGAGAAATACATATATATATATATATATTTATTTTACTTGCTCACCGACAAAGAATTCGGATCGTATTACTAACAAAAATAAAAAAGTACTTCTTAAAAATACTTATTCTTTCTAGTAATTTACTATTCAAATTCTAACTTAGCCATTTTAGCTATAATTTTATTGTATTTTCCACCTAAAAAGAAAACAAAAGTTAAATTAAAAATTGTAATAATTATATATTTTTAAACATTTTTAAATATCTAAAGAGATGTCGCTATTTGAATTTCTTTATGAAACAAAAAAATTTCTCAAATCTACTGCCTGCCGTATAAGGTATTACGTAATTATATAATCCCCCCTCAAAAAAAATAAAAAAAAAAAAAAAAAAAAAAAAATAAAATGAAAATCTCTCTGGATCTGCCTCTGTATTACAGTTCGTTTTTGGCCGTTTATGTCGTTGATGCCACATAACCAAAATCACATCGGAAGGAATTGTTTACGTTTTTCACGTGAGCGCTTTTTCTGAAAGACTCCCCCCGTATGTTACGATTCTCTAATTTCACATATACGTTGTGTAAGAATTTCATATTTTATTGTCACGTCTTAACTCGATCTGCCGTAATCAATTTTTTGAATATTGTTTGTCTGTGGTCGCGGATTTGAGATTTATCTCATTCCCGGACTCAAATGTCGAAGTTCGGCGAATTTCGAAATAATTGAGTACTTGGAAAATCGAGGAAATCAGAGAGTGCTCTGTCATTTCCTGACTCATCGGTGTCGTTAATAAATCTTGACTTCACAATTTTCAACCGCCTGCGTCAAGGGTATCTCTATACTTTTTATGTATAATGTTAATCAAATTGCGCGACTACATACAATCAATCAATTTTTAATCAGAATAATCCGTTAGTAAATATAAAAATGATTCTCGTAATTATTGACTATAATCAATTCGAATCATAACCGATATAATTACCAGATCAGAGATTTTTCAAAGGAATCGATTTATACTCTTCATTATGATTAACCCCGATTTGGTAGGATTTTTAGCCAGGCTGTGTTAGGTAGCGCTGTTTCGTTCGAGTAGAACTCGATTTCATCTAATTACTACGGCACATTTTGAACTTAATCGGCCTAAATTAAAAGGTAAAAAAAACGGAAACAAACAAAAACTATTTTAATATCTAAATATCCGGATGACGGTAGCGTTACTTTCAATGTAGTGTGCGTGTCAGTTACTCTGTATACAGAAATATGTTTTTGCGCGAAAAATAATAATTAATAGATAAATAAATGAGAGATATAAATAAGAAAAATAAATGATAAAAATAAATGAAAAAAATAAATGAAAAAAAAATAAACCTACCATCATTGATTACTTCATTGTAAAAGATTAAAATTATTATTTAAATATTAAAGTTATTTTATTGGAATTCGTGATTCTGTTGAAAAATCCGCTTACCATTTTAATTATGTATCGTAACTATTATTAATTACGAATAATACTCGAGAAAGGCATCACGCGCAACTCTGGTTGAAAATAAATTATTGTATTGGTAATCGATTACAAAATTTCCAATTTTGTCATTTACTTTCACAAGATGTGTAAGGATGTTTTCCGAACAACTTATCTATAGACTTCCGATGTAATTAACCATTTAATTAGTTCACTGAAAATGGAAAGATCATGTTGACCTACTATTGCGCAGTTTCTTTGGGCCTTTGTGTACGGTATCATATCTCGGTAAAACGATCCAATTCAAAGGAAAAAAACGATATTTTCCAGTTCGGTCACTTCCGCCTGTCGTCGCGTTATATTCTCTTTCCTGACTATGCGCGATTGGATTTAATGAAATTTTAATTACCGTTTTAAATGGCAGACCAAAAATTAGGCTTATTAGTCGACACTGTGCTTGTACCAGTAATCAATGACAAAATCACAATTCGGATGAATTGATAATATTTTCAGTGGTTATCGATTCTTCAAAATTCTTTCTCAACATGAAAAGTATTTTCAAACGATTATTAATTTTGACATCAGTGCATACGTATTTAACGTTTCTCTCAGTTTCTATGCGCGGATGGAGATAACTTCCATTTTACCTGTTTCACTGATACATCTTATTGTTAGTTAATCTCGTCTGCTTTGAAATTAAGATTTACCGAATTTATTTATTTTGTCAGGATGTTTTCTTATTATTAAATTCCAATTACACGACGCGAACGGTGTTGAATAAAGTTTTATCTAGCTTATTACTTTATTCGAAACTGTTCTTTTTTTTTGTTTTTTGTTTTTTTGCAAATATTTGATGTTTAAATGACCCCCGGTGACCGTAGTTATCCTTGTACGAAGAAGAGGTAAATATAGTTTCAGATACGCGCGCTCATCGTGCCGATTTAATAAGCGAATAAGGAAAATAGTACCTAATTTCAT
Source organism: Icerya purchasi (assembly GCA_039619475.1). Taxonomy (NCBI): domain Eukaryota; kingdom Metazoa; phylum Arthropoda; class Insecta; order Hemiptera; family Monophlebidae; genus Icerya; species Icerya purchasi. Next base: position 98,520,354 of record CM077115.1, read on the forward strand.
TCGAGCTATATTTTATTTAGCACCTTAAGTCCCCCCCCCCCCGGGGGGAAGGAGTTGAATCTTCATCGATTTATCCATTAGTGATTTAACTTCGAAAGTCTACTGGTGCTGCGAAAACAGCTCTTATACTTTTACGTAAAAGCGCGATAATATTTTTAATTGAAGCTTAATTGCGATTATAACCGAAGCAAGTTGAGAGGTAATCTCTCCTTTGGCATCGGAGAGAAATACTTACTAATGAATAAATGAATTTTATTTGTTCATATTTTTCATTTGACCTTGAATAATTTTGAGAAAAAAAACATTATAAAATACCGTTAACGAGGAAATATCGGAATTAACGGTAAAAACTTTATCTTTTACAGCTTCTAAAATTTTTAACTGGGACCGATTGAGCTTTGTACTTTATAATAAATTTTACACTGCGGAATAAAAACGTCTCTTAAATGTTGGAAGAAAAAAGAACAAAAAAAAAAGCACCGAATAAACTTTTTGTATTTATTTTTTGATCATTTAAATTTTTGCTTAATGGTATATTTTACGTTTTTGACATTTATTATTTGAAAAGTAACGCAAAATACAAAAAAGAAAATATACCCCGTCATCCCATCATTTTACATGAGGGAGGACCCTTTTAAATCTACAAGTTTCGACCTAAAAGATAATTTTATGAACGGTTTCTAAAAAGTCACCGATAACGCGCTACGAAGTGTGTCGAGAATATTAAATAGGTTAAAAACAGAGTAATTAAAACGAGAAAAGGTAGCCGCGTTTCTATTGAAAAAACAAAAAAACAAAGTGAAATATAATATAAACCAAATTCGTACGTTTGTTAGCCGAAAAATAAGACGCGAAAAAACGATACATTCGCAATGCGTTAAAGCAGATACACACCGTGGTTGATATAGTGTTACGAAACAGGTATCAAAATGGAGAGGTCTATTCTCAGACGTTGGTAGACTAGACGAATCTGAAAAAGTTTAAATATTAGGTTACTTTTAAATTTGGTATCCAGGTAAGCGCGGATCTCTGAGGGGTGGTCATAGAGGCCAGGACCCCCCCCCAAAACTGAGTGTAACTTTTATTTAAATTATAACTTTTCTTCTTAATCAAATCTTACATTAACATGAAAGAATGGCGCGAATAAAGACCAGAGTTTTATGTAATTTGTTACTTCTGAAAAAATATTATTGTTTAATTAATCTTTATCAATTAATGAGTTACGTAAATATTCTTCAATTGGTTAATCATGGTTCATTTAATGTAAATTCAATCAATTATTCAATATAATTTTGAATGATATATTTTTTTTTTTTGATTAAGAATAAAAATAAATATTTGAAGAAAATTAATTCAATTATCAACTGAATAAAATCATGTTTAGCAATTATTGAAATAATTAAGAATTGATATTTCTTAAAGTTCTTTATTAACTTTTCATTACATTTATTTATTTTTTAAGCGTGAGTAATATTTTGTTTCCAGTTGTAAAAGTTGATCATTTTAATGTTTAATTACTTATAAAATTTCTTAATTTGAACGTTTTTCAAGAATAATTATAAATTTTTTTTGTCAAGATTAATCCTTTTCTATAATGTGACGCGTGATTGAAATAATCCGAATTTCGTAACCAGAAATATTTTTCATTTATAATTTATTACAAATTTTAAGGAAATAAAATTTTTTACTAATTCAAGAAAGTTAAAAAATTTTTGTCATTCGCAAAGACAAAGAACAGAAGATTAGAGATTTTATCGTTTAACGTTATATAAAATTTTCAATGAGTTTTTTTAATTTTTTTTCCCTAAGCTATATATGTAGTTGTCTTTCAATTTATTTTATCCTATCTCACTCTACATTTCAATTATCGTAAGAAAATATATTTCTCTTTTTATTATTTATAATATGTGCAGTGTAGGAGCTTTGAGAAATTTTAGTCTCTGACCTTAACTGTAACTCTAGTGTATCCAGTCTATTGGTAGATAAGCGAATTCGATTTTAAAAATAAAAAAAATCATCTTGCGATGAAGCTGATTTATGTAGAAACGAAAAAAAAAAAAAAAGAAATTATACGCGACCTTAAATAGTATTTTTAGAAATAATGGTCGAGTTTAATTCGGTGAAATATTAATTTTTTTCATAATGCCGTCATACCCTACTAACTGCTGAATTGCCACTGCAAGACATTAGGTCTCTTTTTTGTTCCATTTGACATGTCTTTGAAAAATTACCACCTTTCGCTTCCGAAACTTTTTATTAGTATCTTTAGCGTAAAATCGCGCTACAAGATACGATAAATCTTTCGAAGCCGTCCGTGCTGCCATCGGTAAAAAGAGTGAAAATCGATTTTTTTAACCATTAACCAAGATGAGCGAATGTGTAAAATTTTATTTTAGAAGGAGCTCGTTAGCTGTGCCGGCCCGAATACCTCGCTAAATGGCACATTTCGATTCCTCTAAAACTTTCACGTCCGTTTAAAGTTGACCGTAATTATCGTATTTCGATTTTTTCAAAAATTTTCTTCCAATTTCTTTTCGAAAACTTCGGCCCTAATTCGTTTAAAATTCTCAAACGCCAAAAACTTTTGAACGATTCGTATGTTTATCATCGTTTATTCGACATGTAGGAGTATGCACGGTCTGCGCTACTTATGTTGTCGTAAAGAAACACTTTATGTAACAAATGAGACTCTTTAAGCTTATAACTAGAACCCTAGTTATTTAGCGCATATCGTTTGCCCGTAAATTGACGTGTTCGCAAGCAACTTTTGCGAACGTAGCTTCTTTAGTATTTTCAAAAGTCGCTATTGTTTTTCGAAAGTATATACTTAAAGAATCATCATGGCAATTTGATAAAAAAAAAAAATCGTTTTATTACCAACGCGACGTAACAGACATTTTTCGTGAGATATTTATGCAAAAAGTGTTTTCATAAGAGAGAGTCTAATTTCGATTTCCAACTAACGTGGCACAGCGTTTTAGTAGTTACATTTGATGCAGATTACAATTTGGTTTGTTGTACGTTTTATATATGCAGAACTGTAGGCTAATGATGAAAAAAATAACTTTACATAAAGCTTTTAGAGGCCGACCTAGTGGAGTGTTGGAGTCATTTTTTAACTTTTTAACCCTTTTTTTTTGTTTACCTTTTTACATATCAATGACTATCCACTACTTTTTTTCGTATGATAGCTTCTTTTTGCCCGATTATTTAATCGTTTTCGACTCTATGGCTGATCTTAAGTTCTCCATTCTACCATATCCCTCCCATTTCTCATCCTCATACTTGTCGATAGTAGGTCGAATATGCTACTTCTAGGAGAATAGCCAATCAAGAGCAAGTATTTCATCGCGCGACCACGCCCTCTTTATTCACCTAATCAAGAGTCAATACTCCATCAAATGACCATGCCTCCCTCTCGCATTAGGCATTCCAATAAGATTTTACCGCCGCACCACAAGTATATATATCTTCAGTATTACAAACCAAAAACAATACATCTTAACATCCAACACACCTTAATGCAACAGCATGCTTTCTCTGTCGACAGCACCACTGGAAATATTCATTCCTCAGCAACAACACTCATCCAGTAGGGAAATTAGAAGGAGGCTTCACCGAGCCAATTATAATTTTACTAACCTGTATTAAGTTGCTTCGTGTGCCTATGTTTTTGCATCTGTGTTGATGATACATTTATACCTAGTCAATGATATACTTTGCTAACCAGTACCGTCTGCTTATGTTTGAGTACACTTTCAGAATATGTGTTGCTGTTGGCCAGCCACCTTTAAACATTTCTAGCCCCTACCAAATCTGCTGTTTTTGCGTTTGTATGCTTTGGAGATGTACTTTACTATATCTATAACCAACCAATGCTAATATAACTTGCTAATCCATGCTAAGCTGTTTTGTGTGCGGCTGTGTGCACGTGTGTGCATTTACATATGCATGTATGTAAGTATGTGTAGGTACGTGTGTGTGTTTACATATGCACGTGTGCGTGAGAGCGTGTGCATGTGTGCAACTATGTGCGGGTGTGTATACTTTGGGGGTGGCCTTTATTATACCTATAACTTACCAAACCTATTATGTCTTGTTAATCTACATTAAGTTGCTTCTTTGTACACCTGTGTGTTTCTATGTGTGTTGGCGATGCATGTACCACTCTTCAAACAGTTTAGTAATTTGCTAACCTTTTTTTTTATATGCTTTGAGAATATGTTTTACTGCTGACAACCAATCTTTAATCTTTCTTAACCCACTAATAAATTGTGTGTGTGTGTGTATGGTCTGGGGATTACTTTACTGTATCTATAACTAGCCAGTGCTAATATAACTTACTAACCCCTGCTAGATTGTTGTGCGTGTGTACGTGTGCGCGCGCGTTTGTGCGCATGTCTGCATGTGTCTGCATGCGTATATAATTATGATATTTATTTCGCTCATGCGTGAAGCATCTGCTGTGTTTATGTGATTTAAAAGATGCATTGATGCATATCTGACCAAAATAATTGTGATGACAATGTATGTTAGGAGATGTGTCTCAGATTATAGATTTCGATAGGTATTCCCCCATATGTGCCACCAAAATAACTGCAGTACTAACCCTCACAAGGCTATTTGCATTATATGCTTTGCATGTGAGTAATCAGAGTAGATGATTGATAAAACTGATTAGGCCACTAACACGTAGGAATATAATACAACCAGTTTAATTGCTGCAAAGGATGCGCTCAATGTACGCTCTTTTATGAGCTGCTTTTGACGTGTGTTGGGTCTACTATTTAATTATGCAAGTTTTTATGAAATTTTCAATGTATGAAGTTGCAAAACCGTCCAACACTACTTGTTAACGGAGGAGTGTGTACCTGATTAGAATGCTCGACAGATTAATTGTCAGATATTCTGTCATAAGCTCGCAGCAAGGTGTGTGTAATCTTAATATTCAGAGTAAGGTTTGCTAAAAAATAAGTTTTAGTCCATGATGTCTTGCAGAAGACTCAAAGAGAAGCCCCGTTACTAATGGGTATCCAGAAGTAAATTTAAAAACGCCTAATAATCACGGAACGGTTTCGTCAGCTGCCTAGTGTAATTATAATCGTGAAAAATTCAGACACACAGATAGGCCCGAGTAATTTTTTGCTTAACTAGTGTTGTTTCGGAACCGGCCGAAAACAACTTGCCAATTTTAATTCAACTGTTTACTTTATCGCCTAAACTAGCAATTTTAGATGTCCACTATGTTACTTAACTTTTTTTAATTTCTCCGTTGACCGGAAAGAAGAATTAATTTTAATCTTGCAGATTTTTTGAAAAGGCGATTCGACCGATAACGGCAGAGAACAACGAATTAGGCGGAATATGGAGAAGACTTAGGAAGTTTTGCTTTTTAGATGGCGACAGAATGAGCGATAGTAATTCTTTTTGTTCAGTTTGAGCAGGATGACGTCGATGGAGCAAGTTGTTATTTTTGTGAATCAACGAGAAGCTCGTTAAAGGAATCGAGCGCTATTCTGAGCCAGCCTGAATGTTACTCGCAGGTACATATGTACAAATTTACCATTGAAACCGGAACATCGTTGACTGAGAAAATTTTGGTGTCGCCGTGATTCATCGTCCTTCGCTGTATAACAACTAAAATACTAATTTTTCTGATTATTTAAGGAAAATTGAATTTTCAGATAAAATTGAATATTCAAGAGGAAAAGTGAATATTCAAGGGGAAAGGTGTATATTCAATGGGAAAAGGGAATATTCAAGGGGAAAAGTGAATATTCAAGGGGAAAAGTGAATATTCAAGGGGAAAAGTGAATATTCAATGGGAAAAGGGAATATTCAGGGAAAGTTGAAATCGCAGGTTTCGGGAGCTGGAATGGAAAATACAAGCGAAACTTAAAGGTTTTCATTTTAAAATTATTATTACTTTTTCTGGCTTCGTCATTTATGTCCAATATTATAATCCAGCGTCAGAGGAATTTACATCTATATTCTCAACGTGCAACAGCAGGATTTGAACACCAGAACCCGAACGAAATACCATTCCCTAACTAATTACGTCACGGCAGTTGGCTGGAACTTGAGGTTCATATCGTTTCGCAGTGATAATCATATCGTTTTATCTGCAAGCACGAGGGACAACATTATAGCCAGTTGTCGAAAGGAAAAACAGTGTTGGCGGCACGCCGTACAAGTTTACGAAATGGTGCAATCAGCCTGCGCTGTTTTTAACGTGGACACGATGTTATTATTGAAGTATTAAAAACGTAATAAAATTCGTTAATTCGGAAAACTACCGACCTGTACGCAGTTTAATAACGTTTGTGCCTTTTGCTTTTAAATCGTTTTGGAAAACCAGAATTCGTTTCAAATGAAATTATTTCACTGGCTATCTTGAAATTGGCCATTTCCTCTGATGAAAATAACGAACGAGAACTTCACAGTATGTATACAGAATTTTCATGTTGGTTGAGTCTCGGTCGAGCGTAATCTAAACGAAGACATTATTAGAAACAGTTTGTGTAATTATAGACACTTTTTCAAATTAATAATTTAATAAAGATATTGCGTATTTTTTTTTTTTTTTTTGTAATCTTAAATTGGGGCTTTCACGCGGAAAATCTTTTATCGGTAAGTCGGAATGTAAAAAAGTAAAAAAACAAAAAAAGCACTTCTTAACTGAAAACAATCTATATTTGACCCGAAATAAAGTAACATCCGTTAAGTATCCGATATTTGTAATATGTGCAGCGCACGCAATGTAATTGAAACTATTTAAAATAAAGTATATTACGAAGAAGAGAGCGTTAATGTGTGACGGAGAATGTAAATTCTGCGTTGCGGTAAGTGATGGCTAACAAGCGGGGGGGGGGCACTTTGTGGTCGACAAGGAAAAGAGGAAAATCCGGGAAATATCGACTAGAAAAAGAAAAAAGTATTTTTTTTAATTCTAGTTTTTTTTTTTGTTTTTTTTATTTTTTTATCTGTTCATCTATCTCTTCCTCTTCGCTCATCGTTTTCTGGACACTTTTCCTCTCTTGAATGCCTCCTAACAATTTCGGCTATTTGTCGCCTTCGTTTTAATCATAGTTTCCTTCCCGCATTCTGTACCTACTCTATTTTGTTCCTTTCCTGCCCTTCCGCGAACACTTTTCTTGTGACGTTAATGTCACCTTTTTATCCGAATGTTGGCCTTTTCGCTGAACAATTGTCCTTCTCTACTCTACTAAAACTCGGTATCCCTATAGTGGCTTATTTTGATATTCTTTCATTTCTTTCTGCTATTCCTGTCCAGGAATTAACTCTCCAACCTTAAACGTTTAAGAAAATAGATCTTTATTTACACTTTTATTTCCCAATTTTTCTGTAGCTGATAGCTCCCTCATTAAAAAGTTAACAAGTGTCTCCTCCTTCTTTGATCGTTGAACACGATTTTAGTAAAAAGAGAAGAAAATTGATTTAATTTCGTATTATTCGCGCATGCCATAATACCACAGTACAAGTTTGTTTGACACAATGCGTTGAAAAGCATTATTCGTGTTGACGTATTTATAACAAAGTACTTCATTCGATAGAGACTGGGTAATGTTTTCCTAAATTTATTTGCAACACTGTCGTATATGTTCATTCTATGTAAACATGTTGTCAACAGTGACATCGAAATATTTATGTTTATACACTTCTTCTAAAATTTGCCAGACGTTGTTATAAAGTTATAAACGGACGATAATTTATAGTAAATTAAAACAAATATAAATAAATAAAGTTATTATTAAATAAACGGTATTATATGTGTCATTTGTACAATAAGTTGATTTGTTCGATATATCGATAAGTTATATTAATTGTTAATTTTTAAAAAGTGGGTTATTATTTCAAATTAAATTATTATTAATCGAGTTTTACCCTTAAATTTATTAATATAATATGTTTCGGCGCTATTGAGTAAACTAATATTATTAATATATTTTATTATTTCCAAATCGTCTTGTATATTTAGTTTTAATCTGTGTTTACTAATAATAATATGTTCTGTTACAGATGATTTATTTAAATGTTCGATGATTTATTTAAATATTCGAGAAATACAGATTAAAACTAAATATACAAGACGATTTGGAAATAATAAAATATATTAATAATATTAGTTTACTCAACAGCGCCGAAACATATTATATTAATAAATTTAAAGATAACTTAATTAATAATAATTTAATTTGAAATAATAACCCACTTTTTAAAATTTAACAATTAATATAACTTATCGATATATCGAACAAATCAATATATATATTTATTTTTATTTTATGACGCTCAACGCCATTTGCGTCGACTAAACTATTAACAATATCTAGTACCCATAACATTTTGGTAATAATAAAGGTAAATATTTTTTTTAACAAGTGTAGATCAACAATAACAGGCAGAAAAAAAAATCAATAAACGAACAAAAACTATTTTGCAACCTGTATAAAGATATAACATTTCGATAAATAACAAAGAAAAAGATTTAATAAGTGTAAATGACTGGTAATGCGGGAAAAAACTACAAACGATCAATAACTATATTAAACTATAAACTTTGATTTTGTTCAAAAATTTAATTAGTTTCTGGACATTTTCTTCATTGTTACCTAGAATCACATCTTCTTCGAGTGGTCGTCCCATGCATTCAAATCTTTCCTTTGCATATCTTGGACATTCTATAATGATATGTCTCTCGTTGTTAATGCAGTATTGCAATTGTTGCATTTTGCTACTGCTCCCTAAGTTATCAAAGTGCGTGATCCTGATATGACCAATTCTCAGCCTAGATAATACAATTTCCTCTGTTCTATTTTGTCTGGTGGATGTTTTTTTTAAATTTTTCTCAGTTTATCGCCTCGTTCCATTTTGTCTGCATTTTCAAGTTTATTTTATCATTTATTTTTTTGAAGATCAATTTGGTTGTTTTATCACGTTGGGTTTTTTCGGTTACTTCTTCCAGTCTTCTAATTTCTGCATCTTCAATCTCATATATTTGTTCATTACATCACGAAAAAGTTTTCCAAAGGGTGCATATGTCGAATAGTAGTTCTCTAGAGATGAATGGAAGGTATTACAATGGTTACGGTGTACGTTATTTGCCGATATTTAATGCTTTGTTACTCCGCTGTTTGACAAGCTGTATATGAGAGTACTCCTTGTTAATCTTTCGTCAAGTACCATTCCCAGAAATTTAGCTTGGCTGGCCTGTGTGATTTGTTTATCGTATATATCGAGCTTTATTGGTTGATATGTTGTTTTTTTTCCTGTGAAAGTTGACAAGTTGTGTTTTTTCGGCAGAAGAACGTAATTCTTTATAGTTCGTCCATTTTTCCAATACATTTATTGTTGATTGCAGTGTGCGCGTTGTATTTTATCAATAAATTCACCTCTTAAATATATCACCAAGCGAATAGTGAATAGTTTATTGGTAGTTTTATCGCTATTTTGATATCGTTTAATGCAATAATAAACAAAATAAGGCTTAAAACTGAGCCTTGAGGAGTACCAATTGCTTGTTGTTTAGTAGTTGATAGTTTGTTACCTATTCTCAAGTTGAATGTTCTGTGTTCTAAGAACGTAGCAGCAAATTCCCGTAAATATTTAATTTTTGCAGTTCCTGAAGTATGGATATTCTCGGCAGTCTACCGAATGCCTTTTCTATGTCGAAGAATACTGCTACCGTATGTTGTTTCCTTGTGAAGCCGTCTATTATTTCGTGTTGAATTCTAATCAGTTGATCGATGGTACTTTGTGGGTTTTCCGAAATCCGCACTATTTGTCATCTAGTAACATTTTCTTGTCAAGGAAGTCCGTAAGTCTATTAGCGATCATTTTATCTAATGTTTTACATAAGGAACTGGTTAGTGATATAGGCCTGTAGCTTTTTACGTCCAATGGATTTTTATTTGGCTTTAATATTGGGATTACATGGGCCTGTAGCCAATCTTTTGGTATTCTACCGCTTGTCCATACTCTATTATACAGCTTTAAGAGAATTTTTAGATCGTCATCATTGTGATATGCTTCAGCATTTCAGGGTGAATGTTGTCAGGACCAGCTGATGTTTTACGGGTTGATTTGATTGTATTTTTAAGTTCTTGAATCGTAAATGGTTCATTATATTCTTCGTGTCGAACAAATCAACTTATTGTACAAATGACACATATGATATCGTTTATTTAATAATAACTTTATTTATTACTATCACCAAGACAATATGGAGTACACATTCCGAAACATGTCGGCTAATTATATTATATATTAATAAAAAAATCTTCTATAATACGTGTATAATTATAGTTAATAAAGTGTTAAAAACAGAAAATAGAGTTGATACTCATTATATAATAACAAATCTATAAATATAAAAAGCAAATTTAAATATAAAAAAAATATTACGGACTACTCTACTCACAATCAGTAAAATTATCTGGCATACTAGATGATCGTCTAAAAATTAATAAAATCACGCAAAGTATGTGATCAGAATTTAAAAACATATCGAAATCAACATGAAAAACATTTATATAGTTCAAATTAAAGTCTTGTTAGGCGGTATGAAGACATTACAAAGAATATAGGCGGGAAGTTGTTTACATGTATCAAATAGTCATGGATTCGGCAAGGAAAATAGAGGAAAAGGAGGGCAACCGAAAGGATTTTCGAAACGATAAAATTGCATACGAATTTCAAACAGGTGGTAGGCTTCGAAAATCATTTCATTATATTTTGAAAAAATACGAAGTTTATCTTACTGCGATGTCATTGTTGCCGTGAAAGTAAGTTTTGCTTTTGTGTCTGATCGGATTTTTAATTAGCTACGTAAACGTAAAAATGTTCCCACTGAAATGAGAAATTTGACGTTAATTCTAAATGCTTTCATTAGTGTCCGAAAATTCTTCAGATATATAAGGGGAGCACTAATTTGATTTGTTCACTTAATTAGTACCGTTTTATTGAACCATTGGTATCGTGCATGTTTCTCTTCGTCAGTGTCATATTTTCTGCTAATTTTAATTATTATATATTTAAAAAAAAAAAAAAACATTTTTATTTTTTTTATTTTTTTTTATTGTATTTTGTATTAAGCTTGAAATAAAGTGAAATTCCGTCAAGCTCGCCCGGAGTACATTAAAACAATCACTTTCAAAATGAACTAAACATATGCGAAAGTGAAAATAATTAATTTAATTTTTTATATATTATATTCTTAATACGGGCAGGCTAATATTCAAAAACGCTCGTGTTATATTTAGTACGTGTTTTTTAATATTATTTCTGCATTAAAAAGTGTCGTTGGCCCACCGTCTAGTAATACATATATTTTTTTTCGAAAGTAATATGTATTTAATGTCATTAACACGACTGTAATTAATGCGGGAACATTCAAACATTTTTAGAATTTGAAAGAACGTAACATTTTTATTAAAAAGAGAGGAAATTTTTAAACTATAATTCCAAAATGCCAAATGCAACTTTTAAAAAATAACAAACTTTTTTAATCAATTAAACAGAATTAAAAAAAAACCAAAAAACATAGACAATAATATGCAACAAAGTAAACTATATGAAAAATAAAAAAAAAAAAAAACAAAAAACGATAGAATGTTAATTTAAAAAATTTCGTATTTTTTCAATGTTAAACGCTTTCTTATATATGTTCCTCTTTCTCTTTCCTTTTTTTAGTGTTCTTTCTGTTTTGCTTTGTTGCATTTTATCTATATTCCTTTTCCTTTTTTTAAAAGTTTTCGCGAATAAATTTTTTTTCCCGCTAGTTGATCTTGTAAAATTACGAGTGAATTTGTAGGAGGTTTTTAAAATGTCGATTAGAGTTACGTGCGTAATAATTTCGTCAACCTTATCAAGTCCGGATCATTTTATTCAGTTTTGTTGGGCGAATAATCGATTCGTTTAGTTTAAAGTTGGTTAATATATCGATATGCCAAGTCGAATAATCCCGAAAAGGCTGTAACCCGAAAGGACGGTAAGAATTGAATTATTACACATCTGATGTGTACTAATATTTCCGGTATGTTTTGTATTGTGTTCGCTTTTATGCTCGAAGAAAAGCCATCTTATAAAGGAATACAAATTCCTTTAATTCATCTCATCTCTCGACTTTACCTTTTGTTTCTCTTTGAAACGGATACGGCGGTTCAATTATTTTAACCGGAAATGATTAACTCACAACATCTATCCTAATCCGTTTAATTCTGACTTCCTTAATAATTCCGCAGTACCTCCGCGCTTTTTAATCTATCAAGGTTACCCCTCTTCCTTGAAATTCTACATCCCTTTTCCCTTTTCACTGATGACGTTCCCATTTACACTCCTCTGAACGCAAATCTCGTTAGCTGTGATTTCCCTATTTTCAAAACTTTCTAATCTTATATCATTAACATTTTCGGTTAAAACACGGCAAAGTCTACATTTTAACGTTTCGAATTACTCCATCCATCATCAGAATTAAAATGCAACTGACGCAGGAAAATCGAATATACTTGGATACAAATATAACAATATAAACGCGTAACAACTTTAATCAGCTGTTTGGTTTATAGAATATAGGACGGCGGCGGTATTTCCCCTGCTTTTAATTTGTGTGACGTGGTTTTAACTGAAAATTTCGATGTCTTAGTCTTAGCAAGTCGCGAATCTTCGAAATCACTTTTTAATATTATTAGAACTCGCCATTTCTGATATTTTCAAATTTTTTTCCCACTCCTTTTTCGTTTGCATTTACGCGATTCCTTAATCCTGCTTCAAATTAATTTCGATATAAATAATACACCAATTATTTCTCAGTTGTTCCGCTGTTGCTGTCCTTTGTGAAAATCAATTTATGACCGCCTGGTTATTTAGTTCTATCTCTTGATTTATCACGTTGTTGGTTCAAGACCGCTGGCGCGCCCAGGGTAGGAAAAAAAAAGAAAAGTATTTCTCTTACGATTTTCTTTTTTTGTTTAGTTTTCTTTCTCTAAAGCCGTTCCCCTTTCATTCCAAGAGTAAATTAAAGTAAAGTGAGTTCCATACCCTTGACAGGGCGTTGGAATTGTGAAGTTAAGGTTCACAATGTACTAAGCCTAATGGATCTAAGGAGAATACTGGGGCCAGTTCCTTTCTCTCGGCCGCCTTTACTTTCCTAGATTTCCCTGGTACCCAATTATTTCAGGCTGGGTAGGCTTGGCATTTGGATCCGGGACGAGACAAGTCTCGATAACCTATGACACTTCTGGTTTGCTAGCCAAGCACCTTAACCACTAGACTACCAAGAGTAGTTCCCCTTTGATTACTTCAGCTTATCCTCTCTGAAAAATCTCAACACCCCCTTTCATATCGGGGTGCTGATCCATTTGTCGGAATTTCTTCTTTCGAAATTCGATGATCGTGTTCATCCGTTTTCGTCTCTGTTTCGGTGCCGAATCCCTCAATCCTACTTTTTTCATTTCTATGGATCTTATTTCCTTGTTTTCCGATCCAAATTTGCCTGTTTTTCTTTCTACGCTTACTTTTCTTACTTATATGCGTCTCTTAAATATAATATAGAACTTCCTCCTTTTTTTTCCTACATTCGACTGCCACAATTGTCACTGTCCGCTCCTAATGAGATCATACATTTTATCTCATTAAATCTTCTCCAGTTCCTATTAAACCCGTTTTCGTTCATGTCACAAGAATTGATGTTTCAAATAGCTTTAAAAAGGTTCTCTTTTCCCTACTCATTCATTAAGGACGAACCTAAAAGCCGGTTCTGACTGTTTCCGTTCTGCGAGTCATTACTTTGAGTCTTTTAATCTCTTCCCTTCTTCGATTTATATTATTTTACGCTAAATCTAACGCTACTTTATTTTCTTGTTTTGTTTCCTCCGCTCTAGACGAAACCGAGAGCTTGTCAAATTGAATCATTACGTAGACAACCTAACTTCACTCGAGCGTTTTTTTTTTTTTTTTTTTTTTTTTTTTGGTAGATAAGTACTAACATCTAAGAACCTCAAGGTATCGCTGAAACTGAGAGTTCTGAAATGCTACATACAGCCTTAGCTATTATACGGATGTAAGACATATTGAAAACGGCAATAATAAAAAAAACTAGAAGCCTTCGAAATGTGGTGCTACCGAAAAATGTTTAAGATCTCGTGGACGCAGAAGATAAAAAATTCAGAAGTACTACTGCGTATGGACAAAAATCGGGAACTGGCGAATACAGTAAAAAAGAGAGGAAACTAGAATACATGGGACACATAATAATACGTGCCCCCTTAAGATATCAGCTATTGAGAATAACAATTTTACTTGAGCAGATCGAAGAAAAAAGGTGGACTGGCAGGAAGAATACGACATGGTTTGAAAACATATAAAAAATTGGACAAAACATTCAACAGAAGAAATAATTCATACAGCCAGGAATCGGGAAAAATGGAAAATAATTATCTTCATGTCAACAGCCTGAAGTCCGATGAGGATATGGCACTTTAAAGAAGAAAGAAGAAGATGGCTCGTTATGAAACTGCCTAATCGACTATATAGCTGGGGCTACCTGTGTAGTTAGTAAAGAAAACTTAAGATACTATTGACTTTTATGAAGGATTTTCTATCGATTCTATTATCGGGTCCAAAGTGTAAATTGATGCCATCCTCAAAGAGGCTTTGTTTCGATGTCTAAAAGCTGCAGGTACTCGTATGTTTAAGTTAATAACTCGCTATGATGCAGAACAATAATATTATTTCCATTGCAATACGTCCGATATGCCTATTAAGTATATTGTTAAGGATTTTATACTTAAACTGACATAATAGGTTTTTAATGGTAGAAATGTCTCCCGTTTGTGCCGACTTTAATCGTATCCGGGAACTGGGAAAATAGCGGAAGCATGGTATTACCAAAATTCTGTTTATAGAGTGAAACACTCGGAATTCTGAAAATAAACCAGTTTCCAGATAATACTATATATTTTACGAGCAGAAAAAAATAAATAAATAAACGAAAAAGATACTTTCAATGTCGGAGAAAAATTTACACGTGTTTTTCTTTTTTTGGCGGTTCTTTCGAATTTTTACACCTTAGAATTGCGAAAGCGAGAGATAATCGTTCCATTTTTCAAATAGAATTCCTTTTTTGCGCTAAAAGGCAGCGTGCATTATTAAAAGTTTAATCTGCGATTACTGCTGAAGATGGATCAACCGGTTGCGATCGGTAACGAGAAAGAAAATTTATTCCATCCGGACCACCGCTGGAACTATTCGTTATAGTAGAAATTCCGTAAAATTCAATCAACTTTATTCGACACAATATTGACTTTGTTCTCGGAAAGAAATATAATTACATTTTCCATTTGACGACCGCTGCTGTGGTACAATGTGTTCTCGCCGTTGGCGGCCATGTTACATTTTCGATGCTGTACGCATTTCGCGACTATCCTGACACGCACCTTTGCCCCCGTCATGCTTTTGATTACTTTTCGCTTACCATTAATACGAGAGCCGAACCGATATAATTTCGTTCCAGCGAAGATGATGCGTATAGGTGCGTTTTTATAACGCATCGTCGGTTTTTCATCGAAATGGAAAACCGATCAGAAATTTTTGTCGATATTATTTGCACAGTTTAAGTCGAACTTTCGCTAAAGTGGAACAATAAAAGAAGCCAAAGTTCAACGTAAGCGTTGTCCAAATGAAATGTATTCCTCCGTCGGCAAGGGCGCATTCGATTTTTAATATTCCATCGTTTACTTCGAAATGATTAATGGCGCTGTTCAAAACGACGAAAATAAATTATATTCGATTTCATTACTTCTTCAAATTAGATAACACCGCGGCAATGTGCTATGTATTGTGTGTAGACTGGACAATTGCAAAACAGTTTTTTTTTTTTTTTTTTTTAAATAAGTTGTGAGTCTCACTGGGCAAATATGCCCGTTGTGTGAGTGCCCAACGCTCTTATTAGCGTTTATTTAAGATAGGAACAGAATACAAAAATTAAAACTGAACTTATTCTATCAAAAATTATTTAAAACATTAGTTAATAGTATACATACGCATATTAATACATAAGACGCTACGTAATATACATATATATTTGTACACCGGAAATGCAGATAGCTTAATATTTTAAATCGATAACGTGATCTTCTGTGGGAACTTACAAACAAGGTTAATGTCCGTAAATAAATAAAAATGAAGGGTAGTGGGTTATACTTGATCTTCAATCTTTGCACCATTCCTTCAGCCATTTTTGAACCTCCCTTTTCCACACACCAATTTTTTTTCCCTCTAGTATATGATTAGGGATTGTACTTATTTAAATTAATTAAAACTGAGTCGTCAGTGTTATCTATTCATAGATTTACACCGCTGCGGAGATAAATGTAATATGTATTACTTTGGTCTCTTGTTAACCGAATCTTTTTCCTGGATGGTAGTTTTATATTATTGACCTTAAATTCTAGTAATCTATAAAAGAAATAATACATTTTCGGAGACATTTCGTCGTTTTCCTTCCATACATAATTGATCCAGAGTCGTTTTGCTTCTAGTGGGGAGTTTATCAGACACCTCTTCTGTATTTTACTTATTTTATTTATTTCTGTTTTTTCAGCCTCTCCCCATATTTGAATTCCGTCTATAATATTCTTGACCTTATTATTGAATTGCAATATGTACATAGTGTTCGATGTGCTAATTAACCTGTAACTGTCCAGCGGGGGGGGGGGAGACAAAATCTTTTTTCCGAGGGATAAGACTAGTAGTTAATTTATGAATATGAAATAGGGTGGTAATTTTAAAAGTAGGTCTGTTGTTGCATTATTGTGCGTCGCCCGTGGACATAGATAGTGCAACTTTTCTCTAAATCAGTGATGAAACTTAGCGCAGAAGAATTCCTTCGAAAAATAGGTATCATTCGTTTAATTATAGTGATTTTCACGTAACGATGAAAAATATAGGAAAACGTATTTTATGCTAATAACCTAAACAGTTGAAGAAATCAGCGAATTTCAATTAGAATTCCGACGTTTCCGGTACGATGCAATGTTATATTAAATAAGTAAATTATTAAAAATAACGAATTTGCTAGAACGCGTAAGTGACAATATCATTAAGTACTTGGATGGCCGAGATCACTGAACGATGTATATATATCTGTTGAAACTCATAGCCGAGTAAACTGGTTGCACATTCTTAGCTACTGCTAAGGGTGGGTGCGAAGATGGCTGATAATTCCAACCCTAGAAGAGCAAATGCGACCAGAATGATGACATGCGACAACGTTAGGCGAATTAAAGCTATTGTTGACTATTCTTTTTAGCGGTCCGGTAGTTCAAGCGGTAGCTTCAACTGCCGTCCTCCATTTTACACGATCGCAGGCGGCGGCGGTTTCCCAATCTTCTAAGTACTTTGCTTTCTTTAATAGTGCTGCGATGTGGTTCTTGTAACGTTCCTAGGACCACCACGTTTTCTAACTCCTTCTCCTAATTCGCCATACAGTATTATTCGGTAATCTGGAGTTCTCTCCATTCTTATAACATGTCTCGTCCACCTTAATTGAACACGTGTAATCAGCGACTTTATCCGTTCTGAATTAAAATCTCGTCGTTTGTTACAAAGTCATGCCATCTAATTTTCAGTAATGCTCGCAAGACCACCCGTTGTTGAAACTGTTCTAGTTTTTTGGCGTGACGCCTGTATAGCATCCATGTTCCAGCTCCGTATAACAAGCACCGGATAATTATAGCACGATAAACTGCTGCTTTAGTGGCGATCGACAAATCCTTATTGTAGAAAACCTTGCGCTTTAATCAACGACCAAAGGCTGAAACAGCGTACTTAATTCTATTTTTCATCTATTGTTGTGTCCCCTTATGGTTCAGGAACAAACTGAGATATTGAAAGGTTTCCACCTGTTCTAACGTCTTTCCGCGTATCTGAACGTTATTTGCAGGCGAAGTTTCGTTGCTCAGTAATTTGGTTTTGTCAATGTTTATTTCAAGGTCAAAGTGTTTGTAAGTTTTATCAAATATCTCAAGTATCGCCTTTGTAGATCAGTTTTATTACGTGCTACAATAACACAGTCGTCAGCATAATTCGACGATTCTGAACTTTGACACCTTAGTTTTTTCTTTAAGTCTACCGAGATTAAGTAAACCACCATCCATCCTATAATTGAGGCTGATGCCTCTGGTATGGAGACGTTTATCGACTGTCCATCCTTATGCCTGAATGCCGATGGAGGATATGTTTATTAACGATTTAGACGTTCATGCGGCCCGCTTACACAGTGATGATCTTCCGTTAAAATTTCTGATTTTTTGATCAGTTCAGTACTACAGAGCAATTGCCAGTTTGTTATATCTGAACCGTAAATAGGGGTTGTGACATAGTCTAAAAAAAGTATCTGCTGGTTTTTACGTTTGAATTCCTTTCAGCTGCAGTTCGACATTACAAGTATAGAACACTTCAAATGCTCCGCAAGCATAAATCTCGAGGGCTGCATTTGTTCATCATCATCATTATCCATGGTGTCATGTTCCCGTTATCGAACGTTGGCTAACATGTCGGCAATCTTCTGTCTATCTAGAACCGTTCGGAACAAATTCATTGCTGGCAAATTGAACCAGTCCGACCAATTCTGTAACCAGATTTTCTTTCTTCTTCTCCGTGGTCTCTTTTCTCCCTGTGATCTTTCCCTGCATAAGCACAAAGAGCAGACTATATTGTTCCGTGCGTCGCACTACGTGAATAAAATATTTCAATTTACGATACTTCATTACTTTTACTATTTTTCTTTGCCTTTACTAATACGTTGTACTAGTGCTTCGGAGTTGCGTTATCTGTCCACTTTATGCGAAGTATTCTGCGATACATATATTCATACGGACCGATTTAAAATTAAGTTGTAAATTTCGATCATTTTATACAAAATATAGAAGAGAAAGAGACAGAAATGTAAGAAAGAGAAGTCAAGGGGCACAGCCCTTTGCGAGGCCAAAATGACCGAGTTTATATATACATATATATATATATATATACATATATATATATATATACATATATATATATATATATACAGGGTGCGGCAGCATAACTTCCTTTTTTAAAATGCGCCACTTTTTTTCTACTAAATTTTTTAAAGAAATAATAACAGAAAATCGAAATAACATACTCTAGATGCCCCATTGGGGCAATATGTATACTTCTCTTGCAATTTTATTTCGATTTTTTGTTATTATTTCTTTAAAAAATTTAGTAGAAAACAAGTGGCGCATTTTAAAAAAGGAAGTAATGCTGCCGCACCCTGTATATGTTTATAGCACATGTTCCATTTTCAGATATGTTTCTGCTACATAATATTGCTTTTAATTTTAGAAATGCACTTCGAGCTTTTCCGATTCGAATTTTTATTTTATTCTACATATCCCATTGGTCATTTATATCGCAGCCAAGGTAATCGGTATTTTTAACTTTCTCCAGTTCTTTGCCATAAGCTGCGAGTGGCCCTGTAAGTGAATTTTCTATAGATGTTTTACTAATTACTATATACTTTGTTTTGAAAATGTTCAACTGTAATACGTAATCATTGCACACGGCCGTAAATACATCTTAGAATCGTTGTAGCTTGTTTATCGGAATCGTGTCATCCGAAAATCTAATATTACTTTTTTCATTCCCACTTATTTTAGTAAGGCGGCGGAGAGAAAGGAACTGGCCCCGAAATTCTCATCAGATCCATTAGGAGTTTAAGTGCATTATGAAAAGCTTAACTTCACAATATCCGTTACACCTTATCACAAGGGGATATATGGGACTTACTCTACTTTACTCACTCACTTTAAATTTGCTCAGTACTTCTTTAAAAATTTTTTCCGTAACAAGATCGGTAAGACCAGATGTGCAATCTTATCTCACACCCTTCTGCATGTTACGATGGCCAATTCCGATGCTTGCCGACTGATGCCAATAGAGATTTTTTTATAAAACGCACATCTTTACCATTGAACCGGACTCTTTCTAATATATCCATCATCTTGTTGTATTTCATTAGGACTGTTTAAATTATTATTTTAGCCGAGTTTCAATCTAAATTTTAGATTTTCATCAACTTTTAATGTTTTCTTTTAAGCACTTTTGAAATTTTTTGTACATTTTTCGAAAATAGCCGCATTTTAGCGTATTCGTTCTAGTGGTTCGATTATTAATTTGAAGACCGCGTAAAATTAGCACCTTGTTTATGTTCATTATTGGACAAAGTTTTTAAATTTCATTACGAAGCTCAGAGATCCCCCCCGAGTCTCCGGCAAACTCCGGCTGCACTCAAGAGACCTCCACCTGTAGAGGCTTCTAGGTCAATAATATTAATTGGATCAGTATCTCTTTCCTGCATAGCATGTTTTAATGCTATTAATACGCAGTGATTTGTATACTGAGCAATAATATTCCTTCAAGTATTATTATTGAACAAGTAATTTCGACAGTTTAGAGGAGCACGGGTCATTTTAGATCTATAATACCAGGACACACTTCAAAAATTAAATTTCGACTTTGTTCTTTTTTCATTTTGTTTAACACTGCATTACACGCGCTATATCTGACAGATACAATAGTTCAACGTTCTTTATCACTAGTTAGGCGCATGGAAGAGGATGTCGTCCCCCATCCTCCTATTCCTTCAGCTCGTGTTGCTTGACAGTCAGTCGAGCATTGGTGGCCCCCTATGCAGTTGAAGGGGTGCTTAAGCGCTATATATCTCACTGATACGGCGCGTGCTAAAATGTAAGTATTCTGTATTGTTTGATTTTTTAACTTAACCGTTTACTTTTTCTTAGTATACAATTGTGATACGTTGTGCTTGGTGGTATTTTTCACTATTCTAAATGTTACTGGAATCAATAGCCAACTCATTTGTCTTGTGAATGGACAAAACGGAGTTTTCCTTCGTGAAATCGGGAATAAGCTCATAAGATATCAGTTGTTCGTGCGATTGCAGCTCAAAAACTTGCCACGCATTATGGCCTCACGACTTCGAAAACTTCTTCCAAATGATCAAATACCGCAAGCTTCAAGCAACTCTGCAGCTACTGATACTGGTAAACGGAAACGCTGCCAACCTTGCTGCGACAATAATGAAACGACCAGGCTCACAAAATATACGTGCAACGAATGTGGCCAATATTTATGCCTGAAACATTGTATGCCCATACTTGTGTTGATGGCTGTAAAGTTGAAATTAAAGAAAGTGATTTAGACTGAATTTTTCTAAATCTACTGTCTCTTATATTTTACTATTTTATTCAGATACCAGAACGAGCTCAAAGAACTGAAACTTACGTCTGTGTTATTAGAATTTAATGTTTCAAAATTGATATAGATTTATTTACTTCGATTTGTGATGAAGATGTATTTTTTAAAATATATTTATAGTCTTCTTTATTCGTCTGTGCACCTTTCTGTCTGCGAAATACGAAAAATTCAATTTTGTTTTTTTTAATTCAATTTACTGATCGTGTATCTCACAGATACGATTCGTTGTAATGCAGTGTTAAACCCGTCAAAATAATTTTTGTTTTTTTTTTTTTTTTAAATACCACCGTGCGTCTATAATTTACCATCATTTTCTTCTCTCTCCGAATCTACCTATCGAAATTCTCCCTACGTCCTACATTGACTTCATCCTGGAAATCTAAATCTTCGTCGCCATGTTTCGTCGGTTTTCGCCGAAGTACTTTAACATTGCGGTGCGTATTATATTTTTGTTATTATTGATTAATGTTGATTAATATCGATTAATATTAATTAAGAGAATACTTAAATAATGCCCAGCTTGATGTATCAGTTTTTATTCCAGCATATATAAAATCGAATTTGTAAAATGCTTCGAAATATCAGTCTGATAAAACATTTGAAAAATATAACGTAGACGCGTATAAAATTAAACAAATTGTAAACATTTACGTACTGCATTCGAACCGAAACTAAACTCAGTTAACGTGTAAGGAATGCAAAAACAGGAAACTATTAAACCATGTCTAGCGACCGCAGGTAGTAATAAATACGCGAAGGAAATACTTAACGTGTATAACCTCGTATGAGTTTAACTCGGAATATTTGTTACCCCTCTTCCATATTCTATAAACACACGCAAAAAATGTATACACACACACACACACACACACATATATATACATATATACATACATATATATATATATATATATATATATATATATATATATATACATATATAATGATGGCTAGTAAAACAAAAGTAAAAGCGAAGATTCCAAAAAACGGGCAGAGATGTTTCTTTTATTGTAAGCAAGTCTGTATATTTTAGGTATGCTATTACTGGAAGAACATTTAGTAAAAAAGTGCTTCAAAACACGATCTGTCTGAAGAGACAATGAGTGGCAGTGCGGATAATAAATAGAAAATAAATATGGATAATCGCATCCACTGCTGATTAATTCTAACGAGATGTACGATTGGGATTAGTCAGTAATAGTCATGATCTATGATGTAATTGAATCTAGTTAAATCTTTTAAGTCGTTTAAAGCGAATAACTGGCGCAAATTAGCGGCCAGCGGGTTATTGATGGAGCCGTTGTATATATTTTCCGCTTAAACTTCTTATGGTTTCTTTTGTTGCTAGTAAAGTCCTTCTGCACGTTATCGTTACGTATATATACCAAGGCGCTGAAGCTATTTCGCAAAGCCTTGTTCTGGAACCGCTGAATAATACCGACTGTCAAACTGCTTGCTGTTCCTCATATTTCAATTCCATACGTGTTCATACTAGAGTTTCAATGCCGTTTTATAGAGTAATTCTGCAGCGATAACTTAGAATGTATTAAGTAAATTAAACGCACTGATAGAACAATGTGTTTAATTTACTTAATATATAATAAACACAAACAATAAGTATACTAAATAGATATATCGATAACTTGGAATGTGTTGTTTACCCATTAGTCAATTCATGCTTCGAAGTTTTAGATCAAGTTGTTTGATATAAGTCGTTGGTCGAAATGTAAACCTGTGAATATCTTACTTTCCATGAGGTCGATATTATTTGACCATTTGTTACAACCGGGATGACTTATTAGCTTTGTTCAGAGTAAATAAGCCGTGACTCGGACTTTTATTCGTTAACTTTGATTTTCCACATCTTGAACCACTGTCCTGAACGCTCGGAGGTACTCGCATTTAAATCGTGATTTATGACTGTAGTGATATTATAATTTATCGGAAAAAGTCCGTAAATTTAGTACGAACGTTGGACCAAGCACCCCGCGGTAGTACACGAAAACGAACGGCGTGTACAATGGAGTAGGTACCATTCGCGTTTTTATTTGTAAATATCGATCTCTTAAATACGATTTGAATAGAGTAATTGTTAAGGAAATTTACTTTTAATTTAGTACAGTAAACCAATATGATGTCGTACTCTATCGAATGCCTTTTTGATATTCCAAAAATTCCTTTGCTATTCCGTGTTTGTCCCTAAAATCGAACTGCCCGTCTGGAATTAGTTCCTTTCCTTCTAAGACGGTCTTCACTCTCTTTAGTAGTAGAAGTGTTTTTCAATATCAGTTTCGACATAATTGGTAACATACTGATTAGCCTGTAAGAAGAGTTGTTTCCTATCTAGTTTATGTATCACGACGATGGTTTACAAACTTACATCGGATTGGAAAATATCCAATGCGGAGGATTGCGTTAAATGTATGCGTTATTAAATTTTTTTTTTTTTTTTTTTCGGTAGATTTTTTAAAATATTCGCACTTATTAACCCGGTGGTGTCTTTTTCATCTGGAGATGTTTTTGTACGAAATCCTTCATGGGCGAAACTGATTTTATAGCGACAGACATCTGAAATGACGTTCATAATTGTTTACGTATATTTATCGAGATTATTTAATATATTACTCCTGCGTTCTTTGAATATACTGGATAAGTGCTTATAAATTCGCTTTTTTTACCGTTTTATGGACAGCGAGATATAATTATTCTTCATACTTTTCGTAGCTTTCCACAAGTTGTAGTCAGTTAGTTTGGGTAGTTTTACCATTGGATATTTCTCCCTTCATGCTCAATATTCTCCCTGTTAAATATATCGCTAAATGGCCTGGATGGCCAGTTTGTAATGTAAAAAAAAAAAAACAAAAAAAAAGGTTTGCTTTATTATTAGGTGTCAGATTCGTTATATTTATGAAATGTCTCACACTTTTGAACTGTCCGAGTTCAGCTTTTATCTGTTTGGTTGTTCCGGTTTAAATTAGTTTTATTGAGAGGGTTCCGTGTTATTTATGCGATCTTTTAACGTTCTTTTTTCTGAGATAAAATTTTCGGGCGATTAATTATTTCATCGAGAGGAGGACGTTCTTTATTGGTATACGCAGACTGCTGAAAACATTTTGTAAAATTTGTTCTTCCGTTTTTAAAAGCGCATTTAGATTTATTCTGTTTTCAACATACCGTCTAGAAACATTCCGGTTAGTCTTTATGTTAGTAGGTTTCTTGAGTACTTCGAAGTACTTTAGGATTTATGATCTGATGTACCGCCGAAAGAAGAGTTAATAAAATTGGTGTTTATTCCGGTAGTGATAAAGAAATCCAGTAAATCGGGAGGACATCTATCAGTCGGCCAATATTTCGAAATCTACCATGCTACTAAATTTAGCCAGCGTAAAGCTTAGTTACACGTGGGTAAAATAGCCGATTTCGGAAAAAAACTTCAGTGTTAACAATTTCTACAAAAACAAAAGATATTGAAGCTTAATAGCCGAAAACTTTGTACCAGTTTACCGATGACGAATATGCAGAATCAGAAGTGCGTTGTTGTAGTTTTAAAAGCGTTTTTTTTTTTTTTTTTAAAGTAAGCTCACCCCTGTGGTAACAGTTGTTCCGAGTATAATTGCGAGGAGTCTCAGTGGCGGATTTAGAAAATTCTGGAAAAGATTGGGTGTCGGACTTTATTATTTTTTCAACCGCCATTGATGAAAGCACACCGACATATATCTAATGTAATAGTTTTCATTCGAACATTTGGATGACAGTTTTAACCGAGTTTAGTTTAGGATCAGAAAACTGATCTGCTATTTTAACAGATGGAGTGTATACCTCTGTCACGGTAAAGAAACATGAGGGGGACTGGTGCGTCTTTAATATAAAGAAAAACGAAATAGAATTACACGATGTTCATATATGATTTACGCGCTCAGTCAACGAATTTCGATGATTTTCTTTTTTTCGCCATCACATTATAGCGCATCGGCGACATTATAAATTATAACTGAGCAACTACTACATAGAGGAATTGAGATAAGGAATTTACCGTGATTTTAAGAATTTTATGAATTTCGATAATGCGTTATATAAAGCAAAAGGTGGTACCACTAAATTGTCGAAAATTCTTCTTCTTTCGGATGTCAGTGAAGAATGCCAGATGTGATTGAGCTCGCAAATTCTAGCAATCTGAATGGGTAAATTTAATGGTATAATTTTTTCCTTTTTTTTTTTCGACAAAACAAAATCAAAATTTTGAAATACTTTTTCTACAAATAAAACGTGTTTTTGAAGAAAAAAAATATGGTACGTGCGTTTATTGCGGCTACTGAACGCCTAATTTTAATACTTCCTCTACCCTTGCTACACAGCAGCTATTAAATAATATATTGGCAATATGTCGCGTGACATATTACAATTGCGTGGCGATCATATATGGATTAAGTAAAATTACAATACGGAGTTCAAATGAAAAATATTTTCATTTCACTGTGGCTGCTGATCTTAAACTATCTGAAAAAAAATCAATTTTTTTTTTTTTTTTTTTGGCAATCAAACTTTTTCAAGACGAATATAGTAGTGTGTTCGATTGTTGAATTTACGGTTTTTATTTTAGAGTCACATTTTTGTGAATTTTTTTTAAGATAGGCCGTAATCTCTGCTACGAACTGGGAAAAAAAAAGAAACGGTATTGTAGACTTTTTTTTGGTAATACATAATATACGCCATCGGATAGTTTTAAAAATTACGGGGTTTTTTTTTTTTTTTTTTCATTTTCGGCTATATATCATTTTAACTAACTGTTTAATTCGGAGAAAATAAACGGTTTGGATAGTGTAAAATATTATTCGTAATTATATTAACCCACTGAAACAACACTTTAGTATATCGCAACTGGTGAAAAATGCCAAGATATCTTCCCCGCAACTGAAACAGAATGCGTTTCATTCGAAATGCAGCGTTCGTTACCATCATTATGAGGCGTTTGGAAAAGCCATAAACAAAATCAAGCGCTATAAAACTTCGAAAATAGCCTTTGATAGAAAATTAAATTATTCAATTACCGCAGACAAAATAGTGTCGTAAAATATTAGAGACATATTAAAACCGATGGTGAAAATGGGACAAAAATCACTGTTATTTTTACATAAAAGTCTAAGATTAAAAATAGATTGTAGGTTCTATTGTTTATAACAGCGGAAAAAACAAAAAATTAAACTGAGCACAATTCAAACCACAGTACACGACTTATCTTAGGAAAAACTTTAGAACCGGTGTCTACATACTCGCCTTGCAAGCCTTTTCAGTCTAATAACTGCAAAGCAACATACAAAAAAACAATTGATGATAACCTGGAATTATAGAAAGTAAACGCCGTGATACCGCTCCTTACATCGTAATCGGTAGGAGTACATAGGAAAATCCCGTGTCCCGAATTTATACCGACAACTAACATAATACGTAGGGATTTCTCGATCCTGTCGAGCC
Organism: Icerya purchasi; assembly: GCA_039619475.1. Lineage (NCBI taxonomy): Eukaryota > Metazoa > Arthropoda > Insecta > Hemiptera > Monophlebidae > Icerya > Icerya purchasi. The sequence goes on from CM077115.1 coordinate 98,547,144, forward strand.
TGCGCCAGGGGTACACTGCATTAGAACGCAACTACATCTTCGAAGGAGCTCCTTCGTCTACCTGTACTCTTTGTGGGTTCCTCGCCAACCGTAGAGCATCCGCTGAAATGGTGCCGGCAAACTTCCCGTACTTCTGGTTATAGCTCACTCCACCGTCTGTTGTCAAAAACTACCCCCGGATTGTGTTTGGGCAGTGTTGAATTTTGCAGCATCCAACAGACTGCACTGCCTTCTGTAAAATGTCCAGTGAGTCTAGGTGCCGTAATAGCCCAGGTAGTCACGCAAGGCGCTTAGATTTATATTTGTAAATTTAAAAAAACAAACAACTAATAATATCGTTACATCAACGTTGGCTTATATATATAGAAAAAAGTAAAGAATCATTAGCAAGTATAATGGGGACAATAGTTTTTCGGGCGATCCGAACAAACGTTATTCTATCAAAATCGAAGAATTTAAGAGTTACACGTCCCAGACGACTCATATCTTTTCCAAAACGTCAAAGTTTTGCTCAGTATGGTCGGCAATACGAAAAGACCGAACACGTATGACGGTAAAAATAATTTAAGCGTTAAGTACATAGTAACTGATAAACCATATCATTGCATGATTTCCTGAACTCGTGTAATCTATATATATCTTGGGTTTGCGGTGGTAATAATGATCAAGTTGTCGCGTGCCTTTTTGAAAAGTATATTACCTGAGATTAATTAGATAAATTAGCCGCGTAAAAGCTTTCAACTAATATAAAAGCATGCCGAATTTGCCATAGCCGAATTTCTATCGACACTCGGCGGGGCATCATTTTCGGACCAAATAGAAAAAAAAATGTCGCGATAACTTTCAGCCCTTAATCCTAAATCTTTTCCGATTTAATTTTTAAAAGATAATTATTATTATCCTGTTTTCAATATAGTAACGCGTGTTCCTTCGCACATGCAATCAGCGGTAAATTTTAACGATAAAAACATATTTTAATGTGATTTGTTAAAATTTTTCGATCATTGTGAAAAAAAGTAACAACTTGCTTTTTTAGAAAGCTTTTTAGAGGCGCGAAAATTATTTTATTAATAAACAATTATATACATGGTGTGTCCAGAAAGTCATTTTGTCGCGCCCTTCTTGCCTGCGGCGCGCTCGAACCGGTTTAGTTAGATGGAGCTGACTCTCAGCTTCGCAGCGCACCGCAGTTCAGTGTGTTGCGAGTATCGGTAACGTCGCAGGTAAGAGGGGCGCGACAAAAAAAACATATTTCACGACTTTCAAGACGCACCATGTATGTCCGATAATTTTTTTAGTCAAGAAATATTAAACATATATAAAAGAAATTTCTTCATCCGTTACGATACAATTTTATTTTATTTTATTTTATTTATTTTTTTTTGCCTTTATCGTTGAAAATAAGACTGAAAATTCGCATTGCACTTTTTAACACGATATCTAGCACTGTATTTATTTACGAGAGGACTAATCGTAACATTTGAACTAAAGAAATTACTAGTGTAAATTAATATTAAAAATAATTCCGTATTAGATTAGAATACAAATAAAATGTAAAACAAAACGGAGAGGAATTAATAGAATAAAAGGATTTGGTAGAACAAGAAAACCAAAAAATATTTATTGTTTTATATTCTCACGCAGTATCACGATATACTGGCCAATTCTGGTGATTGTCAAAACTGCCGTTAAATGTTATTACCGAGATCGCTGCTGGCTAATTTAAAATTGATCTCGAATATTGTATTATCACAATTCGTATTTTCATTTGAAAATTTTCTTATAAAAACTAAAAAATGTGATCTGTTTTTAATTTTTTCACAACGCTGCACCACATCACAAAATTCGGAAAGTGTTGAAATTTTAAATTGCATGTCTGAAGGAACACGCAGTTCAAAAAAGGAAAAATATTTTAGTTTTATAAAAAAATATATGTTTTTGGTAATCGTGAAAATATTTTTTTTTTTTTTTTTTCATTGCTACTGTGGTCAAAGGCACCAGATATTAAGATATGATTAAATTAAGTTGTAGATACTATTTTGTTTGAGGAATGAAGTGTTTTTCTGATTTCAAATAAAATATTTTATTTCCTAGCACTTGGAAAAAAATCACCAGTCGTTAATTTTTATGATTACTATTGAAAAACAAAAAAAAAAAAAAAGGATAATAAAATCCGAAAATAATTTTTTTTTGAAACAAAGTCGGAAAATACTTGATATCGAGAGCTGGAAAGTTGATGTGAATCTTTTTCATTTGGTGATCTGCCAAGTGTTGATAGATCCGGCACACTTAGTTTGTTATAGAGCTGGTCACTTAGTCTTCAAGTGAAAAAAAGAAGAACCTCATCGTTTGCACTAATCGCATCGTGAATAATTTAATCAGAAATCGGTTACAAATTTCAGATTGGTTCCGGCATTCTAAAGCGTACAATCATTTTTATGCTGAATTTACTTTCTAGTCTTGGTTTTTTGCGCAAAGCATCCACAATCTCAGATTTGAAAATTGATCACTCATAATTGATTGTCTTCGTAGCTTGTCTTTTCGCTGCTAATGGGCTCCTTCATTTGCGATCACCTTTTTCTCTTTTATTCATATAATTTAACCGGTTCATCACTAGCTCCTATAACGAGTCTCCCGATATTACCTTCCGTTCTATCTTTTCTTTCTTTTCTGCAAACTTGATTTTTTCATTCGCTCTCACAGAAACGTATACGATTTCTAAGGGTTTTCTCCTTTCTATGTCCTCGTTGAAAAACAAATACTTCTTATAAGTGTCAATTAAAATCGTTAACGAACGTTGGCCATCGAATTCTCAACAAGTACCATATAAATAGGACGCAAACGACTAAGGTCTTTTTCCATTCATACAGCGCGAGATTTAATGCATAACTTCTATAAAAACCTCGTAATTTCAGACATTGCATAGTAGTCGTGACAAATATCACAGCAGCAAAATTTTAGTTTCATTTTTCTTTCTTTTAATCATTTTTCGAATTCTAATGTAAATTCTTTCCTCTACGCTGCCGGTAAAAAGCAAGATACCTTTGATGAGGCGTCGAGGATTGCGAAGTTAAGGTTTACAATGCGCCAAGTCAAACGGCACCAATGAGAGAAGGACGCTTTAAATTTTGCTATAAAAAAAATGTTTAAAGTTCGCCAGCTTCAATATTTGTGTTTTATCTAATAGCTGACAGTACATTGTTTGGTCCCCGATTTGCTTTGAAAAAAAAAAAGGGTAAATCCGATTATGGTAAGGGTGCAACAAGGGGGTTAAAATACTGCTAGGTAAGCGTCTGGATTTCGGTTGGATTATCTTTCCGAAATCCTTTTTATCGAGATAATTTTGACGGTTGTCGTCTCTTTTCTTTTAATGATAACAATTTTATCATAAGAGTCAGCGCCTACCGTTGTTTATGCTCTCCGACTCCGGGACAGTCAATATTTATTACGCGTTGATAAGCGGTTCTCTTTCAAACGACTGAAAACATCCGGATTACCGGAAGCATCGGCCGTAGTTAATAACGTACTTGGATTTCGGAGTGAGAAGTTGGCTCTTTCGAACAATTTGTAAGCCGGTCGACCCTCGTAACTTTCCAAACAGAGTTAATCTTCGACACAACTATTTCGCCGACTATAGCAGAAAATTCATTTGCACGGGTCCTAGAAAGTGAATAATGAACGGATACTCAGATTAGCTTCCCTAAGGATCAGTCGATACCTAATTACCGACCGATTCGTACACATGCACACACTCTCGCAGTCGGATAATTTTATTTGATATCTGTTCTTATGTAATATCAAATCCTGTCGAGTAATGTGTACATTGTAATATTTGTATTTAAAATAAATGGATGTTCTTTAAAACGTTTAGGAAATGAGTTTATTTCGCAGACAGCAAATGATAATCTTTTTCTTTTTTTTCCCTTTTTATCGCTTCGAAAATATAAAACGATTTTCAATATACTGAGAGAGGTAGAGGCGTTTTTTTAAGTGTTTATTGAGTAATTTAAAATATTTAAGAAAACTACGCGCGTAGATTGTAATTTTCCGATTGGGTCACACACGCCTCACTCACGAATACTTACTAAATGGAACTGAGGCTCCTCAGTGTACCATGTGTGCAGTGTTTCCCACACCATTCACCATATCCTCAGCGAATGCCCTTCATGATCCTTTGAAAAGAAATTTTTCAACCTACCTTCTTCTCTTCCGCTCATCCTTAAAGACAACTCGTCTTCATTATCCGGTTTAATCCCTTTCCTTCGTAAGTCCGGACTCTACTCACTGATCTAAACCTCCTTTTTTCCTCCCGTGTCTCTAGCCATAGTTGCTGCACACGGCACGTAAAATTTAATTAAATTAATTTAATGATGTAATTTTTTTCTCGGTTTAATGTATGTTTATTTACAAATAAATTTTCATAATCGTTTAGTCAGAAGTGATACACCTCATGTCACCTATATGATACTACGGACCCTGCCGAGGCATCTATCCGATCCTCGGATGATAGTTCGATAATATAGAAGAGCCGATTTCAGTCGAGTAAATCATTTAAAAAAAAAAAAAAAAAAAAATATTTCAAAAGATAACAGAAAAAAGCGTTACATGTTCCCCGTAAGGGTTTCGTTTATTTATTTAAATTTGCACGCAGCGGCGCGAATACAAGCGTATATGTTAAATAGGTGAGCAGTACAGTATTCAAAATGAAATTATATAGCTTTGTATAGTGTAAGTTAGGATTATCAGTGAAGATCATCTGAGAGGGGGTTTTATGGGTCCCCCCCAAATGCCTGCGAAATAATAACTGCTTAAATTAGATGGACCGAAATCCAGAATAAATTTATTTCTTTTCAATTTTTGACAAAAGAAAATGAAATTTAAATTTTTACGAATTCTATGGAAACGACGATATTTTTTATTTGTTTTTACTGTATTTTTCAAATAATGCACATACAATAATTGACTACAAGGCTAAGAGTGTACTATTTATAAATAAATATATTTCGTGATAACACACACACACATATATGTATATATATATATATTTATTTATAAAAATATTTTCGTAACCCCTCCCGAAATTTTAGTCCGGATATAGCCCCCTGGTGAGAAGATATTAGGCAAGGAGCTGGATTTGAGGGAATTGAACTGCGGACATTCTATAAGAATATGGTGGATATATTAGTGTTGCATATTCTACAGATTGGAGCTGATCTCTTCTGCGCCGGAGATAGCCGTGTGTGAGATTTGTATGTCTCAGACGGCGAGGTCTGGAAACGATTGCATTATCTCTTCGTCGGTTTAGATGTGCTTTCCACAGTGTTGGATATACTGCTTAATTTAGCGAAGTTTATTCGTAAATAGAGGGAACAGCCATGTTTAGTTCGATAGTGTGCTCAGAGCCAATATTAAATAACAAGTGAAGTTTGAAACAACTGGTGCCAGAGTGTCTATCTCTATCTACATTAATGACTACGTCATTTTTAGTCAGTCCGGGGTGTAATACACTTTTTCCCCGTGATTATATCTCGTTACTACTTTATATAGTTGTGAGTATTTATTATATAGGCGTGTATATGTATTGTTATTGACAAATAACGATTTGTTTTTTTTTAATAAAAGTCGGAAAAGAACAATCGAAAACGATTTTTCTAAAGAACTTTAAAATAAAAATTATTAGGGGTCAAGGAGGCTTGTCCCCTTGCGAGGCCCGAAGAGTTGAGTTTTATATACATACATATATGTATCATATGTATATATATATATATAAATTAATGGCTATGCCATTTTTACGTCAGAGGTCATCAAGGAAAGTGTCTTGTCACGAAATTTGTCCCAAAAAGTGTCACAATTTTATGTAACGAAAAAATTTTGTCGAACGGCGTTTTACTCTTCTATAAGAATTATAGAAGAACTAGACCTGGGGGGGTGTAGGGGGCTTTCCCCTTTCCAACTCCCGAAGGGCCGAATTTTACATATATATATATATTACCATACATAATATAATACATACATTTACCATAACTAATTTGTATGTATATAAAATATATGCACATTTTGTTAATACACCACTTTTAATACATTATTATAAATTGTTCAATAATATTTTGTTATAATCCGTGTATTGTTGTAAACAATTCTTTGTTGGCGACGTTTTTATATTTAAATGAGAAATGTTTTTTTACGAATAAAAATTTGCGATCGCATGCTGGTTTTCATAGTTATAGGAAAAAATGATATTTAAACGTAAGGAAAGTTACGCCTCTTAATAACGATAAAATCAGCCATTAACGAAAAAAGAAACGAAACTAAGGGCGCGACGCAGAATTTGGGACAGATATTTTCTTGCCCGAACAAATCGGTGGGTCTAAAGCGACGAGCGAACTTTATTGTTAAATTTTTTTGAAATTTCACATCGACTATTATTAATATTCAGAAAGACGTACCACTTTCACGCCGTTAAGGCTCTTTCAGTTCGTTTTTCACTGACTGTACACAGCGGCACTCGGACGATTTTGGGAAGACGATGTTGGATGATGGTGTGTAGTTCAACTGTGACCGGCCAAAAAGAAAAATAATAATAAATCATAAATAATTGCTTTCTTAGTGTGGAGGGGAGCGGTTTACCGAATGAAAACGATAAAATTGGATATGAGCTAATTATGAGCCGAGTAAACAGAATGTATAAGCAACAAAATATTACACATACGGCGATAGTGCACATAAATTACATTTAATTACGAGAACGGCAATATGGCGCACTTTCTTTTGACTCGTACTCTCTTTTTAATCTTCGACTATGTTCGCGATTTTGGCGCGAAAATAATTTCTATTTGCATACTATGCAATTATACTGTACTACGCTAAATAAACACGGTTATAATCTGTTCCTTTTTTTTTTTTGTTTTTTTTTGTTTTTTTTCGAGCATCTAAACGAAACCCGCGCATATCTTAATTAGCAAATAATTAAAACAAAAGTAATTAATTTTCGTGTAAGCATTTGCAACCGCCGAATCGGAGCAAGGCGAGTTCTTGTATTATCAGTCTCGCAGCATGTTCGGGCACTGTCAATACACAGGTCACATCGCACGCGTCTAATTCACAGTCTAATAACTACAATCTACTTAGAGTAGTCCTCACTATCTGACAACCGATTGCCTAAATGCCCCTTACCTATTATATGAGCGGGGGATGTGTTTTGTAATAACCAAAAATAAGCCGGGTGCTTATTTCGGTATCTGGCGTGCAGGGAAGATGTGCGTATAACGTTATCATCGAAGTAGTCTGGAGGGTGAAATTAACACTCGGGGTAATATTCTTATTAGTTCGGTAGACAAGCGAACGCTGCGAGGTTGTAAAATGAATGATTCCGATCGTTTTCCGATCTACCACTTCGTGATTCTCTTGCGGGAAAAAATAGAAAAGAGTTTAAAAAAAAAACAAAACACGATAGATTACAGCGATAAATATGTTAATCGTTTTTGTAGCTAGACTTTAAAATGCCGAACTGGATAGTGATTAGCGGCTTTTATCAAGGCCGTGTCCGCGGGGGGGGGGTTAAACCACCTCCCATGAGAACTGAAATAGTTATTATGAATACACAAAAATCTGAAAAAAATCACAAATTAAAAATAAATATTGATGATTTTTTAGGGTGTTCTTACCTACCTTTAAAAGAAGAAAAAAGAAAAAAATATTCTCCATATTATTTTTAGGTACTTCATTAATATCTTAAGGAAAAACTTTTTTATAACGAGTACAATCAATAACATATGTAATTTTTATTAAATTCATTTATGTAAATTATTAATACATATAAATCAAAATGATGGAAATTATTAATAGTACGGGGATATTAGTGAAAAATGTATTGTTATTTATAAAATAAATATGCGAAGAAAATTTTCAAACCTTTTCCAAAATTCTGGACACGGGCCTGGCTTTTATGGATAAGGAAAACAACTAACAGCAGGACGAAATAAGAAGGAAAAATTGAAGGAAAAGTGTGATGATTATTTGTGTGGTGAATACTGAAGGACACAGGGAGATAATAAAATTGGTGTTTTTTAGCGGAAAAGTGCCGATACCGAATCGAAGAAGCCATTAATAAAGAGGAAACAGAGAGAAACTTCAAAGAGGAAACACAATAACTTAGATTCGATCTTTTACAGAGAAAATATATACGATTCAGACCGAACGATTTAATTAAAATGCGCAGGGCGTGATGCCACTGTTAAATACTTTCCTCTTCTTGTTAAGACGTTATATAAAAATGAGTCATTAAAGAAACAAAAGAACCACGCCACGCACGTTAAACAAATAACTAACAGTAACAAACCAAAAGCTATGAGCACATTCGCTTCGTAATATTATCAACGAATCAATGACAAAAACCGATTAAAATGTGTACGTATGCTATATTTAGCTCCGGAACAGTAGCTCGCCGGCCAAAAAAGAAATTGGAGAAATTTTAGAGGCCTCTCCGCTCACATCCGCATGTTGTCTAGCAAAGTCCGAAACTAACGAATATAAATTTCAGTTAATATAATATTAATTTAACACATTTTTTTTTTTTTTGAAATAAGTTGTGGGTCTCACAGTGCAAATATGCCCGTTGTGTGAATGCCCGACACTCTTATTAATACGCTTACTTCAGGTTGCGTAAGATTTTTCATTATTTTAGAGAAAACTCTAATTTAATATTTGAACCGAACAGAGTAAACAACGAGACTTTTGCTAATAATGGAGAAAAAAATGCACGAGGATTTTTTTTTTCTTGTTTTTTTCGTTTTTGGGCACGTTAGCGGGGAAAATCTCTGTTCAAAAATAATGCGCAAGGGGAGGAAAAATTAGCAATTCGACTAGAAATTGACAAAATGAAGAACGTCACAAATAATGGAACAGCGGCCGAACGAAATGTCTCTAAAGCGGGGAGAGGGGAGGGTCTTTATTTGGAGCAATAATCGAAGCAGCGGCGCGTAAAATTTCTTTCGCAGATGTTGGCGAATCAGTTGGGGCGTCGGCAATGTTTAAGAAAAAAAAAAGTAAACATTGAAAACATCATCCAAAGACGCGCGACGGAGAGAAATCTTTTTAATGTGCCGCATATGCGATTGACGTTAGATAATCCGTTTTGTTTCTCGCACTATGAACTTGTATTTGCTTACAAGTCTAACGGTAAACATCAACGGCCGTTATTGTAGAGATGTTTGTTCGCGCTGTCTCAGCCTACAAGACTTGGCGCAGCAGTGACGAGAAGGCCTTCTCCTCGTCTGTAAGCCGATTTTCTTACGATGTGTAATCGGCTTAACTAGTGTAACGATACCGGTGTGTAATTGCTCGATTCTTCCGCTACTTATTTTGCACATTACATGCATGTTACAGACCTCTTCTAATTATTCCCTCGGACGACGCACACTCTAGCCGAGACTTTCTCTGCTGCAAAAGTGATCGGCTCGCGTGTTGATGCGCCAGATGATCGACTGGACAGCGTTTAACGGTTCCTCTTTCTAAACGGAATGATTGCGACCGATGAGAGTCCGACTGCAAGTTTGGCTCCGTTCGAATATCGCGCCGAATATATCGATCTTGTCGACTAGAAACATACGAGCGTCAGACGATAATGATGAGGACATAAACAAATTCTCATTGCGTCGCAGAATAGAAATCTAGCTTGCGCACATCTCAATATGCGAGTCAGGCTGTGTAGCTAGCTGAAGAAGTACGTGAGAACATTTGCGATGCCGTTAATGGATGCGCCTTCTGTGTTGACAAGATGTAAAATTAATGAGACACATTGCACGCAATCAATCAATGGCTTTTCTTGGAAAATAAAACGGGGGGAATTGAAAAATTGAACAGCGTGAGGTGCGGGCATAAGTCGGATCGCATCGCGGTACACGGGACGGAAAATGGCTTAACAGTGACCGCGACTATGCAGTAATCCTAAGAACAGAGCCTGAGGTATTTTTAAGTGCGACAAACTTGTCGGAACCATCTCGATTTTCACGTAGATGTAATTGTTGCTCGGCGAAAACAAAAAATTCAAGAAAAATGGGAATCAAAATGAAAAAAAGTTCTAACGGTAAAGGCATCTAACGGAATATATATATATATATATATATATATATATATATATATATATATATATATATATGTGTGTGTGTGTATATACTGTGAAGAAAACAAATCACTTTTAATAGTATATACCGCAAAGCAAAAAAGAATTCTAATAGTATGTGTCGTAAACGGAAAAAAAAAAACAAAAAAAAAACGTTTAATTGTGTATGCCATTAACAATTTTTTTTTTTTTTTTTTTTTTTTAATGGGCTCGGTGTCAACACTGACCCAACTATATGGACTTCGATCACCTACTCAGATTCTGAGACGATCGAAGATAGAGAGTATAAAGGAAAGAAGGAGGGCTAGAGATGGGAAGGAAAGGATAAAGAAAGCATTAAAAGGGGTAGGAAGATCCAACGCCAAGAGTTTGGCGTTTAGATGAGAGCACTCAGGAAAAAGAGCAAGGCATTCAAAAAGGATATGGTTGCGGTCGCATATAAAGGGAGGATCAGTAGAGTGGAGAGGGCAAAAGGGAGATGGTGAAAAAGAAAAAGAACACAAAAAATATTGAAGCGGTATATTGTTAAAAGGGAAAAAATTACTGATAATATAAAAATAATTTCAAAAACATGTTTTTTCACAAGGACGTTAGATCGTGTCGTGTATAAAATTAAGAAAGCACGAACAGAATGGAGAAAAGATGAGAAGCGGAAAAGTGTTACGCAAGAAGCAAAAACAGATTGTTGCAAATAGAGTTCACCGTGGCAAAGGAGGAAATTCGAAAAACCAAGGTCGTCCGGTTAAACCGATAAAAAAAAAATAAGAGTTGTGACGGGTCAGTGTAGAATGAGCAGCTGCGGAAAGAGAGGAATTCAGAAAGGCTAATAAATCTGCCGGAAGAAGAAAATAATCAGGCTAGCAGATGCGTTGAATTATTATGGACATTCCTAGCTAATTATAAGAGGTTACAATCTGAATAGAGTGACAAAAGAAAAAGGTTAACGCATGAGAAGGTTTACTTAGTAGAGTGGAAAGGGATGATATGGCCGGTAGGATGCTTCCTGAGTCCGATATAGTGAACACATTCTTAAGCAGGAAGAAAAAAATTTGACTGTTCGGAATGATTAATAGGAAAAAGTTGAAAGCCATCAGCGAAGATCATAAAGTGATTCGGGAAGCGATTAAGATATTTAAGAAATCCAATCTAACAGTATGTTGTGTAAGTTTTGTTCGGATAGTAGTAAAAAAAAAAAAAAACAATTAACAAGAAACGTAGAAAAGCTGAAGCAGAAGTGCTGTCATGAATGAGAGTGTTTGGGAAAAACCGGAAGAGGCGGACAGAGATGATAGTGTGGGAATTTTTGTTGTCTGAAAAGCATCAGTTATGCTAGATAGAGTAGAAAAAAGGAACAAGAGTGAATGAGGAAATAGGTCTTTAATAAGAAAACGATATAGTCCAGAGACAAAACTTCCACATGGAAAGAGAAGCCCTCCCCCCCCCCGTATGTAGCATTGGGAGTGGAATAGTTTTCCCGATTCCAAGGCAAAAGCGGAGAAAGGTATTTTGGAGAATGATTTGAAGCCGAGATATTTGGACTTGGGATACTGCGACGAGAGGAATAAATGAGAATATCGTCGGCAAGAAATAGAACGAAAGAATTTAGTGGCAAAGAAGAAAAAATGTTGATAAAATAGATTTAAATAAAGTTCGGCTCGGGCGGGAATCATAGAATAATAGGTTTACAGCGGCGCGGACGGGGGGAGAAAAAAATGATGGTCTACTATGGAAAAGAAAAAAAAAAACTTTGATGATGTATATTACAAACGAAAAAGAAATTCTAACAGTCTATATCGTAAACAGAAAGAAAAAAAAAATCAAATGCGCGCTGTAAATAAGAAAAACTTTTTAATGATGTAAAAACAAAAGATTTTTTTTTTTTTTTTTTTTTTTCTATGGCCTGGCGGCTAAGTAGCTTACCATTTGGCCACTTACAGATAAAAGGATTTCATAACCAGCAGTTGGTTAGGCAGCGGTGTTTCGTTTAGGACTTCGATCGGATTCCGCTGTTGTATAGAATTTCTCCTGTTCCGGTTTTTTTTTTTTTTTTTTTTTTATGGGCACGTCAGCACAGGACATTCACCCAACATAAACGATTAGAAGAATAGAACGGCATATGATAAGTTATATCAAAAAACGATTAGAGACAGAAGAAATGTTAGCCAACAAGGGAACTTAGATCATGGAAAAGCGACAATGTAGAGGGCACTGTAAGGAGTAGGAAGGCCAATGTTAAGCAAATTGGAATAAAAGATCGCGCGTCCTGAGGAAGTAAAGGAACATTCGAATGATAGAATGTGATTTGCGTCACAGATGACATTTAAGGTAGGTGGATAAAAAGTATCCATAGTTGAGGAAAAAAAAAGGAAATGTCCTTTTGGTTTTTGTCATTTCTAATGATACAAATGGGAAGAAAGTTTCATTATCTTTTTATATTTTTCGTAATAAATTATGTCTACTGAATGAGATAGCAGCTGATGTGCAGTGAAAGGCAAAGAGATTAGATTTGAAAATCCCAACCGCAAAACGGTATAACTGAAATGGCGAAATAAAGATATTTGTTCGCTCGAATTTCGTTCTATAGTCAGATGCGCCGTACTATTTCTGTATGTTCTCGTACAATGTCCTGCTGATTAATTGCTATAAGTTGTAAAAATACAGCGGAATGTTTTAAATGATAGCTGGAACTTTTTGTTGTTCTTCTAAATAAACAAGTAAACGCGATGGTGTGTATATTAAACGTCACCGGTGAATGTATGAGTAGAATACAAATTAATCGTACCATGATCGGAACGCAATTCAAACACGAGTGATCGGAAAACACTGGGAACGTGACAGAAGGCTGTGTAGCTGACATAAATGTGAATAGTATAATTATAATATTTAAAACAAACAAAAAAAAAAAAAAAAAAAAATCGGCCACACAACATATTCCTTCTAATTTAAGTATGGAGAGGTAAGTGGCAGATGTTAGTCTCGGATACAGAACAGAAAATTTGCACGGACGATAAAATATTTCCCGTAAAAAGTTTGCTAATCGTTGAGCCGTAAGAAATGTGGATACATTAGGACGCCTAAAAAGAATTACACGTATAAATACTAAATTTTGCAGTATCAGATAAAACTTTTTCCTGTGGCTTTTTTAAAATATTTTTCGGGCATGCGCATGATGCTGTACATGAACAGTTTAACTGTAACTATAGTTCTACTTTTAAGTATAATTATTTAAATGGTCTCTAAAGCGAAATAATTGTTTGAAATTTTGAAACTATATAACCTCACCTTATAACTGCTAACTAACGTGGAGAGAGCTCTATTGCGGGTGACGTGTTTCGGATATGATTATTAAAAATACAAGATGAAATTATTTTAAATTAATTAATAAAATTGAATACTAAGTGTGAGTAAATTATAATACTATTATTGTAATTTTTATTATTCGTATTGTAAATTTTATTCTAAAAATTCTTTAAAAATGAACTGGAAATGAATTAAATCAAAAAAGAACTAACTTCTTAGTTTTAATGTAGCAGTCAAGAGCCTTTTCTGAGGGGCTAAAATTTCTTTTTCGATCTTTCCCCTCTTCCATGGAAAAATTCTGTGGGCGTTCGCGTTTCAGCGTTCGTTTAAATATCACTTTTTTAAGGAATTATTCGGAAAAATAAATTTTACTGAAACACACGCAAAAATGTGCGTTACTTGCAATCTGCCTTTTTTTTCGAAAATAGTAGTCAAGAAGATCAAAGAAAGGGGTTTTGACGAAAGGAAGTAGAAGGTGCGCTAAAACGATTTCAGGAAAGACTGAAATCGATGAATCGGATCCGGTACATTGCAACCGAAACCGGGGATATTCAATGGAAAAGAGATTTTAAAAACGACCAAATATTCTGCTGAGTAAAATTTAATAGTTTTACAACTAAGAGTAATAATATATCAACATCACTGATTCACAAATACACGCTAATTTTGTGTTTCAAATATGATCTATTAACTGCGATTTAAAAAATTGGTCTAAAAGTATTTAAATAAAAAAACAAATCATTTTAGAAAGTTCTATTAAATTAAGATTTCCTTTAAATAAAAACACGGCGCTCATTTCTTTCGAAATCAATTTATCCCTCTTCGAACTAGACGTCGCTTAACCTGCAGAGAGTACAGAGAGCTGCGCGATACCACTGTGTTATTATATCGTGCAATTGACTAAATACAAATTTTACTCGGAATTATAAAAATTGACTAATTCACATTTCCGAAATAGGCCCCACTTTTGTCGCAGAGCCCCCCCCCCCCACCCCTCAGCTGATAATGCGACAACGGAAATTTATGAATGGCAAATAAACGATTAATTCGTCTTCTTTTTTGGTGTTTCGTTACTCCTCGAATCGGGCACATTTATTTCCTCTCGTTTGTCAAGCAATTCCGACTACGCTTAAAGTTTTTGACACAATGTTTGTTTTTAGAGCAGTCTACAACACAGTTGTTGAAGTACATATATCGCGCAATATGAATTTAAGACGGTTTGTCTGTCTCTCAGTCGAATATAATATTAGAACGTACCTAGACTAATGACGGACTAGAATTAAAGGATTTCATTTATCCATAGAATACTTACAGGTAGAAAAAGTGAATTCTCTACCACCGTCGTTATAAACAATAACGCATCTGGACGTAAAACTACGTACAGAATGAAATGATTTCGAATTCGTTTAATAAAATCGATTAAAATACATTACGGTTTTACGTATTTTTCTTCAAGAGTTAATTGTTAAGAGTTCAAGAAGATAATTTATTCAATTGTATTTATATCGGTGAAAAATTTTAAAGATGGAAAATAGTATACTAATACACCTGGCGGCCAAATTGATCGAATGAAAATTACTGAACCGGTCGAAGAAGCGGAGGAAGATGGCTAATGGCACACACTACGAGACATGAAACAACAACAAAACGAAATTAATCACGTGAAATCGCGAGCTTTCTCTGCATTATCACGAGTTTTCGGTGGGACCGAAGTCAACAAAGACGCACTAAAAAAGGTATTGTTGTCACGACTGTTTGCGTCGCTCGTTGAGCAATATTGCCTCTGAAGAAATTGCCGATTTATATCATGGGGCGTGAAATTAGTGAAAGTTTTAAATTAATCGCTAATTTAGGCGAATTTTTCTCGTTGTACTTTTCGATCGGGATGTTTTGTGTCTCAGTTATGTTCGGAAGACCCCGCCGCAACATCCTCCGCGCTCTGTAAATAACTCTGAATTCTAGCGAGCACCGGAGGCGAACGAAATAAAGACATTTCGCCGTCAAAGAAAAATATCGCATTGTAAGGATACGGTTGACATTCGGTAGCTGGCTGACAAATGGGCACCGTAGTAGATCTTTAACTTTCTAGTCTAAAAAATTGCTTAATTTTTCTTCCGTCGTTAAAAATAGCCGAAGCCTGCCCGGAAAAGAAGAAAAAAAAAAAAAAACTAAAATGAACTATCCGCAAAACGCTGTTTACGATGATGGTACAAAGGGGTGAAAGAAATGAAAATCCTCAAGGAGAAGGCAACCCCTTGTTGTTCCAGTCACACACATAAGGCGCAAATTCGGAAAAAGTTTCAAAGCCGGCAGATCGTTGGTATTTCATATATGTATATCTTGTAACTTTGTCAGCGATCTGTCCTGTGGTGGTTTTTAAGAGATAATGTCAAATCTGCATTCACAATACGGATGGTTTTTAAAACTTTGCAGATAATGACTATGCTCTGTCTCAGAATTGTAATGGTTGGGCGGAAGGAAAAAATTTCAGCTAAACGTTTGCGTGTACGTATATCTTACAAGAAGGTTAAAGGAGGCCTTTGCCCAGGATATGGGCTTTTAGTTTTTAATTTAGTTTTAGTTAATGTAACTGTTGAAAGCAATTTTTAAGGAAATGTACGATGTCATGCATGAGAGTGTAAATGAGTAGTCGTTAAGTACACGGGCTATAAATTTGTTATAAAGGCTAATAATAATAATAATAATAATAATAATAATAATAATAATAATAATAATAATAATAATAATAATAATAATAATAATAATAACAATAACAATAACAATAATAATAATAATAATAATAATAATAATAATAATAATAATAATAATAATAATAATAATAATAATAATAATAATAATAATGTCTTACAAAGAGAGATCACGATCTGCGGGTCACCGATTTTGATGGAATTTTGCAAATCGATAGAAGCTCATATGAATTGTGTAAAATATTAGAATGCAACTTTTTTGATTTACGCGAGAAATTAAAATTTTTAGCAATATACATAGCCGCGTTCTAGATAGAAATATGTAAAAAATTCCAGATTATGTTTATATTTATTTTATGCAAATGGTTCGGAAGACCGATTATTCCCCAAAATGAAGTATATTAAACAAAGGAAAATTATTAAAAAATCATTAATTTAATAAAACTGTAAACACGTCACTTATTACATATTTACATATTTTGTATAAAAATACGACACACTTGTTTCGCGATGTAGTGGCGAAACTGATGTCTATTTGTACAAAACTTGAAAAAAAAAAGGGTGCGGGTTCGAATCCGCCCTAATGTCACACAAAATTTTTTCGATTTTGTATTTTTAATTATTAATTTTTATTATCTAATTATTTTAATTCTTTATACATAACTATATAATAAATATAATGAGGCAAAAGCCTGGTGAATAAAATAAACAAAATATATAAATACAACAAATACTTTCAACTTTTTTTTATTTATTATTTACATTTCTACCTAACGATAAACAGCACGCAACGAATTCGTCAAGTAATTATTCTTCTTCTCGCTTTAAAAGTGTCGAATCAAAATTTTCGCGGCAAATTTCTAAACAGACCCTTTTTAACTAAAATAATTTAGCCCAAAAGACATATGAATCGTACATACATATATATCATCTGTGAGCAGTGTACACACGCCGGTGATGGGGGTAGGTTCGCCATTTCTTCAGATTTTACGTATGAATAGATTTGGTGTTTAAGTATGCGCTCAAAATTGGCACTAATTTAGACACTAGGTTTGACGCAGCGTTACCAGTGTTAGGCTAATTTATATGTCGGTTGCTTAAGCAAGTCCGAAGGTTAGGCGGTAGTGTTTCAATCGGTAGTACCTGGTTCGAATCCCGCTACCATACATTAATACTATTTTGCGCTTGAACATCCACAGTTGACGGCCTCATAAAAAAGAGGGAAGCTGCCTAGATTGCTTGCGCAATAGTAAATTACTTATTGGCACTTGCGTTCGTTGTTATGCAGTTTGTTTAATCTTTTTTTTTTTTTTAAATTAAATTAAATTAATTAAATATGTTTTTTTTTATCTCTATTGCTCGGGAGAAGGTGCTTTTTATCTTTCTTTTATTCTTTTAATGTTCGATGAAGAACAGCCTATTATGTTGAATCAAGTGAAACTAAGCCACAATTTACTAGAAAATTTTTAAAATCGATTAAACCGACTCTACTTATTTTATAATAGTATAATACGAGTGTTTAATAAATAACGAATATAATGAGTACTATTGCACGAACAATTTCCCTTTTTCCAAAATAGATATAGGTCAAATTGTGAACCTCGCTTTTTTTTGTTTTTTTTTTTTTTTGCCAAATTTGTCATCGGAAAAAAGTACAGGAAAATAATAGGAATTGATGCTTTGTTCCAGGTATCTATAGCGGAACAGTGTGTGAGCTTGGGGATCTGGTCACCGCTGGATCAGAGTTGCGAATGTCGCAACTGTAGTGTCGAAGTGCCGTCACTCACTCCGCTGTGAAATACGTATCCTTGTAGCCCTCTCCTACTCCTCGTCACTAGTGTGCACATAGGACTACATTGCTAGACTGCAAAACGCAAGGAAAAAGCTGCTTAAATATTGTCAAAAAAAAAAGAAACAAAATATAGTAGAATGCAAACTCTGACAACCTTCTGACCAACAAGTACGATTTTTTTTTGTTACATTCAAAAAGTTAATTCGATTGTTGGAATGATTAAAATTCTTTTCTTTCGAAGCAATTTTTAAATGTTTATTCGATGATAAGAACCGCTGTACACCGCAAAACGGCGCATACAGTTAATAACTAATAATAACTATGCTGTGTTTATTTCACTCATTGTTTCTTTTTACGTTGTACGGTAATTAATTTTAAACACCAATTTAAAAGCATATTATTTAATTTATCAATACCCCGACGCGTTTCGAAAACAAAGCTTCGTGATCACGCGGAAATTATTATAATATATAAATTTAATAAAGACGATGCCAAAATATAAACAATAAAAAAAAAGTAACGGTTAAAAGTCGATGACAAAAGTCGATTATTGCATAGTTAAATGTAAATTATAAAAAATGACTAATAGAATAAAAATTAAAAAGTTTAAAAAATATCAATTTATATTCGATTTTAAATTTTATTTTTTATTAAACGTTACTTAAACTTTTTTTTTTAAAAAAAAAATTTTAAACTTTTAAATACTTTAATTTTTATTCTATTAGTCATTTTTCATAATTTAAATTTAACTATGCAATAATCGACTTTTGTCATCGACTTTTAACCGTTACTTTTTTTTTATTGTTTATATTTTGGCATCGTCTTTATTAAATTTATATATTATAATAATTTCCGCGTGATCACGAAGCTTTGTTTTCGAAACGCGTCGGGGTATTGATCAATTAAATAATATGGTTTTAAATTGGTGTTTCAAATTAATTACTGTACAACTCTAATAATAATACAAATTAATGTAAGCGGAAAACAAATAATAATTTTATTCGCAGCATTTATTTTATTTATTTATTTACTTTTTTTTTTCGTGGCTCAGTCTAATTAATTTTGCGATTAAAACGAATAGTTCTGAATATAACATAAAACACAACTAAACATTCAAATCTTAATGAATTTTCACTGAAATCGGTGAAATGTGTTTTGAAAAATTCGCCCGCTCCTATCTAAATACTATTTCTTGCTCGAATGGGTATTGTAATTTCGGAATATTACACATTAGCGATCGGGATTTAGTTGTTTTTTTTTTTTGTTGCTTCTTCTTAAATTACAGCCGTCGTACACATTCTAACATTTTACATATAATTTCGTATAATTAATCTCAACTATTAATCGTTAAAGTTACATATTTAAGATTTTTGCCTGCTATGTTGCATCGCGCACGCAACAACAGATTTTGTAAAATCTTTGAAGAAAATTAGTAAATTCCGACAAAAACAAGTTGTTATTTTTACCGAATTTTTCGAGAACAGTAATACTATATCAACGCAACCACTGAATTCAGTATTTGATTTGCTTTGTTGTGACGGACATACTTTAGTTACTCTATTCCGATTCGTAGTTGATCGTAGTTGACTGCAACATTGTGATTTAGATGACAGTTGTTTAGAGCTTTTTTTTTTTATTCTATTTATTTTTTTTTATTTTTTTATTTTATCTCATATGTTTGAAATAGGAAGGTTAGTTTCAGTTTACAGTGAATTTGTGTTGAATCATATGGTTTAGATGCTAGATCAAAAAAAAAAAAAAACAAAAAAAAACGAATTATTTATCAGTAATTTTCGCCTTAAAATGCTTCGCTATTGTCAAGCCTTAATATACGTATATAAAATAGTTTCTTCAAAGTCTAAAATAACAGTTCTGTAATACCCGTTTGTCACCGATATCTGTTATTGATAAAAGAAACGAGCAACTTCGATCTCGACCGTCTGGTTTTTTTGACGATTTGCACCGTTGACGAAAGGTAATTTCATCGACAACTGAGCAGGGAAAAAGAGAAAAAAGCGAACAATCTCCATACAAGTTTTCGTTCCTTTGAACGGCTAATTAGAATTCCCGTTCGATGAGCAGTCGTTAATTGAACAGGACAGACGGTGACCGGATTACAATCGCGTCTTGTAAGTGATACCGCCGGAGCGGATAGCGGTTTGATAGAGAGAACGGTATAGGAACGGCGCGTGGCGATTAGTCTGGAACAGTGGGCCACACGGAGTGGCCCGGATGCTTTTAATGATGGCCTTTGTTATTGCGCACTTTTGTTACACGGCGCTCGGCGATTTATTATTAATATACATAACAGAACGCGCGCTATCGAAAGTCTATATAAAAATATCGAATTTAGAACGGCTCCCGGACGGGGGGCTGGCAGAGATAAAACGTGTTCCGAGCGAGCGCCGGTTCTGCCGCGAACATAAATTGTCCTATTGTTATCATTTCGATATCGTTTAATACCGGCAGCGTATTCGACAAAGGGGCCTTTTGTTAATAGGACCGTGAAAACGACTTTCGTTTAATAAAGTTGTATCTTTGACACGGATGGCTGCTAGGGGCGTGACGCCCGGCAACGTCGCTATTTTATTAAATTTGCACTGCCGTTGAAAATTTATTACCACCTATTCACATTGTTCAGTTGGCCGCGGCCTCAAATGCCTTTGAAGGCGGACAATACGCAGTTTAGAGGTGCGTGGGCACTTGGAAAAAACCAAATCACACTCCAGATCATCAAATATAGAGATGTCTTTTTTTGCGGGGCGAAAAAAAAGTCCTAGGTTAAACGGCCTCAGAATAAAGGAATTCGAAAGGTCCTGTAGGCACATTTTTTTTTTTTTTTTTTTTTTTTACCTCCTTCCAGCTAGTTACAATCGCGCCCTCTGCTTTATAGACCAACAAATATTTCAGACAAATCCCAGCTGTACAAAAGAGAGAAGTCAGACCGGGAATACACAGATACGGTGGCCCCTTTAACATAAGCGATTTATGTATAGCGGAATTATTAGCCGGATTAAACACCGGCCTATATCTGTTTGTCTGTTTTCGAGTGGGGTATTCTGTAGTTGTATTCTTTTTGAAGTGGATTAAAAATTAACTTTTAGAATGGGGATGTTTTTTTTCTTTTTTTTTTTTGTTTTTGATTTATTATAATAGTAGCGGATTAATAAATAATACTCTTCTAGGGTTTAGAAGTAACTCATAAAATAATGAAATCCGACTTTTTTTTTTATAGGCCCAAGCACATTTTTTTTTTTTTTTAAAATGAAAAACAATATATTCCCCCGAGTAACAAACGATAGTTTTTCATAAAACTCCAATAAGAAAAACCTTTCTTGAAATAAATAATTAAATAATAGTCCAACGTTGCAGTTACTCGATGTTGTATTTACGTTAGACGGTTTTACATTCACTATTCACACAGTATACATATGTATATAACATTGATAATTTGTAATGGGAAACATAGATCGACGTCACTAAAACTTTGTGATATTTATAAAACTAAAAACATTTTTGAAAAAACACAATTAAAACATTTTTGAAAAAACATTTAAAAATTACTGTCCGACCGATTTCATCTGGATTACACAGATATCTATCCATTATAAATTTCTTTTTGTACTTTTTTGAGCTGAAATAGGCTTATTAATATTTTCCGATACGAAAAATTTTAGTGATATATGAAAACTAAAAATGTTACCGAGCAAAAATTAGTGAATATTTATATATATATATATGTATATATATATATATATATATATATAAACTCGGCCATTTTGGTCTCGCAAGGGGCTGTGCCCCTCGACCCTTCTTGCTTTCATTTCTGTCTCTTTCTCTTCTATACTTTGTATAAAATGATCAAAATTTGCAACGTAATTCTTACTGGCATCAACACAAAAAGGAAAAAATAACATAACCACAAAAATCCTATTCTAACATTTAACTTTCATTATATAAAATTAAGACATTTTTTCGTTACATTTTTCATTACATATTTCATTACATAAAATTGTGACATTTTTTAAATAACAATAACAAAAATCCTATAAAATATAACAAACGTTACATAAAATTGGAACATTTTTCTGGGACATTTTTTTGGGACATTTAGCGTTACATAAAATTGGGACATTTTTTCGAATGGGGGGTAGCCTACGGTTTACGTTGTAATTAATATACTGTGCCCCTCGACCCATCTTGTTTACATTTCTGCCTCTTTCCCTTCTATACTTTGTATAAAATGATTAAAATTTACAATGTAATTCTTAATCGGTCCATATAAATGTAAGTTATGCGTTAACAAATATATAAAAAAAAAAAAAAAACGGGACCTCCTTCTTATTCGAAGTCGGTGAAAATTAGAATGTAAAACAAACGTTACATAAAATTGGGACATTTTTTCTAATGAGAGTCGGCCTATGAATTACGTTGTAATTAATATTTACCATAGATCAGCCCCCACATTAGAACAAATGTCCCAATTTTTTATAACGTTTGTTATATTTTAATTTTTACCGACTTCCAAAAAAAAGGAGATTATTATACGTTCGTCGCGTATGTTTTTTTTTTTTTTTTTTTTTTTTTGGCGCGTAACTCATATTTATATAGACCGATTTTAATGATTCTTTGTCCTCAATTCACGTTTGCGTTCGGTGGCGGTTTCCGTTTTTGAGAACATAATGAATATCCTTCTTACCACCGTGCAGGTGATGAATAATAAGTCTCACCAAAGCGAGAAGTACGTAAAGACTATATAGCTGATTTATTAATACCATGGAAACGCAAAAATAGTATTATTTATATGTGTTGTAGTATATTAAGTTGTTTTGGTAGTTTAATAAAATTTATTTATTTTTTATTATTTAAAGTTTGGACATTTTTTCGTTATAAAGTGTAATGGGGGCCGGCCTAAGAATTACGTTGTAAATTTTGATAATTTTATACAAGAAGGAGACAGAAATGTAAGCAAGAGGGGTCGAGGGGCACAGCTCTTTGCGAGGCCAAAATGGCCGAGTTTATATATACACCTATATATGCTTATGTATATATATATATATATATATATATATATATATATGCATGTATATGATGTAAACTCTAAACTCTGCTCTTCGGGTGTCGCGGGGGGGCAAGCCTCTTTGATGGCCAATTCTTTTTTTTCTAAAATTTTCTTTTAAAAAATCATTTTCAATTTATTACATCATTCTTACCCGTCTTGTAAAAAAAAATCTTAGCAATTGTACAACGCAACATTCGACATAAATTGACCAGATATAATCATGGGATATGGTCATTTGACAAAAAATTACCGGGACAAATCATGGAACAAATAATGTAGTGCACTACCCCTGGCTAAGAATGACATAGTCATTAATATACATATGCATTTGAGAGCTTGGCCTTTGATCATCGTCATAGCGAGGTTTCTCGAATTTTAATTATTTTTTTCGTTATTCGATTAATACTTGGATAAGTTTCAAATTTTTAAGCCAGTTACGTGATACGAAAAAACTATTTTATTAGATTGATATATTCGAACCGTAGACATCAGAAGAAATAGGAAAGGAATGAAACAAAACTGATGCAATTGTTAACTCATGTGATGCGATCGATTTTTGCTGTTATCGATCTGTGTGACTTAAGGAGGAAAGAAAAAGCCATGTATAACTAAATTATTGAGCCAGCTATCGTAGCGCAGTTGGTTGGGTAGTGTGCGGTATTTCGTGTGAACATCATTAAAAGTTCAAAACGTAATCATTGTGCCGGCTTAAATTTGTTGATTGAATAAAGAAAACCGTTGTTAAAGCTGTCTATTCCACGAAAGAATTTAAATTTTTCTACAGCGTGTATCGCAAAGCTTTTTTGACGAAAAATCATCTTTCGTCATCGCTGGTACACTGCGTTGTTACATATCCGATCCCTATAAATCTGAAAATCTGATTTTGCCCGCTTCGAGTCATATCGAAATAAAGTGAAAAAACGGAGTTTAAAGAAGCAATTGAAATTTAAAAATTACGCTATACTTTTTTTTAATAAAACTTGAAATGTACATCGAGACTGGAGACACATACTTAAAAATTGGGGTTCGTTACTATTAATAATGAAAAAGAAAGAAGGAATAAAAAAACATTGATGAAATAACATTATAAATTTTCTGTCTAGAAATTCGACATTTTTCCTCTTTTTCACATAAACAAAATTATTTTTCCGCATTTTTTTGTTGGAAAATAGCTTTAAAAAAATCAAAAATACAAAAAAAAAAAAAACCACTGACAAAATAAACTGTACAAGTGAAAAAATTTCTGCTTTAAAAACTCTCTGCATTTCAATTTCTTTTACATAAATTACGATTGTTTCGAATTTTCTCGATATGTATGCACGGAAAATTCTTAAGGGTCCTCGATTTTCCCACCTGTTTTTTTTTTTTTTTTTTTTTTTTTTTTTGGAACAAAATATTTTTTACTAACAGGTGGTTCGGACCCACCAAGCAGACGAAGCGAAATAGATGTTGATCTCCATTTATTTCGTTTTCGACAAAACTTCACTTAACGTCACCGTAAATGACTTTTGACTGAATTTATATAAGTAAATTCCCTCTTCCCCTTGTAGCGAAATATCTATTTTTTCGATAAAGTAAGTAAAGTATAAGATTCCTTCCCATTGCCTTCAGTTATTCCGTTGCTGCTGTCCTTTTTCCATTTCTGACCACCTGGCTATTTAGTTACGTCTCATAATTTTTCATGTTGTATGGTCAATTAAGCTTTCCATAATTTATCTAAAAAAGGATCTAACGGATCTGAAAAGAATACTGGGGGGGGGGCAGAGTCCTTTCTACTTTTAGATTATCCGCCTTTACTTTCTCATGAAACCTCTGGTATTATTCAATTTCAGATTAGGTATATACCACTAGGACAGCGACTTAGAACGAGAACTAGGCAAGTCTCGCTAAACCTATGACACCTATGACACGGTAGTAGCGATAATGTTGGTACTATTTCATCACATTTCAGCGACTTCCTTCTCTACACCAACTTCTCGATCTCTTTACTTTTCTGTTGGTTACTTTAATCGCGTGGAATAATAATTTCCAATTTATTTCGACTCGTATTTTATGCAATCAGTTAGGTAAAACAGAATAATATAGGTAATTAATTTTTTTCACCTGGATTCCCACAACTCTGTTCAAGAAATTTAGAATTTAATTGAGAATACTTACTACTCAAAAGGAACTAGGCTATAAAAAATTCAAATTAACTCCGAACATCGAGGAAGATTACATTTTAGTAAGAGTTATTTAGTAGGGAATTGAAGTATCTCTCTTCTATACACCATCCGAACAATCCGCTGTCGATTTTTCAACATATTCTTCTGTCAATCGTGGCTTTGTCTATATCGTCAATTGTCTTCTCTATCGCCGTTTTTTCACTAAATCTACCTCGATCGATTAGTCTTTCCGTCACGTCAGACCCTATGATGTGACCGAAGATTGTTCCTGCATATATGTAGTACATAATTTTAAAAGGCGGACGAATAATATTTAAAAAAGAAGTAAATAATTCGCTTATTTATACATAAACCCGGTGTCTGTTCCGGGAAATGGAGGCAAACGATGTTTCCGGTCTAGTGATTAAGTATGTAATTTGAGTTTAATGAAAAGTAAAAATAAAGAATAATTCGATTTACCGCGGTAATCGTGATTTTAAACTTTAAGATTGAAAATAATAGGGAAGTGCAGCCGTAACTTTTGTATTACGTGCGTCTACAACTATTGTTGTGTTTTTTAGTTTTTGTGAAACTCATTTTAACTGATCATCATCCGCGAGTTCGGAGTGAATTCGAGCGCGTTCGCGAGGTGTTTATTATTTACTTGTAGGATATACGTTTCACCGTCATAATTCGCCTGTCGGATTATATAAATAAATATTGACGAAATTTTCACTAAAACGATGTTTTATTATTGTTTAATATTTATTACGTAGTTTACGAAAACGGATATTACCAAATAATATCGACGCTGTAGTAGTAGCAATGTTTATAAAGTGCTTATACTTTTATTAATAATTGTTTAAAAAACGGTAAGCGCGAATACATAGGCGTACCGAGTGGGGGGATTTGGCGGTTCAAAACCTTCTCGAAATGGATTTTTACGTTGCTGTATTGTCACTTTACGTCCGTAAGATGGCTTGCAGGCATTATTCTGACCGTACAACTAACTACGGATTAGTGTAAATTATTCTCAAAATGAAAACGTAATCTTAATCCTTACGCATTTAGAACTATTGTACAAGAGATTATTAATAAAATATAATTACTAAGTAAAATCCTTTTTTCTGTCAAGTGTTTTTCTTTTTTAAATGGATCGACCCCCTGCCCAAAAAAAAAAACTGCTCGGGATATGCGTAAATACACTAGTAACGTATTTATAATGTTTTTCCGGCGCAATAAAAAAAAAACGGCCAAAGTTTTTTTTTTTTTTTTTTCGTTTTTTTTTTCGTATCAATTTTAATTTATTATGTAAGAAAAGAGAAAAATCTGAGCTTAAATGAGGGCAATAAGCCGATAAACACACATACCGATGTCTCTCTTCCGCAGAAAACGCACGATGGTTATACAATATAGAAAGCGCCTCATCACGCGTCCCGATTTAATAGTTGCGCAGTTGTCAGAGGCGGATAATTCAGTTTTATCTAAATCAGAATTTTCCACCACCGGGAGACTGGGGATCGTAAAAAAAAATGAAAAGCGCCGTGGAAACAGCGGGCAAGTATTTAATAATATTACTCTGGGGATCCGCTGAAAAATTTATTTCGCCTGTAGGCGACTCGGTTTTCAAATTGGTGTGTTTTGTTGGCTTTCTTTTTTTAACCCCTTTATTTTTCTTTTTAAAGGGACGGTGACGGGGACGGGGGGGGGGGGGCTGTCAGCAGTGCAAAAAAACCAAAACAAATACATAATAGAAAAATGGTGGCCGATGCAACGAGGGAAATAAAAATCTAGAGCAGACGGCGCAAAAGAAATGATGTGTTTTGGCACTATCGCAATAATGACAATTTTCCTGGCGAGCAAATTTTGTAATATCCGCGTGGAATAATATCGCCGAAAATCGGGCGCAAATTCTCGGCGCGCATACATTAACTCTTTCTGTTATTTCTTTTCGGCCGGAGAAAGTTTTCCACTTAATTCGCCCTTGCTCCGAGCCAAATGCTCTCCATACAACGCGTGTAAAGAGCGAAAAACAGTCTATCGTTTAATTGTAAATTTTTGCCCGGAAAATTCTTCGGAAGAAAAGCGCTTCTTCCGTGCAATCTCCCATTCCGTTTTCATTCTCTATCTTTTGTTTTGCTTAAACAACTTTTTTCATATTAATCACCGAATCAAACTTTCGTCCAATTTTCATTTTCTACATTACAGAAAAAGTTCCACGCTTTTTTCATTCGATCGGAAGTGCGACTGGAAAAGATTATCATTTCATATAAAAGTCTTAAATTTCGAAAACCGATTTATTACGCGCAGCCCGATTATTTCATACGTAATAGTCAGCGAAGGTTTTTGTAGAATAATTAAAGTGTAAAAATATATTTTTATACTTTTAAATATTTAACGCGACGCATAAACACTAGCAAGGAGACCGCACGACTTTGTGGAAATATGCATAAAATATTAAGGTACAATACTCAAATATAATCGAGAAAAAGGAACTTGATCAACACTTTATGAATAGGTTATACACATATATATATATATATATATATATATATATATATATATAAACTCGGCCACTTTGGCCTCGCAAGGGGCTATGCCCCTTGACCCCTCTTACTTTTATTTATGTCTCATTCTCTTCTATACTTTGTATAAAATGATCAAAATTTACAATGTAATTCTTACTGGCATCAACAGAAAAAGAAAAACAAAACATAATCACAAAAATCCTATCCTAACATTTAACTTTCATTACATAAAATTAAGATATTTCATTACCATTTTTCGTTACATATTTCGTTACATAAAATTGTGACATTTTTTAAATAACAATAACAAAAATCCTATAAAATATAACAAACGTTACATAAAATTGAGACACTTTTTTGGGACATTTTGCGTTACATAAAATTGGGACATTTTTTCGAATGGGGAATAGCCTAAGAATTATGTTGTAATTAATATATGTATATATATATATATATATATAGTAAAGTGAGTTCTATACCCTTGAGAGGGCGTTGGGATTGTGAAGTTAAGCTTTCTATAATGGTATTAAGCCTAATGGCACTAATGCGAGTAGGGTGGCCAGTTCCTTTCTACTATATACTTGGGATCCGCCTTTACTTTTCCAGATTTCTCTGGTACCCAATTATTTCAGGCTGGGTAAGCTTGGAAACGACTTGGATCCAGGACGAGACAAGTCTCGAACCCGTGACCTCTGACTTGGTAGCCAAGCACCTTAGTATATATATATATATATATATATATATATATATATAAGTTATAGAACATTTCGCTTGAAATTGCTCCGTGGCCTAAGTGGTACGGTTCATTTATTTTGTTTCCCTTTCGGTAGGAGTAAACTGGCAGAAAAGGCGAGATAACGAAATCGCGTTATGCGTCGTCCGGCTGGCGACCTTCACTCTCGTTCTCTTTCTCTCTGCCCCTTTCTATTATATACGTGCGTGTGTGTGCGTTCGTGCGAGTGTTTCGAGCAGCAAGCATCGTACGCGGTCAGCTGTATAATTCTAAACTCGTGTGTACATTTTATTGAATTTGAAAATTGGCGCGTTTTTTTTTGTGCGACGTTAGCACACTTCAACGAGTCTGATGATTTATTTATTATTTTTGTTTTAATTAATTCATACGGGATAAATTTTTTTGTTTTAATTCATACGGGGGATTTATATATTGTGTATCATTTTTTATCGTATACTTTATGAATGACTTTATACTTGTATATCTACCAAAAAGTGGTGAAAGGAACATCGTTCCTACCGCGTGTCTAGACACCACTTCTCTCTTTTTTTTTTTATATATATATATATATATATATATATATATATATATATATATATATATATATATTAATAAATACTTATTTCGGCAAATGAACCTCCCCACCGTTTTCCTATCAGTGACCTTTTGTGAGTTCCAATTTAGCTTTCCTGATCCGCGCTAAGCCCGCCGAAAAGGAAATTACCACCCTGCACGACGTGGACGTACGGAACTCACATTGGCTGTTGTTTCGTTTCTCCACCGGCCGGACTAGCACCATGTGTGGCGGTCGAGTGACTACTTACTAGAGAAGATGACTCTAGTTACAACAACCTGTGCCCCGCAGGACCGATGTGTGACATACGAAGATCAAATTGATACACGATTCTGCACGAGTAGTAGTTGGTAGAGTTGGCTTCAAAAAGATTTCTTTCGTGAACCGAAATAATCGCCGATTTTCGGGTTTCTTGGGATCGACAGATGAACATCATCGGAGCACGATAACACGACTGACTGGATATGTAAATGTATAAGACTGTGTAAACTGATGAGAGAACTTTTGTTTGCTTTTTTCGAGAAATTTCCACGCTTTATTTCATTTCCATATAGATTTGCTCAATGATTTATTTCATTAATCAAAAGTTCTCCTGTTTTCTTTATTTCGTACATTTCATCAGAAGTCTATTCCTCAATACTTCTACGTAATCACATTTCTTTCATTCATTCGACGACAGTTGTTTCATTAAATCACTTTTTTGTTTTTGTAGATGCAACATTACAATGCATAGTGTATTTACCCTATAGACGTTGATGAACGACAATCATCACGGTCCGAACACGACCGACTTAAGAAAACTAGAAGAAACGGCTGTATTTTTATTTACCTCCCGCGTAACGCCCTTGCGTTTCACTGTGACGTTTTCTGCTAGTTAACTCCGGGCTAAAGCATGTTCCATGCTAAAAATTATCCAAAGGGACCGCACTCTTTTTCACGCTTTTTTAACCGGTTTATGTTTACCGATTTTCATCATTACTCACATGGTGGTGGTACCTGTTGAATGGGGTACTCTTCCTGATGGACAAAGAATCAGCAAAATCGGTCCATACGAATATCCGCGCGGACAAATATAAAAAAAGAAGAAAAAAGAAACATACGCCACACGATCGTTCTTTTTGGAAGTCGGTAAAAGATAAATTGATTAACTTTCAATTAAAGTTTTCGCGATATTGCGAGTACTTTCTGGTTTCTTCGTCATTCCTTTTTTCCGCTCTTTTCAAATCCGAAGATGTTCACTAAGTTCTGTGCGAACATTTTTTATTGCTTTTCCTCAATTTTATGTATTATGTCCCGGGTACCTTTTTTTCCCACTATTTATCGGCTATTTTATCAAATGTACTCTTAACAGATGCGTCGGTTAGAGAAGCCGCAGCGATTCTCCCCGACACTTCCGGTACCAGTTTCAGACTTGGTTCGCTACCTCAAAAATAGGCTCTGGGCACGCTATAGCGTTCAAATAAACTTTGCCAAATTAAGCAGAATATCCGACACCATGGAAGACTCACCTGAGCCGAAGAAAATACGATGTAATCGTTACCAGACTCCGGCTGGGACATGCGCACACATCGTTACCTACTGCGCAAAAGACACCGGCTCCAATCTGCAACATATGTGTAATTCTAATCTTTCTGTTCTCCATATCCTCACAGAATGTCTTCAGTTCAATTTCCTCAGACTAACAACTTTCCCTCCTTCTTGTCTAATATCCTCTCTGATGACGACCCTACTATCCTTTCGAACCTAATCAGTTTCCTGCACCATGCAAAGCTATACTACGCAATATAAATTCCGTAATTCATTTATTTAACATATTCATGTATCCGTGCCTCTAGCCGATAGTTGCTGTGCATGGCACGTAAATTTAAACAGAAAGAAAAAAGAAATACATACTTCGATAATAATACTTTTTATCACTGATTAAAAATGCAGGGTCACGCTAGTAGGGTTCTCTTGCGTTATATCGGATTCTCATGTGTTCTTTTGTTTTTCGTGTTGCCATCTATATTTTGATACCGATCGTTTTTATGGTTAATGTGAAAATTAAAAAAAAACCCAGCAAAATCGGACTAACCATTTGTTGCAATTACTAATTTGATATTGGGTTTTTTGCCGTATCCTCCTTTCGTCATTATTGTAGTAATTTGTTTTTATTTTAATCTTCATTTAGAGCGATTTGTCGATGGGAACTCTCGGTTATTCAGGAGCTGAACAGAATACTTTAACGAATTCATAAAACGCGTGGCGTCCGTTTATCGTCTCATTCCTCAATCCTTATTCAGATATTTTACGTTTTACTTTTTCACCTTCCCTTTGCTTATTTATTTATTTATTATTTATTTATGCATTTATTCTTTTCTATTTTTTCTTTTATTCGGTTTTATTTTAGAATTTTTCCGTATAAATTTTCCTCGTTTGAACTTCCTGCTTTTACTATTTATTCGCCAGCTTATTTTCTACCGTTCACTTTCGTTTTGTTTACTAATTTTTCTCCTCTCTTAACCGTTATTCTACTGTGCACATTTTGTTTTCTCCGCACCTTCCATTTTTCCCGTTAGCGTTCTTCACCTCTCTTTGTTTGTTTTTTTTTTTTTTTTTTGCCATATTTAATTTTGGTACTCCCCGTACATTCTTGTCCGTTTTCAGAATATTTCAATTCGCTCCTTATTATTCTCAGCATTCTTCTGAACTAGCTCAACTTTTGAAACTGCGTCGCAGCTTCAACGCCCCCCCCCCCGCCCCCCCAATAAGCTTTACCGAAATTGACCGACGTATTTCGCCCTTGTTCGCCTCTAGATCTGTTGCAATTTCTTGTTCACTGAACTCTAAACTCATTTTATATTCATATTAGCGTCTTTTAATGTTTTTTGTTTCTATCCATAGGATGGAAAGCGACGTTCATGACTTTTCACTTGCCCATACATAAATGTACCATAGAACCGCGCGGTCAGCGTGAGATATGTGAGAAAGTGAAAAAGTATGCGACTGGCATTGTAACTTACCGGAAATTGAATTCCGGAAACAAGAAACTAATAGGTAACAAAAAATCATTTACCCCGCTTTAGTTTTCTCGATCTCTCCGTCGTCTTTCGTGGTGTCTAAAATACGAACAGGAACCTCTCCTCGGTGCTTGTGTTGGTACTTTTTTCGTAGTAGCGACCATTCCTTAGACATTCCCACTTTTTATTTTTGGCTTTATCCAAAGCTTAATTAGTTGTTTTTTTTCCCCCCTTTTAAAATTAACCGGTGCCCAAATCCCTCTTTAACCATACGTACAATCTCTTTTGCTTTTCACAGTTCAACTGTATTTCTTCATTATAATCTCTTTCTGAATTTAATTTTTTTAAAAAGTTTGCAAACTTTATAACAAATTGATTTAAAAAAGAACCGAAAATTAATAAAAATAAATTCGTATTTCGACTTGGGCACACTCGCCTTACACACTCATACCCCTGTTAAAAAAACAACCTGCACCCCAGTACCAGACATGTGATTGCTAATTAACCGTCGAACACCTACTGATTAAATGCCTAATTGATGATCATTATCGG
This sequence comes from Icerya purchasi, assembly GCA_039619475.1. NCBI lineage: Eukaryota > Metazoa > Arthropoda > Insecta > Hemiptera > Monophlebidae > Icerya > Icerya purchasi. Next base: position 98,579,656 of record CM077115.1, read on the forward strand.
AAACAACATGGAAAACGATCGAATTTAAACGATTCGCTGTGGAAACCGTGCTTAATAAACTATATCAGTTTCTAAATTCTTTTAATTTTCTAAAGAGTTATTATAATTTTGCTAATCCTTGTTAATTCCTGTTTATTTTCCTTTTTTTTTTGCTTGTTTTCAACTTTCATAATTTTGTAATTTCTTGCCGTGTCTCTAGCCTAAGTTGCTGTATACGACACGTAAAATAAATAAATAAATAAATAAATTCGTATTTCGTTTTGTTTAGAATATTTTGTGTAGTATGGTCGAAGCTTTCGGAAATCATTAGTATAATTCATTACCGGGAAGCCGAATTCTCGATTATTTTTTAAAATCCCACTTTGATATCGAAGTTCATACGCGTCTCGACGACTCCTTGTAAAATACTGGATTAATGTTAATGTCTTTTGTTTTTCATCCGGCTAAATCAACCGTAAATATTAAACTTCTGTACGTCGCGTTTATTAAATAATATTAGAATCTCCGATATCAGACGATTAAATTACATATATTATATATATATATATATATATATATATATATATATATATATATATATATGTATATTTATAACAGTGTAGAACTTTTCTTACAGGGGGGAATCTTTCGGAAACACCTCTAACGGGCATGCTTTTATAGTCGCAACAAAAACAGTACAGATAACAGCGGTCGATAACATAGCTTAACGGTCGCGCGCGGATATAAATTTCATTTTTCGAGAAGAGATAAATCTCCTGATAACGTTCAGTGTGGTTTCGGATATATCTGGCATAATTTTATTACTATTATGTCTATTTTTATGTCCTTAAAAATGCTTCAGAACCACCCTCGTTATTGCATAATACCTGCGTTATGTTTTGGACAAAGAAAGAACGAATGTTCTATCACTCGTGGCTTTAGCAGACGTTATTTTCTAGTACGGAGAATACGATAAAGTGAATAATTGATCGAATCCTGAGGATACTTCACTGTAGCTGATGATGAGAGAACAGAATTATTGATAAAAATGTTGACTTGCCGAGTTCGGTGTGCTCGCAAAAGCGAACAGTTTGATTTCATAAATGAATTCGAAACTGTTCTGATTCGTTCACTTTTGAAGTCGGGAGACGGTTTCTTCGAATACTTCTTCGTCGAATCACGCAATATGTATAGTCAAGTGAAATACAGCAGCTCTGACTGGTAGTTTTATTTCACAGGTTACATATATTAGTGAAAAATGTTGAACAACGCACGGAATCTCGGGGAATATACCATTAGTCTCAAGTTACATTTGCTAGATTTTGATCATCGAACAGCAGATTTTCTTTTACGAAAGAAAATTTGATTGATATAAATAAGAAGTCTTCCGATGAAACGTCAACTTAACTAAGGTGGCCTTTGTAGTTTGTAAAAGTTACGTATTTAATATAATAAGTGGTTTAATTTAGATAATTATATAACAAGAATTACCACTGCTCGCGCAGCTATGCGCATTTGTAGTAATTATTTTTGTTACATTAATATTTAAGGTTGTACAAAATTAAATAAATTGATTATTGTTATTACCATTATTATTATTATTATTATTATTATTATTATTATTATTATTATACATATTCCACTATGCGCAAATTTACGCAAGCGATGGCTATTACGAACAATAAAAATTTCTTAAACAATATTAAAAAAACTATAAATAAACCGAATTTCTATTTCTTATAAAAAATTATGATTATATAAAAAAGAAGTGTTTACTTATTTCATTTATTTTGTTTTTTTTTCTTGTTATATTTTTTGTTATATTCATTTATTTATTATTTTTTCAGTGCTATTCATTGTTAATCTGTAATCCATTACTCGCGCAACTTTGCGCATTAATCGAATTTGGATAATAATAATAAAATGAAATAAATAATTTTATTATTATTATTATTATTATTATTATTATTATTTCGAGCGCTTTAATCAGTGTAGCAATGACAAGTTCAAATCAGGCGTATTGACGAAAGCGATAACAACAATCGGTGTAGGACACAACAGAGGGCATTAGGGCATGGCCGTTTCACGCACTAATAGGTAAAATTTTCTCGGTAATTTAGCCGATATAAATATTATCACCGGTCATCAGCAACTATCAGCTGAAAACTATTCACGACGAATATCTTGTTCAATTTAACCGTAGCCGCAATTGTCGCTGAATGAAAATATATTATAATCATTACGGCGGAAAACGTACAGCGGCAACACAACTGCGCTGTTAGCGGTCAAATAAAGCTGTTCCAGATTTCTGTTCGATTGTTCTTAATTTCAGTTAATTTTTTTTCGGGTTACACTGTCTGTTACTTGATTTTTCTGCTTTCTTGCAGATTGTCCGTGATTGGCTTAGATTTCTGTCGAGAGGCTTGGTGCCCACTATCTGCGAACGTTCGCTTTAACGTCTAATCGCTTCCGTTTTTGTCTTTAACTTAATCTGAAGCGAATCGGAAAGAGCTAAACTGAAAACAGAAATGCTCACACGCGAACAAAGTCTTAATCGGACATTAATTTATTTTTATTTTTGTTGCCAGACGAAGCTACAATGTCAAATGTGTTGAACAACCCCTAGCTACTACAACGGTAAAGTATATTAATTGCTCCCAGGAGGGGACGATAATAGACTTCGGTGAGGCTGTTTGTTGTTGACACCTGGAACAACGTCAAATTTAACTTAGCTTCTTTTGAAATGCGTACTATTTCACCCTTCTATCGACACTAAATTATACACAGTTGCTTAAACTCTACTCTAAATGTCGCATTAACTTACGGTAAAGTTTCTTTTACAATCTTCTTATTGAAAGAAATTAGTACCATCGCACTCGAAGCGGAGAAAAAAGAAGTAGAAATACCATCATGTAGAACCACCTCCCGTTTCATTATTTGAATTTGCGAAGGAGCCGGTGTCTGGATTTTATTGTTTTCATTCGTTTCGGTATTAGTTGAGACAAAGCTTTTAATGAAGTCGTTCATATTGTACGAATATCTCTATTGTTTGTTGTTTTTTTTTCTGATAATTCGGAAAAGTTACCGCACGTTTACTGCTTCTAATAAACAAATAAAGTTATTATTATTATTATTATTATTCCTATTATTCCTATTATTCCTATTATTATTACTAGATTCTGAAGTCTGTACAGATTTTTTTACCTCCTTGATTTGTTACATATTCTTTCCCGGCTATTAGGTGTGGACAAAACGCGCAAGTGCAGTCACATACGAGGTGAGAATATGTTCACTTTTATTAAATATTTCGAAGCCTTATTGCTGTTTCACCACACCGCTTTTGGCGAAGAAAGATAGAAATTTTATGAGGAAAAGAAGTGAACCGTTAAGTTTCGCAACCTTCTGAATGAAATAAGGAACTAGCGAGTCATTGTATGAGTATGTTCAGCATAACAAACACAACTGATAGGAATATTCGGGTTTTGTTGAACATAAGCGCTCTTCAAAACCGTATTGCATTCTCATTAGCATCGTATAAGGTTGCTGTATTTTTATTCGTCTGTCTAAACATCGGTACAAATGAATTCGCAGACATTTCTCGCTTGTCATCAGAATTTTCTAAAATGCCTATTATTCACCCTTTTTTTCTTCTTTCATAACACCTAATCAATATATGTGCATATATTATATAAACTCGGTCATTTTGGCCTCGCAAGGGGCTGTGCCCCTCGACCCTTTTTGCTTTCATTTCTGTCTCTTTCTCTTCTATACTTTGTATAGAATCATCAAAATTTACAACGTAATTCTTACTGGCATCAACACACACAAAAAAAAATAACATAACCACAAAAATCCTATTATAACATTTAACTTTCATTATATAAAATTAAGACACTTTTTCGTTACATTTTTCGTTACATATTTCATTACATAAAATTGTGACATTTTTTAAATAACAATAACAAAAATCTTATAAAATATAACAAACGTTACATAAAATTGGGACATTTTTCTGGGACATTTTTTTGGGACATTTTTTCGAATGGGGGGTAGCCTAAGAACTACATTGTAATATATATATATATAATACGTCCGATCCAATTGAATTTATAGGTCACATTAATCCTGTTTTGCGTTGAGTATAAATATACTATATTTGTTCAATTATTTTATAATTACGATCTCTACTTATTCTATAGTAAAATTGTTGAACCCATCAAATTTGACTTACTCTGCTCATTTTGTTTCATAGAATCTGTTTAAAATACGTTTTTTTGAACAGTCTTCTTCGACATCTATTGAAACTGTTATTTGGAGTTGTTTAATATGCATTTTTTTAGTTCTTTTTAGCGTTGTACAACTTATCTGACTTGGGGTGGCTCAATTGGGCCGCGTTTAGGCCCTTTTGATAACAAGTTTGCGATTAGATGTTCCTTCGGCCTTACACGTGCAAAGAAAAAATATATCCTTTAATGGATTTTGATGATCTCAGTGGCGGTATCGAAAACATTTTTGTAGTCGGACTATTTTTGCTAGTCCGTTATTTCACACGGGCAACAACACCGTGTCGGAGAAGATGTCGAATTTCGTTTGACCGATGAAAACTTGACCATGTCCAAGTCCTTCTGTCCTCCAGATTGGACGTGATTGATTTGACGTGAAAAGAAAGTTGTACAAACACGCGCGCGTTTCTATTTCAATCGATATTTACCCAAATAAATCAGATTTGGACCTGACGTGAGATTGATTCGGTGTGAAATGGCCTTTAGTCGTCCGGCATATTTTAAAGTCAAGCTCAGACTCTCTGATCCAGCAAAATGCCTAGAAAACGGCGCGACACATAAAGAGAGCTTCCAGCAAACTCATTTCGCCAGTCGAAATATATTAAAATATCCACAGTTCGGAACGTTCGTTTTACATGTTTTCGATTATTATTCGGAAGTGGCATGCAGATATACTTTTTTTGTAATATTTCAAACAGTTCACCTTGTGTGTCACAGTTTTTGTTCCGACACGTACGATGAGAAATTGAAGATGCCAACAATAAAGAAAAGAAAAGACGAAAAAGGAGTTAGTATAGAGGAAGAAGAGCTGCAGAACAGCGAAGAAAGAAGAAAATGAATAACGTATCATCACATATAAAGGAAAATCAAATGTGGGAAAGGCAATGGCGAAAAGTGAACGATCGTGACACGTGGAAAAATGAGGAGGACGGGATCAACCGGAATAATGAAGATAAAGTGGATTTACTACCCTCCATGTATACTATAACTCGACTTGAAAAATATTCCAGCTTTTTAAACGGTACCTGAACCAAAACGATTTTAAGAAAACAACGCCGAGAGAGAAAAAACCACAAGAACCGTCCAGGTTATTGAAAAAAGTACTCAAGGAGTCCCTAAACCATCGGGTTTTATCGTGGATTTTCCACTTAATTAAGGCAGTGTTAACACGGACTGTGCCAATTTTTAGTTTAAACCGTTCTCTATTACATCATTTCAGTTTGAAAGTCGGCGGCACGCATGATGGTAATTAAAAGTCGAAAGCTTCAATTTCTCATCTGTTCCATTTTGGTTTGTCTTTTTTTTTATACATTTTTTTTGGACTTTCATTACACGCGTTCATAATTGTTTTTTTTTTCTTTCTCCGGATTACACCGACTTCTGTCTATACTTTCTCGCACACACTCACACTCATACATAATCGATTGCTCGCATATTTGTACCGTTGTTAACGTTGTAACGTACTCGTTAATATTGGCAACTTTTCTCCCGTTATCTCAGTAATAAAAACGCTTTAGCCTATTTTAAGGTCGTCGTAGCGCTCAGGTGTAATTAAATGTTTTTCTTCTATTAATTATGCTTCGTTACGTAATGCGTAATTTACTACTACTGCCAGGACATTAATCGCGACCAGGTGAAAAAATCGTCCGGTTCGCAGTGGCCGACTCTGTTGCTCGAGTGGAAGATTGTATTATAATACACACGCCATATACGGGGAATATTTTAAAAGGCGCAGCGAAAGAGGATGGTTGATGGTTTAACAGCGGCAGATAGAGATCAGACGCAAGCTGAAGTTGCACTGTAATTGATAAATAATCGATCGGAGTTGGTTGCAGCGCTGCAGTTGCCTGTGTTTGCAGTGAAACTAATTGTGCGTGCCATACAAGGAACTTTGTTAGAATGTCTTTGGCTGGACCGCTGTAACTGGTAACTGTTTTTTGCCAATCGATTTTGTCCAGCGACATCGTTAACAATCCAGGCTAATGAGATTCTCAAATGTTTTCTGAATAATAATACAATAATAATGATAGTAATAATAAAATAACAATAATAATAATAATAATAATAATAATAATAATAATAGTAATAATATTAGTAGGGCTCCATCTTTCGGTCAAGGTGACTGATGACGACAAATCCTTCAGCGATTTTATACTCCGGTACAAACATTTGCGTGATGATGATCGGCGATCTAGTATAGAGGTTTTTGGTTTTTTAAAAATAAAGCAATGATCGTACATAAATTAGCACGGTTAGATTTAATTTGTTTAATTAATCTTAAAAAACATTTCTCTCTCTGGAGTATTAACATTTTTTCTGGACTATTTAACTGTGAATAGAAGGACATTTGAAAATGGAAGGAGTCCAGCGGGTTTCTTAATGATTTTTAAAATATTCGCAACAGGCTGGTTTTTTTTTTTTGAAAAATTTTCAAGTAAAATGTATTCAAATTTTAAATATCGATAAGAGTAGAATAGCAAATAATTTAGATTCGATATTTCTTAATTTTTTTCATTCGTGTCGTTTTATAGGAAACGCAATTTCTTTCCAGCTGTGACATATTAATAGCGAATAATAATAATAAAATATCGATTAAAATAATAATAATAATAAGTATTTATTTATCATTTATTATTATTATTGTCGTTGCTATTATTGCTACAACAACAAATTCACAAATATACTCTGTTGCACAACGCGCATAGTGGAAAGAAAATTTTAAAAATCTTAAAAATTTCAAAAATTAAAACAAATCTAAAAAAAACGTATAAAATCAAATGAAATCTGGAAATATAATTCAAAATAATATTAATTTGTATTGATTATAATGCTGATGAATAAGTTATATTTACAGTTACTTGGTTACATGCACTAATCTGGTATCTAGGCGTAGTTGTATTTTTATTTGCAAAATAACTTATTTGTTTTTTTTTTGTTTTTGTTTTTATATAATATGTACTCTACAAAACATATCTATACGTATATGTCTACAATATAAGCGAAATTATAATTAAAATTAGCTTCATAGATTTTCAAACTTGTTACAGTGTTCACTAGATGAACTTTGCATCCCGTTCTGTTGTAATTGATCTACTATGGATTCCTGGTTATTGCAGAATTCCTGGCAACGAGTTGATTGACACTCGTAGGCACGTTCGACGGCGACCAATGGTCTATTCATTAGTAGATTTCCTGCTCAAACTCTCTACTGTCTTTCTTATCGTTCCCATCACGATTTCTGGACCGAATTTTATCCTTCATTCTTTACCAATCCTCGATCTTTTTACCTTGCTGTTCAACCCTTCCCTTCCTCTCGTCCTTGGTTTAATCTTTTCCCCTACCTTAGCCGTTCGATTATTTCCTCTATAGTTCGCCTGCGGTTCAATCATAGTTTGCTTCCGGCTTCTCTTTTCCGTTTTTCTATTGTTCAATCTCCTTTGTGTCCTTATGATCCTCCAGAGCTCAATTATACCTGTGATGCGAATCACATTTTGTTCGAATGCCCCTTTATTTCCTCCGAACGTTCTACTCTGTATTCTAGTCTTCTGCGCCTTGGCCTTCCTACTCCTTATAGTGCCCACTCCATTCTTGCACTCCCCTCTCTCAATATAGTTCCTTTGTTGACCTTCTTTATCTCCTCAATTTCTAATCTTTTCCTTATATAAGGTGCATTTCCTTGTGTTGGATAAGTTCCACTGTTGACGTGCCCAAAAACAAAAAAAAAAAACCCTCTTCCAGTTGTATAATAATAATAATAATAAAATATTAAAAAGAATAGTATTAATAATAATTATGCAAATACTATAGAAATAATCGACTTTAATAATTAATAAAAATGAAAGCAACAATAATAATAACAGTAATCGTAATAACCAAACTAGTCATGCCTTTAGAATGATGTTCCTGAAGTATTTATATTAATTGAATCATGGATGTACGTTCGGTCATATACGTATAGAAACGTATAATATTATAAAATTCGCGTAAACTTATAATAACAACATTGGCTGATAATAATTAATAATGACAATAAGTGAAATCAAATGGAAATTTCTTGAATGCGAGTTGCAAAAGTAATATCGAAAAATCGCTTATACTCCGGTAAATAAGCAACTAACTTTGCGCGAACTGTATGTGTACTGAGGATTTAATGTGTTTTAGCGGAAACGCGATGGTCCTATAAGTTTAAACTAAAAACTTTTTTTAAATAATTATTTTTTACCTGTAAGTTTTTGTATAAGTTATTTTGGAACAAAGAAGAGACAGATTTTTGGGACACATACTGCGCCACAACACCTTCATAACGACAATAATAGAAGGGAAACTAGAAGGGAAGAGGAAACGAGGCAGACCTCGACTTAAATGGATAGAACAAACAAAAATCAAACTGAAAATGGATTATAATAATATTAAGAACACAGCACAAGACAGAAAAAAATGGAAAAGGATAATAGGTTAAGCTACAAGACAAGAGCAAGGCTCTTAAAAAGAAGAAGAAGAAGAAAACTGTCATGTACATCAAATAAAATTAAACAAATGCGAAAATAATACAATAAACGAGAAGTGATTGAAAGGGATATATTTTTAATTTAATATAATTAGAACTTTATTGAATAAATGCAAATTACAGTTGACTCGTGGTTTGTCCCCGAATTAATTGGGCGGGCCAGCCGGTCCGGATAGCGAGAAATCCGGATGATACGCCGGAGTTCAAGGGATGACCTTCTACAAAGCCAGAAGCTACAGTATTTATGTTAAATGACGGTACACTATTATGTACATTAATGAGAGAATGTAGTTAATGAAGATACTGTACGGGTGTTTTGTAAATTAATTTTGCAGCTGTATTGACATATCGTTATAACAAAGCAGATGAAATGTACAATATTTATAATTAATAACAAATTCTTAATATAAGTACACTACTAAATATTGTAAATTAATTGAAAATTATATATACTGCATATAGCTGTGAATTTTATAAAAACGCTTTGGCTTTTTCTTCTCTTTTTTCATTTATTTATTTATTTTTTTTGAAAAGTCGATTCGTCGCGAGTCGACTGTATTTCTTAGGGCAGTTTAAGTAGGCGAGCATTACATCATTTCGAGATAGCGTAATAGCTTCATACTCACGATTACTACACACATTTATCTCCTCTTACATACATAAAACGTAGACGAATTCTTAAAACTAATTCTTATCCATACAAATTAGAGTTAGTATCGTAGTTATAGGTGTGGGGTTTTTGAGGATGACCTTTACTAAATTTCAAAAAATTTTACCTTTAATTCGACCTTTTTGTTTGCCGTTTAATTACTTTATAACAGTAACTCAGTTAGTACCTAGTTGCGAAGTCTATTTGAATGATAATTTAAAAAAAAATTTACAAGTTTATTAAAACTCTCCTGAAAATAACGTCTAGTTACGTCGCTAATTCGAACTTAAACATAACTCCCAAAAGTGTAAAAATAATAACATATTATCAACTTGTGGGGAAGTTTTATTTTAATAAAAAAAATAAAAAAAACTTTTTTAAAAAATAGACTTTCATTTATGCACTAAAAGGAAGTACAAATTTATTAGTATGCGACTACCAGATATGTATCTTAACATTAAAATCTAAAACTACAATATACTATTCTGAAAAATGAAAGCGGGGCTGCAGATTAATCTCACGTTAGCTGCTTAACAGTTTTTTTTAATCGTTGCATCGATTGTTGTAGCAGAAAATTCGATGAGACCATTCAATGTATTATTATCTAGCCGCCATTTATACTCTTATTTCTACACTCAGTTGATTAATCTAAGCTCTATTAGCTAAATCTTTTTTTTTTCTTTTTTAAATAGCTATCTCACAAGTATGTATCCCGTCATGTAGTAGATATTTTATTTATTTAAATTTTACTTTTCGCTTCTCCTTTGTTTCGTTTTTTTTTTTCATTTTGTTAATTTTTTTTGTCCTACTTATTGTAGTTGGATAAACTTGTTCAGTGGCGGCCGCTCTATGCGGAGGAAGCCACTTCAATGAAGTACAAGCCTTCCAGTCCCCTTTCTCTAGCGTTATCTTCGTCATCTAAAATGTTATGTCTAGCCGAAAGCGTTATTTCTAGTAATAGTAATAGTAATAATAATAATAATAACATAAAGATTGATATTAAAATAATAATAATTCCAAAGATAATTACAATAACAGTACTAATTCAATTCAATTCAATTCGTTTCAATTTATTTCTATAACACTGCAGACGCTATAATTAGGTGAGTGGTGATGTGTAAAAATTAACATATGGCAATATTACATATGCATGCATGAAAATAAACAAAATAAGAAATATACGTTTTAAATGATACTTTTCAGATCTTAAATAAAAATATTCTCTGAAATAAAGTAATGTAAATTAAATAAATGAGTTTTTTTTTTTGTGTAATCTACTCGTTGGCCATGTATAACTGCCAGGGTCATTACGGCACAACGAGTATCGGATTTATTACAATTTGTTTATTAAATTATTTCTGTTAAGGAAGATTAGCATTGTCTGAACCTGTTCTGGGCGGTTATCTAAAAGAAGGTGTAGTGGTTCGTCCTTGATTCTTGTTAAGTTTTGACATTGTTTCAGAATGTGTTCCACCGAAGGTAGCACTGCTGCATTACAGAATGGGCAGGAAATCGGTGGAGGGGCTCCCTGGAGGACATGGTTGTGAGATATCGATGTGTGTCCCAGTCTCAACCTGTTAAGGGCAGAGAATTCTTTTTTGGACATTTGGATCGGTGGCCACCAAGGATCAACATTTAGTTTAATATTCCTTAGGAAAGTTGCATGTTGGGACCAGGATGAGATCCAATGTTCTTTCATATTTTTGTGGAAGAAGGGAGTGATTTCTGGTGATGGGACATTGGGTGGCATAGGGACAGACAACATTGACTTGGCGGCCCGGTCTACACATTCGTTTCCGGGTATTCCAACATGTGCCGGCACCCACAAGAAGCCTACTTGTATCCCCTCTTGGGTAAGGCGATGTGCTGTAGGTCTTATTTTATAGACTAATGAACTGGTTATAGTAAGTGACTGAATAGTTTGAAGGGAGGCCAGCGAATCTGGGATAATTATGTATTGTTTGTTCTCAGATTTACAACACGCACATGCTTCCAATCCAAAGAGAATTCCGTATAGCTCGGCTTCTAATGCGGAGCTGTCATCATGTAGCCTCACTGCTTCGGCTTCACCTGAGATTAGGTAGGCACATGCTGTGGGAGTGGACAGTGTGCCAGCGACATTTGCTTTAGCTCCATCTGTATAAACGTGTGTATCATGTGTGTAAGTTTGTATTTTTTCGATACTTTTTTGGCGAGCTGTATATTGGTCGTCGTTAGATGTACGGTGGATAAAGAGTGATAAGTCTACCATCAATGGGAGGTATTCCCATGGTGGTTCTTTTGGGAACAGGAGGAGATCCGGATTGTATTTGATGTTTTTCTCAGTCAAAAAATTTAGAATATTAGGTATTGGATCATTTTGAAAGGCTGGAGGAGGAATGACAGTGCTCCTCGAAGAGAAGTGATATTGTTGGTACCAGTATAGATGATCACGGGAGGTGTAAAAGTCAAATATATAGGATAATGGCGGAATTCCTGATAGCACACAGACACCCTGCGTGGGAGATGTTCGATGCGCCCCAAGGATGGACCGTAAGGCAGCGTGATGGATTGATTCAAGTGATTTTATGAGCTGCTTACTAGCCGAATAGAACACCTGGCAGCCGTAGGTTAATCTGCTTAGAATAAGTGATCTGTATACAGATAGAAGTAGTTTTGGATTATTGTTATATTTATGATGTGATAAACATTTTAGGATAGCTATGATTTTATTACATTTGCGTTTGAGTTCTTTAATATGAGGAGACCATGTCAGATGGGAGTCAAGTGTTAGACCCAATAATTTAGCTGAGGATGTTTTAGGGTAAGGGAAAAATCATGGTTTGGGTTTACTCGACGACTTTTCTGGAATTTTACACAAGAAGTTTTATTTAAGGAGAAAGTAAGGCCGTTACTTTCGGTCCACGAATATAACCTATTGATTGTGGATTGTAGTATAGATTTGGCGTTGGAAGGAAAGTTTGATGCTAAGGATATATTGAGGTCGTCTATAAACAATCGGGATGTTACCGGCGGCTGTATGCAGTCCGCCACATCATTTATGTATAGGATAAAGAGTGTTACACTTAGAGGAGAGCCTTGAGGAATACCATTCTCTATTAGGACAGGAGAGGATACAGTTGAGCCAATTTTTACTTGAATTTGTCTGTTTGACAAATAATTCATTATATAGTTGCCCATATTGCCTTTTATATTGGCGTTCTTCAGCTTTGTAAGCACTTTATATCGCCATATCCGGTCGAATGCTTTCTCTATGTCAAAAAAGACAATATAGAGAGCTCGTGACCTGTTTTGGGCTTCAAGTATTTGTCTTTTTAGGCTCAGGAGATGTAACATTGGGGATTTTGATTTGCGACCTCCAATTTGTATTGGGGAGAGAACGTTTGAAGATTCTAGGAAAGAGGATAGTCGTCTGTTCACCATTTTTTCCATGATTTTGGAGAGTGAAGATAGTAAGGAGACAGGTCTGTAATTTTGAGGAATGAAGGTTTCTTTATTAGGTTTGAGGATAGGAATAATTAAAGCTGCTTTCCAGGATTTTGGGATGGAGGAAGTTATCCAAATTTTGTTGTATACGTCAAGGAGTAGTTGTTTAGCTAGATTAGGTAGGTATCTGATCATGAATGGATGAATGGAGTCGGCTCCAGGTGCACTGTTTTTTAGCTTTTTATCGAGCTGGTAATTTAGTTCAGACACTGAAAAAGGATCATTGTATTTTTCTTTTTGATCTGGAGGAAAGGATATTTTTTGCTCCTCTAGTCTCGATTTGTGTTCTAGGAAGGAATCGGTGTAGGATGCTGAGGAAGATACTTTAGCGAAATGTTGCGCAAAGGCATTTGCCACTTCTTTGGTGTCTGTGAGCAGGACATTGTTAATGAGTAAGGAAGGGGTAGTTGGAGGACGATAGTTACCACACAACGACTTGATTCTTCTCCAAACCACCGTCGCAGGCATATCTTTCGAGATAGATGATACAAATGCTGTCCAGCACTCCTGTTTTCTCATTTTGATGAGTAGCCTGGCTCGAGCTCTAAATCTTCTGATTTCAATCAGGTCTGTAAGCGACTTCGTTGTTTTATACTTCCTCAATGCTCGTTTCCGTTGTGCGATCGCCATTTTGATTTCGGGGCACCACCATGGTACTCGCTTTTTCCGAGGAGCTGTTGTTGTTTTCGGTATTGTTGCTGTCGCTGCTTCATTCATCGCATTGATGAGAATTTTCAGATTTTCCTCTACCGATTCCGTTTGAATTTTAGGGATAGTAACCTTTGTTTTGTAACCCTTCCAATCTGCTTTATGGAATGCAAATTTTTTTGTTACCTGGGCTGAGTGCAATTTTTGCAACTGGTGGGGAAAGTGTATGAAAATAGGGAAATGGTCACTTGAACACAGATCACCATGTACATCTATGTTCAAGTGAGGAAATAGTGAAACGGATGCAAATGCTAAATCTATTATTGAAAAAGTGTTATGAGTTGTGTTGAAATGTGTATGTGATGGAGGAGGGAGGAGTACCAGGTCACTATTACGGATGCTATTTGAAATCATATTTTCTCGTCTATTTGGCTGTGTTGAACCCCACTCAGAAGAGTGGGCATTGAAATCTCCCAGTAATAACACTGGGTCCCGCAGTTGAAATAGTAATGTATCAAAGTCTATTTTGGTTATGTTTGTAGCGGGTGGGAAGTAGCAATTACAGATTGTAATGGATGAGAGCGGAAGGGACGGGATTTTCACCTTCACCGCTACCGCTTGAAACATGGTACTTAACCTTATTTCATGTGATGGAATCGCTTCATGCACTAGTGTCGAGACTCCTCCACATGCTGCTTGTCCCTGTGTGTAGTCAGAGTGAAATATTCTGTAGCTTTTAATAAGTGGTGAATGGGAAGAGTTTAAGTGCGTTTCTTGTAAACAAATGATTATTGGATTGTAGTTATTAATGAGTAATCTCAGTTCGTCTATACGTTTATAAAACCCTCTGCAATTCCATTGCAGAATACTGAGATTTGCAGCCATTTTCTCTAATTATTGTTGACAGTGTTACTTAAGATGACTAGTTTTATATCTTAGTTTCAGGGTCATCCTTGCTAAGGAGGTAGTTAAAGAAATCATATGGAGCAGATAACAAGATCGATACAGGTAATAAATGAAATAAAAAGAAATAAAATATAATAAAAAAAACAATACTGAAAAAAAAGTATGATATACATACAGAATCATACACATATATATATATATATATATAAAAACATATACACTACATATATACTTATCCAAACACCATGCACCCAATAATACAAAAACATAAACTAAGGTATTGATCTGCAGCTTAACGACCAAGACTGTCGAACCACGCCTCCTGAAATCCTTAGACTGCGGTTCCACGAACTACGGGATAAGTATCTCTCAAGTATTGAGTTTTACACCGATGGCTCGGCAATCAACAATAAAACCGGATATGCAGTAATCTCTGACACCAACACGCTGGCGGCCCGACGGACACATGACCAAAACTCCGTCTTCACATGTGAAGCCAGGGCGATCCTCCACACTCTGGAATTAATAAGTAACAGACAAGATAACATGAACAGCACCATTTACTCAGACTCTATGTCCTGCCTAAATGCCATCGGAAACCGTTTCACTGCGAATCCTATTATACAAAGTGTTCACAAAATCCTAGAACAGCTAAGGACCTCCAATAAAACTGTCAACTTCGTCTGGATACCAGCCCATATTGGTATCGAAGGAAACGAATTAGCTGACCAAGCGGCCAAATCTGCAACCACGGCCGAATTCTCGCCTAACAATAGGCTAACACTTACTGAAGCTTCCGAGATGATCCGTAAGGCGTCAATCAGCTACTGGAACTCTATTTGGCTGCAAACACCCAGTAAGCTTCACAACGTGAGAAATACTGTATCTGACATAGTACATCTGTCGCTCTACAGCAGGTGGGAACAACAAGTGATCACTCGAATACGTATTGGACATACGCACCTCACTCACTCCTATCTAATTTCCAAGGAACCGCAAACTTTGTGCCAGCGGTGTGACAACCCAGTGACGATCAAACATCTCCTTTTCGATTGTAACGCCTACCAGCCAGACAGAGTCCGAGCTGGACTCAATAATATTCATCCAGGTTTGACAATCGACGACAATATGTGTAAAAAAGTAATAGACTTTTTAAAAAACGTTTCACTTTTTAAATTGATTTAAATTTTCATGTATTATACAATTACGCTTGTCACACATTGCGTGACCCTTTTGTTTTGTTTTGTTTTCCTTTTTTTTTTTTTTTGTTTTCTTTTCTTTTCTTTGCTTGTTAACTAATACTGAAATAACTTTTGTAAATGTAAACGATGTATTTATATGTAATTTTTAAGAACCGAATGTAAATTTCGAGGTCGCTGAAGGCCAAGATGTCATATAGCGACCATAAATAAAAATATAATAAATAATAAATAAAATAAGGTTAGATCAACACATGAAAAAATAAAAATTGACCAATTTATATTTAATATTTTTTATCTGTTTTGCAGCTTAGATGACAAGAATTCTTTAGCATTTCTTATAATTATTCAATTTCGCTTTTAATAATGTTGGCAGAAAATTAAAACAACAATAATAATAATAATAATAACAATAATATAAAAGGAATAACAGTGGGAGAAAGAAATCTACAAGACGATGTCAAGCCAATTAAGATTGGAAGAAGGAAAGATTATAAATATGTTAGACTGTTTAGTTTAGGCGGATGACCTAGCAAACCTAGTGAATAACTTCAACGACGCAGTGAAACAAACAAACAATCTAAAAGAGGTGGCTGATGATGAAAACTGCATTTCAGTTAACAAGCAACATGTGTGACAAAACTTCACTATCAATCAATGCGAAAATTATAGACTGCAACACAGCGCCATAAAATCAAATAGTTTATATGCTTCAGAATGCTTAGCACTGAACACGGCTAAACAAATACAAGCAATAGAAAAGAAGGAAAGGAAGATAGTTAGAAGAATAGTAGGACCTAAACGGGAAAACGGAATTTGGAAGGTAAGGGGCAATAAAAAAGTGTACGGAAATATTGAAGGTATGCGAAAAAGTAGAGTAAAATTATATATGGCCATTTACAGAAGAATGGGCGAAAATAGGCGGCTAACAAAGAAGATGTTTGACAATATTTTGGTGAAAATTCAAACACAAGAATTAACTGGTTTCGGGAAGTGAAAGATGACATTACAGGAATGGGAAAAGAGGAAATCGTGGGCAGAAGTACATTCCGAAGAAACATACAACAGTTTCGAAGATACAAAAAAAAAAAAAGGACGACGAAAAAAAGACTGGAGCGATCTGGGCAAATGAAAGAAAAGTTAAATGTCGAGAATTAATATAGGCTCTTCAGTATCTTCATCCTTCACAACTGAAAATGGAATTCCACAGGGTTCGCCTTTAAGCGTAACCTTGTTTATCCTTCATATAGTATAAACGACATGGCCGCGCCAGTAACAGCCCGTTTGTTCATCGATGATTTCAACACATCTCTTCCCTCAAACTTCCCCGCTAATGGGATGTCTATGCTACAGTCGACGATTAATAGATTACAAAATTGGGCGGAAAATAATGGCTTCAATTTCTCATCCTCAAAAACTGCATGTGTCCAATTCCTAAAGAAGTGTCGTCCTATTTCCAGTCCCGATATCACCCTCTACCTAAAACATGTACCTATCGCATTCCTTCCGTTCATAAAGTTCTTGAGTTTAACATTCGATGAGAGTTATCGTGGACTCCACAGATGTCTATCCCTAAGAGTAGTTGCATAAAATCCTTGTCCATCTTGAAATATTTATCCAACCACAAGATCAATATAGATCCGAAATTGCCGTTATCAGGAAATAAAGCCCTTATCTTAAATAAACCATCATACGGTTGTCAGGTGTATTCCTCTGCTAATAAAACACTGGTTTCTTTGTTTTGACTTTAGTATTATGCGAATATAAATATTACGGTTATCTTTAACGTAATATACGGGGAATCCTCAGCGCATGAAACATCATGCTTCTTCGCTGAACTTATATCTTGTCTCTGTAATGAACTTGGTTTTGTTTGTATTTATTATCAAAAACGATTTCCCCTAAAAACCAGCTTTGAAATGTATTTTCATCCTCTGGCGTTAAATTATATAAAATGCAAGCATATTGTGAGCTAGTTGCCGCGTTATCATATCATCTGCATAGCTAATAATCCATCGTTAACTTTTAAACTGAATAATTCATTAATGTAAATTAAGAATAATATAGGTCCCAGAATGTTCCCCTAGTTACATTTCAATTTTAGTTACATATTTCCTATCCAGCATACACATACGAACATACTAACTCGTTACACAAGCATATTAAAAATGCAAAAGTATATGCTTTTGCTGATGATATTGCCTTTTTAATGGAGCACAAAAATTTAGAGATGGCGGAAAAATTAGTACAAAAGGATATAGATAATTTCAGTAAATGGGCACATGATAGGAGGCTATGTATAAATATAAATAAATCTAAATTACTCCACATTCGGAATAGTTCTAAACATAAGATACACGATAGTCATCCTTCATAATAACCTTCATGAGCTTCATGTAAATAACAATACCCATTCATGTTTTTATTAATCGTTAGAGAACGTAAATGACTTTAAATATCTAGGTGTATATATATATATATATATTGATAAATCCTTGAACTGGAAAAAACACATCCAAAGTTTAAACTCGAAAATAAGACAGACAATTCCAGCTTTATATAAAATAAAGCAGGTACTATCGAACACTATTTATATATAATACTATAAATCAATAATAATGTCTAGAATTTTATATGGAATTCAAATATATTATATGAGGCTAAGAAAACAGAAATAAATAAAATAAGTAAAATACAGAAGAGGTATTTGAAACTTATACTCCCCTACTGGGGAAATAAATCGACTTTAGATCAATTATGTGTGGAAGAAAAATGACGAAATGTCCCCTAAGATTTCTATTATAGATTACTAGAATTTAATGTTAATAATATAAAATTACCATCCAGATCCGGTTAACAAGAAACCAAAGTAATACATATTACATCTATTTCCGCGGGGTAAATCTGTGATATTGACAACACTGAAGACTCAGTTTTAATTAATTGTACAGTCCTTAATGATATACTAGAGGGAAAAAAAATTGGTGAGTGGAAAAAGGAGGTGCAGAAACGGTTAAAAGAATGGTGCAAAGGCTGGAGCTCTATCTCGCTACTCTTTAAAGGTGCTTTTTTGTTTACGGTTTGATGGTTTTTGACTTTGTCGTGTTCTTCCTCGATTTTAAACTCTCACAGATCATGTTTTATTTCGATTCTAAATATTAAGCTGTCTGCATGTATTGGTGTACAGATGAATATGACGCGGCATGTTATTGGCTTACGTATATATATATATACTATTACTTAAATATAATGCTAGTTTTATTATTATTGTTATTTATGGAATAAGTTAAGTTAGTTTTAATTTTTGTACTATATATCTATTTTAATAAACGTTGATAAGAGTGTTGGGCACTCACACAACGGCCATATTTTCCCTGTGAGACCCACAACTTATTTTTAAAATTTAAAAAAATAATAAAAAAAAAAAAAAAAACGTCATAAAATTTAAAGTTAATCAAACGTCTTTCGCGAGTCAAAATACGCAGCTTCAACTGATCACTTGTAATTTTTTTTCCGGTACTGTATAAGATGCGCTAATGTGACAAAATTTTACACTTATACCGCGCATAGGTATATTGAAAAAATAGAGAAACGTGCTTTTGGTTTTTGATCAATTTATTTTAACTTTCCCGTAAATTCATAATCATAAAAACCAGAGGGGGGGATATAACTGAATATTATAGCGACACGACGTCGGGCGACGGGGCATAGATAAGTGCACGTGCGGTGAGACGAGATATTCCAGGAAATAGCCTATTTTTTTTACGTAATTTCAAATGTTGCTGGAATAAATGCTCGAAACAATTTACACAATAAACAGTAATGCGAAAATAACAGCTGAGTATTTTCATTAAAAATCTTGTAATAAAGTATCTGAACAAGTAAGAAAACGAACGGAAGAGAATTCACATTTTGCTTTTTGTTTGTAACATTTTCGATTGATGTTCTTGTGTAATTTTTGCGTCCAGCAATTGACGAATTATGAATAAAAATCGTTAATTTGATGTAATTTTTAATAATTCCGTAATTTATTTAACCGATTATTTTTGGTATAAGCAGTAAAAAAGGAATTTGTGAGATGGCGCGTAGTTATTTGACAGCGACCTCCGGAAGGTCAATGCTCTAACGAAAAACTGAACCGACTTCTCAACAGGTGCAGTGCGTTATTTCGTTCTTTAATACGAAATGCTAGGAGTTTTATTAAATTAAAGAAACAAAGGAAAAACATTTTCTAAGAACGAAATAGACGATATCCTCCGGAGTATTCAAGTCTACGAACTGATTCGCTCAAGTATGAGAATGAAGGCGAGAAAGTAGTGGTAAAGTCGAACAAAAAAGAAAAAACAAATAAATAATAATAATCGAGTGATTTTCTCATCAGGCTTTTAACGGGCTACCGGTGGTGATTATTTATGCGAATATTTCCAAGTGAACCAATCAGAACGATAGAATTGACGTTCAGTTCATTCAGTAGCTGCAAGAAGCCGTCAAACTGATAATAGAGAACGCACTTCTAAGGGAGCAGAGAGATGATACACGGGTAAAGCTGCGACGCCGCCAGCCCGAAATTAATCGCTAGGAATGTTAAGGTCATTATTAGCCGTACTGATTGAACGGTTCATTAAACCGCATTCTCGATTACAGGTACAAGAACGATGGTTCTCCTCTTTTTTTGGGCGTGCCTGCGTGTTATTTTGTTTATATTTACCTAACGCTTAAGACGATTTTAATTCGAATTAATCGGCTACAACTACTGATGAACAGATTTAAGAGAGTTAGGATTATTTCGATGACAGTATCATTGTTCTTTTATTCTTCCTTTCACATTCGATATGCCCTATTCTTTTATTTAAAAATCTAATCACGCAACGGGAAAGTTTTAGACTGGGTTTAAATGTGTGAAGGCTATAATGTTTTGCGAAGCAGTTCGCACAATTATGACTGGTACATCCTAAAAATATGTTTCATGCTTCTACACTTTTCGCATCAAAGAAAAGCACTCAAATTTTTTCCTTTTTAAATTTTCTATCGTCTCTAAAATGCATCGTTGTTTAAAGTTCACTTTTGAAAATATATAAATAATTATCATTAGTTACGTTCGGTTAATGTTCGCAAAGAGCCTCCCGAGTAAATATACATGAATTAAAATTAGTACCGCGTTTGCTTATTGTTTTGTTTTTCCAACTCGGAAAATTCGATATGTTGTAAATTACAATCGAGCTGGTTTTTCAATTACTGTTTGGCAGTTTTCCAATGATTGCTGCAAATAATTTTATAATCAAACGCATTCGTACATATATTCTCGGTAATCACGGACACATGTTAACTAAATGGATTAACTTCGGAGGGCGAAAAGAAAAAACAAAGCACTCGATGCAATTTCTATTATTTAAAAACCAAAAATTTAATTTTTTTTTTTCATTCTGTTATACTTAGTCCGTTATTTTCTAATTTTGAAAGTGTAAATTTCTTCAAGTTGTTAGTACGTACAAAATGCATATATATATACATGTGCAATGTATTTTAATGACCATGTGATTCTTATGTAAAATAGTACGTTATGGAAGTTATAATACAACCTGCTCGCAAACCGTAAATTACTCGTAAATTTACCGATTCTAAAAACTGTTATCATCACCATGAAAAAAGAATTATTATTTTGCGAGGAGTGGCACAGTCAATTGAAACCGACTTTTATGAGAATAATAAATAATTATCATTTCGGGGTCCAAGAGGTGTCTCCATGACGAGATCGAACGATCCAGTGTGTATATGTAATATATACAGGGTGCGGCAGCATAACTTCCTTTTTTAAAATGCGCCATTTTTTTTCTACTAAATTTTTTAAACAAATAATAACAGAAAATCGAAATAACATACTCTAGATCTCCCATTGGGGCAATATGTATGCTTCTTCCTTTGCAGTTTTATTTCGATTTTCTGTTATTATTTCTTTAAAAAATTTAGTAGAAAAAAAGTGGCGCATTTTAAAAAAGGAATTTATGCCGCCGCACCCTGTATATATACATACACACATACATACATATATACACACACACATATATATATATATGTATATATATTAATTACAACGTAATTCTTAGGCTATCCCTCCAAAAAAAATGTCCCAATTTTATGTAACGTTTGTTATATTTTATAGGATTTTTGTTATTTTATGTAATGAAATATGTAACGAAAAATTTAACGAAAAAATGTCTTAATTTTATATAATGAAAGTTAAATGTTAGAATAGAATTTTTGTGGTTATGTTATTTCTTTTTGTGTTGATGCCAGTAAGAATTACGTTGTATGTTTTGATCATTTTATACAAAGTATAGAAGAGAAGGAGACAGAAATGAAAACAAGAGGGGTCAAGGGGCATAGCCCCTTACAAAGCC
Organism: Icerya purchasi; assembly: GCA_039619475.1. NCBI lineage: Eukaryota > Metazoa > Arthropoda > Insecta > Hemiptera > Monophlebidae > Icerya > Icerya purchasi. The sequence goes on from CM077115.1 coordinate 98,601,711, forward strand.
AAAATGGCCGAGTTTATATATATATATATATATATATATATATGTGAGTATATCCTTCGGACCTTGCAAGTCTTCCAAAGCCAGATACTTGTATAATGTTAATGGAAAAATTGTTTCAACTATGTCATTATTAATTCTGGGTTTATTAACAAAATAAAGACAGTTTTCGGTTTCAGTTTTGATTCTTAATGTACATGCATTTTAAAAGTTAAACAGAAAAGGCCGTTGCGTATTTCATAACAATTTTTTCATATTATGTTCGGCACGTCGTAAGAAAGGTGTCTGATTAGTGCATGTAGATTATTTCAATTTTTTTCGTAAACTGTGAATAATTGCAAAATAAATTAATAGTACTTCATACAATAGCTTAGAACTATCGAATTACGAAAGGTGTTGTCCGTATCCTAGGTTCGATAATTAGTACTGCGCACAAGCATTTGGACTGTAGTTGTATTGAATACCACTATCTTAAATATAGTGTTGCATAGTTGTATTACTTACAGATTGACGCAAGAACGATATTTATACTAAAAGAATGTGTAGTTGCGACGTTTGAAATCGAATAGCACATTCAGTTACGCCGTGTTGTAGAAGAGTGAAACACACTTAAATGGAACATTAATGTTCTATAGAGTTTAAAAGAAGACTCAAAGGTTCGGTCACAGCTACTCTTATAGTCTGTTACAGAACGATAATGAGTTGTAATTTTCAGGATCTAGAATTGTAAAATCTTTTTCGTCGAAAGAATAGTGTGAAAGTAGTGAAAATGTATTAAAACAGATAGCACAGAGCTGATGATGAATCAACGGGCCAGAATTGTACTACTGTGTAAGTATATTCAGGCTTTTACCAACTGAAAGGAATATATATATATATGTGTATCTAGAATTTTAACGGCGCAAGCCGCGGAGGAATTAATATTTCGAAATCGTGAAAATATAAGCCGAAAAAAGTTGCTTCGTTTAAAATGAGATTTCTATCTACGGCTAGAAATCCGCAACTGTGTCGTCATATAAGGGAAAGGATACCGGAAATAGAATGACGACATCGTCGATAAGTAAAATTTAAGAAATCGCCCACGAGTATGGTGGCGAAATAAGAGCAAACTAAATTACGCGTAGCAACTTTGACGTAGAGACGGTGGAACTGCAAACGAAACGGAATTGGCTGCGTTAATACCATAAAAAAGCAATGATGACGTAAAAATCGCATAAAAAAGAACATTAAAAGTAACAGTTTAAAAACTTCAGAAAGCTGTAGAACCAACAAGGTCGAATTAGTGGAGTAATATTTTGCAGAATCCGAAAAGTGAACATGTTTTTGATATATTACATGCAAGTTTTTATTTCTTATTTTTGCTAACATTTCAAAAAAGAACAAAACAGAACTAATCGGTAGAACGAGGAAAAATTGAAAGAGATTTCGGTTTGGGCGTTGAATATTAGAACAATTAACTAGAAATTGATTTCTCTCTCGATTAACATCAGTTTAATTTGCGTATCTTATAAACGTTACAAAAGTATTTTTGGATTTTATTTCAGTTCGATTTTATTACTATCGTTATTACTATTGTTATTCTTCGACACAGTTATGACTTAAATAATGTAGTGTATATGCCAAAAAAATTAATAAAGTGCAATGTGTTACAGGATTTACGGAATGAGAGGCGGCCCCCCTTCGAAGAAAAAATGGTGAAAAAATTCATTATCACACGTGTGCAAACAAACAAGCTAAAAAAAAAGCTAATAAAATTAAAATTATGTTCTTTCTAAAAAAATTAACTTTCTTACCGTAACAAACTGAATACTACATAAACTGAACATCAAATAAGGAATTTTATATACACACACACAAACATATATATATATATATATATATATATATATATATATATATATTATATATGTTAATATTTGTAATTTTTTACTAATAACATTATCTTTCTCTACAAAAAAAAAATATTTATGTTTTTTAAATTAAATATTGCGGGTAGCAAAAAAATAATCGTTTCTTTAATAAAAATAAAAACTTTATAATGCATTATCTACAGGGTGGCGGCGTCGGCATTGTCGCTGCAGCTGTTTTCAAGTTAATAATTTTGATACACTCATGCAGTGATTTATACAGACCCTCCTAGAAATTATATTAGCACCCCCAGTCGGAAATTTATTTGGCAGGACCTAATCCAAATTATAACAAATGTTATATGACAGAGAACAGCTATCGAGTCCAGGATTCCGAAACAGCAAATTGAAAAATATAAATGTAAAATAATAACAAACCTAAATTTCTGTTTTGATGATGATTTAATTGAGTTTTCGAGGTCCGAAGGAATATTTACCGCCAAAGAAGATGCGAAACCCAGCATATTTGGAAAGATTGTCAAATTATTGGGCAATACATGTACAGTTGAAGACTTGTGTAATGAATACAAAATTTATAGAAGATATCCAGAAAAACATGAGTCGCAAATGCGGCTGTTAAAGTTAATAACCTCTTCTGAACGGCGTACCTTATGCCCAGCACTTTCCAGTGTAGCCTACCGGCTACTTCTCTTATCAGTTGGAACTGCTCAGGTAGAACGGACTATTTCTACAATAAATATAATCCTCTGCTCTGAGAAAGCACGTCTGTCCAGTTCACAGATTTAATGTTAATTTCAATAGAAGGATCTTCGATTCTAGATCCTCCCGGAATTTGCAAATGCTCTGGCGATTATGAGGAGATCATTGACTTATGTTATTCAAACTGGCTGAAGAAACCACATCGCACATAATATTTCTTTCTGCTTTTATCCTCCTATTAGAAGCTTAACAGTAATCGCTTTGGTTTTTTAGTAACTTTGTATTATTTAAGGTTTCAGTTTCTATTACTTTATGGTATTTTTGTATGTAAAATAAAATTTAAAATTTCGAACCTATAGGTTGTTTAGTATGTATCCATTAATAGTTTGCTTAATTTTTTTCTATTTTTTTTAACGTTTAGTGCTTGTTTAAAAATAAATATATATTGGTTTTTAATGTTACTAGATAGTGTTTTATATCTAATAAAAAATAAGTTTACTCAATGCTTTTTGTAAAAATGGTCGAAGTAAGTTAGAACATTCAGATAAACAAAGAAGGCGAGAGAATAATTGAGACTAATAAAAGTCAAAATAAATTTCCCTTAATTCACTTCTTTAGTCCTCTATACGAGTTCTTAATTCGATGATACTTGTTATATTGAACTAAAGCTGTTTGAAAATGACTACATGCTCAATCAATGAGTATAAAGTTAAAGTAGGCTCTTGATTTCCCAATAGAAACTCTAAAATAAACAAAGTGAAAACAAAAATATGAAAGAATAGGTAATGAATATGGAGTATGTAACTCCGAAACAATATGTCGGCTATATTTTATATTTTTTATAACTATAATTTTTTGTAATACGTGTGTTTATATATATTTAATAAAATTAAGAATATTTCAGATTGTAAAAAGGTTTTTACACAGAAAAATTTACAACGATTGGTTTGTCGAACGTTGATTTATTATTCGGTACACGTTAAAGGACTCATTCATTATTTTTTTTTAACAGAATAAATTAAATTTTTTTATAAATATTCATTTTAGTAGCATTTAGTGTATTGGAGGAAAAAGAGAAAGTTTTATAATAGACAAAAAGTATACAATTTTATTAATGAACTGGTATATTCTTTTTTTACACATAAAAATTAACTGAATTCTTTTTAAGATGAAAAACGTAAATTTAAAAAATCTTAAATTTTTGCAGTATTCGAGTATTTTGGGGTAAACAACTTCAATTTTTCACGCGGAAAATTAAATTGTTTTCTGTTCGAGTGCGCGGGGACCCCTAGAGGCTGGAGACCGGGGTTGTACCCCTATCACCCTTAGAACCGGCTTTGTGTTACATCCATTATTGTTCGGGTCTGATCTTATTTTTAATAGACGTATAAATGATTTACGTAACATAAAAATAACCGAACAAATCTTCACGCAGATGTGTAATTGTTACTAGTGCACGTTATATCCAGCTATTACAAAATCTGGTTCAAAATAACAAAAACACGTTATTAGACTGATTTAATAGAAATAATAATAATAATAAAAAAAAAATAAATTCTCCGTGAACAATCACAAATAAGTAGAATTGCAGCATAATGGTAAATTTAAATAACGACATAGATTTTCAGTCCATTTTAAGGTTACACGCTGATCTGGAATTAATCGCCTAGAATAAAACCTAAGAAATCTAAGTTATATTTTCTATTACTCGGGTAAATTTTTTAGCGGAGGGACTTCTTCCATATATGTCAATTATATTTGTTCCTTTATCAACCAGTTTTTTGATATATAGGAATTAATTCATTGCGGAAATGTAGCATAAGTTGAAACAAGTAAATTATTTCTAGAACATTTAAAGGTATTAGTAGGAATAAGTAAAACTAAAGTATTGTTTTCATAATATTACGATGCAAAACACTTATTTATCGCTATTTTGAAGTACAAAAATGAATTTGAATTTTCTATTAAGAATGTCAAATATCATTTTAAAATTCAGACACTTCGTAGAGTTCCATTATTTTGTAGCCTATTACCGGATTTTATACTGGAAAACTTTAAAAAAATTAAAAAGAGAGACGTAAATGTTTATTACACAATTTCTGTAGTAATTTTTCAAAAGTATGACGTTTTCTTTTTATTTTTAACCGTAAATGTTAGACGAGTGAAAAACGCGCCTGCGCGTATTAAATTATAATCATATACTTTAATTATTGATTACAGTTCAGTTTATTTAACCTAAATATATCATTCGCATATTTAACCTAAATATATATGTATGTAGTTCGCATACGTGAGTGAATGTACACACGTGTGTATAGATGTAAACAATTTTTACACCAATCTATGATATAATAGTAAGTTTATGTGGTAGTACAAGTGTAAATACAATAATGATTCTTTTTAGATCTAAAAATTCTAATACTGCGCGTCTAGCTTTATTTATTAACTTATCCAGACATAAGATTAATTTTGTACGATGTTATTTTGAACACATCGATTCTGAAATATATACTGATAAATTTTATTTAGATAATATCTACCGTTCATACAAAACCTACACATCTGTAGGCGTTTTTCACTTGTTTATAATGTTTGCATCATAATAATGAATTGCTTTGAATTATTATTATTATTATTATTATTATTATTATTCCATGGCTAAATACGAATCTTATCAGTTGTGATTAAAAAATACATCATCGCGCGTGATTAATGTAAACTAATTTTATTTAGTTTATTGCTTAATTTTTTGGTTCATCCGGTGTGAAAAATGAATGACTAGATTGAAAACGTTTCGTGTCGCGGACTCGACAGCGTTTTGATACGGTTTTTTTTTTTTTTTTTTTGGCCCGGCAAGAAACCATTTGGCCACTTTTTGATACGTTACTCGACAGTGTTTTGATACGTTACTTGATAGTGTTTTGATATGTTACTCGATAGTGTTTTGATACGCTACTCGACAGTTGTTGGCAGTTGAACTCCTTTTTCTTGTCTATTCAACTTTATGGGGTTTTATTTTATTTTATTTCATTATAGTTAAATTTCTTCAGACATTATGGGCACTATTCAGTAGATGCGGCCATATTGTTAGGGGAAATTTCCTCTCCTCGAGTTTTATGCAGTTCCTTATCTCTCCAACCGTTATTATGTTGATTATTTAACTTGATTACAATGTTAGTTTGCTGGCTAAAGGAACAGTTTTCGTTCAGGCCATAAAAAAAAAAAAAACTTTCCCGTCCACACTTCCCCTGGTTTATTAACTTTCCTTCTATGCGTCGTTTCAACCACTCAGCGATTTGCCGCCTGCGTTTTGGGCATAGTTTGCTCCCTTCCTCGTTGTTCCGTTATTCTCTCGTGCCTTCTCCCCTTATTGTCCATTGCACCCTCCCAGCAATCAATGTATTTGTGATCCCGATAATGTTCAGTTGTTCGTCGCTTTCAACTGAACAAGCTTCTTTTTATTCCTTCCTCTTACAAACCGGTATTCCTGCTCCATACTGCGCTTCATTCAATCTCTCCCTTCCTCCTCCTTCTCTTATCCTACCTCTTGATTCCTTCCTGTTAGCTATCTCTGATCGTGTGAGGATCTGAGCTTCTCTTACCCATTTGTTCAACTGTTCTTGTGTCAATGTCCATGTTGACGAACCCATTAAAAAAAAAAAGTTTACATAGAGAACCAGTGTAGAAATGAGCTGTTAAAAACTGATTACATGTAAACTATGTGTACTATTTTTAGAGAAATGCTAATGATACTACTACTACTTTTTCGTCATCTTGGGTAACTAAGGACCTTCAGCCGGAAACAAATATATAGTAAGGAAAGAAGTAGGCTATATATTTTAATCCGATCAGAAATCTAAGGAAATAAATCAACGGCATCGGCCAAGAGAAAGGAACTTGCCCCAGTACTCTCCTTAGATCTATTAGGCTCAGTTCCATTATGAAAAGCTTAACAATCCACGATACTCTATCAAGGATATCCATGGGACTTACTTTACTGTACTTTACTTACTTGTTGAGCCAATAAATTCACCCTATCAGAAATTACCGCTAACATCTAGCATTAGTAAACTTCATCCGTCTACTCTGTAACACTCCTTTGCGTTGCTCCCGATCGGAATTCTGCTAAACACAAAGCCATCGTAACGAATTTCGCATTACATCTGACGTGTAAATGAGCAAACGCCGTAAGACAGTACTCGTAAAAAAAAAAAAACTACACACGTGAATATGTTTAATCGAAGCAGGCCTTGAAAAGTTTTTCCAGAAGACGAACGATATGAAGCGTATAATGGCGCGCAATATGCACGTTCGAGAATTGCATTCAATTTTATAAGATGATAGTGTAGCGGAAACAGTGGTATTTTTTTTTTTTTCTAAGGGGAAAAAAAGGAATAAGATTGGACTTGTCAACCAAGGAGACCTTCACTCAGAAACAATTAGAGGAAAAGGAAAGTTATATTATAATAAGACGATCAGATATCGTTATAATAAGTGTAGACGGAATAGACAGGATATCACAAAAAGTAGCAGGAAGCCTAAGCCTAAGCCTAAGCAAGCGCGAGTAGTACAGAGCCGAAGGCTCTACCGAAAGAGCCGGGCACTCAAAAAACACGTGATCGGCGTCAGCATCATTTAACAACATGGCGAAGAGGAAAAATGTTTATTTTCTGGAAGCTTATTAGAAAAGGCCACGCGCTTTAGCAGGATTTTTAGAAGAGTAGAATTCGTATTTCTACTAGAAGATGATAAAGAAGGCAATATTGATTTAAAGAAATTTGGTCGGCAATAAAGATGTTTAGTACTAACTAGACCGTATTTTGAAGTAATTCTAGTCAGAACGACGGTAGATTAAACATTTTTCAATTATCTATTTCGACCAATCAGAATAAAACAGAATTTTTTTCTGAATACACGATAAATTTAAATATTAATTCTATTTGTTGAGTGTTATTTCTACAAGTTCTTTTCTCTACATTAGCAGGTGAAAAATGTAAACTTTGCAGTGTTCTGTTTAATTTTGTAACACACCTTCTTAGTACTGTATTCCTGCTCCTATCTAATTACTTTAAAATATGATGCAGTTCTTACTGGAGTCGGTCTAAAATTTCGGTCGCTGGAAAAATGGTATTTCCGATTTTTGCTACTTGATGTGGAAATAAATATGTTATAAATGTGCTTATTTTGACGACGAAAACATCGCGAATTTAATACTGATTAATTTTTTTTTTCTTTAGACTATTTAATTAACAATGGGGAGAAAAGCAAATTCGGGACAGGTTCAAACTCGGTACTAAAGCAACGAAAACGGCTTACAAAATCAATAATGCTTTCGGCTCAGACATCATTCATGAACTCCGGCATTGGTTTAAAAAGTTTCGTAGTGAAGACGAGAGCTTTGAAGATTGAGAGGGTCGTGCCTGTCGCATTGCTAATTGACAATGACCATCTGAAGCCGTACGCTGACGAGCAGACCCTCACGTAACGAGTAGAGAGCTTGCAAATGAATTAGGAGTAACTCATCCGACAGTTCTGTATCATCCGAAACAATTCGGAAAAACAAAAAAGCTCGAACGAAAACCAGGAAAATCGTCAACACACGTGCAGCGTAACGAAAACGATCCCCTTTTCTTCACCGAATCGTAACGTGCATCGAGAAATCGTATACGACAACTGACCACCACGTTCGGCTCATTGGACGGTGAAACTTCTCCTCGACATTTCCGAAAACCAAATTTGCACCGAAAGAAGATTTTGCTGCTATTTGCTGAATCGCGGGTGAAACCATCATAGCGGAGAAGTACTGTCAGGGAAATGCACCAGAAACTTCAGCGCACATAATTGGTCAACAGAAAAAGACCAATCCTGATCAATCCTTCTCCACGATAACGCTGGTACGTCGCACAACTGAGCCTGCAGAAGTAGAACGAATTGCGGGCTACAGAACTTTGCTCCTTCCAGCATAATACTCACCAATCGACACTACCGCTTTTTCAAAGGCCATTTTAACCATTTTTTTCGTGAGAAATGCCGCTTCAAAAACCAAGATGGCGCAAAAAATGCTTTCGAAGAATTGGTCTCCTATAAAGCTCCAGAATTCCACATTACGGGAATAAATAAAATTGTTTCTGGTTGGCCAGAATATGTGTCGATTCTAACAGTACTTACTTCGGATCAATGAAGTGTCTATTATAATAATTTGAGATATTATCTATGTTTCAAGGTTACAAAAACATTATTTTTTCACCGACCTGATAACCTTGAATTCTGAGACCTTTATTTCACTTTGATAGAATTACTACTGCTGCCAATCGATTAAAAATGTTTACATATATATCGAAAACGGGAAGACAATAAGCAAATCGCTGAAGTTGAAAACATTTTTCTGTTTAAATTGATCAGAGTTACACTCTTTAATAATGTAATTTTTAACGAAGACGAGTTTAATCTAATAAAAAATTTGCAGTAAAATTTGCAATATTCAAAAGTTTACTTTTTTTCTTAAAAAAAATTGTATCAAACGTATATGCACTTATATATTATTATGAATGTACATATATATATATATATATATGTTTAAAATACACGTAAACAGACTTGGGTATGGCTCGAAACATATGACGTAGGACTGATTAATGTACATTATGCCCATTTTTGACATTAAAATATAGCTTTACGTCATTGCATTGATGTGTACATCGCAAGTGAGGAAAATCGAATTATAACTGGTAAGCGAAGAAAAATTAACCGAGAATTCTGTTTGACCATTAAATAAACCGGAATGATGGATTAATGGAACGAAATGAGCCAAGTTCGGAACTGAGATGATTTATTACGGCCGGCAAGCTTGTTGATAGACCGAATTACCGAGCAGCCACTAAATTCTAATAGAAATAACGTTGAAAATTCAATTTCCCGATTTTAAAATCGAATAATTTTTTTTTTTTTTTTTTTTCGAAATTGCCTTGATTTGTTCGAATTTCATTTTGATAGTTTCATTCGATGAAGAACTGGGCGACGACTGCTGTTTTGCATTAAAATTACCGTCCGAAGCTACCGACTACATTTATCATCCGTGCTATTAGTGAAATGGGAAATGTACAAGTTTATCAAAAATGCTGCCCCGTTGATACGCCGTGTAGAGGAAAGACCGACTGGTCCATTTGCTTCACTTCGCGCAGTGCCAAACTTTTTTTCAAATTCTTCGTGAACACTATATAAGTTTCCAGCGGTAACGAATTAACACGGTTAATTGTTCTATAAGATTTAATCGCTTTTTTATAACTATTACTGCTCGACGTTTACTTAATAGTTTCGCATTTTTTCTATATTTCAACTTATTTGATTGTAATATATATATATATATATATATATATATATATATATATATATATATAATTTTTAATAATAATAATAATATACTTTAAAAGAAAATAAGAAGAAGAAGAGAGAGAGGAAAAGGAAATTAAACAAATAATGTAAATAAAATAAAGTATTATTAGATTCCAGCTACGAGATAACACTGTGATAGTACATTTTTCATTGCTTGCTTCCTAATGTTTGCTGTTCAGTCGTGAATCAGTGCTCGTGGCACTTCGGTCACGGTATGAACAGTTTATAGTTCTACTTACCTTATTTCGGCATTTGTGCGTCATGTAAACCTCAATATGGTTGTTGCAAAGGTCTGCTATAAAAATCAAGTTGCGCAATTTCTTTTTCTGTTTTAATAATGGCATAGCGGATCCTTAAATAACAGCATCATAATAATAAGGAGAAAAGAAAATGGTAGGGTGAAAAAGCTGAAATTAACAAAAGAGAAAAGGATATTTAAGGTAAATAAAAGGATTGGTTGATAGTTAAATAATTTTGCCGCGGGCCAAGAAAAAAAAAAAACAGTTTTTATCTTTTTTGCAAAATCTTAAAATAATCTTTCCTACTTTTCCTTCAATTTTCGGGATCTTTCAAATATTTTCTCTTTCCCCCGAATCCTTTCCCAATACAATAGTCATGCAGGAATTTCATAGTTTTATCGAATCCTGATTTTTTTCTCAAAAGATCATTTTTACGGATGGTTCGAAGTGGGGCCTCTTAATGGAGTTGGGGCCTCTTTCGTCCTTCCGGACATAAATTTCTTCGAGTCTTTTTGTCTCTCTTTTTTCTGCGCTGCCTTTACCGCATAGCTAATGGCCATCTTACGCTTCATGATTTATATCTTCTTCCAAATATTTTATTATCTCCGACTCTGTGGGTGCTCTTAAAGCTATTTCCTCGCATTTCCTCTCTCACCCGAACGATTTTTTTATCCTCCGTTAACGTTGTCTTATTCACACTCTTCTTCCACTTCATTCTATTCACATCGATTTGCTCTGGGTCGTTAACCATAAGGCGATACGGGGTAATGAAATGACAGATTACTTGGCTCAGATTTCTGCGTCTTTCCGCTTTTATTTCACGAAAATTCCCGCTTCTAATTTTCATCATATAGAAAGTTTCATTCTAGATTCTGGTCAGATCATCTACGTCGATTTCCATTGTTCTGATCATTAGTTCTTTGATTTGTACCGACAACCGAATCTATATCTGATTCTCCTCCCTCATATCGTTTCTGGACTAAGATCCGCTGTAGACGTTCCCAAGAGAAAAAAAAAAAAAAAATATATATATATGTATATATATATGTACATAAACGCAGTTCTTATTAAACATTTTTAATAAATATATTTACAGATTTTATTGTTATGTCGGTGGTACGATTAAAAAGGTTGTGTAAAATTCGAAATTTTCATCTATTAATAATTCAAAATATTTCGTTAAATCAGTTTTTTTTCTTTTAAAAGTAATTCGTATGGTTTTTAAAATTGAAACTAACTGCATCGCCAAACAGGTGCGATTGTTTTCGTTTTTTCCCGATTAATCGTCTATAAAAAGTCCTAGTAACAGTTGAATGTATCTAAATACCGGAAGCTTCACTTGTAATTGTTAACGAACATTGAAAAGTACTAGTTGATTATTGACAATACTACCCCCGCTAAATTATGGTTTTTGTGTCGATCTATATCATATTTATACCTTGTATTTTCCCTGTAGGGCATTATGTAAATTATTGTGTTCCATAATTATTTTATCACGCCTGTTACGTGCAGCAATCTATATTTCTTTTCATCCTTTAATCATTAAAATTGTTTTGTTTTTTTTGTTAGACAGAAATCACCTTTATCAGAATATCAACTGTAAACGAACATTTTAGCTAAACGTTTTTTAAGAAACTATATTTACGTCATTTGTTCCAGCTGAAATAATCTCAACGAACAACTTGATGTAATTTTGTTCATTTATCAAAATCCATGCTAATTAATTCTAAAAACCAAACGTTAAATTAAAAGCCAAACCGTGAACAGAGTAGGTATAAAGTTAAAAATTATTTACTATTTTCGATTTCAATGAACTAGTTCATTCAATATCAGTTCATTGTAGCGGAGCTGTAGTCGGTGTTTAGACATTATTGCGCGAAATGGACCCCGGTAGTCGAAGTGCATTTTTAAAAACAGCGATTCGTACAACATTTAATTACTGAAAAGTGTAGTTACACTTTTTTTTTGATATTTTCTCGTTTTTAACAGCAGGACTGCGGAAATGAGAATCTATATGAAGGAACGAAAATATTAAGATTACTAAATTATAATGCAGATAAATTATTTCTACGGTGTATCGTAAAGGCATACATATATATATATATATATACATATATATTTAGTGGTTAAGGTGCCTGGCTACCAAATCAGAGGTCACGGGTTCGAGACTTGTCTCATACGGGATCCAAGTCGCTCCAAGTTTACCCAACCTGAAATAATTGGGTGCCACAAAAATCTGGGAAAGTAAAGGCGGATTCCAAGTCGAAAGGAACTGCCTCCCCCCTACTCTCATTAGTGCCGTTCGACTTAGTACATTGTGAAACTCAACTTCACAATCCCGACGCCCTATAAAGGGTATGGGACTTATTCTAATAATTGTAAAATCTTTGTGATAGATGTAAGATTTGTGTAAAATGTCTCCATATACAGGTTACATATGTATACTGTATTTATTGTTTATACACATTGTCATAATTACATATATATATATATATTATTGGAATATTCAGTTTGTTTTATAAACAGCTTCAAAATTTTTTTTCCAAAATAAGGTTTTTCTATTGTGTAATATGCAAGTGATGTAGTTTTCTATATTCAACAGCAACCACCTCACAAGCGACGAAAAAGTACGTTAAAGAAGGTGGTAAAGAGTAACTCTTTACGACTTGTCAACCGATAAAACAAGAGGTGTCAAAACATAAAATAAACTTTGGTCCGTTAGTTAAAATTAAACAAATAAATCGGTACAGTTTGTTTATGAAATTTCTCGGTTTGGAACGACGAATTGAAATGAAATGAAATGCGGATGTTTATGAACATTTTGAGAGCCTCGAATAATGAAGCATACTGAATAAATAAGAGATTCCCCCACGGCCGTAGTAAAAGATTATCGAAATTATAAAATTCCATATTACGGGGAACTCCGCAAAACTGTACGAATTTCTTTTTAGCAGTTTTGCTATAGGTGTAATGAAAATCACGTGAACAACAACTTCATCTTTCAAAAAAAAGTGTACTCGCAAAATTTAACAATTACGAATGTCTATTTTAGCAGATGCATCGGTTGTTGAAACTAAACAAAGTTATGCAGTCGAATTTTACAATCGCGGTCTTAAGCGGAGCCAAAAAATTGCGGGACGCGGAATGAAGCGCGAAAAAACGCAAGCTCGGCGGGAAATTTGCCCGCTTCTTTGCGCATACCGACACGAAGCGGGAACTGCAGATCGCGGAAGAGAGAGGTGCATTGTGCCTTGTTCAGCTGAGAAAATGTCGTAGTCGGATGAAGATGAGAAGCCCTTTTTCTAGTTGCTTTGAGTGATGATCTACTTATATACTGACTTTCTTTTGAACAGCTGGTAACTTAACATAAATACCTTCTATCGACTTCGATACATATATTAAGGAAGTTATAAATCAAAAAGCAAGACATATTAGGGTGGTACCTTTTGAGCAAATATTTTCATAAGGTGACATAGTCGTAGCAGGTAGTCATTTTGGAGCAGCCTGCCGCACTCCGGAAAAAGCGTGCGAATCTTAAGGAAATTGGAAAACATATTGCTTCGTATTCGGGAAGGTTCAGAGTATATTTTAAGCCAATAAAAAAAAAAAAAAAAAAAAACGATTTTTCAACAAATTTACAGTGCTCTTACCCCTTAAATATGTTGCACCTATCACGTTTAATTCCCCCAACTGCCTCGGTCGTCGTCTTATGTCAAACTTGTTGTTTTTCCGCGGAGCTACTGGTACGCGATAAGTGATTTCGAAATACTACTTGAATCGGCTGTTCTCTATCCGCGAACGAGACACATTCCAGCATGATCTTCTTATCGTGCTACTGCGGAAGCGCCGCTGAAATTTCAGTCGCCGCCGAACTGTAATATCGTTCTGGTTGTTCTCGCGTAACTTTTCGGATCCGTTTAAGAAAAGCCCTTTAACAGGACACGAAATGCTCGTACGGGCTTTTTCAGTCGCTTGCTGCGTTCCGCTCTAGATTCTTAATTCGTCGTCGTTGTCACCGTCACCGCCATCGTCGAAGAATATACAAATAATTAATAGTGAAAATATCGCATCGTTTTTTGTTTTTTTTTTGTTTTTTTTTGATTTTTTAATCTCTTTAGCCAGAGTACGGTTATCGTAATGTTAAAATCGGAAAAAGATGTACTGGAGGTACCTTATATTACAAAACTATCTGTACGTTATAAACATAGCCTGTTCGTTATATACCCTACAAAACCATTTTCATTAAATTCGCATCCGATGTCGTTCTAGACTCGATCCTTCGCACGAGGATTTTTGTAACATTCGTGGCTGAAATCGAACAAAATCTGATGTTTTTTCACTGCCTCAATCAACTTCTCCATTTGAGACATCGTGAAAGATTGACAAAAAAAAGGAGCCGGATCGTTTCGGGATGCGAGAGAAACTGCGAACAATCGTTCGCAATAAGTGCGGGAAAATTTAGCGGGATCCCGCTTTGGTCTGCGCTCACTCATATCCCGCTATGTCATTACATTCCACGCGAATCCGTCCTGCAAGTTTTTCGCCTCCGCTTTAATATATCGGGAGAGCGTTTAAAACTGGCCCTACGAATTGCCGAATAAAGCCTATTATTAGATAAAAGTAAAACTAAAAACCGAAATATTCGTAATTTTAGTCAGTCTCCTCTGTACGGGCCTAAAGAAAAGTGATCCGTAATAGAACGAATGAATGGGATAACATTTTTTGGGATACAGTAAATTTTTCTTATCGCCTATCCAACCGACTATATACGACATAAATGTTATTAAATCATTATCAACATCGGCAGGGCCCCATTTACTTTTTTTTTATAAGTTGGGTTAGAAGTTTGAGAAGTTTTTTTTCTTTTAAACGGGTAAGTTTCCGAAAAGAGTCAATTACATATCTGCTACTAATAGCGAATGTATTAATGTTGTCGTCGAAATGCTCATTGTGAGCTGCTTTTGTACTCTTTTTTTTTTTTTTTTTTTCGGCAAAATAGTCGATTTGACGAGAAACTCCATCGTGTAAACCGAATGTCGAAAACGTGAAAAGGACGCAGCGAACAAGAACGAAAAACGAAAATTAAACATTGTAATTCGTGCGTTCTGTGGGAAATAGACACGTCAAGGGGGATATACGAAGAAGAGTAGATAATCGAGGAGTTGCTTCTTTACGAATGTGCCGGCAGCGATGGAAGAGAGTTGCTGGTGAAGAGAATATTTCGAAGTTGAACAGAGTTCAGTATGAAGTACATTTTCCGAAAATTCTCTGCAGAACAGGAAATGTAAAAATTAACGGGGTAGTTTCGATGAGGAAATAACGAAGCGGTTTTCGTCGGAATTCAAGCAGAAATCTTCAACTATAGCAGCCAACAGCGACTTCTCTCGTCGATATTAACGAAATATAAGTATGACAGAAATTACGCCCAGAGGATGTTCCGACAAATAAAGTACAAATGAAGTCATCTAAAATTATTACGTAAATAAACCAGACACATCGCAGGGTTCTTAACCTATTTCAGGGGAATTATGTTCTGTTTTTGGATTTTGTTATTTAATTTTGATTGTTGTCTCATTCGCGTTCCATTCCAAGATCGTAATAACCATTTGCATCTATCTCCCCTTTCGAAAGCTCAATCTATTAAAATCCCTCTCTTGTAGTACTCGATTATTACTGTATGTATTTACTATCTGTTCTCTACCCCAGACCGCAGTTGTTTTATTCGTAATTCCTTCGAGTCACTCGCTTTTCGAAATATCAGCCTTCATTTTTGTCCTGCTGCCTTGAAATATCCTTATCGCTCTTTTCCTCTCCCTTCATTCGTAGATTCTGCTCGGGATATCCCCCCACCCCATGAAAGGTTTGCCTGTTTCTTTTATTCCTCCATCTTGCTCACTTCACTAAATCGTGCGTTGGTCGCCAGACTACGTCAGAGGGTGGAGCTTACTACTGCGCACACTGTTCTTATCCCAGTTGCGAAGAGTGACTGTTGTTACGTTTACGCCTTTTAAAAAATTACGTCGTTAGATTACGTCGTTAGATTATGTCGTTAGATTATGTCGTTAGATTACGTCGTTAGATTATGTCGTTAGATTATGTCGTTAGATTACGTCGTTAGATTATGTCGTTAGATTATGTCGTTAGATTACGTCGTTAAATTACTCAGAGACAGAATGAACACACTTTTTGTTCGATTGTATGTTACCGGCATTATGTAAATTCTGATTTTGTGTAATTTTATATAATCGAAGAAATTTATAATTTGCTGTTCGGTGATAACGTCAAAAAAAGTAAATTAACATGTAACCGGGAATAATTGAAGTAAAGTTTTAAGAAGCTATTTGAAGAGAAAAAGAAATTGATTTTTATTCTTCGATTTTGTATGTAATACTCCCCCCAGACCAGGCCCGTATATGAGAGGGGATTTTCCGGATTCGAACCAAATGTCTACGAAATAATAACTGCTTGAATTAAATGGACCGAAATTCAAAATATATTTCTTTTCAGTTTTTGACGAAAGAAGAGAAAATTAAAATTTTTATGAATTCTATGGAAACGACTGTTTTTGATTTGTGTTTATTGTAGTGTTTAAAAATATTTCATGTACAATAATTGACTACAAGGCTTTAGTGCACCATTTATAAATAAACATATTTCATGATAACACACACATATGTATATATACATATGTATAATTATAAAAATATTTTCGTCCCCCCACTCCCAACCCGGATTTTGGTCTAGATACGGCCCTGCCACAGATATTAAAATGTCTGGATTATGTACATACTGGTGGTAATGTAACTGTAATTTAAGAAACTTTAGTATTATATTTAAAAGAAAATAATGATGCTATTGGTGTACACAAATTCGTGTTCGTACGTCAAATAAAATTCGAATTAATAAATTCTCGGCTTTTTAGTAAATGGAACAAAACGTCCGAAGTTTTATAAAGAATTGGTATAAATATAAAGATCGGCAATTTTATCAGATTCTGTTTTTTTTTTATTTTTATTTTTAGTTCTAATATTGTACTTTTATGCGAGTTTTAATGCATTACTAATTGAAAAATATATATTATTTTTTGTTTACTATGGTCAAAAGTGATCACACCATTGGCATTGCTGACCCGGACTCAAATTAAGAGTCGCGATAAAAAGATAATATTAAATATTGTCTCTGCTCCCATCGAAGTGGGGACAACAACTAACAAAATACACTTAGTTTATACCTTATCCGAAATTTTTACGAATACATTTTTTCGTATTTTATTTGTATATAATCTCTTTATATGCGGTATCAGTTATGGGGAAATATCGTATGTAGTATATGTCGTTGCGCGCATTTTACTTCAGTAAAACTAAACTCAACATCTCAATTGTTTTTGAATATTCTTCTCCTCGTGCTACCCGATTACTCGTTCGGGTATATTGCTTAATCACCCTGTGCATGTATTGGACTATATCTGATGAAACAAGTCTCGCCGGTCTCTTATACCGAATTAATCCGCTATTCTCTTAATTCCGATACATTTTTCGATATTATCCAGTCAAGAGATCTTTCTTCTTATTGTCGGATTTCTATTTGTTATCATCTATAATAATTTGTATTATTTTTCATTGTCTTCCGTCTTTTTATTATTGCCATTCCTGCCGGTTAGTTTACTATTAATTTTAGCACTTTTTCCTTTCTTTGATCTTCTTCGTTCACGGTATTTTCCACTATTTTCGGTAACATCACATTCCGAATACGCTTCTTCATATTTTCGTTTAGCGTCCACGTCTCAAGCATTAACCAAACGCAATACCTTCTTTTGGATCTTCAGGTTTAATTTCCGATCGCAAAGGATGTTATTAAATTTCGTAATCCCTCTGAACATCACAAGGCGAGTTCGTATTTTCATATCAGGATCATTATCTCCCTTTTTTTTTTTGTTATCCAGCTATCTTTAGATATTCACAATTTTTTACTCTTTCGATTTCGCTGCCATGTAAAAATTAAGTTTTTCATTTGTATCAGGTTGTCTCGAGGAATTTCGGTTTTTTCTTCTTTTTTTTTTTTTGGTATTTATATTGATTCTTATTTTTCCACTTTCAAAGATGTATCTAGTAGTCTCCGTAGGTCTGCTACATTTTACGCTAGAAATACAGAGCAAAGCGGATCACTAAAATTCCTTCGCCTGTAATTTTTATTCCGTCATCTCTAAAGATATTGGTTTCGAATATTAAACCGCAGCGCTGGTGACAGTACACATCCTTGTCTGGCCGCTACTCGTCGTATTGATATTTGCGCAGTTATCTAGTTGCTCATCTGTTAGTATCTTTGCATGTTGGTAAAGAGTTTGATTAAATGTCTGGCTGGATACCGACACACTTATTAAATGTTTTTGTTAATTTCATATGTCGTACTTTGTCGAATGTTTTATTGTGATCTGTGTAAAAAAAATATAGACTGATTTTTAATGTATTCGCGAAAAAGAGAAAAAAAAAAAAAATGCTTGTACCCATTCCGTTACGAAAGTCAAATTGATTCCACTTCACGTTTTCTTCCGATAGTTTAATTATACGCCGATGAATTACTCGTAAAAATACTTTTAGAACGTGACTCATCAGACTTATTCATTTATATTCAACACAGTCGTATGCATTTGTTGTTTTTGGTAGCGCAATGAACCTTGACTTTATCCAGATTCCGGTAGTTTTCCATTTTTCTATAGAGTACATTGAATTTTCTAATCTCCGTACGACCTAACATTTTCAGTAACTCCACTGATACACCTCATAAAATTGGTAATGTATCCATTTCTTCCAGCGCGCTACCACCTCTTTTTTGAATAGAGTTGTCACATATTGTTCTCATACTTCTTCGTAACTGTATCCGTTATGATCTCTCCCCATTCTCCATCATTAAAAAAGGGTTGTATGTCGTTTTCTATCTTGTATGCGTAGTTTCTTTCTAAGTTTCTCTCGTGTATGTTAAATTCATCGTGTTTGTTTTGTAGTCGCTCAATCTTTTTGCACTGTGTGCATTCAGCCATTCTCGCCTGTGCGCTATCTTCTGTCTCTGATGCTTCGGGGTTAATTTCTTTTTATATTTAGGCGGATCTTGATATTGCTACTATATAAAGAAAAACTCTGCTTCCGAATTATGTTCAGGATTCACAGACGTCTACGGAAGGGGGACAAAATTGTAGCTTTCATATAGAGCTTCGTGAAAAATGTAAAAACGGATAAATTACTCCACATGAAAAGCACTACTACCACTACGGGCAAAAGATGGGATATTATGGAAAAGCAAAAAGCATAAATTTTCGACTAAACTCGCATAGTTTATGAGAAGTATGCGCCTCTGTTGCAAAAAAGGGCACAGCACTCTTCGTTTTTGTAAAAATACATAAATAAAAAATGCATTACTACTTATTTAATAGAATGTATGGTACAAAGATTAAGCTGTGTAGCAGAAAAATATGGAGTGAAAATAAACATTGATAAAACATAATGCGCTATAGCAATATTAATGGGCAAACGGCAGAACAGGTGGAGTCCTTCAAATATCTAGAACACATAATAACGGAGAATGTATATTGTAGCAAAGAAATCCGGCGAAGGATTGCAATGGCAAAAGTGGCGTTTAGGAGAAAAAGGGGCAGGTGATTACGCAGAAGACACACTCTATTGGACTGCGGAAACGAATAGTTAAGTCGTATGTATGGGCAGCGGCACTTGACGCGGCGGAAACATGGACGCTAAACAAGAAAGATAGACAGAAAATTGAAGCTTTCGAAACATGGGGTGCTGGCGACACATGTTGAAAATCTCGTGGGTCGATTAAATATTTTTTAATCGAACGGAAGAAGAAAGATCATTCTTGAATGCGATCAGGAAAACAAGGCTGAAAGGGATAGGGCATGTGTTAAGATATAATAGCCTACCGAAAGATATCGTAGAAAGAAAAATAGCCATGCGCAGACCGAGAGGAAGACCAAACGCTGGTGGATACAATCAAGAAGGAAGCAAACATCAAGACATAAAAGGCGAACAGCGGATAGGAAAAGGTGGAGGACTTGGACGATAGGGGCGAACCAGTCAAATGACTGGAACACCAATCGATCGATCTTTATAGAGCAAACAATACCACGTCTTTAGATTAGCACGCGTGTTCTCTCTGTAATCAACAGAATAGGGATATAGTTTTCTTCCCGCGGTCTCACCGGTACTTTAGAAATTTACCGAGATCAAAAAAAAAATATATTAACCCCCCAATAATGTACCAAAATTAAGAAATTTTAATTTAGATAATTATATAAAAAAGCGTTTAAAATTATTATTAGTACCTGATGATCAACAAGCCATGCGCTTGAACATAATGTTCTTTTGAAAATGGGTTTTTAAATCTTAGAAGTAAAGGAACTTTTCAAATTTTCACAAAGTTCTACGCAAATAAATTTAACAGTGTAAAGAATGTGATAATTGTGGGATATAATGAAAAAGAAGAAACTAGAAAAGGGTAATAGTATAGAAAATTGAAAGTTTTGTTAAGGTGTAGGAAAAAAATTTTAATACAGGGACCGATCAAAAAGTGCACGAGATCCTTATTGTAATCCAGGCACGCGGTTCATTTTGATGAGTAGATGACGAAAAAACTTTCCTCTATTGATGGGGAGTTATTAAACCGGTAGATTTAGTATACCAGTGTGGTTTAAGAGGAGTGTGTGGCGAATTTATATTTTGCCGACATTAGAACGCTAATATAAAGTTTTGTCTGATAAATGGTTTAGACGTTAAAATTGATACGGGCCATTTATGATAATGCAGCTAAACCGTTCTGCTGCTGCTGTCCATCCCTGCGATACAAAAAGAAATTTTAAAAGAGCCCCCAGAAGAAGTGGTTCGTTCACCTATGACGTTGCGGAATCTAGATGACACATTTTTCACGCTCTCGTTCGACCAGACAGACGCTTGACGACCCTCTAGGCCAGTCTAAGCAATGAGTGATACGCTGAATTTACCGTTCGGTTTAATTTAATAAATTCCGGAAGTTGAACACGAGTGCGCGCCAAATTCACGCTGTGAGTTCTGTCGGGCGATTAAGGAGAAAAACGCTTAAACATCACAATTGCCAGCATAGCGAACTCCTCTTACATCCAATATCATTGTCGGCATTGTTATCGGAAATGAGAGATGGAAAAACAAAAGTTCACTCTTCGTATAAAGCTCGCACGCAAAAGTCCTTCGTTTTTCTTGATTAGGAGAGCACCGCGGATTTGTCCTCCCCGGAACTATTGCGAACAGTATTTTTATAGAGGAGAATGTTCTTGCGTAAACCTATTCGCCGCGACCGACTTGCCAAACGGATGCATGGCTGACTTTTTGCATCATGATGATTTCCGCACACGTCGATTTCAATTAGAAAATTGTTTTCATATAACCGTAATACTTCATCTAGCCCCGTACTGTTTTCCGTTCAGATGTTTCCTTAATTAAAATATGTTTCGAAAGGCGAGCAATTTCTAATCGATCGGTGAGAAATATAGAGAAAGGAACTGTTTAAGACTTGACGAGCCGCTGGAAGTAGTGTATCGACAATAATGGTACATAATTACGTACAAGATGATGTAGAAAAAATACGTTGTCTACATTCGGCTGAATAAAACAAATGTTTACCGTTTAAAAATCATTTGGAGATCTTCACTCCATCAACCTTATCTTTATGGGGCCGCCACTTGTAATTGTTGTAGAGCGCGATTTTATAGAAGAAAGTTGTCTCTGTTTAATTATTTATTTATTTTTTTCTAATGAACTTTCCGTTTATATAGAATGCACACAATGACAATAGTCCGTGAACTCTTTTGCATCACCCCTCTACACATATTCGTAATAATAGTTCAAGGATGGCTTTAATAAGATGTATTTTATTATTTCGGTTTTAAACACGTTGCGTAATATTTTCAGAGTATTTTATTATAGAATTCAAAAAGGAAGTGTCAGTAAAGAAGAAAGTTGATCGCGCCGAGTCGTCGTAACTGCCTATACAAACTGTTAGCTAAATTTGATTTCGTAACTTTTTTTCACTTTCATTGTTAAATATGTTGCTTCGGTTCTTGTGTACACTTGAGAATTTATTTTTAATAAATATAAAATTGAAGTTTAGTTATATTATCAGATATGATTACACACAAAAAGATAAAAAAAAAACAACAACAACATAAAAAGATCGGTGGAAAATAAAAATTCTGTTACTAAAAAATACGTAATTAAAATTGTTAAAATACGATGTGATCTTCAAATCAACGCATTTTAAACTTTACGTTTGTTTGCTGAAACATTTATAATCCGTGTGTTTGTAGTATTTTACAAAAACGATCTATATCGCAATTTCGGTCATTTTAGATGGCGGTAACGATCTAACACCACCTGATAATGTACCCGCGATCGCGAATATCGAAAAAGTCATTTTCGTGCAATCAACAACGCCACACATTTCGAGCGCCATCGGAGGTATTAGGATGTGCGATATGGGGTTTAAAAAATACAAAACCGAAACTCCGTAAAATTCTACATCAGTTTCAATATTTAATTATATTACTTAATACGGTTTATTTTCAATGGAAACTTCAGATTTTTTGTTAAAAAGCCAAAACATCTTTCTAAATATTCATTTCGTTTTGTTTTTGTTTTTTTTTAGGTAATATGATTCATTCACGTCAGTTTCCTCTCGAGGTAACAGCGATATGGTTAACAGGACCAAGTTTCTTGTTTGCACATATGTACAGATTTCATCTCATTGATAGTAATTTTCCGTGAATTAGACAGTTGCGTTGATGATGCACCTTCACTCGGCGGAATATTATCAGCGGAAGTAACTACTTCAGTTCTCCGTTTGATAACGTAATATTATCTGCATTGTAAATTGAGTGTATGAAACAGGCCTCGCCGAAACGCTACCTTGAGGAACTTAAATATGGGATTCTTCGTCTATTATATATTACAAAAAAGGTGTCGTTCACGTAAGTATATGAGCGCAGTAATTCTGAAAGCTCATTAGAAAATGCAGCTGAATTTTGTAAAATATCAGATGTCTGTTTAACATTTAAAAATGCAGTATTGTGCCTATTTTTTTCCCCCGTTTCGAAAGATTCGTCAATTGCGCTGTTGTTCAGTGGACCCATGACCTACCACCATAAATCCGATTTAATGCTCGGGAGTTTTAATGTCTCGGATTGCAGGGTGGACATCATTCTATTTAGTCGTAGTTTTTCGTACAATTCGGATATTACAGATAGGAAAGAAATAAGCCGGTGATTCAGCTGGTTTTTCGGATTTTTTAATTATCACTATTTGCTATAATTCAGGCTAAGTAAGAAAGTATTTTAATAATAATCGCCTTAAAGAATAAGTTAATAAAACAAAACTTTGCCTATTCCTTCAAAATCTCGATCATAACCGGACGCTGTTATAGATACCGCCTGGATTTCTCCCGAAGATGCGCAAATTTGATATCCTTTGAAGCACTTAAGAAATCGACGGGCAGATACATCACCCGAAATTTGACCGGAAAACTTTTGATAAATATTTTCCAAATTCATATCCGCTTTTTCTCCGGGTCATCACTTCCGGTTCAGTTTTCATTTCATTTTATGGTTGGCCTTTTAAATCTGCTTATCGCTTTCCAAAATGTGTATTATAATCATTACACGTACCAAAGGAGATAAATTACGTTAAAAGTTTCATTTTTCACCTTTTTCTAGTAACTCCTGGACGTGTTTAGTTTGTTTTGTTTATCGAAATTTTTTCATCTGTAGAATTCTTAAATTTCCACTATCACTTTTTTCCTTAATTTTCCTTTCCGGCGCAATACTTGCGTCCTTTATTCAGTGTACGGTATTGCTGAGCTTCTTGAACGATTTTAATAAAACATTTCAGTACAGTTTCGAAAGATTGTTTAGTGTTTAATAGAATTTTTAAATTCACCTTGTTTTCTAGTTCGAAATTTATTTCAACCTGTATATTTACTAAGTAATTTTAGTTTATTTTCCGTATTATTCTAATTGCAAGAAAGTCTATCGGATTTTTGGAATTATTTAATAGATCAACGTGCCGAAGTGTATTACGTCTATTTTCATTAATGAAAAATTTTAATTGTTTTCCACCATGTGATTCTTGATCCCCCCTAAAAAAAAAAAAAAAAAAAATGTCATTGACATCGTCTGCAACTATATATATACGCGTGACCACCGGGGGAGTTCTAAAGAATGTATATTAAATTGTCGCTTTATAAAATGTAAACGTAATAATGTAGAGAATAAGTTCGGATTAGAATTACAGTGAAGTTTCAAAAAAAAAAAAAACGGCCCGATTCGTAACGCGATTTTATCAAAAACCTTTTAAGACACAGCGGTAGTCATTTGTTAGTTCAGTCGGAGAAATATCGACAAAACGGTAAATGAAAGAGTGCCGTGAAATACCAAATACGTAAAACACATCGAAAAGAATAAAAATTTACTCAAAATACGCAGTGCCAACCGAATGAATCCAGATCGGTTATTGTTGATCTCAAGTTCTTCTCTTTTTGTTCGTATTTTAACAAGACTCTTGTGTCAACCAGGACCATTAAACAGCACTTCCCAAAGAAGTTATCATTATCCCGTAAAAAATTAAACCCACCATTAGGTAGTGCAAGTTTTGCCGCTGAAAGATCTGCTAGTTGTGAGTCTTCTGTTTGTAAGTAAAAGAACCGTGTAACATTCAGTGCTAAGAATTCTAGAGCCTCCCTGTAAAATGATTAGATGGCCAACTGGGCTCAATGGGGCTGGTTTGTATATTGAATTTCATATTGTTTCAAGTCCGGTTCATTTTTTTGCAATAGTTGACGACAAAATGAGCCAATATAGAAGTTTACTCTGAAAAATGTACTATTCCCCGGCTGTGAAAACGACTCTTTCGTTAAGAGTCAAAACTACTCAGCATCTATATTTTTGTTTTTCTACCAGCGGATCTTTGGTGAAAGAAAGGCTGCGATAACTTGAAGAGACGCAAAAAGTCTCTGCTACTTCTAGAATGTTCTCTGTAGGTGAGAAAAGAGCGTTGTACAGTTTTTAGACACTGTCGCAGGAAGTAAACAATAATATGCCTCATTGTGGTTGAGTACTTCAAATGCTCACATGTTGTTAGAAAGAACCGTTAATTGATTTAGCCTCGGCTTCGTCTACAAAAAAAGAAAAAAAAAAAAAAAAGAAAAAAAGGGAGTGTGGTTTTATATGTATGTGGTGTCACATTTTGTTTAATTAGTTGATGAAATAAATTTATAAGTATAAAACGACTGGAAAACAATAATGCATTGATAGAGGGTAAGCTAGCAAATAAACTATTGCAAGTAAGCTGGAATGATAAAAAAACAAAGGGAGCGGAAGACATATACGAAGACATAAAAGGAAAATTCGAAGAGCTCTACGAACAATGCGCGGATAGGAAAAACGAAAAAAAAAGCAGAAAACAAAAAGGGATAAAAAATTGGATGACCAAAGAAATATTAGAAAGGATAGAACTAAGAGACAAAGTGTACTCAAAATATAAGAAAAACCCGAAAAATGAGAAAATGAGGAAAGACTATCAAATTTTAAGAAACAAAGTGAACAAAGAAATAAGGATGCAAAAAGAAAAATTTATACAGCACGGATTTCAGCTAGTAAATGGGGACATAAGGAAAACTTGGATGAACATAAATAGGCTGATAGGAAAAGGGAAACCATTACAGGTAGATCAAATAATAAGGAAATACATAGGTAGAAATAAAAGAGTGAAGGAGATTGCAAACACATTTAACCAAACTTTTAAAGAGGAAGTTGAAAAAATTGAGCATAAATGTGATAAAGATCTACTGAGAAAGGTAAAAGAGAAGATAAACGTAAATATGTATATCCCAAAGGCAAATGTAGAAGAAATTAAAAAAATAATTGAGCAACTCAACCCGCAAAAGGCAAGTGGCATAGACAAAATCAGAATAAAAGATTTAAGAAAAGTGAAAGATGGTGTAGCAAGTAAAATCACAGAATTAATAAATGATACGATTGAGACAGCAACTATTCCAGAAAAAATGAAAACGTTGATAGTGAGACCAATCTATAAAAAAGGAGAACACACAGATTACAAAAACTATCGGCCCATAGCGATAATAAATGCGATCATGAAAATTTTGGAAAAATATATAAATAAGCAATTAGTAAAATATATAGAAGAAAATGAGATTATAGATAAACAACAATATGGGTTCCAGAAAAACAAATCAACCTCCAAAGCACTTGGAGATTTCGCAGAGAAAATTAGGGAAAACTTTGAAGCAGGAAATAAAGTCTTAGTGACATATATAGACCTGACAAAAGCATTTGACACAGTAAACCACCAGAAGCTTCTAGGAAAACTAGAGGATATTGGGATAACTGGTAAGGTAAAGGAATGGTTTAAAAACTATTTACAAAACAGGAAAACAGTAGTTGGGATATTAGGGGAACAAAGTGAAGAAATAGTAGGAAACAAAGGGGTGCCTCAAGGCGGCATTTTGTCGCCGCTGCTATTTGTAATATACATAAACGGGTTGCAGAATTTATTAAAGCAGAGCGAGTTATTTGCTTTTGCGGATGACCTCGCCATAATGGCAGCGCATAAAGATGCCAAGGTATTAGAAACGCAAATGCAGCAGGATTTGGTAACAATAAGTAGATGGGCGCATGACAATGACTTAAGAATTAATATAACTAAGACCAAAATGATGCTGTTGACGCCAAAGAAAACAAAAGAAAGTTTTGAGCCGAAAGTTACAATGCACTCAAATGAATGTGTTCATGATATAGAAAGCAAAGAGGAATGCCAAAGGATAAATTGTGAGGAAATTGAAAGAGTGCAAAGTTACAAGTACTTAGGAGTCATAATAGATGATCATTTAAGATGGGATAAACATACAGATTATGTAGCAAAAAAGGTAAGGGGAGTAATACCATCATTGTATACATTGAAGAAATATGTAAGTAATAAAACATTAAAGATGATATATTATGCCCTGGTTGAGTCGCACTTAAGATATGGAGTACAAGCATGGGGAATAGCCGGGAAAACGTATATAGGCAAAGTAAACAAGATACAAACGAAATGAATAAGATTAATATCAAAAAAAAAAAACTATGTAAATTCAGAAGAGACTTTAAAAATAGAAAACTTATTAAGCGTAAGAGGGTTGTACTTAAGTATAAAATTCTGGGAACACTTAAAAATAGACAGTAGAGCAAAGATAGAAAAACGAATAGAGATAACTACAGAATTAAGAAATAGACCCAGATATAAACTCCCGAGAGTCAGAACAAAATATGGAGAGCAAACGGATAAATATGTGTTGGCGCAAATGCTAAATAAAATGCCGGAAGAAATAATAAAGGAAAAAATGGAGAGGAAGCTGAAAGAGGGTGTTAGAAAGTGGTTACAAATGGAAAAGAATATAAACAAAATAATAAAATAAATGAAAGGGAAAATTAAATAAAGGAAACTATGTGTAAATGAAGTGGATGGATGGATAAAAGTGATGCATGATTGAGCGCTATATACTTTAAAAACCTAGAATAAGATAAATAATAAGAACTCCGTCGACAAGCGCAAGCTTGACGGACGTAAATATAAGATTATAAAATGTTAAAATTTAAATATACGTTTTTAAAAAAAAAAAAAAAAACATAAAACTAAACATCTTAAGAATGAATGTAGATATATTAAAAATATTTTATATTCCATCTTCAGCCGGGAAAAAAAAGAACGACTTGTATTTTAATTCATTTTTTTTTTTTTATTATCCAGTTTAGGTCTATTATTAATATTTTTCTTTCTCATCCGAAACTTTTTCAAAATCAGCATTATGTTCCGGAAGATTTTTCAGAAACGTATAAAAAAGCGTAAGTGTGCCGTTCTATGAAACTGGATATGGAAATGCTAGCGGAACAGTCACCTTGAAAAAAGTCTATAGTTGAAATTCTTGCGCAGATACTAAGTTGCCTGTGATGCGAATAATTTCAATTCGACCGATAGCATTTATTTGTTTTTAATGAAATATATTTTACAAATGTGGGTCATGAGACTCTACATTAAAAACGAACAAACAACAAAAATTACAGGGTTAATTTTGTGAATTTTTTAAAACACTATTTTCAAATGAAAAGAAGACATTAATTTTAAACATAGATGCTCATTATTTAAAATATGTCAATTCTGAAAATGGTTCAACGGTACACGGTTTTTGCGATAGTCCGAATAGAGACTTGTTTTAGGGCGGGTAAAATCGAAAACTTAAATTATACGAAATGTGTACAGTTTTAATTCGGGGGAAATTTTGCACTAGAAAAGTTTTAGACGGAAGCCCCGAATTAATGGCCATACGGGCAGAGATGACTTTAAGCTGGCGTCAGTTGCAGAGTGGCTGCTAACTGAATTATAAACATTCCGATAAAAACCCGCAGAGAGACTAAAAGTGCAACAGCAGCTGACTGCTTGTGCATGCCGACCGGTTGGTGCGAGCAGAACTTATTCAAGTTCTCGGAATTAAACTGTCAACCGGAAATGACCATTACGCGATTATTGGAACATTCCGGAATTTCGAGTCTCTTTCTCTTTTTCGCCGAAACAGCCGCGTCCGCTCCTCCTTTTAAGTGTCCAACTTTCTTAAAGGTGGTGCGCTATTTTATCGAATCACTTTGTTTCCTACGTCGAGGCCTTAGGTTTAACATTGAATCCGCCGTAAAATTCAGAAAATATCGGTCAAACTAGAACTGTCCGTGCCTAGTTACCGGCCATTATTAGACACTTGACAATATCGAAATTATTTCAAATAATAAAATACCCTACCATACCGCATAAATGTAAAATTAACGAATTATCCGCGGATTTTTTTCTATGAACACTCTTTTTCTAGCCTTAATGACAGAAATCACATTAGTAACGCGTTCTCTTCGAGGATGAAATTAAAATTTTCCGACTATGAACACAATAATATTGACCCAGAATTAAATAAAATTTTTTATAACAAGAATGTTAGTATTGAAATGAAGCAAGTCCCGCATATCCTTGATAGAGGATCATTGCGAAGTTAAGGGGGCAACAACGTACTAAGCCTAATATAATAGATTCGAAGAAAACATTGGGGGCTAGAGTTTCTTGCTATCTTTTTACGGTGGTCCCAGATCTTTCTGCTACTGAATTTAATTTCAGATCAGCTACATATAAGTTTCAGTAACCGAGGATACCTCTGGTTTGGTAGCCGAGTGCTTTAAAGAGGTTATCGCGAACATTAAAAGGATATTTAAAATACCCGAAATTATATTGATAATGCAACATATACACCTATATATATATATATATATATATATATATATATATATATATATATATATATAAAGCATTGCGCCACTGGATGCTGCTGTAAAAATGTAAAAGAGTTAATCTCGGATGTAATGATAAAACGCCTTTAATTGTAAGTAGAATATCATATTATCCCCACTGTATGTAATAAAAGTAAGCGGTAAATTAGATTTGAATTGGGGATGACATGGCAGAATTGAAATGACAGTCCTATTATTAACAATTTAAATTAAAAGCCATGGTAAAAAAATACTCTTAATAAGAAAATGTAATTAAAGAACGTTGTCAATATTTTGGCAGACGGGGGGGGGGGAATCAATCAGATTTCCATTTCATCAACCGGGGCTGGAAATGATTTTTGTGTTACTTTGCATCCGTTTTTTATTGTCCAACAATTTATCCATCTTGAGCAAGTGGTTAAGCTAATCGGTTTTCGCACCTTGAATTCCTACAGATTATTCGCACGCTTCATAGGTAAACTTGAAGGTATGAATAAAAAGCCAGCTTCTACGAAAAAATCTATCCAAAAAGGTGGATTAAAAATCAATGAAAAAACCAAAAATAGGTCCCTGGGAATTGTTGGGTAATTCATGATTCGTCTGTTGAGTCTCCATCCGTGTTGTCAATTTTTTCCTTCCCTTTTTTTTTCTTTTTTTTTTTGTGCTTTTTATTGTTGTAATAACGTTTGATTCGTTTGTGGAAGTAGTGGAACTTGGCATTGCTAATTGTTTTCGGATACGATATTGAGAATGTCTAATCGTGAAAAATGGGAAACAGTCATTTGTTTTCGTAATTGTGGTATCCGTAATTGTGGTATCCGTAATTGATTTTTTGTTGTTTGCCTCTTATGATATTCGGGAGGAGAAATGAAGTTTCTTCTTTAAGATGAGAATCTGGAAATGAACTCTCATTTGTTGCGTTATAAAGAATAGCCCGATAGATATTTTCGCACTGCTCGAAAGATTTGCGTAAACTCGTTGACGCCAGCTTACGGTGGTATGGCTGAATTGTTTTCGTTTTGTACCTGTGGCTGAAGGTAGTTAATTCTAGTTTAAGGTTGTTTTTACTGTGGCGGCGGGTTGTTAGAAATAGTTGAACTTACATTTGATAAAATTATTCTACGAAATGTTTCGCCTCACTTGCAAAGCTTTTTCAAAGCAATCTCCGAATTTAATTTCCTCGCGGATGCGCGCTATCTGATTAACGATACTTTTACTGGCGAATATCTCTGATGGCTCTCTGTTCGGTTTTTGCTAACACGAGGCGACGCAACGATGCTTTTACTATCTGTGGTGGAGCGACGGGTTTTATTGCTTGTAAATAATCGATTAGTTTCTGGTAGGTAATTTAAGATTATTCCTTTCTCTTCGGACGAATGATCGAAATTTGTGATGGG
Organism: Icerya purchasi; assembly: GCA_039619475.1. Classification (NCBI taxonomy): domain Eukaryota; kingdom Metazoa; phylum Arthropoda; class Insecta; order Hemiptera; family Monophlebidae; genus Icerya; species Icerya purchasi. The sequence continues at coordinate 98,632,693 of CM077115.1, forward strand.
ATGTAACTTTTAATTTTATCAGCGTACGATAATGTAACCTCATTTGCCTTGTTGCTGTTCTCGCATTATTAGTTTCGTAAGTGGCAGTAATAGTAATAGCGGATTCACCCCGTATCTGATAGTTGGCTCATTTTGCAACGGTTCTTACTAAATTAGGTAAAAAGTTCTTATCGGTTTACGGTACCATACGAATATACTATTTTATCAGCCTTATTCGGTACACATTTAACTCAAAATTCTGTCGAAAATAATGCTGTTTATTTAAATTCTATAATTTTCGTAAAAATAATTTTATTTTATTATCAAAAATAGGACGAAACAAAGAAAAGAACATTTTTTTGTTCTTTATTTTGTTATTTTTCTTTACTGCGTTATTTCCTGACCATGCAAACATACATATGCATACATGCCTTTATATATGTAAATGTGTAAGTGAATCTAACAAGGTTCCACTTTGTCGAACTTATTTACGGAGCTACAGCGATTTTTCAGATGTTAGGTCAGAAATGTTGATTTTGGGATTTTTATCGTTTGCGATAGAGTGAATACGGCTCTTTCCAATGCCGCAAACCGAAATGTGATTTGACCTCGCGTTCGTGTTTTATGGCCAAAAACCTGAATGCGCCTCGCCTGTCGCGCTTGTTGCTATGCAAAACTTTAAACTTGTTTTTCTCAAAACTATGTTTTTCTCAAAACTATGTTTTTTCAAATTCCAACTTCAAACGCAAATATCTCGGCGAGTTTTGTATTTAGAAGGCTCCGTGAGGTCTCAATCGATCAGAGATTTTATCTAGTATACTGTATTGGGCAAAACTTCATATCGAAAAAGTGGGACCTAGTTAGGTTCACGTACACATATATATGTATATAATAGAAAGGCAGAAGATGTATCCATAAAATTTTTGAACCACAGGAGGATAATTAATGAATATTTTTCCAACAGTTAATATTTAGGGTTTTTTTGTTTTTTTTTTACGGGTACGCCAACGAAGAGCAACAGCCCAATCAGCCATGGAATATCTAAGTAATAGCTCAAAAGGAGAATAACATATTAGATTTCAATCTGGTGCGAGATGGAATGAATGAAAGAAGCCAGAATAGGAACAACTGATAAGGAAGTAAATGAGAGAACATAAGAGTCGTTGTATGCCAAAAGCCGAGAATAGAAGAGAGAACGTCCTGAAGAGAGTGAGGAACATTCGAAGAAGACGTGATTGATATCACACAGAAACAATGAATCCTCTGGGTGAAGAGGGCACCGCGGTGGAAGAGACGAGGGAAAAACGAAAAAGTGACGAAGGGATATGGGTTGTAGAGTAACATCTAAACTGAAAAAAAAAAAAATATACAATAATAACCTATTACAACAAAAACATTAACTTTTAAAACATTACGAAATTTTAAAAGTACATCGTGCTCTTTAAACAACTGTGAACTAGTTTTATCTTTGGCACGAATGAAAGAATGAAAAAAAAAAAAAAAATTAAAACTTAAACGCGGAAAAGTATATTAAAAATTTGTTAAATACGTTTACAATATTTTTTTTTTTTAAAATATGTTTACAATATTGGTTTTGTAAAAACTACTAGTAATAATATTTAATATAGTTTAAGGTAATATTGAAATTATCCATAGCTAGATCAGTTTTTATTTCAGTAGTCACTGATATATTTAGTTATTTCGGGAATTTTATTTTTGATCTCCTTACTGACATTTTTTCATATACCATTTTCCGAAACAGTCCCTTTTAGAGTTTTGATTTGTGTATTTTGATAAATTAAATTTATTAGAAATAACATCTTCATTCTGCGATATTTAATTCTACCTTTCTTTTGTTTCGCTTTTTTTACCGCAGAATTTAATCAGCGGGTTATTATCATATGTTGTACCTAAAATTAGAGTTGCGTGTTTGTTCAGACAGTCCCTAATGATTTCAAAATGACCAATTAACTATGGCATAAGTGTAAATTTTACGTAATTCAATTATATAACTGAACCAGCGAGCGAAGTTGCCGGTAACTGTATTCTTGTGGAACGTAACGCGATCTCAGTTATTTACCGACTATTCTCAGACGGGGTAATATAGACAGAGACTCTGTTAGAGCCCTAGACATCGAGGACTAGAGAAATCATCTGCAGGTAGGGAAATTGAAGCTAAATTTCAGGCAGCGAACTAACGGAACTGAACCGTTCATCCAACTGGTTTCCTCTTAAACTTTATTTTCCGTTGTTTTTAACAAGTTTTCCGCGGCATTTTTCCGAGCTATTCTTAATTTTCTTTCAAAAAGTTCGCTTTTCTTCTTTTACTACATGTTCTAAATATTCCATTCGATCTTTCACGCTGTGTCTACGTTGTTGTTTTCGTTAAACCGCGCTATAGGTGTTCTGTACGTCATCAATTCCATTTAATTAATTTTGTAGTTCATTTTAGTATTTTATTCTTCGCGGTAGTATACCGCAACCGTATTTTTTTTCTATTCTATACAGCGGGGGGGTATTTCCCCGTAGATGTTTATATTATTCGATATCGATTTTGTTGCGTTTCGACTTGTCTCGTTTAAAACTATTTTCATCAGTTTTAAATTATACCTTCCAGTGGCAGCTAATAAATGTGAACCGCAAAGGAAACTTTTTATAGCCTTTTATTTAGGCTCGGTTTGTCTTTCTGTCTGTCTGTCTGCGGGGAATCTTGCGAACGATTTTTCACCTACTTCCCGATGAATTAAAAAAGTGTCCTTTTGCAGAAATATTTGTTATAGACGGCAATACAATATTATGCAACATCCGGGTTTTCAGCTTTAAAATTAGACCCTCGGGGCGCCGAAAGCTCGAACACTTGGAAAAAAGTTTTTTTTTTTTTTTTGGGCAAATGATATACTCTGTTGGAAAGATTTTTCGGGAGCAAACTCGTATTTCATTTTCTTAACGAAACATTGGAAGTTTACTAAAAGTTTAAAAAAGCACAAGAAATGACGTGTAGCCCCCCCCCCCACGCTTGTGGCTCAGCTTTATAGCTAAAAATTTTGAACAAGGTTAAAAAAATGCGCATCCTTGTGTATTTCTCTACTTCGGAACATTCGGGTTTCCAACTTTAAAGTCGGACCCTTGGGCCAAATGTATTATAATATTAATATTTAATTATTAATCTGCGGCCGGCCCCCGCTTTTATTTTTCAGAATATTTTCTAGTTTCAGATTTTAATGTTAAGATGCGGATCTGGTAGTCGCATACTAATAATGTTGTACTTTTTAGTGCATAAATGAAAGTCTATTTTTTAAAGTTTTTTTTATTGACTTTTAAAAGTAATCAAAGTAAACGGGTAACTTTATTTTCATTTCCTTTAAGTAAGCATTTTGATTATTTTTAATCGAAAATTAATACGTGATCTTTAATAGCGTTCATATACCAATATACATATATTTTTTCTAATTTAGTGATACATAGGCTTTCTCGAAAATCGTCAGAACTATCGTCTATCTGTCTTCGCTAAACTCGTTATAATAGTGTTTGCATACACTGATTTCTTTTGTTGTTTTTTTTTTTTTTTCGGTTATTTTTTGGTTTTTTGGGGGCCCGCGCGAGCAGATATTAGTTGACGACATCTAATTTTGAATTGTTTAAAAAAAAAAAAAAATAGAACGAACCTAATCAAAAACTTATTGATTATATTTTTTGCGAAAATAAATACGTTATTTTATACAAAAGTTTGCGTGCATTTATCATTGAATTCGTTCGGTTTTAGAAGTCTTCGAGTTTTATAATTACCTTTTTAAACCGAAAATCGCAATATTTAAGTTTCTCTGGTAATCTTATTTTGCAATACGCGTGTAGTAGTCTGTGTCAAACGAAAGAAGTCCGTTCGTAAAACAACCGGAACGGACTGACGTCACGAAATCAGGGAACTCCATATTAACCTTCAGTCCATATCAGATATAACCGTCATAACACCACGTGGTCCGTCTGGATGAGATCGGAAAAAAAGAACGGAAGAACGTATAATAGAGATGAAACAAAAACGAGGTAACTGATCCCAAGAAGGGGAGGAATAACAGGAATATGACAATATGATTTTTTTTTTCGGTAATATATCGTCGTTATTAATACGCGCCCTATTGCTAGCATGATAGTCTGAGAATCATACTCGGCAATGAAACTCGAACGAACTTATTTCATTTAACAAACTATATAACATTTACTTTCGGTGTTTATTAACTTTGTCTTTTAGGGTGTAGTTGGCATTTTCATTATTTTACTGGTACTATTAACTCTATTCGAGATGATAAATTTAACGTTGAAAGACTTAATAATAGTTTCATTTAATATTCGGTAGCTAGTGTTCCCTAGTATATTTCTTCATTTATTTCATTCTGTAATATTTTCTTAAAAGCGTTTTTCATTTTTTTTTTTATTTTTCATGTTTTACGTAATAAAAATTATTTTTAATTTATTTATGGACAATTTTCGTGAAACATTTAGCGTTTATAACCGCTCTATAAGTGTACATAGTTGTAATTTATTTATAGTATTTTGTTATTGTAAACCAGCGTTTGTATTTTTCCCGAGCAGTCGTTAACTCATATTAATAAAACTACTTATTAAATACTTACGTGTAGTGGTAACTAAATATAAAACGAAAAAAATTATTTTTCAACTTTTTAAATTATTTTTCGATTTTTTAAATTATTTTTCGATTTTTAAAATTATTTTTCAGTTTTTTAAATTATTTTTCGATTTTTTTAAATTATTTTTCGATTTTTTAAATTATTTTTCAGCTTTTTAAATTATTTTTCGATTTTTTAAATTATTTTTCAGTTTTTTTCGTTTTTTGAGGATATCCGCGTAGAATATTTTATTTTTTCGCAGTAAAAATGTAGTTCCGATCGGGTCGTGTTTATTTCAGGCACATTAACGAGATTAAGAAAATTAAATAAACGATAGATTTCATAAAATTTTATTTCACAGATATTTTATCGTTTTACATTTTTGATAAATTTACCGGAATGGTTCGCGAATTACGTTAAACAAATTTTTAAAACAACGTGTACGAGAGTAGTCCCAGAAGTAGCCGCCCTAAAGAAGAAAATCCAAAAAATGATTTGGAAAAAAGTACCTTCATTTCTTAACATAATCTCCCTTCAGTTCAATACACTTTTACCAGCAATGTTCCGAAGCTTCATTTATAATGAGAACTGTCGAGCTCTTCAAAATAACTATCAACGACTTTACGTTTTCATTGTTGGCACATTTTTGACTCACGAGCCATTTGTTCAAGTTTGGAAAAAGAAAATAATCCGAAGGAGCTAAATCTGGCGAACCAAGGTGGCCTTGGAGAACCGATTCGAACTTTTTAATTTTGGCTGTACATCCGTTATGTATGAGCTCCGGTTTTCTGATGAAACAATACTTTTTTCTTGATTTCATCACTCAAAGGTTGTAATAAATTCGCATAATACTTGCCGTTGATTGTTTTTTCCTGTTTGAAGATAATCAATGAAAATTACTGTCGTGCATCCCAAAAAACTGACGTTATTGTCTTCAGATGGAACTCTGTATTCGCCTTCTTCTTTGGAACTGATTATCCCCTTTCAGTCCACTATTTTGACCGTTCTTTTGTCTTAGGTATGAAGTGATGGACCCATTGGTTGTGAATCGACGCAAAAACTCGACTTTATTGTGCTGTGAAACATCGCCAAACATTCGATTGAAACATCCTTACGACGCTGTTTTTATTCTGTTATAAGGCAAATGCGACACTCATCTTACGAACGGCTTTTTCTCAAAATTTTCAGTCAATAAGCAATGTACAGCATTTTTTGAAATGTCTACCATATCTGTTAGCTCTCACACTTTCAATCGACGGTCATTCAATACCATTTTGTGGATTTTCTTCAACGTATCTGTCGTGATAACCTTATTATGTTTAACTTACCATATCGCACATAAAAGGAAAAGAAGACGTACGGGATACTTTATGAACATCAATATCAGTGCTGGGCCTTTTTCTAAGCGTACTGATGTATTTTTAAAATATATCTCATAAATGAATCCAAATTTATCATTGGCTGTGGAATAGTTAGATTACTATTCCCTGTCCTCTCATCATTAATTTAATAAACTAAAAAAATGTAAACATCAAAAATAAAAAAGAACATTGTTCGTACCTTTGAATATAAATAAAAAACTCTCTTATTATTATTGCGTCATCAGCCATGGATGTTCTGGGGCTTCGCGGCTCATATATATCTGATCATATTTGAACACTTTTAAAAATGTTAAAAAAAAAAAAAAATCTTACCGTTTTCATTTCATCGCAGTTATAATCCTAATCCGAATAACCTAAACGCTACGCAGCAAGCACCCCACCTGTTAAACGGTCCACTCTATGGCATTTGACCAATATTTATAATAGATAATTTTTTGTTTAAAATTACTTTTATTTTATTTCACTTATTTGATTTTTTTTATTCTGCATTCAAACTCATTTAGTCAACCACTGCGATATTCTTCTTGGTAGCTTGTACAGTCTCGTTTAAACTCTGCCATCTGATATTTTACTGTTGTAAACGAAGGCGTAGACTTCTCCCCAGAGTGGAATCTAGCTTGGCTTTCATAAGACTGAGACCTTTCAAATAAACAAGTCAAAAGGACGCGGCCAATTTTTTCCATATTTACAAGCGTTCACTGAAAACGTTCACTCTGCTAAACAAATACTAAACAAACTTTATAAGGTGCGTAGTTTCAGAACAAAGTAATATTTTTCAAACAACTACCACGCTATTTACGTGTCAGGTGTCGGGTACTTCTGGGACTACCCTCATAGTATATTATATGCTTTTCTATAACCGATCGATATCGTTAAATTAGTTCTTTTTTTCTTCTAGTTTTTCGTTACCTTGTGTATTTTACGGTCTGTTGTAATCGACTGATGTAAACTTTGAAATTTACTCCATTTTGAAATTAGCCCTATTCTAATTTATTCAAAGTGTACTCTGCAATCTATTCTATGCCTATTCTAATTAGGGCATTCGATGAAAAGTTCGCTATATCCTAACGGTTGCATAATTACGAGCATAGCCTAGGAGAGAGTGAAAAAGTAATTTTTCAAAACTCCAAAGAAAACAAAAAAACAAAAAATGTACAAAATTATAATTTATCGCTGAAACGGCTTTCTCTCGGTAATTTTTGGATCTGATAAAATTATAAACCGCCGTAGAAATAAGAACCTGTAGAATTTAAACGAGCATTTTTTTAGTATATATCAGGCTCGGGGGGAGTGGTTAAAATAATTGAACGAGGAAGGTCGGTACTTTATTTTTCGCTATTCCTTAATGGAGCACGGCGATTTGTATTTGTTCGGCGAAAACTTTATCTTGAAAAAGGGACACTATTAAGCGCGTAAGGAAGAAAATTTTGAAAATACAATTAACGAAGTTCGGAAATCGCTTTAAAAAAATTATTACGCCATTTGACGTCCGGAAAAACTCGTTCCCTTTCGAAAGAAAAAAAAACGGAAAAAAAAACGACTTATGAGACGTAGTTGAAAGATTTTCCGAAAATTCTAGGAGACTAACATGAGTTTCCATTTATTTTTGCGATTCTAATTAACGAAAAAAGAACACCGAAAGTTCGAAAAATCATCGCCACAGCGAGTTAATGCCTATAGTGTTTTGACGATTCATAATCCGAAGAAAAAAAGAAACAGAAAAAAGAAACAGAAAAAAGAAACAAGTCTTGTTTAACTCTGCTAATGGGGAAATGTCCTCCCGTTTTCTTTCCTTCCGTTCGACTGATTAATTCCGGTTCAAAGTGAAGCTAAAAAACGTCACTAAACAAATCGAAATTTAAGCGACAAATAAAATTCAAAATGAAGAGGTGTCCTTAAGAATTATTCCATAAATCCAGGCTACCTGTTGGAATTTTTACGTTTCGATGCTACAGTAGGCTTTTAGACAACCTCATAAAACAAGCTATGATCGCCAGAGAAATAGTGATGGAGGTTGCGTCACGAGCTATAATATACAACGCTGATACAATGGCTGATAATGTAATATAAGAAATAATAAGAAAAAACCAATTCAAGCGAGATTTCCCTTTTGTGGTTAGTGAATTAATGGTTTCATGTTTACAAAAAGTATTCAACACTCCAACTGCCGAGCATGAAATTAGAGAAGTGCATCGCCAGAAACTTCCACACATTACATATATGAATATATAAATATATATATATATATATACATTCATATATGTATATGTATATAAGTATATATGTATACACATATATGTATATGTATATAAGTATATATGTATACACATATATACATACATCGTTAGCAGGGGCTGTCTAGCCATTTGAGAAACAAAGTTTGTCTATTTCGCTTTTAGAAGCTACTACCGAGAAAAACTTTTACGGTATTCCTGGTAAAGTTATAATATCTTGATAATGCGTTGGCTTTTACCTGTAACTTTTCTCATCGGATTTTGTTCCAACATTTTTCAGTGCATGCCGAAAGAATTTTCTTAGTCAATTTATTTTTTTGGATCTGAACTTGCATCTCCTCTGCCAGTTTCTGGTTATTTTCTTTTTCGTAACTATCTACCGTTATGGCGAGAAAAGTATTGCATGTATCATCAGAAGTTTAAGGAGAAAAAGGCCATATAAAAAATCGAGAAATGTGTCTATTAAACATAGATGAATTCGAACTGATCAAATAGTACATTCTTATAGAAGTAAGTTATAAAAGTACAGGATTCAAAGCATGCACACTAACGATGAGACGGTTATCGAAGTTGTTAGTTGTTGTTCTTTTTTGTTTTTCCTTTCATTTAAAATCTGACGTTCTATATATCATTTTGTATATTTAATATAATATTGCTAAAATTAATTTCAGGTTTTTGTCTAACATGGATAGATCACAGTCAGAACGGCAGTTTTTGTGAAATTTTTAAAGAAAATTAATAAAGCGTTTCAGTGTACTACTAAAATAACAGTTGTGCTTCAAGAATATCTGTAGCGATATAATCACCGAATTGTTTATTAGTAGTTTTCACATCGTTTGATATTGTTAAGTATTGCGACACATAATTCTCTTCCCTTTTAAATCGATACTTATAGAAATACCATCATTTGTAACTGTTAAATAACAATTTTATTCACCCGCGCGCCTGTTATCGATAAGAAACGAGCAACTTTGATCCCGACTGCCCAGTGTACGGTATTTAGCTGAGCTCGGTTTTTCTTATCCACGAATGTTGTAACGCTATTGCACGTCGTCAAACCTCACGATGGACTCCGGAAATTGCAGTATTAATAAAATATTGCGCGCTTTTGAGTATCCATTGGTGGAAAAAAACGGTCTAAATGCACTAGTATAAATCGTTGTAGTAATATTTAGTATTCAGTTTAAGCTGGCCGCGTACTGCACATGCACTCTAGATAGATTTATGAACTGAAACATAGTGTTGCTTGATGCACAAATAAATTAACTTAACCATATTTGGATTAGAAGATATTCTACGGTCAAAGTGTTTAGCCGATATTTCAATCGGCTTTCTGTTATTCAAATAAAGTGATACCAAAAACATGCAGAACAGCGAACGAATAATCTTCTTTTTATAACGAAACGGTAGCTGTTTATTATAAAAATTTGGCAGGTATAAAAAAAAAAATTCAGATTGAAAATCTTAGTAACAGATTCTTCGGCGGTATTATACCTATAATTAATTAGCAGTCACATGTCTGGCACTGGGGCGCAGATTCTTTATTTAATAGATATGCATGTGTAAGGCGAGTGTGCCCAAGTCGCAGTCTACATAACGTTACCTGCTTTCTCGGCTTGAGGAAAACCATGGTTTCGTGGACGATTTTATCGAGCGTAATTTATTTCCTGTAGGTAAATTTTGTCAATCGTTGTTCCAAGTGTTGTTATTAAAATGGCATTTAAGCTGATGTTTAAAGTTGACGCACGTTTGTTAATCATTTTACTGGAGTTTTCCGCACTTTTAAAGCTCTGTATGCCGCACTGGGCTTGATTGCACTATGGTGGCATAAGAGATATGGGGTCCCGGATCAGTACTGGAATTTGTATGTTTAGCTGATGTAGAATGGACATAACATGATCGATTGTTGTTCCGTCCTGGTTCTCAGTGGTATTATCCGAAGAGTTTGGCTCTGTGCTCCTTATGATGCTGAAAGCCAGCACGGTTAGATAAGTTCGTCGCAAATCTAATAGCCACTCCGCTAAATCACATAGTAGACTCGGTATCGGGAAGGTTCGGAAAGCTTCAGTTGCCAGCCTCATTGCCTTTATTTGCGTATTCGGTAGTATTCGGGTTTTAATAGTGAAATGGCTACATTAGAATTCATTTCTGCTACTTTGATCGCTTTCCATAAAGAATTATCTCTGCCATTAAACTTAATTGGATGTTTTTCATTATCGCGCTGTTGTAATTTAAATTTGATTAATTTATTAAAACTTTTAAAGATAACGGGCGAGATATCGTATTTCGTTGTTTTTGATATACATTTTACGATAATAATAATAATGTTTCAACCTAATGAGAGGAGGTCTTAAGATAATGGATTGTGAAGTTAAGCTTTTCATAATGGTACTTAAGGATCTAATGGATCTAAGGAGAATACCGGGGCCAGTTCCTTTCTACTTTTGGAGTATCCGCCTTTACTTTCCCCCAGATAAATCTCTGGTACCCAATTATTTCAGATTAGGTTTAAACCTGGGAGCGACTTAAGGGAAAAATTATGCTCGTACGAATATTATGTTTTTTTATTTTCGGTATAAATTTATCAGATAACTCGACGGCCATTATTTAAATGATTATTTAAAGTGATACGTTGCTAGTTACAAACTTGTGCGCTCCAACCAGCTTTACTAAAAGTTTAGCGAAGGAATTTGGAGTCTGTAATTATAGTTAATTGTAAATCGAGTTACCAGTTGTTGAGATACATATCAGCGATATCGGTTTACTGATACAATTAATATTTTTATTTAAAACTACTATGTCAATAATACAACCACTCGGTTTAAGAAGAATGTTGCCGGGGATCTGTATAGGATGATCAGAGGCTAGAATATTAATTCCAGTTTCATAGGATAAATTCAATATACCATTTCCAGTTTTGTTATTATAATTCGTAATTAAGATCTCCAGCGCAAGGATAATTTTAAATAGTTTTTCATGCTAACAAAGAAGTTATTAACTGATAGTACGAATAATATCTTAATTTTTTTTTGTAATGTAATGGATAAATTGTGTGTATGAGCATACGTTTTAATGAATTGTTTACTAATATATATAGAGCTACTCCATCGTCTCGGTTATTTGCTGCCTTTTCTATATACTTGAAATCCGGGAATTTGTAGTTTAAACGTATAACCGTTAATATCCATTTTATATTTATGTAATTCAGTTATGCGTTCCATGCAATTATTTTAATTTTGATAAGGGGATTAATTGTAAGAATTCAGTTATTATCGCTATTTTTGTAAAGAAGTCATTGGCATTTTTTAGCTTCGCGAACACGTGCTTTTAATATTGTGTTAAGTAATTTTTACTTATATTTAAATAGCTCCGGTATTTTGGGGAAATTAAACGCAGTATCTATTTATTATTACCAGATTATTATTTGAAACTGTTACCTGATGGTTTATTTTGATTGAAATTTATATTATTCGGGTTGCTCTTAATTTTAGATTTGTTTATTAATTGAAATGTATTATTTAAATCTTCTAATTTATTCAAATGCCGAATAAAGTTAATTGAAACAAGCTTATTACTGACAGAGTTCGAAATACTCTTTAACCAATACCCAGTTCACTGTAGAGTTCGGGAAATCATTTTGCATTGCGTATTATCATTGAAAAGTACTAAAAATTGTGAAATAAAATTATTAAAAGAAAGAGAAAAAAAATCTAACTTCAAAATTAACTTTAAAAATTTAATAAAAAAAAAAATAAAAAAAAAAAAAAAAAATACACTCGATAAGACGATAATGTATCTTATACAACAAAATATACCCTTAAAATGAGATATTATGATTATTCTCGAACAACATTTATACAGATTGTATCGCTAGTTAAAAATCGCGTTAAATATTATTAATATTTCTAATATTTACCTTATAGAAAACGAGTGAAGTTGTACCATTTAAGATGATCTTTTAATTGTAATTTGCATTTGGTGTACCGAGATTGTAATTGAGGAATGAATGTCGTTTCATTATGTACTATAAGATTTACCGTCATATCGAGTGTAATTTTATTTTTTATTTATTAGTACATTTTTATTCAATTTTCAGAGTAAATCTTGAAGTCAGTATTTAAAAAAAAGAACAAACTATTTTGTTATAATTTGACTTTAAAATTTTGTTTCGAAAATTTATGCAATAACGAATTACCAAAGAAACTGCGTTGAAATTTATTCACTTTCAACCCCTTCTGAAAATCGATTTGTGAGCAGCTGTGCCTGCGAAAGTATTAAACTTTAATTGTCCGATATTAAATCGGAATTCGTTGCACGGAAACATCTCCGTGAGCATTTAAAATCGTCAGTCCATTCACCCTCGCTGGTAGAATTTTTAAGACAATGTTATCAACTACCTCTCCCCTTACTTAACTAGCGTTAAAGTTATTACTGTTTTTTTCTTTTTTTTATCACTTTCAAACAGGAAGAGATTCAAGGAGACCTCCTGATTACGTTATTAGCGTTAATGAATTTTAACCCTACGAGAATAGTATTACGGTATATATCAAAAAAAAAAAATAAGGGTCAATTGAGAACGTTTTGAATATGTTTGTTAAACAGCCTATTTAATCCGTTTTTCGGTAATGTAAAAAAGTTCCATTGAAATACATTTTTTTGAAGTTTAATTTTACATTTTTAACGTATGTTAGGTTGGACGCAGTAATAGGGTGTCTTCAAAATTCCGACTATTATCGACTATCAGAGCTCTCTAGCAATCGTTCAGGCGATTGCACATTGTGGCAATCTGAAGAGTTGTGTGTCTAAAACTTAGTACAATATATATAACCGTTGGGAAAAAAAAAAAAAAAAAGGTAATCTCAGAAAATAAATATGGTAATGAAAATAGTTCTGTTCTTCGGTAGTTTTCAATGATATTTCATTAGACGAAATGTAAAAATAGTTAGGTGTTTCAATTATGCCGTTTCTGCGGATGATTTGTAATTATTACAACAATGCCATTGTGTGGCATTCTCGGTGAGTTTCATTAAAAATTCACAAATTTCGTAAAAAGTTAAAAATTTTAAACCCTTCCGTAATGGACAGCATTGGAAATAAAATTATTTTCAGTAAACACACGGGTTAATGAAAGTATTTTTTTTTTTTTTTAATTTTTTGGGCTCGTCACCCGGGCGGACCTTTACCCAGAAACAATTAGAAAAAGAAGGAGTCAATTATCTCTTCATACGATATCAAATTTTGTTAGGAAAAAGGAACAAATAATAAGAACAATGTGTGAAGAGGGAAAAGGCAGGACATAAGAGGCGCAATATGGAGTAGGAAGACCGAGTATCAATAAAATGGAATAGAAAGCAGAACGTTTAATAGAAAAAGATGAACACTTAATGAAAACGTGATCAGTACCGCAAACACGCTCTTCGTTTGAGAGGACAATGTGGAGACTAATGAAAAACAAAAACGGGAGAAAGATAATAGGCTCAAGAACGCAGACGAATAATGGAGACAACAACAGAACGACGAAGTGAAGGAAACAAAGAGAACCATAGGTTAACAGAAACACCTAGTGGTTGAACAGACAGATAAAATTAATAATTATTAGAAGAAGTGGAAACGGTAAATATTCGATACCATAATCTAAGATGAAAATCTTTGCACAGCGGAAGGAGATTAGAGGATGGGATTTTTCTTAAGAAAAGAGGTCACTGCAACCTGAACCAAGAAGACTTCATTATCGAAGATGCCCGAATGGCTCTAGGAATCCATAAAACATCAATTTGAATGGAATGAAGGGAAGAAAGAACGTGAATGAGCGTATATGGAGTATGATCATACGAATGATCACGTAGGAGAGAATGAATTGAAGGGCGGCCATGGAGTCAGATATAATCAAAAATTTAGAGGAAAGGTGATTGGAGGAAATGAAAATAATGGACGTAGAGGGGATAGTCATTAATACGTTTATGAATGTAGAACAGAAAGGAGGCGGACGAAAAGATTCTGAAAAGCCAGAATCTGGGAGAATTTTCGAACTATCTATAAACACAGTTGCATGCGAAAGAAATCGAGAATTGATAATGCTGTGGAATTCCTGTGTAATTAGGGCTTGCGGAAGAAACTCGGAGAACACCTCTATTTGATGTTTAGTTTTAAGCATTATCAGAATAAAAAAAAAATAAGGTTTCAAACGAGTAAAAATACCAAAAGTTCAAAAGCTACTTAAACGCGAACTACCGATCGAAGGCGCAGCAAAAAAAAATCAAAATAAATCGAAATTGTAGATGCGATTAAAGAGTGGTACTGCTAGCTCAGTTTGATAGTTCTGAGACTTTGAAAAGAAATTTATACAGTGGTATGGTGCCTGCAATTTTAATTAGTTTCGCGCTCCTTAGTGATATTTTTTTTGTGCAGTTTCGGCTTACCCCTTCTAACTTTTGTCATTTTATTTCTACTTCGCGACTTACTATGTTGACTTTTTATTTATTCGTCTTACTATTTAAAGTCTTAATAACACAAATTTAATTTGGATGGCCGTCAATCTGACATACACACGTTAGTCGAGTTTTATTTTGTAAAAGGTTTTAATATTTAGAGCACTTCTTAAAAGTATTCTATAGTGAAATTCGAAACAATGGACACGGTGGTCGCAAATATGTTTTTCAAGATGACCGAAGAAGAAAAGGATAAAGGAAAAGGAAAAAAAACAGAAAATGGCCATAGAAGGAATAGGCTGCGTGATAATGGAAACCAGTTTCATTTAATCTATCAGCAGTTATCATCTTTTTTTTTTTTTTTTTTTTTTTTTTTTAATATTTACTATGGGTTCGTCAGCGAGGACATTAGCCCAAGAAATGGGAATAGAGAAAAAATCAGATTTTTATGAGGCGTGAAACATTCAACAAGAATGTATCAAGCGCCTGGATGACAGAAGGAGAAGGAAGGGAAAGAATAAATGCAGCACAATAGGGAGTAGGAACATTGTTTGATAAGAGAGAGGAGTAAAAGGAAGATTGTTCAGATGAAAGTGATGAACATTCGAACATTATGTGATCAGGATCACATACATGTTGACTGTTAAGAGGATGTAAAGGACAATACGGAGATGCCGCGAGAGAGAATCGGAAAAGCGACGAGGGAAGCCAGCTGTGCCCAAAGCGGAGGCGGCATATTGCCGAGATGCTGGAGCGACGCATAAAAGGGAAGTCAAGAAACCAGGAACAGAAAGGAAGAGAAGGCTGGATGGACAAGTAAAAGGAATCCGGGTTTGAGAATGAGGAGTAGTAGGAGTTAAACCATAATTGGTTGTGCGCTGCAGAGGACAGAAGATTAATATTGACGGATGGAAAAGTAGTAAGGAACCTGCCGGAAGAAGAAGCTCGCCGAGCTAATAAGTCAACTGACTCATTTCCTTCTATTCCAGAATGGCTAGGGATCCAAAGGAAATTAACCTCGATTGCACAAAAAAGAAAGAGGTCATGGATCAAGGAACGTATAAAAAGGATTACATAATCAGTAGAGTGATGAGGCAGAGGAGATGCAACAGCCTGTAGCACGCTTTGAGAGTCTGATAGAATAAGGAAATTACGAGAGACCTTCGAAGATCTGATGAAGAAAAGTGCATGGAGGATAGCAATAGACTCGGCACAGAAAGTCGAACAGAAGGAAGGAAGTTTAAAGGACTCAGAGTGATTTAATGAAGGACAAAGAAAGGCTGCACCAACTCCACTTGGGCTCTTGGAACCGTCCGTGTAGATTGTAACGTGGTTAGAATAGTGGGAGTTTAAGGTATGTAAAAATTCCGATCTAACGGCGTGATGCAGAACGGCTGTAGGGGGAGCAGAAGAGTAAAAGCAATTAATTGGATGAAGAAAGGAGGAAAAGTTAAAAGAAAAATATGGGAGCTTATCGCAAGTGTGAATGTATGGTAAAAATTGAAGGAGTCGAGTAGAAATAAGAGACAGAATTGGTGTTTTATTGGCACTAAATCGCCAATCCTGTAGAATGAGGGAATAAGAAAGAATAAGTGAGGAAGAGGAGATAGGAAGACGTTTAATAAGGAAGCGGTAGCCCAAATAGGAACGCCGAATAAAGAGTGGAGGAATGTGGGTTTCCGCTTGAATAGCAGGGATAGGAGATTTCTGAGCTCCAAGACAGAGGCGGAGGCAAGTATTTTGGACGCGATCGAGCTTGGAGAACAAAGACCTGGAAGAGTTACCATAAATAAAACAGCAATAATCTAGAATAGAACGGATACAGGATTTGTAGAACATGAGCAAAATGCACGGATCACCTCCCCAGTTCGTATGTGAAAGGGACTTAATAAGGTTGAGCCTTTTTAGTGATGACACGTATATATAGTTAATATGCTTGTGGAACGAAAGACGGCTATCCAAAAATACTCCTAAGTAACGGAAATGGTTAGCCAGGGGGATCGGATTACTATTTAAGGAAAGACTAACTAAGTAGGGGTCAAAAGGACGAAGAGTAAAGACAACAGCAGAGGATTTCGTTGGAGAGATAGACAGATGAATATTAGATAAAGCGCTTTCCAAAATCGTTAAGTAATGTTGCAGCTGGGAATTAGCGGTGGAGATACTACGATGGGTGGAGTAAATGAGGATGTCGTCAGCAACAAAAAGGGAAGAGGAGATTGTTGACAGAGAAGCAGTTTTTATAAGGTAAATGTTAAAAAGGGTTGGACTTAGACAAGAGCCCTGCGGTAGTCCACGAAAGACCAGTCTAGAAATAGGTTCGAGCGGAGAAGAGAGAAAGATAGTCCTAGATTGGAAAAGGCTAATGACAAGAGCAGAGAAGATGGGTGGAATATTCAAGGAGAGCATGGAATCGAATAGGGTGGGAAGGTGGACATTATCGAAGGCAGCAGAGACATCGACGAAGGAAGCAATGAGGAATTTTTTGTTGATAAAAGATAAATACACATCTGACAAGAAAGTACTGATACAATCGGGAGGGCCGCGTCCAGGGCGAAATCCAAACATATTATTTGGCAATATTTTATTGTGCTCAAGCCACCAAATTAGCCGTCTATTAATTATACTTTCAAACAGCTTTCTGGCACAGGGAGCAAGTGAGATTGGTCGAAGAGAGGAGGAGTTAGGTTTTGGGATCGGGACAACAATGAAAATATTCCAAACAGATGGAGTAGAACCAGACGAGAGAAATGAATTGAATAAATTTAAGAGGAAACGAAGAGCGGAATCAGAGAGACTTTTTAGTACGAGAAAGGGAATTCCGTCTTTACCAGGAGAAGAATTAGAAGAATTACGTAAGGCAGCTTCCAATTCAGTGTAGGTAAAAGGAGTGAGTAGGAAATGAGAGGAGGTGAGGGGAACCGGGATGCGACAGGATTCTTGGAAGCTAGGAACGTAACAAGGAGCTAAGGAATTCATAAATGGAATTAATTTGTCCGGAGACAGGATATGATTTGAAAGATGTTGAGCTGAAGAAGATTTGAAAGTCTTCGCCATTTTCCAAATGTGAGTGAGAGGAGTGGAACGGGAGAAAGCGGAGCAGAAATTTCTCCACGAGTTCTTTTTTGCCGTTTTAAGAGTATACCTAGCTTTGGCATTGGCACTTTTGTGAGCGAGGAAATTGGAGAGATTAGGACAGGAACGGAATGTTCTAAAGGTGGATAAACTTCGATCAAAGGCAACTTTGCACTCTTGGTTCCACCACACAGAGGAAACAAATTTGGACCTTTTATGTGTAGGAAGCTGAGCAGGAGGAGAAGAAAGAGTTAAGGCGTTGGAAATAGATTCCATAAAAAGGTCGTATTGAGAAGATGGATTTAAATGCGAAGGAATTAGAGACAGTGAAGAATCAACGTAGGAACGAAAGATGGGCCAGTCTATCTTAGAGAGAACCCATCTATGAGATTGAGTAGGATTATTCAGAGTAGAATGAGAAAACTGATTTAAGGAAATGATGATGGGAACATGGTCGCTTCCAAAAGTTCCATCCAGAGTGTTCCATGAGCAGCTAAAACCAAGATTGGGAGATGTAAAAGATAGATCAATGGAACTAGGAGCTAGAGGGTTGCTGACACAGGTGGATGTACCGTCATTAAGGAGAAATAGATCATTTTGAAGAATGACATTTTCTAGGATTGCACCATTATTAGTATAGTTAGTGCAACCCCAGAAAGGTGAGTGAGCATTCCAGTCTCCGCCTATAATAAAGGGAGTCGAAAGAGAGTTAATGAAAGTAGGAAACGGAAAATCGCGTAAATCAAAATTAGGAGGGAAATAAGCGGAGATGATGTTAAATGGGTTACCAGAATCATTAGGAATTGAAACGTGAACCAGATTGGGGAAAGGAGGGTTGGGAGGAAAGGACGGTTGGAAGTTGTTATAAGTAAGAAATACGATGTCATTTCTAATTAGGATAGCTGCGCCTCCATAACCGTCCACGCGGTTAGAACTAATAAGGGAGAATCCCTTGAAATGAAGGTCAGATGAGCTTTTTAGCCATGTTTCAGAAAGCAAAGCAATATTAATATTATGTTGATCTAACAGCCTCTCAAGAGAGGGTTTGTTAGTCCTTAGGCTTCGGCAGTTCCACTGAAGGATTTTAAGTTTCGGAAACATTGTAGGGAACCAAGTTATTGGCCATCAACTTAGGGAATAAAATGGAAGATTGAAGAGAGGAGAGTAAGAAGAGAAGAAAAAACTTAGAAGGCTGAAGCAGTAGTAGAGGAAGATTGGGACAATAGGAAATGAGAAAAGGGAGAAGGTGTTCGCCACAGAATAACGCAACTGGGGAAAGATTTATGGGAAGTGTAGGCAAAGGTGAAAAGATCCACCGCTCGAGTAAATTATAATGAGGCCGGTGTCGCAGAAGAATATTACAATAGACATGCCAGTAGGCATAATATAACAGCACCCATCGCTCAAAGCAATCATTGCATCTGGGACCTTGTATGCTATCAACCAACTTAATTAAAAGAGGCAAGCAACACCAAAGGAACGCTGTGTAAAATTTTAGAAAAGGAACAAGAAGCTTCCATCGCTCAAATAAATCCTTGCGAATGGGTCCTGGTATGCTATCAACCAACCTAGTTAAAGGAGGCAAGCAACACCCAAGGAACGCTAAAAGAAAATTATAAAAGGAAATAAAAATAGAAAGCTCCCATCGCTCAAATAAATCCTTGCAAATGGGTCCTGGTATGCTATCAACCAACCTAGTTAAAGGAGGCAAGCAACACCCAAGGAACGCTAAGAGAAAATTACAAAAGGAAATAAAAATAGAAAGCTCCCATCGCTCAAATAAATCCTTGCAAATGGGTCCTGGTATGCTATCAACCAACCTAGTTAAAGGAGGCAAGCAACACCGAAGGAACGCTAGAAAAAAGTTGACAAGAAAGACGTAGGGTAAAAAATATAACTTATTATGTGTGAACAGCCTAGAAAGCGGCAAGCGATGAGGCGCACTATGAAAAATTGCGTTGAGACTGAGGTGAATGAAGAAATCAATAGCATCATTTAAGAGGATAAAAATAGAAACAGAAAGACAAAAGGAGGAGCAAACCGTATAATGGACTGGAAGAAGTGGAAGTACTTCTGCTTCAATATCTATGATTGTAAAATCTGACATAAAGCCTCTAATTTATCTTCTAAATTGGGAATGTCCAGTCTGCCAAGGGCGGTTTGTAGTGTAGCAGCTATAGGGTTGAAAGGAGGAGGAGGGGCGGAGTCACTGAAGGAAACATTATTGGCTGCTGGAGCCTTTACATTGTTGACGAGAACAGAGGGAGATACTGTAGGGGGATTGGAGACCTTCGGAGCACTATAACGATAACCTTTAGTGCCAGCATTGAGCGTTAAACTTGAATAATATTTGTTCAAGGGATTAGGAGACGCAGAGTTGGAAAAGTGCCTTTGCGTAGGAAGCCTGATATAGGAGGAAGACGAACTGCTGGAGCCTTTCTGACGTTTCCTCTTAGGGATGGCAGGAGAGGAATTCGCCAAAGCGGGGAAGTTTGAAGAATTTGAAATTTCGGCAAAAGAAAAGGCTGGAGACACTAACTTGGCTTGGCAGATATTTTTTGCCTCGGAATATGAGACATTTTGCAAGCTAATTATTTTTTGAATTTTGACTTGTTCTTTAAAGACTTGACAGTTGGGGTCCAAAGCGGAATGATTCTCTCCACAGTGGACGCAAAGATAGGAAGAAGGCCCACTTTGTTGCGTAACGGTGCATTCCGAAGATGAATGACCACCCGCACACAAAGAACAAATGGTTTTGCTACGACAAGAAGCGCTGAAGTGCCCAAAGCGAAGGCAATTGCGGCACAATTTGGGTCTACGGATCAAAGGCTCAACCTTAACACGATAAGAATCATAGAAGCAGATGTGGGAAGGAAGGAAGGAGCCCTGAAACTTAACTTCTATTACGGGAATAGGAGTAAAGGAATTATCTTTATCGAGGGACCTTTTCTGCAACCTACGAATACTAGAGATGGGTACCTCCGATGAACAATTGGACAATAGTTCGTCAACAGAAATATTGGACGGAACGTCACGGACTACACCAAGTCGAAATAGCAGAGATTGCGGGATGAATGATCGAATTTTTAATTCTTTGTGTAATTCTTCCGAAAGGATGAAATTGTTGGCTTCGATAACAGACGTGAAAATTAATTTTACCAAGTTTTTTCCTGACCTAGAAATGGAGGAGAGACCATTAATTTTTCTACAAAACATTCTGGCCAAAGACATGGGGTGGAGATAGGCAATATTCTTGTCTTCCAGGCTCTCAACAAGAACAACGATCTGGCCTTCGTAGTTGTTTGGAAATGCGTTTAAAGAGGAGGTAGCCTTCATTTGATTATCGGTATTAGTAGGGTTAGACGGAATGTTATGTACAGATGAAGTGTCCATGACTGTTTGTTCAACAGTCGGGGACACTGTCTGCGAGTTATTATTAAGAGAAGCAGTGGAAACAGATTTAGAAGAAGACGGTGAAGAATGATTAACAGATGATTTAATTTTATTCGATGTTTTTGTTACATCGGAAGCAGTTTTGGTAGTAGAGCGGGAATTAGTCGGGGGATGCTTACCTCCCCCGTCGGACGCGTCTGGCATTGAATTCAACAACTGAGAGGAAAGTTAACGATTAGCGATATCAGCGATGAAGCTAATACTACTAATAATAATAAAAGTAAAAACTGATAAGAATAATAATACGAATCCGCTTTATCGATAAAATAAAATAGACGAAATTATATACAATAGAGGTAAAATGAACGATCTCACCGATAAAATCAGCAAATATACGAACGCAGCACAGATAAACCACTTTCAATAAAATAACTAATAACTTTTTCCTTTAGGACAAAAAAGTATAGGAAAAAAAAAAAACCGGCATGATTTAGATATCTATTTCTATTTTAATTTCGGGCTGGTGAACTTTGAGCCACGCTGTCTGCGACATTCTATTCGAACTGAGTTCTACTTGTCGAGCGAATTTATAGTGATGACCATTTCTTTCAAGTTTGCCTTCGACGAGACTGACAGCTGTCGCGGAAGTACTTCTTCACGGTATACTTCTCCGCGCATTTCAGGCTGAATGCGCAGCGACATTAAAGGCACGAGAATTAAGTACCGTTTAGAAGTTACCATCGAACTGAAGCCGCCCGGCTGCTGGAATGCATTGCTAATCTAACTGTTATTAACACGGGTTTCGCAGGATTCGAAAAAAAAAGCTCGTTTATTTCGTTCCCGGAACCTGTTCGACTCCGATCCTTGATTAAACGGCTGTCGTTTATTAAAAATGCCCTCGGCTGATTTTTAGCACATGCCGCAATTTTAAATTGGCGTGAAAAATTTAACTGAGAAAAATTCAGATTAAAGCCATTCCCATTTCTCCGTTAAAACAGGAAAAATCTCCGGCAACGATTTTTTTTTTGCTTTTTTCTGTTTTCGGCCCAGTTTTTTACATTTTGCTCGGCTAGCTTTTGTTGTTCTCATTCCGACGGAATCCCATCTCGTTTTATTCGTTATACATATCCGTAATAATGATTTTTAATTGGTTTTTGTAAAAAGTGTATTTTATTTCAATTAGTGTCGGGTAATTGCGTTCGGCTTAATCTGCAACAACTTAATGAACAGCGTGCAACTGAAAGATTACGTGTGATCTCACGAATAATCAGTGATGTAACGATTCGAAATACAATTTGACTATTAGAGCGATCATTTTTTCTGCTTTGGAAAATGTATATATTTATCGATACTTACACATTAAATGCTTGTCAACGACTTTTCTTACATCTAACAATTTCTATAAGTACACTTTTACATACATACTTACCGCTGCGCAAATATTTCGTTACAACTTATCCTATTTTTTACTTATTTTTAATTTATTTATAATTAATCTATTATTTATTTAAATTTTATTCTGTCCCTTTATCTTTCCCTTTGTTTTCACTTTTGTCAGTCACTGTTTTCCGAATCGTTTTCTCTTATCTGATGCTTAATAATTCCTATACTTCCCTCTTCCTGCAACCATTCCTTTATTTTCCTTTCGCTAATACTTCTTTAGGCATTTTCTGAGTTATAATGTATTTGTCTGTTTGCTCCGGGACATCTCTTTGTTTCAGCTAACGCGGCAGTTTGTACAACAATTTTTCCCTCAGCCCGTATTCTATTTCTTTTCCTGTCATTATGTATATCTTTATAAATAAGTACACTCCTCTAACCTGTCTTTCACTTCCGATATTAATTTCGAGCATTTATTTGCAGTTTACTAATTCCCTCCCCCCTGTATGTTTCCCTAGCCATCCCCATGCCTGATATCTGATTTCCGATGATGATCGCATTTACGATTAACTGAAATTCGGTCAGTGCAATTATTCGAATCACAACTACGATTCTAATTAAGATCGTGTTTTTTTTTTTTTTTGTGAATTATTATGAGAATCAACCGCGTTAATATTTTCGATAAATAAACTTTTTTTTCTTTTTCTTTTTGGCCTACTTAATCTCCTTTTAGACAGCTTACTCTTGCTGTGCAATAACGAACGCTTGTTGATTTCAGCGCAACGAGGATATCCATCGTGAATGTGAAGATAGTTGACGATGTCACATCCGATACGACAACTGCATGGTCACATAAATATAGAGGTCATTCAACTACTTAACACCAATAATGATATTAGGCGCTTCAAGCGCACATATCCTCTAATCTACTAAATCTTAATTACGCAATTATTTGTAAATCACCGAATTAATAGTAATATTTTTGTTAAATATTAGCGAGAACTAAAATCATTGGACACTAGTTCCACAACATGTTATGTATTAGCAGTCTATAAGTATTGATTATTTAAGTAGAAACTTAAGATGTCAATAGCTTAGCGGGTGGTCTATTAGAAAGAAGAAAAAAAAAACAATTTCGGCGATTGCCGTGTTTTTATCTGGTATCGTACAAACATTCGTGGATTTTGTTATACGATTTAATCAAAAACGGTATGTTATTCTATGTTATTTATTTTATTACACTGCTTTACGTATACTATTACTCGGATAAGTGCAGCTTTTTTAGATAATTTCAATTACAAAGATCTTTTAGTGGCGGTCCACCGTTTAAATACTGTCGCGAAAGCACAATATGATAACTACTGTAGCTCGATCGGATATTCCAGTGCGTCGAAATCGATTAGTAGTTGCATTGAATCCGGCCGCTGGTGTCTAAGTAGTAAATTCGACCACTCGTGCTATTCGATTTCCGATCGCGTATCTGCAATTTGACTGAAGCCGCGACCGACTTCAAATTCCTAGCGGGGCGGACTTTTTTCTTCATTCATTTTCTAATATTTCATTTTACTTTCAGATTAATTTTATTATAACACAGACTAGTAATTTCGTTTCGCGATTTCCCCTGTTAATTATTTCCATTATGAATTCTCAATTTTTTATAAAAATAATACACTTTAATTAATTAGCGGAAAATAAAAATTAAAGGTAGCACTCATGCTATAGTTTAAAAGTTTCGCATGACTACAAGTTAGATACATTCGATGATCGAGCGGTTTAGCAGCGATGTTTGGTATAAACGATCGTACCGCTGCCAAAATAGTCGAATTGTGTGATTCTTCTATGTATGTATATCCTGAAACAATTGCACTTCCGCGAAGAAATTATCTCCTCCTTTCGATATATGTGATTTGGCGTGTACACACAGACACATACGCACATACACCATCGTCGCTAGTGATGATTCTTTTTGAGGTGGCGGTGGGGGTGACTCGGCGCGAGACACGGCGGAATTCTGAATCGGGGAGTTTATCGCCGCCGGCTGGCTGGTAACGACACCGTTCAATTCGAAGAAGTGAACTCGGCGGTTAGCGACGCGTTCCGGCGTCACCCGGTTAAAAAGTTTGAACCCGGGGCGTGTCATATCGACTGACCGACCGACCACCGAAATAAGAGTCGTTGTTTCGACGTACCCGATAATTATACTATATATATGTATATCGTCGTTGTCGTCTTGGTCGTCGCAGCAGAGAGACGATAATTAGCGCAACGGTATTTGCCCGACTCTGTCGTAAGCGGGGTCGAGCGTCTTCCGAAATTGTCGCATAGTTGGAAACTGGAGCAACTGTGTGCAATTTCCTCAATCATCGTACTAGAGTCGGCAGCGGAAACCGAAACTGCGCTCGGGACAGTCGAAGAACGGACGACGATAGGCAACAATTCCAATCGGTCGGACTGTCGGACTGGGAGATTGCGGCACTTGGGCCATCTAGGAAAGACAAGGTTGTCGGCCGTCAGGTCAACCTACAAAAAAGCACGCTGTACCAACGTCCGAGGAGTCGCAGCGACAGACTGCCTAGTGCTGCCGTTCCGCGGTGGAGATGAGCCGATCAACGGCACGTCATGCACTCGTTCGCCAGTAAACAAATCGAGTCACGCGCACGCGCGCGCATGCCACTGTCAAGAGCGGCAGTCGCAGCAGCGGCGAGCGTAACTCACGTTGACCCCTACCAGCGACTCCACCGGCCCGGCTGCGTAATACGCGGGAGCATCGCGGTTAATGATATAATGTGCGACTTGCCCCCCCCCCCCCATCTCATCGTGTCGGGAGCCGTTCGAAGTGTTACAGATAGCGAGACACGGTGGTCAGCTAGCAGTAGAAAAAATTACAATAGCGTAGTGCGTCCCGGTGCGATCGCATCTTTATTCGGTATTGTCGCGATGAAATATAATCTAGATCGATCTCTATTATCAGATGATCGTCTATAATCATCGGAGTTGGATTGCCGCGTTGTTGTTGTTTTTTGTTTTATTTCTCTTTTTCGGCTGCTGATTACCCGGTCGCAGTTTGTAAATGTCGTTGCGATTTCTTTTCGATTTTCCCGCTCTCTGCGATTGAAATGCGTAATAAATACTCCGGTCTCGTGTTTGGAATCGTTTTCGGCCTTGTTTTTAACGTAACGCGTTGCATGCCTTTCGCTATTGCTAGTTTTTCCTGAAATACGGCCGAGTGTTGCGGTGATGTTCAAAATCCAAATGTTGGAACATTTCGTACAAAATGAAGATCAGGCGACTGAAAGCAACAGGTAACACGACAATTTGTCGACTGCGACTTTTTTTTTTCGTGATACATGCGGTTTCGTCTATACCGACATTGGTAGCGGCCTGACTTGTTTTCTTTCAAACTGGTGTGTCTGTTAAAACCGTAATATTAAATTTAGCTCCGTCGGTGATGGTACTTCTCGCAAAACATAAATTTTCAACTCCATTTTTTAGAAAAAGTTCTTATGAAACTTTATTATTTAAATTCCGCCAATACCTTATTCGATCCTGAAATAAGTACAACTGTGTGTGTGTGTGTGTGTATCGGTGTCCGGTGAAGATATGAAATAAACGTTTAAAAAAAAGCGGACTGGTCGTAAGTTTTTAGTAATATCACGTAAAAATATGATATTTAATGAGAGATCAAACGATCGCTATTATTAATTGAAATTGCCTTGTGCAGAAATTTCCAATATCTCTTATTCTGGTCGGATGTATACAATTCCTCCTTTTCCAATGGTCACTCCTTTTATTTGTTCAACCTAGTCTTCCGTTCAATCCTTGGTTCCGTCTGTTTCTTTCATTTCCAATCTCCATATGGTTCCTTCACTTCCTCCCTTTGTTGTTGTCTCTATCAGGGATGAATTCAGGAATCTTTTTCCGGGGGGGGGGGGGGATTTATGCTCTTGGGGGGGGGGGGGGCAGAGATTTTTTTATATTTTTACTAAGAAAATTTTTTTCGCATATTCTTCAATAAAACCAAATATGTAAAAAATAATTTATTAAGTAATTTAAAACAATGAAAAAACAAGCGTGAACAATAAATTCCAAGTAAAATAAACAACAATGTTTTCTCAGTTGGTTTTAAAATTATGAATTCGAATTGTAGCATTAAAGAACATATATTGTAAAAACATTCAAATGGGTTTATTATCGTTTTAAAATAAACGAATACCCCGTGGTTTTTACTGCGCGTAGCAATTAATCACTTTCATCGTAAACTCATCATTTAAACTTTCTAGTCCTTCAATACTTATTTTCAAGCATGTTAATAGAGTTTCTGTACCCATTTTATTTCTAATTTTTTTATGTAAAATATGGTTCATGGTACTGAACGAACGTTCTACGCTACTAGCTGTTGTTACTGCTATACACAGTAATTTTTCTCATAATATCTTTTAAATGTTCATATCCTATATTACTTTTTCTAATATAACTAATTAAATCTCCGGATTGTATATCTGGTGGTGTGATAAATTTAAAAGACTCAATATCAACCCACACTGAATCTGCCTGTAAATATAGTATATTACATAGCTCATTAATGTGATTTCGTTCAATATTCAAATATTTATGAAAGGCCGAAATATGTTCAATCAGTAAATTTCGAGTCTATTTTTTGACTGTATTAACATAAATGAAACCCTATAGATAACATTTAAATCACCAGAAAACTTAACTTCGTACTAAAAAAATTAGAAATTTATTAAAAAAAAGGCTCGATTAAAAATAATGATTCTATCAAACATAATATACAAGATAGTATGGAATATTATAATATTAAAAACCATAAATATTTCACAGTTTACGTACTACTTTTTCGAAGAATATATTTAATTGAGGTATATTAGAGAAATAAAACTAAACAAAAAAAACGGAAGTAATCAAGAGAATGGACAATAACTTCGTAAATAAATGTAATTCAAAGTGAAATACCAGACAGGAATGTTTAGATTTTTACAGATGAATACCAAGCCTAACATCCTACTACGAACGACAGCTGTTTTAAACGGGAACTTTTCTTGGATATAAAAAACAAGAAAAAAAGCAACGGAGACAGAAATGAACGTTGTCTATAGATCACGTCGCTTACAACAAAAAAATAAAAAAAAATAAACGAAAACTGATAAGAAACATTTAAATAATTTTAATGATATTAATGATAATTCGATTGACGTGAAACATGATAGTACCCGTACCCGTTTACGTTGACAAAAAATACAAACTGTGGCGAATATTTTTTTCAGCTCGTCAGTATTTTGCATCATTCGCACATTTGTAATAGAAGCGTATCAGTTTTCATAAAATACAGGCAAACGTCGAAGTCAAATTTTAAAAGGTCATTTTTTGTTATTCCTATTAGAACTAAACAAAACGAATAAAAAGATATTTATTTCCTATTAAATTGCTGCATTCTTAAACAGTCTGTATTCATTTCTGGGGGGCAATTTTAGAGTTCTGGGGGGCATTGCCCTCCCAAAAAAAAACCGCCACTGGATTCATCGCCGGTCTCTATTATGCGTTTTAATCATTCCTTGTTGCCTTCCTCGTGCTTTCGTTTCAGCCTCTTCCCCATGTTATCCTCTCCATTCAAATGATGCGGTTGTTTGTTGTTTTTTGAGTGCCCAGCTCTTTCGGTAGATCGCTCCGTACTCCCGCTTAGACTTGGGGGCTTCCTGCTACTTTTTGTACCCGTTATATCCTGTCTTTTCCTTCTACAGTTATTATCCGTCCCGTCGTTGTTACCTTTCTATTAACGATGTCTGATCGTCTTATTATATAATTTATCTTTTCCATTTCTAATTGTTTCTGCGGTGGTAAAGGACCTTGGTTGACCAGCGCCTAATTTTTTAAAAAAAAAATTGAAATTGCCATAGCGCGCACATTGACCGCTGAGAGACGAAAATGCGACGTACCGCATAACTTACGTACGATCCACCCTGACTTTTGATGATATATTGTCGGAAATAAATTTTTGCCCCAAATTTTATTTTTCGTAATGATACGATTTCGCGGGTAACGTGTGTTAAACGGAGATGTTAATGTTTTACTTCTGATCCTTCGAGAAACCTCGACGTTAAACATCGAGTTTTTAATATTTTTATACGTGTAAATGAATTTTTTTTTTTTTAAATTAAAAATTATTTAATTCTCCGTAAAGAATATTTATTATAAAACATGTAAGAAAAATTGACAACCATGTCTATAATTCGTAGAGATCGTCGTGCATCATTATTAAATTACTCGGCATTTTGGAAACCTTTTCGAGACTGAGCTATATCATCGTCCAAAGAGCATGTAAAACTACACGGGTTTTAAGGAAACATTTTTCACCTGGTTATTGTGCATTCTTGTTTATATTAATTTATTTAGTAGTATTACGTAATTCGCTTCAACAAAAAGCAAAAATAGAAAACAAATAAATAAATAAATAAATAAATAAATAAATAAATAAATAAATAAATAAAAGGTGAACAAAATTTTATATTGAATACGTTCGCCGATAGAGCTATGATTTTTAACCTCCGCGAGCGACATTATTCCATACCTGTCTACTATCTGAAGGTAAAGTTTTTTTTTTTTTTTTTTTCGAATTTCCGAATAATTTCGAGAAATAATATTTCTTCAAATATGGGATTATGTGAAACCTTCTACAGGTCTGGAAAATTCAAAATTTTTGACGCATATTACTGTTTGCAAATGTGTAAATACGCAGTTTGCTGAATTTAATTTGTTTTTATGTTAATTTCCTCGTTGATTAAAAACAAAAAAATAAAAAAGTTTTTTTTTTATTACACATTTTTTCTGCATTTATTTATATATCAGCGGTGAGGAATGAAAAAAAAAAAAAAAAGAAAATTCAGAAGGAGAAGCCAAAAATCAGTTTAAAAATACAATAATGAGGGGTAATTTAAATTGAAATTGTGATTTCAACAACGTCGATAGATAAAATAAAAGACTTGTAATACGTCTGATTTTTCTGTACACACCCTGCATTATAATGAACGAATAAAAACAAGTCGTGTAAATTTATGTTTTTATTAATACACTGAACTAATTACATAATTGTATTTAATTGAATAATTTATAAAAAAATGGATTTATGGAAAACGCATTACACCGAAAGGTTGCGAAAATACCTTAGACTTAATAGAATGTAACCCGATTTTGAGTATAAGTTTGCAGCGTTGGTAATCGAACGGAAAAATTTTACGAAGCGATTACAATCAGTCGGTCGTGATGAAAATTATTTATGTTTACATTACGCTCAACCGAATCCTTAAGAGGATTTTAAGTAGGTAGAAGTTAGTAATGATAATATATATATATATACTAATCATCGAAGTTTCTAAAAGAAAACATATTTCGAATTTTGCATTAAGAGAAGTATGTACATCAGTTTTTTCAGAAGTCTCAAAATTTACAGAGGTTAAATATACTATGTATTGTTTACGTATATCAAATAATAATATAGGTGTTGTTATAATTTCATTAATGTAATTGTATTTATGTATCAATTTTTTTCATCATAACACTCCGTCAAACAATAGTTTTAACAAAACAAATTTTCCGTTGGAAATTACTCTGTATTTCAATGTGTTGTAGTAGACATTTTTATTTTAAGCAGTATTACAAATAACGGGATTCATGTATAATATTTTCATTAATATTTCTCTTTTCATAATAAAATTAATTTAATCTTCATAATACAAAAAAATCATTAATTGCCGACTGATTGTAATCGCTCAGTGAATATCTTTCCGTTCGATTACCAACGCTGCAAACTTATACTCAAAATCGGGTTACATTCTGTTAAGCCCTTCTTAGCAATGAAATCGATTCAAATTCAAAATCAATTAAAATTTAAAATCGATTCAAATTCAGAATTGATTCAAATTCAGAATTGATTCAAATTTAAAATTGAATCAAATTCAGAATTGATTCAAATTTAAAATCGATTCAGATTCAAATTCAAATTCAAAATTGATTTTTTTATTAAAAAAGCATCGTTTAAATAACTATGCTCTCGAAAGTAACCGATTAATTCGGGAGATTTCAGTTTGAATAAAAATACGAGTATCTTTGAGAAAATGGATTTCATTGTTTGTTTTTTTTTCGTTTTTTGCGCGCAATAATTTCAAAATGTAAAAATCGAATGCTAGCGTACTAGCCCGTCGAGTATTTAACTTTTAATTTTTCAATAAAGACGTTAGGCAAAAAATTCGGAACAATAAAAGAACGAATAATTTTTAAAAATTAACGCGTACAACTTCTTTTACACTATATAAATGTAACCGTTGCGTGTTCAGTAAGTGAGAAACAAACGTGAATTGATAATGTAGAAAAAAAAGAGGGAGTTCTAAGTGAATGAGAGAATCTGCTTTCGTTCGAAACCTCTTTCGCCCCATAAGAGCCATCTGCGATCGGCTTATACTTTATGGAAAAATAGAGAATTTTGTGAATACAAGAATTTAAAAGCTACCTTTTGCAGCTGTTATCGTAATTAATTTTGAGAAGCTGCAAAATTGCAGCTTATGAATAATTGTTAATAAACGCAATAGATTTTTCACCCGGTAGCACTTGAGCAAGAAGTATGACATTGAGAAACACTGTCGCATGCGTGTTCTATGATCTCAACCGGAGCGGCAATATTACCGAAGAAGAAGCTGTTTCATTCGATACCACCTGGAACAGTGATTTAAAGCTGTATTCTAAAAAGGAAGCTGCAAAAAACTGGCTTATATGGGCGCTTCGTCACTTGTGTTGTATATACAATGTATGTACGTACGATCAAATTTTTCGATAATTAACAACTCTTATCGCTCTTTTTTAATAGCAATTAATCCGACTAGATTTATATATAGTGCAGACATGATTTTCGTGAGACTTTTTTTTTTTCTATTTTACCGATTGATTATCTTTTTAATTATAATAATAGGTTAAGCTGATAAAATTATTATTATTATTATTATTTTTTTTTTTTGGAGCGCGTCAACTATGGGGACATTGACTTAGCGTAAGTGATATTTTTGAAGTGTTAGCGTGCGGTAACAGGATTTGAACCAGGTTCTACCCGAACGAAACACCACTGTGTCTAACTAACTACGCTACGGCAGCTGGCTTTATTGTTACTATTATTATTATTACTGTTATCATTATTATTATTATTATTATTATTATTATGAATGGTATAAGAAAAATTCTCTGCCCCTATATACTTCGAATGGACAGTTCAATGAAATCAAAAACATTTTTAGTTAATAATTAGCTCTTGTGGGGCGGGCAAAGATCTTTTTCAGGGTGTCTATTGAAGTTAGTCGTAAGAGTTAATATTTATTTTTGAGAGCTGTAGAGTTTAAGAGTTAGATCAAAATCCTTTGCAGATTTCTTTCCAGTTTTAAAATGAAACTATAATTTTTGGCTCTGTTGGATGATTGCTTCTTCGGAACTCTTGGCAACTGCTGTTTTCGTTTCAACACTGAGGAGAATTTGAAGTATCCGTGTCCATAAGTTAATCGGAAGAAGCATTCGCATTGATGATAGATCGCTCTCATATGTTAGAAAATGTAGATTACGGGCGTTCATAAAAAATGTTTTCTTTCACGTCTAGTTCGAGTTTAATAGAAAATGCCTTTAGGTTCGCTGACTGCGCGAGTTTCAATACACGATGGTAAATTTTCGAAAACAATGCCCATTATATCACAGTCGATTTAAGTTTGTTTTTTTTTTTTTTTTAGATTTGCAGCGACAATCTCTTTGTTTTTTCATCATTTTTTTTTTTTTTTTTTTTTTTTTTGGAGTTTTATAATAATATTTTTCTTGTAGATTTAATCGCTTTCAGACCAGCGTAGCGCCGATTTTAATGTCAAGCTAAACAAAAAAAAAAAAAAAGCTAGAAGAAAAGGAAAAAGAAAGAAAAAGAAAATAAAACGGGAAAAATAAAAAGCAGTCGGAATAATTTGTTTTTTCTTCTAAATTACGGTTACACTTTTTTAGGAGCGTTCCGTATTAATATCAAAAGCAACCGTTGTCGCCATTTTGTAAATAATTCTGCATTATTATAGAAGCGAAAAAAAATTGTTGAAGAAAAATATTCGAAAAACGCTTTCGCTCTTATTACGGGAGAGATATTGCTTGCGTATTTCAGAGGTTGTCATCGTTCGCGTCCAACTTGCGGAAAAAGTTATTTATAATGTGAAATTTGAGAAAAAAAATTATATTGCCTCCTGGTCGGCGGAAAGTAAAAAATTCTACGATTTTAATACGAACGCGCTTACAAATAGGTAAACAACTTGTTAAAGAGGATATTTTTCATTGTGTCAAAATTTTAAGAAGTTTCTTTTCACATATTCTCTTCGGCCTAGATCTTCCCGTTATTCGGAAAATTTCCCTCGTTATTTTCTCCTCATTTTCGACGATGTTTTTATTCGCTGTTTCGCAGTTTTCCTCTTTCATCTACGTTCGGCTAAAGCGCAACATGATACTAGAGCACTCTGCGGACTTTGCTTCTTTTGTACTTGTTTACGAAATAAAGTGTCTTCATTCTTTTCCGGGTTTGTTGCTAAATTGAACGCGTTTATTCGGAAAACTAAATCGGATGAAAAATTCTGATAATGACTTAATGGCCATCGACTTTTTCGAACTTCGTCGGGTCAGTTGGCTCGACTTTAAATATAATTGTTTTTTTTTCTACGACCTTTTCTAAACTTCTAGACAAAATTATCAGATGGCATCACTTTGACTGTCTCTTTTCCTTTCCGATTTTTTCGCTGAATATATATATTTTTACACTGATATAGCAATAAAACCATTTATTTAGAATAGTTGATATTATATATATATATATATATATGGAATGGCGGATAGTTGACAAAAAACAGGAACAATTGTAGACAGCTTTCATGACACGATATAGCTTGAGTAGCAGGAAAAAATTGAATGAAAGGAGCACAAGACCGGAACAACTGGAAGAAATCGGGGAAAAGTCTAGCAATGAACGATAAAAAAAATAAAAATAAAAAAGATGTATATGTGACATAATAAAATGAAAATGAACCGAATATTAAGTATTTAAAACGAAAGTAATTTTATAATAAACTATGCCTAAAAGGTGCTTTCTACGCTTATGTGTAAGAAACATCTAAAATGTGATCAGGAGGAGCCGTTTCATTCGGAAGGTTTAAATTTGCGGAGTTTTTATTAGATTCGATCAGGAGCAGCACATAGAGATACTGTTTGTTCCGAAGTATCTCCGTAAAATTTTAAATAATTTTGTTATAATCCAAATTATATACATTTTTCTCATATGCCATTTAAAAAATTTGAGGTAAAAAATAATTTTTTCCTCAAATATTTCACCTTTAATAATAATAACACGTTGTTCAATAAGCCTAAATTTGTAAAAATATCCGGTTTTTTTCTTTCTTAATTCTAATATTAGACATTTTTATAACTTTCAATAATTCAATGCTGCTTCATTTCACTACAAGAACCCCCCCCCCCCCGGGCCAGGCACCGTCTACATTATTTTGCTTAGAAGTAACTAAAGTGTATTTTATTACGTATCGGCAACCAGCTGGACTATCAGTGTCGGATGATCGTAGGAACTGAAATCATTTGCCACCTATTAGTAGCGGGGCAGGTACAGAGGCGAGTTTTGAAATAAAAATGCGGTAAACATAATTAGTACGCTGCCTTGAGAGATACTTCGAAGATAAGTGAGCAGCTTAACCGTTTTGTACCTTAGACAACTTTTGGCTAACGAAGCGGTTAGCTGGTCATCAGCAAAACAGTTCCGCGTCAGGTAGTATCGAAAGCCTCGGTGACGTTAAGTAAGATAGTATCTCTGCGCACTGACGTGTTAAAGTTGTGCATAAACATATACTTTCTAACCGCTTATCGAACTATGCGGAAAGATTAGATCTAAAATCAACAGCCCGGCTAGAAAGAATAACAGTACGTTCTGAAAATGTACACAAACACGCAGTCTACATAAATTACAACCACTATTTTACATTATTTTACCGAATTTTATAAATTACAACTGTTGTTTTAATTAAATGTTTTCGTTATTTTCATTACGTACAAGTGTAATGTCTGATCATTGGGAAATGAACGTAAATTTTTTTTTCTTCTAGTAATTCTACTCAACTTTCTAATGGGTTGTCGAGAGAGGAATTCGCCTGAAGACAAAACAAAAATAAATCAATAATTTCTCTTATTACGTTATTTTCCGTTAGAATAATTTTTCGTCTACGTTTTAATAAGGTTTTTCCCCGTTGCTCCGGAAAAGTATATTCAATTGCCACCGGATAATTTTTAATAATTTAAATTGCAATACGCCTTGTTTGGAAAAAGTTATTATAAGGGGTAACAGTTCAGCTAATAAAGTTTTCTAATAAACGTGGGAGGGGAACTAGCGAGAACTGTTACGACTCGTTGCATTGTCATTTATTTAAAAAAACGAATGAACACATTTTAAAGAAATGCGGGCAAGTGTAATATTTCATATCAAACGGCGCGATATTCGGAAAGCCAGTAAAAATTACCCCGCCACCTGTTCTATCGATAAATGTTTCATAAATGTTTCATAAATGTTTCATAAATGTTTCATGCATATACAGATATTACGAAACAATAGAAGTTTCGTAATATGCGCTTTCTAATAAGAAACGAAATAAGGTTTCGTATAAATCATTGTTTTTAACATTTTTGATGTAGCGCTATTTTTGTCGGCTTCAAAAAAGGGCGGGTTATATGTTGGTCACGTATGTTTTGCTTTTTTATGTTGTGTTCATGTGCGGAGCGATTTTAATGTCTTCATTAAAAGTGACCGATAAATATTGTTGTTTTTTTTAATATATAATATACTATTAGGAGCTGTCCATCAAGAACATTTAGCAATATGTAGAATGAAATTAAGCATGAAGGGAGGAGTATGGCACCTATCCGATTTGCATCGCGACCTTAAACAAGGTTCTGCGGTTTCCGGCGTTTCACAGTCTTCTTACATCATCGGTAACATCTAGCACAATCCTCTAGCAAGAGTGTTCGGATGAGTATCGAATCTTGTCTGCCTGTGTCTTTTAGCGTGAACTTTGATAACATCAGCCACATAATCTATACACAAATCTCGATGTAAGGTTAGATTACATACCAGGGTGCCTATCAACCGAAAGATCTTATTCTGAGAAGTCTGTATTACCTTCAAGTTTGACGGTTTAGCGCAACCCAAAAGTTGAATCCCCTACGTCCAGATAGGTTTTAGAATTGTTGTGTATATTAGACATTTGCTATCCGTTGTCAGTACACTGTTTCTCCCTTTCAGCCAGTATATTTTTTTTAACCCGGATATCTAATTCTTTCTTTTTAACCTGTATATAAACGTCAATCGGCTGTCTAAGTGCAAACCTAAATACCTGACTGTTGCTCGCACAGGAAGATCTTCAACTGTTCGGTTAGTAAAATGGATATTCACCGATTTGCTCTCGTTTATCCCGATTTTACATTTTTTAAACCATGTTCTCGCCGTCGTAAGACCCTTTTTATTAAATTATTGCTAGCTATCTTCGGATCTTCATGTGATGACAGCAGTGCCGTGTCGTCCGCAAATGTAGCCCCCCACTTGTACATTCTCTTTCGCAGGAAAATCTGCTGTGTAAAACAAGTACAGCGTGGGGCCCGACACAGAAAAAACCGGATGTACTTCCGAGTAGGTATGTTCGCAACGCACCTGAAAATGTCGATCTTCAAGGTATGACTTTAGCAACAGGTAAAGATTACTCGGGAACAAACATTTTAATTTTTATAATAAGCCATCGTTCCAAACTTTATCAAAAGCCGATTGAACGTCGCGAAATGCCGCGGTACAATACTTTTTTTGTTTCTAAACTATTTTCAATTACACTAACCACCCTATGCAATTGATCAATCGTATTAAAAAGCAGAACTGATGTTGCGGAATTACATTAGTTGACTGTATAAAAGGCTGCAACCTTTTCAATATTAATTTTTCCATTACCTTCTGATATAACTTATCATATGCCGTTCTATTATTCTTTGATATAATTATTTTCATTTATACTAAAATAATAATTGCTTTAATTGTGATTCCGTTGATGATATTTTTAGGGGGAATAATAAAAGTCCAATATTTTAAATTACAAACGGCGGGCACACACATCAAAGAATTTTGTAATTTTTTTTCTTGTTTAGCAACTTCCAAACAGATTCTAACGAATTGCGATTAACTTTTTGTATTTTCAAACAACTTCATTTCTTAACTCTTTCTTATTTGATAGCTATTATTTCGCATTATTATTTATTTGCATTACTATTTTTTTTCTTCTTCTTTATAATATAAAAAACCGGTTGGTAAATAAAATTACTTTTCCCAGATGACGGAACTTTAAATAAAATTATACACCTATTCAGGATAGAAGTATAAATGAGTGCACCTACATATGTACATGCTGGAAGAAGCAAAGAAATATTTTAAACGATAATTTGTACAAAAAGTGTATTTCATTTATTATTAAATAATGTGAGTTTTCTTTAGCGTAGAAACTTCTAATCCGCGTATATATATATATATATATATATATATATATTAAATATGTGAAATGTGTATGCACTAAATTATGTAGCAAGTTATTTACTGTGCTTTTAAATTGTTTCCTCGTCGCAGTAATAGATTCGTAAAACTGCCTCGCTAACGTGTATGTGTGCCTTTGTATGGAGCAAAATGTCTTCATTTAATTCGTCCGCGTGCTCTAAAAAGGATTTTCAACTGCTGTCTCATAGTAGTTGTGGGAAGAAAATATAATTCATTCGTGTTTTTTCCTCTATTTTCTGTAAATATCTTTTACACGATATTTCCATTTTCTTTTCCGAAGTAATAACACAAAAACAGGATTTATTCTAGTATGAAATAAACCGTATTCGCAATTTCATAATTGATAAACATTAAATTAACGGCCGATAATAGAAAAATGTACGTCATAGCGCAGTTCGCTCGATTATTTGTTGTCGGCACCGTCCGATGATATTAATGTTTCCATAAAAGGTTTGTGTCTATATTGCATTCTCTTACTATAGATGTCGCCATAAAGAAGTCCTATGTGTAAATATTATACGTTGAAAACGGCAGGTTGTTGTTCTCGTAGAATTAAGTAAATTGTTTACAAAAAAATTCTATGATAAACAATCAAGGACCTTTAACGCTGAATGTAATTCAAAATTCTTGCCTTCGTCTCTGCCTTGGCGCTCTTAAATTCTCTCGAACCCCCCGGCTATTCTTGCTGAATCCAATTCATCACCATTTAGGCTATCGTTTTCTTGTTAAACGTCTTCCTCTCGCATCCTTTACTTTTGTTCATTCCTTTCGATTTATAACAGCTGGCGCTTCACTGCCAGCAAGACGACCCCTATTATGGCATTTATTTCCCATCGTCGCAGTTCATTTTGGCCGTATATTATCTCTTTCAATAATTTCCCTTATTTTTCCTTCGACTTCACTGATATTTGTCATCCTCCTAAGGTATTTATCCTTCCCTCATTTGCAAAAAATCTCCCCCAAGCCGTAATTAAACAGGTGTTCTACAGCACTATCAATTCCCTATTTCCCTCACCCCATTTACACGGATAGTTCGAGGGGGCTTGTTGTTGTTTTTGCTTCCTTCATCCTTCCTGATTTTAACCTCTCAGAATCTTTTCATCTTCCTTATTTCTGTTTCATATTCATAAAGAAATTATTGACTATTCTACGTTCTATTATTTTCATTTCCTCGAATCATTTTTCCTCTAAATTTTTAATTATCTCTGACTCTTTGAGCGCCCTTCAGGCCATATCCTCTCCCCTTTCTGATCATTTGTATGTATCCTCCGTATACGTTCACTCATTCACAATTTTTCCTATCTCCGTTCAATCAATATTGATTTGCTGCGGGTACCTAACCAAAAGGACGTAATCCAAATTATAAACTGCATAAAGGGGCGCGCTTTGAACTCCCGGATATTTGGATTGATGTGCGAAGAAATGGGTTCGGATCACCAGCATTTATTGTACCATTCAGATATCCGTTGGTTATCCCGCTGAAAGATTTTAGCCAGAGTTTTTTCTCTTAAAACAGAAATAGAAATATTTTTGACTGATAAAAAACACGAATGTACTGATCGCTTCATTGACAACAAGTGGATGGCCAAATTGGCATATTAAAGCCATACTTTCTACCACTTAAAATCAGTTTGGCACAGAAATGAAAGTTCAAAACCGTACCGTAGTAGACCTATATGAAAAAATTACTGGTTTTAAAAATAATACAAAACTTTGGCAAGAAAAAATTGCTAATCGTCAATAAACTTGTTTGCGTATTTATAATAACTTGTTCAGTTCTCAATGGGGGGGGGGTAACCCCTCGTGGACACGGTCTTGGAAGTTTCTCAAATATTTTTGATAGGATGGGTAATATAAACACTGATAAGTCTCTGTATAATGTTATTTTTTTACCCAGTTTTTGTAACACAATTATGGTCACGGATTTTCACTATAAAGGATAAGAATCGCGTTGAATATGTAACTTATTAAAATTATCCCTTTTCCTTTCGGTAAGTTTTTTTTTTTATTGCGGTAATTAAATATCATGCCTGGCTGATTTTGCTGGATGAAGATACCTTTGTATTATATGCATTTATTTCCATCGGTGACGTGTGTTTTATGGGTAGGCGCATTTGGTGCATTTAGGATATTCCCCCTTATATCTACTTCTTCATCAGTTACTGTTATTATTGATGACATGGAAAATCGCTACCTACCTCTTGACGTTATTAAACGCGATCCAAACGATGTGTACTTAGCATTGAAATCACCTCCAGCTACGAATTTATGTCCAAGATTTCTGTATTACTCATCAAAATGTTCTTGTTTAATCGTAGGTTTTGTAGGACAGTAAACCGATGATACGCCTAGTAGAAAACTTGTTTAATTTATAATGTTTCATTGATGTTTTTATTATAGCAGCTGTCCCTCCGTGCGCTGTACCGTCTACATGTTGAGTATAATAATCAGTATAATGAGGGGTATTTCGATATAAATTTTGTGATTTGGATCGTTATCGGTTTGTACCGTTGACGTTTGTATTATGAAGCATTGTTAAAGGTGTGTATGTTTTTAAATAGGGGGAATTTGAAACAAAATAGGAAAACGTTTTTACTTAGACTTAAAAAATTTTATTTTGCGAAGAATGAAATGGTCAGTTGAAATTGTCACTTTTACAACAATTAAAACTAGCGTGTGGGAATTGAAGGGGTGTCCTCATGCGAAGTTGAAAGATCGAGTTTTATGTATATGTACATATATATATATATATATATATGTATATGTATATATGTATATATGTATATATATGTATATATATGTATATATATGTGGATATATATATATAAACTCCTCGGTCCTTCGTTCACCCCCAGGGCTAGTTCATCTATAATTCTTATAGAAGAGTAAACTTTTTCATTGGCTACGCCGTTCTACAGCCATTATACTGTCCTAACATTTAACTTTCATTGCATAAAATTAAGACATTGTTTCGTTACATTTTCGTTACGTATGTCGTTACATAAAATTGTGACATTTTTTTGGGACAAATTTCGTGACAGGACACTTTTCCTGATGATTCCTGGCGTAAAAATGGCGTAGCTATTAATATAATAATATATGAAAATGTGCCGTGCATACGTTTGTCTACAATTTTGAAATTAAATAAAATGAAATTTTTTTCCAACATTTTTGTAATATTATATAGAAAATTGCAAAATTTGTTCAAAATTTGAAAATACAAGAAAAAGTTTTCTAACGCAATGAATCATTTTTAACGATATCTGTAACGAGATGCGGATGACTGGATACATTCACCACATGCGATGGTCGCGGAAATTGAATTAAAAGATTGGAACTTTTATCGCTCTTTTCCCTTTCGAGGTAAATTAATTGCGGGGAAAAATGTCGGAAGTAAGTTTATCTGCGCTCATCGACATGCGCGGGTTTAATATTTTTCAGTAATACGATCGCTGAGAAGTAATCTCGGTTGCGTTGTAATCAATCACCGATATTCGGGAGAAGTGAATTTAAAACAGTTTCTGTCGACGTGATACCGTTAGTTAGTTTAAGGTCGGAGTACGCTTAACGTCTTCCGTTAAGTTGAAACCGCTTTGGAATCTGTTATGCTCGCCGATGCTTTTTGTAAATTAAACGTGAAATTCGATGTAAAGAAAGAAAACAAACACAGCTATATATCATGGTTTGTTACACCGAATTTTAATACGTTTAGCTGAATTATCAGTTGTTTTTATCATCGAACTATCATTTGTTTTCTAATTTGTTTTCCTCAAATTTTACTTAACACGTGATTTAAAATAGAATAATTTAAGCGGTAGGATCAAAAATACGAGGGCCGTTCATAAAGTAAGGTGTTCCCTATTTTTTATTTTCGAAACTAATAAAGCTAGAAAACCAAAACAGACACCGGCATTGAATTCAGCATACTTTTATTTACTTTTCCACGTGTTTTCAAATTTATTCATTTTTGTGGAGTCAAGAAATTAACTTATAAATATAATACCTTCCTCGTAGAAACTTGCCGTCAAATTTTCTAATCAGATGAGAAGGAAATTTTTTAACTCCTCGTCAGTCTCGAAGTTTTTTTCATGGTACCCCCTTGTGACACACACTCGGAAACTGGTTAAGAGGTTTTGGCGGCCATCGGATAGTTTTTCCAATTTTTCGTATCAGTTGGTCTGAGATTACGCAGATGGTCTGCCGCTCCCTGTGCTCGTTCTCTTTAAATTCGTTCTACCTCCTCGGAATTCAACTATTTGTCGATGGATTTCAATTGGTGCAATTTTTTTATAATTAAAAAAAAAAAGAATATACCTGAGCGCACCTCGTAGTCGTAGTCGGCGGAAACTTTCAGAATTTTACTCACGATTAATAATCAGGTAGCTCGAAAACGAAAAAATATACATCTGGACGCTAGTTTTTAAACTTGAATGTTGTAGCTACAAAATGAGATCACTTCCGCAAGTTTATTCTAACCGGGTTTTACATGGGCGGGAAACATACTTTTTGGACGTACCTCCTAAAAAAAAGACACACAGGGAGCGAAAATTAAAGTTATTTAATTTTTCTTTATATCACTGATTGCATTCATATAGTAGTGGCTCGCCACGCTTACGTTCATATAAGAGTAGTTTTACTGCTTTTTTTTTTTTCTTTTTAGAATTCGGAATGCTAACCAAAAGGCGATGACCCAGAACCCACGGAATTAAAAAGAAGATTATCACTCTTAATGAGTACGTAAGCAGCGGAAATGAAGGTAGTTAACAACGGGGGATAATGCGGGAAGAGAAAGAGAATGTATGCGGCGCAGTGAAAGGTAGAATTCACGCGAAAGAAAGAGGCACTTAAAAGAATGTGGCCGCCGCGTTACAAAATTATTATGATTGGCAGAGGGTGGAATTGAAAAAAGACAGGGAGAAGAAGTCTGTGCTTGAGATAACGACGTATTATAAAAGGAATGATAGCGTTAGGGAGGTGTACAGGAACAACCAAGGTTGTCGAATTTAGAAGGGTAGTAGTCGGAGGATTAGAGAAGGACGAGACGAAACGCTGAGCCCACATTTTAGAATGAGCATGCGATAAGGAAAAGGGTTGCGGACTGAAAATTTGTTAATAAATCGTTTTGATGGAAGCTGCCAAGCAATTGGCTGCATTGTCGTTCGGAAAGCCACACTGGCTCTGGGTATCCAAAGAAGGTCTCCGTTTGAATGGAACGAGCTCGGGATAAGTGGACGATATACAGACGGTGTAGTCGGAAAGAAGGCGGTAATAGTTAGCAGGTTGTTTGTAGAATTGAAAGAAATAAGGAATTTATTGCGGTGG
This sequence comes from Icerya purchasi, assembly GCA_039619475.1. Classification (NCBI taxonomy): domain Eukaryota; kingdom Metazoa; phylum Arthropoda; class Insecta; order Hemiptera; family Monophlebidae; genus Icerya; species Icerya purchasi. Next base: position 98,675,161 of record CM077115.1, read on the forward strand.
GAGTAAAGTGAAATGAAATGTAATTAATCGAAGAACTGCATACGATTTAGCTGTGAAAATGGAGAACAAAGAAGCAATTTTAAAGTTTTCACAGTGGGGGAGAGAGCCGGAAGTAGTTACACTCTATTCTTTTTTTTTTTTCTTTTTTTTTTGGGCTCGTCAACCAAGGACCTTTACCCAGAAACAAAAGGTACGGAAAGAAGTCGGTTATATTTTGATTCGATCAGAAATTTTATCTAAGAAGGAACAACAAATAGCAGGAATAATTAGTGGGGAAGGAAAGGACAGGATATAGGATGCACAATAAGGGGTAGGAAGTCCAAGCTTAAGCAAATAAGAATATAAGGCAGAACGCTCCACCGAGAGGGATGAACACTGGAAGAACACATGATCGGCGTCGCAAATAATTGCATCATCCGGATGGAGAGGACAGTGTGGATTTTATTATATTATTTTTGAAAAAATGAAGAAGAAAAGCTAAGCGGCAATTTCATTTATTGTTTTCTTTGGCGCAGTTTAGCTAATATTACCATATTATATATAATTTTTTTGATTAATTTAGCTTATTGTTTTCTTTCTTTGAGTGTGTAGACACTTTCTTTTTAGTTTTTTTTTTTTTTTAGTTTTAAACGGCTCGTTACACTTTCGAAATCCATAAATGTTCGCTGGAAACCATTTTGTCGATCTCAACCCTTAGTTTTTTGTTCTTTACAATCGTGTCTTTAGAATATTTTTGTAAATCGTAGATGAACGTTTTTTTTTTTTGTTTTTTTTTTTGACTTTTAACTGTGTATTATTGAATAATTCTGCTCCTAACATTACATTTTAATCTCTAACGTTTATTACTAATTAATTATTCGATAAAGATATTATTATTCCGAATATTTTAATGTTTTATATAGCATTTGCGAGATTAGGAGTTGTCGGTAAAATTATTTTTCTAATCTATTTTTACTTTTTTGTCTGTTTTGTTTTTTTTCTTTCTCTTATATATTTACATGCTTTCGAAGGTAAATATCGTTTTAGAGTTGCTAAATTCGGTTGGACGAATTGCGGTATATTTTTCTTTTTATTTTTATTTTTTCGTCGTTTATTGATGTTTTTCGATGAAATTGAATAGACTTTTTTTTCCATTGTATTTTTATAAGCTAATGAATAGCGTACGTTCTGTTTTTCCGTTTGAACGTTCAATGTAGTCTCTTGTGTAAATATTGTTATCGAAGAACGAATCAGGTTGCCATTATTTTGAAGATAAGGTTTTTAGATGCGGCATTATCGAAAAAATGTTTTTAAAAAATTCCCCCGCGATAAATACGACGCGTGTAACATCATTACGAGATGTAGAGATAACATATATACATATATTATTACGCGTATTACCTTTTCCCGTTAGTCGGTGCGATAAAAATGTTTCGATTGATAAATACCGCAATTACTGCAAAATCCGAAATTGCCGCTTCCGACAATTAGACTTTTCACTTTTTTTTTTTTTGAGACGACACGTAAGCGTTCATTTTGGGCGGTTAGTTACTTTTTCATGAACAGTTTGTACGATTGTTCTAGCCTAAATTCGTTCCTTCCGGCAGATAATGCCAGTTTCTAAGATCTTCCCCTAGAACGACCTTTTCTAATGCCACCCGATTGTTCGAGTATTGCTTAATCACCTTGCACGGGGATCAGACTATACTATATCTGATGTGTAAGTTCCGGTCTTTTGTTGTTCCCCGAAAAATCCTCCGCTCCCTTAATTCCGGTCCATTTTTTGATATTATCGAGCCAAGAGGTCTTCAACCAGCAGCAGCAGCAGCCCTTATGTGATTCGTAAATTTTTAAAGCATTATTGTAAAATAACTTCTAATCTATCTTCCATGTTTCGTTGTCGCTTTGTGTACTACGTATGTGTGAGACTGCGAAAAAAGAATTGCATCTATATTTGTTTCGGTTTATTGAATAACCAATGTTTTCATCGCTGAAATGATTTCTTTATAATTAAAATTTTTCCGTAAACTGATAAGAGATATTTATAAATTCGTACGAAAATAGCGTCCATTTTTAATTTTCTTTTCGCGAATAATTTAACGAACTCTCTTGGAATTCGTAGTAATTCTCAAATCGATGCGTACGCGATTCTCGTCGAACTTAGAGCGTTAAATGATTCAGCCTTCGAGTTTATTTTCGAACGTCCGAAAAAATATCTTTACATTTAGTGCACAATGTTTTATTTCAAAGGCCGATTTATATCAGTTTAACGGCACTGCTGCGATACTACCGACCGATGGTGAAAAAAGAAAAAAATGTCATATTCTTCTTCTTCGTAGTGTCATGCTCAGTTTGTGAGCGCAAGCGAACTATTTTTGTCTGTTCTAGTTGTGTAAATGTATATAGTGTTCAGAGCGAGGGCCGTATCTGAGAGGGGTTTTCCGGGTCCGCCCCCTCCTCGAAATATAGTAACTGCATGAATTAAATGGACCGAAATTTAGAATAAATTTATTTATTTTTATTTTTTGATTAAATAAAATAAAATTAAAATTTTTATGAATTCTACGGAAACGATTATTTTTTATTTGTTTTTATTGTAGTGTTCAAATATTACATATACAATAATTGACTACAGGTCTTTAGTGTATCATTTATAAATAAATATATTTCATGATAACATACACACACACACACACACACACATATATATTATGCATATAAAAATATTTCCGTAACCCCCCCCCCCCCCAATTTGTTCAGAGCAATTCATTATGTGCAGCATTAGTGTACATACGCGACGACTATAAATGGATTGTAAATGATTTTGATTGATACAAATGATTAAAAATATGTCCGTGTTTATACATTAACTAGCGCGCATATGATGCCATGCGTGTTTGCCATTGCCTTCCATATCATTCTATTAGCGATTTTCTTAATTATTTGTAATAATTTTTTTGTCATCGCCTGGGATCGAACTCAGGACCTCCGAGATGGGATGGTCAAATGCTCCAACAACTAGGCTGTCGCGACGACCTGTGGCATCGTTAAATTATCGTCATAATTTTCCAGCATTACAATAAATTTGAAATCGATGAATAGGTCTTTTTTTTTTATTGATTTTTATAATCTAATGTAATTACAACGGGGTGTGATATTGGATACTTTGAAATTTTCATTTAGTTGTTCTTGAAATTAATTTTTAATTGTTTCGTATAAAATTAATTAAAATAGACCTAATAAAAGAAGACACTGCTTAGAAATTGTCCTATCAACTACGTAAAATACGTGAGAATCGCATAATTTTCTACGTTAATTTTTTACGGTGAAAAAAAAAACTGATATAAAAAAAAAGGTGATATAAAATTTCTTTCTTAACTAGCAGCAGCAGCAGCCGCCCGGAAACGTTCCATGTTAAAAGAGACTGATAGTATAGGTATCGTCAAGCTGTCCTCAACCGAATGGGACCTTAGGATTTCGTCGCAGATAAAAGACCACCTCAAAAAACCGGAGAAGTCTTGATATTAAGTTTAGGATTCCCTTTTTCAAAATTTTACATTTAAACTTTAGGCTCTGAAGTCATTTAGAAGCATTGATCGTAGTAAATTGTTGTCGGCTGTTCATTATTTGCATTGCTGGGAGAGGCTCATTTTAAGAGAGAATGTTGGCTTTGCCAGGACCAAAATTTTTTTTTTTTTTTGGTGGCTGGGGGGAGTACGAAAATATTTTTATATACATAATATATGTGTGTGTGTGTGTTATCATGAAATATATTTATTTATAAATGTTACACTAAAGCCTTGCAGTCAATTATCGTATATGCAATATTTGAACACCACAGTAGAAACAAATAAAAAACATTCGTTTCCATAGAATTTATAAAATTTTTAATTTTGTTTTATTTTGTCAAAAAATAAAAAGAAATAAATTTATTCTAAATTTCAGTCCATTTAATTCATGCAGTTATTATATTTCGAGGGGGGGGGGCAAACCCGGAAAACCCCTCTTCAGATGCGGTCCTGCATCGATGAATAATAAACGACAATAATAACTGTCCGATGTAAGACGGTCCAATGGAGAAGTATGAAAGTGTCTCATCGGCTAATAATTTTTCAGTCTGTATTTTTAGAAAATTTTGAAATACAAATTTGACTTTTGGTTTTAGAACGCTTTCAATTAGCTCGAAATTTTTGGCTCTTTTGTATGTAGCTTTCGGAAAATCTCGGTTTCGGCTAAAATTTTGTTTACGGTTCATTTAGAATTTAATAAAAGTTGTAATACTGAGTCGAGTCGGTAAATTAAAAAAAAAAAAAAACAAAAAAAAACAAACAATATTTGTAAGTGGCATTTTTGTAAATTTTACCAAACTCTTAGAACGCTTTTAAATTTCGTAATAAAATTGCAAACATACTTTTTCGTGTACATGGGGGGGGGGGAGGTTCCTCCTGATAGAATTTTCTTTAGAACTTATTATTTCCAGGCTTCCCCGTATTATCATCGGGCTCGTTGTTGATAACGTAATTTTCTAAATTGTGGTCTTTTGATTTTAACGAGTCACAGTTCTTTACAGGAATCGGTAGTTTTATTTTTAAAACATTGACTAAAATTCTTTTAACGGTCAAGGATAATTTTAAATTTTCGTGACTTCTATTAATTCACCGTTTGTCTATTTGTCGAACAGGAAATGAATAACAGAATCTCATTCGCAGCGTTTATTTTTTCATAGACTTCTTTCGAATCACATCGTTTCGCATATCGATGTTTCCGCTTACATTCAAGAGAATCTTCTTCTGTGAACTTAGACTCATCACCTTTTGAACCCGTAATTATCAAAAAGTGATATAACAGAAAAATTACACGTATGAGCGAATATCAACCGCGGAAAATAACTTCAAAATGAAAGCGATAAACTGTAGTACGGTTTTTTATGCGAAATAAATACACTACAACAGTCGATTTCGCTTTATTTATCGAATTTAAGGTTTTTTATTTATTTTATTTTTTCTATTATAAACTGATAATACGCATATATGTACAGTATTATTATGAATTAAAATTTATTTAAAAACGTTTTATTTTACACGTCAATAGGAGATGATGCAGCTTCCGATATTTAGGCCATGTTTTCACGGACGTATTCGCTAATGTTTGTTATCTCGTACGACATACTGTTTCAGTGCTGGGAAAACCATTTTTTTTTGTTTTTTTAATTCATCAGTAATGCGAATTGAATGGTGTTTTTTGTAAATTTTTTCAAGTTTCATATTTAACGATTCATTAATAGTTACGCTGTTTTTTTTTTAATGCATGTATCTTATATGATCGGATAAGCAATTATTTTGTGTATGTACCTTTGTAGAACACGATCATTATTTATATACATACGTTGCTACTATAAGAAAAGCTTTCGATGTTACGATAATTTTTATAGATTCGCAAAATGAAACACTAGTGTTTTATAAGCGTGACACGAAAATGTTAGATTTTGTTACAGAATTAATTATTATTACCATTGTAAAAACGAAATTGCCGACTGGGAAACCAACTATTGGCCAAAAAGACAGGACGAAACTGTTATTTCGAGACTAAGAATAGGAGACACTGCGAGCATTTAGCCACAAGTACATCCTCGACAAGGAGCCGGCGCCCATTTGTGAAATCTGTGCAGAGACTTTCTCGGTAGACCACCTCTTCACATGTAAAAAGTGGGAAACACAGCGAGCAGCCTGCGACGTGGTAGGAAAACCTATACCAGAACTTCTTTACAACGACAGATCAAATTGTGAAAATGTACTAACATACCTAAAAAATGTAAATATGTATAACTAGATAAGTTAACTGTTAAGATGTAATATATTCGTCGCAAATGGCTCCATTGTCGAGCGACAATAAATAAATATATTTAAAAAAAAAAAAAGATCATCCATATCTGATAAACGCTAATTTTAATTATTAATTTCTGTTTAGTTTAAAATTTATTTTTTCCATTTAGCGTTATTAACTTCGATTTAATTTTTTTCTTATTACGATTAAAGTTCAAACTTAAATTACACGGCTGTGGGGCATGAGTATGGTTAACATTAAATGTGTACGCAGTTTGAGCTCCCAATTTAGTTCTTTAGCATAGAAGTTGCCTAACACATGTTACTGAATTTTTTTTTTTTTTTTTTTTTTTTTTTTTTTTATGGCCTGGCGGCTGTTACTGAATTCAACTGCATTTGTAAACATGGGCAAAATAGTTGGTTCAAAATTAGATAGTTTATTTATCCACTATATTTGTATTTAGTAAAACCATAATTCGGCCCGTGTGTATTTATTTATATTTTTGCTACACGCAGCGATCTAAGAAGCAACCTTAACCACAAATGTTGCAATTTATAATTATTGTACGTATATTGTATTGTAAACGAATATATTTGATTCGATTTTTAATTTTATGCGTGCATAACTTGCTTTTCAGCTAGTTCATTTAATTAAATACACAGAGTACGGTTTTTTCGGTTGTAGAAATTGATTAATCGCGATGTTAACTTACGGAACATTCTATTAAACGAACAGTTTATATAAGAAGGAGATAAGCAGTAGCAGTTATTTAACAGCAGTACATAAAAGTAATCGACTATATATTTGTAGCTCCGTGAATGAAAAATTGAAAACAAATGTATGATGACACATATTTATTTACGACATTTCTAGGGAGAAATTTAAATATTTCATCAATTAAAACATACACGGGCTGGTCGTTATGTTTCCGATTTAATGAATTTTGTTTTTATTAACGCGGGAATAAGTATATAGGAAAATATGTATATACGAATGTAGTTTTCATATCACGTATTTTAACCGTTTATCATTTATGCACTGACCGATCTGAGAATAGATCGGAGTAAAGCTCGCTCGCCTAGCGTTCATGTATATGCACATACATATCAGTACGTATTAATAAAAGTACGTCATTCTTCCGCCGGCGCTGCTAATGCGAAAAGAACAATATTGAAATCACCGCTGTTCTTTTGTAACTTTTTTATCAGTTGCGTATTTACAAATAGAGTTTTCAGTTTAGCGATTTTTTCATGGAAGCAATTGCTGAACTTGTGTCAAAAGGGGCAAAAAGAACGTAGGAATGAAAACGACTTATGAGCATTTAATGGATGGTGATGGTAAAGAGGTTTGTATTTTGGCTTGGTCCAAAGAAGGACCAAGTTAACATACATATATATATATATATATATATGTACACGTATATATACGGAAGTATACATAAACATATGCCTGTACATATACATAAATATTTGCATACATATATATTCAGATATATGTATGTATATGGGAGTGAAGAAGCAACATAAAAGAAAGACCTATAGGCGCGCGGTAATTAATATAATTAGACGGATCTGTAAATGCAGTCAGTCAGCAGTGTAGGAATTATAGTCAAAGCTCTTATAATAATTTCAGTCGTTACGCAATCCGCCGAGCATTGCGACACTGGAAAAGGCATTTGGAAAAGAAAAACAACTAATTCACAATAATCAATTCATTAATAATAAATTACAAATATGCAGACTTGTTTCAGTTACATAGAACTCCATAGTGGTGGCACCGAAATAGGTAGGATTTGCCATTAGTAATTTGTAATTACTTTTTAATATATCATTATACTAATGAAATTCGCAATAATTGAAATAATCTATTTGTTATATGATTTTAACGCGTTTTAAGGATACGCGAAGCCCCTTAAGCTTCGAATCGGACGTTATTTTAATATGTACGTGTTTATAGTATTACTAATGTCGTGAATAGTGAATTAATACTGTTCGAGAGAGAATAGCCGCAGATATTTCGGATAAAACAAAATCAGATTAAGCCCCTTAAGTAGACGGAGAGGTTATTATCGTAGCAGGAATTACGGAATAGAACGATTTCGACTTCGACTGATTATTATTCCTAATTTATTAGCAATTTATTACAAAAATTACTGACACATTGCGCTCTAACGTTAGTGTACAACTGAGATTTTCTTTTTTTTTGTCTTATTTGTTTTTATTTTTTCAAATGTCTCTTTTGTCTTTATAAATGCGCAAAGGATTTGAGTATTTCTTCGCGCCGGTTACGTCGCTAGTTCGTTAAAATTAGTTGCGAGCGAGACTCGAAGTTCATAATACGAAACGGTGTCCCGTCACAGATTCTACGTTACAGACTGTGCATTCTTATCGAAAGTGATTAGTCAAGTTCCGTACGTTATCTACTTACGACAATCGGATCTGCTTTGTTAAATCCGATCGCACGTGTCATCGTGTAACTTCTTAATTATCTGTACATGTTCCGGAGGGAATTTGCACGTTCTGAAATAATCCCCATTTCTCGATTATATCCTAGATGGCGTTGAAGTAGGAAAAAACCAGAATTTAATGCGACTAATGCGACTGCTGTAGTTGCCGAATGATTTATTTGCAGTTTATTTGTATTACATCTGTTGCCGATGTTCGTATCTGATGTGTAATGTTTTTTATGTTTACATCGGTCTGCTCGGATCCGGCTCTTGATTGATAGCAGATCTAACACATGCTTTCCTAAGCGTGTACATTATTTTACGACACCATCGCCGATAACATCGTAAGGTTTTACTTCTTCGCGAGAGAGAGAAAAAAAAAATGATATTTATTTTTATATGTAATATTTTTGTTTGCTTCTTATCTCTTTCAAATATGCATCATTCGATTTTTGTGCACCCCATGTTGTCGATACTGTTTCAGAATTGTTTGAAATCAACCTCCCCCACCCCTCTTCGATGCTATTTCATTTTAGTCTGGAAAATTTCGAGTTCTAGCCGAAACTTTTTGAAATCCGCGTATAATTTTTAATTATACCTATCGAATCGATTACAATCGTTTCAGTTTAAAATATCTGTTCTTACGTATGGATGTGAGGTCCGCTGCAAAGCATCGGAAACCAAACTGAATGCCTGTCCTGTACAGGAGGATGCTAAGGATATTTTAAAAGAAAGGTGCTGTTGGCAACACCCGGGACATGTAAAGTTCCCTATTTATTTGGTTCATTTTTTAATGTTTTGAAATTGCCAATTCAGTCTGGGTCAAAAAAAACAAAAAAAAAAACGTAATTTTACTTTATACACCGCGTGGATCACTTGTGCTTAAATAAAAATAGATATATATTTACGTATATAATACGTGTAATTTTTTACTTTCAATATTTCAGCTTATTACTTTCCATGATTATTACTTATTTTCCTACTAAATTTGCTCTCTTTAGATTCAGGCAAGTTTAGCCGTCATTATTTATACAGTGATATTGATTTTTCAGTTTTTGCTTTTAAAAAATTACTACTCGTTCCTCTCCCCCCTCGCCCCATTTTTTTTTTTTTTGGTTTATAAACGTTCAGCTGCTTTTTTCATTTAGCCCTTAATTTCATTTTGGAAGCGGAAAATTAGATTCGCTCGTGCGAAAAAAGTTATAAGGCTTTCAGTTATTTCTTTATCGTCCTGTAATGTAAAGTTTAGTATATTGTTTTTGATTTCCATCTACCAGTAGTGGCCATTTTTCGACATATAATATTGGGCATGATTTTTTTTTTTTTTTTTTTAATGCCAGGTGAATTTTTTATTTTACATTTCACATCAGTTTACTAAATTTATCCCGTCCGCTAATTCGTTTTATCCGAAATTTCGTTTTACTGTAAAATCACTGCTGTAGAAGGATCATTTTTGCCTTGTTTACTATAATTTACAGCAATCTGCTATGGGGTTGGTTCCCCATGTATTTACTCCAATCGAAATGTGCAGAGATTACACCGAGAGCAGGTGCAAACAGGTTTCAATTCTAAAAGGCCGCATATTGGCCATTAGTACATATTTCTTATGGCTATTATCATTATTATTATTGTTATTATTATTATTTTTGTTTTTACCTTAAAATTCGGTTTATTTCAAGAAATTTTTAGTGTTTGTTAAATCCATCGCTTGCGCAAATCTGCGCACAAATGGTATATGTATATGTACAATAATAATAACAATAAACCTGATTTTATTTTATTTTTTTTATTATTATTATTATTATTATTATTATTATTATTATTATTATTATTATTATTATTATTATCATCATCATCATTATCATTATTATCATTAAAATCATTATTGTCATTATTATCATTATTATTATTATTATGGTTGTAATTATAAACAAATTTTGTAAGTTTTCAGTGTTATTTAAATTTATCAGTGTCGAGCTCTATTTCAGAAATTTTGCAATATTGGCCAAAAACGTATAAAAACTTCATAAGATAGCGTGGTCGCATACTTAAAAAAGAGTTTGCACTTTTGTTGTTGATGTTCTATTTACATTTACATACCTGAAATTTTAACATATGTTGTGTCGGGCGGGTTGAACAAGGCCTCTCTGAATAAGAGTCAAGTAGATGAGAGGCTGTTAAATTTAAATCATAATCCGTACTAAATTATATAAAAAAAAAAAATATATCTGTGAACATTAAGATTGCATAAAAGCAAGTCCGTAATTGTGTAATACCGAAAGATTTTTTGACATATACTTACCGGCCAATTTTCATTGTGTAAAAAATGACGTAATTTTTTATTCGATAATCAAAAGTGTGAAAATGTTGAACGCAAAAATAATTAATAATAATGGCACTCGAATTTTTGTTTGTTTTCTTTTTTGCAGAATTAAAGTTTCCAGAAACGGAAATTTAATTCTTATTTATTTATTTATTTATTTATTTTTCTCCGGGGCGTTTTACCGTAGTTTTATTCTAACTATCAAAATTTACACAACTATACGTTAATATACCTCGAATAAAATAACGTTATTTTGTTTCTTTGAAATACCGATAAGATATTCCATTTGAGAGAAGTTATTGTGTAAGAGGTAGTATGTTTAATTATAATAAATTTCCATACGAGGTTATCACATCCTTCTTTTTCTATACGTTATACTATTTTTTGCCAACAGTTGAAAGAGATGGAGAATGGTTCGTAGTAACTCCGAATTTACACGCCGACGTTAAAGATTATATTTGATTTCATTACATTACGTCTTTTGAGCTCGCCATTACAACCAGGTATAAAAAGCGAATGAGGAAAGGAAAAACTAAAATGTCTCAAGAAGAAATTCATAAGAGATCGCTCGAAAAAGACAACGAAGTGTACTGGACAAAAAAAGAAAAGAGAAAAGCGACAAAGGAAGATAAAAACAGCAGCTGCCTGTTCGAAACTGTGGAAAAAGTTGGTGTTTGGAGAGTTAAAAATGTCGGTGAAAGTTGTAGATGTTACTCGTATTCGAAGTCGTCGAAAAACACGGTAAAACCACAAAACTTACTAAAGCGTAACATAAAGTGTTAGAAATAGAAGAAATGTAATGAATAGCGGATGAGAAAAAAGAATCACTTTGCACACAGGATAAGTCAGGGCGATGAATAGGGTGCTAAAAAAATGGGTTAGGATGTGGAGAAATATGCTCTCGCTGTTATACTAAATTGGAAAGGTATAGGAAAAAGAAAAAGACAAAAAAAAACGTATAAAATGACGCGATTGTTACAACGTGAAAAAACTTCTCCATCGATGATTGCCATCCTTCCGTTTGAGCTTTCCATAAATGGTATATTAGCCCCCGCCCATGCTTAGCACCACTTCGCCCTCCGTTATAATTTGTGTTACAGATTTAGCAGTATTTTTTTCTTTCTTTCTTTTTTCTTTTTTCTTTTTTCTAATAGCGTTATCATCGATGTTTTTATTTTTTCCAGCGAACGCGACAACGAAAATCACGTTCAAGAAAGGTCGAATTTTTGAGCACACGCAGCAGCGTCCTAAATGGCGAAGGTAGGATTTTCGTTGCTTAGATTTAGCGCGCATTTGTGACACATGAAAAAGGAACGGAAAGTGAAGTGCTTGATTAGCGGCGAAGCAGTGGGCAAGAAGTTTGACTCGCGGTCCGTGTATAAATTTCTTTTTTAGTTAGTTAGTTTTTTTGTTTTTTTTCTTTTCGTCGTTATTTGCATACAGTCGAAAAGATGGAAAGAGCAGATAATCAGACTCCTCCGGAGCGGTCGAATGCTTATGGCTGTGCCGGATAATTTACAATTGACCGGAACGACGACGAACACGGTCGAGATCAGCAGTCGGAAATGCAAACAATTGATGATAAAGATTGTTACTGCAGAGTCGACCGTTGTTTTTATCTGCCTCAACGGCAGATTCCCGCTGAGGAGACCCACGTGGGATTTACTTTTGTAACACCTACGCCGGAACTGTGTGCCTGCACACACTCTATTCTTAACTCCGGTATCTTAACTCCGGTACATTACAGTTCCGAAAGGTTTGTTTCTGAAAAATAAATTAATTTCACCCCGCGGCGGAGGTTCCTGGCGCGATTCTTTTTAAACGGTGCCCGCTTGCCTTCATTTACATGCGTATTTGTAATTGCCCGGTTCGGCTTGTGTACATAGTCTCCAGCCGCGCATAGCCTCGTCTCTGGCGCATTGATTTATAATTGTTCTCCTTAATTATTTATTCCCCTCTATCGGAACGAAATATGGACTCTGAAAAAGACCGAAAAAACTCCATCTTGCGCAATCAGTTTGGAACATCTCCTAAATTGCACCTTTAAAAAAAGTTTCGAACACGCCTGAATAATATCCAATAAAAAAGTGTTGTGTACGGTTGATTAAGAGACTCGTTCGTGAAATTTCGGAGAGCTGGAACGAGATTTCGAAGAAACCACCGCACGGGGGCAGATTTCATTTTGCGAGATTACAATTTCAGGTACGTGTCGGCGAAAGTCGTGAAAGTACATAATCGTTACGAAACGGTTGTACTTCTTTGATAAGCGAGCCTACAAAAAAAATAAATAAATAAATAAACATCGACGACTGATCATCGTACGCTCGCTCGGGGTTAATATGCTATTTTCTTTTGTTTTCTTTCTTTTTTTTTTTAAATTTTTGAGCGAGTCAACTACGGACATTAACCCCGGGCTAATGAACTTTGCGAAAGTGTCAATGTGCAGTAGCGGATATCCTACCCGAACGAAACACCACTGCCCCTTACTAACATTACCACGGTAGCTGGCTCGGTTAATGTGCTATGAATTTATGTGATGTCATACGTCATCGTAAAAAAATCAACGAAGAAAATAAACGATTTGCCCAGGCTGAGTTTTTGTATCTAAAAAAGGGTAGTACATATTATTATTAGTGACGGAACAACTCTAACACCGGTACTTTCTTTAAGAATTATAAAAAAAACGGATTATCATTTTATTCTCCGTATACGTTCTCTCTCATTCGGACCCCTTTCTTCTTACATATTGACTTGTTGTGGGTTCCGGGCCATTCTGGTATCTCTGGTAATCGGACGGCTCATTCTTTCACTCGGGTTGCTATTTCTTCTTCGAAAGGAGGATTCCATCTTCTAATCTCTTGCCGTTGTATCAAAAAATTTCCAACTCAGATTTTGGTCGGACCTATGCAATTCTTCCTTTTGCTAATAGTCACTCCTTTTATTTGTCTGTTCAACCTAGTCTTCCTTCCAATCCATGATTTCCTTTCTGTTTCCTTCACTTTCTCGCTTTGTTGTTGTTTCCATTATGCCTTTTTTGTTTTTTAATCATTCCTTTCGCTTTCGCTTCTCGTTAGCCTCTTCCCCATCCTCTCCATTCAAATGATGCGGTTGTTTGTGACGCCGATCACGTGTTATTTGATGAGATCTTTCGGTAGAGCGTTGTTCGGCTCTGTACTCCTCTTTGCTTAGGCTTGGGGGCTTCTTGCTCCTTTTTGTGCCCGTTATATCTACACTTATTATCCCTCCCCCATTGTGTTACCTTTCTATTCTTTCAATAATTACGTATCGTATAATTAAAATTCCGCAAGTTCGAATGAATAGATACGGTAAATAGTTTAACGCATTAGCGAAATTGAAAATTTTCTCTGGCAAACCTGTGGCTTTCTTTTAATGTTACCGGCGGCGAACCGTGGTAGACCCGTTTGAAGATGTTCTCTTTTAATCGGCTAGGCTTATAAATAGTGGTAGCGAATCCTCAGGTACTTTTGATTATGTGGCGAAGTACCAAAGCAAATTGGCAAAAAAAGAAAATCTGAAGCTATTTCACCGGCAACAGAGATATTAAAGAACCTGCTGATTTTTAACTTGAATCCGAGAGTAGTCGATGCGAAGAAAAATGCTTGATGTGCAAAACGCTAATTGCTCCATCAATGTTCAGTAGTAATTGAGTTCCGATTTGATGTTCGTTTTTCGTGATTTGTGTTCGCCAGACACTGTAAGTACTTCTATGAAACCTAACGACTCGCCTTAAGAGATTAGAAGCGCATGCACATATACAGATCTAACGGGAATCAGTTATTTGGCCACTTTGAGTGAGTTACGTGTGTATATCGCGTATTTTTCGCCGCGAAACCGTGGCCACATTTCTGATTGAGTGCAGACGTGTTTAGATTTCCTAATGTAGTTATAAATGGTAAATTAAAAGTTTTTTTCTATTATAAGACGAATATTACTTTATAGAGTCGTGTTACTTAATGATATTCATTTATTTATTTTTTGAATTAATTCTGCATTATTTTGTCCTTTATCGAAATTTAAATATTGATTTTTACACGAAATTAATTTTTTTTTTAATGTTTGAAACTTCTTTAAATTCTGATTTTGCTCTTGCCAGTAGTAGTACGCGCGACATTAATTTTATTTTTACACTTTTTCGTCGTTAAGGACCAGGGGAAAAATCACATAACTCGCTACTAATTGTTACGGTCCAATTTTGCAACATTTTTTTACTTATCCTTTTCGTTTTACCAGAGTTATTTTACCGGAAGAATTATTATTTATTTATTTTATTTTTTTTTTTAAATTTCTTTTGACCTCCGATTAAAATATGTATTTCTTAAAGAAAAAATACGACTTTTTAACAGGTGTCTCTACAACACGTATTTGTAGAGAAGTCCAGAAATGAAATAAGATTAAACCAGTATTGGATTTTTCAGATATTGCTGTAACTCCCTAAAAAAAAAAGCAACATCCGTACACATTGTGTACATTTGAATTTAATAACAACTCTATAAATTCAAAATTGTCGCTCCTGATTACGAAATGTACAGGGGGAACTAATTTATTTCTAAAAGAAAAAATATTAATATCTGACATACTTGTTCTCTTAGGGACGATTTTTTTTTTCCTTTTTTTTACTCCAAGACCTCTAATTCAAATACAAAATCGTTATAAAAGAACCATTTTTGGATATCGAGTCATTTTAGGTTCCGAGTCAAGATCGCCGGCGAATTTAATCTCGACACCCCTATACACTTCATCGATTCTCTAATAGTTTATCGACAATCACAAGGGATTATACATCATGGACCAGAGTCAGCGTATGTATGGCTTAAATACGCAAAGTCGAATATAAAGTCTTCTAGCGGTATTATATAGAGAATTCCCGACAGACCTCCCGGATTGCGCGTGCAAGACATTCCCCAGTTCTTTCGCATTCATGTTGTTCGCTAGAACTAATTTCGTATTGTACCAGTTTCACACATATCGCAGAATTCAAAGTTAATTTTACTACTTTGCTAATGAAAAAAACTTTGGCTGCCTAATTGCTCAGAACAAATCTAATGGCTAAATATGGTAATAATCTAATAAGGTATAATAATTTCCAGGTGCAGGTGAATGATTCGCTGCAAATTTAAGTAATCAATAAAAAAAATAAATAAATAAAATCAAAGAGGAGGTTACACATTTATTAATGTAACACAAAATGATCCCATTAAAGCATTTGATAACTTTAAAAGTTTGATAGAGCTAAATCATTTTAAGAAAATTCTATTGGTATCAAAAAAAAAAAAAAAAACCTAAAAATTCTATCGATTAGCGAGTGACCGTAAAACAATCTCTTTATGTAGATTCGATTATGTCCATGTACTTTTTGAATGTAAGTTGTATTATTGTGGAAAAATGTTTTCCAAAAAAATTTCCCTTAACTCGCATTTTTCCGCTCAAGTCTAATTCACTACGAGGCGTTTCACCGTCTATAGACGCCTCTGATTAGACACAACTGTACGATAATGGCGAACTTTTATACTACCACACTACCGATATTTCTTGTCACGAACACATCTCGTTAGTGTTGGCAAGCTTTTCCTAATTCGATTATTCCCCGAGCTGTCTTTTCCCTGAAAAACGTCATATATACTCGTTAGGTTTTATCGCGCCATCAATAGGCTGCCAGCTGTAATGATCCTCGTTAGTTGTATGCATCCTCACAGGTACGCTGGTATCGATTTCGTGGCAGACGAAATTTATGGTGGACGAAAGCATACAGTTCAGATTTGCATATTGGGCAAATAGTTTACGAAACTCTTCCCGTGTCGACATATTGTTTAACGAGCAATATGTAATAAAAATAAATTGAAAACAAATTAGCGCATATCGTTGTCGGTGTACACGAGTGATTTCCCGCTGTCTCCCTTGAAACTGTTATATTCTTTTACTTGACCCCGACGGAGGATGCCATACCATAATTTTCTTAATACCAATACATTATTTAACTTTTATATAAATTATATATATATATATATAGACCAATCTTTACCGGTGGACCGCTGAAAAAACACTATTAAATATAAGTACGAAAACAACGTCATAGTCACAAACGAATTATTTACAAATTAATTAAAAGTATACGGTATCACTGTTGTCGAAATCGAATCCAATGGCCGACAATTCGTGGAAGAGATAGCTTGTTGTTTTCCCTTTATCGGTTAAATTTAAACGAGAATCGCGAATAATATATTTTTACTAATACACCGATTTTTTTTTTTTTTTTTTTTTAAATGGGTTCGTTAACATGTCCAATTGGCCCAAGAACAGACTCGGAACAAGCGCGATTTAAAAGCTGGCTAGTCACGTGCTTCGACTGATATGGTTTCCTGTATCCGAACGGTAACTTTGCGGGGGGATTCAACTGATTTCAAAATGGAAAATTATCCGCGAGCACGGTAAAGACGACTTGCTGAGAAAAAAAAAAAAAAAAAGCGGATAAATGACTTATTTCAAATGTAAACAGCGACTGACTTAAAGATGAGTAATTATTCGTAAAACGCGACAGACTTCGACTAAAAAAAAAAAAAACCTTCACTAGATCGTTTGCTACTCCTACCCTCATTTCCGCATCGTGAGTGCTGAAATTGACCGAATCGGATACACGCTTATTATTGTGGTGGTCAATGATTGGCTACCCTCGACCGACAACAGGATTTCAGGCACACGCTTATTTATACACGCGCCACTTTTCGACATTATTATTTTATTTTTATTTTTATTATTTTATGTTATTATTTTATTTTACCCTGTAATGGATTCCGACAGAAGCAATTCAATTTTTGGATAAACATTAATTGTCGACTGCTTACAATCACGTAATTCACATAACGGAAATAACCGTTCTGAATTCGATTAATTCGGGTCGCAGACTTTTCTGCTGGATGAGCGAACGGAAACTAACCGATGGAAGACTAAATTTTATCGTCTTTCATTTCTTTTACCTTCAATAGTATTCAGTTCTAACTTGCTTCTCCGTTCTCTCTCATTAATATAATCTACTGATGGATAATGCCCACGGCTGGCGATCCCCCTCTCAAAAAAAAAACCAAAAAAAAACCAAACTTGAAATCAATGCTTTTCTCAAGCTTTATGAACTATCGGAGTAGGCTGTCTTCTTCAGGTTAGCTTCACTAGACGACGATGCTTGATACTCAGTTGATCTTTATGTCCGACAACAGTGTACCAGGCAACGTATAATCTGTAAGCGCATAGTGTCCGCATTTGTATAATATCATTTACCTGTTATTTTTTTACATTGTATGATATAAGGGGTGGTACACACGGCAACAGTTCGATTTAATTCCGCGTTAATATTAAATTTGTCTCTTCTTTTCTATATTCAACGAAACGTTCTAAGACGTTTACAAATATAGAATAAATAAATAGCTCAATAAAAAATTTAAATAAGTGTGTATAAAATAATTTACCTTAATAAATTTAAATATACCTCAATTTAAAGAAACGTTTTCGGCTAACAATCAATTATATAGAGAACTAATGATTAATTAAAGATACTTTTTAGGATTCCGCGCACATATATTGCACTGAATCCCTGAATAAAATGGTCCAGAAACGACACGCCGAACTTTTGGCGTTGGATCTTCCTACCCCTTTCGATGCTTCCTTTATCCTTTCCTTCCCATTTCTAGCCGTTATTCCCCTCCTCCTTTCCTTTATACTCTCTATCTCCGATCGTCTCAGAATCTGAGTAGGTGATCTAAGTTCATGTAGTTGGGTCAGTGTTGACACCGAACCCATTAAAAAAATTAAAAAAAAATAAATAAATGAAATATCGGATCTGTAAAATGTGCAATAACTCACGAACGATTTGATTTGTAAATTTTAAAATTCAATCTCGTAAATATCACTTAATATTCTCTTTGCAGCTATATAACCTCAAGCTAACAACCGATTGATTACACTGGGCTGCGAAGTAAAAAAAAACCCACCAAGAAAATATAAAATTTAAAACGACTTCAAAAATCAACCTTAAAAAGTTCGCAACTCAAAATACCTCCTCGTTAAAAGTGAAATCCAAAATATGAAACATAACGTAGAATCTCAAAAAAAAAAACCAAAAAAAAAAAAAAAATTACGAACAAAAAATTATTTAAACCACAACTCCTTCTTTTTAGACCAAAAACGGGGGGGGGGAGAATGATACATTCACGTTAAGAGCCCGAGTAAAAAATTAAGGAAACGAAAACGTATCTCTGAGACGTATGCGTAAAGGATGTCGTTTTATAGAAAAACTATGGCCGGGAGCTTACAACTCTTTATAATTTTAGGCCTTCGAGGGGCCGAAAGCTCGAAATTTTTATTCGAAAAAATTATTTTCTTTTCCCGGGCATATGTGATATATCGATTGAGGTTCGGGAAATTTTCTATTTCCTTAACGAAACTATCGAAGTTGACAAAAAGTTCAGAAAGGCGCGCGAAATTTAGTTGTTTTGAATTTAATATTACGCGAATATATAACGGAAAGGTCTATGTTGGGGATTACTCTGAAGGACAAATGGACGAAGAGGCGTATCCGAGAAACAACGAAAGTGACAGATCTAGTATAGATCATTAAAAATAACAAATGGAGATTTATGGACATCTAGAGACAAAGACGAGTGTGGCAACATCATGGAAACCTGATGGCAAACGATCCTTAGGACGACGACCGAGAATACGACGGACGGCGAAAAATCAGAGCAAACCTGCAGGGAGAAGCGCAAGCTTGCAACGTTTGAAAAATATTTGGGGAGGCTTTCTTCCAGCAGTGAACTGTGATAATGGCTAATGAAGAAGAAGAAGCTGTTTTTTTTTTTTTTTTTTTTTGGCCAAGTCAACAGTGGAACTTACCCAACGCAGAGAATTGTACACTATCATAAGGAAAAGTTTAGAAATTGAGTAGATAAAGAAGGCCAACAACAAAGGAACTATATTGAGAGAGGGGAATGCAAGAATGGAATGGACACTATAAGGAGTATGAAGGCCAAGGCGTAGAAGACTAGAATACAGAGTAGAACGTTCGAAGGAAATAAAGGGGCATTCGAACAACACGTGATTCGCATCGCAGGTATAATTGAGCTCTGGAGGGCGTCATAAGGACACAAAGGAGATTGAACAATAGAAAAACGGAAAAGGGAAGCAAACTATGATTGAACCGCAGGTGAACTATAGAGGAAATAATCGAACGGCTAAGGTAGGGGAAAAGATTAAACCAAGGAAGAGAGGAAGGGAAGGGTTAGAACAGAAAGGTAAAAAGATCGAGGATTGGTATAGAATGAAGGATAGAATCCGGACACCGTGGCGGGAATGATAAGAAAGACAGTAGAGAGTTTGATCAGGAAATCTACTAATGAATAGACCATTGGTTGCCGCCGAACGTGCCTACGAGTGTCAATCAACTCGTTGCCAGGGGAATGCCGCAACGACCGGAAATCCATAGCAGATCGATTACGATAGAACGGTATGCAAATAAATTAGAAATTAAGAAGCGAATTTGGAGAATAATGGGATCAGTGACAAGAGTAGGAAAAGGAGAGGAGATAGCCAATAAAACACTTTTCGAGTAGTCCGAGGATAGGAGGAATCTAGAGGTCTTATTTGTCGAGGATATGAAAAGGACTGACTGCAGGATAGCCATGGATTCGGCAAGAAAAATAGAGGAAAAGGAGGGCAACTGAAAGGATTCGGAATAGGTAAGATAATGAACGCAGCCCCAACGCCAACATCAGACTTCGAACCATCCGTGTAGATAATTGTATGCGAAGGAAAGTATAAGGATAACACGTGATTGAATTCGTTTTGAACGGCACAGGATGCGGAAGAGATTTAATGACCGAGGGGAGAACAAATAACTTCGGAAAATGCTTGAATTCAATGAAATTAAAAGTGAAGTAAGGTGGTTTGGTGAAAGGGAGAACAAAAGGCAAGAAGAGCATAAGCCGAGAAGAGGTCGAGGATAATATATTGCGAGGAGAGAAGCGCCAGTTATCGGAAATAAATTAATAGGAACTTAGGAGTTTAGAATTACTAATGAGAAGGCGTTTAATCAAGATATAAATATTACGGTTGTTAACATACAGAATCCACAGAGCATGAACATCATGCTTGACTGAACTTGTTTCCCCGTTTGTTATTGCGTCGAGGTATTTATTTATTGTTTATATTTATAAATATTAACAAACAGGTTACAGATTTATCTACACATTTAAGAGGTTTACGGGCGATGCAAAATTTTCGAATGCCGATTGTAGATACTGCTTTTTTTTTTTGTTTAACTTTGCCGGCTACTTAGTATTATATTATTTTTAAATAACTTTAAAACATTTACCGTATAATTTGTTAAAACTAAAAAATTAAGTTATCACGTACTTATAGTTAAAAAAAAAAACAAAAAACAATACAACTTAAATCTGTTTTTGAAAGTTTTTTGAAAATTTTCGCTGAAAAAATCGTCGGTAGGGCGAGAACCATCTCTTGTGGCTGTTTGCACGACTCCGGAAACACTTATAAAGAGTTTTATATCTGTTCGGTTGTTCTATTTAGACGGGGATTTGACCATTTCACATTTTCAATCGGTTTTACCATGTTTCCGATTTGAAATTTGAAACTAGTTTGCAAAGAAAAAAAAAAACGGTCACTCTAACGGGGCAAATCCGGTGCTGGATGTTCGCTGTAGCGCCGTTCCTCATTCGTACAACATACGGAGAAGAATGTAGCAGAAATAAAAGCTGACGATGTTATTTTCGGTCTTCGACACGGCGGATGTACGTGTTATACGTGGTTCCGATACTAAACAGCGATCTCGCTGCTCGTTGCCCACATCGACGAAGTGTTTGAACAATTGCATTATTGTGCTTCGTTTTCATCGGAAATGCAGCTCTCGCTACTATTTGAGCGCGATTAAATTCGACGGTATTTTGTTGAAATGGCTGGGGGACGTGTGTACCTGTTGCCGAAAAATCACGTGTCGCACTGTCCTAATCAATTTTACCGCGAATGACAAAAGACCGGGTTTGATCTGGTACTGTCACCGCTGCGTGGAAATCTTCCATCGGCCGTGAATACCTGAACGATTCTCCGTACGGTCGTCACTGCTGTTATTGAGTCGTTCGAACAACGTGAACTTTTAATAAAAGTGACGATGCGCTCCTGCCGCTCGTGAACATTGCCCGTGTATAATGTGTGTGTTGTTCTCGTCGCCTAGTTTAAAATCCTAAAGGTTGTTCAAGATGTATACGGCTGGAATATAATCAGCGATCTATTTTTCTATACGGCTAGTGGAATATAATCAGCGATCTATTTTTCTATACGGCTGGTGGAATATAATCAGCGATCTATTTTTGTTTCTTCACTGAACCGTATGGATATTAAATAGGTCCGAATTGTTTCACATGGAATTACTTAAAAATACTTATATCGTAGTGTATAGCCAATAAAACGCTTCTCGGTGCGTCTTGCTCGTTGGAACATTCGCTTTTCTCAGTTAATCTTTCGATTTTTTCGAGAAACTATCATTAATTTCTGGTTGAAATAACTAAACCGCCGTATCCGTATCTGTTTTACAGAGAGAAACAAAAGGTAAAGTCAAAATGAAGTAAAGGAATTTCTATTCCTTCATGTGTGATGGTTTGTTGTTCAAGTATAAAAACAAACATAATATAAATATACCGGAAATATATATTATTACACGTCATATTATGTGTAATAATTTCGGGTTATAGCCTTTTCTGAATTATTCGACTTTATACGATTAACTTAACTAGACGAGTCGATTCGTCCAACAAAATTGAATAAATTGATACCGAGATAACTCTTGATAAAGTTGACGAAATTATGACGCGTCTGACATTTTAAAAACTTACAAATAATTGATCAACCAGCGGGAAAACTTCGGACGCTGCATTTACCTTTCGACCTTACGCTTCCGTCGATTGGTTCCTAGTACGTTTCTTTTATTTTTACTCTCTCGGTATTTTCCTCGATAGTCGTGTCTATCTTCCATAATACATACCGAATATCTCTTTTCTCTTCTTCTATCGAAAGGCTAAATCGAATGCCTCGTTTTACAATCTTCTTTCACTGTACAGATCGATTATTCGGTCTAATATCGTTCCTTTATCCCCATGTAGCTGCGCCTCCGAGGCTCAATTCGCTAAATCAGATTTAATCCAAAATTCTCGTCTTCGATTGTGTGTGTCGCAATTCCAGAGCAGTTCTTTCCGAATCTAATGCACCCCACTCTATTACCGTCTAAACTTCTGTCGTCTCTCACGCCCTCTACGACTCTCGATCTCTAAAAAAACCTGCCGTTTTATTCCTAGATATTACTTTTGTATCTCCGGTTTCTCTTTGCGGTCTTATTTTGACCACGCGCAATTTCTTTTAATAAATGTTCTTCCTACTATTTTCCCCTTCAACTTCGCCAATCTATGTTATCGTCTTAAAAATTTTTTATTCTATTTTTTCTTTTAAAAATCCTTTCGCAATCCGTAATTAAGACAGTATACTATCAATTCCCTATTTCCTCTTTCCGTGCAACCGTTTCCACTGATGGTATCATCGAGGGGGGGGGGGGGGGGGGGGGTTCTTTTATACTTCCAAATTTTAATTCGTTCACCATCCTCCGCCCCTATTCTATATCCCAGCCATAGACGAGTTAATATCCATCATTTTCCTTGCGTCTCTAATCATCTTTTTCCCAATTATTTAATTAACTTCGACTCCATGAGCGCCCTTCAGGCCATCTGTCTCGATCATTCTTGTCCCCCCCCCCCCCCTGTATACATCGTCTCATACATACTCTCACCTCTCACCGTTCGATTCACATCGATTTGCCACGGATTTCCCTAGCCATTCGGGCATATTTTTCTTTTTGACTTGGGTCGCTCCGCTCCATTTTTTTAAAAAAGTTCCGTCCTCATTAGCGCCGTGTAAAAGTTTTTGCCTCAGATTTTGGTGTCGGAAATTTACCCTTCCTTTTTTTTCCCGATAATTATTCATTTTTCATCTGCTCTGCCGAGACTTTCTACTAATCTGTGTTTGTTTTCTTCATTTCGTCGCTCTATCGTTGTCTATTCGCTTTCTTTTTAACCGTATTCTATTATCTTCCTACGTTTTCGCCTTTTGTCGGCTTCTTGATGCCCTCATTGTCCTTTCCGTTTAAATGATGCGCTCATCTGAAACGATTATCATTTATCAAGTGTTTATGTCTTTCTGCGAAGCCCGTTGTACTCTAGTTTGCTGAAATAGTTTTTGCTCTTTATCAGTATACTTTTTAAAATCCTGTTTTTTTTTCTCGCCCATTCATCATCACTGCGGTACTGATTACCGATCGGAGTAAAATATAAAACAGCTGCTCTCCCTTCTCCTAAAGAATGTTTAACTTAGCTTTATTTATGAGTAATTTTAAACGGGTAAACAATTTAGAGTATTAAATAGTTCCAAATTGTTTTACATGAAGTTATTGAAAAAAAACGGAAAAAAAAACTATCAAAAATCTCAATATTACTGGTAATAATCGCACGAGTAGCTTCAAACGAACGTGAGTTTTGTATTAGTGGCGTATCATAAATGCGGTCGTGTCCCGCCGCAAATCAAATGGGTTGCTGTTTGCGTCTGGCGTTACAGTAAATTTTAAGCAAACCTTCGTCGGAAAATTCGATATTAGAAATTTGAGCCGGCTAATGGAATAATAATAATAACAATAATAATAATCTGATCGAACAAAATTGTGCATTAAAATAATTAAGCGTTCAAATGATGAAATAATTACTCGTAATAATTGAGATTATATTTCATTAGGTCGAGCTAATGAAAAATAATCAGGCTCGACTATATATACATCGACGTGTGACCAATTCAAACACCTTCTGCAGATTGTAGAACATGTCCCTATTTTTGCCCATTGCTTTATGCTTCTTAACGACTGTGTTCTGTTTAATATTAGAAATAAAAAGAAAAAAAAAAAATCAATAGGCTTTTCACTACGGTAAGTAGCAGTAGGAAAGACAATTCTCGAACTTGTTTCCGAATGTGTTCTCTCCCGTATATGGCAAATAGAATCACTAGTTGTCATGCATGTGAAGTTCTTGTAAATTCGAACAATCATGAGTCTATAGTATCTCTACGTTAATAATATATCTTATTATTATTAATAATACGGTACTTACTTTACTTTTATATATATATATATATATATATATATATATATATATATATATGTATATATTGGAAAATTAAACCTAATTAATGTAAAGAAAATGCGATTTAAATGACTGAAATAAATAAATTGTACATAAACTAGATTATAATAGCATTCGAAGAATTTATTAATTCAAAGTCATTAATAAAATACGAAAAATACCCTCCTCTCGTGGTTTTATATATTTTCATTTAAACATTTATTCCTATATCTCCGCGTATTTCCAGTTTCTCATTTTGAAATATTTAAAAAGTATTTCGTTCGACTTTGTAGATGCCGTTTTGTGTTGCATTTTTTGTTATTTTTTTCATTTGGAGTTACATCACAAAGTCTACATTTAAACTACACACTTCCGTTTGGCAAAGCGAACAAATGCTAGAAGCACTGAGTGTAGTAAAATATTTGAAAGTCGGTTAGTGATGTCATAACAGTATAATGATTACACGTCGCTGGTGACAACTAGTGGTTCTGTTTGTAACAGGATGTGACGTTCTCACATGACCAAATCATGTTATTACGGGAGAAAATTTTTCAAGATGATATCAATACTCTAGTTATTGTCACCCAGCGGTGAATATTCGATTAGAATCAGGTATTATTCCTTTGCGTCGTCCAATTCGGAGTTATTAAATTTATTTCTGTATTATTATTATCCTCGAATTCCACAAATGCGCTCAAAAGCTCTAGTAGTGGATACAATAAAACAATACGTAACTGAAGAAAATACAATATACAAAATACTGAAATCTGCTAAAAATAAAACAATACAGAATCCGATTTGGAAATCAAAATCGACACAAACATATACATATGTATATATATATATATATATATATATATATATATATATATATATATATATATATATATACATACATACATACTCCCAGACATACCTACATGTACATCTATACATACATACACACAGACACACATACATACCTACGCATAAATATATCATACAGTATACATAGTAGAGCGGTGCGTAATCTATATAAACATGCAAGTAAAACTGATTATTACGGAACGAAATACATCAAAGTGAACAAACGGAAATATAGCGTTGTCCTTTTTTAAACTGAAACATAATGAAAAATGAACTTCTATTTAATAATGCAATAAACTGGACGAAGGAATTTGGTTAAAGTAATTGATAATGAATAAACATTTAATTAATCATATAATTTGTCAATTAACGGCAAATTAATTTTTGTTAGGTACATGCACATGCACTGCAGTTCAATTTTTATGTACTGAATTTAGAACTAATAAAAATATTATAAACATGTTTTATGTATCTAGTTTGCAACATTTTACTAAATAAAGCTATGTACATTTATAAAATCTATATTCTATATTACTTAAAACGATTATTCTTATTTTTTAAATTAAATTTCGTTTTTGTAAGTTGTTTTTTTGTTTGTTTGTTTTTTTAATTTCCGGAAAGTTTTACGGTGAAATTGTTGCTGTATTGTTGTATTTTAATGGTAAGAGATAAGAACATAATGTGACATGTTTTTTCTAAATTTTAAAAGAAATGAGTTTCATAATTCGGCTTACGAAATTCTTCGGAACACTATGATGGTTCAATAGGCATTAAAGGAAATATTCAAATACGTAAGACAGGAAAAATTAAATATGTATAATGTTCCAGTAATAGGATTTGTGGTGGAGCTACTTTATTTTATTAAATTTTCCTATTGTAGATTAAGCTCTCGATATATATACCTAAATCGGACATTGAATATTGTTTTGTTTCTTAACGCGGCTAAAGATCGCTACTCATAGTGTTATATGTTCAGTAATATATTTGCGCCTCTTTTTCTAATTCGTCAAATGATTCTTAACTGATTCAGGTAGTGAATTGTAAAAAAGCGAAATACGTGCTTCTTGAATTACACTTTCGGTACGAATGATCTTAAATGATTCACTGTCGTTTTAAACTGAACATTTTCGTGTCAGCTACGTTAGCATCATTTTGAAATTATTCGATTTTCAAGATACCTTTTGCAAGTGGAATCGATAAGAAAACAGCAATTAACATGTGCTGTAAAAAAATAAAAACAAATCGATTCTCCCAGACTAATTATTTGTGGTATCAATTTCTTATCAGTTTTAATGATTTCCCCCAGCAGTTGAGAAGCGACGAAAAATTTTCATGAAAAATATTAAATCATTATTCTTCATTAGACGTTCGGCATGTGCGGATTTATTAATTTCATTATTACTGAATGATTTTATATAAATAGGTAGAAAAATTAAATGCAGATTTACGTAAATCTGCATTTAATTTTTCTACCTGTTTATATAAAATCATTCAGTAATAATGAAATTAATAAATCCACATAATGATGGCTTAATAGACTGGGAAAGAACCTTGAACTACTACGAACCATCAAAAAACGGAAACTACAATACTTGGGACATATCTTAAGAGGATCAAATCATATCTGAAAATACTACTTGAGGGTAAAATTGTGGCCGGGAAGAGATCGAGAGGTAGACGTCAAATTTCATGGATGAATAATCTTAACAACTGGTTCAACTGTTCCTCATTAGAACTTTTCCGAACAGCTGTTGATAGAAATAAATTCCAATTGTGGATCGCCAACCTTCGAGACGGAGACGGCGAATGAAGAAGAAGAATGATGGATAAACAATCACTTTGTTTTTCTGGACGGGAATTGCGAGCACTGCTTTGCAGTCGTAGCCGTAGTGCGAAATAGCGATTTCTTCTTTTTCTTTTCATCGGGCACTGTGGGCATTTCTTTGCAGTTGCGGCCATATTGTTTGATGAGGATCTTTTTGTGGGCGCTGCCCAGCAATCGCAATCCTGAATAACTCTACTTCTCTTTTGATGCTGATTACATCACATTTAGTTTCATATAGATATAAGATATATCATAAACAGGTAAAACGACTAGCAAGACATGAAAGCCTCTAGGACATTCCTCATATTTATTCTCTATACATTTATTCCCTTCGGACTGCTAGTTGTACGGATTCTAGTATCGATCTTTTTTGCCTCCTTTGTTATTTCCTCATAGTAGTTCTGACCGTCCCCTTCAGAGATTATTTTGCCACGAGCTACGAAAATCTTACTGGAATGCACAGATCCTATGACTTTATTGTTTTTCCTCTTTTCGTCTAACGAGTCTAAATTCTACAAAAAAAGGAAATCCGTTCGTAACATTGATGTGTAGCGGCAGCGGTTCAAAAGCGCGTTCGCAAGGATTATTCGACGATGTTGCAACGGACGATTGTGTTTTAACAACCCTATTTTCTGAAAGATTTTTCGAAAAATCTCGAATTTAACAACACGGTTGTGAGATAATCCGACTTATAGTTCTTCGAAAAACATATAAATAATTTAAATAAAATCGTTTTAAACAATTTATTGTTGTTTTTGTTTAAGATTTTTCCGCTGACTTATTTCCCCCTCTCTCAATTTAAACGTTAAATTCGTTGGGTTTTTTAAGTTTTAATCCTCAGGAATGCCACGGGGGGGGGGTCGGTTTTACCACAGACGTAATAAAATTTAATCATTAATTTTCTTTAATATTTAAAAAAAAATTTCTTTTTCTTTCTTTTTTTTTTTTTTTTTTTGAATAAAGACGCGGAATTTAAATACTTCAACCTAGTATTATATTAAAAATGTAGGTGAATGCATATACCGGTTTGTTAAAACTGTATAATAAAAACAAACTTTAATAACAAACAATATAAGGGCAAAATGATTTATACCATAAATTAGATAAATACCTTATTTAGAAACGTTTTCGGGCATAACCCATCATCAGCTAAAACTAACTTAATAGAAACTTAAAATGATGGGTTATGCCCGAAAACGTTTCTAAATAAGGTACTTATCTAATTTATTGTATAAATTATTTTGCCCTTATATTGTTTGTTATTAAAGTTTGTTTTTATTATATTAGTATTATATTGTTCGTCGACTTCTACAAACAACCCCCACTTATTAATAAGTAGTACAAAATTAAAAAATTTCCGACGATCACGCTAAAAACGAAAACAAATATATATATATATTTCAGTCATCGGTCGGCGGTTATCCGCGTTATCCGTAAGTTGGTGTTTAATGGATGCTTGAAATCTGCTTATGATCGGAGCGGATAAAATGTAATAAATAAATGTACGAAGAGTTTTGGAATCGGAAACTTTATTCGGACTTGGCGTTAATGATTTTTTTTAATACGATACTTAATTCGCTACTCAAAACCGGAGGTAACCGCGTTCTTCTTTGCCACAAACGGTGGTCTCCTATGAACAACGCGAGGAGAAAAACTTTGAGCTAAAAAAAAATCCGACTGCCCTGAACTTCGCAAATCCACTGGCACTTGTCTTCTCTTCTCCGAGCCTTATTTCTTTCTTGGTGCTTTTTTTTCTCGGTTTCGCCACCGATGCAAAGATTTGCCTGACGCGCAACTCAATCGGCGTCGCCGCTGCATGGTCTAATCACCACTAACCGCGGCACACATTCATTCTCTCACCGCGATTTGTTTGTATCGTGTAAATGGACACATTACACAGCAAACTAAAAATCACACTTGTTTATGTGTGATAACTGAAGTAGTGGAAGGATCGGGATGTGAGCTAGTGAATTTATACCATCATCTCTTTTCCGTACACGTGTAACATTTTGAAAGGAGCATAAAAGTAAAATTGTAAAATTTACCGCGAATATCGATATGTAAATCGAGGTATCTTGTTTGCGACAGTTTTAAAGGACCGTAACGCATCGACGCTGATGGAAACCGGTTTCGTCCTAGACAAATGTGTAATTGTTAAATAGAACACAGGAAGAGGGAAAAGGAGATGACAGTTGTCCCGGAGGATAGGCAGATAGGAGGATAAATTAAGGTGGGATCAGCGCTGGTGTGTTTCCTTATCGCGAATGTTTCATGTTTCTCCGCAAGTTTAAAGCGTTTAGAAAATCCCCACCTTGGAGGAATTCGAACTTAACATCGAGTCGGCGCTAAGGCGAAAATAGAAAAATTCAAAGATTCGGCTAGACAATTTATTTCGAGAGAGGAATTCTTCCCCTATCTTTCGAATACGTTCTGCCGAAAATTTTCCTCGTTTTTCTCTCGCTTGATTTTTTATTTCTTCCGAGTTTACTTTTTTTTACTTTCATTCCGTTACAGTTGTTGTTTTTTGTCTCGAAATTTCTAGTAATCGGGATAGCTTCTGAAATAAATACGTAATAATCGTTAGTGAAGGGAATTTCATAAATTTATATTTCTTCTTTCCACGGGGATTCTTAAGCAAAGTCCGTTAAAAGACAGAGAGAGAGCAATCATAAAGGCGAATGGGAGATTTCTTTTCCTACTTCTTGATACATGAAGCGCCACGCCGTTTAGATCTTGTTAAATTCTTACCTATTCGAATATTTGAAACTTTATGGTTCCTATAACCGGAAATTAGTAAATGTGCCATTCTTCTTACTTAATATGTGCACGGAGATTACAGAAGGGGGGAAAAAAAGAACAAAAATCATTTTTAGCGTAAGCGGGAAAAACAAATGAAAATATTATACTATCGAAACTTTTTGCGATAAGTATAAAATAAACACATCGTCGCGGCTAGTAATATTTTCTTTTATATACCTCGATCCGTATATGTATGTTGAAACGTCACCGTTTACTACATATTTATCTCTCCACTAGTGATATCAAATGAAGCGGGGTATATTTTAGTAAAGCCCTCGTGGGGATGCCATTTCCATACCGTGGACAAATTATTATTTATTATTATTATTATATTCTTTTTCTTTATTTATTAAATTTACGGTTATTAAGATTATTTTATGATGATCAACATACGCAATTACGGTCGGCTCTGTCGCGAAATGCGCAGTTATCAATATATAATATAGGTAATTATTTATAAAAATACAAATGATTAAAATACGAGTAATAATTTAGTCGGGCAGTAGTAGTGGTCCATTGCCGTCTGCTATCGAACTGCAAATTGTCGGGCTCCGATGACTACGAACGACGAGGTTTGTCGTCGGGATAGGTAAATGATAATAAATGTTGCATTAATCACGAATCCCGGCGAATTTCGAGGTAACATAATTTAAAATTTTTAACGAACTTCTGCAGCAGGTCGGTGACCAATCACGAATAGGAGTTGAATTGTGATCCGAATGTACGTTTAACTCCGACTGATCGCCGATCAAAAATCCTTCGTCCGATTTTCTTTTTCTCCTGAGTCTGCACCATTCACCGCCCATTTCCAAAATTTGTCTCAGCGTCCATCCGCAAATACATCCCCTCTGATCGTACGAAGCTATTTGAAATGCGTCAGTGTTTAATTTTAATTATATCATTATTGTATAAAAGTGTTATTACGTATGTCTATTTCGATTCGTTTTATTAAGTAATAGAAATAATGGTGTGTCTTTATCAAATTTTAATATTAATTTTTAAATTTCACGCGTAACACGTAACGTCACAATATGAACTTGCGCCATACGAAAATACGTAAAAAAATTCAAAGTTCCCCCCCGGGGTTGCAAAAAGAGTTTAAGAGTCGGAAAGTTGTCTCCTTTTAAAAAAAAAAGCAATAATCTCACGCTACAACTGAAATCATTTAGACACCCCTAAAATCGGACGAATGAAAGGACCGATTTTTGTTTACTTTTGGTACACTCAGTTCTGTTCGGTTATATCAATTTTAGACATCAGCGGAAATAAGAAAATCCCCCTTGAAACGCTTCAGACTTTTGGGTTGTGCTGATAGAATGGACTTTTTTTTAGATGCTGTCTATACTAAAATTAGCGAACTGTACAGATCCCCTATTGCTTCTTACGCATTTTATATCACATACGCTCGACACGCATTTTTCTTCATTAGCACTTCACACAGTTTTTTCTTTCAACTTACAATGGTAGATTATTTTGGTGAAATTCCGTATTAGTAATTTTTAAAAATAAAATTCAATTCGTTAGAAAGCTGTTTCGATCGTAATGCTCTGTATACGGGAGGCCCACGTAATGAAGTCCTTTTAATTTCTATTAAAATTTTAACGACCTTCGAAGAAGAGTAGCATGCATGTTCACGAAATTATGGTATGCAAATTGAAAGGAAAAAAAAAAAAAGTAAAAATCCACAACCGCGGTTAAAGTGAAATTTTACGATTATATGCGAGCTGCTTGTAGAGATGAGTGTGCTGGAATGTCGCCAGTCGGAGCAGCAACTTGTGAAATTATTTTATACTCAAAGTTTCGCTCCCCACTCCCCTTATTTGATATCAAAAAATAAAATACGCAATTCGTATTCACAGGAATTTCGAAAACCATTTAGCGAAACAGTTCCGTTCGCTATCCTATAGCTGTCTGACCCCCAGTAGGTTCATATATTAGTGAACAGTTTTCAATTAACACGGTTCTCTAGTTCAATAGTTCCAGGGGTAATATGAAAAAAAAAAAAGGTTACGAAATATGTAACTATAAAATTGTAATAGAAGTGGTTATGCGTTTTTTTTTTTTTTTTTTTGTTTCTTTAAAAATGATGTAGTTCAAAGAAAATTACTCTTTTGCAAGTATCGTAGAGGAGTCAAAGGATTTCTCTTTACATGGATATATATATATATATATATATCAGAATTAAAATCAAAAGAGGCGCTTCCATCGAGAAAATCCATATAATTAGTTACACTGTTCCGACTTACGAGATAGAAAGCCAATTTAAAAAAATTACTTGTCCCAGTATTCTCATCAGATCCACATTAGACGTAGTGAACCTTAACTTCGATACTTTCGACGCCCTATCACAAGGGTTTGGGACGTACTTTACTTTACTTTACCTTCAAATTAAATGTGTTAAATGAGTACTTTTTCGACCATCCGTCCTCAATATTTAGACTGTATAATATACTTCTTCGGCTGGCTGGATTCCATATGGGAGTTGGTAATAAGTAACAAAGAGTTAGTAAGGATAATCTCTACTCTGCGGGTTAATTTGAGTTTTAATTTCCAGAAAAACGACTCGAAATTTATTTTGTTTTTATAACATTTTATTTAAAAAAAAAAAAAACGGAATAGAAACAAAAACATCCGGAATTAAACACGGATGTTGTAGAAGATAATTTAAAAAAAAAAAAAAAAAAAGGAGAATTTATTTACTTTTTTTTGAAAACGTATGTATAGATCATTAATAATATATTGACTTGGTATCATAGCCAAAGCGATATTTTCGTTTCATCACGCTCACTTTCGGGCACCTTTTTACATTTTGCGACAATTTACACGGAAGAACAGAGCAACATTTTTACACGAGGATTTACCCGGTCTCAGCGATAAACTCATTTGGCGGCCTAAAGTATCACCGGTATAGTATTGTTATAGAGCAGTGGTGGCCAACGCGCGGCCCGCCTTGAACATTTTTGCGGCTCTCGAGATGGCCAAAGTAGCACTGGTAAAATAAATATTTTTTAA
Source organism: Icerya purchasi (assembly GCA_039619475.1). Classification (NCBI taxonomy): domain Eukaryota; kingdom Metazoa; phylum Arthropoda; class Insecta; order Hemiptera; family Monophlebidae; genus Icerya; species Icerya purchasi. The sequence goes on from CM077115.1 coordinate 98,708,445, forward strand.
TGATATCATTTTTTATTATTTCATTTATATTTATATATTTCTTATATTTCATTTTTAGTGTTATATATTTCTTTGTAATGTGCGCTTAGTATCATTATTATTATATTATCCATGTTTACATGTAAGAATAATAGTGAAATAATAATAACGGTCATTACGTTTCAATTTTTCGCTATAAAAAAAATGTCTATACTGGGTCTAAATCTAATATGGGGGGATATATGTATGATTTTATATGCGGCCCGCGGAGTTATGATGCATTTCCAAAGTGGCCAGCAAGATCATTTGGGTTGGCCATTCCGGTTATAGAGTATCGTCAAAAGGTCGTCTAAACGGCATAGTCATTGCCGAATATTATTTTGACGATTCAGAAAACGTCGCGGTGTATTCAAATCTTTCACTATGGAAATGTGCAATGACTACACGCGAAAGAGGTCTCTTAAACGTCAGTAAAAATAACGGAACATTTACAGAAGAAAAAAAGAAATGTTACGCATTTGATCAACATTTGTGTAACACAAAAGAAGAAGGCTAATACAGATTGCGTTTTTTCGAAAATTTTCTTTACTATTATTTCGAGTATTAAATAATTAAAGAACCTTTGATAAATGTTTTTGGATTCGATTCGTTGTCAGTTGCAGAGGAGTTGTGTTTTTACACGAAAAGAACGTTCCGGCAGAGAACATGGTGCGATGAAAATAAAAGCAGTTCGTGCAAGAAAATTAGGCCGACAGATCTCTGAACCGCAATTAGCATTCCTCTATTCGGATACATCATTGCCGCCACGATGTATGCGTGAACTCCGATAGTGGATCGATTGTGTCGCTCTTCCGATACTTCTTCGGCACAGAATTGCCTTCGTGTACAGTTAAGCAGATTCTATACACCTTTTTCATGCTGCTGCTGCCGCCGCCGTCGCCGCGAACTAGTACTTGCTCCAATTTCTATTGTGCAGTGACTGCGAAGAACCGGTTCAAAAGCGTCTTTCTTTTTCCGATGCGTTCGAAATGCGTTTTTCGTCCGTCGAAGGATATCATCTCTCTTTAATCATGCTTCTATAATTTTCCCGATATACCGTATCAAATCGTTACTTGCCGTCCATTATGCGCGTTCGTCGGTTTTAACGCAGTTTTCTTTCTCGGGTCAAAGGCACGGTCCTCCGTATAGCCGGCATTGTCTGCTGATCGAGAAAATGATTAAAAACAACGCCTCAGTTCGCGTCAGTTAATTATCGGCCGATCGCTACGAATTCTGAACTATTCGTAACGGAAGTGAGCTCTCTACTCATCCGTCATCGACTGGGAATCTGTCGATTTTTCAAACGCTTTTTTTGCAACATTGCCTATTTTTGAGCCGTTTTTAACGTTACTATCACTGCGATAGAATTTGACCGGGTGTCTTTTTACCATTTCATCGACATCGAACATTAGAGTGAAAGTTACGATCGCAAGAAACGAATAATATTTTCATTGAACCGGAGCTTAATGTGTAAAATCGGACGAATTCTTCAGTTTGTTAAATTTTTAATTTTCTTTTGAAATAATAATTTTTTCACGCAATCGGTTTGATGTAATTTTAATTTCGTTATATTAATGAGACTTTGTAATTCGCGCACGTTTTCGGGGACAATAAGAAAATCGTGAATAATCTATGGAGCGTTCTTTACAGAGACGTATGGAATTTAATTTTTTGTGAAATTAACACCGACCCTCCTTTGCACACTGTGTGTTATATATGTATATATCGACATTCCACTGATTTGAAACGTTATCTTCAGTTCGGGCGAATCGTTTCTATATAAAGAAAGGAAAAAAATTCATTATTTCAGTCATTTGGAACAGTTTGAAAAACCATTTGAAATTTGAAGATGAATGCATTTCCGTTCAAATTCCAACATTTGACGAGAACTTGCGTTATTAATCCGCATTTTATTTATTCGTATATATTTGTATTTATTTGTATATATTTATATTTATATTTATTTGTATATATTTGTATTTATTTGTATATATTTATATTTATTTGTATTTATTTGTATTTATTTGTATTTATTTGTATATATTTGTATTTATTTGTATATATTTGTATTTATTTGTATATATTTGTATTTATTTGTATATATTTGTATTTATTTGTATATATTTGTATTTATTTGTATATATTTAGCAACATTTTGTAATCAAGATTACAAGAGATTACATGGAATCGTAGCCGATTAATTCTGATTTACTGTAGTTTTCATTGGAATATTCGTTAGTTAAATGAATCTCGAAACGAATGCGAAGTTAAGGGCCATAATGTGTTCACGAGGATAGAATCGCTAATAATTATAATGCGCAAAATTATGAAAATAATCGGGCATTATTTGTCGAAATAATCGGATTACTTTAAGTTAATTCACACGAATAGTGCGAGTAACTTATATACATATATTCAAGTATCCCCGCGAACTTAGTAATAGTTGCAATCTTTGAATAGTCTGCGCACCTATATTATCATACAAAAATATGTTTGCATAAAAAGTAACGAGTAAAACATTAATAGGAAAAAATAAATAAATCTACCACCACTCCGCGATCGAGAGACTAAAACGATAATTAATTATTAATCAGTTGGATACTAATTAAAAGTACTCTATATTAACAGATCACACACTGATCATAATAATACTTTGTAATTTCGCGTTACCGATTATCGTTAATTATCGTTCTAAATATAATTGATTACAATGTAAACAGTCGTAATTTATTTATATTTCTAATTACACGCTCAACTTTAATTAAGAATAGGTATTACGTTTAATTTTGGAATCGTATTTTTTTTTTTTTTTTTTTTTTGTTATATAACATACTTTTTAAATTACCGCCTAAAATGCAAAATACCTTTTAATTTAAAAGATAACAGTTACCGTTGAAATAAAAAATTAAACGCTACCCCTTTTACTTAACAAAGTACTCAAACTCAAACTCGAATTCGTACTAGAATTCGAGCTGAAAAACCTCAAAATCTCATCAAGCTCGAACTCGAACTCGAACTCGGTTTCGGACTCGGAGGAGAATAAAATGGTTATTCTTTTTTGTGTCTGACCTAGAATATTTCGACTTTTTTAATCGGTATTTTTTCTCACTATTACTGATATAGAGAGACCTGTACTATTCCGCAAACTCTTCTTGAATGTCCCTTATCTCCTCTTCTGCTCTGAAATCTTTTGCCTTTTCACCAGCGCAACGCTGCGATTCATTCTTCTCTGCGCACTTCTTATCATGAATCCGTTTCGAATTCTCGAAGGACATCGGTATTCCCGTACTATTGGCCTTTGTAGCAGTTCTTATAGTACGAGTTGTTTTAATTGAATAAATGAAACATTTAAGCATTTAAGAATTTAAACATTTATTTTTTCATTATATTAAGATTTTTTTTTCTCGGTGCAGAGAGGCCCGTTTGTCTTTCCATTTATTTTCCCGGTCGGAGAAGATTCGTTATCTGATGAGTAAATTAAAAATAATTCGATAGCTATTGAAAAATTCTGCAAGCTGCAAATAGAAATTTTTATTGCGCCGCATCGGATAAACGTTTGTTTAAATTTACGTGCGAGCTTGCGTTGAAATCTTATTACGGCTGACGCAACAAACAGCAACATATTGTACTCGGAAGTTGGCTGTGATGTAAGATAAGCTGATAATTTCCGGATAATAACGGACGTGCGAGATAAGATTTATTACGACGACGTTACTACGACGACACGTTTATCAAGAATACAGTTCGATAGACACCTCCTCCTTCTCCTGCGTCTATAAATAATACTAGTAATTAATATGATCGTTACCGACTATTCAAATATATGTATGTACATAGCGGCGCCGGTTGCGATATATGCAATACTTGGTAATACTGAAATTTTTATCTAGTACGTTTTATTGGTTTTTGATTTAACTTGTCGATGGACATCCGAAAGCGTGAATCTCTTTTTCGGCAGGAACAATAGGTGATAGAAAGATCAGTTGACGGTACACGGCAGGAAAGAGGAATTAAAATGGAGTAAACAGATTAATGGCCCCGTTAACTAGACAGTAAACGATTGTAATGGTTCTTCCTTTTTTTTTTCCTTAATTTAATTCGTTCCGAATTTTCAGGGGGCATAAGCGCGATTCGAATTTCGCTCGAAGAAATACCGCGCTTCCTAATATGGTGGTAGCTGACGTTTTCAGTTGAGCAAGATATAATTTCATCAGCGCCATTTTGTTTTTAGTGCTCTATCGAGGAAGACAAATTCTTCCGTTTGGCGAGATAAAACTACACAAGATTGACTCGAAAATGGCGGTTCTATACTGCTTTAAAAAGATATGCGAGAAAAAGGGGTAATAATAATAATAGTGTTACAAATACGGTAGTGTTGTTCGCCCAGTAACGTACGGATTAGATTGTTATATTTTTATTAATTTCATTATTTTTATTTGTTCTTCCTGAGAAGTTCGGGTTTTTGTTGGTTTTTCTCTAATATTGCACCTTAGACTACTTTACTGCTTAAACATAGACGTAGTTTTAGGCATTGTTCCGCAATTGTTCGATACACGTGTTTACGTACTATTTCGTGTCTGTATTTGTTTTTAAATTTATGTAATAAAATTTTTATTCATTCATTCATTCGTGAGCCCAGTAGAGTGCTATAAGCGCAAAAAAAGACCCTGAAAAATGGAACACCATGCCTTTTTTGTCTCGAGTATTATTGTCAGAAAATGAAAAACGTACACGTTAAAAAGAAAAAGAAAAAAACGTTTCTAATTTAAAAATTGGACAACCCTTATTGGAAAAATAAAAATAATCCCCCCCTCCCCACCGCGTACATGTGATTTACATCGATGAAAATTATACCTTCAAATAGAATTTAAAAAGAACGAAAAAACTGTGATTCTAAAAATCGCACGGGATTATCGTATGAAAAAATATAGCCGACTTAAAAAGTTCCAAATTGTACGATCTTGAATTTAGCGTAATAGGTACGGAATTTTCAGCGCACCTGACTGATCTCGTTTTATTCTATACATACGATCCAATGTTGTAATAATCATTTTCGTTCGTTTCTGTAAAACATTTTTTATTTCAGTTTAGAGTTGCGTTCGGTTTAATCTGCATCAACTTAATAAACAACGTGTAACTGAAAGATGGCGTCTAATGATCTCACGAATAATCCAGTGAGATGAAACGATTCGAATTAAAATGCTCGCGTAATCCGACTGTTAGAATAATCGAAAGGAACAATTATTCCGATAATCATCGCATTGTACCGATACGATTATATCTGAAATTCGGTCTCAGTGCTATTATTTAAATCACAATCCTGATTCGAATTAAGATCACGGTATTTTTGGAATTATTATAAGAATCCAAGCGCGTTAATAGTTTCTCGGTAAAATCCACGACCTCAGACCTATTATTACGTGTTAACGTTTCGAACAGATACGCCCGGTGGGTGGGGTGGGGGGTCAGTGCTTATCCGAAACGTTAACACGTAATAATATGTCTGACGTGGGTTTTACCGAAGAAATTACCAGCAACACGGTTGTATCGGTGAACTACGAAAGTTTAAAACTACGTATTATTCTTCGAATCCCCAGCTACTGTAGCGTATTTCGTTAGGCAATGGCGTTTCGTTCTGGTAGAACTAGGTTTGATTCCGACTGCCGCCGCATACTGACACATCCAAAAATTTCATTTTCTGTGGGTTAATGTCCGCAATTAACGCGTCCTCCCCCACCTAAAAAAAAAAAAAAAAAAAAATATTTTGTACCATTAGAAATTAAAATTTTAAAAGTTAATTGAATTACGTTTAAATGTCATTGTCTACATACGTTTTTTTTATTATTAAATCACCTTCTTAGTGAATGCAATCTATGATGCAAAATTTTGACAAACCATTTTGCGAAAAAAACTATTAAATATCTAATAATCTAATATACATACGTGAAGTTGGTAATGATAGAAATCTAATAATAATTTTTAGCGAATCATCCCCCGGTATAGAAAATATGAAATTTTACAACCAGCATCGAAGCTTTATTTATTCTCGAACTACCTATTCCTTTTCATTCTCTACCGAGTCGAGGATTAATCCTCGAGTATTAATCCGAGTATTAATCCGACGATTATTTTACGGAGCGAATGCAAATAACTCTGGGAGTACCTGATCTAATCCATTTACATCACTATCACGAAATACCGGTATTTTATATTTTTATTAACTGAAATGTATTGTCGTTGTTCGTTTCGTGTGCTTTTCGATTGACCGTTTAACATGCTCTCGATAAAAGTCGTATACCGCGTTAGAATTGCGATTGCGTCTATGAACATAACTCCGGAATAAGTTTACAACTTCAGCAGCAATCGTTTAATGGCGTAATTGCAGCTTGCCGTAAATAATCAAGCCGCCAAAGTCTCGTAAAACTAATTTACGGTATCGCAATCGAATTTTCAAAAAATCACTCGTAATGCGATGCTATGTTAGAGAGTGAAAAAAAAAAAAAAAGTAACACAGTCGCTACGCAAAGCTACAGCATCAAAATGAAAAAGACAGTCTCGATTTTTTTAAACGTTAAATCTCCCCGCCAATCCGACAGATGTTAAAAAGGAGGAGCTGAAAAAGCTACATCAGCTGGCGAAAATCTTAATAAAACATTTCAACTTCGCACTAATACAGATTCACGATTGTTCAGTCTCGATGCACCAGTATTGAAAGGTACCTGCTTTTATCATGTCGCATAATCAAGCGCAAACTAAACTTTTAATCGTAAAAAAGGTGTAAACGAATCACTTTAAATAACTTAATCTCTTTAGACCAGGGAGGTTTCCGATACATTCCGACTCTTAGATTGCCACTTCACATGGAAGCTGCAAGCGTATGTAAGCAGGGAAACTTACTACAGAGATAAACATCATGAAGCGTTCATAAGGAAAGGCCCGCCTTTGAAAATGTCAAATTGAACTGAACAGTTGGAGCATTTGATAACGGTCACAATTTATCATCATGTTTTGCTTTACATAACGATTTAAACGTAACACCGGAAATTACGAAAAGTTCTCTAATATGCAAATGTATTGCCCGCTAATTTTTCCTACCGGACAAATCGCGGGAGAAAATGAAAAAAAGGAACTCACTGCTCAGAAGTACTGTCCCTACGATTAACGACAACACTCTTGTTGTTCCGAAACACAAACGTTTCAATGTTTATTCGGGAAGTCGCTGCGATCATATTTCTGACTTTAACGAGAGCGGAAAATGTAAAATTTTACCCCCGCTTACCAGGCAGAAAAGACGTGACAGTCGGAAAATTACGGTTCCCGAATAATTATTAGTCTACAATGAGTAAAAAGAAAATCGCTAATCATTTAGTGAATACGGAGCCTCGTTTGATTATTATTATTATTATTTTTTTATATGTACTTAATAGTAACTCTTATGCGCCGTGCGATGTCTAAGAGGAGGCGGTCACGCTTACAAATTTATTTAATTGTGATATCCTTTTAAATTGTTAAGCAATGATAGTTCTTAATAACTGCCACTCCCCCCCCCCCCCCGTACGTGGACAACATGAATATGCCACTGACCCATTACGGAAGTTATTGGTTACGAAAAAATATTAAACTGTTTCGACAAGTAAGCGTCTTGTACTGCTAGAGGATCCCTGCAAAAATATCGTAAATTAAACACAGGTAAAAGATATCAACCGAGCTCGCATTAAATGAACCCCTCTGGACATGACTGTAGAATACTTTTGCATTCACACATAAGATTTTTCGTTCTCATGCAGAATTATATATGCGCGATATTTGTATACGCTTTTTTTTTTTTTTGTTCTTTGTAGATATATTATTAATTAACAGATCAGATTCAAAAAACTTACAGAAAGGTGACCTTTACGTTAAATCAACAGTCATGTCCCCAGGTGAAAATAAATAATAACGTTGGGATTAATTATGGACCGACTTCTAACATGGGTAGGATCGACGTCGCGCGCGCAAGACAAAAAATTAGAATCTTAAACTGCATTATGGGAAGGAAGTCCGCTCTATGAGCATACTTGCAAAAGATTATTGATCTATCTACCTGTACTGGCGCGGCAGTATATGAATGACGTAACGTCCAAAAGCATCAACAGAATTCAAACAGCTTCAGTGCGCCACTTATTTCGTGTCAAACAGAAATCACTTCATCACGATTTAAACATTCCATTGGTGCAATACTTATAAAAATTATATATATATATAAATATATATATATATATATATATAAATATATATATATATATATATATAAATATATATATATATATATATATATATATAAAATTGTTAAATTAGTGTTAAAAAAATTTATTTTTGTCATAAACTATCCACGAACTTCAATATAACAAGTTCTTTAGCGAATTAGTACTCGGTGAGAATGTCGAAGTGTTCAGCATGTTCTCCTCGACCCTCTGCCTAGGAATCCGCGGAGGAGGCTTAAGAGATACTGTTGTGTAGAGATGCATTACCCGGATAACTCTGAACCGGTTACCATAGCATTCTACAGAAAGTAACATTTTACTCGTTCAGACTAGCGGAAAATTCAATCTGAGTCAGATCAGGTCTATCGATGGGATTCCTTAACTTTTATCTTTAGCACCTACTCCACACTTAGGTATTTTTTGTTTTCCTTGCGTATTTATGTACAATTTTTCCCAATGATCAACTATCTTTTCCCCCAACTTCCGATATATCGGCTTCAAGTAAAATCATATGGTCTTGTTCTAATGAGAGGGGACATGTAGAAGTATTAACTTTATGTAAAACAAGTTGCGGTCTAGATAACTAAACCGCGGTGCCAATTGTGGTTCTATGACCGCAGTGACGGCGGGAAAAACTAAAGGTCGGAAATACAATTTGAACGCTTGTCGATATTATTTCGGAAAGCTAATTTAATACACTTTCTAATAATGCTATATATAGTATTGTCAAGAATCATGTATGGAATATCGATTTGGGGTGAAGCAACAAGGACGATAATCAAAAAGAGATTAGTAGTCAGCAAAAGAAATGCTTAAAGGCAATAATCCCTGATAAAGATCTGGTTTAATATTATTAGCTGGTGGGGAGAGAGAAACGAAATGCCTCCAAGGATGTGCTACTTTTATCATCGGTTGCTCGAATATGAATATAAGACCACAAGTATATCAATAGCTACGAAGTCAAGAAGCAGGACAACGAGGAATAATAGGGAGGTACATTTTTATATTTGAGTTATAAATGTTTATGTCCATTTTCTGTATTATCACTTTATTAAAAATTTATCGAAACATGTATTACAGAAAATTATACTTTAAAAATATTAAAATAAAGCCGCGACATGTTTCGGAGTTACGTACTATCATGGCATTAATAAATAAAGTTAAAATTGAAATAAACGATACCATATTTGTCTTATAAACTAATACAATATATCGATATGTTATGATTAATTGTTAATTTTAAATAGTGGATTATTGATTAATTATAAGATTATTATTTTTTAATATTTAGGTTAAAACTATTTTCTTCCATTTCTGTATTAACACTTTATTGAACAATATAAAATCTTTATTAAACGGAAAATTATTTTTAAATTAAAAATTAAAACGTGCCGACATGTTTCGGAGTCACTTTAACGCCATGAATATGGAGCAAGTGACTCGCGAAACATGTCGGCACGTTTTAATTTTTAATTTAAAAATAATTTTCTGTTTAATAAAGATTTTATATTGTTCAATAAAGATTATTATTAATTAAATTAGATTAAAATTAAATGTACAAGACGACCTAGAAATAATAAAATATATCAATTATTATAACAACGTAATAGCGCTGAAACATATTACATTAATAAATTTAAGAATAATTTAATTAATAATAATTTTATGAATTAATAATATAACCCACAATTTAAAATTAACAATCAATCATAACATATCGATATATCGTATTAGTTTATAAGACAAATATGGTATCGTTTATTTAAATTTTAACTTTATTTATTAATGCCATGATAATAGTACGTAACTCCGAAACATGTCGGCTTTATTTTAATAGTTTTAAAGTACAATTTTCTGTAATACATGTTTTGATAAATTTTTAATAAAGAGGTACATTTTATTCGACCGAAAGGCATAAATAGTAAGATTAGTAGTACGGGTGAAATAGTGTTTTAATTAAGCTGCTAGAACGCGAATCCCAGAAGATATAATGCAAAAAGAGATGGGAACTTGGAAAGTATCAATTAATCAACGGTTGATTGGTAACATTAATGAAATTAAGTTAGATAAATTGGAAACTGGCTGTGACGGAGAATCAATCATTCGTATTCGTCGAACATGTGGAATGGAATTGGTTGTGTGATGATAAATAGTTGTTTTTTGTTTTTTTCTTACTTTTTATAACTACAAAATTAATTGTAATGAAATATTGTAATTTATCTGTTCGAATATGAACAATGATAAGCGTGTTGGGCACTCGCAGGAGTTATTATTTTTTGCAAAAACTACAAAATAGAAAAAATAAACAAAGAACGAAATAAAACTCTGTATTAAGAAGCAAAAACAATCGGAATTAACGAGTTTTTAGCACTCGCTAGTGTAATTTGGCGATATGTACGTAATGTCGATGGAAATGTTGCAACCGTATACCCCGAGTTTAGAATTGCCGGTCAAGTTTAAGTGAAAATGACGCGCAGGTACACTTTCAATTCCATCTTTTATTACCTTACATATTAATAAAAGAGTTACGTTACGATTGCGAATTTTTCCCCTCGACTGATGGTACCGCGTCTTCTATTCGTCTCAGTGATTGTGTTGTTTCATCTGAACGCGATGTAAACTGCAAATTAATTTTAAATTACCGTTATAAGGAAAACATTTCAGAGTATTTTTTTATTGTACGAATAATGAAAAAAAAGCGGGAATATTTATTCTCGATTAAATTTTAATTAAACGGGCGGAATTCCTGGCCGGGCTATGAAATGAAACGAAGTGTACTCTTTAAAAATTTTAAATTTTACGATATTCAAAATGGAATAATGTCAGCGGCGATAGTTATTAATTAAAGTTGCGAAATTTTAATTTTCGATCGCACTTTTCGACATTATTTTCCGAAAAAAATTATTTTTTCAGATTTTTTATTTTAATTCATTACCTAATTTTACTTTATTATTATTATTATTATTACTATTATTATTTTTGCATTATTTAATTTTTCGGGGTATAACAAAGTGTGTGAGTCAACAAAATGAAAAAGATGAATGAAAGAGAAAAAAAACTATATTTTGTTATTCTTAATCAGATAAAGAACATTTCAGGAAAGAGAGAGGATAAGTGAAGAAAAAAGTATAGCAGACATCTTAGGGAGCAGGAAGAACGAGTCGTAAGAGTGGAAAACAATCACGCTGAATAGCCTGGAACAAGCGAAAAATATGTTGTTTGCGTCACAAACATAATAGAGCAGTTGTCTCCGGAATGGACACGGAGTGGGAGAGATGTAAAGGGGAGAAACGAGATTTAAATAAGAGGAAAGGAGGCTGTGCGAAACACGGAGATAAGATTAGTAACTAGGGAATAAAGCGAAACAAGATTAAGGAGATAAAAGGAGAATATTAGGCATAAACGGGGAGTGCCTAAGGTGACGTGATTTAGTTTTGGGGGAAGAATATTGCGTGCTGGAATCTTACCGACAAAAAAACGTCCATTAGAAACGGGGTCTGGCCACAGCTATACTTCGCAAAACATGCTACAGCTTAGAGAATTAAAGAGAATGAGAAATTTTTGGAGCAAATATAAATGATGTCTCTGTAGGATAGCAATAGATTCGGGAAAAAGGCATAAGGAAGGGAGCTTGAAACATGGAGAATGGGGGCTAAACTGAGGGAACGAGGCGATCTGTAAAGATTAAAAAGTGATCGCGAGATAGGGAATTAATTACATTATTACTTTTAATTGCCGACTACGGCTTGGGGGTAAGAGTTCTTTCGTTATCTTCACCTTTTCTCTCTCCTTGGGATTCATCCTGATCTCTTTTATACATATCTTTTTTCCCAACTAGCTAGATTGACACTGCGTTTTTTTTGTTTTTTTTTTGGTTTATATCCTTGAGCGAAGTATAGCTGTGGCCAGACCCCGTTTCTAATGGACGTTTTTTTATCGGTAAGATTCCAGCACGCAATATTCTTCCCCCATAACTAAGTCCCGTCACCTTAGGCACTCAGTTTATGCCTAATATTCTCCTTTTATCTCCTTAATCTTGTTTCGCTTTATTCCCTAGTTACTAATCTTACCTCCGTGTTTCGCACAGCCTCCTTTCCTCTTCTTTAAATCTCGTTTCTCCCCTTTACATCTCTCCGTTCTGTGTCGATTCCGGGGACAACTATATTATTACGTTTGTGACATAAACCGCTTATTTTTCGATTATTCCAGTCTAATTCTTAGAAATCGGTCTTCCACAGTGTCTACTATATATATATTTCATCTCTACTACCTATTCTCTCAGTTATTATCCCGGAAATGTACATTATCCGATAATGTTATCAAGGCCCCCCAGGGGGGGTTGTGACACGTTCAATCTTAGTTTTCATACGGTTTGCCGCTGTATACAGTTAATTTTTTCACTGCTTGTTTCGGTTTCACTAAAGATAACTCGCGTGTTCTTTGCATTAGATACTCTTCGGATCTTCATTTCAGATAAAATTGCTCAGCAACAGTGCCAAGCTATTGCCATTGGTCGGTGTTAAGTCAAAAAACGATTCGTCACCTTTCCACGTTATACATCCGATATATAATGGTGAATTGAGCGAATAGCCGTATTTTCGATATCCAACGGTGGCATGTATGAACTTGGTTGTTTTTTCAAATTCGCTTTAATAGTTTCGTCGTCGACACAATAGCACCATTATCGTTTTTTCGATGATTTACGCGTCTTTAACACGTGCCATTTTGCACTTTACACGTTTTTCTTCTTCTATTTCTTTCGTCGCTTTCTTCTCCATTAGTCTTTCTCCTCTTCTCATTGTTTCTGCTTTTTCTTTACTTATTTTTTTCCCTCTAAGTTAGCCATCTTATTATCATCCGCCATTTAATTAGTTTCACGATTTAATTTTATAGCTGCTAGATTTCTTTTATTTTCTTACTATTTACCACCGGTTTCGTCGAATTTTCTGTTTAAAAACCTTAATCGAGCCATTTAACACTATTACGGATTATAATTCTTTCCATTTTTTTTTTTTCCTTATTAAATTCGGTTTTATTCCAATTTTGTTCCACGAAAGAACAATTTCCCAAAATTATCGCGAGTTGTCAAACGTAACGATATGACGTAATTGAACCCTCAGGGATGGATGCCACCACGTTCTCAAATTTATCGTAAACATTTCTATTTTTTAATTTAATTTTTTTTCCGTTAATTTAATTCGAGTATTATTATTATTGCTGCTCTTGATTAATTTAAACGATTTGAGTTTTATGATGTACATCAACAGAAGATGGTACAGAGATCTCTTTCCTCTCAACGAGTTGATCGAAAACAAAAAAAAAAAAAACAATTTCTGGAAATTTAAAAAAATATATAGGAAGTGAAAATTTTTTGAACATACTTAATACATATCGCTCGGCTACGGCTTCTGGGTTGATTAGAATTTTTTATCGGCATTTCGAACTGGATTCCCGATGAGTGGGGCCGGACGCGATACTCGAATTTATATACTTTTCAATTACGCGCAGGTCATAAATAGAAAAAAATTCGACTTTCTACGCGATCCGTAGCCGATCGTGATTTCCTTCATGTATATCCTGACGCTAGGTACCGTTCGAAACTGATGACTCTCCACGTCTCGATGAATACTTTGCGAATATTTTTATATATCGGGTTTTCTTCCAGCCAATCGGTTCATTCGCTGACCGATCACATCAAGGGCGAAGATAAATCTCGCTTCGACGACCTAGCCCGCAACCAGTCGTCATATACTCACGCACTCACTCTCTCAACACACGTTCTAATTTTATAAAAACAAATTTTATTTTTAATTTTAATTTTAATTTTATTTATTTATTATACGCATTTTAATGAAATGTACACATTATTAATAGCACGGGCCCTAAAAGTCGGATTTTATTCATTTCGTTTCACTTTCTCGCTATTTTCGGTCGGCTACTGCCTCGTGCTAAGCTCTTTTTGTTATTTTGCATATGTCCTCTTTAATAATTCCTTCGGAGAAAGTAAATTGGCGTGAGAACGTTTTTTACGCGTTTTTACTTAAATATAAATCGAGCCTCTGTACGTAAAAATCGAAATAGGGGAATAGGCCAGCTCGTTTCGTATAAGAAAAGGTTATAGCACGATGGAAATAATGTCGCGAGCCCGGCGCGGATATCATCTAAAAATAATGAGCGTGATTTTTCGGACGTTTTAGAAAAACGTTGCGAAATGGCGTCTGGAAATGAACGAAAAATTAAGCATCGCCGTGAAATTGAACAGTCAGCAGGAGGTAAACTTTAATAACGCTATTAAGGAGACCGGTCGAATATCTAGCCGTGCAATCTATGTGCTAGCAGCCATATGATTAAAAAAAGCAAACGTCGCTGCCGGCAGGCTTTAAGAGGTAGGCTCCAAATGGTCCACCATACACTCTACAAGATGAACATTTCTTTCGGAAAACTATTTTCACTTATCTAGAATCCCGCCTTATCCGTTACGTGGGGCGATCTCAGGTGCAAACGATTGCGAAGTTCTAGAATGAAAAAAATGGCCTATTTTTAGACTTTCGCAGGATTTCGAAATAAATATATTTCCGGCTGTCTTATTCTGTTCGTCGCTGAATAAATTTCCGTTATTGTTGTTGTTTTTTTCAAAAGCACACCCCCTCGCTCGACACGTCGGAATTTAAACAGACATTTGGCCTTTTTAAAGATCCTTAAGAGCTGTCTTCCGGTTTAACGCCAAGTTTGCTCGCATTTCAATTTCCTTTTAAGGAAAGAGGAAAGAAAAAGAAAAAAAGAGTTGAAAGATATCAATCGACTTTAGTCTTCGGAGTTGGCAAAAATAAAAACACTTTTCCCTTAAATTGTAGTAAAACCGTGTCTCTTTAGACAGAGTAACACCGATATAATAATATAAGAACTGAACAATTTTTGCTGATTGCACACTCGTTAATAAATATTTAATATTATCGTGTGCTCACTCTTTACATCTCAAGAGTAAGAAGCCTTTGAGCTATTATCAAGCTATCTCACGGCGGCCCAGTCCGCCGTGTGTCCACTGAATGTCACAAAGTAAATATACTTGTTGACAAAAATAATTTATATTTACTAATACTAATAAAAATTATAACACTTGATGATTTGTTTTTATGACTAGTATTATTAAAATCTTATTATCGAACATCGAAACAAAAAAACTATTCACAATAAATTACAAAAAAAGTACATATATAATTCTTCGGAAAATGATTTAATTAACAATTATCGCGGGTTCGCTGACACTCAACGCTTCGATCATCGTACTCTATCAGAGTAAAAACGGATACTACCTTTGACGACGAACGAAAGACTCGCGAAAACCCAGGTAGTCGATCAGCTGTCGGTACTGTCCGACCAGTCGCAACGACACATCCTGCTTATCACACGAGTAATTTTCGGCAAAATTACGTCGCTGTAGTCGGGCAGTGTATCCGCGTCTAGCCTTAGTTAATTTTACACGTTATTATAATTGTGTTGGTACGGCATCGGAATTATATTCCAACTTTCCAACCGTTCGAACCATTTAATCAGCTACTTTACTTTACTCGGTTCGAACATTACGAGAGAATTATATATGAAATATTATGCTGTGTTGATCGATAATAAATAAAATAAGGAATATAAAGTTTAATCTATGTTTTTCATTTCCCACAGCATAGTAAAGCCAGAATTCCAAACACAAAATCAATATTTTATTCACGTTACTCACTGTAGGCTCATGACAATATTTATTAATTTTCGGATTTTTATTTAATTTTATTTATTCATTTTAATTTATCGTTTTATAGCCGTAATTAAAGAAACGTTCGTATTTGACGAATTTCGTTATCAAAAATAACACTGTGGTCGTCAATAGTATTTTTTTAGCCCCGTCATCGTGTACCATCATCGGTGTTCTTATTGTTATTATTATTAAATATGGGGGGTCGAATATTCTCTTCCATGTCGCTTATCGCTATTCTTTTCGTTTCAATAATTCGCCTTTTCTTTTATTTAGTTATTTCGTTACTTATTTATTCGTTTAAAAATCTCGTTGGAAACACGGTTCTATTTAAGATTACGAATTTCCATTTAATATGATTTAGTCGTATTTCGTTAATAAACTATTTAACATTTGTTTCGAAAATATTTCGGTTCTTCGGAAGAACAATAAATGAAATAATATCTTAATAGTGCTGCTCTACACGTGCGTGTGTGTGTGATAACTTAACGCAACCCACCGATGTGCAAAATGGTATAAAACTACGATTTAAAATAGCGACACTATTGAGATTTCGGGGTGTCATTCTAAGTAAAATCATTACGAGACCAGTATTTATGACATTAATATATGCCGGTGACCAAAAATTATTTTTTCGTATTCAGAAAATTTCGCATGTTTATATCATTCTAAAAATGTCGAAGATCATCGATGTTATTCCGCAAGAAGAATTTTGAAGTAAAACAGATGAAATAAATTACACATTTTCCAAGTAATTCTTACACTCCGTCCGGTATTAACTTGATTTTTACGATTATTCTGAACTGCTTTTAAATAATCCTTGTTCAAAGAAAAAAAAAAAAAAAAAAACTTTTTGGCACACTTATACGATCCTTGTGTTTGTACTTTCATCTCTGATCGTTTTCGTCATACCTACTCCGATGTTTTTTCTTGTAAACTTCACCCTCGATTTTTCGTTACAACGGCAACAAATACCGTCGTTCATGAGTAAATAAATGAAAAGAGAATCCTGAATTGGTCGAGGGACTGGAGGACACTATGATTTATCGATACCATATTATTTGATAGTGAAAATCTCGCACGAATAAGAGGCAAAAGCTGTGTTAATACATGAATTTACAAAACGTCATGCAACAGAAATTAAAGTCAAGATGTATAAACTGATATAGATCATACATGAAGTTGAAACTAACAACATGACGAAAACCGAACCGAAAAAAATAAAAAGCAACGAAAAAAAAAAAAACGTACTGGAATTTATATATAAAAAACCGATAATAATAATTCTCGCATTGCTCCGTGCTTACAAGTTTTCAGAGATGAGGGAATTAAAAATGGGAGAACATAAACCCCAGGATAGCTAAACTATTGAACAACTTAGAATAAAGAGGAAAATGATGTGCGTTTATTTCAAAAAATCAGCATAAACTCTCCACGCGGTATCGGCGTTGGAGACCGAAGCAGAACAATTGCCGGTCAGATTAAAGAGAGATGTAATGATAATTTTATTAAAATAAAGTCTTTTATATCGAAAAAATTTTATTCCGAATCGAAATTGTTCAGTTTTGTTTTATACATTCTCAGTTAAATGAGAGTGTTTTCTTACAAGTTTGTTAAAAATCGTAAAAAGAAGAACAATCGGCGAAATAACTGCTGCAATAAGTAATAATGGTGTGTATTAATAATTACAACAATATTAAAACTGATTTAATTAAAATTTTAATAAAAAGTGTAATTATATCCCATCGATAGCGTAAAAATCAACAGTTTACTTTTATTTTTTCAGTGGTCCGGCGGCTTTTCACAACTGCTCAGGGGCAGATCCAGAAGGACATTATTTTTGGAGGGGGATTAATAAGAAGAACATTTTGGGGGGAACATCATATGCGCGCTAGGTCAGTACACAGCAGACCCACACCGGACGAACTGCACTTGTATATGTCGATATAAATCAAACGATTACTAATCAGTTCCGAATGTAGTCTTGCGTGTGTACACCTGCGTACTGCATATAATAATTGCTTGGTGTACACAACCTATATCGGCACAGCTAAAAATGTACGAATAGGTTGCCCACCAACCGAAAGGTTGAGCAGATAATGATGATGATATAATTACGTAAAATCTTCTACGGTAGTCAGTAGATTTGAGAAATACCACTTGTTTCATAAAGAAAATCAAATAGCGACCTTTATAGAAATTCATAAAAATGTGTTTTAAAAATATATAATTATTACAATTTTTAATTTAACTTTTGTATTCTTTTTAGTTATGAAAAAAAGTAAATTGAAATTATAAAATTCTAGCTCTAAAATGTTAGTTTAGAAATAGTAAGATATTAGACTTTACTTCGTTTTAATTTTTTTTTAGTAATCCGATCCGAGTTCTCTTTGTTCGTGAGCAAGTTTAAATAGGTATATATATATATATTTCTCATTGTATTTTTAATTGAAATTACAAAATAAAAATTAAAAATAAATAAAAATGGCAAAAGAGATCGACGACAGTCGTGTTCAAAAAAGAATACGAAAAGGAACATTAATAGTTTTACTAGTAAAAACAGTATTAAATATTAATTATTAAAATCCATAGGTGTAAAATTCAGACAAATCTTTTATAGCATAAATTAAGTTTCTCTGTTATAACAAATTTTTTCACAGAGGCTTTGGTTCGTTGGGGGAGAAAATGACCCCTATCCCCCTCCCCCCGTGGAACCGCCACTGCGATTTCTTATTATAAATTCACGGACGATTTCATTATTATCCGAAAATTTTATTAATTAAAATTTAGAAAAGAGGTATTGTTAGTTTAAATTTTGATAGGCGAGTGGAGAACTTATTCGGATGAAATCGAAGTTGGCGCAAGATTAAGAATAAAAATTATCGAGAATGTAGGAAGAAAATTTAAGCTAATACCCAGATGGTTTTTGAGTTCGTAGCTGATCGATATTCGGCTTAGTCTAGCGTCTGAATTCGAGGGTATGTCGATTAGAGATTTCGTTTAATTTATAATTAAGATACACCCGTTTAAACGATGTGCAAGATCTGTGTTCGTTTTCATCAGCGGGGTGATTTGTTTCCGAGTTGCGATTCGTAGTGTGTCTGAAGGATTTCCGTTAAGCCTCGTGTCTGATTTTTAATCGGTTTCGGAGAAATTTTAATCGGGCGTTACCTATCATACGGTTGTTTCCGTGTGATGCTAACTGCTTATTACGGAGAATGCAACTTTTTCCGAGTAAATTCCGATTTTAACCGGTAAAGAGACCTACGGATTTATAGTATCAAGATGATGGTATGCTCGAGCAGCTCATATTATTCGTTTGTTTAACCGCATTGAAAGCTACGCAACTCAAGTACGCGTAGACATTATGTCGCATTTTCGGTTAGCTTGCTTTTCTGGACAGAAATAAAGAAGGACAGTGTGCTCGAGAGTGTCGATATAAGGGCAATACTTACGAAAAATTAAAAGAACTCCATATATATTATTAGCTCAGATGTATGTAGTTATGCGGAGAACAAGAAGCATATCTATTGAACATATAATTATGGTGTTTGGAATTGCACATTGAAAAACAAAGGGCAAGGGAAGAATTGTTTAAAGAAATCGTCCAAACATATAATACCCTGCTAATTCGTATTAATCAAATAATCAGTGAACCAATATCGAAAATGGCTAATTGTACCAATTTTTAAAAAACGATCGTGTTGATGTGTAAATTTAAGTTTGAGATATATAAACATATTTCGATTGAGAAAACTGGTTGAAATACAGGGGTCAAAAAAAAAAAAAAGAATATAACGGTGTGCATGAGACGATACTGAGAATGAATGAGTAAAGCACTTTTAAAACCTGTGGTAGGTTGATATTGACGGGTCGGAGTAGTGAAACATTTAATATTTGTTCTGAGAAAGAAGTATTCGAAAAGATGATGAAGAATGCGACTCCCCCCCCCCCTGCACTTGATTGTGCGTGGCAGTTTAATCGTTTTCGACTGGGATGATGGGTAGGCCGAAACTGATACGAGAGTAACAAAATATGTTGGATACTTTCGAATTAGCGGTGAAAACATTTCGATCGTTGGAAATATTCGAAGCGATGTGATGGTCAGTGGAGTATACAGATTTGTAATGATCATTGCCGTGTCGCCGCACCACTATGATCGTGTAAACGGAACTGCGTGATTTTTTCGGAAATCGAATTCCGTAATAAAAATAACGATGGTCAAAAAAGAAATAATCGGTGATAAATAGGAGCAAACTGGAAAGCTAGGCGAAAACACTTGTTATTCTTATCGCGTAAAGACTCTATCTTGTACTTGCTCCGCGACTGTTTAGATAAGTTGAAAATGTGAGGCTCGCCTGCAACGCGCTATCGTCGAAGTACAATTTTCGACTGCTGGAAAACATCTGCGGCCTTCTGAAGAAAAACCCTAAAATGAAATAGATTAAGCTTCGAAATGGAAAAGCTGTGTTACTGTTGAGACTTACCGTGTTCTGGCTGGGGGCTTTTTTGCATTTTTTCCGAATGTTATAGAACTTCCCGACGGCGAGCAGAAGAACCCCCCGGGGGAAATTCTCCATCTCGTGTGTTTGACCTTGGCAAATGTTTTATGTAACGAGTGACGATCGGATGATGGAAGCGATTGTTCCTGAAATGGTTTATAAACCAGCGAAAGAGCGCTCTCTTTTGCCATTCGAAAGGGAGTTCCGATTAGTGTAATCTGCAGTAGTAAGATAGCCGAACACAGAGTTCTAGCATCGATTAATGCAAAACTGAATTTGGCCCCAAGGTGATTGTTAAATTGTGTACAACCTTCGCTAATTAAGGGTGTCGCGATCGTTACTATCATCCAGTGAGACGGTTCTGAAAATTTGATGTATTTTAACACAATTTTTTGCCACCACTCTTTCGTCGTCTATATCGATTTTATTGATATTTTTAATTTTTAGATTATTGCCGAAGTATATGATTTTAAACGATGTTACCGGTGAAATTTGGCTAGTGAATGTGTTTTTTTTTCCCGCGTATGTTTCACTAATCCGACGATGCTGTTTACGTTTTAAGTCTGTTTATATTGTGTATAATGTAAAAATCAAGGCGCGTCACATATATTATTATATCGCTTTGCGTTGAAAATATACATTTTGGCGGTGATTTTCTGCAAATTATGTTACGACATATGTACGTAGTATGGCCGTGTGTTTATGAAACCTCTCACAATTCGTATAATCAAGTATGCAGAAACTTAAAATGAAACGTTTGGCCGCAGTAAAGTAAAGTCCCGTTGAAAGGGCGCCAGGGATTGTGGAATTAAGTTTTTCATCATGTACTAAGCCAAACGGCACTTAGGAGTGGTAATTAAACTTTATAGTTTTCGGTATCGTTGGGGTAACTTGTAGGATGTTTTCAGTGATGTGTGCCGAGTCGAAAACTACATATATAAAGGATACTATTAAAAGATCAATGAAAATTGTCAGCTAAACGGTCGGTGCTAATGGTAGGCGGTCATAATTAATATATTGTATATGTGTGTACATAACTAGAAATTGTAAGATCGTGTATGAAAATATAAAAGTGGTGTAATTTTTTAACCGAAATCATCTGAACGAAGTGTGAACAATGAAAATTGTAATAATTGCTTCGGTGAAATATTCAACTGAAAAAGTAATTTAGTCTTTAATTTAACGCTTTTGGATATTATGGTTCAGACGCAGAAGTTACGGAGAATCACACGTGTTTTGAAATATTTCATTTAATTTCTGAAGTATTTCGTTCAAAGATGTGTGAAAATATCTAAGCAAATCAGGAAATGTACGCTAATTTATTTATACTTAATTAAACGATGTAACGAAAAAAAGTATTTCTGCTATTTTTTTTTTTTTTTAAATATATATAAAAAAATGTACGGACGAAATTTCTATTAATTTTTTTTTTTTTTTTTTTGAACGAAATTGAATACATATTATGTTTTAGTAAAACCGTAAGTAGAAAAATGCATAAAAAACTTCCGATTGTAAATATCGATTTCTTTTTGAAGTTTTTGCCAATTCGACGTTTATAAGATCTGCAAATTTCAGCGCACGTTGAAAGAACTGGAAAGCCTAAACTGATATATGAAAATTAAACCCCGGTATATCTTTAAAACTTTACGACGTTATATATATTTGTTTTCGCGACTACTTCCCCTTCGCACTGTAAAATTTTTCCTCAGCGCACCTAAAACCTCAAGAAAGGCTTCTCGGAGGTAGGTTTTTTTTCTTCTGTTTTTTTGAGTGATTTTACAAACCGGAACGAGAATCGCGGCTTCTTTTAACCGTATATAATAGAGTGATCCTTTAAAAGTCGATGACCCGAACCATGAGCTTAGCAGTCTCCGAGTGCCGACGATAATTACGCTCACTAAAAACGGCTATGCAAATGAACGATAAAATTACGACATGGAGTGTTTCGATCTTGCGATGATGTTTAACTACTAACCTAATTCCAGTGCGCGTGGCAGACGCATTTTAACGATAGTGTTTCAGCGACTCCTCTGTTGAGGTATTTTTATGATTCGTGTTTGTTCAAGTTGTTCAAATCTTCCTCGCGCTCTTTCACTCGTGCACACTCTATCGGAGAATTTGAATGTCGTTAGCCATTGTTACGATTGCGGCCTTAGAAAAATTCGATACGCAGAGAGACAGAGGAAATGAGTTGCCGGAGAATATTTATGCAAATCATTCTCGTCACGAAATTCTTCCGGAAAACACGACCGCGACGCTGAATTTTAATTTCACGATTTCGAGAAAATCATCTGATGATTCTGGCCGCGAGAAACGGGCCCCTCTTTCGTGGTGTCAATTGTGAATGGACGAAAGACGAAGTGGCGGCCTCCTGCTCATCTGAAATCGGTACAGAAATTCGCCGGAATAGAATGTTCGGATAATCAAAAAAACTCGTCGTCGAAACAACAGTTTTGTGTTGGGTTCTGTTGTAAAGCTTTTCTCGGCGATGTACGAAAATTCTCACTAATCTTCTTTTAAAACGTTCTACCGATGATCAGCCGCATGCGCAATAATATTATGGGAAATGACGCGCGCAGCAACTTAATATGAGTCATAGACGCTCAGCGCAACAGCCGATAGTACCGGACCACGGGTATGATAGGCGGTCGGCTTGATTACAATTTAAGCGAACTCGGTGGTGCGGTAGGAGTTGGAGTTGATCATAGGTGTCGGTTGAGAGAGTTGGAAAGAACACATATCTAATTTTGCTGGCGGGGTTGATTTGCCCATCTCAATACGAAGCTTCATCGCGAGAAGTTGAGGAGTCCATTAGAAATTGATTTCGATGATCATCAGAATCACGAAATCGAATGTTCGCATTAATATCTACTTTTTTTCCTTTCCATCCCCAATTGAAATTAACGGCAGAAAAAGGATTATCTATATAATGGCGGAGAATTTAGGAACGGTTAGAGTAAAAGCTATAATATAAACGAGTGAGCGGTTCAAATAAAACGTCATTAATTATAGAACGTCAGCGTGTAAAGGACAAAATGAGAAACTGAAGGTGAAGAAAAAAGAAAAGAAATCTAGACAAGGGGATAGTGGTGGAAACACGATAGATGGAAGCAACTGCGGATCTAAGAGGAGTTGGAAAGTTATTGAACCAGCGGCAAAGTATAGAAAGGTAAGCCGAGTAGATATTTGAATAGAAGCGGAAAAGTGTAAAAGATCGGGTTGAAAGTTTTTGTGTAAAAATTTTTTTCTTTCAACAAGTCAGCCTCCTCTTCATTGCCCGAAGAAAACTACATGTCTCGGAACGGAAATAAAACCAACATCAATGAAGTGACTGTAGTTTAAGCTTGGTAGGAAGGAGAGCGAACGGAGGTTTTAATTAAAGTCAGCGATTCCGGCGAAAGAGGCAAGTGAAGAAGCAAAGCGGAGAGCATGCCGATAGATTCAGCGAAGAAGAAAGTAGAACAAAATAATGGTGGTTGGAAGGAAGTAGAATGATTGATGGAGGAAGAATAAAATGTAGCACCGATAGGTGAGCTATCGATTAAAATACGATTGAATGTAAGTGAAAAAGGGAGAATGTAAGATTATCAACTATTTTCTCGATTGGAGGAAAGTGCTTATAGAAGGAAGAAAAACTTAGAAATCCAGGAGGCAGAGTATGGAAAATAGTTGAGTAAATTATTAAAGGAAAATATGAAGGAACGGAATAATAAATATAGGCTTAACTGATTAAATCAAAACTGAGTGCAGAATTTTCACGTATTTTCGTGTGGAACTTCGTTGATATGGCGCAAGTCAAAATGAAGAAGAGAACTGGTAAATATAAACGGACAAATGCGGAGTTTTGTAGTCGAAGATTAAAAATGTCTCTTAGTCTGGCGGTAACTTTATTCCGGAGGCGTATTTTAAAAATGTACCAAAATGAAGGTAAAAAAATTTCCTTCTTACATATATTTTTACACTCGTTTTGCTTTCGATTTCTCTAGCGGTGGTATCAACGAACCACAGAGTTGCTCGCTGTTGAGATGTCTCCGGCAGAAAAATGGAGCGCACGTTCGTATGACCGATTTTGATGTAACAAAAGTGACGAGATAATGGAAAAGAAACCGAATTAGCTTGATATAAAAGGCGAGATTTAAACCTGTCCCGCATATAAAATGCAGTCTACGCATAGGACACGTACCACGTTTCGGTACAATAACGAATAAATGCTAAAAGGTTTAAACCAATCCACGCAAACACCCACACGAAAACTACGTTCTTCGCACAGACGATCCACCGGCTCGGTTCAATGTTACTCCATTTAAATACGTGTGTTTTACAGAAGAAAATCCGCGCGGGTTAGGTTCAATTTGCGGCGGCTTTATATGTACTTCATATTTACAGTTACCGCTGTTAGCGAATTCGAAATACCAGCAGCGATTTAAAATCACGATTATCGCTGGAAAATTGAAGTGTATAACAGACCCGAATTCAATGGACACTTTCGAAATAACGGATTAGCTTCTTTTCTTTTTTTTTTTTTCAGTTTTTAATGAACACTTTGTAGTAGGTGTGTTGTTCTATTCGTGTAAATACAGTTCTCGCAATTTTCCAGATTTAGGCGTATAAAAATTTCAAACCTTTTTAAAGTTTAAGTGTGTGAGATTGTATGCCAATTCTGTTCCAATATGAACGCCACTTCACACGAAATGGATCCTCTTTTATTGCTGGCACAGATACAAGGGCGGTGGTTTATCGTAATTTTTCGATTACGCCTTGCTCGATTAGTCTGTTATATCGAGGACCGACTGTATCGGTATGCGGATGTCTTTTGTTTTGTAATCGTAATTTGAAAAATTTTAAGTATACAAGTCATCATCGTTAATGGAGAAGAGATATCTGAAAGATGGGGGCGAAATAAACGCTGCTACTATCTCAATTTATGCGGTTACACGTGTTTGTTCGTAAATCATTCGTAAATCATTCCTAAATCATTCGTACATCATTCCTAAATCATTCGTAAATCTTTCATAAATCATTCATAAATCATTCGTAAATCATTCGTAAATCATTTGTAAATCATAAATCGCCTCGGTTCGTTTAATTTTTTTAATTTGAAAGCCAGAAATGTTTTTTATTGATTTACCTTCTATCATGATTAAAAAACTTGCTTCTACTACTCGCGTGTTAACATTATGTACAAACAAGCTGACAGAGACGAAACCAAAAATAGTAGCTCTAGAACCGATCTGCCTGTACAGTAAAGAGCTGTGGTGGGGCTGCGCAAAAACATCCAACTTACAGAAAATACAACGATATTGAAATAGGGTACTGAGAACCATTACTGCAGCCCCCTGTGGTATGTCTCAAATTATGCCCTCCGTAATGACTTAAACGTGCCATGTTTGTGGAGGATGAAATCAAAAAACAAGCAAATAAACATGTCCTAGCATTATTCATATGAATCCACCTGCTACCAATTTGCGGGGTAACTCCGGTGAAATATGCAGACTGTGGTGAAATAAGCCTTTAGACCTTGTTCAGCCACTATAAAGTTCAGAGGGAGTACTACTGAATACTACCCCTCCACAAAACATTCTTTATCGCAATAAATTAATCGCTAAATGACCACTAAAGTTGGTCAGTTGTGATGAAATAATAATAATAATAATAATAATAATAAAAAAAGAGTAATAACGGAAGTTTATTATGATATGATGTAAACGTATGAAAGATAATCATTAAGACTATTCTTATAAAAGCATACTAAGGTACGTTTATATTAGGCTGGATGGACTTAAAAGGTGAAAGTGCCGAAAAAGGGATTAGTCCAGGTGAATTTCCCAAAAATATTCCTCACAGAGTCGTAAGATTACTTCACGAAAAGTGTACTTCACAGCGACATTTAGCGGTAGCATCGGGGTAATGACATTAGTATTCTTCTTCGGGCGTTGGAAAAGATCCATATCGGCCCCGTAAAATTAAGAAGCAACATTCTAACGTACGTTTTAATCTATAAATCCGCGGGAAATGTGCTCGACATTTCAATCAATTCCTTAGAGCGCTCATGAGGCTAGTATATTTTAGTGGCCGACTGTAAAATTCAGAGCTTTGTCGATACCAAGGATAGCGAAAGCTGAAAGCTTCCGAATAATATTAAGAAGACGTGGAATCAAGAAAGCTGCTTTTATGGCAACGTCGTGCCGTCTTTTAAACATTAATGGCCAATACTGGGATATATTATTAAAGATATACCTATTAATGCTATGAAGTTGAATTCTTAAAGGAAATATTTAAATAGAATATGCACTGAAAATAAGCAGACGGTTACGAATATGTAAATGCCAAATGGTATGTACCTAAGTTGTCGTTGTCATCGAAATTCCTGAAAGAAACACTGTGTACACGATAGATATAATATCCGTCCACCAGCAATTACAGAAAGCGGATAATGATGTAAAGCAGGACTGATAAAGAAAACGAAATAACCAAAAAAAAAGCGAGGAAGAGAACAAAACTCTATTTCCCTCGCATAAATGGCGGAAATGGCCGGGAATTTTTAAACAATAGGCTAGGCGCAGATTTTTTCCCCTAAAAAAGAGAGTTCCATAACCTGCAACGGTTTCTAAAGTATCTGCCGCGCCACCTGCTACAAAACTTGTCTGAAAGAATCCGACCACTGACGACGATGTGCACAATGTTTTCGATAAAACTCTTTTTTGAATTTCTTCGACTGCACACTGCCGGAACAGCGTTAATAATTTTGCCGAATTTGTTTAACGGTGGCGAACTTGGCAAAAAGTCGTCCCATTTTCTTCGACCATGTTCGGCGACATATCACATTCGGTGTCTAGGCCGCGAAAATAATGCGACGACGCTATACAATTTGTATAGCGAAATTGCTTGTCAAAATTGCGCTGCAATCGCGGTTATGGTGTCATCGTCAACCAGGCCAGGGGTGTTTACTGGCAAATTCGATGGCTGTTGCCGAGTAATAATTTTCCTCCCGGAAGAACCGCTAAACGACACATTTCGGCGAATTGCGGCTTTCGAAGCAGGTCGGACTGCTCCAGTTATTTCTCTTCCGCCGTTGGCGCAACAATACCGAATTTTGAATGGAAATTCGGAAAAGGGGTTTCCCCCCGCTTTACGCAAGGCACCGCGTGTACGTGTTGTTTCTACGAATTATTACTTATCGTTTCCTCTGTTTTACTTTCCCTTCTTACGCATGTACGTTTATTCGTGAATTCGTTTGCTCCGCGCGGATTTTATTGGAATTCCAAAAAAAAAAAAAAAAAAAGAGGAAAAGCGAAATAAAATAAATAGGAAAAATTGAAAAAACGCGCGAAATGAAACAACACACGTGCCGCCAAGCTGACCTAGCTCTCTATATATATATGTGTCAAAGAAATCATAGTTCGATAAGAGGAAAATGATTTTCCGAAAGACAGCAACTGCATCTGCTCCGATGCTCCAGCTCCGCAACACTTGAACATTTTTTCTTCCGTTTGCTAGATTCTGCTGACAAGCTCGCTGCAAGTCGATCTGCTGACACGAATAATTTTCCGACTTTTCCGGTTTTTTCGTAGCATTTACGTAAACAAGAAGCGCTCGTTACTAGCGGGGAAAATTTCCAAACTTCCTCTCCCGCCCATACCCATATGGCTAAGTGAAAAATACAGGACGATATTACAAAAACACTTAAAATCAGATTTCTTCGTTTCGAATTTAGTATTACGCGAATACAAATATTATGGTAAACTTTAAACAGGGAATCCTCAGCGCATGAAACATCGTGCTTGACAGACGTTGTTTTTGAATTACGTACAACTCGTACAGGTTACTCTGCCGTATGTCAAATCACCCTCGATTAAAATAATATAAATAAGAACGGAAACTGAAACAAGAAAATATCGCTCAAGATTCAGAACGATCTCATAAAGGAGTACGAGCGACGATAAACACGTTCGATAACAATTCGAATGGTATTATTAATAATTAGCGCGAAATTAAGTAAATCTAAATAGAAAATTTTTAACTAGGAAATATTCATAATAATGGTAAAATTAAAGCAAACTTATCCGGTCACGGTAGTTATGATGTTCCATATATTAACCAGTTTATTCTGATCGGTTACAATTTGTTACCGTTCGGAACCACAGGGGGGTTTTGGGGTTAAACCCTCCGCCACGAGAATTGAAATAGTTATTATAAATACACAAAAATCTGAAAAAAATCAAAAATTCAAAATAAATATTGATTATTTTTTAAGGTGTTGTTACCTTTAAAAGAAGAAAAAAGAAAAAATATTCTCCATATTATTTTTAGGTACTTCATTAATATCTGAAGGAAAAACTTTTTATTACGAGTATAATTAATAACATATGTGTAATTTTTATTAATGTTCGTTACGGGGTAATTCATGTATGTAAATTATTAATACATATAAATCAAAATGATGGAAATTATTAATAGTACGAACATTAGTGAAAAATCTATTGTTATTTATAAAATAAATAGTTCTTTCATTTAGTCTGCAAAACGTTAACATCGGCGAAAAAATGGACGGCGAAGAAAAAAATGCTGGAACGCTTATACCATAGCATAATAATAGCGTGTTTACAGTATTTCATTATGTCACAATCAGAGACTTGGCCACACGTTCTAAGTCAACGTTTAAATTACCCTTGTTGTTACATAAAATTGCACGTAATCCGTAATGATAACATTTATTCATTAACCAGTTCGGATACTCTCTTCGCACAGGCACACCTATACTGTACGCTCTATATACGAATCTTTAATAACGTATTACGAAATATTTCAGTATTTTTATGTTATTCTTTTAATTTTGTCCTATTGTTAATTAATTATTTTCTACTCATTCGATTTCAAGTCGTTTTCGCTCAATTTCCTTCGCTATTTTAATTCCAGTTATCTCTACCGACCCGTTCTCCTTTTAGTTCCAGCTCCGGCTGATGTAATATTCTCTCGGTTAACCACGGAAACCGTATGTTTAGCTATTTCTTTTTCTTTATGTTTCTTCTCAGATGTACTTTTCGTCTTTTGCCTGAAATAAGAATGACGGGAAAGAAACGGCCGCTGAAACATGTTCTGGTTGGAACTGCTGTCGCGTTCATAGTAAATTCTGAACTATGTACGGCATTAGAATCACGATTTTATTTCTACAGCGATGAAATAATAAATCATTCAACTATATTTTATGCTGAAAAATTGAAATACCGTTAATCGGAGTGAAAAATTACACCCTTTAATATTGTTTACATAGAAGTGCGTAATAATTTCGATGCTATCTATTTAATATGAAACAAAATTTTTCCTCGTACGCGACGGGTAAATCGAAATACGTTTCAAATTCAGCCGGAAATAAATTAAAATTCAGAATTCGGGAGAGAGCATTTCAAAAAACATTTCTTTTTTTGTTTTGTTTTTTTCTTTCATCGAATGTTTATTTTTTGAATCTAGAGGAGGTCGTAAGTTGAACTTGATTAAGTTTCTGTGAAAATATTCAAAGCCAAGTGAACTTCCCGGATCTATAGAAACACATCTCGATGGTTTACAAGGGGAGCTTCTCCGAAACTCCGTGCTCTTCCTATCGTGCCCATTTTCCCCGTTATTATGAACCTCTTTCGCAGCTAAGAAAAAAGATTTAGCCGAATACTCGATGCGTTAAATAAATAGGTGTACACCGGATAATAAATATTCGTATCCATCATATTTGTTGACTATTAATTTTTGGGAATTTCAATTGAAATTAGATTCATTTTGTTTAAAAATTAGATTAATTTTGTTTAAAAATTAGATTAATTTTGTTTAAATATTAGATTATTTTGTTTAAAAATTAGATTAATTTTGTTTAAAAATTAGATTAATTTTGTTTAAAAATTAGATTAATTTTGTTTAAAAATTAGATTAATTTTGTTTAAAAATTAGATTAATTTTGTTTAAATATTAGATTAATTTTGTTTAAATATTAGATTATTTTGTTTAAAAATTAGATTAATTTTGTTTAAAAATTAGATTAATTTTATTCAAAAATTAGATTAATTTTGTTTAAAATGGCGGACAACTTGGCGGACCACTTTCAATGCTGACGTATAGAGACGTGTAATAATATTGCTACGTATACTTAATAGAAATTCATTCTAGTATTGGAATTTTACGTATGCAGATAAATACTCATTTATACACACATATATATGTATATATAAACTCGGTCATTTTGGTCTTGCAAGGGGCTCCTTGACCCGTTCTGCTTACATGTCTGTCTCTTTCTCTTCTATACTTTGTCTAAAATGATCAAAATTTACACAGCTTAATTCTAAATCGGTCCAAATGAATATAATAACACAATCACAAAAATCCTATTAAAAATATAACAAACGTTACATAAAATTCGGAAACCACTTTTTCTAACGGAGGTAGCCTAAGAATTACGTTGTAATTAACATATATATTGTAATACGGGGATTCGGTATTTTACCTGGCGCGATGATGGATGTCGAGCTAAAAATTATTCTCCGGTTAAAATCATTAATTTTCCATCTCTCGGCATCACCTTATTGTTCGTTGTCGAATATGGCTTGGACATTTGCACGACCGACTTTGTAATTTCCGATTTTTGTCGAATTTTTCGGCACGTCTAGTGTTAGGGGTTGTGTCAGTGTCGATAGCGTCTGTCGGCGACATGAGTCGCGAGAGAAGAAGAATCAGGCATTGTAGCATGTTGTATGCCCGATAGCCTTATCAATTTAAGTTTACCGTTTATTATATCGCGATGCCTCTTTCATCTTGCCGATTGTGCGAGATGATAGTCGTTAGCCGTCGTTGAGGTATCTAATCGTCCGATTATCGTGTCTATGTTAATCAACGTAACGCCATAGGGTCATGTCGTCGCCGTTTGATCTATTCTAGTCCGCATCGCCGTGCATAACGCGATTTCGGAGCCAGGCCGTTTGGCTAATCGTGTTTTTTTTTTTGATTTTGCAAACAAAAAGAAAAACAAAAAGAAAGAATTTGTCGAATAATCTAGTCAGGATTTATGTTTCGTGAATGTTATTTTTTCGTGCAATTTTTTTTTTTCTTTTTTTTTTGCGGTGATCCACCGTGTAATCTCCGATGCGGAGAGGTGTTGCGGCACCGATGAATATTTGTCTTTTTCTTTTGTTTAAAATCATCGTGTTTCTCCCACTGATGTACTAATAAAAAAAGCAATAAATTGTTCGTTGTCCCAGAAAAGCCTAAGCTCGACCGAGAACTAAGAGTCAGTCTCGAAGAGGAAAATCTAATCGTCTTCACAAAGGTTTTTTTTGCTAGTTTGTTTTTTTTTTTTTTTAATTTTATGATTTTTTTTCTTTTCCGCGAGTAACCAAAATTTTTTCTGCGAAAAGCAGAATTTGCAAAAGTATCAAACTAACGGCTGCAGCCGCGAAACAGCAATTTATATAGCGGAAGGTAGAAAGACGGAACAATATTTTTCAAAATAATGTATTTTTATAGGATTAGTAATTTTGACTCCGAAAATCGTTGAGGATTTTTAAATTGCACAGTTCAGTTTGTAACGTACTTAGGTGTGTATTTGCAGCAAGTTACGAGGCGATTTAGTGAAATATTAACGGTAACATCACATAAAAAGGCGGTTGGCTGGTGTGTCACACCGGGTGTGAGTAATAGGCTAAAAGTGTATCATCCTGTTCATGACAGTTTGCAAGTAACCTTTTTTTGCAGTATAAACCGGGCTAAATGCCGTTTCCAACAATTCTTGGCTACGCTTCGATCGAGAACATTCTCGGCAGATCCTGTAATTGTCTGCAAGTGTTAAGTCGCACGGTGAATATTATCGCGTAAATGCCTTTTATTTTCCGGCTATCTGCAGTAGTTCAACTATAGATGAGATTATATTTTAAAAAGTCTCCAAAGAAAAAAACACACACACACACACACACACATCCTTAGAGTGCTTCACGAAGTAAGGGAATAAAAATGGTCTAACGAGAGAGTTGGTTAAAGTGTACACAGCGAGCAGGATGCCCTCGCTTCCATTTCAGCGAGAAATGTAAATTATGGAATGCGCTTTTTTTGGTTTTTTTTTTTTTTTTTTTTTGAAACTTTGACCGCCGCACACTTAAAAATACGACACTGTCCGTTGCCACGAGAAATAGTAGTCCCGAAATGGTTTCGAAAAAGGCGGTTGGGGAAAAATAATTCCCTGCCCCGATCACGAACGAGTTACTTTAAATAATTCTCGCATTTCGTTATTTTTTATAGTTTTTTTTTTTTTTTGTCAATTTACTGCAAATTACATCATTGTGGTCTTTTTTATTTTTACTCGCTCCGATTTATTTTAATAAATCATCGGAAAATGGAAAAATTAACGGAAAATGGAATTAGAAATTACGAATTTTTTAAATAATGAAAAGAAAATTACTTTCCAAAAACTTAATTAACCACTGAATATCAGAGGGAGAGGCAAAAATTGCGCGCGCTTTTACACACTTACACATATTTCGAAATAAACTAAAAACATTATATAAGAATTATGAAAAATAAAAAATAGTTCTCATTTAAACGAAAACTGAAATTTTCTTACTCAGGCAACGGGCGCGCGGTAGAAAAATATCTATTTAATATATTTCATATTCGTATGTTCTTCCGTTTTTTTTTGTTCTTTTCATTTTGGTCCCATCTTTGCGGAGACAAATGTATTTTTTTTTGGAATTGCGCATAAAGGAAGAAGAAGTTCGTTAACTTAAAAATTAGTTGTAGCGTAAAAAACAATAATAATAATAATAATAATAATAATAATAATATAAAAAAAAAAAACAAAAAAGAAAAGCGTGACATAAAGCTTAAAATAAATTTAATAATGTGTGCGAAAACTTTTTATAAAGTGTGCCAAAGGTACGGGCGACGAAACAGATGGAAAACATAGTTCCTGGTCTACTGTAAGTAGTTGAGGTTGAAACATGTAGTTACGGAAATATGAGTGTAAACAAATAAACTTATAAATATAATTAAACGGAAGTTTAGATGAAAAACGAAATAAAGAAATTAATGAAACCTCGTTCCAGATCCGAATCGCCCCTTCAGGTATATATCCAATCTGAAATAGAGTTACCGGAGAAATTTGTGAAAGTAAGGACGGATCCCAAAAAGAACGGAACTGGTTCCGCAGTATTCTCGTCAGATCGACTAGGCTTAGTACAATACAAAAAATCTCTTTATAGATGTGCTAAAGTAAAACATCCAAAGTACGATACAAAAAAAAGGTCACAAATAAGAATATACTTAATAAATTGCGGAAAATTGTGTTGTACAATACTTTTAATGATAAAGTTGCAGCAGCGCGGAATCGAGTAAATTTCCTAAATCTAAATAACTATGTTAAAAGTAAAATAAGTCCCATTGACGACTGGACGTCGGGGGATTGCGAAGTTCAAGTTAGATAATCGAAATTTTTCCTTCACGACTGCCTCAGGAAATAATGGAAATTTCTTTCACACGGGGAGCGTCATGCTTAATACGTGTTTTCGTGACGGTTTTAGATGCCTACATTTATTCCGTGCAACGACCAGTCATACGCAAAACGTCTTTCTTGTTGCAGATCGAACGAATTGTAGGCGTAAATCTGTTTTCGAAAGAGTATTTGTTGACCCTGCGCTCAAAATTTGCTTGCACATTTCTCTCTTCCTATATATCGCAGCTCGGAATTATCTGCGTAAACTTAAAATTAAGCCGCTCGCGTTTTAGTCTTGCTAGAGCGACCTTTTCGAACTTCGTATTACTTCCGTTGACGTTTGATGTGTTTTAAATGTTAACGGAACATGTAAAAACAGCTTTCTATTCGGAAAATTTATAAATTTAAAACTGAATACGTTCACACCCGGACTCTAACTCAGCCTAATCGTTTATCTTCCTTCTTTTTTTTCTTTTTTTTTTTTTCATCACTGCTATTACACTATTTCGTGACCTTGATGATATTATTACCTCTAGCGCGCGAATGACAACACATAGTAGTTATTAGTGCATATACATATATGTATTTATGCTCAGCTTTTTTTCAAACCTAGCAATAGCGGCGGAGGCTTTGGTATGTTCTATAATTGTTATAGAATATTGACGGTGTTTTTTTAGTTTTTTTTTTAAATGTCACATATAGAATCGGTATTAAATAATGTTACCGGAAAAAGATTAAACACACTCATTAATGCCTATTTCATATCACGGTAGTAGGAAAATTTTGCGATATTTTTTTCCGTTATACAGAAATATACGCTTTCGCATTATGATGTCACGTGTAAATTAGATCAACGATGGCTATAAAATATTTCACGAATGCGCTGTAATGCAAACGGAGGCGAACAGGGCGTATTTATTATTAATAAATAAAATAATAATGTATAATAATATGTCTAGCAATAATATAAGCAATATACAATGTCATTTCACATTATATGCGCAATTAGAAAAACGTTGTACTAGAAGAATAAATTTTTACGGGCCGGACTATTACAATTTTCGATGAATATTAAGAGTCTTAGAAATATTTCCTTCCGGTGTTGATTATTAAAAATTTACACTTTTTTAAGAAAATTCCAAAAGGCCTATATCATCCGGAGCGGTTGTGGATTAAGTGTAGTGATGAAATATCGTCTTTGTTTCCAAAATGCGAATTGAACCGCCGTCAAACTGTGTCTGGGGATTGGCCGGAAGACGGTGTAAAGTTCTGGAGAAGAAGATGTGTAGTTTAATTGTTCAGCGCTCGTCAAATGCGCTGTCAGATAAAGGAAATTAATTACCTTGTTTGTTACCTTGTTGTCGCGTCAACTTGTACCGAGGAATAAATTTTAGCGAGAATTAATATTACTTATCGACACGTATACAGTTTATAGCTGAAAGATTTTTACAGGTAATAATAATAATTGGTAACTTCCGGGAGAGGGGGGACTTTAAATGTGCGCCAAAATCCGTGTATGCGACAGTACTACAAAATCGAGAAAAAGAAAAAAAATTGTCCACTTTATTGTTAATTAGTCGTTTTTCCAGAATTTGTCGGAAGCTCCTGCGCGCAGACCTCTCTTCAGTTTCACCCCTCAACAACTTCTTCCCTAACTTCGACCATTTCAAATTTTAACATTGGCAACGCCAGCGAGGCTATTACAGAAAACCGTTGCGGTAATACGGAAGTCCGCTGAAACGAAAAACCGTGCATAGTGTGAGCGAACGTGTTTCCTCTTACTTTATTTCTAAGCAAATATAAAGCAGACATTAATAGTCCCTTAAATACACTTTTTCAATAGCTAACACCTTCGCTTTGTGTATTATACGTATGCCATTATAACAACTATCCGACAAATTCGAAAATAAAACCGCTATTGACCGACCTATTCTCCGTTTATGATCTCCGTATACATGGAAAATCGGTTGCCGTTTAATTATGAAGCCGGATCAGCACAGTCTACTGGTACACCCATAGTTCACGGTCAGCCACATACACGCACATACACGCGCGTACTTTTTCACCTTTCCAGCGATCAGTGTTATCTGGCTACAAACTTGACGCAATTCAGAATTCCTGCCTTCGCCTATGCATTGGCGCCTTAAGATCTATTCCTGCGATTCTATCCGAATCTTCCACTCAACCTCTTTCCATTCGTCGTTCACTCCTCGGTTATCGATTTTTAATAAAACACCTCCCCATTTTGCCATCCAATATTATCTTCATATCAAAAATCACTGGCGCTTGGCGCCTCATAGAATTCCGATTTTATCACATATAGAGCTGCTCGTGTTTCTAATTTTTCTCCCTACGTTTCCTCTTATAACAGTTTTCCTTACTTTTCTTTCGATTTCAATAGCATATAGCACCCCGTCAATTTCTCCTCTCTTCCAGTCCGAGCTAATTCTTCCTCTCACAATGTAGTCAACTTCGAATTCCTTCAGCTGCTGAACTCTTCTTTTCCTTCCCATGCCTTAATCTGCTCGGATTGCTCCACGAGTGATGGGGGCGTGGGCGGTGCGTATACGTCTCCTACGTTCCTGCACTCTGAGTCTTTCAGACTTCCTTCTTTCTGCTCTATCTTCTCGGCCGAGTCGATCTCAATTTTTCGTGCAGTTCATTTCGTATCCTCTACAATTAACAAATTCGTGATTAGTTTCCGATTCCAAAGGCGTTCTTCAAGCCATCTCCGCTCCTCCTTCTCATTCTTCTGACGGTATCATTCTCTCCATTCGATCTCCTATCTCTACTTTACGCTGGTCCAGTTCCATCCTTATAGATTTTCTCTGGGTCCCTAGTCATTCCAATATTGAGGGCAATGACTCAGCTGACTCTTTAGCTCGTTCAGCTGCCCGCATTGGTCCTTTCCTCGACTCTTTCCCTTCTTTTCAGACATTCTTTCTCTATCATGCTCTAATCATTCCAGACTTTGGTTGGACATGTATCCATCTTTATTCTCTAATCATTATTCATATTACCGTCTTAGTCAACCGGTTTTTCTTGCCCTGGGTTTCAATCTATTCCTATCTGTCGTCGTTCCGCTGTTGTTTCCCCCCTTAATTAGGCTTAGAATCAATCATTCTCTACTCCCTTCTACTCGCTTTCGCTTTTTCTTTAGCTCCTTCTCCTTTCTCCTCTCTTCACGCTGCTGAGCCTTCTTGTATTTGCGATTCAAATCATATCCTATTCGAATGTTCTGCTCTCTCTAACGAATGTTCCTTTCTTTACGTGGCTCTTCCTACTCCCTTTACCTATATTCTTTCCTTCCCATTGCCTTCAGTTATTCCGTTGCTGCTGTCCTTTGTCTTTTCTGACCGCCTGGCTATTTAGTTCTATCTCTTAATTTTTTTCATGTTGTTGGGTTAAGGCCGCTGGCGCGCCCAGGGTAGGAGAAAAAAAAAATACAAATTTATCAGCACAGTTCGGTTTATGGTTCGCAGTCTCCAACACACGCCCTTTTTTCACCGTTCCAGCGATCTATCTGGCGGCTGCGAATTAATCAGCACACAGTTCGGTACATCCATAATATTCACAGTCTCCCACAAACACACAATTTCACCATTCCAGCGATCTTATCTGTCTTCAGATTTTCCTTGTCATCTACTTCAAACTGTAAAGCAGGCTTCGCTCGATGTCTATCCGTCTTTTATAACACACGATTCTCGTAGTGGCCGAATGTTTCGAAATGATGATATTAGTGTGTCTTTTTTCGCAAACTTCGGTCGGACAAGTTTCAGTCTAGGCGGGAAAAACCGGATTACGCAGAATAGAAAATAGGAGACGTAGTAAAGGATATTATTGGGCGAAGGACGCGGCGGTTAAACTTGCAGAAGCGGCGTCAAAAGCTCGAACTCTGCTAAGCCGTCGGCTGAAGTTCTTTTCAAATTTCTTCGGATTAATTAGTAAAAGGCGCGTCGTGTTGAATTAAATTTACCTGGCTCCTCGTCGGTGCCTGCAATTATTTCCGTCTCACTTTTCTGCTGTGTGCTCCTTTCGGCCGGCTAGAGCTTAGCGCGCGCGTGCTTTAACGTAACGCGGGATTTACGTTTTTTCTTTTGTTTGTCGCGCTTTTGGCTTTAGCTAGAAATAGAGTTACACAATTTTTTTTTTCTTTTTTAGGATCGCGGGGTGCAGGTCGACATCGTAGTTTGAGCGGGAGCGAAATAATTAACAGGTGCTTGTTAATCGTAAAATGAGGAAAATTTCCGTTCACTTCAACATCTCTTTCCTTTCTTCTTTACCGAGGCCGAACCACTTATCCTAGTTATTCTCGCTTCGCGTTCCTTTTTGAGTTTCGGTCAAAAACAAAGTTACGGAGGAGACTTAAAAGAAAGACAAGAAAAGAAAAGAAAAGAAAAGAAAGAAAGAAAGAAAGAAAACAAACAAACAAGGGCGAAACAAAGTGTTACATCTGGCTCGTACCTTTTTCCTTGCTCTTGCTGCAGATTGCGTTAAATGCGACCCCGTCGGTCGACCTAATCGCCGCTTCTGTTTACTTTAACTGAAATAACACGAGAGTAAGTTAATTTTCTTCGCTAGGCGAATTATTATTATTACGAAAAAATTACCAAACACCCGACGCTACTCAGTACGCAGTAGTAACTGTCTTCGGGAAATTTTTCGAGCAATGATGACTTTAATCGGTCCTTGTCGCTTTACAGAGAGCTATTTTCATATCGATAAGTCTCGGCCGTTTAAATTTTCTTTCTAAAATTGACATTTCTTCGACAGCCTTTGACATCGTGCCGCTTCTTCGTCTTTTTACTTTTTAACTTCCATCATCCTTTGAGGTTGCCGTTGTCTTCCATCCTAAATATAAAAATCAAATTAAATCCGCTTCTTTAAGTCGGTTTCCATAAAACGTGCAAAAACATTAAGACTATTTTTTTGTAACCAGATTTGCATCTAGTTCGCCTTTTTTTTAATTGTAAATTTCCGTTTGAAATTTGCTCTAGTGATGAAGTCTCAAATATTTGATAAAAGAAAATTTCCTGCTTTTTTTTTTTTCAAGGTGAAACATATAAAATAAATATCGCGGACATGTTGTACGGAAAATCCGCGCAATTCAAGGCGATTGGCCAAATTCATTGACTAGAAAAGTTTGAAATCCTATTTTACGAAGCCGATGGTCAGTTTTTATTTCGAAATATGAAAATTGCCGAAACGGATTTTAGCGGAGAGGTGTTTTTTATCAGAGGAGAATTGGGAAAAATTTAATTTTGCGTTTTTGTGTAATCGCGACAAAAACAACACTACCGGGGACAGGTGCGTGTTGTTACATTCAGATTCGAATCGAATTAAATTCGATAAACTCCCGATTGTTAAGGATTAAGATCTGAATCGGACGTTGTTCCGCGAACGACTTTTTTTTTTTGTTTTTGTTTGCATCGCAAAAGTCAAATCCCCCCCGTTACGAAGTTCATTTTGTTGCAATATTTAGCATGGAGTGGGCTTTAACTTATTGATGCTTTACAGGATAATACACGACGGCGCTTCTATTTCAACACCCTATTTCGCTTATTCAAATAATTATTCGTTTCCGTTTTTTTCTATTTTCTTTTTTTTTTTTTTTTTTTTCTAAATCCCCCAAAAAATCATCGCTTTTATGAAAATGCGGAAGAATATCGGTTAGGAAAACCGCTTTTCGATTCCAGTGTGTCTTATTTATGAAGATATTTTTAATGTAATCGAAGTGAGATTAATTTTGTAATTTTCTAATGGAAGTCTGTGAAAGCGCATAAATTGATGTTAATAATAATTATCTTAAAAATGTTCAAGCTGTCGAAATATAGTTCGCAATTCCGGGTAATGTACGTTAAACGCGACACAAAGAATCTATCAAAAACGTGTATCATCAGAAGAATAAGAAACGCTAAAACAATTTTAAGCTTTACTAGGAAAATGTAGTAAAAAATTTAAGAAGATATACAGTAAAATGTACCCTTAAGGAGGAAAGATGATATTACGACCATTCTCTTTTTTTTCCCCATTGAATCGCCGTTTTTAACTACTAAGGGATCATTCTTAAACAACATTAATATACCTTAACTATAGAGTCCCGACGGTGCATTAAATTCTCAGATTGCGGCATTGATTGGAAACTATATTAAATGAATATTGCGTAATCGCTCGTTTTTTTATCTTCGTTCATTATCGAGTGTGTAATTTTATTCTTTACGTTTTTCAATGCATTTTTATTAAATTCTTGGTAGTAAATTTTGAAGCGGGTATTTTCATTTAAAAACAACACTTTCTGATGATGGTAAGTGTAAGCTTCCAGAAACAAGTTTTAAGATCAATTCTATTGTTTTCCTAATCATATGCACCGTGTGGAACTTTGAAATATTGCAATACTTTATTTCCTAATTTTTTAATTATATTGTGTTTTAAAGTTTGTGTTGTTTGTTTAAAATACGTATGTTTTCCTCTGTCATATTTATTACAGATACTTATGAAAAATACCAACCATTCTTAGCCGATGATACACTTTGGAATAAATTAAGAATTTTTCAAAAATCGACAGTCGAAGAAAAAATGATTGTATGGAAAAAAAAGTCTGCAAGAGTATATGCTATGAATATTTTTCTCGGACGTCTTAAAAACCATCAGTCCACATTAGGTCCTTCCTTTTTTTGTATTTCCGCAACGATTTCCTAAAATTTCTAACATTGAAGTGGTCGCTTTATACGCTGACGATTTAGCGCATAGACCTATTACCGTAAGTAACAGGCTTCTCAGAGAGCCTCGTCAAGCGTTTTAAATTACTTTACTAGATGGCAAATTAATATTAATCCACGAAAGACTCGAGACATATTCTTCACTCACGCAGGCGAATTGCCAAGAAAACTAAAATCATTTCTGGAAATTACGTCGCCTGGTGTCACATCCAAAATATCTTGGCTTAATATTAGACAACAGTTTCAGTCGAATACATCTCGGTTAATAGAGCTATACTGCTAGTATAATAATATTCTTTACTCAATGGCAAATCCTATTTAAGCGCAAATAACAAACTTGTCATCTACAGATTACTTATAACACCTGTTTTATCACATACTTTTGTGTCCAGTCTTCCGTTAGTAGGGTGCACTATAGCAAACTTCGGATAATCTAAAATCGATGTCTAAGATGAATTATCGGGGAGCAAATTATATATAGTATACACAAAAGTATCATCTATGCATGAGACATTTTAGGGTTAGCACAAATCCGAGATTATGTTCTAAGTGCAACTATTAAGTTCTACGCTAAATGTGTAGCGCATGAGAATCTATTAATGATTCCCCGGGTGACTACGTACCATCTATACCAAGTACAAGTACCGAATATACACTGAATTGTACAGCGTTAGTATATTATTTCGTTTTCATTTTAGTTTATTTTACTTCGTAACAACACACTTTACTAATATCTACGTAATACTAGAAGTTCCCTCTCCTAATGCAGTGGATTTTTGTTTCCTTTTTCCTACTAATTGTAAGTTATATCATAACGTAATTATTTTTAATAATTTAGTTATGTGCTCGTGTGTCGGTATACATAATAATTATTTTATAAGCTGTAACGTTTATTGTTGCAAATAAATCCTTTCTTTTTTTCTTTCTTTTTTTTTTTTTTGCTTTTTTTCGTTTGCACCCCGTAGCACTTTTTTGATGTTAAAAAAAATTGTGGTTCTTTTTTGTCTAAAAATATTTAGAGGCATTTTTTATTTTAAAAAAAACAAAAAAACAAACAAAAACAAGCAGAATTAAACCGTATACAATAATACATAGAAAGCCTGGTTTTCTTGAATTTATTTTCAAATCCTTCTATAATTCATATTTGGAGAATGCATTTCAATGGACTTTGTAAATTAACGTCTTATTTGCGTCGTAATAAATTCGGCTCTTTTCGATACCTATATATATATATATATGTATATATATGCAGTGGCGGATCCACGGTGAGGGGGAGATAGGGGACATTTCCTCCCCCAAAGAACCAAAGCTTCTATGAAAAAATTTGTTGCAACAGAGAAACTTTATTTATGCTATAAAAGATTTGTATGAATTTTACACCTATGGATTTTAATAATTAATATTTAATACCGTTTTTACCAGTAAAACTATTAATGTTCCTTTTTTATTCTATTTTACACACAACTATCATCGATCTTTCGCTATTTTTATTTATTTTTAATTTCGTGTAATTTTAATTAAAAGTAGTAGTTCAATGAGAAATATATATATATATTTAAACTAGCTCATGAACAAAGAGAATTCGGATCGGATTATTAACAAAAATAAAAAC
The DNA here is from genome assembly GCA_039619475.1 of Icerya purchasi. Classification (NCBI taxonomy): domain Eukaryota; kingdom Metazoa; phylum Arthropoda; class Insecta; order Hemiptera; family Monophlebidae; genus Icerya; species Icerya purchasi. Next base: position 98,750,742 of record CM077115.1, read on the forward strand.
GAAGTAAAGTCTAATATCTTACTATTTCTAAACTACCATTTTAGAGCTAGAATTTTACAATTTCGTTTTATTTTTTTCATAACTAAAAATAAAACAAAAGTTAAATTAAAAATTGTAATAATCATGTATTTTTAAAACACATTTTTATGAATTTCTATAAATTTGATCTTTATGAAACAAAAGATATTTCCCAAATCTACTGCCTACCGTAGAATACTTTACGTAATTATATAATCCTCCCCCACCCTAAAATGTCCTTATAATCTCCCTCTCCCAAATGTCCTTCTGGATCCGTTCCTGATATACGAGTATGTATTATATATTCATTAAACGTTTTCATTTCTAATCTATACGAAGTACTTGAAACCGGGGACACGGCAACGCTGTCACTTTTGTTTCCTTTGTAATTAACGTTTATAAAATATAGTTTATTTGGAATGAAATTTTTTCTATTATTTTATAATATGGATAACACACTTCGCAGTTATAAAATTTACGTGACGTTACGATGAAGTAATCATTAAGAATACTTATAACTATTTTTCGGATCTTTAAGAGGGGAAATAATAGGCGCGTAGAGGCTTCAAAACATAAATCGCTCGTAAAAATATTCAAAAATATACTCTTAAAATTTCAAAACAAAATTCCAATTCGTTCAAAAGTTATAACCGATTATGCGATTACCGCCTTAAATTAACCTTTTCCGTGCCACTTTTGTTTTCAAACGCTGAAATAACTTTTTTCAAATCTGTGTACACTCTAGCTCGAAAAAGTTTTTAATCAATTAATTTACTATTTGGCTTATAATTTCTTTTTATAAATACGACGCTCTATTTGTTTTATTGTAAAAAAAAAAAAAAAGGTAGAAAAAAATGGTAAAAAATCAACAGCCTTCTAAAAACTACTAATTTTCAACCTTTTTTTGAGGATAGTGAAGTTCACATGGAAAAGCCACCGAAAAAAAAAAGGGTATATTCTTTGTGCAATTGATATCGGATGAAAATGGCGACCTCCACCAAGATGTACACAAACTGCTCAGTCGGATGGCGACCTACAATGTGCAGCAGCTGATATCTCCGTTAATTTTTGAGGAAAATTTTTAAGGAAAATTTTCGAAAATTTCAGAATAAATCTTTAAATATATGTATATAAAGTGACCTCACAATATCAATAAATTATATAAATTGTTTATGTGTTGCAAGAATTCATGAAAATCACTGCAAAAATAGGTGTACTATTTCCCCGTCTTAAAGAATGGACCTTCATTTTCCTGTAGAAGAATTAATTTCGGCTGACTATGACACTTTTACCTACTGCGATAAAGGAAAAAAAGAAAAGAAATTCGCCAAAACTTAATTCACGATTTTCGTGGCAATTTTTCAATAAAACTTTCGCAAAACCTACTTCCATACAACTGAAGTTGCTCGCCCGACTTTTAAGTAACCCGAAAACGTGACAGAATTTCTTACAACCTCCAACGCAGACCTGATTAACGTTACCGTTTAAGTTTTAGATTTACACGGCCGGCAATCTCAGCCAGCGACCGTTTTTCATCGAGTGGGTGGGGGGGGGGCAGTCTCGTCGAGGTCTTTCCGCATTTTAGTAGCGTTCCCGGCTTATTACCATATTCCTATTCTTTTTTCGTTTCTTCCACGTCAATTTGTCAATACTCCCCCGTTTTCGACCCGGTTATGACGAGCGAGCGACGCTAATTACTTTTATTTCAGTTTGTTTGTTTTTATTTTTCGTCGGCATGAGCACATACTGACCAGAATGAGACGACAATTTTCATCGCGAAATAAATTAAAAACATCGACTTCGCCATTACAGCATCTTCTCCAACTGATGTTGCTTTCCTCAGCTCGTGCAGCGCGATCATTAAGAATTTATACGTTTAATGCTCGGCACGCCTAACCAAGTCTTATTATGTTTTTTTGTTTTTTTTTTTATCTTATTCCGGCGAGCCAACTGTCCGCACGATGAACTGTTGTCCGCACGATGAGAACAGTTGTCCCCGCTTGCGAGAGATATTAATTAATCGATTAGATGATTAAAGTTGATAATATTTTTTTTTGCAAAACTGCGGCGAAATCTTCAAAAAGTTTTTTTGTTTTTTTTTGTTTTTTTTTGTTTTTTTTTGTTGTTTTTTTTTTTTTTTTTTTTTTTTTTTGTGTCATTTTCCGGATGATAATAAAGAGAAAACAGAGTTGACCTTAAGGTTCGTTGCTCGGAATTTTCACACACGCGACGACAAGTATGAAGTTCAAAAGTGTGTACTACACCGTTGACAGTGATAATAAGTGACGTTCCGGCGATAGAGATTCTTTTCTGTCAGAAAGTCAAAGTCGCTCAAGCTGACAGCGCATGTAATAAAAAACCTTCAAAATGCTCTGTGTTGACTAAATAAAAAAGGGATAAAAAAACAGCGGGCGATATTTCATCAAATTTATCCCCTGTTTTTTTTTTTTTTTTCTTTCTAAACTCCGTTGGAAGTACTGCATAGAGAAACTACTCGACTAGTAGTAGTTCTATGTTTAGACGATGTAATGTCGAAAGTAAATTTATCTAACAGACCGTAAATTTCAATTTTACAGAGACTTTCAAAGTCGTACATTTTTAAAATTAGCGACAGGCCTAAAAATCCGAATTATTTTCTTTAAAACGCGATAAAAGTTATATACTTACGTATATTCGTGTTTGCAAAAATGTGTAGCCTTGTTGTTTTATTTTTCTCACCCAAAAATAATCAATTTGTCGCTTTTTTGAAAGTCTCCCTACTACTTACTACTTCGAATGGTAAACTTATTGATAGTTTGAAAGAAACATGACATTACTGCGTAGAAAATTAACGAAACACGGTAAAGGTGTTGCTTTTTGGCGAAAAATATATATAAAACGAACGTTTAGTTTTAAATCAATACAAAACAAAATGTGAAACATCAACTCGGAGGAATTTATTTACATTATGAAAATATTATAAAATACCGACGCTAAGTCAGTGACTAGAATAAAAACGTTACGCTGAATCGTCGATTAGTTCGCCTGATGTGTATGTATGTATACTCTTTTGCATGTTTTTTACATGTGAGTTTTTCTTGTATATACCTGAATTATTGAAAATGTTATTTGCTAGGATTATCGATATTAATTTACTCACAATCAGCGGTGTGGTCACATCGATTTTTTTGTCTAACTATTTCCGAATAGGTAGCATTCGGTACGAAAAAGTTTTTTAGCCCGCGAAACTAAAGCGCTTCGAAAATTAGCCTATACGAGGTGTAATCCGAAAGCAATGAGAATTTTGGAATTTGTTCAAAAAACTATTTACCTAATGTCTCTTTATTCCATGGTCCCTTCAAAGCAGTCGGTCCTCCTTTTTAATTACTGTGCACTTAGCCACGCCGTAGTTTCCAAAAACACTGTGTTGAACAAAACGTCATCCCCTTTTTAAGTGTCTTCTTGGATTTGGGCAATAGAGGGAGGGTGAACACGTGCTAATAAAAAACGAAACTGGGAATAAATAAATTTAAAATTTTCTTATAAATTTTTTAATAAATATTATCAAGTTTTTTATCATTTTTATAATAATGAAATTTAATATTTAAAATAATTCTATAATAAATAAACGAAGATTATATTATACAGGTTAAAAATAAGCCCAAAAAAAAAAAAAAAAAAAAAAAAAAAAACAGATGAAAAAGCGATGATTGGAACGTTTAATACTGCAAGATTGACGAGATGCGATGGAAAAGTAACGAGAATAATTCCTTCTAATCGTTTTCTTCCATTGGAGTGGAATTATAGTTCATTACGAATTTCTTACCGACCCCTGTCGTGCAGTGACTAAGGATAGTGTATTAATTACAAGTTGTACGCAGTTTGCGTAAGATAATCAACGATCAGCTGAACTTTGGAGAAACAACTCTCGTGATTTTTGCACCCCCTGACAGCATTTTCTTATCCAACAATTTTTGGTACATCGTTTTAATAATGCCGCAACCGCTCTATTCTTCCGACACCACCACAGACTTTTTCCTATTCCCCAAACTCCGAAGAACTCACAAAGAATGACGTTTTTTAATAATAGTTTTTAGATAAAGACAAAATCGCAGAATGAGCTTAAATACCTAAAAGGACGTTCCCCGACAATGTTTCTGGAAACTACGACGTACCATAAGTACGCAGCAATTAAAAAGGAGGACCGATTGCTTTGAACGGACCACGGAATAAAGATTTTAGGTAAATAGTTTTTGAAAAAATTACAAAATTCTCGTTACTGTTTGATTACACCTGGTATAGGCTAATTTTCGAAGCGCTTTAAAATAAATATGCGCGGATGAACTTCAGCCATTTGTATTTAGCCTAAATATTTGGATATGCATGTTTTTCTTACCGTTTTTTTTTTTTTCATGTAAATTATTAGCTGTATTTTCTCATTTTTTATTTCTATATCATAAGATTTAATTCATTGCTAATATTTTATTAATTTGATCAGGGTTTTATAATATATATATATATATATATATATATATATATATATATATATATATATATATATATATATATATATCTATATATCTATATATCTATATATCTATATATCTATATATATATATCTGTATATATATATATCTGTGTATATATATATATATATATATATATATATATATCTATATCTGTATATATGTATATATATATATATATATATATATATACAGATATGCTAATGCGAGTAGTTGTTCATGAATTGTCGGGTAATTGGAAAAATGATTAATTGTGGTGTTAGTCGGTGTATTTTCCCTCCAAATATTATATTCTAGTTTATTATAGCTGATAGTTATTGCGAGATTAACTGCTCATGTTGACGTTCACGATATAATAATCGATTAGCGTCTACCGTGCGACAATTGACACTGTGATTTCTTTTATCGATTCGTCGGAAGAGCAGGAAGTGCAGCGGTTTTATGAAAATTTTAGGCGATTCAACGAACTTATATACATACATACTTAATTAATAAGCAACATAAATCTAGTGTATTCCACATTAATATGAATTAATAAGCAACATAAATCCAGTGTATTCCACATTAATATAAAAAAAATGATGTGTTTGGTGCATGCGGTTTACCGGTGACAGAAAATTATTAATAGTATAATTATTTATAGAAAATCGTAAAATTGTTTCATTTAAAATCGATGAAATAGGCGAACAGCTCGCAGGTAAATCGTTATTTTGTACGTAAATACTTTTTTAAAAGTAAATAAATCGAGTAAATGTTTAAGTGTATTATCGTTTTTCAAATCGGAATCGGAGAGACGGCGTGTTCCGCTGCTGCAGTCACTTATTGATATTAAACGATAGCGTAGCGGTGCTGTCAAATGGCTCGTTTAGCTAATTGAAAACCTTTTTCATTGTGAACTAATGAGAATAGTTCGCTCACCTCATCAGCCAGCAGTAACGATGTTTCCAAAACGCCGAATATTTTCATGTTAGATTAAAACGGCAGTTATTTACATTATTTAACTGATTATGCGGAAGCAGAGAGGTTTTTTTTTGTTCGGAAGGAGCATGTAAAATTTGTTTTCAATTTGCCGACTTAATATTATATAGCTTGCATCCCTTAAATTCTTAAACTACAAGTGAAATTTTTATGATCTTTTGACCGAAACTGAAATTTCGTCGAAAGTCAGAAGTCCTCTAAAACCCCCTAACTGATTCTAAAATTCTTAAACTATAAGTGAAATTTTATGATCTTTTGACCGAAACTGAAATTTCGTCGAAAGTCAGAAGACCTCTAAAACCCTAACTGATTCTAAAATTCTTAAACTACAAGTCAAATTTTATGAACCTTCAATTTCGTCGAATGTCAGAAGACCACTAAAACCGGAGTTGATGCTAAATTTGCATTTCGAAAACTTTTCTAAAAATTCCAACTGAAAAATTCGTTAGAGAGTCAGGATCGATACCAAATAGCCGTAAGGCCGACTCGCCGACTAACCAAAGGTAGTACGCCAAAGATAAACATTTCGAATACCTTTTTAAACTTCCTGCTGTTTTCTGTTCTACCTCTGCCCAGTGTTAACGTGACTCTTATATACAGGTGAGACACACGGATTCCGTTCTACATCGATTGACCTTCGTGCTCGTCTTCGAGTAATTTTGTGGTAAATAAAAAAAAAAAAAAAACACACCTGTAACCAATTTAAGGGAGTATTCTAGTCTAGAAATATGAAAAAATCTAAAATCCCCCCCCACCATATTCTGATAGTTTAGACATTTAAGAATATGCCCCTAAAAAGATTTTTCGAAATTAAAATTATTTACGGAGTTATAGCTATTTTCGTGACGCGGCAACTAAATCGGCTCAGTCGATCAAACAATTCTTCGACTACCTAAGGATAAATCAAACTCTTTTATACATTATATATATTGTTAAAAAGTTGATTAACTGAAGGCCATTGTATAACGTATTTTGTTGAAATCGTTTCTTGTTTAGTGTTCAGTTCAGGTCAGTTTTCAGGCAACGCAAATATGCGTACTCTGTGTACAGTCCAGAAGTATAAAATTCTGAGTGAATATTTTATTTATTTAGTGTAAAATGGATGAAAAAAGTGAAGAAAGGAAGTGCTGTGCGTCCAGATAGACAAAAATAAAGGAACATTTAGACTGTCAGGCGGGACTCGGATTGAACGCTCTGAAATTCGAACTTCTGATGCCTCAAAGGAAGCCTAGACTACTCGTCTAGTTTTAGAATTTCAGAAAATGTACTATTCAAAGTAGCAGAAGTGACATGGTATCTCAAGTTCTAATAAATCGATTTACTTGATACTGGGTATGGATGATCTTCTTTATATATCCCTCTATACCAGAATAAAGTCAAAATTTTGATTTTACTTTAAAAATTTAGGAAAGTCCAGAAACAGGTAAAAAACCGACCATTTTTTTTCAAACAGTCACCATTTTATGAGAATTTTTTTTTTCTTCTTCTCTGAGGTAGGGGCTATAACCACATCCTTACTAATTAAGAATCTTTTCTTTTTTTTTTTTTTGTTTCAGATGACTAGAAGGGTTGGAATCGTGTCAACCGGGACACACCTTTTTTTCATCAGCCCGTAACTTCGTGCATTTTGCATTTTTTTTTTTTTTTTTTGATAATTTTTTTGTGTATTCTTAAAACACGAATAAATAAACGGTAAAAAAATGGATAGTAAAAATGTTTATTTTCTTTTTATTGAACTTAAAATAATCTCCTAAATTCGTGCTTCTAGATTAGAATGCCCCCTTAATACTTCAAAGGATTGTGATAAATAACCGAAGAAATAAATTGCTATTTCTGGTACTATAATTTTGACAACTTCATACGCTAACAATGCACAGAATGTTAATACAACGCGATTTTTGGAAAACAATGAAATCAAATAAAATTCAATAGCTCCGCGCAATCGTTTAATTTATATAAATTTGAAATTGTACGCATAAATCGCGGATAGAATGTTCTTTCAAAAAATATGTATCCTCGAATAACTTAATTCCGGTGGACGGCAAAAATCGCAAAAAATCAACATGCTCATTGAAAGACAACCAATTTCTGACTGCCATATTGGAGTTTCAGAGATTAAAAAAAAAAGTTATCCAGGGATGTCGTATATCGATGGAAAGCTACTTAGTAATGGCGAATTTAAATTTTCTTTTATACACAATATCAAATGTATAAGTTAAACGGTTGCGGAGTTACTGAATTTTATTTGATTTCTTTATGTTTTCCAAATCGTGTTGTATTAACACATTTTGCGTATCGTTAGCATATAAAGTGAAAATTACAACTGAAAAATGCCAACTTATCTTCTCGCTTGATGCGTTTATCACAACCCTTTAAACTATGGTTTTTCTTTTTTTATTTACCGAAAAATTACTCGAAGAGGAGCACGAAGGTGGTCATGTCAATCGATGTGGGAGGAAGTTTGAGAATCCATGTGTGTCTCCGCTACACATAAGGATCACATTTAGACTCGGCTGAGGTATGACAAAACAGCGGGTAGTCTAGAAAGGTATTCGTAATGTTCGTTTTTAGCGTACGAGACCATTTGGTCAGTCGGCGAGTTGGTCCTACGGCGAACCAACCGCGGCCGAGTAACCTACGGCGAGTCGGTCTAGGGCTAAATGGCCGGTGCCCGGGAGTGAGATACATCTACCTAATAAACCGCAACGGACGCGCCCCTCCGTATAGGGAAATTTTACCAATTCCTTTTTTAATTTATTCCGTTTCCGTTGTCATTATCCGATTATATTTAATAATAATTTCCACGCGATAAAAAAATTGTAGACGATAGAACACAATTGTTTAATCTCTTTCGGTTAAATAATTCGACATTTTAATTATTTGCGCAGGGAGAGAAAATTCCATTCCGATTTTATGAGCTCTGATGAATTTTCGACTTGAAAAATATTATTATCATCGCCTATTTGTTTGCGATTTAAACATCTTTTGTTCGACCGAAATATTTTCTAAATTTTGAATTGTACAAATTCGTTCAAACTGAAAAGTGAATAACCAAAAATATATCGGTGATGACTGCAAATTATTTTATTATTTAATGATTTGTGTTTTTTTTTTTTTTTTTTGTAACATACTTTTACTTGTTTGAGAAATTTTATTTTATACTTCAATTTTTTTTTCCTAAGCCGGTTCAAAATGCGTTAGACTCACTTAATTGTATACGGAGCGTTTTCAGAAACAATTTGTGTATGGCGAATTCGTCATACACCTGATCAACCGGGTGCGTTGAATTATCGAGAGTCATTTACAGTGGAACTAATCGTAATTTTAGGGGAGATGTGGCTGATAATTTTTAATGCGTCCGACTATCAATTAGATAAAGAAGAATTGTGCAGGCCAATTATTGTTTCCTTTCAGAAAGGAAAACTCTTCCCCACCTGACTAAACTGAAAAACGCAACTTTTGTAGTCATCTGCGAAGCGGTAATTTTTTTTTTTTTTTTTTCCCCGGACATTTTTCAAAGTCTAAATTAGTGATGGATAATTTACGATTGTTTCTAGTTTATTCGTTATTATTACAGAGCGCCGAGTGTAACGCCCGAAATGAAGTATTTAAAAATCGGTAATAAATGTGCCCCCCTCCCACCGGAGCACATTATTTCGGAAAAAAGTAAGAAATAATCAATGCTTTGAACCCCCCCCCCCTCATTTGAAAGGCTGTTTGCTAAAAGCGAACCACTTATGTGCTGACTTTTTTTTCTTTTTTTTAATTTTGTACTTTTATTATCGCAGAAGATTATACTGCATCGATTTTTTTCATTCATTTAGCGGAGATATATAACGATTTCTAGTTTGTTTTTTTTATTTACCTATTTATTTTTCTTTTTCGGCTCGGACAACATAACCCATCGGCTAGGAAAACTATTAGTAATTAGTGTCGTATAATTGTATGACTTTTACACTTATTCACACGCGGCTGTCTCACTACTAGTTGTTTCGGCTAAAGTTTAATTTTTTTTTTTTGTTAATTCGGTCAGCTCAACACCCTCTTTTCGAATGTTCTACATTTTGAAGCACTTGGACAAGGCATAATATCCCAAGTTCCATCTTCTCATATGTTGTCGGTTAGCAGTGTGTAATATCTGTCTCGGACTTAAGCAAAATAGCATTTGAAACGACTCTATTTCTATTGTTTAAGACCCAACCAATCTTGGTCGAAACTGTTGTATTATACATTCAGACCTCACGTTGTGTGTGGAACCTCTGCATTTCTAAATGCTAGTTTTCTATAATTTTCATAGACGACATCAGTTGGCCATGTCATTTCAGATTTCAGTTTTTTTTTTTTCATTTTCTTAATAGCCAGCTATCATATTGGGCAGTGGTGTTCTGTTCGGCTAGGTCTTCGAAGCCCGCTGCACACATTGATATAATATATAAAAAATTTCACTCGCATATGGTTAATATACGTGGTTGTCGAGCCAAAAAAGTAAAAAGAGAAAAAAAAAATAGGAAAAAAATTATATTTTTTGCGTAAAGATGACACAGTCATTTACGTACGTAGTAAGAAAAAAAACAGCAATTCCAATACGAATTTTGAATATTGTTCAAAATTGTGCATTAGCTAAAAGTACACGAGACACTGTAGAATATCCCTACAAAAATTCAACTTGGATATATGGACGTGCAGAAGAAATCATCTTATTGCCTAGCACATGTTTTATGATATCCAGTTGCCATTAGCCTGTGATGGTATAAGGACTTCCAATGATTCTGAGCCACAAAGCGAACCTTTTTTTACCACCATATTTCATTGCATATATTATGTATGTTCTTTATATCTTTAATTAAGTGTTTCTCCCGATTTGTCCAATGTATATTTTTTGGCATGTACTCTGAAATATATAAAATAACACATTGGACAAATCGGGAGAAACACTTAATTAAAGATATAAAGTATAAATCCACTATAGCTGAACGTATTATCAATAATAAACATACATTAACTTTTAACATTTAATACAGATTTACAAATTTTAAAATACATCAATAATTATTAAATTTTGCTGAGAGCTATTATATAATCAATTGTAAAAACAATTGCTTAACCATAATTATCCGAATACAGATAACCCGTTAATCAATATTCAAAAAAATTTTAAACAATATTTTACTTGCTTATAATTATTAATCGTTTGTTTTTTTATATGTAAATGTGATTCGATTTGATTTTTATGCTGGCTACTTACTGTGTAATTTTAGTTTATTCATTTGCGATGTTATTTCGATTTTTAAAATTTTTTTTTTGTACACATCGCCCTAATTTTTTCAATTTTAATTTTTAATAGTCATCTTTTACTTTATTTAATCGTGTAATAATCGACTTTTGTTATCAACTTAATTTTTAAATGTAGGTGAATACATCCTGTTTGTTAAAATGGTATAATAAAATAAACTTTAATAACAAACAATATAGATCAATAAATTAGATAAATACCTATTTAGAAACGTTTTCGGGCATAACCCATCATCAGCTAACACTAACTTAAAGGAAACTTAAAACATACTCATTAAGTTTCCTTTAAGTTAGTGTTAGCTGATGATGGGTTATGCCCGAAAACGTTTCTAAATAGGTATTTATCTAATTTATTGATCTATATTGTTTGTTATTAAAGTTTATTTTATTAAACTTAATTTTTGTTCAGTCATTGTATTCGTTAAATTTATATCATATGGATAACGAAGCTTTGTCTTCGAAAAGCGTCGGCTAATTAACTACTAAATAATTGTTTATAGTAGTGCGGTTTTGATTTTACTTATTATTTACCGTCTTTCGATTTATTGAGATGTTGCGCACGGCGGAATTTACTAGCCGGTTCGCGATAGTTAATTCTTCTTTAACGAAAGTGCACGGTAGCGATAATATCATTAGGCAAGATTTGCTATTCGCTTTTTAGCGGTTCTCGTTCCGTTCTGCGCCAATTTCAGTTGCAATTCCTTTGTACTCAATCAACTTTTCCCGCTAAACGAACAAAAGAAAAAGGGGGAAAAAACGAAAATAAAAAAAAAGGAAAAGGCTAATTCCCTCTATTCGTGAAAACGAACGAGAAAATTCACTCGGCTCCCACTCTTTTGATGTATATACCTAAACTTTGCAATAGCCGGTTGAATGAGTTTTAGGGAATCCGCGTGTCTATTTAAAAAAAAAAAAAAAAAAAAAATCCTGGCACGTTTAACAGCGAGACAGTTGGTAAAACGCGGTCTTCACTCGAACGGCATTATGTAAACAAATGTTAAAAGCCGAATGGAAGACGATAAAATTTTGCGTTGCGCTGAGAAACGGGGAGAAGAAGACAATGACATGGAACTTTCTTCTTTCGATGTAATTCGGATATTTCGACGAATAATGTAATGCGGAGGGTGTGGTTGCCCGCCGCAGAAAGGCCAGAATTATTATTCAGCGAGGTAAAAAGGTTTTAAACTGAGCGACATTATATGACAAATTACAAAATCATACATTTGCATGCGGAACGTCTCTTATGCACTCACACAACTAAATCGTCTGCATTCGCTACACGAACACTCCGCCCCTCTCTCCGACACTTGGTTCACGTCTTTACGTTCATTTCCACTGTTTTCTAGTTACTTTTCTTTTGAATTCGTTTTTCAAATTAATTTTTAATACAGCACGCATGCCGGGAACTAATTGGAATTAGACTTGACGTCATATATGACATCGGTTTTTTTTTTAGCACTTAACTGTTAATTAATCCGGTATGTCAACTGCTAGCTTTAACGCCGGGGGGAACTTAAACGTTCTGAGCGGCACGAAACAGGATGTCGTTTACAGTCGGTATTAAATGTAAAGTTTTTCTTTTTCCGTTTTTTTTTCCCTACTTTTTTTTCTTTTTTCTTTTTTCGGTGATCGGCTTACATATATTATCGTTTTTTTTTCAGTTGAAATTTTTAGCTACTTCTCTTTTTTTCTCTTTTGTTTTTTGACTACGAGCGTTTTTGAAAATGAAAAAGTTTCCATCGGAAAACTTTCCAAAAAACACATTCGACTCAATTTTGAATTTCGTTTAAACCGCTAAATTTTTTGTTGTTTTTCGGAATGTCTCGCTTAAATATTCCAGAATCACTTGTCGTTCTACTACTTTTATGTCTATTCCCTCGTGTTTACGAAGTAAAGACAGATGTCAGGAAAACCGTGAACTATTTCGCGCCCGAGACGAGCTGTTTAACTGCGCGTAACGACAACCGTATTAGAAATTTTTGTTGTCACAGGGCGTGTTGTCCAATTTGTGGAACGCTATCATTCACTTTGAATGATTGATTGCACTGTGGAAAATTACAGGGAAAAAGCTGCATCCGACTTTGAGGACGGTATTCTTACACTATAAAGATTTATTTACTTATTTATATAACTTTTTTTTTTTTTTTTATATATATATATATATATATTTCTTTTTGTAAGAATTGACGCAATTTGTTAAAATATCGATACCATTATTATTATCCGGTGGTAGCATTATTTATTATTTCTATGATAATGCTCGGCTGTTATCATAAAGAGGAGAGAGAATAGTTTTGACCATCGGGAATATAGTATTTCATAGCGTATAGTACGCAATTCTCGGCTGGCGAACGTAGTCTCATCTGGTGAAATGGACGAGAACATTTTTCAACTTTATTATGTTAATGTTACCGGATAATGTGATATTACGGAATGATTTAAAACGTTCGCTATAAGCTATGATTAACAGGTAGACAAAGAAATCTTTCCCCTTAATAAAACCTATCAACGCGGCCCGAGAAGGATACGTAAATTTTATGAGAAGGTTTCAGAAGTTAGAGGACATGAACGAATGCTAAGATGAGAACTAAGTAGGGGGGGATATAATAGATGGAAAAACCGGTACCTATCGAAGAAGCATTAAGAAGAGGCACATCGGCTGCCGTGCAATTAAAGAGATCGAGCGGAAGATTGATTGTGGAAGAAGTAAAAATGAGACATTTCGGAATAAATTACGGTGTAAACGTTAAACGACCGGAGGAAAACAATCAAACCGGGAAACGAAAGAACAGAAAACGTTGAACTGCTGAATTGAAAAATTTGAAAATTGAGAAGGAAGAAAATTTGATAAAAAAGCATATTGTAGGAGTTTGGGGGGCGAGAATTATGAAACAGGAAGCGTGTGCTGGATGTATCATATTTTCGGAGTTACTACTTTCCCGGCATCGCGATAATTGTTACTTTTTTGTTGTTTTTCTAGGATCTTTGTATTCAGTTACTTTTTAATAGGAGAAATTTAAGAAAAAAAATAAATAAAATATATATAGTTATAATAAACAATAAATAAATTATTGTTTTAACAAAGTTATCGTCTTTGTACAATTGTTTTATAAAGTTTGTACTTTTTTTATATATATATATATATATATGTAATATTTTTTCGATCAACCAATCGATATTTATTTAAATATACATATTTCTCTTTTTTCTTTTGATTTCAGGTATGTATCAATCCGATTAATCTGGTATTGTTGATCGTTTTTTCATTTCTCTCCGAGGATAATCGGTGACGAGACATTTTGACGGTTATGTAAAATGCAAAATGTGATTTTGCATCATCTTACACTTACGTCGATGATATTTTCTATCGCATAATAATGGTTTGAAAATAACTAAATATTTTGTCGAACGGTAAAATAATAATTTTTCCATCGAATCAAATGAATTGTGTTTTGCTTTTTTTTTTCTATTCTTTAATTGTCATAATTAAATAAAAGTTCAAAATCCTCTGTCGATGGTAAGGAACAGTATAGTCGCAGAAATATTTTAGCTCCGTACCAGCCGACAATCTCCTCACTTTTTAATGGCAAAATTCAGAAAGATAGTACCGTTTCTAATGGCCGGCTGGGTAGTAGAACTCGGTTCGAATTCGGCTCCTGCGCCTTGAAACCTTCAAAAAAAGAAATTTATTTGCGCACTGGGTTAATTTCCGTAATTAACGCCTCTCCTCCATCAAAAAAATAATTAAAAAAAAATCGTTTTTCTAATGCAAACAGTAGAAACAAAACTGAACATCACGGTAACTAAAAGATACTGTGGGGAGCGCTTAGCTTTTCATTATGACGTCACTGAAAAGCATAAAAGCGTCATTGCTACGGTAGACTAGTCTCGCCACATTAAATTCTCTTCGTCGTAAAATTGTCGCAATCGAGTACAAAATTCAGTGACACGCATCAGAATTGTTTCGTGTTTATGATTCTGCATAGTTGTTTCACTAAACCGCCTATTTATTCGGGGGGGGGGATGAGATTTTGTTTTCACACTAAAAGAAAAAAAAGTTAAATTAATAATTGTAACGTTTCTTATCCATGTTGCCCCCCCCCCCCCCCCCCCAGTCGTTGATAAAATTGAATGCGGTCGGGAGAAAAGTTTCACTGCTACGTATACTAATTCGTAAACCGCGTTGATCTTTAAATTACGTCGGAAGGTGTAGCGCACATTGATATTGCTGTTCTCAGACTATACGGAAGTAGCATTAGGTACCGAAAAATGTTAAACATAAAATTATAAAATTCGCTTCAAGGGTTTCGAAATTAATTTGTCGTTCGAGTATATCTTCGTTATTATTGGTTGACTGAATTTTCTTTGGTCGAAAAAGGTAAAATTCATCGACCTGTTGAATTTATACGGGATTAATGTGAGAATGTGAAAAAATAATCGTAATAATTTCTAATTTAAAAGCATCATCTGGTATTAATATTATAATTCGTATCTGGGTGTTAACTTATATCAGTTATTTTAATTCTTATTTCCGAAATATCGCGTGAAATATTCCCGCAACCCGAACTAGTACTGAACGAACAGGAAAGACAAAAAGAGAATTTTTCGGTCAATATACCTTGTTCTGGTGTCTGAAGGTTGACAATCGCCCGTCCCTACTCTCGCACATGTTTAGCCGCAAGAGTTACCGTCGTCACGCTGATTCCTGACTACTACCCGTCTCCCGAACGTATCGATTTCCCACAAAAATTTGCTATCCGGTCCGTTTGTTAGTATACTCGCCGTAAAATCTAATCGGCTAGGTCGACTTAGCTACGATTTTTTTTTTTTTAGTAACTGCATTATATGCAAAAGTACTGTTTGAAAATAAATTTCACCTTTCCGTGTTCATTACCCTAGCAAACTATCGATGGAAGTTTTAGTATTTCGACTACTTATTGCTACAATGGAGCCTTCTCAAAATTGCATTTGTTTCCTTCTTCAGAAGCAAACCTCCAAACTGTATGATAGTTGATGTTTGTGCTTTATAATGCCACGCTTGTTTCATCTGCAACACGTGAACATATATGTACATTTGGTGCCGAACGTTCGGTATTCGCTGGCCTTTAATTATTCCGGGTAAATCGTGTTCACTGAATTGGCTGCGATTAACAGATTTAACTGAAAGAATTCGCCAAAAAAGAACAAACAATTATCCATCATTATTTCCAAACTCTTAACTTGCCCCTTTTTTCTTCTTCCAGATTTTCCTAATTACCTCCGTGACATCCTTCGCGAATGTCGGTTGTGCACAAATTTCCGTTCACTTCCTCTTTTCACTCAATAATCTTCATTCCAAACAATCTCGATGGATTTTCTATTTATTTCCATTTGTAGACCACACGCCTTCCCCGAATAATCCTCTCCATCCTTTAAATTCGTTTTATTTCATATAAATATAGCTCTGGATACCTAAATTGTTTCGTTCTTTCTCTTTTCTCTTTCTCTTTTTGTAGTTCTTATCACTTTTCGCCGATTATACAATAGTAGGGATGGTTATAAACCAGTCCTGATATCTACTTGTTCCAACTCTCCCGCATGCCGTACATTAATCAATATAGCATTTTTTCGATGTCTTTCATCATTCGTTCGCCAACATTAAGTAACACTTCTATTCCATCTTGCGCAGCTTTGTATTTTCAGAATTCAAATTGATTATTATCTATAAAGATCAATCTTCGGATGTTGTTGAAAAATTTGCTTGCACCTGATTTTTTAGAAAATAGTATTATCACGAATGAAATGCGATGATCTTCACAACTTTTACTCGTAGTTTGCTTCCGAGACTAGTTGAAAAAATTCCTATTTTAAAAATTTTTCCCATTCTTTTTAAAGAATTCGGCAGTTGCAAGCTTGATTTATTTTCTCTAGGTTTATCAGAGCTGCGTCGAATTCATTATTATATTGTATTCCGATCGATCATACGCATCCATTTCACTAAGGATCGTTCGTTAGGTTTTTTCTTTTCATCCGATGGATTCCTAATTTCATTGATTCTTCTATTTTTCAGTTTTGATTTTGTTTTTCTCGTTCCTCTAGTTTTCTTACAAGTTCCACTATTTAGTTGGTTTTTTTTTTGTAGCCTGTTTTTATGTTATTAACGTTTATTAGCGTCGACGTTTTGATGTTTTGCACCACGCATTTTTAATAATAAACTGCCTTTTCCGGCAGATTTCAATTAGTCGGTTATCTCGGCTTATTTACCATTTCTTTTACCGCACTTACTCTTATTTACTCCAATCACCCGTATTATCTTTTGACTACATTTTGGTCGAATGACTTTATTAGCTCTCTACACATCTGATTCTTCTATTTATGCTTTGCTATGGGCTGGACGTTGGCAAATATTTAACTATCAAATCTTGAGAAACGTGTCAACATGAAGTGAGTTCTTTATTGTCTTGTTGTTTATCAGCGCTTCCGAAAATATTTCATTCATTTATACTGCCCTTTTAAGCTGTCTGTCTCCTGTGATCTAATAATGTTTAATGCACGATTCACCATTTCATATTTCACCACAATTTTCTTCCGCGTTCGAGCATGTTCTACAGCGGTTCCAACTAGAGGAGTCCTGTCCCGTTGGCCAATACCAAGTTATACACATAAATTTTACTAAGGTTGCATATTTGGTTGGAAATTATCGCGGTTACTACCCTAGTTTCTCTTCCGCAATGGTATATAGAATATCCTCTCTCATTTATCGACATACGCCGGTCAATAAAAACACCGACTAGACTCTACAGATGCTCTTCAGGATTTTAAACAGGACTTAAACCTATAGTGGCTCTCTTTGGTATAGTGCAGAGTTAAAGGGGTTTATGCAGCATTTTTTCCCGCTGCACTATGCTGTCCATTGGTGCTTTTGACCCACAATTGCTTATTTGTCAGTGGCACTTATTCTCAGTTGGCAGTCATATTGGAAGGTCATTCCACTATCCGCCACCTGCAGTCACTGTTTTTAGAACTTGTGGTCCTCCGGTTGTACAATACTTATAGCGGATTAGTAATTTCTGTTATAACTTCAGTAACCTATTTCATAATGGTTTCTCGTTTTCACTAATGGAGTTATTAGTGAAAAAGGAAATCAGTGTAAAATCGTTTTAAATATGTCGGTCAGCCGAGCGAGACAATAACATTTTAAATAACGTTTGTGCGAATGTCGAATAAAAATTTATTAAATTTAACGCTTCTTCCTGTTTTTTTTTTGTTTTTTTTATTTTACGTTATTTTCACGTTGAATTTCTTTTCCATTCGAATAGCTCTGCACAGAGGAGAAGAAAAATTGCGACATGTTTGCCGCCAGTCGATTATTTATTTATTAGCGATTTCGCCCGGTTAAAAAACAGCCCCGGGCCAGCTTTTCTCGTCCGTTTTTGAAATCGCGGAAATTAAATATAATCCCACCGCAAAAAGACGAAGGGAATTGTAAAACCAGTCTTCCAGACGTCGAACGGAAATTTAACAATACCGGCGAATCGTGTATAAATGGCTTTTTCCTTCTGCTAACAATACAGTATATTTTTTCCGCGCAGAGTGGTGGTGTCTGCGCTTCGACGATGCTCTCTATGTATTATCAGTTTTCATTTTAAATTGAAAAAAGAAAATGTCCATTTTGAGAAAGGACGTTTCGAATCGAGTAGACTTTTTCATTTCGGCTGGCAATTTTTTTATTGCCCAAGATTGATAATGTGGTTATATCTAAAAAAGTAAACAAAAAAAAAAAAAAAAAGAAGAAACAATTCTAATTCGATGCAGTGTATTTCATGAATTGAAAAGTGAGAGCTTAAAAATACAGCATTCAATATGAAATTTCAGGAAAATCGAATAGAATATAACGAAATTTCGGAAAGAATAGGATAAATCCTCCGGTAAATTTTTAAGTTACCTTTTAAAAGTTTCCTAACTTTTGGGCTTTCTACTCCTGTTCTTGTTTTCTTTTTCGTTTAGAAATTCCCTTCTCTTAGTCTTTCTTCACTTTACGAGTCTTTAATGTTAGATTCCTTAATTGATTCCCTCCGATCTATATCGTTTTCAGACAAAGGTTCTGGATTAGAAAAAAAATAAAAAAAAACATGAAAATTATCTATAAATAATAAAAATTGTTTCTTACAGTTGAATGTAAAACGCTTATCGTAAAACTAGAAAATGTAAGATTTTCTCGAGATTCTGTGACCATAACGCATTTAATTAGAAGTAAAATGAATAGTTTTACTTATATATATATATATATATATATATATATATATATATATATATATTTATATTTATATTTATATATAATATTTATGTATCAATTACTGACTCACTGGAGATTCTTTTTTTTTCTTTTTTTTTCTTTTTTTCTTTTTTTTTTTTTTTTTTTTTTTCGTAGAATACTTGTACGGAATGAGTTTATAATATTTTTAAACTAGTTACGAGATTATGTTCCATCACATGTCGCATTAAGATTCCCGTTTAAAATCCGGCTGTTAAAAATAGGTAAATCGCACGTGAAATTCGAAATCGATCTCGAAAATCGGATGTTGCCTCGCATATAATGGGGTAAGATAGTTCACGTCGGAATGATATAATAAAACACATTTATTAGTCCGCCTATATTATTTTACTTTTGGGGGGGGGGGTTGGAGGAGGTTTTCTGTTTTTTTTTTTCTTCTTTGCTCCCTTTTTCTTTATCATCATTTTGTTAATTTGACGGGGATATTAATAGGACAAACGAGAGAGAATTGGTCGCTTAGGCGATACATGTGCCGCTAGAGAACCATGCTGAAGCGGGTTGTTCGCCGTGAGAAATTGCCGACAATAGGCCGGAAATCTAGCAGGTTCCGTATCCTGCTACTTGTTCGTATTCAATTTTTAACCGTACTCTATTCGAAACGCCGGTGCTCTCCGAACGGGACGATGATAATTTGCATAAAATTCGTTAGCTTTACAAAAATCCGCGTCGAACCCGCCCTACCGTGCTGAAGTTCCCGTTCGATTCCGGTCCGGTCTCAAAATTCTCCTTGCCCCAGAGACTACGTCGTATTCTCTTTAATTCGTTTTGTTTCTTCCGAATATTATTATTTCAGTTACGAAATCGGACTGTTACCTGATCTTCTTAGCGACGATAGTGACGAAATGAAACAAAACTTCCCCTATTAATTAATCGAATTAAGGGTTATTTTTCCCCTTCACTCTTTTTTTTTTTTTTTAACAGTTTCCAAATTAAGGAACCAGGGAATTTTGAAAGGCTCTTCTCGCTCGCTTATTAGCGATACTGACGTTGCCGAAGGAGGATCTCATTTTTAACCCCTTAATAGGGAGAACCTCTGCGCTAAGATTGTGGGGGGTGAAAGGATGAAATTAAAAATACCGGGTGCGGTAGATAAAATAAGTGCGGGGGCGCCCACCAATATTCTCTTCGGATGATCCGTTAGGCTTAATATACTGTTGAACATTGTTGCGACAACGATATGTGTTACAACCGCGCTATAAACGAGTATACTTCGAATTTGCAAACATATTAATTCGGTATTCAGTGCTGCTGTTTTTATATTCTAATTATTCGCACTTATTTTTTTTTTTGTCCAACAAGAAAAGTTACGCTAGTCAAAAGTACTTTTTATAGAAAACTTAAATAGACGATTACGGAAAAAGTGGTATTTAATGTTTATAGCTAATATTGTACAGGGGAAAAGCTTATCAGTCGCACTGGATCCATCATTTCGAATTTCTTAAATGTAACACAGTTGGATTGTAATCTTTCACCTCGAAAACCCCTTCGCATACTATCTTATACAAGTATAATTTATTTCTATTATACCCTTCTAAGGAGCAGAAAAAAAAAAAAAACAAAATCCCGACACACGTCAACTTCATTTTCTTATTTTGTTCGTAAAAATAACTTTTCTGTTAGTTTTTAGTAAATCGTTGAATTTATTAACGAAAAAATATATACGCAATTATGTTACCCTTGTTTTTTTCTTTTCCGAATGGGCTCGTCAATATGGACCGTGGCCCAAGAACTAGATAAAGGAGAAGAAAGAGAATCAGATTTTTACGCGACGTGAAATATCCAACAAGAATGTATTAAGCGCTTAGATGACAGAAGGAGAAGGAAGGTAAAAATAATGAAGCATTATAAAGGACACTGCTTGATAAAAAAGAAAGGAGTACTCCAATGAAAGTGACCAGCATTCGAACATTGTATGATCAGCATCAGATACAAAGTGACTGTTAGAGTAGAGGACAATATGGAGATGGCGCGAGAGGGAACCGGAAAAGCGACCAAGAGATATGCCCCCTAAACGCAGGTGAGATATTAGAAGGAAAGTCAAGAAACCAGGAATAGAGTGGGCAGAGAAGGCTGACCATCAAGTAAAAAGAATCCGGCGCTTAGAGAATGACGAGTAAGAGTTGAACCACAATTTGTAATGCGCCGCAGTAGACATACTATTGTTGGATGGAAATGTAGTAGGAAACCTGTTGGAATAAGAAGAAGAGAGCCCCTTTAAATTATAGCACTCGTTATGGCCGATGTTTTACTTAATGTGTTTTTTTTTTGTTTATTATGAGAAAAAAATCCAATCTCTGTTCGGTTGCTACTTGATGTTGATTGGAAGAGGCGTATGGAAATTAATCTGTTTGCAAGAGTTTTACAGTTTTCGCTTCCAAAGTTTTCATAAGCAAGTCGAAGATTTTTCGACAATCTGCGTGAATAATCGCAGAGGTACGTGGCCTTTTATTGCAACAACACAATTGCATACGATCTATGAGAGAAATATCCAACGTGACGGGAAAAATCGGAAACTACGAAATAGTAATAGTTGTTGGAGCACGCATGACAGAGGAATGCAGAGTGTAGGAAAGATGGCAAGTATTTAAATAGGCACCCTCGTATATGAAAAAAGAAAAAAAAAGCGATTAATAACGTGGCTCGATGAAACAGGCGACAGGCGATGGAAGAAGAATCGAAGAAGTAAAGCAACACCGCGAATGGGAATGATGAGGAGTGTATTTAAACAGCGTGACATATGGTATAAAGAAAATCGTTATTTACGACCAGAGGAATTTAGGAAAGCTCTTTTGCCCCACTGAAACGAGATAAAATCGAACGAGAAAGCGGCTTTTATACATTGTGAACACAACCATCCAGCTAAGGGATTACTTTGCACTTTACAATTTAAGGAACCTCAACAATATCGGACTAATGAGAGACTTCATTTCACCGGAAAGATTGTTGCTTGATGAAGAATTTTAACGAAAGAAAAGAAATTATATCACGATGTAGATCTGAAACGGTTGGTTTGCGCGCGCGCGCCTTATTATATTACGGATATGTGGCTTACCGGTTCGGTAGTGATTGCAGCGAGCTGGAGTCGAGGAACAGGAATGTCCGAACCAATGGGTCAGCTAGGGAATCATGAAATAGTGAATGTATCGAGAATCTCGGTTTATCTTTCGAGATACCGATGCGCGCAGAAAGATGCGCTGAATTTAAACCGAGTCTGTAATCACCGTGATCACCGGTGACTGAAGTAGCGGTAAGCCGTTGGAGTTGCGTACTATATATTAACTAATCAACGTCATTAAAATTTTAAATTAGCTGATTACCTCTGGATCATGTAATTGAAGCAAATACCCAACTGTATCCATTTTAGGGCATATAACTCTCTCGGTTTTCTGCTCCGCTGAAGAAGGATATATATCAAACTAAAATCGCCTCTTTTGTTAGGAACATTCTGTGTGATTTGTGCTATTTTGGAGTTCCCTTTTTTTTTCTTTTTTTTTTTTTTTTCTGTCGAATTCACTTTCATTGTTGACAGTTTTATTTATTTATTTACTAGCTAACCCGGCGAATTTCGTACCGCCTCAGAATCAATAAATGTTGTGTTATCTTATTAGCTGAATTAAATTCAATAAATCTACAAAAATCAAAATGAAAAGTAATTTAATCACATTGAACTGAATGTAATTCACATGGAAGCAAGGCATTGTATTCCCCTTAATAACAAAAATCCGTATAAATTTATATAAAAAAAAAATTAAAGTAAATTACTTTCGAAACATGCTTTTTTTTTCGGGTTATATCATCAGCTAATAACACAGAGTACACACTTAATTTATATACTTTATTAAATAGAATGTATACTTTGTGCAGATAGAGCTGATGATGGGCTATACACGAAAAAAAAAACGTGTTTCTAAAGTAATTTAATTTCTTAAAGTAAATTTATACCGATTTTTAGGATTTCGCACACATATAATAATGTACGGAATAATCCGAATAAGATGGTTCAGAAACGAAAAAAATATATTCAATTATTATACAATAGAGCTCGGAAACGGTTTGACTTATCAGAATTGGATCATAAATTACAATTAAATATCTATGACAATTTACAACTTTAAGCTGAGTGATTAACCCGGGCTGCAAGAAACCATATAGAATTAATAATATGGAATTTTGAACGACCTCAAAAATCACCCTTAAAAAATTCATAATTCATCACCAAATAACCATTTAAAAGTGAAATTCAAAATAAAAAACAAAACACAGAAGTCCTTTCCTAAAATCCAAAAATTACGGTTAAATAATTATTTAACCCCCCCCCCCCTCTTTTTGAGCCTAAAACAGCAATAAATTTTTTTTAAATTTTGTATCCGATATTCCGAGCAGAGACAAATCCAACAAATCAAAGATCATAAAAATCGGTTCAGCCGTTCTTGAGTTATACTAACCCGACTTTGTTTCCTATATATATATATATATATATATATATATATATAGGTTATATTTTTTTTCAAAACTCTTGGGCTCGTCAACCAAGGACCTTCATCCAGAAACAAATAGAAAGGAAAGAAGTTGGTTATAGTTTAATTCGATCAGAAATCTTTGATAAAAAGAAACAAATAGCAGGAATATAACTAGTATAGGAAGCACAATAAGGAGTGTAGGAAGTCCAAGCCTCAACACAAATAGTAATATAAAGCAGAACAGTCCACAGAAATAGATAAACACTGGAAGAACTCATGATCGGCATCACAAATAAAGTGCGGCGAGGAAATCAAGGAAAAACGAAATTTAGATAATGGCGGCAAAGAATGGCCAAAGCGCATGCGAACAATGGAAACAACATCAGAATATCGAAGAAGAGAGGGATGCAAAAGAAACGATGAATAGGGATCAAGAGTAGGCTAAACAGACAGATGAAATGAATGATTATTAGAAAAAGAGGAAGTGTAAATATCCGATAATACCATGGTATCATCCGATATGCGAGCTTTTACGTCTATCGATAGGAGGTTAGCGGGTGCAATTTTTTTTAAAAAATAGGCCGGAAGAAGCGGCAGTCCGAGCCAGGGAAGTAGTCGTTTAAGTACCAAATACGCCCGAGTAACTAGGCACCCACAACAAATCAATGTAATTATGAATGAGTGAACGTATACGAAGGATAACAAATGTCATACGTATGATGAGGAAGGGGAGAAGATGTGGCCTGAAGGGGGCCCTGAAGCAGTCAGAGATAAATAAAAAATCGGAGGAAAGGTGATTCGAGAAAATGTGAAAATAATAGAACGTAGGATAGTCAATAATCCGTTTATAAATATGGAACAGAAATAAAGAAGACGAAAAAATTCTGGTAAGTTAAAATCGGGAAGGATGAAGGAAGCTCCAACACCACCAGAGGACCCTTCGAAGCATCCACTTTGCGATTTTCGTTTTCTCACATTACCTTCTACCTTCAAATTCTTTAATGTTTCGAGTACTTTCTCTTCTTCCGTCTCTATACCATCTTTAAATATCGGCGGAACTATACAGCTTATTATTGGCCACCCAGGAAGCTATTTCGAAAAACTCTCTAAAAGTACTGTGATCTGTTCGGATTCTTTGGCAGCCATCACAAGCATTAAAAATACTCGGAAAAGAACTCAATATGCGATAGCCAAGAGCATAGTTAAAATCCTACAGAACACACCAAACACTCAGATCAGTTTCACATGGATACCGCGAGTCATTCTGGAAAAATCAGAAACCAAGTAGCAGACCAGGCAGCGAAGATGATGATATATCCACCGATATCAGTACCGCAAAAGGAGTTTACGAAACACGTCAAGGCAACCCTCGACAAGCAGTGCCAGTAACAATGGTGCAACACACTCCGACCACGGTGAAGCTACGAGCAGTGAAACCGACAACGAAACCATGGGCAGTCCAACTTCGCCAACGTAGACAGCAAACCATTATTTGTAGACTGCGCATAGGCTACACTATCCTAACACACGGTCACCTCTTTCGAAATCGTCCTCTATCAATATGTAGCACCTGCCATACTTAAATAACAGTTAATCATTTTTTCACCGAATGTCCTTTGTACGCTCATCATAGAATCATAAGTAATTTACCCACAACTTTGCTCTCCATTCTTCAAGATGATCCCATGTCACTAAACCGACTTCTTCACTTCCTTTCCATCACTAACCTCATAAATAATATTTAAGCCTATATCCTCATCGTGCCTATGGCCTATTCAGCAGTAAATGGTACGGGGAAAAAAAAAAATCAGACAAACGAGCCAAAAAAGAAAAAAAAAACAAATCAGTTATAGTTCTCGTTGGATAATTTACGTTACTTTAGAAATGCCGTTTACAGCACGTGGATTTAAATCGCGAAGAACATGAAATACTAAAGATTGTGCAATAAACTCGCGAATGATAATTTATTAATTTCCGATTAAGTATCGACTTTGAACTCGTTACATGTGGAACAAACTAGTCTATCGATATGCTTAAAGTAGTGTAACTACAACTTCGTATTAATTTGTGGAATGACACTAATTTCGATTTTTCATTTCGTTCCCTAATTATTTTTTGCTTCTCGCGTAAATTGAAAAACTTTTAATAGACTACATTTTTCCTTCTTTCTTTTTCCTTTTTTTGTTCCATTTTTTTTCCATTTTTTTTTTTTTTAGTATATACGTACGATTATTTTTTTTTCAGTCAGTCTTCATTTGTAAAGTTTAGTTGTTCTTGGTCCGGATTGATTTTCAGTTTTTTCTTTTGTGAAGTACCCCCTACGTTTTATAAATACATGAAATACAACAGTAAATTTTTTCCAAACACCACGATTTTTAATAATTTTCCCTTAATTTCTTATTTACTTTTTCCACAAAAAGTGGATTGCCAACAGTTCACGCAATGACTGCAAGAAAATAAATTCAGATTTTATTCGATCACGGAGAGCAAAAATTTTGAGATAACACGAATATAAATGAAGCTTTGCGAAGAGTGTGAATACCAACTTCAACTGAAAGAGTAAAGCACTGACATGGTTGGTGTTATATATATATATATTAATTACAACGTAATTCCCCCATTCGAAAAAATGTCCCAGAAAAATGTCCCAATTTTATGTAACGCAAAATGTCCCAATTTTATGTAACGCAAAATGTCCCAATTTTATGTAACGCAAAATGTCCCAATTTTATGTAACGCAAAATGTCCCAATTTTATGTAACGTTTGTTATATTTTATAGGATTTTTGTTATTGTTATTTTAAAAATGTCACAATTTTATGTAATGAAATATGTAACGAAAAATGTAACGAAAAAATGTCTTAATTTTATATAACGGAAATTAAATGTTAGAATAGGATTTTTGTGGTCATGTTATTTTTTGTGTGTGTTGATGCCAGTAAGAATTACGTTGTAAATTTTGATCATTTTATACAAAGTATGGGAAGAGAAAGAGACAGAAATGAAAGCAAGAGGGGTCGAGGGGCACAGCCCCTTGCGAGGCCAAAATGGCCGAGTTTTATATATATATATATATATATATATATATATATATATATACATATATAGCGAATATTTGCAAAGTGAAAAGGATATGAGGTGGTTCAAGAGAAGCGAAGATGGGAGCAAACGGTGTAGGCGACGTATTGTAGAGGATTTCAGTAGAAGGGCAGTCAAGGAAGAAGTTAGGAAGAATAAGATTTGTACAGAGTTCGGAGTGAGCGATTGTAGAAGGAGAGGTGATATTGTTATGTGAGAATTCGTTAAGAAAAGAAGATGAAGCGAGACCAGTGAGTCAGCCGACCCTTTGATTTCGCAGTGCCATGTAATTTGGAAGAGGTCAATTTGGACTGAATGAGAAACCTAAATCAGAGCAACGCATATGAGAAATATTACAAAGCTTTCCTCAATTTATTTTTTCGGGGACACCGATAATTTGCTTTGTCTTGTTTTTAAATTTTTTTTTCCATTTTATTTTGTTCGCAAAAAATATTTAGCCAATTAATGCTTGTATACATATGTGCAATCCTTTTTGTAGGTCGACTGAGTCAGAAATGAAATTCTCATATCCGGTTACAGTATTTCATTGTAACATTTGAAAATTACACGCCGTATTTTTACTGCACTACGCTACGTTAATTTGCTATGATAAATTCACATTATCACTAAAAGAATTTTAATCTGTAATTTTTCTTTTTGTTAGGTTCTGTTAAACGGAATTATAAAAGAATGTACATTTTTAACGTGTAAACATCACGGTTCTTGATAAAGATTATTTCACATGACTAATTAAGCTTCGTTGATGCGTGTGCCAGTAGCTGTTTTTCTGTTTACGTTTCAACTATTATACATACGCCTGCTATATCAACGCGCAAACGTGTGCTCATCAAATGCGTAAGAGTTCTGCTCCGAAATGAGCTGTGTAAGATAGGTCAGTGTTTAAAACAAGTTTTAAAGATAACTCATTTGCAAGCGAACACGGGTCTCATACGCTGCTCCCTTTACATTATTATTCGTTCCCTCCTCATGATCGATACGAACTCACATGTCACATCAGCGTTCGTGAATGCAACTCGCGATTTTTTGCTTCCTATCATTATTAGGCCTGTCGATCAGGTGACTTTTGAAGGGACAAAAAGAAAACCAATTGGGAAAAGAAAAGGTTGCTTAAGAAGGAGTGGAAATTTTTACGGTTCCCTATTGGACACGGTTCCGGATACCGTTTCTTAAAATAATAGTATTTAAAGTCCCGCGAAAGTTATCACCTGTTCATCGCATATTAATTAGTCAGTTTTTTTTATAAGCTAGATTTAAAGCAAATTTAGATCAAAAACAGATTAAATTTAAACATTTATTTACGTAAATTCTTTAAATGTACAAGTCGAAGGGGGGGGGGATAAGCGATGCCATCTTAGGATTTATCTGAATTAAAGTTATCATCATCGGCCATTTTTGTGTTTTTATTGCTAAAAATAAATTGAAACAAACACTTTTACACATAAAATATATTCGCAATAAATAATAAATTATGAAAATTATAAAAATAGCCGACTAGTTTATCAACGATCCATTATTATGTGTTATTACCTTTTAAAAACATAAAGCGAAAACGGAACAAATCGAACGCAAACGAAATCATAAAGTCGATAAGTTTTAATATAAAAGTCGAATTTAAAATTTTAAAAAAGTTTAAAAAACCATTATAAAAAAATAGAAGAAAATTTTAAAAGATTACAAAAATTAAAAACAAATAAAAAAGTATAAACAATTTTACTAAACTGAATTAATTACATTAAATATTTAATAAAGGATTATTTCCCAAAAATTGTGCATTTAATATTTCGTTATTGTTGAATTTTTTTAAAATATATTTATCTATTAAAACCGAATAGTTCTTTTATCTCCTGGTTATTTAGTTTTTAATCCGTACCTTTATTTTATTCTTTTAGAGAGTCCTTATTCTTTTACTTATTTCATACGATGTAATTTCATTATAATGATTTATCTATGCCAGTGCTTCCCAAACTATACTCAGCAGTATCCTCCTAGCGTTCCACAAAATCATCGCAAAGGTTCCATGAAAAATCCCGAAATCTTTAAAGTAGATATTAAAATACCCTCCTCCCACATATATAATGCGCTTAACTTTTGCCTGCAATTACAGTGTGTATCATTCAGTTGTCGTACCTTTAATATTAAGGAAGAACTTAGTTTCTTTTTTTTTTTTTTTTTTTTTTTTTTTATAGAAAAACTCGTTCCTCCCATAATCCGGGGCGTATATTTAACACTCTAATGTATGTTTCACAGCAGCTCCCCTCCCCCACATTTGGTTTCCGTCATGATCGTTTTAATTACGAATTTGCGTTTAATTCCTCGATACTGTAACAATTTGTAACATTTTCATATATTACAGTACTAATGACGCACACACACACACACAGAGTTTTTCGACGACACAATTGTTTTATGCTCTACGGTTATTTCATTGTTCTTGGAATTAAGAGTACTCTACAGCGGCTAGTTTCATTGGGGTTTAAACGATTCTTCCTGTTGTTCTTTTTTTTTTAAACTTTTCATTCATTATTTTGATCTCTTTGATGAAAATTACTTATCGCACAATTGACACACCACGTCGTTGGTGGAAAGCATCTTCAACTAACAAGTTCGGACACAACTGTAAAGGTTTTCCACGTACTAAACTGAAATATCGTGCGCAGTTTGTAAATGTTACTTTTAATTGTTCAATTTCTGAGCTCAATTTTTCGGCATGTAACCGTCATAGTCGTGAAAAATCGTTCTACATATAACAAATTTTTCTTCTATACTAAATTTTTTTTCATAATGAACAACGATAAGTAGTTCTTATATATGGCTAATTTTTTATTTAACGCTATTAACGAAAATGATGCGTAAAAAGGGGGAGAGGAAAACAACTGAACTGATTAATAAAAAATTTTAAGACTGTTATTATTCGTGCAAAATTTATTGTTAAAATATTGTGTAAAAACCAAAAAACGTTAAGTATCAGTTAATTTTTCTATTTTTTTTTCTAATAATTATAATTCATTTTAGGAAAATACAAGTTAAGAATATAATAAAATTAAACAAATTTCATTTATAAATTAAAATGTACGTATATTATATATATATATAATGTATTGTCATTGCTACGCATGAGGAATAAGAAAACCCTGTAACGAAATTTGTAACATTTGTGCACTATTCGTTTCATTGGTCAGTTGAAAGAGAATCTTCTGTAAAAATTATGCAAGGCTGGGCTCTAGTCTCCGTAACAATGTCCTCGAGAGAAGATATGTAAAAGTAATCGATGCCAATTATTCTGTCCTAGACGCCGGCAAAAATGAGGATATTTTTAATGGAATTGATTTTTGTTGTAAATTTTAAAAGTATCATTTATTTTTTCGGCTTATTGACGGTTGAAATTTTACGATATTACGCTTTTCGGTGATACTAAGGGGGGAGTATCCATTAATTACGTAAGCTGTTTTTCTTTTAATTTGGACCCCCTCCGCTGGAGAGATTTAGTGAGATTTGGTGGGACCCCCTTTACCCTCACGATAGAGTTTAACGATATCTTGCTGTGAAAGGACTCCAAATTTATTTTCATCAAGGAGAAAAAAGTAATACAAAAATTAAAAGGAAAAAAAAACCAGATAATATCATCTTCCCTAATTTTTTATTCACTCCCCATGGGTTTCCTTTTAAAAACTCTAAACGTTTAGTTTTTTACCTTTTTTTTTTTTTTTTCGAAATAAAAAAGTTATTAATAGCCAAGAGATTTTTTCAGCGGAGGAAATCGGACACTCGAAAAAAAGTAAAATTTTATAAATTTTTTTTTTTTTTTTATCTGTATAATAATGTACAATTCTTTAACAGTTGACGTGAGATTTTATTCCCCTCCCCCCATTTTGGGCTCATGTAATTAATAGGGTTGTCCCCTAATATTGAACGATTTAAAATAAATCGCCTACACTTCAACATCCAATCTTGTGTGATTTTACAAATGCGCTCCCGGAAAAGTTCGTTCAAGCTAAATTAACTAATCAAAAATGTTTCCAAAAATTTTCGCGCACATAATTTACGTTGATAAATCACAAATTTTGTGTCTAGACAATGGTACATTTAAAGCAAATATGTACATATACTAAATACTTCGGTTTAGTCGGTATCATCTGTATGGGGTCTGCTGAAAGATGGTTCTTGAGACTATTTTTATAAAACTCACGCCGCAACATGAGAACTATGTGTATTACAATTTTAAGAACGTTTTTTTTTTTTTTTGTAACTATTTTACACTTTTTTCGTATTTCTGCTTAAAATGTAATTTTTTTTTTTTTTTTTCGGGTTCGCCCCGAATTTAAATTTTTTTTTGCGCCATTCATTGTACTTTTTTTAAACAAATTCTGCTGGAACCGTTCATTAACAGATGGAAACATTTATTGCGAATTTTGAAATTAAAATTATATTTATATTTAATCGGGGCGTATCTGTTCTTACAGTTGGAACTGTAAGTAATAATAATAATATTTATGGTTATATTAAAAATAATGAGAATACTTAAGTCTCTTTCAGAGCTGTACCTGACCACTTGATTGAACTGGTGGCAAGGCTCTGACGAGCTGAAAGGAGAAAATTGTAAAGAAAATAAAAAAAAAAGAAAAAGTTTAAGAATCGTTAAAAAAACATTTCAGAATGGAGCACATATGTTTTATGCAGCTTTTTCGTTCCTATTTTGAATTTTTTTTCTCGCTTCTAACGTATTGACACAACCGCCACTATCACATTATTGTGGTTGCCGGAGAGAAACCCGGCCTGCGAGTGTTTACTCGCGAACTCCTTATCTTTAATTGCATTTCGTTCGTTAGCGTCGATTACATTTTACTACTATTATTTCCTTATCGTCTGCTACGGCCGCCGTTTGATAAGACGACTTAAAGCGACGACGTGAATTAGAATTATTCTTCTTCGACTGATTTCGAATAATAGGCAAGGATGGAGAGAAGTTTGCGTTGATGGAGTGAAAGTTAAAAGTTAAACTTTTTAACCGCAAAAGACAAAACCGGCGTATGTATGTGGTGTGCTGTCGATGACGCGGTAATAAAGTAAAAATAACATACGGTACGTGCTGCATCGCAGAAATTTTCCAGCGATGGGAGGTAGCCAAAGGCAGCTGCAACTAACACGTGTGTGTCTGAGTGGCTTAATCCGGTAAAATTAGGAAAACCCACTTCTCATCCGATCGGAATCGCTCTTTCTTTTCACTCGATTTCACCGATCACCTCTGCTGCTCCCACATTCGTCCTATTTCGTAGCTGCGTCTAATTCTTAATTCTTATCTAGCGCCGTTTTGAAAGTTCCCTTTCATTCTTCATTGGCCGCCTTATCGATTTCCGTTGAATTATTCAGCCGGCAAACGGATATCGTCCGGACGCATTCCCGCTAAAATAATTCTATTTTTACTCGTGAGAAAAAATCATATCCGAATGAAATTTAATTTTCATCTTTTCTTCCCTTTTACGAAATTTTCGTTGGCAGACTAGTCTAGTGGGCACTCCGGCGGATCTTCGCTTCAATTTGCTACTGAAAACAAAGCGACCGAAGATTATTCTCACCGATGACGACGATTTCGGACGCCCTTGCTACCTCTTCTGTATCTTTGTTCCTCAACATTACCGCCGCTGGCAGATTTGGAATTTATCACCTTCCACTCTTTGTTGCACAAACTTGAAATCTCATCTCTCGCCTAGCCACCCTGACGCACGCGTAGAACTGCCTTTACATATTCTCTATGTATGTAAATCTTCTTTTCGAACGCGTGCCGCCCGAAGGAGTGTTGTCTATTGGCCTTTTTTTCGATTAGTGTAAACGGCGTGGAAGTATGAACGAACGTGGAACATGCAGATTGAAGTTTTAGAATGAATCTGGATTTACTGTTGCGTTGTTTTAAAAAGCGATGATTTAACGAAATGGTAAATAAAAGATATTTAATTATAGGGAAATCTATCGTTGTATTTTCGCTGAAACTGTAAATTATTAAAATATTAAGAAATTGTCGATATACCTTAATCTGTGTACTAATTTGGGTTCAGTTTATCATTAGTTAAGAATGAAAGCTTGTTTTTTTTTTGTTTTTTTTTTTTTTGTATATGCAACACCCCGTACCGTGTTTTTACTGCCGTGGCTATTACAGTAAGAGGATGTGCAGTTTGTTCTTAACTGCCTATTTCACTAATTTTGATAAACTGCGTGTGACAGATGAAATTGCACTGGGGGAATTTTCAAGGATGTTAATAAACTGTTTTCTTATTCATTTATAGAAGGGGGTCGATGGGGTGAAAGTGCTGGACAGTCACGTAGTATGTGGAGAGTTGAAGGGGTAACACTTTGAGAAAGGACAATTCATAGGAAGTGAGGTTCTCTGCAAAATAAAATCATGCGACAAGGTTGTGTGACCTGCGCGTAAGCGGCTAAGGGCACAGAAATCCGTACGGGAAATGTATTTTTTTCTGCCCACACTATGGTTCAATTGAGGGCTCTAGCTTTAGGAAAGTCTGACATGAGGACCAATTGCACGAGGACGTAAGGTTATTAAAAATGATGTTTTGATAGGTAAGTTTGAGGAGGGCTATTATTAGGCGCAAGTGGCAGTAGTATAATGCTGTTCGGGCGGATGTATGGGCGCGTTCATTTGAATACTAGCATGGCTGGGCGCTCATAGGAAAGAAATAGAGTGCTCTCTCTTAATAAGTTCACATAATACCTGCTGAGTTCGAATTGCTAAGGGTGTTTTTTGGTGAAAGGATTAAAGATTATTAATAGAACCGCGGATGAATCAGATACCAAGAGCGCTTTCAGTGATGCACGCTTTGCAGAAAGAAAATATCACAAATAGGAAAATACTCCATATACTTCAGCAATTGTCATTCAGTCGAATGTTTCGAATCACATCGCAGGCTTCAAAGGAACAGGCAATTGGAGATGAAGTAGCCTCTGGGGTGACCTGGCGGCATCAGCGAAGAAAATTAAATGGCCGGCGTATTTTTGAATTGTCGCTGCTGTTAATTGAACGATATTCGGATGCAGCGGTGTATTATATTTCATCAGGGAAAAAGCAACCTCAATATTCTCAAAGGGGCCCACGGTGGGATCGCGGTGTTAGGTGCTAGGTCGAGGAAGGAAATTACGCTCACATTGTGCTGCAATAGGATTTCCGGGAATCGGGTCACTCTAGCTTGTTGTTGAGTCTGAGCAGGTGGCGTTCATGGAGGTATCATACAGGCCAGATAAAAAATTGGATTTGAAAAAACGATAATAAACGGGACCTAATATTGATGAAAACCGGAAGACATTAATCTGTTAATCGGTTATTAAAATTTAACAGCTAATTTTGCAGATTGGATAATATTGAAGCGGTCCTGAACAAAGAAATAGCTTTGCAAGCCGCAAAACTCGGAAACAACTTCTGAATAACAGTCACGCTCTGCTGACTCCAAATTTTGTACATTTGGCAATGCACTCTCTTCTACATCTATTTTATTCGCTTCGATTTTATGCCCCGTTCTTCCTTCGTCGAGCGTTTCTATTTTTCTTTCCCAGAATATGACTGAACATAAATATCGTACTTTGTCACCATTTAAGAAGATTTGATGAATAAACAATATTTTATTACTATTGAATAGTATAAATTATGTTTCACTTTATAATATATATATATATATATATATATATATATGTGCATGCATACACACATATATATATATATATATGAACTCGGCCATTTAGGCTTCGCAAGGGGATATGCCCTTTGACCACTCTTGCTTACATTTCCGTCTCTTTCTCTTCTATATACTTTGTATAAAATGGCTGCCATTAAATTTTTAACGAAAAATGTCCCAATTTTATATAATAAAAAAAAGATAATTTTATTAAACTACCGAAACAACTTAACATACTACAATGCATATAAATAATATCTTTTTTTTCGTTTCGATGGTATTATTAAATTAGCAATATAGTCTTTACATGCTTCTAATTGTGATGGCGCTTTTTATTGATCAACCTGCACAGTAATAAGAAGTGTATTGATTATATTTCCAAAAACGAAAAAACCGAATGCAATCGTGAATTACGGACAAAGAATCAGTAAAATCGGTCTATATAAATATGAGTTGTTATGGGCGAATAAACATTAAAAAAAAAAAAACATACGCAACGGAACCTGCTTCTTTTTGGAAGTCAGTAAAAATTCAAAAATATAACAAACGTTATATAAAATTGGGATCAACATATCGATTCGTATTCGTATATGTTGGTGTATTTAAATTTTTATATAAACCTTTAGGATATTCAAGTATCTTCATGTATTTTGACAATAAACAGTTTTATATTATTATTATGAAAAATAAACTTCATGGCGTAAAAAATATAGTGTATTCTTGAACAGTAGAGATTGCGGCGGTTCTGAACTTTGGTAACTTCAGAAACTGATAAACTGATAGATACTCGCCCTCGTCGAATGCAGTTGATGTGTGTATACTTTAAAAACCGTCATCAACGCGTGTTGATTGAAAAATGTGGGTTCGACAGAGAAGCTGAGGCGGAAATTAGGCTAAGAAATTTGATTAAAACTTAGAATGGAAATTTGCGCGCAGATAGGCGTTGACAGAAGCTGGCCAACGGGCGATCGCAACGTTTCAACTCATTAACCGGTGAGTTCGTATGAAGATGTGAGCGTGGATTTCGCAGACGCAATTTGCGTTGTCGTTCGGCTGAATTCTCCGACAGATAGACCGTTGTCATTTTTAATTATAGGCCTCGGTTATATAGGCCTATGATGGAAGATGCAGAACTTGCCGTAGGAACTTCGCTCGGCAAGTGTGCCTATAGTTCCGATATGACGTGCTGCTGGTGACAGAAAGGAATTCCTCATAGCTGCATAATGATAATGTAACTGGTCCCCAGTGCAAGCAACGTGTCCAATTCGTAATACCTCTTTACGACCGCTATTGCCGGTCGCGGGTTTTTACTCATTATTTCACCGTCCGCCGCTGAAACACTGGCCCCCGTTGCGCGCTGCTTATTTCGTGTTCCATCCGGAGCGGTAGCCGCTGCCGCCGCGAAGACCTTTTTATCTGGCACACAGGTATGCGCGGGATACTGAAAGTAATTACCATTAGATATCGCCATCTCTGCCTAGACTATACGTTATGCATCGGATGATAATTATTCGTGGCCCTAGGCCCTACGGTCACGTCCAAGCGCGCGTCTTACTAAACTGCGCGAACTAGAACAATTAAATTAGCGCAATCCGTACGAACGCGGTGCGAGAGAGACGGCTCTGGTGAACTGCAGTAACCGGCATAAGCTGACTGCGCGCAGTTGTTACAGAAGCTTTCCAAGTCATTTCGTCGACGATTTCGGTACGAGAACTGAAAATGAACATTCGGATCCGAAACTGCAATCGCACACGGAACGTACCTATACACTTTTCATCGTTCGCAGGTAGAGAGGCTTCAGCTGGGAAAGGCTTTGACGTCAGACCGACTGTCGTGCGATTGTCGCCGTCTGAGAAACTTTGCATGGAATTAAGAGCGGTTCATAACAAATTATTGTTACGAAAAATACGTCCGTTTCAGCTTGCAACTGCGCCAGATTGGATAAAGTCTCTGTTACATATTTCCCTCGATTGGTAACTTTTTATGCACAGACTTATTTCGATCAAGTTGACTTTTTTTACAGAAAACTTTGAAGGCATTTCGGAAAAATTCGCATCCTTTTTGTCTAAAGAACACTGGACAAATGTTTTATATTATTGTGCTTTGCTGTATAGGTTGTTTTTTTTTCTTTTAGTCAACTGCTGTAGCATGTAGTTAAGTTAGGCAGTGGTAATCTGAACGAGGGTTGCTGTGCGATAAACCGAATGTTAAAAAACCATCGTTGTGTACTCGGCTGATGTCCCCATATAGTTGATGAAAAATAAAAAGCAAATAAATATGCGTGTACTAAACAAAACCTTAGAAATTCCGAATTATTGTTTTATCGCTACGGATGATTTTGATAAGGAAAAATTATAGACTTTTCCCCAAAATTATAAAATGAAAATTTAAAAAAATCATATTTGGGGGCTTTTACTCATTTCGAACTACCTAAACGGAAAATACCACTTTCACAATAGCCGATTCGGGGTCTTCTATAATATATAAACGTAAAAGAAAAGAAAAAAAAAAAAGGATTTTACTTTTTCTTACGCATAACCCGTTCATTTAGCATTAAAATTAATAAATTTTCCGGAGAGGAGAAGGAGAGTTTTGAAAAGGGTTTTTTAAAATTAAATTCAGAAATTTCGTAATTGAAATTTTTGAAGTTGGTATTAGTTTGTACCCTTTTCGGTGAAGCAATTTTTTCGACAGATCAGCTTATTTCTTATTCGCGTGAGAAATGAAGAGATATAGTTTTTGACTGACCGCCTCGGCAATTCCTTCAGATCCGTACTTTCCTGCATTAATAGATGGCTGTACGAAAGTCAATAATTCTCCCTTTATCAGTTACCAATTGTAGCGACGTTGAGTTTTTTTTTCTTCTTGTTTGAGCTTACCAGCAAAAGGCATTGACCCAAAGAGTAGTTCGGATTTTTTTTTTTGGAATAATAAAAAGAATAAAATTGGACTCGTCAAAGAACCTTTACCTAAAAACAATTAGAAATGAAAATGGAAAGTTGTATAATAAGGCGATCAGATATCTCTAATAAGAAGGTAACAATGGGGGGTATGATAATAAGTGTAGAAGGAAAAGACATAGCGGGCACAAAAACGAGCGGGAAGCTCAAGCCTAAGCAAACGGGAGTACAGAGCTGAACGATCTACCGAAAGAGCTGGGCACTCGAAAAACACGTGATCAGCGTCACAAGCAACCGCATCATTTGAATAGAGAGGGGGTAGCATGGGGAATGGGCTAATGAGGAGCGAAAGTGGGAGGAAGGCAGCAAGAATGATTAAAACGCAAACGCATAATGGAGACAACAACAAGGCGAGAAAGTGAAGAAAACAGAAGGAACCATGGATTGCAAGGAAGGTCTAAAAGGAACGATTATTAGAAAAGGAGGAAGTGTATACATTCGACCAAAGTCTGAGATGGAAATTTTTACACAGCGGCAAGAGATTAGAAGATGGGATTCTTTTTTTTGAAGAAGACGGAAGAAGTAGCAGCAACCCGAGCCAAAAAATTAGCCGCCACGCCAGGAACCCACAGCAAGTCAATATAGATCGCATTGAGAGAAGAATGAGTCCGAATGAGAAAACGTATACGGAAAATAATAAAGTCATAGGAATGATCGGGAAGAGGAGAGGAGATGGCTTAAAGAGCACTATCAGAAATTGGGAAGAAAAGCTATTGGAGAAGATAAAAATAATGGAACGTAAAATAGCCATCGGCTCGGCCGTAAGTATGGAACAAAAAGAAGGAAGACAAAAAGATTTAGAGAAGTTATAATCCGGAAGAATAAAAGAAGCATCAGAGTACCATCAGGCCCTTTTGAACGATCAGTGAAAACGTTTCCATGGGAAAGAGAATTGGCAGTGCTGTAAAATTCCTGTTTAATTACTGCTGGAGGGAGAGATTTTGAAAGTGCAGGCAAAATAAGTACTCTAGGAGGATGGCAGAGATCACTGAAGTTAAAGGAGAAATAGGGAAGACTATTAAAGGAAATTGTGTACGGTCAAAATGAACTAAAACGGAGAAAAATAAGAGGTAAGATAGGAATTATCTTAGGCATAAAACGCCAATTTCTGGAAATTGAAAGGTAGGAGAAAATGAGAGTAGAGGATGAGAGTGAAAGACATCTAGCAAGGAAACGATAGCCTAAATGAGATCTGCGGATAGACAGAAGTGTGCGGTGTATCCGATTTAGCAAACAGTGCTGGAATAAGAGATGATTTCAGAGTCGAAGGCAAGAGTTTTGGATCACATCTAGTTTAGAGAGTCGAGACTTGGAGGCGCAGACATAAATGAACTGTCAGTAGTCAAACTTGGAACGGATGATGTATACAGAGAAATAAGAATGTGAGGGTTGCCGCCACCCCTATGTAGTAGGAGACAGGGCCGTCAGAAAGTTTAACCTTTTAATAGAGCAGGAGGAAAGATGATATGCTCGGAGAAGGTCAGACGACTATCAGAGAAGATACCAAGATAACGGAGAAGCAATTAACACGAGCAAGAATTGTACTATTTAAAAATTAACAGAAGCGCGGAAATTACTAGATAGGAGTTCTGTTGGAGATGGAAATTATGAAGATGACAAGGACAGGCACTGTGTTCAATAATAGGAAGGGAAAGAATGAAAGGAGCACTATAAGGAGTGGGGAGATTGAGTTACAGAGCATTCTTCAAGGTAGCTTATTTAATTAATTTTTGTCCTGGGTAAAACTACCATCGCTTTAATAGTTATTAAAACACTTTGTGTTTTGCTCGTGATGGATGAACAAAAAAGTGGTAGGAAAACGAATTAGAGAAGACATATATGAACGAAGTATGACTCTCACAGACGGCCAGCGACTTTATTTCTGAAAACAATGAATTACAACGAAAAATGTAGAACGATAAATTACGTGTTCTCGAATAGTTTAAATATAGATTAGTAATACTCGCGCAACTATTTCAGAACATGTAACGAAGCATTTAAGAATTTTATTGCGTTAAGACGATAGCGAATTATAACACCTTTATTTATATAGAAACATAGAATAAAAACACAACTGTAGACGTAAAATTTGAAGCCTTGCTAGCAAATTTTTTTTTATTTTTTTGGCCTGGTCTTTCCTTTTAACCTTTTAGCCAGTTTATATTGTTAAACGTGTCATATATATTTTTCAAATTTTTAAGTTCAATATTGCATATTTTGAAGAATTGATTAGGTTGTTTACATGTCTGGCCTAAGCAAATAATATGAGGACATTAATGAAGTTACAAAAGTTCCTGCAATTATATACACAGCTATCATCGAATAAATTCACACCGAGTGCGCTAAATCTCCGAAGTGAGAAAAGGCTGTTAGCGGAAGTTGCAAGAAAAACAAGAAAATAAGAAATTTCTGAATTTAAAACGCTATAATTATTACAGAATATATTGATGAAAAATGTCGGAAGGAAAAAGAAGAGTTGAACGAACAATCTTGGTTCAAGAACTTACAGACATGGACAACAGATTAGAAGGGAGTCTTCCGACTGAAAAGTTTTTGAGGTACTTTTTTAG
The DNA here is from genome assembly GCA_039619475.1 of Icerya purchasi. NCBI lineage: Eukaryota > Metazoa > Arthropoda > Insecta > Hemiptera > Monophlebidae > Icerya > Icerya purchasi. The sequence goes on from CM077115.1 coordinate 98,790,613, forward strand.
ATAGCGGAAATTAGGAAAGAACAGTTTGATAATTTCGTTAAAGTGTGTGAAATTATCAAAAACAAACAGACAGCAGACCGCCAAAGACGGCTTACAATTTACACAGCGAAAGCGAAACATGCGAGTCAAAATTTTCCCTCAAAATCGAAGAACCATGTTTCCGTTGACACGGTCATCAAGATGTGCCTAGCAGTTCCAGTCAGCGGCTCGGCCCTTCTGACCACTGAATAATTCGAAATCGCTTTAATTTCATCGAATAAAAACGGTAAAAGAGCGCGACGCAAATTCTCTTCAGGCCTGAGAAAAAGTACCGGGAACATAATATAATACCGTAGTTTATTTATTTACTTTTTTTCTCTCTGTGCCTAGATTTCGCCATCTGGCCAATTAACACAAATTGCGGTTCTCATGCCGGGGTTCGATCCACAGCCCTCTAGGTGAAAACCAAATATCCTAACCGCAAGACCACATAGGAACCTTTTTTTTTTTTTTTTTTTTTTCAAGAACATGAAAAAAGGAATTAGCTACTACTGGAACAACGTACAATTTCCTGATCACTACTAAATGAATATTATCGAAATTGAATTCTAAAGTGAAAGGAGATGCGTGTACGTTAAATCATGCAACCGATAAGGGGCGCCATACAAAAGTAGTTGCAATGTGTATATATGTTTCATTTATATTTAAGGTAAAGCAAGTCTCATGCCCTGAACAGGGTGTCGGGGATTGTGAAGTTAAGCTTTTCATAATATACTTAAGAATCTAATGGATCTGATGAGAATACTTCCTCTCGACCGTCTTCACCCCCCAAGATAATTCCCTGGTACCTAATTAATTTCAGGCTGGGTAAACCATTCGGATCCAGATTGAGACAAGTCTCGAACCCGCGTCCTCCGATTAGACAGCCAAGCACCTTAACTCTTAGGCAACCGCGCTTATTTAGTTGTGTTAAAATTTAAATTTCTTTTTTTTTTTTTTGGTGTGGGAGGGCGTTAACTACGGACAATAAGTCGTCAGGGCGAGTGAAATTTTTGGACGTAGTGTCAATATTGGGTTGTTCTAGCGGATTGTTTAACTGCGTCTATCAACGTATAACCTCTAGACGTGGAAAATGCAAAGACATCAAAGATTACTCTTATCGAAGCGAGAATTTTAATTGTATGTATTTTTCGGGAGGCGCACTCGCATCAGCAGGTCTCAATTATGATTAATTTAAACGCAAAAAACATCTTAAACGCGCTACAGATATATAGTTTTTCGAATTGTGAAATCGAGATAGAACACGCAGCGGTACGGTAGGCGTATCTGACAAAAAGACAGACCCACGCAGCTACCTGAACGGTCACTATCTGTAAACGACGAGCGGTTAAAAGAAGTGATCGAAAATTACTCGGATTTTCAAAAAAAAAAAAAAAAAAAGGACACTAACCGATATAATGAAGTCTTGAATAAAACCGATTTTGCGCAGTTTTTAACAGGAACATGTTTCATGGTTGCAAGTTATTTTTGAAATTTTTCCAAAAAAAAAAAGTGTGTCTGATGTGTCCAAATTTTTACAGACACCTTAAAGAAATCACGAAAATTTAATAAACGCTCCTACTCTGCGACACTTTTTTGAATAAGTTTTTCATAATGCATTCCAGTGAAAATAATATCGTTGACGTTATGATAAAATAATAATAATACACGCTTATTAATATATATCGTACACTTATCGTGACGTTTTTGGGGTTAGTTCGTCTGAAAAATCGAAAGTAAGACAAAAATAAGCAGTGATTATGTTTGAGTTGTAAAAAGTCAGGAGTATTCGCATCATTATAATATTTGATCGCTGCTCGCTAATTTTATATATAATTTCTTTTATTGAGTATCTTAATTTAGTTCATCATTTATTTCACAAATACTTACACTTTTCATGGAATTCTGTTATCGATAGATTCTTCAATTTGAAAATTCGATAATTTTGTCTCGTATCAGCTCCATCAAAATACGTACAAGACGGAATTGTCGTTTTTTTTGTTTTTTTCTTAATGAGAATACATCGAACGTAAACGCTTTAAAAAACGGAAACGAAACGAAAAATTTCGACGGGATCTTTTCTAAACACTATAAATGTAAATAATTGAAAACAATCATTATTTAATGTTACATTTTTTTATTACTCGAACAACATTTACGATTTTCAAAAATTATACAAAAACATTTGTAGTTATTGTTTTTGTGTATACACGTGTATATATTATTCATTTGATGTTTTGAACAATTTTAAGTACAATATAAATAATGTTTTTTGAAAATTGTAAATGTTGTTCGAGTAATATTAAAAAGTATAACATTAGTGTAACATTGACAGTTATTTTTAATTATTTCGATTTATAATAATATATAGAGCGCGGAGGTTTATTGAAGAACGAGAACATTTATAATGGGTTATTTTCAGATTGACAGTCGTCGACCATCAACCGGAATTCAGCAGTGTACGAAAAGCCTTTTTTTTTCGTTTGATGAAGACAGATAAAATGTGCGTTATATGAAGAGAAACGGGAAATAGCGTCGTAATGGAAGCGTCACATTCAAACCATCAGTGTAGAATTCACCAGCGAGGCGTTAAGAGTTGTTCTTTTTAGAACGGTGATTTAGGGACGATGGTTTTTCCGATCAACGGAGTTCCATCATCATTTTCGGAGCTGATTTAAAAACCTTGACCAACACCCCACCACCTTAAGAGACATGTGGAGTTGTCAGGAATTTACGAACGTTCAATTCGCGGAATAACAACCCTTTTTCAAATACATCCATACACGTCATCACGATTAAGACTTTTTGAAATTAAATTTTTGTCTCTTCAATTGCCGTAAAACCACCGTGTCTCTTTATTTAGACTGTATACTACTAAATCCCTTTCCGCGGAGTAAATTTATTTCCGAAATAAAAAGAGACTTTACGAGTTTTAAGAGATATTCGTTTCGTCGCATTACTTATCGCGTTTTTTTGTTGTTTTTTTTTGTCCGTAAAACGCGTAAAAAGCGTGTTTATAATATTTGAGTTACAAAAAAAAAAAAAAAAAAGAAGAAGAAGTTTAATTTCTGCCTAGTTCTTACCATACTCAAAAATCAAAGTCCCTGCCGAATAGTAAACTTTTGCAACTGCATTAGCGATAAGTAATATTGTGCAAGTTTTGTATTTCGCGATATTTACATTTTATTAAAAAAAAACAAAATTTTTATTTCGTTATTTACTTAATTTTTTCTTTAACCGGAAGAATTTCACCGAATAATTTTTCGAATTTTGAGAGCTCAGACTGCGATCAATACGACCACATACTATCTATGTTTTGTACACATAATTAATATCTCTGAACTGTATCCCACGAAAGAAAAGCGGCTACGAAAATATCAAAAAAAAAAAAAAAAAAATCACCAACGTTGTCTGCGCTTTGTCAACTGTAAATTTTTCATGCACTCGGGGAATCCACGTCGGATTAGCTGCGACTTTCAGGTCACTAAAATTTGGTCTATCCGAGCGATCGGAGAACGCACGAAGACAAACGTAAACCTCGTCCGAACCGATTTTAAAAGCGCCCTGGGCTCTCCGCGCGTAGATCTGTCCTCGCAGCACCGGTTGAATTGCTGTACCGCGAACGTATCCGCTGGACGCCCCTCTTCGGTCACGTTATCGCGCCATGCCATTGCACTTGATCGGTAGCGGCCTCTAGCAGCAGCATCGATTAACCCTCTCGGTGCTAGGTGCCGGCCCTCGACTCCGATAGGATCGGATCGGATCGGATCGGATGGAATAGTCGCGCATCGTAGTACCGGTTGCGAACGCGCGGTATAATTATAGGAGATGTATTCGTTGCGTTGTTTTCGTAATTATTATCACTAGAGTGAGTCGTCGCGACTGCCTATGCACCACCATGCAGATCAGACAGCCACTATTACCGAACTATCAGTTCGATGCGCTGCTTGTCGACTAGTGTGTTGGTCCGCCGACGCGCCCATATTCGATTTTTATTTCGACCGTAATTTTCGGCGATTTTTCATTCGCGGCACGAATAATCGAAGATGTTTTTTGTTTTCTTTTGTGCGAGACATAATAACGTCACCATATAGTGTTCGTGTTGGTCGATAATATTTTTCTTTTTTTGTGTTCTTTTTTCTTTTTCTTTTTCTTTTTTTTTTTTTTTTTTGGATTTCTCGACGGAATATGTTTGCGGTCGATGCCGATATTCTTATTGTTCGCGAGCCTTTGCCGAAGAAATGATGAAATTCACAGCCGGCGTGCGAAAAGAATCGTACTCGTTGGATCGACGAAGGTACGTTGTGTTGCTCTTCAATTATTCATTATCGACAACCCGATTTAATCGACTAATCGAAAACGATCATCAACATCGACATCGATCAGTCTCTGTGTGTACACGCTTGCAGCAAAGTCACGACTTCCACGATAAGTGTCTTTTTGCTTAGCAGCAGATTGAAAATTTATAAATTTATCATCATCACATGCGTGTCTGAAAGTCTCGAAATTTTCGATAATTAATAAATTATCGTGCGTGTGTAAGAGAACATTTCTGCGATTTTATAATATTTCTTACATCGTTAACCTCTTCGAAAACGGAGAGATTTTGCGAAATTTATTTGTGAATAGAATCCTCTATGGGTGTGTTATGTTCATCCTTTAAGCCGACGAAGCCCGAGCTTAGGACCTCCGTCTTGAGGAAGCCCCTTAAGATGAAATAAAAAAAATTAATTCAGCATATATATATATATATATATTCCCATAGGTCCTCCTGCAAGGAGCTAAGGACCGCGTTGCTGTTCTTTTGCAGTCCGCTGAATCACTAGCGCATTTTTTCCATTCCAAACCGAGATTCGAACTCGGGCCCCAGATTGCTAGACTACCTACGCAGTTCAGAATATTACCAATAATTGTGAAATTGAAACATATTACCAGTATGAATAAAATTCCATGATATTTTACACGGTGTTTTTGAACAACATATTAATGTTTAATTAATAAAGACATAATTAAAGGAGTTTTTATTAATTCCTTAAAAAAATACATTAATTTAAAATTTTCTTCTGTATATTTTTAGTGCAAATTCGGAGATAATGTTTTCAAAATTTATCCTTTCCAAAATATCTGATCCAATAAACATTTGTTGCTGAATCCTTTAGTCTTTTATCAAGCATTGTGCTCCTATGCTGATTTTTTAGAAACTCGGGAAAAACTTTTTTTCGCAGTGCAATTTGTGACCATCATCCTTAAAAGTATTCGAAAGCATATTTCTATATTTTAGGAAATTCTTTTTTTATTCGGGTATACAAGTCTATTATAGATAGATTGCTTTTCTTTTTTGATAATTCTAAGTAAAATTTAAAATAAATACATTCAGATGTTACCACGTCTATAACAATATCATATTTTTTAGAAAATTTCATATAATTTTTCTTTACTGTTTCATCTGCTATATCTTGTAAATCCAAAAAAACAACTAAAATCGTCACGTAATGATATGCTAACTTAAACTAACTTTGGTTTTTTAATATTTACTCAAAGAGAATCAACAATGGGATAAAAAATTTCGATTTTATCTTTATCTATTTCATTCAAAACGGTATCATCGCTCTTTCCCTCGAATCTCGTTAATTTAGCACTTCCTATCATCTTTTTCACTAATTGTTCTTTCATTTTTTTCAATAAATGTTTTTATTTCGCTCATATATTTCTCAAATTATGAAGATATTTTTCTAGAGAATCGAACAAGTTCACACTTGTTTTTTAAACAGACTAAAGCCGCGCCACTATGTTAAAAGACAGCGGAACCGGGGGGGGGGGGGGGATTCAAAATTTTAAAAAATCTAGTCTCTGCTGATAAACAGAGGTGGTATGCTCTTGTCTTCGGGAGAATACTTTTTGACTCCCGAAAACAAGTAAATGTCCTTTGCGAAGTTAGCGGGTTTCGGGCCAATGGAACGTCACGTGGCTTCCTTTTTGTTTCGGTGGTGATGAACGTCGGTCGTCGTGCTGAAATTTGGATTTTTGCATAAAATCGTTTTCTTTATGCAGGCCCCCCCAACTGGCGAGGCTTAGGGCCCCCTGACTCTTAAAGACGGCACTGGTTATGATGACACGAAAATAATAATAATTTTCTTCTTTTTGCCCTAATTTAATATGAGCTAGTCGGGGGCAATCATCGGTTTTTCAAAGCCTGCGTTTTGATAAAATGCAAATTGGAAATATTTAAAAAGTGATCCATATTCGTTGTTTGGGAGAAAGCTATCAATTTCTTCCTATTGCCGCGGCATTTAACGATTGAATTAATTATTCTAAACTTAAATGCGAAGTTATCGGCACTGCAGATATATACATATATTTCACAAGTTAATGCAATATTATGCCGAACGTAAACAATAAAAGTATCATAAAAATTACATAAAAAACACTCAGATCATACTTATCGGAAATATTCAAAAAAAACATCGACTAGTTTCGACGAATCGGTAATTCGTCGCAATTCGTCGTAATTCGTCACAATTCGTCGTAATTTGTCGTAATTCATTGAAACTATATGTTTTTTTAATATTTCTAATAAGTATGAATTGTGTGTTTTTTATATAATTTTTATGATACTTTTATTATTTACGTTCGGCGTAATATTGTGAATTTATTACTTTGTGAAATATATACCTATATAACATACAGGAGCGAATCCAGGGAAATCTTTTAGGCAGGGAAATTATGTACTATAGACAGTAGATTTAAGAAATACCCCTTATTCCTTAAAGAAAATCAAACAGCGACCACCTCTTTAGAAATTTTTAAAAGTGTTTTAAAAATACATAATTATTAAAATTTTTAATTTAACTTTTGTTTTACTTTTAGGGGTGAAAAATTATAAAACCATACCTAAAAAATGGTACTTTAGCATTTCAACGGTGAATTATTAGAAAGAATAGAACGACACAGTATTTTTATTAGACACTTTACTTCTTTTTTATTTTTGTTAGTAATCCGATCCGAATTCTCTTTGTCTTCGTGAGCAAGTTTAAATATATATATATATATTTCTCATTGAACTATTTTTGATTAAAATTACAAAATAAAAATTAAAAATAAATAAAGACAGAAGATATCGATCTGATAGTCGTGTTTAAAACAGAATAACAAAGGTAACATTAATAGTTGCATTAGAAAACAGTATTAAATATTAGTTATATACATTTAAATATCCGTATGTTGTAACATTTATATAAATCTTTTATAGTATAAATTAAGTTTCTCTGTTGTAACAAATTTTTTCAACACAGTTTTGGTTTTTTTTTAGGGGGATGTCCCCTATTTCCCTCCCCGTGGATGAGCCACTGCTATATATGATTATTCTAATAATAGATACAACTTTTTTAAATAGGAGAATTTAAAATGTTTATTTTACCGCTATTGGTTTTGCGTAATATTTCGAATTTTACGCTCACCCGAGTATTGTTAGTATTTTTATGCGGTGAATGTTAACCATTTTTTGTAAATGAACTAGAGATCTGCGTATATATAATAATTCTGACAGTTTTTTTTTGTTTTTTTTTTTTGTAACAACCAGTCAGTGAAGTTGAAATTTTTGAAAAAAAGTTTTTGTCGATTTTCTCGTTAAGCCCCCGCGGTGTAGATTTTAAAATGATATCGAAACGAACGAAGAAAGGCTTTGTTTGTTATTGATAAATTTCGTTCCCCTGTTTGGCTTTTTTAAAAAGCAATAAAAGAGTTTTATGCGAATATTTTTTTCCCCGGAGGGTTGTGCCACCTTTTTTTAGTTCGTTATACGAGCTCAATCAAAAACAGAAAAAAACCGAAAAAAAAAATATAACAATCCGGATCCGGCGCTTGTTAATAAACGCCGGAGGCTAATTTCGACGAATAATAATTAAAAATTTTGTAAACAAAAGAAAATAAAAACTCTACACGGGCGCATAATTGAAAATAATCGACGATTCGAGAGATTAACACAATTTTATTTCTTCGCTCGGCTGGTGTTTTATTCATTAATTAATCATGAACGAACGAAGCGGAAATGTATTAACGAAACCGAGCTGTTCTTTCGCTCATGCAACGGATTATTGTCAGTAGCGTACCCGGAATCGATCAATAGAGGGGATTATCTATATATCGGCCGTGTAAATATCGTAAGAACATATACTAGTTGATATTAACGTATCTGTGAAATACTTGTTTAATATCGTTCATCGGAATTTGATTAAAAATATGATATGGCCGCTGTCTATTTTTTAAAATCTGACCTTACAAACATTCTTCAAGAATTGTAATAGGGGAGTTTCGAAAACCCTCTCACCACTTGTTCCTATTAACGTTTTTACAATCGTACTGATGTGCGACATTATTTTGAACAGAAGTGCATTTTTGGCTAACGTTAAAAACGGTTACGCAATTAATAAACGTATTCTTCTTTTCATTTTTTCACTTCATTAGTTATCGTCTTACGAACACACAGCAATTAATTGGCAAAAATGAAATTAAAGTAAAAACGTCGTTTGCGTTCGGTATTCTCGGTTAAATTTTGGAATAGGGTTCCATCGCCAAACTGACCCCGATTGCGCCTGTAAATCGAGTAGAATTTAAAAAATCTTGCACATTTAAAAGATAATTGTTAATAAATATATATTATATATTATGTATATTATATATACAAGGTGTTCTGAAACTAATTCATGGAATTTGTTCTATGAAGTTCGTCAAAATGAACCCCGAGAGAAAAATCTTTTGGGCGAACAATTAATTAGTTATAAATTATTAAATTAATTCATTGCAATAAAAAAATAAATATTTTTTTTTTATGATTCAATATTTTTTGAAATAATAAAAATGAAGTATTGAATAGAAGTAAAATATAAATATAGTCGTAAGTGTGTATAGTTAGCTAAGTAAAAATTCAACCCAATTTGTCGCATTTTTTTCAAATCAATATTATATACAAACATATTGAGCACTTGCTCTAGGCCATTTTCAAATCATTGTTGACTATACATTTACGACTACATTTAATACGTATTTTACTTCTTTTCAATATTTATTTTCTTTTTACTTTACAAAATATTAATTTGTGAAAAAAAATATTTTTTCATTTAAATTAAATAATTAAATTAATTATAACTAATTAATTGTTCTCCCAAATGATTTTTTTCTCAGGACTTTTTTGTTCATTTTGACGAGCTTTATAGCGTAAAACAAATTTTCTGAATTAGTTTCAGAACATCCTATATATGTGTACATACATACATATATATAAAACTCGGCCATTTCGGCCTCGCAAGGGGTTGTGTCCCTTGACCTCTCTTGCTTTCATTTCTGTCTCTTTTTCTTCTATACTTTGCATAAAATAATCAAAATTTACCACGTAATTCTTACTGGCATCAGGCCAAAAAAAGAGTAACATAATCACAAAAATCCTATTCTAACATTTAACTTTCATTATATAAAATTAAGACATTTTTTAAATAACAATAACAAAAATCCTATAAAATATAACAAACGTTACATAAAATTGGGACAATATATATATATATATATAAATAAATAAATATATATATATAGATAGATAGATATATAGATATATACAAACCGGGCCAGTTTGACCTCGCAAGGGGCTGTGCCCCTTAACCCCTCTTGCATTCATTTCTGTCTCGTTCTCTTCTATACTTTGTATAAATTAATCAAAATTTACAACGTAATTCTTACTGGTATCCACACAAAAAAATATAACATAATCACAAAAATTCTGTCCTATCATTTAACTTTCATTATATAAAATTTAAGACATTTTTTCGTTACATATTTCGTTACATAAAATTGTGACATTTTTTAAATAACAATCACAAAAATCCTATAAAATATAACAAACTTTACATAAAATTGGGGAATTTTTTGGGATATTTTTTCTAATGGGGGGGGGGGGGGGGTAGCCTAAGAATTACGTTGTAATTAATATACATATATGTATATATGTGTGCATGTATTGTCAGTAATATTCCATCGGTAAAGGGGATTATTTATATTAAACGTGTAAATGTGTTTATGTTATGCAATGGAATAAATGCACGTTTTTAATTTACAAATGTTTCACTAGAAACATATACATGCGAATGTGCACAACGCCTATGTTTTAATTATACAATGTGTTATTTCGTGCCTATGCGTTGATAACGTTTTATCAGTGTAACACACCGTGTTTCTTTTTGCTAACGGAGAATAATATATGTAGAGAGGACATTCGTCGAACGTTCCTTGAAAACAACATTGCCCACCTGTGCCACTTTTTTCCATTCAAATTATATTTTTTCCGTTACGCTGCGATGATATTAACGATTTTTTAACGTTTACTTTAAACTCCGATTACTTCATTAGACGATTTATATTAAAAAGAAAAAGAAAAAAAATCGATAATGACTGATGGTAAAAATAACAAAAACACAATATTCGAAATTTCCTGTTTTTTTTGTTTTTTTTTACTGTTTTCCCTATTTCAGCTAAAAATTTGCGATTTGGATAGATAGAATAAACGGCAGATTTATTTTCCTTTTTTTTCCTTAATCTCTTTTCACTTCCGTATCTTGTGCACCTACTTCTTTGTAGTGGGGTTACCTTCCGTAAATGTCCGGATTGTTCCGGAACTATCTTATTAACGAATGACAGTATACAAAAATTACATTTTAAAATAAACGTTGTCTTCGGAAATCATATAACAGAGCTGAGTGTGATGTAAGAAAAAAAAAAAGAGAAAAAAAAAAGAGAGAAAAAAAAGTTGAAAATGTGTATTACCAAAATAAAAACGTCGATGCGATGATAAAGTGTCGGGATCGATAAATATTGGAAACGGTCGACAAAAAGGAGAGGTCTTTTGAGTGAAACACAAACGCGGCACTAGTGCTGTAAAACGTAAAAAATTAAGACTTACTGTATACAGTGATACATTGTTATTAATTTTTGTCGATTAAGAAAGGCAGATATTGCAGGTGATTGTTTACAATTGATCAGAGACCTGAAAATAGGGGCCACTCGGTAGTTAATGATGCACAGCTATATCGATAAACAGAAACGGCAGCATAAGTATTGAATTATAAGTAATAAATTGGATTTCATCGTTTAATTGGATAGATTTCGAGAAACACATTAGCCAATTAGAGTCAGCTGAAATCTGCACAGGTGTCAACTTAAGCTTTGAGAGCTTGCTTTTAAACGTATAAAGCGCATTATAGTTAAACGAAATACAGAAAAACACAACCGGTTTATTATAATTAAACGTGATGGAAATATAAAAACACTGAGACCAGTTTTTTCGAGTCATTCGTTCAGGGACTATAGTTTTCATTTAAAATACATCGATTGTTTCTTGCTTTTTTTTCCGTTTTCGTGTGTACTTCATTTGATTTAAATTTAACCGAATCCTAGAAAACATAGCGCGCTCATTCGAAAATTTTATAGTCAAACATTAAATTTAATATAAAAAGGTGTCGAGGGAATTGAACATTGTAAAATACGCGCAAATAAATATTCAACTCGGGTTACGAATAAATCAGTAATAACTATTTCTATTCTATTCCATGTGTCTATTCCTTTTTGCTGGGCTAATGCTCTTTGCTAGCAAACCCAAGGGGGGGTAAAAAAAAAAAAATACTTATATACGACATATCTTAGACGGTGGAAATTTATTAAATACCGGTAAAAACTGAAATTGTAGCAAACTGATGGTGGAGAAAACGATTATGCCAAATGAATTTGTGAAAAAGGAAACTTTAAATTAAAATATTTTAATAGCTACTTAGCAATATATTAAAAATAGATTTGTAACTAATTCTGTAGCGTACAAAATTATTCGAATATTTTTAATTGCTATGGTTACATCCGTTTAATATGGGATGCCTTAGATCATCTAAAAAGTTACACATCTTTTGCAATTTTCATTATCTGAAATTTTTAAACAAATATACACTAAATATACCATATGTCTGGGTATGAATTGTACGTTAAAAAAATTGGACACGAAGTCTTCTGTTATTTATTCATTCCATGATATTTGGAAAATATTGTTTTGCTACTAGCCCATTATAACTGTCCCCCATATACATATGTATGTATATATTTTTGTATTTGTTTTATATAATATTCACGCTTTATTTTCAAAAATGTTACAAGGATGTGTCTGTACGTTACGTTACTGAAATTGTAATTGATTTCAACGGTATTTTAAATTAAAAAGATATTTATATGTTTTTGCAACTCGGTCACAAGCAGCTAAACGGTGCACAATAATAATCTTACGGCATGAAAAAACAAAGAAAAAAATCAAATTATCTGCGGATGAAAAGATCAATCGGCCACTTTTTAAAACACTAAAAACCAAACTACTGCTGAAACTATTTTAACTCTAGATAAATTTAAATTCCGTGTGAACATTGAGGCATTTTTTTTTTTTTTTTTTTTTTGAAAATTTGAACTTTAAAAGGCGCTCAAAAACTCAAAAAATACATCATTTGCGACATCTTCGGAACAAATAAGTTTTCTACAGTTTTCTGGCGATCTCCTAAAATTGTGCAAAATGTTTTAAAAATCCTCTAAATTTGAAGAGTGGAAAAGGACTTCATTCTGCATCGAACTAAACAAAAAATCTCACTGTAGCGCAAGCGACACGGTGCTTATAGTAGTGTACATTCTCATGCGAATATAACGACAACATTTTTCAGTGGTAGGTAGCGGTAAACAACTGTTTTCCAAAAATTAAGTAAAGTCCAATATCTTCGGAAAAAATGGGTTTACTAAATTGCAATTTCGCGCGCGAAGACTGTGTGTGCTTTTAAATTAAAAATGAAAAAAAAAAATTTTCAAAGTTATTTAAATTTTACGCATCAGGAAGAGTTGCTACCCTATTTTCGAAAAAATTATGCTACGTTCCACATCAACGGTGCTTATAGCGGAAAATTTAATGCAAATTGCGCGTACACACCGCCCATATGAAGAATGGAAATTTTCTAGACCTTCTTGAATAAAATTGTTTGAAAAAAAAAATTGCCATTTTCCGATATTTCTCATTGTAAGTTGATAATTATTTAGTTTTCTTATTTTGTGAAATTTAAATCATGACCGCAATCTGACGGCGACGTATTTCAAACATTTCCGGTTTTTTGCTTGTTTCTCTCATTCTACTTCAAAATATGTCTACTTTTGTGATTTGAAAGCAGCATATCACGCAAAAGCCACTCAAAATAAAAAATCAAACTTCTTCAGAGGTAATATTATACGTGAAAAACGGACCCCCCTTGGGGGTAACACATTTTTCCGAATCATCGTGCATTAAATTTTGCACAGTATACGAACAAATTCAAAAACCAGTACGTACGGTATTAATTCTGTTCAAAAATTAATTTCGATACTTAAATTATCTATAACACAACTAGAAACCTACATATACTACTCTAATTATATCGAATCAATCGAAAAATATAAATATATACTATATGTGTTTGTAGGTAATTTATTGAAATTTATTGAAGCGAACTGATAAAATGACTGAAATTCTCCAAAAAGAACAATTCCGTTTTTGAACTAATTAGTGTATAATTTGAACGCGTTTAACAATACTTAAAATCCATCACGCTATATGAATAAATTTTATTTTCTTATTTATTTTATTTTTATTTATTTATTTATTTTATTTTATGCCACCTGATTGTATTTGTATGATTTTTTTCGTTTTTTTTTTTTGTTTTTTGCTATTATATTTTGCGAAGTATTCAGGTCCGATTACTTGGTGATTGTAGGATCCTTCGGAAATCATTAATTCACACATTTCAGATAATGCCGAAGAACGTGTTGAAGCATTACTATAAATCGCATTGAGAGAGGGAGACTTTTTCCGCAACAAGTATTCTCATGAGTTATAACCGATCAACAATTTGTACAAAGCGACTTGTTTCCCCGTTGCTTGTTATGTACTCCCACCCCCGGGGGGGGGGGGGGGGCGTTTAAAGATATTTTCGTTATTCCTCATCTTTGTATTAGGTTTTTTCTCTTTTGTTTTCATCGAAGGCGCGGTATGATTGATTGCTTTGATCGATGTGTCTTCTCCATATTCATGTAAACAAGATGTAAATTTTTTTTTTGGAATATTTTATGACAAAGAACCTTTTAAAAGTCTGTGAAAATACTAAAGAGTTATTCGATAATATCGTTGAAGGAATATTCTTCATCGAGGTTATATTAATCAGTATCTAGTTGAATGGAAATTTTAATATTTTTAAATGTTCTAGGAGGCTTAATCTTTCAATATGCTGCCGTGTTTAATAGTGGTATTTTTCGTATTCGTTTATTATTTTTCGTTCAAACATATTTTTGTACAGATATTATTAAAAGATTATAAAACTATTATCCGGATATTTAAATAATGAAGTGCCATTCTAATAAATTGTATTAATTATTGTTTGGATTGTTTTTTTCGCATTCGGCGCTGAACATCACTAACGCAGATGTGATGAATTATATTAAAATTCGATTTTTTTCACAATAAATTTGAATAATACAAATTAAACAGCGTGCTCGCAACATAGAAGAGAGTGCAATATGGCGGAAGAATATTTAATTCCTCAAAAAACAAAGTTCTACAGTTCGTGATAACATCTTGATAAGGAATATTCGATTCGTAATTTTTATAATTATTAATTGTAATTACTATGAATCTCGATGACACTAAATAGTCTCGCAATTGCAGGAATCGTTGAAATTGTTTTCGCCAACTCTGAGATTACACGTAATCTCGGAATCGTAATGAATTAAAAAAAAATTGGTACCAAACTCTAAGGAATATTCTATAAAACGTATGTACGAGGTTGTCCTGATAAACCCGACTGGCCGGATATTCTTCATCAAATTTCTTACAAATGAAACTGATACACGTCCTTGTTGTAAACTAAACAAGACTGTCTACTACAGCATGGCTTCAAAATGGTCTATCTAGATTCGAAAAAATCTTGACTTATATCAATAAAACCAACAAGCATAAACTCTGACTGTAGTTCAAACAATGTCACCGAAAATGTCGAAGCAATCATAGAAGGAAAAAAAGGAACAAAGCTAATAGCAAATAACGTTAATAATTTATTTAATTACTTCAGTTTTTACTAATAAAAAATCTATATCGCTTACGTTAATAAGGGATAATTAAAAATATGAAGAAAATTATGTGATAACCTTGGTCAGAAGCAATGAGGCTGAATTATATTACCATCCTATGGCACTTATTCGAAATAATATTGTGTGTCCAGCTATAGTTGAAGAATCTTAAAAATCGAAACCTCTAAATTCCTAAACAGAAATACCATTTAACTAACTCCCTCTCCCCCTGATTCAGCGCAATAGCGCTGATAGGCATGTACAATTATAAACCGTAAAGATTGTACGACATTAATAAATTAAGTCTATGAGAAGGAGCTAACGACACAATTAGTATTGCGC
Source organism: Icerya purchasi (assembly GCA_039619475.1). Taxonomy (NCBI): domain Eukaryota; kingdom Metazoa; phylum Arthropoda; class Insecta; order Hemiptera; family Monophlebidae; genus Icerya; species Icerya purchasi. The sequence continues at coordinate 98,806,126 of CM077115.1, forward strand.
AACTGGAAATTGACCTGAACGCCATGAAGGACACAACTCGGTTAATCGAATGAGAAAAAATAAACAACAGCGCTTTTCATATATTAAAGCAATCGCATAAAAAAAAAAAAAAAACAACAAACCATAAATAACTTTTTAATTTTTATTATTGTTTTCTGAACCATCAAATTATTTCATCGAATTTAGGTTATTTTTTTAATGTATTTTCATTTTTATTCCATCTTTTCGAAGCTGATTTGGTTTTTTTTTTTTTCTGTTTATGTTGTCTTCTTTGTTTAATATATCGTTTGTTTATAATTTTATCTAGTTTTTTTAATATCAAATAAATGGCCTTTTTATTGGGAAGTAGGTTCTGCTCGGTTATATCCAAGAAGTCCAAAAACTATTATTCCCGCTGAAAGTGCTTCGCTAACTAAAAATAACACTGTGATATGACAACACACGTAATCGCACCGGACCGAAAAATAAGAAAATCTGTTATCACATATGTAGGAGAAATAAATTGTATACACGCACACACACACGAACAGAAATAGCAAGAATATTTAAATTTAATATAAACAGATATGTGTGCTGGGAAAGTTTAACGGAATATTCCGAGTCAGAAAAGAAAAACAAAAAAAAAAAACATTATTGGAGGCGAACACAGAATATTTTGTGCAGCCTGAATTTGCTAAGGGACGGATATTCCTGGATACTGTTTTTAATATGCAATTTAAGCGTTTGTTATTTATGCTTACGATTATTTACCACTTCGGTGGACCAAAGGCTATATATAGATGCGCTATAAATTCATCGGCAGAAAAATTAATGAATATAAAGTGGTTTTTTACATACATGTTTTCCAAATTAATAAAATTATATAGGCAATTTACTGACCAGAAAGCAATTAATATTTTAAAAAAAAATGATTACAACGATATGTTTCGGAGACGACACTGCTCCATGGTAAATGCGGTATCTCCGAAACATATCGGTGTAGTCATTTTTTTAATACGAATATATTAATTGTTTTCTAATCAGTGAATTGATCGTAGCAAAATAAATGAGAATGTTACCGCTGGCGACATTTACCGGCGCCATGAGTCAAATGTTATCAACAAATGAATATATTAACGTTTCAGATGGTCTAATCATTTCAATAACCAACCTAAGCAATGGCAGCTCATGGAAAATTCGTTTTAACTGTCGATGCCGCTCTATATTGTATTGCTACTAATAGATCGTGATTTACGTTTTAAAAAAATTATGAAGCCGATTACATACGAATCGTAGTATCATACTGTGGTTAATGTTCTTGTAGGGAACATTTAAACAATAGAAAGAAAGAAAGAAGGAAAAAAGATAATGCAATATCGAATTGTAAATGGAATGAATATTATTAAACGGGGGGGACTGCTATTCTGAAGAGCAGGCATGCTGGCAAGCGATAATTGTTGTAATTTTGAAGAATATGTAGCGCAATTTGACGCTGTTAAGAAAGAGTTTTGAAGCAGATAGGCGACACAGCGTTTGTGTAGATTTTGTTCTAGGAGTCAACTTACACATATTTTATATATTTAATGTATACACAATTCTCAGTGGACCATCTTCCGTTCGAGATTGACACTCTTACCGATTGTAATGAGTAGCAGCTCGATTCGAGAGCTGCTCATTGAAATTGCTTCTTTCGCTGTCTTGATTTTTCATTCTGAAGTAACGTTTCGGTCCTTTCAATATCTTACTGTAATGGCAGACCTACTGTATGATCGTCGTGGGGCTTATTTTATGCGTGCATCGTCGATTCGGATAAATTTATCGCAGCTTTACATCCTGCACCATAAGTATGGACCACCTGCAGCCGGCGAGCGCTTTCAGGGAAGCCTTTTAAACGAATCCGACTTAAGTTTCCGAAGAAGTGTTTGCGAAACGGAAAGCGTTCTTGACAGTTTCAATACGATAAAAATACTTTGTCCAGGTGTTGCGTTCCTTCAGGTGTTTTTATTTTATACAGCCTTATTCCAATAAAATTATTATTATTATTATGATTATTATTATAGTTATTTCTTTCGGAACGACATATTTCAAAATTACACTGGATTGTATGGTAAGAACTTGGCAGAAAATTTTCGTTTCTAATTGATTAAATTTCCTCCTTTTTTTTTTTTTTTGTAACTCAAATATCATCACACGCTTTGTACATGTTTTACGGTCAAAAAAAAAAAAGACCCGCGCATTATTAAAACGTTGTTGTCAGATAAGTAATGCGACGGAACGAATATGACTTAAATGTAAAACGCGAAACTCGTAAAGTCTTTTTATTTCGGAAATAAATTTACTCCGCGGAAAGGGATTTAGTATACAGTCTAAATAAAGAGACACGGTGGTTTTACGGTAATTGAAAAGCCAAAAATTGAATTCCAAAAAGTCTTAATCGCGATGACGTGTATGGATGTATTTGAAAAAGGGTTGTTATTCCGCGAATTGAACGTTCGTAAATTCCTGACAACTCCACATGTCTCTTAAGGTGGTGGGGTGCTGGTCAGGGTTTTTAAATCAGCTCCGAAAATGATGATGGAACTCCGTTGATCGGAAAAACCATCGTCCCTAAATCACCGTTCTAAAAAGAACAACTCTTAACGCCTCGCTGGTGAATTCTACACTGATGGTTTGAATGTGACGTTTCCATTACGACGCTATTTCCCGTTTCTCTTCATATAACGCACATTTTATCTGTCTTCATCAAACGAAAAAAAAAGCTTTTCGTACACTGCTGAATTCCGGTTGATGGTCGACGAATGTCGATCTGAAAATAACCCACTATAAATGTTCTCGTTCTTCAATAAACCTTCGCGCTCTATATATTATTATAAATCGAAATAATTAAAAATAACTGTCAATGTTACACTAATGTTATACTTTTTATTATTACTCGAACAACATTTACAATTTTCAAAAATTATACAGCAATATTTATATTTATTGTTTTTGCGTATACACGTGAAATACAAATGTTTTTGTATAATTTTTGAAAATTGTAAATGTTGTCCGAGTAATAAAAAAATGTAACATTAAATAATGGTTATTTTCAATTATTTACATTTGTAGTGTTTAGAAAAGATCCCGTCGAAATTTTTCTTTTCGTTCCCGTTTTTTAAAGCGTTTACGTTCGATGTATTCCCATTTAAAAAAAACAAAAAAAACGACAATTCCGTCTTGTACGTATTTTGATGTAGCTGATGCGAGATAAAATTATCGAATTTTCAAATTGAAGAATCTATCGATAACAGAATTCCATGAAAAGTGTAAGTTTTTGTGAAATAAATGATGAACTAAATTAAGATACTCAATAAAAGAAATTATATATAAAATTAGCGAGCGGCGATCAAATACTATAATGTTGCGAATACTCCTGACTTTTTACAACTCAAACATAATCACTGCTTATTTTTGTCTTACTTTCGATTTTTCAGACGAACTAAGCCCGAAAACGCCACGATAAGTGTACGATATATAATAATAGGATTATTTTATCATAACATAAACGATATAACTTTATCAGTTATTCGTAAAATGGTTAAGAGTATTATGAAAAGCTTATTTAGAAAAGTATAATTTTTCTTTATCGAAAAAACCTTCACTTAGGTTAAAAATTTTGGACACTTCTTTGCCTGGAAAACTATTGCGAATGGCCGGCAGTTGTATTCATTTTCAAAGCAAAAACTAAAAAATAGGCGGACTAAGATTTTTTTTGGACCCCCCCCCCCGGAATATGTTTGACGTCAGTCATACATATTCGTGCAAGAACGAGTGAAGTGCGTACTGTTGTGACACTGAGTATGCGTGGGTAGTAGAGGTAATTTTACTGGCCTGAGCTACTATATATATCGGGCTTGTTCCATAATCTTCAGTAAATATAACGAGCTTGTTTCAAATTCAAAATGGGGGCACATATTTAACGTTCTAATTATAGTCGAGTATTAAAATATTTTAATTATTTAACTAAACAGCCTGTATGAAAATTAACGCCGCCGAAACTGAAATTGTAAAATCAGGGATCACCGACACACACGTTGCATTAGTATTTAAAAATTTCGAATTCGCGGAAAAAGAAGCGGAGTATCGAAATTGGAACTGTTTTGAGTGACGATAAATAAAAGACGTGTTCGGAAGAGAGAAAGCACGTTTCGCTGTGTAGTACGGCTCAGAATTACGAACAAGTCGAAAAAACCTGGTACATGCGCGCACCGGGCGAATAGACACGGACGAAGTTTGACGTTTTAAAAGTCCGCGTCGTCCATAGATGGAAGCAAGCGGGTAAGTGTGGAAGTGATAAGGAATAACCAGAAGATAGCATCGCGATGATAGTAGGAAGAGTCTGACGAGCTGGGGCCATCTTCCTGTTCGGGAAATAATGTTTTGATACCGTTCGGTGATATTTACTGCGTACAGTCGGCATTGCGACGGTAACTTTACAATTCGCAGCGCATTCTTCCGCAAGATAACTGTGCGGTAGCGGCTTTGGATGGAATCGTTGCAGATGGTAAAGAAATAAGGAAGAAGAAAAATGAAGATGATGAACGATGCGCAGAAATTACGAGCTGAAGGTGGAGAGAGAGCTGTGAAGACGACGGGAAAACTGTTCGGAAAAACTGTGGATACGTTTCGGTGTCCTGTCAAACGGACAGTAAAAAGAGGCAAATTTATTACAGTTCGCGCGACATCGAGATACGTAGTTTTGAGATCGTCTTCTTCTTACGATGAAGCTGCGACTCATTATTATGGTGCTGCTCATTCGCAGTACTAGTCGATTTATCGATTATTTCATTTGCGTTCGCTTCATTTCCAGATTATCCTGCAGTAAGTCGTTGCTAGATGTCTCGACTGCTGGCGAATATGTTAAAACAGGACCATCGTAGTCTGCGTAGAATCAGCTGTTGTTAATAATGATAAAAGAAAACTGAACGACAGCGACTCTACCGAGAATTACAAATCGTCGTAATATCTGTCCGTTTCAACAGAGCGAATGGCGTAGCGATTAAAATTCCGGGCACGGAATATTAGCCAACCTAGCGAGCTGACAGAATTTTTAGAACATCCTTCGTTTTTTAATTCGGTCTCTGTACGACTGAGGATAAGAAGAAATTGTGTGACGATTGGAGAATGAATAAGAAGTTGAAACTGAGTGTGCCGGATATCGTATGTGGAACAAATGCCGCCAGTGAGGAAAAAGTCGTTCGACACCTATTATTAATCGGCCGACTTTTGTGTTGTCGCAGAGAAAATTATTTCGAAAGCCGTGAATAATTTTCAAAACCGAAAAAATACACAGCCCTGCTCTTTGTTATCGAACAGTATTATAAGTCATCGTTTAGTTACGCGACCAGACTGTGACAGAGTGTACAACACCGATTTGTTCTCTACGGTTGCGTGTTCCTGTGCAAAACGGCTCTTCAACTGCGACCATAATTATATTATTCTGTTGTTTATTTATTTATTTTTCTGGAAACACCGCTCGAAGAAAAGAATACTATTCGTTTTAATTTTCGTCTATCCATGTGTCGATCTCGAATTCTATTAATTACTGCGATAAATGTGTAAATAACAATAATAATTATAATCAAATCAAATCAAATAACGTTTATTATTATTATTATTATTATTATTACATATATATTATATTCTCCATCTATGCGCAATGATACACGAGCGATGGACCATTCAAGCAAATTATCCGAACATAATAGAATGAAAGCGTTAGTATTTTTACATATTTACAACAATAACCTCTAAAAATCGTAAGAAAATAACTGAAATAATAAAAATTTCTTAAATGTATAAAAGAAAATCTTAAAGGGATATAGAAATTATAAAAATAACTTCTGAAAATTCGTTATACAAATAACTAACACAATAAATATTCTTGAATGTGCAAAATATTAATAGAAAATTAAAATTATAAACCAATTACGCGCAATAGTTTTCAGAAATCGCTACATATAAAATACTGAAAAAAATAAAAATCTCTGAACAGTTTAAAAGGGAATGTATTGATGAAATATTGAAATTATAAATTATAAACCCCCATCCCCGATCGATTTAATACCACCACCTTGGAACAGGCAAATTCTCACGTTCCATAAAATAAAACCCATTTAATTTGTTTTCGCATTATAGTTATTCAAGATGTATGTGAAAGATAATCTTCTAACTGGAAGTTAGCTAATGAGATATTTGAAAGCTTAAGGCACCGCGTATAATTTTAAGAGTGAAACCCCTTGTTCAGGTAATAATTGAAAACAGTCGCAACTGAATATCTCACCTGTGTAATTTTGTACGATACTTAAAAGAACATAGGAATCGAGGCAGAATAACTATCCAAGTATCTAGGAAAACCCTCCACTAGAGATATTTGAACTTGTCTCTATTATTAATTACAAAATACAACTTTGCTTTGTACAGGGTTTCAAAATTCATGATGCCATTATCCATTACACTGATTTCCCGAAGTTGTATATTTTTAAGCAATGAATTTTGTAGGATTTTTACAGGTCTAATAATATAATAATAATAATAATAATAGTAATTGTATATTAATTAAATGTTTGTTTTGTAGGTAATCTTATACAAAACACGTTAGTGAATATTTTTTTTAAAGACCTATTCGATATTTTATTTTAATAACAAACGTTTAACGGCAATAGTGAGAATTATAAAGCATTAAATTAATACCAGCATTACTAAAACCGAACAAAAAAAAAAAAAAAGTCAAAGCCCAATTTAAGTGAAAGGTTTGCTCCTTTTAATAAGGATTCTTTTTTATTAAACTATATGAATTCTTTAAGAAGAGATGATAGTTTGACTTATTGTTTTAATTTATTAATCGTAGAAATTTATTTTAAAAATTAGATATTAAATTTAAATAAAGAAATTTTCTTACATACTAACATTAAGTAAATGACGATATTTTTCCGTGAAATATATTACGTTTGAACATCAACTAAGAATCGTGTACAACTTATTAATGCGCCCGGTTTATGTACATCATCATAACCCCGGTAAATATATGTATTAATGATTTACGCAAATAATGTATGGACAAAGCGGTAATGAAACTCCAATGACGAATGTGGGCCATTGAGTAAAAGTATACGAACGGGAAAAATAATATTAGTGTATGTTCTGATACGTTCCGATTAAAACATACTTTACAGGATGATGAATGCTAGGTGAAAAGTGTATGATATTACAAACTTCAGATTTTCTGGCCTTAAATTTTGGTATCAGATAAATGTAAATTATAGTCGTGTCTTAAATCCTGAGCGCATGAAACATCATGCTTGACTGACCTTGTTCTATTATTAGTCAAACGTTTATTCCGCTATTATTCGTTATGAGATTTTGTCTTCTCGTATTATTATTATTACTATTAAACTGCTAGTTCTATAGATGTAATTCACCGGTTAAGGCCTGGTGTTCTTATTGTTATTTACGTATATCGTCATGCTTTGTATCGGATAAACCGTTTATTTATTTTTAAAAGAAAAGAATACACAGCAGCTTTAATGTGCGATTAATCATTTTTATCGTACGATGCTCTTAATGCGTGATATTAAATAACTTAATTTCAATTTATTAATTGTTTGTGCGTAAAGTATGTATTCAGCCGGCTTTTGTGTAATGGATATCGTGCCTATAAGCTAATAACACTTTTCATCGTAATGCACTTCCGGCTTAGCCCAGTGGTTATTACTAAAAGTTAATATTTAGTTATTTTTTTGGTTTTAATTTCCGAATTATCATAATGTATTCCGAACAAAAAAAAAAAAAAACATTAAATAAACGAACCAAATTTTATAATTTTCCCTGAATATCGACATAATTTGATTCTACGCTGCTCGCGTCGATAAAAGTGAAATTGCTCATAAACGAATACGAAAAATCTTGTTAAACGTAGACTATTTATGTTTTTACAACGAGAAAAATTACAAATTTTCAAATCGAATTATTATTATTATTATTATTATTACGGCTATTGTTGCTAAAATATTCATAAATACACTAAGCCGGAATAGTACAAAAACTATCAATAACGAATGTGGTAATTAACGAAAGATGTAACAAACGAAAGTTGTAATTAACGAAAGATATTATAAATAAACGATAGATTTAATAAACGAAAGATGCAATAAAAAAAAAGGTGCAATAAACGAAAGATGTAATAACTGATAGATTTAATAAATAAAATATGTAATAAACGATAGACTTAATAAACGAAAGATGCAATAAAAAAAAGATGCAATAAACGAAAGGTGTAATAAAGGAAAGATAAAAATGTTCGTGTAAAAGTAATCTGAAACGATCATTTCAGTTTGAAACTTATCTGCCTTTAACGTTGAACGACAGAAAGCCCCTTCAAAACGAATAGTTTAAAAATTAATTTTTTTCGAAAAATACAGTTGAAAAAATTCAATCGAAATGAATCTGTAGCGTTTTTTCTGAGGTTTCAAAAATTCCGATTAAGGTTTAAAATTTTAATTTATATTCTTCTAACAGCAGCCTCTTTGTCTTTTGACTAGATCACTCGAATTCGATATATAGGCTTTTCCTTCTGCTTTGCCGGTTAGAAATGTAGGATGTTTTTTAATCAAGCGTGTTATTAATTGCTAGGACCATCTTTGTTTAGGAAGGCTGCGTTTCTCATGGAGGAATTATATTAATGTGATATCATCTGCATCGAATACATTTGTATTTTTCAGCTGCCCAATTAAGACAAAACAAAACATAAATAAATAAAAAAAGAGTGAAATGAGTAAAAAAGGAGTAAAAAGGAAGAAAATCATCTATTTTTTACTGCCGTCGTTGTGTATTTACGTAATTGTGTGTAAAATTAGTAATAGCGCGGCTTAATCATAATTAACAGCTGCAATCGCGTGAATACGTTGACTGATGGTTGTAATTTGTTATTAAATGTACTACATAAGGCGGCAGGAGGAAGAATAAAAATAATCTTTAAATATAATTAAAGTCTATTTCAAATAGTAAGGTAATATCTCTTTCATAACGATGGTTTTTATTGGAGAGGTGTATAAGTAAAAGTTTTTACTATGATGTTTCGGGTCATCACGTGATTCTTTAATACTTGGTGGCGCACTTTTGTAATTTCAGTTAATAACATGTTGCCCTTTAATGGAGTATATTCTAAATATCGCCCTGCAACGATCGAAGAAACCTGTCTTGTCTGGCATTGCGCATCTGTTTAGTAACGTTCCATTTTTAGGAAGCCTATGTATGGAATTTTTTGAAATTTTTCAGACTCGAAATTTCCTCGTCTAAGCGGTAGGATGTGTCTGTCCGCGCAGTGGCGTTATCGCATTTATTTTGACAGAACGAGGTACGTAAATCGCGATAATTTCGATCTCCGGATTTCTTTTCGGGGCCATTTCTTATAGTGAGCGTAGTGATTTTTGAAATTCGGTATTGCCCGTTCGGATATGAAACAGGCCGATTTCGAATGACCATAAAGTTCTGGAGTCCGGGGCTCGAAGTAGAAAAGAGATTGAAAATTTCAGCGAGAATTACACTAAAACCGTTTGACAGGGAGTCGAACTTTAAAACAATTTCTTTAACAAACGCAAAACATGTTCTAAAAAGCCCCGCTGATAATTCAGGTATATTGCATTTAAAAGAGAAAAAAAAAATGTTTGGTGATAATTTTCCAACGATAATTGTCGAGATATTTCTCGCAGCTCTGTGATTTTACACTAACTCGTCGATAATTTGGTAGTTTTTTAACATTTTCGCCCGTCGGAATAATTACCGTATAAGTGTTCTTATATACAATATGAATTTCCAATTTATTAGGTCACACGCTGCTCTGAAATAGATTTTATTATAGGAAAAATATTTATAAATTTAATTTATCGTTGTAATATTATAGGCTTAGAATAAGTAGCGTAATGTAAAACCGGAATTGTAGCAACATACCGGAAGATAAATGACGTATTTAATATTTTTTATGCTTAGATTTTATTAAAAGTATTACTGGCGCTTGAAACATCTCACGCATTTGCGACATATCAACCCCACGAATGAAAACACCTTCTTCTGCCGAAACTGATGTTGTGTATCTATGAATATTCCTAGGTACATTTTAAAGTTCTATAATGGTCTTATGCATGTCGCTGCAAATTAAAGTTTATTAATAGGGGTAGTTCTTTTTTTTTTTTTTTTTTAAAATATTATTTTCATAACTTTTTTGCTCCCGATGGTGAATAGCTTTGGTCTTTAAGAAATTTGCGCATAAAACATCGAAAAAGAAAAATATTGAACGTTTTGGTGTTTAATATTTTGCCTTTTTAAGATAGGACCACCGTTCAACAGCTCTCCAAGGCATTTTTTATCTCAATTCATCGCCTGATTGAATCGTAAACTTTTCTAAATATTCAATTTTTTAACACTTCGCGAAAACAGTTAATTTTTTGATTACGCTTAATGCAATTTTCCTCTAATTCGTTTCGATTACTTTTAGACTTTAACAAAATGCGAAATATCTGTATAATCGTAGGTTAGCTTTAACTATATCACATTGAATAGTAGTTAGTAGCGATATTACCGCTGGAAGAATATCATCACTGTGTGCACGTACTTTTTCGATAATTTATACCGTTAATGTATTCAATAAAGAATCGATAAAAAATTAAAAGGATTAAATTAATCGTTTTTACGATACCTTATATTTTTATTTTTTAAGGCATGTCCAAGAGAGAAATATATTTATAAAGTTATATAGTATTTCATGGTAAATTATTTTTATTGATACTATAATGCAGAAATTACATTTAAAAAAAAAGTATTTTTAAGTTTATACATACATACATACATACATACATACATACATACATACATACATACATACATACATACATACATATATATATATATATATATATAAACTCAGCCATTTTAGCTTCGCAAGGAGCTGTGCTCCTTAACCTCTTTTGCTTATATTTCTATCTCTTTCTCTTCTATACTTTGTTTAAAATTATCAAAATTTATAACGTACTAATTCTTAGGCTGGCCCCCATTAGATTTTATAACGAAAAAATGTCCCAATTTTATACAATAGAGAAGTGTATTCATTATGTTTCCAAAAACGAAAACCACCACCGAACGCAAACGTGAATTTCGGACAAAGAATCAGTAAAATCGATCTATATAAATACGAGCTGTGCGCAAATAAACCAAAAAAAAAAGCGACTAACGTATAACCTCCTTCTTTTTGGAAATCGGTAAAAATTAAAATATAACAAACGTTAAATAAAATTGGGACATTTTTTTGAGACATTTTTTCTAATAGATTTCTGAAATTTATTAAGATAATAAATTAAAATAGTAAAATAAAAATGGAAGTTTATTCAAAAAAATTTTCTTACATACTAAATAATTATAGTCATCGTTAACGTACATACGGAATCCTCAGCGCATGAAACCTCATGCTTGACTGAACTTGTTTATTCCTTATTTACCCCATTTTGATCACATGGTTCACTCATTTTACAAACTGCCCATTTACATACCCGAAAGCTGCTTTGCGCAGCTTCACCAACGGATTAATATATAAGTCTTTCATTTTTATGTGGTAAATTATGTATTTTTATTAATGATTTATTTCTTCTACTCAGTTTTTCGCATATGCTAGATACTTCGGCATTAACTTCTTAACTTCTAGATAGTTTTAAAGAATATGTATGAAAGAAATCTAGGTACGTTTATTTAAAAAAATTATATGTAACTATTATTATTACCGCGTATAGCTCGAACGGTATTCTGAAAAGTAATTGATTAAATATACACTTTTACATACTTGCTTTAAAAAAATTATTGTTCTGCACTTCAGGGAGCAATATTATCAGCAGCAATCTTCCTTACTGAAGTTTAGTGTTTTTTTGGTGAAAATGAAAAGGTTTGCGAAACAAAAAGCGAATAAATGAAAGCGGAACGACGATAATTATTCTAGGATTTACTTATTTTCCATTTTGCGATTCTCGAGGATACGACGATTAAATCAGTTTTGTTAAGTATACAGTCATTTTTAGTACGGTCAAGATGTTATTCGGTACTTCAACGGATATAATCATCTCTCAGCAAGCGAATGTGTTTTTTCTCAACACTGCGAACGAGTATTTCCTTTTTCGACCGAAAATAATGACACATTTACACCGGTGAGTCATCTCTTGTACTCATCTAGTTTCTTCTTCTTTGTTTTCCCCAACAATTACTTCTTCAAAGAAATTTTACCGAATGAATTACAGCAATCAGTTAAAATCGATGATCTAACAATAGCAGTAATAATAATCATGATGATGATAATAGTAATAGTAATAATAATAATAGTAATAATAATAATAATAATAATAATAATAATGGTAAAAATGAAACCGATAATAATGATGATAATTAAAATGGTCGTCTGGAATAATTGTTGCAATTAACAGTGACGGCATTCCTTTTGATCTTAATTTATGCAGTCTTGTGTCGAACTGGTTGCTTCCGGCTAGTTATCGCACCGTTCTCCAATCGCCTTCATACTTTTTGTACCGCTCCGCACAAAACAAAAAAAGAAAAAAAAAATGCAATTCCTGGAAATAGGTTCATTCGTATCCGCAGACTGATTTCGAGTTTTTCCTCCCACAACTGTCTCGTTATCATGTGAACTTGTCAAATTTATAACGCGTTACTTTTACTTATAATTCGACTTACTTAACTTCAGTTTCGTTAAATTCTCGAGGAAGTGGTACGTTTGGTTTAAATTTGATAAAAGTAGAAAACGGAAAACTTTTTCATAAGTTCACTATATTCGTAAAAACTAATTTTTATCGCTATCGAAAATGAAACCGGTTTTTGGAGGTAACCGCCCCCCCGTTCCTTTTTTTCCCCCGCAACATTCGGAGTGCTTCACTTAATCGATTAATAAATAAATTTAATTTCATTATAAAATAATTTAAGTTTAGAGCGCGAAGGCGAATTCGTAATTAACAGATATTAATTTCACCTGACTGAAATAATAGAAGGATGATCGATTTTTTTTCTTGTGCCGGGGGGGGGGGGGTGGTGAAAATAATCTTACTTCGCACGCGCTGATATTTGTGGCAACAAGGTTGATGCACCGGTTTTGTAATTGTATTTTAAGCCTAAGTCGTTTAATATTCATAAGCCGACTTCTCTGTTGTCGGTCCTGGGTGAACACCTTTTTCACTCATTGTGTATTAACACATCATCCGATCTACTGTTTGCTTTATTAAAAATTGCCTAAAGACCGCGAATCACCCTTACGCGATGAAAAAATGACTGACACAACTTTTAGAATGGTCACAGGCCTGCTGATCTTTCGAAAACAGAGACATCTGTTAAGGTTTACAAGAACGAATAGGTTTGCCCGGGGAATTATTCGATTCAATATCTGTTCCAATCCGTTCGTTTATCATCATCCGTAGCTGCTTAATGATAGCAGCATTGCGGCGATGCAATTTAAACAGTCCGATATTTTTATTAGCGTCGTTTATAGATACGAAAACGGAAGGACACGCTCGCAATGTAAACTAGTTTAGGTTTTTCTCTACCACGTAGAGGTGTGTATGATACATTGTTAGATTATCTAGATGTTAAGCGGTTGTGATGATGAAATGCTACACCGAAGGAAATATTTCAGATGCAGATACTACCGGAGTAAGAATAATAGAGCGACAAGAACAAAAGATTAATGCAAAAGTTTTAAAAATGACGAATGAAAGCACCGAGAATTATCACGTGTTTTCCTACAAGTGAAAATTTTACGCAGTCTTGGCAATTCGCTACTTTTCCAGCGTTTAATGTGAGAACTAAAGATAATTTTTGGCTATCGGCCGAACGGTAAAATTAGTCATCCCCGGGGCGGAGGTGATTAGGGGGGTCCGTTTACACCCTAGCAGCGCGATGACTTCGCCATTGGTAAATCCCCTTGCATGCCACGTTCTTCCACTCTTTTCACATCGGTCGTGTAATTACTCTGAGACACGTACGAAACTATTACCGGTACATGGTATAGGCAACACCAACTACATCTTCAGATGCAGATACCGACTGACTGTGGTGTACCATATCGTTCAGAGTTAATCTTAATACATTTTGGCTGATTTCCTAATTTGTTCCACGCATTCCGGAGCGTTGGTCTTCGGATGGCGACCAAGCGACAATGTCGTACGTGCAATGTATCGCGGATGCCCGTTATCGATTAGCGATTTCGACAGCAATGCGTCGTTCAAGCCTCTCGTTTTCAGTTTCGCTTCTTTCATCTCGTGTGCATTTTCCACGCTTTCGACGGTTTCCGACGTAATCGGGTTCCTTTGTTGAGTTCATTCGGGCGCGTTGCATAATCGCGTCCTATCCGAAGTTGCGGTCACGGATATTTAATGATAATGCGTTGATTGAGCGGAGAAATTGTACGCTAAGTATAGAGGAGTCGCGGAGGAATGATGATACATTGTTGCAGTGCCGTACATTGTGGTGTCCATTGCCATTTCTCTGCTAGCGTAAGAAACGGGAGGCGCGCTTGATTTATGGACTGCGCGCGCGTTATTTTATTGTCGAAGAATTAAACGATGATGACCCAGATGCCCATATTTAGTGTTTGCTGGCCGCATCTTGTGCGAAGAACATTTAAAAGTGCCTGCTCGCAGTATATTATTCCACGTTTTGGCGTGACTCTATTTATAGACAATTACATGCGGCTCCAGTCGTCCGATATACTCGTCAAAATCTGTTAAACCGGCGCACATTATCTAACTGATTTTCAATTCAGCACAATAACGGCTAGAGAGCTCTTATCACCGAGCCGACTCTGATCTGTTCTTCTGCGAATGATAAATCACTACTGCTCCAACTGCGCGTTCGCGTTTGCGTAATTCGATTAACTTTTGGTTTCAAGCTATGTGTCTCAGTTGTTACTACAACATTTGTAAACATTTCTATTGCACCGGCATACATTGTAGTGGGGGGGGGGTAACGTGTTGTACGTTTTTGCATATGTACATGTTTATGTATATTTAGCGGCGTTGAATATCTAAAATTTCGTTGCGTTACCTTTCCCGTTAAGAAATTGAATTATAAATAATAAATGAACGTTCGAACGTTTCTGCTTAATGACTGAATATGCGCGCATCGATGATTGGACTGAATAATAATTTTTTAATAAACTTAATGCATTTCGGAAATTTGGGTTGGGGACCACCGCTGCATGGAGAAGCTCTGCAAAGTAGTCGGAGATTTCTCTCTTCATTCGTTCGCAAAATACAACTTTTCCCCTATCAGATTATTCGCATGCAGTGTGCTTTTAAACAAACATATGTTATTGTTTCAAACATCATCTCGGCGTATAATGTTAAAAATCCTGAATCATTCCCGGCAAATGAGGTTTCAAACAGACTACTCTATATATCAGCATCGCAAAGACGGATTTCACTGCATATAATGTATACACCCTGTCAAGAAAGTATCGGGAATTGTTAAATAAAACGAACAATTTTTAATTTTCATCCAAATTTATTTTGTCACCTTCAAAATAACATCCATTCGAAGCGATGCACATATGCCAACGCTTTTTCCACTCGGCAAAGCACTTCTGATAGGCGGTTTCCGGGATGGCCTTTAGCTCTCGCGTCGCATTCGTCTTGATGTCATCAATCGATTCGAAGCGCATTCCCCGTAGCGGAAATTTGAGTTTTGAGAATAGGAAGAAGTCGCAGGGTGCTAAATCTGGTGAATACGGCGGTTGTTCGATGATATTTACCGAGTGTTTGGCCAAAAACTCATTCACAATTATGGCTTTGTGAGACGGCGCATTATCGTGATGGAGAATCCAAGAATTGTCGACCCACAAATCGTTACGTTTACGACGGATAGCCTCTCTCAAACGTCTCAAAACACTTAAGTAAAACTCTTTGGTGACTGTCTGTCCGGCTGGCACATATTCATAGTGTACCACGCCTCGAATATCGAAGAAAACAATCAACATGATCTTCACTTTCGATCGGCTTTGGCGAGGTTTTTTCGGCTTTGGCGCGCCAATTGGCCGCCATTCGGACGATTGCTGGTTCGTAAGCGTGTCGTACTCGTACACCCATGTCTCGTCACCAGTAATTATCTTTTCCAAGAAGGTAGGATCCAAATTGGCTCGATCCAGCATGTCTGCAGCTACCTGTTCTCGGTACTTTTTTTGAAAGAAATTCAGGTCTTTCGGAACAAGCCGAGCCGCAACGCGTTGCATACCCAATTTTTCGTGCACAATCGTACGTACGCTCTCGTGTGACATGCCCAATCCATGAGCCATCTCTCTCAAGCTCACATGACAATTTTCAGCAACGATTTCCTTGATTTTATCGACGTTATCATCGGTCACACTCGTTGAAGGCCGTCCAGAGCGAGGCATGTCTTCGACCGTCTCCCGACCATCCTTGAACGCTCTGTACCACTCGTAAACCCGCGTTTTTGATAAAGCAGATTCACCAAAAGCCTTCTGTAACATTTTCAGTGTATCGGCACAAGAAATTTCGTTCGAAACACAGAATTTAACACAAGTACGTTGTTCAATATTTTCACTCATTGTAAAACTTCGACAAAACACTTCAAGGTCGACTGATTTTAACAGCTGCTGTAAACACACTGGTTGACAGATCGCGCTAAAAATAGGCATCATAATACAAAACAGTTGTACCAACCTGGAAAAAAAAAATTATCTGCCTAGCTATTACCCGGGAGATTTAAATTGACAATTCCCGATACTTTCTTGACAGGGTGTATATATATATAGCAAAAAAGCGTAGATGAACGAAGAAATTAATTTTCACATATTATTAATTTTTCAACGGCTGTGTATAATTTGTTAGAATTGAAAAATTAAAAATTACCGAGACGTAATAACAAATATTTTTCTGCAAACTATAGATGCATACACACTTGTGAAGTATACCTTTTACGGTACTAAACTTATTTCGACTATATTTGTTATTATGTTTAAAAATAGCGTAAGACATATGAATACATTTTCGCTTTATAAATTTACCAATAAAACCATTGTTGTTGTTGTTTTTTTTTGTTTTTTTGATATCTCGTTTGCAAAGTGTAAAGAAAAAAAAAAACAAATTGTAAAATTTACAACACCGGAAATTATAGATGATCGTTTTAAAACGAAACAGACCGATCGTTTGATTTGTATAAATTTAATCATGCTTTTTTTTTTCTGTCCTCTTTTTGTTTTTTTCCGACCTCATCTACTCCACGTTAGCATATTATAGCAAAGAACTCAAAATAGAAAATTAAAAAGAAAAAAAAAAACAAACTATTCGTCACAAATAAATAATATTAAGTAATAGCTACTAAAACTATAATGTTACGGCACAATGATAAAAATTTAAGTAAGATGACTTTCATCCCCGAGATAAAGTAGATGTTGAATATTTTAGGAAGGAAAGGCATTCCTGCGACCTTCAAATGTTTTGCAGCAAATGTGACTAAATTCCTCCGAGCCATGACTGGGGACTGTAATTGACGCAATCCTGATAAACAGTTTGACGGTAGTACCCCTTAAAGGCGCGGAAATGCCATGGTTCTAACCGGATAGTTTGCTGAATATTATAATATCGCCTTCCAAGTTTAAGCTATTTGCAGTACTACTGAACACCTTTAGTAGTTGTATTTTTTAATTTTTAGGAGTAGGCGTTTCGTTTAATAAACATTTAAGGAAAGCCTACAAAGACTACCGCCCCATGTAATGCAAACATACATATACCTGTTGACATGTCTAGCCATGTACATATATATGTGTCTATTTAATATATATATATATAAATATATGCGTGTGTTTATATAACCCGTAACGCAAAAATGATGTCATTCATGTTAACGACTATGCCGGGGGATAATAAAAAAAATCTTGTAGCGAAGTTCGCAACGTTTTTGTTTCCCTTTTATAAGAAATTTATTTAGTTGCAGAATGACGTACTCACAGGAAACCGACTCTTCTTGTACAAGAATTATGGAAAACTATCATCTGGGAGTCTAAGTAGTTTCTCTATGGAGCTATGCCGCGCAATTGAGCCCCATACTCGAAAAAATTACTACCTTTTTGGTTGCAATTGAGTCCTATGATTAAACAATGGTATTAACCAGTTTTCGTCTAACGCTCTTCCGTAATAACAGTTTTTATAGCAAGATATTTTTCTCTCGTAAGTAAATATTTTCATCCATTATGAAAGCTATAAGGAATATGTATGTGAATTGCAAAAAACCCTTGGACTCTGTACTTAGGTTTAACTATGAAGAGCGGAATTAATAAATACGATGTATTATGGGACATTACGTGTGATAACTGATTCTTTCTTTAAATTTCATTGCATTATTTTTTCGGGCATGAATGTTTCTTTTTTTTTTTTTGTTTTTTTTTACCTAAAATAAAACAACATTCTCCATTAATTTTTTTCTATACATAAAATAAAGAAAAATTTTGATTTTGCGGATTTTAAATTTTAATTGTCACTGCATTCGAAATGAAATCAACTGTGTTTTAATACGGATAAAACAGTAACCCGCCTTTTTCAGTTTTTTACAGGTGTTCAGTATAAATGTAGTAACTACAAAAACGTTTTACGATAATAATACGGCGACACATTTCGCGGAAATATTTTTTGTCAATTGATTTTTATTGAACTATAAATTTTTCATTTTCCAAAATATAAATTTTTTATAATAATATCTCTGTGTTGGTTGCAATTCTATTTAAAGTATTTACAAATAAAAAAAAAGAACAATGTAGTATAAATCTCTCGTATTTTTCATATTGGTTTCCTTTCGATATTAGAAGTATTATTTATTGAGTCTTTTACAGCCGTCCGTTTGTGTTTTTTATTTTTTAATTGATGATCTGGTGTGTTTTGTATATTTAAGAACATTTTTAAAGTATATAACACAAAAATCGGACTAAATATGAGAATATTCGTAGAAAATGAAAGCTTTTTGGTTAAAGCGGACTGAAAAAACAAAAAAAAAAAAAAAATGAAAGAAAAGAAAAGGAAAAAGCATCCATTTTTTCGACAGAAACAGTATTTGAAAATCTGCGTAAGTGCGGAATGTGGCCGGTTTCATTGATAATTAAGAAAGAAAAAGAGGGAATTATTCAGCCGAAAACAGAAATAAAGTAGACTACTAAACTGGTTTTTACGAATATTTTCAGACGAGAAAGTAACAGCGCGTTATTTTGGATTCATTTTTAACATACATATATTGTATATAATTTTTTACATAATTCGAAAGGATTCCGAAAATATTTTTTTGTGAATTTATGACACATGTGCGCCTATTTCCAAAGTCATGGGGAATGATGAAGTCTAATAATTTGATTTTATCGGGTATCATCGCGTTCAGAGGTTCTCGACCTTAAACACCTTTCGCGCCACATATACTCAGAAATCGGAAAACTCATTTTGCCCAAGTGGAAGGAGCGAGCGAAAATCACGCGGAAGACAATGGGATAGGCGAAGACAAGGAGAACTTTGATAATTTTGGGTCGGCTATTGTTAGGACGGGGTTGTTGAACAGCGAAACCGATGAAATATTACATTGGCCGCGCAGCAATCTGCAAATTCCTAGCGCGCGCACGTCTCCATCGCTCCTACAAGTTTCTCTATTCACTACGATTCTTTTGCAGAGGTTTTTCGATTCCTCATTATTTTTACTTGCTGTGTGCTTTCCGGCCGACTGTGTATATTAATTAATAATGCAGTGAACACATTATTGCATGTCTCGCAGCGTCCTCATTTTTAATTAATTATCGCACATCGCTCTGCTCTCTTTTCAGCGGGCTTCGATAACACATTGAGACGCGCGCGATACGACTCACATTGTCTTTGTAATTTCAATTGGATCAGTGCACATGAAAAGCGCGCGCTCCAAGTTTCCTTCGCGGTATTGTGTTTTTCTATCGGTACGAGTTGTGTTTCCTCGTCTCGTCTTTACCGTCCAATGATGCGTGACGTAATAACATTGCGCCCTATCACGATGCCGCCGGCTGTAGAAAAACCGTTTCCATGTTCGTAGTACTCATTGATGGAAGCGAAACTCCTGGAGAGTAGTACGCTCTCTGTGCCGTATTGTTACAAGAGGAACTTGAACTCTACCGACAATGGAGAAAAAAAACGAAAAAAGTTAAAATCACAATGTCGAACGTTTTCGATAGTGAGTTTTTTTCATTTTCGGTTAAATAACAGCGATATTTAGAACTTGGATTTCGCAGTTAATTCCAAATTAACCGGTTGTTCTATATGATCGAACTAATGACGTTATTATTGTCCAGTTTTAGAAAAAAAGTATTTCGCACGATTCCTTTACAATTAAACCGCGTGTCCGTTAGAGAGAACCTATTCAAACTTCACTCTTTAGAATCTGCGGCGTATTTATATCAACTGAACTGAACTTGGAAAACTTACATACTTTATTTGACCAGGAAACTGTGAAACTGTTATAGTTCGAGGTCGAACGCTGATAGAACTCTTCTCGGCGGGAGCTAAAATTCCAGGAACTGTGTCGTGCCCACATGGAATTGCTATAAAGATGTTAACTATAATTCGCCCAAATTTAAAAAAAAAAAAATCCGATCAACAATCACATGCCAGCATGCATCGCTCATCAACCGGTTTGTTTAATGAGGAACTTGCTATTATCATCAGCGCATGGTTGATGCGCCCTATTCAAATGCCACTACACGCTCTTATCCGTTGATTCCAGGCTTTCCACTTTTCATTCCACACGCTACTTTCGTTTCCATATTCCTGAAACGTTCCCTTTGCTTCTTTCTATCCTAAAGTGCCTTCGTTCCACTTGCCTTATCGCGCGGCTATTGTAAACAGAGTTCTGCAACAGTTATACTTTATCCGCGTTTGCTTTAATTGATTTCCGCGACCACAAAAGACATGAAAAATTTCACACGAATCGTCGAGAAACAACAATTAAAATGGTTATCGTTAGGATTTATTGTACTGTCTAAACTGACGTAAGGCATTCAGTTAAAATAATTAACCAGTTCAAAATACCCTTAGCAGGTAGTAGTAATAATATACATCAATACTCTGAGCATTTGTTTTTGTTAGAACACTTGTTTCTCTATATTTTACAAAGAAGAAATCGTGCTGCATATAATAAGACAAGTTTATCCATCTATAGTAGTAATACGATTAGGAGCTAGCGATTATATTTAATAAATCTTCCTAATGCTGGTGGCCAACTTTTGTCGTTGAACACAAAAATCGTACATATGCATTAAACGAATGAACTTCATGAAGCTTAGTCTTCGAAACGCGTCGAGTATATAATAAAAATTAAATGATTGTTTTATTGACGTGTTTAATTTACTTCATATATGAGCTTTACGAACCGTGACAGAAAAAGCAGTAAAGGAACAACAATCGTTTGATTTTCATTTAATTAAAAAAAAAAAATCAATTAAACGTCGGATAAATTGTTTTCATTACGAACGAATTTCAATCTCCATTTCAAAAACACGACTAAACTGTAGGCTTGTTACGGTACCTTTTTTAATTAATTAATTCGTTTATTTTTTCGTATTGCTAGATCAATTTACCAATAATAAGTTCGTAAAAAATGTTTCAATTTTTTTTCTTACAAACAGTCGATATCTTCTTTTAACTTGATCAACTTGCGCTGTTCTTTTTGTTTCCCTCCTTTTTATTTTCTCGAGATAGAGAGAGAGAGAGAGAGAGAGAGAGAGAGCTGCGCAGTTTTTTAGCCACTATTTTTATGAAATAAGGTCGGAAATTCGTTGTCGATAGATACCAGCTTGCTCGAAATTTTCGGCTCAAATTGCGTTTCGAAAATGTTATTTCTGTTCGATTTCCGATTTGATTCCCTCTATTCGATTCAACATTAACTTGGAAATTTATCTTTATTACAGTTTAACTGATAAGTGTTATTCGAAAACCCGGATGAATTTTTGGTGACCTTCGACTGTATTATGAACAGAGTATTATACACTCATATGTTAATTTATACGTTATCAGTTATTCTAATAATCGTATATGTTTTTTTTTTTTGTGTAGGATTTATATACGACAATCGTATCGACTTAAATATGAAATTAAACAGATTATGACAATTTGCATATCAAAAAAAGATTAAATAAGTTCGCGCGCGTGTTGTTAATCTAGTGTAACAATGTGGAGAAGATCAACAACTGGTTGTGGGCGTAAAAATAAAAATACTAATACCGTAGTACTCCTTCCCAGATTTATATGTGAAATAAAATTAAGCTATTAAAATTCGAAAATATGCGAAATATATGTAAAAAAAAACAAAAAAAAAAACGATTCTGCGAATGAGAAAATTATATGGCACATCAAAATATTTTTGTTAATTACTGAAATATTACTCATGTACGTGTGCGCACGCGCACACACATAAACACACCCTCAAACGTTTCTTTTTTTTTTCTCTTCCTTTTCCCCATATCTTTCCTAGTTCATAAACACACACCATTGAGAGGTCGATAATTCACTTTCTGCCGATGAAATTTGACCTTTTTCTCTTTCCGAACTTCTTATTACCCGAAGTTAAAAGCGTTGCCGATGTCCACGTTTGCGTTTAAATACCTTTCCGGTAATGTCAAGTTATTTCTGCTTCAAATATACAACCAAATTTCATAATAGTGCTCATTCTTATCGTGAAAGGTTCCTTGTCAGTCAAATGTTATCTCGTCCAATATCCCTATACTATCTAAAAGTCTATGGACGATGGTCAACAGACGTCTCTTTTCTTTCCCAGCAACATCCTTTCACTTTGTAAAGCCAGAAAGGCGATAAGGCTAGATCGGTTATCACTCGGCTAGCCTATAGAGACAAAAATATTAACGGCTTTTAAAGCCGCCAACGCCTAATAAATAACCTTGACATTGGAAAAGCATGGCTGTCTGTGTAACTACGCGGCTTAATAGTTCAATTGCGAAACTTGGAAACGGCTGGAAAAGCGATGGAATTCGACCAAAACTTCTTAACGAACAGAAAAAACTCTGCAATGTATTCCGTACCAAGAATGTTCGACACTTAGTCTGTTTATTATACATATTAACGGCATTATACTAAAATAATGCGTTCAACCACCGATGACAGTACGGTTTCTTGTTGACTGCATGACCTAAGTATCTCCTTAACACCTTGCGATGCTTAGATAGCCCGGTTGGTCCTACAAAAAACAATCTTAAAACTCCAAAAATGGTTTGAAAAACAATTTAAATTTGTCATCCTCGAAAACCGCGTACTTATTAATTTCAACCTGGCGACGGTATCTCCTTTTATCTCTAAATAACAACTTGATGCCAAATCCGTCTTCAATGAGATTCCTTAGCATGTGTTTTGACATAAGAGGTCAATTTGGAGGCACGTGTATAAAAGTCTCTTGCCTTAAGTTGTTTCTGACTATAAAGTATCCCTTTCTAATTCTAGACTTAGTATTAATCCAAAATTATACTGGTTAATGCCTAAAAATCCTCGCCGTACTCAATTGCTGTTGTTTGTCCTATTATATCCTGTTTAACGCAAACATTTCAGGAACTCATTATATGACACCGTGTGACTGTATCTGCGCCCTAACTGGTGTATTTTTCTCCGTTTAATTAATACGAATCGGCGATGTAGTACGAGTTTAAGAAATTCGTGACGGTCCGGTAAACTATTTTGAAACGCGAATTAATAAACACTTTCGTGTCAGACCTGGTCAAATTTATAGTGGTAGTTCGTAGTGTGTTACGAATTTACGAGTGTTATTGTTCGCAGCGATCAATTCGGTTTTATTGGAAGCAGCACATACCGCTTCTTCTTGTACGTATGCTCGGCCGTGCTTTTAAATCTATGGCGGGCGGGGGCGGGGGGGGCAAAATGGATTAGCACTTTGCGAGAAATTTTCCACGGCTGTTGGCGATAGCGATTACAAACGGTTCTCTTTTCAATAGTCTGTTGTTTGCTAATTCTGAAAAATTCGTAAACCCTGTACGAAGTTTGCGAAGCAGTTTCGAAAATTCTTTACCGTTCGTAATGCGGTTTTAATTATTTCGCACGCGGGGATCTTTTAATTTTGTTCCGTGCTTGAGCTAATCTCTTAAATGATATCCGAATACTGTTCCATCGTCTGTATTGTAAAGAACGGAGACCAAAAAATTCGCTAAACTTCTCTGAATATTTTTTTACACAATTCGTGCACAGGTTAATTGTGCTTTGATAACTTTTCGCTCTAGGGCAGGTGAAAACTTAGAATTTCGGTTTACGTCATATTTCGATTAAAACTACACAGATTATTCTCCGAGAGCTTTGAAAAATTTCTACTATAGTCTCTCCGTTATCGCGGTCAGGGAAAAAATTGGAATTACGATTACTTTTACATTAACTATCTCAGGTGTAGAAGAAACATTTTACGGCTGCTGGTCGAAAGCCGGCATTTTATGACACGACCGGAGTACGTACACATTACCGTGATCGTGTAGCGAGCCATAAAATGTAGCCCTGTTTTTCAGTCGTAAATAAATTCTGACTGCGCGCAACTGATGGCAATCTGTGCTGATTTCGCGCTGTTACTGGACACTGCTGAAATTAATACTAAAATTAATACTAAAATTAATACTAAAATTAATACTAAACTGAACATTTTTCAACACTAAAATTAATACTCAAAATTAACTCTGATGCGATACAGAAAAATATTTATTTTATAAATGAAAATCTCCGCTTACATATAAACATTAACGGTAGCGCCTCAACTGCGGGCAAGTGTTTAATTATGTATATATCGAAAAAATAATTAAAAGTCTAATGTACGATTACACATACTTCATTCCGTAAAGGCTTATGGAAACGATGGTTTCCGAGGAAATTAAAACCGATACATGTTGTCAATTTGCGTAAAATGTTTGTTTTAGAAAGCTAAAAGGAAATTGTGAGGCTACACCGAAGTTGAAAGTGTTTTTCGATGAAATAGACCTTTTCTTCATTTGTGATACCGAAAAATTTGATGTAATTTTTCTTTCATAAATGAGCGACTTTTCTATTCAAAAAAATTGTTTACGTTTCTACTTGGTTCTTTAATTGATTCATTTTTTTTTTTTTTGGCACCGAATGTAATCCCGTGATTCTTACAGTTAAATTTGCATATATGACTGTGTCGTTTTTACATCAAGACTAATATGAAAAACCACGCGTAGTAGTAACCTTCTCGTATTAGATGTAACTTTTTTCTAATATTTCGTGAAAATATGCGAAATTAAGATAAATTAAAAACGGCATACCCCATTAAAACCGACCCTTCTGCAAGAATAACAGAAGACCATGTGATCCCGGGTTATGGACTCTTTTCCTCTATTCATTTACTGTATGAGTAGATATGACTGAACGAAACTGTATTGAGATCAGTTTTCCCCAATTCTGTTGCAGTATCGCATTACTTTCTCGTTTTCTTTCTACTTAATGTAATTAAAGTTAATATGGAAAAGCCGGTGGTGGTACGCGTGATTTTCGTCTATGTTTGTTAAAGATAATTTTAATTTGGCAGTAATTTTCTCTTCCTTGTTTCTTTTGCGATTTCATAAATTACCGTCTTTCGGGTCATAAATGCTAGTAAATAAATAAGTAAATAAATAAACGCGTAAATAATAAATATATAAAATTAAAAATCGAAAGAAAAAAATAACAATTATTTTAATTACTGCAAGGATGTTTTCCTTTCTGAGAGAAAAACAAATGAGTATATATATATATATATATATATATAAAGAAATGGAAGTAAAATCGGAGAGGATCGGAATTGAACAGTTCTGGAAGTCAAAGAAATTACATGAAGGATATTATAGAAACGTTAGAAAATCAGATAAATGTTAAGAACAAAGCAGGCACGGTGGAAAAAAAGGTTAAAATAGAAAAACCATTTTACGAAGTTTACAGGAATTCAGCAAATAAGTATAAAATATGCAGAGATTGTTTTTGATGATGAGGTTCACGTAAATTTATATGAATTGATATGAATTTATATGAATTGATATGAATTTATATGAATTCATATAAACTAATTAGAAGAAAAAATGGTACAATTATCTTAGAAGAGCTATTTCGATGTATATGGCAGTAAATTTAAATTAAATTTTAATCCGAAAATGCATTTCATGGGTGTATTAAGGTATCCTTACAGAACGCTGTTCTTTAAATGGCTTCCCCGTCGCAGAAAAGAAAAAAAACAAAGAAGGATGAAATTTTTTCGCTAAAAATTAAATAATAATTGTTATTTAGTTCCGAAACTTGAGCGGTTTCGAATTACTCTAATTTTTCTTTTGTTAATTTTTACTTGACGAGTCCTTTCCCAGGCACCTCTTTTGTACGGTTCTAAAGTAGAGATGTTATTTTTCTCGTAAAATTTTTTTGTTAATTAAGTAAAATTATCTTCAGTAATTTGCCCGTTCGTACTGGTTTTTTTTTTCTTTCTATTTTTTTGACCTGACATTAGAAATCACTGAAAATTTTTTAAAATTTTTTTGGTTATTTTTCTTGCATATAATTTTAGTTTTCCTACATACATACATACATACGTACATATATACATACATACGCATAATTTACACGATTTGTAGCAATTACGAGCACGGATTTTCATCATCTGCGAATTATTAAAAATATCTGCGTATATTAAAAATCATTTCCCCCCCTATACTAATCTATATCGAAAATTTTTATTTCTACTTTTAAAATTTTTTTTAAAAATCTTTTAGAGCCGAGCCGGGTTTGAAGACTCATAAAAAGAGTGAATGTTTTTTTTTTGCCTCTTGTTAGCGCTGTGAAATTCTTTTCAACGCGTTATCTTAACTAAAATGAATTTCAAATTTCTAAATCCGCAAACTTCTCCAAATAAAACAATCGCGAAGAAATTTGTCTAAATGGAAATGAGCAACGGGGAATGATGAAAAGAAAAACGCCAATATCTTACACCTTACGTCTTGAAATTCCTCTAGATTGGTTTATCTTGAAAAGAGTAAATAAATAAAAGGTCGTTGTGGCGTTGTTGCTGTGATACCTTTTAAAACTTAAATTCAACGCCTTTACATCATTCAGCAGTTGTACGTCATCAGCTGATGCTGAGCCTATATCAGCATAGGTCGTCGTTTGAAGATAGCTCGTAATTTTAGGCCTACAAGAATCTACACTCATTACCATTTCTTGTCTTTTCCTTTCTGGACTTCCGTCAAAAGTTATTTCTTCGGACGGGTACCCGTCGGCGTATTTTCAGTTTTCGTTTTCAATTTATTAATACTGTTTCCGTTTTTTTTTGTCTTTTTTCAAAAAAAAAAAATGATTTCCTTCTTTTATTGTTAATATTTTTTGTTGTTCCCCTATTTTTTATTATTCTTCGAAAAAATAAAACTACCTCTTATTTCTTTTCTACGTTCCAGCAGAACCTGATTCCGGAAGCACTTCAAAAAACAAAGTCGAGACAAAAGCATCTTTTTTGACCTTCATTAAGTTTATAAAACAAATTTTTTCGTAAAAAAAAATTATATATAATTGTACATGCATATATATGTTTTTAAAGCTCTGTCACTTTTTAAACATTTGACAAAATATTAACGGTGGCTTCGTTATAATAGGACATTGCGAAAGCAGAGTGCACAGTGAGTAAAACCAGGGCAAAAAAAAAAACAAAAAAAAACATTGTTTTTTCTCTTTTTTAATCTATTTATTTTATTACGTCTAAGGAAGTTGTTCATCTCTTTTTATTAAGAGTTCTACCTTCTACTCTAGTTGACCTGGTCTTTATATTGCGCCTCTTATATCCTATCTTTTCTTTCTTCACATATTGTCCCTATTATTTATCCCTTTCTGCCTAACAACATTTGATACCGTATCAAGATAGATTTTGTTTTTTTTTTTTTTTTCCTAGGATTGTATACGAGGGTTTCCATGTGCCGTGTTTAACTACTGGGGCTATTACAGCACATGGAGCCTACTTAAGGGGATTAAACGCGATAGTACAGATCGCTGCTCCGCATGTAAGCTAATACAGCTGCGACCGCGGGCGGAGCATTTGACAGTATCGTAGAAGTAGAGGAAGTGGTGAAGTGCATGGATCGTGGTACTGCAAAAGAGGGACATTCGAGAAGTAGGTGATTGGTGGATGGGGCGCTCGGTTGACTACAAAAGGGGCAGACATTTGGGGGTTCCTGGCTCGTGAATATGTAGCCGTGCGAGAGGGTTGTACGTCCTATTCGGAGACGATTCAGGACAGAAAAATCTCTGCGGGAAACTCCGTCTGTGGGCCACCAAGGCTCCGTGGTTGTTTTTATGCTTCGGAGAAATGTACTTGAAGATCTCCATTCCTGTTGCCATTCTTCTCCAGTTTGCTGCATAAATAAATGCGCCAATGTAGGGGGAAGAGGGGGGTTGTGTGGCATTGGAGAGAACAATGTCGCCCGAGCTGCTCGATTGACACGCTCATTGCCTGGAATCCCAACATGAGCCGGCACCCATAGGAAGGACGTTTCGGAGTTTAAATGTGATAACCTGTATAATAGGTAATGTACCTTCCTTACCAAAGGGTTGTTGGATTTAATCCCCGAGATGAGTTGAAGGGAGTTTAGAGAGTCAGTTATGAGTAGGGCCTTTTGGGACTGGGGGTTGCTATCGGTATAGTGTTGGATGCAAAAGACTATCGCGTATATTTCAGCGTCCAGTGCTGTACAGCAATCGTGCAGTCTAACTGACTCTGCTGCCCCTGAGACTTCGAAGGAGCATGCCGCCGGTGACTGATAACCTATTGCCTTCGCTCCATCTGTGTAGAGGCATGCATGGTCTGTGTAGCTCGCTATGATATTTGTTGCTATTTGTGCTATGTTTGGGGGGTATTGAGCTTTGTTAAATTTTGTCAGCGATATGTTGATGTTTGTGATTGGCTGACTCCAAGGTGGTGCGGTTGCTGCGAAGTCTGGCAGAGTTCTTGGGATTGAAAAGATTTGGAAACGACCCATAACCGAAAAAAGTTCGGGCACTGGGTCATTCCCAAACCTCATATTAGGAGATATTGTCGGGGTTTTGGTACTACTAAGGAGGGTGCTCATTTCTTTAAAGTTATAGTACTTCCTATAGTAGGACAGCGGGGGACAACCTTCCAGTGCATACAAACTTATAACCGGAGAAGAGGGATGAGCAGAAAGGATAGACCGGAGGGCAGCAGAATGTATAGGATCTAAGGATCTTAGCACACTTTTAGCGGCTGAGGAGTACAGCTGGCACCCGTAATTAATTCGTGAAAGGATAATCGATCTGTAGATTGTAAGAAGTAATTTTGGGTTTATATTGTACTTGTAATTTGATAGATATTTCAGGATAGACAAGGATTTTAGGCACTTGGTTTTGAGCTCAGCTATGTGAGAGCTCCAGGAAAGTTTTTTATCAAATATTAGGCCTAGAAACTTGACTGATGGACGATTTGGGATAGGAAAACCATTTAGACTCAGGAATACGCTGGGAAGTGGGTTTTGGCGTCCCCCGTGGAAATCAACACATATTGTTTTTGTTAAGGAAAAGGTCAGACCGTTATCATTGGACCACTTTAGAATTGATTTCTTCCTTTTCTAATTGTTTCTGGGTAAAGTTAACGAGCCCAAAAAAAAAAAAAAAAAAAAAAAAAAAAGGAAATCTGTTATTGTTCCCGTGTTATATTATTTTATTTCATCAGGGGCTTACTCGTGACGCTGCTAATTTAAAAGAAAAGTATGTGATGCATAGTCAGGGTAATCAGGAGAGGAATAGTAAAATTTCTCTCAGTTTTAAACATTCCGGGAATTAATCAAGTGTTCGCGATAAAATTAATGGTTTTTTTTTCTTTTTTTAATTATCCGCTGATTAAATTTTAAATAATACCTCAAATTGCAAAACGTTAATATATACAATATAAATAGCGATTTACAGTTTATAAACTCTTGCGGATGGAGACCGTTTGACCCCTACGGTTTTTCCGTATCTCCTTTACATTGCAAAATATAATTCAGAGAAAAAGCTAGGAAAAAATTTGCACGCTAATAACGAGAAACCGTATTTCTAGTTAGATTATAGTTTTATTCAACATTATATTCTGTTCTTTATCTTTAGTATGATATTTTATAGTCCTAATAGTATTATTTTTAGGATTCCATACACATATAATAATGTACGAAATCCTAATAAGATGGTTCAAAAATGACACAAACATCAAATAAAAATTAATAACTCACGAAACCGATTTATAAACTTCAGAATTGATTATCATAAATTACCATTAAACTTCCGTCTATGACTATAACATCAAGCTAACCGATTACCCTGGGCGGCCAAAAACCCAAAAACCCGCGTCAAGAAAATGTAACATGGAATTCAACTTCAAAAATCACTCTTATAGAATTCATAACTCATCGCCAGATGATAAATTTTTAAAAGTGACATTCAAAATATTAAATCGCGGAAGATCTCTTTCATAAAATCAATAAATTACAATTAAAAAATTATATAGACCCTCCCTTTGGACCCAAAAACAGCAAAAAAAGAGAGGATTTTCACGTAAGTGATAGCTCGAGTAAAAAACTCATGTACTCTTATTTTAACTTTTTTATATTTAGTCCAGAAATATATGTATGTATATAATTTTTTAAACATATTTAAGCGTTTTAATTCTAGTTTATACGTGTCGCTTGAACGTTTCTTTTCTTTTTTGCAATTTTTGCGGTTCTTATATTGCTCTGTCAAACTGCGTGACTAAAGTGGCGGTTGTGAGAGGATTTTTGCGACATTTTGAGACACCGAAAACTAATCTATTTCCGAAAATAAGGCGAAACGTCGTGCAGCTTCTTATACATGATACAGTCAAGCGTAATATTACTTTTGGAAGTGAAAGACACCGAAAAAAAAAGGCGACGGTAACATCGAGGTTTCAGAGGAACAATGTTGAAACTATCGACACGGTAAAACCCATTCTAAACTGCAGATGACGGTCCACCGACACTTTATGAAACATTCTTTACGCTTTTCGGTGTCCTCATCTTTTTCCGGCTACTTGGACGCGCTTGTCGCCGTTCCATGTCTCATTTGTTTCGTTTGATCTTCCGATAAACGCCGAGAACTGTTCGGCCCATCCGTAAAAACATATTTTCGCCCCACAAAAATGTCCCGCTTTCCTTATTCTTCTTTTTGTTCTTTATCCTGTGGGCGCTGGTTCGGACTGTGTGCCGACTGGAAGTCGGAAAAGTCAAATGTTTCTTTGAAAATAACGGCAGTGAGGTTATGCGGCGAAATTTTTGACGTTTCGGTCGGTACCGGTTAGGCCGAACGATGTTTCGTAACGGGAGACTTTTATAGCGTTCCACTTTATAAACTTGCCAATTTATATGCCGCTTTCTAAATATAATTTTCGCGAGACAATTTTTCGAACTGGAACGGCGTGTGCATTCTCGTTTCTATTCGGCAGATTAACGATAGGAGAATGTGGAAGCGAATATTTTGCTTAAAAATATCGTATATCACCCGTCGTCAAGAATCGCATTGCGCCTGGAAATGTGATAGAAATTTATGAAATGCGACGAGTCCGTTGTATTATATGTAACTCTCTCCGCGTTTAGTCCGGAATCGATTCCGGAATCTAGAACTTATCTGCAAACTTCGATAGCATCGTTCTAGAATTACGGTCGGAGCTGAAGCGCTGCGAATTTCCAGAGACATATCCCCGTAATTATTATATCCAACGTATTTTTGAGTGATTGTAATCGAAATTTTCGCTCTTCAGATAACATTTTCTTATCATTCAGAATAATCCGCAAAGTAGCGAAAAAGTATATGCCTGGAGTACGATATCAAAAACAAAAAAATTAAAATCGTATTTCATTTTTGCTATCTATCTGTCACTTTCTTTATAAAACACAGTTGCAAATAATGTTCCCTAGAATGTCGACTGCAAATGCAAAATCAAAAACCACCGGACTAACAGGCGGGAATTGTAAATATTTCAAGAAATAAGTATAGTGCGACCGGAGAAAAATTCCGATAAACGCACTACTACTAAAGAAGATTTGCAACTGCAGACGTCTCGACCAGCAAACCGAGTCACTAAGAATTTCATGACGCAAACGAGGTTACACGGTCGTTCAAGGATTCCAGTGTTCCTGCCGGAACCGGGGGTGAGGGGATTGGGTAATATTTTGTGATAAAATATAAGGATGTCCACGAGGAGGCTGGTGTGCTGGTCCGTGTATAAGATGTAAGAAACTGCTTCGATCGTCTTATCGCATGCTAGTAAAACACCGTTGAGAATAATAAACAAAAACATATTAAAGCCGGACAGGTATCGCCCGTGCTAGTCTTCGTAAGCGGGAAGAAAGGTAACGAGAATATCCGCTAACTCGGAAATGTCGAGCATTTAACGTCATAAAGCGGTTACGTGCTTGGTCGAGATTACTTAAAGGCGTGCGATTATGTGCATCCTTCTTATAAATATCGAGGTACTCAGAAACATTTACTTGCCAGTCTAATGAAAATGGACCGTCTGTAGGAGTCAAGAAAACGAAGCAAGACCGCGAAGTATCCCGCCGCTGTAACTATTAATCATTTACGGCGAGCATATAATGAGACTGGGAGCGTAATGATTGTTGACCAAGAAACCTCGAAACTCCGCCACACTGCTTACCGCAGCATCAGGCCACGAGGGAGCTAATCGAACTGGTGAATTAACGGCGCATCGACACATCGAAGATCAAATTGATGTGATAGATATTGAAGATCAAATTGATGTGATAGATATTGAAGATCAAATTGACGAGAAAGATGTCAAATTAATGAGAAGGAGATTGAAGATCGACTTGATGAGAAAGTTATCAAAGATCAAATTGATGAGAAGGATATCGAAGATATAATTGATGATAAGAGGTCTATGATGAGCTGCGTGCCTTGTCGGATCACGCAAAAACGTATGTGTCTGAACGGTTCTATAATATAATAAAGCTGCGGCTGAGACTAGGATACAAAGAGAATCTCGCAAGTGGCATACAGCTGAAGAAGATCTAGCGTGCTCGGTCAGAAAATCTGCAGCGTGTTGCGTAAGAAGCTGGTTAAGTTGGAAGATATTTTTGTTGCTCGTAACAAAATAGCGAATTATCAGATAGAGGGAAAAATGAACTGACTCGATTTTCGTAAATGAATCAAATCCGGGAACGAACAAAAGCATTGCAATAAAAGCACGAATGTTAGTAAAGCAACGATTTAAACGATAGGTAAATGAAACGGATTAACCGGTAATAGATCGGAAAAGGCCTATTTCAAAAAACCGAATATAAACAAGGATGGCTAATAGAAAAGAGATTATAAGATTATCAAAGAAGGAATCATCAGAAAAGGAATAATGTATAAGTAACAATGTATATCTGTCATCTTTTTCTGGCTTCGTCACCTGTGCACATTAATTCGGCCCAAGAGCAATTTGTCCATATTCTTAATTTACGGGATTGATGAAACATCACGGCCTAAACGAGACTGTCTGACTGATAAATCGAACCGTGAGCACTTTGAAAGTGTAATGACGGTCAACACTGGTACGTTCCGGCGGTTTTGACACCGGTTAGGACGACCAAGTGTACCTTCACTGTCGCACATTTTTAATAACGACGCCGTCAAATTAAAATGTAAAATAAACATCACCGACAGACGACATTATTCTTCAAAGACGAACGATAAATGCGCGAACAGATCGATTACGACAATGCGCCAATTGCCATTTACCAAAATTAGAAAGTGAATAATCGCAGGCATGCGGCTGTTTGATCTGCGCTCGGGTTTTAAAAATTCCTAAATTAAATTTATCCTCCGTTTTGGAGCAGTTTTTAGCCCTTTACGCTTGTCAATTCTCAAGTCTAAGTGCGACCCATGAACCGAATACCCTCGGAAAAGTGCTAACAAAAGTAAGGATATGCAGTTGCATCGCAATTTCGTTAGAGGAAATGTGTGAATATGAATACGAGTATGTAGAATGTAGAGCGGTCTGTTGTTATTAAACGTGTGCCGAAGTGGTGTCTCGAGCGGGCGTTATTTTGTTCGATTCGAACATTAACGCACACAATCGTCTTTCTCGATTGTTAATCGGTTTGCATCAGATTTTCTTATATCGTAGCGGAGGGAAAAGCTGTTCCGGGTATTTCTTCCACGGCGATTTGCTCATTGCGATCGACTGACTGATTGAATTTTTGCTCGAGACTTGATCGAATTATGCATATAAATAATTTTCGGATTCAGCGAGTGAACCGAGGTCAACACTAATATACATTATCTACGATGTCGGTAAAGTGAAATTCGAAAATAATTTTAATTCAGGGTGTAGTTTTGAAAAAAAAGATAACACAATAAATAATGCCATTTCTGCGAAGACAAATGTCGACGAGAAGCCGACATTATCCGAAAAAGCGACAAAGCCGATGTTCTTGTCCAAATACGCAGGATTACTGAAGAGCCCCCACACTTCACCGGTGGCACTACGCGATAGCGGCACCTACCTCCGTACTAATTCAGTCCTGTATATTAATAATTCGTTAACTCTTAACGACCAAAACACGCGTTCTAAAACGGTAATTAGACCTTTCACACCGCCTATCAGATAGTAACAACGCAGTTAGTACGGTTAAAGGTCACCGAACCAGAGCTGTCATGGATTCGCTAGTAGAGGAAACTCATTTGGAACTCGAGGTATTCCGCGGTGTTGCGCATATACACGTAATATCTGAAAATATTGGTTGTAAAAGTCCTCTGAGAAAGCCAAAAGGACAAAATGATCCTTGATGTGTTCCTTAGAGAAGAGGCCATTAAGTAAATTATCTTAATGGTACAATATTCGTTGCAACCACCCCTGAAGAAATACCGGACTCGTCTTATAACATTAAATAGGATTTTTATATATTATATTCATAAAATGCGCTATTAAGAATTGCCCGAGAATTAAAAAATATTAATCCAATTTGAATTGCCGCGATTGATAGGAAGCTGAAATGAAACGCGCTGCAAGAACTGAGGATGTTTCGCGTCGAGTGAACTAAATTTAAAATGCCAAGTCACACATTATTTAGCGACTGCATCGATCGTTTTTGGGCGATACGAAAAAAGCTCTGTCGTTCGTTCTGCTTCCCGAACGATGATCGACTGATTCGTTTTCCGTTGTGATTTTTAGCGTACGCGATTCGGATGAAATAATAAAAGTGTAATGACCATTCGAACAGACGACGTTCTGCGTGTACATAAAAGCGAATGCACTTGTATAAGCATTTAAATGGGCCAGCGCGTTCGGATAACTCTGAGCGATATAAATCCGCCGAAACGTACAGATCGGAGAATTTTACAACGATAAACTCTGTCGCCGATGCGTGTTAGTGTGTGCAATACGTCGAATTAGAGTCGAACGTGCGTGCTCGACGGGTTTGTGGCAAAGCCGTTTTAAAGGGTCTCTAGCAACAGCTGTCAAAATAGCCGGCACGCAGTATTGCGCGTAATGTACGTAATGCGAGAATGCGGTCGACTTAAAAGCGCTATGTTTTATTGTAATCCCGCCCGTTGGTGATCAGAGCAAAATTACAGTTTTCGGAGCCCGCAACTTCTCGGCTAATCTGAAAAATGCACGCGCCTATGTAAATTATAATAAATAAAATCGATAACTAATCGATTTGTGGCCGTAACGGCCTGGTATCGATCTGTAACGACCTTATCCGATATAACACGTTTTCGAGAAAATCGGCACTAAACGCTAATTAAATGAAATTTCAATCTCTCACGAATGTCTGTCTGTCTATCTCTAACAGCAGCTTTTAACCGGTTTGTATTATCTAATCTTTTTTCCTTTTTATATTCCGATTTTCCCCTTAGTATTTTAGTCGTAGTCTTACAACTTCTCTCTCGTGTTCCTTCCTTGTTTGCAATTTCCTCATTTAACTTATCTTCATTTTTCTTTCCCTACCTTTCCGGTGTAATATTTGAAGCAATTTTTTGCTCTTATCTCTCTATTCGCGGTAAATTTTTACTGTACGGCCTATAATCGTCTTCCGTGACAATATCTGTTTGCAATGCGAACATTTATGGACTCGGAACATTTGATTTCACACATGTAAATTGAACGAATTAAAAAATATTCGTATCAAGAAGGAACACCGTTGCGACAAAATTTTAATATTTCAATTGTATTTAAAAAAAAAAAAAAAAAAATGACAATATAAAGATTGCATATTAAATGTATTGTTTTTTTTTTTTTTTTTTTTTTTAATATTTCGGCATTTTTTCCATGTTTTTTATTAAATTTTTACAAAAAAGTAAAAAATAAATTTCGAATTCGTAACAGAGATACGTTAATAAAAAAGAGGCTATGTTGTAATTTTTTTTTTTTTTTTTTTTTTTTAAATCTTTACCGGGACATTATATCAAATAAACGGCATTAAAAATGAATAGAATTTTATTCCGCGTCGTAACAATTAAAATATTTACGCGCGCGGAAATATAAAATGATAAAAACTAAACTTTCGCATAGTGAAATAGTTTGTAATTAAAATTCGTAACATTTTAAATACTTGAGGGCTTGCTTTGAACATTCGGCGCACCTATTTCGCTTGCGACGGTGGATGGACTACCCTTTACTGGAATTCAGATATTCTCCTAAACATTTAAGGACCAGCTGGAGAATATTTAAATGCGGAATCCGGAGTCTTCCTCGCATTAAACTCTACTCCATGAGAGCCCCATGAACTTTTCTATCTACATTTCCTTTGCCGTAACAAAATGAGGAATTTCAATCCCTTCCGTTTCCCTTACTACTTTTACTTGTTGCGCATTTATTATAGATTATCATGTCAGTATCCTCTTTAAGGGTCGAATTATTTCATTATCGCATTCCCCCCGGATTCATTGATTGAAATTAAAAGGTAATTATTATAGCGTATCCGGTCGGTTTAAATGCCTCTGGTCGTCCAAAATTTTAGAAACTTGACAGTTTCCTCGTCAATATCCTGATAAAGCTTCTTTTTTTTCAAAAATTCCAAATAACTTACAGTTAAATATGTGTTTTTCATCCCGCGGTTCGCCACAATCGCACTGAACGTTATCTGTCAAACCCCATTTTACAAAATTATGTTTCGTTCTGGCTGTACCGCTACGTAATCTGTTTAGTGTTCTCCATAGTTTATAGTTCAGGCAAGCGCCTTTTCGGAGAGACTTTTTTGGGTTCCCTTTCGTGCGTGTACTCCACATCCGAAGCCTTTCAGCGTGATCTTCGTGTTCGAGGTCCTCCACCGTGGCTAGAAAGCTACGGCGGGATTTTAGACGGCTTTCAACTAGCTCTTTGTATCCATGTAGGGGATGGCGATTGTCATGGTTAGATTTCCATTTTTCTTTTTTTTCTGCTACTGTTCTTCTTCTGATATCAGGTGGTGCTATGCCGCTCAGTTCGTATGGTATACGAGCCGCTGTTGGTTTGAAGCAGCTAGTGATTATTCTGCATACTTCGTTAAGATCAGTATCCACCTTTTTTGCATGAGCAGATCGACTCCAAACCGGGCACGCATATTCTCCAACAGAGTAGCAGAGTGCGAGGGATGACGTTCTTAATATATTTGGTTTGGTTCCCCAGCTACAATTTACTAGTTTCCGTATAATACTTGTTCTTGACATAATTTTTGCTTTTGTGGTCTCGCAATGACGTTTGAAAGTAAGAGACCTGTCAAATATACACCCAGATACTTAGAGTAGTCAGCCGGTAATGAAACTCGCGCGGCTAGATCAAAATGCCCCATCGAAAAAAAGCTAACTAAAGGTGTTTAAAAAAGCAACAACAACAAAATAACCGACTTAAAAGAGAAACCAAACCGCCGGTCCCTGCACATGCTGGGGTGCCGGAGAATGAGTCGTCAGATGTGGTTGCCAGAGCAGTCCTCCCCTATGTGAATGCTGACCCTTCGTGTAGTGCAATATATATATTAATTACAACGTAATTCTTAGGCTACCCCCCATTCGAAAAAATGTCCCAAAAAATGTCCCAGAAAAATGTCCCAATTTTATGTAACGCTAAATGTCCCAAAAAAATGTCCCAGAAAAATGTCCCAATTTTATGTAACGTTTGTTATATTTTGTAAGATTTTTGTTATTGTTATTTAAAAAATGACACAATTTTATGTAATGAAATATGTAACTAAAAATGTAACGAAAAAATGTCTTAATTTTATATAATGGAAGGTAAATGTTAGAATTTTTGTGGTTATGTTATTTTTTGTGTGTGTTGATGCCAGTAAGAATTACGTTGTAAATTTTGATCATTTTATACAAAGTATAGAAGAGAAAGAGACAGAAATGAAAGCAAGAGGGGTCAAGGGGCATAACCCCTTGCGAGGCCAAAATGACCGAGTTTATATATATATATATATATATATATATATATATATATATATTCCTGCATATATATTATTCAAATAAATGGAAGCAGCTTTGGCTAAAGGCCATCAAACCAAACACGGAGTCGTCGCGGCCTTCATTCGAAATGGCAGGCAGGGAATTTTCGATTTGAGCAGGTTGAGAGTCGGACATTCTTCCGTGTGTATTATCCCTTTTGCATCTGCTCTTGTACCATGTCTTTTTTGCTTGCCTGTTCCACCAGAAGTCAATGATATTGACTTGGGCTCGATGAACGTGGCTGCCTTATTTAATGAGACCGCCTTGAAGCAATGTTATCTCAAACACTCGAGTTATTGAAAACAAGCAAACTAGGCAAATTCATATAAACCAGATGGCACAAATGCAGTTGATAGCCATGCAGTTATCGACGGTGCATGGACTGTGATGTAATAAATAAAAATAGAAAATCAAAAAAAAAAAAAAAAAAAAAAAAGAAAAGAAACTGTTGATTGGCAAAAAGATACTGTATAATTTTTGTTACCCATCTACGTTACTGGTTAATTTTATTTATTTATTTAAATTTACGTGCCATGCACAACAACTATCGGCTAGAGGCACGGATAAATATAGATGTCTACGTTAAATAAACGAATTACGGAATGTATATTGCGATAAGTATGGCAACATCATGGAAACTTGATGGCAAAATTATAGGAGTATGCGATGGAAAGATGAAATTCGAAAATTTAGAACAAACTGGCGGGAAGAAGCACAAGATCGCAGCGCTTGGAAAAAATTAGGGGAGGCCTTCGTTCAGCAGTGGACTGATAATGGCTAACGAAGAAGAAGAAGAAGAAGAAGAAGTATAGCTTTGCATGGTGCAGGAAACTGATTAAGTTCGAAAGGATAGTAGGGTCGTCGTCAGAGAGGATATTAGGCAAGGAGGAGAGAAGGTTGTTAGTCTGAGGGAATTGAACTGAGGACATTCTATGAGGATATGGAGAACAAAAAGATCAGAATTACACATATGCTGCAGATTGGAGCCGTTGTATTTTGCATAGTGGGTAACCATGTGTGAGATGCGTATGTCCCAGCCGCAGTCTAGTAACGATTACATCGTCTTTTTTCTTCGACTCAGGTGAGTTTTTCATGGTCGGGCATTCTGAATAATTTGGCGAAGTTTATTTAAACACGGAATGGCCAGCCATCGTCGGTTCCATAGCGTGCCCAAAGCCTATTTTTGAGGTAGCGAACGAAGTCTGAAGCTGGTATACGAGTATCTGGAACAGGGAGAATCGCTGCGAACGCGTTAATTTCGACACTCATTAAAATGTAACACTGGACATATCTCGATATATTTGGAACAAGATAACGCCAGTTCCGTTTTTGAGAAAACTAAACGAAACAAAAGAAAGGTTTTGTGTTTCGTTCGGTGTTTTTGTTGTATTTTTTTAGTTCATTTTAATTCTGATCATATTACTCAGTCGTTAAATGAGATTAAAAAAAAAAAAAAAAAACGATGGGAGGGCGTTTCTTTAGAGAAATTTTTAGTAACACAACAAACTACCTCACTCAAATCAGACATAAAACCGAATGTGAAAATTAACTAATCAGCCTGTTAGAGGTGACTATTTTTTAAGCGGTGTTTTTTCGCCATTAGAATGTAAGGAATATACAAACGTCCTTAATTTTTAATATTTTTTTTTTTTTAATGGTGTCGTGCACTGCTACTGTGGCCAAAGGCACCAGATATGAAGATATGATTTTATGTTATAGACATTATTTAGTTTGAAGAATGGTGATGTTTTTTTTTTTTTGATTTCACGAGGACTATATAAGGCAATTAGTAGGAAGGATCGACTACTTTAATTTATGCAAAAATTGATATTCGAATAACGCGATAATCGAAGCAACCGCTGTGACGACACTTCATTAACAAGTTCATCACTGATGGGAAAACGTTTTTATACTCTTTTAACCGATAGCCAGCACTTTATAAAGTATAAAAGGCAGCTTATCTGTAATTATATCGTTCTTGAAAATGCTTACGCACTGAAAAGTGCCAAATTATTTCTTAATAATAGACAAAAATACCGAAATTAGGATTTTACGAAATTATAGGTGACATTCGTGTACAGAGGATCCTATTCTCTATTTACAAAACATAGACATAATCCTAACTATTGCGAGGTTATGTTTGAAAAGTAGCTTTTAAGAAAAGCATAGCGACTTCAAGATTTACTCCGTAAAAATCGAATAAAAATTAATTAAAAATATGTATAAATAAAAAAAATAAATAGTCCTTGAAAGATAGTTCGCAGTAATATATATTTAAAAGAGGGTTCTTTTAAACAACATAATTAAATTCTCGACACACCAAATTATAAAATCGCAAACAATTAAAAAACCGCATTAAAAACGTTCCACGTGTTTTCAGTATTTAACCTATCGAAAACGAGCAGTTGTATACTTTTTTTTTTTTTTTCAATTGATGCGATTCTTGAATTTAGTCTAGCGAAAAATTAAGGTATAAATTTTGTTCAAGAGTAACCGCGAGTACACTCTTTAAATTTATATAAATATATCTCTTCTATGGAATACGCTTATATGTCTTTTTATTCAATTTTTAAAGTAAATTTTCGGATATCGGCATTTTTTCGTATTTTTTTCATTCAATTTTATATGTACGAAATTGAAAACGAAATATCAAAAATTGAAGTTGTCGAATAATAAGGATCGCTGAGTAAAAGTAGTTTAGAAGATCGATATTTTCCTAAGGAACTCTTGTTCTGTGCAGTTAGACTGAAACCGAGAGATTTCAAGATCTCGGTAGAGAAACAATATTGCGACAATTCGCGCGCGTCGCAATATCACGCGTGTATGCTAAACAGACTGAACAAATTCCAGAACTGTTTTAATATCTTTTCGTCTTGGCCGATAAATTTTTTTCATTATAGCACAGCCGAAGAAATTTTATCATTATTGAAACATTTTCGCTCCATCAATTCAACTGTGTCGCTATCGAATGAATACGCCTTTAAAATTTTTCCTCTACTCATGTCATCAAATTTTCAGCCCCGTGCCCTTGAACATTGTTGTCGGCGTGTTTTGGGGGCGCCATTACGTTGTAACAAGTTTGTGTCCATATTTTTATGTATTTTTGTCATTTCACATCGCTTTTTCTTCTTCCTTCTCCGTATTATTCTCTATCGTTCATTTATTATTGAAATTTTCATTTTAAACGTGCCCTGCTCACAAGGAAATTTATCGACGAAAAACGTCCATTTATTGTTGTGTGTCGACACGCCATTAATAAGTGTACCTCTTTATGTTTGCAAACTATCAAACGATGCTCTCTGTATATTGATATTTGATCAGCACGTTTCGCATTTATCATTTTTCCACGAAATTCGACATACAAAAAAGCGGGCTATTATCTCGTTT
Source organism: Icerya purchasi (assembly GCA_039619475.1). Taxonomy (NCBI): domain Eukaryota; kingdom Metazoa; phylum Arthropoda; class Insecta; order Hemiptera; family Monophlebidae; genus Icerya; species Icerya purchasi. Next base: position 98,848,044 of record CM077115.1, read on the forward strand.
TGGTGATGAATTAATTTTCGTCCGGCAAGTATTTTCTTGGCACAACGGAGTTGGTTTCTCATCGACATCGCAATTCTTTCAGTTCAATCCTTCTTGAAATCGATAAATCTTCCGAATTTAGTAATTCCGAGACAGTGATATAACAACCGGTCTACTCCAACTAAAAAAAAAAAAAAAAAAAATCAACAATAACTATGTCGGATACTAATACTAATTTACGTCCCCATATTATTATTATTATTATTATTATTATTATTATTATTATTATTATTATTATTATTATTGTTCGCAAATTTTACGCGTAAGATTTTCACTCAAAAGAATTTCGTCAAACAAATCAATTTTCCCTTAATAATGTTATAGCGTATTGAGATTTAGTTTTATGCTCCTAATAGTAGAAATTAGCTAGGGATGTTTTACGAATGTTATATTCTCGCTATTCGCGAATGCGAATGTTTGGGAAAATCATTAAAACAGATTATTTTATTTAAGTAATCATTTTTATTAATAATTACATTAATACGGTACGGTACCAATAACTCGAAACATAGGTAAAATCTATATACTCTATAGAATCGATATATTATATAGTTTTGCTTTAATAATCCAATTTTAAAGGTGGTAAATTATATTTTATAAATAGTAATTTAGCTGCCTTTTCTCCCATGAGGCGATTTCTGAGTGGCTCGTATATATAAGGCCGGCTGTACGAAATAATTGCTCACTCGGAACGCTGGCTGTAGGAGCGCTGAGATACTTGCGAGCAAGATCTGACAACTTATATTTAAATTTAGTTTTCCATCAGTCCAGAGGGTTTTCATCGAGGGAGGCTCGTTTTTCTTTGAGATGATATACTTTCAATTTTGCTTTAATTTCATGTTCTTGTGTGTCTCTACAACCCCCAGATACAAAATCGGAGGAGCCTTTGTGTTCGCTTGAGGACTCCAGAATTCCAGTTAGATTTCTAATGAAACTTTTAGTAGAACAATCAGAACTTGTAGAAGGCTTCGTTGAAGATGAAGAATTCCGATTTCGATTAGACAGTTTTAATGCGAGTGCAACAACGTCAGCATTTACTCTGCTCTTTACAATATCATAAAAAAAAATTGATGCTTGTACCCCGTGGATCCAAAAACGTCGAAATTGTAAATAAGGAATTCGTAAGAATATGTAGCGACTTGTACATTCGCAAAATATTCGCATCGTTTGATGCGAATGCGAACATTCGTAACATCGCTAAAATTAGCGAATAATAAAATACGTTTTTTTTTTCTCTCCTTTTAACGTGGCCTTTACTGCGACAACAGTCACAAAGGCACGGCGCGAAGTAAATGGTTACGAAACCTCGGAGAGTTTGGTAGCTCGAAGAAATTTGAAAAGATTATTAGCCAGAATGTTGCCCAAGGAGGTCATCGGTAGATTGAATTTTACAGGATATCGATCGACCAGAATATGTTTAACGAATAGTGGAACAGAGCAAGGAGTGTGCACAGCGGAGGGGGACTTTTGTTTAGAAGATATGCGTTAGTTAAGCTAGTATTCCATTATATTCGTTATCCACATATATAGAACAACCATTTCTTCCTTACAGTTGGGGCAGTAGTGCAAACTTTTGCGAACGGTTTGATGGGTCCTAGTTTATTTGCTGACCGGTCTCAAGATCTCTTCAAATATCAGACCATTCCTGTACCGTAAGCAACCATTCATTCTAAAATCTGCGCTGAAGATAGGCGCATTCGGTGTTGGAAGAAGGAGCTTCTTTTGCAATTCTATCAGCGGTTTCATTTCCGGTAATGTGACCTGCGATGCTAGTGTGTTATGTGTCCGGTTGGGAGTGTGGTTAGGTGCGAAACGACTTCCTTAGCTAGAAGATGCTGGGGATGGTGGTTGTGATACACAATATTACACGCATAAATACAAATCTGTGCGCGGTGATTTTTTTTTTTTTCTTTTTTTTTTTTTTTGGGCCAGGAGAGATTAATCCGATCTTCTGTCGCGGGTAAATAATCTCACAAAGTTAAAAACTATTCTAAAAAATCCATTTAAAAAAACAAAAAAAATTACCTCACATATTTGATAATTACAAAAATATCAATATGTACTGCTGCTCCGACAGATAAATTTAGAAGCACGCTTATCATTTAGTAATAAACGCGATTTCGGTTTTTTATTTGATTTTCGAATTGTGCAAATATAAACACTAATAAATAAAAATCGTGTTTGAATATTGCGCCCGTCTCTGACTTACGAATTAAATTAAAATTCCGATTAATAAGGAATCTATAATTTGTATTATTAAATGAATAATATGTTCTTATCGTCTTTTTTGATACCGGCAATAATTGTGTAATACTTATTGACCGAGCCTTGTTCGGTTTTATTGCAGATCAAAGTATTCGCGAGTTTCGCAAACAACATTTAAAAGTATGATAATAATGAAAGTCACAATTACATAACTGAACTTTATCAAAGCCATTCGAGTTCTTTTCGCAACTGCGATACTGATTGAGCTTCGCATCTGAGCTTGTAGTAAATGGGGATTAACAAGTTTCACAAGCAGTCAAACATTTAACACTCTAATATAATATGTAGCTAAATTTTCTTTGTGCACTGTCGTCCGTTTTTATTTTGATGTATTCGAAAATCATAAGCTCCGTCGTAGTGGTAATTTATGAACTGCTAAACATGTGATCAAAGCGGTTACTTGATTTTTTTAAGATATTAACCATCTCGTCGATTAGGTAAGACACGCACGCGCGCAGAGCCAGTACCACACCGGCAACGGAACTTTCTGCATGCACAAATATCGAATTTGTTTCGGGAAAGATATTTTTAGGCTCAGCGTGCGAGATATGATCCGAGAACAGAGTAACAAACGAAAAGAAAGCGTTTGAGAAGGGCAGCCCCAGGGAGGGGGGGAACACTGCCTAGGGGAATTGTAAGTTAAGGTGTTCGTTTTTAAAACCGTGCTATTCTATACGCCTTTTTATTTTCTCGCTAAGCACCGGCGAGAGACTAAGGCGCCCGATATCGAACTGGCTTCAACTACTGTTTTCAGAAGAGGTGTGCAAGGCAGCAAAGAGTTCTGACGGTAAACTAGCTCTCTCTATCTTCCACTATCCTCTCGTTTAATCGGTATTCTCATGTACTTTCCGACTACACACCTTCCTCATCTGCTAATTCCCCCTCCCCCTGCTCTTCATTCCGTTGTCAGCAGTTCTCTAACTAAGCCCAACCTTAAACCAGTCACCGGTAATTTAAAACTTTTCTTCTAAATAACTTTATGTATGACTTTTCTACGCGCATATATCGTATCTCCTGCGAATTTTGACGCGGTACCGCATCACCGACGATATATGGTTTTAGTAGTTTAAGAAAAACGCGCGTTTATAGTTTTCCTTTTTTTTTCTCCGCTTTATGCGCTTTCGGAATAAATAAATAAATTCATTTAAATTAAATTAAATTAAATTAAATTAAATAACATAAAAAAATTTCGGAGGAAAAATGAAAACGAAACTTGCCTTTTTTTTTATCGCGGGCTAACCGCTTCCCACGTAAAAACCGTATCAGTTGCACTCGAAGTTATTTTCCAGTATCATTAATTGCTTCGGCAACTACAGAACCGCCGGCCTTATATTTGTAATTTCTAGCAAAGTATTAATCGTTATTTTGGCCTCGCAAAAGGCTATCTTGACCCCTCTCGCTTTCATTTCTGTCTCTTTCTCTTCTATACTTTGTATAAAATGATCAAAATCTACAACGTAATTCTTACTGGCATCAGCACAAAAAGAAAAATAACATAATCAAAAAAATCCTATCCTTTAACTTTCATTATATAAAATTAAGACATTTTTTCGTTACATTTTTCGTTACATAAAATTTTGACATTTTTTAAATAACAATAACATAAATCCTATAAAATATAACAAACGTTACATGAAACTGGGACATTTTTTTGGGACATTTTTCGTTACATAAAGTTGGGACATTTTTTCGGAATTACGTTGTAATTAATCTTTCGGTTCTGGAAAATTTATCTTTCTCATCTTTTGGCGCATTTAAATTTTACCATCTCTCCTCGAATGATAACTCTGTTTAACAGGGGGATTCGTTTTATATGGTCTTTCTAGAGAAATAAACCTATGTAACTCGGAATTTCTTCTAGTAGTTTACATACTCGCAACGTCTCTGGTAGGGTTTATTCCGAGAATATGCGGATGACCCATAATATTAGGGCAGAAGTGTCGCGCTAAATCTAATCAAGAACTGAGCCATTCTCAGAAAAAATGTTATCAGTTATAATCCGTTTATCGTGTTGTTGCTTTTAGTAGTTTCTTTGGCACTCTACTATATCTCGTTGTCGGCAACTTTATACTAAAAGCCACTGCCCCCGTATATACTACAATGCCATTATAATATCCGCTCTGTATGTGCAGTATTATTATATAGCTGAAATGTAAAAACGTATTAGAGGGTAAAATATCACACACTCAATATATATTATAAATGAAGCGAAAGTTGTAATCAGAAAATAGGTTTCACTAACGTGTGTTACCGAATCTCAACAATAATTCAATTATAACTTCAGGGTAGCAAATGGTCAAATTAAAAAGAAAAAAAAATAAACTAAATATATCCCCATCGGTTGACAAGCATGAAGTATTTAATTTTTGTATTTTAATCCGCTTTCGGTAACGATTTCATCGTAAATCGTTTTATTTCCATCGGCTGAACACGGTTCGACTGATGAATAAAAATAATCGAGTCTAACAAATAGTTCGTAAACTCCTCGGCTTTAAATCATCTCCCGTTTATCTATCATAGCGACCGTGGTTAAATGTGTCGCCCAATCAAGAGCGACCGGCGGCGAAATTTAGTGCCCCTAAACTCACGATACATTCCCCTACCCCTGTGAGCCGCATGTATCGAACTTTAGGCTTCAAAATTTCCTCGTTGCCAACTTCGTATTCTTTCGGTCTGATAAAACAACTGATCTGTAATCTTTAGTGTATCGATCGTTATTCCACTTTCTCCAACTGGATACTTACTAGTCGATTCGCTGTAGGTTTCTCTTGTATTTTTTAAAATTTTACCTCTTCGATCGCATTTTTGTCCAATTTTTATCATAGTAAAAAATTAAAAAAAAAAAAAGAAGAAGAAGAAACATATACAGCTTTAACGATTTTTGCGAAGTTCACAAATTTTTAGCTTTTAGATAAATCGAGATTGGTCACGCGGTTGTATACTGTGGAGAAAATTCTGCGGAACGAGAAATTTTATACGGGTAGCGATCACTATTTGTTTTAGCGACAAGTTTAATTTAAAATTCATAAGCATATTATTATTGGAAATTATCATACATATTTCTGACGTTATCGCTGCGTGCAAAATTGTTAGTAGAAACCATTAACATTTCATTTCGATGCTTAATTTATACTAGATTAATTTAACGTGAAATTGATAAATGATTAGGTTATTACTATTATTTTTAAATTTACAACGATAGTAGCCTGCTTTGTTTCCCCCCCCCCCCCCCCCCCCCCCCAAGTAAATTGTGAGACCTAGACGCTCTGAGCAATGCTGCCCGTGTAGTACAGATGCCCGACACGCTTATCAATGTTTATTATCAAAAAGATTAATATTAAACAGATATTCTTAAACTATATCATTCGAGCGTTAAGCGCTAGTTCTATTATAACACAACATCCAAAAGGGGGGAATACATATAGGGGCGATGAATTATTATATTTTTACAAACAAACGTATAGACACCATCTCGTAGCTATGAGATTCAACGAGATCTTGGAGTTTAGCAAAGTAATTAAAAATTTCCCAATTGCCTGCAAGAGAAGCGACTTCGTTAATATAACGATTTTCCGGCTCTTTCACTCCTAGATATCAGCGAGAAGATACGTCTGTCTTAAAGAGGACCTCATCCTTTTGATTCTTTTATGATATATTTTAGTCTTTTTTATTTTTTTTAGGGTCTTTGACTAAATTACCTTACTCGTGTTATATTTAATTTATTTACAATTGACGTAAATTATTTAATATTGTAAAAAGAAATTTAAAAAAAAAGGTTTCATAGAGGCAAATGATTTTAATACATTTTTTTAAAATGACACTTAACTCGTTAAGATTTTTATCTAGCTATAAAAAAGATATCATAATTGAAGACATGACGTTAACGACAGATTAATATTAAACTATTTTACGTTTCAGTAATGGACAAATGTGAGTCCGAAAAGTTAAATAACGTTTTGAAATAGGTTGTTCTTAAAATTTTCGAATTTTATTTTTAGTGTTACAGCCCACGAAGCTCCCCTCGCATATTTTAATAATCTTATAAAAATTCCCGCAAAATTTTCCTAATTTCGCCATCTCCTTCTTTTGTGCCTGATGCACATACTATATTCAAATTCTCGAATTTTACGTAAAGCTTCGCTAAACGATCTTTTGCTGCTTATATTCGGATCGCTTAAGAAATTTTAACGAAGCTTTTAAAGTGTCCTTCGGTACGCCTCCAGTGAAAAAATTTAACATTTCCATTTTTTTAAAGCGCATATTTTTTCTCCTTTTTTTCGACAAACGTGTCGCCTACGAACTTGTCCAATTAGAATCACATTAAAAAAAGGGATATTTATCTCGAATGGAGAACTTCGAAAATCGAACACTGAGCCTAGTTAGATGTAATTTTCGATAGTTGTTACCGTTTTAGTGGTAAATTCTTTTCGTTTCTCGAGGAATACGCATACGAGTCATGTCATGCTGCGACTGTGTGCAATCAGGTGATATTAAAAATATTTTTCAGCGACGTTGAATCACTTCTCAACTGGCATCCTAATTACTTCCTTCGTTTCTGATGCAGCGATTAAAGAAACTGCATAATATACTATTTCAGGCGGGAAACAAAAAAATAAAGTAGTAAAACACTTCACGTACGAATTTCGGTATCGAAATCTAAAAAATACGAAAGTTTAGTGAACTTAAAAAGAAGAACTAATTTGAACTTGTTAAGGTCATTTAATCGATCCAGTAGCACAGAGTGTAAAACAAACAAACTCGAGGTCGGAGCCAAATTAGGTCGAACAATCGGGATACGAGTTAATCAAAATGGGCGCAACAGGGAATTAACCCTCGTCATCTTCATACCACAAACGTTCAAGTTAGACGTTACTACCCCGATTCTTACGTTGTTTACGTTGAAAAGCTATCATCTTGCTCGTGGCCGGCTTAATAGAAATAATCAGATTACAAGCTGTCCGATATTAATTACGGTCGTACAGCTATAAAAAGCTTAAAATACTGGCTCACGATTAATGCGCTGAATTGAAGCTAACTTACCACGTAGTAATACTTGAAATGGTGAAGCTGCGAAGATGAATGCCAGTATGTTTATAACGATCGAGAGAATTTCATCTTCGCCACTTTTCTATATTTAAATAACTATTAAAATACATATATTTATGAAAATACATACGTCGAGGAAAATAAAAAACCATTATGAAGATAAATTTCTCGACATAAAAACAATCTGACATCGTAAAGCAAATATGTACGGAAAAACTTCACGGTAATCATTCATTGATAACAAAAACAAGGAAGGAACAAAAAACAATTGGAAGATTAATATCGGTCCGCAAAGTTTTAAATCGCTATGACAATATTTATTTTGCGTTATATGGAAATATGATTTGTTTTTTATCGGTTATGTACGATCGACTGAGATGGGGGGTCTAAGTCCAAAAATTTTTAAAAATACGATTTATCCCACATATTCTTAGAATTATGGATGTAGGTACACGGTAACGACATAAATTTTATATTGAAATTTTATTAAACGTAATATTACACTATCTTTTTAAATGGCGACTGCGGATATTTAAGAATCGTAAGGGAGGGTTTTCCAACCAAGCGGCCGGTTAGCATGCGACACTGGCTTACGATTAATAGGCACTGTTGTTGTCCTTTGATAGTTAGTTCCCAAACGATGGGCTTTGTTAATAGGAGCCCCTTCCAAAAAAAAAGAAAAAAAAAAGCTAGTTTCTGCTCCCGGATTGTTGGATTGGAGCCGGTGCTGAGTGCAGGATGGATGGTTTTGTTGCGTTCTCATCCATTTTTACACAAAAGCGGAACATGGCGAACGAGACAGTTCGCATTTTGGCTGAATACACTAATCTGTTCGGTAGCCGTTTTTTTATTCAGACAATCTTCGAGATATTTACATAGATCGATGTTTCTCGAGATAACGGCTTATTTCATTCCGTTCGTTTCTTTACTTTTACAGTATTTTCCTTAACCGATGGCGTTAAATGGGTCGGTGGGAAATTAAAGTCGTTTATTTCCCTTAACGAAACTCCTGATCAAAGCGATCGTTTTTACTATAACCGGTCGAAACACTCGGTTATGATCGAACGAGTAATTTTGTTGTTTCCGGATTTTCTTTATATCGGAATTGACAAAAGATGTTTCACATTATCTGCTACTAAGCCACACAAAAACATCACCAGGAGGGTTAGTGCCCGTATGCTTTTCTTTATATTACCGTGATGAAAGAAATAAAAAAAAAAAAAGTTTATGGGCATAGCGAATATATGCGGTCCGTGAAAGGCAATAATAGTTAGTTATAAATAAAGTTTCGAATAATCCGCCTATTTGGTGATGAAATAGTTTGTTCGCCCGGATGGTACTGCTGGTTGCATGGACAGGTTCAGTTGACCTTACACACACACGTATGTATGAGCACACGTTGAGCGCGCTATTTGATCTAAATATATTTGACGCCTTTATGGTTGACAATAGAAGCAAGGGGCTTACCCTGTCGAATATGATGGTATTTGATGTTAAGCGAAAGAAACGTAACACTTTTCACGATCCGAAAGTTTCTGACGATGGCAAGTGTGTAACTTTTATGCGAGATGACAAACACAGTTACGTTTTCAATGTCTAGCGGAAACTTTTTACTTTTACGTTGTTCATCTCGAAAGTTGCACAAAATTTCCTAATGAAGTACGAAGAAATAAACAGAGCCGGATAAAATTCTGCCTTATTCAGAAAAAAAATAATGAAAATTAAATACCGCGTATATTTATGTGAAATCACAAAATTCAATTAGTTAATTAATATAATATAAAACTTGCTAATTAGTTCTGGTTGAGAAAGAACCATCATACAAATCAATCGAATCGTAGTTAACATTCAAAATAATAATGAAATACTAAATCGCGGTAATACGCCGATTAAACATAGTAGTCGATAATGATTAACACATTATACATTGTAAATAGATAAATGATGATGAATTTAACAATAAATAACTATGGATAAAATAAAGTAAATAAATGTGGTGTAGTTTTTAGTAAATAATGGATTTTGATTTTAGGTAACTATGTGCTTGTTAATTTATTTCTATCTTTATTGATATCTTTCTGCAAAACATTTCCTTATTTTTGATTATTTCAGTTATTTTCAAATATTTATTTATATGTTAATATTACGTTTGTTTATAATTAAATGCTCAGCAAATTTTGATTTTCTTAATCATATATTGATCGATGTAAAAGTGCGCTCTTTATATTTTATTGAGAATAATTATTTTGGTTTCGCTTACATAAATTCTTTGGCAAGTATAGTTAATTTTTGTATATTTCGGAGTTGTTATATATTTATCAGTATGATTACAACTGATTAATTTTTAATGTTTATTAGTTTATTATAACATATTATTATTAATGTTATAATTTTAGTTTTAGTGAAAATTTTGTTATAAGGGGAGAAGGATGTATGTAAATTTTTGCACCATATGTTTTTATTTCTACTTGTCTATACTACATTTCCATTTCTGCTGTTGCTATATTTTATATTTAATTTATTAACAAAATTTTCTTTATAATTATTATTAGGGAACCTACGTGTATTGAATAAGTTTATTTCGTTGATTGAAATTTTCTTTTGTCGACGATATTTTCTCGCATTTTACATATGTAAAATAAGAAAGGTAATATATCTTTTTGATAAGCACGATTTGATAAATTGTTATAACTGATATGAAACAATCGATTGTGTTACTATACTTGCTTATTATGGTTTTTTTGCAAACTATTGTCGCAGGTGAGAATTTACCGAGACCTTAATAAGTATTGTTTTCGTAAGAACAATCATAATATCTCTTTTCATGTATGTATTACTTTAATTAGATCTCATTTCTTATCGCGTATTTTTTATTGTTTGAAAATAACATTTGCGGCGTAGACACCACGTTTTAAAATTTTCGCTTGACTTTTCTTCCATGCGTCGCTCCCCAACTTCTCTGCGATTTGCTGCTTGCGCTTTCGGCACAGTTAGCTACCTTCCTCACTTTTCCGTTATTCTCTTGTGCTGTCTCCTTCATTGCACTCTCCAATATACCCAAATTTGTTTGTGATCCCGATCACATAATGTTCGGGTGTTCGTCTCTTGAAACCGGTCAAGCTGCTTTTTATTACTCCCTTTTACAAATTGCTATTCCCACTCCATACAGTGCTTCGTTCATTCTCTCCCTTCCTTCACCTTCTGTTGTCCAAGCTCTTGATTCTTTTTTGTCGGCTATCTCTGATCGCGTAAAAATCTGGGTCTCTTGTGTCCTTTTTCCTTTGTTCTTAGGTCAATGTACTTGTAGACAAACCAAAAAAAAAAAAAAAAAAAAATACATTCGAAGTTAAGAAAATACACTATCTAAAGGTTTTATTTCTTTTGATTTGTTCCCGGATGATATGCTTTAATCTTTCCGTAAGGTAAAATATAAAAATTTTAGTACGTCCACCGTAAATTTTATTTTAAACGTTTAATAATTATATTTCACTTTTGAGCGCATTTTTTTTTTTTTTTTACTTCTAGAGTAATAACAATAATCGGAAACTATAGGCCATTTTGGCCTGGCCATGCCCTTTGACCCCTCTTGCTTTCATTTCTGTCTCTTTCTCTTCTATACTTTGTATAAAATGATTAAAATTTACAACGTAATTCTTACTGGCATCAACACAAAAAAAAAATAACATAATCACCACAAAAATCCCATCCTAACATTTAACTTTCATTATATAAAATTTTTTCCTTACATTTATCGTTACATATTTCGTTACATAAAATTGTGAAATAATTTTTTTAATAACAATAACAAAAATCCTATAAAATATAACAAACGTTACATAAAATTTGGCCATTTTGCGTTACATAAAATTAGGGACATTTTTTCTAATGGGAGGTAGCCTAAGAATTACGTTGTAATTAATATATATTAAGAATACTCGTAATATCATCCGCCTTTAAGGGTGTGTTTCATAAGACATATATTTTTATCGAGTGTAATTATTTTTTTTTATCCTTTTTTCTTTTTGTTAAATTTTTTAGACTTCATCTTGTCTTTTTTTCAACGTATTCTACAATTTTATAAGGGTAAATATTTTTAAAGAAGAAGAAAACAGGAAAAAGTTGTATTAACTAAGTTTCTTACAATTGCCAGTAACTCAATATTTAGACATTTTTAAATTTTTAAAGCTTTCACGGTGATTACTCATTTATTATCAATATTTAGACGTTGCGTATCGGCCAATAGCCGCACTACAATACACAATAATACTATATAAATGAATACATACAGAATTATAATTAGAAGCTAAGTATTATTCGACTGCAGAAAAAAAAACCCAGCGCCTTAACAATTTACATACGGTATTACTACACATAGTCTACTTACTTTTCCTGCAAAGTTCCAGGATCAAATTCCGTCAGTGTCTAGCTTGTAAATCGCGCTTCGGTGGTTCTCAATTATTTTTTTTGAACTTAAGGTTTTTTTTTTGAAGTCCGGCTTTAGTTAACTATCAAGCCATTTGGCCAACTTATATAGTTAACACTAATAATACTATTTTATTTTAAATTTAAAATGATCATACTTTTTTTTGGGGTTCGTCAACCAGGGACATCCTTAGCCAGAAACGAGAGGAAGAAGAGTTAACTCTAATTAAAACTTAATTCGATCGGAAATAGCTGAAATAAAGGATCCAAAGGCAGGAACAAGAGACCGAGAAGGAAAGGACAGGATACAGGAAGCACAATAGGGAGCAGGAAGCCTTAACTTTAAGAGGAGTAAATAAAAGGAAGATCAGGAAGAGATCATATTTTAAGTGTCAATAGCGTTATTACTAAAAACTTCCTTAAAGAGACACTTTCTCGTTAAAACCTTTTTATTTTAATGATTCACCAATACTCAACTGCGCATAGACTCCCACTATTGATCGGTACACTTTCGAATGAAGAAATCATTAAAGTCTGTCTAAACAATCAAAAGTTTTGCGGAAGTAAACATAAAACTAAACATACGCGACGGTCAAAAAACAAACTATTATTTTTATTACACATCGGAAAAAAAAGAAGCGAAAACGGCAAATATACATACATATATATATATATATATATACATATATATATATATATATATATATATATATATATATATATATATATATATAGGGGGGCGGGGAGATTAACAGAGTTTCTTAAAATACATATGCTCCATTATATTATTTCACGATGGCTGTTTATTTTCCTTTTCCGAAAACACATTAATCGCCCGGAGACCGAGCTGTTTATTGTTGAACGGGCTAAAGTTCGGTCTGTCGAGTATATTTTTAATTGGCGATGACCGACTTTTTCAGTTTTTTCGCGATCAGCTAACGCTGTCGGTGCGATGTTCACACTGATTATCGTTCGTCTGTCGAGACGCATGCAATAGCGGTAATTCGATATTACTGGCAGAGGGCAGACGAGTTGGAGGCACGGTTTAATAACCGATTTGTCAAAGAGGATTTACTCTTCGGTAATGCATCATCAGCGAGAGGGAAATATGAAAAAAGCGGCATGACCTTTGCCATCGACTTCTCTTACGTCTGCTATACAAGTCTTTGTCGGATGACCAGTTTGACGTTAGAGGATCCGTAACCTCTGACTCACCTTGATGCGAGATTATCACAAGCGTAGAAAGTGTTGGAGCTTTTTCTTTCACTCGCATGAATGAGATATTTACGTTTAATTATATCTCCGCGCTGCTAATGAATTATTCATCTCTATAGTTGTTAAGTGGGTGAGTTGGATAAAGATATTTATGGAGGCATCCTCTAGCGCGCGCTAAATCGGAGCGGTCTACAATGGGGTTTTAGTTTTTGGGAAAAAAATATAAAGACGAATTTTATAATGGAGCCGATATTAGTGTTGATTGGTGAAGAAGGAAGTTGCGGAAGAAAAAATGAAAAAAACATTAACGCACACTAGATAGAGATGAGGATTTCGTCACTTTGAAAGTTCTGGAATGGTTAAGGATGTGGGAAATTTGCGTGAATGCTACGTTGAAAGTAAAATGCGAAATACACATATCTTGAACATGGATGAAAGTGTCTGTCTAGGAAGAATATAGTGCCGACATAGTAACTTCAAGAATGGGCCATGCAACCAGGGAACTGCAAATTTGTCTTTCCGGTCCGCTATTTTCACCGACCAGGAGGCTCACTCTGTTTGGGCTTTATTATTTCGATCGCTTTAGAACACAATTTTGTTACAAGTTCAAAAACATGCAAAAAGCCCGTTCACCACTACAGTGTAGCTTAAACATTTTTCTTCATCAGTAGTATGTCCGTAAGTATACACACACACACATATTTATCGGAATATTTCCTGAAGATATATTACAACTTTAGAAAACATTGTATTTCTTTAAAAACACATTTAGTATTGTGCCAACTTAAATTACTAAAAAAAACAGTGTAAATCTTGGGATCCTTAATATAATTTGACTAACTGTTTAATTATTTTATTATTGACAATATTATTAATATTACTGTTACTCTTATTATGAAATGGTATTCAGAAAAGCTGCTGTTTACTTGGTTACCACCATCGTTAAGTAATAATTACCACCATCGCTAAGAATCGTTTTACTAGGTTCAGTTTTACGATGCACCAACACACATTTTTTAATGCTGCAGATATATTCGTAACAAAATTAATCTGAACACCTTACGGTTATATCGTAAATATGCGGAAAATAAAGCTAACACATTGCTTTTATTCGAAATAGTATAAGTTTTTTTTATCATTGTCTTTTCAAAGAGTTATATAAACTCGACCTGACCTCCAGCATACTTACAGAAGAGAATGAATTTCTCATAAAAATAAAAACATTAATTTACTATTGCCTAGTAATTTCTGTTAGAACAACTTTTTAGTTGCACATTTAATATGACGGCTGTTTTTCGTAACGTTTTTTTTTTTTTTTTTTTTTTTTTTTTTGTTTTATTTTAACTTTTGACGTAGTTATAAAATCCGACATAATTATCAAAAATTTAAGGAAAATGAATTTGCATATTTCCAAAATTTTTGTTTTCTACTCCTATATACATTCGTTCATTATATATCTGAGAACATACACTTTTATTATGCACTTACAATACAATACTGTTGTTCATTACCCCATTATAATTGAATAAAAAATAAATTTAATAAATATATAACAGTAAATCAATAACCCTCTCATTTATTGATATTAAATGATGATTATTAAGAAAAATTAAAACATATTTTAATAAGAACGAATTTATTAATAGCGATTTCACTTTTCACTTTTTATATTAATTTTTTATTTAAATTAGAAAAAGAAAAAAACTGTTTCTAAAACTTCTGTACTGATTACATACTAAAAATCGTCAATAGCTAGTAAACAAAAAACAAAAAAAGAAGGTTATTAAAAAGGTACGGAACTGTTTTGTCTTTGAGGGTACGCCAGAGAAACCGACCGTATTACGTAAAGCGCCGTCTGTATGTAAGTCAGAAAAACGAGACTAATCTCGTTGCAAAGAGGAAAAAATGGACATTTTTTTCAGTACCATAACGAACCACCATGGGTGACTGATATGCCGTTGAGCAATTTTTTGTTTCATAATAATCTACACTCATACAGTTCGTGATTTCCAAAAACGTTTCGCGTTTAGCGGTAAAAACCCATCAACAAAAACTTTACCAGCATGGGTCAAAAACTTTCAGGAAACTATTGTTCACGAAAAGCTCCTCCAATGACCCAAGGTGACGGCTTGGATGGGAGTTGTGGCGTGGGGTGTCGTCAACCCCTTATTATTTTTTCGACGGTACAGTTAACACGGCAAACGTTCCAATCAGCTGTTAAATGAGTTTGTACGATACGAACTGTCAAGGAGAGGAGATTATCACGTACCTGGTGTGTTCTAGCAAGACGCCGCGACATGACATACGGCAAGAGAAACGATGATTTGTTTTTAGGAGCAATGTGTTTGGTAGTCGTTTAATTTCGAGAAACGCGCAGATTGTCTGGCAATCCCGCTCGTCGGATCTTTCTGTCTGTGATTTTTTTCTGTGGGGTATTTGAAATCAAAAGTATACGAAACCGAAACTCGAGACCTGGAAGAGTTGAAAACCGAGAGATTCGACGCCATACCGCGACTATTCCGATGACTATATTTGCTAAAGTTTATGGTAATTTTGTTTTGCCACTTCATAATTGTATCGAAAATCAGGGTCGTCGTTTAAATAATGTTATCTTTAAGAGACTGTAACATTTGTCGACATAAATAAATATATCGGAAAAAATGTTCTTTCTTTGTTTTTCCAACGCAATCAAGCTCGTTTTCCTAACTTACATACAGATGGTGCTATTACGTTTTGAAATACGATCGGTTTCTCTGCCGCACTATATACATATATAGGTGTATATATAACATATATATATATGTAGTTGGGTTTTCAGAAATGACTTTTAACGATTTTTAATAAAAAATCTACGAATTAGAACTTATTGGGTTTGAATCGGTTGGACGACGAGGTCTTTGAGAAAATTCTACGAACCGAGAAATTTTAAAAAGCGAAGCGAGATCATCGTATTTTTAGGGTTTATTCCGGAATAAGCGACACATTTGGGAAACGCCATGGTTGAAAATTATGAAAATTTGTTTACCATCGTACGTGAAAATAGGTAAAGGCATAATAATGTTTTTGGTTTTCGGCATTTTTTAATGGAAATAAGAGCATTTAACGAGTGTCCGAGGAGGAATAAGATGAGGAAGCAGTTAGCGAAAGGAAAAATTTCATTCCTCTTCGTCTTCCTTTCGGCGAATTACTTAAGAGGAATCAGTATTAATTTAGACGGTTCGCTTAATTTTTCACCTAAAAAACAAACCTATTCGAAAGAAAAATATTTTCGCACTATTCGCAAGCTACTCTGTTTAACATTGAGAGTGTATCGGAACGATATGCACGTGTAACCGACACAAAAGGGCTCCTTCGTATTGATATGCTATAAACTTTTTTTCAAAAAACAAAATAAACAAAAACGAAACATTTTCTCGCAAGTTTTCAAAACTTATCCGAGAAGTAATGCTATTCGTTTCGGTATAAATTGTTAAGTCTTCAGCGACTCGTCTCGTCTGTCGTAGCAGGAGGAGGCTAATACTAATACACTCACTCGCGTTGTAACCCTGTCTTATGAAAACCGCTTAAATTCGTTCCAATGTTAATTCCGTTGCCCTCGGATATTTGTCGCTCGAGATCATAAAACTGAACACGGTTCGTAGCACGAATTGCTTTTTGAATAAGAAGAGAGAAAAAGCCGGCTACGTCGAAGGAAGACGAAAATAAAAAGAGTACTCGCGGTGAACGTACACAACAGTCATCCGGTAAAGCAGAAGTCTTTTCAGAGAAATATTCTAACGAGCACTGATAGAAGTAAATAGGTTAAGAGATGATTCGAAGACTGGTGTGCGGTCGCTTGTCAGCCTGAGATCCGGCGAGACGTGAACGTGGTTCTGACTTTTAAAAATGTAGTTCAACGCGAGTATGATTGATAAATCGACCCCGCCGAATGTGAAGAATACGGCAGACAGGATGGATTATAAGTGTGTATTCTCAGTGTAGTGACGTAGAAGAGGAGATTGGAAACAACGACGAAAAAAGAAGAAGAATAAACAGAAAAAGTCGAAGAAAAGTGCCGGCGTTTATTGGTGTGCGTGAATGTAAACATGACGGGGGCACGAAACGAAGTATGAAAGGATCCAATTGAAGAAGTAGCTGTCAACTTCAGTGATGAATTTAATAGTACGACTGCGTATAAGGTGCGTATATTGTACGATGTACCGTATGCGGCTATCTACGGTCAGATTAAACACGGGCCCGATGCGCGTGTATTCGAATAAATAGCGACTGAAATTAATAATAACGCATAATTATTCGTTATACGCAAGTACCGAGCGTTGGAAAATATTTTTTTTTCCAAAAAAGTTTCAACAGTTTTTTTCCGTCTTCGGTTATTTTTTTTTTTTTTTGTACCAAATAATATCTAAAGCGCTATTGTCTATTATTTTGCCCACTGAGATACGCTGTGCGGTAATAGAACTACTTAGAAAAAAGAAAAAAGCACTGAAATGACCGGGGTAATTGGAATTAGACAAAAATTCGAATTAAAATTTATCATAAAAATAGGTATATTAAAATGATTTATATAATCACCGCGACACATTTCGTGAACATATATATATATATATATATATATATATATACATATATATATATATATATATATGTATGTATATATATAGTTATGGCATATATTACACACCATGATTTTCCCGAAACGTGTTTGTGATTATATAAATTATTTTAATATACCTATTTTTATGATAAATTTGAAGCTTTTTCAAATTCGAATAGTCAAAAAAGAAAGTCACGCGGACTAGAGTTACGCGTCAAATTAGTCAGGGCTTGCTCTTCCGGCGGTCAGTAAATATAACAAGTTCCGTCCCGGGTCGAATAATGAGACCGTTCAGTTGCGTGCCAGGGTAGAAGAATTTTCTCTACCTGAAATTCGCCGGCGAATTTTGTGATTATATCACGAACAATTACACTCCTGAAATGTGGGAAGAATTTTCATCGTCCATAACCCGCGCACTACAAATAATTATTGTGAGTCTCTTTTCTAATACGTCGTTTTATTCTTCGAATCCGAGTTTATTCAAATTTCCGAATCTACTCTACTTGATGTGCGACAGACGTACCTACACATATGTAAAAATGCGTAGTGTTCAGAAAATATAAATTTTCCAAAAAGAGCGATTTCTTCACGAAAAATTGCCTCTTTGGAAAAGTGACGGTACTAGCCGTCAGCAGTTCGTTGTGATGGATGAGTCGTCGAAATTCTTACCGACTTTTCTTTTAAACAAAAACACATAAATTATTGATTTTATTTATTTATTTATTTATTTTTTGATTCTAATTTTTTTATAAAGAGATACGGTGCTTGCGCTGCTTTGAAAATTATTTATTTATATAAATTTCAATTTTTTTGACTCTTAAATTAGTTAATTTTTGTCGTATCGCATTTTTTTTTTTTTTTTAAATACGCCAGCTGTTATTTGCTGTTGAACTGCCAGAGGACCTAAGAGCGAGCGTAGGAAATCAGCTTCGTCCGGACGCAACTCGAGTATGTACCTGCGAAATAATAAAAGGCTATAAAAAGGTACTTTCTTCAGGTATCGAACTCGAGGAGAGATCAGCCGTCAGAGCACACGTTAGTCGAATTAGAACTAATTCGCATTCGATTGGAAAAATGGTTATACCGAAAAACGAACGTACCAGAAATACTTCCTAACAAGGGCGTCGCCAGGCGATGGGTCAGAGGGGGGCAAGATGATAGAAAGAGTATATGAGTTATAGGCAAAATAAAATTTATAAGTTATAAAGGCTTAATATTTTATTAAACAAGAATAAAATCTTAATTAAAACATAATTTTCGTGGGTTTCTGGCAAATTGTTCATGATTGCGCGCCTATGTATACTCATCATGGCCAGTTAATTAAAAAGTTTCAAGGCTCCAGGGGGGCATCCCCCCCCCCAGCTGGCGACGCCCATGCTTCCTAAATAATATTTTTCATGCTAAATTAGTCAAGTCGAATATGAATTGTA
Source organism: Icerya purchasi (assembly GCA_039619475.1). Taxonomy (NCBI): domain Eukaryota; kingdom Metazoa; phylum Arthropoda; class Insecta; order Hemiptera; family Monophlebidae; genus Icerya; species Icerya purchasi. The sequence continues at coordinate 98,867,055 of CM077115.1, forward strand.
CGTTAGAAAAATTGCCCGTGAAGTCTTTATTATTTATTCGTTCTATGATATTTGGAAAATATTGTTTATAACTGTCCCTGTTTAAAGAGTTTAATGAATTTGTTTCGTGGAAGAAATTATATTATATCGTCAGAAAAAATTAATTATATAATAATAGGAAAGATAATTAAGGTTAAAATACACCGTGTATTTAAGTTTAGGAATGGAATGAGATTACAGGAAATCCAAAAACTTAATTGAATGGTTTCTGTAATGAACGTTACAGTAACAAATTGTAAATTAAACAAATAAACAGCCCTAGCCGCAAAGTTATTGCGAACAGGAAAACAAAAAAATTTGCAAGTCGGATTAGTACGATTAAATTTCGAACCGTCGAAATTTTCATGAACGGTATTTCTGATTAATACTTATCGATATGTCGTGTATGTACAAGATATTTTTGGTTTAACGTAAATGATTGCAGAAAAATTAGACGAAAAATACGTGTAATGAAAGTTAACGCAAAACGAGAGAGATTACTTTTTATATCGATATTTATTTAATAGTTTATTTTATATGTAACAACGCCTGTTTTCTCTATAGTTTCTTATTTAATTAAATATTTCGTGAAATATTAAACCGCATTAATGCGAAAATACGAAAGAAAATCGAAAGCAATTTCTTCAGACGAACGCTTAACAGAGAATTTCAACGTGTGTACAATCGTTGTCATATTTATAACTGCGTTTAATTACCAGCGTCGTATAAATTCTAAATATTAATATTAGCAGCGTTTTATGCCAGTGTGCGCAGCTTTTAATTATACGTATACGATCGTTATAAATATTTTACGCTGAAATTACATCACGCTGTTTTAATTTCTAAACTGTTTAAAGATTAAACTGTTTAAAGATTAAACTGTTTAAAGATAATCCGGTAAACGAGCCAATGAAATGTTTACTTTTTTTCCAGGTATGCAGCCGTTGCTTGAAAAACGTATAATTAAGTGTTTCACCGTTATTACACCTCATTAAAAAATACGCGCATTATGATTTTCAGATATTTTCCACGTGCTAATCTTATTTCGCAGTGTTTATTACATGTAGATTGTAAAGTTTCTCCTTTCATTTATCTGAAGGAGAAATTATTCTTTTCAAATTAAAATCATTCCGATATAATAATAATACGGTCAAATACGTAATAAATAACAACACGGAGTTTGAACTTTTTTTTTTTCCGGTTTCTTTTTCGAAAACAATTATTCTGAAATTGCACCGCTAACGTGCAATATTGTATTCGGTTTTTTTTAAAATTGTACAAGGTCATTGAAACCCGCACAAAAATTGACGCAGTTTTAAACAGACGATGTAGCAAAAAGCATATCTCGGAAAATTAAGATTTTTCCTATTAATTAAATATCGCTTCAAAAGAGCGCTTAAAAATTCTAAGCAGCCATTGTGGCGCCATAAAAATATCATCGATAAGTATCGTTCACAATTCGTGCTTTTCTTACGGTTTAATAGAAACTAGTAGTCCCCACGTGGCGGAATGTAAAGGAAAAATCCGATGTAACAAAGTAATCTAACATTTTTGCGTTATACTTATAATTTTTAAATTCGACCATGGTTAATTTCATTCTTCTGTAGGAATTTAGAATACTACTATCTAAAGGCCCCGTACGTCTGAAAGACTCAGTTTTATATGTTTTTTTTTTTTTTTTTTGGTCCCGGTATTATTTATTTTGCCAGTTTTCTCAATCGTAGTAATGTTTGTATCTCAAACTTATTTTTATGCACCTCTTGTGTCGTTTTCCTTCTTTACACGCATCTTTCCTACTATTTGTTCCTACTATTTGTTCCTTCCTACTAACAACATTTGATATCGTATAAAGATATCAATTATATTCGTTTTCTAATTGTTTCTGGCTAAAGGTCCCCTTGGTTGATGAGCCCAAAAAGAAAAAAAAAAAACATCAACACGATTATTGTTTTTTACAAACCGGCGGAATTCTACATTTCCTTTGTACATTGGTCCACTGATTATTTAATATCGAATTGGCAGTGTATTATATGTTCGGACGATTTCTTTAAACAATTTCTCCGTTCGCCTTTGTTTTTCAATGTGCAATCCCAAATGTTCAATAGATCCTTCTTGTTCTTCGCATTTTCACATATATCTGAACTAATTATATTTAGTTCATTTTTCGGGAGTTAACATATATTCCTGACCTTAATCGTACTATAGTTTTAAAAAAAATCTTCAAGTTTCCCGCGAACCAGATATAATTATGTTATAATTGAATGTTATAGTTATATTTTGCGCGATTTATACTAATGTTTTTGTATCTGTATTCGCAATCTATTAAACTTTTAAACTTCAGTATTTGCTTTTGAACTCCCGCCGAGGATGTTTATACTTGTTGTTGGTTAATATATGATTTTCGTTATAGTTGGTCAACAAGATGATTTACTTGTATTCCACTATGACCTGGAATCCACTTAAACACCATGACCCTGCTATTATTCTTATTTAGAATTGACCGCAGTTCTTCACGATGTCCCATAAAATATTATCCCGTTTGTCTGCTCTGCTGTTAATTTTGTGCATTGCTGCTAACGAATCTGTTAGCATTAATATTTTCATATTTTTTTAATCTTCCACGAACAGCTTTCTGGATTGCTAATATTTCAGCAATGTGTGAGAAATATAATATAACGGCGGGATTTTAAATTTTTGTTTTAATTTTGAGCATTTTATTATAAAAAGCTGCAGTAATTATATATAGACATATATATATCTATATATCTATATATATATCTATATCTATATATATATATATATCTATATATATATATATATATATATATATATATATATATATATATATATATTTATTTATTTATATATATATATATTTATTTATATATATATATACAGCGGCGGATCCAGAAGGACATGGGGTGGGGGATTGATTATAAGAAAGATATTTGTGTGGGGGAGGGGATTATATATGATAATTACGTAAAATCTTCTACGGTAGACAGTAGATTTGAGAAATACCTCTTTTTCATAAAGAAAATCAAATAACGACCTTTACAGAAATTTAAAAATGTGTTTTAAAAATACATAATTATTACAATTTTTAATTTGACTTTTGTCTTATCTTTAGGGGTGAAAAATAAAACGAAATTATAAACTTATACCTTAAATATGGTAGTCTAGAAATAGCAAGATAGTATTTTTATTAGACTTTACTTCTTTTTTATTTTTGTTAGTAATCCAATCCGAATTCTCTTTGTCCCTATGGGGAAGTTTAAATGTATATATTTCTCATTGAATACTATTACAAAATAAGAATTAAAAAAATAAATAAAAATAGCTAAATAAAAATAGCAAAAGATCGACGATAGTTGTGTTTAAAATAGAATAAAAAAGGAACATTAATAGTTTTACTAGTAAAAATGGTATTAAAGTTATTAAAATCCGTAGGTAAAATTCATACAAATCTTTTATAACATAAATTAAGTTTCTCCTTTATAACAAATTTTTTCGTAGAGGCTTTGGTTCTTTTTTGGGGGGGGCTCTATTTCCCCCCGTGGATCCGCCACTGCTATATACATATATGTATGAAAATTTTCAAAGCACTTTCTGTGTCTATGGTTGATAGGTCCTCAGTAACTTTATGATAAAATACCATTTTTCGGGTTTGCGCCGAAGTTTGAAATTAAATGTCTATAAAAATCTACTTTATCACTAAATACATGCGATTCATGTGGAGTTTCGTGGAGAAAAAGCCAGTAATTATTATGCGAATGAGAATGCATTTCTTCAAATCTGACTCATGTATGCATTAAAATATACATATTTGTACATACATATATATATATATATATATATATATATATATATATATATGTGTGTGATATATAGCGCGTCAACTATGGGGACATACGTTAAAATTAATTTGATTAAAAATAGTACAAAAAGAATATTCGTTTTACGGTACCAACTCATGCGAGATGTAATGAAAATAAAAAAATGCTACATTTACCAAAAACGTTAATTATTACAAACGGGGAACAATGAAGTAATTTACTTTGAAATAACAACTTTTTTTCCGTTTCTTTTTTTTTTTACTTTATAAATAAGCCACGAAATACACACGGTTGGTAAGAGAAACATGGGGAAAAAAACTAAAAGTGACTGATTTTTTTTTAAGTTCTTTTTTTTTCTTCACTGAAAACCATTGTTAGTTGCAGCAGGAGATGATGTTCTTCTCTCCTGTTGATGCGCGTTGAATGTTTATTGCATTACCTTTTTTGGCTGAGAGTACAATTTTAGAAATAGGCATAAATTAATAACACATTACATATTAGGGCTGATTTACAAAATTTTAAATTATATCACCGATTATTATTAATAAGTTGAAAAATGATTTAATTAAGAATAATTTAATTTTAATTATTTATCCGCTGTTTAAAATTCACGATGAATACATTTTTTTTAACATATTTTGATATATCGTTTTCGAATTCATCGTTATAACCGTTAATATTTGTTATTCAAAGTGGTGTTATCGCCGGATCTGGAAGATACCATGGACTAGAAAAATGAAACATGCGGAGGTATTACAACATTTTTCGTAAGGGGATCAACATATCACCTTCTGCACACAATTGTGATGGTAGCGGTAGAAGGGAAAATGGGACGAGGAAGAAGAAGAATTTCCAAAATATTAAGCAATGGATTGTAGTTACAAAAGTAGGAGAATTGTTCCAGATTGCAAGAAATCGAGACGCATTTCGTCATATGGTTGAATCCATGAAAAGTGGTTAAGCAATACCCGAATCGGGTTGCACGAAGAAGAAGAAGAAGAAGTTTAATTTCCATGCTAACTTTAGGGTGTTACCATGATATTATTAGTAGTGACTTTGAAAAATATGTTGGTATTCTTTGCGATTCGTTTAATTTTCTGTTTCTCCCCGTGATTTGTTATACAATAATATTCGTAATATTTCTGTTACATATCTAAAAGCGGTGATGTTTAAATAGTCGCAATTAAATTCGCGCAGAATTACATCGGCAATACGCGGAGATGATGGATGATGGATGATAGATGATGTGTAGGCAAAGGCGCACTCAGGATTTTTTTTTGGTCGGGGCTAAAATTTAAAAGATGAGTTAGGGGGTGGTAACTCGGTACCTCGACTACGTATCTATCTATTTCTGTGGTTTGTAAATTAAAATAAAAAAAATACAAAATTAACGATTATTTTTAATAAAGTTACAAAACTAGATAACATTATGTTTGTAATAAGCACAAATTAGATAAGAATACGAATATTATTTTTAAAAAATTAGCTAAAAGTATATAACATTATACTTGTAATATAAGTAAAAAGTAAATATGTATGTTTTTTTAAAAAAAATTAAGTAAAACAAAATATTACAAAACGAAATTAAGATTTCGAAGATTTTTTGGGGGGAGCAATGGCCCCGTGGCACCCCCCTTGAATGCGCCAATGTGTGTAGGAACTTTTTGTAGCAGACGAGATCGGTTTCATTACTGCGTCCTAGAGCGTGTTTAGGCGAGAAGGTATTTCACGATGGCCGGCCAAATGAAATAAAAACCGAATTATACCGTAACATTCGTATGTTTTGTTTCTTCGTTTTTTTTTGTTTTTTTTTTTTTTGTTTTTTTTTTCTCCCCATTAGACGATGATCTGTCGGGCAACGTAGACGAATCGAACGATTTTTAATCTGGAACCGATTCTTCGAGCGATTTGCCAGATGCGCTCCGTGGGAGCAGTTGGGCGCGACGTGCAGAATGTCTTTCGTCAACGCACGATAAATTGCATTTACAATTGCACCGTTGCGTTTTATATGTCTGTATTATCGTTGTCCCGCCATTATCGTGGTAAATATGTTGGCCTTTCAGCCAGTTCTACTTTCTGTCTCTGCTCGATTATTCACTTTTTCCTTCGAACGTTTTATAGATTTCTACGAATTCAGCCATTTCGGGTTTTTCCCGCTCTTGTTTATCTTTATAACAGCGGAATGGTTTTAAGGGTTGTTTTCTGGTAATTCCCGTTGGCGCCAATCTATCGCCACTTTCGCTGGTACCGAGGTTCCATGCATACGCGCTTCGCATGTTCTGCTGCCGGTCGTTGGTCCGGTCGATTTTGCTGCCTACAGCATCATCCTCGCGGCGATAACTCGCTTAAAAGCGAAGTTTTATCTTGTCCGCGAATTTCTAAACTTTCCTGTTTTTCTCTCAAAACGACCAACTCCTACACTGGTAATTTTCGTTATTGTTACCGACCACGTCATTATCACGAACCGGGAAAAAAAAAACAACTTCTCCATGTCCACTTTCCTTTTCTTCTTCTCTTCTCTCCTCTTCCTACTAGCGCAAAAACGTTTATTTATTTTTACGCCATCCGCACTTAGCTTTCATCCCTTCCGGTACTATTCTTTTATTCGGCAAAGAATGCGCTCCCCTTAGCCCGTCTTTTTTTTTTTTTCAGTTCTGCGTGAACATGATTCTTAGCAGGCTTAACTCTCTAGTTGCGATCTATTTATTACCTTCTTTTGCCATGTGTCTTGTGATATACTTTTTTTTTTTTTTGTCAAAATTCGTACGTCACACGCACAAAAACGTTCAATTTGTAATTTAATTGTGAAACATGTCTTTACGCATCGTCTGAAAGACATGCGCCACACTGCATACTTGTGTACAAAAGGTATTATATACTGTGGTCTTTTTCATAAACTTTTTGTCGTAATTTCACTCACACCCGAATAAATAATACCGCTTGTAATTTTCCAGTTCAGTTTTGAATTGATTGATTATTTTTTCCCAATTGCATTACTTTTTTTTTTTTTATTATTTACTTTGAGATTTTTGCCGAGCTATCTGGAAGACCTTTTGATAGTTCGACATTGAAATGATATTAAAAACGGACGTTATCCAAAGAATACCATACGTACACAGTTGAGTCGCGATAACAGCACCTATTTACGATGTCAGTGAGGATCTGCACACATGTGTATAACAACTTCGTCGACCTGTCACCTCTTGAATCCTCAGGCGAGAAGATGGTCTTCTGTATATAATTCTTCGAAAAGAGTCTCTCTCGGTTTTAACTGACTACGCTACCTTTCACACACTTTTTAAGTTACGGTTTTCGTAGCAACTTCGAATTACGGCACAACTCGTAGATTTCATTAATATTTTTAAACACTTCTAATGTCTGTAACGTTAAATGCATAAAACTCTGTGGTTGTGTAACTTGAAATACTACATTGAAACATCGTAATAGAAACAAATAAAACACATTTTAGTAACTTTTGTTACCTTTAAAGCGTTGTTTTTAGGTTACACTAAAAAACTGTCTATATGAACTATAGATTATCAAGTAAGCGGTTTATCTGCAATGCTAAAGAGCGAAAGATGCTACGTAACACGGAAAGAAGAAGGTGTTTCGCCTCTGATCTGATTTACCGTATATGATCATGTGATCCACAATCAAAGCGGACATTTTTTTTTTTTTTTATTCGGACGATTTATGCCCATTACGACGATACAAGGAAAAGTGGTGTAATTAGAGGAAAAACTCACATCGACTCTCTACAATGATGAATTACTGAAAACCAAATCTAACTGGGAAAATAAAAAAATGGACACAAGTATTTGGAAACGGAAAAGTAAAAATAACTCGAGAAATATATTCGCCGGATAGTAGGGGACAGAAAATTTTTGGCTGAGATACGTTTGATCGGACCTTCATAATCGGGAAACTGCACAAATGTTAAACAGAAGATTAGCTCCAGGACCTCTCTACATCAAGGAAAGTGTGCTGGGTGACACCGCGAAACTACAAACATTGTGTGAATATCTGCTAGTCCTTTCGGGGGAGCGGAATTACACGTTAAAAATGTGTAGGCATCGCTTTGAATGAAGCAAATTAGGACGGTGCCAGGATGCCTAAAGTCTACAAACATAGATAACATATATCCGTCAGAATTTCTCCAAAACATATATGTACGGTGAAGGAAGGAGCTGCGTGAAAAACAAAGGAAACAATAGGGAAGTGGAGGGAAAAATATACCCCGTGTGTATGGCATCAAAAGCCTATGCGAAAAAAAGTTTTCTGAAATGTATAAAGGAATAATCACAGAGAGAACGTGCCGACAGAAGGAAAATTCTGCGGATGGCCGATTAAAAATCGGTACTACTAACGATTGTCCACAGGAAAAGATAGCTAGCAGAGAGTGGCCCAGCTGTGGAAGTTGTAGAAGACCACGAATAGAATAAGGTCCAATAATGTGTAAGACGATGCGAAGCCAACCTGCACAAAATGGGGATATTCTGAATTCGGCGCAGTTCGAAAATGCCTTGCAAGACGGCAATGGTCGTCGAAAAATAATGCTTGTTGGTGTGGGAAAATTTTTGCTATACTTTTGTTGGCAAACAAGAAGAAGATCGAATACATCCAATCGATGACACGATTTTTCATATTGCCGCGTCGTAAGATATATATATATATATATATATATTCATGTATAGCTCGATAGGGGACACTTCGGGGTCAGAAAATTGAAGATAGCGGCGAAGAATAATCTTACCCGGAGGAGACTGACAAGTATTCACTTATTAAGGACGTCATTATTGCCATTCTCATCGGCATCTGCAGTTTGGAGCCGCTCTATCAAAAAGATAATCGTTACCTGGGGAATGAAACGTGCAAAATTTCTCGTGTCGTTTGTCTCAGGACCAAGCGCTTACGTATTATGTACTAAGTGGAATTGTATCATACTGTGCAGCGGCCAAAGAAGAAAGATGGAAAATAGCCAACATTGCAACAATGAAGAACTGACTGAAGGAAGATTAAAGTCCACGATATGCAGAGCTTACTGCGAACAGTTGAAACGAAAAAAACTCTGAAAGCCTGGAGAAGTGAAAGTAGCATGGTAAACGAATTTTTTCCGACCGAGGGTTACTAATTAGGCTACACTCTGTGGCGAACCCCGTTAAACAAAATACGAACTGGCATGATACGAAGCGAGAGCATAATTTAAAGAAATAGGGATGAAAGTGCGAATGCGGGCACTGATACAACATGTGAAACACATATTTAGTTTGGTTATTTATTCCGGTACATTCGACGCAAGTACGATATTGTATCGCGATGTTGACAAGATAATGTTAAGCTTTCCGATTTATTATTATTTAAAAACCATTCCGCCGGATACGATGTAACAACACTCGATGACCTCGCCATTGGGACACACCCTGATGCGATGCTGGTCTTCCCAAAATTCTCTCGTAAAAAAATCGGTTTTAATTGACTGATTTTCGGTAAAACAAATAAAGTGAACAAGACTAAACAGTGTACACAGGATAATCGATAGAAAAGTGTTATAAACATTTAGGATACTCGACATAGAAACGTTATCAGACGTGTATCGTGCCATATTGCCAGGTTATTCGATTTTATAGAGCGAACGTAACTCTTTGTTCGCGTAATTTAAAAATATCGGAATATTCAGTTTCTACAATTGCTACATAGATTTGTAATCGCATAACGAAGTAATGTAATTTAACGAACCGGAAACAATTATTTTCGAACAATTTTAATTCGTATAACAAAGCGGTATGTGAATTTATTTTAAACACCGAAGCGTACGTCCTATTAAGTTTTCGTGCGGTACTGCTCAAATGTAAAAAAGTTTGTATATATTAAATAAATTTTATAAATTCCGTTCAGTATTTGCAGAACGAAATGTAATAAATTTTTATCGCATATTAAAAATTATTATATGTAACATTAGGAGATTGGTCTCGCTCGCGGCCCGTTCCTTGAGGTAAATTTTCATAAAGATTCGTTCATGTATATTTATTTGTTTAAAAAAAAAAAAAGAAGAAATACACGAATACGTCAATTAAAAAAGTGAAATGTAGATTAAAATATCTGAGAAACTGAAACAGTCGACAGAATAATTAATATATGCGAGGAATATATTACATTGAATTTTTTTCAAATAAGATATTAATAGTATTTATTTTTTTAAATGCAATGATGAAATTTGTTTTCTTTATTAGAATCGAAACAATAATATATTAAGTCATTTTTCACCATCACTCCGATCATTTCAGAATTTGTACGCCTAAATTTTACTACTGGGGAGGTTTTTTACTTTTTTTTATATTTCAGTGACGAAAAAAAATGTCAGTTGAAAAAAAATTAATCCTATAGCTGCTACAGAACAGGACTTAATTTATTTTACTTCTTTCAATAACATATTCGTAGTTATAGAAATAATGTTAATCATTTTAATTTCGAATTATAAATGTTCGCATCCATTTTCTGTTTTGTCACTATTAAATATGTATAAAAACACGTGTTACAGGAAATTGTAGTTATAAAAATTTATCATAATAACCTTTTTTGTTTTTATTCTATTTTATATAATATTACGAATTGATTTTTAAGTTGTGCATAACCTCGCTGGAATCTCCTGTGGCCAAAATTTTTCGAGGGGGATTTTATTAATCGGAAAATTGTTTTAACCCGCGAGGTTAGTTGTTTAGTAATATTTTAGTTATACATATAACGGTTTAAAGCTAAGTGGTAATAAACTCTGATAATACAAAAGAATTTATTTAAATATCAAAAAAAGAATTACTCTTTATAACTACTACTGCTGTGTTCCGTTCTCAGTGGAAAGCAAAAGAATCACCATTCAGCACTAGGGCCATTTTTTTCACCTTTGCGACAGCAGTGCCCATAATGTTCAATAGAAAATAGAAGAGAAGATTTGCCATCCAGCACACACTATATAGCTGCGTCGGTACTAATAGTGCTGCTTACAATGTTTGACCTGAGGTGGAATTTTTTTTCAATTTTTTATTCTTCAAACTTTATTTTCAAACTTTTCAAAATTTGGGCCCTTTAATTTTAAAATTTTGGGGGTCTCGTATTTTTCCTATATTCTAGTGATTAAAATACATCGTTTAAAAAAAAAAAAAAGTATTACCCTCCATCTAACACGGAAAGAGCTGTTGACTTTTTTTTTTTTTTTTTTTTTATTAGTTTCCAATCTTAGCGCTGTAAGCGAGTATTTTCCCAAAATTTAGTTCCTGAATATCAAAATTTTTCGAATTTTATATTTTTCCCGTATTCTTGAGACCTTAATATGTAGGTTAAAAAGAAAATCAGTACCATAACTACATATATATATATATAATAACAACCGGCAGTGACAGTTTTTTAGAAAAATTTTTCTTAAAACTTGATTTCTACATTTTTCAAAATTTGGGCCCTTTAATTTTAAAATTTTTAGGGTTTTATATAATTTTCTTATGATCTCACGAAGATAATACGTTGATTGAAAAAAAAAAAAAATTAACACTCTAGCCACTATAGAACGGGCTGTATGATTTTTTTTTCTCCCTCGTAACTTTATATAAAATTGGTATATTACAGATATCTCGGAGGAATCTATAAAATTAAATTTCAAAAATAGCAAACAGCTCTGTGGTTGTTTACGCGATTAAATTTTATTTTTAAATATTTTATTTCTTTTTTGTAATTGAGCACGTCGGCAAAGTTCTCCCAGAAGTAAAAAGAGAGACTCAATGTTAGACGCTGATTCGGTCGGAAAGTGACAGAATAAAAGAATCTAGAATTCAGATAATAAGCGAAGAGATAAGATGTAAAAAAGTAATATAAAATTACGCCTATTTGCTTTTAAATGAAACAATTTAAAACAGGACCGTAGCAGATTAGTGCGGTTTTAACTCGCTACCACGTTTCGTAATAGAGAACGTAGTCTCGTAATAACTGTTTATAAGTTTACAATTCAGTTTGTGTTTCTCTGCCGCTGTTTTTTTGTATTTTCAAAAAAAATAAAGTCGCTTAAAAAAAACAAAAACAGGAGTCTCTTGTAGTTTCATACTTACAAAATTTACGTACGCGAGTTTCAAAATTAAAACTATCTTTCGTAAATTAATTTTTTTTTTCCGTTTTTTTAAACAATTTCTAATTATTTCGCTATCTGACTGAAAAGGAAATTATTTACAATTGTAAAATTTTACATGCTGCATACTTGTAACTGTAATCGGTAGGATCGTAAAAAATGCATCAACCGGTTTAAAATTTAAATGTAATTTTATCGCCGTGCAAATAATCTCGCGGGGTCTTTCTAATGTTTCTCGTGTACTTTAGTTATTTTTCAAAAGATGACGCATTATACATTCTATGCTGGGGGTGGGGGAGTTTATTTCCCTCTCGCATATAAAATCGAAAGAGGAAGATCGTAAAAGAATAAGATTATGCGATGAGTGGAATAAAAACGACTGGGTGACTATTTTTAGGAGACGCTTCCGTTAATGGTCGACGATTATGACATAAGAAAGAAAATTCACTTTTTAATCTATATACTCGATTTACGTGATTTAGTTGCCAGACAGGGTTGCCTATCTAAACATCAACAATTTTATCTAACTCGAGGAAAGTATGCTGCGGTGTTCCTTAGAAGGCTGTTCTGGGACCTACCTTGTGGAACTTGCTATATTTTTTACTAGGCGCTTGACGGACGGAATTTTCGCGAACTTTTCAATAATAGCTGCGAAATAATTTCAGATACCGATGACTTTGTCTCGTTTTTAAAATTGCCTCAGGTGACTTAGAAAACAAACCGATTATAGAGAATTTTCGGGAAAAAAGCAGTAGCAAAAATCTAACAAGTTTTCTACCTCCAAATGTGGATATTCTGCGACTAGAGTAATAAGCGGGTTGCAGATGTAATTAAAAATCTAAAACTTATCATCTTCGGCCATGCTATATATCTGGTCATTCTTATTGATGATAAGCTTACACCTCTTACCTGAATTATATTCATTCGAAATGCGACGCGCTCTCATCAGCGATATTAGAAGTCTCTAATATGCATAGCGGCTTGTAATCCTTTCTATGGTAATGACGGTTTTATGTTACTCCCGATACTTTAAGAAACGTAAATACGCAACAGAAGATGTGTTTCTACTGATTATTCCACGCGCGGAACCTGTTATTTTCAACAGATTTGTATATCACGGTTATAGCAATTATAAGCGAATATCAAATTTAACCGGCACTGAATTTTTATTAAACAATATTGCAACCAAAGAGGAGTAATAATGTAACAATTAAAACATTTTGAAAAGCAAGTTTTCTGCATGTTAAAATTGTAGCAGAGGAAGTGGTGTTCCCCGTAGGTAGGAAAACATATATCACTTCCCAATATCATCAGAGATAGGACGAAAATGGGACAACTAGATACTAACTTTTCTCATTCGCGGAAGTTCGCAACCTATTTATGTACATATATACAGGTTTCCTCTTGCCATCCATGGTGTCCTTGTTTTGTTCAGTCGACTGCATGACTTTAATCATTGCTTTATCTCTACATTGACTACTAGCTTACCTACAAAGTACAATATCAAAAAAAAAAAAAGAATTTTTTCTCCTGAATAGTTAATCAACACTTTCTCGAGTTCTCGAAGAGGGAATGTTTTGTTGTTTTTTTTCTTGTTTGGTTTTTTACCTAGACTTGCCAATAATAGACGATTACCCATCAACACGCGTGTAAATAGTAACAATCAGGAGTAATAAGGAATGGAATCTGACAAAGAACGCTGCACCAAGGATGGAGAAACAATGGCAATCAACGTCGAAGAACGCCAAACATATGTATCCTGAAAAGAAAAGGAATGACATTGCCGAAGGTAAGAGCAAAAGCAGTTAGCTGTGTCCCATACCATGGCCACATCTGCAATTACAGAGCCCACAGTACAAACGGACAAAGGAATCAGTCTATAATTAAAGAAGAAGAAGAAACACGGGATGTTTAAAAAGCAGTTAGAGCCACCAAGCACCATAGCTATATAAAACACAGCGCTTAGCGTCCGTAAACAATTATCCGAAAGTTCAATGACTTAGAACATCACTATAATACAAATTTTATAGATCTTAATTATGAAACATTAATCATATTTATGGCGACGACTGCGAAAACAGCGCATGCTGTCAAAAGGAAATGAGTAGAATTTACACCTTACACTATGACCACATTGCAACAGCAGCGCACGCAGTGCCGGCTGACAAGGAGTTCACTATCTAACGTTAGGGAATTCGACAATGGGCCCGCAATATTAACTGCGAGATGTGTATGTTTGTAACTGCAACATCAGTGCGTGCTCTTTGTTCAGAGAGGAGTTCATTGGAAAGTTAGAATGCAATTTGGTATTCAGCCTTATAAGTTACATTCTCTTTTTACAATATAAAATGAAAAATTCGAGAACACGAGCCTACTACTGTAAGCTAGCTTTTGATTAACTTCTGTTGCATTAATATAAGAGACACTTCTGCACTTGCAGTTTAAAACATATTTGAAATGTGAAATATCAATTTTTGAGTAATTTCGTAGTTGGAGAAAAAGCGACAAAAATACCTATCGTCCAAATTAATTGTTTAATATTATTGGCTACGTTATATTTTTACGGAAAAATCTATGATATAATTAGTTCTATAAATTTGTAAATACACTTTGACGATAGTCGAGACTATGCTGTTACCTGACTATTGCCTCTAAATATAAAAACTGAACTAGACCTATAGAACCTGAACACATAGCTTCCATAATGCACCCGACGAGATTATCCGATGAATGTGAACGTTGGATCGGTCACTTTTTTTTTTTTTTTTTTTCGTCTAGCTCACACCATTTGTCCATTTTCCCTCCAATTACTATAAAGTTCTGTTTTCGCGGCCTTAATAAATTTATACAAGCATCTATGTACACATTCAAATGAAGTCGGCTGATTAACAATTTTCATCCCTATCATAGGGGTAAAAGGCATAACACGGGAGCTTAATGAAATTCCTCCTTTCCCACTCATGTTCTCTATACGCTGCTACGCTAAATAATACCGTTTCTGACACACCATTGCAACTTCTTTAGCTTAGCGACTTGAGTGTTTGGAGCAGAACGAATTTGCTAACGCTTCACACCCAGCATGTAACCCCGCTCTTTATTTTTAAAAGAATCTGTTACGGACTGTTATTTCTATCAGCGTTTATTTTTCTTCTTTTACTGCTCATTGCACATCCGAACTATAAATTTAGAAAAAAAAGAAAAAAAAACCTATCCGGATTATTTCCTATATTAATGCTGGTTAGCTGTGCTAATTTTACTACTTTGTCGATTCCTCATACATATCCGAAGATATAAAACTTTTCTTGAAACATAAATCAAAAAAAAAAAACCCTAAAAAACAGCGGTATTTTCTAAAGAGTTC
This sequence comes from Icerya purchasi, assembly GCA_039619475.1. Taxonomy (NCBI): domain Eukaryota; kingdom Metazoa; phylum Arthropoda; class Insecta; order Hemiptera; family Monophlebidae; genus Icerya; species Icerya purchasi. The sequence goes on from CM077115.1 coordinate 98,882,377, forward strand.
TCAATATGAGGGGGGGGGGGGGGGGAGTAATCTACAATTGAGACTTTACAAAAGGGAGTGCAAAAGAAGATGCTGATTTTCAAAGCTTACGGAGCGCGCGAGTAAATCTTAAATTTGAATAATTGTTCGGAAAAGGTTCCTTCGCACTGCGGATGTGTACGAATGTGTATATTCGTGATTTAGGTAGTCGGTAATGAAGCAAGCGACGTACGAATTTATTAGAAAAATGAAATAAACTTAAAGGAGCCGGTTGCAGTGGCACTGTTCAGCTGGTTCTGGCTCGGTTGTCCAGGTTGTTTCTTACGGTTGCCTGTAATTTATTTTCTAGTTTTTACCAGATATCGCGTTAAGAATTCGGAAAGTCAGGTAAATAACGCGTCCATGTGTAGCAGTTGTTCTGCATTTTTTATGGTACTCGGCTGGTCGGTGATATTGCACACTGCTTTTTTCGTTTAGTTTTGAATAATTTAAATTTTCCAGCCACTTACGCCTTAACTTAATCGCACCTGATGCGCATATCCGAGCAGTGTCATAAATGGAAATAACATTCTTTCCGTTGACAAGCCGCGTTGCTTTATTTTTATCGAAACGGTTAACAACTTCCAAGTCCGAAAGAAGGGTTCTTAATTAAAAACACTTGTGCCGCCTATGGAAAAGATTTCATGCAATCATCATCACTGTTACTAATACCCTATGTACTATTACTAGTACACTATTACTAGTATGGCTAGTATGCTATTGGCTAGTATACTATTATTATTATTATTATTATTATTATTATTATCACCGTTAAAAGAAAGCGAAAACGATTCAGTTTCTTAATCGCTGTTTCCGGTAACAACCTTCGAGTTAAACGAGCCTCTGGGTAGCAACATCATTATTAACCATGTGGTGCTGGTGTTAGCAAAGGTGGTTTTTCTGTATTGTTTTTGTACTGTTGCTAAGATTAATCATTTCGTTTCGCTGTGAATTGAGGTGAATCAATGTTAAGCTTCAGTTCAGCTCGTCGTATTTTTCCGGTGCCGATCCAAAGGTCCGCCGCATTCTTTGAAATGAAGCAAAAATGGCTTTGTTTAATAACATATGTTGTTTTTGCAGGTAGGATTAGTTTTATTTATTTATTTAGTTCACTTCAATCTCATTCAAATTATTCTTATTTTGTCACTTTTGACTTTTTTTGGCAAGTATCATAAAATGTTTTAACGTCAAATGCTTGGTTGTCTTTTTTTACTGTCAACATCACATGCTCCGTGCCAGGAATCCATCTTATGTCTCATTAATCGCCGCGGAACAAAATTTACTATTTTTTAAACTATATTATTTTCATATTAAGCTTTCGCAGTGATTATTAATCATTTCATAAATAATTTCCAGAAATATCGCGTTAATATATTTATTTTTCACGTTTTGGACCGGATTGTATCGGTCATCATCAGAAAAAAATAACTCTAAGCTACCGAAAAAGCGGTGTATACCGATTCGTTAGCTTAGTTATTTGCGCTGATGATAGTCGATGCAGTCCGTTCGAAACGTTAAAAATAAATATATTAACGCAGCATCTCTAAAAATTGTTTAAAATCCGATTATTATTATTATTATTATTTTTATTATGCTTCGGTAGTTTTGGTAATAAATTTCGTGAAAAAGAATTTAAAATTACAAGTACGGCAAAATTATCGAAGATTAAAGTTTTGAATTAGATGTTTTTTTTTTAAAGCGAATTTTATGTAAAACAGTTAAAAATTATCTAAAATTCTAAACTGTTCAAAAAAAAAAACAAAAAAAAAACGGCACCATCGAGTATTGGCGAAATTATGAATTCTAACGCGATAGTGGTGAATAAATTATTGTTTTCATTATTATAAATTAATTAATAATTATTATTGTTTTTTAAAAAAACTTTTTATGATCGTTGAAAATACAGTGTAAATACCAGAAACACGAGGGGAGTATTTTGCGATTTTCTTCCTGCTGTTCGATCCATTGATGATCGGTCTCCTACTTCTAGAATGCTTTGAATAGTCTCGACTGCCGCCGATATCTTCCACAGAAATGTCGCAAGCTGGAATGGAGTCTGTAGGCCGAACGCGAGACCTTTTAAATGGCGATCGAAGCTGTTCAGTTGATCGAATTTCAGTTCACCAGCGATTGCGTTCAAAGAGAAATTTCTTGATCGGAAAATCTCCCTTTGAACAAAAATCGTTTTCAACCGCAAGACCTTTAACGTTGAAACGTTTTCTCGGGTTGCCGGTATCACAACAAGTTACCGTTCACAATTTTACCACCCCTTACAATCTTACGTCGTATTTGTTTCATTTATTTATCTGCGCGCACATTGATACGCGGGTTAATTTAAGACCGTGCCTGAACTTGAAATTAATTTTCATTGCTGTTATACATCTCGAGTGTCGTCTTTCGTTCGGTTTATTCGCGGCGGCGGATTTGCACCGACTGCTATATAAAGCAATCGCCTTTAATTGTAACAAAATCCTTCTCACAACGCATATGCATCATGTTTGTAAGCTTGTAAATATTTGCGATTGGGGTTATTCGTGATTCAAAATCATTTCCGGATAGACTTTTCCTGCGCTCTATAACTTGCAATCCGCATTACAACTAGTGTAAGAAATTATATTATACGGACAAAGTTTACGTGAAATATACAAATTATCATATTTTATGGTGTACTATGAATTTCGGGAACTTTAGAGAACAGAAGAAAAAACAGCCAACATTTATGCATGATATACGTAATGTGATGATTATCTAAAATATCATTTTAAAGTACCTAGGCGTTGGAGTTTTAAGTTTACCTATGGTTCCTCAATTCCGTACAACCAGTACGATGATTTCTTCTTTAGCATTCATTAGATTACAGTACAGAGTACCGTGCCCGGGATGTTCCCTTCACTTACACGTCACGGTGTATTAGGCTATGATAACGTTCAAGGCCACAGGTGGCCATCTCTTTTATATTTTATTTATGTTTTACTTTTTCTAGAATGATGCGCGCAGATGTTTACATAGTCTATATTAATGTAAATTTGGCAATACACTTTACTATATGGCTGTGGTAAGAATGTGAAATGTTAGAAATTGTAAGTGCATTACAGATCAGTTTATATTATAATAAATATATATATATAATATATGTGCGTATATATGGTAGAATGATCAATGTAAAAGTGCAAAAGTCTGTACTGATCATATATGTAAAGTAGATAAGTAAGTAAATAATATTTGTTCGCTTCGATATAGAAGGCTAGTCGATTGTTGTTTTCCGATGTGTTAAATTAATTTATCCAATCGTATTATAGTTTAATGCTCCCCGCGTTGGTCACACTATCTTCTGAAATTGTTAATTTATTATTATTTCGTTTTATATAGTTTTTTTTATTTATTTATAGTCACGTAAAGCTTAATGTCACTCGTTTAAAATTACTCTTTATCTTCGCTGTAACAAAAAAGTTACGCGCATATAATAATACATCAATTCTACTCAACTGCGTTCCGTTCGCTGCCCAATTAATTGAATGAGCGTTTTCGACAATCAGCTAAAAATTAATACAGAATGTGTGAACAGAGACACCCTTTGTGTGGTTTTATTTGTACTATTAATTTTTAGCTGATCATCTATGCCCGGAAACGTTTCTAAGTAGTATATTGTTTGTTATATGTGTATTTGGTTCTAAATTTTACTGCCTCGTACAAACAAAACAGTTTTAGGGCTTTTTAGATTCTATAAAAATAAATAAATTTCAAATGAGCTTTAACGGAGAACAAAGTTTTAACAGACGTTTCTAAAAAATAATTCAATTAAATATTATAATTATATATATATATATATATATATGTATATATATATATTTGTACATCCCGCGAACTCGAAAACGGCGCTAACGATTTTCACGAAGTTTGTACCCTACGGTGATTTTAGAATCGATCTGTCAAAATCTAATCCATGACAAAATTCATTTCTGCCGGTTTTAGAGGGATTAAATGTCAACTTAATGAATAAATTAAAAAAACTGAATAAAAAAATAACCTTGCCAGTTAAAATAATTTGTAATTATAGTTAAATAAAATAAATAATCGTGTTTTTTTAAATAAATAATTGAATAATTAAATAAATAATAAAATTTTCTATGTCGGTAAATTTGCAACGTGTGTCGACAGTCTAATTTTAAAATTTGCAAAATTTCAAATTTGTGTTCATTAAGGCTCTCTGCAGTTCGTAATCAGAACAGTGCAATGAAATACTGGCTGCGCTATTTTCGACACATTATACAGTCCTTGCGTTTTCCGAAAATATACATAAACGCATGTACATTTATACGTATGTACATATATGTGTACCTTCCTCGAACTTGAAAACGGCTCTGACGATTTTCACGAAATTTACACACTAGGGGGATTTTGAGCTAACAAATCGATCTATCAATGTCTGATCCATGAAAAAATTCGTTTTCGCGGGTTTTAACGGAGTTAAGTGCCAACTTAATGTAGTATTGTACGAGCCAGGAATTATGTACATAAATATATATATATATATTATATTTGTACGTCCCTATTTATTTATTCATTTCTAAGGACGGCATGATTTTATAAACCGAGCAAGTGCTCAGTACGTCAGGTACTTTAATATATTTAAAAAACAGTATGTTAAATGATTGAATTGCATGAGCCCCGTTCTACAGCAGTTTTAAGCATGTCCCCTGCGCGGCATAAATCACGGCCCGATTTAGTAACCATATGGAAACCATGATAAGGACCAACCTATACTATTGAACACTTTGACGTCTCTGTTAATTCTTAAGCAGTAATTTCGAATCACACCATCACGTGATGGAAATACTTACGAGTGTGCACGATGACGCAACCGTTCGACTAATTAGTTTTGATGGTTGCATTTAATTGTGAAATTTTCATTTAACCGATTCCCAGTAACCGCTGTGCTACTGGTCAATGGCAGATGATCTGAGCTCGACTTGGAAGTCGCCTAGCTAACGAAACGGTGAAGAAAAACGCATCGATTTGGTCTTTTTGAATAGACCCGGTACTCCATCGTCGTTTCTTTCTTGTCGGACTCGTCCAACTCGTCGTCATTGTTTTCCCTCCACTTCCGCAAACTGTCTGTCTTCTTTTACTTTCTAATTCACCGACACTGCGTGATTGAAACTTTCTTTCCGGCTCTTTCAGCGTGTGATTTTAATTTTCCGAGATATCTTAGCGGAGCCGAAAAATAATGTTCCTTTGAAACACTTCCGAATCGTCGACTTCGTTATAAAATTACGAAATTGTAACAATTTTTCTATACGCGCGTGAATGTTAAACGTAAAAAAAATAAGAAACATTCCAGGGGATTCGTACTGCAAACTAAGCGCTGTTTTTTAATTGTCAACATTTTTCTCAGGTTTAACGTTAATAAAAACTGCCGAGAATTTAACAAACGAGTGGCTAGAGTTGCCTTTCTGATTTTGTAATTTTAACGGAATCTGCGTGCATCGTCTAAAAAAGAGAAATTTCAATCATATTAACCCGAGCGTAAATACGGAAAAAATCAGTGAACAAATCGATAAATTTCGACAGGTGATGATCACAAAATCAAAATACGCTGTTGGTTTTCGCAATCCGAGGGTTGCACTGCAAATATTATTTTTATTACAAGAAATGCTTTTCGAATATACTTATAAATTTTAATTGGAAAAATAAAAATCTATCGTATCTCGTTAAGCTTGAACATTCGACGGATTCCTTTCTACAACGATGCGGTGCTGAAAGCGAAGAAGTTTTTCTTTCTGCTGAAAACAAGTTCCACCACCAACCCCTTTCTCGTATTCCTCCACGTAGACCCTTTTATTAAACTAATTAATAATTTCTATAAAGAATTCTGGAATGCCGATAAACCCTTGTACCGCAAAATGTTTTACCAGATTGATCAATCCGCAAAATTCCACGGTACGCTGTTTTTCCGCCTTTAAATAACAACGTAACTTGACGACCGGCGAACCGAAATTGTTTCTCTCCGCCTTCTTGTTCAAAATACCCATCTCGTTCCTGTTATTATTTTTTTTTCATTTATTTATTTATTTATTTATTTATTTATTTTCCAGGTGCAATAGTCGACCCTGACCATTTTCCGATTTTTTTCATTTACAACGACCGCAATTATGACGACAGGGCTTTCTCCCACTTGAAATTCCCCAATCTCCTGCAATTCAAACTATGCACCGAAATCGACGCATGTGTTTTTTTTATGTTTCTTATCAGTGCGAATATTTATAAATTTCGCTATTTCCCGAAAAAGATAGGTGTTGAAAATTCTTTCGTAAAACTCTGCTCAGCGTTTAATTGCCCTGCTAAAATTATTACCTACAAGAATATGAAGATGCAGCGTTAAATACGATTCGACTAATACGAGAAATCCTTTATTTAATTCGAAACGTAATAATTAACGATTTTTCGAAACACCTAGTTAAATGTCTAAACTATCGCGTCTCGGTTAATTACTTTTCGATATCGATTTCTTGCATCATTTTCCTTGTTCCTTCTTCGTCTATGTTTCCCACGTACACGATGATCTCATGAATTTGAAGTAGTCGGTGTTATTTTCAAAAATTTTAACATTTTATTCGAATGTAGTCGTTAGCCTAGTTGCTAGAGCTCGATCCCCGGCGATAATACAAAATTATTACGCAACATATAATTAAATTAACCGCTAATGAAATCTCACGTGGAAGGCAATGGCGAAAAACATGCATACATATGCGCGCTAGTTAGTATACAGTAGACACACATTTGGGACTGAATTTGTATTACGATATAAATCAAAGGTTCGCAATATTAGTTCCCTAAGTGTGTGTAATCTTGCATGTACAGTCACGTTTTGAATATAACAATTGCCATGTGAACACACTATATGGGGCTGTACGGCTAGAATGTACAAGTATGACGCTCGGAATCGAACGGTACGACTAAAGAGAGAGAGAGAGATTCAAACACGTTTTTTTTTTATTTATGTAACAGAGTACGCTCTAAAAGCTATTTTCCTAAGTTTTAATGAGAATCTTTTCGAACGATACTCATGAACGTTTCTGATCAATGATACACGAGTTGCTATATCGTAACTTGATCACACACACACGCATGTGATACGGTATAAAGTATTGCAGTTAAATAATTACTTAAATCTCGGAGGTTTTTCGAAACGCGTAGAAAAATTACAGGTGAGAACGAAGATGCAGGATGAAAATTATTGGCGCGCTTCTAATGAATGTACTCGCGACCAGAAGAACTAGCGAGCAGCCATGGAAGATCTGAAACTGACGTGATGCGACGGACGGCAGGTTTTAAATAATGCACCTGATGACGATATGTACAATGCCCTCTGCACGTTTGGCAAATTGTGGCCAGGCCGCGTTTTAACAAGGATCAAAAAGTAGCTGCTGATTAGCGTGAGAAGGTGCGACGGCCCTTTTGTCCATGAAGGTGAAGATCATAGAATGAGTGACAGCCTCCTTATTCATCTTAGATACGGGCATATACGCGTGTTTTTATAACGCTAATAATGTACTCGAACATACAATGAAATTCTTTTTTTTTTTTGCTTTTTTCCCCCGGCTTGGTAATAATCCAAATTGCCGCTATCGAGAAATATACATATATATTTTTTAAATGAATAATTAAAATGCTTAATATTTCGCTGGCTAATATTCACGCGTTTTTTTTTTTTTTTCTTTTTTTACTTCGGCTTGTCTTTTTTTAGTGAAAAATTAATTCTTCATTTGCTACGAAACAGTAATTGCACAAATTACGAAACAGTAATTGCACAAATGTGACTGAATTTTTCGAATTTTTACAGGGTTCAAAAAGAAGGCGGAGGTTATATGTTTTTTGAATTTCTTTTTAAATAAACACCGGATAAATTTCGAATAAAGCAAATTCAAACCGCAATTGCTCAAATTAAAATGCTTATTACTGACGAAAATATTACGTATAACTTTTGATCATATAGACCAGTTCCCCAATGATACCCTTTTAATGCGTCATCATTCATGTTGGTGGGGGGTGATTTTTTTTCCGCATATTTATATTTTCACTAATATTCATACTATTAATAATTTCCATCATTTTGATTTATATAGGTTAATAATTTACATAAATGAATTACCCCGTATATGAACATTAATAAAAATTACATAGGTTATTGATTATATTCGTTATAAAAAAATTTTCCTTAAGGTATTAACGAAGTACCTAAAAATAATATGGAGAATATATATATATATATATTTTTTCGATTTTTTTTTTTTTTTAATGTAAGAACACCCTTTAAAAATTTGTCAATATTTATTTTAAATTTTTGATTTTTTTCAGATTTTTATGCACTTATAATAACTATTTCAGTTCTAATGAGGAGGGGGTATACCTCCCCCCTGTGGACACGGCCTTACCATCATTAGAAGTAATCCAAAGGTTTTCTTAGTTTGTTCCTGATAATAGGCTAAGCTTTCCGTAGTATCAATTAAGGACACATAAAAATCTTGTCCCTAATTACACATCTATTGTGAAAATTTTAAATGTTTAATTATTTACTTTTTAGCGTATTTTTTCCCTTTTTGTTTTTTAAATTTCTAAAGTACGGGTTTTCTTGTTTTTGATAAAGAATATTTTTTTACAAAAAACAATATTATCTTTTTTTTCATTGTTTTCAGCTTAGCAGCGATCATAGTTAGCAACGAAATGTAAAAAGGCAAATCTTGGGCCAGCACTTGTAAATTGTAATTAGAATTTCGCACTTCGCAGGGGGAATTGTCAGTGTCTCTGTTTTAGGAGTTTGTTAAAATTTCGGGTCGTTGTTGGAGTTGTTCGTATTTCTCTATTATCGTAACTAGAGTGGCGGCTATTATATGAGACACGCACGGGAGTGGCAAGTTTGTTTACACGGACCGCGTGATATCGATTTGTTTGCTTGGACAGGATTGGAGACAGAGAAGCAAACATACTGGTGTCGTCGCGGCAAAAAGCCAGCGTTATTTCTGAAGGAATTGGTTGCGTTTTTTCGGCCGATTTTTTTTTTTCTCGAAATGTATCGGACCTCGTTACTAGCGGTGATGAAAAAGTATGCGTCTCTGTTGGGCTGTTGCGAAATAGTCGAACGGGGGAAAAAAATCGACAATTTTTGTCGATACAGGAACTGCGCTGAAATATTTACTTACCGCTCGAAAGACGTGAAATATCCCTGTTCCTCCTTTTTCATGTAACTGACTCTTATATAGTTGACGACGGAGTTACCGGGGAACAATCATCCGGAGGTGCAGTCTAGCGTACGAGATATACGTCCTGTCGTCTATATAGTGTAAGCGTACATTTTTCCTCGCACTTCGGTCTATTTCAAAGCGAAACGCAGACGTCACGGTGTTATCGGTCACTGTGAAATCGGCTCGTACGAGGAGTCTCGTTTTTTTCCATGATCAATAATTCTCAAATGGTGGAGGCCTATGAACGAAAGCAGCCGATCAAGAGAAGTGTCTGACGAGAATGAATTTTTCCCTTACTGTGGCGTGGCGAAATTTACTAATACGTCATCATCTCTACCTTGTCGGTTTTTTATTGATATCATTAATATTACTCTGTTATGAAAACTATCTCAAAGTTTTGCAATAGTAATGTCAAAGTACACTCCTTAAGAAGAGGTGTAGAGACGAGAACAACATTTTTAAGATCAAATTGCTAAATCGGACCATCGATCAGAGGCGCAGTAATTTACAAATGTTAAGTAAAAACCAAAAAAAGTTAAACAGTAATTTCATAATTTCTAACCATGAAACGCATTTTATGCAACATTGCGAACGGGTTGGAGGAAGCTGTATGGAAAGCGAATCAAATAAGAGAAAATACACTAAAAGATAGAACATGTGATATTGAAAAAAAATAAGTGTGAAAAATGAGAATTATTTTACAAGTTTCAATATATATATATATATGTATGTATGTATGTATTTTATGTTGATTCTGTTAACTATTAATATCCCGTGTAGTACAGCTTCGTCTGTGTACGAAGAATGTGAATAGATATTTTTCATTTACCGTTAAATATGCGCACGATAATTTTCATTAAATCATTCTCGATTTTAAAAGTAGTTACAATATATGTATATTTAGAGGTAACTGTAAATATTCACGGTTCACTTATAAAAATAGTAGTATTCTATGATACCGCTATCGCCGCTGTTAGAACTCAGTGAGAGGAAAATGTTGTTATCCCCCTTTCGCTGATGAATTTGTCTGCGTGGTCAAGCAGATTATTCGACTTGAACCCCCCACCCCCCACCACCGCCACCCCGTTATATGTTCCTATTAAAAAACAAAATTGTATAATTTCGATGTTATCTGAATGTGTTTGCAGCACGGCTTTACGAGATCTTATTCGCCTGTAATAAATATCCCTGCCGTAGTATCGTAGATTAGTCAGTGCATTCAACTGATACCCCGATAATTCTGCATATTAAGAATGCAAAAGAAAATTCCTCTCGCTGAATCAATGGCCGCAGTTGACGAGCTCCTAAAAGAAAAAGAAAAAATTGAATAAATATCTCTGCCGTATAATAATGAAATAACGGAGTTTGTAATTAAACTGGGAAAACAAATTGGCCCTCTGTTAAATTACTGAAAATTTTAATTGGCCCTCTGCCGTTAATACAACACTTTTAACACGCTTTTCGGCGAAAATTCTGGAAATTGAGGGAAAACAAAGATCCGATCGCGGATAACTTACGTGTCTGTTGTAGGGTTTCATTTGTCCGGTCGGTTGTTGCGTACTTGGGCTACCTTGCTATGCAACCGTGTCAAATTGTACAGCTCGGAATTAAAGAAATATGTATTATCATAGTGATTAAAATGCTTCGCTACTAAATCAGAGAACACGAGTTTGATCTCGTTCCGGATCTAAGTCACTCCCAGGTATATCTAATCTGAAATTGAATATTGGTTATACCAGAGATATTTGAGAAAATAAAAGCGGACGAAGCTTAAAAGCTTAATTCCACATTCCACGATAACTTATCAAGGGGATATGTGGGACCTGCTTCAGTGTTTAGTTTATCATGCGAGGAAGCTCCGATTTTTGGTGCCCCCTCGGAGATATTTGAGCAATAAACAGGGAAATAAATATTAGAGAAAAATACGAAGCTCGCGATAGCGCGAACTGCCCAAAGATTGCAGAACAATCTGATGATGATGATGATGACAAAGGGGTAACTAGCGATTTATTCGAGGTGTTCTGCCCTTTTGATTATCGACACACGAAAGTCGCCAATGAAATCGGTAGCTGCTGCAGCGATTTGAATCGAAGAATTCGTTTTTTAAATATTTAGTTTGTTTTTATTATTTTCGATTTTTTCTAGCCTAATGTAGGTGCAAATAATAAAATACGACAAAAAAAAAAAAACGGAAATCGAAAGTTTTTTAAATTTACGCTGGAGCCTTTGAGAAGGCATTGTTTTCAAAAGAATTTAATTGTTTATAATTTCACTGTATTTATTATTAAGACATATTGTTAAATATATTCACGGTAAACTAAATTTTTAACGCTTCATTAAACAATTAAATGTATAATTTTTAGATCCCCGACGCGTTTCGAAGCAAACGACTTCATGTTTGCTTCGAAACGCGTCGGGGATATAAAAATTATACATTTAACTGTTTAATGAAGTGTTAAAAATTTATTTCACCGTGTTTATAATTTGTTTACTTTGAGTTTTGTTTTTCCGTATTTTTATTTTTAAAATTTCGGGCGGGTGAAATGATGTAAAATACAGTTAAATACGTTCCTGAAAGAGCCATAACGCGACTAACGAAAATAAGCTCGGTTAAAATACCCTGGTTTTCGCGCGATGTTCCTATATGGAGTCGAAACATGGACTCTACGCAAGCGAGACAAACATAATATTAACGCATTCCAGCGTGACGCAGAGAATGCTGTGGATTCCATGGACGGCGAAGAGAACAAATATATCAATTTTGGAAGATTTGCGAACATTGCCCATCCTCACCTGGTGCCTACAGAAAGTATTGAAGTGTTACGGACACAATATGCGGATATCCCTGAGGATAAGACAAACAAAATATTAATGCATTCCAGCATGGCGCAGAGAATGTCGAGAATTCCATGGACGGCGAAGCGAATAAATATCTCAATTTTGGAAGATTTGCGAACATTGTCCATCCCCACCTGGTGCCTACAGAAAGTATTGAAGTGTAATGGACACATTATGCGGATATCTCTGAGGATTGACATGCATGCTGGCTGGAAAAGTGGAAGGGAACAGAAGCAGACCATCGAGGCGGTGGATAGACACCGTCACACACGTCCCTGACTGGATTAACTAGAATCCGAGCAATATATGTATATTACTGCCGAAATAGGAATAGAGATGGAGAGAGATATTGTCACAAGAAGTCACGATACTCAGGAATTGAGTTACTACCGGACATGAAGAATAAGAAATTACTGAAGTAAACACGAAATGTTCAAGCAAGAGAAAACTGTTTTAGCCATATCGGTATAACTATCAGTTGAATTAATTAAATTTTTTATTTGTACGGGTTTTTTTCTTGTTTTTTTTCGCATTTACATAATTATTTTGTTTTATTTTTCGCGCATCGCCATATCGTGTCATGAACTTTTAACGTCAGATATACTCTGTCGAATTCCTCCGGCCTAACTTTTGGCTATCCAGCCTTTGGACATTTTTTTTTTGTTTTTTTATGTAATTAAAATCCATTACATTATTATTGGCAATGCTACTGTCGATTAGTAACACTGTAATATCTTGATTATAAAGAGGTGTAGGCGAAATAAATGTGTTTATCGGAAAGGTTGCTTAAAATTAATATAGGATAATGGCGCGCCTAAGGAAAGTGTTTAATATTTATGGAAAAATTAAATCGAGATATGTGTATCATCCGGAGGTGAAGAGGTACGAAGTAAACGGTTAACGATTTTAATCAGCGTAATTGCCGGTGGTACAGTATTATTTTTCGAGGAAATACGAATTCCACCGAAGTCGAAAACGAACGGCCGAGAACGTGATTAATATTTTTACCCTTTGAGCAATTCGTGATGGCTAATACCACCAGCTCACCTAGCGCGACGCATTGTCTGTGGCGGCGGCGCACATTGTCTTACTTGCGCGCACAATGGTCGACAGGTCGGAGAGGAGCGCAGAATGTACCCTTTGACGATCGTTGTTGGAAAAATTATAACCGTAGTTAGATTTTCGGGAACGGGCGCCCAATTAGAATTGCCGCAGGAGTGTCGCGGGCGTCCGGTTGGCGCGAGCCGCGTCCGCTGGCTAATTTATCGAGAAATTATGATGAAATAGACAGAAGTCGGTCAGATGGAAGAAAATCGGCGTGCAGATAGGCGGTCGATTTCCAATATGGTGGCAGAAAAATCAGATCGACACAGAGACGCGGATGATGGATGGATAGCGGCTCTAATGGGTCGCCTAGCCCCCTAGCCGATCCGTGTTTTTTCCTAGGCAAACATTAAATAATAGCTGTTAAGCAATAACACCCATATTCCCCGTCGACCAGCCTCTCAACCTGAACTCTCATTATGTTCTGGCGCGTGTTTATTATTGTGTTACCGAAAACAGCTCGTGCCACAGCCTCCTCGACAATTAGTGTGCAAAATAACTAGCTTTCCGCTTTCGCTTTCGCTTTTCATTTGCAACGCCGCACGATTTCGTCATCATTCTTCCATCGCAACTATCCGGAGACAGGTGCGCGTTTATCGCGCGAAATTCCCAACGATGTCGTACATGCTTTTCGGAAAGCATGCATTGGACATTCGAGCAACCCCGTGGGGGTCGCTGCTCCCTTACAGTGTGCGGTAGCGAGTGCGCCTTTAAGTGTTGCAGTGATCGAAGAAATCCCCTACCGGTTAACACGAGATGAAAATTCAAGCTCCCTCCGACACATACCGGGCGCCTGTTAGGAACATATGTATATATCGAGCGTGTCAGTTCCTTATTTCCTTGCATTCTACTTTGCCGCCGCCAGATTCCTAATTTCTTCTTAATATCGCGATGACTAATAAAAGCTCTTAAGGAATACGGTTTTCTCACATTGAATTAGTTTAACCAAAAAAATTAAAGTAACAACACACCGCCCCGGTATCGCGAGAAAATCGCAATTTCCTGCGCTCTAGGTTCATTATCATTTTTATTTTATTTTTTTAGTGCGCGCCAAACACGAATGCTTATCGTAGACGGGATGGACGCTACTATTGCCCGGAAGACGAAGAAGCAAGAGAGCGCTGTAAGGATTGGGCAGGTTGCAATATGATAACAGCAGATTGTATGATGTCAGCGTGTGAGGCGCATGAAAGAAGACGCGATGATCAAAGGAAGAAATTTAAGACATTTTTAAGCTTTTTATTTTTGATAAATTTTTAAAAAGGTTTCTTTTTTTTTTTTTCCGTTTGATATCTTAAGGAAAATAATTCGAAAGAGGATTAACGTGTTTTAATAAAATTTACGCAGATCGTGAAGGGTTTGAAAATTTGCTATTTAAATTATTTCGATATCTCAAAAGGTAAAATGTATCCAAATCCTTTTTTTAAAAACAAAAAGCTTAAATTACCACGCAAAATTTGAAGACGTCGGACATTAGGTTTCCTATTTTTACTTTCCGGTATTTTTTGATAAGTTCTCTCTCTTTTTTTCTTTTTTTTTCTTTTTTTTTTTAACTTTTACATTTGCGATTTTTCTGTGTTTAAATTTAAAATCGAGAATTCCGAACCGATGCTTTCTATATACGAGATGACATAATGGCTTTGTGCAATCTAAAATGTTCTCGTTAATAAGCCAGGATAGGAGTTTAGACCGAATATAGAAAACAAAGGTGAAAATCAAAACCTCCTACATTTCGGGAATAATGTTGTCCACTTCGATACACAATCTATATAGTAGGTGAAAAAGGAGGACATTCAGGATACGCCTACGGTTCAGTGTTGTTTTGCGCGTCTTTAACGTTATTTAAAAACGTGGCGCGGTCCAATCAACGAGGGATTTCAGCACGGATAAGAATAAACGTCCGGCGCTCATAAGTACAAGAGGATTTGTATCGGGAAAAGAAATACGGTATAGGAACTGTTGAAAAGCGCATCTGATACGACTAAAACATCAGCTGCGTCTTGGGAAGCCAAAGAATTTTACGGTTCATTGAAAAATGCAATCAACCTTTTTAACGCGTTACCCCGCACGGTCGAATTGGTTCGAGTGTTGTAACAAGACGACGAACACTCCGACAACCTTTAGATATGGGGCATATGGTCAAATTAAAAATTCAGTCGTAATTTATAAATAACCGTTACAAGAGATGCTCCTGGCAGCTTGTTGCAAACGTATCAGAGGCGCTTTTCGCGTATTTAACTGATCACATATATGTCGGGGGAAAAAGTTTCGACGCATTATAAGCACCGGACTATTTCAGTTTCTTACTTTTCGAGTTTGCTTTTCCGACCGGAATGTGCATAAAAATCCGATGAAAATTCGGGTTGCAACATGGAAATTATTAAATACACTTGAAAAATGATATTTCAGTTAAATACGATGGAATTTTTGATTTTATTATAAGCACCATTCTACAAAAATGAGACTTAAATGGTAAATACATTTACCAGCCTACAAAATGTTATCATTCCGGGAAATTCAACTTTCTCGTTTAGTAAAATGCCCCAAATCCAAATTATTTTTTTCTGAAAAAAGAAAAAAAAAACCGTCGCCTCTTAATCTAACCGTTTTTTTTTTGTTTTTTTTTTTTGCGGAGCCTACTCCCAGCCAGCGACGATTAACGGAGCAATAATTATAGGAAAAGACGGAAGGGGTTTTCGACTGCTGATTGTGTGCGACAGTGCACCCAGCATACTAAAAAATTACTCGAAGAACAACGAGTCAGGAAGGCTTATTCACAGATTGTCAGCTGTATCGAAGCGTTTGAAGAAAAAAATTATTAATATTACAAAGTTTTCAGAAGGCAATGTGCTATATCGGCTTTTGAAAAATTTCTCCGGATTGGCCTGGGATTTTAAAAAGATGAAAAGCAAATTCAGTCAAGCATGATGTTTCATGCGCTGAAGATTTCGTATGTAAGACTATATAATTTACGTTTACATAATACTGAATTCAAAACAAAAAAAATCTGATTTTTAGGCGCGTCATTTTTCGCGCTTTTTTTAACTACTTTTCGTCAACTACGAAAGTTCCCTTAATGGAAATGAAATACGGTTTCGTTCCCGATAAACAGCTTACTTTCCAACGATATACATCACATGCCCGGAAGAGACAAAAAAAAGAAGTCTCAATATTAAAGTTGGAAACCCGGATGTTTCAAACTAGAGAAATATACGGGGGGATGCGCATATTTTTAACCTTGTTCAAAATTTTTAACTATATAATACCCGCGCCAAAAAAAGGTGCTGCACGTCATTTTTCACGCTTTTTTAAACTTTCCGCCAACTTCGAAAGTTCCGTTTAAGAAATGAAATACGGTTTCGTTGCTGTCAATATCTTTCCAACTATATAATATCACATTCCCGAAAGGAAAAAAAAAATATATATGTATATATTATTTTTTTTTTAATTTCCGAGCTTCCCCTCCGAATGTCTAAATATAAAGAGTTGTAAGCTCGGCTATAATTTTCCTATAAAGCGGTGGTGGTCCTTTATGCATATACGTTTTGGTTTTCTCTACTTTTTCACCCGAGCTATCAGTTATACGTGAACATCCTGTTTTTTTGCTGTTTTTTTGCTGTTTTTGGGCCCAAACGGAATGTCTATAATTATTTCATCGTAATTTCTTGATTTTTTATGAAAGAGATCTTCTGCGATTTAATATTTCGAATTTCACTTTTAAAAGATTATACCCGGTGAGATGAGTTATGAATTCTTTAAGAGTGATTTTCGAAGTTGTTTTAAATTCCATATTACATTTTCTTGTAATGGCTTTTGTGATTCCTGGAAATGAACGCGTCGATACATCCGCCCGAGCAGAAATATATTGTCCCTCGCCTGGTAACAGCCCACCTCCACCTTATCTCTCGAACATAATCTTCAATAATCTCACGTCCTTATGAAAAACCCGTTGGTCCTCGTGTCAGACTTTCTCGAGGTTAATTAAATCTCCTCAACAGAACCATGGTGGCCAGAAAAAAGCGTTTCCCGCAGAGATTTCTGTGCACTTAGCCGCTTGCGCATAGGCCATACGGCCATGTCGCATAATTTTATTTTGCAAAGAACCCCCTCTCTTACGAATTGTCCTTTCTGTGGCCAAGATGTTGCTCCCACAACTCCTCATATACTATGCGACTGTCCAGCATTATTACCTCACCGGCCCCCTTCAATTAATAACAAAACAGTCACCAACATTCTTGAGAATTCCCCCGATGCAATTTTATCCATAACACAATTTATCAGAATTAATTGAATAATCAGATATCTATAAAAACAAACTGCGCATCTTCGTACTGTAATAGCCACAGCAGTTAAACACGGTACAGGATGTTGCTTTCACAAAAAAAAAAAAAAAAAAAAAATTAGCTTGAAATAATAGATTGTCATAGATAGAAGTTTAATTGTAATTTGTGATAACCAATTTTGATGGTTTCGTGAGTTACTAATTTTTATTTGATGTTTTTGTAATTTCTGAACCATCTTATTAGGATTCCGTACAATATATATTATACGGAATCTTAATAATAGACTTTGTGCACACCCAAATTTATAAATGTTTTAACAAGTTCAGTCTAACTATACATAATAATTCGTATGCCTGCCATTGCCTGCTAATGAATATTTTTAGTTTTTAATAATTTTTGGTCTACCGTGACAACAGCCTGTTTGCACAATAATAAAAAATTGCCCCAAAAAAAAAAAAAAAAAAAAAAAAAAAGTTACCTAGTTTTAAGAATTCTTTCCCTTGTTAGTTTCATATTTTTTAACGAGAAATCACGTAAGCTTTTTCAGATTTTTTAATTGTTCGATCTTTATATCCGTATTTACCTGTGTGTAAAAACTACTCCAAATTCAGCGTGCGATTTTAAAGAACTCAAAGTGGGGACAATATATAAAAACAGCGAAAGCGAGAAGTACGATCCAATGCGTAGTGCAAAGATATTATTGACGACAATCGGTGCGCAAAGTCGAGGAAGGTTATCGGGAAATGAAAAGGTCCAGTTAGGGAAAAATGTGGAAACAGAAAACAAGCGTTAACCAGACGGGGACTAGAAAACGTAAGAAATGCATAAGGGGAATTATTGCACCCGTGTCAGCGTATCAGTAGTAAGAAGCTCCCCGTGCACCGTTTAAATCCGCTATCTTAGGATAGTTTGCGGAGAAAGTTAGTTATTAACATCTTCTTCTTCTTCTTCTTCTTGATGCATCCGTATACGAGCAACCCCGATGCAAACTCATCTGGTATTAGTGAGAACGGATGCGGCTAATGACTCCGATTCTTGGCCGGCGTGTAAGTCCACATTGGCTACATCCCGATAAATTTGCTGCCGCGTTTCTGTTCCAGGTATCACTGAACGTTTCCCTATCTTTCGAACAGTTCGATTTTTTTTCGCGGCTACGAAATAGGCCTACTATGCCGCTTTTTACGTTTGCTATTGATAGTCCTCCAGTTTTTCGTATACATTCCGGCGATATGGAATATTTCTAGTTCCGCTATTATCCTTTTTCGTTTGTTCTCAAACCTCCCGTCTAACCCGTCGGTAAACGTTCAGCTAAACAGCTGATATCTAACAGTTCGCCATGCATGTATTTACAGGTATTTACACGATGGTTCGCCCCTATTCAATAAGCTGTTTAGCGCCCACACTGACAATGAGAGATGACATTGAAATAATGTGCTTCCATTCGAGATTACCTATCGCATCGAAACGTCGCGTGCGTTATGGCGCGAATTTTTAAATCTCGATGATTTCAGTTTGCGCTGTATTTCCCATTATTCGTTTATATTAAACGCGTGGCTTAGAGAGATAGAACAGAAGTAATAGAAACTGTGTTACAAATAGTCCAATTGCAACGCGATTAATCCAGTGATTTAATAATCAGTGATTTTTAACCAGTGATTATTGCGATATAAATTTCAATATAGCAAAATCAGCAGCCGTGTGTGGCTCGAATTTGCAGTGAAATATTGTCCGAAAAGTTTCATGCGGTCATCGGAAACCGATTAATCTTGTCGAGGAAGTATACTTTCGGCTTCCAGTCTAGTAGATTTATTATCCTCGGTCTGCATTGGCCGCTTTTCGAATGAGAATGTCTCTGCACAACATCGGCAGCCAGCTGTGGCGGTTTATCGGGCCTGTGATTAAGCCGATAATCGATTGGTTTAGCTTGAACAGACGTGCATATCTGCGGACCGACGCGCGCGTTCGTCTCTTGCGCGCGACTGTAATTGCTGCAACCTGTGCGCTCCATTTCATTTTTCTCGTTCAGTAGTACACCTATGTGTGTTTCGTTCATTTTCTCATCATTCTAGTTCCCGTCTAAAATGCGTGTCGTATTTTATCCGGGTTTTCAACCTCGCGTTCCTTTTTTTCTTTTAAATTTCTTTCCGGACGCTGTTGCGTTACGTTCCAGACCTTGGCATTCTTTTTCACATTCTAAAACGCCGCCCCTCCTCCCCGCGTTGAATACCTACCGAAGCCTAGAGTACTTCCATCTCAAAATTTCATTCTCCGGTGCTCATTTCGGCAACCGCTTTTGACACTTTATTATTCGACCGAACGGACTAAATTTCAGCAAACATTTTTTGTGTCTCACACGCCCGGTAGACTGATACCTACATATACCCTACAAAGTTTAGGATTTATGTTGAAATTAGCTTTACGAAAATTTAAAATGATTTTGTGATGGTGACATAATAGTAGCCCCCCTTTAAGTTTTCGGTAAGATCATTTCAAAAATTGCCATATGGAAATTGTTTTTTTGCAAAAAGAAATAAATAAATAAAAATTAAATTAAGCATCTTAAATAATCGCAGTGAAATATATACAAACAAGTTCGTCATATTTTTCGAAAATTATTCCATCGAAGTACCTTATCTCGCCAGATGTGGAAGTAAAGAAATAAACGAAACGGGCTCGGAGCTTCTTTTTTTTTTTCTTTTTCGGTTCGGCATGGAACCATTTGGCCATCAACCAACCAACCCTTTTATTTATATTAACTACCCCGTTCTCTTGTGTTAAATCCTTTTCACTCTACCATTTTCTGTTCTATTATTATTATTATTATTATTATTATTATTATCATGCTGTTATTTAACGATCCGTCATGCCATTATCAAAATACAAAAATAAATTACGGAATTTGCTTTTTATAGCAGAGACCTTTGCAGCAACCACGGCCATCGTGGATCACACGGATGCCGAAATAAGACAAATTATTTCTATAAACTAGGTATATCGTAACCGAACGGCTACGAGAACTGGATCACGACCGAACAGCAAAAATTAGGAAGTAAGCAATGAAGAAATGTGATAGCGCAGTAGTAGTGTTATTTCTCGTAGCTGGGATCGAATAATACTTTATTTTATTTTCATTATTTGTTTAATTTCCTTTACCTCTCTGCCCTTCTTTTCTTAAATGTATATCATTATTACTATTATTATTATTATTATTATTATTATTATTATTATTATAATTATATTTATTTTACAATCCCAAATTCCTTTACACTATTATGTACATATAATTGCACCGGTACCATGAACTTTAAATAATGATCCCATTCCTTCTAATAAATATAAATATTATCAATGCACGCGATTAAGCGAGTAAGACAGTAAGGAGGAATTAAACCGCTGGACTTTAAATCCTCCAAAAGGAAGACTCTGTATCCGGCTAGCGTCTCACAATTAAACGTGTTTATAAATATGCTATCCTGTCGAACTTGAGTACGGCGAATTCGAGAGATCAAAAGGTGAACTGATTTTTCCCGGTTACATAATTGTAAGCGATGATTCGTTGGTTTTTTATTTAAAATGCGCGAGACGTATCAAGATCGAACTGAATAAAATTATCTACCCTGTTAACCGTTTGATGGTTTTCAGTAGTCGCTGCCCCTTGTTTAAACTGAAGTTTTTTTTGTCGGTAGCGATTACGAATTCTTTTTCACTTTTGATTGATTTTTTTTCGGGTTTTTAATCGACTTCGAATCTGTATCTTTTTAACTTAATATCGAACTGAATGATGATAACGATAATTTCCTTTTTTTCTTCCGAATACTTGGAAACAATAAGTTTCTATCATTTTCTCCTCCCACGCTTGCCAGAAGTTCTAACCGACAGATGACGTAAAAATGAAATCATCCGCAGTGTAATACATTTAATCTTACAACGCCTATTATAAAAACGCGTTCCTGCGCAGCAAATAAACATACTTGATCCGAGGGAAACATTGTTGGAAAGATCATTTTAGCCCCAGCGGTTTTCCTCATAATCAACCTTAATTTTGATACCACGCATCGAAATATCAAAATATCGAAACATCGGAATATGGAATTATCGAAATCGGAATATTTTCCGCAAGCGAATGGAACAAACCATTCTCTAGAGCTTATTTAACGACTCCCCTCCGCAGTTATTTCTTTCGCTACCAATTTCCCCTTGCGAAAGATTTCATTTTGGACCGTCCTAATACCGGCTGACTTGTTCATTTGGCTCTGCTTTGTTTTTCCTTCTCTCTGCCATTGACAATGATGACGTACACACCCTTCTATTCCTACGCGATACCGGTGGTCCTGCTTTTCTTTCTTTTTGTCGGAACTGCTCGCTTTGATTTTTCTGTCTGATCTCCTCTTTGTTTTGATCTAATTTGATCTATTGCATCTAAATCGTTGCTTCGAAGATGGATTGGACCGTAATAATAATAATAATAATAATAATAAAAAAAGAATAAATAAAGAGTTAAACAACAAGACGCGGTGGTGCAATATTTATACGACCCTGGTAGTCTCGATAGCGATTAATTTTTATCGTCTCCGGCAAAACGTCCGCATGCGTACCGTGCGAATTACGTGTGAGAACGGTAAAAGCGAAATCCGTTCGAAGAAAATTTTAAGCGAATGTGCCGAAAAAAAAAAACAACATATTGTCAGGGTTTGTTTGTTGCGTTAATGAAATTTTAAATAGGATTTCATTTCTTTTCGGCTTTCTATCGCTATGGTCTTTATTCTTTTTTCTTTTTTTTTCAGTCGCTGTCGTTCCGTCTGGCCCGTAAACAGGATGTTATTTCTTGGCCGCGTTCATGGGCGAAGAGGTGTGGAGCAAATTGAATTTGCGTTTGACGTCATGAACGTATCTTTGACTAGACAATTCCGAAGCGGGCAGCGTACAAAGACCGGATATGTTTTAATTAACCGACGCAATTGTCGTATATTTTGTTAAGTCTCTTCTCCCACCTCGAGCCTATAAATATTCCTCGTACGTCCTAGTACAGTATAAGCGTGCTTGCGTTCGGTCGCGCCTAGCGGAAAGTCTGCAGCGTCCATGTTTTTATCTATGTTTACATTTGCTTTAATTCGATCGTTCATTTCGCGGAGTTTACCAGGAGGAGCCGTTTTTGTTTGCTGTCGCTACCGAGAATTGTGAACTTAATAACGAAATTAAGGAGGTCAGGGTAGCGCGCAGAGAGCCTATAATACATGCTGTGGGAATTAATTTAGTCATTCTCCGTGCATGGACGAGATACGCGAGCTGGCGATACGCAGCTGGGCTCTAGCATCGTGGTCGGTGCGCGACAATTAAACGCTTTATCAGCTACCCCCCCCCGTATTGCGGCTCCGGTTTCGGCGCTAATCAAATCTGTGTCGTTATTTATTCGTTCGTTCAAGGAAAAAGTTTACTTTCGTACGAACTGGAATGAACTGTGAACTAACAGGCGAGACTGCCCGGCTCCGATGAGAAAACGAAAAGTCGTCTCTCTCCTGTACATGGTTGATCTGAATACTATTTACTGGAAAATGAGGCGACTCGGAAAGTTGTTATCAAGAGGTAGAATTCTGCTACGTACCGGTCAGCAGCTATAATAAGGCTGAGGGGGGTTGTTTAACCGATATTAATGAATAGGTTGTCAATCGTTTTTTAAAAAATGTCTCAATTTTATGTAACGAAAATGTCCGAAAAAAAATGTCCCAATTTTATGTAACGTTTGTTGTATTTTAATCATTGCCGACTTCGGAAAAGAAGGAGGTTATTTTTTTTTGTTATAACTCAACAATTTATATAGACCGATGTTACTGATTCTTTGCCTTATGGGCAAAGAATACTATTCAACTTAAGTACCGTGTGAGTAATGATCAAAATCGGTGAACATAAATTGAGCATTCGTTAAAAAACGTAAAAAAATGTGGTGGTCCCTTTGGATAATTTTTTTTTTTTCTTTATTTTTTATTCGTATAACAGAGGCGGCTGACTTAAAATGCTATCAAACGCGTTTCAAACTTTTCCACATCTGTCGTTTTCGAAACTAAATGTGGCGAATTGTTCGCTATTGCACAGTTCGTCGTCCTGTTTTCGTTTCCGCAATTTACGTTTTCGTTTTTGGGAACATAATGAATATACTGCTTATTACTGTGCAGGTTAATGAATAAAAAGTCCCACCATAATCAGAAGCATGTATAAACTGCTAATTCAATAATACGAAACGCAAAAAATGTATTATTTATATGTGTTTAGTATGTTAAGTTGTTTCAGTAGATTAATAAAATTTATGGTATAGATTAATGGTCGTATTTTTTTTTTTTTTTTTCAAGTATATCAAATTTGGACATTTTTTTGTTATAAAATCTAATGGGGGTCGGCCCAAGAATTACAAATTTTAATCATTTTATACAAAGTACAGAAGACAAAGAGACAGAAATGTAAGCAAGAGAGGTCAAGGGGGGACTCCAAAGTGGCCGAGTATATATATATATATATATATATATATATATATATATATATATATATATTTTATATAAAATAATAATAATAATAATATTGTTCATATCTTTTTTTGGGTGCGCCATCGGCTTTGACCCAACAATTACGGAAATTATAGTAAAAGGGTTAAATAGAGAGACGATTTAGAGCTTAGGAAAGATTGAAGTACAGGAATCATTTCTGGAGATGGCCAGGAAAGAACAAAGGAAGAATTATAAGGAGCAGGAAGACGCAGTGCTAAGATTTTTGAGTATAAAACAGAGCGTTCCGAATCAAGGGCGAGGCATTCGAAGAAGATGTGGTTTGCAATATATAATGGAGTAGAGATAGAACTGTGGACAATTGGGAGAGGAGGACAGGGAAAAACGAAAACGTGAGGAGATTTAAAAGGGAATAATTAAAACGCAGTCTTATTAAGGAAACACGGAGCGTTGATACGAAGAGGATTGAAACCACGGCTGAGGACAACCGGCTACATTTGAAGATAATATGAGGCGGAATTAGAAAATAAAGAGGGGGATACAATCGAATTAGGTTCTAGTTAATTGTTTCTTCTTCCCATTGGGTCTGGGCAATGGTCCCTAGTTGATGCGCCCAAAAAAAAAAAAAAAAAAAAAAAAAATGTCCGACCGTAGTCGGGAATGATTGGCTAAGGAAAGAAGGCAGGAAAATTACAGAGTAAGAACCATCGCGGGCGGTCAAACAGGCTGAAAAATCCGCTAACTCGTTGCCCTGGATGCCAGAATGGCTAGGAACCCACAAAAGGTCAATAGTAATAGAGCGGGATACAGACTGGATATGAGAAAACAAATTGAGAGAATAATAGAGTTGGAGGAATGAGAAGGAGAAGAAGAAATAGCTTTATATGTATATATATATATATATATGCCATCAAATCTACATTTTCCTGTCTACATTGTCCCGTTTTTATTTTGAGAAGTATTCAAAAATAAAAATAGTCATAAACTAGAAGAATATTATTGGGTAAAGTCCGTCGCAGTTGATCATCCAAAAATGGAAAAAAAAAATAAGAAAAAAAATATTACAAATTACCGTCTCTGTATAAAGAAACTCTAAAACGGCGTCGTGCGTTTATGAAGTTGACATAATCTATTTAAATAAAGCGTGTAGATAAGTATTTCATCGCGAAATAAAGACAATTATGCCTTCCTATTTATATTCAATTACCACATTATGCAAAGTAAATTTATTATTTTTTACACCATGATGTGTAAATATCCCCCGGAATAAATGCACGATGAGAGATCATTTAAACACTAATCGCTTCCCTCTTAAAAGTCCTCGTTCCGTAGAATTTTCTAGGCGATAAAACCTCGAACAGCCGATCTATCTAAATCATTAAAAACGCTTAATTCATGAATTTCGTCAAAATCGTCAGTTCCGAAAATTCAGATAACTGCGTGCAGTTAATTTCTTTTTTGGTAATTTTATTTCAAAGTAATTCAACAACAGTTTCAGATCGAAAAATGATATTCGTCAGATATGAATCAATTTTTAATTTTCCCCTTTTTTCCGCCTATTTCGAGGATAGTAAGTAAAGCAAGTCCCATGGATATCCTTGATAAGGTATCACGGATTGTGAAGTTAAGTTTTCCATAATGGTACTAAGCCTAATGGATCTAAGGAGAATACTGGGGCCAGTTCCTTTCTACTTGGAGAACCTCTTCACGCACTCACAACTTGGAAATTCTCGGAAGAAACAGAAAGTCTACGTTTTAGCTAGTCACCGGCTTTCCCGTTAAACATATTTATTGAAATTCTGGTTAAGAGTCAATTTTATTATCGCGGCTTCAATTTGGACTTCAGCAGATTAAGCACGGTGAAGTTGCCACCGTCTCTAGTTGAACTGTGCGCGCTGATTCCTTAATGACACCCGTCCATCCGGCAGGCACCGAATAAAAGTATAATAATGCGATATCCGTTTTAAATAAATTTCACCAGCAGCGAATTCCGCGGGAAACCTACGAAAAGTGTCTTCGCGTTAGCAGTAGCGACGTTAATGTCGTCGTGTCCGTTAATCTCAAAAATTATACAAAATGTGTTTACATCTGCTTCCTGGTGATCTCTAATTTAGATAATGCATTGCCCCGGGGAATTTTCATGTCGATCATTGAAATTATATTTAGCGCTTGTTATTCTATAACGAAAATTACCCTCCACTGTTCGTGGCCCTTGTTGTGTTTTTACTGGTATTTAATTTTTGGCGCGTGTTTTTTTCCACGAGCATCTATTTCTGATTTTTCTTAAAGGACGCTCCGGTACACCGGTAATCGTGAATAATTCTTCTATAATGAGATGCGGCAACACGCCTTGTTTGCAGAAAACGTGCAATTAAACGCACCGGCCGCGCTTCGTTAATCATATTAGCAGCGCATTTAAAACCGTGAAAGTAAACATTTCTTTTAGCACTTTAAACATTCCGCACAAACAGAACCTATTGCAGAACTTCCAACATTGATCAACCGATGGCGCCATATATATATATATATATATACACACACACACACACACACATATATATATATAGTAGTCATTTATGATCTTAATGATCCTCCGGCTATCACGACCATATCTATTGGCCGAGATCATTATCCGTTTCTTTTCTTCGAATCGCACTGATATCGTTTACGGTATTATCGAAATTCTATATCATGTTTTGTACCGAAATTGTTCAGAAATTAATCAAAGGCTTTTAGAAGAGAGTGTACTCAAGTGTATATAGTTCTTCATTTTTCGTCTGATATTAAGTGCCGCTTTGCGCCATTGTTCTTAATGTTCGAGCGAACATGGAAGCTTTTCACGCGGCAAGCAGCTCTTGGCGAATTCCATCGCGGCAATTAAGACCAGGCTTGAGTAGCAGAAAAAAAGCCTTCGATACCGAATTATGTTATCAAGGAGTAGTTGTTATGGCAATGTGTCAGCCATTTCGTCTGTCAACAAACCGTGTAAATAATGACGTAACCTTTCAGTCGACGATAAGAGATTACGAAAATACTGCGTCGAATTGTGTACACTGATAAGCGCATGTCAGAAGAATACGAAAATTGAACTATCAACCAATCAAAATGCCTATTGAAATATTTACTTTTAACTAGTTCCCAAAAATAACGACATCTTAGAAACGGCGGAAATTTTATTATTTCATATCGTTATGGTTCCGTCCAAAAAGCTTTTTTTTTTTCTTCTTTTTTTCTTTTCAACATATATATATATATATATATATATATATATATATATATATATATATATATATATATATATATATATATATATATGTATATATATATGTATATGTATATGTATATCATGGCGGCTGATCGTAGGATTTGTAGCCAATTATTGTCGCAACAAAACAGACGTTACAAATTGCAAGAACTGCCTATATAATAATTTTACATGTAAAAATAAACAGAAATACTCCTGCGTTGTACAGTAAACAACCTAAATTCTACGCCGAGGGGAACCAAAGAAATTAATGAAAAATTTCACTCAATTGCCGTGATAGCGTATGGAGGAAACTAGCAGGCACGGTTGATATCCCCCTTATATCCCGGCAACACGTGTTAATTGCGAAATTCCCCTGAAAAGGGAAATTAGCCATGACTACTCGGTAGATATTATACGCTAAGCTACATCAATTACGCCACGATTCGTGGAGTGATTGCGGAGAATTATTATCGATACCGTCGAGTTCGGAGTATCTTATTTGTTTTTCCTATTATGTATTATTTTTGGCTTTTTCTCTATTATTTCTTTGGAATCACTTTTTTTTCTTTTTTTTTTTTTTTCGGTGCAATTGACAGAAGTTATGTGTTCCGATGCTATTATCTAAATTTAGTTGGAGAAAAAAGTGGACGTTTGTTGAAAAAAAGCTTGCTGATGTCAATATATACATATATACATATATATATATATATATATATATATATTATATTATATCATAATATTACGATAATCTCCCAAAATTCTTAACAAATTTGTGATTGGCGTTGTTGTTTTTCGAGCTTTTTAATCTATTAATATTTCTACATTTACTTCCGGATGTGGTTTCACACGATTCCCCCTTATCCGTTAGATTTTGGGCATGTAAAAATTTTCTTAAATTCTTAGTATGCCAATATGTGTCAAAGAAAATATTTGACAAACAAAAAAAAAAAAAAAAAACAACAAAAAGAAGAATATTAATGCAACCACCGCGAGAATTATTTAATATTTTTCTATTTCTGTTTTAATCTCCTTTTACCGAAGCTCTAGATATTGTGTTATTGTCGGTGAAATTGATTGCAAAGTTATAAGAGGGTGAAATTTTTCTAACAGTTATATAATGTAAAATAGTGTTGTTTAAAACGACCGAATTCTTCTTAAGTTAGCAGTCAGATGGAGTAGAATAGGTTATAGTGATCTTGAGGAAACGTAGGAGGCGTTTAATTTTGTCGTGACGATCAGACAGGATTTCGGAAAGATCAGATGACTGGAGAATTTGTGCTCGGTATGGATAATAGGTGGGACAGCTGACGAGTAATTGTTTTGAATTGTGACGGTGGATTTGCAATTGGAACATCGGGGCAGGAGGTGGCAATGGGTGATTTTCACATAGGCGGAGTCTTGTGACAACGATTTCATTCCTTCGATTGCTAGATAATATGAGGTTTTCCATAGTTCAATAGTATCTGGAATTTCTTCGTGTTTAGACTGTTGGTCCGCTGTTTTTGCCGCGTTTGCAGTGATTTCTGCGCTATATGAGCTTTCCGATCCATTGACGGAATTTCGATGTTCGGTACCGGAAAAAACAATGAGCCTTCTTTGACCGCAGTATCCGCGAATGAATTTCCCTCGATTCCAACGTATGATGGGATTCGTACGAACGAGACACGCTTGTACTACTACAAAAAGAGGACGCATAATTTCTTTGACTATTTTGGTGAGGAGAGTTGTAAATAGACACGATCGCATTTAATGACTCTGTAGGTATGAGGTGCGAGGATCGGAGAAGTATTAATAGCAAATAGTTCCGCTGGAGGAATATAGCGCCGGGAGGGAGTAATTTTTTTGTCAGATGCTGTTCCACACAACCTGTATTGCTTGAGGTGTTTTGGAGCGGCCAGTAAAACCTATACTTTGCAACTGTGTCATACATTTTCTGATCATTATGCGGAACGTAAAATGCTGCGACATGTTTCTCTTTTTAAGAATTGCCGGAGCTGAAGATCTATGCCGAGATGCGCAGGTGTTGGCGCCATAGTCAGTTGATATGTCGGCGGTAATTCGGCGACTTGCTTACGGAGAATGGACATCGATGTGTATGTATGAGGTGATGGTCGAAGCGAGTTCAGCGAAGAAAGATCGGCCGACGATTCAAGATAAATGCTCGCGTGATTAAAATGCTCCGGTTTCTGTAAATATCGAGGGCAGCAATAGCAGCTTCACAAAGAATGCTAACGGATGGAGGAGAAGCAGGAAAAGCGCCAATAGCGAGTCTCGCGGAGAATTAATCTATCGTTAAACGCGAATTTCATTGTACAGCTTCTAGCCCATGCGCATTCGCTACACCGCAGTTTACTTTGATCGAGTCTAGAATTTTATTAGCTCTAATAAAAACGGTGAAATCGTTCGATGTCGCAAAACTGATAAAAATTTAGCGGCACACCGATTTCGGAGTTATTTCAAAACTGGCCGAACTGATAAAAATCTATCGAGTTACTAAAACAACAACTACTGGTCATCCAGGAAAAAAGATACTTTGTAATATTTTACCTGGATTTATTATAACCAACGGTATACGAACGTACGAGCGAGCGAAGAATTCCACTTGTGAGCCCGAGGCTAAAAATGATCGGCATTCAACAAAACGATGCATCGTTCCAACGTGTTTGCGTACGAAAACATCGACACGCGATGTTTTTATTTCGAGCGTCCACACGCGTCCTATTTCTTTCCTTTTCCCTATCGATTTTGAACAGGTTATCTTTCGCGGTTGATAAATTGAAGTCGACTGAAGCGTTTAAACGCATGATTAAACTACTACCCCTTTTTATCCGCCATTTTGTCGCCCTAGAAGACGACAGAAGCAACACTGTTGACGAATTTTATCAATATTCAATCACGAAACTCAATAAAACACATACAATAATTATAAGATTACGCCGACCAGTTACAGAGAGCCGCCACTATCAATCAATATGTGTATCCAAAATATTATATTTTTTATTGTTACCGGCCCAATTAGGAATACTGCCCGTCTGTGAGTGCCCAACACTATTATCGTTGATTCATGAATATAATTACAAAGCTTCGTAATACTTATTTATAACATTATATACATTAAACGTATCCATACGATTACACTTGACGAACACACCCGTCTTAATTATATACATGTGATCGATTCTGCACCATTTGTCCATATACAATTATGAACTTACTGTCACTAATACTCATTTATGTTCTCAACCAGCCACAGCTTAATTATTAGTTTCTAAAGTCCTCTTTCTGTGTTTAATTAAATCTTCCGGAATTCGTACCAGCAATTTGATTAATACTGCCCTCATCCGTGTTGTTTATCTTCCTATTTATACCTTCTAGTCTCGAGTATAGTACACTTCCCTATGAGTTAGTGGAGTATTATTAATCTTATACTCAAGCAGTCCGGTGATAATAATATAACATCTTTGGGGACATTTCTTTTTTCTCTCTCTATCAGCTGATGTTACTACTAACCTGATCTTTTTTTTTTTTAGAGATTATTATTTAAGTATCTCTTTTGCTGATTACTAATCCTTTTGATTATTGTATTCTTTACCCCCCCCCCCCCCATACCCACTTTATCGAGTTTGCTGTTTGAGTGTTGACGGAGTTTGTTAGAATTACACAAATTAAAAGTCAATTCCATATGATAAGAAATTATTTATTTCGGATATGTCGCGGCCACTCTAAAAGTATCTTCAGACTAGCGCTAAATTGCTGGTGCGACGGTGCCGATGATCAAAAATTGACCTGTAAACGATTTATTATCGAGATCGTAATCGTCAGAAGCCCGTTAAATTAATTCCTTTACAGTTCTACAATTATTAAATAAAATGTTTACTAAACTGGACTTAATTCGGCCTCTGTATGTACAAAAAGTGTTTTGTTTATCTCCTTTTTGTTTCCCACTATGAATCTGTTCAGAATTATATAAAAAGTATAACTTACATTATGTTATATAACCTACATTATGTTATATAACTTACATTATGTTATATAACCTACATTATGTTATATAACTTACATTATGTTATATAACTTTCGTTATGATGGTTTATTATTTTTTACTATGAGAAAAAAGGTTTTTTTTTTTTTTTTTTTTTTTTTTTTTTTGATTTTTAGGTTAAGGATTCGAACCAGGTCCTACGCAAAAAAACACCAATGCCTAATCTAAGACTACGGTAGCTAACTAAAAATGAAAAATATTTTTCCACAGTTTTGAAACTAATAAACGAACGCGAATAGAATAGTTTCATATTAAAACAGCGAATAACCTGTAACAATGGCGAAGTTAGAGGTTACTTTCAGAAAAGATTTAAATGTACATATAATTTTTTTTTTTTTTTTTTTTTTTTTTTTTTTTCGGGTTAGTTTTAGAAGTAAAATATATAGATTCCGCAATTAGGCGTACTAATATAGTGGCATCCTCCTCTTTATTCTTTCGTTTAACGAGCGTTATTGTTGTAAAGTGTGAATATATCAAATTAAACAATAATTAATTAGCAAAAATGGGAATTAAAGGATAACGATATTTCTTTTTTCGTTTATTTATTTATTTATTTATTTATTTTTTTTGTAATTTTAGGGTCCCCGAAAATTCCTTTCTTCATTTGACGTGAAATGTTATTTAAAATTATGAAATACTTCGATTTTCTCGGCAACTTATAGATGTGTAGAAAAATAAAAATCAGAGAATGAGAGTATTCTTTTATAATATTAACATATTCTATATAAACACGGTTAGCGGAACTTACGATAGTTCGATTTTAATTGCGATTATTTGTCACTTGCACTACTGCAAACCTTTATTTCATTTTACTTTATTATTTTGTTTTAGTATTTTCGTTTTTGCAAATGAAATTTAAATAATTTCGTTGTGAATTGGAAAACAACCAACTGTGTCCTTTAATTTTAAATTAATAACATTTGATCTCCAAAATTATCCATTCAACGTACGTTATCATTTGTCAAATTTTAATACTTAATCAAATTATATAGTTGTTGCTCGCTTTTTTTCTCCTTTTATTTTTTCCCCCGCTAGACGTCGTTTCCGAGAATTACTTATGCAAACATGTAATATAATATATATATATATGTACAACATTTGCTTGTATTATATGTTATTAACAATTTTCAACGTGTATGATTTTCAGTAGGGATTAATGATTCTGTAGCGCCAGTAACTGTAATAATGCGATAAGTCATATAAATATGAAATAAATAAATTCCCCTTAATAATTAATTTATTAATTAATAAGTGTTAATTAAATTACTTTAATAAATTTAAATTCCTTACTTTAATTTTTTAAGGTGAATTATTTTATACTTACTTATTGCTTGTTAATAATAAGGGGAATTTATCTATTTTATCCCTATAAATATATTTATCTACAATAAGTTCTAATTAATTTAAAACGCGGCCAGCATTTGCGCGAAATTTATCGCCTTAGACTCATAAAGTTGGAATTAACTTAGTTCTTTGAAAAGATTTTTTTTTGCCTATCGAGAATTCCTAATGCGAATTGTTTACTTTACTCTTTAGGAACGCATCGTTAATGGCACACCACTTGGAGACGCGGTTGGAAAATGAGTGTATTTCATCGTTTAGCTTACTTTCTGTTTGTATCGGCTGTCGTGTTGGCCGCTTACAGCGGAGGGAAGAAACTCGTGTATTTATTTTTTCTAATTTGCAAGTCTTTTTTCACATTTTATTTATGAACACCGCTGAAGTTGTAGATTAAAATGCGATTTTTATTTCCGTATTTTTTTTTTTTGGAAGCTATTATTTTACACGAACACAACTTAAAATTATGGGCAATTTTGAAATGTCCGAAAAAAAAAAGAATATACGAAACTTTTTTAAAAAAAATCATTTGAAATAGAATGCGATGTTCAACGTGCGAATATTATTGTGATCGATTAAATTTTGTAATTTTTCTTCAAGGTTAAGTTTACATAAAAAGTATTAGCGTGTTAATCTTAAATTAAAAATGCTAAAATAAATTCCCTTTTCCAATTCCTAAAGCGCTCCAATCTCTTCAGTAAAATTTAACTGCTTCCGTGATTAATCGTGTGCCTCTGGCCTATCAGCAGTACATGGCACACGTGAAAACACCAGGAACCAGGAAAAATGCGCCTTCGTTCGTTTAGTTAGAAATAAAGAAAAAATGAAACCTCTTATCAATACTAGATTCAATCATATACATATAATGATGTTGGAAATATTGTAACAGCTAATCAAGCCTGCTCACGAAGTTCCAAATGCTGAGAGTTACTAGTTTAGAACTACTCAAAAAAACTATACCTTTATTTCGGGCTTCCTACTCCTTATTGTTGTACGTCTTACATCCTTTCCTGTAATATATGCTGAATGTAATGTTCCCCCTCTTTACCAATCCGTAGATCTCACTTGGGATATCGTTTTCTTTTAAAGCGTCTTTCAATTTCTTCTTCAAAACTTATTTCATCCTACTTCGCCGTACTTCAGAATTGGCGATTCACTTCCGAAAAAATTTCCCTTCTTTCCCATATTTCAAATCGACTTGCTAAATTTCTTCCAAAAATTATAACCCACAACAAACTTCCTTACTTTACTTTTCATTTTACAGATTTTTTTCTTTCCTCCTGGTTTATCTTTGTTGTCCCCTTACTCTAAATCCCTTCCACAACCTAATCAAGATTTTTTTAACACCTATTAACTCTCTATTTCCGTTTCATTCTCTTCTTTATACTGACAGATCGAAGGGTTCTCACGGCGTGTTGGAGCATCCTTCCTATATTCTGTTCACAACTACTTTGAAAGTTATAGACTTCCTCCAACTTGCTCTATTTTTTTTGCAGAGTAGGTTGCGATTTTAAGAGCCATTCTTTACATATCCTTAGTACGAGACCATAATAAATTTCTAATTATCTCTGATGCTAAAAGTGTTTTACAAACTATATCATCTGTTTTTCCTCATCCTTCTTGCGATCCTATCATTTTTCGTATTCGCTCGATTATCCATAACCTTTTCCAAACTTACCACATTCAGATTGAGTTCCTTCGGATTCCAGGCTATATAGAAGGAAATGAAAGAGTTGATCAGTTGTCTCGTGGTGCAGCTATTAACGGACTCCTCACTAATAAGTTCACTGCCAATAATTTACTTGCATTATCTAAAAAATTCCATTATAGGTTTTCGTCAGACGCATACCCTTCCTCCTTTTCTAATCAATTTTCCTCTTAAATGTTTCTATTCAGCCGTATCTTCCAGTTAATCCTTGGTTTCATGAATTTCCGTCTTTGCAGCGCTATTTTATTTCCTTTTAATGTCGGTTGCGCTCTTCGATCATAGCTTGCTAGATCTCGCTATCGATTTTCAGACTCTCCTTACTGTCCGCTACATCCTCCAAATGATATCCACCAATGTAATTCTAACCACATTCTTTTCGAATGTTCTGTCGTCTGAATGTTTACTTCTCTACTCGCAACTTTTCAGACACTTAATATTCCTGCTCCCTATAGTGCTGCATCTGTTCTCTCCTTTCCTTCGTCAACTGTTGTCCTTGTATCCTTTAACACTTTTTTAACAATTATATATATATAATTGTTAAAAAAGTGTTAAAGTTTATTTTTATCATAATTAAAATGTTAACTACAGTCCTTGTATCCTTCATTGATGCGATATCTGACCGCATACAAATCTGAATAATTAATTCAGCAATACTTTTCTTTCTTGTCGAACATGGGTCCAATGCTCTTTGTCAACGATCCCAAATAATAAATAAATAAATAAAAAATAAAAAAAACATTTTTTTTTTTTTTTTTTTGAGCATGTCGGCTAAGGACGTTATCCAATTTAAAGGTATGACAGCTTTATAATTTGTAACTGTACAATATCTCCTTGGAATATGACACTGAAAAAATACTAGAATAACTTTGTCATAGCAAAATAAAGTTAAAATCCGGCCGGTTTTCACTCCGTTATTCTACCGTTAATTTCTTTTCTCCTTTTAAGCGGATGACTCATAAGCGTTTCTTTAGTCTGTTCTTTTTCAGTAATATATGTTTCTTTGATCTTTAATTTTTTCTTGTTTTTTTATTTATGGCCTTCGAAAAGCCGTGCCATCATTGATTTAAGTGAACCTTTTAAAACCACTTCATTACCCAAACTAAGAACTAATGTAGTAACCTAAGTAGAGCCAAAGAAGGAAGAGCGAATTTATAAATATATGTACTTTAGAAATAAATTATTTAAGCTAAAACAAACGAATTTTGCGCATTACCGCGAAATAAGGATGGTAGTTGGCAAAATGCTGGATTATATTCGACAGTTTTAAATATCACCTTACGCGCTAGATAATAAATCGTAGAAAATATTTACGAAAACCCGTTCAACGAATTGACCCTAAAATTATTTCCGAACGATAGGAAAAAATGAAGGTTCCTTCACAGCGGTCGACAGGGAAAAGCTGAACCAGGGTTAAATAAGCGTTGCCGGCGGCGGAAGAGGAGGATTTGACATAGCAAACTTCGATAAAGAATTTCGCCGTGAAGGAAGTCAGTTTGAAGATAATTATGTTTAACACTTTCTATTGTGAAAAGATTTCAAAACTTCCGGACCAAATAAGAAAACTTTTAAAACTGCTTTTGACAGTCGTTCCTTAAATTAAAGAGAAAACATGAAGAAGAAGGAGAAGAAGAAGGGGAGTGGGTTTGAATTATTTTTAAAGTATTTTTCCATTTTATCGAGGGGATACCGATGTAATTCGGTTATAGGAAACTTAACAAATTTACGGAGTGAATGATGAATTTAGAAACGATTTCCAAACGATATCAAAAATTGTTGATTTCTTTTTCATCAACGGAGTTAGATTGCCATCGAAGAATTTCACCAGTTGAAAATAAACTTCTTTTAAACTTACATATATATATATATATATATATATACGAGTATATACACATATCTGATATAATATTTTTGCCAGCAGTTTTTTTTCTGTTTTTTTTTTTTTTCTAATTTAAAAAAAAATTAATTTTATAATTTTACTATTTTGTTCTAAAAAATCACATCAATATGTTACTGAAAAATTAGGCATATTAAGTAAAAGGAAAATCGGAAAAAATATTGCGCAGAATTAGTAATTGCTTATTTCAGCGATTATTAATTGATTATTTAATTTAAAAAACAATAATAAACATATTTGAATTTCCTTATTTTAATGATAATATTAATTTAGATTAAGCAATAATTAATGGCAGGGATAAAAGAATAAGTAAGACCACCATCAACTGAACCAAACGAGTAGATTAATTTAAAAACCGCCGCTTGTTCAAAGATTCTTACAGGAGCAATATTCATTTATTAATTACAACGTAATTCTTAGGCTACCCCCATTAGAAAAAATGTCCCAAAAAACGTCCCAAAAAATGTCCCAATTTTATGTAACGTTTGTTATATTTTATAGAATTTTTGTTATTGTTATTTACAAAAAGGTTACAATTTTATGTAACGAAATATGTAACGAAAAATGTAACGAAAAAATGTCTTAATTTTATATAACGAAAGTTAAATATTAGGATAGGATTTTTGTGATTATGTTATTGTTTTTTGTGTTAATGCCAGTAAAAATTACGTTGTAAATTTTGATTATTTTATACAAAGTATAGAAGAAAAAGAGGCAGAAATGTAAGCAAGAGGGATCAAGGGGAACAGCCCCTGGCGAGGCCAAAATGGCCGAGTTATATCTATCTATCTATCTCTCTCTCTCTATATATATATATATATATAAAAAAATTACAACGCAATTCTTAGGCTACCCCCATTAGAAAAAATGTCCAAAAAAGAGTTCCAAAAAATATCTCAATTTATGTAACGTTTGTTATATTTTAACGCTTCAAACTTTTCTACATCTGTCATTTTAGAATCAAAAGGTGTATCACGTATAAATGTGGCAAATTCTTCGTTGCTGCACAGATATATATATATTAATTACCACGTAATTCTTAGGTCGGCCCCCATTAGATTTTGTAATCAAAAAAATGTCGCAATCTTATGTAACGAAAAAAGAGGAAGTTATATATGTTCGTCGTGTATGTTTTTTTTTATATATT
The DNA here is from genome assembly GCA_039619475.1 of Icerya purchasi. NCBI lineage: Eukaryota > Metazoa > Arthropoda > Insecta > Hemiptera > Monophlebidae > Icerya > Icerya purchasi. The sequence continues at coordinate 98,919,732 of CM077115.1, forward strand.
TATTTACGCATAACACATATTTATATGGACCGATTTAGAATTACGTTGTAAATTGTGATCATTTTATTCACAGTATAGAAGAAAAAGAGACAGAAATGTAAGCAAGAGTGGTCAAGGGGCACAGCCCCTTACGTGGCCAAAATGGCCGAGTTTTTATATTGTATGTTTGTATATATGTAAATTATATCAGGGGGGCGAATCCTGATTTTTTCCCTGGTACTTCTCTTAAACTAGAAAATATTGAACCGGGATCAACTCAACGTACAATAGCGTGTCTTACTACTCAAAAACAAATTAAAAAGCCTTTCTTTGAAAATTGCAAAAAATAAAAAATTACATTTATTTAAAAGAAAATTTACATCTAAATTTAGATATTAACAAATCTATTATAGATAATAAATCATTTTAAATTATTTCATATAAAATTCATTGAAACAAAGACCTAACTGAAAATTTAACTTAGCCATAATTTCGGGTAGTTTTAAATTGTTTTACAAATTGGTCTATCTTGTTTTATGTAAAATTATATTATACCAAAGAGAAAAAAAAATATTTTGTTAGATTTGATTGCGCTGTTTAATGGCACTTATGTTTTGCTTTCAATATCGCGGGGTAATGTAGAATATGTAACTATTTAAACAAAGAAATAACGTTTAAAGCAACTGAAATGGTAAATTCTAAATTTTTAAACGAATGCCGTTGTAATAAAGTAGAAAATAGAAAAATTGATATATGAAATTAATTTGAAGTATAATAAATTCGTGAATATCTCAGAAGTTCGATGCGATGATATGAAAAGTCTGTTGTTATATATGGGCGCAGGAAAGATAAATTTATTTTATCAAAGTAATGATAAATATGGTAGCGTGGAAGCCTAATAGTTAAGATGCTTGGCTATCAAATCACAGGTATCATAAATTATCGAGACTTGTCTCATTAAAGATCCGAATCGCTTGCAGGTTGATACCTAATATCCGACATTAAATATTGATTATATCAGAGAAATCTAGGAAGGTAAAGGCTGATAATCCAAAAGTAGAAAGGAACTGACCCCAGTATTCTTATTAGATCTATTATTATGAAAAGCTTAACTTTACAATCCCCGACGACGCCCTGCTAAGGGTATAGGGCTCACTTTACTTTTAATGATAAATATACGAGTCCAACTTCAAAAATCGAATTCAATAACGTTCTTATATCAATAAATATAGTAAAATTGTAAGTCGTGTACTTCATTGCATTTAAAATCCTGATTATTATTTCCAAATGGAAATTGTAAAAAAAAGTATATATGCATTCCTTACATGGGAGAGGAAACAGTGTATATACATGTTTTTGTATGCAGCTGTTCAAAACCATGTCTATAGAATACAAAAAAATCAGGCAAAAATTGGAAGATTAAATTGAGCGAATAAAATTGATCACTTTTATAAATATAAAAATAAAGCAATTCAGCAAACCGACGGAACACCCCGTCTATGTGTTTCTAGCAGCGGTGTTTGCTCTCACGAACTCGTAACAAAATTTAATTTCTGGCACCATTCTAAATTTCAAAATTTATACGATAAATTTGAAAATTTAAAAAATCGGTTTACTCGCTGGTCATGCACCGTAATGTTGTGATATGCTAATGGTTATAGAACGAAAAAATTCTGGAAACATGCTAGGAAGTCGAACCGGTACCGATAAAAGAAATAAGGAAACGAGAGAAAAACGGAGTAGGTCATGTATCGAGGTCTCGGAAGGAAGTGGCAGTTCGATACATGATTGAAAAAGGGGAATACAAAGAACTGGATGTAGCCAAAGAAAAACGACAAAAATGTGCAAGGGAACGAGGAATTCAGATTTAATGTTTAGCAATTCATGCAAATGGCGAGAAAACGCCTTTGGAATACGGATGGTGATAATGAATTTTTTAAATTTTCCATTTCAACTTATTCGTAAATGGGAACAGCTTCGTAAAAGCTTTTCTTCGCACCTCTTCTGTTGAATTTAGGTTTAATGACTCGATATTACCGTGATTTGATCGACCTACCTATTGAGGTACCCATGTTTACACATGTTAAGTCACGTTTATTTTACAAAGAACCGTCATTTTTATTAATAAGTTCTTTTTTTTTTCTGTTTTTTCTTTTCTTTTTCTTTTTTTTTTTGGTCGCATGGGGTAAAAACCAAAAAATGAACACTTATAATTTCACAAAAACAAAAAGAAAAAATCATCACCAAAAAAAATGAACTTACCATTAATATAGCAATACGATACGAATAATATTTATTTATTTTGAAATTTTCCATCAAGTTTTTCTTCGATTTTTGTTTTTTTTTTTTTTTAAATTTATACTACAGTATTACGAGCTGCCCACCTAGACCATTTAGCGATATGTTTAAAGAGTGCGACTACCCGATAGCAGCCTCAATCTTATATAAACGGCTTTTTTAAGAGTTCTTCCGCTTAATAACTTTTGACAATTTCAGTATAATGTGTCAGCGAGTTTATCGCCTACAGAAGGGCAGCAAAACTGAAAGTCAGCTTTATTCCAGCTCGCGCTGATTTTTAGCGACAGATTTTTAAAAAAAAATTAATTCGATTTCTTTTTCATCAGAAACCAGCCCCTATAGCATGTAAAAAGTTTTACGATGTGTTAAAATGGTCGAAATGATAATAAAAACTGCGAACGAAAAATAATTAAAAGCAAAACTACGGCCGATAGTTACTATGGCGCCGTAGGAAGCATTGTGTGTGGTGCGGTCTTTGTTCTATCATTCGGATACGTCTGGAGTGTGACCTTAAGAACTCTTTTTTCTTTTATTTTTATCTATATTGAAAATAAGTCAATCAGCTACTACCGGAAAAACCTTAATTAATATCGCATCTCGGATGTGTGTTTTTTTTTTTTTTTTTGATTTGTTTTTCATTTTGACAGATATGCACCACCAGAGCCTAAGTTGCTGGGGTTTCGTTCCTGTTGAATTTCTTCTTTACTATAATGATGTCGATGCGGAATCAATTGTTAAAATATTTTCGGTTTTTTTCAAGATATTACACGTGTTCGATGTTGTTCGAAAGCGTTTTCAAATTTTTTTATCGCAGATGTAAAATGAAATTTTTCGAAGACGTTTGATCGTGGATCTTAAATGTATTATCACATCTCGGACGCTAATTATAATAGACAAGTTGCTTAAGTATAAGCAAAATATTTTTAAACGGCTTAACGAAATTATAAACACGTGCAAATTTTCTTTTCACCTTGCAATTTGGACACCCCTTTGACAACGACAGGTTATGGTTATTTGTAATTCTTTTAGAAGAGCCGATTTTAATGAACAATGTTATTTTTCGCAAAATTAATTTTTATAAGTACGTTAGAGAACGATTATTCCTTGAAACACATTCTGTTGTAAGATATTCGATTCGAAACCAAGGTTTTTCGGAATCCAAAGTAAAAATGGCACACATTCATTAATGTGTGTATATATATATATATATATATATATATATATATATGTGTATGTACACAGTGCGTCCCATAAGTTTTAAGACTACGAGTATAGAATCGAAACAAGTAGCACTATCTTCATGAAATTTTAGGAACTTCTTACTACATCCTTCTTACCCTTTCATACCAAGTTTCAAGTCGATCGGATGATTAGTCTCGGTTTGGTGACTGTGCGCGTGACCTACTGTTGGTTGTGTTGTCATAACTTTAAAATGGAAACAAATCTCGAACCAGGCGCAGCGATTAAGTTTTGTTGGAAAGCGGGTAAAAGTGCGACGGAAACGTTCGAAATGATGAAAGTGGCTTACGCTGAGTCTACTTTGTCTCTTGCTACTGTATTTCGGTGGTTTAATTCGTTTACTTCGGGTAGCGAGTGCATTAAAGACGAAGAGAGAGGTGGGAGACCATGCACAACGAAAACAGACGAAAACATCGCTCGTGTTGCCGATTTCTTGAAGGAGAATCGAAGTGCGGGGTGTACACAGGTTGGTAGAAGAAGAAACTGGAATCCCTAAATCCATCGTTCAACGCATTATTCGAAATAATTTACAGAAACGGAAGATTTGCGCGCGCTTCGTTCCACATGCTCTGACAGCTGAGCAACAAGAACAACGCGTCTTTCATGCGCGAGACCTTCTCGAAATGATTGAAGCCGATCCGAATTTTCTTGAAAGCATAATTACAGGTGACGAAAGTTGGTGTTTTGCGTATAACCCTGAAACGAAGAGGCAAAGTGCGGAATGGTGTGGAAAAAATTCCCCGCGACCCAAAAAATTGCGATTTCAAAAGTCCAAAGTAAAAACAATGCTTATCGTGTTCTTTGATTCAAAAGGAATTGTTCACAAAGAATTTGTTCCTCATGGTGTTACTGTCAATGCTGCATTCTATCAGCAAGTTCTAGATCGCCTTTGTAAAAGAATTGCGCGCGTCAGGCCGAATTTGTGGAGAAATCGATCTTTTTTCCTGTTACACGACAACGCTCCAGCACACACCGCAGCGATTAACGTTCAGTTTTTGGCAAAAAAATCGGTTCCCGTGTTGCGCCACCCGCCTTATTCGCCGGATATGAGTCCACCGGACTATTTCCTGTTTCCCAAACTAAAAATGACCCTGACAGGAAAACATTTTGCATCGATTCCTGAGATTCAAGAAGCTGTGACGAGCAACCTCAACGATATTCCAAGCGACGCGTTTTTGAAAGGTATGAAAAGGTTGGAGGATCGCGCAAACAAATGTATACAGTCTAATGGAGCCTATTTTGAATAAAAATCGTGTTGAAAAAATTTTGGTATTTTTTTTTGTATAGTTTATAAACTCAGTCTCAAAACTTACGGGACGCACTGTGTATGTATTAATTATAAAAAGGAAATAGAAATTTACATTTGAACGGTTCATCACTTACTTTTCTTTTTTGGCTCTGTTTCAGAAGGCAGAGAAACGATAGCCAACTGTACTGTCAAACCTTCGAAGCGCCTTTAAAGTCGGATTTGGATAACAGCCAGGACAAACTAAAGGTAAGTGTACATAGTTAATACTTAATAACGGCCTCTCGGAACAAAGGAAATGCGAAAATGCTGAGTAATATTTTTTTGCCGTTAATTACAACTTCGTACGTTATAATACACCGTATACCGACCGAACTGTAGCCGGCAGTCCTGAAATCGCATTTAACCTTCTTTTCGCTTAGAATCCGCGTTTCTATATTCTATTACGCAAAATCCTGTCAAGAAAATGTAGTGTACCTCTTTATGCATGAAAAATTAACTAAACACCAATTAACAGTTAATAAAATATGCTAGGAATGTGTTCCGGACAGAGAGTCGCCGCATCTTTATGGAACCAAAAAGAGGAAAAGATAAATTAGCATAAAGATAATTTTTTTTCTTAATTAATGTCTCTTTTGTTTATTTAAAATTAAAGATGAGGCGGATTATTTAGACCTCTTCCAGATTCAAACAATACGTATAATATTTATCGTTACTGATGACTGCGTCTTTTGTTTTCTAGCGTTAAGGGTGTGACGCGTTCCTTCCTGCAAAAAAGATGTTTCTATGTTCAGTCTTAAGATGTTTCTTACTATGTTTATAATTTTCATTATTTTTGCTATAAACAACACATGCCTCCAGCGAACCGGGGATCATCGTGATTGCTTTTATGACAGTTCTATTTCAGCATTTTAAAGCTTGCTACCGAAGCTTACGCGGGTAGAGAATTTTTTTGACCTCCCGCTTTCTTTGAACTGTTCGCGGGCAATGACCTATGGAAACTGAAATACATACTCTAAATATCCCAGAATTCGTTTAATTCACACTTAAACGCTAAAAGACGCGCGCACCGCAATATTCTATCTATCTCAAAAGCCGACGAATTAGTGAAGTATAAACGAAAAAGTTCTCGAATGGGAACATCATCTTCGAGGGAAGCACCATCATTTAACGGCGCTTTTCTTCTGTGGCTGTTCCGTTTTCTTTATCAGAAACTGCGCCGTTATCGTTGTTTTGCGTGTGTTCTTCGTTATATTATATTAGCTGAAGAGAAGGGATTTACCTGAAAAAGGTTCCTTCATTTCGTGAAATTTTTCTTTGTTATAAAGTTTGTAATTTTGTTACTTCGTTGCATGCTGCTCTTTTATAAGAATGATTTTTCTTTTCTGCCGCTTCTTATTATTTCAGTGTTCTTTTTCCCTTTTTTGTATAATTCCCCTTCTTTTACCACATATTTTCCAACACCTTAAAAGATAAATCTGTATACATAGATATATTAAACGTCTAGCTGGAAGCTTATTTTTATACCTCGAATTGACACGAAGTTGCATTTATTATTTAATACAGATGCGTTCATATGCATTATCCTTACATATATATTAATTACAACGTAATTCTTAGGCTAGCCCCCATTCGAAAAAATGTCCCAATTTTATGTAACGCAGAATGTTCCAAAAACTGTCCCAAAAGAATGTCCCAAAAAAATGTCACAATTTTATGTAACGTTTGTTGTATTTTATATTTAAAAAATGTCACAATTTTATGTAACGAAATGTGTAACGAAAAATGTAATGAAACAATATCTTAATTTTATATAATGAAAGTTAAATGTTAGGATAGGATTTTTGTGATTATGTTTTGTTTTTCTTTTTGTGTTGATGCCGGTAAGAATTACGTTGTAAATTTTGATCATTTTATACAAAGTATAGAAGAGAAAGAGACAGAAATTAAAGCAAGAGGGGTCAAGGGGCATAGCCCCTTGCGATTCCAAAATGACCAAGTTTATATATATATATATATTATATATTAATGATAACATCATTCTTAGCCCACCAACTATCAGTTCTTCTGTCACGAAATTTGTCACCAAATTTATGTCACGAAAATTTGCTCAAAAATGTGAAATTAAAAAAATAGTTTTTTTTTTTTTTTTTTGTCGCGCATTCGGAAAGAAAGACGTTGTCAAGATTCCTTGTTCTAGACGAAGTATAAAAGTGATAAAGCTGGGGGTCCGGGGGTTCCCTTAGGCGGCGTCAAGGGTCAGAGTCCCTTGCAAGGCACGAAGGGCCGAGTTTATATATCTATATGTGTATACATATATATATATATATATATATATATATATATATATATATATATATATTAATAGCTATGCCATTTTTACGCCAGGGGTTATCAGGAAAAGTGCCCTGTCACGAAATTTGTCCCATATGTAAGACTTTAATGCGATATTGGCGCCGCTATATCCCCTGGTGATGAAAATTGGAACCTACCAGGAAAAGTTTCCTATCACGAAAACTGATAAAATGGTTTTAATGCGATATTAGCGTCCCTATATCCCCTGGCGGTGAAAATTGGAACTTAAAGATTTTTTTCTGTCGAACGGCGTAGCCAATGAAAAAGTTTACTTTTCTATAAGAATTATAGAACTGGTGGTGAAGGGGGTTTGCCCCATTCCGAGGCCTGAAGGGGTGAGTTTATATATATATATATATATATATATATATAAAACTCTGCCCTTCGGACCACAAGTCTAAAATTTGTTTATAGAAAAGTAATTTTCAATTGACTATTTGACTCCGCCTTTTATTAAAAAAAAAAAATCTTAGCACGGGACATAATCATCAGAGAACAAAATATGTAGCATACCCCGGGTTAAGAATGACGCAGTCATTGTATTATATGTATACATCACTTTTTTTTTAATTAAATCAAATTATGCGTAACATTCTTGTTCCGGATCCTCATTGACACGACTCCCATATTTTATTTACAAACATGTGTAATTACATTATATGACGATTGTGAAGCAAGGTTTAAAAAGTAGTTTCTTTTAGAAAAAAAACAAAACATACCACTTCAAGATTTGCTGTAAAAATGACTCACTGAATTCGAACTGTGACAATTAAAAAAACACACGTTAAATGAGTACAACAAAATGATCATTCATCTTCTGTATTGAAAACACCGAAATTCTTAATTATTGGAATTTGGTGTACTTCGACTGTAATTAAAGTGTGAAAGTTGTTTAAGAATAATCATATCTTCTTTCGAGGCTATAATTTACCGTTATTATCTTCTTTCCGAGTGTAATTATTTATTATTTATTACAGCATTTTTACTAAACTTTCAGTATAAATTTTGTGGTTTTTGTGGTTTTTTTTTGTTTTTTTTTTTTAAAAAAAAACTATTTTACTTCCCAATTGTGACTGTAATTATTTTCCGAGTGATAAAATTCTTCTACTTTCTGTACTGTATAAAGAGAGCTGAGTATTAGTTGAAGAATATAATGTCCAAGTTCTGTCATTAACGAGCTTGTATATCGCGCTTTTTTCAATTAACTTTATTCGAACCTACATTTTTGTATAAGCTAACGTTAATAGTAGCCGCCCTATCCCTCCTTGGAGATTACTTTCCAGATAAATATCGACGTATCGTCGAAACGAAATCCGGATCCCCTCTTTTAAGCGGAGGCGGCGGCTAGAGTAATTAACAAATGTTCGGACCAACTAGTTTACTAAATCGAAAGAGCTGACCGGCGAGGCAGGACCACTGGAAGCAGCCTGCGCTTTCGAAGGTCAGGGCGTTTGCCTGCTCTGCTTTGGATGCAGAACTGTACGAAATTACACGCTACCTTTATCACCTCGTTATAACTCACATTAAAGCCAATATAATTTCTTCCTGGTAACTAATTTCCGACAGTCTTTAAACACGATTAAAATCGAAAAATACAACAATCCGCTAATTTTAAAAATACGTGTATATACACTATTATCTATATCAACTGCATCAAATGAAAAGTCCCACGTGTCGCTAATTTAGGTTTCTGAATACATCGGGGGGTGCCTGGCAATGAACTTAGCCTCTAGCAAAGAACATATACAGGAGATCCTTTTAAAAGGGGTTGCAACTACCATCACGCCGGGGCTATAGCCTCCATCAGAAAAACGACATTAATCCAGCATATTTTAATTACCTCTGTGTATGTGCTGTAATGACCATAACAATTCCATACAGCACATTAATAGGGAGGAGAAAAAAATGTAAGTCACTCGGGTTAATCACCCCTTTAATTTTAAAAAATTTTTGGGCTTTTTTTGTCTGGCCGTATTAAATAAAAAAGAAAATCTGATTTGGTTTCCTGGTTTTTACGGCTTTATTTTATCTCTTATACTTATTCGGTACTCACGTCCCCAGTTTTATCGACATTTTTTTTTCGTGTAATATTTCCTCGATGATATTTTCTATCTGTCTGCGCGGGTCCAGTAAATTATCTGTTAACGTAAAACAACACTACCGTGTTTTCCTTTGTAACTTTTTTATATATCTAATTCTATTACAGTAAGTTCCCGGGTCAACTAGTGTATCCGCTGCAATTGCAACCGCATTATATTTCCAATGCACAAAAACGAAAAAAAAGAAGAGAAAAAAATGGAATATATTTTACGAGATTCAAATGCGATTAAAATGAAGCGGACTTACAATATTGTATTTGGCGTGATTTCTTATTCATTTTTCGTCTCTGTAATTATTTATTACTAGCATGGTCTCGCTTGTACGAGATTAAACTTGAAGATCAGTTCACCGCTTAGTTATGTTGTATATATCACCGCAACGGGGATGGTCAAGCGGGATTAGTATGATTTATTTGAAGATTGCCTGGAATTTTGCGCCAGCTGACAAATTTATTCGAAATGTCGCGTTTATTAAACTGTATTTTATTGGTCTGGGGAATTTTATAGTGTCGTAGTAAGCCCATAAATGATAGTTCAAAAGGGAGAGAAAAAAACGTATAGTGTTGTAAGCAAACGAACGAAACAGGCGAGAGGAAACAAAAAACTCGTCGAATTATAATATTTTCGTTTTACTTTCCGATTCCATTCGGATGAGTGTTGCGAATTTTTCAGAAAAGTATTTCGCGGGGAGTTGTTCATAACTTTACCTCAGTAGATGAGACAGTTTTGTTGTTTTTTTTTGTGCGGAAAGAATACGAATGTTCACCAAAGCCATTAGCATAATCGTAGCAGAGATGTACTAACGAACATTGTAGAAAATTTTTTTAATAAACACTATCTCGACCAAAAAGTTTCAGGAACAACCACGGCGTGGCATTACCCGATTTGAGTTTTTTTTTTTTTTTTTTTTGGTTGGTAAGTTGCCATATCTGTCGTTGACATTTCCGCCTAATTTCGGCGTCATAGCTTGACGTTTGTAAAAGTTATAGGACATCTGCCTTTTCAGGTATTTCCGATTTTTTACGATTTTAAAAATGGAACATCAACTTAGTAGAATAGCTATGATAAAGTTGAAACAAAAAAGAGTTACATTAAATATAATACAAATATGTGCACCAACATCTGACTGAAAATACGATGATGATGCCGAAAACAATTTTATGATAAAATCCAAAAACTTATAAATAACTTAAGAAATTCGGAAATAACGGTAGTCATGGGCGACCTTAACACAACACTAAGCTGTAGAAGAAGTTTTTAGTTGGCCCTTTTGGACTTGATGAAGCAAATGAGAGAGAGTGGAAAGGTTATTTCAGTTTTGTCAACAAAATAATTATGTGTGGTAATGAATACATAGATTAAAATTCCAAAAAGAAGACTATATACTTGGACATCACCTAATAACAACAGTGTGCTGGAAGAATTATCAGAAACCACATAGATTACATCATGATAACTAAAAGATACAGAAATGCTGTTAAGAGAGTAGTCATATATCCGGATGCAGATATTGGACCATAACTCCCTGGTGGTAGCGAAAAATTTTCACTTCAGTTCCAAAGAATAAAAAATGCGGAAAAGAAATGAAGACCGAACAGATTTGAAGACAATTGAGAGTAACAAAAAATTACATTCGATGAAACTCATATAGTTAATCAAACATTCAAAAATGATTATAATGAAACGCTGAAATCATTCAAGAAAGGATATGGGGAGATACGATTATAAAGTTAAAACAGAATGCAATAAAGTCATAAAAAGAAAAAAAGTAAATTACATCTGAGAAAAAGGAAATTACATCTGAGAAAAAGGAAATTACATCTGAGAAAAAGGAAATTACATCTGAGAAAAAGGAAATTACATCTGAGAAAAAGGAAATTACATCTAAGAGAAAGTAAATTACATCTGAGAAAAAGGAAATTATATCTGAGAAAAAGGAAATTATATCTGAGAAAAAAGAAATTATATCTGAGAAAAAGGAAATCACATCTGAGAAAAAGGTAATTATATCTGAGACAAAGGAGATTATATTTGAGAAAAAGAAAAATTGGATGACAGAGAAAATACTAGATCTGATGAAGCAGCGACAAGAAAATAAGAATAATAGAGACGAATATAAAAGATTGAACGAATTAATTAGGCGAGAAATAGGAAACGCTATAAATGAATGAATGAAATGCGAAATATTGGAAGAACTTCGAAGAAAACATGACTCCTATAATCAATCCAAAAAAGTGTGAGGTACATAGCTGGTATCTTCAGAAGGAAAATTCCTGCGACCTCATTAACGGAAAATGGGAAGCTGGCGATTGAGATGACAGAAAAACTAGAGACGTGGTCGAAATACATTAGAGAAATGTTTAGCGATATCAGAACTGACAATACCGTAAGTGTGAACTCGATCGGGAAGATTATTTACCAATACTCAGAAGCGAGCTAGAAGAAAACTCGGGAAAGCAACAGGTTCCGATGATACAACTCTACTTGATGAGGAAAATATGGTCAGTTATTAAATATTTAAAGCTTTCACAGTGATTACTCGTAATAAATAATTTTCGGAAACAACTAAGTTGTATTTCCGAAAATTATTTATTATAAAATATGGTCAGGTTAAATGAAATTTTCAATAGCATATACGCTCCAGCATTATTCCACATGGCTCACATTAATCTTAATAACGCTGCCAAATAAAAAAATAAAAAAATAAATATGACGATTATAAATTATGAGTCATTATTTAAAAACTTTCCTAAGAATTATCCGTAGAAGAATACGAGACAAAATTGAAAGATGAATGCCAGTTTGGTTTCAGACCCGGTCTTGGTATCAGAGAGAAGCACTACCAGCAGTTAACTTACTGGTGGAGCTTAGATCAGCAGAAAAACATTTACTTATATTTTCTCAATGATTGTCAGAAAGCGTTTGACAAAATCCGCCATGATGAACTGCTACAAACAAATGAAAACGCACAAATTAATAGCTATGATCTGAGAATATTAAAGAACCTTACACTGTTAATAAACGGCAAAAGTCACTACAGGAGGTCAATTATCGGAAGGTATACAAATTAAAGTCCGACAGTAGGGTATATTATCCCCGCTGTTATTCAATATTTACTCCGATAGAATATTTAATGAAGCGTTAAATAATACGTGTCTCTTGTTATTAAAGTTAATGGTCAGTATATTAACGACATTCGTTATGCTGACGATATAGAGTGTTGATTGCAAATTCAGCTAATGACCTGCAGAATATCCTTGACCGAGTAATTAATAGCAGCCAACAATACGGCCTTCAACTTAATGTCTCCAAATCGAAATGTTTATGGTAGTAAGCAAAACTCGATCATAATATTAGAGATTACACCTGAATGTGAATAACCGAAAGATAGAACAGGTTACACGGAATTTAAATATGTCTTCGCTGCTAGATGAAAATCTAAATTCCGACATAGAAGCGAAAAGATGATGCGAATATGCTCGTTCCGCCTTTGGGAAAATGGAGAAGCTTCTAACAGATAAATTTTCGAATTTAGAGATTCGGAAAAGCTTGTTGAGAAATGCTGTGGATCATTATGTTCTTTGGTATCGAAGCCGCAACATATTCCGTCAGAGCTCTTAACTATTTTGAATATCATGTGAAATGTGGTTTTATCGACGTATGCTTAAGATTCCTCGGACAGCGCGCATGAGTATTGAGAAAAATTAAAGAAGAAAGAATGATTCGCCAAACAATCAAGGATAGAAAAATCGAAAATACTTCGGCCACGTGATCAGAGGAGAAAGATTCATGATGATAATAAGACTTCTTCTTCAAGCGAAAATTGATGGACGAAAAACGGTAGGACGTAGAAGGTTCTCGTGGACACAGAACACATCCGAGAATGGACTGGAATAACCTCTACAGATGGACTAATTTTTGCCGCAAAAAATCGGCTCATTTGAATATCGTGCCATATGCGATCGCTACGACAACATTGAGAAGAAGAAGAAGAAGAAGAAGAGGAAGAAGTTTAAAACGGATTCAACGGAGTAAAGATTTGGAAAATTTCAGAGAAGTGTTTTGGTAACACGATATACATACTCTATCGAAAACAACCTTTAAGTATGGCACGCGAACGCTTCAGAAGTGGCGGTAAGTCCGTCGAGGATGACGAGAATCGCAGGAAGCATCGATAAAGTCAAAATGAAATGTTGGCCGAAAACCGCAAATTGATCAACAGAGAGAGTTAGGAGAAGACTTTAACATTGCTTATGGATTCGTGAAAAACATTCTAATTAATGATTTGAGTTTGAGACATATCGCTTCAAAGCTGGTGCCGATAGATCTGAATTTCATGTAAAAAAGGAACATCGTCATCCGTGATTTTTTGGCGAAAAACAGAACGGATATACCATTTAACAGCGGCCAAATTCACGCCTGATTTGGCTCCCCGTGATTATTCCTGTTCGTTCAACTCAAGGGAACTCGTTTCAGCAGCTGAGGGGTAATAATAGAAAAATCGAAAATGGCGATGATCGAGCATAATAAATATTTCGATATCAACCGCTGCCGTAGCTTGCTAATGTACTTTAAAGGGAACAAGTCAATTGCGATGAATAGACTCGCATTGTTAATTTTCCGAACTAATTCCTGAAACTTTTTCATCAAAGTATCCTCCGAAAACATTCAAATGTCGAATGAATTTTCAATAGAAATAATAGTAAAAAGTTTTTGTCACTATTTTTATGAAACGCAGCAAAAAATCGATTAACAGTCGACAAAAGTTTACTTCACTTTGTTTCGGTTTAAATTCTGTAAAGTATAAAGTTTAGTTATAAAGCTTCAAAGTTCAAATATCATTTTACGCCAATGAGAGTCGCTTGTGACGATGCGAGATGTGCTTTTTTTGAAAAAGATATTTTCACTAACTGCTGAAATCACGAGATGATGGACCCTGTAACACAAATGTAACCAAAAATCGATTTTCCCCCATTATTTTCCATTATTTTATTTTTTTTTTTTTTATATATACTTGTTTTAATATAACCCGCGAAATGAAATTTTTCAAAAACAATCGAAAAAACAATTTTTCGAAAGTTTCACCTTGTAATAGCGGGTCGTTGCCTTTAAATTTCAAAATTAAAGGCCGCGGACGCGTTAAATATCGTTATTTTCGTTACAAACGGTGTGCTACAGTGCTGCCTTTGACTTCAATTTAAATACGGCTCAGCCCGGTATATAAAAAAGTACCGGAACTCCCCCCCGACTATTACCGTAAAAAAACCATTAAAACCGACCACTCTATTTCGATGAGCATTTTTCAATATTCCGACGTGAAAGGATAACTGCTGGAAAAAGGAGGCTGTATAAATTCGAGAGACGATGAAGGAATATTTCAGACGTTGCGTGTAAAAATCTGATTGAGGAATAACGGAAGATCAATATTTTGAATGTTATCACGAAAAATTCTTAAGCTTTTTCGTTGATTTTTGTTTTCTTTGTTGGTTTTTTTTTTTTTTTTGTAGTGATTTTATTTTATTTCGAAATTTTCGATCATAATGTAGCATAGTACTATGTAAATATGTATTTCCGTCTCTGCAATTAAATCAGTCTTATACAATGCAAATCACATTGAAGCAGTTAAATAATTACAAAAACCAGACGGGTTTTATCAAATGAAATATTATAAATGTTTTTTCTTTTTTTGGTTTTTTTAATATAAAATAATAATAATGTTATTTAATATCTTTTGGGCGCGCCAACGGTTTTGACCCAACAATTACAGAAATTATGGAAAGGGTTAAATAGAGAAACGATTATAAATAGAGCTTAGGAAAGATTGAAGTACAGGAATTATTTCTGGAGATGGCCAGGAAAGAACAAAGGAAGAATTATAAGGAGCAGGAAGACGCAGTGCTAAGATTTTTGAGTATAAAACGGAGCGTTCCGAATCAAGGGTGAGGCATTCGAAGAAGATGTGGTTTGCAATGTATAATGGAGTAGAGATAGAACTGTGGAAAATTGGGAGAGGAGGACAGGGAAAAACGAAAACGTGAGGAGATTTAAAAGGGAGTAATTAAAACGCAGTCTTATTAAGGAAACACGGAGCGTTGATAAGAAGAGGATTGAAACCACGGCTGAGGACAACCGGCTACATTTGAAGATAATGAGAGGCGGGATTAGAAAATAAAGAGGGGTATAAATGTCCGACCTTAATCGGGAATGATTGGCTGCGGAAAGAAGGAGCATGTCCGAGGCAGGAAAATTACAGAGTAAGGACCATCGCGGGCGGTCGAACGGGCTGAAAAATCCGCTAACTCGTGGCCCTCGATGCCAGAATGAATAGGAACTCACAAAAGGTCAATAGTAATAGAGCGGAATACAGATTGGAAATGAGAGAACGAATTGAGAGGATAATAGAGTTTTTGAGAAATGAGAAAGAGGAGAAGAAATAGCTTGAAGAACAATTTTGGAATCGGAGACAATGAGACATTTACTGATCCCTCTTATGGATGAAATGATCGAGGCTGCGCGTAAAATGGAGATAGACTCCGCTGTGAAGATAGAACAGAAGGAAGGGAGCTTGAAGGATTCAGAGTGATGCAGTGGAAAGGTGGTAAACGCACCGCCCACTCTCATTTTTAGAACTGTCAGTGAAGAATGGTAGATGAGAAGGAAAAGATGTATCAAGCAAGTGGAGGAATTTGCCTTGGATTGTAAAATGTGCGATGGAGATGGTCTGGAGAGGGAGAGAGAAGAAATTAATAGTCTGCCAAATGCTGGTGAAGTCATGGGAAAAAAAGCAAGGAAGCTTGGAATAAGAAAAGACATGAGACGAAAAATTGGAGACTCGAGCTGCTACAAGAGAAAGGATCGGGATTTTATGAGGAACAAAACGCCAAATGTTTAATGTCCCAAGATTTATTATTACAATTGCCTTCCGTTTATAAAACAGATATGAAATATTTTTCGGAATAACTGATGAAACAAAATAATCAGTTTATTTGTAAATTTCCCTAAAGTATGCTAAATTTTTTAATGATGATGAAAAAATAAAACCTAAAAATCAGTATAAAAATGGACAAAAAAATATCATTATATAAATAATAGGGCTTCGATGTTTTCTTGCTTTTGAAGAAATTAATACTTCTTGATTTTTTTAAATTTTTTTTTTTTTTGATAAATATTTATTGTAGCGCCGTTTTTCCTGCGATTTTCATTATATTCATAATAAGCGTTTAAAATATTTACATATATTAACAACATAAACGGAACAAAGAATGACGTCTGTTATATAATAACCGATAAAATAGTATCGAAGAAGGATTAAATATTTTGGCCGACATCTAAGTCAAAAACTGAACAAGCGTTGTTACAATTATGCTGAGATAAAAAGAAGTAACCCGTCCCCGGACATTAATGGTTTAATAGGTAAACCGCCTTTGGAGAACAAACTGTTGCTGAGCAAATTAGTGGTACCGGCATGGAAATCTGTCAATTGTTGCAGTGCGGTATGCAACGACGTTAAACTAATTCAAAAAGGTCTACACCGAAGGCTACAAAAATTGTATACGCACAAGAAGTTATCGTAAAGCATATGTAAAATCGCGCAAACTGGTTCGCTTCCAGGGGCGGTGGTGGTAGTTCAACGGAAATGAAAAACTGTCAAAAGTTAGACATAGTAACGCAGTATAAATATTTGGGAGTAATGATGGACCAACACTTAAGATGGGACATACATATAGAATACATTGCAAAGAAAATAAGAGTAGTTTTACCAGCTTTATATACATTAAAGAAATATGCAACAAATGAAACATTAAAAGTAGTTTATTAGGATCAGATATGGAATTCAGGCATGGGGAATGGCGAAAAAGGCATACTCGGGGAAAATAAATAAACTGCAAATTAAATGCTTGAAATTAATAGCAAATCCTTAAAGGGACAAACTGATAGTGAAATAATTAAAAAAGAAAACATAATGAGCATAAGAGGAATGTACTTATTACTGAAGATATGGGAGTACATATCAGCAGAAAAGAAAATCGAATTGGAGAAAAGAATAAACACAGAATACGAGTTAAGGGAAAAACTTTCGTACCAACTGCCGTTAGCAAGAACATAGATTAGCAAACGGATAAATATATTATAACTCAGATGTTGAATAAAATACCCAAAGAAATAATAGAGAAAGAAAAAATAGGGGAAAGGAAAATAAAAGAATGGCTTCAGGAAGTAGAAAATATAAAAAAAATAATAAACATAAAATAAAATGACAAGGCGCAACAAAAAAACTGGGGAAAAAAAAACTTTGAATATAGAATATGGAAATAGATTATTAAGTATTGACAAGTAAAATAGATAGATTAAGTAAATATTACACGAGTATGTATATGTATAAGTTAATTTAAGATGGTAAAGTGTTCAATAGGATAATTCGTCGACAAGCGTTTTAGCTTGACGAAAGTTTTGTATGTAAAAAATAATAAATACATATTTCTCAAAAAAAAAAAAGTGTGAACTCTAAAAAAAAATAAAAACAAATATCGTCCGACTTAATGAATTTAATTTAACTAGTGTGATTTATCTCTATCGTCGGTGGATGGAAGTCTTTCCATGCGCTAAGACTTTCATTAGATCTAGAGAAACTAGAGAAATAAAAAATAAAAAAGAATAAAAAAGAGTGGTTTTTTTTTCTACGAAGGGACGAATTTTTATTTCTTTCGATAAATGCCAGTAACCTTTCGAAGTTACATTCTGTGTCGCCACGCCGTTATTATAAAGGGTGCATTTTTATCTGCGAACCGAAATTTCGGTCGTAACAATCTTTTCTTTCATTATAATCAATGTAACCGCTAATAAAAATTAACACCTGCAGCACGCAATATTCGTCCATATAAACGTCGCTGTAATCCACTTTCATTGTATCGAAATTTTACTACAAAAGTACTAAAAATAGCGCAGCCGTCGTTCGTTTTAAATGATGTTACGAACCCTTAAGAATTTAAATAAACAAAGGGATATCTAACTAATCCTTCTGCATTGAAAGTTTATTAAATTGGAATATACGTCTCCATTAACGAATTAAAATCGCCATCATCTAATTGCATACAGGTTTTCTTCAACAAGCACACTCGACTGTTTAATGTAATTAAGATTTAAAGTTATCGTAAAGTAAAGGATGCAAGAGGCAATCGCTCGTTTGGATTTTTGCTATAACAAAAAGTTTGCAACAACTCGGTGCTATTGCTTATAATATAGATGACTTTTTTTTTTTTTTTTTCGTTTTTCATGCATAAAAAAATCTTTGGTTTTATTTTTATGGGTTTGTTAACATTAGCCCAAGAAATGGGAACGAGGAGAAATGAATTTATATTCTTGCGCATTTAGAGGATAAAAATAATTTAAGGACAGTAGGAATAACAGAAGCAGAAGCAAGTGAAGGGATACAAGCAGCACCGATAAAAGCGGGGATATCGAGTTTTAATAGGAAGAACGGAATTGCTCGGCAGCATTCAAGTGAAACATGATAAAAAAGTAAGTAATTGGAAGGAGCCTGAAAATGGCGAAATGGAATAGATGCAGATGAAAATTATCCTAGAAAATGATTAGGAGATTAAGATTCAAAAAAAAAAAAAAAAAAAAGATTAAAGCGAAGGCGACAAATAGCAGAGATTGTAGAGTATTTAAGAAGGGGCGAGTATCAAAAAACTATGGATGGGATTCCAAGAGTTGACTGAATAGAGAGATAAACGAGAGCGCAGGACTAGATAATGAAGAAGAATAGGAATTAAACCATAGTCTAGAATTGGTCGTTTAAGGGGAGATAAGAGCAATTTTATATGTTGAAATTGTGCTCAAACATCTGCTCGCCTGGAAATGGAAGAACGAGCTAACGAATCCACCATCTCATTTTGCCTTCAATGCCTAAATGACATCAAGTGAAAGCGTGAGAAGTATTAAATAATCGGCGAAGTAGAAGGAAGGTTAGATAGCCAGTGAAGCACTTTTGGAATCTGAGATTACGAGCACTTTGCCGGAAACTAATTAATGAGGAAACAAAGACAGTAGAATAACGATAAATTCTGTATAGAAAACTGAGCAAAAGGAAATTTAATAGACCCAGAATATTGAAGGCAGGACAAAAAAAAAAAACGGAACCAACTCTTCACATGGCCCTTTGGAACCGTCACTATAGATATAGTGGTGTGTGTGTGTGTGTGTGCGTGCGTAGGAAGGAAAGAGAGATCTAGTGCATTGGGAAATTCAACTCTGGCCACATGTTGAAGGGCAGATTTTTAACAGAACGGTAAAGAAAAACATTTAATAGGATGAAGGAAACTGGAATAAGGAAGTTTATCATGACTGAAAATAAATGGCGAAAACTGAAAAAGACGAACAGAAAAATTTTAGGCGGGATAAAATTGGAGTTTTATTAGATTCTCTCCGTTCAATACAAAAAGATAAGAGAAAACACTTTTTCAACAAACTTACGCTATACCGTACGATATTCGAGATTGTTTACTGTAAGGACCGATAAAAGACGGAATATGCAAACGTCATCGGTAAAGCTAAACAAAAGTTTCAGCGAAATCTGTTTTCTTATCGTTATCTCAGCGAAAATACGAAACGATTTTCGTAACTGGAAGACTCGACGATTCGAAGCCTCCCTGAAATTTTTAATTCGCTGATCTCATTTCGATTTCGACGCGAAATTATTTATATTTTGGCCAGCCGCTTCTGAAGAAGACACAATGCGGCTCAGCAACAATGGAAGCGCTAAAACTTTTGGAAATGGTTTGTTTCTGAAAAAGAAAAGAAATCTTCAGTCAGAATTGATTGGACAGAATGGACAGTACCGTTGCGCCCACCTTCCGAAGAGCAGCCCATCTGCTCTTTTGCATAACTGTTCTTTCAGTCTTTTGTTACTTTTCTTTGTTTTTGTGCATTTTTTTTTTTCCATTTTGCGATTCGGCGGTAGGTCGTCAGGACCACCCATTCTCACGCATTATCACACTCTATACAGTATAAACCTTCTTGCATAGGTTACGCGTAGTAGCGGTGTGGTATTTCGAATTTATGCACTAATAGTGTTGTCGAGACAGAGTTTGAACGGATTTTATTACGGAGGAAACTCAAAAGGTCATCGTCGTCGGGGCAATCTTCTTTCACTGTACACGTCAAACGATGTCGGAAATGCCGATCGCTGCGGACATTTTTTTTATGAGCGAGGCGAATTCCCCCCGGTCTTAAAATTCGACCGATATGTCGAGTTTCGATATGATTCCTCGATTTAATTTACATTACTAATCAGCTATATTCTAAACATGTCTGGACCATACGAAGTTAACCTCTAAATCTTCCACATTTGTGTGTAAAGTTGAATTCCCCAAAATACATGCGGGTGGTGGATAAGTTTAATCGACCGCGTTTCGATCGTTATTTCGGTGGAGTCGTTATCTGCTAAACTACGTATAGTAATGATATTCGGGAGAAAAAAAATGACCGCTATTTATGTAAATATAAAAATCGCTATTTTAATTTTTACATTATTTTATTCGCATCGATTTATTATTGATTATCGAAAAAAACGATTTTTTGATCCTTCATTTCATATATCGAAATTATTTCTGTCCATTATTATTATTGTAATTTGTACGCTAAATCCCTCTTTTATTTCGCGATATTTTACGTGATATTTTACGAAAACAAGTTGTATTATAAGCGTCGTATTGAAGCCGGCTTTTGGAGTTCTCCTTTATGCTCTCGTATGTTCATTTCTTACATTTGTGAGAGTTGGACACATTCTAAAAAACTACGATCCAAGCGCCAGCTTTATTTTTACACATTTTACTGTTCTATCATAATTGTTTTGAATTGTTTGAAATATATACCAGGTTTAAAAATTTCGCTGTCCACCTCTTATGAGACTTGTATTTAAAAAGAAAAAAAATCCACCTGGCATCTTCCGTATCGGGCATTTAAAAAGTCCAACTTTTTAATGTTCCCCCGCCGTTTATTAATATATTTCAGTGTCGATTATTTTCTTTTTCAAATCATATTTTTCATCGGGACAATCGATTTTTAGTAATGTTTTTTTTAAAATTCGTTTTTGTCCTCCATAATTAGATGTACGATATTTATACGCAGTTAGAGATTATTTTACTTTTCGATTTAATTTTATCATTTGTAAATAATACGTTTCCATCGGAGCTCCCCACGATATTCGTAAACAACAAAACACGATACCTCGAGTGATTTAAGTACTATGGTGAATGATGTAATTAAAAACTCTATGCAGCAAAACATCAGAAGCGATTACATGGACATTGTTTAACACCAGAAAGGTTAAAAAGATTCAATATGATGGAATCGGATTTATGCACTTGTGGGGCAAGCGGGGCTCTGTTGAACACATGATTTAGAGTTACAGATTACACGATAATAATAGGAATATGTTATAACAAGGAACATAATCGAAGTAGCCTGGCTGAATGGTTCAATCCGTGCGAAAAAAAAGAATAATTTATACTTTTTACAGTATAGCTCACGAGCTAGAGATAGATATAAAAAATTATTCATTTATTGATCGAAATAAAATTGAAGGAAAAAGTAATTAGCGGGTGGATACAGCAATCTGAGCCAAGGAATCTGCCATTTCATTACCCTCTATAACCCCATATGACTGGGGACCGAGAGAATATCAATGCGGATATCATGAAGAGAGAAAAGATTGTGAATGAGGGAGTGAATAGGGAGGATAAAAAGGTCAGAGGAGTGAGAGGGGAAATGTGAGGAAATAGCTTTAATAGCACACATGGAGTCGGAGATAATTAAATATTCAGAAAAAGAACGATGGGAGGAAATATAAATTAAGGAACGTAGAATGACCATTAACAACTCGGCCGTAAAGATAGTACAAAAGAAAGAGAGACGAAAAGATTCGGAGAAATTAATGCTCGGAAGGATGAAAGAAAGCGGGATTAAAATGACGTAGAGAAAAAGCAATACAAGAAGATTTTAAAGGAGAAATAGAAAGGTTCAGAGAGGAAAAAGATCGCTCAAAAAGTAGATAGAGATGCATTGACTTTTTCGTTAGCACCTACAATATCGCGAGATGAGGAAAAAAGAAGAATGTCATCGGCAAAAAATAAGGAAGAGGAGTTCATAGAAAGAGAAGCAACAGAAATAGTATAGATATTAAAAAGAGTAGGAATAAGGCAGGATCCTTCTGGAAGACCACGAGAAACAACTCTTGTAACCTCGAACGAGGAGGAAGACAGGAGAATAGTACAATTTAATATCAAGTTAACAATGAGGGAAGAGAAATGTATCGGGATGTTAATTGCTATCATTCTATCTCGAAGAGTAGGGAGATGTACATTATCAAAAGAACTGGAAACATCAATAAAAGTAGCTAAAGTGTATAATATCGATGAAAGATTTATAGATATAGGAAACAAAAATACTGACGCAGTCAGCAGGACCTAAGCCAAGACGGAAACTAAACTATATTAGAAGAAAAAATATTATGGTGTTCGAGCCATCAGACCAGGCGCTTGTTAAGCATGCCCTTAAACAGTTTTCTGAGACACGATGTTAGGGAGATTGGACGAAGAGAGGAGTTTTTCTTAGGGATAGGAATGATAATAAAGGTGTTCCAGGCAGGAGGAGTGACTCCTCTGGACAGAAAGGAGTTGAATATACAGAGAGAAGTTTAGAGAGCATGATCGGATAACTTTTTTAGGACAGAGGAGGCATAAATATTTCGTTTTCCTTTTGTACCACCCTAAATCTTTCTAACCGCAGATGGATAAGTTTTTTCCCCTACATATCCTCTTTTCTCGCTGGTTTTTTGGGGGTGCTTAGCCTCAATTTAGTGCTCGAACGACTATTTTAATTTCCTCATTTATTCCTTTCGACACGTTCTTCATTCCTAATGATCCAACTAGACCGGTTTTGCATTTCTTTTCAGTCCTTGTGTTTTCTCCGCAATAAGTGAATTCTTGCCAGCCAGTTTTAGTTTTGTTCTTTTCCATACATGCATATATATATATATATATATATATATATATATATATATATATATATATATATATCCTTTAAGGTACCGTTTTTGTTTTGTTTTTGTTTTTCCAGTTTGTTTTTTGTACATTTTTTGTTTAACATTCAACCTCCTTTGTACTTCGCTACCATTATTAATTATAGTTTTAATATTTACTTCTTAAATCATTTTTATATTTACAAGTACTCGTAATTTTTCAGTTTTTTCAATTTTTAATGTTTAAATTTAGATCAGACCACTGCTCGCGCGGTATTACGCATATGTGCTTTCACCTATAGAAATTCCAAATATATTTGATTTGATTTGATTTGATTTGATATACATACATATGTATATCTGTATATAAATGTGTATATACACACGTATGTATGTATGTATATAAATGTATATATATGTATATATATATAAAAAGCGTTTTCTTTAATATCCTATTTCTCTGTTTGGATAAGAAGCTTTTAATTGCACTTATACAGCTTCTTTTAAGACAATTAAAGCAGGCGGCTGTTTTCAAACGTTTGCCTTCGAAATTTATTTTAATACGACTATCTCATAGTTGTAGTTAATGACAATTTCCCTACATTTCAGTCCGCGTGCTTGTTCGATTGATTTTTATTTGATATTTTTCGGTAAATATCCGAATTATTAATGTAATTATGTAAGCGTACATTTGCCACTTTCTACTTTCGAACGCGTACATTTTTCATACACATTTCCTAAATTAATTAATAATAGGCCTGTACGAATTCGTCCATCCAAGCAAAGAATGCATTTAGTAAAAAGCTAAGCCTTCTCTCTTCTAGAAATATAGAGTTAGATATCAGAAAACATTTCATAAAAAGCTTTATTTGGAGCGTTGCCCTTTATGGATGCGAAACGTGGACGCTGCTAAAAAAAGACAAGTACAAATTGGAAGCATTTGAAATGTGGTGCTGGCGACGCATGCTAAAGATAAAATGGACGGATAAAATTTCGAACCGCATTGTACTATCCAGAGTAAAGGAAAAACGAGAAATGCTAAATACAATAGAAAGAAGAAGAAATTCGACCATAGGACACGTGATACGCCATTCAGTGTGGGTTACCAACTTATTAGAAGGAAAAACAATAGGGAAGACTCAAAGAGGAAGGCCTCGAAGGAGATTCATGGACGAAATAAAAGGAAGGAGGTCATACGTGGAAGTTAAAGAGTTAGCTAGAGCACGAAAAGATCTAACACGTGGCCATGTTACCCACCAACCCTTGGGTTGAGGAGAGGATGATGATGATGACGAATTCGTCCACATTTACTTATTAATTTTTGATTTTTCCCACTTTGCAGAAGTGCGGCAAATTTTTCAGTTTCAAATATTTATAATGCGAATTGTTTCGCTAAATGATCAGGCTGATGCCCACTTATAATTCTAATCATTTTATAGAATATTTCCTGGTAACCGTTGACTTTTTTTTTTTTTAATTTAATCCCTTAATTACAAGTTGAAATTTTCAAATTAAATTTTCGCGCGCTTTTTGTTGTATAATAATTGATTAAATATCGGAATATATTTTTCTCTTTCGAAAAGAGCAGCCGTTCAATTCGATAGTTCTGCCGCTGATAGTTTAGTTCGATTATCTCGAATAGTAAGGCATTAACTCTAATCAGCTGTCATAGTTGCGGGGACTGTCAGTAATCGCAAAAAAAGGAGAAAAAAAGAACGCTATGACACGATCCAATGATCTTAGATGAAACGATTCGTAAGCCGACGAACGCCTTGGTTAATTGTGATTCTACATTAAAAAGTCATACGTTTAGAGATTACACCCGAGAATACATAGTACATTTAAAGTTTTTTTAAATCTTTATTTCACATTACAAAAAGCAGTCATTTTCGATAGTTCTGTTTATTAAATTTTCCCGGCGCAAACACCTGAACCGAATCTAGACACGGCGTCTTCAAATATTCTCACTTAATACGTTCCGGATGAAAAGTCCGGTGTCTACCATATAAACTTTACTTCCAATACTACTCTCATCTTGTGCACATCACTGTTGTTCAGACTGAGGAATCGTCTACGAAGTAATGCAGAATTATCGGTCGTAGTTATCGCGTACACCATGATACTTCCGAAAAAAAAAAAAATTGTCGGCTAGAACAGGTTGACATCGGCACAGCGGAAGAGTAAGAGAGTGCGACATAAAAGACAATGTGGTGCTACAGTGTTGATGAAATTATTGATAACGACGGGACAACTTTATTGAATAACAACAGCCTTCGAGAGACTACGATTGCCAGTTGATGATAAGGGCCTGAACCAGTTGCGACCTTCTGTTTTCCCGTTCGTTGATTTGTGTGCTGGCCGGACGGAGACGATTCGACAAAAGATTGCGAACTGCAGATTAAGACAGTTCGATGGAAGAAAGGCAGCCCCGTATGCAGCGTCCAGCCGCTGCGGTGAAGTAAGGCTGATTTTAATTGTGACGTCCAGCGTTTTAAAGGTTAAGAACGCAAGCACGGTGCTTGGGTCATTGACAGATGCTGTTCTCGGACAAGGCTGCTGATAGGGCAGAAGTTAGGCGTTCTTTTCAATAGCGCACACTAGCAGTACGGTTAACGTCTTATTCGCACTCGCTAATAGCACCTGGTTTACGTAGTGTTATACGTATAATACGTGTTGTAGTTATACGTGCAATACGTGTAATATGTGTAATACGTGTGTAATATGTATACTGTGTTTGTTCAATAAATTTAAGCGTACGTCTCCGGAATAGTAGCTAAATTAAGTGACGCATTCCTATATACCTTCTGCAAATAAAAGTGTTAACAAATAAGCCATGCAGGAAGCTCCGTGTGTGTCTTATCTGGAAATCTTCCTGAGCCTCGTTCACGCATTTTTACCCATCTACATATGCATAAAAATGTGCGCTGGGCTAGTAAAAAACATGTGTTTGTTTTAGTATTACATGTTCTGTGCACTTATATATACATGCGAGAGAAGAAGCGCTATAAACATTACTTCTAAATACTATTGCATGGCTTGAAGCAATGAAGCTAATAATGTTTATAATAATATTAATACGAATAATAAAAACAGTAATAATAATAGTAATAATTGTTACCAGTAATAATAATGGTAATGGTAATAATAATAATAATAAATGTAACGATTTAAAAAAGTAAGAATGTGCAGATGGCGCGCTCACAGCTGTTCTGAGAATTGCAAGATTAAAAAGAAAAATTATTGTCGGAAGAAAAATTAATGTCTATGTACCGTTTTTTAATAGTAATAAATGCTCCCCTTGAACTGATACGTTATCGAATCGTCGTCTTAAAAACGCTTGTACATTCTTCAGCCGTTTCTCTAAATCAGGGGTGGCCAACCGGTGACCCGCGGCCGCATGCGGCCCGCTTTGAACATTTTTGCGGCCCGCGAGATGGCCAAAGTAGCACCAGTAAAATAAATATTTTTTAATCATTTAATTTTTTTTTTATTTCATTTATATTTATATATTTCTTATATTTCATTTTTAGTGCTATATATATATATTTCTTTGCAATTTGCTTTTAGTATCATTATTATTATATAATTTATGTTTACATGTAAGAGTCAATAATAATAACTCATGTTTCAATTTTTCACTATAAAAAAATGCCTATAGTGGGTCTAAATCTAATATGAGGATATATGATTTTATATGCGGCCCGCGCAGTTATGATGCATTTCCAAAGTGGCCCGCAAGATTCTTTGGGTTGGCCATCCCTGCTCTAAATATTTTAAATGTGTTTTTACGCGTTTGAAACTCAGTTTATTTAAGGGAACGTGATTTTTAGCTTTTCTGCAGTAATATTTTGTTTTCTCTCTCCCTGTCTCTTTCTGTACATACATATTTATATCTATATCTATATATCTATATGTCTATATATATATATATGTCTATATGTATATATATAAACTCGTCCATTTTGGCTTCGTAAGGGGCTGTGCCCTTTGACCCCTCTTGCTTTCATTTCTGTGTCTTTCTCTTCTATACTTTGTATAAAATGATCAAAATTTACAACGTAATTCTTACCGGCATCAACACAAAAAGAAAAACAAAACATAATCACAAAAATCCTATCCTAACATTTAACTTTCATTATATGAAATTAAGATATTGTTTCATTACATTTTTAGTTACATATATCGTTACATAAAATTGTGACATTTTTTGGGACATTCTGCGTTAGATAAAATTGGGACAATTTTTCGAATGGGGGGTAGCCTAAGAATTACGTTGTAATTAATATATATATCTTTGATTAATTAATTAAATGCGTATGCGTAGACTAGGAATCGAGCTAATTCCCAAGTATTTTTCTTAATCTTCCGCAATTCTCTCATTTTCCTCCATACGATACTAGTTAAATCTCGTTCTATAAAAATTAAGTTTGAAGAAATGTTTAATACAATTGTGCGGCAGACAAATTGATTTCACCCGATAAGGAAACAATCATTGGGGAAATATTCATTAAAAATCGACAATTAGACCTCATTCGATGCTCCGTGCATCGTTCTTCCGGAGTATATTTCCGAATTACTTCCGACCATTTCTTAATTTTATCTATAGAAATTCTTTTTGATTCCACCGTGTTTCTCATCTTCTTTATTAATTATAAAAAAAAAAAATCTGAAATTGTTCGCGATTAATGGATCCGTTTTTTTTGTAAACGATTAAAATTGCAGTATAATGTTTTTTTTTATTACGCGATATAAAAAAAAAATATAATAACTGTCGTATTTATAATATTTTTCCTCTCAAGAATGATCGCACACGTTTTTGCCCATGTTGTGTTGTTACCTCGCAATTCGCATAATTAATTTTGAAGCGAGAACAGCTGTATTTTAGATTTTTTCCTAAAATCAAGCTAACGATGAATCGGAGCGTAACTAAACCATTCATCGCTTTTCATCATGTATTTTGTTGCAAATAAGGAAAATCAGTTCGTACAAAGAACTGTCGTATGTTGTTGCGAATGTCGACAAACAAAAAAAAAAAAAAGTCAATTTTACTCCATTCATTTCCGACTTACCTGTTGCTAATTAACATTTAACGATTTTGAAGGATGAACTGTTTAGAGAAAAACATTTATAATTGTGAATCCGCAATTTTAATAAATTTCGGCCCTTTCTTTTGCAGTCTGGCAAAACATTGCCAAAATGTTCGGTATATTCCTCGACCGTTGTTTTTTTCCTTGTTTCTGACTAGTCCAACTGCGATTTTCAATAAACATTCTTTTCTGTTTCTTTATAACCTGCAACGGCCTTTCATTAGTTTTCTCTGTTCATTTTTCAATCCGAACTAGCGAATTATTTGTTAAAATCAAGAAGCTTGTTCGAAGGAATCTAAATTTTTTAAAGATGTCCGCCTTAAAAATGGTTGTAGATACATACATACATACAAACATACATACATACATACATACATACATATATATATACACTGTTTATGTTTTATTGTTTTTTTGTTTTTTTTGTTCTTTTGAGTATTTTTATCAACTTCATTAAAAGTATGTTTATTGGGCTCGTTTTAATAGATTTTTCTTTATTTCGATGTCTATAGCTGTTGTTGGAGCATGTTATTTTAATGTAATAATCACCGTGGGGTTACTTTGCAGTAGATTTTTCAGCCTGCTGACCTTAATAAAAGGTAAGTAGATATTGATGAATGGACGTTTGCCTTTCCAGTAACAGCTAAATCATTTGTCTGCGAAACAATCAATCAAATCTAAATACGGTGTAGTCACCAGACCGATAATATCCTCGCTACAAGAATAATATACTATTCGGAAAGACAGAGATTAAAATCGGAACTCAAGCTCGACAGATATACGAGACATTCAATGATGGAGTAGTTTGAGCACTATGCACTATGGAGAGTCAATTCGGTCTTTCGTTAAGAGTACTACTTAAATTTATGCTGGAAGAGGAGAAGCGCGCAAGTGGAAAGATGGCTTTTTATTTGAGGAAACTTGCCGATGTCGTGCTTTTGACCGAAAAAGAAAAACACACGAATACGAAGAACGATAATAAATGTAAAGAAAAATGTTTTGGAATTTGAGAAAAAGGCAAATAACCCGGTTAAAACAACTTGTATGTTATGCGTGTAGAAACTCGATGGATAGCATTTGAACCGGTACAGGAAAGAATCAGTTTTAATTATGGCCATTTTTGAACGTTCCACTATATAGGACAAGTGATGGGGTCGAATATGGAACGAAATTATTTGTTCTTTAAAGACTGACGACTGCGGTTAATATGGCATACGCGCAAATAATTAGGTCGCTTGCCATTGGGCGATACGAAAAAAGAAGAACGACCATTTTGCCCCCCAGTGTAAACATAAAAAAAAATTCGTCGCCGCGATAGCCTATATTTGCTGGAGCACTTGACTTCCGTAACAGAAGTTTTGAGTTCGATCCCAGCCGATGACAGAAATTATTACAGAAAATATGATTAAATTAACCACTAACAGAATCTCATATGGGGCCAATGGCAACTTCGTATTAATGAAATACAAGTGGTTAAGACGTTAAGTCTTATTCATTTTTGGTCGAACTAAGAATTCGGTCTCTTCTCCCTTTTCGCGTTATCTAACCTATTAAATTGACCGGATCTGAATGTACAAGCCGCGCGCCTAGCCCTAAATGCTGTACACGACGCGGAGACTTCGAAAAAGAAAAAAAAAATGGAAGACGCGGAATAAAATGGGCATACGGATGGAGATAATGTTCTCTTAAATATGTAATTCTAGAAGATTACCATGCGACCAACTCGCAAACGATTTATAACGGGAAATTCTATGTACGTAAGACAGAGAGCAGAGAACTATGTGTCAGATTTTTTATGTATTTTTAAATTAATGTCTATCCGTGTGACCTTTAGTTGAGCGAAACTTTTCCTTACATCGCGACAGACACGAGTTATAGTAAAATACCGAGAATCTTAGAGAGAGAGGGAGAGAAAATCTTTATATAAATATAATAATTAAAAATTCGTAAAAAAAATTATCATTATTCACATTTAAAACGCACAGAAGCAAGTGGGAAAGTAGATGAACAGTTTATGTAGTGTAAGTGGTATGAAGAAAATGGAATGGTCAAAAAGGAGTTTGAAAGCAGAGATGATTAATGCAGTGGTGAGAGCAATGCGATTTTCAGAAATGATGCTCACTTTAATAAGTATTTTAGTAAAAACGAAAAAAAGGTAAAAAGTCGCGGAAAGTTATAACGCACAGATAGTATACTAAATTACTGCATAATTGTAAGCATCAATTATCCGAAAACGTTACATCGTTTAATATTTTTTTAAACTATTTCTGTACACACCTTAGAAACTACATATATAAAAAGACATGTTTTGTTATATTAGAACATTTTAGAAATTAAAATGGCCCAAAAAAATTAATAAACAATCAGCAATAGGGATTTTAGTAGTTGCTCCTGGAAATATTAGACATATTTACCTCTTAAATCTCTGCAAATTGCTGTTGTATTAGTCAATATTCGTAAAAAAAAAAAAACCAAAAAAAACTGAGTAGTCGAGAAAAATAATGGGATAAAATTAAAGATGTAAAAAAATGTTTACTATAATATATATATGTGTATATATATATATATATAAACTCGGCCATTTTGGCCTCTTGACCCCTCTTTCTGTCTCTTTCTCTTCTATACTTTGTATAAAATGATCAAAATTTACAACGTAATTCTTACCGGCATCAACACAAAAGGAAAAACAAAACATAATCACAAAAATCCTATCCTAACATTTAACTTTCATTACATAAAATTAAGATATTGTTTCATTACATATTTCGTTACATAAAATTGTGACATTTTTTAAATAACAATAACAAAAATTCTATAAAACATAACAAACGTTACATAATATTGGGACACTTTTTGGGATATTTTTTCTAATGGGGGTAGCCTAAGAATTACGTTGTAATTAATATATATATATAAATTTTAGCCAAAAAAAGTTTTGATAATTTCTAGATACAGATTTAAACGAGTATACGACGAAGCCGTGAGTATAATAATATTCTCGAGGACAGCCAAACATGAAGCAAAATAAAGAAATCGAGACATATTTTACGCTATGCAAAAATCTGAAATAATGTTTCGAACGATTTCGCTCCGCTTTCATTGACGACCGATTCGTTGCATTTTGTAATGGGGGAAATTTCGGAACTATATTTTCAAAAAAAAAATATATAATATTGGGTAAGAAAATGCATAAGGAAGAAAAGAAACGGCCTATGTGAACCTTTTTGTTTTTGCATATTATCGAAGAAACGACAAACATGTGTTTCTTTTAACTAGAGCATCTTCTCAAAATGCAGACGAGAACCTGTGACTGAAGAAATTAGGCGCTAAGAATTTTACCGACAAAGGTAAATGAATAAATTCGAAAATTTGCCTGGTCTGCCTAAAGTAATTCTTCGAATTTGAGCTTGATGTGTCGTCAGCTAGTTGGTTTATATTATTTTGTATAAATTTTTCGTTAATTAGTCGAACGGTAGCTAAAAGTCGCTCTGTAATTTTCTTACTCGAAAATGCAACGCACCAGTCCAGTAGAACAAACATTATTCAGATCGGTGAACATGTCGTACTTACGTGTTTTAAACTTTAATTACATAAGTGAATTGTAATTAATGTTTGTGACTTTTTTTTTTTTTTTTGAAGCAATTAAATTTTTCAATTTGGGCGGGAGAGACTATCTCGTCGAACTGTGCGCAGTTGGTCTAAAGCAAACTAGAAGAATAATCTCGTAAATGAAGGGGGGAGTATACAACAGATAGTCGATATTCTCTACAGGAGGAAGCACCGCGGAGAATGTGTGTTTCTCAATAAAGACGATTGAGTAAACCATTTTAAATGTCGCAGTTATTGCACGGTGGTATATAATGGAAGATAAATTACGGTCGAAATTGTTTCGTATTAACGGAATAATGCATACCCGCCATTAGACTTGTTCTGTAAATTCTAAAACTTTAGAGATCTAGAAATATCATGCCTGGCAATGATGATGAGACTGTCCTGGGAAAAACCGGCGAAAAAATTCGAAAAGACTTCTCCCCCCCCGGGGGTTGCGGCTAACGGCTAACCACTAACCGCTAACCGGAACTAAGACCAATAGAGAGAGAGAGAGAGAAAATGGAAATCCGAAATTAAATTTAAATTCAGAGTTCACGTCCGAGGAGGAAGTTGCCGGAAAATAACAATCGAAAGTAGAGCGCATATTATAAAAGTTGACATGCAAAGACGGAGATTTTTTTCTCAGAATTTAAATTTAAGGAACGGAAGTGTGGATGCGAAGCGGCCTCTAGGTGAGCATTTCCCAGAGGCGTGAGAAGTGTGTCCGCGGTATTTGGTTCTATCAGTTCCGAGCACACGGACGACTGCTATCAATCACTCGCTCGTTTCTTGTGTGTCATTTTACGGTAATTATTCGACGAGCTTATATGAAATTAATGTTGTCTGCTCATCTACTTAACCAGTTTCAGTCGGTTCATCACATTGTTAACGCTAACGCAACCGGCATCGCATGATTTTCTTCAATTTCGAAATTTGCCCCAATTGAACGAATCGTTTTTCCTCCATTGGTAGTTCACGAACGTGCGTGTTCAGTATTTTTATCTTTTCTATAACGCGTCTGAGATATCGCGGAAAAACGCTCTCGCGTGAACCGCTTCAAGCTGCATTTTCAATTTCGGAAAGGTTCTCAGACCGACATTCAACACACGTCATCCGTGTGTAAACTAGAGAGTGTACATGTTTATACGAGTGCGTATTAATCGAATTTATATTTCTCTACCGGGGCTCGGTCAGCCGTGACGTAAATAAAAGAAGAGAGACAGTTTATGTTTTAATAGCGCGCGCGCGCCTTCCGAATCATAATTGATGTTTTAGCGAGAAAGAGAGAATATTGATGTCAAGGTTTTCGATCATCGGTGCATCGGAACTGATGAGAATATCACGATGATTAAAGCTTTAGCTGTGGAATTCCAGACGATAATTATGTCACGCGCGTTCGGGAGCTCTGTCGAATTCACACTACTTCGGTGATGCCGGGTCTGTTGCCGGGTGTGGGGGGGTTCGTCGCGTCCTGCCGTAATTGCAAAATCAAGCTATCGCGGGCTTCAAAAAAAAGAGACAGACGGCATGACCTTCTCGACGACGAATATTTTCCAACGGAAAAATCTTCTCTCCGACTAACTAGTTCAATGCTGCTGCAAGCGTTCAAAAGCGAAAACGTCCTTCCGCGTAACGTAGAGAGCTTTAAAATTTTTAAAGACGTTCAGTAAGCGACTGTTTTTCTTTTTTCACAGCCTTTCATCTGGTGCGCGGGCGGGGGGTGGCACTTGACAAATGAAAAATCACGAATTCTTGTAGATATCGGCCGCGAAAATTTTACGAGAACTACGAAAAATGTTTGCATTCCGTGCTCGGTTTACATATCAAAGAGATAAAAACGATTTTTTTTCTTGCTTCCGGTAGAGGTATCATTAACTTTTCGCAATTTTCGAAAGTGCCAGTGTAGCTGGATTCGCGAACCCAGGTAGCCGATCGATACACCGCTGTCTAGCAGCTGTCTTCTCGGAATTTTGTTTAACGCTATTGTTCTTTTTCTCGACATCAATTCTCTCTTGTAGCTAGTTCGAATTTCGCGTTACACATTTGTTATTTATTGTTTTGCCTTTTTATTCAGAAGCGGCTCGTCAACTACGAAAAAACATTTAAACGGCAATTCTTTTTCCGGAATTTTCAGTCTGTGGCGACCGGAAATCGAGCTATCTTTAAACGAAAAACAGGAACTTTATTATTATATATATATTTATTTAATGACGCTCGACTACTGTAGTCATTTGCGTCCACGATACAGAATGTAAATTATAATAACAATTCAAATATAACTATTATTACATATTAATATGTCTTAATTATATTAAATTGAATACATTTGCGATCTTTAAAAAATGTATTAATTTCTGGATTATATCCTCTCTATCCTGTAATACTTCTTCTATGCTTAGACCGGCTATTGACGCCTCGTTCCTTTGTCGATCGAATTGTTGGCACTCTGTGATTATATGTCTTATCGTTGTAGCAAAGAGCTGGCAGAAAGGACACAACGCTTGCGTTTCTCCATTGATCGGTGGGCCGTGCGTTAGCCTAGTGTGACCGATTCGTATCCTCGCTGGAGCAACTTCCTTTCGTCTATTTGCACGGTACGATGTTGTCCAGGTTCCGATTTGAGGTTTGATCTGGCGTAGCTTATTGCCGCTTAGCCTCGCCCAGTGCTCTTGGTTAGCTAGTTCTAACGAATCTCTTATGTGATCTGTAATTGCTATTAGATATTTATCTCTGCCAGTTTTGACTTTTTGCCATGGCGGATTCGGTAGATTAGGCAAGTTCAGTATTATGGGAGCTACATTGAGCTGGCGAATAAGATTCTTGCACCGTAGACCAAATGCTTCGTTGTTTTTGGAGTACAGCTTTTCCAGATTTGAGTGAAAAGTTTTGTAGTAATTAGGATGAGTCTTGTTCATGCTGAGTTTAAAATAATACTTGAGTGCTAGTATAGTATGAAGGTTTTTTAAACTTTACTATGTTGCTTTCGATGTGTAAGCTTATAACCGGGCTTGTGCAGAAGGCTCCGAGATATATGCGTAGTGCTTGGTTTTGTATAATGTCCAATTTTCTGATGACTTTACGCGTTGCCGCACCGTATATTATAGCACCGTATTCTATTATTGATCGCACGTGCATGCCATACAACCGCAGTAGTGTTCGCCTGTCTGAGCCCCAGGATTTGTGGTGCAGTGTCTTTAGTAGTTTGAGTGCGTTCATGCATCTTGTTTTTATATGCTCTACGTGGGGCTTCCAGCTGGTTTGGTCCCATTTTGCCTAATTCCCATTTTGCCAAAAAATGAAACGGCACAGAAAAAAAAAAAATAATAATAATTTGAAAAAATCAACTTGGCAACATGGACACGTTTGGAAGGCAGAAAAAAAGATAAAAAAGCGGCTAAAGAAACGAAAGAGATTGACAAATAGCATAGTTGAAAAGTGCATACGTGCGATTTTACGGTTCGCGGTATTGAACTGTCATTGCTTGATGGTGACACTAATAAAAATGCGTACGGACAAATTAGTATACAGTAAATGTTCGGTTATTTTATTATTTCTCCGGTAAATAATTCGATATCTACTTCGAATTTCATCGTAAATAAATAGACCTGTATACCGATTAAAATTAAGCATCGCTTGTTAGGACGCGAATGAAAAAAATTAAAGCAAATTTATTTCTTGCAAAAATAACTACACCGCTGCTTTACAATCACATTATTCCATTTTTAACATGCGGCAAATCACCACATACTGATTGCTTTACCCCATGAAGCCGCGATCTGTTGTGGTTCGGGTCTTATGTACATACATTACCGTACTGCAGAAAACTGTAATTCTATCTCGAATATTATAAGCTGTCACTTGTGTATAAAAAACAGAAATTCTGACTCACAGCAATCTAGTATAATAATGGATGTATCATTTATAAAAACAAATCGAGCGAGTAAATATATACCTGATATTTATTAATTAAAATATTTATTGCAAATTAAATTTTAAATGAAATGATAGTGTATTCAATTAGATTTGGGCAACAGAAAATAAGAAAACTGTCATTCGTTAAACAAATTATTTCTCTTTTCATTTGCTATAAATTTTTGTTTTATATGTCAAAAGTACATTGTAAAATATTTACTTAATTACATGCAATAGCGTCTTTTTATACTCCCTTTTTTTTTAATTTTTTAGCGTTAAACTGTAATCTATCGGCAATTTGTTGAATTAAGACATTGTAAATAACAAAATGGAATGTTTTTTTTCTTTTCTTTTTTTTTTGCTTTACCAAAAAATGGCGTCCATCCAGCAAACTTAAGAGATTATAAAAGGAAGAAGAGAACTATTAGAATCTAATTCGATTGGGCACTAGGGAAATAAAGGAAGCAAGACAAGGAGGACTGCAAACGAGAAAAACGAAAATAATTGTACGAGGTGGTGATTCTTTATTTCAAAAGTTCGGAGTAAAAATATAAACATTCAGGTAAAAAGGAAAAACATTCAAATACGAAATGATTGAGATCTCATGCTAAATAACAGTTATAAAAGTGTAGAGGGTAGTCAGAAGATATAGCGGGAGATAATCTATGAAGAGCGGAAGGCAATAAAGAGTGTCCTGTACATAGATTACAAATAGCAGAAATCACCGAGTGACGAAGAAATAGAAAATAATAAAACCTAGAACGATTGGGTGTGAAGGCTGAATAGATAAGTACAGTGAAGCGGGATTAGAGGAAGTTGAATGATAGCCATCAGAAAGAGCTGAAAAATTTTCGGTAAACGGACTGCGTTATGGCTGCGATTTGAGCTAAAGAATCGACTGATTTATTTCCAGCAATGTCGATATGACTAGGCACCCACATAAAATTGATTTAGATAGTATATGTAGAAAAGAGATCATAAATAATAGATCGAGTTTGGATACTGAAGGAATATCACATAAGTAGGAAAGAGAAGGGAGCAGATAGCTAAGAGAACACTTTTAGAGTCAGATATTAAGTATTTACGAGAATTACGAGAAGACGAAATAAATAAAATTGAACAGAAGATTGTAGTATGTTTGTTCGAAAAAATCATCGTGAGCATTTTAACTCACCTTTTCTTGGCTAAAATGTAACTGAAACCAAACAAAAGTAAAGCGAAAACAAATATGGAACATTTCAGGCTGAGCTTTTTTACGTGTTTCTTAATTTTCTACAACTAAAAATCTATTGTTAAAGATTATCATATAAAATATATATACCACTCCAGACATGGATTTATGAGAACATTTAAAATATACGTATCTATTTTTATACGGTGCTTTTAATTCTATCTTCATTTTTATTCATTTCATACTTTCTGCTATAAACGTGATCATTTTTTTAATATTTTCCAGATTTATTTTTAATTTTATTCACTATCTTTAATACTATGCCAGTTTTACTTAGTTCCTTTTAAATGTTTCCAAATCATTGTTTCCTTCCGATGTTTTCAACTTTAATGTACGTTTACATTACCATAAGTTCCTTTTATATCAATGAACGCTGTAATAAACAATGTAATCTGTTTTTTTTATATAAAAATTGTTATAAGTGAACTTAAAGCAACAGTTCTTTTAGTTTTAATAAAAACAAAAAAAAGAACAATAAAAATTAAAAATTAAAGATAAGTTCATTAACTTATAAATAATTTAAAGTATACTATTAGATTAATAAAACTTATTTTGCCATGATTATGGAGTATGTAACTCCTAAACATGTCGGCTCTTTTTAATTCTTTAAAATATAATTTTCTGTAATATACGATTTTATAAATGTTTAATAAAACTTATTTATGCTTAATAAATCCGTATTAACTTTACTTTTCGGTTATTAACTTTTTAAATACACTTTTTGCTTCTTTTCCTAAGCCCAAAAAAATTAAGAAAAAGTAAAAAAATTATTCTCCGTTTATTTGTTTTATTTCTTCAATTTGTAATAAAGCGTTTGTCCGCTTAGAACTCTTTATCTAAAGTGTTTTTCTTTCTTTTTTGCTGGAATTCCAAACTTTAATGTTTATGTCACTCTAGACCGCATAAGGCTTCTAATATACTGACTAATAAGGCGGGTAGGATTTATACAGCACTGGACTTGGAATGGAATAACTCGCAAATCATCGTTATCAGAGTCGTTGTTTCGTATATATTTACATTAAACATTTTTAGCGGTATTTTTTCACTTCTGATTTTCGTATAAACGTTTTTGTTGTTTTCGGAAAGAAAAAAAAAACTTTAACAGTGGAATCAGATAGCAAAAAAAAAAAATCGACAATGATGACGCGTTGTTGCCAATACGAAATCATTCGTACGTATGTCTGATGTTTTTTTTATTCGCTGAGTAAGTGAAATCTTAAATTTAGGAAAAATGGGAATTAGGCAAAATGGGAAGTTACCTTCCAGCTGAGCTTTTTGTCGAATATTAAGCCAAGAAATTTTGTTTGCTCTTTATTCTGTATATATTCTCGATTCAATTTTAGTAGGATAGGCCGAGAATTTGAATTGTTTCTAGAGAAACATACTGCAAACGTCTTTTGTGAAGAAAAGCGAATGTTTTTTGTAACTGCTCACTTCTCGATTCGGGCGATGTTAGGAACTGCGTTACGATAGCGCCAGCATAAATTACGTTGTCGATATGTATTAGGATTCAACGGTATGTTGGTAATAATTATGTTGCATCACGTCCTCGTAAAAATAATGCGTGTAAAACTTTCTCCCCGCAATGCAAATAAACTCAAAAATTTTTGATCAAAACAGGACTAAATACACAAAGTTCTGAAGTTTAAAATAAAAATCACAATTTTTTCCGAAATGCAAAGACGAACTACTGTGGTCACTTGCTTTGAGTACTGCGGAACTGTGTGTTTTTTCGAAGAAGAAGAAGAAGAAGAAGAAGAAAAGATGGTATTTAGTGAAATAATGAAATGCGAATAAATTGATATTTAACAGTGCTCAGAATTATTTTGTGATGATTGTTGGGTGGCTTGGTGGCTTTGTGGTTTTTGGTCGCTTGGTGGTTTGGTGGTTTGGTGCAAGGTCGTGGTTAAACCTCCCATTAGAACTGAAATAGTTATTATAAATACACAAAAATCAGAGAAAAATCAAAAA
The DNA here is from genome assembly GCA_039619475.1 of Icerya purchasi. Lineage (NCBI taxonomy): Eukaryota > Metazoa > Arthropoda > Insecta > Hemiptera > Monophlebidae > Icerya > Icerya purchasi. The sequence goes on from CM077115.1 coordinate 98,958,763, forward strand.
TTTAAAATAAATATCGATGATTTTTTAGAGCGTTGTTACCTTTAAAAGAAGAAAAAAGAAAAAATATTCTCCATATTATTTTTAGGTACTTCATTAATATCTTAAGGAAAAATTTTTTATTACGAGTAGTATAATCAATAACATATGTAATTTTTATTAGTGCGTTTATACATTCATTTATGTAAATTATTAATACATATAAATCAAAATGATGTAAATTATTAATAGTATGAATATATTAGGGAAAAATTTATTGTTATTTATAAAATAAATATGAGAAGAAAATTTTCAAAACATTCTAACTGGTTCATTATCTTTTTATAACAAACGAATACGCCGTGGCGTTTCAGCTGTTTTAAATGTACTTTTCTTGGAAATAAAAAAAAAAAACAAGAAAAAAGCAACAGAAACAGAAATGAAGTTGTTTATAGATCATGTCGCTTTAAAGGAAAACAGAATAAATGAAAACCGAAAAGAGAATCCTTTAAAAACAATTTATTGATATTAATGATAAATGGATCGACGTGAACCGCGATAGTTTCCCCCTTTTAAGGCTGACAAAAGATACGAACTGCGGAAAACAATATTTTCAGCTCGCGAGTATTTTACATCTTCCGCACATTTGCAATGCGAGCATATCGGTTTTTTCATAGAATAACAAGCAAACGTTAAAGTCCCCCCCCCCCCCTAAGATTGTATATGAGGGTTTCCATGTGCCGTGTTTAACTACTGGGGCTATTACAGCACATGGAGCCTACTTAAGGGGATTAAACGCGATAGTACAGATCGCTGCTCCGCATGTAAGCTAATACAGCTGCGACCGCGGGCGGAGCATTTGACAGTATCGTAGAAGTAGAGGAAGTGGTGAAGTGCATGGATCGTGGTACTGCAAAAGAGGGACATTCGAGAAGTAGGTGATTGGTGGATGGGGCGCTCGGTTGACTACAAAAGGGGCAGACATTTGGGGGTTCCTGGCTCGTGAATATGTAGCCGTGCGAGAGGGTTGTACGTCCTATTCGGAGACGATTCAGGACAGAAAAATCTCTGCGGGAAACTCCGTCTGTGGGCCACCAAGGCTCCGTGGTTGTTTTTATGCTTCGGAGAAATGTACTTGAAGATCTCCATTCCTGTTGCCATTCTTCTCCAGTTTGCTGCATAAATAAATGCGCCAATGTAGGGGGAAGAGGGGGGTTGTGTGGCATTGGAGAGAACAATGTCGCCCGAGCTGCTCGATTGACACGCTCATTGCCTGGAATCCCAACATGAGCCGGCACCCATAGGAAGGACATTTCGGAGTTTAAACGTGATAACCTGTATAATAGGTAATGTACCTTCCTTACCAAAGGGTTGTTGGATTTAATCCCCGAGATGAGTTGAAGGGAGTTTAGAGAGTCAGTTATGAGTAGGGCCTTTTGGGACTGGGGGTTGCTATCGGTATAGTGTTGGATGCAAAAGACTATCGCGTATATTTCAGCGTCCAGTGCTGTACAGCAATCGTGCAGTCTAACTGACTCTGCTGCCCCTGAGACTTCGAAGGAGCATGCCGCCGGTGACTGATAACCTATTGCCTTCGCTCCATCTGTGTAGAGGCATGCATGGTCTGTGTAGCTCGCTATGATATTTGTTGCTATTTGTGCTATGTTTGGGGGGTATTGAGCTTTGTTAAATTTTGTCAGCGATATGTTGATGTTTGTGATTGGCTGACTCCAAGGTGGTGCGGTTGCTGCGAAGTCTGGCAGAGTTCTTGGGATTGAAAAGATTTGGAAACGACCCATAACCGAAAAAAGTTCGGGCACTGGGTCATTCCCAAACCTCATATTAGGAGATATTGTCGGGGTTTTGGTACTACTAAGGAGGGTGCTCATTTCTTTAAAGTTATAGTACTTCCTATAGTAGGACAGCGGGGGACAACCTTCCAGTGCATACAAACTTATAACCGGAGAAGAGGGATGAGCAGAAAGGATAGACCGGAGGGCAGCAGAATGTATAGGATCTAAGGATCTTAGCACACTTTTAGCGGCTGAGGAGTACAGCTGGCACCCGTAATTAATTCGTGAAAGGATAATCGATCTGTAGATTGTAAGAAATAATTTTGGGTTTATATTGTACTTGTAATTTGATAGATATTTCAGGATAGACAAGGATTTTAGGCACTTGGTTTTGAGCTCAGCTATGTGAGAGCTCCAGGAAAGTTTTTTATCAAATATTAGGCCTAGAAACTTGACTGATGGACGATTTGGGATAGGAAAACCATTTAGACTCAGGAATACGCTGGGAAGTGGGTTTTGGCGTCCCCTGTGGAAATCAACACATATTGTTTTTGTTAAGGAAAAGTTCAGACCGTTATCATTGGACCACTTTTGTAAATTTTCAATGGATTTTTGGAGGATATTTTGAGCGTTTATAGGATGGTTGGACGATAAGGATATATTCAGGTCATCAACGTAGAGCCGGGACGTTACTGGGGCGGCAAGGCAGTCAGTTATATCATTGATATAATATATGAACAAGGTTGCGCTTAAAGCAGAGCCTTGTGGCACACCATTTTCCAACAGCATCAGTTCAGACGTTGACGAACCAGTCGTAACTTGGATCGTTCTATTGTCTAAGAAGCTGTGTAGGTATTTACCCAATTTTCCGGCGATTCCAGCCGTTCGCAGTTTTAGTAGTAAGCCATGACGCCACAGGCGGTCAAATGCTTTTTCTAAATCGAAAAATACTGCGTAGAGGTGCTGTTGGCGATGAAACGCCGATAAAATCTGCCTTTGCAGGCTAAGTAGCTGGCTGACTGTCGATCTTGCCTCTCGCCCGCCGGCTTGGTTAGGAGATAGAAGACATTTTTGTTCTAGGAAAAACATGAGGCGCCTATTAACCATCTTCTCCAGCGTTTTGGAAATGACACTAAGCAATGAAATAGGACGGTAACTTTCGGGAAGAGTAGGATCTTTATTTTCCTTTAGTATTGGAATGATATTGGCTGATTTCCATTGTGTCGGAATGTTTCCGGAATTCCAGATTTGGTTGAATATATGTAGGAGAAAATGTTTGCCGGAAATTGGGAGATACTTTAGCATGTACGGGTGGATACAGTCGGGGCCATGGGCAGTTTAGGATGTGTGGTGGTTGAGTTGGAAATTTAATTCTGAGATGGTAAAGTTACTGTTGTATGTTTCGTTGGATTCGGACGGGAAGTGCACTGGCTGTTGCTCTGCTTGGTGTTTCATGCTGCGGAAGGCGGGAGGGTACTTTTCTGACGACGATGCTGCGGCAAAGTAGCTGGCAAAGGCTTTGGCGACGTCCGCTTCATCCGTTATCTGGCTGCCATTGATTCTGAGTTGAACGCGTTTTGGGGCGCTGTTGATTCCGCTGATGGATTTTATTTTGTTCCACATGGTCCTATTTGACGTTGACGAAGAGATCGATGCGATAAACTGTTCCCAGCATTCTTGTTTTTTGCCACGAATAAGAGCACGGGCAAGAGCTCGGGACTTTTTGAAGGCTATTAAGTCAGGTAGCGACCGAGACGTTTTATACTTTCTGAGTGCTCGTTTGCGCTGTTGGATTGCGGTATGAATCTCTTTGCACCACCATGGTACTCTCTTAGCTCGGGAATTGTGAGAGATGGGTATTGATAAGCAGGCAGTGTGTAGAATGGCATTAAGAAACGTGCTTAAATTGTCTGATAGGGACTCGCTAGGAGCTGGGATTTTGATTCCGGCCTCGTATGCCGCCCAGTCCGCCTTGCGGAACAAAAATCGTGGGGGTCTTGGAATTAGCGGTGATGGATGGTATCCCGCGAACTGTAGGAATACTGGGAAATGATCACTGGAGCAAAGGTCGTCATGGATAAAAGACTTAAGTTTCGGGAGGAGTAATGGGGATACCAGTGCTAAGTCAATAGTCGAGAAGGTGTTATGGGAGAGGTTGAAATGTGTGTGGTCAGGTGGGACCAGGGTACACAAATCGTACTCTATTAATATATTAGTGATGATTGATCCATGTCTGTTGGTTGACGCCGCTCCCCATAGTGGGGAGTGAGCGTTGAAATCTCCAAGTATGGCCATTGGGCTTACTATTTGGGATATGGTGTTTTGAAGGTCTACCGAATGTACCATAGTGTTGGGGGGGAAGGTAGCAGTTGCAGATCGTTAATGAAAGTCTCGGAGGACCGTGTAAGAATACAAATATCGCTACCATCTGAAGAGGTGTGTCTATTCTGGCTGATACAGCTGAGACCGACGTATGCACTAGGATTGCTACTCCTCCGTTTGCTCGGTTGCCACCAATATTATCGCATCGGAATAGGCTGTAGTCCTTTATTCTTGGTTTGTATCCAGGCCGCAAGTGCGTCTCCTGCAAGCAGGCTACCGATGGAGAATATGTGGCTAATAGTTGTTCCAGTTCGGCTTGGTGATTGATAAAGCCTCTGCAGTTCCACTGCATAATTGTATTGTTGCTCACCATGCTGGGTGTTTCTATGTTGTTTCGTGAAGCCAGTGGCTGTTGTTAGTCGGTCTTTAATATTGGGGTTCACATGGGGTTCGTGTGTTAGTGGGTAGAGCTCCCTTCTGACGTATTGCCATCTGTGGATAGGCAGCTCAGACTTTTTAGTATGCGGGTACATTTATTTTTTAAGCTCGAGTTCTTCAGGTGTGGTTTGGTTGCTGCAATTAGGTGAATCAGTCCGTCTTTATCCTGTGTAAAGTTGTGTTCGTAGGTTATATAGTCAGATTTAGAAGTTATGTTTCTCATGAAGGTTTTGTAATTGTCGAAGTTAATGATGAAGTTGGCTCGATCGTTATCAAACATCGGTCTGACCTTCTCAACTGCTTCGTCGATGTTTATGTTTTTTTTTTGTTTTGGCTTCCGATTAGCTGACTCAGTGATGTGCTGCACGTCTGGCGGTGTTTTGAAATCGGTTTTCTGTTGTGCCTGTTGCTGCAAAAAGTCCTTCTCTTCTGGCTGTGATTTCAAAGTATGTTTCAGCTCTGATTGGATTGGGGAGCTATCTGTTTGTTCCAGTAGTGCAGTATGGCTGATGTCGTCCTCTGGTAACGGGATATTAATTTTCTTTGTTGCAGGCTGAGATGTCGCTGATAGTGTGGGATCGTCGGGCAAAGAGTCTGGTGTTGCTGGGTGGGGGCGTTTCGCATTTGGGATTATTTGGTCGACTTCCATTGCTCTGCCGATGTCTAGGTGTTGTGGGGGGGGGGGAGTAGGTAGCATGGTTGGTTGGCTAGTGTTTCCTTTTTTATTTGTACAGCTGTGGCATGAGTGGTCGTCTAAGTGGAGGAATATGCGGTGTTCGTGTTCATTGTGGGTTAGTATAAAGGACTCAGGGATGTTGGAACAGTTGGCCTGCTCTATATAGACTTGTCTACGCCAGCTGACAATATGTCCGAATTCGGCGTCGTTTGGGTTGACCCGAAGGATGGCTATAGGGGTAATTAATTTCAAAGAAAACACTGAGGCAAGGTGAGAGACTATGAGCTGGTTCGGGATAGTAGGAGAGACATTTGACATGATTAGTTTATTCGATGGATTTTTTAAACGTCGGGCAGTGATCACTTGCGAGCCTATTTTAATTCTTCCTCCATGTTCGAATAGCTTTTCGACATTGGATTTCGACTTAAAAAATATTGCCACTCGGTCTCTGCTGATTTTCGAGCCTGCTATTATGTTAGATGGTCCGCCAACTAAATCTTTTAATGCCAAGAAGTAATCGCGGTTGCTGCTTGTCGGAACGTACGGGAATATTACGCCCTGTTCCTCTGTTGGGTAATTGAAGTCGGTTAGCGGGGCTATTTTCTTTATAGTTTTTAATTTTTCGGAGAAGGATGCTGGTACACTCGGTGCGGTCGGGAGGGTTGCATCGGAGGGGCTGTTTTGGATTTTGTCATTTACCGCGGTCGCTGCGGAGCTATCAGCGTTAAAATCGGCAGACGACTGGCTGCGCGAGTTTATCACGAGAGATAAATCAGCTGAACGCTGCGGGTTTGTTTGTGTGGTGAACTGGTTTTTGTCGGAGTTGCTGATAAGGCTTGTGTCGTGCGTTGATGTGATCGGTGTGTGTGTGTGTGTGACTTACCTGTTGTGTGCGGTGTGGACTTACTAGCGGTTGCGCTGTTGTTCCCGTCGGGTTTAGACGGCGCTTTCAGCTTACCAGCCGGCTTTCCGGTTGTGGGCGGCGGGCGGTTCATGGTACTACGATGTTCTTATCACTATATTATTATTACTTGATTTGAAAAATGCGAACGCGAGAAAACGATAACCCTTCAAAACAATATTAATGAAGAACGTTAAAGTTGAATTTTAAAAGATCATTTTTCTTTTATTGTCATTTTATGAAGTTTCATTTTTTTGTCAAAAATAAATTCGTAATTTTGAAATTTAAAAATATACAACGAATTGAACCATTTCAAAATATTTTGGCAGCAACTTTTGTCATTAAACAAAGCCAATAAAAAGAATTTTATTTCCTATCAAATTGCCGCGTTCTTAAACAGCTTATATTTAGTTCTAGGGAGCAATTTTAGAGTTCTGGGGGACATTGCCCCCTTAAAAAAAAACAAACCCATTGGATTCATCCCTGCACTAAACTTTATAACAAAAAAAAAAAAAAACAAAAATATATTCTATAATGTATTTTTTGTGTTATAATGTTTAGTGGTTCATTTAAGTCAATGTTAACATAATAAGTATGAAGTATTATCATGTTAGATTTTAAAGTAGTACAAATTAACTATTTAAAATAGAATATGGAAGAAGAAAAGATATTACGAATATAAAAGGTAGATTTTGCGGAATTAAAAATTTAACATCTATATCGTGAAAAGGCTAAAATTAAACAGTAACACATGACCGTAAGGAAATATAAAAAGGAAGGAAAAACAAAAAAAAAAAAAAAATAAAAAATTATACGAAGATTTTTAGAATACACCCAATACTTTAGAATGTAAGAAACAAAGTAAAAACTGATCATCCATCGAAATAACAAAGTAATGAAAATGTAAAATTTAGTAATGTCTATAAAAATTGAGTTTTTCTAGATTTTTCTATGTTTGTAATAACTATTTCAGTTGTTAAGCCTGCGCGCGCGGGCATAATTTTGATGATAATACCTCGCGTGCCACATCTTAGAGAACAATCAAATTAAATTTAATTTATAAATACGCACGTGAATTAGCAGCCAAAAACATTAATTTAAAAAAAAAGTAAAACAACTAGAAATTAACAAAGGATTATTATTATACACTGTTTTTATGTTTGTCTTTTTTGCTTGCTTTGTAATTTTTTCCAGAACGCTTGATTATAATTGTTTTAGCGTTCTGTAGGAAATATTAAAAATAGTCCGTGAACAAGAATGGCCTAAAGATGAGTCCTTCGCAATAGTTTCAAGCTGGCCTTTATGTGAACGTTCTTGATGTCTTACGAGTGCGAAGAGCGCATCTTTTAAGAAAATAATTTTTCCGCCGTTTTATGTAACCACGTGAACGATTAAAAAAACGGGTGAAGGGAAATTCGGCGGATATTTAAAGACGAGAAATATACATAGTGTGACTTGAAATGCAAGTGAAATAAGGAAAAGAGATAATCTCGAAATGGCGTGACTCTGCAAAGGAAAGCTTGTTGAAATGTACGTTTGATGCGGAGGTAGGTCGAGTAGCGAATTTTTGAGATTTTGTAGACGGAAAATAACCGAAGCATGCTTTGAGGATAAAACCCAAACAAAATAAAACAAAAAAAAAGAAAACAACAAAAAAGGGGCAAATATGGTTAGGGATACTTGTTGAAAGGAGATTATTTTGAGAGAATGGATATTGAAAATGACGGACTGAAGGGGATCTGTTGTATAATACTCTCCGAATAGCATGGATTGCGTTGGTCAAGTTCTAAACCTCTACGCAATAATCTTACAATTCCCCCGCATTTTTTTTTCTACGCTCCTCCTTACGAAAAGCGCATCCAAACTGATTCTCTGACGATCGCTGCTCAAGCTAGTCTCTCGGCTTGTTGCAGAATTTTCCGTATTAAATTACTACCGGGCATTTCACACATTTTATTCGCTCTTCTTAAATGTTCAAATTGTGTTCCACCTTCCCCCTATTCGACGTTTTTTCTTCGTCGTTCGTTTTATTATCTATCACCGCTTCTCTGTTTTCTTTTCGTTTCTCCTGTGACCCCTTCCCATCGCTATCCTATTATAATAATAGTCTTATTATTTTTACCAATCTGATATACGCACACACACATATATAATATATATATCATATTGTGTGTTTTCTATTTACCCTGTACAAACCCCCTTTTTTGGTCTTTTACTTTTTTTTTTTGTTATTATCGCGTTTATTAAGTCCGGCATTATCCTTTGCGTAAGTAAAATTCTTCGAAGCGTTTTTCATCATCATATCCCTGCCATTTTCGCTCAAGGAGGCCTACATATGACGCCATACGGGTTTTCCGTCATTTTTATCGACATAAAAATTTATCCGAATTTTTCATCTCCCTTCTTTTTTTGTATTATCTTTACGGCTGAACTAATAATTGTGTTCTACCGCGTATAATTCCAACTATTTGATCGGCTCCGACACTTCGTAAGTCCTTATTTCCTCTACATTCCTACCTAGTTGTTGTTGTTGTTGTTGTGTCTTTATCATCATTTTTCGCATTCGCTCATCTCTACAATCCAATTCACGCCGATTTCCTTCAAAAGTCTTTCTATGCAGAGAGTAAAATAATATTTTTCGATTCCGACTGATGTATCTCATTTCTCTAAAATTTCCACTTTCAACTTGCTTCTTGTCGATGCAAAAACTAAACACGCCGGTCGTCAGTTATCTACGTTCTGTTCCTTTTTTTCCAAAACAAATTTTCACCTAAATCCCTCCAACCAAGTTACACGCATTAGTAATGATTTCCCTCCGTTACGCTGTCCGCTCTTGTCTTTATTATTCGTTCACGCCTCAATCCTGCTACCCTCTTCACGTTTTCGTTTTTTCCCATCAGATCCAACCATTATCATATCCTAATTTCGAAGCTATAATTCTTACCATATTTTGAAAGTATTCTTCTCTTCTTTCGGCTCGCTACTCCGTATTCTAATTTGGTGTTCCTTGGATTTCTTTTAATCCTTATTTCGCGCCTTTTGCATTATACTCACCGTCTCCCCTGTCCATTATCTCAAGACTGACTCTTCCTTAATTCGTTTCTGGACGGACGTGCTCAAAAAAAAAAAAAAAAAAAAAAAAAATGAGAAGCTTTTTTGGTAACCAACCTGTACATACACTATTTCAGGATAGTGATGTGTAGTTCGTGAATGAACTGATTGAAAGAGCTGATTCATGAAAAAGAACTGAAAGAACTGATTCACAAAACTTAAAAGAACTGGTTCTGTATCGCGAATGAACAGAATGTAAGCCGGAGCGAATAGCCCAGACAGACAAAATAAAAATGATTACAAAAATTACGCTTTTATCTCATTCGATTCGGAAGATATAGTCCGAACAAACAAAATAAAAACGATTACACAGTCGCTTAGTAAGATTTGTTTACATGCAGATCTAAAAGATTTTCGAAAACAATCAGTTCTTTGCGAACCGGATCTTTGAATCAGTTCTTTATAGTGAACTGATCCGCAAAAAAAAAAAAAAAAACTGAAAAACCCACAACTATTTCAGGAACGCGGTCGCTGTTGCATTTTGTTGTGTCTAAAAAAATCTACTTCCGCCTTATTTATCGACACTGCTGCAGGAAAAAGCGAGGAGAAAAAATTAGATACCATTTTTGTAATTCTGCATTGGTATTTCTGGACATCAGTTTTAACTCATTTTTTTGTTATTTTGTGTTCATTTTCGTCTAGTGATTCATTCAAATTATGTAAATTTACGTTTTCGTTCAATAGTAATCGAGGAGGAGGGGGATATTATCGAGTAATTTGTATTTTATTAAATTCTAGAAATACAATAAAACACGTGAGATTGGTTCCTTTGCACCTCAAAACCTTTAAAGTTGTCAGGTTTTTATTTTGAACTTTACGAGTAGTTTTTATGTTTAGCACATTATTTTCAGATAAACGTATCGCAACGCAGTCAGTAGCGAATCTCAAAAACAATTCTATCGATATAACTTATATATCGTAGTCTGGGTTAGGCAGCGATGTTGCAGAAGAGCATTCTCCATCGACTAGAAACTCGCGCTGTCTGGCGATTTTTTATAATTAAGATTTCAGGATTTTAATTTCCACCTTTCTTCGGTATTGCCGGCTAGGAATTTTCACCCTATCTTTTTTTTTTTTTTTATAACTACTTTCATACGGTACACTGAATAATTCACTTCGGCGGAACTGATGAAACATGAAAAAAAATTCCCCTGGGTGACTGAGATAACGCGGACATCGCGAATTACGTAATTCTCCTTTTATCTGGCCGACGTCACACAGTGACAGACGTGTGTGGGCGAGTTCAGCTTCGTTGTCCGACCTCTGCGAATATCGCTGTCCTCTTTGGTTGCGCATCTTGCTTTGCACCCCGGGGACAAGTTCAAGAAGTCGAACGCGTCTTTTTTTTGTTTGTTTGCTTTTTTTATTTATGTTTTTTTTTTTCTTTCCGGTTTTCACGATAATATCCTATTTCCGTTTTAGTCGAATTTATCAGTTTCGTTTTTTAGTAATATCGCGACAGAAGCGGAGTGGGCCTACCTTTTCTTTCGATGGGAGGATACGATCGTGATAATTATTCTCAGTACGATGATTACCGGCGGCCGCTTCGCTCGGTCCAAACTGAATGCAGAGAGTTTTTCGTAAGGCTCACGGAGTTCTGGCAGCGTTTTCTGACTGGAAAAGTTAATCACTGTGACGACATCGGGTCGGTGTAATCTGAACACTGTGCTCTGGACCAAGAAAAACGGAACAACTCTATAAACTATGTGCGGATGTTATTATTACGCATCTACGGCTGCCCCCCCCCCCAGCTTTTTTTATTTTTATTTTTAATTTACATTAGCGGTTGCTAGTGATCTGGAACCGCTGCAGGTAACAACCGGCCCCGTATGCGGACGATAAATTTGTCCGCGGAACACGCATCATCTGGTCTTTTCATGTTCCGATCTGAGCCAAATACGAATATGTAAATGTAAAATGGGTGAAGATGAGCGCGTACTATATATATTACCCGAGGACTGTTATAATTTTTTTCCGAATAATTTTTTTCAGAATCGTGCGTGAAAAAACAAAGACGCCTGTTACGCACGGCGAGGCTGCTTTTTGAGAGAAGGAGTCGCGTCAACCGTAGATTAAAAGGGAAGCCGATAATCAGTTTTATTTAATTCTTTCGCCGATTAATACGAAAGAACAACTATGACGTATGAAGTAATTAGGTCTCGGCAGATTAGAATACCGAATAAACGTCGCGAGCAAATGTTTGGTTGTATGGAGAGGAGGACAGTGTGTGCAGAAAGCGACAAAAAGTGAAAACGTGGCTAGAGTTTGGCCTAAGGACGTAGGCGAATAATCGAAATAAAACGAACTACGGATTAAGAGAAATGAATAATGCGATTAGAGAAAAGCCGACCGAAATCGTAGATGAAAACTTTTACACGGTCGTAAGAACATTTGTCTCAAGAAAGAGATTACTTCAGCTACATATATATTTTGTAACTCTTTTTTCACATTACCACCCTTGATTCAAAAATAACCTCATTAATACATATATAGTATATATCTAACCGGGGGCGGTCTGGCTTTTGAAAGATAAAGCTAATTTTTGATAGGCGACAACATGCAATCAAGACGCAGCTTATTGACATTCAACGATTTTCACGTACTTGCAATTCGCGGTCTCATTTATAGAGAATAAATATGTGCACATGAGCTTTTTTTATCAACTCTTACGTTACTGTGTTAATGTTTCGCATTTCCATCGCAACAAATTTTAAGACATAAATAATCATATTCGAAGAAATTTTTCCGTCCTCCATATTTCCGCCTTTTTTGGAAACGATTTTAATTAAGGCTGAACCGGTTTTAATGAAACTTTTTACACGTACATTATAAATTGGTGCCTAAAATGTGTGTCATATTTGAATTGTTTCAATGTGTCTCAAAAGAATTTCAAGATAACCGCGAAAATGTATTATCCAATTTCAATAATATGTAATAGTGATAATATTTAAACCATCCATTTCCCTGTTATTTATATACGCTAATTAATAAGAAAAATACTTTAATTAAATTTTAAATAAATTGCGACATGTTTCGATAACAAAGTGCCCCATAATAATCATGCAATACAATGTTGATGAAGTAAAAGATTTAATATACATATATATATATATATATATTCGAGTATATAAAATATATTTATAATTATTAAAATTATGTCATTTATTGATTTATTTTATATTATTTTTTACATCGATTTCGTAATTCTCTTTTACTTAATCAACATTTGCATGATTATGGGACATTTTGTTACCGAAACATGTCGCAATTTATTTAAAATTTAATTAAAATATTTCCTAAAAAAGCGGTGTGCTTATTATTAATCAACATCTATGAAATATATAGCTCATTTTACCTTAAGACTGCCAAGTTGCCGATTCGTGAGAAAATATATCTATCTATCCCTTTATGTTTTCACTTATAAAATATATTATAATTAGCTTTATTAATTGATTTTTTTTTCTTTTTCTTTTGTCATTTGTAAAACTCTGCAATGTAATATTACTGCTTAATACCGACTTCACAAGCAAAGGTTATTATATGTTCGTCGCATTTTTTTTTTTTTATTTATTTACATTTCTTTAATATTTGGTGTTTTATGCATAAATTTTAACCCCGTGCAAACCGTTTTTTTTTTTTTAATTTTGTTCATACAATAAAATACGCTAAAAGTAAAAAATAATTAAATTATATCTTACGACTATTCTTCAACAAACTTTCTGGAACCGATACCGAATCGAAATTGAATAAATTTTCATTACTTAGCTTTGAGATTAATAAGTTTTAATTATTGATGCAATTTGAATTTGATTCCAACTACAAAAAGTTTAATAATAATAATAATAATAATAATAATCAAATCAAATGAGTTTATTATGTAATTTTGTACAAACTTAAATATTAATTTTTAACATAACTGCGTACAGCTACGCGAGCAGTATTATTATTATTATATAATTACCTAAATTAAACTATTTATTATACTAAATACGTACAACTTTTACAAATTACAAAGTCTAGTTAATGATACCTTTTTAGCCGCCTTCGACAAGTGGTAAGTGCGCGTTTAGAATAAGTTTTTGCTTTGTGCGGTACGATTTATTTACACTGCTGAAAAGTTTGATGGTCGAATTATACAGTTTAATTTAACGCTCTGTTGAAAATGGAAATGTATCGTCCGCTACTACGGATAAGTAATGTGCACAACTGGAATTGCTGGTTTCGGTTTACGTTTAAACAATCGACGAACTTATAATGTAATAGATCGGTTAATTAGAACTGGAATTTATTCGCAGAGTCATTTTTTTCCTCGGCATCGTTGTGCCTTTGCAATTCGACAAACGATTGCAGCATAGAAGCGTCGGTAGGATTGTGTTGGAACTTGCGAAACACGCTGTCATTCGATTGCTCGACTGGAAATGGGATTAGTTTCAGCCAAAAGCGGCTGCCGCTCTGCTGAAGGTTGGAAATTGGTTTTAGGAAAGCTGGAAGAGTTGACGAGTAAAATTCTTGACATCTTGTAATAGATTCAGTCTTGAATGATCTTGAGATTGATGGAGCGACTGAATGAAATGCGATTGAATGAAATACCTGCACGCCGATCGGTTAACAGAACATTTTTCGGCGAGAGAGTGGCCAAATTTGACGGGAAAGTGAGGAACTGTATTGAATTTGAGGCCATGATTGATAGCAACCAGACGTCTCTGGTACAGCAGTGTTATCTCAAGCCGACGATGGCTGAGGATGCTCGGAATCTATTAAAGAATTTTCAATCTTGTGCGTTTGTATTTCTTAAATTTCTAACTTGTCGTCGTTTATCTTGCAGGGCACCACTCATGATTTGTTTGAATTGTTGGAGCGCGTGCAAAGTTGTCGACTGGATGACCAACGATGCGTTCTTCCGGCTTACTTCAGCCAGGTAAGATTGATTTTATTTATTTCGGTAAAATGCTTGATGAATTTTTTTTTTTTTTTTTTGTCATTAACGGCAAGTAATTTTAAAAGTTACGCATCATTTACAATTCCAAAAGATCGTTGTAACCAATAATTAAAAACGCAAAATGTTCTCATTCGGTTGATGAGATGCATTATTGTTAAGGTATAATTACTGAGACTACCGAATAATTTCGAAATTTTAGTTGAACTGCCATCTTCGGATTGAATATCATCCTCGACAATTCAACAATGTACATTTAACCATATTAGTTCCGTTGAGAAATCCTAAAAATTATTCGCAGACTTACATACCCCAGTACTTCCGATTCCGTACACACTGTTTTTCTTTTGAACCTGCGTGACGACAATCGCCAATAGGATTTTGAATGTCGTCGATCGACTATCACAATTTGTGTACGGCGTGAGCGCGTAATTATTAAAATGTTGTTTAATAAAGATTGCACGTTACGAAATGCGAATTAATTGTCGATTAAGTATATTAACGGGATAGGAAAAAGTAAAATAAAATGAATGGGATAATCAGTTTTGTCGATAGTATCATAAATAATTATAGATTGGCAAAGATGCCGATAAAAATTAGCATTTAGCACGCCGCAGAGAACAGTATTATGCAAAAAAAAAAACCTGTACGGTACGAGCGAAACTGAAGATAGATGTAGAATTTATACAAAAAAGAAAATAATATAATAATAATAACACTTTAGTGTAAAACGATATTAGTAACAAAAGGGAGAGTGCATGCGATGATATAGGGTGGCAAAAGTTGAAACGGCTAATAAATTTTATTAAATAAATAATACTGAAATAATTAACAATCGTTATAAATTACATTATTTAGAGATACCGCGAGCAGGGGATATTCTAGGAGTAATTTGATTCTTTGTACTATTCGTATTTTGGAGGTCTCGTCTGATCATTAGTTTCACGGACGAAAATTCAATTTCGTTTATTACATCAGTTAAATTAATTCTTTTTCTTAACAAGACAATTGAAGAAAAAAAAGGAATATACGCAGCAGTAAATTAATACTTTTTACAGGTATGTATTTTATATTTGACTATAGGGATTTGAAAATGTTGCAATTTATTAATGGAAGTTAATTTAGGCAGAAGGAACGACTGTACTCGGCGCATGTTGAAAATTTTAAAATAAATCGTAGAATAATGTTTCTTTAAAAATCAACTATTACTGAAAATCAATATGTATTGAAATACATACATATATGTGCGTCTCCTGTCATCATCATCATTTGTCCTGAATGTTTGGATTGTTTTGTAGCGCTAAAACTCGGATAATAGTTTCCACTCGGTTCTCGTCATGGCCGTGTCGTAGCCGGTTAAACCAATATGTGATTTTCACCGTACAATTTAGACCCTTTCGAGACGCTATTTGTCCTTCAGTTCCAAGAACCGCGGACCAGAGCTAGTAGCCTTGATTTTCAAAGCTGTCAGTTGGCTCCTTAAAGGAAAAATTCTCTCCCGCCGTCCACAAAATAGTAACTCCTTTGTTCCTATCCAGTCTGAGAAGGTCTTTCTGAAGTTCAATACTAGCCCCTCCCAGCCCGCCCGTATACTATTTTGGTTTGCCGACCAGCTGGTTTTCCTCTAGGGTTTTCACCCGCAACTTTTAAGGTAAGGCTATGTGAAATTCGCCGATGAATTTTATATTGCGTGTCACACTTCCTGAGCTGTGATCGACCCAACTCCTATTATACGTGTCTGTAGAATTAAAATTCCACTGATTAGTTTTGAGTGAAAGTGTTCACGATCGTAATGTAATATACCGGCGCGCCAGGATTGCTACGAACAACTCTAGTCGGTGAATTTTTTATATTTTAATACATACCGATTGTCGCAGTTATTACTACAATACGTGGGTGCCAATTTGAGCTCTATTTTATTTTATTGTTTATATCACACGAGACTCTTCGTTACTGCTATTATCATTATCATTATTATTAATATTTGTTAATATGGGATATATATATATATATATATATATATATATATATAATAACAATAATTGAGTTGATTATTATTGATGTTATTAATATTATTGTTATTATTATGGAAAATAAATGGTATGTGAAAAAAATAATCCTTAATATATAGTGGTCTATTTATTAAGGGTTAGACGCTTCGATTTAAAAATTAGCTTATAATTTATGTTAGGCTTAGGAATGGAAATCATGATAGAGACTGCTTTCTAGATTTTGGAGAGCAACAAAACGGTGGAGTTGATGGTTATTGTAAGATTAATTGTGTAACCTTTTTACTTATTTACATTAACGAAATAGATTAATATCTACAACACGAAAGAACTTCAATGTATTTTTAATCAACCTAGTTACAGTCAGCAGAAGAACAACATCGGTCACATTACAGGTGTTTGGAAGGCGCGTGCTTCATTTAGGATTTTCGAAGTAAAACAGATGCGATGTTAATTTACCGACAAACGTATTAGCTAACGCAGCCCGACTTTATCAAAATGTTCGCATATGAAACAATTGGTTGACACAGGATTTTTAAATATTTCAATTGTTTTCTTTGGGGGGGGGGGGTGTATAAAATGATGACGTTTAAATGTATGTTTAAGTAGTTTTTCGTTACAGTTTTGGCTCACGTTTAATTTTTTGATTTACCGAAGAGTTTGCAGGAAAAAATGTTTTCGAATGTCCTGCAAACAAAGTAAAACCTATTTTAAACAGGAAGATACGCGAAATTATACAGTTCATTTACATTTTAAATTTTCTCCGATAAGCATTTCGCTCGACGTTGAATGGAAGAATTTATTTTTATACTTGGGCGGAAATAAATTCACATTATTTACTTTTGAAGATTCACGTGTTCTTATAAAATGTTGCTTCGCTGCGGAACATTAAGAATTATTATTTCGTAATAATCGTCAATCGGTCGGTTCCGGAGAAATATTCGATCAAAACCGGTGTGCTATCTATAAAATAGCCGGGAATTTAGTTTGCGTGTGACCATAATGAAGGATTAATTTTGTCCGCAGCGAAATAAAATAGAAAAGCTACGTACTACTCTCATTTTTGGCGCCTAAATAAAATTTCGGCGAATTGAAAATATTCTAAAATCGGACTTAATTAATTCCTTCGAGGATAGAACAATGTGATCACTCAGAATTCGACGGTAAACGATAGTGTATAGCAATATAGCAATACTGTGAAGATGACAGACCCTCAAAGACTAGTGTAAACTCTATATCTTCGATTGTGTCTCCATTAATTTCAAAAAATTTCACACATTATCAGCATATCTTACACGTTTCGTTTCTATCATTACGAAAATTACAAATTTCTTATACACCGAATTCGACCCTTTTAAATTCATTTTTTTCGAATTGATCTGTTGAAATTGAAAATAGCAATAATGACGAAGATGAATTGCTCCGCAGGATCTCTTCTCACTTTTCACGTTGTATACGAGACTTTCGACAGCGCTATCTTTTTACAAATGAGGTACAATGTTCATTTGTGACAAGTTGTATTCTAAAAAAAAAAAAAAAAAAAAAAAAAAAAAAAAAAAAAAGGCCGTTTATCGTCGCTTTTTTCGTTGTTTCTGTCGGTTTCATATTGGAATCTCATTACATCATTGAACAAAAGTTTTCCGATTTCCTCGAGCTATTTCATACTACATACACACAAACACACATGTACTTTTGAAAGCATTTTTCTTGATGCCTCAAAAATCATCATTTGCATATTCAATTATATGTTGTTATAATCGGGTCTTCTTAATTTTCGAACAATTTTTTGTTTTCTTTCAATAATAGTCGGCCACGATACATATATCTTTCGCATCTTGTCTCATTTATCCCCATCATTCCGTATTATAATTAACTCTGTTAATAATAATAATAATAATAATTTCTTATTAGTTCGCGTTTGAAAGACGAATATACACGAGAAGACCACCAGGTGACTTCAAGATGTGTATCGGTTAGATTCGTTACTGTCACGTTGGCCCGGTTGCATTTCTATTAAATGCGAGCGCATGCCTTTTCAAATATCGACGTGTATCAAATCGCGATCTGTGTATTGTCCATCAATTAAGAGAAGTCTCTCGAGTGACCGTAAATAATTTTCCTCGTTCAGTTCATAAGCTCGTGCTACAAACTGAACTGACTTTCATTCTTTCCGATATACAAAACCAGTTTCTTCGAGCGTAACTTTAGCTGAACGTCTTTCCGCATCTCGAAGGAAATATTAAGAATTATTAAGTTCTGACAAAGAACATATTAATTAAAATTTGCTCTTAGGTGGGGGTTAGACAAGCTAAATTTTAAGTTTAATATTGTGCGGAATTAATAATGCGCCTCAGAAAACCCCGGTAAATTAGAAAGAAAAAAAGTTATACGTCGCTTACTTGAAGAAAAAAAAACTGTAATGATATCATTCTTTTGATGCGATAGTGAAGGATTATTTGACTTACTATCTTAACAAAGTATTTGCCTTTTCTTTCTTTGTAGCGCCATACTCATGAGCTTAAATTACCTATTGATACTATTTTTAGCACTCATGGCAAATATGAAAAATGTTCTAGTGTATACATGGAAGATTACATTTTCGGAACTGATATTGTGATTGATTTATATCGTTATGCAAATTCAGTGCCAACTGTGTGTCTACTGTGTATTAACTAGCGTGCATAGTATGTATGCGAACGCCATTGCTTTCATTATTAGCGATTATTTAATTATACTTTTCGTAATCATTTCTGTCGTTAACCCTGGGATCAAACCCGATACTTCCGTTATGGAAGTTAACTGGCGACTAGGTTGTCGCCTAAGTAGTATTCGTTGAAATTCGAATTTTAGAAAATAGAGCATGTGCCGCAGAAAGGGATTTTTTATTCCGAAATTCAAGAGCCACGATGTTTATGCAATTTATACTTGAAAATTTCTCCTCGTAAACCCTCGATAGTTGTGGAATTTTTTCTAATTTCAGTATCAATTTCAAATAAGTTTGTTATTCCACTTTGGCAAATTTTTTCAGGGCCAATAATCCAATGGTTTAAGGAAAAATCTCGGCCATCTTTGAAACGTGTTTTGAACGCTTTCCGCAACTATCTTTTAATGTTAGAATTCGATTTTCGCTGCTGCTGCACATTGACACTTTCGAAAGTTTCATTTGCTCTGAGTTAGTAGCTGACGCACTCCCCCCCCCAAAAAAAAAAAAATAACCGGTAAACACCAACATCACTCGGCGTGACTTTTTTTCATTGTTCACGATGATAATAGGATTTTTATAGGTATACTCCGAAATCTCTAGGTTTATTCAAACTGAAAATATTGTGGTTCTAAATGTTACTAGTAAAAATTGCTAAAATTAAGTATTTTTCTTGATTTTTAAAAAATACAATTTCAGGTAATTTTTACCAGCGGCGCTAATTACGCCCTCCTCGCAATATTATTACATACGTACGTATTGAAAAACCGACATCTAAACATTCTTTTAGAATTACATTTAATAGAAATTTTTTTAATTTTAAATTAAAAAAATTTTGCAAATTTGATGCTTAACGTTTGGTCGTCGTCAAAAAGGAAATTATTCGCTCTGTGCGATCGAACTTGATGACGGCTGAAATTAATTATCATTGCGCCTTATTCAAACCTAGAGTTATCTTCGTTAGGGACCGGCTTGGAATCTTAATATCTCATCCGGGCTTATGTTTCTAACTAAATTCTTGACGGCATGTCATATCGACTGTAGTGGGATCAGAGTTATTTAAACCGGAGAAAACCATAATCTCGTGAGTTTTTTATCGTTATATGTTCAATATTCTGGAAGGGCCAGCGAGAAAAGTTATTAAGCGATTTTTTTCGGCTGCATTATAGTTTAATTCTCGTTTTCGAATGAGTGATCGTTGTAAAAAGATCGATTACGCTACTCTATACGGAAGCGTTCGAAAAGCGGTCCAAGTCTGAAAAGGTGCTACATTTCGATTGACAGATATTTTTTGTAATTTTTTTTTTTTTTTCTGAAATTAAATTCTTCACAAAACTTAAAAAAGAGAAATGCACTATATATAAATTTATTATTGGAAAATTAAAGATCGAAATTTGTTTGAAAACTTTTATGAAATCGTTGATAAATCTTTCGGGCAATACCCGGTAATCAACAAAAATTCCGAGCTGAAAACTAGCTAAAAAAAAAAAAAAAAAAAAGGAAAATTCATATTTCGAAACTATCTAAAAATGCCGTCTTAAAAAATATCCTTTGTCCTCAGGCCACACTGTTAGTATTGAACGGGTTAGGAAAAAAGAAAAGTTAGTAATTTCAGATCGAACGGTAAAGACGGAAGCGCCGTTGCTCACTGCGTGGATCCAAATTTTAGACCATGTACTACTACGAAATTTATTCTACCGACTGCCGGCTATAAATTACTGGAGATATTTCCAGCTGTTCAAAGTGTGGAATTTCATCTCAGCGACATTTATCGAGTCAATATTCTCCCAGCTTAATTTTCATCACCCTACATTTCCTACGGATGGATTCTTTCGACAAGTTACCGACAATCTCCCACACTTGGGAAAATATCAAAATTTAACTGACCATCAAGCCATTAAGAAAATTACTACGATAGGACCTCAGTTGCGGCTCATCGACCGAATTTGCCCCCTCCGTTCGCAGTGGTAGGCAATGGACCCGCGTAAATGGAATTTTCAAACCAGATCCAGGTATTCAGATATCTACCCTACGTGATGACCTCCTCTTCTTCTTCTTCATGATCTTGCACAGCGTCATCTTTCACTCACTAAATTTCTGTTCCCTGTGAACTCTTCTTACCCGTAATTCATCGTCTCGTAAGTTCTCTAGCTGTCCGCGGTATTTATCTTCTAGCTGTAGTTTTCGCGCACATCAGCGGTATTACTTGGAAAAAGAAAGATTAAAAATTCAGTGTTTCTATAAATAGAAGTAAAATTTTTTGTTTTTTTTTTTTTTTTGTTTTGTTCTATTCCGGCGTTTTTTATTTTATTTTATATAGCGTGCGCTTATTGCTGAGATTATTACAGCACATGGATCAGTGTACAGGTTCAGAGATATTTCAATAGCCCAGCCGCTCTCATGTGGTGTGGCATATCCTGGACATGTTTTGGTTCGTTTGACAATGCCAGCGCCGGTAAGTTAGTGGGTGATGTCTGCACGAAGACCGTGTGTCCGGAATGTGTTTAGTAGTATTGGTGAAACGGACGAATTGCATAAGGGACTGGTGGAGGGAGGAGATGTTCTCTCTAACAAATAATTGTGGGATATTGCTGTGCGCCCTATGCGCAGAGTCTGGTCAGTGCTACAAACTCTCTCCGGTGGGGCATGGGTATCGGTGACCAACGTGGCTCAGTATTCATGTTTGAGCCGACACTATATCCATATGCCTCTGCCTTATGTTGCTGAAAAAAGGGCAGGCTTTAGCTGAGGAAGGGGGGCGCCTTAGAGCATCGGGCTATATTTTGCGGCAGCCAAATTCACACCTATTCCGACATATTTAAAATAAAAAGTTGTTCGTTTGTCGCTTTCGTTTGTTCGTTCTTTTGCCCGGCAAAATTACCCAACTAGTTCAGACCGGCCGAGAAGGATTTCAAATTTTCATTATTCATTTCTTTTTGATACATCTATACTAACATATAAAACTGTAGTGTCTCTGTGATTTGCGAATATTTTCATTATAATCATTGCATCAGGTTTATTAGTGATATTTCAGTTATTCGCTAAATAGACAGAATTTCCTTAATTATTACTAACACACATGTATAATTTATGTGTGAATGTTTTATTTAATACATATATATATATATATATATATAGCAGATACGTAGATTACGTACTTTTAGTTTTTCAATGACGCCTGCTACTTACATAGTGTGTTCAGCGGGATCTTCCTTAAAATTAAGTAATTGTGGATTGTGTGTAAGTTTCTGAGAAATGTCAAAAGGTAGAGAGAAGCAAACGATATTAATTTCGGTGAATTTTTTTAAAAGCGACCTCTTAGAAAATACGAGTTTCGATAATAATAATGTTTACAGACATACAAACGCTTTCATTGAATTCGAGCGTTATCATTACTGCACGTTTGTTTATCCGCTATTCTGAATGAGTAATTTCGACTGGTAATTAAGTTAATAAACTTATTTTACCAGCAATCTTTTTTTCGCTTATGTCACAACCGAGTGAGCGTGGACAGGTAGTGTCGAAGACGGCAACAACGTTTATTATTTATTAATCGCGGTAATTTGAATTCTTCTATCGATTCGACAACTAGTTAAAATCAATTAGCATAAACGACTCAAGGACGTCGAAATAAAGTTATTATTTTTTACACACATTGGTAAAAGATATAAATTTTCCGGTACTTTTTAATCTCGCCTCTCTATATTAATTCATTATACATTCCGAGATGATATTCGGAGAATCGACAAATTGGCTGCTATTAGAGAATGAAATATTTCTTTTCTCTTTTCCGCTTGTTAAATTTATTCACTCCGTTCAATAACTCTACCTTAAAAGTAGTGACAAGCCATAAACAGTTTACAAATCGTAATATTTTAACGAAGTTTTACATCGCCTAAGTGTTCCTTAGAAGAATCGAATGTCGGACGATTTCTCTATTACAGTTTAATATTTCGTATAATAATATCTCTTCGTATTTGATAGTTAGCTGACAGTCTATAACCATTTTTCGAAAACCGATCGATTAAATGTAAAAATACTAACATCGCACGATTTTCCTCTTTTTCTTATTAATTTTAATTTATAAAGAGATAGTAGTAGAAAAGACGACGGTAATGAAATTATAAAGAAACGGGGAAAATGGAAAATGAAGAAACAGGAAAGTTACGAGGAAAATTTGCAAGCGACATTGTGAAGGACAAGAGGAGAGGGCAGCGAAAAAACCCAACACTTTGAACAGGGTAGAAAAATGGGGAAGGTACTAGAAGAAAAATAATGGTCGATTATATTTTTCGGTTCACGATGTAAGGCTGCGAAAGGGATCACTTGGACCTTGGAGAAATCACTGTGAAAAATCTGCTTACGCTGCGTGCTCGTAGCCGGCGCGCTGTGATGGATTGATGTAAGTGTCTACCGCTTAAACATTTTTTGGATTAGCATGACACGGTCCCTACCGGTTTATCAACCAATTTATCATTTTGTACCAAAACGTTTTTTCTTAATCTCTGTTCTTTTTTAATTTTTCTTTTTTCCTTTTTTTTTTTTTTTTTTTTTTTTTTGGTTTTTTTATTTTCTAATTATTGAATTTCAACGGTTTAGAAATGCTAAGCCACCCCTGTACTGTTTTCATCTTCAACTATCGCCGTTGTAATATTTCTGTTTTTTTTTGTTTTTTTTTCGAACTTTCATTAATGTATCTAAAAAGACAGAGTTTCCTATTTGATAAGAATCTGCTGAAGGTATTTTTCAACCCTTGTTTTCTAATTATTCAGTTATGCTTCCAGATTTGAGCAACTGCTATATATAGTTCCATACACATTTTGTATATATATCATTTGAACTGATATAGTATTACTAGTAATGCTTTATTTTAAAAAGATATTCCCGATGGAGACTTTTATTTTTTTTTTGTTCATTTAAAGATTTATCGCCCAAATAACATGCTCTATTTTACTTTGCAGCCGCCAGTGTCGAGGCAACACTTTTATTATCTATTAACCCTAACACACACATATAAACATATATATATATATATATATATATCGTCGTCTATTTTCACTCGGATTTCGAGTATGAGATTATCTTCTAAATATAAAGCGTCAAAATTATAAAACGAGCGATTGAAGTATTTTTTTAATCGGTGCTTGCAAGAATGTAGGTTTGAATAAAGTTAATTGAAAAAATTGCGATTTACAAGCTCGTTACTGACAGAATTTGGGCATTATACTTTTTAAATAATATTCTTTATAGAGTGCAGAAGGTAATAGCATTTTATGCATCACTCGGAAAATATTTACCTGTTACAATTGTGAAATAAAACAATTTGCTTTTCTTTAAAAAAAAAAAAAAAAACGGATTTACTTTAAAAATTAAATTAAAAAGTAAAAAATAATTGCACTCGATAAGAAGATATGAACAATTTACCCTCAAAAGAAGGAGAATGATTATTCTTAAACAACGCTCATACCTTAATACAGTCTCGGTACACCAAAATCTCATAATTAAGAACGCGTTAAATATTTTCGGTGTTTCTAATATAGAAAACAAGTGATCATCGTTTAATAGGGTTTTTTTTTTTTTTTTTTTTTTTTTTTTTTTTTTAATTGTTACAATTTGAATTCAGTACGTCGGGACACTCTAATATGTGTATATTAATATTGTTCAAGAATAATCGTAATAGCCTTTTAATTTTAAGAGTATCTTTTATATTGTATAAGATTGTTCTCACAGCATTCCCGTAAATGTGATTAAAATTGATGTTTGCCTTCATCTTTTCTAAATTAAAATTCAGAAAGTTTCTACTCCTTATTAAAATTAAATTTTTATTTACTCTATATCATGGCCCGTGCTCAAAAATAAAAAAAATATATACTACTAATTTTAATTTTTTACACATTTTATTGCGATTCTACGAAGAATTTAACATCGATAAAAAATGTTGCTGGGCAACAAATATAACAATATATATATATATATATATATATATATATATATATATATATATATATATATATATAAACTCGGCCATTTTGCCCCCTCTTTCTTTCATTTCTGTCTATTTCTCCTCTATACTTTGTATAATATGATCAAAAGTTACAGCGTAATTCTTACTGGCATCAACACAAAAAAGAAATAACATAACCACAAAAGTCCTGTTCTAACATTTAACTTTCATTACATAAAATTAAGACATTTTTTCGTTACATTTTTCGTTACATTTTTCGTTACATTTTTCGTTACATATTTCATTACATAAAATTGTGACATTTTTTAAATAACAATAACAAAAATCCTATAAAATATAACAAACGTCACATAAAATTGGGACATTTTTTGGGACCTTTTGCGTTATATGAAATTGGGAAATTTTTTCGAATGGGCGGTAGCCTAAGAATTACGTTGTAATTAATATATATATAAGTATGTGGCATTACATTATGAAATTATTTTTGTCATGTAGATGTTTTCGTTTCAATTAATACTGGTCCCCCTCCGTAAACAAGTTATTTACCGATCGAGAATAAAATGGTCGAGGTTTTTAATAGTTCACAGTCAAAGCATGATAAAAAAGAGAAACGTTAAGAAGCCCACTATGGTCCGGAGATCATTAGGTCGTCATTGGTGAGATGAGTTGAGGGATCGCAAAGAAATTGTCTGATTTTTTTTTCGTTTACGAGTTGTTGTCTTCCTTAATTAGCTCCGAGATTTAGTTATCTGTTGGCCAATTTCCATGCGTTTTACATTTTTAATAAGATTTACTTTTGATTATTAATAACACTAATCATTTTAATTTCAGTTATCGGATAATTGAAAATCAATATTTAATTATTAAACTTTATTAAAATACTTTTTTCTTACTGTATTTTCCGTAATAATATTGGCTGATAAAATTTCAGATAATAAAATTAAAATAAAGTTATCTATCGTTCTCATTTTAATCCGAATGTTTTCCACGCCATCTTGCCCGGTAAATTCTCTAAAAAAACTCTCGTTTGTTAAATAAATTAATAATTTAAATAACAGCTAAAATAATGAAAACGGGTGCGGTTACCTGTGGAAATGTTTGAACTTGTTAATTAATTTTTCCGATTATTATCGCTTATTCTATATTATAGTTTATAAAATTAATGAACTTTACGAAGAGTTGGAAACATAAAACGAAACTGGCTGATCGCGTAGACTCGATTCGTACTGGCGCGCATGTACCACATTCGACTTTTCCGGAAAACTGGAAAATCTCTATGCTTGCCCTGCTCACTTGTTTGCTGTTTTTTTCCAAAAATTCTTCTTCCAGCTTTCCCAGAAGATTTCCGCAACGGAAGTTAATTATATCCATTTGCAGGAAGGATTTTTCTTTGGTCCTCCGGACGTGCTCTTCTTTGACTTTACAGTAAAATTCTCAGGCCGTAGAAATGCAACCTGCGGTCAATTTGTTTATCGGTCGCGTCTTCTAGTTCCGTCTGTCGGAAAGCGGCTGCGGCAAAGAATGACGAAGAAGCGCCCTTACCGGTAGACCTTCACATTCGTCAGCTGCGGTAGCAAATGTTATCGGTATCCCCCCGCCGCAACCGAGTGTCTTGTTATATCAGAAATTACTAACGATTTTCTTATTAGATTTTCCGCCCTAAAAATGGAATTTCATTCGGCTGTGTTTTCCTTTATTCGACGGAAATTTAATCTTGGGGGGGGGGGGAGACGCGGTGCTAGTCGAATTTCGCAAGATAAATACGTCGTGTCATTATAACCGAATGGAGCGTGTAAAAAATACTACTAGCCGTACGTCTAGCCCGCTGGGAAATTCTCCTCGGCGCACACTTGAAAATAAAATTCGAGCCTGACCACGATCCGTTCGAGTGTGTTTACCCGTTACCGCGGTCACTCTATTTATCACACCGGCTAGTGGCCGATTCCTGCATTATACATTTCCAGCAGGCGATTATAGGCCTGCCCCTTGCGACTGTCCAGTTCAGTTCATTTTTTCAGAACGACCGACGTTCTTCTTTGGCCGCTGCTTTTCTTCATAACCGCCGGCTGTGTTTGCTCTACAGCCTCCTCTCTTATAAATGATTCTCACGCGTATAAACACGAGCGCGCACACACCCACACGCTATCCATCTCGCTCTCTCGTAAGCACATGTATCAGCGATTAACCATCATTCGCCCGTTTTTATCTTTAGACTGATGTTTATTAACGTAACGGAGTAGATAATTTAAATTTCGTACACATCGGGCGCTTTATTTTTAACGTGCCCATTAACGCGCAGATAAATCCGTACGCTCTGCGGAATATAGTCGGACAAAGTCTGGAAAACGAAAATTAAAAATTAAAGTGCCAGTTAAAAACGGCGGACGACAACGACGACGCGTGTCCTTGGAGAAGAAGTTAATACAACCTCTGCGGGAAATACAATGAAACCGACAGATAAACGTGGAAAAGCGGAAGTTAAACGCGACGAATGCTGAGTGTTTAACCAATAGAGAGAGTCGCCGGACGCGATGTTGAGACGAAGAAGGGCGGGGCACTTTGAGAAAGGTAAATAAACGAAAATTACAAATAAGAAGCGATCGGATCCGAAACCGACCAGATAGGAAGAGAGATGGGACGATGGAAGTGAAAGAATATGGAAGATAAATCGAATTAATCCTCGTTATATCCCGCTACTCGGGCGCCAATGAAACGAATTAATAAATTTCGCTGACGACGTACCTTGCACGGACGCGCGGGAATGCTCGTAAAACGCGAATTCGCTTATAATCCGAGTCGGAAAGGTAATTAATTTCTGGAAATTTTCGGCGATAAAGTTAACCCCCTCTTGAGGACGGGAAAATTCAATCTTCCGAAATATCCGGTCGCAGCAGCACCACGCTTATACAGCGTGCATTGTACACTAGTGAAGGCCACGATCAAATGATTTTCTATTATTTTATACATACATTTATACGATTTTTTTTTTTTACGGTACTCGGGATTTCTCGGGCTCTCGTATGAAAAAAGCTTTCGCTATTGTTAATAAAAATTGAAACCAATGATCCCCGTTTTTTTTTTTTATTTTTTGGCATTATTGTTTGTTTTGCTGTTTTTATTGTTTTTCTTCCCTTCTTTGGAGTACCTCTCCCTATCACCGTTTATTTTGACTAACAAAAAAAAAAAATCTTTGATAAATTCAATTTACAAAGATGATAAATATGCGTCTTGTTCCAAAACTTACTCTATAGTAAACGAACGAAGCACTTTTTAACTTACCGACAGTAACGACACATGGTCCTCTCTGTATCATCATGCGCAATCGTGATCGGCTACTATACCGATAATACTCATCACGACTTATTGAGAACTGCTCATCAGCACGTAACTAGCCGGTATTAGCCGCGATAAACTGGCTGCATTAAATGTTGCCAAAACCAACAACTTTTATAGTATGTATTCTGATAATATTAAAATTGTTCACGGGTAAGAGTAAAATCTAATACAATTACCGTAATTCTAGCCAAAGCCTTCGAAAGGCGATCTCGTAAAGTTAATTCTGCCTACCGCGTACTAGATACATATTTGACCGAATCAGACGTGCGTGCCTTGGCATCACCGAACGTTGCAACTCTATTCGAATTATTCGCCTTAAAAGGAACACGATTTACATGCAGACTGTATAGACATCTATTCTCACTTCTACCGATATCATCCGGACTTCACATTGATCTCTCTCTCTCGATTCTGAATTATCGAAATAATAATATTCGGCAATGATGATGATGGTGACTGTGAAAAATTAAGAAAATTTACTGATTTGCTGGTTCCAGCGAAATTTAATACACCAAGCTCATCTCACACGGGTTTAAGTACTAACCGGTGGTTCTCCGAAGGACAATAAGTCCTGATGGGGATGTATTATCGGTATAGTAGCAAATAAAGTAGAGTATACCACAATTGATGTGGTAGCGTGGGGAAGCGTATGTCAAAAAGAATGATAAGTTGGAGGTTCGTTTGTTTTTTTGTTTTTTTTTTTCGTCGGTCGAAGATCTATGTATAAACCGTTTTTTTTTTGTTTTTTTTTTTTGGTGAAAAGATTTAAAAATCATTTTTTGGCGGTACAAAATGAAAATAAAAAAGTTTTAGAAAAGTTTTTTTAATTTGAAGATTTTTATTAAAATTCGGGAGTTGCTTGAAATCTATTAGAGGAGCCAAGTTGTTGCGGTACTTTACGCAGATCGCCCATCAGCAAGGAAAATCGCCTTTTTCTCAATGAGGGAAGCACATCTTGAATGCAGGCGGTAATTTTAACGGCAGCCGGTTGAAAAATAACGAAGAAGCCGCACGCACCAACAGCCTCCATTTTGTAAATTTATGCCAATGAATAATATGTTTTCATATTCCTGAAGAGTTGCTTAATCACATATCATTTGTTTATGATTATTTAAAAATCGAGCTCATAAAAAAAAAAAAAAAAAAAAAATGGCCTTTTTTTGGAGGCTCCAAACAAATATAACCCCTTAAAAGATAGTTGAATTTCTGCTTAGTGTCTTGCGCTTAGATTCATATTAATTAGTGTAAACGTTTCCCACACTGAAATAGTGAACCGATTTATTGAACACTTTAAATATTCCTTAAAAAAGGAACCTTGTTTTGCAGCACGTTTATACTTTTAGTAACGAATTATCGCTAAAAATGTTCTTCTAACACGCTCCATGCAGTTAATCAATCGTTTTAATTAACAAAATGCACTTTATACTTGACGTAACAAAGTGTGGTTAACGATAGTTTCATTTATTACGGTTTTTAATATATTAACCCGCTGCTGAATAGTCATTATATAAACCACTTCTTTTTTTTTTTTTTTTTTTTTTTCATATATATTTTTTAATAATTTGCGGGTCCCACAAGGCACTAGCCCTTCTGTGGGTTCCCAACATAATTATATCATTTATTTGTACAATAGTTACAGCATAAAAAGTATTAACTTATATATTACTATACTATAAAATCCACACTCTCATTATTTATCATTTATATTACGATTATACCATCATCTAAAAGAATACCGCTGATTCTTCTTCTTTTTTTAAAAATACACGCATTCTTGTTGATCAACGGGGTTTGGCTTAGTGAGCAAAGAATATTCATGAAAAATTTGCTAAACTTTTTCCGCTTAATCCCCCCCTCCCCTATATTTTTTTGTATCATGTAAAATAATTCACTATAACTTGCCCCCCCTTTTTTTGTCAATTTACGAAAACTCACTGTATCACATTTTATATCATCTTTTTTTAATTAAATGAGCCGATTTAATAATTTATTTAATTACCTAAAATCCGTATTGTTTCATAGTTTTTATAAGAAAAAAAAAAAGAAAAACAAATGTGCAAAGCAAATTTGCCAAAGATATATTATGCACTCCTATGTACTCTATTCTACGTGCTTGACTACTATCGGTGACCAGACACATGAGCAGTTTAAGTGCATAGGAAATTTGCAATGTCAGTCTGATGTTTAGTTAGTCACGTCGAAAAGGAAATATTGTCACGAGTTATTTTACGTGTAAAGGTGTTTGTGTTTTAATTTATTTTTAATATTTTTAAAATATTAAAATATTTCAATTAAAAATGTAGAGCGTGATAATAACATTTGTTGCATTATTTCCGAAAATTTTTTATTTAACCGATTGAAGACAAAAAAAATTAACCGATTTCACAATTGGAAACATGCTGGTGTGTATTAGGTGAAAGTTCTTTCTGCTGCTTTGTCTCATTTGCTTTCTCCTATTATTTATATAAAAAACCGATTTTGACTGAAAGTAATAGTTGCCGTAATTGGAAGTTTTTTTTGATTAAAACGTAAAATTTTCAAGTGACGCAACACTTACACGCGGACAGCAAACGTCTTTCTTACGTTCAGTGCGAAAATATGCTACACGATACATCATTCGAATTTAAGCGAACATCGAAATAATATTAATAAGAGAAATATGGAAGATAAGCGTAAAAAATTACCACCCTGAATTACTCTAAATAAATAAATTAATTTCAGACGGAAATGATGACTTCATCGATGAAAAAAATAAAAATTAGTGATTTTCTTCAGAACATATTAGAAATGCCAGCTCGATTCCTGCTATAACTTGCTGCAGCTCGCACCATGATTAGTTCCGTAAACAACGAATTAATATAATAAACATTTAATATAATTTCGTATTTAATTTCCTGCTGCGAAATTTTATTGTTGTTACAGTTTTGAATAAGTCGTTCTCATTCGTTTTCTTTAGGGAAATGCGTTTGAGAATTATTAAAAAGTGCCCTTTCGACGAAGATTGCAAAGGAAAAATTACGCTCGATATGGGGGGAAAGTCTTGCTGGCACGGTCCGGTTACACTCCGCGGAAAATGCTTATTTTTCTTTACGTTTATTTTAATTGGACTGTCTTGCGATAGATGGCGCTGCATGTAGGAAGGAAAAAGCAAAGTTCGTTGTAAAACTACCGAAAAAAGAGAGCTCTATATTTAAATATCGCGTTCACTATCGCGACGTCAACATAAACGGAATTAATAATAAACGCCTATTAGTATATAATTCCGGCGGGCTTTGAAGCTTTTTTAAGGTTTCATCATCGCGTAAATGATTCCAATGAAAATATATGTATGTAAAATAAAAATGACTTCCGTATTTATTTGAATGTGTGAATCTCTCTGTTCGTAATTTAGCGTCGAATCTGACAGCGACTAAAAGCACAATAGTGCCGTGTTGGCTGCCAAAGCAGAGGTTCAAAAATTTTCGAGACTTGTCTCGTTCTGGATGCAAGTATATGTGTCTAATTTGAAATATTGAATTGAGTTTTGCAAAAAATTTGTAGCAGTAAAAGCGGATCCGAAGCGAAATTGGTCTTCAGCATTCCCTTCAGATCCATTAGTCTTGGCACATTGCGATTCTTAAGCTCGTATAATCCATGATTCTTATCAATATTAATGATGATAAAGTAAATTAAATCACTGTATATGCACTTTTACGTGTTATTAAACACAAGTGTATATACACGGTATTTGTTTAATTAATATTAAACGCAGTTTACGGAAGAAGAAAATTATTTATAATCAATAGTTATTTTACTTAAAAAATATAATTTCGATTAGGGGGGGGGGTTGAATTTTCAATAGGGGAAATAATGAAAGAAATATTAAGTGTTTACAACTTACCGGTGAAAAATTTGTCAACTCGAAACGTATTGTGGCAGTTAAACGCGGATGAACTGAAACGTCAAAAGCGAAAATTTTCCGAAATTACATTATATTTTATTTGACGCGTTGTTATTTTTCGTTTCGTTTTTCCATTTTTAGTAGAAAAACTAACGAGAATTTTAAATAATTTGCTTTTTTGGGACCGATTTTCCAAAAAAATACATATTTATGTATTTATTTATAATATGTGATGTTTAAATCTTTAGGTTTTTGAATAGCTTTGTAATTTTGTATATTTTATAGGGTGTATGTAAGTAAATTTTGACCATTTTTTGTTATTATTTGTATTGTTTTTATTGTTATTTACTTACATAAACCCTATAGAATATACAGAATTACAAAGCTATTCAAAAACCTAAAGATTTAAACATTACATATTATAAATAAAAAAATATAAAAATAATAATTTATCCAATAAAATAGTAAATATGAATACTTTAATAACCAATAACAATAATAAATATAATAAATATAATAAATATAATTTATAAATTAATATGTAAAAATTGTAATAAAATATATATATATATATATATATATATATATACATATATATATATATATGTCGGACAAACTAAAAAATTGTTCGAAACAGGTTATAACAGGGAGCATGTGTATGCTTATAATTACGGTGAAATAGGAAAATCAAAAATTTGTAGAACATCTTATAAAAAACAAACACAGTATTAACAATAACATCGAACTTGATGTGAAAATGATATATGTAAGACCGAAAATTATTAAATTTTGCAAAGACCTATTTTACACGAATAAACACAAACGTAATATTGTAAATTATCAAATAAAAAATAACTTCGATATAAAGCATTTCATTTATTTATATTCAAATCGATTTCAATATTTTTATTTTATTTATGTTTATCCTTAATTATTTATTATTTTAATTAGTTTATATTTACGTTTTATATCGATATTTATAACAATTTAAATCGACTTTAATTTGCATTGTTTACCTTAAATTAAAATTTAGTTTCAATTAGTCAAATCTCACCATTATTATACATTCCCGAGCTGTCTGAAACTAGTCGGCAATTTAATTTTAATTTTAATATATGTTTCTGTATGTGTGTATTTTTACTAAATAAAAGTGTGTTTTTACACATAAAAGTGTAGATATTGTTCATTATGGTGAAACATCAAATTAAATTTAAGATCTCTAACACTGATTTGTTGCAATAAATAAATAGTGTGATTCTAGTTTTTGGTCCACAGTATAAAACGAAATACCGCGATAGCATCACTAAACGACCATACACCGTTTCATTTACCATTCCCCCGGTGTTGAGAAAAACTAAGCGGTAACGTTTCTATATACACGCAACAGGCGTACATACATTTAGATGTTGTAACGGTTCTAAACGTTAGCTTGGTACTCAGGGATGCCAACCACGAGGTTTTATCCTCGTGGATTTTCTTTATTTTTTAGTTTTTATCAAAATTTTAAAATAAGAGGGTTTGAACAGATTACTTTCAGAACTTTTTAAAATGAACAATATATTATGTAAAAAGGACACCGATCTTTCTTTACCGGTCGACCGCTGAAAAACAATATTAATTTATGAATACGGCAACAACAATAATATACAGAATTAATTAACGATAAAACAAAATGGTACGTAATTATCGGCGGTGGTCCGTGGTCCGTGAATCTGCGGTGCGTTGACTGGCTGATGAATTCCAATAGGCACGATTCGTTTTTGTTTTTTCCGAATTTCACAATTTTCGTTATTAACGATTTTGTGTCACCTTTACCGGTACGACCGAACACTTTAACCAACGATAGGTAAAAAACTCCTTATAATACGAACTCTTCGGAGGTACGAGACATAACTCAGTAGCGGTAGAAAAAGAACTAACTGACTGACTGTAAAACTGCGACTAACTGACCTAAGGTAAAACTGAGACTCTATCAGGCTGCCACTGCCTTTCCCGCTAAATCTTCATCCCGATTTTCCAAAATTTCGACCGTCTACTCGACCGTGACCGCTGGACTTGGCCGAATCAGGTAGATCCTTTTTGTTTCCTGTGGGATGCTGATTGGCTGGTCCCACCGACAACAGTTCCATGCACGCGCACACTCGCACCCGCACCACACATTCCAAATTATTTTTATTTTTATTTCTTTATTTATTTTTTCTTTTATTTCTAAAATTTTATAAGTTCCATGTAATGGACACATTACAATGTATGTGTGTGCGCGCGCGTTAAAACGAATTGATCCGTCTTCAAGTTCCTGTTCTGAATGTGAATTCAAGCA
This sequence comes from Icerya purchasi, assembly GCA_039619475.1. Classification (NCBI taxonomy): domain Eukaryota; kingdom Metazoa; phylum Arthropoda; class Insecta; order Hemiptera; family Monophlebidae; genus Icerya; species Icerya purchasi. The sequence continues at coordinate 98,993,127 of CM077115.1, forward strand.
GTTTCTACTGAAGTTCGAGTGTTGCTTTAAGATATTCGGTAACGCGATGCAAAAAGAAAAAAAAAAAAAAACTCCGCATACGATTTTTAAAAAAATGAATGGCGTGTGTATTTATTTTTGTTTCTGACAAAACTGTAACTTCGACAGGAAACACGAGGTAACGACGCAGACGGTAACATGTGACTAGAAAAATTCAAGAAAAGTACGAAAAAAATTGAAAAAAAAACCCTAAAAAGGATTCAACAACGGTAAACAGCGTGACTGTACTCGTGACAACGACACACAGCGTGGCTTGCCGACTAGAAACATACAAGGCAGTTGGCGACCGGCTGATAGCCGTGTAGCGAAAAACGGCGATTAGTACAAAGGCTGCCTGCTTAGAAAACGATCAAATAATATTCTAGCAATTGTGTCTGATTTCAGCGGATTTCATAAATCCTCTCTCAGCTCGCACTGCTCGGGAATAAAACACAGGTGCACACACATCAGGCAGACGCTATTTGAAGGTGAAAAATAACTTAAATTTTTCGTGGCTTATTGAATTCATTATAAACTTATTTTTTCCCGGTAAAAGCTAACGTTTCGAAATGCTCCATTCATCATCAGAGCCAAAAAACAACTGAGGCAGCACGAGAAAACCCCGACTATAAATACAACGAAACCCAACCAACGGTTGCTTGCAAACATGTGATTATTAGTTCTTTGTCCAGTACTCTTCATAACAACACAACTCAACTCGAATCGATTTTAAAACCATCCTTTTCCTTTAAAATTTTTTTTGGATTTTTCTATTTCAGTTGCCTCTCGTATTACTCGCTTTCTAGTATTTTCGACCTTAACTAGTAATTTTTGCCTCGCTAAATTTAATTCCATGATTATTCTTTTCTTCGTGTTCCGACAGCTGATCGTGACGTCGTTTTTACCGGGAAAACATAAAGTGCATTTTAGGTTAGTTTCAGAAATTGAAACTCCGCATGAAGATGACGCTCAAAATTTTCGACACACACAATTTCCACCCATTGCCCCCCCCCCCTTTGATCACGCGTCTGTTCACTCTGGCTATACTGATGCCTGTAGTCTTACCGTCGGGCATATTCGGTTAGATTGAAATCAACTACACTTTTCGGCTAAAATTAGTTAGTCGACCGAGAAAGGGAAATAAAAAACGCCATGAAAAAGCGCGTTAGAAAATTCGGTTGTTACATCCGACCCATTTTTTAGCTGTCATCTTTCTGCCTCCGGTGATTATCATTTGTTGCGATTATTGTCAAAACATACGAGATATGTCGGTAGCATTTTTTTCAATGTAGCGCAATGTTTTTTTTTTTTTTTTTTTTTTTTCTTTCTCGTTTTGTAACATCTTTCCATATTCTTGCCTTGTGCATTACTTTTTCCGCAAGTCTAGCGTTCAAACACTCTTTGCCGATTATTTCGGCTGGTGATTGATATTTCGCCGATTTGGTTCTACTACACTCCCTATTTTTGTATGAAAATTGGACAGGCGGATAAAATGGCTGTTCAAAATTTTGGAGATCCGGAGCAACCGTATTAATTTCTTTATGATCCACTTGGCCGCAGCCTAGTGCCACCTTTCCGTTTCAATGAAATTACTTCGGACCGACATCGGATGAACACTACGATTTATATGCCGAGTTCAATCATTTTCACTATCCAGCGATGATTTTAATGGCCTCGTATCAGACACCGGTGCAGTTCATGTTCTTTCGACGGGGTAATCGCCATTCGGTTGCGCACCTTTTTCTTCTCATAAGCAGTTTTCATCTCACAGAATCGCCTTTTCAAAATTTCCACCCTCATGTGTGTGTATAAACGCACCCGCTTTTTTATTCGTTCTCCACAGTGGGTTTCGTATTAAGCGCGTCTGGTATAATTCGTTCTTGTTACTTTTGTGTACCCTCCGCTGCATTCGATCGGAATGCGAAAACGATTTTCGAGACATATGTCCTCATCGTTTGGCTTATATTTTTCGCAGCTGACGTTTCGTCGTATTTGTAAATTTCGATTGTTTACCATTTTTCAATAACGATTTGAAGGATTTCATCAAGCGAACTTTCATCATCGCGCTCAAAGCTGTTTGTTTTTGTACGAGGCATGTTTATCAATTTCGAGAACGACCAATCTCGTCGACAATCGCACAACAGCGCCAGTATTTTCCCGAAGCCAGTTTGGCAAACGTTGGTTCGGATGTTCGAAGCCGGAATCTACATTGAATGCATTAAGGTCAGTATTACGCGGAAATCTGATTATATTAATAACAAACGACATTTAAAATGCAAAAATGAAAAATAGATAACGATAAAAAATAACGAGAAACTCGGAACATATATCGGCTACTTTTAAGGTATTTGTGTACCTATAGACAAATCGACCATCATCATGAGAGTACCTTGGCGGCCATTACAGTGTTTTAATCCGTTCGAAAAAGTACTATTATTTAGAATGCTGCTTGAAGAATTTGGGGCTAATCATCTCACCGTAAAAGTGTGTAGAACAACAATTATCGACTAAACGTTGCTAGGAGGGGAATTTTATCGGTAATTTCAGCGGGAAAACGCAGCCAAGCGTATATTTGTGTTTTGTCCCCCCCCCCCCGATATTCGTCGAGGTCTCCTAGCCCACTTTATCCCGAAAATACGTTTGACGTTATTACGAAATTAATAATGATACGGATTCGCGGTATTTATGACGCTATCTAACGATGATACCGAGCTGGAAATTATTTTCCGGTTAAAATCATTAATTTTTGATCTGCCGACATCATTCTATTGTTCGTTGTCATTCCACGGGTGAACATATATTTTCCGATTTTCGGTCGAAATTTCGGTACGTACGATGTAAGTGGCTTGGTGTGTGTGCGTCTCCTGCGACATCAAGGTATGCCCGGTAGTGAGGAGTCGTGAGAGTAATTATAAGTAGTGTACTATATATACAGGCCCGTGCCCAGAATTTTGGAAAGGGCGGGGGGGGGGGGGTTGGTTGAAAATTTTCTTCGCATATTTATTTTATAAATAAAAATATATTTTTCACTAATATTCATGCTATTAATAATTTCCATCATCTTGATTTATATATTAATAATTTAAATAAACGAATTACTGTATAAACATTAATAAAAATTACATATGTTATTGATTATACTCGTAACAAAAAAATTTGCATAAAATATTAATGAAGTACCTAAGCTATTCCAGTTCTCATGGGGGGGGGTTAACCCCCCAAAACCCACCCCGTGGACACGGCCTTGTATATATATATATATATATATATATGCTTGCGATAGTAGATCGGCTAATAGAGGTAAATAGCCGCTAGTGGAAAAATAGAATTATATAGAAAATCCCGGCACAGGAACGAAGTGGCTGAATCCGCAGCATCGGTTTAAACGCACAATAATACACCGAAATGCGTGTAAAATATTTTTAGATAATAAGATGAAAAATAGTAAATCATTTCGATGACGGTGATGCGATTAGTCGAGTGTAATCTTATTAATGTGTACCGTGTACCGAAAATGATCTTCAAATAACGAATAAATACGTCAGTCTGTGGCAGTACCACTATTTTCTCCGATATACCGCATCCCTAAAAAATAGTAAAGTATTAGTGTAAAGATTAATAAGTGATAATGTTTTCCGGTATCTGTCGATTAACTTGTAATTAGGGAAAAGCAGAGAAAGGAAAAGGACGTGGTATCTAAAACTAGACAATCATTCAAATTTTTGCTTTTACTTATTTGAATACCAAAAAGGTGAGATGTTTCTAGACATTACTAGCGCAACGATGCTTAATCTAGTATTTTTATTCGTAAGATGTTTAATTATTTTAAATAATTGTTCATTATCTTATTAACTAATTGTAACAGAGACCGGATGTTAAAAGTGGAGTTTCGTCTCATCATCAGCGTATAAAGAAATTTTTCAAAGACATTTACTTAAATCAAATTATCATCCTCTTACCCGATCTCCTTTATGTTATTCGATGATGTTCCGAGCGTTTATACATTTTGGTTGTTTGTTGCTTGATAATAATTGTATATAATTTATTTAACAAGACGCCAGACTTATTTCCCAGTTAGTCCCTCTTTTCGTTATTATTCACTTATTTACCGAAATCTTCTCCTACAAAAAAAATAATAATTAAAATTAAAAAAAAAACACAAAGGAGGTTTCAAATTTGTTTTTTAATGGTAGACTAAAATGCAGCTCCCTTCGCACAGACGCACACACCCAAGCGCGCTACATTAATAATTACGCCATTTTTACTCCGAAGGTTATGAAAGGCCTGCAAAATCGCTGGCCTTTTTGCGTTTATGGGACACTTCATTTTGCACGTAAATTCAATTCTTCCAAGAGAATTATAGAGGGGGCTACCGTGTCCAAGGGGGTCGGTCGGTCCCCAATGGACGGGGGTTTTGAAGAATGTTTTTTTTTTCTTTCTTTCTTTTTTTTTAAACACATATATGTTCGTAGAGAAAAGAAACAATGGAATAATTTTCATGGGAAATTTATTGTTACGCAGGTGAGAGGTAGAACTAAAAATGACAGACTGCCATTCCATTTTAAATACCTTCGACATAAATTACAGCAGGAGCGTTGTTGGCTGCTTTCGTACTTTTTGCGCCATTTATTCCATACGTAAACACGTCTTCCACTCCTTTTTAAAGTGCCAAAACACTGGTCGCCCCGGGCTGTGTTAGCGGAGGAAAAGTTTAAAAACATTTCAGCCGGAGTTTCCTTTAAAATGTTTCTTTCTATTCCGTGTCCATCTTCTCTCTCTTTCTACGTGCAAGCTATAAATACCACCGAATGTAGATAAATCAGCATTCTGTTTGTTAATATTTCTAAATACGAAATGAATAATAGGAAACAAAAATGAGTGTATAAATTTATATTTCAATAAATTATAAATATCGAAAATTTAAGGAAACGTTTGGCAGGCGCTACATCATCAGCCGACAACATAGAGTATATCTAAAATGGAATGGCGGTATGTAATTTTTAGTTCTATCTGAGTGTATATTGTTAGCTGATGATGTTTAAATCGAGATGATATTTTTAATTTATTAAAATATAAATTTATACTTATTTTGTGTTTGTTATTAAGTTTTATTCACTGTATATTTCGCCAAGTTTTCCTGTTCGGCGTATTTGTTCTTCGATCCCTTATTTATTTATTTTTTCTTTCGACTTTATCCCATATTCAAAAAGACATATATATATATATATATATATATATATATATATGCATATCGATATAAACTTGGCCTTTCGGGGCTATCCAGAGAAGTACATTTCTAAAAAAAAAAATAATAATTTACGATTGGTATAAATAATAATGTAACAGAAAAACACTACCGTTCTCTCTAAAATTCTTAACATATCCGGCACACAACAGTGATATCATTAATATATGTTATTAAAAATCTGTCACCCACTACGAATTGATGACCACGAGATAATATTATAAATAATTTCAAACTAAAAAGCACACTTTATTATTATAATAAAAGCATATACGTCGACTAGCTCCGATTTTATGAGATTTGTAAAAATAAAAAATTCTCACCGACTCTTAAATACCTAGACAGCACTGAAGTCGTCGACGGTGGAAACTTTCTTGAACAAAATGAAAACTGACTATCGGAGGGCATCTCTCTCACGATGACTTCCAAACTACTTATCATATATTTCCAACTGAAGTTTCCCGAACGGGGTCAGCCATGTTCAGATATTTCGGCATTATATCAAAGTGGAGGACCTCTATTGCTAAATTTCATAAACTAATCCGTCAAAAAAAAAACTGCACCTAAATTAATTACTCTTTCGTGGATTCCGACAACCGGACAGGTTAAAATATGTTCAGATAAAATTTCGCCACAATTATGCTTTTACACGATGGAAATATTTTAATGTTTACATTATAATAATAAATTCTAACATGCGGTATTATTGATAATAAATTCTGTTTCAAGTATGGTATTTAATAATTAAACGACAGACGATGGAAAATATTCAAATATCCCCCAGCTATATTCAAACGGCTGCTAGCAGCCAGTAGCTTCATCGGTGCTACCATTTCTAATTCTTCATCAGCCGGTGCTGGGGTACGGCGCGGGAACAATCGGACGCCCCCTATCCCTCGCGAGCGTTTTATTTGTTAAAACAGAATTCAGTTTAAAAGATCGGTACCCTTCTGGGTAAGGCGTCGCTCGGTTTTGTTCACGCTGCCTGCCTCCGAAGAAAAAATACGTCAGTCGACGAAAGCGTGCTCTTTAATTTTATTAACTTGTACGTCGTTTTCCTCCCAGATTTCAACTTGTCCGGGTCTATTCATGTTTCTCTTCTCTGTTCCATATCCATCAACGAATTAATGAATGTGTCCTTTCTTTGCGTAATTTTCATTCCCCTCTGATCATCACCTTTTCTTCTTTTTTTCTTCAATTTTTGATTACATCCAACTCCATAAATGCCGCCCTTCAACTCCCGGTCATTCGTTTGATGCTTTATTATTTCCTACGTAAGTTTACTTATGCATACTTTCTTCTCTTTTCGTTCGATTCATACTGATATTTGTAGTAGGTTCATTCACAGGGAGGCATCTCAAATTAAATGGCCCCGATTCTCTGGCACTCGGGTTTTTGCTTCTTCTTCCCGTTTCCTGTCTTAAGACAAATGCGATGCTCTCTAACCTTTTACCGTCGTGTAAAAATTTGCATATTAGATTTCAACAGACGTTCGTTTTTTGTTTTTTTTAGTAATAATCGTTTGCTTTTTATCTGTCTTGTCTAGTCTTCCTGTCAATCTGTAGTTTTTTTTTCGTCCCTCACTTCGCCGTTCTGTTATTGTTTTTCGATTATTTGCCGCCAAGTAAAAAGTAAGTATATATATTTGATAAAATATCATGGATTGTATAATTAGGATATCATTTCGGCCTAGAAAGTTCGGCCCCGTCCATTTTTCCAAGTAGATTTAGTTTAGTGAATTTTTAATTTTTTCTTCTTTAATTAATTAAAAATCATATTTAAGACGTAAAATAATCATTGAACCAAAAAAAATAAAATAAAATAAAATCCGCGGAAATTATGCTTAGAAAGTAAATCATCGGTTTTCAATGTTTTTTTTTTGTTTTTTTTTCATTTATATATCGCTTAAAAAATTATTTCCTCTTATAAAGACTTGAAATATGCTGATTGTATATTCATTTAGCGGGTTATTTCAAAGAAAATATTCGGAATAAATGAATCGATCTCGGCAATAAAATTAAAAACTCACTATCCACTTGTGGAAAAATGACGAAACTGAAATAATCTAGGTCGAAACATGTCGTGGCTGAAACGTTGAGGCTGAATAGTTGCAGCCGAATTATCGTTAAGGTAGAAACGATGGAGACCGGTGTAATTAATCTTTCCATAATGCAGTTAAGCTTTTAAGGGATCCAAATTAGAATACCGGGGCCAGTTCCTTTCTACTTGGGATCCGCCTTTACTTTCCCACAGATTTCTCTGGACTATAACCAATATATGCAGTTTCAGATTAGGCGTATACCCGGGAGCGACTTGGATCATCTGGAACCGAGATCCAACCGGTGACCCCGCTTTGGTACGTTCTTAAATAAATTCTCTCCTCCCATTTTCGCTTTTTATTTCAGATTCCTCTACATATTGCCACATATTGTCCATTCCAATACTTCTTTACGTTGTTGGTCATGTCATTATTAAGTGTTCACCGTTCTGTGTTCGCTGAGACTCAATCTGAACTCCTTACTTTTCTTCTTCACACGTTATTTCTGCTAATCGTATTATTCAATCGGATTAAAATATAACTGACCGTTTTCCCTTTTACTTGTTTCTAGGTGAAATTCCCCTGGGTGATGTGAGCCACTCCAAAACAAAAGAAAAAAAAACATAAAACAAACGATAGAATTTCTTATTCTTGATTTCAATGATGGTTTTAAAATATCATAAAAACAATTGCCCTCCTGCGCTAACGAACTAATGTGAGACAAGAAGAAATTTATCGACGATATCTTATCGAGTGCTTAAATTCTCCTTTTTTTAACTAGATAAATCAGATAAATACGTTTAGAATGTTTCTTTCGGTGGTTTTTGATTATTGACTGAGATCGCAATGAAAGATGAAAGAGGAATTAAAAGTCGCTAGTCCCAACAGACTTTGCCTCGTTCTACCTCTAGAGCTGATTTAGCACTACCGTCTTTCTAAGAGAAGTGGAATTAGCCTGAACGCGATTAATTGTTTTTTTTTTTTTTTAACCTATAAAAGCAGCCATCGTTAAAAGGTATACCTATATATTTTTTATATATATATATATATATATATATATATATAATGTATATAGACATGTATGAATGCATATATGTACGTATGTCTAATATATGTATGTATTTGTTGCACTATGAACGTCATAGAAGAAGCGGGTGAAGAATACAATTCATTTTGAGGATTCCGAACGTTTACGGTGCGCAGAATATACTCCAAATAAGTCGTGGTTTGAAAACACCGAAAATTTTAAAATTTGAAACTGAATGTTTAATGTTTCCATAAATTTTGGAAAAATTTAAAATTTTAAGTGCTCAATGAATTTATTCGTTTAATGTCGCGTTAAGGAGAATGGTGAAAGCTGCAATTTCGAAGAAGAGGGTTATTCAGAGTGAAGTGTATTACGTACAAATAATGTTGTAGCGTGTTGTAAATCTAGGCGCATCGGCGCATGAAATATCACACTTGACTTATGTCAGTCGCGAATAGTGTGATACTTTCAAGGCAATCTAATGACTGCGCTAACAAATCGCTCATCTACATCGAGGCAATGCCAGATTTAACGAATCTATTAGAATGTGTTAAATTTAGCTGAAAGCGATTTAAGCCTGAAATTCCGAGGCAAAGATAAAACTCTCTTAGCCTTTATTAATAGTAGCGAAGAGAAAAATTCGCTACGTAGTTTATTTAATCAGGTGAAAAACGTAATCACTAATAAAAGATAATGCCTACTATAAAATAATTTCGGAAACAACCCGCTTTTTTTTCTTTTCCAGCTGAGGATGAAACTTTCCCGACAAAAAACGTTTTTACCATACCGATATTTATTATTTTCGTTATTTACCATCATCATCATCTTCTTTTTCTTTTTCTTCTTCTTCTTTAGCGGCTATTTTCACGAAGCTCTTTCCATTTTCTCTTATCTGTTGTCCAGTCCTTATGAAACTTATTTATATCGTGTCCATTTAGTGGTCTGCCTTAGTAATTGTATTTGCAAGGTGTTCCCCGGAGATATCTTGCGAAATGACCAGCCCACTTCCATATTGACTCATTTTTATGTACTACGTGTTTTTTTTTTTACCTGTGGTTTTCATGATATCCACTTTTTTTCTTTTTTAAAAAATATAGAGAGTCCTAGCATATTGCAACGTAAAAATCCGAAAAAAAAAATTAAAAACAAGTTACTTCATTACGACTAAAAATTATATAGACTATCGCATTAACGATTTCTTTTAAATATTAAACATTATATAAATACACTTATACGTCTACGCATTCGTACATCCTCTCTGTTGTTGAAAATAGTCAATAAAATAATAAAGTAAACATTCCTATAGAAATATATTTTTTTTAAAATTGAACGTAGAATATTGTATTTTATGTTTGTTCATACTCTAATCGTAAACACACCTGTCGCCGTTTTTCCCCATGTGTGTGACGAAATTTCATCCGCTATTGCGGTAAATGAAAACGGAATTAGTGTGACACCATTAAATGCGATTTAAGCAACTTGCGCTCTGATTCCTACGTTTGCTACATTAGAAAAAGATAATGTCTATTTCACAGACGATCTAGAAATAACGTCGCGAGGTTGCTCACACTGTTGTAGACTTGTAGGGCCGAGTAGTTGAGTCCTACGTTTTGTGCTGATATTTGAACAGAAGGTTCCTGTAATTATAACAGCGGAGTCTATAAATGAAGTAACCGGAAGCGATAATATGGGAAATTAAAATTAGGCGCGCTGGGGGGGGGGGTTATAAACCGGAAATTGAAGCCTATGAATTCCCATTACTTACGTGCTTCTTTTTTTCGTCAAATAAGTTCATCTCTTAACCTCGCGAATTACCGCCACGTCGCGGTGTGTTTGAAGAAGCAAAAGAAAAGGCTAAAACTCGAAATTTACAAAGGAAAAACCGTCTTCTTTCGGAATGATGAACTATTAAAGTTTCTCGTTAGTTTCTTCTTACGCACAGGCTCGGCCAAAGTTGTGTCGCAACAACTCATTCGGCGAGAACTTTTTTTATTTACGCTCCCTCAGAATGCAGACGCGCGCAAAAAGCTCTGCCGTCTGGCTCGCTTCTGTTTCATGCAAAATATTTTCATTCTGTCACGCGTGCTTAACAGCATTCTCGTGAGTTGGGTGTGTGTGTCTTTCCCCAACGCGTGACGCACTCACACCACTGTCAACAGAATGCTTTTGCATGCTGCCTTCCACCGAGTCGTTTTAGCTGCTTCCAAATGATTACATTTTATACTTTTATCTTTCTGTTTTTTGGTTGTTGTTTTTTTTTTTTCTTATATTTATTCTACGCCCTCTTAAATTAAAATGATTTTTTTCTTCTTTTTCGAAACTTGCAGAAAACTTCATCTTCCCCTCACCACCTCACCACTGACTATATTATACTGTGTTTAACTATCCTTGGAAACGAGTGACTTTTACGAGCTTAATACAAACAGGTGTCGTCGTCTGTTTTTTTTTTTTTTTTTTTTTCATTTCTTTGATGCTTCTTTCTTTCTAACAATAGACATGCTGAAAATTGGTTAAATCGAGAGGAAGGAGATGCGAAATTATTTTTAATGTTGGTTAATGAAGCAATCGTGTGAAAATTTGGTTTAGATTAGGGCAGAGTTATATGTAAAGTAGTCGATTGACGGAAATGTTTTTGAATTGACGACAAGATTAAAAGTAAGAAAGTTAGCGTTGTCGTATAAAAAGTCCCGCTAGTTATTCAGGATGACACTGAAAGTCGGACAGTTTCTAATGGTAACAATAGATCTTCGGAAGTAAAACATTTTAATAGAGTATGGTTGATGGAAATTGAATAATCATCGCGATGACTAAGTATTGATATTAAAGTACTAGTTGTCAATATTTTCAAAAAGAAAGAAAAAACGGAATTAATCCGCACAAATGTAATTATTTTTTACACGATACGTCTGTTATATACTAGGAGAGCTAGAAGCAATAATAAACACCATCGAATGCTTTGAACTTACGACCCATTTTTCGTTACTTAGTTTGAGGGAACGTATATCACGTTTAAAGAGATATACGTCCACGCAAAAAGATAATTATTTATTTATTTATTCTGCCGAACACAATATACTACCTAATAAATATACGCACGCGATAAAAATAATCAGTTCAAGCTCATCTCTCGCGCATACGAAGAGTGGCTCCATCCATCCATCCATCCATCCCGGTCCTATGTTAGCAAACTTCTTTTTTTAACAAAAAACGCATACTACGCCTCGCATTCTGTCCCATCTGTTGTTCGCTGGGACGAATTTTTAACAGTATCGTAACTCCACCTTCCATTTCGTGTTTTTACCATTCCTAATTTTTTTCTTCTCATTTCACGAATAAAATACACCCAGAGGTTCTTTCATGTTTCCTTGGTTCTTTCTTAAAACGATAGCCACGGCACTTCTAACCGATTGGTCAGGTTTGGATTGAGATTCCCCAACATTGAGCACCGTAAGTGTAGTTTTACTGGCATTACATAACTCAATCGGTTATTTTTAATTCATTCCTACATTTTCCCTTTATACTCTTAAAAGAATAGCATTTTTGTCCATACCCGTCATGTTTTATCATTGATTTCTTTTTCCGTCTCCGGTTAAGATTCCTGTTATTCCAGTCATTAATAATCCGTATCCGTTTAGTATCGCGATGCTTTCGAGGTATTTTCGATTCAGATTTGTAGCCAAACACGCCTTCTGAATTTTTCAAAATATTCTGTTTGTAGTTTACCATGAAAACAATGTTGACTGTAAAACTCAGGTTACTTAAATTTTTTCTATCCGCCTATATTTTCCTTCCAGTTCCATTGTCTTAATATCAGTAGTTCCCTTGTTTTTATTCCGTGGATTTTTTTTTTTTTTTTTTTTTTTTTTTGGTTTATCGGCTACAATTCGTGCAATTCAACAAGAGTAAATCTCGCTTTCGATTTGCTCTGTCGCCTTCTACTGATTGTTCTCTTCACGATTGTGATCCTCCTCCCGTATATGTGATGCTGATCACATTTTCTTCGAGTGTCCTGCTCTTCGTAACGAACGCTCCCTTTTATACTGTCAGCTCTTGTCATTAGGTTATAACTCTTCCTTTATCCTCTCCTTTCCTTCATCCTCTGTGGTGTCCACATTGCTGTCCTTTGTTGCGTCCATTTCGGACCGCCTAGTTATTTAAATTTTTAACTTAGTTTTCCTGTTGTTGGGTCAATGCCGCTGGCGCGCTCACAAAAATAAAAAAATAATAATAATAATAAAAAAGAGTAAATGTCTCGATTTCTTAATACAAATCAATCTTTTTTTTTTTTTTTTTTTTGTTATAATCAATGACGGCGAGTAATGGAAATTCATTTACTTTTTCAATTAGCGTACCGTTTCTAAATTCAACTTAATAAAGTTGTCGGTGTATGCTGATACTTTTCTTTCTAATCGCTCCTCCGTCTACCTCCTCCTACAGCCTACCCCCAATTCATGCCTTGGTACGAATTTCTTCCCTTTTCTCAGCGCTCGGCTATTGTTTCCTTAATCAGACTGAGACTTGGTCATTCCCTCCTTCCCTTTTCTCGTTTTTCTTTTTCTCTTTCACCTTCTCCCTTTTGTCCTCTCCACTTTACTGATCCTCCCTTTATATGCGACCCCAACCATATCCCTTTTTTGAATGGCCTGCTCTTTTTCCCGAGTGCTCTCGTCTATACGCCGAACTCTTGGCGTTGGATCTTCCTACCCCTTTCGATGCTTCCTTTATCCTTCCCATCTCCAGCCGTTATTCTCCTTCTTCTTTAAAATTAGCTGAAAAGAAAATTAATTGAAGTTTTCTGCTTAGGACGTATTTTGATTTTTCGTAGCTCCTTGCCTTACTATTTTTTTTGAGCGTTCCAGTTTGCTTCAATTCTCTTTTTAACGTGGCGAAGGGAAGTGGATGAAAAATGAATTCGCGAAGTACATCGTATTTTTGAAAATTTTGAGCGCATGTAGTGTTCAGAAATCAAATCGATATTCATTTTTAATTACATCGATTTCTTTCGTCAAGCTTATTGTCGACGAATTATAATTATACGTTCTAACATAAGTGAACTTGAATTCTACCTATACACATCGTCGTGTAAAATATCTATTACCTACATCTTAATCCGTTTTTGTTCCTACCTTATCGATAAATATAATCTATTTTCTTTTGTTTTGTGACCTACATACATACTATATGTTTTCCTTTATTTTTATTGTTATTTTTATTGCACGCTATTTCCCCTTACGCGTTAACTCCTATTTTACGTTTATTACTTTTTTTATATTTCCTTCCTTTCCTGGAGCCATTCGTTTATTTTTCTTTTTCTTTTCCCCCCTCTATTATTTCCTCCGGTATTTTATTTAACATCTCATATATATTTGTCTGTTTACTTCCCCATCTTTGTTCCCGCCAATGACAGTTTTTGGTACACTAAATTTTTTCCTCCAATTGAATTTTCTTTCCGTTCATCTTCGTCAATAAAAGTCCACTTCTGTTATGCTTAGTACATATTCTTGATTACTTCGCTTTCAGTTTATTCTCCCTTAAAAATAATTTTAAGCGTTTTATTTGAAATTTATTTATTTTCCTTTGCTTTTCTCACTATTCTTCATGCCTAAATGCCGGAGATCTGATCCTTACCGGCGCATGATAAACTATTTTTAATGTTTTGCGCGTTGCATTTAATCTAATATATTGCCTTAATTTTCTTTTTGCAAAATTATGTAAAGTTTCTCGGTCCATTTCTAACATTTGACAGTTTTTCATTTCGCATTCCTTTCTTTTCTCTTATCGAGAGTACACACTCATTTGAGCGCATTATTATAATATTTAGACGATACGAATCCCACCTGCCTTTTTTTTCCTCTCCTTTTTCGTAATACCATTAGTCTTTTTTACATTAATTCTCGTAGATTATCTCTTTTTTTTTTTTTTTTAATTTTTTTTTTTTTAGGTGTCAACTACGGGCATAAAGCGCAACATTATTAAAAGTTACATGATACGTCAGCGAGATATTCTACCCGAACCACACGCAATTAACTAATCAACTACGTCACGATAGCTGGCTTAGATTTTTATCACGTGTCTATTTACTTATTGTTATTAAATCTTTTTGATGGCTAAATGGTGACGACAGTCCAGACCGTAAAAAAAAAAAAAAAATGTGTTCTTATTTCTGTTTTTTTTTTTTTTTAAATATCTTCATGCAAAATGCATCATCCGAGACTCTCTTGCTATAATTTAATTCCCTATATTATAGATAGGACATTTGTATAAAAAGTGCATTTTCTTTAATTACCCCCTTCCGATTGTTTTTTTTTTTACCATTTTTGCTAAATATATCGAATAAGTTTCCTGCTAAAATTCAGTGTATTACAGTTGTTTTTGTTCTTTTTCTCTATTGAACTTTTTCAATTTATTTTTTTGTAACTAATTGATTAACCCCTTTAATTTTTTCCGGAACTAGAATTTCCTATTTAGTCTAGCTTTTTCTTATCCGATTTAATTGCTTTATGCATATCGTTTCATCTTTAATTAAACTCTGATCGCGAATAAAATTATTTCATTCGGATTTCTGAAATTCCTTTTTCGCTGAGTCAGTTTTCGTTAATTTCTGTTAATTGACCGGTGATATAACTGAGCTCGCCTTCTATTACAGTAATTAGTAATCGTGTCAATATTGAGGACTAATTCATTTCATCTGCATAACTGCGTGCTTCGTTGCATCGGTCACCTAATGAAGTTTAATAACGAGAGAAAGGAACTGTCCCCCCCCCCCCACACACACACAATATTCTCTTTAGATCCATTAGATCCCTCTAAGTACATTTTATGAAAAGCTTAATTCCACAATCCCTGACACCCCGTCAAGGGTATGGCACTTGCTTTACTTTACTCGCTTTTAATAAATAACAACAAAGTAGTAGTATTCGGCGAAATAGAAGAAATGAGCACAGCTATGTTAGGAATCGTCGATAAGTATCTAATTAACAGCGCGATCTGACTGGTGTGTTACTACATTTTGTATTTCAAATTTTACCGTAGTATTAAATTAACCGAAGAATTTTGACTATCCTCCCCGATGAAGGCCTACCGAAACTGAGACGGCGCTGCTCCATTTTGAATTTTAGCGGCGATCCCTAGCGAATCCTCTGGAAGCTGTTTACTTTACCCCTGTTGTAATGAGCTTACCCAATGAAGAAATTACGAGACATTTGCCAATATGTGTACCACTGTTTCCCTAAGCCTGCACTGTCTCCTACGTGGAAACCACACTTAATTATGCGCAGTAAGGTCGAACTACAACTATCTCGGTTCTTTTTGGCGTTTCTTCTTCTTTGCGTGAATAACTTTCCAGAAATCAGAAATCAACTCTTTTCTTGTGGATTTCCTGGTGTTGTAAATGAAGATCAAACGAAAAATCTATATCGAAACTGTGTGTCCCATGTTGAGTTACATTCGAATAGCGTTCCGGCTAGAAATTTACACGACTAGCAGTGTAATAAGAGAAAACTCGCTTACTGCTTACAGCTGAAACTATATCTCAGTTACCAAGCGTGTTGTTTGACCGATTTAAATTGTGCGCATTTAATTTTACATAAATTAGACTTTTAGCTTATCATAAAAAAAAACGCAAAATCATTGTCATCAATTAAAAAAATAGTTACCGATTAAAAAGTTCGATCCCACGATTAATCGCTTTGAACATAAAAATGTGAATCGGTGTTTTATGTGTAACTATTTAATATAACTGTACACATTTCTGACAATGTTTATATGAATTTTCATTTCAGAAACGATTAGAATAACCAGTTTCTACTTTGGATTGAACTTGAAAATGTTTTTTCAATTAATAATTTTATAACCGTAACTGCGTAATTATTAACTTAAAAAAAAAAAAAAAACAATAATCTTTATCGCACTCTTTCATTTTATTAATTTTTAGTTAGCTACACCGATTTTTTTTAAATACATTTTTTTAAGGTTTTTTTTTTTTTTGTTCATTTGAGCTGTTTTTCTGAACATAAAAATAGTTCCACTGGCAATAGATTAGGCGATCAGATTTCTGACTTAAATATTACTTAGTAAGCTGATGGGTCGTAACCAGAGAAACATCCTTACCCCGGGGATTAGGTATATATATATGTATATATACTCGTAGAAGGTACTGTCTGCGAGACTTTCCATGATAGCATAATCTAGGAGTTTAGTAAGCGCAGAAGCGCCAATTTTGCTCTTGTTGGTAAGTTCTTTTTATCATTTTAATGCTAATTTTATCGTATCCTACAGATTGAACACTTTAATGGAGTATAATATACTTATCGTGTGTCCTCGAATCATCTTCGGGAACCAGTTTTCAAGTAAATGTGGATTAAGTTGTTTCCAACTTCGTTTTAACTGCGCTCATCCCCCAAACCGGTGTAGTTAGACCGTTTTAAAGTAACTAAGGTTTCGATAGAATTTTTTCGCTCATTTTTTGCCTGAAATTGAATTAAGGGGAGTATTTTCTTTTTGGTAAAAAAAAAAAAAAAAAAAAAAAGGTGTATATAAGCATTTTCATATCGAACGAATAGTCAATTTTTTAGTAGCATTCTGTTTACATTTAAATTCGGTTTCCTTCATCTTTACTCGTTTTCATTACGACCTCCGCCCGCCACACTGCTTTATTGATCCTCTTAGTTTTTTCTCACAAGAGATATGCAATGCAATTCTAATAGTTCGTGTAATTTGATTTAGTTTTATATGTAGTCTGTGCAGCGTCCCTATATGTAGTCCCAGTTTGTGGAGGCTGCAGTTACGCATGATTTTTAAAAAAATGTTTTCAATGCGATTTTTGCTAGCGCTATTATTCGTAAGATTTTCTCAATGAAATTCCAGTATAAAGTATATAATAATTATAGAGACACATTTATGTATATCGTTTATAAGTGGATTTTCTCACGTATGTAACTTATATCTCTGTAAGCCTAGTATTATTATTGTAATAACGCCGTCTATCCCATATAGAATTCGTTTACACCCGAGAAAAACGGTAGAACATCAAAAACGGCTTCGGAAAGAGAATGAAACGTTCACCTGTGCTTTCGGCAAAAAGGTGTGCGCACATGTGTATCGTAAACGATCGGTCCGTTATGTTTTTTAAAGCACTATTCGGTCTGCACCTCTTTGGACCGGCTCTGTAACGCGCGATTAATCAGAATTTAGTCGCACGTTCGTAGAATGTCACGCGAAGACTAAATAAAAGGAGAACAAGAAAAGAAAAAAGAACGGAAAAGGAAAAAAGATCATTATCACAGAACGCGTGCTAAGCGGATAGTTTATCGGCTTGTTTTGTGTTTTCTTTGTTTCGTTTTAGTTTTATCGCGGGCACACATTGTGTCTGAGCAAGTAGCGCGCACATTTGTCGACGCTGAGGCCGCGTCCTAATCGTGTCTGACAAATAACAAGAGACAACAAACTAACTACGTTAAAAAGTCTCCCCGGCTGTCAGTCGGTGGTAGCAACGGGTGGGGGGGGGGGCTGACTCGCTAGAGTACTATTAAGGTAATCGCCGATAATTCCGCTCCTATATTCGTTCGTTTGCTCTAATGAATTATGGAACAAGCTGGCCGCTTTGCCATTGCCGCATGCGCTGACTCTAATATTTAATCAACGGGCAGCCCGATAGATCGCTGATTTTTAACCACTATTCGCGGTCTAGTCAGCCCCGAACCGGCCGATCTCCGACGTGTCCCGATCATATTCGTACGTCTTCCTCTTGCTTGCGGTCCTATCGATTTTCTAGCCTCGATGGCGTGGGCAGCCCGCTTGACAATCACCGATCGGACCGCCGTTAGCACGCGCGTTTAGACACATGCAGAGTACTTATCGGAAATCGCTGCGCGACCATTGCTGCCACCTGGTTGTGCTTCATGTTTTCGCCGTGTACCGACGCTGAGGCCAGCGAGCCTCTGCTACCAACTTGTGTCGCAGCTATTTCTCCACGAATTTCCAACGACACCGTCATTTCGTGATCGATTTTCACCGAACAGCTCCATTTTTCATAGGCTCTCCATTTTCTGCAGTTGCATTTCACCGGCATCCTAGGCTCCAACCGCCGACCGTAATTTTTATATGCGCCCGATTGGTTTCCGACCGACTGATTACCGTCGAAACCGATGAGGAAACGCAGTCGATCCAGCACGCGGCCAGCAGCGGTTCCGTTTCTAACTGAAGAACAAACCTTCCACTCGGTAAGTAGCACGACGCTTATTTATTTCGGCGGACGCGGACACAAACGCAGACACAGACGCGGACGCAGACGCGGAAGCGGACGCCGGTTTTACCGCTTTTCTTCTTAGTTTCATTCACTCCTCAATCTGAACATGGGCGCCCTCGACAGTGCCCCAGCTCTGTCTTTTGTCCGTCCGCAAGGCGTACACATTTCTATAACCGTTAATTATATCGACGCTGATGTAAATACGGTCGCCCGAGCCAACACCGGAAGTTACTCCGGAAATTTCTTCATTGCTATTTTTTCTTCTTTGCATTTTCGTTTTCTTGAGTTTCACGCGTAGCTTTAGAGAGAACTCTGCACATATCTCGAATCGGGCCGTGAGATGTGTGGTATGAACAAACCAGGAGGGGGAATGTGTAAGCCCCAAGAAGGCAAAGTCAAAGTCGAGAAGTTGAACAAGAGCAAAAGCAGCGTCTGTTTACATCAGTAATGAGGCAGTCAGCTATGGGGGGGGGGGGGGTGCAAACAAATTTGTCTGCCGCGGAAGAACCTTACGACGTACTTAAATCGGTCTCCTCTCGTACAAAAAACCTAAACAGCCCTCCGCTGTGTAACAAGCAAATTGAAAGACCCCATTTTTAGCGTCTTTTCATATATCGATTTATAATACAGATTACTAACAAAAATGATTTATACGGATCATTCGTGTATTTACAACGCTCAACGTTTCGGCCAACTTACTCTGACCATCATCAGAAACAAATCGAATTTTCATAAAACATACTGCAAATCATTTTTATAATATCCGTCAAAATTTTCGACTCTTTCTATCGTTTTTGAAACCGACTTTTTCTTTACAGCCAATCGAGCTACGTCATCGGCTAATGGCTGAAACTAGATCTGGAATTTTAACATAATTATACCACGTCTTCCGCCAATTGTTCGAATAATATTTTAAAATCCCATTAATATGAAGCGTTGTTTCTAACAAATTGGAATATTCTTTAAATTTTTTGCTATTTTTCGCATTTTTTAAATTTTTAATAAAGATTTCTGTGTTTAGTGTTTTCCGGAATTTTTTTGAAAATATTGTTTAAATAAATCCGGAATGACCCTGCAATAGATAAACCGGCTGAAGTTATAATTTTTAGCATGAAGAGATCTACAGGTTTTGGTAAGAGTTGAAATTTGGTTGTTTCGTTGCTGTCTGCGAATTGCTTTGCTTCTACAAAAAAAAAAAAAAAAATCGGACGAAATTATCGAATGTTGAAAGCTCGTTATTCCAACTAACACGCGAGCGCACCGCTACCAGTTTGTTTTGTTTATCTGCTGTTTTCTCGACGACAGATGGTCCTTCCTTTTGGTAGACCAGGTGGACGCATATACATAGTGTACAAATATATATATATATATATACATGTATGTATTTATATGACGTTTGTTAGTATTATAATGCGTACACGGATCATAAAATAGTTTATATCAAGATCAAAAAAAGACGTTCATGGGATTCGTTTGCTTACGGAATAGAATCGTACGGATTATTATTGGCGATATCTTTGCAAATGCGGCGGCCGATAATTATTTACAACGAAAAAATTGGAAATAATCGTTCGACAAAATTTGGCTAAAAAAATCCATTTCTATAAGGTTAAACGAAATCTAAAGCAATCAGAATTCAAAAAGAAAAATAAAAAAAAGCAAGAAAAAAAAACGTGTTCACTTAGTTCGATAACGAATTATGCTCGGATTTATTATATATTCCGAATTTTCATTTGAATTCTGCGAACGTTTAAAAAATACGTACCACGTATGAAAGTTACTACAATTGCACAATTCTGTTTTGCAATTTTAAAAGCGTATTTTATTGTTTTTTCGTAATTTCGTAAAATCGCACTATATATAAATCAAATTTACGCCTATTTAATATAGGAAAATATAAGCGAATTATTTTTTATTTATCATAGCCGAAACACGAGAAATGTTTATTATTACCAACGCGCGAATACGAATACTGTTTGTCTCTGTTTCCTGGGAGAACCGATTTCTTGAAAAGCCCCTACTAATTCGCGAATCGGCATCGTTAAAGTCACATTCGTAGAATTAGTCGCGTATAAAAGAATTGCTCGTTTAATAATGTATCTAGGGTGACTGATCTCTTTTCTCTCGGATCTCCCGTTAGCTTACCAATCAGTCGACGAATTGCAAACATTTAACACTAGTATATTATAATATACATATATATATATATATATGCCTATGACATCGAATCTACATTTTCCTGTTTGTACCGTTTGTTTTTATTACGAAATATTCGTAAAAAGAAAAATATTCGTAAAAAGAAAAAAAAATATTATTACAAATCACCGTCTGCGTAACAACTTTGAATCGTGCGCATTTAAGAAATTCACATGATATATTTCCGATAAATATTTCAACACGAAACAAAGAGATATATTTAATAATGCCTTCATTTATTTTTAATTACCCCACGGTGTAAATAAATTTATTATTGTGTAATTGTGTAAATAAGCGTATTATTTATTTTGTACACGCTTTAAAAACAAAGAGACAAAGAGAAGTTGTATTTTTGTGTTCCGGCGTACCTATGATGATGTGCTTTGATTTTTTAATTTGTTCGCACGAAAGTGTATCCCCCAGCAAAGTTGAAAAGCTATCGAAAAACGTGAAAATCGTGCGGCCCATTTTTATTTTCGATTAATTGTACACAGACACGTGAGAAATTTATAATTTTATTAATACTTGATTTGGAAAAAAATTAAAGTACTATTAGTATTAGTTAACGCGCGGATAAATATCGATTTTCCAATAGAGATGATGTATATTTAAGACCACCAAAGCCGAAATTAAAAAAACTTTTTGGAAGAAGTTGAGCAAGACGAACAGTTTATGTATCGCGTTAAAAATGCGCAAAAATAAAATGTTTTTACCGGCAAAGAAAAAGAAAAAAAAATACCATTACTCGAGATTTATTATAAAAATTTAATGAAAAAATTCGTTAAATTAAATAAAAAAAATGGTATGTACCCTAAGGTGGTGATGTTATAATAATTCTTAATGCTGCTTTTTAAAGTTTTCTCGGTACTTCACTAATTAAGAAACCGCATTAAATATTCATTATGTTTCCAATACTCGGATTAATCGTAGAAGACGAGCGACTGTGTTATTGTGTACTCATTAAATTGTTTCTATAGATATTGTAATTTTTCTAAAATAGGGGTTGTATATAAGAATTATCATAACATCACCTCGATCACTGTGAAATACATTATTTTTTATTTTGGTTTTTTACTTTTTAGTGCATTTTTTTATTTAATTTTTTTTTGTAGTAAATTTTCAAAGTATTTTTTTTTTTTGTTCTTTAAAAAAAAGCATTAAAAATACTATATAATGACAAAAGTGAACGTCGTTCGCCTACCTTTTTGCAATTGTGACAGTTCCGTAGAACTTTTTCGGCGATATCGAGACCACTTGCTTTATCTAACGCCTAATTTGTGAATTTCATTGCGAATAGAGTTAGATCGGCTTCTAAGAACCCATACCGTCGACACGCTGTTTACGAAGTAGTTAGCAATCCATCAATCGAATCACCGCCTAATACTCCCAACATCGCATAATAAACTTCGTCTCATCAAAGAAGATACACTAACTTGTGCCAATCACCGTTCCGGTTAAGCATAAAAAAGAGGAAGTAGCACTGTGCCGACTACGCATTACACAAATCACACTCATTGCTCCCGAACAAATCTTCACCGGCTATTTGTGAAACCTGTTCTTCTCCTCTCTCTGCTCAACATATCCTATTAGCACATTTTTATTTACCTTAAAAAAATTTCTGAGTGACGCTCGTGAAATTAATATAAAGAAATTTTATTCGTATATCTCAAATCTCTATCGTATTTGTAAAATTATAACTTTCTGTGCCTCTGGCCTTTGTAGCAAGTTATGGCACGTAAATGAAAAAGCAAGAACAGGAAGAACCCAATTCAAATGTACATAATACGCGTGCATTCCAGTTTTACTCATATTTTTATATACTTTGTACTGGAAAGTTTTGTTATTACAGTAATTTTCGATAGTAGCGCTCTTTTGATAATACTTTTTATGTTCAATTTTGAACTTTTATTCTATTTAAAACTGAAGATATATGTATATGTTCAAATTAATAGATTACAAAACACGAAACATACAATTTTATTTAAAGTTCAGATTAACGCCCGACTAGGGTAAATTCTTCATAGCCGTAATTGTGGTTGCGAATATTTACAGTGTAAAAGTAAATCGTTCAATGTCACCTCGAATAATTGTAATATAAAAAATTTAATATAAAATACAACGAGTGAAAATAATAAATGAATTAATGAGAAATTATATGTTGAATAAATTATCATACGTACACGGACGCGTCAATAACACATTAATAAGTTGAGTTAGTGTCTTTGAAAAATTTAATGCGTTGTATAGTTTTTATTTTAATTATTTTCAGATGGTCCTAGTGTTATTATAAACCGTGCGCTTGTTTTTTTGTGAGATTTTTGCGAATTTAGATTTTTACATATCTATTCGTGTTATATACGCAAATGCCGTTTGTGGAACAAATGATCTTTTTATTTTTTGCTAATGTAACGTTTATTAATTCGCAAATTCATTTCTTCACATATTTACCAGGCGATTACTCTCATTAATGTTTGCAATTATTAATGTGTGCTGTTGCTTATAATTTCGTTGTACAAATCGTTGCATTTGAATAATCGTAATTTCATTACAGACTGAGAATCGTTAATATTTACTAAATTATTTGTAATTATTTGCAGTCGTAATCTCACACGGCTATCGAGAAAATAATTTTAATTTCAAATAAAATTGTATGCTTTGCGTTCTATAATCCACTTATAAATTGCGAATATTTTAGTAATTTGGTGTAACCGATAATATTTCCGATTAGTTGGACAGTTTAATTTTTAGCTAACCTTATTCTCGGTAATGATCGTTTGGCGTATTAATGATTTAACAATTTGCTGGATAGTGGTGCGGTTATTATATTCGTAGTTTACCGTTAATGCCTTGGTATTTTTTTTAATGCTGGTGACCGTAACATTAACTGGAAACATTGCAGCAGACAAAAATATTTATGATTGTGCTTTGTATATCTTATGTAATGGTAACTTTAGTGTCACTGCGACGGTTGAAACGGATTTTATCAAGAACTGTTCTGATAATACAGAATCCGTATTCTTTGTCGAGTTTTCGACATTGTTTAAAAAAGGAACCGAATCATTGAGCGTCAAACAATTTTATTCTACCGTCTTCTTTTTGCTGTTTTTTTTTTAAAAAAAAAAAACAGCAAAAACGATAATCAGACTTACACCTTAGTGCGCTTTTTAATACGATAAATATTTATGTTTTTTTAATTCAAACAATGTGATCTATTTACACGTCTACGTGAAGTCATTGTACAACTGCTCCGGATTTATTTTTCTATGCCTTAATTGACCTGACCCTCCGTCTTTTAAAATGCTTCCCGATTTTAGTAAATTCAATCTGTAAAACACAATTAATGTGTTGATATCCAGTTCATTTATTAAGTATAATTCTAATATAGTTGAGAGGTAAATCGAATTTGTAAATCAACCTTTCAATCTTTGTTTTCAGAATGTAATTTTTCAATGTGCATATTAGAAATATCGCCTCGATAAAAGTATGTTCGAAAGACACAGTCTCAGAGAAGAGAATTAAGTACTAAATTTCGGTTTCAGGTTCAATAATTAATCAAGCTCTAGTTCAGACTGCTAGGTATATCCGGTTAATTTTTTTCTAATAATTTACTGGTACCGTCTATGTCTTATTCCTCACCTAATTATACAATTTGTTCACAGTAATTACACCAGCTTAATTTTAATTATATCTAAAATACGATACGATTTTATGAGGCTAAATTTTTGGTACGTTATTTATATATGCTTACATGTTACTCTCACAACGACTTCCTAAATATCAAATTAAACCATTATATTATGCAAGTTCAACCATAGACATACACACATACATGTAAGAAACTAGCAAAATCGAATTAACCGCGAGCAAAAAATACGAAAGAATCGGAAACTTATCCCTAATATTTTTATTATTCTTTACACAATCACGCGTATCTTTATTTCGCTCTTCCATCTGATTAAATTTCCTTTTTCTTAGATTATATACCCCTTCGATTAATTTTGTCAACACTTCTTTTTGCACATTATCTATCTTACTGTTAGCACTTCTTGAACTTATCATAATTCCCCCGGTATCGTCCTTTTTCTCATTGTTAGTTTTATATCCTCTGCTTTCAACCACCTCGTTAAATTGTAATAATAAATCATTTTCGGTGACATTTCGTTAATTGCACCGAGTGTATGGTGATATCGTGCGTCTTAATTCTGTTCGGTAATATCATCTTCGAACACGGCCTTTTTTGTAACACCTGCTGATTTTCTTTATTTCTGCTTAGTTTTTTTTTTTTTGTTTTGTTTTTATTTGCTTCTCTGCAAATCTTAATTCCATATTTAATTCTAGACATTATCAGCGAGTCAAAATATAACCTTAAAATTTTGCATGTCATAGTTTGTTATAGTACCCCGGTATTTGTTTCCCGATTTTCACAGCAATATCATATCAGTGTGTGTGAGAGCGCCATGTTAAAAAGGCTTTAAACCGAAGATTTAAATTCGTTATTCCCGCAAGTCACAATAAGAACTTCTTCCCCATCTAGACGTTACGCATGTTTTATGTGCAAAAATAATTTTATTCCGAACCGGCTCGAAGTTCTTGTAAAAAATTAGTCTTGTTTTTATTCGATAGTAGAGGAATCGAGAAAGGCTTAAGTAACAAGCATTTAATCTTAGCACATTGTTAACCCTTCACGATGCACTTCGCTCTAACCCGGTATCTACTGGTGTTGTGTAGGAATTATCTAGGAATTATCTAGGAATTATTATGTATGAATTATCTAGGAATTATGTAGGAACAGAGAGTTTAAAATCACCGCCCAGGTTTCTTTTTACTATTACCGAGATAAATATAATAATTATTAAAAATTTGAGTTGGTCCCTTTTTTTTTTATTTTTCTTTACGAAGGACTGCCTTCGTTATTTTAACGGGGTGACTGATAATATCAGGTTATCTAACGGCTAGTATGTTCGCGTAACATAAACAAAAGACGGCGAGGATGCCAGTAATGGTAGGCTTGAAACTTAAATTACCCCGTTTTTATTCGACTGAAGGATGATAATTTATCACGTTCTATACAGCATTTCTAGAAATAAATCATTGACCGTAATATTATGCATCTGTGAAGTATATCTTTCTGTCCCCGACAGTGACGCAACGCCACGCAAGTTCTATGAAAACTTTATTCCCGAAAATGCTTAGCCCTTAACGACTAATAATTATTACCAGGCAAAAATAGTAGAAACATTGCTTTTTTCTTCAAGACCACATTTAACTTACAAACGGTTGCGTTTATTATTATATAATTCATTGTTTATTTTTTTTTTAATTTTACCGTAGTAGCCAGTTATCTAGCATTTTAGGTGTACATGTTAAAAATATTCCATGTCAGTAGTAATTTCCCGTAAAGAAGAGATGGCTAAACAAAAACTGTGCTCCCTATACCCGTTAGTGCACATCATTGTTTGATCTTAATTTCATTCTGCATACCTTGTTGTCGACCAAGGTGTGTGTATCGAACACTGGATTCATTCTAGTTTTATTACATTCTCGATTATCCCCTACGCTTCCTTGACAAAATTACATATTTCATTTTTCGAAGGAAAGACAAAATTTAAGAGCGCTTGACGATTTAGAAGCAGAGCTTCATTCATCGGTCTAAAAGAACCGTGTGTCTTTAAAATCCGATGCGAAATTAAGACTTGTGCCCCCGCGCAAATTTAACAATTTCTCGCATCTTCATCATATCCTCAGATGGAAAATAATTTAACGAGTTGGTCGCCGGTTTTCTAGTTATTCTCTCGCGTCGTATCGGTTGCGATATTTTACCTGAGTCATTCTAGAGATTCTCTGCTAATTTTTCGTTGGCTGTCACCAGAGACACCTTCGGTTCGGTATGCCAATCACTTTGAGCATTAATGAATTTTCACCGGGAAAAAGTAAAATGTGTTTAGGGAATGCGAAAAATCCGGACCTATAATCGAGCTTCTAACCTTTTCGGACACAAAGTAGGCCCCGTTCATGAAATTAAAAGTCGCTAATAAAAAAATTGTTTTTTTTTTTTTTGCTGTCGAGTAATGATCTCATTTGCGCTTGCTTGTAAATTAGTTGCTCGCAGTGACCTGCTACAAAAATTCCATTCATCAACTTCCCTGAGCGGGGGTAGTTACGAAGGCAGGAGGCGTGTCATTCAGTCCAACCGTTTTATCTCTATATATATATATATATATATATATATATATATATATATATATATTATTTTTTTTCCATTATTACTCAAAGGGGTGGCCACTGCTTCATTTGAAGGGTCGCGAACGCTACGCTTGGCACATCATCGCAAGACCGCCCCGATGTTGCATTAAATTTATTAATTTCAGGCGGCGAACCGCGTAAAAAATAGGCACGGTAATATTTCCAAACTGGACGTAGGTTAAGCTAATAAATTAACGCGTTAAATATTTTCGCATCTGCACTAACGACCGCCGATACGTTCGACATTCCAAAAATAATAGCTAGCCGTAAATTCTCAGATTAACTGCACATTTCCCCATTCATTTTCATGTCGGGTTTTCTTTCTTTTTTTTTTTCAAAATTAAGTTATAGCTTTTGTTTCATAGAATTTATTTTACAAGTAACACAGAAGACAAGAGGCTGTTGCGTGCCGAAGTTGCCGGAGTCTAATTTACATTATGCAAATAGCTGAGATACAACTCAATTACCAAATGCTAATAAAATGTATCGCGCCTAGTCCTTTACGCGAATAGGAATTCGAATGCGTACACACCCACAAACGCATTTGTAAACATCGATCACCAACACAGCATATTAGCGGGCATCTATAACGAGTTTAGTCAGTGCTTTATAACTCTGTATATTGCTCCGGTGAAAATGCTTCAATTTTTACGTTTACTTAACAAAACTCGCGAAATACCCCCCGGATATTGCAATGTTGAATAATAATCGACACTTCCACACTAATAACAAATCTATTTCTTACTGCATGCTTTCTGCAACTCCTTCGAGCATTGCTAATTTTACTCCCCCCCCCATACACACACACACACACAAACGCACACAAACGCACAAACACACTTTTCCCTAAAACTTAATATTCCTACACTCCGTTTTTCGTTTTTATCATTTGGGACAACATCTCTCAGGATTAACGATTATAACATTAATAATGATGATAGGGAGATTCTAAATAATTAAATTTTCTAATTAATTAGCCGGACGTTGCAAATTAAAATTTTAAGTTTCAATCGAGATGGGATTAAAAATTTGATTATTATTTTAAAAAGTTCGATCGAAATAACTTTGATTAGAAGTCGAAACTTTTAATTTCGGTTAAAGAAAAAAATTTAATAATCGAAATAAATTCGATTAAGAATTAAACGATGAATTATCAATCTGAACATTCACGATTAAGCGTTATTATAATTCTTAAGTTATAATGAAATTAACGAAACTAATTTTGTTTTCTTTCTTTTAACGGAATTTTTAATTTAATTTCGATTAATGTATTGAAGTTTGAAAAGCACTTAAGCATCGTGTAGTGCGTGTATCAATGACAGTTTGAAGGTCGTTGCAGGCATTTTTTTCGTGTCCACTTGCCAAAACCATTTAAGAGATAATAGTGTGTCTAGATGTATATACGTAAAAGTATGGTGTAATATGAAATTTCTTCCTTCCTCTTCTTCTCTCTAAACCAGATACTTAGGCGCACCTTTCAAGGAATAAACGAAGGTGGTAATGGAAAGGTAATTTTAAAGGCGGCAATAGGAAAGCTTGAAAAATATGCCAAAAAGGAATTTCCGAGATTCTCGGTGTCTACTAATTCCTATATAGCTTGTTCTTTCGACTTAAAGAATCAACTCCTCTGGTAGAATATGTCTAGTTTAAAATCGAATTGCCTTCTTAAGAAATCTTAGAAGATAAACGCGGCAGTACCAGTCAGTCCCCTTATAATCACTTCAGCTGCGGACCACCTTTTAAAATGCTATTGCAAAAATTTAGACGTAATAATCCTTTTTCTTTTCTTAATGGAAAATGCTAGAGCTGCGCTCGATTTTATAGTTATCTCGTGTGAATTGGGATTAAATATTGGGCAATAATATTCCAAAAAAGCCAAAAAAACAAGATAAAAAAAGATTTGCATTTTGCAAATTTCCGATCAAAAACGCGAGAAGACCACACATAATGCCGGCTAGGCCGGAATCGAAATACTTTTACACGGTTCAATCAACTCGATTCGAAGCTCTTTTCGGTATAATTTCAATATAAATGTGCTTAGAAGATTTGGTGCAACATTGATGCCGTTTATGTGTTAAACTTTGTTAATTTTTCTCTCTCTTAAAGTGCTTTACTGCGTAAATCTTAATAAAAGCACAAGCTTGAATGGTTTTATTTCCTCAATAACAGTCCCCGATCGGTAGCGCGGTGGCCTAGCGGTTAACGTGCTGAACTGGCAAACCCTCTCGTTCCGGTTCTAAGTCGCATATAATCTCTGACATTGGTTATACCAGAGAATTATTTGCTGGAAAGTAAAAGCAGATCCCAAGTAGAAAGGAACTGCTCCCCCACTCTCAATAGCGCTATTGGGCTTAGTGTACATTTTGGAAAGCTTAATTCCACAATCCATGTTGTCTTCAAGGATATATGGGACTTACTTTACTTTACCTAACAGTCCTATCTAACTGTGTGTGAAGCGCAGAAATCTCGATTTATATGAAAAACAATTTTACACTTATGGACTAGTTCTTAACTGAATATACGTGTTTCTTGTGTTGCTAAACAATTTGCACTTCGTATTGAACGATACTGTTTCGTTTCGTGCGTATAGTGCTCAGTTTATCTTACAGTTTCATAAATTACGTTAAAAAATAATTAATATAGCAGTTTTGGTGTACCTGAAAATGCGGAACAAGATGAATATTACTTTCAAATGCACAAAAGTGGTATTATGAATATAAATACATATTATTAAATATGTTTTTCTTCCGGCGAGTATAACAGTAGCGAAATTACTATTGTTTCCATTGTAAGTTGTTATTTGGCATATTATATGATAAAAAATTTAAGAAAGTATAACCCAACTGTCCATTGTGACACTGGAGTACTAAAAGAAATGAAATTAGTTTAATTCCAGCCCAAGCCCTGAGGAACCTGCGAATGTAATGAAGGTCTGAAACAACAATTTTTTTGTTTTTTCCTAAAATTTCATTGTATTATAAATTGTTTTGTTTTAGTTTTTTTTTTTTTTTTTTTTTTTTTTTTTTTGGTTTTTAATTGATGACGGGTAATTCCGAGAATGTCCTAGAGCTAAAGTTTTAATATATTTATTCATTTTATTGAATCTTCGTGCATTGCATTATAAACAACTGACGGCTCTCATGCACGCAAACAATAAATTTTTACAACGAATAAAAAATTTCAGAACAATTTGTTATTCGAAACAAGTGTTTTGATTTTCTTTTCTTCGCATTTTTCATAATATAAGAGTGTACGTGTTCTTAATTTAAACAAATCTACTCAGGTCCCTTGGTATAATAACCGCACACGTCCATTACAATAATACTACAGCACACATTTATTATAATCTAAAAAGATAAATTAAAACATAATGCTGATTTTTTCGATAGTTTCTTTCGTTTGGTCACGGTGAACTAGTATCGGTCAAGCGGGAGCTGCCTTCTGCGAAGTAAGGAGAAAGTGTATAGTGTTCAATTTGGGTCGTGTGAAAAATAACTCCATCTATCTTGATTAATGATCCTTCGCCTTGAAATTAGAATACATCTTCTTTTTTTTTTTTTTTTTTTTATTTATGTATATGATCAATGTGCTTTGTAATTTTCGAAATTATTACACAGAACATGGTGATCAGTGTGGGTTTAGAGAGGTATTTTTAAAACTGCAACACTGTACAAGCGTGTTGTAAAATCCTCTAGTCCAGTCTGTATGGGAACGGGCAATTTATTAATTGGTATTGGGAATGCCGATGTCGTCATGAGCTCGTTCTTGGATGTTATTAAATCATTCTACTAATTGTCTGATGATCTGGGAACATCGATTCTTAATGCTTTGCCTGTGAGAAATGGTTTAGCTATTGTGAGTACGTATTATAGATAGCTGCAAAGGTAATTTTGGGTGTGTCGCTGCTATGTCTGGATAAATTTTCTGAATTCCTCAAATCCCCCATTAAGAAAATTCGTTGTCCCGAGTCGAAAAGGTATTTAGCTTTTTCAGTTACATCAACCGGCTCTCGAATTGGCTGTTTATTATACAGCTCAATTGGTACATACTCCTCTACTTTATCTGGTTGTTTAACGTAGAAAGCCAATAGTTTAGCCGAGATGGGAATATCGTTGGTATCGGGTCGTTGTCGGCAAACACTTCTGGAGCCTTCCGGCAGGACCGTTTCAAAGGATTAGTGTCTAGAGAACCATCTCCATTTCCGGGTCCTCAATTGTGTAAATTGAATTTATTTCGTTCGGACTTGTCATTCGTTAGGAGGCGAGGGGAGAATGGGCTTTAATACTGACTGGAGAAAGTTGCTAAATAGAACATACACTTGTAAATATAAATGTGCGAAATATTTGACTTTATCGCGACATCTTTATGATTAATTACGTAGTGTAGTGGTCCACGAGTACTACAGTTTATGTCATCCGCCGTTGACACTAATCTGCGATATATATATATATATATTGCATCTATATTACATATATATTACATATATACGTGTATGTGCATAAAATCTGATCTTTTAGACGATAGTCTTCTTCTGTAAGTGTTCTAGAAGAACCGGTCGCAAAATGGAATTTTATAAGTGTGACACAAAACCATTATATATTTCGTTATTGACTTTTCTTGACTTTCCAGACTTCACGATGGGGGATCACATGGGTGGGCCTCCCCGTCTGGATTAAAATTTCGTTACAGAATTTTCTTTTTATTTCCAGGCGGTGTAAATATTCAAACGATATTATCGTAATTTAACTGTAATATTTTTAAATACACCCCACACCGCTGGTCTAAATATGCCGATACATGCGGTTCAGTTGTAATTTTACCTTGTAGAGATCGTATTAAACGAATTTATTCTTAATTTGATTCGGTGCGATTGTTATTGTCATATCATTGTTATTTTTGTAACGGAAGTCATTAGCTGATTAGTTACTCTATTTTTAAATTACAGCCTTCTTGTATAATATCATATTCACCGGCCAAAATGACAAATTTACGACTTCCTTTATGCTAACGTAATCACGAAATCAACTACGAAGATTAGAAGAGCGCCGCTGTGATTAATGTTAATATTGCGTGATTGGTTGCGTAGCGATTTCTTTCACGTCTGCTATTTTCTCTCCGCACATTTCCCACTATGTATGCCTTTATCTGCTTCTCGGTGAAAAAGTTGTGCCGTTTTGTAATTTTTTCCCGTCCGCCTTCTATTATATCCTCAATTATCTCCTCAAAATCGCACGTAACGTAGAATCGTTATAATGATATTAAAATTCTATGTTACAATCTTGATCAAATATTTTAAAATGGCGCCGAAAAAACTACACAATCGTGTATTTAGAAAAACAACATTAAGTGTGCATAAATTAACAGGAATATGTAGTGGAACAAGTAATATCTGGAGACAGAGTAGCGTAAGAGCGAAAAAGTTAAAAACGCTAGAACGAGCGAAATGGTAAAATCGGTAGGTTAAGAAAGACATATGGGTAAAGTCAATTGAATGGGGTTTATTTTTTTTACGGACTACGAACATGTGTGCTGCAAGTACACCGGTGATTTGGTTAAATACGGAAAGACGAAAGAAAGGTCCTAGATGACTGGAGGGAAATATACGAAAAGAAAGATAAAAGTTATAACTGGGACGGGAAGATGCAGAATGAATAAGATAGCAGAAGAATGAACTGGAACGAGGGTTATGCAAGTACCAATAGAATTTAGTAATAAAAGTGAAGTCTTTACTTATTGATAATTTTTATAAACTTCCTTTATATATTTATTCATCATCTACCTATATATATATATATTAATTACAACGTAATTGTTAGGCTACCCCCATTCGAAAAAATGTCCCAATTTTATGTAACGTTTGTTATATTTTATAGGATTTTTGTTATTGTTATTTAAAAAAATGTCACAATTTTATGTAATGAAAAATGTAACGAAAAAGTGTCTTAATTTTATATAATGAAAGTTAAATGTTAGAATAGGACTTTTGTGGTTATGTTATTTTTTTGTGTGTGTTGATGCCAGTAAGAATTACGTTGTAAATTTTGATCATTTTATACAAAGTATAGAAGAGAAAGAGACAGAAATGAAAGCAAGAGGGGTCAAGGGGCTCAGCCCCTTGCGAGGCCAAAATGGCCGAGTTTATATACATATATATATATAGTATACATGTATACACTAGCTATAACCCACAGTTTTGTTCCTAATACCCGTGTAAATTTGTATCTAGAAATTAATATTTTTTTTATTTCCATTTCATACAGAATTTATACACACACATATATATATATATATATATATATATATATATATATATATATCTTTATATAATATTAAAGACTTTTTTAAATTTTCATTTTATTTTACTTCACTGAATTTATTATTTCGACTCATTGTTAAATATATTCACGACAAAAATAAATTTTTAACACTTAATTAAACAATTTTATATATATATATGTATATATATATATGTGTGTATATATATATATATATATATATATATGTATATATATATATATATATATATAATTTTTATATTCCCGACGCGTTTCGAAGCGAACACTTTATGTTCACGGGTTCCCCGCCTCATTGATAAAAATATCTATGGGTCGTTGCTTAAAATTTATATCATTCACGTTCACGCACTGTTACAACTTTATTCAGTAATCAGTCTATCTACGGATCAAAACCGGAACATACGGTTGCGTCCGCACAGAGTGTCGGTTTAAATCTTTCATTTTTCTCGTCTTTTATATAATAAAGTCTTTGTTTTTATTTTTATTTTTTTCATAAAATGGGCTTGGTGTCAGCACTGACGCAACTACATGAGCTTAGATCATCTACTCAGATTCTGAGGCGATCGGAGATAGAGAGCATAAAGGAAAGAAGAAGGGGAATAATGGCTAGAGATGGGAAGGATAAAGGAAACATTGAAAGGGGTAGTAGGAAGATCCAACGCCAAAAGTTCGGCGTATTAATGAGAGCAGTCGGGACAAATAGCAGGGCATTCAAAAAGGATATGATTGGGGTTGCATATAAACGGAGGATCAGTTGAGTGGAGAGGGCAAAAGGGAGAAGGTGAAAGAGAACAAGAAAAACAAGAAGAGGGAAAGAGGAAATGACCAAGTCTTAGTCTGATTAAGGAAACAATAGTTGAGCGCCGAGTAAAGGGAAAATATTGGTACCAGGGCTGTGAGTTGGGAGTAGGCTGCAGGAGGAGGTAGAAGGAGGAGCGATTAGCAAAAAAAGAAGGGTAGATGTCAATTCATAGTCTAGCATGGAGACTTGCGGAGAGAAAAAGGATGTCTGAGGCCGAAAAATGCGAGAGGAGTGGACTATTGAGAAACGCCGAGCGAGCTAGGAAGTCAGTTGCTTCGTTGCCCTCAATGCCAGTGTGGCCAGGATCCCGTAAACAGTCAATGAGGATAGAACGTGCTAAGCGCAAGTTGGAAATAGAGGCACGAACAAAAAAAAAGAATAATATCATTAGACGAGTAGGAAGGAGGAGAAGAGATAGCTTGCAGCATAGATTTGGAATCAGTAACAATGAGAAATTTACAGATCCCTCTTGAAGAGGAACATAAAAAGTTTATTCCTTAATTTTCCTTCCTCTTAGATCCAATTACTAAATTAATAATTAAAACAAACTCCAAGTACGGTCTGTGACAGTAAGCTACAATATTTGTCGAGGATTAAAAGTATAAACAATACACTGCCGCTAGTAACTATCGAAAATAAGTACTAGCGGCAAGATTGTTTAATAATATCTTCGAAATTAAATGTAAACATAAATTCTAGATAACATTTTATTAATTTCTGTCATAAGTAATTCAAAAATTCGTTCTTCATTAGTTTGATAATAAATTTTATTAAGTAAAACAAAGTTTTTTGACAATTTTTTTTCTTAACAATGTAGTTTAACCTCTGAAAAATATGCTTTCCTAATTTTTTAGATCCTAATTCGAAGTACAGATGTTACTACATATCATAGGTTTACCGAGAAGGTGATTTCAAGGTCCCCCCCCGAAATGGATTTTTTATGCTGCTGTATTGTCGCTTTACGGTCGTAAGATGTCTTGGTGCCAGACATTCTGACAGTACAACTAACTATGTATTAGTGTAAATTATTCTCAAAATGAATAATCCTTACGCATTTAGAACTAATGCACAAGAGATTATTAATAAAATATAATTACTAAGTAAAATCCTTTTTTTCTGTCTGGTGTTTTTTTTTTTTTTAAATGACCCTCCACCCCAGGAAAACTGACCTGGGTGCGCCTTAAGTTACATATAAGTGCAGCGCTCCAAATGTCACCGAGACGCACATGAGAACGCACTACTCTTCGCTTCCTTGACAATATTCACTAATTGGACAATCTACTAGCAAGTGAAAGTAATCATGACGGTTTTCGTGCAGCGGTTTTTGATATGGCGACCATTTCATACCGATCAAGAGTTTGGCCATGTATAAAAAAGGATGAGCAGCAGACTAGGTAATATAAAAAAAAACAGAACAGCAAAACTTGAAGAAATCTTGTGGACGGATTAATTAGAAAATTGACGAAATGCTATGGAGTTGCTATTCGAAGGAATCCACAAACTCCAAGGATGAGATGAAAAACGCTATATTCGCCACCTATTACTGCATGATGGCGACAAATGCACAGTCACAGCACCAATATTGTCATCCCGGTGCCGATTCCTGACGCGCTTTGAAGCTTCCGATGCAACACAGTCTTATGATCATTCTCCTCGTCTGCATTCTGACGTACAGAAGCACATATCTGGGCGAATATATGGAAATTTGTCCCGTGACGATTTGCTTGTAAGATGTTTGGGAGAATGCACGCAGAACGCAAACGAATCTTTCAATGCAACAGTGTGTGGCGTTCGGTCGAAACAGCTGCTTTTTGGGCTGGAGGCATGTTCAACGACGGCTATAACTTCACTTTGAATATTACGAATGACTCGGAATTGCAAATTGGCCACCACTGCAAGAGACATTCTCAGATAAGCAAACGATAGACTGAGTACGAAGACAACATTGCCACAGTCGTAGCAGTTCACAAACGGCCGAAACAGCAAAAAAGGAAATGGAAGCAGCGGCTCAAATAGATGAATTTTTGCAGAAGAGGAAGGCACATTATACGGTATCGCAAACTAAGCTTTGAAATCTGTTGATCCCCTAAACGATTTAATCTCTATAACTGATAACAGATAAGTCTGATTAATATCGGAAAACCGTATAAGAAAAGTTGTGTTAAAAAAAAATTCGACAAACTGTCCCAGCCGTAGTAATAAGACTAAAACGAGTAATTATCATTTATTACGATTATTATTAAACTACGATTAATGTCAAAAACTCGATATGGTACTGAGGCAAAAAAATCAAAAATTATTAAAATAGGTATAATTTTCCGCCGAAAAAGTACCTAAAAATTATCCAGTCCCATTATAATGCAAATAATAATAATTAAAATAAAACACGACCAATAGCGAAATGTCGCCTTTTTGTTATCGTAAATTATATCAAAATAAAACTGAAGGAATGGAGAATTAACAATTCAGAAAAAAACAGTGACACTCGAAGTTTCAACAAAATTATACGTACATTAAACGGATAAATCAAAAAAAAAAAAAACTAATAACGAATTCTCTGTCCAGGACAAAAAAAAAAGCTAATGCGAAGCTTATTTTTTTCCTCCAGAATAGAACGAATAGTGATGAAATAACGATAATAAAGCGGGTGACGCTGTTCTGATGGCTAAAAATACCATATTATCGCAATTAATTCGACGCCCAAAAAAAAAAAAAAAAGAAAAAAAGCGAATTGTAAATTATGTTCGAATTTTACGTCTAAAAGCGGATTTTTTTGGTTAACACCGGTATTCGATGATACAACCGTTTTTGATTATTTATTTGTGTGTAGAGTTTCAGTTATATGTAAAAAAAAATTTCCCTTTTTCAGCATTTCTGAAATTAAACAGATTTCTCGATTATGCCAGCTTTACGGTTTTTTATTAAGCGTTCCGCTGAAGTAAATTTTATTTGCAAATAGGTATAAACAAAAAAAATTTGTTAATAATAAATGGAGAAATCTGTTTAGCAATATTGAAGAAATACTCCTCACAAAGGTGGAAAATTTTTAAATACAATCGAAAACTCTACACATAAATAAATAATCGGAAACGGTTGAATGAATAATCGATTAGCGACTAATGCAAGACCGCTGTTTTTGGGGTAAAATTCGAACATAATTTACACAATTCGTTAATTGCGATAATACGGTATTTTTAACGTTCATTACATTACATCATGGTCCCCGCTTTATTATCGTTATTCCTATTTTATTACTGTTCAAAATTTTGGATAGGCTCTCAAGGTTCCTGTTTTTCCACATTTTTGTTTAACTTCGTTAATTGGACTTCCCAAATTTCACAGTTCGTTCCGCATAACACCGCCGTTAAAATATTCTTCACATACATGCGTATATTATTGTATTTACATATATATTTTTCTAATTCAGTGTGATTTAGGTTTCGTCTTAGATTCCGATCTCGACGTTTTGTTTAACTTTACTAACATTTCTGTACGTTCCTTTTTAAGATGGACAAATACTAGTTTTCCTCGAGTGAATCCTTTAGTTGGATTAGTAATTTTTATGCGCGTATTTTTCTTTGCATTAAATTAAGGGATCACTTGATATTTGCTTTCCTAAATGAAAAAATAGGAAATTTAGGTTAGATTCCAAAAACATTTAATTCTAGGTTCATTAATATATTTTTTCTCTCTCTTTTTTCTTTTTTTCTTTTAATACGGAAAATTGGACATGTACACCCGCAAAAGCGTTTCTAGTGCACATTAAGTTTAATCTTGAAATGTTTTTGCTACAACGTTTAATTCTATTACTTCATTAAAGTTTCTTTCATCTTCCGATTCAAAAGGCGTTTTACAAGCCACTGCTACTCTCCCTTTCGTAAACCATCCGCTCGTCTATTTCATTCCCGCTCTGTCCGTATTGATTTATATTGTGGAATTTCGGGCAACGAGTTAGTTGACTCGTTGGCACGTTCGACTGCTTCAAACGGTCGCCTTATTAGTGTCATTTTCCAGCCCAAAGTCTTCTCCTTTCGTTGCCACCGCGACTGACTCTTGGTCTGATCTCTATCCTTCTTCATTTTCTAATCCTGCTTCCGTTTACTTTTTTCGGTGGTTTCTTAATTTCCCCAACATGAGGCGGTCGTCAACTATCTCATCTATAATTAGACAGCGGCTTTATTAACAGTTTGCTTCCTTCTTCGCTCTTCCGTTTCTCCATTACCGCCAGTCTCCTCTTTGTCCGTTTGATCATCCGTCAGAAGTAAACTTCACTTGTGATGCAAATCACATTCTATTCGAATGTCCTTTCATTTCTTTAGAACCCGCGATTATTCGGTCTTTTGCGTCTTATCCTATGCCTTACAACGCTCACAGCATCCGTTCTTTTCCTTCTCCTTTGGTTATTCCTTTTTTTAGCTTCATTAAATGTTCTATTTCTAATATTTTTCCTATATAATCATTAGTGCTATCGTTCCTTAGCTGACATGTTCGAAAAAAAACAAACAACTATTTAACAACCGGCATGTATGATTACACGGCAATCACTAGAAAACTTAACGGCGGTATCATCTGATCGAAAAGTTCAACTTTAGTATTACCTGAGAAAACCAGTACGAACTAGGCAACAGTATTTATTCGAAAGTTAAGTTTCACCAGCTCCTACTTCGAAAACAAAATTGGTGTATAAGCGGAAATGAGAAAAACGTTATTTTGAATGCATTTTTTTCAAATTAGCTCGGTTTCTTTTTTTCGTTCATTAATCGCGCAAATCAATTCATAATCGTAATATAATTTATAATTAGTTTTACTAAAAATTTTTTACGTTGGAAGATCGAAAATTAACGCAATTAGAGGGACAAACTTTTGTGTATTTTTGTAAATTAACGTTAATAGACTTTATTCATTCATTCATACATTCATTCATTCATTCATTCATTCCTTCATTCATTCTTATATATTCATAAACCGGTTTTTGGTTTTATTATTCTTTATTATGGCCTGGCTTTAATTACCATTTGCATTGAGCGTTCCTATTCTTTAGAGATGTAATTTTGTCAACTCTTTTTCGCTTGTTGCTAGGAATATTAGACAATTTAATCGACGATAGCTGAACACGGAACCGTCAATTTTTTCCGTTTTTAATTAGGGCGTGTGATTTTTTCCACTATTTTTTCCCAGTTTTTAACCGGTGGTGGGCTTATTACGACCCATTAGGGTTTTTTTCCAATTTCTCGTTTGTTTTCTAATTTCTAAACTTTTCTTTCTTTTAATTTTTAGCAGCTCTTTGGTTTTTCTAAACGATATCTATTTCGTTTTATCGCGATTCTGGATAATTATTTCAAGTTTTTATATATCATTCTTCGGCTTATTAAAAACTCGCAAAGGTTTTTTTTTTTAGTTTTTTTTTTAGTTTTTTTTTTTTTTTTTCATTAGTATATCACACCGGGAAAAAAATGACCAGCATGCGAATTGGCGCACTCGAATTGCGTATCGTTGTTTTTGGGGTATTTTTTCGGGATTTTTTTACTTTAACTTGTTGTTTTTTTTTCAATAAAATTAAAATATTTAGCTAATATATACCGTTGTTTTCGTCACTTTAAAAAACGAAAAGAGATAATACGTTATTAAGTTCATTTTGGACTATTTATAGCGGCGTTTAAGCGATAGGAAAAACGTAAGTTCTAGGGTGTTAAGGCAAATGGTGAACGCTTCGTTTTATTTGTAAAATGGAATCCTTCGTGCCAATTGAAACATTCCGTATGTTATAATTGTTCGTAAAAAGATTAAATTCGCAAAGTTTTATAACAAAAATTTACACTGAGCGGTAATGTAGTCGGTATTTAAAATTCTATAGCATTTCTATAATTACCCAAGATGTGTTAACATTTCGAGATATCGAATGATAACAATTATAATAATAATGAAATACGTGTAATTTTTTTTTTTTAAATTCACTTTCAAACATTCGGAAAAATTCGGAATTCATCGTTTGAATTAAAATTATACTTTTTTCCAATACCAAACTAACGAAACGTCCAAGCAACAACTTCCGCACTCTACCTACCAACACGCGCTCGTAAACTTACGTACACTCTGCTGGTGTCCCTCCAACGCGAAGTGCTTAATTTATTACATTCATTTTTTTCGCCCACACTCGCTAGTGTGTAACACAGTGTAACTCTACTGAAGAAGGCGCCTGGCGTTTCAGATTCATTTCTGATCATCCGGTTCACCTCGAAAAGGTTTTTTTTCCCGCAATTTTTCCTTACAAATGCAACGTCGTATCGGCCGCAACACCTATTCCAGTTCGGACACAGTGAAAGTATTTTGTGACGTCGGTTCCGTCTTCGCTCCACAAACGAAAAACTTTTTATTTTTCTTTTGTTTTTTTTTTGTTTTTTTAACTTTTCCTCATTTTAATCAGCCATGTCGTCTGATAATAACGCCTGTAAAATCTGATCAAGTTAATTCCCCCCTTCGATTTTTCCTTCCTTCCCGTAACTTTTAGTCAAATTAAAATTATATAAAAACAAAAAAAAAAAAAAAAAACAAGCAATCCAAAACTTGGAAACATTTCGAAAAAATACGTAATGATCTACCTTCTATCGCATGCAAATCGTTAACACGATAAATAAAATTACCAGCGGCGAGAACAAAACAAGGAGAAAAGTATATCAATTAAACTGCACCACACCTGTGCCTACGGATTTGTTTTCGTAAAATACGAGAATTTAAACAAAAAAAAAAAAAACAGGTAAACGTCAATGCTAAATTTCATTGTTGGGGATTAACTTTTTCAGCTTTATGTTTATATAATAGCAGATAATATCGCATCACACGAGGATAATAAAACACACTGAATACGTAAAATCTCTGAGTCGAGCCATATGTTTTCGATATTTACAATCTGTATAAACATTACATACGCTTTTATGTAAACATACACACACACACATTATATATATATATATATATATATATATATGTTTGTATGTGCGTATGTAAGTGTTCACATGATTATGTGCTTATGTATGGGGATGAAGGGCGGTTTGTAACGGAGAAATAAAATAAACAGAAATTGATATAGAGTTATTCCCAACGGTTTTGCGATTAATGTCGCAACGAAAACGCCGACACTGATGCTGCTCCTGGGAATTGAAAATAATTTTTAAAATTCACGCATTAGAGTTTTAGTTTTTCCGTGCTTTAGCGTTGGAGCCGGGGGAGATGGGATCCAATAAGTCAAGTAGACGCCCCCCCCCATGAGGAGAAACTTAATTTTTAATGTAGTTTCAAGATGATGTTAAAAATAAGTAAAAACTCGTATAGAGGAAACGGGCTAGAACGATTATGTTTTTTGCTTTTATATCTTTGAAAAAATACGTTAAAAAAATTTGTATAAAAAATTTTTTGTTCTTCAATTCTGGCTGTCATGCCATGCTTGACGATCGATTTTTGAACAGTGTATTGCTGCTTCGCATACTTTTGCGAAATTAACCCAGAAAACTTTCTGTAAAAATTGAATTTTTTTCAGCAAGGTATAATATGTATAACGAAAATGCAACACTTACACGATTAAGTGATACCGCGCATTAACTGAAGAATTTTTTAAAAGAGTAACACACACTTTGTAATCAGCAAATGCAGTAAACTCCTTCTAAAAAATAATTAAATAAAATGAAAAAAGTGAGAACAAAACTGAATTAGTTGAAAGTAAAGGTTTATATTTTCTTCACGTGGTTCTTAAGTTAGGGTAGGAATAGGAGTTAAGCGGTTTTAAGACACAAGATATAGCGCCACTTCAAAATCTTAAAATCACGTATGTATCTGTATAATTTCGAAAAATTAAATTATTAATTTAAATCACATTTTATTTTGTTTGTTTTGTTTGCTTTTTTTTTTTTTTTTTTTACCGGTAAACGTTTTATTTATTATCGAGATAATAACTTTTTTTCACATAGGCCAGTTGAAATTTTAATTTCATTTTTCGATAAATTTCTGCCGCTCGGAATAGTAGCTGACAATCACGTCCGAAAAATCAAATAACATATAGCGTGTTTGCCGAATAATCAGTATTTACCGTTCGGAAGACGACATCCGAATTTTCATCTTGTAACCGAATTGTCACTCTAAGAGAAATGCTACGACGAGTGAACTTTGAAAGGGTCACATTATTGGCCGCGGTGTATGCTACCGAACAAATTATGTGGAACGACGAGCAGAAGACAGGTGAATGAAAGAGCGGGGATTTTTTGGAAATCAGCGGAAAAATTGCGATTTAGGCCGTCCGCTTTAGTAAAATATTATTATGCAGGGCCGAAATGGGCCCTACTGTCGGTACGCGAGTTGTATAAAATTTACGAGTTATTCGCAATTGCCGACTTAAGACGTGTTTAATGTTGATCTTATAAATAATAGTTATGGCGAACGTGTTGTTACCATTGGCATTTATTATTATAGGCAGTACTGAAGTGCTCTGTTGATGAAAAATTAACTAGGCTTCTTGGCAGCGCGGTTACTCGCCGTGGAAATGAAATAATTCCCGCCGATTTTACAGAGGAAATTACTAGAGAAACCGGCGCGTCGGCGCTTTTCTCAGTTTATTAATAATTCATTTACTTAAATCGTGCCAGCCACGCCGTCCCCATTGCGAACGGCAAATAAATGCGGTAAATTTAAATTTAATCCCATCCTACTTTTCATTAAAGATGTACTTTCTGTTTATGTATTTCGACATAAATTAGGTTTTTATTGTTTGCCTGTCTGTGTTGGCTCTGTGATCTATACACAGACACACATACATATGTACAAGTGTGTATGTTTGACTTTGCGTGATCATTGAATTTTAACATTCTCAACGAGCAACAGAAGAATTTTGATCTAATAAGGAGAGGTCACGATCTGTGGGTCGCCGATTTTGATGAAATTTTGCAGATCGACAGAAGACCCCATGAATATAATATGAACTGTGTAAAATACTATTAGAATGCAATTTTTTGATTTACGCGAGAAATTTCAATTTTTAGCAGCCGCATTTAGCGGATAATATACGTATTCTTTCTTAGACAAAAATACGCAATAAATTTCAGATTATGTTTATATTTATTTTATGCAGATGGTTCGGAAGACTGATTATATTCTAAAATGAAGTATATTAAACAAAGGAAAATCATTAAAAAAACGATGAAATAATTTTAAAAAAATAAATTTTTAATTTAATGAATAATTTAAACACGTTATTTATTACATTTTTGTAGTATATAAATGTCAAATCGTGATAAACTTATTTTTTATGGTGTAGCGGTGAAAGTGATGTTTACTTACGTAACTTAAAAAAACGGCCGTAGTGCGAGTACGAAATCCCCCCTGGATGTCACACGTGAAATTTT
The DNA here is from genome assembly GCA_039619475.1 of Icerya purchasi. NCBI lineage: Eukaryota > Metazoa > Arthropoda > Insecta > Hemiptera > Monophlebidae > Icerya > Icerya purchasi. The sequence continues at coordinate 99,036,627 of CM077115.1, forward strand.
TGATCTTATATTTTTAATTATTAATTCTTATTATCTAATTATTAGGATTCTCTTTATATATAACTATATAAAGAAGCCAAGTGAATAAAATAAAAATATATAAATACGATAAATATTTTCAATTTTTTATTATTTACATTTCTTAATGAATGAATAATAAAAAATTGAAAATATTTATCGTATTTATATATTTTTCATTTTATTCATCTGGCTTTCGGCTTATTATATTTGTATAGTTATGTATAAAGAATTAAAATAATTAGATAATAATTAATAATTAAAAAGTACAAGATCAAAAAATTCACGCGACATCGAGTGTATTCGAACCAGCCACCTTTTTTTTTTAAAGTTATGTAAGTAAACATTAGTTTTACCACTACACCACAAAATAAGTCTATCATGACGACATTCTGTACTACATAAATGAAATAAATTACGTGTTTAAATTTTTATTAAAAATAGAAATTGATTTTTTTTAAATTATTTTAGTGTTTTTTAATAATTTTTCTTTGTTTAAAATACTTCGTTTTGGAGAATAATCAATCTTCCGAACCATTTGCATAAAATAAATATAAACATAATCTGGAATTTATTGCGTATTTTTGTCTAAAAAGCGGCTATAATATATGTATATTATCCATTAAATGCGGCTGCTAAAAATTTTAATATCTCGAGTAAATCAAACAGTTGCATTCTAATAGTATTTTACACAGTTCGTATTATACTCACATGGGGTCTTCTGTCGATCTGCAAAATTTCATCAAAATCGGTGACCCACAGATAGAGTGCCTATCCTTGTAAGCTACGACTTTTATTTATAGCGTCGTACCTTTCATGTGATTCCATACAGTTTTTAAATATAGCGGCTGTATTTCGTCCTTTGGAATTCCAAGATTACAAGGATTAATTCGAAAATATACAGCCTGTACGTCGTGGAAATTAAATTGCGTAGGCTAGTGTTTTTCGAATCTTCATACCAACTTCTTTTACATGTGTTTCTTCCCGGTGCATTGAAATGCGTACTCTGCCAATTTCAAAAAGTGTTTTGTCTGTCTGCGGTTTATCCGCTCTCACCGCGAGGAACCTGCCCGCAAGCGACTAAATCAAATTCGGCTTATGAAGATACGCTCGGAAGCCAGTTTTTTCATTGGCTTCGTACAAAAATCATTTAATCCAATAGTAGAACTTTTCAATTCCAAACTCGCGCCTTATTAAATTATACACCGCGATACTCTATTAAAGAAACAATTAAAGATGGTTTGAATGACATCTGTAGTTTATTTTAAAAGACGAAAAATTAGAATTAACAGAAATAAAACAAAAAATTTTCTTCTTCCATTCCTGCTATTCCGTGTCCGAATCCCCGGTACTGCTGAATCTCTGTTTATCCGCAGATCTTTACTTGGCTCTAATAAAACGTCTCGCAACCTCCCCTCATTCAAACCTATTTCTTGTACGTTAAAGACCACTGGGAATTCCTCAAAAATCCCGGTTCAAGTTCACATTGCTGCCCTGCTCAGGTTTCTAAATTCTCTCCTTTTTCTCTTAATAAACTTCCGTACTTTATTCTCGACTTCAATAGCACGTGGCAGCCCATATGTTCTCTTCATCTTCGCGCTAATTCTTCTCTTCCCTTAGTTCGTTGATTAACGAATATTTATCGCCACATGTTAAGTTATACATTTCCCTTTTTCATATAAAAATCTTTACTTACGGTTCCGAGAATGATAACGGAAGTGGGGGTGGTTCTTTTACGGCCCTTTCACGTGATTACTCGGAATTTTTCAGACTCCCTAACTTTCCGCTCAATCTCTTCAGCTAATCTCTATTTTTTTCTCCTTTTTATTTCCTCCGCAAGGAGGATCTGCAAATTTCTCATTGTTTCCAACTCTGAATTTGTCCCCGTCAAGCTATTTCTTCGCTTCCTTCCCATTCTCCTCTGATGATATTATTCTTTCTATCTTCGTGCTTCTCTATTTCCAACTTGCGTTCAACACGTTCTAGCCTTATTGACTTTTTATGGACTCCCATGGGGCCACCCTGTCATTGAAGGCAACGATGTTCAGCTGTTTTAAATGGGGACTTTTCTTGGAAATAAAAAAAAAACAAGAAAAAAGCAACAGAAACAAAAATGAAGTTATCTCTATAGAGATCATATGTCGCTTTTAAAAAAAATAGGGGGAATAAATGAAAACCGAAAAGAGAATTCTTTAAAAACGATTTATTGATATTAATGATAAATGGATCGGCGTGATGACAAAAAATACGAACTGCGGCTAATATTTTTTTCAGCTCGTTAATATTTTACATCTTTCGCACATTTGCAATGAAAGCATATCATTTTTTTCATAGAATAACAAGCAAAAGTCAAAGTCAAATTTTAAAAGATCATTTTTTTTTTTTTTATTGTTCTTTTATGAAGTTTCACCGTAATTCTGAAATTTAAAAATATATACGACTAACTGAACCATTTCAAAATGTTTTGTCAGCAACTTTTGACATAACTGCAAAAGAAAGCCAATAAAAAGCATTTTTATTTCCTATTAAATTTCTGCATTCTTAAACAGCTTCTATCAAGGTCTGGGGGGTCAATTTTATAGTTCTGGGAGGACATTTCTCCCCCAAAACCCTCACTGGATTCATCCCTGGTTATTTTCTTTTCTTTTTTTAAATACTTTTACGAATGCCCTTATGTGTTATATAATTATGTTGTTACGCATATATAAAATACGCACACACACATATGTATATATAAAATTTATATCAATTTTAAGTTGTATGTTTCAAATTGGCCAAATAGCTGTTGTATAAATAAATAAATAAATATATACAATTTGCCCGGTAATTTTAGTTTAGTTATATTATATTTTTTGTCAAGTTAGTCGTCCGTCTCAGTCGAAGGTACCTCTCATCTTCATTATGCAGACTTCTTAATTCATGAAGTCACTGAGGGGCGTATTTTTAATCGTACAGATAGGTGAAAAAATTGACAAAATAAGCCAATTCTCGTTAGCCTAAACGTGTAATATAACAGAAAAATGCCAATTTATGTCCCTTAACATAAAAACATTTTAAAAATTCGACACATATTGTTAGTGCAATATGTGCAGTCGATGTGATTTAGACGTTTTTCTACTTGGCGGCGGAAACTACTCAATAAATCCAATACGAATTGCCCGCTTCTCATAAACTCGCGGCGGTTCGGTTCAGGTTAAATCGATTATCGGCAATCTTTCAAGTTTGCCCACGTTTCACACGCATAAATGTAAACTTGCTTTCGTGAGTTCTTCGGCTAATTCTTCGCCTTTAAAAAGCGTTTGAGTTTTCTCTCTGTCCACGGCTCGCATTCGTTTTCCGGATGACGTACAAACTATTGCAAAAAATCGTTTTTGGATTACGCACGATAATTTCAGTTAGGCTCCGGTGGTCGGAGGAATGCTATCGTTCCGAGTTGCGTGAAGTACGCAGGACAGTCACACGCGGAATGCGTGACAAAATGATAAAATGTAGCACATAATCGTCTCGGAATTCGCCCGTTCCAAGTTACGTCGATTGCGCACACACACACTGGATTATTGCTCTCGTCTGTCTCGAGGTTAACGATGCATGTACTGCGGACAGCGTTATTATCCGGTCGCCGTCGGAACGGTCGAGTTTGATACCTCCTCCTTCGGAGCTCTGATCGGGACCCGTTCCAAAGGGTGTCTCCCTCCGGCAGTTCTTTTGTTCGCGCCATTTCATGCGTGTGTACCCTTGCAGACACTTCGTTGCGACGTAATTTGGCGTCCGTCGGCTTCTGGATTCTTCCACATGCGAGCTGTTGTTCGGCACATGCCCTCTCCGAAGTTACGGTTCAGCACGACGACTACTCGCAGACGAGACAGCGCACGCCGCGTACTTACCGTACGAAGTGTGTGGACTTTCGGCCGAGAACGTCTCCGCTGCCGACTGCTTAGGGGGCAGCGCCGCTGGTAAAGCACCGTCACTCTGATTGCTAGACTTACGTAGTCTCGGCAGAAATTTTAATTAAGCACTATGATGGCCAACCGCTGAAAAGCTATCATTAAACTGTAACAAAGAAGACACGGCTCGCTCGTTCGCCGGTGAACTTCGCACGTCTATGCCCAGCGTCGTCTCCTACACTAATTTAGTCTGTGAATTCGTGAGGACACTGGCTTGCGGGAACTCGCCTCGCACACGCTAAATTATTAGCGGCTTTCCTGAAGCTATTTACAGGTGCTTAATAAGAACTAGGCGACACTGCAGGTGATTTTCTTTCGACGAAACATCTTCCGCAGCGGGTTGGATTTCGCGACAATTTAACGTCACCCTGTTTATCGTCGAGGTGAAATATTAAACGGTCCGGACGAGGCTGCTTCGAAGAGAGCGCGAAATGTCCTTTTTCGGGCAGGGTGGTTAACCAAATAGGCTTAAGGAATCCCGGCAGCCGCCGATATTAAATATAATTAGTGCCGGAAGGCGAAACAGGCTGTTGTTGTCTGATTTCTGTTTAAAGCATGCAACTCCGAAGGAATTCGCTTCAACACTCTGTCGCGATTCGCGAGATGAATTTTACGCCAATTACCAATCAATCGATTAATTAATTATCGATAATTAAAATAAGAGATGGAACGAACTCACCTCGCTGCTCGTTTTGTAGGAAATTTATTATTTCAATGAAAACGAAAATAAAACTCAATTAAACATAAATAAACATTATCGGATTGACTACATATATTTAATACAGGATGCGGTAGGAATGTTTTTGGTTTTTTTTTGGTTTTTTTCTCCGACGATATCCTATTTTTATTTCCCGAAAAGATAAAATAAACGGGTCTCTCTCTACGTACATATTAATTTCTTTTTTCTTTCTTTTTTTCATTGTTTTTAGGAGGTATATTTTTGATCATACTGTCTTTAACTGCTGAGATTATTGAACGATTCCTGATTACTTTTAAAGAAGGTACTAATATTATATTCTTTTGTATTTTTTTTAAATTAACCAATAATTTCAACTCTCCTCTAGATGATATATCTTTTCTCTTTCTTTTCTAGTGCTAATATTCCCCGAAAAACGACTACTGACATATTTTATTTAATATACTTGTTAATATATTTATTGATTGTTCGTTATTTTTAAAAGCGTTATATATTCACTTTTTGAAAACTCGTGAAAAATGAAGTGAAACAGTTTATGCCGCGTATAAGAGAAATCTTTTTCAATTGAACTGATGATAAGGAAATCAAAATTAAAGCCTGATGGAATCTAAAGCGTATTAAAAGCAAACAAATGTAATGATGAAAAATTTCACAGAAATTGTCGTTAAAAAATTAAAATTATTATTATTATTAATAATACAATTGTAAAATTAAGAAATAAACATTTGATTTGATTTGATTATTATTAATATTATTATTATTGTTATTATTACTGTTATTTAAAAATCTAATATTATATGTTTGTTTGCGTTTAAACCTAATTAGATTTTGTCAGACCATCCGTTTGCAGCTGCTTCATTCGTAATGTTTAAATTTTTAATATGTTATTTTAATTAATATGTTGTCCTGTTGTGGTAAATATCGTGTCTGGCTATTGGCTCCGGTAATCTTGCTCTAAATGTCTCAAGCAGTTACACATTTTCTTTGTGTTGCAGTGTACAGCTGTCAACTTGAAACTCGATGGGTACTTATAAAAGAGTGATATGAGTTTGTCCTTTATACCGCTGCGGAAGCGACAATAAAAACAATAAACCTGAAATACATGCTCACTAACTATTGTTTCCGATCTTGTTGCTGATGATAAGGCTTAACAGTTCTAAGAAGCGAACAACGTGCGCTACCAGATGTATGGTCTGCGTTTGATGAAATACCTAACTCTGTTTCCGAAAATGATATTAAATTCCAGAATATATTAAACCCTAATTAGAGTTCACTTCGGAGGAATATCACCTATTCTATCGAGAAAATATTATATTAAATTAAATTCTCGTCAGGCTAGACGGAACAAATTAATATTAAACATCATTCCTCTGGTTCCTAATGAAAATGTCCGTGACATGATTAGTAAAGTAGGAAAAGCGACAAGTACCCAAAAATTAATCAACACGATACAGACATTTGTAACGGCCCGAAAAAAAATAATCGCCAACAACTTGTCAGTAGGTAGTGAAATTTTACCGACGAGCATTAAAATTTGAGCTGTTAAAAAAGTCTAAAAGTGTTCGTTCAATACTGGACTTAATTGGATAGCCGGATCAGATCTCTAATCAATTTCTCGACATTAATGAACGATTAACTCCTGAAAACGCTAGATTACATCGGGCGTCTGGAGGTTTACGTGGAAAGAGATAGAAAAATTCATCTGGATCAAAGATGGGAAAATTTTCACGTCCAGGAAAATGAGAACGCCGCCTCGATTATTCGTATCCATTGTTTAGATCAAGTTTCTGGATTTGCATCATCGCTAGAATGACTAAAGTTTTATTTCTAAATATGTAAGTGTTATAATAATTTATTTAGTTCGCTTTCTATATTCAGTATGTATTATCATACTAATGAAGTTTAATTTTGTCACGTATACGCACTTCAGATAAGGTAAACACATTATTCTTATTATTATTATTATTGTTGCAATTAGTGTTATTTATGTGCCTACATGTTTTCACAATAACATTATAATAATCACTCTATTATATTTAAATTTCATCTTAATATAAAACACTTTAATTTCGAAAAGTTAATTCATTTAATTCATATTATGTATAATTGTATACACGCACTCTTTCTACTCTATTACGTATCACCCTAAATAACTTATGAATAAGTCTCTTGTTATTTATGTTGCATATACGTTATAATTTATTATTTACTCACGATACTTTGTAATTTCCTATTATCTTTCTGTCATATATTCCGAAAAATGCGTATTATACGCATCTGAACTTATACTGTATTATTAATGTATTCTATGTTAACTTTATATCTATAATGTTCATACACTTTGATCTACTTTGAATTATGCATTTCTGTCGTAACACGTCTAATATTTTGTTATTCTGTACTCTGTACTGAGTTTTTCATTATCTGTTTCTTAGTCATTTTTATTGTTTACTCGTTACACTTTTCTTTCAACCAGTCTCACTGGCAAATTTCGTCTTAAAGATTGTATTATAACGCGTTTGAGAACTAATTATTGTTCCAAACTATAGTGCATCATTATTTCATTTATATATAAAATATTTCTGAAAGGGGTTAATAAAAATTTTATTAAATGTTGTAAATTACACGATATCTAAAATGAACTATTTGAACTTTTAAACATATGTGTACATATAAATATATATATATATATATATATATATATAAATGGGATGGGTGTATTTTTTTTTGCGTTGAACTAAATTTTCGAAAATAATTAGATTTAGGATTTTTCGTAATATAACGATCAATATTATAGTGCGTCCGGCGCTTAAGTATTTGAAAAAATTATAAAAACCTTTTTTAGACTAGGAAATAAGCGTGAGAAAGGTATTTTTACCTTAGTGTCTGAAACTGAAAAAAAGTTATACAAAGATTTAAAAAAACATGTATGAAAACGGTCTTTTAATTATCTTTGATGAACTACTGGTACATTTGATAAAATTAAAATTAATAAAATCTTGAAAATGTTAAAAACCAGAGGTTTTTGCACAAAATGAAAATCAGCGTTATAACGTTTATAAAATAATTAGTTATGCAGATGATGCGATGTTAGTTACTAGATTTAATGAAATAGGAGTATTTAGAATTAATAATATAGTAAAATGGGTTAATAATAAATAAACTTTATCTGAAATCCCAATACTACTAAAACTGAAGTTCTAATGAAGATTTTCAGCCGATTCTGCTGTTTTTGCTGTTACTACGACTTTCCAAAACCTTAACCATCTATTCCTTTTGCCGTTTTCATTTGAATCAACGGTGTCTCTTCGTCTATTTCGTTTCAAATTACTTCACCGTTTTCTTCTTTTCATCGTCCGGGGACAATTCGGATCTGATTTATGATGCGACCCTATTTTCATCGAGCGTCCTTCTGTTTTTGTATGAAATGTTATAATTTTTATTTCTTAATACACTTCCTACCATAGGAGTCGCCGGGGTGGGGGCGTTGTCCCCCCTGGAGTTTCGAAATATTTTAATCAACTGTCCATAATGAGTATTCATAAGCGCGTAATCACCGACAATTGCGAAGACTTCTATAATAAAGTAGTAGAACAATTTGCGAGAAACACACGAAAATTATGTTTTAATTAAGATTTTATTCTTGTTTAATAAAATATTAAGCCTTTACAAATTATAAATTTTATTTTTCCTATAACTCATATCCCTTTTCTATCATCTCCTCCCTCCTCAGCGCATCGGCTAGCGACGCCCTTGCTTCCTACTATTTATACAATGTTTCTGTTCTCTTCTTTCATTTCTGTATCTGTGTAAGGATAGATCTATAAACATATATATATATATATATATATATATATATATATATATATATTCTTTTTTTTTTTAAGTACTACGATACTAGGCGAAACTCTTTGTTGGCGAGACATCGTGAATATGGATTGTTGATCTGAAATTAGTCGGTGTTTTATTATATTTTCATAATTTAAATTAATTCCTGCGAGTTAGTTTGTATTTCGCTTTGTAATAATATTCACATAGGGCCGCATGAAAAATTATGTGATTAAAGAATTAATTAATAACCGAAACAGTAAAAAAAGGACAACGGGTACCCTCTTGATGTTTTCATTTAAACGGTAAATAAGCTAAACGATCAAATCACTGATCAGTCTTTAATATTGGTCCCGTCGATTTTTGTATTACGCCTATTATTATTTTAAAATAGCGAACATTAAGCTTCTCCTTCATTAAATGGCCTCAACGTGGCAGCGTACAGCTAGGTTGACATGAGATTCTTGGCTTTTAATAGCTAAATGACTACTTTTTTAGTCTTGTTCTAACACGGAAAGGAACTCTTGTGGCTTTAAAAGAAGAAGAAGAAGAATAGAGAAAGAACGTATTTAAGCGCAGAATATAGATTTGGCAAAAATTTCCCTGCAGAAAGAACAGTCATAAAGATATAAAAATAATTAGATATAATACCGATTTAAAAATTATATAACTTTTTTATTCTGTTCCTCCGCTAATAAAGCTATTTATTTTAAGAGAAACAGGAATTTGTAGTTCCGAACATCGTAAGCCTCTCTCTGGCATTTTGAAATTATTTGAACCTACGGTTCTACAAAAAAAAAAAAAAAAAGTTTGTGTTTGGCTTGTATAAACGCAAAGTATAAGTTATATACCATTTATTGACAAAGAAGAAGGAAAAAAAATATAGAAAAAGGTAACATGCTAATGTAAGTTACTAGCGTAACCTGTTGAAAATCGTCTGAACTAATAATTCAACAATTTTGCGTGCAGCGGTAATGGATAGTTTACGGAATGTTATTCGGAAGTTAGCGCCTATAATACTAGTGGCGGACCCACCTTACGGGTGGGGGAGCACCTCCCCCCAAAGAACCAACTCATCCATAAAAAATTTGTTATAACGGAGAAACTTAATTTATGCTATAAAAGATTTGTATAATTGTTATAACATACGGATTTAATTATAATTAATATTTAATACTGTTTTCTAGTAAAACTATTAATGTTACGTTTTTATTTTATTTTAAATGTAATTATCGTCGATCTTTCTTGCCTTTCTTATTTATAGAAGTAAACGAAATTTTTGGGTACATTGCGACCCATATCGGCAAGTTATGATTCTGAACTGTGTAACTAGAAAACAATGAAACCAGTTTGCCGTTGAATTATAAAACTAGCCGTGTAACTGTTGCGAAACTATTGTAAACAGATATCTACTATTAACTAGGTGAATGGAATTCGTGTTTAACGTAAAATAACGCTTTATATAATGAATTACTTTTATCGATGTACAAATTCTTTGTATATCTGTTAGTAATTCTGTAACTATTTTATAGTTGAAAAATTGTGTCTAAAAAAATTATATTTTCGTTTATTGCAAAAGGTTTAATTATTATTTTAATCTAAATTTAAACCGTTAGGTTTAAACCAAACCAACTGCTTTATCTTATTATTCGATTCCTCGTGTATTATATTGCAGCCTTTAAAAAATACCGACTTGCCTACTGTATCATTTTTTATTTTTTATTTTTTTTTTTGAACAATATGTATTTGTTTTTTATTATATAAATTTCTTTCGTCAAGCTAAACCGCTTGTCGACGAATTATCCTATACCTAAACACTTAAACATCTTAACTTAACTTGTACACACATATATACATAAATATAACTTTGTGTAATATTTGCTAACTACATTTTAATCTATCTTACTTATCGGGGATAACTAATCATCCATTTCCTATTCTTTTATAATCGATGTATTTTTTCTTTATTTTTTTCGTTGCGCCTTGTTATTTTATTTTATGTTTATTATTTCGTTTACATTCCCTTCTTCTTGAAGCCGTTCCTCTATTTTCCTTTCTCCTATTTTTCCCTTCTCTATTATTCCCTTGGGTATTTTATTCAACATCTGAGTGTTAATATATTTGTACGTTTGCTCCCCCCCCCCCCCCCATTTTTGTTTTTGCTAATGGCAGTTGGTACGTACGCTTTTTCCTCAACTCGTGTATTATGTTTTTATTTTTTCTTCCAATTTGATTTTCTTTTCCATTAATACGTCATATCTTCAGTAATAAGTACATTCCTCTTACGCTCATTATGTCTTCTTTTTTAATTTATTTCACTTTCAGTTTCTCCCTTTCAGGATTTAATATTAATTTCAAGCATTTAATTTGCAGTTTATTTACCTTCACCCACTATACTTTCCTTATCATTATGCCTGGATTCCAGATCTGATCGTCGACTCTACTAGCGCATAATAAACTACTTTTAATGTTTCATTTGTTGCATATTTTTTTAATAGGTATATATAAAGCTGGTAAAACTGCTCTTATTTTCTTTGCAATGTATTCGTACGTCCCATCTTAAGTGTTGGTCCATCATTACTACCCAAAAATGTTAATACTGAGTTACCATTTCTGACTTCTAACAGTTTTTCATTTCACATTCATTTCTTCCTCCCTAATCGAGTGTACACATTCATTTGAGTGTATTATTGTAATATTTAGACAATACAAGTCGTAGCTGTCTCTTTTTTTCCGTAATACCTTTAGCCTTTTCATTATTAACGTGAAATATAACAGATATTTTAAAACTTAACAAAGTAACATAAACCGAGTTACGTATATCTTCATCATTATTATTATTATTATTATTATTATTACTACTAGTAAAAATCGGCTCAACAAGTAGACAGTACAGATGCTATCACTGCCGTACCAGACTCTGAACTATTAGTATATCTAAAGGTATCTATGTTAAACATTCAAAATAGTTTTCATCGATAAAAAGTGTTACATTCCTGAAATTAATTTTACTTTAACACGTAAAAGTAAATGTTATTTCTTTTTAGTATTAGTAGTAGTAATAGTAGTAAGGTTTTGTTTGAAAAATAAGGATGTACTCTTGTGTTAGTGTGTGCACTATCTGAGGAACATACCATGGACGGCTCCATACGTGAAAAAATTCTGCGGCAGCGTTTGTAATTCTATCGATCGAATATCGATCATCGACTTTAGGGTACTTGCGATTGTGCAACTATTCCCGATTATATAGAATCATTGCTTAAATGTCGCTTCTCATTTGCCGGAAGTTGTCGGTCCATTTTCTATTTTTTCACTTCATCAATCAAATTATCAAGTTCTATGCTATTATCTTCAATGCAATACCGTCAATAACTATTGAAAGGACTTTAAAAGAACATTTCGAATAATAATTTTATCGCAACGCCGTTCGGATTAGATAAATGGAAAAACTAGAAAACAGAAATCATCATAAATTCTTGAATTTAAAAAAAGTTATCACTATATTTAACATGTAGTATTCGATTCCGCTTACTAACGATATTACGTATGTACATACATATTTTTAAATAAAATGTAACCGTTTTTGATAACGTTTTTTCGTTCTTTTTTTTTTTTTTTTTTTTTTTTTTTGGGCAGAGGATAAAATTAAAAATTATCGAATTACTTTGTAATCGGATGAACGATTCATTCTTTTTACGAAATCGAAATAAATTTATTAATGGGTTACAATTTCAATATGATATTTTTACTGCATCTTTTACAAAGATTTTTTAAAGCACAAACAATTACAATTAATTTTGCTTATGAGACTGCTTTGAATTTCTGTTTTTATAATTTTATATATTGTTTTTAATTGTCGATCTTAATTGGGGCAGTTCCAATCATTACGTTAACATATGGGCGCATACGTTTAAATTGGTAACTCTGTAATTGTTTAAACACGCTGGAAAAACAAACACACTTTCATTTCTCGCCCTCCAATATTACCCTTCTGTGTACTGATTTCAAACTTTGGTTTAACTCTTACGCCTCTTCATTCTCTAACCCACAACATTCCCCTTTTATTCAACCTTCCTTTCCCTGCTCCTGCGGCTTTCTTGACACTTCCCTTCGTGGCGCACGCTGGCAGTATCGGAAGAGGGGAAAATTAGTTAACGTGATGCGGCGGCAAATAAGAAAACAGTTCAAAAAAAAAAACAAACAAACTTATATCAAAGTCCGATAATATTGACAATGCCGAAAAGAAGCCAAAAAAAAAAAAGTAAGATTAACGTAACCTTTTATTAGAAAATTAACAACAATACGTCGAACTAATTCATTTTAAACACCAATTTATAATAATTATTTAATTTATCAAATACCCAAGACAAAGCTTCAGGACCACAGGAGTTATTCTTGTCTTCGAAACGCGTCGATTTGATAAAAAATTAAATAATTGTTCTAAATTGGTGTTTAAAATGAATTACTGCACAACACAAAAGAAATAATGAGTGAAATAAACAGATATAGTGATCGAATTAAGCTTGCCTCCGAGAGAAAGATACAAAAATTGCCACCTTTCTTCAGCGACGATATAATTGAAAGAAACTTCCAAACAATCGTGAAATTGGAGATATTTAATACAAAAATTGTCAAGATAGATAAATTTATACGCGGAAAATTAAAAAACAATATTTGCGATTATAATTTCTGAATTTGTTCTGTAGTTGAACAATAATTCAAAGGCCATTTTGTTTTCTTTTTTTTTTTCTTTTTTTTTTTTTTCGCGGAGAATATTGCGGGAAGTTTATTTATCCAAATAGAAATTAAAAGCTAAACGAAAGACTTCTTTTTGATTTATATAAAGTTATAAAATTCGCAAGTATTTCGACAAATAAAAAATAAAAGTTTCCAAATTACAATATTGATTCGATATTCTCAGCTTTGTAATACGAAAAAAAATTATAAACATAACCGGTTCGGCGTAACAACCAGTTTAGCTATTTGAAAAGCAGTTTGTTATCCTAAAAAAATATATGTATATGGCGACAAATTGATTAATGTGAAATTGAATTTTTCTTTTTCTACACATAATAAATTATTACTCAATTTTAATTTCATCTTTACACACATCCTTTTACAGATCAGTTTATTTCGTTTTTTTCTTTCGCTTTATAAAAACTATTTTGATCGAAATTTTTAATCGAGTTACGCTAGACATCTATACAGTTAAATACGATCAGAGTTGTTGACTTGAATTTAGAGTAAATGCTTCAAATTGTACCGGTAATATTAACTGAAATAAACGATAACACCTGACGACCGGATGGTGCTCGCCACCATTGATGTTCACTGTTTAGGCGCAAGTGGATGCTGTCAACCACTGTGCACTTGCTCCCACTATAAATATCATCTAATAGTAAAACGGCACATGTCAGTACTTCATCGAAGTAGTGTAGCCAGTTACGTTGCCGATGAAAATGCCTCATTCTAGTTTTCTTCCTTTAATGTAAATTGTCCTTCAGATGATTCGTTTTCATCAAAAACCCCCGCGTTTCCCACCTATATTCGGGACCGCTGAAAAGTATTTCGTAAATTCAAATATTGCAATGCGCAATTTTGTCGGCCTGATAAATACGCTCGCTGGTTTACTAAGAAATTGATTAAATATTTTTTTCTCAAAAATACCCTTTAATAATAATAAAATCTACTAAAAAGCGCATGTTTGATTATTAAAGGTAGCGCGTAATTATTACCTTTTCATTAAACTGAAGAATGCAATTCACCACCATGAACTATAAAAAAAAAAAAAGTCCAATTTAGGAAAGGTTGGAAATTTTTTTTTCTTTTTACTGGTTCAATCTTCGTACGTGTTATATCGATATTTCAATTAAGGCTGGAATGTAGTTTGTTTAAATAAGGTAGTACGATTACATACTTACCGCATTCTAAACGTTCATCTTTCAGGCGCTACCACGAGCTAATTCTCGAATCAATTCCAATTATGTAAACATCATAATATCGAACCAATAATTGTAAGCTGGTTTTTCTGTCCCAGTGAACTGATAAATGTTTTTTATTTTTTTTTTTAGTGGCAACACACAAACGATAAGCGGCGTTTTATTAAGAAAAAACTTTATTTAACAGAAAAGAAAAAAATAATTATCGTTTATTACCGTGTTTTAATAAATCATAGTTTAAGGAAAGTGTATACGCTAACATTGTATATATCCATAGATACATATTCAGTTTAGCCTAATCGACCTGCTGGCAATTCGATGGCTTAGTTACAATACCAAACGCGAACCGCATTAGGAGACGAATATACACAGTTTATTCAGTCCTGCGTAAATTTTAATAATAATAATAATAATAGATGCGAGTGCGGAGGAATGGTTTTTGATAATTTGACAATGACGGTGGTTGAAAAAAATTTAATACCGTACTTCTGAACAATGTTTCTAATGGAAGATAGATGATGTGGCACTACTTACAGAAAACCGCCTTGCATATGTGTCTTATAGGAATATATTAAAATTAAATAACATTAGGAATTAAATGACATTAGAAATTAAATAAAAAAAAGATAAATGAATTATTCGAGTCTTAATAAAAAATACAATTAATTTATTTGTATACATCGTCAGTAAACCGAAAATAAATAAAATCACACTGAACATTACTGCTCTAAATTATAATTAGCAAACTATGAATCATAAAGCTTTCCGATTGGACCTCCAGTAATCTCTGGAATACGATGCATACTAACCCTTACTACTGATGACGGCAGCATCCAGGACCAGATATCACCATAGACTTCAGCCGTACGAGCTGCGCCTATTTAGCCAAATGTCCGTGACAATTTATTACAAGTTCCCCTATAAAGTTTTCTCCCGGCTAGAATAGACTAAGGAATTTCCTCTGAAGTTCACTCTATAACGATGTTCATAGAGGGGGAGTCTGGCCATCATATCTCAGATAGATGCTATTATCTTTCTCGGCAGATATACATTAAAAAACCAAGATCTTATGCTAATCGTGACCAATCCCACTCCGATTCTCATTTACAGCGGTTTAACCGTACTAATAACCGAAAAGAGGTCATTGACACAAACCTGAATTAAGCTTGACTAGGCTATTTTGTAAACTATGCCGGTATCCATGGCATGTGTATTGCTTGTGCCTTTCCGAATTCTTATTAATCTCTTAATAGAGCGAAAATACGCTACTCATGACAGTTGTGCACCTAAGGCTACGCTGCGATAATTAGGACTAATCGCACTTAGAGGGTCTGATCACTCCATAAATTTTCAAAGTCTAGCCCATCGTAATATAGGTAGATTATTGAGAAATTTTTGCTTGTGCGGAAAATTATGATCAAAGAATTGGATGAGATATTTGAAATTAAAAAAGCCACTGCTCATTAACTAAAAATATTAATGTATTTATTAGTGCTCAGTAAAAGCGGAAAAAGTTTATTCCACGCAGGAAAAAATTTCCGAACGATTCAGATTTTTTAATCGTACTACACCACAAAATATAATTGAAAGCTGCGACGATATTATGAGAGACTGAAGAAACGGGAAATGGTGATTGGAGTTTCAGGAAAAAAAAGTAATGCAAAATGTAATAAAGAAATGGACAGTGAAGAAGAGGAAAAGGGTATGAGATGGTCCATTTGTCCACATTGTCCTCATTATCTTCATTATTCTCATTATTCTCATTATTCTCATTATCCTCATTACAGTATTACGATTAGAGAAGATCGAAACAGTTCTCTGCGCTGCCGGTTGCATAGTGGCACAACATAATTCAATTAGTGTATGCAATGGCATTAATTAACTCGATGTACAGCAAAAACATCCAGCGAAGTTGGGGGATGCCTTGGAAAACTTCCTTATAAATCGCATCAAAATTTCTCACTTCCGGGAAGCAAATTTCGTAAAAAAGATTTTATTTGCTCGACACTCACGCATATTCGGTAAATTTTTGTATGTCTTTAAAAATTACGATAAAAAACGAAAACAAGTAATTTTCATTGATTTTTATTGATTTATTTTCCACGAGAGACATATTTTCAATACATCAGATATTTGGGATATACCATATGCTAGGGTATAATATCAATATCACAGCATAACTCTGTTATACTTTTTGTAGGAGATTTGGTTTCATATATCGAGTATATTTTTATTATTTTTTTTTTTTTTTTTGTTCGATATATTTCGATTACATGTACGATGGTTTTTTTTTTTCCTTAATTTAACGATACATTTTACCTTCTGATTTTGCGGTATTCTTTGGTCGACCTCCTTCTCGCATATGCTCAACTCGGTTAACGGCGTATCTTTAACGGATGAAGTCATCGGACAGAATTACAATGACGGAGTGACTTTCAGATTTTTAGAGGAAGTACTCTGCGGTTTCACAAATGACTCGTTGTTTGCTTTTCTGTAGACTCATTTATTTTTCGACATTATTTTCGGCTTCGCATTATGCAGTTTTGTATTTGTCTCCGTCTTTTGCGGGACACGTCCGTGGTTAAAAACACCACCTCTCGTTCCTATAATTTAGAATAATGAAGCGTTGACATAAAAACGGGTCGTTGATTTCACGCGGCACGGAAATAAATAGCCGAGCGACAGATTCGAATTTTAATCGTAATTGACGAATGACGAGAGAAAATTAAAAATTTAGTTTTAAGGCAAATGAATAAAAAATTTTTAATATTGACAGATTCCATATCAGCAATACAAGAAATAATTGGAAAAAAATCTGACAACATAATATATGCAATATATCAAATATTATTGGTAAACTTTTTCACAAAAAAAAAAATTAAAATATACTATTTTTTCAAGTGGATACCCCTGGACACAGAGCGGTATCGAGGGAAACGAAATAGCGGACAGAGCAGCTAGAAAAATAAATCGAAATAATAGAATGGTTAAAATACCGTGGATGGAATATATAGCCAGTCATATTGAGCAGATGATAAATGATGAATGGCAGGCACAATATGAAAAAAGCTAGCGGGAATGTTGGGAAGAAATACTCTTCGAAATACAAAAAACCATACAGAAGAAGACGTGGTTGACAAATAAAATGAGCCGAGAATTGTGAAATACATGATGATCATAGAACAGAATTTTTAAAAAGAATATTATCATTCTATAAGACCATGCCAATAACCTTATTACAGATGGTGCGAGAACACCTGCTTACATTTTGTTCCAATAAATAAAACTCAGTAACATAATTGTATAAAATGTAATTTATTTTAATAATTTATAAATAATAATAATAACTTGATAAAATTAAATTAAATTTAAAAAAAAAAAATGCTGAATGGCCAGATGGCGAAAGCTAGGCGCAGAGAGAAAGAAGAAAAAAAAAGTGAAAAAAGTTGAAAAGGGTCTATTGAGATGAAAATTTCAGATGCGTAATTTTCACTGATGTCTGTTTTGAAGTCGTTTCTAAAGCAATATTGTTTTCAACGGATTATAAAAGAAATGTGTTTTCATTTTAAGCCATTAGTTTGTGTTCGATAAGCGACAAATTAAACTTTCTCATTGGCGAATTTCACCGGCTACTTCTTTCTTCAAATTTTTCTACTTCTTGCGCAAGGAAAGAACTTCAAAAATAAGTAAAACGAAATAAATATTACAGAAATGTCTTTCGACTGGTGCGCATAGATGTTATCATCGGTGTAAACTGAAATTTCGCTAGTTCTCTTTAATATTAACACAGTTCTAATTAGCCAACGAACAAACTAAAAAGTCGTAGACAATTATGAATGACCTGGGCCGGGGGATAGGTGGTGCTATAACCCCGGGTCCTAGGTGCAATGCCGTCATAAATGATGCATTATACATAAAGTTTTTATTAAAAAAAAATTATTTTTTTTTTGCTACCTACAATATTTAATTTACATAAATAAATATTTTTTGGTAGAATAGGATAATGATGTTATTAACGAAAAATAACAAATCATGTATGAATAAAATTTCTTATTTGACGTTCAATTTATATAGCTAATTTCTCAGGATACGAGAGTTGATTTTTTAAAGAGAGCATAATTTTAATTTTATTAGTCATTAATACGTACGCAGTAGGTTTTTTCTTTTTACTTGTTTTGCACACGGATGATAATGAACTTTTTTCATCACTTTTTCTTCGAACGGGGCCTCTCATTCAAGATTAACTCCGGGTCCCGTAAATTCTTAATTCGCTCCTGCGGGACTTTTTAACGTCGTTTTAGTAATTAAAACAATCGATATCGGAAAATTACCGTTTGCGCTTTTAAAACTGGTCTCTCTTTTTCACCTGTCTCGTATTGCCGTATTGTCATATGCGGTTCAACTTTGTTACCAAGATGTTGAAAACAACATGCGGTTAACCCGCGAAGGTAATCGAGGACGGGTTCTACTCGTATAACACCGGATGGGTGTATCACCAAAGGCGAGCTCGGTAGGAAATGAAGAAGCCGAACCACCTGCCATTTCCGACGTGTGTGCTGTTCAAAGACAGAGACAGAGACCCTTACTTTTAAAGGAATATGTACACAATGTTGAAATCTAAAAACACAAAAAAAAAAAAAAAACAAAAAAGAACTAACGGAGAAGATTCGAGAAAACGGAATTAACAATTTCAGCTAGACATAAAGAATAAACCATTAAGGACAGCGATTCAGTATCGGACTTTACCTTCCGTTCGAATCTACGGCCGTGGTCACGAAATTAAACTCTTTGAGTTTTTAAACGAACTTAATTTTAACAGCCATTTTTAATAACATTGCACATAAATTTGACGGGGAAAAAAGGAGAACAAAAAATGTAAATCGAAATAGCGTAAAACACTTTAAATATGTGTTTATCTGCTAAGAAAATCCGTATTTTAAAAAATACAGTTACAGAAGAATTAATGTACATTTTAAAAATCAAAATATAAAATCAAACCGTATAACGAAATATTTTATCTTCCAAACAAGAAGCATTAAAAGATTAAACATGCGGTGAAGCAGAAGTATCGGTAAAATATATGTGAAAAACTGGATGATTTATTAGAATTTTCAGAAATTCTGCGATTTACCTAAATACGTGTACAATGGAACATCTAGTGATAATATTATACATTTGTAATGGTATACCATCCCCTTAAGCCCTCAGAGATGCCGTAGATGTTTTTATTGCATAATTTTATTTTTTGTTATTTATTTAGTTCAGTTATTGTTATTATTATTATATTATTAGTTGATTAATTTAAACACGGGTTGAGTTTTATAATTTATATAAACGGAAAAGATGGTACAGAAATTTTTCTGTAACAAGTCAACATCTCAAAAAAGACAATTCCTACAAGCAAATATATATATATATATATATATATATATATATATATATAAATATAAATAATTCAAAATGTACAAGATTTTATAAATATATTTAATATGTATTGCCGAGTGAGGGTTGATCGGAATTTCTTGCTGGTAGGCGGGTGAACGTTGGTATTTAGCACTTTGTACCACCCGATCGATGATAGCGAGGCGGTACGCGATACTCGAATTTATATATTTTTAAGTGCGCAGATCACTGGTTTTGCGGGACCAATTCTTTATTTTGACACGATTACTGACTTTAAATGACGAAAAAGAGAAACATTCGATTTTGGAAGAAGTAAATTTGCATTTGGCAACAATCGCTATACCGGTAATCGCATAACGGGAAATTCTAGGAAATGATTATTCAGCACATTGCAAGTTAGATTTTCGCTGGAAACCTATAGCATATCGTACATGAACGTAATATTTTCACATACTGTGATATTCACTTAACCGACTTGGAGTAAAATGATTATATGTCTTGAGATTTGTTGCAATGGAAGTTCTTGCAAAACATTAACAGTAACGAAAGAGCTGATGAAAAAAGGCTTATGTACACACATATAGTTACTCTTTATAAATGAGACTGAATTGTAAAACCCTGAAAATCATTTCCGAAACGAAAAATGTCGATCGCTATGTTCGTGAAACGCGTCGTGGTCGGTTGCCGATGTGAACATTTCCTTTTAGTTGTCTCGCAGAACCGTCATTTTGTTGGCAGTCAAAACTTACCTTTGTCTCACAAAACCGGACCGCCGTACGCAACGTCGCAATCAAATTCTGTCCGACGGTCATGTGTCACGCGAAATTTCTAAATATCCGGATGTCATTATGTCTCTAGAGTTCTTTCGATATTGGATATTTGAAAAAAAAAAAAAAAAAATTACAATCAACGTGCATCCTCATAAATCTTATATCCATCGCTATATCCAGAAAAGTTAATACTTAAAACTTTGAGCGAATGAGTAAAAAATCGACAAAATGCGTCGAAAGAAATGTACGGAAAATTTTATACAAACATCTGTTTAAAAATAGGTAAACGATTGATTTCTGTTTTTGTTAGTTTGGAATTTTTTTGGTTTTTTATAAAAATCGATTGGTCCGAATAACAGTTGTGTGGGCTTCCTGTTTTAATAGTTAACCAAAAACGTTAATACATTTTTCCAACCATACATAATGTGGAATTTTTTTGTTTTTTTTCGAAATTTGAAAATTTTCTAATTTTTTCTTTTCTTTATCTTTCATGCTGACGGTTCATGCACAAGATCAACTCTTACTTATGGTGAAAATCCTAATTACAAAACGAAATAAAATAAAAAAGACGCTTCTACGATATTTAACTATATAATAATATGAGCATCGTGCGGAATTGTAAGAAATATTAATTTCTATAATTCTATATTATTTTACGCTGGAATTTCGTTAAAAAAATACTCTTTTTAATTAATATTGGAAGATTTTTAAAAACTGCCGCGACACATCGAAGTCAATTTGAAAAAGTGGGAAATTCAGATTTGAATCTTCGTTTTTATTCGACATATATTTTTATGTCTTATTTTTATCTCTTCCAGGCTCTGACTGCTATATATATATATATATATATATATATATATATATATATATATATATATATATATATATATATATATATATATATATATATATATATATATATATATATATATATATATATATATAGGACTATTTAGTATCCCCTCTGATTATATATAGTATAATTGTGGGTAGCTAGATAAATTCTAACATAGAGAGCTGCTAGGTGTCTAATATCCATTAGAGAACTAAATGTTTACGTGTAGCTTCAGAAATTGAAAAGGTGATAAGGTCAAAAAAATTTCAATCGGGAGGAGGACCTCTTTGCTTCGAATGAATTATACGGTTCGCGATATTCCTAATTTACCGTTGCGACCGCGACGTGGGTGCTTTTTTTTTATTTGTTCTTTTATTTGTTTATTGTTGTGTTTTTTTTAATGGAAAAATCCGTTTTTTCCTACGGAAATAACGTGGTCGCAGTTAACTGGAAATTAACTTTAACCGAGCCAACGCGACATCTCAATTCTTCCCGCTGGAGGGAGAAACTTCTTCTAGAACGAAACGCCACTGGCCGGAAACCGGAGGGAAAACGAGATCCGTTTAAGCTGGTGCATGTGTGTGTGTGTGTGTAAGTGTGCTTATTGAAGTTGATGTAAAGAAAACTCTCGACCACCAGGGGACATTGTATAGAAGCGACGCCTGGACGAGAGTTAAGCAATAAGCGCCTGTAAAGAGGTGGTAAACGTGAAGAAATCGGTGAACAGATACATATGGGGGGAGAGCCCTGTTACCGATTGCAAACGATGTTCCTCGCGATTCACAATTCTTCTTCGCACCTGGCTAGTTTACAGGCAGAAGAAACGTATTGGCCCCACTTAATTTCGTTCCGTGTCGAAAGGTGCTACACATTTACCTTTTGAATTAAAAATGAAGAAAGTTATACTCGAG
Source organism: Icerya purchasi (assembly GCA_039619475.1). Lineage (NCBI taxonomy): Eukaryota > Metazoa > Arthropoda > Insecta > Hemiptera > Monophlebidae > Icerya > Icerya purchasi. Next base: position 99,058,972 of record CM077115.1, read on the forward strand.
GCCAGATGATGCCGTTTTCCAGCGCTAGTATGGGCATCTCGAATTCGGAAAACGTAGCCCAAAATGCAAATAACACCCGTAACCGGAACGATGACGTATATCACGACGGCGGTACGGCTGCTTTTTAATACATTCGGCTCCTCGCAACAGCACACAGCTGATTACGAAACGTTCAGTCAAGAGTCGCCGCCGCAGATTAATTGCCGCCCTCCGACGTGATGTGGGCCAAATGCAATAACAATTTCGTCAGAATTCTTCTCCTCCCCAGGTTTGCTCTCGTGCGAATGAGTAGATGCACACGCGCGAAGTCGACTAAAGAATACACACTATCATCGAGCGTCTGGAATATTCTGTTGTGTTTTTGTTGTTTTTTGTTTTTGTTTTTGTTTTGTTTTATTTCAGTTCAATAATTCCGCTGAAACTGCGCGGAGCCAATAAGCGGACCAGATCAAAATTCCAAAAACGGGACGACGTGTTCGATCACCCGAAACAATAAGTTCATTGTTTTAGTAATGCTGTACGATTTTTGCGGAATTCTGACGAATAATTTATCATTTAACAAAATAGAAAAACGAATGGCGCTTATTTTCGACAGATTTAAAGGGAAAGACAATTTGCCTAAAAAAAGTTGCGCAAACAGAAATAATACTAGCTTTTTGAAAATTCTAGAACGACAAGTTAAAATTTTCGAAGAAACATAAATTTAAAATTCTCGAAAAGTATGCAAACGTGAAAATCACTAATAGATCGCGATTAATGATTGCTTTTGCGATCGAACAAAAGCCCGAGGAGAATCCTAATTATTTCACTGATGGGATTTTTAACAAAGCGAGAAAATTTTAGCATTTTGCGAAATTTCCCGTCTAGTAGCTGAAAGCGAGTGTGTAGCTTAATCGAGCGGTGGTCAACCAACTATTAGAATTACATATATAACCGAGAGTCTGATGATAGCCAGTGTAAGAAGCTGGTGGTGGAAACGTTAAGCGAATAAATATCTTCTTTTAAAAACACGCACAGTAGTTGTTTCCGATGAATTATTTATTATGAGTAATCACTGTGAAAGCTTTAAATTTTTAACATATATAACTTTTAGGCGAAGGCAGACGAAAGTTATATTAACCTTAGTACATATAAAAAAAAAAAAAAAAATGTTTAATTTTCCAGCCACTAGCAACGGATATTTATTGTCTCTGTTCAACATTGTGCAGAATATGTCGATAAACACCGAACAGAAATACGCCGGAATCCAATTCGACAAAAGATTGTTGAATCACTCGGAGGAGAAGAGAAAAAAAATGTTTTACAATTTCCGTAATTACGTGAAAATGCTCTTCTTAACACCGACAAATAAAACCACGACGCCAGAACACTTGACACTCTGTGAAATTCAGTTTTCTTACTTTTTTATTAAATTTTAATGTACCACTACGGATTATATGTAGACTGTAAAACGAAAAGCGGCTCAGAAGCGACAGTGCAGCGACCCAACACGTATTAGATTAGCAATTTAGGAAAGTTCGTATTTCAATGTGAGGAAACATATTCAAATAGATTTATTAATGTGATTGTAATTGTCTTTTAAATAATATATTTTAATTTTTCACTATAGGACGTAGGCGCTGTATATATATTAATCTATATAGTACTAAAGTTAGATGATCTAATAATTCTTCTTATTTATTTATTTATATATTTATTTATTTATTTATTTATTTATTTATTTATTTATTTATTTTTTGAGTTCATCTTGCATTATTTCTTTTTGTTGTTTACATGAATTAATTTCCTTTAGCGAAATTTAAATATCTATTTTTTTACATATATCTAAAGTTTTTTTTTTTTTTGAAGTTTAAAATAAATATATATATATATATACTAAGGAGTATGTCGTTAAAGTGGTCGAATGCTGAAATCGGATCAGAAAAAATAATGATTATACGAAAATTCTGTAACGAAATCTGTAACGTTTTTACTTTAACTTATTAAGCTGAAGCTCCTAGGAAAAAGATTGTTTCTGTTATTCAATTGAAAGAATTTTACTTTATAATTAGGTTTTTCGTTATTTCAGTTGTTTATGGATTTTATACAAATCCCCCCCTTTTTGCAAGATAAAGGTTGAGATTGTGAGACTGTAGAAAATAATGATCCTATTATTACATTTCTTAAACGCAATTTTAACAAAAAGATCTTTAAAAAACAACAACAAAAAACTGTAAATAAACCATATGATACTAGTAGAAGATAGTAATCTTCTTCCACCGCGTCATTATAGAACATAAAGACGAGTTTCTGAATAGGCTATTGTGTTATCGATGTAGGGGTAACGAGAAAAGAATAAGAGACCCCTTAATGTGTGATATTCCTGCACTGCTTTATTGTTTTTATCACGTGTAGCTGTCTGATAAAATAATTGAAATACATACCCTTCGGCGGCCGGTTTAGCAAATAAGAGACCTATTGCGTAGAAAACGTAATAGAATAATCAGATATTATAAGTGTACTAATGAAGACGTCAAGTAACACATTTCAGAATGATATGTAATAATTTCTGATTATTGAAGAGTAGACAAAAATAATTAATTAGATCTTTTGTGTCAAAATTTGAAACCGTCTCTTCCTTAATTTTCCGTACAATACTCTACACTAATATCAACAGTTGATTGGCATATTTGCGTCAAATAAAAATTATTACTCGCAGGTATCTAAGAAATTAAATATAAACTGCAAGGTTGATTTTTAACCGAGGAAAAATGAAAGAAAAAATCTCCTCCAGCTATGCTTTAAACGGGCTTAATATCATAACACTGTTTTACTTTTTGACCTGACCATAATCAAGTGGCAGCTTGCATAATGCCATTATGGTTAAATATGGCGACCGCGTAACTCGATGGAAATAAATATTGATTAAGGCTAGCGTAGAAATTTAAACAAAAAAAACAAAAACATATACAAATATATTTATATTAGTCGGAATTAATTTTAAAAATTTTAAAAATTTTAAAAATTTTTTAAATTTTAAAAATTTTAAAAATTTAAAAAAATAAACATTTAGCACAACCACCTTACAAATCCTCCGAAGCGTAATGTATACGTGTAATAATTATTGGTGAAATAGCATTTAACACAGAAAACGATTTAATATTTAAATAATTTTATTACATTTTTCAGATAGCTATAGTAGAGTAAATAAATATAAAGACTAAACAGTACCAGGTGACCGAGTTTCGACTGATCAAACACTCATTGACGCGAGTTATACAAACTTTAAAAACATAATATCCCATGATTCGTATACACTACTATTCGTTTTTTATATCTATGTAATAAAACCAGGTTTTCATAATTCCCAACTGCTAGAAATAGTATGTAAATAAAAAAAGATCATCCATATAACTCTGTGCAACAACGATTAGTGTACTTTAATTGGTGGTAATATTTAAACATCATGAATAAATATGTTTCATCACGCATGGTTATTTTTTTCGGGTATAATTATACTCGTATATATTAAGCCGGATACCAGATTCTAGTCATATCGCTGGATAGGAGTTTCTAAAAATTATCATCACCCGCACACCAAGTGCTAGATCAGGGCTGGTCGCATACTCACGGAAGAAATGAAAAAACAAATATATATTTTCTAACAAACTTTAAATACGGGACATTACTGAAATGAATGCTGTGTTGCTTATATTCTTTTTGTCTGAGTTTTTTTCCCTTGGCCCCATCTCCTACCGGGCTCTGTTTTGAGAATTACCAGTTTAATGGAATTTTCTCGAAGATATAAGACCTTCTCCATCAATCGGATTTCTAGACGCCATAAATCTCTACTTTGTTAATTTTATTAACAATGTACTATCTTAGAGCCATTTCTGAAATTACATACATATATTCGTGTATATAATGTGTTATATAATATGTGTAGAACTTGATCTTTCGGATCATACTAGTCTTTTACAATTCTTATAGAAGTACCGGTTTCGATGTACAAACGTTACCGATTATAGATTGCTTTTCGTTGCGTGTTCTTTTTTTAAAACGTTAGAAATATAGTTACAGAATTTTTCTTTCGTTTGTGATTTTTCCACCACTTCCAGCTTAAAAATGGCAGTTATTAAAATGATACAATATAATACAATATAAAATAATATAATGTAATATATATATGTATGTGACAATATATTGTAGGCATACAAGAACTGCTTATTCAGTAAGGTAATTTTCTATTATTGTTTTATTTTTGATTAGAGTTTAACCCCGTTATTTTGGTACCCTCATAAACTTGCCGGTTTTATTATATATAGTATATTAACGAATAAATTTTATTTTTGTAGTTATTAAGTTCAAAAAAACTAAAAAAAACAAAACAGAATGAAGTATAAAATACGAGAAGATAGCCAAAAAAACTGCTTATTTAACGAATGTATGTTAGTATTCCTGTTTGTTAATTACGGAAAATAATTAAAATTATAAATAGCAATTAAATTGATTACAAATGAATGCTCTGGAAAGTTTATACCCATAATATTCACCTGGAAAATAGACACAGAGATAGCGAGAGAAAAAAATTTAAACGAGTCTGTGTAGAATTAGATTTTGAGACGGATATTTCTTTCAGCTGGTGTGTGTCATACGACTGCTGCTGTGTGTGTATTTCGTTTTAAAAACTCCCAACTTTTGGTCACAAAGTGGATGCGAAATTTTGACAACACTATGATGTTAAGTGAAAAAAATTTCCATGAAATCAAACTGTATCGTCATAACATTTTTGTGCATGTGTGGAATGAGCGGCGTTTTTAGTGTATACTCTATTGAAACATCTAAATTCTTTAGGGCTTTTTGGGGTTTTTTCCGTTTTTTTTTTTTTGTTTAAGTGAAATGGAGGTCACTCGTTGCAATCTGTATTTTAAATTTATCTTTATTAATACCTGTTTTTTTCCTTTCTACCACCTAAGGAGGGACATAACCGAAAACATTTCTAGAATATATAATAATCAATTTAGGTGTTTTCCTTATTTGTAATTTTCATTATTTTTATGTCACGGTACGAGAGGAATTTCGTAGTGCGCCATTACTCCGAAATGGAAAAAAAATAGCGCTAAAACTTTTAATGGCTAGTCGTCAAGCCAAAAAAAAAAAAAAAAAAAAAAAAAGGCAATCGAGTAAAGAACTGATGCAAATCGCTTCAACAAAGTCCAAAGATTATGTAAATACGTGTCCTCTTGATTTGTTAAAATACTCTTCCAATATATGAAAAAATGCCAAACAGCACACCGTGTTCACGATTCCGGGAGCTGGAAACGGGGTCGCTTCGAATTATTTGCGTTCTCCCTTGATACTCTCCGGTTTTGATATTTGTTTTGTTTTTTCTTTATTGCGCCTTTTACGTAATTAAGTAAGGTTAATTATGTAATTACATATTCTAATTATATTATAGAGTACTATAGAGTTTGGTTAATTTTAAAAAAGTAAATAAATTATTAATTATTTTAAAATGATGTCCAATATTCTAAAAAGGATATTTGTCGTTACGTAGTATACTCGAACAATATCAAGCTGACATTGGCATTCAGTACGTATTAGTGGGGCTTGTCCTTTTTTCGAAGATATAAGGTTAATGCGCGCCCGATTCTTAAGCGTACCGATGTTACTTCTTCGCGGCAATTTCGACGGTTATATGAATACGATTCGGAAAGGATCGGTTTTATTATTGTTCCCATTCGGATGGCCATGATAACTTTATGTTTTCATATAATTTAGCAGCGTGGTGTTCTAATGCTGGCTTCGTATAAGATGGACTTCCATGTACGAGCCTATGCGATACTGGGCATAAGGTGGACTTCCATGTACACGAGCCTCTGCGATAATCTCTAATATAGGCCTACTTGGTGACCATACTCTTAAGCTGTAAACCGCGGTGTAGGTTGTAGAATTTACACAATTTTTTTTTTCTCATAGACACACGGGATTATTATGAGGAGAAGATACGGGATTTTAAAAACAGGTGGTACTTTAGCGGAAGTAAAAAAGTTTCTTCGATCGCTAAGTAGTCGGAGTAAGTCCATTTAACTATTAGGACTTTAAAGCTCCTGTGACACAAGTCGCATCGCGGTGTGGAACCTACTGAGTGCCGCCTTTTTTGAGTGAGTTGGAATTTGCATCATTGGACGTTTCGAATTTGCTTCCAATTTCCGTCGCTCGTTCACCTTTTTGGATAGCGTGCGAGGAACGAGGCTTCCCTCGGCAGCTGACGGCAGACGAACTGCTGACTGGTTCGTCTGAGACGACGACTACGACGACCGGAATACACGAACGCGGTACGGCTCAAGGCGCAGCAGCTGCATTCGTCGTTTTCCTCTTGCATGGCATCGCAGTCGTCGGTCCAGGCCGGCTCCCGATCACGTCACGTTCCGGCCTCGGTGAGGCGGTGGAGTTGTTTGTTGGCAACGAGCATGTCGTTGCGATGGCGAACGCGCTAAACCCGATCCGATCGCGAACCGTTCGGCCCAAGGTGTCTACAGCGCCGCGACATTCGCTCGATCATCATCGTGTGCGTGCCGGCTTCGCTCGCATTCGGTTGTGGAGACCGCTAGCGCCGTGAATTATTAATTCGACTTTTCTCGTTAAAAACGTCACACATTACATTATGGTCGTTCGTTGCGTTTTACGTGCTGCTAGTGGTTGTTCGATTGATGTTTTTCCTCCTTTGCACGATATTATAGTTTCTTAACTCGTTTATTTTTTGCTTTTCTTTTTTCCCGATAATTTTTTATACCTAAACGGTCTCGTTTTTGTATTTCTACCGTTCGGGCCTCTTGCCGCGAAAAATATAATAATCTGTCAGGCGGTCCGCCGCCCCGGTTTCGGAGGGGACCAATTTCAAAATGCGAAATCGATAAAGAACGGGAAGGAAATAAAACTGGCTACTTTTGAAGAACGTTTGTTGTTGGAACGGTTGACCGCTACTTCCGAAGGTAGCGGCAGTAGCAGTTGGGTGCAATCGATGATGGGGGTGTTAAAGTGGCGAGACAGGAACAGCACTGGTTCCAGCATTTCCCCGATAATCAGACAGTCTTCTTCGATATCCATCACTCAGACGAGCGCCCTATCGCAGCAGGTAATGACGGAAATTAAGAAAATCGATTTTTTCGTTTTTTTCGTTTTTTTCGTTTTTTGCTTTTGCTCGCATGTGCCAGTGGGGAAAATTTTATAAAGTTCGGCCGTCAAGATTTATCGACGCAAATTAATGTTCTACATTTTACGATTTTTTCTATTCCATTTTACTAACTGATTATATCTCATCCGTCGGAACGGCGTCGTTTGTAAAAAAAAAAGCGGGAATAAACGCGATAATCCTTTTGATGATAAGACAAATAATTTTTTGCACAGTTCGAAGCATAGTGTGTATCAGTTGAGCTTTAGGCTTCGGCCAAAATTAGGTTACCGCGTTAGGAATAAAAATAGTAGTACCCCTTACACATTGCTCAGTTCCGTTTCAAAGTTTGGAGAATACGTTTCGACTCGTATACACACCTAAAAGAATCGGTGTTACTTGCAAACAAAACACTTGGATATGTTTTTAAAAAAAAAAAACGATTTGATTTTCTTGATGATTGTTTTTTTGATAAAACAGTAACGAAAAAAAAAGTATTTATCCGCTGCTCTCACCATTTTTCTGATAACCGATTTAACGAAAATATCGGTAAACACTATTTTTATGTTAAAGAGTTCTTTAATTTTTCATTATTACCGAGATATTATTATCTTCCTATTATATCGGTTGTTCTTCTTAATATAACGCGAGTACATTTTTTTTTTTTTTTCGTAATCAAGAATGCTGCATGAATAAAAAAAAAAAAAAAAAAAAAATACAGTCGAATTGAATACCTCCTCCTTTTTTGAAGTCGGTTAAAAATAGGGGCTTTATCAGAGAAGAATAGGAATTTTTCTCGCCTATTTTCCTGTTCAAAAATGAAGTGTATTCGAATGACTGCGATAACGTTTAATATTTGTCTATATGTAGCGGATTCTTTTAAGAATTTCTTTATTTCTTTATTTTTTTGATTTTTCATTTAATAAAAAACGGTAATGTAAAACTTCTAAAAAGAGCGAAGTATAATCGAGTACTGAGAAATGGATAAACCGGGCATTTTTTTTTTGTCCTAATCTATTTAGCCTCGTTTCGAATGCATGAATGTTTTAAAAATGACAAAAAATATAATTCTATCAAGACGGCTCCTCGCACGACTACAATAAAAAGACGATGCAGTTAGAATATCAATTCGTGTTTCGGTTCACGTCTGTCCCGATGTTTCGATGAATAATCGGAGTAAAATGATTACCTGTCGCTTCATCAAAAACGATTAAGAAACCAAGTCTTGGTATTTTTTGCAGGAATATTTATCTAAAAAAATACCCATCATCATCAATCTGGTGCCGAATTTGCGATGATTCGAAACGATTTACATATAAGGGGTCATCCATTAATTACGTGAGATTTACGCTATAATTGTTAAAGAACTAAATTTATTTTTATAAAGGGGAAAAATTTATAATGAATTTATTTAAATTCAGTAAAATTAAAGGTAAAAACACCTAGTTGTACATGGCGTGTATTATAAAGAAAAAACCCCAAAAAAACAGAGATTACCTCTCTTAATTTTTCACTCATTCCATGGGCATTATTCGTGTATTATGCCAGTTTTTTTTTTTTTTTTCTTTTAAAAACTCTAACCTTTTTTGGGTTTTTTTTTTACTTTTTTTTTTTATTCTTGAAATAAAAATTTTTAAAAGCTACGTTTTTTATTATCCATATAATAATGTGTATTCTTTAAAAGTTGACGTGAGATTTTCAATTATCCCTCCCCTCAGTTTAAATGAGATTCGGTGAGATTTTTCTGAACTCCCTCCCATTTTGTGATCACGGAATCAATGGATGCCCCTAAGCAAATTGTTTTTGGTTATTGTACTTTTAACGATTTCGATTTATAAAATCAAAAAACTAATTCAAATCACGATGAAACAGTTCTTTTTTTTTTTCTAAAAGTGTTCCGCCAGCTATCTCCCATTCTTCTTGGTTGCATTATACACCCATACACATAACCATTTCTTCTTTCACTAGATTCAGACGTAAATTCCCGGCCATATTTATGTATATTAGCATCGGCTCGTTCCTCTACATCTAGTTGCGGATCGCTAGGCAGGTTTTCGGTTGGCAGTATTGCTCTTCATTCCTCGAATGATTCGTCCCAGTTATGGTTCAGCACTCCTATTTTTTTCATTTTCCCATTCCGGCTATACTTACTTTCTCTACTCAACCATATCTCGCCCGATACTGCGGTGGTGTTCTAGATACTTCCCTCTTTCCAAAGGCTCCGTGGTCTTTGCGATTTAACTGTAAACTCCATTCTGAACTACTTTTTTCGCTTCTCGGGCTGATATCCTCGTTGACATACCGATAAAAAAAAAATCAAAATTTTTCCCCGTAGTGCATTCTGCCTGTCGCATTCCACTTAACCTTCCTGGAATTATCACAGCTGAATAAAAGTCACGCGCCCCACGGGCATATTCGCAGCTATGGAGACGCTGAACGTAATATTTTATTCCCTTTGAGGACTTTCATCTAAAATTTCTTGACCTTCATTTCTCTGCATAATAATGAATACAAGCTTTACGCTGCTTAGTAATAGGCCGGCAGTATTGTGCGCGGATGTACTCGATGGTGGGCGACAAACATCTCTAGAAGGCAGTATAAGTTTCCTCAAAGCTCGATTCGTAACTTTCTAATGGAACCGAAATGCATCATGGGTTTGCGAGGAAGGTGTCAATATCGAAAATTTTATTTTTGCGATGTTTTTCATTTTAAATGTATTTTTAGCGGCGACTTTTTGGTATTTGCGCCGGTCACGATCTTTCTCGCATCTTAAATGCGACGGGAAATAACTTTTCCGGTCGGGGTGCATTTTGAGAAAAATCGGAACATACTATCCACGGAGCAGACTCTGCCAGAATGGCATGCTATCAGTTACCTTGTCCTTTGATTACACTCCGAAGTTAAGGTCGCTAACCATTAAACGAGGCATACTTTCGGAATTCATCTACCATCATCTGAATAGTATTACTACAGACCAGAAACCCATTACAAAGTGCTCTTTCATTATCGGCTAGTTTAATTGCGCGGCCTCCAACTAACGAGACGTACGCTGAAATATCGATTCACAAAATTAGAAAAATCGAGTTAAATTGCAATTTCTCGATAATTACGGTGTGTCCGCGGCAAAATTTTGTTCAACGATTAGAACTTAAACTCTGCGTGAAATATCAGGGCAAAGTGAATAACTGAGATATTTTAGAAGAAGGGATCTTTTGTCTAGAAAAGAAGAGCGGATCTTCTTTTACACTTGCCCGTTTTCAGGTCGGTTAATCTACGAAATGAAAACGATTCTGACGAAATACCGACCGAAGAATCGAAATACATTGTGTACCAAAGGAAGAAATTCGAAAAAACAAACAAGCAAGCGGTCGTGATCGGAAATGCTTTGAAGGTGTTGCAGCGGACTAAGCTAGAAAAACGTTCGCGAGCCTCGGATTGTTTCGAATATGCTTCACCCGTAGCTCAATATTGCGCGATACCTGAAGATGTATTTAGAAAGCGATAAATCATCGTAATTATGTTCGGTTAATTAGTGTGGAAGCGGCGCGACAGTGATGGCAAAGTTGAAGAAGGACTAGAAGAATTAGCAAATCAAAAGAACTTTTTTGTTTTTCGACCCGACTTTGATGTTTATTTATTGAACAGTTTTATCCCCTACAAAATTTTAATTTTCGTTTTTTTTTTTATTTATTTATTTATTTTTTATTTTATTTTTCTTTGTTGGCTCGCCAAGTACGGACGTTAACACGGCCAAGTGTGATGATATTTTCAATAGGTCAAACCAAATTCTACTCCGACGGATCACCAATGCAGCACTAGTCGTCAGCCCGTCTTACCTGCAAATTACTTCCTGTAAGAGATAATAGGCAACGTATAAATTAGATACTTTTTGAAGAGCGATCGTTATAACTACATGATTTTTTTTTTTTTTCATTTCACCTGTAGCTGTTTCCCATAACCTTCTCTAAGTTCAATCAGCATCTGGCACAAGGTTTTAACTAGTCTTCGCTATTATTTTCGATCGTTCCCAATTTCCTTTCTATATCGTAATCCTACTTCACGTTTGATTTTTTAATTTTTTCCCAATACTGGTAAATGATTCTCTCGCGGTTTATTCGTTATTCGAGCTATCTGTCTAGTTTCATTTTAACGATTGTTTTAGTTCGTACTTCTTTTATAATCCCTTTCAACTTATTTCTCTCCTTTGTCCCGCTGGTAATTTATGTTTCGTGTTCCCCTTTGAAAATGCACGTTCTACTGCACGATTCACACGAGTTTCATACACATATTTTAGAATGCATTAAACTTCATTTATTAAGTTCGCGGCATTTTTTAATCTTAAAATTATCGACTTTTTCCCGTGTGCTATCCCCGTATTCTACGGTTTATTCGCGGATGCAGTGTACCCAAATTTCTACAATTAAAATAATACCTTTTTTCCTTACGTACTTGTTGATTATCATCTCTTGCACTTTATGGTCTATGAAAAAGATAGCAAATTTCTGGTGGTTCACGTATTCAGTGTTCATTTTTAATCCATATTGTGTCTGCCTAGTTTAGCTCAGTAAATAGTTCTCTCTATTTTGCTGATTGTACGTGAATAGTGAAAATTGATTGCATCAACTTTAGCGACTTATCCGATTATAGAGGAAAATATTGTCGAAACCGTTAGAATTTCTTTTTTTTTTGTTTTTTTTTTGTTTTTTTTTTTTTAGGGCTCACCAACCATGCCGATATAAACACATTTCTCCATATAATCTACGGAACCGGGGATGATCCTACCTAAACGAAACATCGCTAACTAAAATCAGTTACGACTGATGGAATTTTCATAAAACTATTATTAATCTCTGTCGGTTATAATGGTTATAATGAAATTCCGTTATTACGACCAAAATTTTGATACGCAGATCAAAAATTACCCCTGTCAACGGAAGTTGTTTTGGATAAAGGTTTTTGCGAATAAATTTTTCTCAAATTATTATCGTTGAGACCAGATGATGTAACGTTCCTGTGGATTCCTGCCCAAGCTGATATTCGAGGAAACACGAACTAGCAAAACACGGCTGCAAAAGAGGCTGCTGTGACTCTGCCGGTGCCAAGCGTTCTTGTTCCAGCAACCGATTTTAAGGTTTATATAAAATGTGGTTTAAAAGCTCTCTATGGCAGAGAAAATGGTATAGTAAACATCACAAACGAATAACCTCCGCTCGATCAAGTCGTCAATATCACCGTGGAATATATCACTTCCAAATCGAAATCATCGCCAGACTCCGATATTAGGTTATACACGGCTCACCCATGAACGTTTACTAGATGGAACTGAAGCTCCTCAACGTGTACAGTGTTATCCTCACCATTCACTACATCCTCACCGAATGCCCTTCATACTCCTTGGAAAGGAAATTTTTTAACCTGCCTTCTTCTCTCCCCTCGTCAAAAACAACTCGTCTTCACTGTCCAATTTAATTCTTTTCCCTTATAAGTCCGGCCTCTACTCACTAATCTAAATCTCCTTTTCCTCCCGTGCCTCTAGCCATAGTTGCTTCACATGGCACGTAAATCCAATTTAATAATTTAATAACAATAAACTTAGCAAAAAAAAACGAAAAAGACTCTTCATTTGTTCTACAAAAAAATAAAATTGATACCATCGAAACAGATATAGTTCCGTTTATGCTTTTTGTTTTATCAGTGATTAAAATTGGTGATATAGATGATCGCAAAAAGTATTGGAATAAACGACCAGTAATTATAAATTTCTTCAAGAGTAAGAAAAAAGTTGAACATGGTTTTTCCTTCTTTTCCATCCACATGTCGATTTAGGTTTTTTTTACTATTATTCAGCGCAGCTATGATTATGAATGAATATTTATCGGTCAAAAATTAGATGTTAAAATTTCATGTATAATAGAGTACAACTATTCAATATAATTAAATTTTGATGAACGTTAAAGAGTTATACTTCATTTTATATCGTCTATAACAACGAACTGGGTATAACGACTAGATTATTCATCTCCTTTAATGTGTTAACCGCGATTTTCGCTGCATATGTACATACATGACATACATTGTTTTGTATGTATATTATATTATATAATATATAAACAAAAAAGGGTAGCTGTTTATAGATGATGGCGGACTGAAAAACAATAAAAATGTTATCTTTCCGTTTCCATTCGTATAGAATCTTCTCGAAACTACAATGAAAATTAATGGCAATTTGTAAAAACTTCTAAAAATATCTATAAATCAGTTAGACATCAAGAAAGAGAACCAAAATAATAAAAAATAAATTAAATAATAATAATAATAATACGAAACGATACGGTAAACTAAGATGATTTTCTGAGATAAAAAAGGGAAGACGTGTTGCAGCATATTCTTGTTCTACAGGTGTACCATTTAGAAATCATTTCAAAGTATTTTAGGAGGTTTTCTTTGACACCAAACTATTTTTTTTTTTTTTTTTTTTTTTTTTTTGTGAAATACCGTTTTTAACTACTAAGGTTATCACGGTGAGAGCTGCCCAGGCTACCTAAAGACCACCCAACAGTCCGCCATCCTGAATGAACTTCTTCAAGGTGTTATATGATTTGTCGCTTAATATTTCTGATAACGTTGTGAAAGTGCTTGGACGGACTGCATTAAAAGTGCGACATTCAATTATGATGTGTTGTACTGACGGGTATTTTAATTCACCACAGTATGGACATGTATTAGGGATAGTTATTCTTTGCAGTATGTGGTCATGACTTTTAGCTGTGTGCCCTATTCTTAGCCGATTGATCGTTGTGTATTCGACACGCGTGCTATCAGTCGGCGGCCACCATGGATCGATCATCGGCTTAATTTGGCGCAATAACGTAGTCTTTGACATCCATTCTTTGCTCCACTGCTCAGTTAGTCTTTCGCGTAGGAAAATATCGAGTGTTGTTGGGCCTCCTGATTTACGCGGCATTGGAGATAACATAGCAGACCGAGCTTCTAGATTCGCGCGCTCATTCCCCGGGATCTGAGTATGTGTAGGGACCCATAGGAACTCAAACCGGAAGCCCTTCTGGTCTAGCAATAGCAGAGTCCCTTGGATTTTTTGCGCGATTGATTCTTCTGCATTATTATTTTGTAGATTTTGTATGGTGGTCAGAGAATCAGTAATTATCAAAATCTTTTTCGGTTGAGCTTTGGAACTGTCGTACTCCTGGAGACAGAGCAGAACTGCAAGCATTTCTGCATCCAGTGCCGAACACGCATCATTTAAACGGACCCCTACTAGTACTCCATCAATTTCGTAGGCACACGCTGCTGGTGACAATATACCTGTACACGCCTTAGATCCGTCTGTATACACCTTTGTGAAATCTTCGTATCTGTTAATCACCTCAATTGCCTTCTTTTTGAGATCTTCTATAGCTGTTTGCGAGTTATTGTACTCTAATAGTGATAGATTTATTTTTACTGGGTACTGGTCCCATGGTGGAAGCAGTGGTAACCTCTTAGTTTCCGCCAGGCACGGAAGGGGTACATTATGTTTACGCAGCAATTTATTTACTTTTGGTAGTAAATCGTTGGGGAAAGCAGGTTTGAAGGGGCAAACTATTTCGTTTTCAGTCGACCACTTTAATAAACTACGATAGCTATGTAACGAGCGACTGTATTTTAGGGGTAATATCCCCGTTAAGGAACACAAACTGGATGAAGGTGAAGTACGGTGTGCTCCCAGGATAATGCGAAGCGCAGAGTTTTAACTATTAATGAAGATGCTGTTACAATAGAAATTTTTTTTATAGTTAACTTTATCAAAAGATTCTCTGAAAAATCTGAAGGGTTATTGAATTTCACTTTTTTTCGTTATTGTTTTATATTTTTTATACAATAAATAAAAGTAACGATTATTATTATTTTCACCAAAGATTTTTGAAGAAGTTTTTGTTTCATTAACCTCGTTCAAAAAGTTCTCGATGTAAGCCACCTTTTTGTCAAAACAAAATTTTATCAGTGCCATCAGGAAAGAAGATCAATGGCGTGTGTTATATAAAAGTAACCGATGCAAGCAGAATGTTTCGAAGATTCTGACGAATTGTTTATAATTTATTACGAGACGCAATTATGGTTTCCGCCAGTTGATGGAAGCAAACAAACAGGGTACCTACCCCGCCGAGTGGAAGGGAAATAGCCAAAGGAGAACATTTTTTTTTTAATTTTTTTTTTTTGGGAGAAATTTTAAAGTTTTTAACCGGGAGTACATTTCTGAATATGTTTGTTTACTTTTTTTTCTTCAATATCGTTTTTCTTTTTTTAAAATTCGAGTACTGTTTCTTCTTACTTTGTATTCTTTTCGTTGATCATTTTTTTCTAGGCAATTGGAAAATAGTCAGATGATTGTTGTAATTGTTTTACCGCTTGTCTGATCAAAAAAAATTTTTTGTTTTTGTTGGAAGTCGTTATGGGGCGAAATTTGCCTCCTTTTCAGAGTAGGGTAATATTATTATTATGGTTACGAGTATGTTGCTATATTGCTATAACGGAAAGTATGAATCAATTCAAACGCATTATATGTATGTTAGCTTTAACTGATAAGCGTACGTGATAAGGAAGCGCATTCATTTGCGGTAGTCAAATGACTACTACGATTTTATGCGTGTGTGTGTGTGTACATTTAAAAATGCGACCGAAACCTCTAAAGTCGAATAATTTTAAACATATCGATTCGACCGAAAAATTGTCGTCACAGTTTTTAAATAAAAAAGGGAAAAAAACATAAATTCGAAGTGAAGCGATAAAAAAAAATTGATACCGACTTTGCTGTTTGAAATTTATCCTTTCTAGTATTTAAGCGGTTTTTGTGACAGAAAAAATTGCAAGTTTGCGTCAATTTTCTACCTAATTGGACGATAAACGTTCCCGAGTCATTGCATTGTAGTTATTCGGACGCTGTGATGGCGAGTACTATTTTTAATTTTATTTATTTACCTTTTTTTTTGTTTTTCCGAACGGGGTACAATTCGAAAAATTATATTACAAATTTAGATTCTGAGGTGATTGGAGGTGCAAAATCCTTTGAGATTGAAGGGAATAACGGGTGAAGCTGAAACGGGAAAGAGGATACAGGAAGCATTGTAAGGAGTAAGAAGATCTAGAACTGAGGAATACGGAGGCAGAGGGATCAGTACACTTAATTCGTTGTAAGATAATCAATTTTGTTTAAAAAATACTTAATGTTGTGTAATGCGAAGAATTATCATTTTGTTTATTATCCGATACAAAATTTTTACCGTTTAATACTCAATTGTTCCTATTAAGACCGCTAATATGTACAAGAGGTCCGATAAGAACACCTTGAACGGCAAACAGAACTCTCGCATTTAATCTGGTAAAAATGTATTGGCGTGATTTGAATTATTATTAAAACTAGGCGAGCATGACTGTCGCGGAAGTTTGTATTTTTTTCTTTTTTCACTTTTTTAGAACGCTCGATATTTTTAATGTTATTCAAAGTGTTTATACAGTTTTTAGTAATAAATTGCATCCAGTTTTAGTGATCGAAGAGGGTTCTAGTTTTTATATGTACTGAAATAAAAAAAAAAATTTTTTTAAAAGATTACTTAAATTCCCGTACAAAAAAAAACAAAAAAAAAAACAAACCCAAAAGTCGTTAAAAAAGCATTATATAATATGTAACTGAAATGGTAGTAGAAATCGCTACACAAACCGGAACTTAATTATACGAATTTGTAAAAGTGATATACAATATTTTATTGTCTTTCTCTATTTTCCTGGCCAGCACGAGAGATTAGGCCAACTTATCCATTAGGGAGTGCCTACATCCGGCAGTGGATCGAAATATATTGTGATCGTGATCTGGAAGTGTTATAGAACTATCTGGGGGTCCAGGAGTTATAAGAAATTCCTATTATCTCTCTATTATATTAAATAACTTTTTACAATAAAATTGATGAAATAATTTTTTACAAATTATTTCATAATTATATATATATATATAATTTTACTTTTTTTTTAATCATGAAGTTAGAGACATCAATGTACCCATTCTAAAAATACTTCATTGCCGATTGATCATCAAGTAGAAACTCTTGATGGTAATGATACCCTATAATGAAAATATAAATTCGCAATATCCACCTAAATATTTATCATCGTTAACATGGTTGCATTATAATGTCACTGCGTAACTTTTGTTTTAGAGTTTATGTAACGGAACAAGAATGCTGGTAAAAGAATTTCAAAAAAAAAAACATTTTAACGTGTGAAATACTTACGGGCAGTAAAAAAGGGAGAGATTGTGTATCTATAGATATACCACAAATTTGTTGTACAAAAGTTCCTTTGACATGCCATTTGTTTTAGAAAGAACGCAATTTGCGCTACGTCTTGCATTTTCAACGATTATAAATAAAGGACGGGGTCAAACATTTGGTTTAATTGTCGATTCAGAAGACATAATATTTACACGTGGTCACTTTTTATGGAGAACTACGATTAGGTATTAAAATTAAAATCAAAAACTAGAAACTAAGTAATCCATAATATTCTATTTGAAGAGGTTTTACAATAAACATTTTTCTATTTATATTTCTCTCACTACAATTCGGCACGAAGCGTATTATTAACAAAACTAAATAAATTAAAGTTGAAAATTAAGGAAAACAATATACTTTTCGAAATACATTTTAGTTAAATAAATACTAAAAGATAAATAAAAAGAACATATATGCCAAAAAGGTTGCTGCGCTATCATTTAGATCGTTTTTACTTTTAACGGCGAGAACGTTTCTTACCTCTGCTAAATAAAAATTCCTAACAAGATTGTTCTTCCATAAACACGGCTGCGAGAAATACGTAGGGTGTGTGCATAATATATATATATATATATGCATGGATGTATGTATGCACGTATTTTTTTCCAAACCCTCCTAAGGATTAGGCTGATGTGAAAAGCCAAAAATAGATATTTCCATTTGCTCGCAGGGCTTCCTTTTTTTGTTTTTCTCCATTTTTTTGTATAACAGTTTTTTCGTATTATGGATGATAAGGAGACGGTAAACCACTTTTATTCTCGCTTATCTGAATGTAAACACCGTCAACTTACGCGGGCGACCGTTTAACACACATTGTAGACTCTTGAAGGCAATCTAAAAACCTTTACACTGTTGCGTACCTTGTTTCCAGACATGCGCAGTAGCTTCGGAGACTGACTCTGTTGGGTTTTAAAATAACCGTCTGCAGTCCAGTCGCGTAACTAGTTTTACAAGTTCCAGCATCGCGCACACATTCTGACACGAACTTTCCGATTATTTTGCCGTCAATAATAAACAATAAGCGGCATTTCAGTTGGACAGAATAAACCAGTTCACTTTTAGATCAAAGTCTCCAGTTACTTTAAATTCTGTTACTTTTTTTTTCGCCTTTATTTTAATTTTTTTTCTTTTTTAATTTTATGCGTTTTTTTTATGGTTTTGATCGAGAACACTCCTTAGCAGGGACACGAAAATGTAGGCTTTCTTTATTTCGTTTTTTATTTATTTGTTGTTGTCATTACCACAAGAAACAGAGATCGCTGTATGACAACAAAAGTTCGGAGAAATATGTATATTTCTGTAAAAGTCGAAAAAATCAGTAAAGCATCATCACAATCTTTTTCGCGTTAATATGTGGTTTTTTTTTCCGGAAAAATTTTGTTACTAAAGATTAGGGATGTTACGAATGTTATGAATGTGCGAATGCGAATGTTTTTGGGAAAGTCATTAAAACAGATTATTTTATTTAATGATTTTTATTAATAATTACATTAATACACGGTATACAGTACTAATAACTCGAAACATAGAAAATATCTACTCTATAGAATCGATATATGTATTATATAGTTTTGTTTTAATAATCAAATTTTGAAAGTGGCAAATTATATTTTATAAATAGTAATTTCGCTGCCTTTTCTCCCATGAGGCGATTTCTGAGTGACTCGTATATATGTATAAGGCCGGCTGCATTAAATAATTGTTCACTGGGAACGCTGGCTGGAGGAGCGCTGAGATACTTGCGAGCAAGATCTGACAACTTGTCGTATTTCAATTTAGTTTTCCACCGGTCCAGAGGGTTTTTATCGAGGGAGACTCGTTTTTCTTTGAGATGATATACTTTCAATTGTGCTTTAATTTCATGTTCTTGTGTGTCTCTACTACCCCCAGATTCGAAATCGGAGGAGCCTTTGTCTTCGCTTGAGGACTCCAGAATTCCGACTAGATTGCTAATGAGACTTTTAGCAGAACAATTTGAAGGCCCATTGATATTATGTGTTGATTCGCTCGGCCTTTTAGTACCAGACGTTGAAGCTAAAGAATCTAGATTTCGATTAGACAGTTTTAATGCGCGTGCAACAACGTCAGCACTTACTCTGTCCTTTAAAATATCATTAAAGAATTTATGCTTGTACCCCGTGGATCCAAAAAGGTCGTAATTGTAAATAAGGAATTCGTAAGAATATGCAGCGACTTGCACATTCGCAAAATATTCGCATCGTTTGATGCGAAGGTTAAAAATAATGCGAATTATTCGCATACGCGAATGCGAACATTCGTAACATCGCTATTATAGATATGTAGAGGAGAACTTTCAACAATTTCTTTGCAGTTCAGATGTTTTAGTAGTTTTCGAATTATGAAAATGATGTGACCTGAGTAAGCCTTCATTCTTGGTTTTTTGTTTTTTTTATTTTTTGAAATATTCATTCAGAATATAAACTTCTCTGCATGAAGTTGAGGAACTCGGAATGCATGCGGTGATGCTGCAAATCGTTATTTATTTTCGATCGCGTTTAACGTATTTAGATAGACGAATTTCAGACACTTGAAACACGATTGTGTATAATAAACAGGGTGCCGGTAATTCAAAAGTGTTGCTATATGTTTATTTTTTAAATAACAAATAATTCAAACGTGTGAAAAAAATCGATATTTTTGAAGTGCAAACATTTTCCTCTTCGGTAATATATATATATATATATATATATATATATATATATATATATATATATATATATATATGTATATATATAAATATATATTCGTTATTTAGACGTCCTTCAGAAGCATGTCATGATTTTTTTTTTGCAATTTCGAAATACCGATTTATTCCGCGCGCAGTATGAAAGTATCCGTTTACAGCGGGAATCGTTTGCGTTATAGTATAACACTTTTGGATCCACCATCAATTTTATTTGAATTAAAAATATATTATTACATATATCATAGGGGATGTCTTTAATTCGTGCTGCATAGCCGGAACAACGATCGGACTCGAGGTGCTGATTCAGTGATATAAATAAAAATGAATACAGAAAATTATCATTGCTCCAGGGGGATTAATATGTCCCGACGGGCCTGAATAAAAAGAACAAAAAAAAAACACATATATAAATATGATTTCTGTATAAAGGTAATAAAAAAAAAAACAATGAAATGTAAATGTCCAACTTGTTTATTGAAATTTAATTACCGACCAATCTCGCTTAGGTTATTATTATAGCAGGGAAAGAGAATAATCCGGAACTAGGTTCCGAAATAATTGTAAGAAATATCCTCACAAACAAGACACCATCCTTTAATAATTAACTCATTAATTAAAATTAATAACCAGTTGTGGAAAAGTATATATTTTCCTCACATTAAATATTGTTAGCGTAATTGTTGCTTGATGACATTCATGCTGCATAATATATGCATGATTGACGTACAGACGCGTAAACTCCCCGGGAATGTATTTTGAAAAAACCAAAAATATTTACACTAACAATCTCTAGGGGGGGTAGTCTCGCATACATAGTCGTACTATAGATACGGAATATCATCTCCGGTTATGCAGCCTGAATAAAAATATCGAGCAAACAGTTACGCTAAAAATATTTAATACGAGAGAAAAAGATATTTCTCAGCGATTGGTTGTTAATTAAGTTTTTAATTAATTAATGAATCAATTAATAAACGAGGAAAAGATGGTCGTGTTTATGAAGATATTTCTTAAATTATTTCAGAAAGTATTTAACCGTTTCTTTCTTTCGGTACGGTAAACGAAGTTTTTTTGTTATACGTAATCTCGAGAGGTAGTTCCGAATTATTTTCCGGCTACAATAATAATCTTCGCTTAAACAAGGTCGGGGTGGAAAATTAAATTTCAATAAAACCAGCTCGATTTTTTTTTTTTTTTTTTTTTTTATTGTTATTATTCTTATTTTTTGTGCAGAAATCAGTTAAATATTAATTTTTACCCTCCACATTAACCCGGCGCGATGACAATTTTCTGCATTCTTTTAAATATCTGGCGGAGCGGGATTGTATACGAAATAATTACTGAATTCAGCGACACTATATGATAAAGGAGAACGGTTGGAACTATTTCTCTCAAGTCGAAAAACTCGTCAACTCCATTATTATAGTAAAAATGTGAGTGCAGCGAAAAATAAACAAAATATATATATATATAACTCGGCCATTTTTGCCTCGCAAGGGGCTGTGCCCCTTGACCCCTCTTACTTTTATTTATGTCTCTTTCTCTTCTATACTTTGTATAAAATTATCAAAATTTACAACGTAATTCTTACTGACATCAACACAAAAAGAAAAACAAAACATAATTACAAAAATCCTATCCTAACATTTAACTTTCATTACATGAAATTAAGATATTGTTTCGTTACATTTTTCGTTACATAAAATTGTGACATTTTTAAAATAACAATAACAAAAATCCTATAAAATATAACAAACGTTACACAAAATCGGGACATTCTGCGTTACATAAAATTGGGACATTTTTTCGAATGGGGGGGTAGCCTAAGAATTACGTTGTAATTAATATGTATAAATTCGAAATGAACCCATAAAAACAAATTGATATCGACTTTTTAAGCGTTTGAAATTGATCATTCCCCGGTATTTAAGCGGTTCTTGCGTGACTGAAAAATGACTGCTGGGGTTCCGAATCGTTTAAGAAAGTCGTAGGAATTTGTTTTCTGTAATAGTTAAATAACATCTTGACAATGACGGCAGTTTGTCGAAATTAGTCGATGTTTTTTAATGTTTTTAATATGTGTTTTGTGTATTATTTATGTTTGACATAACATTACGAATTAATTACTTTTTTAAATATATATATATATATATATATACATAATAACTTTATAACAATTGACTAATTTTCCAATATTATCGCTAAAGATTGAGGTCTAATGCAAAAATTCGTCCGAGCGATATGATCTTTCCCGGCGGTATCTTAAAAAAATATCGAACACGATCCGGTCGGACCAAATTCATCCATTAATATTTTCCGAGTATACACCCACTTTGAAAATATGCTGCAGAGTATACACCCACTTTGCAGCATATTTTCAATAATGGCGAGAACAGATTTGAAATGTTCATCAGTAACAGCTCTGTTTGCGGGAAAATCACGGTTCATCGTGTTCATCAATGCGACAGATTTTAGTTTCACAAAATTTAACCTATACACGCAATCGCGGTTAACTGTGCACGGAGAAATATCAATTTGCTCTAGGGGGGCTTCAAATCGTGACTCCGCATTTTTTTTAAATGGTTCAGTAGTCGTGATTGTTGTGTCATGTGTTTTTTTTGTTTTTTTTTTTTTTGTTTTTTCGTCAACAAAAAGCTCACTTTTTTGGATCGTCGTATAAAAATTGGAGCAACTGTTATTTTCGAGACTCCGAGAGAACGCTATATGAAAATAGGGGGATGGTGGTAGGGGGTTGTACAACGTTTTAATCAAGTCGCGTATAAAATCTCGGTCAAACAACCGATAATAGTCTACGCGACCGACTGGACTGTAGATACTTAATGATTGGTCGCGATTTATCTCTCCAATCAGTTAATAACCGCAAAATTCTCTCTGTTTCCGAGAGGCGATTAAACTGAAACATAAACCGTTCCTCGCCAAAACAACTCGAACTCGCTCTATTCAAATAGAAACCTTTCCAATGACCTAATTCGTCGAACAACCTTAATCTCAGCGTTCTTCCTTCTTCGCTGCGATTATCCGAATTTTATTACCTACTTAACCGTAGGAACATATTAGAGCGTATTGTTTTTATGCCGCACCAGTTGCCATTGCTATTGATTTCACCGTAAACTATGAAATGATGATAAACTACGTTGACCCCTATCGACGTCAGGTGTGGAAATTATAAATTATACATTTGTTTATCCTCCTATAGGAAACTTATAACTGATTAAATTTTAATGTGAATTTATACAATTAGAGGTGTTGAAGTTGTTACTATTAGATATTTTTCTTTATTATTTTTGATATATATTTAATGATCTAATTCTTATTCAACATTAGGGGCATAAAAAATTTCCTTTATCAATACAACAACAAAAAGCAATAATGACAATCTTTTTTTTTTTTTTTTTTTTTTTGAGCTCGTCAACCAAGGACCTTCACCCAGAAACAAAAAACGATAATCTTATTATATACGATATACATGTATCATTTAAAAAATCAGTACTAGATAAATAATTCTTAAACGTTGTAATTATTACATAAACAAACGCTTATCATATACAAACCGATTAATTTATGCGCGCTAACGTTTCAATAAAATATGATCCGAAATATACTACTGTAACTAC
Source organism: Icerya purchasi (assembly GCA_039619475.1). NCBI lineage: Eukaryota > Metazoa > Arthropoda > Insecta > Hemiptera > Monophlebidae > Icerya > Icerya purchasi. Next base: position 99,082,789 of record CM077115.1, read on the forward strand.
CACATCGGTTATACATAATAAATCATCGGCAATATCAAAATATCTAAATATAAAATGTCCTACTAAATAATACTACTACTAAAAAATAAATTACATATTCATTTCCGTAATAATAAAATATAACAATTAAGAAACAAGTTTAATTTAAAACAAATAATAATTTTAAAAAAAAAATACCTATCATAAACGGAAACAACTTCATAAACAATATATATATATATATACCGAAGTAGTAGCGTTTATAAAATTTAATTACTCACATAGGATATTAACTTCGCTCGAATAGATGCAAAGTACATTAAAAGACTCAGTAATAATAACCAGCTGAATTACATTTAATAAAAGGCCACTTTATAAGTTGGACCTAGCTGAAAACTCCATGATAAAATTAAAAACAATTTTGCCAAGGGGAAGAACTTAAATATAACCCCGAAAGAATTATGTACAAATATTCATATTAGAACTTCTAAAAGAGTGGTGATATCCGAGTCCGCTCTTCAACATAAAGTTATTCTAAAAGGCTACTCTCTCTACATTTATCGATTATAGTTCATCACTGTTGATTTTCGTTCGTTACTAAAAAAATTTTATATATAAACTACGATTTTTTTATTTTTCCTTTCGCGGCTTTTGAAACTTTTTGATATTATTGGTTTTTTCCTGATTTCATACTTCCTATTAGCGGTGATAGGGTGAATATATACTTTAAAATAATAAATTATAGATTTAAATTAGAATTATAGTAAACGTGTAAACAGAATATTTATTTAATTTAACAAAATTTAGAATATAATCTGTTTACGCGTTTGCTATAATTCTAATTTAGTAATTATAAGTGCGACATAATTAATATTAACTTAAGTGTGAAACATTTGTTTATTTTTTTACATAACGAACTAATAGTTGAACCGTGATTTTTATTTGTATACTACGATACACCTATTTTCGAAATCGTCCCCCGATTATCCTTGTTTGAGTAAAGTCTACGTCCGATTTATTGTATTTCTTTTCTTTTCTAGTTACAGGTGGGATATTCCCCCGCGACAAAACGTTTCTAACATCGTAATATTTTTAATGTATATTGCTCAGTTTGTAATTAGCCACTTTAATTTGGCCGGTACTTGAATTTCTGGCAGGTATTTATTATGTAATTTTCGCATCGTATTGGAAGATTTTTTCTTCAGTTCATCGCGAAGCATGCATAATCGATTAACAATACCGACGCGCCCATTGTATCGGCGATAGTTCTAGCGTTTACGTCGTTTTTATGCGCTTTTCTCACCTGTTGTGTAAGAACGGCAGCGATCTGTTGATCAATGATCGATTCGTCGCTAATCTTGGACCTCTTCCGGGAAGTATTCACGCATATATCCGGGTTTAGATAAACGATATCACACGGATGACTTATTTTAAGTTATGTATATTTTTATATTATATATATATATATATATATCTACAACACACACACACGAATATAGACACAGGTACAATAGGAGGGGGGTTTGGTTAATTCCTATCTTTTAGCGAGTGTATGAGAGAATCAACCTGGTAGGATATGTTTTGAGAATAAGACATAATGCACCTGTAGAAAGTGAAGTGGAAAAAGAATTACGAAAACGTCACGGAAACTGGTCACGTCACAATAAAACAATTTTTGTCGGAAGAAAGCAACAGGAGGGGAATTTCTGTCAGTTGGCGGAAAATCGTTGAAGATTATGTAACCTTTCGATAACGGCGTATTTTTCTGGCAGATTTACGAAAAAGTTAATAGGAGCGTTTTTTTTTTTTTTATATATATTTTGGTTTCCGAAAAAGATCTGTTTAAAAACAAAAAAGAGTGTCTATTTTTTATAATGAAATTATACCGATGTTAGTTCGGGTTGGTAATAAATGCGTTTGTTTTCGTTTATTTGCAAGTTTATTAACCGTATCGAATGGGATAACGACGCTGAAATATGGCGCGCAATTACAATCAGCATTTCTCGCTAATTACGTACACCTTACCACTACCGCTTTTTTGAAACCATTACAGTTCTAGAATTTCTGACGATATATTTTTCTACTCGGGCCCAAAACGAAAAGTTTTTCTGCTAAAACACATTTCCGTTTTGAGTAATTGCGACTGTTGTACCGAAATTTTACACCTCTTCCGAGGAACCTTCTTCATTCTCGCGCGCGTGAAAATCAAAGAATCTGTCAGGGATATTTCAAAAATACAACAATTCGCAGTGTCTCCTAAAGCATCCCCTGATCATTAACTGTATCGCAGACGCTGTGGACTTTGTTTCGTAAATTGTTCAAATACCGGCCGGTTTTCGGCTTTCTAAAAGAACCACGTAGCCTGTCTTTTCCGTTGATTGGTGAATTTTTTTTCTTCCTTAAATTTGTAATTTATTCGTAATACTCTTATCGGTATAAATTTTGATTCTTTTCGTTATTTGACGTTAAACTGTAGTTTGTAAAAAATAATTTCTACTCTCCGCGATAAATTAGGAAAATACTAAAACTTAGTTCACGTTGGTTTTGGTTTGTTTGTTTGTTTTGTTGTTGTTTTTTTTTTTTTTTTGAGGGGGAGAAAGGGCACCAAAAAAAAATTCACCTAGTTATTATAGAAATTCCCGTTACGTCGGGCAATTTTCTTTCGACATTTTCCTTATTTCCCTGCAATCATAGGTAGAGTTATTTATTTATTTCAGTACAATTTATACGAAATTAACGTGGGGTAAATCGGAAACCATTCCGAATAGTTTCTGTAAATTTATATACAGTTTTAATCAACGCGCAATTTAATACTACTTTTCCGATATTCTAATTCCTAGTGAAATAATCGAATTAATTTTGATATTACAATTTTCCATAATTACATGTATATATTTAGTACGTCTGGAATTTTGTAATGTTGCTCATTAATGCGGTTTATGCTGTATTCCGCGATATTTATTGAAGCTTCTAAAATAAATTTTTTTAAATTTCCGTGCCCCCTGTTGTAGTATCAATTTATTAAACCTAACTTTACTCATTGAAACGAAATACTTTTAACGATCTGGCAAAGTTTTTCGAAATATTGACTGTTGATGAATTTTTTAATTGCTCGAATATACGATATTGTTGAATTGTTGTTCCGCTCTTCACCTATTTTTAACTGAGAATAACGTTTTTTTTCTACTTCCGAATGTTATTATGATGGTATTCCATGGTATTGATATAGCGTGTTTTCGTACAATTTTTCATATTATAATTTATTGTTAAATCCGTACATAACTCTTTATTTGTACTATCGCTAAAAATTTTGGAAACTTTTTATCCCTAACGCATCGATATAAGTGCTGTTTCAAATTCAACTGTTTCGAATAGCAAATGAATAAAAGTCGAATCAATGATCCCCGTATTTGTTACGTTTGGTGTATGCGAGCTATTAGACACGGGTTTTTTCGTCATCTTGATGACGATTTAGTTGACTGTACACATCTCTCAAGCGTCATCAGATTCACAAGTTGCGTTTACGTTGAAAAATCTACGGCGAAGCAATGGGTTATTTGCTGAGTAAACCTTTGTATCGCAATCGATGAGTTTCTTTGGTAATTTGAAGATGAAAATGTAGACTCAAACGAACGATCTATCTATACCCGACAGCGGTACGGACATGCTTCCAGCGGAACAACATACGTTTATGTGAGACAGAAGAAGACTGTCTCATGGACGAGAAAGACATGCAGTTCGTTGCTCAACAAGCACGCCGAAGAATTATCATTTCCAAATATTTACTCGAGAGAACCACTTACACATTTAAAATAGGAAATGTTGCACCATTTATGTGATGACAATTAGTGTGAGATCTGCGGTCAAGATAGACACCGGTCGAAAACCAAAGCATATTCAGATATCGATCATTTCATCCAAAAACACGTCTGATCAAAGCTGGGTAAATGATATTAGGGAGGGTTTTCTTCGGTGAATTCATTGCTCACCTATGTGGGGGAGACTACAGTTTCCTTTTTATTTGCCATTAGTGAACATTAAAATAAAGTAAAGACAAAAGAAATGCGTCTCTAAATTTAATTTCCCGATATATGTATTTTCATATCATAGCTGTTTTCGTAAAAAATCTGACACACCGATTATAATTATGATCCGACCAAATTTATAGCCTATTCACAATGTCATATCCTTTCGCCGGCATTGAAACGTGTGTGCACCCTCACAAAAAGAAATAACATTCGTCACATAAAATCGAAACAAAATTTAATGAGGGCCGGCCTAAGAATTACTTTATAATATATATGTGTAATTTTACCTATATAACGAACTCTGGATATAACGGAGAATTTAATCTACTCCGGGTCAAGTGAATAACCCCATCTCTACCGCAGTGAAAACATGCGAAGTACTCAGATTTGGCACCTGGAAGAAATTGTAAATTGATGAAAATCGTATATTCTTATTTTCTAGAATATAAGCATTTGTGGGAAATGAAGATTAAAGTATTTCGATATGATTTGTTCCTTGATAAAGAAACAAAGTGTTAGTGGAGGTGCCTCACGTGATCTTCATCCGATATTCAACGCTGACGATATTTGGCACTCTTACTAAATCACATGCCGTTGCTAAAGAGTTATTTTTGGCTCCCGATGTGTATGAAGAAAGTTTGAGCGTGTCTGTCGACCAGCGTCATGACGTAGTTTTAATTATATCAAAAGAAAATATGATTTTTTCTTTTAGGTGTTTTTTTATTTTTCTTTCTGCTCCGCGACAAGCAAATGTTTATTTCTTATTCGTAATATATTCATTTTTTTTTTTTTTTTTTTATTGTTTTTTCTTTAATTTCGCAGTTAATGCACAATTTTCTCATTTATTTTAATTTAATTTATTCGACAAAATCCACTACTTTAGAATATATAAGTATTATTATTATTATTAGTCTTTATAACAAAATTTATGGTGCGAGTACTTAAAGATTACTCATTTACACTCTCACGCACACCTGCCAAGTATGATATCGTACATTTCCTTAAAAATAACTTTAAACAGTTATAAATTAACTAAAACGAAATTAAAAATTAAAAAACTAAAAACTAAAAGCCCATACATATCCTATACATATATTTCTTTTTTCTTTGCCGCGCATCAACTACGAACATTACCCAGCCCAAGTAAAATTTTTGGATGTTATGCAACAGGGGGGTTTGAACACCCGATTCCACCTGAACAGGCCACTATTGTCTAACCATGGGTGGTGCATATATATGTACGTACACACATTAGATAACTAGTTTATTTTTATTTTTTTCATATTTCGTAATATTCTTATCAACGCTTGTTAAAGGAATTTTATAAGAATCGTTAAGTGCAACTGAAATTAAAGCTGTTAAATGAGAAGTACTATAATGAAATTAATTCGAGGTAGATACGAAAATAAATGCTTAAAATTGTAGAACGCCTATCACGACACTGTTATTATTAGAAATACCGAGTACTTTTATCAAACTAACGGCTCCTTTCGGATGCGCAATGTACGGAAAGGTGAATAGATTTATAGTTTTCGCAGCTGATGGTCGATCGCAGATTTTAAATTGATAATCCGGAAGCAGAAAAGGTAGCAGTTATTGCTGTTGCACCGCAGTAGTACCTTGAAAAGTTGTCAGATCATTAAATGAATCTTGAGACATGGTAACAAGATGAAGCCTACGACGACGAATATCTATGTGAGATCTATTGGTATTAGCTGTGGCTGGAATTCAACCAGCGCGAACATTGCATCAGACATGGAAAAAAATCGGCAAATGTAAAAATACAAGAATGGTAATTTAAATCTTGCAAAAATGTTTTCCGGAACGCATGGAAAAATTTTTGGCGAGTAGAGAAACTCTTTACATCGCGGTGAATATCGAAAATCGGTGTACCCCCGAAAGCGAATACCTGCAAAAAAAAAGAAGACGCAGTGGACCTGACATGGGAGCAGTAACTGAACGGAGAATGAAGAAGTAAAAAGTCTAACTACGGAGTAGGGTAACTGTAACATTTGACGAAGCGTCGGATACGACTCATGCTTTACGTACCTGCTACATCGACTTGAACACACGACAAAGCTCAGAAGTAGAGTTGCCCGTTGAAATTTTGTGCTCTTTTGCGCCAAACGCGATGAAGAAAATTTAAGCATTCTCTTTTTTTTTTGTTCTTTTAAATTAATTGAACTTACATAGCACGAGTCAATAAATGAAACCTTGAAGAATTATTAGTTTGAGATGTAGTTTCAACCGGTGTGTGTGTGTGTGTGTGTGTGTGACTGAGTACAATCGGTCGATGTGAATAACACACAGTGACAACGATAAAGAATTTTCGTAATGTGCACATGGACAAACATCTAAGCGCCGAATGGTCTCAGCTTTTTTTCCGTTTTAGAATATTATTTTTTTCTTCCTCTTCGCGCCTAGTTCCTTCTAATATTTTGCCGTATCCTAAATTCCGACCTTGATTGCAAAAAAAAAAAAAAAAAGAAGGATATCCCGGTATTAATTCGTGATGACTATTCAAAACTGAACTGTGTCGTTTGATCATCGAATAGGGTATTATGAAGTGAAAGTAAAATCAAAAAACGCAAAGCTAATACTGAAGGATACATAAAATAATACAGGTGAAAAATTAAGAAAATAATGTGGCAAAGTGAACGAAACTTTTGAAAGACGTTGCCACTAGAAGGAAAATGTGATTTAGCCTGTTTATGAATAAACAAAATATCACTGACCTCCGACGCGGTGTTTCTGAGTTCTCATTTTTCTTATTCTTTTTTTTTTTCACGTTTTGAAGTAATAAATTAAGCTAACTTATCGGTTGAGTTGCGACGTTTTCTCGACATTCTTCTTTCTCTGGATTGAGCCGATAAATCTCATAACTTTCCCGCTTTTTTTCAGTCTCGGTGACTGAGGCAGTTACACACGAATTTAAGCTTTTTCCTTTTTTCATTACAGCTAAATTAAAGTGTATTCTTCGAAAATAATAAAAAAGAAAATACTTTGCCATCGCATAAATTTAACAAATTATAATAATCCCTTATCATATTTTAATAGTTTGATCTGCAACTAAAAAAGGACAGAACTGACAATAAGTAACGTTCGAGTTAGCGCAGTTTCGGTGTGAATTATCATCGCGATACGGTTTCTTATGCGGACATTTTTCATGGCGGTTTGGTTGCTCCTTTTACGGTTCATTTGATTTTTGTCCCTAATAAGAAGCGCTTTCTGACCGAGCTCACCGTAAAGATTATCGTAATTTAATTTACATCGCATCAGCTCTGCACAGTGTGCGCAGAGAATGTGTTCTATTTTTTATCGGCTATTTAGGGCTTGCTATAATCTCCATCTCGAATAACCTTACAATGTTTTCTCCAGCCAGAAGACCCTTCTTTTCAAAAATATTTCCCGGCCATCCGATTGTGTCGGTGAAATTGGATACTTGTAGATCTTCTTCTGACCAGCAGCGACTTTTTATTCCGTCTTTATAAGGATTCTTTCCTCGCAGCTATAACGCCCTAATACACGACAGCGATAGTGCATTAAGAATAAAATGAGGTGGAAGTGATCCAGCGAAACAGCTTTTACTCTTGGCTTCCGAATGATTTCTTATGCACCCATGTACCGGAATTTAAAAGCTCTATTAAAAGTATGTGATCGTACTTTTTATTTTTTGTTTTTAGTTTTTATTATTTTCGATATTTCTCTTTTTGATCGGGTTCGTTTTTGTTTTTTTTTTCTTTTCTGGGCGCGTTAATTATGGACATTAGCGCAGCGCAAATGAAAAATTTTGCAAGTTCTAATATGTGAAAGTGAAACTTTCTCTTCTATACTTTGCGTATAAAGTAATCAAAATCTACAACGTAATTCTAAATCGGTCCATTTGAATATAATAACACAAGCACAAAAATCCTAAAAAATATAACAAACATTACATAAAATTGGGACATTTTTTGAGACATTTTTTCTAATGGGGGGTGGCCTAAGAATTACATTGCAATTAATACTTATATATGTATATATATATATATATATATATATATATATGTGTGTGTGTGTGTTGATTCATCTGTAAGTTCAAAATAAATCCGAATAAGGCTTCGTCACCGGATACTACTATAGCATAAGATCAAAACAGTTAAAAAGTACGCCATCAAATTTTTATTAAAATGAATATTTTTATATTGTAATATACGAAAAATAAATTAGTGTTTGAAGTAGAGTTCTTTCGAGTCGTTGTTATTAAAAATACTTTTTTTTTTTTTTTTTTTTTTTTTTGCACGTAATTGTAAGAATAGATTATTTGGAAAGTTAGTAATATTGAGATGGTTACGGTGAAAATGATTTAAATGGCGTCAGATGTGATGAAAAAACTAGGAAAACAACCCAAAAAGAAACGACGATTATTCCAAAATAAACGGAAATATTATAGAATATATGACATTAATTCTGCGGTATTATTGTTATCTTATTGAGCGAAAATATTATCGAAAATGCGCGATAAATTTAACTTCAGATAACGTACCGGTGGGAAACATTTTTCTTTATACATAACGCATTTCTACGTCGTGCTTTATTGTAAAAATTTCGTTTTATTAATCTCGATACATGTTTCGCCACTATTTTGATCGTCAAAATGTTTAACTTTCAAAAAATAGGATTATACGCTTTTTTTTTTTTTTTTTTTGGTCTATTTTAAAGTCAAAAAGGTTTAAATGTCTTTAAAACTTGACTCGTTCTTTAATTAATTAGTGTATTAGGGGGAAATTTCAACATTTCCTTCAAATTTCCAACAGTTAAGATTAATAAACCGATATTTTCGCCCCTGAATGGCTAACAACCCCAAAACAACCTTGACCGCTGACAATCGCCGATACAGGATTGTTCGAAAGCGGAAAATTACGCATATACATAGTTGCTGGACAATACGTGTGCGTACTTGCACTATACTCTTGAACTGAAATTAATTGAAGACTTTTTTTTTTATGTTGTAATTACTGTCGTCTGCACCGTGAAAAACACAATATGTATAGCAAATTATACGAAATAATTATTATAAACGTTCGACATTATAATAATAACGCTTTGGAATATGTTTCGCCGCGGTGGATTATAACGCGTACACCAATTAAGAACGCATTATTATTATTCGTCATCATTATTAAAAACCGGTTTTGTGGGAAGGGGGGGAAACGGAGAGATAAAAAAATGATCACGTTGTGTTCCGCTTGCGTAACACCATTTTACCGTTAATAATAATATAGTCCCTGCGCCATATAGAAACGACGTTGATATTCTTTGTTACGAAATAGAATCAACCAAACGAGCAATTCATGAAAATGACCCTGTTTTATCGTGTCAAACACCGTTGTCGTTTAAAAGTTATTTATGTAAGATACGAACGCGGTAAATATTATAACTTTTTTCTTTTTTTTGCCTTTTAAAACTTCCGTTTTTCGGTCAGTTTTCGAAAAAACCGCGCGGTAACATGAACTTTCAAAAATGAAGAAAAATTTTCGATGAATTGATAAAATTCTTCCGCTTAATGTTCCGAAAAATTATATTTACATTATTGGTCTTTGTCAATTGAATAGTATAAACATCGACGCTGATTTTGGACATGGAGGAGGTCTGTTGTCACCGAGATTGTTCTATTAATGCATCTTCGTACATTATGTAGGGATATCGAGAAAAGTATTAAAAAATTATTAAGATAAAATAACAAATAATTAGTAAAAACGAAACACAATAATCAAACCTACTTTGTCTATAATCTATAAACTCTCGGCTTAACTTGAAAATGCCTTCTGACCCGCTGTTCTAAAAATACACTCACCCTATCTGTAATATCATCTAATTTCGAAAATAAATGGAAACACCAATGTAGAGGCTCTCACTTTCCATACAGAGTCAAAACAAAATCATTCACGTCGACATACAGACGATAATAACGAGATACATATACTAGAAGATTGAAGCTGAAACCAGATAGAAAAAATTGGTGTTCACGAAACCAATATCAATTAAATCAGAGGGGAAGCTCGAGAATCGGAAGTGACACCAGCTCGTGTAATTAGTGATACACATACACATCTTCTGTTGAAATACTGACTCACTGGCTACAAGTATGCGCAGTACAGGTAACATGAACGGGATCGAGCAAGCATAATCTAATTTAAATCAGTTTAATGTTCGTTGTAATTAATAATCGAAAGTTCGATATTATGTAATTGTAAAACGAAAAAATCAAAAAAAAAAAACAAAAAACGCGCATATTAAATAGATGTGTTATAAACGTTTTTGAGAAATTTGCCAATCTTCAAATAAGAAGGGCAAGAAATATTTTGGTAAGAATTAATGTAAATTTAAAACAAGAAGAGGTAGATGATTACTGTTATCGACACCAGTTCATTTTTGGTCGTAATTTTAGTTCGTTTCGTTCTGCTGCTGATTCATACAAATATTACTAACAAAAACTATGAATAATCGTTGTTACCCGGTGTGAAAACTGTGATCAGCGAAATTATGAATAACGGAAAAATTAGAATTATGGCCAAAAATGAAAATGGCGCTGAAAAAGCGAAGATAAAGCACTATATTGTCCAAACTTAATGGAATCACCTACCTTCATCTAAAAGAATGAAAAGAAAAGAATATGTTACAGTTCGAATCTGAGAGAGATCTCTAAAACGAATTTCCGGAATATTTTGTTTTAATGTTTATTTAACGTTTGTTACTCTTATTTGTTACTTTTTTTTTTTTTTTTCTTTTTTTTAACAAAGCGGATACTCTGGATTTTTCAATGCGTAATAATACATGATATGCGGGGGTTTATGATAAATTAACTTGTAAACGTGAAAAAAAGGACAGGCACGTACCCAATTATCGTCTTCTCTGACACGGATTTGGGTACCGGCGAACGTCGGTGAATAATCCAAAAACAAGACAGCGCGGTCTATGACAAAAATTCAGTAGTTGACGGTTAAGCAAAACTTCGCGAATTCTGTTTATTCGCGTTTATTTGATGTACGAAATAAACGGGTTTTTTCTGGGTTTTTTTTTGTTGTTTTTTTTATTCGTCGTTAATTTCGCGGGCAGTTTCATTTCGTTTAATAAAATCGCTACCGATTCTAATTTAACCGCGCAAAAACCGTAGTTGGTCTGAATGTCTCACAATTTTAATAACAAAATTAAACAACAACAGCAGCGACTGAAATTGGCAAAGAGACGAGTATAATAATTTTTAAAGGGAAAAAAAATTTAAGAAAAAAAAAAATTTCATTCGAGAGAAAAACTTTTTTAATTATAAAAACCGACTTTTCCTTTACAGTTTGCTTTTTTCTTATGTGTCGAGAGGATAACAGGTAGACCTCACATAGCTAATAGATGAATGTTTATCTCAGAGACGGTTCTCAGATTTTTAAAGATAGCGTATCAAAAAAGAAAAAAAGAAAAAACAAATTTTTTTTATGAAACTTTTTCGCATCCTGCTTTTTGCTATAAACTCTAATATAGAGAAAACGGTTAAAATGCGTATATACATTTTGAATACTTTATCACCTTGGACTACCCATACTAACGAGCAAAGGGACAGCGCGTAGTAATTTGGCTAATGATAGCCCAAAAACACAGTTCTAGAAGCAAGTATTTTATCATGAACTTTTCTTCTTTTTAAATTTCCATTAAGAGCTAGTACGGAAGTGCAAGACTAAGAAATAGGGATGCACGGTCGGAGGTCGGAGGGGAGAATGATCGCAGCCACGGTGCCGTGTTTTTTTTTGTTTTCTTTTTGATGACACGCTAAAGCGTGTTTGACATTTCATCAGGATGTGGAATCGCGGACCGGTTAATATCTCGGAGAAATCTGATGATTTTAAGGATGTAGTCGAACAATCTTATAACAAGCTTCAAAGATATTAGCGAATCGGCAACGAATAATGCGTTTTGAAATGATTGGCGTGTCTGCTATAGACAAAACAGACGAAAAACATCATAGAAAACTTACGGCATCTGAGAGAAGAAAACAACTAGCGCAGTTCATGCAGCTTCATAAAGAACAGCTCTGCGTGATCGTTATCTTAAAATATCGCAGATTAAAGCTCACATTACCTATTGCCTGCGACTTCGGAGACAACGCACGGTCTTAGCGATTGTTGCTCGAGTAGTTTCCCCGTATATGATACAATTTTAGTCTGGCAAAAAAATGTTGTTTTCGACAGTACTTCGGGCAACAGTTGTGGCGTTTCTGACACCGAAAGTTGAACGTTTTGGTAAAAGGACCGTCATTTGATTACATTGCGGACGATCGACGGTACAATTATAGAGTATGAAGAAATTGAAAACTTCAGACCCTCTCGGAATAGCAACATCTTATAAAGCACCGGTGATCGAGTGACCTCTCGACAGTCGAGCTATCATAAGCTCTGCTGCGGCAGGACCCCGTGATTAAATTATTATAAGATGTCTAGATAGCTGTCCCGAGGTTACCCGTTGGAAACCCGTCTATTATTTGTTTTGCGGGTCCGACAACTTGTAGCCGTGTCACAGTTGCCTTACTGAGTAGTATACTTTTATAGACAATCTCCTAGGTTCCGCTGCCTTCTCGAACAATAAGTTTTCTAATCCGCCATGCATCCTCACTAAGCTATATTTATAATGACTGCAATTTAATAAGGAGATGTCTGAAATTAATAACTCCCTCTAGAAATCTGGGAAACAAGAATATTTCTGAACCTGTATGGTGGATAGAAAATAAGGAACTACCTCCAAAAGCGATGTATTGTTATCACAAGCTGCTAAAAAGTAAGTTGCAAGACGTGCAACTGCCATTAATAGATAAGAAGCGAAATACCAGAGTACCTAAAGAATTTTCCTTTCAATTCAGACGGGGGGTAAATCATAAAATAGATAATGTTGAAGAAAATGTATTGATGAATTTATTATTAAAGGTACCGAAGGAAATCTGGATAGAACAGCATTTAGCAGTTTGGAAGGAAAAAATAAAAATTTGGTTAATTGCTTGGTTGCAGAGATAGGAGTAATAATTTGCAGGTTTCTTGGTCTCCCCCCAAATACAATATAAAAGGGTATGCGGGCTTGAGTGCATGTGGCATAATAGAGCATAATTACCTATTTGATATTTGTATAGAGTATTTATTGTAGTTAACTATGTTGCGTTGGACGTATATTATTCGGTTTTTAACATTAATAGCGCTACATTATGATTATTTCATCTGTGTTGTATTTGTTCTGCCGATTGTACTGTCTGGTTGTTTGTATGGGTTGGAATATGTTTGCGGTGATACTGTGTAATAATATTATTAGTTATAAATTTCCAGATCGGAAGTGTATACGTTTTGTTAAGAGGATAAGATATTTGCTTCATTTAAGAAGATTGTTGTTTTATTTTATTAGTAATTGCTTAGTTTATAGTCGGACGTTGATATTATATTGTACGTTATATTTATACAATAAACGATAATAAGTGTTTGGGCACCCACAATATAGGCATTAGCCTCGTGGGACCCTTTACAGTTATTTCAAAAAAAAAAAAAAAAAAAAAAACTTAAAGCTGTCCTGAAATCTAAATGTGATTTTCCCCCGGGTAGCCGTAATAACTTAGACCAGGATCGGCTCACGTCGTTTTTGTTTTTTTTTTTTCTGTTTTATTTTTTAGATGCCATATACTATAATCACTTAAGTCAGAGGACCGAGGTTATTTTATTAAATGAGCGGATATATATTTTCAAAAACTGGATAGTCTTTTTAAGTTCCTCTGGGTTATCGGAAAACATACCGTTAGTGTTTTCATACCACGAATAATTTATAACCCCTTTGTTTCCCTACTCTCATTAATGCTTTTGGGCTTACTACCATTAATAGAATGCTTAACTTCACAATCCATGATACTTTATCAAGGGTATGGAACTCACTTTTTTGTTCCTGAAAATTTTTCTACCAACGCTATAATGATTTAAACTAAAAAGAAAAAAAAACAAAAAGAAAAAAAACAAAAAAAAAACAAAAAGAAAAAAAAATGAAAAAAAGTAGTGTAAAACTTTACCCGAAATATTATTGTAACGTCCTTTTAGCAGCTCTCGGTGGCTATCCGAAATGTACTTGCGACAACTAAACCACGGAGAGCTATTATCAGTCTTGAAATTACATTCCACGAAACAGACGCTTCGTAATCATCAACGGTGCAACTTCGAAGGGGGTGATAAAAAAGGTAAAAATTGTTTAGTATTCGAATGAGTGGAAGGCGTACGCGCGTGTGTATCTCTTAGAAACAACTCTCGAACATAGCCGTTGATAATCTTGTCACTCGGGGAAAATGATAAATGATAATAAAAATATACACCTGTACACAGGCCGGTAAAAAGGTTTATCACTAATTATGTTAGTTCTTTGGGTACGCTCAACGAATACTTAATGCTCACATTGCGAGGAGAGTGATTAAGAAATTGTGACTAACACACACAGGATGTTGTTTACGCCGGCTGCTCCATCTTCGCCACTGGCTCCATTGTTTCTTCTTAACCGTCCAAGCCGAAGATTTTCATACCTGAATCGCGTCCGCGCGTCACAGGGTATATATATATATATATATATATATAGTGGTATATGTAATGGTATTTATAGTGGTATAATGTGTTTTTCAGCTCGGATAATGAGTTACGTGCTGTGCGCTCTTACACATCCGTTTCCGTAAACCGGAAACTGATGAAACCATCCTCCGATTGTCTAACTACCGGAAACACTTTAGACACCAGTTTATTCATCCGTCGTTCGCTGATCGCCTAGCGCAACGCTGAATTGTTTTTTCGTAAAATTCCTTTTCACACCATTATTTTTTCCTTCTAATGTCGTGATTTTTGATTCCCCGCGTTTTTTGTTTTTTCGTTTATTCGTTTTTTTTTTTTTTATTTATTTTTTTATTACTCCAACGATCTAGGCGTGTTTGCTGTTTTCACCGGTGAGGCTACCCGCAGCGTTTTCTTGACATAATGCGAACACCGGTTGGGCGTATCAGCGCCTCGATTCTCACACAACACCGCGCTGTTTCGGTAAACTCTGAGTTTTTCTTTTTGTCTTTTAAGAAAGTTCCCACTCTAAAGAAATTATCCTAATTGACGAACGCGCAAACGGATAAGATAATTTACATTCTTGTCTGTGGGGCCGATCCGACGAGCCGCCGACACTGTGTTTGAACGGAAAAACACCACATGTATCTTTTCGATCGGAGCTTAACTGTGTCGGAAACGAAGCAACTTTTTACTGTGCGAACGATGAATTTAATTTGGATCTATGCGCGTTCTCCACACTTCCGCGCGAAGTTTCTACAGTCGTTAAAACCGCGCAGACGTTAAATAGAAACCTCCTCCGGTCCCCTGGTTCAAGTTCCAATAGCAGCCCGGGAAAAGTGCTATAGTTTGCAGTCACCCGAGTTTACCTAGACGTCCTCGCTATTGATTATTACACGTACGTGTTCGTTCCTCTCTTTTTGTTTCTGCGATCACATTCTATTATTCGGATTTCCCCCCCCCCTGGTCGCGAATTCGAATCGGGGGTTCAACGCACATTCTCAACGATTCAGCAGCGATGTAACTGTTTTTTTCTTTCTTTATTTATTATTTTTTTCTGTTTACCGAAACCGATGTAAAAGAGGAATTCCGTGTCTACTCTTTATATCCGCTGAAGAATAGAGTTGCATGCTTCGACTAGTAGCGGAAGTACCTTGCAGAAATATCACTAAATGGTCGCGGCATTCGTGTTCGAGCGGACTTTTGAAAATATCGACCAGTGTTGCATTCAGTAAACCGGAGTTGAGCCTAAAACAAAAAAACACGTGGCTCATTTGATCGTAAAACTATCTGACAATTCTATTTTGTCTCTCTATCTCCAACAAGATATTAAAAAAAAATATCATTATTGACATGTGTTCGTCATCCTAACTCTCATTAATCCATCCTGATCCATCTGTTCTTCCTTCTAGAACTTCCCTCTTTTCAGACGCTTGGCAATATCGGCAACTTATTGTCCGTACTCCAACCTTGCTTTGCTCGCATTTTCCGGCTATAATTCCCCATCTACGTAAACTCCTTCCGATTCTTACTTTATTGATGATCCTAATCATCTTTTCTTGTAAATGCTCTTCGCTGTTAGCTGAACGGAATATTTTTTTTATTTTTTACTCGCCAGTTGGGACTAACTTCACCCCCGTTCCTTATAATGCGCTTTTCCCACACTTTAACCTTTTCTTCCGTACTAAATAGTTATAATCCATTTTTCCTTCCTTATAAGTCGAGTTAAAATACAGAACTACCGGTTAACTTATCTAATCGCCCTTTTAAAGTAGGGGAAAAAAAAACAAAAAAAAAAAAAAAGGCAACATCCCTATTATTCTTTGTGTTGGGTGAATGTCTCGTGCTGACGTGCCCATAAAATCAAAAAAAAAATCAAAAAAAAATTGCTTTTTTATTATTATTTTTTTTTTTTTTTTGATTTGACAAAAACAATAAAAACAGGGCGGCGCCAGACAAATTAAACATTTCCTCCATTACGTGTGACGTCAGGCAACTTTGAGGATCCCCCGGCACTTTGCTGTTTATTCGTGACCACAATTCCGCCCTTGTTTATCGAACGATAACCGTTTTCCAGCACAATATGAAAATCACGAATGTATTGTATATAGCCGCCGAACTGTCTTAACGTCTCGCGCTATTAATAATGCCGATTATTGACGCTATTGTTTGTGCAATTCGCGGAATAATAACGTTTTTGCCTTGTTTACGCACGTCATCTGGCAATAAATTTTCTATCGCTCGCCCCTTTATCAGTTGAAATACCCACGTTCGCGCGTGATCGAATATTCGTAACAATTAACCGCGATTAATGCGTCTGGTTAAACACGTATTAGTAGTGTGAACGTCTCTGTTAATGGAAATTACGGTATCGCCCGAACTTCATTTTCGGGAAAAGATTAACCGGCTCAAATTGATGAGAATACGACGGCCCGTGGACCGCCCGGCGGCAAATTTAATTAGACGACGCTCCATTTAACGAAGATGCGCTGAAATCCGTGGCGAGTACTGGAAATTATGCGGGTTCTCTAATGTGAGGCATTTCAAGAATCAAGGTCATTCCTTAAAAGGGACAATTAGAACTGATCGTAATTGTTTACATAAAATAAGTACTCGCTGGGCTGGCTGCTGAAGAAACGTTGGGAGAAAGCCTGAAATTCTTCCTGCACAGGCAGATTGCAGATTTCCATATTGCACGCCAACTTCCACTTTGTAAACGTATGTCAGCGCAAGTCCAGTGCGCATGTTGACCGCGCAATCGCGTATGATGTGCGCGCGCCAGCGGTTGATCGTTGCATATTGCATTATTTCGTAAGGTTATTTTTGTGTTCTGTTACGGAATTGGACTACTAGTAGTACCTGTGCATTGGTAGTGTCTGATTGTGATGGTTTATTTTCAACAATGCAGACACTGTTCCTTTCACGAGTGCCAGTCCAGTAATAATATTAAGAGCTAAATGGGAATCAGAGACATTACTGAGGCGTAGGGGTTTTTTTATCTCACCTGCTGTCATTCACCCTCTCCGGTTTTGCCTACAAAAATTTCTGCAGTACAGTAAAGTTTGATTTTTGTTGAAAAAATACTTTCGCAAAAAACACTCTAGTAGTAACAACTAACGGATTTTTGCGTGCATTACCAACAATCTCCTCTTTACCTAAGTTCGCTTAGTATATGTTTACGTCCGCCGTTTTTTTTTTTCAAACTATTGCTCTATTTTCAAAAACTCTTATAGCAGTTATTCTTTTTTTTTCATAATTATTATTATTATTTTACGGTCACGTCAGCACAGGACATTCACCTAACACAAAAGATTAGAAGAATAGAAAGCCATACGGAGCGACAGGTTATATCAAAAAACGATTATAGACGGAAGAAATGAAGGCGGCTAGCTAACAAGGGAACAACAGAAGGAGATGGAAAGGCGATAATGTAGAGGGCACTGTAAGGAGTAGGGAGGCCAAGGCTAAGCAAATTGGAATAAAAGAGCGCGCGTTCTGAGCAAATGAAGGAACATTCGAATAGTACCTGGTTTGCGTCGCAGGTGACACATTTAAGGTAGGTGGATACACCAAGAAGAAGATTGAACAAGAGCAAAGCGGAAACGAGAAGCCGGGAGCAGACTATAATTAAAACGAAGGCGAAATATGGAAGAAGTGACAGAACGGCTGATACTGGGAAAATTGTTAAACCGAGAAGAAGTGAGCGGAGAGGGTTGTATAGCAAGGTGAAAGGAGTGTTAGGATTGGAGAAAACAGACGAATTATTGATCAGTAGTCTCACAGTGAAAACGATAAGAGAGAGGGCAAAGACATCGAGAGGGGAATCTGTCTATAAAACAACTATTTACTGCGGCCGAGCATGCTAATGAGTCAGCAAGATCGTTGTTACCAACTATGCCGCAGCGGCCCGGAATCCAGAGCAGTTCAATTAAACGGAATGTTAATAAACAATAATAATAGGACAGGGATGTGTATTCTTAGAACTCATTATTTTCTAAACTCGTGTAGAACAAAGTGAATACCGGGGGGTGCCTGATAAGATTTCTTAATATATTTCATTAAAGTTAATTCGACAAAAATTTTAGTCAAACAATCAGCTTCAGATTCCCTCTGGTTCAGTGTTAGTTTTGTCCGAATAAATAATTTAACATATCAGTAACTTTCTCGACTATTCGAGACCGTTAATCTTTAGGTCACCTGCATGTCCATTCTAGTAAAAAAATTAATACCATACTATATTTATTTTGTACTCATGAAAATAACAAATTGTCATTATATAAACATATAATAACATATATAAATTACAACTTTTAATTTGTCAACTGTTTTCCGATATCGGTCGTCCATACTTATGGAGACCTATTTATAATATTATTGGTGGTGCCATGATTGTGAATGGCTAATACCTGAAATTAACTTGGCAAATTAGTCGTTGTAATTTATTTATACTCTATGTATGACGCGTTTATTAATTTTTATTACGCATAATAAAATTGACATAAATGAAATTCAAACAATATTTATTTCTCTTTTTATAATATGGTGATAAATTCTTTTTCTTTTCACGCTGTTTTCGCTTCCCTGTTTCTCAGATGTTCAACCATACATATATGCGTGCACATATACATATATATATATATATATATACACTAATTGGGTTAAGATACTTATTATGAAGGGAATTGACTCGTAATTCAGGTCGCTGTCGCGGTGGTATTGATCTGAATCTGAATATTGAGTATATCAGAGAAGTTATCTGCGAAATAGTAAGGGCTAGAAAGGAATTTGTGTGTCCAATATCCAGATCCATTAGTCTTAGTACATTGTGAAAAATTTAACTTCTCAATTCATGGACCTTATCAAGTCATCATAGTAACAGTATTGCCAGAAAAATTCTACAACGTTTTTGTAAAAAAAAATTTGTAGTGAAATCTGTAAGCTTTTCTATCGCGTTTATAAGATACTTATTTTGTTTTGCGAAAAATGACACGATTAATAACACCGACACACACTCATCTATAATTCTCACAACAAAAAGAACTATAGAAGAGTCGGTGTTATTAATCGTGTCATTTTTCGCAAAACAAAATAAGTATCTTATAAGCGCGATAGAAAAGCTTACAGATTTCACTGCAAGAATTTTTTTACAAAAATGTTACGGAATTTTTTATATTACCCCCCAGGCGGAAACATTCCATAGGCATTAATATATATTACGAAAATTTGTGTATAATGTTTGTGGTTTTTTTTATTTTCACCTTATTTTACTTTCCTACTTTTTTTTTAGTCAGTGGTATCGCTTTAGGAATGAGTATTTCACTTTGTAAATATTGTAAGGGAATTCTTTATTCTTATCGCTTTTTTAGCGAGTGTTGATAAACAAAATTCTTTTTCTCGATGGAATTTTCGAGAATTCTAAAAATAAAGAGAAAAAAATGTGCTAACGTCGATTCCTTCCGCTCGTTTTTGATAGGCAAAATGCCATTATTTTAAGTCGGTATTTTTTGTACGTATAGAATATAGATTTAGAAAGTAAAAAAACGAATGCCGTGGAAAACCTTATAAATTATATAATTTCCGCCAGGGTTTCACTCCTTATCGCTCTATGTTAGACAGGTAAGATAAGAAGCGTTTAATTGATTTCGTTGGTATTTCATAATTATATGAATTCGTTTTCTTAGTTTTTACCTTGTTTATAAAATGGATTTTTATTTATGTTTGTTTTTAGGATTATCGCAATGTATTTTACTTTGTCACATTGTTCCACCTAACCCTCTTCAATATCTCACTAATTTTAAAGTTTTAAATGAAAATAATAGTTTTATTTTGGATCAGATTTTGTAGTAAAAAAGAAGCAATTAAAAAAAAAAAAACAAAAAACCCCAATGTAATTAAATTGAATAGACATTAGGTAGTTTACCTACAAAAACGCAGTGTAGAAGTATAAGAATCAGCGATTGGTGAAATTTTATTTTAATTTATCCGTTTTCATAATTTGATTGACCGTTGCATGGAAATGTCTACATAATCAAAACGGACTACTAAAGCTTATTTTGAAAAAAGCCGTAAAGCTACATTGTAAATGCTCTTTGTTTGAGAATAAAGCTTTCGCTGCACGGTCATAAACAAGATTGATGTTAGTTTAGTGTTTTCCGAAATGAGTGATAGCAAGAAACGGGGATTTTGTTAAAAAAAATTTATTCCATCCGACAAGGTCCTATGCGAAAATAATCACCCTTGCCGTTGAATAACTCGCATATATGCGGTAAATGGTTCCTCCCCTTAGGAGACCATCTCTGTTGACTGGTTTAATATTTCTTAAGAAAACTCCTATCCGAAATACCACCCTTAGGGTGAGTAAAAGAAAAATCCAAAAACGAGGCTACTACAGAAATTAGTGAAACCGGTTAACCGGATAATCTACCTTCACTGAGTTTTCTATCAACACTTGATGGGAGATCATTTTAATAAAAAATAAATAGAAAAAACTAAATTAAAAAAACATACAAAGTTTCAGCACTTAATCCGAAATATTTATCGAGCTATTTGAAACAAAAATTTATTTTTGGCTTTTTTTTTTTTTTTTTAATAGTAAAAATGTCGTCGAATGGTGATTTTTAGCCCAAATAAGTAAAAAACATGAAAATAAAATCTTTTCACGATTCTCATAAACCCAATTTTTCATATAACAAAATTAAAATATTTATTTTAGGCGCGTTCATCACAAAATTTTAATAGTAATAAACGTCTTCCGTGCTCTATTATATATATTCGGGAATTTTTTTGAAAAACTTTGTGTTTAAACACGTATGAATATATTATTTTATTAATAAAAAATAATGATTGTTTAACAAATTTTTTTAACAATAATTATAATTGGAAGATGCCAATAGGATTGATATATATGCATATATATATATATATATATATATATATATATAAAATAAATTAAATCGAATTGGTGTTCATTAATTACAATAAGAATGAAAATACGACTCAAAATTTCTGCTGGCTTTACAATTTTCGACAAATATCTTGCGCCGTGCCTATTTATAAGGGGGGAATTTGAACTGAACAAATTGCTAATATAAATTAATAGTAAGAAAAATTTGCATCAGTCAAGAATTAACCGGTTATGACAGTTTCGGTTTATTACGCTTTGTGTGACGTTGTTAAAAACAATAAATAAAGTTCAAATAAATAACAAAAAGCAAAAAAAAAAAAAGAAAAAGGAATTGATAAAATAATAAAAAAAAAACGGCGAAACCGTAAGAAATACAAAAAAAAAAAAACGGAAAAATATAAATTATTTCTCGATGTATTCGCGTAAGTATTCGCAAATAATAAATTTGTTTTCGTCGCGGTGAATACGACTGTATTCGTGTATTCACAACTGCGTGAATATTGTCCAACACTTTGTTGATAGACGGTGTTAGCCGTCAAAACTGTCATCAAATGTTGCTATTCATCGCGCCCCGTTAGATAGTTTAAAATTTATCTGAAATATTAATTAACAATTTTCATTTGAAGAACATTTTCTTGTACAAAAAAAAAAAAAAATAGCCAAAAATAAAACTCGTAAATTGAAAGTTTTCCAAAAAAAATCGTTTTTTGACTTTTTTTTTTTTTTTGCAATCTTGCGTCAAATCGAAAAATTTTTAAAAATTCCGCGCATAAAAGACGTTTACTGTTAAATGTCTTTTACTTCCTGGTACGTTGTAAAGAATTATACACAGTTCATTAATTTTCATTTTTACTATTAAAAAAAGTAATAATGATAAAAAATAAAAATAAGTTTTTTTAAAAATAACTCGGAAAATATTATTCGAAGACGGTTATCGATCTTTTTCTTATTCGATAACAAAATGATCATTCGCGCAAGTGTGTCGATTCATCGTTTTTGCCGAAAGCGAAAATCGATCATTTTAGAAACCTTTTAAAAGAATGATACGCACAAAACAGTTCACGAATATTATAATGAGCTTTTTAATTTCGTCGGCTGAAAGAAACAAAGAAATACATCCAAATTAATCGTACAATATTAATAAACAATATTTATACTATATTATTAATCCGTACCGAAGCTAAGTATAATTGTGTCATTACTGAGCAGCGTTACTTAAATATCGGTTCATTAAAATTATACGGTTAGTTGAATTTACAGTAAAGAATAGAGAAGAAATAAACAGGCGTGCGTCATAACAGAGGCGACCAGAGAACCGAATTTTAGTAAAATATTCTTGATCAGTGGTATGTACCTGCGAGGAGTTTTTTTTGCTGATCATAGCCATTTAATACCAGAGAACCGAATTTTAGTAAAATATTCTTGATCAGTGGTATGTACCTGCGAGGAGTTTTTTTTGCTGATCATAGCCATTTAATACCGAATTTTAGTAAAATATTCTTGATCAGTGGTATGTACCTGCGAGGAGTTTTTTTTGCTGATCATAGCCATTTAATCCAATCAATTTGTATGCTCGAAATAGTATTAATATATATCAATGAGACAGATGAAAGAGTCGTGCGTACAAATCTAACCGGAGACAGTAGATAAACTTCTCGAATCCACTCTACGATATCCGACTAAAAATAATGTTCAAATAACTGGATTTCGTTATGGTATTCGATCTAAAACAATATTCAATTTATGATGTTAAAAACAAGAATTTGTTCCTCGTAATCGCAACATAGCTTAATGCCTGCAGTCAAAAACTTTTCATATCTTATATATATATATATATATAATTTAATGTATATGCGTCTGTCACATTGTATAACATTTAAAATAGAAAAAAAAAGTAAGACGCGTCCAACGAAGGCAGAGTGTGTGATGACTGTATGTATGTTTGTGATGCTACAGTTGGTTAAGTTAGAGACCATCTATCGAGAAAAAAAGGAGTGTACCAGTAAATAATCGGTGATGGTGTATTTCGGCAGTGGTTAAGGAGAAATTGACGAACAAGAAAGAAAGCAGGAAGGATTTTTTTTTTTTTTTTTTTTTAATGGGCTCAGCGTCAACACTGACCCAACTACATGGACTTAGATCACCTACGGAGATAGAGAGTATAAAGGAAAGAAGGAGAGGAATAACGGCTAGAGATGGGAAGGATGGGATAAAAGAAGCATTGAAAGGGGTAGGAAGATCCAACGCCAACAGTTCGGCGTATAGATGAGAGCACTCAGGAAAAAGAGCAGGGCATTCAAAAATGATATGGCTGGGGTCGCATAAAAGCTGGAAGGATATCAGTAGCGGTCTTCAAAATCTCCAAATATGGGATCGACGCTTACCTTC
The DNA here is from genome assembly GCA_039619475.1 of Icerya purchasi. Taxonomy (NCBI): domain Eukaryota; kingdom Metazoa; phylum Arthropoda; class Insecta; order Hemiptera; family Monophlebidae; genus Icerya; species Icerya purchasi. The sequence continues at coordinate 99,106,671 of CM077115.1, forward strand.
CCCTCTCTCTCACTCTCGCTGCAAAAGTTACCCGCTGTGTTTTTCAACTATGTCACACAGAAAAATCGGTTTAGGATATTATTAAATATGTAAATTAAGAAAAATAGAACTCACTAACTAGGAATTTTCTAATGATTATAATAGAAAACAATATTAATAACAATAAATAAACAAGTAAATGCACGATAATCGAGAGGTGATATCGTCATGGTTTGCATTTGTAGGGGTTTAAAAAAATAACGGGACCGTTACGATATATTTAGAATTTGCAGTTAATTCATCTAACACGTTATATATAGCGTGTATACACTATTTAGAAGTACGTTTCTTCTTCTTCGTGGCGTGATTAACGTAATTATTGTTTCTTCTCGCGGTTAGATACACTTTTGAATTATTTATTAATAATAATAATTGCATCGCCACAGATAAAACTGCATATTAATAACATTTCTCGTTCTTCCGTAGCGTAATAAATGTAGTCATATAATAATAGATGATAGGTTGCATCGCAGGATTCACGGATATTAGATGGAATAATTGAAACAACGTTCCAAGCGAAACTTCCACCACTACGGACTGATATAAACCATTTACATGTAATTCTATTTAGTTCAAATCTTAATCGGATAAAAATTTATGAGTTAATTTAGTAAATTTAATTTGACCTATTCTTTTCTAGTTCAGAAAATATTGCATACTACGAGTATAAGAGGAGTTGCCTTTGTATTTCTTATTAAATTGCTCTATCGTATTCTCATAACTATTGACATTCTGCTAATTCCCGTGACAACTTGCACTGTCCTCAGCAGCGACTTCCTTTGAGTCACCAAAATTTTATTCATCACATTAGAATTCAAAATAGTAGCGGTAAATGATTTTGTTAGTTTTATCGTAATTTACATATGTGGTCAAATAAAACCACATGCACGGTCTGTTCTTATTGCCAAATATTTAAAACTTTTAAGATTTAATAGTTTCCCGCTTAATTAACTTCTAAAGATGGAGGTTGGGAGGGAGCCTATTATTGCAACAGTTCTGAAAATAGAATTTGAACATTTTACAATGTATATATTTCCAGTATAGACAATCCAAAAGGAACGTATATCTGTGTACATATGTGCTGTAGATAATTTTCTAATACACTTGTACCTAAAAAAAGTGGCATCGATTTTTTTTCTGGTTCCTGTTAATATTAATTATATCTAAAAAGAAAAGAAAAAAAAAAAAAAATCCACAGTACGGATTGAACATATGTAAGAAAAAGTGGAAAAATACGTTACAATACAAAAAGAAATACTTTTTTAAAAAATTGTTTATATAATGTTATATAGACGTATAAACTATAACAAATATAGCTACATAATGATGATAATAATAATAATAATAATAATACTTGGAAAGTGTTATATTATGTAACCTTTACACAGTATAACTTTTGGGCCCGACTTTTGAAGAAGCTCGTAGATTAACGTTTTATTTATTAATCAATTGGAAAAGTTAAAATCGGCAGAGGGACTTGGACAAGATGAGTGGATACGATTTCACGATATAGCGATCGATCTCGATTAAAAAAAGGTTCGCGATCGATTGTGCGGCACTCTGCTGAATATTAATCCACTCGCTGTCTACTGCGCCATTTGGTCGTACCGGGAGCAAGAAGTTTCAACAGCGAATTTTCCTACTTAGCCGGTCGACCGAGGCGACTATTAAAAGCGAGAAAGAATATTAATCGAGTTAGCGGAAAAGTCGATTTTATATCGAAAAAGCTCCACGCATCACTCCGGCAGAGAAAGTCCTTACTTAAGAAATCGACTCGGAATAATCGTTTACCTCCTTACTCGTCACGCCACCTCTCTCACTCTTTCTCTCTCGTAGGCCGTGTTTGTTCGTGGCAACTGTTAAATTTATTCCGACCGATCTATCGTTCTTACCCGCTACTACTGTTATCGCTTATGCTAATGACCGTTTATATAGGCTGAACGATAACGAGCCGTTTTTATTAGCGCAAGTGCATCTCGATGTCAGCGAGCTTAATGGATTGCTGGACACCCCTCTGACGCGATATTTCCACGCCAAACTGGAATAGAAATTATCTGAAACGAGAGGTGTTAATTCCGGATTTATCGCTCGCCTAACGCGGGCGCTAAAAGGCACACAGACGGGGACCATCAATTTTCTTTATCTTTATACTATATTGTAAACTAGGAAGTATCTGGTTTTAGAGTATTTTACGCGTGTCAGATGGCCGCTATTACTACTAATAACGGTTGCTTTTTATCAGATGAAGAACACGTGAGGTACATCGGAAGTTCTTCGAACGATTCCGTACCCCGGGGTACATCACTGTCCTCTAACTAGACATTAAGCTAAACGTTAATGTTTGTGTCGGAGTTATATTAAAGTGGTATTTGAAAAGGATATATTTTTTTATCGTTTCGATAGAATTTAATAAGTGTGCGCACCCGTGCAACCCCCCAACCCCCCACCGCGGGGGGGGTCCTAATAATAGTGCAACTTTTGTGAATAGTAATTTTCCGACTATAGTTATTTTCCTATTAAAGTATTATACAAATCCGGATAATTTGTATTTGTGAATCTGGCTAACGCTTGAAAAATAAAAATAATTAAAATTTCTATAAATGCGATAACTCTATTTGAGCAAGATTAAAATTGAAGGTTGAACTTTTTCATTTTTATTCTTATTTGTTTTTTTTGTTTTTTTTAAAATATTTCTCAGTTATTTGAACCAAATTCGATCATGAATGTAGTTTGGAAATGGCATTGAAAGACCAAAATGAAAAATGATCTCTAAGGAGTAAACTAAATTTAATTGTTACTTTTTACAAATCGGAACACAGATTTAATCAAATCGAAAAGTTTTATTATTATTATCGTCGCTACACTATCCACAAATGCGCTACATCAGAAAAATATTAAAAAAATCGTACAAAAAAAAACTTAAATTAATATTAACTTTAACCGATATATGTGTGTAATTTTTCTCTTCTACATTAACCCATGTTAACAATTCGCATGAAATGAAATGAAATGTTTATTTATTTATTATCATTACAATTTTAGACCACTACGCGCAATACGTATAATAATAATAATAATAATAATAATAATAATAACAACAATAACAATAATAACAATAATAATAATGGTAAAGTTAGTCCCGTATACGCGCTTCTGAAAAACACCTTTGATTAAAGGGGAAAATCAATTGGATAATAGGCGAGAAACTTTTTCTGGTGACTGTCGACTCGACCGTGGGGTGTATTATGTGTTTGAGAATTCCCCTCTCTTCTGAATTTGTAACGGTTTCTTTTTTTGTTTTTATCGTACGTTGCTACAACACATTTGCCGCCCTGATAGCGTTACGATGGATTTTACAGTGAAATGCACTCCTTTACTGAACACCTGAAGAAATGGGGATTCTCGGCCTGACGAGCCGGTGATTCTGTGTACTCTTGCACCTGCAGTTAACCTCATTCGTACGTGTAAAATTACATATGCAGGTTATATTTTCCGTTTTATTATTGGTTTTCGGAGAGCGCTAGAAATACCGCTTAAGGAATACAATAACGGTTTGCCTATGATGTCGTTCTTTCGGTACGGGTAATAATATATCCGTTATGGAAGCCGAACGCAACTGGTAGCCTTAAACGAATGTAACCCGATTTTGAGTATAAGTTTGCAGCGTTCGGCGATATAAAAAAAAAAAAAAAAAAAAAAAAGGAAAGAAAAAAAAAGGCTTTATTAATTTTGCGTAGTTTGTCTGCCCTAATAATTAGATTTTTTTTAAAATTAAAATATACCGTTTAGATTTCAGAAATACCGTAAATTAAAATCGTTAGTTGAAGTATATAGGAAATTTATGCACTTCGACTGTGCAAATAGCAAAACAGATTCTCCTCGATAACGTACGATAAAAAAATATTTGAGAATATATATATCACCGTCCAAAATTTTGTAAAGTTTTTTTTTTTTTTTTTTTTTTTTTAACGTGGAATTATCGGTACAATTCTATATCCACATCGATTTGCTGTGCTGCCATACGAAGGGATAGATGGTAAATGGCAGACTCTTTAGATAGCTGTGACTGAAATTCCTGCTTCTAATTTTTACTTCTTCTTCTTCCGCTATATATAAAAAGTTTCATACTAGATTCTGGTCAACTTTCTTTTTCAACCAACCTTCTAATTATATTTATACTAATCTTTCTGACCGGCCTTTTGATTGTCCGATTTTCCTTCGCTTCGCCGTTTGGCTATCATGTCTATTTTCCATCTACGTGTCTTAATCATATTCTCCTTCCTTTATGGCACTTTTGTCCCTAATTCTCCATCCTAACGACAAAATCGTCCCTCGATCCTGACCCCGTATCTTCTTTGAATGTCCGTACCTCTTGAATCTCTGATCTGGTTTTTGTAAGTTCCTCAATTATAATTGTGAGCCTCTTTTAACTTACCATTCCTATCAATCTCGGTTGTTCCGATCGTTATAATTTGTTTTATTTCATCGATATCTAAAACCGAGTCTATAATTAATTTTTCTCCCTTATATCGTTTCTGGACACTCCGTTTTAGACGTTACTGTGGGGGGGGGATAAGATTCATGTAGGGAACAAAAAAAAAAAAAAATGTTAAAAATTTTCTAATTGATTATTGGGGTTAATTTGCTTCCAATTGGAAAGCAGTAAAGGATAATTGGAATTCCATTTTTTGTTTTTACGTAATAACGGTACTGCGTGAAAAATTTCATATTTTAATAGAACAATAATAAATGATGTAAAGGTTTTAGAATTATGATGCAGCGCTGGTACCTACAAATCTGGGGGGGGGGACCCCTTTTGCGACATACGAAATATAGACAAATTACAGAATGCTGTATATTGTAATTTAAGCGGTAACGATTCATTGGCCCGATTAAAAAGAATCATATTAGCGAGCTGATTAGAATCGAAATAATCGTTTTCTTTTTCGACGTTCATTTTCCATTCGTTAAATTAATTAGGCAAAATAGAAATTAAACATTTGCCAGAAACTTTAAGCTTTCAATTAATTCATTCACTTGTAATTTCTCCTCTACCGATGTTTAACTTACAAGTTCCATTTCGATATTACAAAAATACTTGACAATTCTTAATTACGACTTTTACCAGTATATCGCGACCCAATTACGAGTACCATTTAATTAATACAAAAATATACTTTGAATTATTATCTTTTTTCGAAGATATTTTTTAAGCATTTAACGTTTTTTTTTCTATAATTGTTGGAAATTTTCTCATCTCAGGTATGTTAAATAGAGCTCTACTTCTTTAGTAAAGTCTAATTAAACATTTTTTTCAAATAAGTACATCATTTTAAATAGAAAAAAAAAAAAAAGATGAAGTAGTAAATGACAAAAAAAAAAAATTTAATGACAAAATAAGAAATATATTAAAAGATTAGACTCCCAACAGGTGCGAAAATGAGAACAAAAACAATGAAGATAACAAAGATGTGTTATAAGTAACTAAAAAGTAAAAACTGAAATTATATATCGAAATAAAAAATAGGCGAAACGAAAGAAACATTACGAAATATACTAAAATTTATAAAAATTTATTAAAATAAATTATACCTGACAAAGTCGTAAATGTAGAAGTCAAAATGAATGAAATTATCTAATAACGAAGAGCGTAATGAAAAACAAAAAGATAATAAAACTAGTACGAAATATAAACTATACAGGGGTACATTGAAAAAGTATAATTACGGAAAGGTAGAATATGTGAAATAAACGTAACGACACGGTAGTAAGATAAAAATAAACTAAAAGCGATAGCGAATAATATCAAACCTATACACAGTTGCGAATGTCGAAATACTGTTGCTTATGTTTATGTACTTTTCAGTTCGCCTTTAATATACTACTCGAAGTTTAGAAAGTTATCGAATTATATGAGATAAAAGTCGAGCAAAACATAGTGTTCGATACGATGATATTTCATTGCGATTCTTCGAAAATACTTTGATAACTATTTTTCTACTTATTTCTTTTGGTTTTTGTTTTTCACCTCGAATGTTGCCGGTTAAAATTTAAAGTAAACACAAATTGCGGCACATTACCTTGATCCGAAATTGAGGGAAATTTCGTACCTGCGATCCAAATTTGACCTTCGATAATTGGAAAATGAAACGAGTTTCTAATTGGTATCATGAACCGGCTATAAATTAGATCTAGCGGTTTTTTTTTCTCTTTTTTGTATACCATAACTTTGGGAGATTTTTCTTTGAAAAAAAAAAAAAGGAAACGCCCGTATGTATACAGCGGTGACGCGAGTTTAATTTTGTTCGACTAACATTTTAAACTGAATTTTCACGCTACCAGTATTTCTAAAATTGTCCTTACTTGTATTCTCGTATGTATTTGCACCATTCCGATGAATATCGTTTTTTTTTTTTTTTTTTTTTTTTTTTAAAATTTTAAAGTAATCCTTATCTTTTTCGGGTTTTGCACGATTACACACACTCATCGGGGCCAGGCCTGTGCCCAGCGATTTGGGAGGGGGTGGAAATTTTCTTCACATATTTATTTTATAAATAACAATACATTTTTCACTAATATTCGTACTGTTAATAATTTCCATCATTTTGATTTATATGTATTAATAATTTACATAAATGAATTACCCCGCATATGAACACATTAATAAAAATTATATATAAGTTATTAACTATGCTCATAATAAAAAATTTTGCATTAAATATTAATGAAGTACCTAAAAATATGGAGCATATTTTTTCTTTTTTCTTTTAAAGTAGGTAAGAACACTCTAAAAAATCATCAATATTTATTTTAAATTTTTGATTTTTTTCAGATTTTTCTGTATTTATAATAACTATTTCAGTTCTCATGGGGGGCGGGTGTAACCCCCCCGTGGACACGGCCTTGATCGGGGCATATTACCAATAAAGTGAGTTCCATTCCGCAGCTCGGTAGATATATAGTTATTGAATGTGTGAACGCTTTATGTGTAAACATTTTGGGTTTTTTCAAAGGCATTTGGATATTTGGATGTATGCGGCCGAACGTATTTCCATTTATTTAATATATTAAAATACACCCCCCCCCTTCCCTGTGAAATAATGTAATTTATTTAAAACTGTTTTGTGCTTTATATATATAACACAATACGGTTTTATTATATTTTGTTTTTCTTTTCTTGTCTTGCGTAACTCGAATTTTATTCATTGTTTTTTTTTTAATTTTTTTAAAATGATCTAATTATTTTGCAACCGAAAATTGAATATTCACGTAAATTTCTTTCATTACTCTTATTTTATATTCTTGGTTATGTAATTCGTGATCAGCGGCAGCACGGTGATGGCCTAGTGTTGCACGTGCTTGGCTACGAAGTCAGAGATGTGTCGTAGGTTTTCGAGACTTACCCCGTTCTGGATCTAAGCCGCTGTCCCTGTGGTATATACCTAATCTGAAATTGAATAATTGTTATACCAGAGAAATCTAAGTAAAGGCGGATCTCAAATAGATAAGAACTGGCCCCCCAGTATTCTCTTCAGAACCATTAAGTACTCAGTGTATTATGGAAAGCTTAAAAGCTTACTTACACAATCTATGATACCTTATCAAGGATATATGATGGACTTACCTTAATTCCTAATTATTCTTTAATTTCTTTTCATAAACAAATCGTATTTACTCATTAATATAGAAAAAAAGAGAAATATCCGCGGAACAAAATTTATAACAGAGTATCTGGTCAGCTTCACACTGCATATATACGAGAAGTGCAAAGTAAAATTCATTTGGTAAAGTTTTAAGATCTGTCGTCTTTTGTGCGTTAAAAAAAAAAATATATATATATATATATATGTTAGGCAACATTTCATTGGATCTACTTATATAAATGTTGGAATTTTTTTTTGCGATTAAGTTAAGAGGGACTATTTATTGATCCAGTTTTGAGCTGCAATTGAAGGGATGAATTAGTGCGCAAAAAATACGATCTTTTTTATTTCACATTTCCGCTAAAAACTGAAAAATTACAACTATGATATTCGTGCAAATCGCCTTTTCTTAGGGATTCTAACACTAATGGGTTGAATTTTCGACGCCCAAAAAAAAAAAAAAAAGCCCCTACGGAATTTGATTAAAAAATAATAATTAATAATGTTTTTCTTTTCTCTTTTTTTTTTTTATTGTTTTCAGGCTAGTCGAGATCGAGACAAACATCAGCAACAGAATGGCAGCATCGGTGGAAATAGCGCGCTGGTGCCGGCCAATTCTTCTCCGTCCACATCGGCAAATTCGCCGGCAACATCGACCGCTTTGTCCTCTTCGACCAGCTGCTCGCAGCATCTTCTAGAGGAAACGCTTAAAATGAGACCTCCGTATCCGTCCATCGTACTTCCAGTGCAAGGCGGCTACTGGCAGGATCCTCAGGAAGGGCTTCACGCCCACGAACAGGAACCCGGCAGTGATCATCAGAGTAGTCAATCGACATCGTTAGTCAGCGGAGTCGGACCGTCTTCCGCTAATACCTCGCCCAGTTCCGGGTCATCGCTGGTCAACTATAGGCATAATTTTAAAATCGAATCAGACGATACCGCTAAATGCTACCGCAGATTTTTCATGGGACGGGTAAGTCGAAATTCCGCTACTCCGGCTATAGTTTAAAATTTCTCTTCTTCCGTTATCGTCACAGCTGACTCCCCGGATTATATTCGATTTTGTGTAGGTGCTCCTCCTGATCCGGAATTGTAGATGAAAAACCGACAACAGTTTAACAGATAAGTGTTTGAGGAATTTTTTGAATGAAGTTACGTTTTGAAGTCGAAGGTAGAGCTCTAAATCGAGGATAAAAAAGTAAAGCGCGCGCCGTTCTTTTATAATATTTAGATCGCCGCTAATTTTGTTTGATCTCTTTGGAATAATTTTTCTTTTCGCCGAATCATCCTGAAGTTATTTTTAATTCTTACGGGGCTACATCTCGTAATACACAACACCTTTCTTTTTTTTTTTCGTTTTCTCCGTTGTACAAAAATTCGAGGGTAGACATCAGACATGGCTCCCCTGATATTTTTCATAAATATAAACGATTTTTTGTAAATATTTTCAAAAAAAATTTACCAAAACGGAAGAATCTATAAAAAGACAAAAAAGAAAGTAAAATCGTCATGAAAAAAGGTTTTGGTGTCTCCTGCTCAGGTAGTAGAAGTAATGAAGAATACTTCTTTTTTTTTTTCTTTTTTTACACACGAACGCACCATATTTAGCTAGAGTCCAGATATGAACTATATATGTATCGACGGTAAAAGTATACGGAAAACACATTTAAACACCTTACATAATTGCATTTTGACGTTTGCCATTCGGCTAGTGTGTAATTCGACTATATTTAACACATTACCTTTGACAGTGGCAGATCCACGGGAAAGGAAATAGGGGACATCCCCCATTTCCGGAGAACCAAAACCTCGATGAAAAAAGTATTTTTAAAACACTTAAAAATTTCTAAAGAGGCGGGCGCTTACTGTCTACCGCACAAGATATTACGTAATTATATAATTTCCCTCCCCAAAATTTCTCTCTGAATCGGCCCCTGCCTTTGATCGTCACAAAGTGAACGGAATTTTTACATTACGGTGTAAATATAAATGTAAAAAATTTGAAATAACGTGAAATGCAACTGTTGATCATGCAACAGTTCTTTTGATTTTCCGAATGACTCCCCCAGCCGTAACACAAATCCCCGTCAAGGGTATAATAACGATAATAATAATAATAATAATAATAATAATAATAATAATAATAATAATAATAATAATAATAATAATAATAATAATAATAAAAGCATCTATCGCGGATCCACACTGATTTATATAGTACGCAGGCTGTGAGATCGCCATGAGTTGTCGTTACAAATTGCAGCACATAAATAACGGGAAACTTTAACGTTAAAACCCGTATTAGAATATTATTAAAATGAAAATTAAAGATGGCGACCCGGTAGAGGAAAAGGAATATTTTGTGGGGAGAGAAAAAAAACCTCTTGGATTCTTCTGAAAAGTTAACGTTAAAGGTGCGACGCGATGTAATTCCTTGTTTGTATTTTTTTAAATTAAGTACATTTTCATTTGAAACTCCTTCGAAAACATGACGTAACTTCACAAGTACTGGATAATTATCGTTGAATATTATACGGAAGTTCTGCGAGCACAATAAGCGATACGGTTCCTAATCGTGACACACGTGGAGCTGAGATATTAACTCAGTTCGTCGTGCCCTTGATTACTACACCATTTACGGAAAGATAATTAATCTGGCAGCATGGTTACACACGACGTTAAATGAACGACTCAATTCGCGCAGAGTGACTTTTAAACTTATTTTTACCATCATTTATAATTACGAACTAATCGATTTGAGGGTGGGTGTTGGCGAGTATTTTTCATTGATGGCGCACTTCCAAAGTAAATAGAACTAGGCAACCCGGTTAATGCGGGCAGTATTTATTAGCTGACGAGTTTTTCACGTTAAAAATAAGTTACGTGTCACATTCATCGTTGTTCTGCATTTGACTGTAATTCAATTTTAATGAAACACTACTAACTCATTTTCTCTGACGGACTCTATGCGTCCGGAACTGAATCTAAATCTAAACTGAACTTAATCGAATGTTCGAATGTGTGTGTGTTGGCGTCCATCTGAAAAATCGGCTGTTTCAGTTTCTTCAGATATCTCATTTGCATCCTATTCGTCATATTCGTTCCGTCCGTCTTTCTCCAATGTAACAAGTTATAGGCGACAGCTTCCTCTTGTACACCTGTATGTTTTGTTTTTTTTTTTTGTTTATTGTCCGATAAATACTACATATCGTGAATGGCGTGGTCGAGTAATTGCGAAATAAGTTAAAATTTAATGACTACAAAAAACCGTTGCCTTGTCGAGTTTTAGAACACTGGAAGCTATGATGTGTGTGAATGCTTATGATTACGCAGAGACGCAGACGACAAACAAGACTAGAAAGCCGATCTAACGGTAGTTTGGGGTCGACTGGAATTGATGTAATTGTACAAAATCACAAAATTAAAGGCTCTGGAGATGTTTTTTCTGTTCGTTTCTTTTTTCTTTTTTTTTCCCCCGGATAAAACTCGAGTTTTCGGGGAATCTGTTGTTTGATTGGCAGTAAATCCGGAATTACACTTGAATGGGTAATACGTTGTAAACCTCTCTACTTTTTTCGGATTCCTCCCGGGGCTCAGTTATTCGATCGGACGGATGGTGACGACGATGTTTATTAATCATTTTTTACTCTACCGGTCGAAATTCTTAAAGCAGAATTCCGTGAAAATGAAATTTTCGGAAAAACAAAAAAAAGTTGAAAAATCCAGAAACTCCTCATTAATTTCGTTTGTTTTTTTTTTTTTTTCTTTTAAAAACCTATACGACTACAGCGCGTAAATAATATCATCTGCTCGAGCAACCGTCTGAATTTTTCATATACTTAATGAAAATTTACTATCGACTAAAAATTTAGAAAAAATAAAAGTTGCTTTTTCGAATGCTTGTAATTCAGACGAAAGTGCAGAACTATGTTATAATAATTTAGCGTCAGTTCTGCAGTGTTTTTGTAAATTAAATGCGGTCTCGTTAAGAACGAGGAATTTTTAAAATCGGGAAAAATGAGGAATTTTCAGGCTGTAAAGGAAGGTGCCGTCGATGTAAATTAGCGGAGAGGATCTTTAAATGTAAAAATGCGTGTTAATAAGTTCGGTCCTAATTTTTGCTGAAATTAACTTTAAACACACGCGAATTTCTCCGGAAAATGTGTAAATTGAAATGAAACATTTTGTGCGACTTTTTCAGAGCTCTTCCACTAACCACCTCATGTGTGCTTTCGCCGGAAAATTAGTTGTCCCGAGTTTTTCTACTAAATGTAAATTGCGCTCTTTGAAAATTGTCGATTTGCAATTTTCTAGCCCAATCAATCCGAGCTTTTAGTAATAATAATAATAATAACAACAACAATAACAATAATACTACTTATAATGAATAATATTAGGATTGAATACAGTGACAATAGCATAGCTTGAAAAATCAACGCTATTAGGAACAGTCTACATGCTGCGCAGATACCTCTGTGACTCCTTGGATAGGATTCGAAACACAAAAACGTTCGTTCCGGCTGTGGTACAATAAGACTGCGAGAAAGTACAATAATAATATCAAAAAGAATATATTTTTAATTGACATGTCTGTCCCTAATGACGGCAATATTAGCCAGAAATATGAGTGAAAAAAAGTAAAGGTCACAGTAGTGCTATTTAACCGGAATTATAACCGAAATTACAACAAATTAATGGAAGGTTTTAAAATATTACAGATTCCAGGATGTATGCATAGTAACAAACAAAAAGCAGCCATATTAATGTAATGCAGTGAGAAACCATTAAAATTTAATAAAATAATTGTGACTTGATGTAATCCGTCACAAATTATAGTACCGGAATATAGTAAACCCGAGGAAATAGTGATAATAGTAATAATAATAATAATAATAATAATAATAATAATAATAGCAATCATAAAGACTAGTAAAAAGAGTAACAACATACATGGTGATTAATTATATTCCTCCCTCGATCTGAAATAAACGACCGCGTTAATTTATCGACAATGAACGCGCTTACGTCTTGGACGCACACGTTTTGCCATTATAATTAATTTCATTGACAGAGATTAGGCAGTATGTATGCATAAACAGTTGTTGCCTAGACTGAATTACCTCATTTGTGGTGTAATATGGTGATGCGAGCATAGTGCGCTTATTTACCAATAATCGACACTCGAATTCGGGCATGAACCTTTTTTTTCTTCTTTAATATGAAAAAAAGCTGCATGTAATTACGCAAAATGGAGAGTATTTATTTAGGGGTCTAGTTGACGTATTGCGGATAATTTTAACAGTCTGAAAGCTGTGAGGTCCAGCATTACTGGCGTAGATTTCTTATTCCTTTTTTTTTTTTATATAGGAGAGTCCGTATTTTAAAATTTAGTTATTTAAAGACATTTTCTTTTAACATTTTACCGCTATTATGCTAAATTATATACGTATTTTTGAAAACTTATACAGAAATTATTATATCAGGTTAATTATTAATCACCGATAAAATCAATCTTGTAAACGCTATGTTTAACATTGTTCCTCTGCGAAAGACCATGCATGGCACCTTATTTACCTGCCTGCGGACGCTACTGGACAATACTGTGACTTTTGGTATATCATTTGGTAAGGAACAAATTAACATCGGAAATTCTACGAACCATTAGCGAAAATAAGCTGTAATAAGCTGTAATAAGCTGTACGATGAATTAGAATAAATTTCGTAACCGGAACTCCATTGTACATTATTAGTAGTTAGCGCAGAAATTTTTACCATAAAAGAGGTTCGCTTATCATCGAATTTGTTAACTCTTCCGCGAAATCGGGAAGCAAAGGTCAACTCCGATTCTCGGATACATTTGAACTCTGCTATAGGTCCGATAACACCGACGCCCTCCAGGAAAATGTACACATAGTACTCTATACACGTATATACAGAAAACAAAAATAAAAACTCACTAACAGTAAATATCTACTTAAACTTGCTATTGAGAAAAAAGAATTAAAAACGTTAATCTTCAACAGAATTAATAACAAACGTTGTAGCCAGAAAGTAAATGCGATTACTCTTACACCAAGTATCTCTGAGTATTGCACGTTAGTAATGGTGATTACTTTTTTTTTTTTTTTATACGACCTGTTAAAATTTTAATTTTATTAATTCTCGCGAAACCAAAGTATGCGAGTCACTTTTGCTATTTCTGTTAGCCACCAGCGTGGAAACTAATTTCGTAATTTTCGTGAATAAAAACCAGATTGTTCAATGTTATGTCACACTTAATTACCGGCCAGGGTGGCCTTTACATATATCCCCCACCTTGTAACAGGAATCCACATAGCAATTTTAAGAAAACTCTTAATTGTCCGTTAAAAATACTTTAATTAATTCCTCGCCGTTCTTTCCGAACAATCTCGTGTACTACTAAGATTAATTTCGTTCCGCTGTGAATACCATATACTGTATTAATTTTTCAGTTCATTTACATACTGTTGTCATCGATATATTTAATAAATTCGCTATATTCTTCTTTTCATATCGTTCGATTCCGAGCGTCGTGACTACCTATTTATACATTCTAGTTGTACAGAATAGGCAATTCGCTATAATATATGCATATACTAAAAATGAAACTTATACCCGACCATTGTTCTATTTTAAGGTAGTTTGATTTGTTTTTGTTTTTTTTTTAATCAAATCAAATCAAATCAAATAGTTTATTATTATTATTATTATTATTATTATTGTACAAATTTCCATCTATGCGCAGAAATTGCGCGAGCGACGGAGTAATAAAAACAATAAAAATAACATTGAAAAGTGAAAAGAAAAGAAAAAGATAATTTTGAACAAATTAAAGTTCTACAAAAGAAAATAAAACTTTTCTATGCTTTTAACGCAAAATGGCGGTTAACGTAAGGGGGATAAACTGTTAATACATTATGCCGGGCTAGTGTAATAAAGATTTAAAAAGAAATGTAGGTTTAAGCTGAAATGTACAATAAGATAAATTACAATAAATAAAATAATATGAAATAAAATAAAATAAAGTAAAGAGAAGTAAATAGAATAATTATATTGCGTCTGATTCATATTATTTGACTGATAAGACATTTTAATGCATAAGAAAGATTTTTCTTAAATTTATATTATTCTAATTTTATAATCGCACTGTTCAGCAATCAAGGAAGGTGTACGTATGTACATGTGTATACTCACATGCACACACGCATATATATATATATATATATATATATATATATATATATATATATGTATGTCTGTGTATGTATGTATACATGTATGTATAAATATATATTTCGGATGTGCTCATTGGCTTATCTCGATTACTTAGAACCGATTAAACCAAGCAGTACGTAGTTTAATCAGACTGTTTGAAACTATTTTTTTCCCTCATTCTTTTGTAAATTGCTTCTTTACGAGAAAAGCGGATGTGATTAGGTCGAAAGATCTTTACAACTTCTGTTAATCTGCTTGTTACGTACAAGTCTCCTAGATTGGTTAAATAGTTTGTTTTTTTGCTTTCTTTATGGGTACGCTAACGAAGAGCAACAGCCCAATCAGCCAAGGAATCTAAGTGATAGCTCAAAAGGAGCATAACATATTAAAATTTAATCTGGTGCGAGATTGAATGAATGAAAGAAGCGAGAATAGGAACAACTAAGAAAGAAGGAATAGAGAGAACATAAGGGTTTCATTGTATGGAGTAGGAAGACCAAGAGATCCAAAAGCTGAGAATAGAAGAGAGAACGTTCTGAAGATAGTGAGCAACATTCGAAGAAGACATGATTGACATTGCTCAGAAAAAAGGAAACGAAAAAGTGACGAACGGAGAAAGGTATGACCGAAACAAAGAGAAAAATAAAAAAAACCTAGGTGGGTGTTGTAGCGGAACTTTTTTCAAATTAATTCGATGAACGTACAATTAGCGTTGTGCGGTGCTAGTATTAAAAAAAAAATTCTCGAACACTGACGGTAGCTTTTTAAAACAAATCGATATATATATGTATTAACTTTGATATATATATATGCATATGTTCCACATATATCAGAATATATAAATTAAAAAAAAAAATTAAGCATTTGACAAAAATAATTAAGTTGGAAAATCTAAAAAACTCGTTAAACTTTTACCGTTGATTTCCGGTTTATGGAGATAACGTAGGGTTCTT
Source organism: Icerya purchasi (assembly GCA_039619475.1). NCBI lineage: Eukaryota > Metazoa > Arthropoda > Insecta > Hemiptera > Monophlebidae > Icerya > Icerya purchasi. The sequence goes on from CM077115.1 coordinate 99,122,542, forward strand.
TTTTTTTTTTTTGCCTTTTTGGAAAAATACTACGAAAATATACCGATATTTTTTTAAATTTAACAGTAAGGTACGTCGATGTAAATTAGTATTAAAATGGGGCGCGCTTCTTTTGTTTCCAACTCGAACATTATTATTTCGACTAATCTGTTGTTGCTGCCATAGTGTTGCAGTGTTAAAAAACGCGAATGTATCACATTATCATCTCACACACGAGAGTTCGCTTTTATTGTAAACATTTCCTACTCCAGCGAGTAATTTTCAATACCGTTTAAATTACTAATTCTAAGAAGTGTGTATAAAATTTATGAATATTTATAACTAATACGCTGATTTTTTTTTAGATATTACAACTTGTTTTACATAAATAACCGAAATATTATAATCTTTTTCGGTTGAAACTGAAATTTGAACTAAGACCTAAACGAAATTTTGATCAGAGACGTACTTCAAAATAATTTTCTAACAATGCGGACTAAAAAAAAAAAGCTGTCGTCAGAGTGGGAGACGACTCCCTGTTGGCCTGCTCCTGCTTGTGTCTATTTTCAATCGAAACGACGATATGACATTTTGAATATATTTTCTCAGTTCATCTTTATGCACCTTTACTATTACGCTTTGATGTGTGTTATATTGGAAGATGCGTGTGTGTAGTTTTAGTTTGCAATGCAAAATTATTCGATTGCTATTCCATTGCCGCAAGAAACAGTAACTGTATTATCTGAACAAGGAACTTGAAAGTGTTTATGGATAAACAATTTAGCAATAATTATTTTCGGTGTAAGTTTTTTTTTTTTTTTTTTTTTTTTGAAATGATTATTTATAAAACTATTTTGTGTCTAAAAGCTTTTTGTTCGGAAGTTTGATAAATTTCGTGGTTTATCAAGAGATATCTAATTTGCAAAAATTTAAATAATTTTATTTAATTTTAAAAAAGTATATATTTATTGTATATATATATATATATATAGTCAAATGTATTTTAACTGAAAGAACCATTTAATTTTAGTCAGCTACCATGGCGTAATTGATCGGGTACTGGTGTTTTGTTCTGGTAGAACCGGGTCCGATTCTCGCTGCCGTACATTGACACTTTCAGAAATTTCACTTGCGTGGGGTTGTTAATGTCCATAGTTGACACGTAAAAAAAAAAAAAAAAACAGACTTAATTTTAATTTTTCACAATATTTCTATAAATCCAACATTACAATAAATGTTATATACCGAAAACAGAACAATTATTTTTCATCGATTTTTTTAATATATCGAAATGGCGTTTAACGAATAATAACCTAAACTAGACGAATCAAGACAACTATAATTGTAGATTAATCATGGAATAACGAGAGAGAGAGAGAGAGAGAGAAAAAAAGAAATAAATAAAAACGGTGTGATCGTGTCCCATCGAAAATTTCTGGAAATAATATACACGATATATAAAGTGTAGCGTTGTTAATTTTATTTCAAAAAATATTGCGTTCGGTATTTAAATTGTGTTTTATTTCTTCAAGTTCAGAGCAATTAAAGAAATTGTTATATAGGTTAATATCACATATTGCTTAAGTTTATCGTATAATAATTAAAATCACACACACTACTCTATAAACAATTAACATTTATTACCGGACGCGATTCGAAGAGAAAACTTCATGATCACGGGATTTATATATAAATTTAACAGTGTCTTTGTTAAATTTATATATTTTAATAACTCCCGTGATCATGAAGTTTTGTCTTCGAATCGCATCCGGGGTAATTAAATGTTAAATAATCGTTTATAGAGTAGTGTGTTGTGATTTTACTTATTATACGAATTAAAGAAACGTCAGACGCAGGAAGTATAAAGCGTTAGACATTCTCACCCCCGCGCACACATGATATTTTCAAACCAAGGCGCTTCTGTTAATACAATATTAAAATTTAGCAGCTGCACATTATTTGATATAATATCTACAAAAAGAGCCTGTACTTTCGAAAGAACGTAGCAATCAGAAAGGAGATAAACTTGACGAAGATTACCATCGAAATTATTATAGAAAAGTCTAAAATGAATAAAACAAATTCAATTGCGCGCTGCCATCCGAAAAAAATGCGCCATCAATCAGAGTGAATATTTCTAGGCCACTGATTGACTGTTGATGGTAAAACTTCTAAAAATAAATACTCTATTTAAATTTATTTTAAAACATTTTGCAAAACACAAATAGGATGTTTTTTTGTGTAAATAATTAAAATTAATTAAAAAGAATAATAATTAATTAAAAATAATTAAAAATAATTAAAAACAATTAAAAACAATTAAAAATAATTAAAAACAACTATTTTCATAGAAGTAGTAAAAGAAAGCAAAACCTAATAAACAGCGTTTAACAAATCAATAAGTGCAGAAAAACAAAAAGAGGAAGAAATTTAAGTTACAATGCCCGAAAACGAAACGAATACCCCTTATAACTTAAAGTCTCCCTTCGTCACTTTTTTTCGTTTTTGTCTTTTCTCCGCAGAGGTGCTCTCTTTACCCAGATGATTCCTTTTTTCTGTATGATGTGAACCATGTCTTCTTCGAATGTTCCTCACTCTCTTCAATACGTTCTCTCTTCTATTCTCGGCTTTTGGATCTTCGTCTTTCTATTCCATACAATGACTCTTACGTTCCCTCTTTTCTTTCTTTGTTAGTTGTTCCTATTCTAGCTTCTTTCATTCATTCTATCTCGCACTGGATTAAAATCTAATATGTTATTGTCCTTTTGAGCTATTACTTAGATTCCTTGGCTGATTGGGCTGTTGCTATTCGTTGGTGTACCCATAAAAAAAAAAAAAAAGAAAAAAAAACTTAAAGCAAAACTAGAATGAAATATTGAAAGAAAGTTAAATAAAAACAATTTTTATTCATTACGAATTTTAAAAAAAAATTAAATTACCCCTTCCATCGAAGGATTCCGGAATGGAAAGGCTATTTCACTGAAAAAAATCCCAGCACAATCACTGCTGCAAATGTTACTTCAAGATCAATTAAAGCTTTACATTTCGATCGAATTGCCGCGAAATAAGACCGGGTGATAATTAAATCGACTTTCTGTGATTTTGTGACACTCTGATCGATTTATCCGTTGCAAACTTTTTTAAATAATCGGCTAAAACTCGACTAGATCGCAAACTATATTCATTTTAAAAATTAAATCCACGCATTCGTTAATGCGATTTACTGTATAAAATTATCCTGCGTTGTACTAGGCGCGATTAAATGTGAATTAAGACTTTTAACTGTAAGCCGGGATTAACTTTGGAGAACCACTTTATCGAACTCGCGAGTGATTTGCAATTCTAACGAGTGTGGATTTTCGACGAAATTACGGAACATTCAACTGCCCATCAGATGGTTACTTTCCTGATTTTAGTCAAGAAGTGCTTTTAACGAAAGAGCCGCGTAAGTTTCTTTAAAGCGATTACAATTTGTAAGATATTATTGCACGCTCTTTTTACTATCTCACAACGATGCACAGGTCTGCATTAATCTTGAACTTGCCACAATTACATACCTAGATGTTAATCTTCCCTCGATTCTTTCTGATTTTGATAAGTTTGCCGACGAAGACATTAGCTCAAGAAATGGAAATTATTTAAAAGAGAGTAAAAATAATTCGAAGGCAGTATCGATAAAAATGAAAATGAGGATATAAGCGGAGTTGTAAAGTTTCAATGAATGAAAATAAAAAGACGAAATGTCGGTCAAACATCGGCGCAAAGAGAATGAGCAACAGAGAAGTAAAAAGGACAAAACGAAGTAGATGAAGAAACGCGAGGAAATGACGCAGGAAGAAAACTTATGATCAAATCTAAAATAAAAATTATCCGAAAATTATGAAACGTTTTAAAGAAGGAAGTCTACAAATTATATTGATAGGGAAGATTAGAATCAAAAGATAAGAGAAGATAGAATTGGAAAAAAGTAAGATGAGTTAACTACTGTGGATGAATGAAGAAATGCAATATTGTGAGCTGAAATATTCTTTTTATTAGGTTGTTTGGACTCATCAGCTATGGGCATCAGTCAGCTTCCGTGGCGTAGTTGGTTAGGCAATGGTATTTCGTTCACCTGTGGGATTTGGTTCGAATGTTGCTGTTGTGCACATTGACATTTCAAAAATAGTCGAGGAGCCCAAGAAAGAAAAAAACTATGCCCATTACCCAATGCCATGAAAATATTCTGTACTTTTCAATGTTCAGAATTCGAACCAGTATCCAATCGAACGATGCTTATCCGGCTACACTACTGTAGAAGTTAAAGTGTCATTAACAACATACATACATCCATACATATATATATAAACAAAGACACAGTGAAAGAATGAAAGCAGTATGGAAAGAGAGGAAGAAGAATGGCAGAACCAGTTGACAACGTAGTCCACCAGTGGCTAATTCGAAATAATAATAATAATAATATATATATGTATATATTAAATACCCGGTCCTTCGTGCCTCGCAAGGAGCTTCACCCTCCAGGAGAAATACCCACGAAGCCCAGGTTTATCTCTTCTATACTTCGTATAGAACGAGAAAAATTGACGATGTCATTCTTTCCGACTACGCGACAAAAGAAAAAATAAAAATAAATTTGTCGATCTAAGAATGACGTTGTCATTTATATAGCAACAAAAAAAATTAAACACCCGAAAAAGAAAAAAAAAATGAACATAGCTTCAAGAATAGTGCAACATTATTTAAACATATTCATATCGCACTTGCTAAGATAATCTGGCAGCAAAATAGAATCACTGTCAACGGTTATCGATTGATAATTTGAAAAGTGGGAAAAAATATGAATATGAGGAGAAAATTTTTAAGCCGAAGAAAATTGCTCCACCAAACCAGTGTCGTTATTAGCAATAGGTTTAATGCGGTGAACTGGTGAATATTGCATTGATTTTTCACTTTTTTTTTTTTTTTTTTTTTTTTTTTTTTTAGTTCTACCTAGGCCTTAGAAACAGTAGAAGTTCAATTCGATTTTAATTCAATCGTGAATAATTGATATAAAAGAACTGCTCTAATAACGGGAATAACAGAACAGCAAAAAGTCCGAATACAAACGGAGAATAGAACGTTTAACAGAGAAAAGCATTCGAAGAATACATATGTATGATATTAGGATCATGAGTAAAATTGTAGTATTCAGGCGATGAGAGTAGTAGAGCGATGTGGAAATACTAAGAGGAAAATAGCAAATCTATACTACCTTTATTGCGGCATGAATTGGTGTTTTTCACATTTCGTTCAGTGAAAATACGAACTCAAGTAATTAACCCCCATCATCGTGCAGTGTTCTGAATAACGTTGGAATTTTCGCGTGGCACACTCATTTTAAAGATATGTGCATATGATAAAGCGTAGGCTAATGATGAAGACAACATGAGAAGGAAACACTGAAAACGAAAGATTGAGGGGAAGAGATTAGATTAAGTGAGGGACTTAATAAGTTTTCGTAAAAGATGAAAGTTGAGTCGAAGAAAATAATAAATTTCCATCGTCGCGGAATGGTTGTAACACAGGAAATCGGGGAATTGATCCCTTGATATTTTTTAAAATTTCTTTCTTAGTATTTTCCGACGATAAAAGAAAAAGAAAAAAAATGTTTTATTGCGAATTGAAAATGAGTATACGGAAATTTTGAAAATCTCCCCAACATTAATTTCTGTCCCTGTACCGAGTTTATCATAGGGTTTTTTTTTTTTTTTTTTTTTTTTTTTTCATAAGCTTAGCAGAAAAAAATCGTTACTGCGCAAGTGTTTAACTTATTTGGTAATAAAACAAATTATTCCGATGAAGAATCTTTCCCGTTAATTTGTTCATTGCGACGATATTTTCGCATTTAGAAAATGTGTGAAGATGTACGTTTTTCCCCCTTTTAAAGACAGAACGTTTTGAACTCTAGCCTCTTACTAGTCGCGTACCTCAGATTAACCTAATTCGAAATTCCACTGCAACCTTTGCTCTTCTTTCTCACCTATTATTTCTTGAACATCGGATGATTTCCCTCTTCAACGTGTTTCGCTAATTTGCAGCTGGTTTAATTAAATTCTCAGTTGATTTAATTCGCTTTAGCCTAGACGACACGGCGCTGTTGTTTCGCTACCCCGGCTGCATGTATGCGGTTCCGCTGAATGAAAGAACGCTTCTGGACTGCACGCGTCCTCCTTTGTACAATGCTTGCTCGTTGTATAACGAAGGCTTCGCTGAAGCCGTTATTTCACAGATTGAAACAGAAATTATTATCGAATTCTCTCTAATAAGCGTTTCCGACTCGGCGCTCTTGGTACACCAATGGGAACAGACCACCGATCTAATATAGTTGTAATAATAGCTCTTTGTGTACGCAGATTACGAATGGTAATATTCAATTTACTGGTCGTTATTTCTCCCGGATATTACCGTTAGTTCTATGCAAAGCAAGTGGCGTCAGTGAATGTTGCACGTGCAACCGCTGTCGCGACTTTGTAATACAACCGCTGTATCGCGATAGGAAATAGCGGCTCGTTCGAGCGAGACAATTTTGATTTGGCCATGTTGAAGCCGAAACTCAGCTAACTATGTAAAACAAATCACGAGGTAACCCCAGTGTGTCCAGTTCACGTCGATGATTGGAAAATGTACGAGATATCAAGAGAAAGTGGGCCGGGTGCGTATCAATTTTTGAATACCTCAATTCATATTTTCTTTTTTTTTTTTTTTTTGGTTCTGAAAACACGATGTTTAAAAAATGTTTAGCAGTTTTAGATAGTTAACAATGCAAATATTTTTCGGTGCTAAATTCTACGGTTACTGACAATAATAATAATAATAATAATAAAGGGGATCTCAAAAAATTTAAAATAAATGAGTAAATAAACGGCAAAAGAATGGTTGATTACTATTATTATTATTATTATTATTATTATTATTATGAAGTGCGCTATGTATATTATTACTACGTGAGACCGAGAGTGAAGAAATCGTTTTTAATTTATCAAAAAACTGAGAAGAGTTTCAAACGGATTAGGTTAATGAGCTATTTCTGTGAATTCTACAGTTCCGCGAATGAGGTTGTCGTGAACTAAGAACAGACAAAATAACGTTAAGAAGGATAAGGTAGACGATCGTGCGAACGTTTACAGGCGGCCATTATAATTTTTGTTATTTCTCGCATATTATTTCTGATTATTATACTTTTGGAGATCGTCACAAACTAGTAATAGAAAAACAAAAATTCCAAAGAGAAAAAAAAGACAGAATTAACGCGATAAAACAAATAAAATTGCTCTCAAGGACGTATATATTGATTTTTTAATAACAAAATTACCCACACGTTTTTTGCGAGCACAGTGTTTCGACGTAACTTTGTTAAAATTTATGATATACTGACATTTTTTTTTTTTATCGGATTAATTCTGCTTTTCTCTTGCCCGATCCTTTTTCAAAATCGTATGAGAATATTGTGAAGAGAGATGTATGTTTGCTGAAAAAATTTCACATCACAGAACCCGGCAACTTTGATTCTTCGTTGCTTTTCACCGGCGTGTAAAACTTCTAAAACGCTTATCCGAATCTCCCTGTCCTACTTCCATTAATTTTCCAACATTATCGAACCCCGGGGTTTCGATAAGCTGTTATTATTGAAAAATCTGACCGAAAGGAAAAGAGAGCCAATTAAGAATTTTCAGCAATAAATGTGTGAAAGATATATCGCGATAAATATGTCAAAATTGCAAAGCAGCCAGGAGGGTCCCCCAGTCTCTTTTCCGTTTCTCTCCTTGAAACAATTAGGATGATACCATTTATTTTCCGCAGTGTTTTGGCTCGATACCGGTGTTCATTATCAGCGTACTAGGGTCGGACTCGCATCGGGTTGCAAAGAAACCATCGCTGCGCTAATTGATAGCTCTCCCCGTAACAAAAGCCTCTACAAAGAAAAAAAAAAAAAAAAACAATTTATATTGCGAATTAATTTCATCGCGAAAAATTTCAATGTTCTACTTAACACGGTAAATAAGCGAATTGTCAAATTTTCCTATTAAATCTAAAATACGAGAGAGTTTGGTCTGTAACACGGTCGCCACTTGTTTAACCAATTTCTAGAACTCCCAACTAATTTGCGAATTGTATCAAAATCGTTAGATCCATCTCAGAAAAAAAATCCATATAATGTACAATTTTTTCTTATATTATAGAACGCTGCTACTTATGGTTTTTCCCGTTTTTTATTTATTTATTTATTTATTTATTTATTTATTTATTTATTTGTTTATTTATTTGTTTATTTATTTGTTTATTTATTTGTTTATTTATTTGTTTATTTATTTGTTTATTTATTACTTTTTTTTTAATACATAGTTAGCCTTATTTAATTGCATCTAATCTCGTGCGGACTGGTGTACTTAAGAGGTTTTATTTCTGAGGAGGAATAATGAATCAGATATGCCGCAAATGGGAGAAATGGACTGGCAATATGAATGACAGTCGGCCAATAGTAGAGAACAAAAAGCAAAAGTTGAGATGGAAATAAGCGCATATTCAACTCGGAAATCGGAGTGTATCGTCTTGAAAATGCAAAGAAAATCATGCCCGCTTGTAGTTTCAGACTAGACTGAGATTTAAAAAAAAAAAACAAAAAAAAACTAAGAATGAAACAATTGAAATCGATTTATTTCCCCCGCGCTAGTCCTGGAACTGTGTTGCTTCTAATCGAGAAAAGTGAAAAAACTGTTTTTGCCTCGGACAATGCTTTGCTCGTTCAGCAGTTCAAAGAGCCTTAATATTAATGCGGGGATACTACTGCGTCTTTTTGTCGCTTATTTGCGTTCGCCTCCATTAACTTTAAACGGGAATCGGCTAATGTCCGTAGATTCTATGAAGGAATAGAAGCTGGAAAAAGCCCGTTGAAAAACGAGTTGTTATTCGATATATGCTTAGAAGGAGTGTAGTATCTTTCGGCTCTGGTAATTATTTTTCATTCTTATTCCGATGCGGCGTCAAAACGTTTTTAACGTAATAATCAGCATCCAAATTAGGTATGCGATGCACAGATTTCACCGTTCCAATGGTACGTAAGGCGGGGGTCAGACACATCGGACATTTCTCAGACAGATCTAGTGAGTTCCAGAAAAACCGACACACAACTCCAGATGGAACAGATAACAAAAAAAGGTGGTTTAGAGACACGGCCGGCGTATTGAAATAATTACATTTAACTGATAAAATTTTCGATTTGTATGAAAACTGTAACCGACGACACCTTTTGTCTCCGATCAACGCTTATAGAAGAACGAGAGAGAGAGAGAGAGTCTGTTCAAGAGGGGGGTCAAAGAGATCGATTCTGGAACTCTGCTTGACACTCCTTTGGTTTTCCTAGACGGCGAAAGGGAAAAAGGCGAACCTATCGTTTCACCTGTCTTTTCGCGCTGCCATGCTTCACGAAAATTCAAATGCGTTTGCTAGCAGCCGCCCGATCCCTCAAGCGCGGACGCAGTATCTCTAGCAGCTGTGGCGGCCGAGTTGCTTTTTCGTGCCTTACTTTAGAATTCCCTTCCGACGCTGACAGGGTACGCCGCTGCTGATTAGACCGCGGCATGAGTTGTCTGCGGTTTGCGAAGCCGTATTTCCTGTTTCCGGTTTAAAGTATCGCTTCGTAAGTTACCGACTTAAACCCGCGTTCAAAACGGCGGAAGTACCGCTTGACCGCCCGATTGCTGCGGTAACTGCGAGGTATCAGAAAATCGTGATAGCGCGGCACTGCGGACAGAAAAGGCCGCGTTACCGCAGTAACGGCGAGATTGGAGATTGCTTAACTTATTCGTCCTCATTCATTTCGGAAAAAAATATATCGCTTTGCACGCAGAGATGGTATGACTTTGAAGAAGCGCGTGTTCAGTTCAAAACGACAGGGGAACTATGCACAGTTGACGGCGAGGCGCGAGAAAGGAGTGTATGTTTACTGCAGCTTCGATTATTTCGGAAATCGAACGGGAACTTGGTGAGGGGCGCTGCAAAAGTCCGTTCGCAGAAGAAGGGTTTTGAGTGGAACTGCGAAATTTCTCGAAGCCCACAATAGTTTTTTGAAGTGTTCTCGGCAGCAGTTTTGAAGCAGCTCCTCTCCCCCGGAAGATCGAGGGATCGGATAAGGACGGATGTGTTGTATAATGACGGGAATCGTTTTAACCGGCCGACCGGTGTTATACGCGTCAGGATAATTCAACATTTTTTGTTCTCATTGGAACTCCCAGGAGAGTTTAGCCCCACAACTGTTGACATTTGCAGATCTGGAATTTTGGAGCATACCACGCGAGATGCCCATCATAGACGATTTATCGAAAGCGTACGCGATGTGTTATTTCAATGGGTTAAGAATTTCCGACAATTTGTTTGCGTCATCCGATGCTCTTCTTCTTTATAGTCATACTTAATTCCTGAGCGTCGGCGACTTCACACAGAAATGGGCATATAGTGTTTATAGCCATTGTTTATATGCAGTACGAATGTGTGTACACACGCAAGACTATTGCAACTGATATTCTGATTGATTTTTATGGATGTACAAATGCAGTCCCCCCGTCTATGTCTGCTGTGTACTAACTAGCGCGCATATTATATGCATGTTTGCCATTATGATTCTGTTAGTGAATATTTAATTTAATTTTTCATAATGCTGGTCTTACGAATTATTAAGTCAAATCTACGTTTTAGAAGACAAACAGTTTTCAATCTCAGAAGTGTAAAGAAATTCGCTAACGACATTTTCTGTTTTTTTGTAATTTTCTGACTCCACAAATCATTGTATATTTCTTATAAGTATTATTACAATATTAAATTTAGACATCAAGCCCAAAAGCTTGTCGACGGATTTCTTATTATCTAATTTTTCGGTTTTTACATTATACGAGAATGTTTGAAATTAAGCATGCATCGATCCACATATTTTCCCATTTGTTTTTTTGTTTTTTTTTTTTTTTGTTTTATTCTATTTTTTTATAGATCGATTTCTGGACTTCAAAACCTCCTTACTTGAATTTGATCAAAATTGTTAGATTTCCAAGTTCATATACAGTGAGTTCCAATAATATTCGGAAATCATTAAGAAAAATGATTTTTCATTTATAAATGAACAAACAATGATTTATCAATAATAAAAAAAAATGCTAAAGACTCGTCTACTAAGATCTACCATAACACATAAATAATAATGAAATTAAGTAAATTAACACAGCCTTTGTTAAAAATAAAATATCAGTTCAAAAAATCGGGCAACAAAAATATTCGGAAATTTAAAATTCGCTCAAATTTACATCGATAGAATAAAATTAAAGTCAAACCGAAACACGTTAATACTTTGTATGTTTACTCCTTTAGTGGTAACGGCTTCCAAACGACCAGGCATCGACGAAACTAACTTATACCCAGGGTAATTTGACGGAATTTGTTCCCATGCTTCTCAGAAGACGTTCTTTTAATTGATTTTTATTCGAAATAGGTGCTTTGTGTGCACTTGTCTAGGTAATACCACAAATTCTCAATCGGGTTGCAATCAGGTGATTACGGAGGCATTTCCAACACTTCCGGACACAGTTATAGAGTAACCATATTCTCGTGTCTTTCGAGCTTTGTGTTTCGGATCATTATCCTGGTAAAATTTAAATGATTTCGATATACCTAATTTAGTCGCACTTTGAGCAAGATTGTTTTTTAGAAAAATATCAATATGCACATATCGGCGTGCATATTGCCTTCAATAAAAACCAACGCGCCTACTCCACTTGCCTCAAAACACCCCCAACCATGAGAGACTACCGCCGCCATGTTTTATAGTTGGATTTTTAAAATTTTTTCTCCAAAAATTCTGTATTAACTCTTTGCTTGCCATTGCTTCCGTCAATGTTGAACACTTGAACTCGTTCGTAAAAATAACATCATTCCAAAACGATTTATTAACGGAAGCGTATTTTTTTGCGAATTCCAATCGCTTTTTCTTATTTACTTTAGAAATGATAACTTTTTTTTCTTATAGTCCTTTAAATATTACCTATTATTCTTTTTTATTACTACTCTACGAACGGTTTGTGGTGAAACTTTTTTCACAATCCTTGTATTTATATCTCTGTAACTATTTTTGGGGCACTTATTTTCAGAGATTTTACTATTGTTCGTGCGATGAACCACTGCTGATCTTTAATAGACAGTTTCGATGGTCTTCCTGTCTGCGGAATAGATTCAATTCTATCGTGTCTTTGAACCGGTAAATAATATCGTACACGGTACTTTTTGATATTTTCAATCATTTTGAAATTTCAAGTCCATTCACACCTCTTTCGAATGATTAAAAATAACTAACTGACGCATTTCAACCGAAGTCGATTTTCTACCCATTTTCAAACCAGTCGTTCACACTCTATTTGATTATCCGCGCCGTTAATTAAACAATTAACGCGCTCAAAAATGTCACGTCGTGTCTCAGAATGGGAAAAACGTTGATCAAGCGTGCTTAGCACGTGTGTTGCGCATACAGCGATACCTCACACGTATTGTTTCATCGTTTCCGAATATTTATGTTGTGTTTAATTTTTCGGGGGGGTTTCCTTTTCTTTTTACTGTAGCCGCTTCACTGTACTCTTTTTTATTATTACGTTGATGCATTTATGTCATTCTAGATGTACTACACATGCTTACAACGAAATTTTCATTATTAAACCCCATTGCGATTATTCATTTATAAATGAAAAATCATTTTCCTTAATGATTTCCGAATATTTTTGCAACTCGCTGTATATATGTATACGTATATACATATATAACTCGGCCATTTTGGCCTCGCAATAGGCTGTGCCCCTAGACCCCTCTTGCTTACATTTCTAGCTATTTCTCTTCTATACTTTGTATAAAATGATCAAAATTTACAACGTAATTCTAACTCGGTCCATATGAATATAATAATCACAGAAATCCTATAAAATATAACAAATGTTGCATAAAATTAGGACATTTTGCGTTACATAAAATTGGGACATTTTTGTGGGACACTTTTTGGGACACTTTTTGGGACATTTGTAATTAATATATATTAATACATATTACTTTTGTTGTTAGATTTCCGAATTCATATATATGTATATATATGTACAGTATTTTTGTTGTTGGATTTCCAAGTTCATATATACATATATATATATATATGTACACTATTTATAATCTCTGTGGTCCATCAGTTATTCCGGTTTTTTCCAATCTCCAACACTCTGCAAAAGCAAGCATTGATAGGTCGCGCTTATTCGCACGCGCGCTAACCACTTAGCAGGATGTTTATTAATGAGGCGTCTAGAAGCCAGAGAAAGTGCTCCTGCTAAACGCGATGCGGACCGCGGGCGGTGCGCCGGTAGATTTTTATATTGCCGAATGTGTCAACATGCTATTTGCCGCTGCGGCGACTGAGTGAAAGTGCACAAACTGTTCAAACAAGCGCTCTCTGAGCTTTTTGTTTGCCTTCTATAGAGAACAGTTAGCCGCTATCGACTCCGCTTTGTCTTGTGATGAAATAGTACGGGGGAATCGGTGGAAGCGAAGTCCTGTTAGACAATCATCGCGGCCTTATTCTTTTCTTCTTCTTATCGGTTCCGTTTATCGGTACTCCCTTCATTTCGACTCGAGTTGTAGGAGTTCGTGTTCTTCAAGTTGGGACTTTTGCTGGTACGATTTTCAGTAATGTATAGAGAGATGAAAACGGAAATGCATTAATTCGCAATATAATCCGAGTTAATCTCAGTCCTCGTGAATATTAATTGTGCAATTAATAATAATATCGATTCAGACTTTTCGCCTATTTTCCGATATGTTTCCATGTGCATTATCGCGGCTGATATGTTTAAATATGATCATTGCTGGAGTCACGGAAATATTGAATTTTCGCAATTTTATTATATTTGCCGTCGTTTATACTTTTAACGAACATCGAAGATGGTTACGGTAAATTCAATTTAGCAAGTGGTTGAACGGCGTGAATTCGCTTGCTAAAATTCCGTAAATTTCAGCGGCGGAACGTGTGGCCCTGACAGAAGGTACGCTCGCAGTTGACCTAAACAGTTTCTCGAGAATTCGTTAGTGAAACGCTGTAACCTCTAACTCTCTCGAATCAACCTAATCAGTCTCGTTCGTGTTCATCTCTTCCCTGCGAACCGCATCATCGCAGTGTTCTTCTCAAGCGCTGATAGCGATTAATTTTTGAACAAAGTTTTATCGGAAAATAGTAAAAAATAAATAAATAAATAAAATGAAAAAATTGTTATCAAATTATAAATTATATGTCTTATCATTTCGCGTACTGTAAAAAGTGCGTTAGAGTTTATCCCAATAAGATACGAGGTCTGCAGAAAGTGACATAATTTTAATTAATGGAGTTCTCGCATTTCCGAAGTACCACGTGTTTATTATTATTATTATTATCATTATTATATAAAAAGCGCATTTGTTCATGCTTATTACGTTTAATAACGTAAACTTTTTTTAATAGTGTCTTTCATTTTAAATTTAATTTTTAACTTTCCTCGTTGTTTTTAACCAAATTATAATATATTAAAATGCTTTTTTACAAAAAAATAAATACCGATACTTCAAGTTTTATTATAAAAATTTAAAAATGCACTAAAAAATAAAAAATAATTACTCCCGATAAAAAATATATATCAGAGTGATATTTAAGGTGATATCGTAATTCTTATACAACATTAACTTTTTGGAGTTGGAATTAAATTCATGTTCAAAGAATAATTAAAAACTGCTTTAAATGTTCATTAAATTGTTCCTAGATATAGTAACATGAATTTAATTCCAACTCCAAAAAGTTAATGTTGTATAAGAATTACGATATCACCTTAAGTTATATATCACTCTGATATATATTTTTTATCGGGAGTAATTATTTTTTATTTTTTAGTGCATTTTTATAATAAAACTTCAAGTATCGGTATTTATTTTTTGTAAAAAAGCATTTTATTTTTTACTTTTTAGTGCATTTTTATTCAATTAAATTAAAACATTTTAATAAGAACAGATATTTCCACGGCAAAAACATCAAAAGCTACATTTCCATGGTAATTTGGCAAATTTCTAGTATTTTAAGTTAATGAATCTAATCCGACGGTGAAAACAATCATGAATGAAAAGCATCCAAAAAGCTTCAATCTCCCGCATTATTAAGGATAACTCAAAAACCATCGGTCAGATTTTGATCAAAATTTAAATGAGACCACATGAGAAACACCACCTTTCAAATAAAAGAAGAATGATCAAAATCGGTTCACCTAATAGGAAGTTCTGCGGTAACACACATTTTAAAAAAAAATAAACAAATAAAAAAAAAATACAGTCGAATTGAATACCTCCTCCTTTTTTGAAGTCGGTTAAAAAGTAATTAATTACAATTATAAGGGACAAAAAACATAAATGATGAACGCAGTTCTTCTACACTAGCTGAATCCAAAAAAGACTTACTATAAATCGCAACGACTTTAATACAGAAATAACAAGAAAAAGCCAGTTATGATTATTTTTTACAGTTTGTCAACCAGAAAGACCTTTGCCTGAAAAAATAATATTCCTGGAAGGCGAGGACTCAAATTTTTGATCTGGATATTGTTAGTACAATGCGCAATCAATAGTAGCGTAGAGGGAGATGCAACCGATGTGCGGAAATGGAATATATGTGAGAAATAATAAAGAGCAGGAAAAGCCCCCTTATTGTTTAATTTATGAGAATGTAGACAACAGAAAGAAAGAAACAATCAAAGAAACGTATGTTTGACGGTGAAAGAAAGAAGAACGACAGCGGAAAGGCAAAGGAAATAGAAAATGATTCAGACGTAGGCGCGAATAAGAGATATAATAAGGTAACATCGAAATGAAGAAAACTCGAAGAATGACTGAGGATTAGAAACTAGTCTGAACAGAGTAAACGGTTATTAGATGAAGAGAAACTGCGCAAATTTTCTTGGCATCAGGAAAACTGAAATGGAAATATTTACGTCTACATCCGATGGGTTTTTCTATAAAAAGGAGGCGAAAAGAACTAGAAACTTGCGCCAAAAAGTTAGGGGCTAGAATCCGGAATCAATCGGTGTAAATGGATGGCGGGGTGACGAAGAGAATAATAAAGTGCCGAAAAATCAAGCAGGTAGAGGAGGAAAATGGAACTAGAGCACTCGCAAAGTGTCGAAAATAATCAACGACAAACGGAAAAAAGATGATTGGAGGAAATCGAAATAACCACAGACCGCTTGGGGGGGGTGCCATTAATTCATTCTTAAAGAAAAGGGAGATCGAAAAGATTACGCAAAAAAGTCCGGAAGGATAAAACAGATTCCGGCACTACTAGCACAAGCCTTCTCGACACATCGATAGACGAAAATCGAAATTATAACACCGCAAAGAATTCCTTTTTAATTGCGGCTTTGAAAAATGTAATTTTCAACGAAGAATAAACACTTTCGAAAGAAACATTATTAAAGGATCAAAATGAATGAAGACAGAACAAAGAGAGACGAGGTAGAAATTTTTCCAGGTGTAAAAAGTGAAATTCTCGCGGGAAGAGTAGAAATAAGAGTTTGACTAATGGTCCCCTTACTTCTACATATTTCTGGCTGGAGCTGGTGTTGGGGTACTTCCCCTCGACAAAAAATATATATTAATAAGCTGCGAATAGCTGATTTAAAATTTTACATCGTTTAAAAGTTACCACTAGTATTTATTACGTAATAACTTTCGGCTCGCAATGAAGTTCCCGAAATACGCTATTGCAAAATGCTAATAATGACTTTGATTCGTGATATTATTGCGTTCGGAAATATGTTTTACGTCATAGTTGTAGAAAAATTTTAAATAATTGTTTCTACTTAACGTCTGTATATACACATCAGTTAATGTGAGACGTGTGTGTGTTTATATATAAAAATATATTTATGTGTATACATGACATACATACATATATATATATATATATATATATATATATATATATATTGTTAAAGAACACAAACTCTAAATTATTGGGTATAAAGGCCAACCTTTTTTTTTTTTTTTGACTGGCTGAAATTTCCGAAAGTAAATTTAAAATATGACGCGGACGCAGCTACGTATATCTTATGACGAAACTTGACACAATACAGCGAACTAATCTGGAGATGTTGCAAATTTTTTCAAACTTTTCCATCACAAAGTTCACACTTTGTAAATTTTTTTTTGCCTCGCTATATTTTTCTGTACCGCTTCCAAGAGCTACTACTTTTCCGACAACTAAAAATAAATAACCGAAATCTGCCAGTTTGGTAGCACGCACCTGCCATTTGGACACGATTGAAGTACTTGCTCAAAAAGAGAGTTATGGCCGTTATTAAAGGAATATAATTATATCCGTATTGATAAACGGATTCTTGCGGATTAGAAAACTGCGAACTACACCTACGCTTTTAAAAATCCGGCCTAACTACAGAGAACCTTCAGAGGTGAATCCGCAAGATAGACATTAAGACGAAGTTACGTTTCGATAGAGTCGTCTCTGATTAAGATTTGATTTTAGTAAACGGATTTTGCGGAATTTATTTTCAATGCATACTAAAAAGAATGAGTAAATGATGCATTCGAAATTCCACCTAGACGCTACTAGTCTCAGTTGCAAAAATTAGCGACCTCTTTCCTCGTTCTAAGAAATTCTCGGAAAAATGTCATTTTAAAGAATCTTTCAATACGATATACAAATTTAATGCTATTATAATTGTTCCAATCATTAGTAGGCACGTGTACATAAAGTAAAATACAAAAGTACGAACAGTATAATCAAAAAATTAGAGAAATAAAAACGAACAAAAAAAAAAAAAATACAAACTGCGAATTAAAAAAAGAAAAAAAAACAACTATATATGAAATATACGTATTTACTGAAAATTTAAATATTAAATAACAAAGCACCATCGATTTCCAAATGCTCGCTGACATTAGTTTGCATTAAGTTCGGTAATTTACACTTTTACACGTTGAATTAAAACATAAATGCGGAGATGTGTAAAATTTCTCATATTCTTTGCAATTTTTTAAACACGTTCTTGAAAAACAATTTAATGCCGTAGACCAAAAATATGTAATTTCTAATAACAAAAAAAAAAAAAACAAAAAAAACAACAAAAAACATTTTTCTTTATACACCTTTTTTTGTGCATACACATACACACATAATATATATATATATATATAATATTATATTATATATATAAGCCGGTCTACGAAAAGGAACCTATCGTCTGAAAACAAATTTTCGAGAAAACATCGGTTAAACAAAATAAATCGGTAGCGGTACGCTCGCGCGTTAGAGGTATTGCCAAAGTATTTCTTACGTTACGATTATAATCAGCTGATTAATTTTTATAACGGGTAAGAAATGAGTGACCATTTCCCAGGAAGAACATACGAGAACAGAAACTGAGTACGAAGTTCACTGTTTTTCTACGAATTTGAAAAGTAAATATTAAATCTGGAAGTACCTAGGAGTCGTTTCATTGAAAAGAGCGCACTTTTTCCTATGAGAATCGCTGAAAAAGTAAAAATCGATTTTTGACGATAGGTCAGACCGGGTCGCATATATGCAGATTAAACAAGTATATCTGGCTTTTTCCAATTAAATGTCACGTTAATATTTTTTTTTCTTCTTTCTACAGCTAAAAAAACATCGGATAAAACAACAACCCTGAAAATTAATTATGCCACTTTTACGACTCTTGAAATGGCCGCCGAAAAAATCGATTCCCCGTTCTAGTTGGTTAACACTTGGCGTGCGATTTCTCATATACTTGAGCAGAGACCTTTTTTTTTTTTTTTGTTTCGTACGGCGTGTGCGTATCTCAATTATTCCAATAACCCTTTTCCCTCTCCCGCGTTTTTTTTCCAGATTCAAATTGGACAATGTGATTTTATCTAGAGAGCTTTAAAGGTTGTTTTTCAATAATATCTGTATGTCCGTCGTATTTTATTGTTATTAATTTTCCTTCTTCTTTTATCATTTAAAATTACGCGCGGAAATATAATAATGTAGACAACTCTACCTTTTAACCATATTGTGTGTCTTTTAAAAGCCGAGCTTAAGATTCGTTGATTCTGTTCCACCAGCCAAATCCGAGAATTCGACAGTATATTTTATCCTCATGCAGCCATTGTGTCCCCATAATTGACGGAGCTGTAATTCGAAGGCGACGCACACTTTCTTCGTACATTATTTCCTCTTTGTTGGTTGCGTTAACATAATCCGAATATACCTTCCTGCCTCGAAATTAAGGGTCGCGGCATTGATTAACAATAAAAATGTCGAATCAAAGTACTACTCTATATCGGGAAAAATTTCTCGTAAAGAATTTAAGCATCATATCCATATAGATCATGCATAAAACCTGTCCTGTCCAATAGAGGCGAAAATTTTAATTGAAATTTTATATCACGAAAGTTCGTAATTTTATGTACGTCGAAAAATTCTACAATAATATATATCTACATACTATATTTCCCTTAACGTTAATAAAACATTTAAATGCAAGTTGCTCGCTATAGATTAGTCTTTAAAATTATTACAATAGTCAAAAAACGAAACAAACCAGAACTCTAGAATGCTGGGCTGACCTTTCAAGAGTCGGAGGATTTTTTCAGAATAGACTAAAACAGTGAACGGATTAACAGCGGGCGCTGGACACTCGTTGCGAAATTAATAAAATGAAATTAAAAATAGGAGAGTCGTCGGGAGGAATATTCGTGAAATGAAAAATGAAATCCAGTAATCGATTTCGTTCTGTCGCATAAATTTCGGCGAATTGCACCTTTTTTTGATATTGATCGTTCGAGCACCGAACAAAGACACAAGAATATGTACCTGCAGCAATTAACACGCTGTCAGTAGTTCTCGGAAAACGATTAATACAATCGACGTCAAGCGTGTAATAAACTCCGGATTTCAGTTTTAAGTATTCTTCGCCAGGTATTTAAATTTTGAGGTCGTGCCCTTGTCGTCGTTGCTTTACACATTTCAACATTACGTGCAGGAGCTGTTGGTGCAAGTAAAATGCTGTATTGAATTTCACGATACCATCCGCGGTGTATGTCTGCAGACGAAAGCTATAAAATTCGTATGACGGATAATTAAGATGCCACCGGTCATAATGTCGCTGTTGCGAGAGAACGGTCTACCGGATGATGCTAAAGATCCAGTAGTGTACCAAAGGCAGCTCCGAATCCAAGGTTATGCTTAATAATTGCGATAGTGTGCAGTTTAGAGCACGCTACACTGGTTTGTCGTATAAAATTCCGAGAAAGAACCGATTTTATTTTCTTATAAATAACTCTCTTCCAGTTACGAATGTTTAAAAGTTTATGCAATTTTAAAAAACTCGCCTCTAAATTATTCGTGTACAAACTTCGCGCTAAAAATCGATTTTGCCGAAGCGTTTACATTATATTATTCATTATTTTCTGGTCAGAGCGGTGGTCCAATTTATGCTCGTTGCGAATTTTCTTTATAATGGTATCTTTTCCGCTGCTTCGCCGTATTGAAGCGCTTTCATCCATTTCTGCCATTCGAATGGTACGTAAAGGGTGCATACATTACATATAATAACCCGCGAACGGTAATTATTTTTTATTTTTAGTGAAACTTTTTGAGTTTTGAGGCGACGAGTAAATTCGTCGTTTTCTAATGCCCACAGCCACACTGTAGAACAAGAAAGGCAGAAAAAAGTATACGAAAAAGTTAAATCAAATGTTTGATAGGTAAAAATAATATTAAACTTTTATAATAGATAAGAAAATCTGAATATCTTGGATGTTTGTTTTTTTTTCTTCCAGCCAGCTGCTTAAATTCATTAAGATTTGTGAAGTATTTGTATCTTATTGTAGTCATCAGAAGCCGATTATTTCTATTTTCAAATAAAAGTTACAGCGAAGTTTATGAAGATGATGAAATATGTGTGGTATCTATTTTTATTTATAGTCAATGGAAAAATAATGTGCGTCAGTGGCGTGTGTTAGAAGTGAAACTTTTTATGGAATGCAAAAAATTTTCAATGAGGAAACGAAAAAAAAAAAATACATCTTAAAACTATAAAACATAAATGATTTGTAATATGAATTACAATGCGCGCAGATCTCACTACAGAAGTCTCGCATGTACATATTTATTCTTACATATGTTGTTACATATTATTTAAGATAATGATGATGATTATAATAATTTATATCTGTTTGGAAATTTAACGACTATATAAAGTATTTTAGAACTCTGTACACTTATCTTTTGTCGACCGCTGAAAAAAACAATAATTATTTAACGGTTAAAATGGTACAAAATCAATTCGATAAAAATAAACAAAACTGTATGTATCATTGTTGTCGGCGGTTGACTGGTACGGAGAAATCGGATTCGACGGTGTTCGATTAATTTACTTTACTGCCGGTCGGAATATTGAATATTTTCGCTATATCGATAGATCGCGAAATCAAATTTATACTTTGTATGAACTATAACAAAAATTACATAACTGTTGTTTTTTCTGAGATTGATGGAAACGTGTCACTCAGCAAAAACGAGCAACTAACTTTAGCTAAGGTAAAGTTTCTTGACCAAAGGTAGGACTTTTCTCGAAAAAATCTTTTCCCGTCTTTTTTAGATTTCTCTCGCCTTTCCACTCGTGACTGCTGGAGCTAACCGAATCGGGTAGATCCTTTTTTTCTTGATGACCGGGGATAATTGGCTACCCAACCGACAACAGTTCCAGGCACGCGTGCGAATTCGCCCTCGCACCATTCATTCTAAATTATTTTTATATTATTTTTCTCTATGTTATTTTATTTTATTTTTCGTCGCTTTTTTTTTAGTATATGAAATTCATTTGGTCCGTGTAATGGACACATTACAAACTACTGAAATGATAGAAATAGAGATATGATTAAAAATAGAGCTTAGAAAAGATTGAAGTGCAGGAATTATGGCTTGGGAAGGAAAGGACGAAAGAAGAATTATAAGGGGACCGGAAGACTCAGTGCTAAGATTTTGGAGTACAAAGCTTCAGAATCAACGGCAGTAAATTTAAACTAAACTTAACAACCAGCATTTAAAATACCTACCTGGCACTGCGTGTAATTTAAAAACACCCAGTATAAAAATAATAATAATAATAAAAAAACTTTATTTCAATGTTTTTTTCTTTTTTTTTTTTTTTTTTTTATTTCCTCGCTTAAAATTTATTGCATTTCATTTCGCTTCTAAGGCAGTTAGTTTTCGACCGACGCGCAAAGTTTTTTAATATTATACGTAATTTCTCGCCTTTTGGAAGATTATTCTCAAATAAAATGCAGTTCGATAAACCCGATTATTAATTGTTGAAGATTAAACCGGAAAAAAAAAAAAAAAAAAAAAATAAATAACAAAAATCCCGAGCTACTATGAAAAACTTAAAATGTATATATTTCACATATGCGCAGTTAGCGGCATTAATTAGAAGTACAATTTAAAATTCGTTAGGCTTCTCAGTCCAGACTAGTGATGTGCGATTTCGAAATGTTTTTACAATCGAAACAATCGACAATCGTCAAAAAAACAATCGAATGATTTTCATTCGAATGATTGTGGTGAATCCGAATGAATTATTGGAATAAAAACCGAAACTATCCGAACACAAACGAAGGAATTATTCGTTAAACATCGACTAGATTCTTCCGAGAGAAATAGCATTTCGAATGATTGTTGTGAATACGAATGAATTATTCGAATAAAATAACATTTCGAATGCAACTACGGAACAATCGAATGCATTCGAAGTCATCAAACACGCGAATAATTTGAATGAAACATTTCGAAGTTGCCCATCACTAGTCCGGACCGATAGGTCTCGCATCAAACGAATCTTTCCTACGATATATTTATGATAATTTATCGAGACAGGACCGTGCCCAGCATGCCCCCTTCCGAAGAATCCATCTTTCGCAATTAATTGAAACGCGAACATTTCTCGTTTTTAATTGTGTTGAAAATTTAAACACACCTATCTTTTATGATTATCTTCTTCTCTCTTTAGTTAGTTATTTCTGTATCGGTTAATTTTAATTTCCCCCCCTGTAACCTCTTCCCGCGGGGAAGTTCTTTGATTTCGTTATCGATATTTTATCTCTAGCGTCGGGAAAAGGACATTCGGAAAGTGTTAAAAATGGGTACCGCTGAAAATTAGAAACTGCGGTCTTAATTAAAAAGAAAAGCCAAAAAACCCCAAATTCTCGGCATAATGCACCCCGGATTTCGGATGCCACGCCTTTTTGACACTAAATGACCACTTCATTCGCTGCCGCGTGTACTAATTAACTGACGAGGAGCACGGCGATCGGGATGAGCTGCGAACAGAGTCATTAATACGCCTTTTCATTTGTAACGACTTGTTCCATTCTCGTGTTAGCAGCGACCACAATCGCAGGAACGTTCGACTGGCGAATACTTTTTTCATTAGGCCACACTGTCCGACTGAAAAAATAAACAGGACCGCATTCGGAAGAAAAATTGACGAAACTTGTTCCTTTTTTGTTCGCCCCCCCCCCCCCCAGGTCGTCCGCGCCAATGTAAGACAGCCGGGATTATCTTTTCTCGATTATTATTTAGCTTTTTTTCTTTTTTTTCGTTTGCTTGGACGAGTTCGTCTCACGCAGCAATGCGAAACGTGACTTAGTAAATGCTGACGAAGTCGTAGCGCGGCCGTCGCAATAGACTGCGGGCCCGAACGTTAGCCATGCATACATATTACGCGCATGAAAACGTGCAGGTATTATATCATTTTAATTCATCAGTCAGCTCTTCGTGCCTCTCAGTGTACCTGTATGTGTGTAGAATTCCGTTCTGGCCAGTGATAAATGGTTCTCTTCTCGGTGCGTACATTGAACGAGACGCTTGTACGGCCACAACCAGTTTTTCTCAGTCGTTATTTGAACTCCAAATAACTGACTGCGAATACCAAAAATGGCGCCCCCTCCTCCCCCCGGCGCTAGTAGTTCCGACTGTCGAATAATTGCACTTCCCTAACGATACACACACACACACGCAAAACTCCCTATGAATACACTTTATGCCGGTATCATTATCTAGCGCCGTGTTACACATTTGATTACGCGATAATGGGGCTTTCCCCGGTGATCGCCAGTCACCCTTATAAATCTCTATCGGTGCGTAAATCATAGGGGCCACACGAACCTTCTGATGTTCGAAAAATGAACGACTCGACGAGCTGCGATAATTGCCGAATGACAGGCTCGCAAATGTATTATTATCGCCAGTTTTTAAGCTTCATTCCGAGCAAGATGGTTCGAAGCGCGCAGCGAAACAAGCAGCAATAATTCAGTTGCAGTAATTCAGTTCAAACCGTTCTTCAGCTACGGCTAAGAAACAGAAACATCTCCGATATATTAAAATGCTTGACTAAGAAATATCACCCTTCAAATTTTAATTTGCTCGTTAAATGTGAAAAAATATATTAATTAATTTATTTATTTATTTATTTATTAGCCACTACAATAACGCAAAGCGCGTGTACGTTACATTTGAAAATTTAAAAACCCACATTTTGGGCGAAACCTCATATGGTCCTGAGCAATTCTCCCATTATGTCGATTATGTAATAATTTTTGTTATTTCGACATCCTGTCACTCCTTTTTCATTTTTCCTATTATATACCGGTTTGTTTACATAGAGTATGCCGACCTGTCTTAACCTCTCTACAAATCCGACAAGAATCCAAAAAATAGTAAATTCTTTAGTAGAAAAATTTTCAGTCGGCATTATATCATCACGCGCACGAGATATGTTTGCTGTTTATTCTGACGAACCTTAGGGAAAAACTTCCAATCTTTAAAATTCCGTTTCGCGATACAAAAAAACAAAAAACAAAAAGGGCAAATATATACATAGTCCATATTAAAAAACGATATGAAAGAAGGGATGTAGAACATTACTTACGAAAGATAAGCTAAACAACAGAGCGTCATTGATATAAAATTGAAAGTAAAAAAAAAAAAAAAACAAAACAGAAAAAATACCTTCGCATTTTATGTGATTATGACACATGCGTCTTTCGGATGATGGTTCGTGAAATAGAACCAATTGGTTTTACGTTTTGGTAAATAAAATATTCTTTATTTTTTTACACTATGATGGTGTGCTCGAATTTTGACAAAAAAGAGCGCCTCTCTCCAGCCGTCGTCAGACTTATCGGTATCAAAACCAGAAGAAATTATTAAACGCCCAACAAAAAATAGAAGTGTGACTGCCGACGAGTACTCAAGGAAGGGGTTAAATAGCGAGAGACGATTAGAAATAAAGCTTAGGAAAGAGATTGAAGTACATGGATTATATATCTGAAGATGGAAAGGAAAGGGCAAAAAGGAAGAACTATAAAGAGCAGGTGTGTTAAGAAAACGTAAAGTACAAATAATTTTGTCCCAAAAAAATGAAGTAATTAAATTAACTCGGAAGCGGTTTATTGCGTAAGACTTTCATTTTTATTTTCACGTTCTAATAATGTTTTTTTCTCTTTTTTTTTTTTTTTTTTTTTGTTTCTTATAATAATTGTTTCATGGAATAGTCTGTTTATTAACAAAAAATTCAGGTTATTATTCGTTTTTGTAAAATGACACTTTTAATCAATTTTATTTATGCCCCCAGTTAACGTGTAAAATTTCGATACAAGGAGTACACAAAACTCAAGAATATTTGATATCTAGTAAAAGTCTTCAGATTACGTCAGAGCCACACTACTGATGGTAGTTGCCGCTGGTTAAAACGAAAGTAGAAATTTTCAATAATGAGATTCTGTCCGAGTGATGATTCAGCGCCTCTGTTGGTTTTTTGTTTTATTTGTTTTCTCGTCTATAGTAGTAGCGGTAATTATTTTAAACGGAAAATGGAAAATTTCTTTTGAAATATTTTTTAATATAAAAGTTTCGAGGGGGGGATGATTTTTTATATTAGTTGTGACAGGCAAAACTTTAGCAAATCGAAAAGATTTTGCTTGCCACTCTACTACTAGTGCTTTATTTAAACTAGACCGCCTCTTCGTGGTTTGTTCTTAAAGTTTTGCTTGCCTGTTTTTTTGTTGGTTTTTTTTCGTTTTTCGTTTGTTTTTTTTTTGTTTCGATACAAAAAAAAAACCGTTAAAAAACTTTTAGCCATTTCCGGCTTCTCAGCCGTTGCGATAATTTATATCCGCCCGGTTCGTTGCGGAGTTAGTTCTCGCTCATCATTAAAATTCATGTAAACCGAGCAACGGCTTTACTATTATCATCGTTTTTTAATGCCATTTGCATCTGAATAAGATAAAATACGCCGCGTAAAAGGTAAATAATTTCAATTCTAAATAGGTTTCCGCGTTTTTTTCATTTAACAGTTTTTTCGCTGTTCCTCCTTTTTGTTTTTTTTCTTTTTAAATTTATAAATAAATCTGTGTCTATAAATATAGCCATGTAGAAAAAGTTGAACGCGATTCAAACCAGTGCATTTCGCAGCTAATCTTTTCATTATTAGCTCTCTGGTTGGATTATCCTCACAAATTACGCCAAAAGCTAGTCTCCTCCAGATGCAGCTATGTTCTCGTTTTTGATGATGACCACTTTACCGACTTCCCGGTTGATGATAAAATTGTGTTTAAAAGGGTTTTTCTAATTCCATCCTAACTAGTATTACTGAAATATATCCCCCCAACCGCCCCGTTAATCCTTTTGAATCCCCTGGGTTGTCTGTCTCGACTGAAGATTAAAACGACGGATAATGCACGGTCTTATTTCTGATGGTCCGTTAATTTCATATTTTGAACAAACGCTTCAGCGCTATATAGTATTCGGTACGGTAGCGTAGCCAATATTATTTTTAAAAAAATTACAAAGATGTGAAATGCATTAAAACATAGGAGTATTTTTACGTTACTATTATTTTATAATCACTGTTACTTTTAATTAAAAAATTTCAATAGTATTACGTATGAAATTATTATTTTTTATACTATACTTTTTTATTGTGTCTAAATTATTGCATTTTATATGTATCGATCGATCGCATGATATGCCTCTAATCGGGGCGTTAAGTCTGCTATTAAAAAGGGTAAAACAAATACTTGAACTTGACCGAAAAGACCATATTTATCAGCATGTTTATGATTAGACCTCCCCCTCCCCCGTATAAAGCTGAACGTTAAAATTTACAAAAAAAAAAGAAAAGAAAAAAAAAAGTAAAAAAGTGATAAAAAACATGTAAAACAAGAGATGATAAATTATTATTAGTGTATCTGTAAAAATTTACTCAGGCAACCAATTCAAATCACCGAATTTCTATACCATTTATTTCCTATACGTCTTTATCTTAAAATGAATGCTAATTTAAATGGTCATCTTTTATCGATTTTGCAATAAAATCAGAATTTTAGCACGCGACTATTTTTAATCATATCAAGTGTGTCAACTCTCTCATATTCGGCATTACTCTCGGCATTCTTTTTTATTTTTTAAAAAAATTAAATATAACCGGGTAAAACACATGGATAAATGAAAAAGTGAAGTCACTTTTTAATAATTAATAAAAACATCTTAAAAAGTAAATTGTGGCACACTTTTCAAATGTAGAAAGCTCGGAAAATATTTAAATATTCTATCCGTAGAATTTTGAAGACAGAAATAAAAGATCGAATTAAGGAAAAGTATTTCTAAAATTTCACAACTATCTTTTTATTTTTGTATTTTGAATGAAACATAGAACACATACCATTAATGGTAATTTACATAGTATAAAATTATTGTAAAGTATTTATATTTTTTATACAATTTCTTGTTTCGCTTATTTTTAAAAATGTGTCGAATTTTTTTTAGCGTAATTTTGGTTACTTACACCTATTGCCGATTGGTAAAAAATTTTATGATTAAAAATTTCTCGATTTTTCAAATTTTTATACACACATCGTTAATTAATAATTTCGTATCTTAATTTTTACAGGCTTTTTTTTCTTTTTTCTTCGATACGTTATATTTCTCTCTGACAAAAAAAAACACTATTTCAAATACGCAGTTAAACTACACATCCTACTTAGCTGCCTAACGACTGAATACGCGTTCTTTAAAAAAGTTCCTTATGCCGCTTCGAATTAATATTAATAAAAGCACGGTTTGTGTGTATTGACCTTAAATATAAATGCGAATAAACATGAAAAACAAAAATGTATTATTTTGCAAAGTAACAGTAATAAAATTAACACGGAATACTTCTTCAGTCACACGATAAGGCCAGGGCTATTTCGTACGTGATTAACACGTCGGTTTATTTCTATTTATTTTGCGGATTCGTTCAGTCCTTTTTAATTCTTGTTTACTCATATATGTATATATATATATATGTCAAACTGTATCATTACTGGGCAACCGCATTATAATTAGCCACTCTATTATTAAAAAGGTATCACAACTCAGTGGCCAATAGTCGTTGGTTCCGTAAAGGATCCGATTTTAAATGTATCTATATTTTTTTTGAAACTAGTTTTTCAAAAAATAGATTCCGTAATTAATGGGAATTCATTTTATTTCTGAATGTTATTGCTATATAAAATTCGACTACATCGGAAATAAACAACAGTATAATAATTGTCCGCAAAAAATGGAAAAATTCGAAACGTTGATTTCATTTTTTTTTTTTTACATTTTCCCTCAATTTCCAGTTTATCCACGAACCAACTATACCCCCGCAACAACGGTAATAGTATTTATAATAATGATGATTAATTTAAAAAAAAAATCTTCGTAAAATAACCTCTTAACTTAAAGACTAAACCGTCCAGTATGCCGAAAAATTGTATAATTATTGCAAAATAACCGACATTACAACGTTCATTTACACTCAAGTTCTCAATCGATTTGGCATACTGTACTCGATTTATTTTTCTCCTTTGCCGTTAGAAAACAGCTTATAAAATCGAGATGATGAGGGCCGCGAATATTAATCAGGACCAAAAAGGTCCGCTATCGATTCTGATATAAACTAAAAATACGAAAAAGTCCCTTTGAATGGGAATGACCAAAAGCATCGTTTACGCTAAATTTTTCTATCCTCGATTTTTTATTTTCTTTGAATTATTTCCTTCGCAACAACAGGAATCACATAATCGCATAAGTAGTCTGCAAGTTTTTTATTTTGGGGGAAAAAACAAAAATAATATTTACGACCGGCGCTGGCGGCTTTAAAAAGCTGTCTGCAAACATAAAACCAGCGCAGTAGGCGGTTCTTTGTTTTCTCTTTTTTCTTTCAATTTTGTAAATGGTTCGTCTGCTACGAACATTGTTTCAAACAGCAAGAAGACTGGAGATGGAAATATCGGCGATTAAATTTAAAGATAGTTGAAAATCAAAAACGATTATTATTATTATTATTTTTTTTTTTGAAAACGTCTGTTAAAAAATGTACAATATCATTACATATATTTCTTTTTAATGTTTCAGAAAAAAAAAGAAAGAAAAGCTCGCTGATGAATTATTCTTTATTCGCACGTGCAAATTAGTATTCCAGCACACACATACACGCACACTTTATCACCTCCATAATATTCCGCTGATGTTTTATATTTAATATTTTAATTGTCCAATATTCTTTTCTCCCAAAATTTTGTGTCCAACCACTTTTTTTTTGTTTTTTTTTTTTTAATGTAATATATCACATAAGTCGGCCTTCGGCCTTCTCTAAAAAAAATCGAATAATCTTATCGTTATTAAAATTATATAAGCAATACACTGGCTAGAAAGACAATATGTTAAAATTATTACACCGACATTTTTCGGAGACACTGCATGGAGTCATAGTGAATATATCATCATAATTAATACGTTCTCTCTCATATAGTGTCTTTTTTTCATTTTTGTTATTCATTTCTTTAATAAATCTGTCGGTACAACAGCCTTTTTTTCGCTCAGTTGTAGTTTGCGCCCGTAAAAATGTCGACGACAAAAGTTCAATCGTACACAATTCATAAAGATGACAAAGTTGCGAAATAAAAAATTAATATAAATTGTTATACGAACACAGTTATCTCTGGTGTCTTACAAGTGCCCAATATTGTATATATAGAAGATCGCGCATTATAAAAAAAAAAAAAGAATGAAAATAAAACAGAGGAACGAGCAAATGCAACGTTTTTGGAATTACCGTATACTCTGAATCCTGTAATTCAATGACAATTCCAAAACGATGATCCGCGGAAAACGATTCGCAGTTCATGTTGGAAACCGAACATTTATTGTGCGCCAAATAAATGAAAGTGCCGATAAGAATGTCTTGGAGGCTGCGAGACGGAATCTTTCTTAGAACAGACGAAAGCCAGTCGCTTAATTTAACT
Organism: Icerya purchasi; assembly: GCA_039619475.1. Classification (NCBI taxonomy): domain Eukaryota; kingdom Metazoa; phylum Arthropoda; class Insecta; order Hemiptera; family Monophlebidae; genus Icerya; species Icerya purchasi. The sequence continues at coordinate 99,152,974 of CM077115.1, forward strand.
CTAAAAACCTTTTCTTTTTTTTTCTTGTATTATTTAACTAAATCTCTGTTGTTTTAGCGAAGACGGAGTTTTTGTAATTGTTTTCCCTTTTTAATAACGAGTAATTTTATAAATGTAATTGCAAACATTTCAGTTCTATAAACGTTGAGGTAAATGTTCCATCGTCAATAAAAAAGTAAAAAACGGTTATTTAAATCCCCTTCGGATATTACCGGAAAATGCACATCTTACGTTCGCTAGTATGGGGGTCTTTTTGATTTTTTTCTTTTCTTGGAAATTAAATTAATTATGTTTATAATCAATAATATGGAAATAACAATATTTATCAATTAATTTTCCTATAATATTTTTTATTAAAATTCACTTGATTATACACATTTTTATAATTTTTTAATATTTCGTATTGAATTTATATTTTATTTATATATATATTTATATATATATATATATCGATCATTAAATGCAATAACGTCATAACTTAAATACGCTATTTCACAGAAAACACAAATTAACATTTACATTTACTATAATTTGAACAACGGTGTACACTTTCCAAGAGCAATGCTTATTTTGTCGAGTTTCTTATTTACAAATATGGCCGTTTAACCTGTAATTGTACTCATGAAATGCATTCCAACTATACACATAACTTAAATTCGCTATTTTTTTTGGGTTATGATGTTATTGTATTTAATGAGCGATATATATATATATATCGGCCATTTTGATCTCGCTCCTTGACCCCTCTTGCTTTCATTTTTGTCTCTTTCTCTTCTGTACTTTGTATAAAACGATCAAAATTTACAACGTAATTCTGAAGCCGGCCATTAATTCGATTTTATAACAAAAAAATATCCCAATTTTATATAATAATAAGAAAAAAAAAGAATACAACCAATAATTTATATCATAAGTTTTATTAAACTACCGAAACAACTTAACATATTACAACCACATATAAATAATACGTTTTTTACGTTTCCATGGTATTATTAAATTAGAAATATAGTTTTTACATGCTTAAACTTATGGTGGGACTTCTTATTCATCACACCCCGCACAGTAATAAGAAGTGTATTCATTATGTGTGCAAAAACGAAACCCTCCACTGAACGCAAACGTCAATTACAGAAACGAAAAACTGTGCAATAGCGAACACTACATTTTTGCTTTTTTATATTTTTAATTTATTTTTAACGAGATCTTTAAAGACACGCAAACTAATTGTAAGTCAACCAGGTGTAGGGAGCAACATCGTTTTTAATTTATCGTCCATTTCCAGTGCAAAAAAATCGTGCTTGTTCCGAATGATTGATTCACAGAAAGCTTTCGACGTTTGCTAATCAATGAGAGCGCTGGATACAATATTCTATTAAAAGTAAAGCAGTTACTCGTTGATCATCATGAAACTAAGCTTTCCGTGATGCATTGTAAGCGATTTGACTTTCGCAGATTTCTCCGATCTGCTCTTATGCAAATGTGTCTATAGACGAGTTCTTTTAGCTTCTGTGTAAGCATGTAAAGTTTTTATACAGTTATCGAAATATTTGCCGCCGGTATCCTTCAAAGCGCATCGCGAGTCTTTTATATGTTATCTCTTCGATCATCGTATTCCACTAAAGTCGTCGGAACGACGGCACGCTCAGCAGCCGCTTGGAAGAGACCGTGTCGTCAGAGGCTATGAATCCAGATGAATCCAGATGAATCCGGTCGGTTAGGCAGGACAGAGCGCAGTGTCGTCGGTGAACTGGAAAAAGAAGAAGGAACCTCCTGGAATGATAGGCGTCCGGGGAAATTATTTACCTTATCAATCTGGACCTGTAATTTGATTTTATTTAGGTTATCAGCGGATGAATTTTCGCCAGTTTTCCTAGATAGTGGCGCGGGCTTGTCTTCTTCGTCGAGAGATAAATGCGTGCAGATGACGCGAAAAGAGCGATCTACTTTCACCGATGCGTGCGCGTTTATTTTTCGGCCTGTGCACGAGAAATATTTAGGACAAACGCGCACACTCGTGCACGATATTTCGACACACGATATTTGGAAATATTATCTTTTTTTTTTAATTTCCTCGACAGTCGTCGTTTTCGGCCGTCCACCGTTATCTGCCGTTTGCTAAATTTTCCCTTGCGCCGGCTTGCCCGCGGTACAGCGCTGATTTATATCGGCCCAAAACAATTACCAGCGTCCTAGTGTATGCACATCAGAAACGTGTGCTGCTGCCTCCAAGCCGCGCTTGATGCAATCGTGTATTCTCAATCGCGGCCGTGTGTATGTGTGTCCGTTATCGTCGGACCGCGAATCTCTTCTGTGTCGGTGGTAGGCTGTGTAAGCAGAAAGACGTTTTTGATAGGCGAGACTTAGCCGCCGAATTAATTAGACGGAATATTGTGGCGAAGACGCATGCGTTGCTTCGCGGAACAATAGCCGAAATGTGTCGCGTAGGCGGTTACACACAGTTTTGCCTGTAGGAAGAAGAAGAAGAAGAAGGACCCCATGAGAGATATCCCACGATCCATTGTTTTTCCTCCTTCGTGTAGAGAGACTCTCTTCGAACGTGAATCTTAACCGCGTTTTTCCGTTTTTCTTTTGCGACGCGAATACCCCAAGTTCACACATTCCCCGATAAGGCTGCTTCTGCTTCTGACGACGTTCCATTTTCATCGTTCGCTGTTCTTAATCGTTTCCACCGCCTTAGGGGGTGGTGGCACTGGAAACACACGTCTATACAGGAAAATTACACTATTCGTGTAAATTTGTAGCTGATTGACTGTGTAATACAATAGCAGCACCGTTATTATATATTAGAAATCGTACAAGTTCAATGACTCTCGATAACCTTTAGGAGGTCCCCTCATTACTGTTTTTTCTTTTCTTCTTTTTCTCACCTTAATTTTTTTTTTTTTTTTTTTTTTTTTTTTGAGCGTGTTCTAGGAATTCAGGTAGATAATCCAGTCCCTGTAATGGGCAAATGCAAAAAATATTGAGACCTGTGTGTGTGTAAGGCTTTAAAAACATTTTTTTCAAAGTAATCCGATGTTTGTATGTTTTTTTGTATGTTGTTTTGTATGTTGTTTTTTTTCCCCATCTTAAAGATCAGTGCGACAACTACAATTATAAGCGGAAATGATTCTTACCGACCATTAGAAAGCCTCGCAGCTAAGCAAAAAAGGTAACGTTAAGAAAAATTGAGACACCATATCTCAGTACATATTTATAAGGCTGACAATGTGACGGTACCCTTAATTTATCGAGTTACAGTCTGAGTAACCCCCCCGGCTGATGTCATCGTTTTAAAGTGATTTTACAGGTGGCCCGCACTTCAATAGCATGCTGTTCTCGTTTCGCATTTGCAATTCTTCCTTTTCAGACTTATTTAACTAACGGTTCTCCAAAGGGGAAATGCAGTTTTCCAAAACAAAAAAAAAACAAAAAAAATCATTAATTCTTTCGAAAAAAACCTTTTTAGCGCTAATGACTTTTACTTATATTCAGATATTCTTCTAATGATTTTCCGGTAAAATGTTTTTAAAAAATATAGAATGTAACATAGAAGGCGATACGCAATGCTTTATAGAATGTAATATATTATGTAGAATATTTTGTATAGAATGTAATAAAGGACATTTTATAGAATGCTTTATAAAACGCTTTATGCAGCTTTTGTAGAAACATTTTAATGTATGTTCATCAGAATTTCTAAGAAAACGGATTTATTTCATCGTTATTATCTTTTTAGCCAAAGAGCGAAATAATCGTTACTATTTCTGAACAACTCTTTTCGAGTATTTTAGTCTCTCTATATTCCTATGTAGAAATTATTACAATGATTAAGTATATAGAAATTATTACAGTGATTAATAGAAATTATTACAGTGATTAAGTATATAGAAACGCCGATTGTATGCGGTGAATTATTGAAAAACTAATAAAATTACGAGGACTTGTCTATTACAGTGACTAAACTTTACCTCATCCGAAAATTCATATTGTAACAAAGACGAAGAACATCCTAAATTCATCTTTATGAAGTTTCTTAATTTCTGTACATTTTTTTTCTCAAATTTTTGTTCAGGGAATACAGCTTCAGGCCAAATTAAAGTCAGTAATTTTTTCGCTCAGGTAAATCTGAATATTGATTTTTGTCACACTAATCAAAGTATAAAGCTGTAAAAAGTTACCGACAGTTTTACAAAATAAATGCATACAACGATATGAGTGATGCAATCTGAAAGATAAAAATGAAAAAAATGTATACGTACATGTGTGTTTACGGAACTTTGGGCAAAATAGAAAAATTTCTTTATTTCTACATTTGGACAAGTTCGCACATGGTCCATCGCTCGAGTTTTTCGATATTCACGCATTGAATATAATATTATCGTCGAAAATGGTGTAACTTTGGTCGATTTCGTTAGCCATTCGACCATATTGCAGCCACTGCCCGACAGGAAACTGAGAAACAATCGTTTAAAATGTGTACCCGATGAGGAAGAACCGTGTGTTTTATTCGGAAAATATCATCATTATAAATTTCTGGGGTTCTTGTAGCGAAATAGAGCAGTATTGAGTTTTCGAAAAAGTTATAGAAATGTAATATTAAAATTAAAAACGGTTTTTTTGTTTACAAATTCAGGCCTTTTTTTAGGTGTATTTTAAAATAATTATTATTATTAGTGTGTAGCAATTATACGATTGAAATATTTGAAGAAAAATTCATTTTTTGTGTAAACTACTATTTTAATGAAATGTATATTTTGATTGGAAAAAAAAATTAATACCTAATAATTTAAGAATAAAACCCTAGAACAATTTCTTAAGGAACAAAATGCGCTGTGCTACCTGATCGATAAAAAGCCCACAAATTTAATGTTCTTCATAACGAAGAAGAAACAGAGATTGGACCAATATAAAGTATTAAAATAGAATATAATTTAAATGTAAACTTGTATTTCATATGACGTCATCTACTTAATGAAGAAAGCCGTGCGATACGCGCAATGAGCGAATTAAAAGTATAGTAGAGACGGTCGTCCTTATCTCTGCTACATTTTAGATGCTTAACTGACCGATCTGAACAAGCGTCAGCGATATCCGCGCCTGGTTCAGCAAACAGAGGTTGGTTAATTTCAGAGACATAAAAATGACCGAATGCTGTGTGTATAATCGTAGCAGAGTGCATCGAGATTAACATGAATGAAAAATCGCGCGCTCTTTCAGCTAAACAGATGACTTTAACCGCGTTCTTCTGATCCGCTCAAGAATTCACCGGATCGCGCTTAGACAGATACGCTAGAAAATTAATTAAAACATATGACATCATTATCGTTAGATGACGAAATCTGTTTTTCGTTTTGCTAAAAATTTCTTTAAGATTTTCAAATAAGTGCACCACGATACATACATAATACATATATATATATATATATATATATATATAAAATAGAACACTTCATTCGCCCTAAGACGGATAATGTAGAAATTGTCATTTCCGGGATGACAGTTGTCCAAGAGTACGTGTTTCTTCTTAGCGATATTAACTACAACTTACAACCCTGCATCTTCGCCACATCGCAGCGAACACGCAATTGGCTACCGTTTGAACTAGCAGCTCGCTGACAGAATTACGTCATAATCTCTATCTGAGCACTTGCCCGCATTTTTTCCAACGATTTTCATAAACTCCGTTGCCGGTCGAAAAAAAACTTGCTTTCGTTTGAAAAAGAACGTGTTAATTCATAATCGTCAGTAGTTTGAACATTTCCTTTTTCTGTAACTTGTTCGTTCAATAAAAAAGGCGGCATAATGAATAATTACAGACACCTGCGAGAAACATTAAATCAGTACGAATAAAAATGATGCTAGAAAGGTTTTTTTTTTTTGGTTTTTTTTGAATTTCAATCACGAACATCGTACATATTCCTTTTTAACTTATTTTTTTCCTCCCTATCCGAAGATGTGATTATTCCCGAAAACGCTTTCAGCAGATCTATTTACATTTCTTTTAAATGTTACGTTTATAATTATTTATTATTTTGTTTTTTGATTTTTTCGGAAACAACGTCCCCTCCTAAACTTCTCCGGGCTTCTTAATGGATTCTTTTTTGTTTTTTGCTTCTTTTTTTTTTTCTCAAACTCTAGAATATAAAAAGTTTCATCATTTAAATTTAAATCCCTACGGCGAGAAAATGGGATAGCAAATTTAAATTTCGGGGTTATCGCTCTTCTAAACACGAAGCTCGACATGATGGAATAATGCTGCGGGAAAGAATGTTACAGAATAAAGGGAGCGCCGGGAAATTGGATAGGGGGCATTTCTTAAATGATGGAGGTTATATTATTATTATTTTTTTCTTATTTCATCAACTGCGGTGTGATCGGTTTTGCATTATTAATCGCGCGACCTCCTTCTTGTTTGGAATATCGAGATAAGTGTAAAATGATGAGGCCCCTGTATTCTTGACAAGGTCGAGAAACTGTAGGCCCAATGGCATAGTTGCAAAAGATAGTGTGATCATTATTGTTTTCGGAAGAAGTGTCTTTTGAGCACAACAGAGCGAACTACTGAAGAGAATTTTAAATGAGCGAACAAATATCGAAAAATTGTAGGAATGATAAGGAGAGTTAGTTGTGGTTTTTTGAGGAAGAAATTATGAAACGGCATCATCAGAGATGATTCTTATTATGAGGATAGAAAAAAAGATCAGCTCCCCTATCACTGTTGAAATTTCGACTAGCACGACAGATGAGTGTATGTTAGTTCTAAAAGTAGTTACGTCTTCCGTACACGCGGAATAAGAAGAGATTTGAATTTATTTGACGGGAAATCTGTGTTTAGAATGATCGTCTGATGACGGTGTCGCAGTTCCTCGCAGCAATTGCGTGTGCCAGTACATTTTTGATTCTACTATCCAGTCGTAATAGAAAATAGGTATTATTTAATTTTCACGTCTCCTATTGGCTACGACGAAGATATCAAAAAGGCGAAATAAACAGTGATTTTATAGCGCGCAATATTCATACATATATACCGCGATGTGCTGTCTATCGTTCGAAAATGAACCGCTCTTTTCCATGAAAAACTCGGGAAAGTTCAAGAAATCATTTTCAAGGAAACACACGTTGCCGATAATAAATAAAGAACGTTTATTAGTGAATAAAGTTAAATATGTAAGCGGATATTGCACTTTATTAATATTTTATCGCATTTCTGCAGATGCCGGCAAATACGAACATATACACGTGTGTATATTTATAGTATTAAACTGGTTAAATCGAGAGCTGATTTAGTTGAAAGCACGCGTTTATTCGTATTCGGTTAGCGTATTAGTTTCTTTTTCTTCTCATTTTATTTCCTTCCTCTTGGCTAAACCTGCCAAAACCGGTTTCAAAATTATTCAGTTATAAAAAAAAAGGACGAAAGATTAATTTATTTCTAATTACGTAGCTCTAGAATAGGCGCTCAGTCGCCGCTGCTGTCTTAAAAAAGCATACATTCTTTCTTCTACCTTATGCTCTGCATCTTTCGTAGTCGTAGGCGGTGATCTAAACGCGCTGCTCGTCATAAAGAGTTGTTTTTGGCGTTTTTTCTTTTCTTTTCCAGTGGCCATATTTGAAATTGTTTAAATTCGTTCCTTTTTGATGATCGTGTTAAAACCCCATTTTTGAATGCGACCCTCTGTTTAGGATTTTTATGTACTTCATAATTTTTTTTTTTCTTTTTTTTTCGTATCGAATACTTTGAATAGCTCACAATATTCTTTTACATGCCTATCTGACGACGACCTGTGTTCGTGATTCATATACTTTCTTCGACGATTTCAGATCAATTTTTTGAGATCTTCCGCAAGGATTTTGCTTAGGTCCTACACTTTTCAACACATTTACTTTCACAGTCTCGCTACTCTTATCATTCCCCTTCTAAGTCCTTATTCTTTGTTGACGATATTCTCGTGTCTGTTTCTCCTCTAATAATCTTTCTTCTACCAATGAAGAGCTCTTAATTCCTCCCTTGCTATTTTGAAATTATCGTTGTCTTCTCATTCATCTTTTTCTATTTCCTCTGAGAAGTCTGCTTCTGTAGTTTTTACATTTCATCCTTTTAACCGTTCCTTAATTAACCGTTTCCTGTGTCAACTCCCTATTCCTCTAGTTAACTCCTTCTCCTACCTCGGCGTCATTCTCAATAGTAATTTATCTTTTTGCAATCATATATCAACTATCTATGTACGTCGGCTCTCAAAAGATTAAAAATTTCCTAAAAATGTTGTCTCCCCGGAAATTGGGTGGCGATCCCCGTATATTCTCCACATACTTTATAGATCTATTATTCTTTCTAAATTTGACGTATTGTTCTTTTCTTTATGCCAGTGCTCCCAATTACCAAACTTGATTCCAAAACTCTTGTCTTTGCCTTTGTATTAGTGCTCTGAATTCTTCTCCAACTCCAGCTCTCCCGGCCGAAACCGGCTTCCTTCCTTTATTTATTCGAAGAGCTTCATCTTGGTGAAAGATTTACGATTAAACGTCCTTCATATTCCTCGCACGAAACTTGTGAATTCGTGATTAATATATTCTGGGCAATTGGCGTTTCTCTCCACGAAAAATTCCAATTCCTTCACACTTTTCTTTTCGATTTGTCCTATTTTCTCACTTCATCCGAATCCCCGTACTTCACTTACAACTTCTTAGAACCGTCGTTTTCTGCTAAGCTATTTTCTCTTCCCTCTAACATTATTAAATCTTTTCCGCTTCAATGAATTTAACCGAACTCTACGCTCACTCTTTCCAGCTCACAACACACGGTTTTTACGGATGGCTCAAAATCTGCTTCAGCTGTCGGAGCTGCTTTTATTCTTCCTGATCTCAATTATTCTGAGTTTTTTCAACTCCCTTCCGTTTCTTCTCCATGGATCCTTTTTATGTCCTCAACATCCAATTTATCGAAATTCGTCATATGCTATGATTCGAAAAGCGTTTTATTAGCCATCTCGTCTCCCTTCCCTAAACCCTCGTCAGATATTATTTTTTATATTCGTTCCTTAATTTTTATAATTTATTAACATTCCGTTTAATTGACCCGCTATGGATTCCGGACCACTGCGGCATCGTTGGTAACGATCTTGCCGATTCTTTGGCATGTCTAGCTCCAGTAAATGGCCGTTTCATACATTCCCCTTCCCATGTCTTTGCCCTCTATTTTATCGTTTCACGAGCAAAGCCACGAGCAAAGCCACGAGCAAAGCCACCAGCAAAGCCACGAGCAAAGCCACCAGCAAAGCCACGAGCAAAGCCACCAGCAAAGCCACGAGCAAAGCCACCAGCAAAGCCACGAGCAAAGCCACGAGCAAAGCCACGAGCAAAGCCATGAGCGCGCAGCTGTTTCACAGCTAGGAATTACAACTATATCATTTGCAATGGCTTTATTTTCAATTTTCATATACAAACATGTTAAAAGTTTCCGTTCATTTATCAGTAGATTTTTGATTTTAGGAAGCTGATAAATATCCCGAGTCTTCTAAACAGACACAACACGCGTATATGTGTAGATTTTCTACATAAGAACAAATATTTACCGTTCTGATACATTTTGCCGACTTTGAGCAAACATTATTTAACTTTTTTTCATTCTTTAGCGATTTTAGATCCGTATTAGAGTTTCGATAAATCTATTTTTACTGTACGATCCACTTTCGGCAATAATCACTTTACCTCCGTAATCGTTTAATCGCGAAGTTTAAATTATTAAGAAGGCGAATATATATACTGTACATCGCATAACTAAGCAGAAACAGCAAATATCAAATTTTGACCGATGCGAATTTTAATTATCGGTGGCTTATTATTGGACTTTTATAATTATCTAGGGAACTTAATGAATTCAGAGCCGGTATATTGAGGAAGCGGTGGGAGTATTTTCCTGTCGAAAGCATAAGATGTAGAAGAAATTTTGTAGAAAATGTTAAATTTTAGGATAAGCCGATGATAATAATTATGCGGGTAACGAATTTTGTTCGATAAAAGAGAAGAAGTTCTCCTTTAACGAGCGTTCTGTAAGCGCTTCTAGTGGAGAATGATTTTTAGATCATCATTATTCGGTAATAAATATAGAAACTCATTGTAATTTGGTGTTTTTCTTTTTTTTTTCTTAAATTAAAGATACGTTATTAAAATTAGTTGTAAAATAATTGTAAAAAATCAGTTCTTTTCTTTTGAAATTAGAAATGGACAGTGTTCTACCGATAAAATTACTTCATTAATTACACACTTCAAGCTTTACCGACAACAATCTAGCCTAAAATATGCTCTTCATAGGACGGATGCACTTTTGAACCTCTTGAGTTTGTCGCAGCAGCATCCAGCGCTGTTCATAATGAAATAAAAGAGTTTTTCTTAATCGAAATTAAAAGAAGGGACATCTGTAAGGCGTTATAAAAATGAAGAAAAGACATCTCGCGGTATTTTCAGTATTTTCCGGATATAAAATGTTGTTTCCGCTTTCGTCAACGTTTCGCCGGTATCATAATGGTGCGGCTACGAGAAATTAATCAGCCAGGTACGATGAGCTCTACTAATGGGCTGTCCGGACTGACTACGATGATCATTGTTCAGGTAACGGGATAAACGGTTGTAATCGCTGTTATTTACTGATCGTAGAAGTGTAATTGAGCTAGTTAATTAGTCTTCTCCCTGTTCTGATACTGTTCTGTAGCAGCAACAGTGAGAACGTAATCGGCGAAAGTTGATGTGCGTAAACAAACAGTGCGATTGCGCGTTCTCTTTTGATTAACTGTTCTGAACACAGTCCTTGTAAAAGAACCGGAACAACAGTTACACGTTTAATTATGATCGGAAAGTCAAAGATATCGCGAGACACGTTTTGCCGACAAACAGTTAGCTTGAACAGAGAAACGACGCTAAATCGTTTCGTGAAACACCTAGTGCGGCTTTTATTACGTTCCCCATCTCTGAAGAAAATAACTGCTACAACTGGAATATCCGTTACTGTTAGAACTTATTGACTATTTAAAGGCTTGAAAAAAAAAAAAAAGGAAAAAAAAAGAGTATGGGGAAGAAAGAAATGAAAAAAACATTGATCGCACGAAACTGCATAAGTTGGTAGTCGCCGATGATAAATCATCGGAAAACAAACGAATTTTCCAGTAGTAGCCTGGACGACCCCGTTGTTATTTTTTGTCAACGGAAGAATCATCTTTAACTATATCGGCGTAATATTTCCAGATTCAACATCCCCACGTTGTCGCGGGAAGCTGCTGTTCGACTCCGAAAGCTTCATACCACTTCGGTTAAAGTTATCGCTTCAACATTTATTACATTATTCGTTTTCATTTTGTTTACCTCGAATGCAGTTCATCGAGAGCAACGCTTATTGAAGAATCATAGTCATATTTAATGCGATGTCGAAATTTTAGACGCTCTAGTGCGCAAAAAATATGAAAAAAAAAAAAAAACAACATAAAAGTTTACACATAGTTCGTTTGAAACCGTTTCTTTCTGGTTTCCCTTTTTTTCTTTTCCGGGAACTCTATTCATTAAATAGAAACAAAATCCAAAAACCAACAGATACAGTAACGAACTGTATTATCGAAATTGAATTATTTCCGGAATTGGCCAAGCACGAATGCGTGTCTGGAATGAATGGAAAATGAATTATAAAATTAAAAAACGTTGTTTTGAATATAGGGGTTGGGCAAATGTAAATTACGGTTATCTTCAACTTGCTTTATGAAATCCTCAAAGCATAAAATATCTTTTGTCCGGTGCTGTTTACTTTTCTTCGGATACATTTTGAAATTTTTTCTTTTGTTTTGATTTTAGCATCATAAAAATTTAACATTTTCGGCGTTCCAAACGTTTTTTGTTGTACAATTGGATAATATATTAAACTAAGTGCATTTTGTTAGTTGTCTCCAATCCAGTAGGAGAAGAGACAATATTTAATATGTAGTTCGTTCGGTTTTTGTTGTCACTCATGATTTGAGTCAGGATCAGTAATGGCCAATGGTAATCACTCAAAAAAAATCCAACCCCATTTTTCGGCATTTATGCGAAAAAAGCAGCAGACAATCAAAAAGCTGGAAATAATTAAAAATGGCAATTTTTTTAATTTAAAAAATTTTTCGACCAGTCAGAGCACGCATAAAACTACAATCGAAACTAATGTATGCGGAGAGAATGTGTATTGTAAATATTTCACGTTGTTTTATATAAAGTGAGTATAATAATTGTATTTTATATATAACGTAGTAAGATATGTTAGAAGACAAAAGTGGGCTTGGGCTGGTCATGTAGCGAGAATGAAGGATGACAGATGGACATATACTTTCTCTGGTTTCTTTCACATTATAAAAAAAAAAAAAAAAGAGGGCATCAGTTGACAAGGTGAGGAGGGATGATTTTAGTAATTTTTTATTGAACAAAAATTTTCAAAGAGTAGCCATAGATAAGATTGAATGGGAGAGATTACAGGAAACCTTTGCTCATCATGGGCCGAGGAAATTTAATATTTAGTTTTTTCTATATCAAATTGATACTATTCATGTTTGTTATAGAGTTTAAGAATTTCCTCAATAAAGGTTTATTATTATTATTATTATTATTATTATTATTATTATTATTATTATTATTATAATTATTATTATAGTGCAATATTATTAGTGAACGGAGTTTTGGTTTTAAAACGAAAAAAAAAACTTAGCTAACTGCGGTAATCGATTTTTGATGTCGCAAACCAACCAGATCAACTTCGAGTTTTTCTAGAAATTGAATACGGCAGCTGTAAACCTACTCTAGTTTAATGAAATAAAAATATTTCAATTACACCAACAGTTTCTGAAATTAACACATGATGATGATGAATTCTTTAACCGAATTTTAATGAAGCAGTGCCAAGTCGTCCATTGCAGTTCCCGCTTCAATTCCATTATCATTATTATTATTATTTTCTGTAACTAATAAACTTCATCAAACTTAAAAGCTTATTAAACAATTTTTAACCGAACCTCAAAAGAACAGGAAACAAAAGGGTGCACTATATTGTCCGAACGTATTTTATATACTTATAAGTGTGAGTATCTCTATTTATAAAAAGAGTTTTGAAGCTTTACTCGTATAACGATTTTAGTTTTAAATAACTCGCTTAATAGCCAGAAATTATGTAATTGATTAGATTTAATTTTCATCCCCCTCATTCGTAAGGTTCTCTGGTTGTTATTTAGATTTTAGTTCGTTCATTTATTGCTGTTTTACGCATTTTGAATTAATTCAAATTCAGAGTGTGGAAAATAGTAAATGAACGAACTAAAATTTTAGCAAAAACAAACTGAAGTTACTCAAGTAAACTCTTATACCTTTTTTTTTTTTTTTTTTTTTTTGTTTTTCTCTCTCATTTATTAACAGATTTTTTTAACGTTTAATTTTCTCAAATCTCAATTTTAATTTATTTCTGACTGCATGTGAAATGTATTACCATTTTTTACGTGTACGGAGCGAAATTTTTTTATTTTATTTTAAATTGGTACTTTTGTAATTATGACCCCGTTTAAATTATGATTTGATGAAGAGAGACGCTAAGCGAACGAAAAATGCGCGGTGGTTGGCAAACGAATATATATATATATATATATATATATATGTATATATGTATGTATGTATGTATGTATGTATGTATGTATGTATGTATGTATGTATGTATGTATGTATATAAATTTATAATTATTTTTTTGATAAGGAAAATAATTTTTGTTCGGTTAGTTATTTTTCGTAACTGATATAATATTTCTTGCCCGTTAATTATTTCATCTAAAGTAAGTTCGGGAGCGCAGTTGGGTGTTTTAAAATCGCCGATAAAATAGTGAGAAATGTAGCTGAACAACGTACAGACGTGCGAAAAGTAACGCGTTAATGTGTTTTAATTCAAGCTGTTGACGTAAATGTGTCAGTGTCCGCAATACGGCTAGCGAGGTCTGTGTAAACTAACCGCCGTTTGCTGACCAAACGCGCAAGCGAAACCTTCAAATTGCACGTACCAAAGTATAAACTCAAAACATCGAATAAAGTACAGACAGAATCACTGAGACCCGGTAGCAGACTTAATTTTACCAGTAATTACGACGTAAATTTAGCAATTGCCACAATACTTTCGTTAAATATTATAGCTGTATACACATCATCATCGAGGTCGGGTGTAAACCTTCAGCCGGAACGACACCTTACGCCAGATATCAGAAATCAAATTGCATTGTAATTCCGAATGAAAATTGTAATTAGCATTGATAAAATATCGATATGTCGTAAAATCGCAAACACCTGAAGTGTGATACTGTGCATCTAATGTTGACTGAAAAGTGTTCGTGATAAAATAAAGCGTAATATTTCAATTTGAACTCCGGTACGCATGCAACAGACAGCAAATTAGCGCTCTGAATACGCCGTTTAGCAAATTTGTTGAAAAAAATTAAAAAGTTCAAAGTAGTTTTTGTTTTATCCCCCCCTCTCCCCCTTTCCTTGTTTTTAGACCCTCGCCCTGGAGTAATGATTTTTAATTTTTTTTTCTCGTTTTTATAAAGAAAAATTATATACACAGCCGTGTTTAAAATAATAAACATTTATGAACCCGAATCGTCTCTTTTTAACAAAGATGCTCAGCAGCATGTGTGTATTTTAATTTTTAATACTTATAAATCTCATTTTTATTTGTTTATTTATTTTTTTGTGTCTATCTGGTTATCAGTTCGTTTTTACAAGCACTGTGGTAAAACTACGGTAATAGTCAGTGCATGTATTTTGTTGTAACGTCGTTTGGAACCACTAAGGCGTTAACAGTTTTTGCATTACTTTATCGAGAAACATTGTCAATAATTCGTTTTTATTTTTCGCTGACCCACTCCAGATGTGTTTTATGCGGAGTTTGAAATAACTTTATAATTGCTTCCCAAAACCTTCCGCTCATATATAAAAAGAAATAAAACTGTTTTTTTTTGTTGTTTTTTTTTTTTTTTTTTTGTATTTTTTTGGATAATAAAAGTATTTATACTGATATAGTTATGATATTTTTATATTTTATTTATTCCGAGTTATTTTTAAAAGTCTAATACAGCGTGTTTAGGAGTACAAAATACGCACAGCTAGACTCCGGAATATACTTTGTAACATGTCCCTAAACCGCGAGCTGGTTACCAGATTACGCCAGAGGAGGCGCGCTTGTTACTGCGCATACTGATTGCGACCCCTACTGTGCATTTTTCTAGTTGCCGTGATAAACCCGTCATTTCTCAAGCGCCCCCTGGGTGCATTTTTTCACGCCCTTTTTTTTTATTTTTAATCTGTCAAAGCTATCGTATTTACGTTCTATTTTATTTTGTTTGGTTGCTTTTTTTCAACCGCAACTATTTTACTTTTTTTTTTTTCTTGCCGATGAAGGATTATTAAAGCTCGTAGGATTCTATCCCGTATTTGCACATTATGATATAACGGAAAAAAAAAAAAAAATTTCTCCTAAAAGTAAACTAACTTGTTTCCTTAAACTGTAGTACTGGTGTTTTAAAAAAAAAATCATGCCTCTTTCTTTTTTTTTTATGTATTTCTATCAGTCTTAATGTACAAGAAATTGTTAGGTAGCGTATTGCAAACCGAGCAGGGAGTTTATTGTACGACCGACTAACAATCCGCATATCTATTAGGTAATTAATATTATTTTTAGTATAATAAAAACGTTGATGTTTCCAATAGTGCGGACAAAAAAATCGCGCAATGCATTCTGATGCAATTTAAGACAAAGTGTTATATCGCACTGCCAGAGAAAGCAGCTAAAATTCGGATACCGAATGGCGCGGTATGGTTGAAACAACAAGGATACACGATATCGAAGAAACTATTCAGACCTGCTGCCCTTATTTATTAGTTTCCTTTCTTCGATCTAATCTCCGTGAGAAAGTTCGAACACTAGTTAATCATTTTTTGACACATCTTTCATCGGCCGGAATTGGTACTTGAAGATGTATAGTTGCCACCTGCTGCTTGAGATTCGGGGTTAGTAGACTCCTACGCTATTATTCTGTCCATCCCATAAGGTAGACGACACACTGATCATTTTCTTTTTTCTAAGTGTAATCTTAATAGTGACTTCCTTTACATCACACTGGTGTTTTTATCGTTTTCTGTTGTTTTTTTTTTTTTTTTAATGTTCATTAACTGAGCAACGCGAGTGAAATTTTCAGAACTCCTAATCTGGTGCGGTAGCAGGATATCAGGTACTACCAGAACGAAGCTGTACCGCGATGGCTGGCTTCAGTGTTTTTATTTTCACTGCTCTTTTTCTGTAGATTTAACGATACATCAATGTACTTTTCATTTCCCTTCTCAGAAAAACAAAACTATCTAAGTGTAAAAGTTTTTTTTTTTTTTTTTTTTTTTTTTTTGTAATATAAAAATATTAAAAGTTTCCGTCGGTTATTAAATAATCAAGCAGGAAGACAAAGCAATTATTTCAGAAACAATAAAGTCGTATTATGATGTACACTTTCGATCGAATGAATAATTACGATAATATTTTTCATCGTGACATTAATTCAACTCATAATTAAAACTGCTTCAGGTAAAGTTCACTAAAAAAAGTCCTAATCCAAAACCTGTTGCTTCAAAATTTAAATTTACACGGAGGATTTGCAAACAATTGAAAATTTTAAATAATTTTTAAAATTATTTTATATATATTAAAAAAAAAAGACGTAACCCAAAACTTTTTACTTGTAAATTTTAAATTTTAAATTGTAAATAATTTAAAATTTATATTTTAAATTGCTTTAACTAGTGTACAAATGGACACAAACGAAAAATGGACTCCGAATTCGGTCGTCTACCGGGGATTTTTTCGAAATATATTAAGCGGGTAAAAGTTACCAACGCTTAAAAATACTTAAGAAAAAGCGCAGTGGAAGAGAAAAAGCCACTCATTGATCGAACCCCCATACATTTTATATGGGTAAATAAAAAGTAAGTTCCAAATATCCTCGATAGAGGATCGTAGATTGTGTAATTAAATTTTTCATAATGTACTTAAGTAGGCCCAAAGAAGCTATTAGGGACCAGCTCCTTTCTTACGGGATCTGCTTTTACTTTCCCGTACTTCTTTGCTACCCAATTTTAATTTCAGATTATGTACATACATACCTGGAAGAGGAGACTAGGGGCCAGAACGAAACAAGTCTCGATTGGCACCTCTGGTTTGGTAGTCGAGCGCTTGAACACTAACGCGCCATCTCAAATCGACCAGTAAAAACCGCACCGGCGTAATATTTTTGTTACAATTTTTTTGATTTAAACTAATTTAAAATCACACAGGTAGTCCAACTCTTGTAAGAAAGGAGGAAATTGTCGTGGTCGGTTATGCATTTCTTTCGAATCCGCCGCACATTACAAGTTCAAAAAGTTATAATTTTAGCAAAGTTATGACGAGCTCAAATAAATTAGAAAAGGGAAAAACTTTTTAAAGATGCTTTAACTAAAATGTAACAACATTGTGATCTGCAATATACAAGTTATTATTTAATTATATATAGTTCAATGCAATACTACAGCATTAATCGGTTAGTTAATTATATTACACTGTCGATGGGTTGAATTTTCAACGCTCCCCTCCCCCAAAAAAAAACAAAAACAAAAACATTATGATTATTTTGGGGGATTACACGCGTTATATCAATTTATCGGCGTTTTATAGCGTACGTTTATAATTGATTAGGGCGGTAAGGTTAAATTTTAGAGGGAGAGATTCCGAAATTGCCGGATCTGCCACTCTTTACTTGAAAAATGTTGTATTAAACGGGAAATCGTAATTTTTATATAGCTGCAAAAATTTATAGCCTCCATTTGTTTCCTTCGTAAAATTATAACAGATTTTCAGAAATATTTATTTCAGAGCAGCTGCAGTGTCTTTATTTCGGTATTTCCGCCTAGATAATTATGTTGTTTTTCCGCGAACAAATAATTTGGCCTTTTTTATTTACAAAACATTCGTGAAACACTCGTCTCTGTAGAATTTTTGTGAAATTAATTTACCAGATTCGTCGGTTGCTGTTAAACATTTATATCGAATAGTCAACGTTTAATAAAATGAAAAATCGAACAAGCCTAACGCCTCAAAATTACGCGTTAAATCGGAAAAATTAATATACAGATAGATACTCTGTTCCGTACTACGTCAAGGAAAATCTGTCCGGTTCGACTGCGGAAAATGTCGATGACTGAAAATTAGAGGACAACCCCGATCCTAAATAGTGCAAAGTTTTCACTGCTTGACATTAAAATGACAAGAGCTTTCGAAAATATTTGAAAATAACCTCTGCGGCTTTTAAAAAGTGTTTTACGCGGCCAAATAACTTTTTTATTATTATAGTTTTCTAAGAGATAACACCTGAAATTTTTTCGTTAGTCACCTTTTCGATTGGTGCAGATATTGTTTCGTTCCCTTTATTATTACTTCCGTGAACACAAAAATATAAACACATTAATAATAATAATAATAATAATAATAATAATAATAATAATAATAATAACAATGATAAAAATAGTAATAATAACATGATAATAATAGTAATAATAATAATAGAACAAAGAGTTTTAGCATGTAATATGTAGTTGACTGAAATCAGTTCAATTTTAAAAGTGTTTTCTCGAATTATTCTGTTGCAGGAGCACTACAATTTCATCGGTAAGGACGATTCGTTAGGATCGATACTGCTGAGTTTAAAAACAGAAAATATCGCGTCGCAGGAGCACACCAGGTTGCTGCTTCGTTTAAAAACTGGCACAATGCACGAACTAGTCCCAAATTCTTGTTTACCTACAGCTCCTCATCAGATTGCCAGGGTAAGTTTTCTAGCGCGCTATTTAAATTACGATTATTCGATGCGATATACTACCTATAGATTAATTACAACATAATTCTTAGGCCGGCCCCCATTAGAAAAAGTATCCCAAAAAGATGTACCAATTTTATGTATCGAAGAAATGTCCCAAAAAATGTCCCAATTTTATGTAACGTTTGTTATATTTTAACGCTTCAAATTTTTCTGCATCTGCCGTTTTCGAGCCAAAAGGCGTATCACATATAAATAACGTAATCCTTAGGCCGGCTCCCATTAGATTTTGTAACGAAAAAAATGCCCCCAATTTTCTGTAACGAAAAAATGTCGCAAAAAATGTCCCAATTTTATGTATTTGATTTAAAGGAAATAAGGATAGGATTTTTGTGATTACGTTTTTTTTTTTTTGTGTGTCGATGGTGGTAAGAATGACGTAAATTTTAATCGTTTTATACAAATTATAGAAGAGAATGAGACAGAAATGTAAGCAAGAGGGGTCATGGGGTAGTTTGCGAGACCAAAGTGACCGAGTTTATATATATATGTATATATATAAAAAAAAACTAGTGACGGATCCACAGGGAAGGGGGATAAGGTACATCCCCCGAAGAACCAAAACCTCGGTCAAAAAAAATTTGTTAGTAGAGAAACTTTTTTTTTTTTTACCCAGGGAAACTTAATTTATACTATAAAAGTTTTGTATAAATGTTACAACATATAGATTTAATTATAACTAATATTTAATATCTTTTTTCTAGTAAAAAACTATTAATGTTACGTTTTTATTCTAATTTAAACGCAACTGTAATCGACCCTTTGCCTTTTTTATTTATTTTATAATTTTAATTAAAAATAGTTCAATGAGAAATATATATATGTTTAAACTTGTTCACGGGAGGGGGGGGCAAAGAATTCGGATTACTGACAAAACTAAAAAAGAAGTAAAATCTAATAAAAATACTATCTTTTTCTATTCTTTTTAGTAATTTACTATTCAAATCCTAAAGTACCACCTTTTTTTTTTTTTGGGTATAGTTTTACAATTTTTCACCCCTAAAAATAAAACAAAAGTTAAATTAAAAATTGTAATAATTATGTATTTTTAAAACACATTTTTATGAATTTCTAAAGAGGTGGTCGCTGTGTTTGATTTTCTTTATGAAACACAAGGGGGGTATTTCTTAAATATCTACTGTCTACCGTATAAGATATTACGTAATTATATAATTTCCCTCCTCAAAATATCTCACTGGATCTGATATATATGTAATATATATATATATATATATATATATATATATATATATATATGTTTTTATATTTATTTTTTGTAATTTTTGCCTGGAAAACGAATCAAGGACGTAAAACGCTTTTAACGAATTTTTGCTCCAGTCGAATCAGACACAACTGTTTCAACAAGCAAACGAGACCTGGAAAAAGAGAAAGAATAAGACAAACGAAGAAATTATACAGCCGAATGTGTTGAAGCACGAGAGAACGCACAAAAGACTTATTGAAACAGATGTTATTGTATAACGTGAAGGAACAAAGGGCAACATTGCGCCGCAGTTGCACCTACCGGTTCTTCCGAGTATGAGGGAGCAACGTATTTGACAGGTGGAAATATTTCCAAGCTAGTGGACACGGTGTTGCCTGAATCCGTTTAATATCCTACGCGGGGAACAGAAAAAAATAACATGGTTGCCAAGTAGCGCCTCCAACTACTAGTGATTAGCACAGCAACATGACTTTAAAAGGTTCTCTTTTTTTCGTTTATCTCAAATAATAAGAATGATATTATTGAATCAGTAGAAGCGAGAACAAAATTTATATGGAAGGAGATTTTGAATATATAATTAAAATGATACTCAAGCATAAAAAGCTGATTTAACTGAAAAGGGAGACTCAACGTAACAATTTTTTAGAGAAACGTGCGTTACTATATATATATATATATATATATATATATTTTGACAGGTTGCTGTTATTTCAACTGAACGACGGTAAAAGGTTTTATCATTTTATGCATAGCAAACTAGTGACGTGGTGAAAAAAATGAAATAGAAAATTTCTCCCACCTGACGCGTGAGAAAGCATGTCGATAATGTTTAGGGCTGTGGATTTTAAAATGCGTACGGAAAAAAAATAAGAAATCTAGCTTCAAAAAAAAAAAAATTACTTAAAACGAGAAAATGAACCGTCAAAATAAGAAGGCTATACGCAGCAGGTAAAATTTATAGAAATTTAGGACGAATCAAAAAAGTGAATACTACGGGGATATACAGACAAAATTATTTCTATTATCGACTAATTCTTCTCTAAGATGGCAAATTAATTTGTATTAAGGTGTGATGCAGCAAATAGTGTGGCAAATCCTCTCTGTGGAACTTTCGTTACAATAAAGTAAAAGTAAAACAATCATTAATTACCCTAGTGCATGATGTGCTGTATGTAATGTTGATACCTACGCAGGGAACAACTATTGAGAAAACGAGTATGTATGTAATCGTAATGAACCCACACTCTTGGGAATTTTTACACGGACTGTATTATAAGATTTCGTTTGCCTTTTTTTTTTTTTTACTTACTCTCTTTGTCGCATTTTTGAACCCTTTTTCGAATTATTTCAATTGCCAAGTGGCTTAATCTTCAGGGATAAGAGGAGAAAAAAAAGATTATAATAGTTGAATTTTTGCAGTTTACGTACCAGCTGCCGGCGATCATACAAAGCTAACGTGACTAATAGATGTTGAACTAAACTGAAAAAAAAATACACACACATATATATATATATATATATGTGTGTGTGTGTGTGTGTGTACACACACACACACGTATATAGACTAATACCTGCAGAACAGCTGAATTCGATTTCGCACTAATTCCTTCCAGCTGTCGATAGTATCCTGCACACAATGAGTACGTCCTTTGAAAGGCCTTCTCTTCTCTTACGTAATCTCTTTTAGTTGGTTGATCGATAGCTGCGAATTATTCTTTTCCTAATAAGTGCCCAATGCGAATCTAAATGAATCTCCGATTTCGCTGAATGTACCGAAAGCGTATCGCATTGTTCGCCACTTTGAACAACTCCCTAATTAATTTTCTTAAAAACACAAAAAGGCAATTTTTTTGGACGCAGGCCAGACATAGGATGGTTGCACTTTTTATCGCGCAACCGCTCTACTCGTGTTTGTTCCTTCAAAATTTCTGCATCTTCTGAAACTTCAAAAACATTATTTACGTGTATTTTCAAGTATCTCTGAGCGCGTGCTCGTGAAGTATTTTTAGTTTATTATAAATGATGGCAACAAAGAACGCGGCCAAAATTTATCTTTAGTTCGGCGACAGCGAAATTCCTTTAAACCGTCACGTAGTTAAAAATATAAACTCATTGCAGCTTAAACGCGGCTCTTCTCCAAGCGGTTTTTCTTTTTTTTTTTATACATACCGCCTCCGGCCGTTATTATAAAATTCGCCTGGGCGTCCGATTAAATAACAAGGGACAATTTTCCTAGAACCACTTCATTAAACTTGTCTATGCCCAGTAATCGTGGAATTTTAATCTTATTTGATATTAATGGCAACATACAACTTAACCGTTACACGTCAGCACCTCCCCCGATAGAAATCACAAAAAGTGTTCTGTTGGAAAAAAGTAATGCATCCCCGATCAAAACATAACTTCCCCAAAAATGCTTTGTGTCTAGAAACACGAGAGCGGTAGCAGAGGTTTCGAATCAAAAATTTACAATGACTACTTACTTAAAAGAAATTTATTTCATAATTTTTTTTAAGCAAAATAATACACTAGATCGATTTTATTATATTATATTAAATAATAAAATGTTATTTCATTCTTTGCTTTTGTTTTTATACGATAATATTATTATGATAATATATTAAGAATGTAATTTAAAATTTAAAATTGAGTCGTTTACGTCTTATTGCCAACTTATTTACAATTTCTTTAGAATCTAGTTTTACCATCGGGTCGAACGCTCGTAAGAGTATAAGACCAATGCTTTCTCGTCACCCGTTCGATTCCTAATATAGGTATCTCTTTGGAGTGGAGAAACATCTTTCTGGCGTCGCAAACTGAAGTGTGCTTAATATAATAAGAAGCTTTTTTCTATAGAAGAGAAAAACTGTTCATCCTAATGATCAATAGTTTCTACTGCAGTGGCAGGTTTTCGCGTAGCACATTTCCAATAATTGTGCGCGGTATCTTATATTCATTTAGAAATATCGTGCCCTTATTTTCACCAAGAAATGTTTGTATTATGTTTTTTTTTTTCCGGTTTGTATGCTAGAGAGTCATTACTCGTCTTCTCAGGTAGAAGCATTTGAATTCCTTCGATCGTTTCTTCATGCGGTTTAAAGTGGACATCGAGTTTATGGTCAACAAAGGAGTAAAATATATTTCGGCAGTTTTTCTCGGTACATTACTGCGCCAAGTTTTCTATCTGTTTCTTTTTTAGGAATAACTATGTCATTTGAACTCATCTGCTTTGTTTGCTCGAAAAGGACTGAGAATCGACTTTCATCCAAATATTTTATAATGTCGTTTTTATAATGTTTGCATATGACTGCGAGTGTTGGTTAAATCGATATTAACTTTTTTCATTGCTTTGTTTAGGTTTGTTGTATATAAGAAAATTTTTCTCAATATAACTAGTAAAACAACAAACTAGCTATTTTTTTTTAGCGATTTGCAGTTTGTATGCTTGAGTGGCGCCATCCCTACCCGGCAACTTCTTACAATGCCTCAAGTGTTGTGCGTATTACGGGAAATATTTATGCAAACCGTTCTATAGCCGTATGCTTTTCGGTCCACCACATATCTCACACAAAGAGAGATAAGCGTCGAATGAGATGAGGTAATGTGATCAGAAATTTTCTCCGAAAGGCTGTCTCGAAATGAAGATTGTCGAAAAAAGTTTATTGCACTTTTTATGGTCTCTGTAATCACAGGTACCTCACGTGAATGCGCCAGAACTAAGTTGAGAACGTGATCACACACAGTGCGCGAATTACGCTCTCGGCTATTTTCCTGCGATTATTGTTTTCACGCCTCGTAATCGGCTGCTCAGTACTGCTGCGCCATCAAAGCCTTGCCCGATGAATTTATCTATATCCAAGTTATAAGAAATGCATTACAATTGTCGTTGTCAATGTTTTGAAACATCTTCTACATAGAAAAATTCCAAAAAAATCCTTCCAGATAACTGATTTTTCAAATGAGCGGTCTCTACATGTCGTAAATATAACGCTAGTTGTTCTCGCACGGATATGTCTTGAGTTTCGTTTGCCGATACAGTAAAAAAACCCGCCTATTTGGCCCTTTCGAGTCTTCAGTAGCGTTACCGCATAGTAATTCGATCACTTCATCTACTATGCATGCTTTCTTTGTAAGTAAATAACTCTTAAGTGCTTCATCGCCAGATCGAGCGCGAAAACGGAGAAATACTCGAAAATTGCCGTCATTGCGAGCAGTTTCGTTTAGTTCCATAATTATGGGGCTTCCTCTTAGGACCATTTCCTGTCTTCTGCGCAAAAGAGCACTGTTTCTACAGTAGCTTTTAATCTCTCGTGGTTATCTTCCAGTAATTTTATGACCTTCCAGGTTCATGGACTCCTTAAAATCAATAGATTTACCTTCCGCGAACTTTTCAAAGTTTGTTACTTGCTCTAAAGCGACCTTGTGGTATTTTGCATTTGTGTAATGATTGAAATTTTCTAAATCGCTTTTCCAGTTAATAAAATTCGCCTCGCCCTGTTCCAATTAGAACATATAGTTCGCGAAGTGCTCCTTACATGATGTTTGAATACGCAAATTATGAGTGTTTCACAGTTCAACGACGTTGAAAAGAAAAATTCCTCTTGCCAGTGACTGGAAACTTGAAAGTATCTGCCGGTAGGTTCCAAGGCTCTTTTAAAGCTTTCAGCTTTTCCTTATCATTCTTAAAAGGACTAAATATAATAATATACCTTTTGACAAATAAGCTTGGACATTCCTTCCTACTCAAGTAACCTAAATGAAGACGTAAACAGATTCGAACTATTTTAAATCCAGTCCAAAAATGCGTAGTCATACACTACGATACACATAAAAACCCCCACCCCGTAGCTGAATATATCTCCGATGATAAATATACGCTCACTTTTGATATTATTAAAGATTTAGAAATTTAATAACACTTTAAAAATGATATTAGATTAATAAATATTTAATTGTTTTAATCATAGTTTCTAAATTCAAGCTAATCTACTATTTATATTTAAATTGGCACGTAAAAAAATAAAAACAAACAAATAATATAATTAATATTACTCGGGTTAAATTATGTAAATTTATACACTATAATATTTAACATAATATTTGATCGTCTAATGTTTTCTTTAATTTATAAATATTTATTCGTCGGTCATACATTAAATTATTAAATTTTTTAAATTTACAATAATTGACTTTTATAATCGACCTTATTGTAGGTCGTTTACATTTATTTCACCGTCATAAAAATAGTTATAACTTTAATAGTCTAAACATTCTGTGATCATGAAGCTTCGAAACGCGTCGGTGTGTAATTTTAAATAATTATAATTGTTTCTATGTAGAATATTAAATGTATGTAATATTTTATAAATTAAACGTTGAAATGAAATGTTAAATTAAACAGCCGATTGCCAATGTTTTAATCGAACGAGATAGTCAAATATTTTTTTTAATTTTCATGATCATCACTCTGATTCGTTAAGCCTGATCTTTTACCGACTTCAAGAAGAGAGAAGTTGTTGTATGTTTGTCTCGTATGTTCCTTTTTTTTCATGTTTGTTTGCGCATACTCGTACCCATATTATAGATCGATTTTAATGAGTTCATTCGAAAGAGTATCAGTCAGTGGTGGGGTACTATGTGAGTACACCGTTGGGGATTGGTGAACTCGCATACGCAGTAGTCATTAGAATACAAGTTAAGAAAGGGGAGGCCTTTATAGTGAAGTCGTTTGTAATATAACAAACACCGCTAACGCTTAAAATATTTTATCAGTTTACCATGGAAACGCCATTTGAAAAAAAAAGCTAATATTTAGCAAGACGAAGAGAAGTGTTAATATGTATTATCAATGTTAATTATCACACGGATAAATATCGATTCGAAAAAGATTAATGAATTTAAAACCACCATAACACCATTTATAGGCTCATAATAAACGGAAATATTATTATTACGTATTTACATGCTGCATACAACTTTTGACAATTTGCAGTGACTCCGACGATACCCTTTGTTTATTAGAAACTGTATCGGTAGATGAGGATATCGATAAATATCGGTGATTATTGACTGAATAGGTAGAGTCTCGTTAGAGATATAACTAGATAAAAATTAGTCAAAAAATTATCATTACAATATAGAGGAAATATGAACACCTGAAATTTTCTTAAGGAAATGTAGAATCGAAGAAAATTAACGCCCAAAACGCGATTTACAAGACTGATGGAATTTAACATTATATGTTTAAACTAATGCCCAGCTCTCACCGAAAGTAGCAAGTTTATCTGTATTATCCCTTAAAAAATACAATAATTTAAAAAAAAAAAAAAACAAGATTTACTTTAAAGATTTAATAAAAATGCACTAAAAAGTAAAAAAGAATTATTATTCGATAATAATAGTATATTCTCGAATAATATATATAAGGAATTTATGATAATTCTTAAATAACATACCTCAATTAGGGTTTCGGTACACTAAATTCAAATTGCAATAGTAACTGATATTTCCAAAACTTAGTTTAAAACAAGCGATGGCGTTGTTATTCCCCATTAAATTGTTTCTACATATTCCAATTTGAATTTAGAGTGTCGGCAACACAAAATGTTGATGCGGTTTAAAGATTATCTTTATGTATATTTTAAAATATATTACCTTCTATCGAATAATTTTTTTTTCCTTTTCAGTGTATTTTTATTCAACATTCAGAGTAAATTTTGAAGTCAGCATTTTTTTATAAAAAAAAAAACATGTTTTCAAATTTAAGTTTTTTGTTGTGCAAGTTTTTCTATTCTCCTTTTATTATCATTTTCTTCTACAACTTAGTTAGTTTCATTTCTTTTGATTTCCGTATTTCTTTCTTTTAAAGCAATTCCTAACTTTCTTTGCTCTTCTTCACTAAAGACAGCATCATCTATAAACGAAATATTATATTGAAAATTGATTTTCCTTCCACCTTCTTTTACCTCTTAAAAAAAAAAAAAAAAAAAAAAAAACCGTATAGAAAATAGAAAAAAACGTGTGCTTAATAGAGCAGTATTTCGCAGAAAATATTACACTAAAAGCACATTGACCAATACGTTTTAAAAGTGCTACGTGCCGAATATGCCAGTCTTTATCTGTTGTTTACGGAAAAATGGCAATGGGAGAAAGATAAAAAGTAGATTATAACGTTAAAAGTGGGTAAAAATAATTTACAGCAAAGAAAAAATATTTAAACATTGAGACAAAATTTCAAAAACTAATCTCATACGCAAATTATTGAACACGTTTCAAAATTGCCGTCGAATAAAAACGGCATTAAAAACTATGGAGACGTAACGCAGTAAGAAAAAAAATAACCGATAACTAACAATCTTTAAAAATTAATATATAATGATTAATTATGTACATGTGCTAATGTACTACGAAATAAAGCTAATATTTATAATTAGCGATGCGTCCCTAAAACACATTTATGACATTATTCAAATTAATACTTGTGTATTTTTTTTTTATTAAATTTCAAAATAAAATTTTAATAAAACTGCAGACGTTAATTTATCACTATGTTCTTATAATTTCGTACACACGTTGCGTAATGAGTATTCTCATTTTATCGCTATTACTAAACCTATTGTACAGGCCTGGGTCTATAAAGGGGCTCCCAATGGACACCCACTTCCGACATATGTAATAAAAAACTAATCTATCATTTGTCGTATACATCAACTTTTTTTTTTTTTAAATAAATAGAATTAACTTTCAGGAGCAAGTGATTTATTTGTTAATAATTTTGCATCCATTTTTATTTCCTCCTAGAAGAGAGGAAACTTCGTAATAGTAAAATTTCGAGTTTCGTAAAAACGTACCAGAAATTTGTTTTAAGCTATAACGCGAGTCAGAATTTACGTTTTTAAGAAATGTCTGTATGAATGTGTGTGCGTGTGTACACGCGCAATACGCACCAACACACTATCCTTTTATGCAAATCTTTTATATAAATTTTTTTTTTTTGACATCGAAAATCCTACCCCCGTTGTCTATATGATATTTAGTTTTTTGTTTACATTAAGTAATTATATGTTAATAATTCGTGAATTCAAAATCGTATAATTAAATTAAATTAACTAGAAAATTTAGTTATTCTATAAAACTGATAATTTTGACACGCTCGAAATGGGCCCCCAATATTTCTGTAGCCCTGGGCCTATCATACACTTAATCCGGGCCTGCTATTGTGGTCAATCGTGGGTGCGCTACTGAATTAATTAAATATAAAATTTAATATTTATGCGTATTTCTAATATTAGTAACCTAGGTGTAAGCGTTTAGTTATTTTCATGTAAATCTTGTAACACGTTATTAACGAAAATCGGGAATGTTATTGTTTATTAAGATGTTGCCGATAGAGAGGACACATAGCTTAACGGGAACCGAAATTACACGGAAAATAGTTAAAATCAAATTGTTAATCATTTTAATTTTCTTACAGTTTTTGAACGATCAGCTGACCGTCACCTCGCTCATTCCAGTATTATGTCCGCAAGCTTCGCAATTAATAGCTTCGTACGATGAACATGTCATTGTATCTCAGTTTAAATTCGGCGTTCTGTATCAGCGATTCGGGCAAACTAATGAAGAACAATTGTTCTCTAATCAGCAGACCAGTCCGGCATTTCAACAGTTTTTAAATTTGCTCGGTCAGCGAATTCAGCTAAAAGATCATAAAGGGTAAGCAGACATTTTTCACGATAAACGCAATTTAGCGAACAGTTGAATTTTTACGCTTTTTCATTTTTAATTTATAAAATACTAATATATCACAGCGGCTGGTAATTGTTGCGAATTTTTTAAACAATTTTTATTTTATTTGCATTTTGAAATATTGAACTATTATATATTGCCATGAAAAAGATGTGTTTACACCTGAATTTACATCATCTAGAAAATATAAAGTTAATAATGACAATCGGCGAACGTTTAAACAGCCAAAAAATTTGTGGAAAATTTCACAAAACCTTACACATTAAAACAAATCAAATGACGCGAACATATAAATAGAAAAAAAAAAAAATATATTACAAACAGGAATGTTACTTTTGTAAGAAGTCCCAATTGACATTATATATTTTCTCCCCGAATTGGCCATTTCAATTAAAATTTTTAATGGTTTCATATCCTGATTAGGAAAAAAAAAATAATCCAAATACCGTAGAACGGGCTATTTTGTTGTTTTTTTTTTTTTTTGAAAATTCTTTGACTTACAACTTGATATATGCATTTTTCAAAATTAGGGGACATTGAATTTCAAAATTTCGGCGGTTTCATTGCTTTTCTATATTTTCGTTTATTGAAATATATAAATTTCTTAGAACAATTTAACATTACAGTTTAAAATAATGTAGGAAAATTGAACGAAAATATCATCTTTTTAGCTATAATTATAAGAAATTTATTTTATAGTAATATACCTGATCATTCAACTCCAGGAAAATAGAGAAAAAACTTACGTTAGAGTTTTTTAGAATTAAAATTTTTCCTTATTCTTTACTCTGTTTTCAGGCTAAGAATATGTGTGATGCAAGGCCGTGCCCATGGGGGGGGGTTTTGGGGGTTAACACCTCCATGAGAACTGAAATAGTTATTATAAATACACAAAAATCTGAAAAAAATCACAAATTTAAAATAAATATTGATAAGTTTTTTTAGGGTGTTCTTACCTACTTTTAAAAGAAAGAAGAAAAAATATTTTCCATATTATTTTTAGGTACTTCATTAATATCTTAAGGAAAAATTTTTTTTATTACGAGTATAATTAATAACATGTGTAATTTTTATTAATGTTCATATACGGGGTAATTCATTTATGTAAATTATTAATACATATAAATCAAAATGATGGAAATTATTAATAGTACGAATATTAGAGAAAAATGTATTGTTATGTATAAAATAAATATGCAAAGAAAATCCCCCCCCCCCCCCACACACACACTCCAAAATTCTGGGCACGGGCCTGGTGTGATGGTAAACATTTATATAGAATGCGGGGGAGCAATTACATAATTCTTTACTCGAATAATTTAAGGAAGTTCATAAAGAGCTTCTCTGTAATAATGTAAATAAATGTCCAAAGTATATCGCTGAGTTTATTTGTGGACATCCCCTGGTCTTTTGATGTGAATATAACGTACGGAGTTCGGGTTTAAGTTTTTAGAAATGTTATTAACTAATTTTATTTTAAGGTAATATTGTTAATTTCTACTGTTCCTGTAGATAACATACAAACATAGAAATATAATTCATAAGATACATAAATTTACGAAATAATCTACATGTTTCAGAGTGTAACGAACTCTATATATTCTTCCAGATTATGTAGTTTGTTGCTCTGAAACA
This sequence comes from Icerya purchasi, assembly GCA_039619475.1. Classification (NCBI taxonomy): domain Eukaryota; kingdom Metazoa; phylum Arthropoda; class Insecta; order Hemiptera; family Monophlebidae; genus Icerya; species Icerya purchasi. The sequence goes on from CM077115.1 coordinate 99,183,517, forward strand.
TGTCGATTACTCTGTAAATTTACGTATTTTATAGTTGAATTTTTGTTTCTGCGTTTGTGTATTATTAACATTTTTATAATTTCATTTTACTCTGAGAGCTAAAACGATATTAATTCGAATCAGCTATGTAACACATCTTATAGTAAAATAGAAATATAATTTATAAACTGGTTAATAAAAAAATTCGACTTTCATTTGTATTTTGCTCGCTGTAACATATGTATATATAATTCCGGTAAAAAATCACCGGTCCCTTCCCGAGCAGTATATTGTACCGCATAAGTTAAAGCATATTATATCGGAAAGATGGTGAGAGATATTTATACTATGTAGAACAACTTCTTTTACAAAGCCAGTTCGTACAAATTCGATCTTATGCATTCACGGGACTAGGCACATCGCAGTAAACACGTATCTGTCTAAATAACTGTCACGCATTCGTTTCCCCTCCTATATATGTACATAACGAACTCATCTTATAAGGTTTCATATTGGAATCAAATAGCGAGGGTGTAAGACTTACACTGTAAGAGGTTTGTCTATATGTAATTTTCGTTTAGTTCTAAATGTTCACTTTTAGTATGTCATTTTTACCTATTGACGGAAAATGATGAAAAAAATAACAGATTTCCGCAACGTCGCTACTAATTAATCAACATATTTTACATGTTCTTTTTTTCCTAGTCCAACTCAACCACCATCTACCTGGGCTCAACAAGCTCTGCTAATGCTGAGATTATGTTGGGCGGCCATTCATTCTTTCTCGGTTCCTCTGAGATGATAGCAGGCGCTTGAAAAGTCTTTCTTCGTGTTGCTTTCGATCATCCAGATTTCTTTACAAAATGTATATAGTTCCGTTTTCATAGTGTGGCTATTTCTCAACTAGTTCCTGTTCAATGGACATATAACCTTAAAGAAGTTCATTTTTCTAGATTATATTTCGTGTTTCTCTTCTTTTACGTGATTTCCAGTCACCGTCTATTTCATTGTCTACTCCTATTGCTAAATATTTAAGTAGGCGACGCTACTGGTCCCCCCCCTAGCTTCTTAAGTTGATCAGGATCCTCGCGGTTCGTAACGGTCCAATTTTTCACTTTGGCTGAATTGACCAGGCAACTGTTAGTTCACTTGCAGCTATCTCCCTTTTCACTTTGATGAGCCGATACCCCATGTCTTTGCAATTGACGAATATTTCGTCTTCTTATTTAACCCGAAATGTTTTGATTTTATTCCAGGTATCGCGGCGGTCTAGATACGCAATTCGGTCAGACGGGAAACGAAGCGGTATTTCAGGTGTTTAAGGATAGAGAAATTATGTTTCACGTGTCCACCATGTTACCCTACACTGAAAATGATCCTCAACAGTTGCAACGTAAAAGACATATCGGTGAGTTCTTGAAGTTGCGCCGGTTTCTAATTTAAGGTGAAAATCAAACGATTCGATCATACACGCCGTCAGTTCGTGTCTTTTATTATTCTTTCGGCATCAGTGGCGTTCGGTTTGCGCGTAACTATTTTATTAATAAACGCAACGTCCTAGTCTCTTTATTAACCTTCCGAGTTTATAAATATATACACATACTCGTACTAGAATAATTATACTAGTTGGCCTGAAATAATTTTATTTGATAAGGTAGACGCGTAAAATAATTATATTGGACCAAATTAAGACCGAGCATTCCGGCTGATGTTATTTACATAGTATGCGTGTTTAAAAGATTATTTTAATTTCGGACGCCCCCGCTTTATTATATGTACCATTTAAGGTAATATCATTTAACCGTTCCTGCCGAAAATTTAACGACCGAATGTAATAACAAGTGTCCAGCGCGCATAATACTTCTCTCGCCTTGTGCTCTGTTTTCTTACTGCCAATAGCGTGCGTTAAGTTTGTATTTATTGGCGGATGTTGACTAGTAATTTCTAATGTGGTGTTTCCAAACTCTGATGATGATGATGATGATGATGAATATGATGATGACGATGTGGGCAAATAAGAGGAAAAAGATTTTTTCTCAAATGAAACATCAGTCGGAGAGGGTATGATTGAAAGAATAACAACTTTGAATCCCGTTTAAAAGAAATAAAGTGAGTATAGTACCAGCGGAATGAAACATGAGTAACATCGCAAAAGTTGAAAAAAAATAAAGAGTACTTAAGAGATGTGGCACCACGGTACGAAATACATAGTTACGATATACGGTGATGATGAACGTGTTAAATTCGGAAAAAATTCCTTTTTAACAGGTTAAAAAAAATGACTTAAAACGAAAATTTATTAAAAACAGACGGGAAAAAATACTCTTTTTTTTTTCTTTTTTTTTGGGGCATGGCCAACCAAGGGTAGCAGCTATCCAGCACAATTGGACTAGATTAGAGATTTTAATCCGGTCAGAAATCGATGACACAAAAAAGAAACAAGAATAGGAACCACATTGGATGGCGGCAAAGTTAAGATATAAGACTATATGGAGTAGGAAAATTCAGCTTTAGTAATTAAACGTACAGGATATTACTACGTTCGGAGGAAAGACTGGAACCTTCAAACAGCACGTGGTCAGGATGACAAACGAAGGAAATGTAAAATACTCGGATGCGTTTCAAATACTGGGACGAAAAATATGCAGTATTTTTTTAGATGACGATTTACGTTGCAGGTAGATCGAGAAAAATTTGCAGCAAATCGAATAGGATTACTATCAACAAAGAAATCGTCAAATCATAAATTTCTATTGTTCACTGTACATTTTTAAAAAGAACTATCACAGTTTTATCGGTAGCCTTTTGTGCGAATATTTCGATGATGCATTGTATTCTGTTTTGTTTTTTTTTATTTGTGGTACGCAATCAGGGTAATTAATTACAGAATGTATTACATTACCTGACCGAAAATGGTCTACAACCGAATTTCGAACTCGTTTAAACTACGTATAAGATTTTTTCACTGCCATATAGTTTTATCGCTAATTGCGTTACCGTAGAAGAGGAACAAGAAAGATCTCTGACTTAATTTAGCTAAATACCAGCGGCCTCTAAAGAAATTTTGAAACAAACACAAGAAGACGGAGAAGCCCGATGTGAAGTCGTAATATTTCCAAGTAAAAGTGTTCCATGGAAGGATATAGTTCAAAATATTAACGAAAACAGTAACAGAAATGCTTATACAGAGTACTATGTATTTATATTTAAGAATGTTTTCCGGTTCAGCCCATCATCGGCTGAAGGTAAAAAAACCTTCACAGTAGATATGTTGAAAGAGATTTATTACATTTGGTAAAAACAGATTTAGAAACCTGGGAGAATTCCTAACATAAACGAAATAACGGTTAATTTTACAAAGTCAGAATTAAATGGGCTAGATTCGAAACTTAAATGCGGACAGGTATATTACTGTACAACTTTTCTCTTTTGCTATTTTCATAAAATTATATTCATTTGAAATATTTCACAATTCTGCTAAACACAGGTTAATAGGAAATTTTCTATAAATGGAGTTCAGTCTGCGCAGTGAACAGGGTGTGGAGATTCACTGAGATCAAGGTTGTCTTGTTGGGAAAACGAATACAATAATGGCAATAAAAGTAAAATATTGAAAAGCGAACTATTAATTCAGCGACGATAAAACATTTCACAAATTCGCTGTTCAACCCGATGCAAACTCTCAAACGACTATAAAAATATTCTTCAATGAAACCAAGAAGAAATTATTTCCAGCCATATACATATATATATATATGTACGTATTAATCGAAGCATAACTTTTGCCAAGTGACAATTTCGGAATGAGAATAAAAGGCGTAATAAGCGTGTAATTACCGTTAACTGAACTTTTGTATAGCTCTATCGAACTTGGTGCAAAATCTAGATAATTATCTAATACTCGCTACTGAATTTGCAACTGTATAGAATGGAACTAATCTTTATTACCTTCTTCGAATAAATAACCTCCTTGAAACGGATGTTAATCGCATATACTGTTAAATTGTCTGCAGTTAGCTTTTTTTTTTTTGCAAAATTAATTGAAGCGAGATACAAACGTCTGCAGGCTAATAAAAAAAAGTTTCCTCAGGGACGTTGCATGCGCCAGTTCGAATTTGCGAATTATTCAATAACACAACTATTTTAGGCGTACTTGGAAATATTTACGTTTTTTTCTTTTTTAGTTTCTTTAATTATTCGAAAGTTTTCTTTTTTTTCTTTTAAATTAAAATATTTTATCGCAATTTTTTACTGCATGAAAGGCGATTGTTAATGCTGCATTTAAATAAAATTCATAAAACGGGGGACGGTCTGTTGGATTTTTGTATAATGAAAATGAAAAAGTTATTTTTTTCTTAATAAAGCACAAAATTTCAGTTGTGAATTCCGCAATTTATATTTTAATTTAATATAGGAATTAATATACAGCTTATATTTATATAGGGTTCGCATTATGGTATAAAATGCAATTAAAAAATTTTAATTAAAAGTGATAAAATCTGCACAATGAATATGAAATTAGTTACATTAGCCAGATTGCGTTATAACTTAATTTGTGTTAAAATTTTATGAATTACGTAAATAGCGATAAAATTGAGAACAGCTTAAATAAGCGTATATGTGTTATGACCCGGAATGATTTTTATTTTAACAAACATAGTTATTCATATTTATTTTAAATGTATTTCCCATCCTGTACTATGTTAACTGGCCTTAGTATTTTCAGCGCGCCTACGCAAATTTCCATGGGGAGCTCCTTTATGACCAACATTTTTCTAAAGTAAGTCCAAAGCATTTGATTTTAACATTAAATGTTATCGATTGCCTTTCTCACATTTTTAACCCGAATTATATATTCACAGTGTATTTACTATTTGCTATGAAATAAAAATTAAAGATAACCAAAAACCAAAATTCACGTGCCCCACATTTTTATTCGCAAAGTTTTTAATTATATTAGATATGTTAGGCTCCGATTCTGCTATTTCCTCTTTTTCGGTGGATGTAACATAAATGAGCAGCCCGTACATGTGTTCTAATTAGAGTTTTCGAAAAATTTCTCTCTCCACTAGAGCTACCGTTTACCTGATATTGTTAACAATATCCTCATTGCAATTCATACGCGCATTCGGGTATAAATCTTTCAATTCGAGCTGTCTGATGAAATTCACTATAAAAAAAAAAATGGAAAAATTCAGTATCAAATTTTTTTTTTTTGAAGGCAAATATTAGACTCCTTATTAACGCATTCGTATAATTCTATACGCCGAATCCTTTTGATGAAATGTTGGCTCAACCTGCAATTCTTCTGCTAATCCCTTTGCTTTCGTTAGAGTCTAAATAAAACCATTTTTTGCGATTAAAACAATATTTTTTTAAGATATGCAATCATCGGCTATACTTGTTTCTTTTATTTTCTTACTATTTCGATTTGAAATGAAATATATCGAACGATTATAGAAACCAAAAAGCTGGATGTGATATCCTCGTTGCTAATTTCGATCGCAGTCCTAAATCTGTAACAAGTAAATGCATTGTAAATATCTGCTGACTTAGTATTATTAACTTCTGCTTTTCAACCACGTATCACGCTGGTTTTTTACATGTGGAAATTATAACGCCATCTGGTGGCGGCAGTAACAATTTTCGGAATTAGTACTAACACTCCGGAGATAGTTTAGCGAAAATGTTGACCGGTGAACTTTTACGCGACCATACAGAGCTGATTCATAAGCTTTTACGAATTTTGTACTATAATAATACTTCAAAAGAGCCTCTAAGTCCCCCCTTACCCGTTAATGGATAAAATAATCGTTCTCATTCCGTGAAATAATTTATAACGTATCAAATCGGTGGTATTTTTAATTCAGGTCGCATAATCACATTATTCATTTTTGCTAACAGTCGGAAGGATTTCTCTATTGAATGAGCGAATCGATATTTTCCTGAATTAACTTTTTTATTTAGCAATGTATATTTACAAATAATATATATATATATAGGTGTATATATATAAGTTTACGAATAAAAATCAAAAATCGATGTGAAATTCAGTTCAAATCGAAAGTACAAATAATCCGTTTAATTTAAAAGTATTTTTCGATACTGGGACTATCGTCGTGACATCGTTCAGAGAATTATCTTTGGCTACCGGTATGCGTTCGTCTTGAGCAAACTTTTGCAAAACAGATATTTCGCGGATTTTGACGTCATAAATTAGCCCCTATCTACTTCTTGTGCGTTATTCGCGCAGAATACGTACGTTATTATTTTAAACCTAATACTAAATGTTGGCATAAATATTTGTGAAATACTCGATGGTAATGTTTTATTTATTTATTTATACACAGAGCAAAAAATCCTACTCGTAAATTGCTTCCGGTTTCGTGTATAAAGGCTAATAATATTTATTTCACCCTAAATTTGTTTTTAATCTACGACTCAACTCTTGCTTGTAATTTAACTAATAATCAGTTCATCTAGCGCAATGTGTTAACCATGAAGTATATTAATTCCTACCGCTGTACAGAACGATTTTGCTTTTATTACGTTCAGTATAATTCAAAAATAAAAAATATAAAAAAAAATTACACGACACATAATAATGCATTTTTCCCGCGCTCGTGTTTTTAATATGTTCTATTATCTTTTGCAATACGTGTATATTTATTTATTATTTTTCTCAAAATTTTTGCAGGAAATGACATCGTAGCGGTAGTTTTTCAAGAAGATAATACTCCATTCTCTCCGGACATGATTGCATCTCATTTTTTACATGCCTTCATTGTTGTTCAGTCAATTGACTCGAATACACCGAATACGAGGTAAAAGCGGCAGTGCGCGCTATTTTTTTAATTATACAATTAGAAATATTTTAAATATTATTAATTAAATTCGAAACGAAATATCTGCCGGGCCCAGAAATTTCCATCAACTCGATATATGCGATCAACGCTGAAGCTTGTTTTCAAGTTCCGTTTTTCAAAAATGTTTACCAGTTGGAAAAAATAAACGCAGGCAAAAGTATACCTTTTTTTTTTCTTTTCGATGGTTGTGTTATCAGTCAGCTGCTTTGACTGGTATGTGTAAAGAGACTAACATGTATAGAATTAACACATAATATGTGTTAATCCTAAAGGACGTCGGGAATTAATTTGTATACCTTGTTAACGGCAGACCGACTGTAGTATAAGCAGCCATGTATTTACATCACAGACTTAAATGGGCTACAACCCACAGCGGCAAAATTCGAAAGGCGGCAAATTTGCATGAGATTGAAAAGTTTGTTTTCTTTTTGAAAAATACTTAAAATTTCCGAAATATTGTTACATATTATGGGCGTTTTAGTCATATTAGGGTAGGAGAAGAATGTGATAAAATCATTTTTTAACTTGCATTAATGTACAGAAAAGTTTAAAAAAGGGGAATATATCGTGATTTAGGTAAAATTTCCAAATGATTATATGGCATGTAAGCAGGGGAATCGAGAAATGAATTTAAAATTAACAAAGTGTAAACCGGAACACGTGCATTATTATTAGGCAAAATGGTTATAATATTAGCAATTAAAGGAAATTCTCGAACTATGCACAATGGCTGGTCGGCATGATAAGAGATCAAAAACAAGACTGGAAGAAAAACTGAAAATTCACAAATATAATATATCTCATTGATATGACAAAAGTTAAGAAGATTTTTCGAAGAGTTATTTATATTATTTCTTGCCGTACCAAACGATGAAAGGTGCTCAAAGCAACGTGGCACTGCGAGAAGCGTGCTGGGCCCATAACATAACCTGTTGAAACTATTCTGAATACTGAATCTGATGAATAAACACGCCAACGGCGAAAATAATATATTAAGAATAAATTTGTAGACTTTATTTAATTTTTGTGATCATTTAACGAAAAAAAGTAAAAAGTAAAAATGTAACTGGAAAAACCAATTATAACAATACTACAAAAAGAACACAATTACAATAACGTGATGATAACATGATGGGAAAAAACACAAAGAAAGATTAGCGCTGAATAAAATTTGCTCAGCAAAACGCTGCTTTCCTACAATGAAAAGAATTAAAATTTTTTTTAGATCAACGATGTCTCAGCAAAAGAGTTAAATGGTTTATCTGTTTTATTTATTGAAGAACAATTAATAAAGAACTTAAACTTTGATGATACAATGAATTTGTATCTTTAAAATTGCGTCGTAAAAAAGTATAAACTTTAATTGACACATGTAAGAATAATGTATGTATAGAATTATAATAAAATTTAGGTATGTTTTAAAAATGTGTGAAAAATTTTTTAATTGGAAACTTTTTTAACTTTTAATTGAAAATTACTTTTCAACTTTTAATTGAAAATTACTTTTTAACTTTTAAGGTCCTTTCTTACTTCAGTTACTCGATTATAATTTTTATTACTTAATTTATAAATTATTCCAAGGGTGGCAGAAATTACTGAGCCCACAGCGGCATTTGGCTTTAATCCGGTCCTGAGTATAAGTATTCTAAATTCCGAAATCAGTTGGCTATGATTTTTGTATTCGTAATAAATGCAGCTTATTATACTTTTGCTGAACTGTATTAGCACTTATTATTATAGCCTATCAGTCGATCTATACTGGAAAGAGACAATTAAATATTGTTTCACTTGTGGCCATCGGGGTTGGTTAAAGTTAATAAATTTATCATCGGTGCGAAAAAATTCTAATACCTCCGAAGTCCTTTTTATCGTCATATATATATATATAGTGTATCTTATGAAGAAGCCGCTTTGACATATCATTATTATTATTAATAATCTGAAGCAAAGCGTTCGAAAATTTTTTTTTTCTTTCATCGTTAAGCTCTTTTCCGTTCTTTTGGAATTGACAAGCTGAAATCGATTTGTCTGCCTTTATCACCTTCGGGGCTGTTTGTTTTCGCTGATGTTGTTTAAATATGTTCCTGTTCTTAATTAGGTTAAGGTTGCCGGCATTGTTACATTTTGACGTAATTGTTATTATCGAAAACGATTTGTAGCAGCAATACATATGCCTTTTTTTACATGAAAAAATAAGAACATACTATGCATTAGTATCATTATAATAGGTAGCGCTATTTTCACCTGTTCAAAATAATGATTTGTTAATGCACCTACTACGAGTATATTACTTTTTTTTATATTTGTCATTAGCGACAGTATTTAATTACCATCTAATAAATGAACTTAAATCGTGACACAGTTACGTGCCCCACATTCTCTTCAATGACTGATCTAATTTCATTGAAAAAATGTATTGTAATTTATTCCCCTTTTTTTTTTTTCTAACAAATAAACACGTGTAAATAAATAATTGCCGCTGTCATTTGAAAAACTTCTATTACGTTCATTATCCGGCTACCGTTTACAAAAGAAAAAGTTATACTCTTCCCCTTCTGTGTCTGTATGAAAAGTCTTTAACTGGTTTTAATCGGCGAGGTATCGATTCGTAAACAAATTAGTGTCTTGGCTGGGAAGAAAAAATAAAGAAAAGAAACGAATTCGGAGAAATGTACATAGCCAACGGTTAAACAGGTGAAGAAGACCCCATACACTTTTTCCGATAAAAGCAAATCGTCGTAATAATTCTCATTTCAATTCTGAGAAAATAATTTGAAATTATCCTAATGAAACGGAATTTTACGGATTCAGAGACGAATAATTAATAATACAATCGACGAGCCAGACTGAAACTGCAGCGGTAAAATGTGGATATGGCTCCGTTTCTCCGCGGATAAAATGAACACGCTTGTTGTTTTATGCGTCTTTGTCGTAGCCGCCGGGGCCTACTTTTGAGCAAAATACGGGGTCGTATATAGGAGAGAATAAAATTGTACGGCACTAATCAACCTTGTCTCGTTTTTAAACGCCGACTCGCGAATGTATTAGTTATAAAAGCACACTAAATAGAAATCGTTTAAATATAAAGTCAAATGCCATACTGTCGGCATATGATATTTCACGCGAAATAATCAATTCGCAATATTATTAATATGCTTTGTACGTTTTTTGCATAATTTTTTTTTATGATAATTTTATTATTTACGTTCGGTGTAATATTGTGAATTGATTATTTCGCCTGAAATATAAACCGTTTAAACGTTGGACGAATTTAGTAGTGATTTATATAGTATTTATCGTTACGTAGAAGGTACAGTGTATCACTGCGTGCGAGTGGAAAAATCTATAATAGAGAGTATATTGTTATTAATAAATTAATAATAAATTAATTAGAAGTTAATAAATATGAAATCGTGAAAAAGTGCATTACTAATTTAATTTAGTTAACTCTAACACACGTTCTTTTCTGTATGCTACTACAAAGTATTACTATATTGTTATTACCGCTTGTGTTACAGCTACAAAGTTAACGTGACGGCCAGAGATGATGTTCCGTTTTTTGGGCCGACATTACCTAATCCGCCTATATTCAGTCACGGTCCGGAGTTCAAAGAATTTTTATTAACCAAGCTGGTTAACGCTGAAAACGCTTGTTACAAAGCTCAAAAATTCGCCAAGCTGGAAGTAAGTTACGCGCCAATTATATGTAAACGATTAAATAATATAAATTAGAAATAAAAGAATATTCAAAAATAAGATCCTCGTTGGTGTGTATATTCTCTTCTGGGCTTTCGTATTTTAAGGCGTTTTTTTCTATTATCGCCGGCAGGAAATTAATTTTTAGCAGCATTAACACGCCTGTGTATTAGCACACGCTGACCTGGTTTATTTATTTCTTTGAGGATCACCAACCGAGGGCATTACCCAACATTAGATTACATTAGTGAGAGAGGGAGGAAGAAACGAATTCGATTCGAATTAGAGGTAGAAAAAATGAAAGATGCTACAAAAAGAATGATCCCCCCCACCCCCGGGGGGAATGGAAGTAATAGAATAAACAAAGCTGTGTATGAAATAGGCTAACCAAAATAAATTCAGAAGTTGTCTATAAAAGTGGTGTGGGAGCATTCTTATAGATACGCACATTCGAAGAAGATGTGATTTGTATCGCAGAATAAATCAGAATCATCCCTGGACGGAAACAACAAATAGGAAAAGAAAACATGCGAAAAGAGGATGTACAGGAAGTCGACTATGGTCAAGGCGAAGCCTGCAGATAGAAGAGTTAAGAAAACACGAAAGAAGGGAGAAGTTTTAATACCAAGGATATGTAGGAGGGTGGGTTTGAATTTTTAAGATATAAGGATTCAGGATTAGAAAATAAAAAGGGAAAAATATCGTACTGCCATCGTCTACGATGATACTTCCTGGAGAGAACGTTAAGATTAGAAGAAAATTTGGATAGAAATTGACCAGTCTGAACGGCAGATCATCGGGCTAATGAATCAGCTAGTTCATTACCCTCAAACGTGGCTGGGAGTCCGTAAGAAGGAATGAGCGCTGTACAATATCTAGTGACAAGGAATCGGGAGAATTATCAAGTCTGAGCAAACTCATAAGGAAGAAGAGAAAAGATGGACAATAGCACACCCTTAGAATCCGAGACTAATGGTAATTTAATTAAATACCATCGTGATGTATCGGATAGAAGGATAGCTGTGTGGATTCCACGGTGAGTATGGAGCAGAAAGATGACAGTTTATCAGATTCGAAATATTGTGAGTGATGGGACTAAAAAGGCAATTCCTGTACCGTCCGATGTCCTGGAGCCATCAGTAAAGATAGCACAGCGTAGAAAGGTTATTTGGTACGCTTGTCTTGGACAGTCATCGGTAATTTCAACACAAGAGGTTCCATGTCGTAATTGGCTAATTATGTTTCGTTCGGCTAGAATATCTCGCTGCCGCACATTGATATACTTCTTTAATTTCACTTATACTGAATTATAATGCCCATAATTGAGGCGCAGAACAAAAAATAAAAAATAAAGTAAAGAAAAAACAAAGGGTTCTGAAACTCTCGGTAGTGAAAAAGTTTAATAGGACGTTAAATTTTCAAAATATTACTATCCCCAATTTTTCAATTATATAGTATAAAAAATTTCCGAATCTCACTCATTCTGTGCATCGTTTAATGATCTACTTTTCGCGACTGGGGGAAACACACTACTATTTTAAGTTTAATTGTGTGGTAAACGTTTCGAGCGTTAGTATATTTGCTGAAAATTTATTAATGAATTTTTCTAATGTTACTTTTAAATCAATGCGATGAGAATTGTTTGAAATAATTTATAAAAGTTTAAATTAGTCATTATTTTCGCTTGTTCTAAATTGTCTGATTTTTTTTTTTTTTTTCATTCAAGTTTCACTACGAAGTAGTAGAGCGTTTAAAAAATGTTACATTTCTTTCATTGCCGGAAAAAAAAACAACTTACAATTACTTTTACTTTTTCCAGTTAAGAACGAGAGCATCTTTGCTACATTCGCTTTGCGATGAATTACGAGAAAAGACTAAAGAGTTCCTAACTTTCGATATTGATGCCGAATCGCATCGGCCTGAAGTGAACGGAACGACCAGCGGTACTGGCAGTAGATTTATCGAAACGGTACGAAAGGCGCTCATCGCTAGGGTGCGAACTCAAGCGTCATCGGTATCTTCGCAAGACGGCAGCAGTAACCTAATTTCTTCCAGTCAAAAGAAAATTAGCACTACCTCGCTGGATTCTTCGGTTCCTTTTGTAAGTGTGTCTATTTACACGAATTATTATATATATATACCAAGTCTATGAATGATTAAGTTTATTTTTTCTCTACTTTTTCAAGTCAGGATTTTTTTTTTCTCCCCCGAAAAAGAGTACCAAAAAATGTAACACTTGAGAGAATATTTAATATCATTCGAAATCGGTCATTTTATTCTTCGTTTTTCTATATAGATATGTAATATTTTTTTAGAGCAATTTCACGTTGTCGTCGAAGAATGGTAGTAGCAGCAGCAAGAAAAGCGCAACTCCATCTCCCGTATCGACACCGGATATGCAACCTGCTCACGCAAATCAAAGGTAGGCGAACAATTCTTACCCGCGTTCTGTAAACCGACCAAATTTCAACTTTTAACCTATTTAGGGGGTTTTATTCTAACCGTTCTAGTTCTCTCAGATTATCATCTTACTGAACTTGATTCGAGTTTAAGATAAATTCTGACCGATTAATTCTTAATGCACATATTATATGAAGAAATAGTAAGACCCGATTGTGAACTTTCAAAATAGGATCCTAGTAAACTATAGAACAGTGGCGAGACCAACTTCTTAAAATACCACTTGCAAAACATGTAACAATAATAATAACAATAATGAATAAATAATTAATAAATAATTAACATTACCCCTAAGGTGAATTCAATAGCTGAAACATTTTAAGTTGGCTTATTGATTGTTTCAATTTTAACAGTTCAGTGTAATGTCATGTGAGAATTGAACTTTATAACAGCGAAAACTCGGTATTATTTCGAAGTTGTATGTATGAAAAAAAAAGTATAAATCGTTATTTTTTTCTTATTTTTCTTACTTTCAATATTTTTCTACCCTCTACATTTCGTCCAAATATTCTTAAGAGTTTTAAACGTTTTTGTTCATTTCTCAAAGTTTCCTCATTTTTCTTTCTTTTCATAGATTATGTTTCCAGACGACTGACGAGCATAGAGTAGCGACATTTTTGGAGATAAATTCACTCTCGTTCATAATAAATAATTATATTTCCATGGTTCTTCTATAGTTTTTCAACTTTAATCTCGCGCCGAGTCGTATTTACTTCTATTAACTGTTTCGTATTTTTTTCTCATGTCTATTTCGTTTCCTTTATCTTTGGCAAAATTATTTGCGATCTCCCGTCACACAGAAATCAGAAAAATGCGATTGTCCCCTTCCTAACCCAATATTAACGGCTGTCGCTTTACTTCTTGGTTTCTTCACACTATTTTCTGCTTTTCCCGTATAGTTCATCGAATTTTTTAATTTGTTCTCTTAATTCTTAAAATTATAGTTTCAAACTATTATAATTTCTGCAGGACTTCATGCACTGGTAGAGTGCTGCATGCATCCGTGTGACCTCCTGATTGAGTGATCGGTGCTGGCCCAGAATGATTAGTTGCGATTCGAAGCAGTGATCAGAAAAACACTGCTCTTTGCTCTGGCAATTGCTCCGGCTACTGCACCAGAGCAGCGAGTGGGAAAATGGCGTTGTCTCTTCTATCGGATGTTTCTCTACCTCTCCTGATCAAGGCGCATTGCACACGCGTACACACACCAAAACACATAGCCAGGTGAAATATGCGCAACTGCGGGCGCTGCACGTTTTCTTCTGCCACACAATGTCCATTTCATAATCATGTTTCACCTAATTTTCCGAGATATAAAATAATATACAAAACGATATTTGGAACTTTTGTCGCAAAAACACTAACATGTCCACGCTTTTTTCCACTAATTTTACGTGTAAGTACACTATTATTGTTTTTCCATTGCTATTATGTCTAAAGAACAAATCAAATTTTTAATATTAAATAATTAATTGTTTATCCTAAAAGATTTTGCTGCAATTTTATTTTGAATTTTTAAAAGTTACCTATCATTAAGCAAGACGCAAGTATAAATATTAGAAAGTCACTAACTTTTTTTTTTTTTTTTTTTTTTTTTTGTTGTATTAACATGCGTTATGCGATTTATATGTATTTCTCTATTTCTTAAAATCTTATAAATACCATTTTAAAAATATTTATAGTTTTAATTTCATTGTAAGACATTTCGTTTCTTCCAATAAACAATCTGGTACGCAATTAACACATAAATGATTAAATTTTTACGTAGTCGTGAATTTAAGTTTATATATAAATCTTTTGTTTTAACAATCTAATAAAAATATTAATCTATTAATCAAACGTTTCGCACGTCAGTTGTGAGGGTAAAAATAATAACTTTGTTTTGGAGCAATTGCTCCCGGGGATGGAGCTCAGAATTATTTAAATTTTAAGTATCATTTTTTTTTTTCTTTCTTATATAGATATAAACATTAAAGATACTGAATTTAAAAAAAAAAAAAAACAGTTCAATTTTGGTTTGTTATTCTATATGGAATTTTGTTGGTTTTTTTTTTTCTTTTTGGTTTTTGGTTCAATTTTGGTCTGCGTAATGTATCATAAGAGAATGGAATAATTTCGTAGTTTGGTTGAACACATATTCAGTGGGCTAAAAATTTTCGTTTACGTTGACCAATTAGAAATTTTCAGTAATATAGATGGTGGTTGTGTGCATACTTTACTCTTTTTTTTTTTTTCAGCACATTCGTGCATAAATAATTTTTATAATTTTCCTTTTTTGACCCAATTTTTGTTCTCATAGACTACATTTTAACTTGGTAATGAAAGGGCATTATTGGACACGCTTTAACCGAAGGATATTTTTAGAATTATCGACGTAATCAAAATTATAGTTAATAATGTTTAAAAAAAAAAGTTACATCGAAATATTTAAAATACGATAAAAATCGATTTTAAGTTATGAACATAAAGAAATATAAGAATTTAGTAATCGTAAAAATTTTCAGCATGTTTCTAATATTATTATTAAATAAAAAAAAAATCGTTTGACCACTTAACCCGGTTACAAATTGTTCTAACAAATTTTGCTACTATAAAGAATCAAAAGAATATTATTTTATTTCTATTTCATTTTTTCTAGCACAACGGGGATAATTTTTATTTTTATTAGTATGTAAAATATTTTATTCTTTTTATCCTGTAACTGGGAAGAAGAGTAGGCGAATATTTCTTCGCGCATTATTTGTAAATACGATTTAATATACACATTGACGTAACAAATACACAGTAGTAATATGGGAACCGTCGTAAGTTCAAACGGTATATTTTTAAACTCTTTGTATTCTAAATACTACGTAAAGTGAAGTGTAAATATTAAATGGGGGGGGGGGCAGTACGGTTTACAGAATACTAAACCCAACGGCGCTAATAAAAATCGTACATGCGCGTGCATTTTTCACCGACTAAAAATTGTTCACGCAGAAATTTTCATTGTGTTAAAACGCTTTTCAAATATTACTTTTATCATTCAGCAAATGTGAGTTGCAATTTAGCAATTCAGGCTGTTTTCAGTTTGTAAATTTAGCCAATGTAGCCCCCGAAATTTTGGAATTTTTTTTTTTTTTTTGCTTTTAAACGGATTTATTGGTATACAGAATATTTTAAGACGCCAAAAAAGAGGAATACAAAATATTACAGAGTGAGTAATTAATTTTCTCGCGTTAATTTGCAAAAATGAGTGAAGGAAATTTTGAGGCGGAATAGCACGCCTTTTGAAAAGGGTGAAGTTTATTTTTAATTAGTTTTTTACAAACTATTCGGAAAATATTAATAAAAGCGAGAAAGGCCTGATTCTTTTTTTAGGCGCGTTTCTCGATTTCTTTTGTCATTAAAAACATCTTTATTTGTAATTAATATAGGGTGACCATATCAGAAAGTGATTCTTCATCTCTGAACAGCGTCGATTTGGATGGCGCGGTTGCTTATGCGGACAGCGACACCGGCATGGAAAGTATGTCCTCGGCGGAAACACCGAATAAACCGTGTAACATATGTATGGATTGTTCGAATGAAAGTAAATTTGATACTTTAAGGCAAGAAATAACGCGATTAAAATGCGATAAATTGGATCTTCTGCGTCAAAATGTGGTAAGTAAACACCTGCAATCTAAACAAGTTACTTTTCCGACAGTCCGCTAAAAACAAAAAACAAATCCTAAACATATATATATATTTTTAGTAATTCTCGATTGTCTTTTTTTTTTCAATAATAAAATTCTCCGAGTCTTTTTCGTTCTTCTCAGCTTCGCTGATTTCCTATTCTACGCGAATAATTAACGGTCGTTTATATTTTTAATAATCTTTACCTGCCGTCTCGGAGAAGACATTAAAGAAGCCTCTGCAGATCGCATCACGATTGGTTGCTTAAAATTTAAACTACATTTTGTATTGCAGTAGAATTATTATGTATTTTGCTTGTTTATTATTATTAAATGCTGGCACAGGTTTATTTAGTTGTGTATGTTTTGCCGTAAAATCCCTTAAAATAAATTATTACCGCATCATTATAAGAAAATTTATAATTATTACTGCGACGTATAAGAAGACAAAGTTGTAGCAGAAAAAGTAGTAGAGGTTGGACTAAGAATGACGTCAATTTTTCTCGTCCTATACGAAGTACAGAAGTGATAGAGTTGGGGGTCCGGGGTATCTCCAGACAGGATCAAGGGTCAGAGACCATTGCGAGGAACAGAGGGCCGAGTTTATATATATATATAAACTTGGCCATTTTAGCCTCGTAAGAACCTCTGCCCCTTGATCCCTCTTGCTTTTTTTTTTTTTTTTTTAGGCTTGTCAACCGGGGATTTTTACCTAGAAACAATTACAATAGAAAGGAGTCGATTATATCTTGATACCGTCAGATATTGTTAGAAGAGAAGGTAACAAAAATAATAGGATCAATCTGTGGAAAGGGAAAAGATGGGGCATAAGAGGCGCAATATGGAGTAGGAAGACCGAATATCAATAAAATGGAATAGAAAGCAGAACAGTTAATAGAAAAAGATGAACACTTAATAAACACGTGATCAGCATCGCAAATACGCTCTTCGCTTGAGAGGACAATATGGAGACTAATGAAAAACGAAAACAGGAGAAAGATAATGGACTATAGCTCAAGAACGCAGACGAATAACGGAGACAACAACAGAACGACGAAGTGAAGGAAACAAAGAGAACCATAGGTTAACAGAAACACCTAGTGGTTGAACAGACAGATAAAAAGAACAATTGTTAGAGAAAGAGGAAACGTACACATATCCGATACCAAAGTCTAAGATGAAAACCTTTGCACAGCGAAAGGAGATTTGAGGATGGGAAAAATGTTTTAAAGAAGAAGTGAGAAGAGGCAGCAACCCGAGCCAAGGAGTCCGCCGCTTCATTACTGGAGATGCCTGAATGACTAGGGACCTACAGTAAATCAATTTGAATGGGACGAAGGGAAGAAAGGTGGATAAGTGAGCGTATGCGGAGTATGATAAAATCACAGGAATAATCAGGAAGGGGAGAATAGATTGAAGGACGGCCGTGGAGTCAGATATAATCAAGAATTTAGAGGAAAGCTGATTGAAGGAAATGAAAATAATGGAATGTAGGATAGGTATCAATTCAACTGTGAATATGGAACAGAAAGAAGGCAAGCGGAAAGATTCTGAAAAGCCAAATACTGGGAGGATCCCTCTTGCTTACATTTCTATTTCTTTCTAAACTTTGCATAGAATGATCAAAATTTACAACGTCATTCTTACCGGCATCGACAAAAAAAAACAAAAAAAAAAAACATAATCACAAAAATCCCATTTTAACATCTAACTTTCGTTACATAAAATTGAGACATTTTTTATAATGAGGGCTAGCCTAAGAATTACGTTGTAATTAATATATACGGCTTCAGTAGAGTAGTAAACATAAAATGGAACAAGTGATACAGTCGAAAGAAGTTAAGCAGAATGTAGCATAATTGGCCATTATTAGAGGTAGTAAACTATTTTACATACACGAGGTCGCTCATCGCGGTCTGTTTTAAACGAGATACAGCGATCGATAAGCCGATTTGCAGTAACCGTAAACAATAAGGCGCTTTTATACATATTTATAATTAGTTAAAATTTAAAAATAAACGCCATTAATTAATTTTAGCCTCTAAACTCGCAATATTAATTTAAAATTCGTAGATCCCCGATCTTCTTTTAACGTTATACGAAATTATGTTTCTATACGATGTTTAGTATTTTGATTTAAAAATCGCGAATTTCACATATTTTATTGGTAACCGAACAAAAAATTTTAATTTTTTTTTATATAATATATTGTCTAAAAAATGCCTGAAAGTACTGTATAAACACATTATATAACGTATGTGAAATGTTTACACAGTATTAGTACATAATTTCCGGATGAGTTTACAATGATTGATATACTACACCTAACATTACTAAATATCAATAACTCGCTTTACACAACGTAAATACAGGTATTGCTTTCAAGATAAAAGCAACCATATACTTATCGTTTCTTTTATAGTAATGTATAATTGCAGCGATCGACAGAAAACAGGTAAAAATTCTGTAATACAGAATGTAGTTTAAATTCGATCATAGGGTGTATCAGAAAACAAATAAAATGTAAACATCTAATGGCAGTTGCGAAGGCTTTTGTGGTTTCCCCTGCGACGATCTGCTCCTTCTCATCTTCTGCAACTACTTTTGATACTACGGCCTTTATGTACAAATTGTATTTCAAAAGAAAGTATCAGCTATAAGCCAAAAAACATAGACTAACAAAGCTGAACTTCCCAAATGGTCTCTTTTGCTTAAATAAGTAAAACACAATTCACAATATAAAAAATATTAATGCCCGCATGAATAAATACTTATTAATAGGAACGTTTTCAAGCGTAAAATGAACGCAGAACAATGTTTATTGTAAAATATTATTAATTTTCTTCAGTTGTAAATATAGAGTTTAAAAGGCATTTTTTTTTTGTGTATGTTTGGGAGGAAGAAGGGGCTATGTATATATAAATGCAAATGTGTATATATATATATATATATATATATATATATATATATATATATATATGTATATGTATAATTGTAGAAATAACTATTGTAATTTAATATTTACAGACATGTCAGCGTGAAATAAAAAGACTGAAAGAAAAAGAAATGCAGTTGCAATCTGACTTAACCATGACTAGCAAAGAAGTGGTGAAACTAAGAGAAATGTTAAAAGACTATACAACCGCATTAACTGATGGATCTCCGGTATAGTGAAATAGTAAATCACGAGGTCAGAATTACTATTTATTACACGCAAAAGGTAATATATAAATTAATTAAATAATTTATTTCTGTACCGGTACAGATTTGTTCGCATAAAAACATATTTTTCATTTTAATTATTTTACACAGAAGCATTATTTTTATCGATAAGATGAACCGATAAATTCGTTATTACAAATTTATTCACAATTTAATTAAATAAAAGTCAAAATGGACTCATCTTGATTCCGATTCTGAGAGCTTTGTAACAGTTGTGTACCCTTTTCACAGTTAAATTATTTCATTTCCGCCGGTTCTTCCTGTACTTAAACATCTGTGTATTCATCATGAACTATTATTCGTATTTGTCTTTTTTTTTTTATTCGATTACTGTTTTATATGAATTATTACAATTTAATCATTTATTTAAGATCGGAATTCCTATGGTACTCTATAATCGTTTTCTATTACTTTTTTAATTTGATACAGCGAAAAAGAATTTCTCGCTCCTGTACGTGTGTAACATAATGATGACCAGAATATTAGTTTTGCTCGCAACATTGTGCCTAACTTTGCATTTTGTCTGTGAATTAAACAATTTCGAGCAAAGATGAAAATAGACGTTCTTCACATTATTAATAATGGTGTTTTTTCGCATGCCCGATGAAAAGCCAATAGTTTCTAAATCTGAACTATTATCGTTGAATATTTGGCGAAAATTTCCAAAAAAGAAATATATTACAGATATAGTTTCAGTTATTAGGCGGTATTTTAAAGATTAACTCTGGAAGAGGCGCTTAAAATCATTCGTTACGAAACTTTAATAAAATAAATGTATTAACACAGTGTCGCTGACAACTATTTAAAGCGATTAATAATCATTATGAAAATTTTAATCATTTAATATATGATATTATTATTATTATTATTATTATTATTATTATTATTATTATTCATGCTGTGCTACCGCGTATTTAATAAAATATTTTGTTTTTATCGGATATTTAAAAGGAAAAATGCGACGGATATTTAGTTGGAATGTAGCTTCTCAAGCGAATTCGCTTGACACTTAAAATTCATTTCAGTATTCTTAAAATAGTTACGTTTGTATATATAGTTTTTTTCCAATATCCCGTCTTTATTGTTATTTTTTAAAAACTATTTTCTTTTAAATACTTAATTATAAAAGCGCCTTAATATGTATTCAAAGGCGTCGCCAGCCGATGGGCCAGGGGGGGGGGGGGAAGATGATAGAAAAAGGATATGAGTTATAGAAAAAATGAAATTTATAAGTTGTAAAGGCTTAATATTTTATTAAACAAGAATAAAATCTTAATTAAAACATAATTTTCGTGGGTTTCTGACAAATTATTCATGATTATGCGCCTATGAACACTCATTATGGCCAGTTGATTAAAAAGTTTCAAGGCTCCAGGGGAAGGCAGCTGCCCCCCTCCCCGCCCCCCGCTGGCGACGCCCATGTATGTATTTATTAATACTGTTAAATTTTTCCCTTTTGCTCCTAAAAACACTTCCGAAGTCAAAGCTAGTAGGAATTTGAGGGGAAAAAAAGGTATAACCGAGTGTTTTTTTTACATTTTGCGGATATTTAATTCCGAATAACAGGTAAAAACTCTGTTCCGAAAATAAACGATATTTCCCTAATTTTACTTGTGATCGTATCCTCAATAATTAAGTTTTAACTTATTAATAATCGCCGTTAATTTCAGGAAACCTGTACGATGCTGTAAAAAACTGATGATATCATCCGTAATTATTATCTTCACCAACGACCACCATTGGGCGCACCAAATGTTCTTAGATATTTTTCACGATTAGTTTCGCTGATTGCTACGAATCTATAAATTCGCGAACTTTCTGAGATCGTTTTGCACTTTGCGTGTAACGTTAAACTATCGTTAACAATGTGCAAATAATTTATCGAAGTTCTAGATGAATTTAGAACATGTCGAATTCAAGAAAGCCAAAAAAAAAAAGAAAAAAAAAAGAATAACATTTAGAACTCTATTAAAAAGAAGGAAAACCAATTAGACATCTGACCGAATAAAGTTTTGTGCTAATCTGTATGTGTACATAGCGTGTTCTGCTAAATTTGTACTTTTCTGTGTTATTCTAAGTTATATTATGTGAAATGTATATTTTTTATTCTACTATTTTCTTATAATGTATTTATAAACACTATCGTGTTAAATTGTTATTACGTATTTCTAATAAAAATCTGAAGTCTCATAAACTAGACTTTATATATTTACCATGTTTATATATTTTCCTTCTATCGTTCTTATACTACTATTGTTTTCTATACCGTTACTATAGATAAACGTTTAGCTCCTCTCCACGTAATAATATTTAAACGTTTAATAATTAATACATTTTTATTAATTTACTGCGTTTTATTTCTTTAAGCGTAAATCGATAATATTAAATATCATTTATGATCTAATAATTTTTATAAGTAATAAATCATTTCGTTCTACTTTCTGTTAATTCTAGTCTTTAAATATCGTACGCGATCTGTATTGATAAAAATAATTAAGTTGTTTTTCGTTTATTCAAGTGATCAGAGCTAATCAATACAAACACAGCTGTTTTCGTCATCGATATATACTATTTATGTTCGTTTATCTTTTTTTTTTTTTTTTTCCTTTGCCCGTGTCAGACTAGGGATAAATACACGTAGTATACCTCCTACACACTGAAACTATGTTTCGAGTTTAGAACGTTAATACATGACTGAATTCATTTTAAGCGTAATATCGTATCTCATTTAAGTTAAAGAAAGAAGAATTTTAAAAAATTACTAAACAATATTTTTGAATTAGTCATTAAAAATGGAAGTATTACAATTAATCTAACTACTTTGATTATACTGAATGCATCGATAAGTTTTAAAAATTAAAAAAAAACAAAAAAAACAATCCCTGATTAGAGACTATTTGCGTGAGTAATATACTAAAATATTGCTTAAACAGTAGACAGACTATGTACGTCAGTGGCGGATCCACGGGGTGATGGGACATCCCCCCCCCCAAAAAAAAAACAAATCCTCGATGAAAAAATTTTGTTACAACAGAGAAACTTAATTTATACTGTAAAAAATTCGTATAAGTGTTACAAAACATACGGATATTTAATTATATAGCTAATATTTAATACTGTTTTCTAGTAAAACTATTAATGTTACGTTTTTTGATTCTGTTTTAAATGCAACTTCGATTTTTTGTCTTTCTTAATTATATTTTTAATTTTTATTTTTCAATTTTAATTACAAATAGTTCAATGAGAAATATATATATATATATTTAAACTTGCTCACGGGGACAAAGAGAATTCGGATCGGATTACTAATAAAAATAAAAAAGAATTAAAGTCTAATAAAAATACACTGTCGCTCTATTTTTTCTAGTAATTTACTATTAAAATTCTAAACTACCATATTTAAGGTATAATTTTATAATTTCGTTTTACTTTTCACCCCTAAAAATAAAACGAAAACTGTAATAGTTATGTATTTTTAAAACACATTTTTATGAATTTCTAAAGAGGTGGTCGCTGTGTTTGATTTTCTTTATGAAACACAAGGGGGTTACTTCTTAAATATCTACCATCTACCGTATAAGATATTACGTAATTACATAATTTCCTTCCACCCCAAATGTCTCTCTGGATCCGCTTCTGATGTACGTTTATTTGAAGATTGTATTTTGAGCCGGTCTTCTGGGAATAAACAGTTTCTAATGCGAGACATCGATGTTGAACTTCTCTAATGTATATTATAGAAAAATTTTAACGTAATTTCCTCGTAATTTGCTAACTAAATCTGATATAGAAATGTGAAATTTCCGAAACCGTTTTGGTTTTTTGAAAATCATATAAAAGTGAAATTTTTCATTTAAGTTTGCAAACATGATCTTCCTGAATTTAACTTTTTTTTTTTTCTTTTTAATCCGAAAACATTTCGCTATTTAAATTTGTCTCATTGTTTCGATCATTTTTAAGTTTTCATTTGCAATTTTAAAAACTGTTACGCTGTTATCGTAATGTGTATTTATCGAATCTGCTCTACGAAAAAAAATATTCACATCTTTTTTGAATTTATCCTGATTACATATTATTCTTTACAAAAGAAAGACATTAGCTGAATCTTTTGCTTCTTAGGCCGGCTCTGATCGCGTGTTATCG
This sequence comes from Icerya purchasi, assembly GCA_039619475.1. Taxonomy (NCBI): domain Eukaryota; kingdom Metazoa; phylum Arthropoda; class Insecta; order Hemiptera; family Monophlebidae; genus Icerya; species Icerya purchasi. The sequence goes on from CM077115.1 coordinate 99,207,539, forward strand.
TTTTTATGTTCATACATATATTTGTACTAACGAATAGAAATAAAAAACAACAAAATTCTCGCGTTGTATCAGGAATGTGGCGACGCAGCGCATTTCTTCCGATGGGAAAATTTACTTATTTGTTTGAAATATTTCTCGGTGCGCGGTACGAGAATTTTGTTTTTTTTATTCATTTTTCAAATGTAAACTATTTTTTTCGCACGAATACGATACGTAAATATTTTTAATATAAGATAAACAAAATAAATTGTTTCAGCGTTAAATGTTATCATTATTTCTATTCAAATAATATTAATGACGAAATTAATCGAGCGCGCTAAAAAAACCTTTATTCACGTCTATCTTTTTCTTCGTTTTTATCATTTTGTTTTTTTTTGTGTTTTTTTGGGGGGGGGGGGGGGGAGTATTTCGGAAATTCTTAAATCGTCTCTGTCTTGGCGCTCTTAAATCCTCTCCAACCCTTGCTATTCTTGCTGAATCCAATTCGTCACCCCTATCCATTCAGGCTATCGTTTCCTTGTTAAACGTCTTCCTCTCGCATCCTTTACTTTTGTTCATTCCTTTCGATTTATAACAGCTGGCGCTTCACTGCCAGCAAGACGACCCCTATTATGGCATTTATTTCCCATCGTCGCAGTTCATTTTGGCCGTATATTATCTCTTTCAATAATTTCCCTTATTTTTCCTTCGACTTCACTGATATTTGTCATCCTCCTAAGGTATTTATCCTTCCCTCATTTGCAAAAAATCTCCCCCAAGCCGTAATTAAACAGGTATTCTACAGCACTATCAATTTCCTATTTCTCTCTCATGTTACCATTTACACGGATGGTTCGAGGGGGTCTGGTGGTGTGTTGGTGCTTCCTTCATCCTTCCTGATTTTAACCTCTCAGAATCTTTTCGTCTTCCTTATTTCTGTTTCGTATTCATAAACGAATTACTGACTATTCTACGTTTTATTATTTTCATTTCCTCGAATCATTTTTCCTCTAAATTGTTAATTATCTCTGACTCTTTGAGCGCCATTCAGGCCATATCCTCTCCCCTTCCTGATCATTCGTATGTATCCTCCGTATATACGTTCACTCATTCACAATCTTTCCTATCTCCGTTCAATCAATATTGATTTGCTGTGGGTAGCTAGCCACTCGATTTGGTAATGAAGCGGCTGATATTCTTTGGTACTCGGGCTGCTGCTGATTTCTCTCGTCTTTTTTTTAAACAAATTCCATCCGATAACCTATCAATTTGTAAAAGCTTTCATATCCGATTTTGGTATCGGATATTTACGCTTCCTCCTTTTCTAATAATTATTCATTTCATCTGTCTATTCAGCCTACTCTTCCTCCCTATTCATGGTTTCTTTCGCATCCCTCTCTTCTTCGATATTCTGATGTTGTTTCCATTGTTCGTATGCGCTTTGGCCATTCTTTGCTGCCATTATCTAAATTTTGTTTTTCCTTGATTTCTTCTCCCCACTGTCCTCTCCATCATCCGGATGATGCAGTTATTTGCGACGCCGATCAAGTGTTTTTCCAATGTTCATCTTTCTCCGTGCAACGTCCCGCCATGTATTCTTATTTGCTGAAGCTTGAACTTCCTACTCCTTATTGTGCTTCCTATATTCTGTGCTTTCTTTCCCTACTGCTATTTGTTCCTTTTTAGATAAAATTTCTGATCGGATCAAAATATAACCGACTTCTTTCCTTACCTTTTGTTTCTAGGTAAAGGTCCTTGGTTGACGAGCCCGAAAAAAAAAAACAACAAAAAAACCCCAAAAAAACAGCTAAATGTTCAGTACACGATTCTAGTTGCATTGCCGTTTTAGAGCAGTACCACAAAGTGCCTATAAAAAAATTCTACCTTTTTTTATAGGAACACATTTTGAGGTCTGTTTACAAAAATAGTGCCCGTACGTATTAGGTAATAACCTATTTAGCTTACGATACATCTTACTACGTTTAATATTAACTGAGTCTAGGTACGGAGTGAACTTAAGTTTGTGGTCAATGAGAATGCCGAGATACTTGAGTTGGTGAACCAATTGGATCGGTTGGCCGAATATAATTTTGAGACGACTACACTCTCCATATAGGTCCATAGTGTAATCTTCAAGCTTTTTGCACATCATCTCCATTTTCTATGGTTATCCTAATGCCAAAAACCTAACGTTCGCCGGATCAATATCCTTAATATTAACACTGTTCGAAATATTAGACAAAATGGTCAACAAACGCTTTCTGCATTATATTTAGAATCTAATTCCATCCCATCGCTTAGAGGACCCAGGTATCAACTATTAGCCATTTGACAAGTTTACAAAGACAAATTGTATCATCAACCTTTCATCGCCGATCCCGTATTTACTCAATGTTCTTCCATTTAGTAGAGCTATTCGACTGTGTTCGAAGGTTTTTATACTACTCACGCGATCGAGTTTTGTAGTATGTTTTTTTTTTTTTTTTTGGTATTAGAGACGTGTAAAGTACGAAACAGGTCGCAGTAAAAAAAATTAAAATCGTAGTTTTTTGAAAAATTATTTATGGAAAAAATTCCAAAGAAAGTTAATATTAAAAACATGCAATAAGAAGTTCATAATACATATAAGATTTAATATGTAGTATTTTTCTATCCTTCAAACATTACCGGTGGTAACATTTTCAGGTGTTTTTTCGCGTTCAAAATGTAATTCAGTTTCAGTCATTGTGAGATAACACATTTTAAAGTGCTGCGAATACGCGATTAATTTTGTTCAGTAAAAACTCTAGTAGAAATGCAATTTTTAATCAATAAAATATTAAATGTACATAAGGTGATTCGATTATTTTGTTTTATAAAGACACGGGTTAGTTAAAAACTTTTTGCTCTCTTGATGAACAAAGTAGTGGTGCTGTTTGAAATGTTAGCAATTTTAATGTGGCTTTTACTGAAAATAGACAAATGTTTTAACGAGTATTGCCATAAATGAGAATGCCCCAATATTTTTTAAAATACTTTTTCTTTTTATTATTATTTTTTTTTGTTTTATTAATGTTATTAAATGTATATTTGGAAAATCGAGTACGATAGCGATCTTTCTCGCGATATTTTATTGTCAACCGCGCACTTTGATAATCAAAAACGGGAATTTAGTTGAATACATATACACGCTGATATTCATTGAGTTAGGAAAATTAAGTTGCGCCGAATAAAACTAAACGGTGTTAATCTGTAGGACAAAATAGTCAACCTGCGACCGAAATGAACTAAGAATGCCCAACTATGTCGATAAAACGACATTAACGTGAAGTTAAGTGGCTGGCCAAAGAAATCTCATTACAGGTCTCTGTAAAATAGTTCAGGTGGTAACGTAAAACAGTAACGACGTTTCAGAACAATCATTGCGGTCGTGTTCATTCCAGATTAATACTCGTAATATATTTATGTTACTTGTCTGCACACTTGCACACACCTCTCACTTAAGGACACTAGTCTTCTTTATACATCAATTATTTTAAATATAGTTCGCCATATCGGGAATGGGATAAAAAAGAAAGTACCCATTTTCAACGCCCCCCCCCTCTTCGTCATGTCCGCCACCAATTATTAAGTAATTTCAAATGCGTACGTTGCGATATGTGGGAAGAAGAAATTCGTATAGAGACAGAATTAAATAAACATCCGAATCCCGGGTTTATTTTTGTAAAAGATGTGTCGCTTAACGGTTTATACCTTAGCAGCGGAACTGCAGCATGCTGCCACGCGAATATATTACAGCGCCTACTCTGTCGATACTGCTATCTTTTAACTTTCCGTATCTACTCATAAACACTTATCTTCCGAATTCTGCGTAAACAGTCTTGTGAAAAATAATATCCGTAACAAATTTTGGAATCCTTTCAAATTTTTAATAACGCACGCATGATGCAGCCTACTGAGAAAGGGAGATAAAACTGTTACGGTGTCAATGATGAAGATGGCTTATACAATTAGAATCCAACCGCAGGATTTCTAAATTTTAACGTGTATTTCCAGGTCCGTGCCCAAAATTTTGAAAAAGCTGGGTTTTGAAAAATTTCTTCGCATATCTATTTTATAAATAACAATACATTTTTCACTAATATTCATACTATTAATAATTTCCATCATTTTGATTCATATATTAATTTACATAAATGAATTACCCCCCGTATAAAAACATTAATAAAAATTACATTATTGATTGTACTCGTTATAAAAAAAATTTTCCTTAAGATATTAATGAAGTACCTAAAAATAATATGGAGAATATTTTTTCTTTTTTCTTCTTTTAAAGGTAAGAACACCCTAAAAAATCATCAATATTTATTTTACATTTTTGATTTTTTTCAGATTTATGTGTATTTTTATAATAACTATTTCAGTTCTCATAGGGGGGTTAACCCCCCAAAACCCACCCCGTGGACACGGCCTTGTGCATTTCCGAATCCAAGATAACCGAACGGTATACACTGATCTCATTCTGAAATAACAACTTGGTATATTAGGAAAATCGTGGAAAGTTGCTCCGCGGGAAAAAAAAAAGTGTATAATAGTTTTCGCAATCGTGAAAGTGTTCAAGCGATCGGTAATGATAATGGTGTATTATGATGGATAATAATTATTTGAAAGGCGGATAAATTTAACATTTCGCCGGTAATTTTAAATCGTATACACCCTGTCAAGAAAGTATCGGGAATTGTCAATTTAAATCTCCCGGGTAATAGCTAGGCAGATAATTTTTTTTTTCCAGGTTGGTACAACTGTTTTGTATTATGATGCCTATTTTTAGCGCGATCTGTCAACCAGTGTGTTTACAGCAGCTGTTAAAATCAGTCGACCTTGAAGTGTTTTGTCGAAGTTTTACAATGAGTGAAAATATTGAACAACGTACTTGTGTTAAATTCTGTGTTTCGAACGAAATTTCTTGTGCCGATACACTGAAAATGTTACAGAAGGCTTTTGGTGAATCTGCTTTATCAAAAACGCGGGTTTACGAGTGGTACAGAGCGTTCAAGGATGGTCGGGAGACGGTCGAAGACATGCCTCGCTCTGGACGGCCTTCAACGAGTGTGACCGATGATAACGTCGATAAAATCAAGGAAATCGTTGCTGAAAATTGTCATGTGAGCTTGAGAGAGATGGCTCATGGATTGGGCATGTCACACGAGAGCGTACGTACGATTGTGCACGAAAAATTGGGTATGCAACGCGTTGCGGCTCGGCTTGTTCCGAAAGACCTGAATTTCTTTCAAAAAAAGTATCGAGAACAGGTAGCTGCAGACATGCTGGATCGAGCCAATTTGGATCCTACCTTCTTGGAAAAGATAATTACTGGTGACGAGACATGGGTGTACGAGTACGACACGCTTACGAACCAGCAATCGTCCGAATGGCGGCCAATTGGCGCACCAAAGCCGAAAAAACCTCGCCAAAGCCGATCGAAAGTGAAGATCATGTTGATTGTTTTCTTCGATATTCGAGGCGTGGTACACTATGAATATGTGCCAGCCGGACAGACAGTCACCAAAGAGTTTTACTTAAGTGTTTTGAGACGTTTGAGAGAGGCTATCCGTCGTAAACGTAACGATTTGTGGGTCGACAATTCTTGGATTCTCCATCACGATAATGCGCCGTCTCACAAAGCCATAATTGTGAATGAGTTTTTGGCCAAACACTCGGTAAATATCATCGAACAACCGCCGTATTCACCAGATTTAGCACCCTGCGACTTCTTCCTATTCCCAAAACTCAAATTTCCGCTACGGGGAATGCGCTTCGAATCGATTGATGACATCAAGACGAATGCGACGCGAGAGCTAAAGGCCATCCCGGAAACCGCCTATCAGAAGTGCTTTGCCGAGTGGAAAAAGCGTTGGCATATGTGCATCGCTTCGAATGGATGTTATTTTGAAGGTGACAAAATAAATTTGGATGAAAATTAAAAATTGTTCGTTTTATTTAACAATTCCCGATACTTTCTTGACAGGGTGTATGTAGCTGAATAAATTTTTATAGATTTTCTTGGCTATCGCTGTTCCGAGAGAAAAATCTCCACATCAACTTTTACACGATTTTTACCAAAAAAGAAGAAAAAAACTTAAAAAAAACATATTTTTTTTGTATACATATACGTATTTTTTAAATATCCTCCGAGCATTTGTCATCTCACAATGACGCGCGTTTAGTAACAAAAAAAGACGTATTCAATGCGCGTATTGCAATAACTTTGAAGGTGCGGAAAAATTTGGCACTCAAAACTTGTTAAAAATGTAAATCGGGAAGTATGCAATTAGAAACGAATCTTCGAAAAGGACATTTGAAGTTGTTTTAGGAACCGTTTGAGAAATTTAAACAAATTCGTACGTAATTGAATATTTCGCTTACATGCAGGAAAACCGTTTTTTTGTTGTTTTTCAACCAATCCTTTTATTTATATTAACTACCCTTTTCTCTTGTGTTAATTTCACAGCCTTTTCACTCTACCATTTTATTTTCTCATTATTATTATCATTATGCTGCTATTTCCGTTATGCCATTATCAAGGCACAAAAAGAAATTGCGGAATTTGCTTTCTATGGCCATCGTGGATCACACGGATGCCGAAATAAGATAAATAGAACTATAAACTGTTCATATGATGACCGAAGTGCCGCGAACATTCGATCACGACTGAACGGCAAAAATTAGGAAGTAAGCAATGAAAAATGTAATAGCACAGTAGTGTTATTTCTCGTAGCTGGAATCGAATAATATTTTATTTTATTTACACTATTTGTTTAATTTCCTTTTCTTCTCTCTCCTTGGTTTTTTGTTTTGTTTCAATGTATATTATTATTATTATTATTATTATAAATTACATTTATTTCACAATCTGAAATTCTTTTACATCTAACTGCTATCCATGAAGTTCTAATAAATGTAAATGTATTATCAACGCAAAGGGCAAAACATATAGTAAGGAGGAAATAAACCGCAGGAATCCTCAAAAAAAAAAAAAAGGAAGATTCTGTCACCAGCTTGCGCTTCACAATTAAACAACGAGCGATTCACTTCCTCACGATAAACTGTGCTAACATGTTCATGAAATGTAGTTTCAAACCCCAAAATTATTTAGTCGCATCCCGTTATGACCTGTACGAAGTCTACAGATAGTAGTCACAAACCTTCGCACCAAACTATCCGGAATTTGGAAAAGTCGACTGGACTAATTCGTAAGACCTGCGCCTAAACTAGGCGCGCACTCTTGATACCATTTTCCCATTCAATTGAGTTTCCAAAGGTTGATTACTCTGATGTGAACAACACTGAATAATCGGCGTTCCTTGATCCCATTGTCGACAAAATAAAAATATAATTTCTATTCTATTCCATGCATCTATTCCATTTTGCTGGGCTAATGCTCTCTGATAGTAAACCCAAGGGATGTAAAAAAAAACACTGAATAATCGTTTACAGCAAAATATCTTCTCTCGCAGCGCAAGTTAAACTGGTACAGAACTTTTAAGAAAGAATGTATTTTCAGGCCGTATTTTGTGAGAACGTTTTTTCTGTTTTAAATTTTTTTTTTTTGAAATAAGTTGTGGGTCTCACGGGGCAAATATGCCCGTTGTGTGAGTGCCCGACACTCTTATTAACGTTTATTCAAAAAACTATATACAATATAAAAATTATAATTTATCTTAACTTATTCTATAATCATAATATTAGTACTCTAGCGTTAAGATTAAGTATAATTAATATTGTATACGCATGCAAAACTACGTAACACGCCCCGTAATACGTATCTGTACATTATTACATGCCGACAGCTCAATATTTAAAATGGGAAACATAATCTTCTTTACGACTTAATGTCCGGTAAAGACACTAGAAAGTCAAAAACATATAAAGAAAGGAGCCTTAAAAAGGTAGAGAGATTCAGAACGTAGCTTGTTGTTCAATCTTTGCACCATTCCTTTAACCAATTTTCCACCTCCTTTTTCCATACACCGATTCTTTTTTCCTCTAATATATGACTCGGGATTGTACTTATTAATTTAATTGAAACCGAATATCACCTGTGTTATCAATTCGCAGATTTACCCCACGAGGATAGATGTAGTATGTATTACTTTGGTTTCTTGTCAATCGAGTTTTTTGCCTAGATGGTAATTTTATATTATTGACGTTAAATTCTAGTAGTCTGTAATAGTAATAATAGTACACATTTTGAAAGACATTTCGTTGTTTTCCTTCCATACATAATTGATTCAGGGACGATTTGCTTCCAATGAGGGAGTATGAGTTTCAAACACCTCTTCTGTATTTTACTTATTTTATTTATTTCAGTTTTCTTAGCCTCGCATAATATATTTGAATTCCATATAAAATTCTAGACATTATAATTGAGTTGATAGTATATACGTAGTGTTTTTGATATGATAGTACCCGCTTTATTTTATATAAAGCTGGAATTGTCTGTCTTAAAACTTAAAATGTGTTTTTTCCAATTCAGGGATTTATCTATATATACAGCTAAATATTTAAAGTCATTTACGTTTTCTAACGGTGGACAAGGACATAAATGGGTGTTGATATTTACACGAAGCTCATGAATGCAATTGTTACTGTGGAACATAATTCGCGGATCGCGTATTTTATTATATTTAGAACTATTCCGAATGTGTAATACTTTTGATTTATTTATGTTTATACATAACTTTCTATCATGTGCCCATTTACTAAAATTATCTACATCATCTTGTAATGTTTAAATCGATATCATTACATTGATGGTGAACACATTTTTTATATGTCGCATCGATCCTGTTTCAAAAAAAAGGAGATCGCATAATGGTTTTTGTAAAAATTTGTATGTTCGTTTGATTTTAATTGTTTTGACGTGCATAGTCGTTATTTTCAAAAATAGTTCAGCGAGAATAGCGTGCATTTTAAATTCTAGATTAATTATTTTTCATCTATATTGTTCCGGCTGCGCTGCTGTATAAATTCCGCGACTAGACTACTTCGAAGGTAATTCTTTTACCAGCGGCAGGTAGGAAAACGAAAAATTTCTCGTACGAATGAAATTGTTTCCGATAGGCGTCGCTGCCCGTTAACTGAAACTGATAAAAGCATTTTAATTTTTTCCGCCCGCTCGCGTCTTCTTACGAGTATCGTTCGTCGCAGCGATTGGCACGCGAAAGCCGGCGTCAGGTCTCGTCGCATGAACTTAATTTTAAAAGTGTGAAAACTTTCCGCGCCGCGCTTTTGTAATTATTCGTACGAGACGTGCGATTGTCAGCTCGAGTTTCCGCCTGAAAAACTTTTGAGAGCCAATTTCGAAGCACCGGCTACAGAGTTGAGATGACGTATTTCATAAAGTTGAAGCGAATGTGAGAAACGAGATCATTTTCCCCTTAATTAAGTTGCCAAAAAAAATATCGTGCTTTGCGAGGCTATAAAAAATTGTACTCCATTTGCAGGTGAAATTTCGCACGTGTCAACTTGTAACTCGCGTTGGTTTCTACGGCATTTCCCGTAATTAGAATCGTCATTTTACAACTCTATATCAGTTCTAAACATGGATCTATTGCGCTTGGTAAGATGTACCTGTAGTAGTAATATCATAGTTTATTGTATTTTTCGGTTATTCCTATTGGCTATTAGTACAGAACAATGTAGAAGTCCGGCGAAAGTATTCTCCCGAAATTCGTACGGAAAGAGACGAGAACGTACCATCGAAATTTTGATTGGTGAAAATGATAAAAATAAAAAAAGTACACATATATTTTTTTCTTCTTCCTTTTTTGTAATTACTGAAGAGAGTTCGGGAGATGGAAGAAAGCGAAATATCTAAAAAAGTAATCTGAAGATATGTTGATGATGATTAAACGAGAAGAGTGATGATATGTTTGTGATGATGTATTTTCAGCTGGTAATGATCCATCGGCCACCGAATAAACGACTGTTTAGGATGTCTCACTGAACTCTTAACCGGTCACTGGAAGTCACCATTTTATGCGAACCAGAGGAGATTCCCGCTGACGCTTAATATTATTATTATTTCCTGCTTTATTTATTCTATTATCGGATCCGTAAAATTGTGTAATTTAAAAATATTCAGTTGTTAATAATCCGTCTATCTATCAGCCGTTGTCGTCCACGCATCTGCGGCTAATTCCAATTTAATGTTCTTATTGCGACATCTGTAACTTTTGTTACGTCCCATATCGATTTTTTAGTTGGAATTAATTTTTCGGGAAAGAGCTGTCGAGGTTTTTTGGGCGATTTGCCCCCTATACATTATAGTGATTATCATCGGGATACTTTAGGCGAATTACATAATAGAATACGAATAATAAAAGTTTAATATATTTAGAATTACGTAATGGACTATACGTTTATCGGAGGATCGGGTGAGTATCCTAAACGTATAAAAGAATATTACGGAGAAAGGAATATAGAAAGAGTATTACAGGGATGGGGAAATACGATGGGGAGTTTTTTGTTTAAGGTTGGTCGAGTAGATGTACCGCAAATATCATTAATCGGGGATGGACGATGTATTTAAGTAATAACAATATTCTGAATAAAGCGTGTCCAACTTGGATCGTGTCTAAATATGTATCTATTGAAAATTGTTTAGTAAGTAGTTTAACGGAAGCGGATCATCTAGAAAGGGGTGCAAAAGGAAAAATGTGGATTGTATAGTGGATTTTGATCTGGATATTCGGTGTGTCGGAAACCAAATTTTGAACATAGGTTCTCTCGTAAAAGTTCGTTAGAGTACCGTCAGGAAGAAAAATTATATATTTTAGTGTCGACCACTAATATTTGAATTCTGTAAAAGCCATGTAAGACAATTCCAGATGTGCTCGTCAACTTCGATAGATAATAGAGTTTATAAATGTGTTTTTTGAATGTACCAATACGATCCAACGTAGTTTCGGGAACTCTGTATTGCATCTAATTTTAGATGATGCCGAGCATAACATTTGTAGACTTACGGACGAAGTGGAGGTTTAAAAATGGAATATATAATGGAGTAAAGCAAAAAAAAAAATAAATAAAAGTGAAATAATATAAATTAAATTATAAATTTTGTTGATATTATATCATCATTTAAGTCATTCGGAATTATCGTCAAAAGAACTTCTTGAGATCTTCTCAAAATGTTGAACGCATACATGTACACAGATCGAGGGGACTGAGTAAGATATTACGAGATGCGTCTGAAAAGGAGACGTTTAGGAGAGAAATTCATCGTATGTTATCGAAAGGGTTGATTAAATATTCGAGCAATTTTCGTATACATCTTCCCAGCGGTTCACCGCGTCAAACAGTACAATCGAGTTTGAGACTAATCAGCTGCTCCCTATAAACAAGTTGTATCATTTCTGAGGTTTTTCGATGATGTCTTAGAGAACTTCTTTCCGGTTTTAGGGGTGGTTCCTCGACAGATCCGCGAGGTGTGCAGTATCTACTTTTGACGTCAGAAACTATGAGTTCTGTGCCGTATCTTTTGACTTTTGACCTGCATATAAGTTGGTGCTTCTTCGTGTAAAAGCGTTTCTTTTCTTTTTTCGGGCCCAGCAGTACACCATTTGGCCACCGTTAATCGATATATAACATAAAACGGCCATGCCATTAAATTTTCACGAATATCTGCTCGATGATGATCGAATTTATTAAATAAGAACCAGAGGTACGACACCGGAGAGGGAGAAAAAAAAACAATTTGTAAGAAGAAGGAGGAAATCTTTTATATTTTTTTATTATTATTTTTTTACACGTATATATTTCAGTACAATATTATTACCGTAAATAAATTAGCACTACTTTTGAAAAACTTCATCGAACTAATCTTGTAACATGAACAGGGTAGAAACTATGTACAATTATATAACTCCTAATATTATATAAATAATCATGTGCGCATATAAGTACCCACACGCGCGCACACCAAGTATATGCATATACCAATAAGTTACATACATACGAGAGTATATTATAGAATCAATTAGGTGACCAGCTCATAAAGGCCCCTTAAAGTTATCATCGGAAAGTAGCAGTTCTAAGGCCTATAGATTATTCGGGTGACTGTGAAGTCGGTTTTCGCGCGCTTCTGCAATATTACGACTTCATCGATCCGTGGAATGTTTAAATCTGAATGTATATCTTTATTACGTTGATATCAGAAAATTCATGCTTCGGAGACACTTGTTTTGAGCGCGCTGGGTAATTAACCGATATTGAGTTTTTTTCCATAGCCCCACAGTTGAATAGCATACATCCGTATTGGTCTGATGATTCGACAATAAGTCATACGCTTATTAAACACAGATTGAGCTTAGAGCAACGCCCAATCAACCAATAAGTCTGTCTTGTTCAGAAAGAGGAAATTGAAAAGAAAACAAACCTGCCAGTTCAACTGTTCCAGTCCACTCGAAAGATCCAAAAACGCCCCTCGGGAATTCTTATAGATCAACCTCGAAAAAAAACCTGCTACAAGGAAAGAGACCAGTGCGCAAAATAACTGCAACAAATCTACGGACCTTTCCAGACGGGATCAAAATATAACTAAACACTATGGTTAATTATTAGGCAACGATGTTTATATAACAAAAACTATATTATGTTTTAACTTGGACAGCTATATATTTATAAAAGCCAACCAGTTCGCTCCATTATCGTTTTTAATTTTCTCAAATAAATCAGTTGACGAAGAAGTATATGGAAACCGATAACTATCAAAACTCTCGCATCGAATCTATCATTAAGAAGAATACCGTGGTGACTAGCAAGCAAAGCTTAGTAGTTTCACCACGCTGTATGATAGCATTTATTCCTCTGATGTCAGGGTGACTTTTATAATGAAAATGACAACCTTTAATAGAGCGCCCCTTCTTCCTCGTGCCATATTCTACATGTCTTAATATTATTTCCATATAGATTTGCGTAATTTCAATGCTTTATTTCATTCATAAAAAGTTCTCCTGTTTTATTTTTATTTCGTACATTTCATCAAAACCCTGTTTCTCAATACTTCTACGTACTCACATTTCTTTCATTCATTCGACAACAATTTTACATCTTACACAACTGACTTAGGATAATTAGAATTCCTATTTACCTCACGCGTAACGCCCCCGCGTTCCACTTTAGTGTAACATTTTCTGCGTTCCACTTTAAGGTGACGTTTTCTGTCAGTTAGGTCACGGTTAAAGCATATTCCATGCTAAAATCGTTTACGTCATCAAGTTTTTATCGGACAGGTATATTTTCATTCCTAATGAGAACATAATTTTGTCGGCAATCATTCTATGATTCTTTCCACTGAGAAGAGGAATTTGTGCTCTTCGGGCGTGTGTTGATGTATTGTTTGTATAATTTAAAGTTATGATTTTTTTCTTCTTTCATTAAATAATTTTACATCAATATGTAAAGTTTTGTTCTCTTTTTTGGGGGGGGGGTCCACAAGGCTGGGTTTGAGCAGTTTCTTCGGCCATCTTAGTATTTCGCAAAATTTGTTTCACCCCGGTCTACGATCATAAATAGAACAAGGAAAATATCGAGTTATTTATCTGCGTAGGGACTTGTATCTTCTTCTTCGGGTGCCGTACGCTACATAGCGCGTTGACGATCACTATCCCATTTGTCCCAGTAGTTCGCTGGTCACCGCCAGTCGGAAAATGGTCTCCGCGTCTTCAATTCCATTCCGTTGACGCAGATTTCTAAGCCATGAGTGCCGCTTCCGTCCAATTCGCTGTTTTCCTTCCATTCTGCCAGTTATCATTAGTTTCGGAATTACATATTTCTCTCCTCGCAAAATATGTCCCAGATAGGCAGCTTTGCCGAATTTAATGGTCTCCATGATTTCTCTTTTTACTCCGGCACGTTTCATTACTTCTGCGTTCGAGACCTTTTCCATCCATGGTATACGCAGCATTCTCCGCAGTAACCATATTTCGCAGGCCTCCAGACGATTCATAGATCTGCCTTTCAACGACCAAGTCTCAGCCCCGTATAGCAATACCGGCCAGATCTTGACTATTTTCATTTTCAGGTTGAATGGTACGTCTCTACATGCTAAATAGGCGCGCAATTTTCAGTATGTGCTTTTTACTTGCCTTACTCTGACACGTACTTCTTCGTCGTCGTCGTCGCCTTTTTCGTTTATCATTGCACCCAGCTATTTGAACGATGGCACTCTCTGCACATGTTTTCTATCTATTTGCACAGTTGCGTCTTCGTGTTTTTCTCTGCTGACGACCATAAATTTGGTTTTCTTTATATTTATGGCCAAACCATACTGGATTCCGACTTCGTTTATCGCATTTATTAAATTCTGTACATCCTCGATGGTGCCTGCGATAATTGCCGTATCGTCCGCATATCTTAAGTTGTTAATGGACTTTCCATTCACCTTGATTCCCTGTTCTACACTTTCCAAGGCAATACGGAACACGTTCTCTAAGTATAGGTTGAACAGCATCGGTGGCAATATGCACCCTTAGCGTACACCCTTAATTCATCTGTTGTTTGATCGCCTCTGATACGGACCTCTGCCGTTTGTCCCCAATAAAGATTCTGAATTATTCTGATATCTTTATTATCAACTCCTGCTTCTCGGAGAAGGCTTATCATGATATCGTGCCGTATGGTGTCAAATGCTTTCTGATAATCTATGAAGCAAACAAACACGTCTTTTCTGTAGTCGTAAGCCTTCTGCAGTAATATTTTCATGGAGAACAGGGCTTCTCGTGTTCCTAGCCCTTTCCTGAACCCGAACAATGGCTCGCCGCTCAGTTCTTCACATTTAGGGAACAAACGCTTATGCAGGACTCTTAGGAATGTTTTCAAGGCATGACTGATTAGGCCGATCAACCTGTAATCTCCGCAACTTTTAGCATGAATTTTCTTCGGTATTACAACAAACGTTGACTTCAACCAATCTTTCGGTATTTTTCCAGTTCTGTATATCCATGAGTCTCAGCGCTTCAGTATATATTTCATCATGTCCAGGCGACTTCCCACTTTTCATTGCCTGTAGTGCATTTTTCACTTCGGACTGTAAGATATCTGGACCCGTCATTTCTTCCGTGCTATATAATCTTCGTTTATGGCTTCATCTCTTTCATCGCTAAACAATGACTCAGCATATGTTCTTCCAAAGATCTCGTATTTCCATTTCATTGATCACCAACTCATATTTTTCATTGCGAAGTGTTGTTAACTTCGGTTTCCTATACTTACCGGTAATTTGTTTCAGTTTTTTATGGAAATTGAAGGAGTCATGTTTTCGGTGCAATTCCTCAGCTTCCATACACTGCTCCGTTAGTCAATTATTCTTTGCCTGTCTCACTTTTCTTCGAGTTTCCCGTTGTAATTGTGCGTATTTTACACTTTCTTTCTCTATTTTTTGCCGTTCTCCTTTTTTCCATCAGCTGCAAGATCTCAACGGTTATCCATGCTTTGACTCCTGTAGCTCTGCATTCACCGACCACCTCCTCCGTCATCTCTTTTATGTTCGACCTAATTATCTCCCACGTTTCTTCCGCATTTACGTCTGTTGGTATTGGATTTTTGTCGAATTTTTCTTTGATTCCTTTGACGAATGCAGTTTTTGCTTCTGCTTTAGTAGGTTTCCGAATCCCATACCGCCTTTTACGGCCTCTTTTCAGAGTTTTGGGCTTAAAGCAGCAGTCAGCTATCAGTGGGTTATGGTTAGAACCTATGTCCGCACCTGGGTATGCTGCTACTCTTGTGGTGCAATTCTGGAATCGTTGGTTAATCAAAATATAATCAATTTGATTTCGAATTATATTTCCGTTCTTGTCACGTGGTGATGACCATGTATACAGTCGTCGTCGTGGAGGCAGCTTGGAGATGGTTTCTCGAGCAGAATTCCACTAATAGTTCGCCCCGCTCGTTCCTTTCTCCTAGTCCGAAAGCATCAGTTACGGGCTCGGTCATTATATTTCCAACTTTAGCATTCAAGTCCCCGCATACCAAATTAACATCGTGTGCTTTGAGCGATTTGAGCACCGTTTGGAGTTGATCGTAAAAGGTCTATACGGACAGAAATTAAATATAAATTCAAATTTTTCCTGCTTGGCAGGATTAATTGATGATAATAATGAAAAAATTATTTTTCTATATATCCTGCAGTAGCCAGATGAAATAAGTCGTTTTCGGTTATTTTTTTTCTTTTCTATCAGTGTATGTTATACGTGTGGACCCGGAATCAGTCCAAACTATAAAGTTTTTCGTAGTAAAATAAATGTTTATAGCTTGTTCTTAAAAAGAAAGAAAACTAAATAATTTATAAATTAGAGTGACGCCATGATTATTAAATTCGATAGGTAAAGTAGCATAACGGAAAGTAAGTTATGAAAAAGACTCCTCCAGTTCCCAGAATTAAAGGAGTTCATATTACCGTAGCCTAAACGTCGTATTTACGGTAGGGTAGAAATATACGTAAAAAAAGCGACCAGAAGTTGTCATGAATGTCTGGTTAGAAAAAGGATACGAGTTATAGGAAAAATAAAATTTATAATTTTTAAGCGCTTAATATTTTCTATTAAACAGGAATAAAATCTTAATTAAAACATAATTTTCGTGGGTTTCTGGCAAATTGTTCATGATTACGCGCTTATGAATTCTCATCGTGGCCAGTTGATTAAAAAGTTTCAAAGCGGCAGGGGGGGGGCAGCTTCCCCCTACCCTCCGCTGGCGACGCCCATGACATTTGGCAATGAGCATGAAAACTGCTAACACTAAGAAAATTATAAATTGCAGATGATTTTTCGACAAGTTTGTGCATGCATCTTACTGCGAGCAATATCTGGGTAGACTCTGGCTCTGTTCCGTGTAGATTGACGCGAATTGACCACTAACGGTGCCCCCCTCAGATAGACACGGTGGAAAATGGCCTATTAGTGTCACAGCATGGGTATAATTGATACCGTACTTTTAACGCCTGTCCACTTCGTATTGAAGCTTTTATTAAATTTATGTTATTCAGTTTTCTGTAAATAAATTTTGTTTTTCATTTCGACGACTCTGGCGTCCAGACTCAAATGTCCATGGACTTCTTCGCTCGACTCCAAAAATTATATCTGGCCTATCCATTTAAGCACCAGCTCCGTGGTTCCATCGTCTAATGTCTCCATAGCTCCTCTCTTCTATAGGTAGTATCATCACCGCATTCTCAAAGAGATGGTCTTTGTATCTCGCCGCAATTTGGGCAATTGTCGTTCTCCTGCAAACCACACTTCTTCAGATTTGCAGCAGTTCGGGCACATCCTGTCCGGAGTCTTTTCAAGGTGGTCCATTCCTGGTATGTAAGGTTGTGTCCGCAAGCTAGGTCCTCGTTTCGCTAGGATCCCGCGATCTCCGACCATCTAGCTGTCCGAGCATCACTTGGCTCAGCAGTGCGATGGAGCCGTTTTTGTCAGGACGGCTTTTTTACATTTCAGCCGTGATGTCGTAGCAGATTTGCATCGTTTGTACAAGCGATAAAAGAACGCGAAGGTTAGTAGCTAATTCGGTGTTGCACTCGAGCCGTGCCTGTTGATTAACCGGAGGGCGGAATGAGGAGCTATGACTTTTAATTAAAATTAGGTTAAAAATAATTTTAACTTCGTATCATTTTTACCAATAACGTCATAGGAAAAAGAACTCTTCAAGTTTTAAATACACAAGTCAACAGACATCGATGAACGTAGATACTTTCAGTTTTGTTCTAAGAGCATTAAGAACCGAAAATTGCACAAAAATAAATAAAACAATTTTTTTTTTTTTTGCAATAAATAATATTTTACTGTCATCTAATTTAAAATATATTTCAATTGTGGTGTATCATTCAAAACGGAGACTCATAGCGTGACAATAAACAATTGTTGAAGTAAAAAGTGCAGTCAATTTCTTCGGCAAATCACTATCATCCCCTATTTACATAATTAAAATTAGTATTGGTAAAAGGAAATTTTTACATTCAAAGCCAAAAAGGCTTTTTTCGATTGCAGAAAACACTCGTGCTAGAAAATATCCA
Source organism: Icerya purchasi (assembly GCA_039619475.1). Classification (NCBI taxonomy): domain Eukaryota; kingdom Metazoa; phylum Arthropoda; class Insecta; order Hemiptera; family Monophlebidae; genus Icerya; species Icerya purchasi. The sequence continues at coordinate 99,225,576 of CM077115.1, forward strand.
ATTATTTTATTCGATAAGAAAATATCTTACAATAACGTTGTCACTTGTCGCGATAATTTTCGAATGTACTGTTTGAAAACTTACTAAAATGATGTGCATTTACAAAGTAAATTAGTCTACAAAATAATAATAATAATAATACTAATAGTAATAACAATAATAATAAAAAGTACAGAAAAACGCTTTTATTTAACTTGATTTTGTTAATTATCGTCGCGCATGATCCGAGTAAATATTCGTAAAAATCATTCCATAACTCGAAATTCGCCGTTTCCTCTGTGCGTTACATTTTTTTAAGAAGCCGAAAAAAGTTAGTATACGAATATAATCGTTATTATACTTTGCGCTTTCGCGATGCATCTCGTGACAGTTCAAAATTTAATTCGAAAGTTCAGACACGCGAATAGAGCGGCAAGCAAATAATGTCACCAATTTTTACGTAATACAGCCGAATGCGTCGCACGACAAGCTATTATTCATGTAGAACGGTGTACGGTATGTGTTCTAGAATAGCGAGCACGCTATGCGAAACAAGCTGCGGCAGCAGCGGTCTTTTGCGACTTTAATTTTGTTCAGATTTTAGTGTGCAGAATAAATTTCAGATCATGATGGAGGTACCGGAACAAGACAGCAGATTGGAATACGTCGGAAGTTACGTACAGAAAGTGTTAAAACTGAAATCGGAAAAATGGTCCCGTTTACTCTCTGTGGTCGAGTACCGCCGAACAGTTTTTGATTTTTTAGACAATCCGGAAATCTCCCTGCTCGTCATATTGCAAGTAATTTCTCATTTTGCTCATTATGTTAAAGCGAATGTAGCAATAAGTATTAAATTTCCCGATGAATAGTACGTAGAATCTCGCTTAATTTAAATTTATGTTCATTATTTACGCATAAGAGATGGTCGATGATATTTCATTTTGTCACCTTTCTTATTGCAACATTTTCGCTACAATTTATAGCTTGTTGCTTACCAATCTAATTTCATAGATGTGAATTATTACGCAGACATATAATATTATAATTGCTTATTAACTTAAGTGAACATTAACAAAAATACGAAAATATTATAATATTATTAAGATGAAGTTCTCAAAAATACTGATTCTAATAACACACATTCACGATATTTCACTTTATACGATCTAATTTTACCTTTTTTTCGATAAGTAACTGTCGATAATACCACAATGATGATCTAAACTGGAAGAATAAACTTGAAATCGGCGATTTTTTACATATATAAAATAAGTTCGATACCTTTTATTAGGGTGAACGGGATTACCAAGCGGCACTAGCAAGTTCGGATGGTCACCAATGAGACCAAGGAGATTTAGCACGAAATATGTTCAGAGCCGGCAGAATCACTCATCCTAGGATTTGCGGTATAGAAAAACACGAAGCAATTGTTGACGAGTGAAAAAGTTTTTTCATCTTTGTATAGCTATAAAGAAGACTAATAAGAGTTGATATTTGGTTCGGAAAAAAGATATACTAGAACTAACGATGGATTTACTGAGATTGAGAATTCGGCATTAAGACTGATAGAAGTATACGCATGCTGATTCATGTCAAAGAGTTGACGTCATGGTAAAACTATTATGGCACCAAGACTCCTTCACAGCCACATCGAAATTAAAAATGAACAATCGAAAAAGTATTAAAATGCTATAGCATGAATGTAAAAAATTGAAACAATTATACCAAAGATAGGTCCTCAGACAAACTATTTAACAAGAAAATATATCCGAAAGAAAATATATCCAAACTTATCCACATCTAAAAACCTCTTTTACTTCATAGGCAGTTTTAAAGTTTTTTTTTTTTTTTTTTACTTCAAAAGGACAATCGACCTTTCTTTTTATATAATCAGAGCTCCCACTGTTTAATTTTAACAGTTTTCTTTTTGTTCTTTTAACGGGAAAAGCTTATCAACCACATTTTTACTCAGACACAATTAGAAGATATAAGAGTCAGTTATGATCAGGTATTATTAATCAGAAGTAACAAACGGCGGGAATAATGCCGGGGAGAGAAAAAACCAGGGTTCAGTAATGCGCAGGAAATCCAAATTTGAGCAAAGGGGAATACAGAATCAGTCCGCAGAAATTGGTGAACACTGAAATCAATGTCACAAACAACTGCGTCATTTAATTAGCAGACGGTAATTTAGAAAGGAAGTTAAAAACAAAAACGGTAAAAATTTAGTAAAGATTAGTTAAAGCGTGAGCAAATAATAGTGACAACAGAGTGGCGAAGTGAGAGAAATAGAAAAAATCGTAGATTAGGAATTGGGTTGAACAGTAATTATTATAAAAAAACGGAACCGTAAACGTCCGATACTGAAACACCTGGAAATGGAAACTTTTACACAAGGGTTAGGATGGTGGAAGATGCGGTTTTAATAAATGACACTGGAAGAGAGCCGAGAGCCGAAGAATCAGCTATTTCATTATTAAAGAAGCGCAATAGCTAGCAATCACGGAAAATCAATGTGAAATTTAAAAAAGAGAGAACAAGAATGATATACAGAGAATAATAAAGTATCGAAAGAATGATGAGAGAGGGGAGAATAATAAAGTATCGAAAGAATGATCAGAGAGGGGAGAATAATAAAGTATCGAAAGAATGATCAGAGAGGGGAGAATAAATTGAAGGGCGCTCATCGAGTCGGAAATAATCAAATAATCGAAAGAAAGACGATTGAAGGAATTAAAAATAACGGAAACGAGAGAATAGCGATTAATTAATTTATGGATATGGGACAAAAAGAAGGAAGATCAAAACAATTCGGCTAAGAGTTAAAATGTGGAAGAATAAAAGAAGCACCGACGCCAGTAGATCTTCTCTAACCATCTATGTAAATGAAATTATATCGGAAGAAGCGGGGAATTTATAGGACATTGTGAGAATCTAATATAACAAAGACTTCATGAATAAAACTAGGAAAGAAGTAGGTAGACCAGCATAGGAAACTGAATAACAGATGGAAAGTTTAAATGTTTCAGAATAATTTTGGGAAGTATAGAAGAAGGCTAAAAGTCCGTTTGGTGTCTTTTGTAATGGTCAGTGATGATCGTAAAGTGGTTTGGGAAAAGAGAGCCCGAGATGTTTAAAAATTCAGATTTAATAACATGTTGTGGTGTAGGTTTGGTTGGTATCGTTGTGTAAAAAAAATTATAGGACGTAGGCGGACAGAATACTGAAAGATAAGAGATATATGATGAAAAGAGGCAGAGGCAAATGGAAATGAGGAACAGTTTTGTTGCAAAAAAACGACACACTTGTGGTAGATATAAAAAGGAAGAGTTAACAAGAGTAAAGGACGAAATATAATTTGATTAGAAAACGATAGATAAGAGCTTCGGACAAAAAGAGAAGGGTTAAAAGATTCAACGCGTACAGAGCAGGATTGAAGTAGGTTTTCTAGCTTTCAGATGAAGGCGAAGATAGCATTCTGGATCAAGCTTGGAGAATAGGAATCTGGAAGAATTGTCATAGATGAAAACAGTAATCAAAAATAGAACAGGTAAAGGATTGGACCTCTTTCTCGCCACCACCACCACTGCCATACAGTAGGGGAAGAGAGAGACTTCCTTTGTAGAGAGAACAGGTGGAAAAGCCCGACGTGATTATGAAGCAAAAAACGTTTAAATATTGAAATAAGAAGGAAAGATGAATTGGACCACTATTTAAGATAAGATTAATCGAAAAGGAGTCGAAGGGAGAAAAAATAAAGGTAACTACAACGGATTTAATAGACGAGATGATGGAAAAATGGATGTTTGACAAAAGGAATTTTCTAATGTTATTAAAAAGTTTTGGAGCTAGAAGCTAGCAAAAGATAAATTATGATGGGAACAGTGAGGATGTCGTCAGTGAAGAGAAGGAAAGAAGAATATAGAGGCAAGAATGTTGATGAAGTATATATAGTGAATAGCACTAGGGTAAGGAAACTTGTCCAAAACCACAAAATATTATCCCAGTGGTAGTGTACAGGGGAGAGGAAAGAACGACGACTCTACAGCTGAAAATATTACTAACAAGAGCAGAAAAGTAAGTCGTTATATTAAAAACAATCATTATATTAGAGAGAACAGGGAGGTAGACGTTTGCAGAATATTTCCTTATAGCGTCAATTAATTCCTGATTGTGAATTTTTTATCTTTTAAATAAAAAGAAAAACGATAGTAGCAAACAAGCAACAAAAACAATCTCAAAAATAGTTAGTTATTTATTTTGCATAGTTGATTAATTTCCTTTTTGAAATTATAAAAAGACGGGAAGGACTTCCCGTTATCTATAAATTATCTTGGACTTCATGATCGCAGATAACGCGCAGAGAGCTACATACAACTTACTTTACATGCTTGCATCCTTATTCTGAGTATCGCCTGAAACCTGCCAGATCTATGAATAAATTAAGTTTAATACTTTCCGCTTCTAATAATTGTATAATAAAGAACGCGTTGAATTGTCAAAAAACTTATAACTATGTTACGTTATAATTCAAAATTATTAAACTATTTGATGAATTATTCGCGTTTCATAAACCAATAAAATGTTTATATGGATATTTTTGATATTTCTTTATTTAATGATAGTTTGTATTTAATTCCTTTTTTTTAATATTTGCTGTAAAATTGTAAATAAAACAATAATTTATCGCTTTATTTTTAATTTTATTAAATTATGTATTAAATGTCATGTGTTAAATTTGGTACTCTTTGGTTATTACAAAAATCGATGGAACGAGATTTATATTTTTGCCGGTAAAACGTGTTGAAACTTGTCTTCTAGTGCATAAACGATAACGATATTCATTTTTGTTATCATTTGTTTATTCGGTTTTTTAATAGAAATATTTCTTAATTGTAAATGAAGAATAAATTATTATTATTTGTATCATAGAATAATGCTGCCCAGTTGGTTGCGTTGAATACATTACCTACATCATCGTTGAAAAATAAAGCAGCTTTTTTCATCAAAAAGCAAAAATGCATTATCTCCAAAGACAATATTTTTTATATCATTATATTTGGTGATTTAGCGACGAAACCGGTTGAGCATCTTGCTGCTCTTATAGACGAGGTAAATTAGCAAAAATATTTTTGATTTAACAAAAAATGAAATTTTTCTTTTTTGATGGAAACATATTGTGATATTAATTTGAAATTATACAAAGAATATAATTTTTAATAATGATATTTGAAATCATTCAAGTGAAGTTATATAAATGCATTTATATATTTGTTTAATCTTTATAAAACTTATGGAATTATTTTTTTCTTGATATATGTATATATGAATGTATATATATATATATACATGGGTGTCGCTAAGGGTGGGCAGGGGAGGGCTGTTGTCCCCCCTGGAGCTTTGAAACTTTTTAATCAACTGGCCATGATGAGTATTCATAAGCGCGTAATCACGGACAATTTCGAAGACTTTTATAATAAAGTAGTAGAACAATTTGCCAGAAACCCACGAAAATTATGTTTTAATTAAGATTCTTGTTTAATAAAATATTAAGCCTTTACAAATTATAAATTTTATTTTTCCTATAACTCATATCCTCTTTTTATCATCCCCCCACCCCTCACCACTCATCGCCTGGCGACGCCCTTGTGTATATATTAACTTAATCTTTTGTACCTCATCGAGGGAAGACACTCCTTATAATTTTTGATTATATCATTTAGTAAAGTATATTTAGATATTACATTATTCGATTTATTAAGATAAAATTTTTAATCGTTAAATAATCTGCTTTTTTAAGTATAGTTTAAAGTAGTTTTTTTTTTTTTTTTTTTTTTTTTTTTGACGATAAGGTATTCGTTCCATTGTTAGAAAACAGAAATAATCAAGTAAAATGGCCGCTTCCAGTTCGTCAAGATGTAAAGCAGCATATTCACAATTTAAAAAATACTATGTATCAGGTAAAGGGGGAAGTTTGTGGCCAAACTATATTGCCTATGCCGGAAGGGTTTGACAATGATTCCGACAGGTAAGCGTTTCTTTTCAAAGTTAATTCGCGATTTGTAATTTTAATCGTGGTTTTAATTGATATTTTTACTTTGTAGAAATAATGGTGATGTAGTAAATTTGCAGATGAAATCTAAAATAGAAGAGGTTGTAATTCAGTGGTCTACTTTAATTTCAAATGCCTTGACAGATAATATTAATATTAGTTTTGTTGATTCGCAGAATAATACACCGTGGGCAGGTAAGCAGAACACCATTAGTGTGTGATTACTTTAGATTATAATTAAAAAGATTTTATGTTTATTTATTGATCGAAAAGATTTAAAATGTATTTTATATCGTTTTAGAAGTAAATTATTGGAGTAAACGTCGTGAAAATTTACAAAATATTGCTAAGCAGTTAAATGACAGTAAAGTAAGTAAAATGTTGCGAGTTTTGGAAGTGACACAAAGTGCATACTATCCAGGATTTAAAATTTTATTCAGTAATGTTTTGGAGGGTAAGTTACGATTTCTTTAAAATATAAAAACACGTATTTAAATAATTCGATAATTTTTGTGTATTATAACTGATGTAATATTTTGTTTATTTTAAAAATTTGTTACTTTTCGACGATACCAAAATTATTATGGACCTTAAGCATTTGGAACACGTTATTATACTTCTTTAAATGCAAATTACAAATAAATTTTTTCGTTACCAATTAAAACTTTTCAATCCACGTATTTAAGAAGTTAATTATCATTAGAGATTTAAATAGCTTTTTGTTTTATGATTTTTCGCTTACAGCGTTAAAAGAAGCGGAGGATATTACGTTATATTTTAAGCCTCTTCTGAAACACTTTACTTCATTAGAAGATACCGATTTTTCTGAAATTACTCCACATTTAAAACCATTAATGCATGTCGTGTGCTTGGTATGGTCGCATTCGGATTATTACTGTACTGCAGTGAGAATAATCACTTTATTAAAGGAGATTTGTAATTTATTAATTGCTCAGGTAAATAAATTTATACATTTGAAAACATGTTTTTAAGTTATAGGTAAATAAATTAATTTTTGTTAAAACAATATTTATTTCAATTGTAATTGTTCGGTATCATGTGTATAGCAATGTTCTTCAGATGTAATGAAAATATCAGTTATTAATGAAATACAGGAAGCGAGATCGAGAAAATGATTTTATAAGATAATCAGATTATAAAGTTTTTGATCAGACAGTTTGCGTGCTAAATTTTTCGATTACATTTAAGATGGTAAAACTAATACTGTTCGCATTTTGCTTCATAGGCAAGGCGATTTTTAGATCCATCTTCTATATTTCAGAGCGACGTTGATGAAGCCAAAAGTCGTATACAATTATGTCTAACTGTGTTTAGTACATTTAGGTTAGTTAGACAGACTATTATAATTTTTCATTTATTATAAACCGTAGATTGAAATCTAAAATTGATTTACCGTAATTTATTCTATCTCTTCAATGTTTACAGAAATATATTTCACGAATATTCAGCGAAGCTTGACAGTTTTTTTAAAGACAATAAAACCCCTGTGCTGTGGACTTTTGATCCCGGTGTTGTGTTTGCAAGATTGCAAGTTTTTACAGACCGGTTATTGATGATTCGAGTAAGTTTTAATTTTAGGTGACAAAGAAAAATATTTTCTTTGAAAAAATAAATTACTAACTTAGGGATTTTTGAAAACGTAGTTGAACTTTTTTTTCGGTCAAGATAATACGAACACGATTATATTGTGATAGTTTTTCAGATATACAAAACAAAGTTTAGTTTTCTTTTAAATTAAAGGCCAGTGATGTTACTAGTATCGGTTTCGCGTTACAAGTAAGTTGAAAATCGTTAATAATTCCGATGATTAATTTGTTTTATAAAACTATACCTGGTAACATCTTTATAAATGTTTTTGATGATTATCATTTTGTTTTGGGATATATTTAATTTTCATAGAAAACCGGTTAGTGATACAGTTATTGTAACAGGTACGGTTTCAAATTCAAGAAAGGTTGATGTGCGCGATTTTCTCCTTTAAGTAATTAAATAAAAAACTAAACGCCAGAGGTATTTTTTTACTAACATTTTTTTCCATAATTAGTTTGCCAGATTGGAGACTACTACAACAATTATATTTCCGTTTATAATGAAATATTTTTAGTAAAATAAGCAATATATATATATATATTTTTTTTTTGTCGGTTTATGAATTAAATTCTTAAAACGGTTTGTAAACATTGTAGTCTATAAATTTCATCTTTTTTTCTTTATTGCTCTGAAATATCCCAATAATAATTTTTTTCTTTGCTCTGTACATTGCTAAATCTGGAATTCTGATTTTTTCTATGGCAATATTAAAATTGCAGATATATCTAAATTTGAAATTATTTTAGTTATGAGGGAGAGTTTCAAGTTTAAATTCTTTTAAATTTTGTTTACTTAAGTTCCCAGATATACAAAATCGATAGGTAAATAAGTACAAGTTTATTCACAAATTCGACCTGAATAGTATTAATAAAAACTGTATGGTGTAATATTTTAAATAAAAAAAGCGAAAATAAAATTGTATTATATTTCGTCGGCTCATGCTGATGAATATATATGTATATATATGATTTCAATAAATCAAGAGTAAATTTAAAAATCTTTCTAGATTTTACCGCACGTTATACAATACATTTTTTCCGCAACAAAAATTCTGTTAGAAATCGTAAGATAGCAACTGATTCTCTAATGAGGGGAGATAATTATAATTTTTTTTTTTATATATATAAATGGGCTTGTCCACCAGCAACCTTCATTCTAAAATCCATAGTAACTAGAGGTAGTTAATTAGAGATCTTTAACTTAGACAAGTTAGAACTATAAATGTCATGGAATATCGAATCACGAGAATTGTTGTTGAATTATGAAAATCTGTGATTGAAATTAAATTCAAGTGAAATTCTTTGATAAAGTAGTTTATTTACTGTTGATAATGGCATTTATTAAATCTGATTAAAGCTGTATACGTAGTCTTGAAATTTTCATTAGAACAAACTACATGCTAACAAATAATTATTCCATATGTCTCACTAAACTTGGTACCTTTATCCATTCTTAGTAGTGCTGAGTGTCTTCTTTTTATATTTTTCTAATTCAGTTGAAGTAGATAAGTTTATTATATTGTGACCGTTTGAGATCAAAGAGCTATGTATCTGGTAAAGGTAAAGTGGCCAACGGTGAAATTTAGTAACAAAAAGAAAAAAAATGCAAGTTCGAAAAGTAAAATCAGGGGTTGGAAAAGATGCTCCAGAATAATTTTTTGGATCTTGGTTTGAACGGGTATCATTTTGACTGTTTTAAGGTATAAAAAAATGAAATATGTGTACGTAATTAAATTTATAGAGCTCCAGGAATTAATCTAATTACATGAAAAAAAGTGACAGTACAAAAAGATTAAATGAAAACTTCCATTTTATTTTTAAAAAAATACAATATAAAGGAAAAATGATATTTCTTCATTCAAAATAATGCAGTTGTATTATTAAAAAGTATCGTTGATTGTCTCGTATTTCGTTGTTTTTATTTAATTTTTACACTTTTTTTGTCTAAGCAGCGGATTGACGAACTTGTAACAAAGAAGATGAATTTACGTCGTTATTATCTTTAGTGTCTCTGCAAACGCCTGGTTTTCTTCTTATTTACCATAATAATTACCGCTATTATGATTTTATTATTTGGAATTTTTACACTGAATTTCTTTAGCGAAGTGACCGTTTATTACCGGGACAGTCGCATTGTGTGGTTTAATTTATTTTTAGTTAATTGCACATAGTCATATAAATACAAAACAGTCATTTTGTATGATGTTACATTTTTTTCACGTATCAATATGAAGGTATATTTATTATAATATACATTTCTGATGTTAGCTACTGTTTTAGGTCAAATAATAGTTATTTTAAATTGTATTTTCATATACCATTGTTGTATCTAGTTTATCAATCTATACAAACGAATGTTTTGGTTATTATACTGATCAGTAGAGTTATATTCGAATAACTATAATATTCATTGAACAGTTAATTTTAATAATTTTTATTATTTTAAAATCATCGGAGTTATTGTTTCATTTATAATTATTATTTTTAAATTATTTTTACTCATATTTTATCGAAAATTTTTTAATTCTTTTCTGTTGTGTTTATTTATATAATATGTAAATATAGTATAGAAAAAAAAAAAAAAAAAAATCCAGGCAGATTATTGGAAGCTATAAGTAAAATTCAAAAGTAATTTAATAAAGTTACTTTGTTTATATGTTTTGTATCTTAATAATTATTATTTTACTCTAGAATTTCGAATTTGTTAATATTTTTTTAAGAATGTATTATATTTTTCAGTGGATTTTCGATACTGTGAAAGAATTCACGAAATTAGAAAGAATAGAAATTGGCGGACTAAAAGGACGAATATTGAGCAGTAGAATTATTAGTATTCATAAAGAATTTAATGAAAATTTTACTTTGTTTTCAATGAAAAGTTATGACGTGTTAAACCCGGAAGATAAATATTTATTAGTTGATTTCGAAAAATTTCGGAAATCAGTTGATAATTTAGATCGCAGATTATCCACTATATTAAGTCAAGCTTTTGACGAATGTAATAATACGGAATCTATATTCAGAGTGAGTATTAACTAATATGTATTGCACAATTAATATAATATGTGGAATGTGTAGGTCAGATTCACAATAAATCAGCCACATTAGGTATCCTAAGAATTTTTTATGGTTTAGAATTATAAAGGAAGTCAAAAAGTAATCAATGTAATGCATATAAAAAATATTGTATTCAACGCAAACGTAGCTATTCTATAAATTTCAGTTTATTGTTTTGCAAGAAAAATTAATCACCTAAAACAAAATAATAAAAATAGTTGAATTTTATTTCTATTGTCCCTCATAATACTTAACTTTGTATACTGTATTCTTTCGAATTTAAGACGCACATTTTTTACTCGATTAAAGGGATAATAATGGGTGCGTTTTAAATACGAAGTAATACGGTATTATTTTCATGGTGCGTTAGTATGTCGCAAATTCTTTTTATTTGTGTAGAATTTCGGTATTAAACGATTTAAAAATATTATCACTCACTTTAACAAATGTGGTGGTATTCAAATACACGAACATGGCTTATGTAACAAAATGAATCGTATAGGTGCTGTTTCCGATGAAGAAGTGAAAGAAATTGTATTTATTCGTCGATATGCAGAGTCTGTAGCTATCATTTTGCCCAGTCGTTTACCTAATCATTGGAAGTATTATCGTGTTTTAAAAATACCATCCAACGAAAATAAATCTAATTTTTATCAACGATATATAAACAGCGGCCAACTTGGTATCATCACTATGAAACATCTGTTAAAAATAGCGTTACAATTAACGTCAGTGATGAAGAAAAGCAAGCTGTATTGGATGAATATCGCAATCATTTACAATTGGCTAATGGTCAGCATGAGGCAAAGTACCGAGAAGTTAGAAGAATTTAACTGTTTGATGATATTGATGGATTACACACAGAATGTTAATGTACCATCTGGACCACAGCTAGTTGGAAGTGTGGATTTCAAGTCCCTTTCTTCCAAATACCCTTTTCCTTAATTTTCCTAGTAATTACAATGCGTTTTAAATTCGATGTTTTTATTTTTTTCCCCAAATCGTTTCCTAAAACACGGGTACGTCTTAAATTCGAAGGAATACGGTATTTGACAAAAACCAGATTTCCAAGTTCAACTTGCTACATTATAATTTTATATATCATTAAATCAAAGCAGTGTTATTTTTTAATGTAAAATTGCAACATATATTGTAATTTTGAAAAAAAGAATAAAAAAAATTAATGATAAGTATATAATATAATATTTTTATAATAATGATAATATTAATTTAATATGCTAGAATAATAAAACAATATTAAGAATCATTATCACATTGTTTTTTCTTTTCTTTTAATATAAAGTTATCTAATTGTAGCCAGAATTATTTCGTTCTTCAAGTCGCTTTTATGCCTTTTCAAATCTTATAAGCTGTATGTGTGTATGATATAGCAGTTGTTTTTTTTTATTATTATGGTTTGCTATATGTCGGACTGAAACTTTATAAGTGTATAATACATGAAACATGTTTGCTAATGAAGTTTTACTATAATATTATACATATTGCAGTTCGAATGGGATTATATGGTTTGATTTTACAAAATTTTCTCCGATACCTAGTGACTGACGAAGGCTCGAATATTTGAATTAAATTGTAAACAAAAATTTTCTTGATGTAAATAAGTATGTATGTATGTATGTATTGATGTGTTGCTCAGTAGTGTTCCGAATCGTTGAAATAATATTTGGCAATGATGATAACTGCTAACCTAAGAAAGTTATAAATTGCAGTTAAATAGACTTCCCAACGATGATGTTTTACAGCCATCTTATCGCGGGCAATATGCGGGTAAACTTAAGACCGGGTCATGTAAACTGCGATTCTAGAGTGCGTGGATTGGTGGCTCTGTTCCATGTAAATTAACGTAAAGTGACCACAAACGCTACCCGCGGATATAGCATATTACTGCCGCAGTGTAGGTATCATTGATATCACGATATCGCTTGGCTCGCTCGAAAACGACATTACGTTTCACGCATTTCAACACTCACTCGTTTCAGATGTGTTTCTATAGTTAATTTTTTTTTTTAAAGTCATTTCTGACGATTGACGCCTGAACTCAGAATTGTTGTCACGCAAAATTAGTCTGCCTGTCTGTAACATGGACGAGTTTTTAGGGTCTTTATTTCTGTTTAGAAAGATCGGATCTATATTAGATACCGAAAAGGCGAGATATAATGACGCGGATCACGCGTATCAAGTTTATACGGAACCAGTTGCATTAATAAAGAAGCTGAATCGAATGATGATAATACAAAATAAGATGGCTAGATATACGAAAAAATTAAATAAAAAGATAGATGAAAACAATGAAAGATTAGAGTGAAATATGATAAATATTAAAGGAAGATCAGAGGAGAGAAAAAAGCGTTGTGATATAAAATTCAAGACTTTTTAAATGAAACGATAGAACAGGTATATAAAAAAAAATCACTAAAGAAACAACTGGTAAAATCGACATATTAAAATGAGGTAATAGAAATACAAATTAGAGATCGAAATAAATACTTTAGATTTACAATATAAAATTAAAACGGAAACATTCGAGAATAAGTTTAAAAATACGTGTATAAAACATACCCCTTTTACCGTCTTATCTAATTCTGTTTTCGAGTAATGCAACCGACAGAAGAAAACTTTATCTTCGTATGAAACTAATTTAATATTTTGTTACATGAATCATTTTGACCAATTTTTCATTTTAATGTGTTTGATGCAAGTAAAAGAGCCGATTATTTTGTTCTCTCCAGCTGTTCTACAAAATATTCATTTTCTTGCTATTGAATTCGACTTTCTTGATATTTCGCTGAATTTATTATCACACTGGTCTATGATAATAAATATTAATGCAAAAAGGCATAAATTAATTTTTGTAATTTGGGTGCTTATTCGAAACTTTTCTATAAATACTGATAAAACCAAGTTGATGTGCATAAGAACACGGAGCCGTTATAGGACTTTTATCCCAAAAGTTGTTATCAAATGCCATAATTGCATACGTACGATAATGGCAATTATTGTAACACTGATTTTCAAATTATACGGAAAGTACCTAAAATGAAATGCTGATAGCTCTGTTAGCTGGAACTATTCCATTAAAAAAATCAGACAATCAATGCCGGCAATTTATAGACGAAGGCTTTTGATGCCTCTAAAAAATTTAAAACAATACGATAGTACGTTGATATCATCGGGGTTATCTTACGCTATACTAGCGTGGTAGGGAGCAAATAAATTTGGGCATTAAAAAATAAACGCAATTCATAAAATAACGGAATTGTAATATAAATTCGGGGAAAGGAAATGGATGAACTACCAGCTAAACTGAGTTATTATCTCTATATACGTTATACGATTTTAAGCTTCATCCTACTGACTTTTAAACCTCAAAAATAGAAAAGATAACTAGAGTGTTTTCTAAAATTTCATATGTAAAGCCTAAAGGTATAAATAACTTTATTAAAAAGACGAAAGTTCAGTGCTGATTTATTTATTAGAAAAAATTCGATTAAAATTACGAACATAAAGAACAAAAAAAAGTTGTTTGTTAGAAATTAAAAATTGCCTGACTCATGAATTCGTGATTAAGTGAACATAAGTAATTATATTGATCTTTTATATAGAGCTTGAACCGGTGTATAAATTGAATTGTTTGTTTTATGTAGGAAAAGTCTTTTTTTTTTTTTTTTTTGTTCTTTTAATGGAAGATTTATATTATAATTAGATTATATAAGAGAATTGTTAATTCAATTTATATTCATATGAGTTAATTGTATACAATCAAATATTGTAAGCTTCATTACAAATAAACGTTATAGCTATGTTGAGGACCTACAGACGAGCGTTTGCCTTGTTGGTCCTCCATATGTTATTTATAAGAAGAAAAAAAAAAAGCAACTAAAATAAACTTAATTAATATCGACTTATTTTTCGGTATAGGGACTTGTGCTCAGAAATTAAATATAAATTAAAATTTTTCCTTTTCGGGAAGATTAAATAATGGTAATAATAAAAAAATTATTATTTTTCTATACATCTCTTGTGTAACGAGCAGATGGAATAAGTCGTTTTCGGGCACATACAAAGATACTGTTGTGAGCTAGTCGTTATTTATTTTTTGTATCAGTGTATGTTATACGTGTGGACCCGGAATCAGTCCAGACTATAAAGTTTTTCGTAGTAAAATAAAAGCTTATAGCTTGTTCTTAAAAAGAAAGAAAATAAATATAGAATAATTGGTAGAATAAATAATTTATAAATTAGAGTGACGCCATAATTATTAAGTTTGATGGGTAAAGTAGTATAACGGAAAGTAAAATAGTTATATTTTAAAGAAGACTCCTGGTTTTCAGAATTCAGGATCAAATGAAAAGGGTGCCTAAATGTCTTATTTAGAGTAGAGTAGAAATATACGTAAAGAGGTGACAGAAGCTGTCATTAATGTCTGATAAAGGACACGTACATGAGACACGCACTAGTAATTTAGCAAATCAAGTTCGTTGCTAGCAAGCCAGAACCCAAAAGTTCGTTAATAGTCTTAAATGAAAATGAATATCTTCAAATGTTATTCGCATTTCCGTTATATTCCGTTCTGTTTGAACCAAATTCATTTTGTTTTTTGGCTTTGTATATATGAAAATATTATATTGATCTGTCTTATTCATTCTCATATTTTACCATGAAGAACAATTGTTTTTCTTTGTCTTTTGTGTTATATTTTCAAACTTGATATGTAATCCATTGTCACGTCTTATCCTATAAATGTTTTCTTCAAAATTTACCAAAAATTTTCCTTAGCGTCTTCCCTTTTTTTCTTGCCCAGTTGTTTATGAGCCTTTTTTATATTTAATACAAGGCATTCCGAGAGTGCTTCCAGCAAACTCATCATGTTTCGGTTTCTATGTTTAGTATTAACGGATGCAGAGCTTTTTTTATGTATATTTCTTTTGTTAGTCGATGTGCTGTTTTCATTTTGTTGACTTGGGCTTTTGTTGGAGCTACTTTTTCTGGCATATTTAGTATTATCCATTCTACATATTTAAATTGCCGGTATAACTTTTCGTTCGCTTTGAATTGTAGTGCTCTCGACAACATCTCGGTATCGGGGCAAACGAGGGATCCCACGATTATTATTTACATTTGGTTTTTGCTTCTTTTTTATGAAGAAGATGAATTAAAGCGATTCCTAGTCTATTGCGAATTTTTTGGATTTTCCAAGCCCCCTAATGATAACTGTTAAATTTGTGATTATTTAATTTGTTGTATATTTCCATAGTTTAGAAATTATTTGGTTTTCGTCTGGTGTTTTACTGTTTTTAAGTTGTTAAATAATTTCTTTAATTTTTCTTTTAACAGCTGACGTGGGTCTGGGTGTGTATGTTTCCTGGCTTCCTACTGAAAAGTCGATTCTAGTTGTTCATAATTCAAGAGCGATTCAAAATACACCGCTAAAAATTTTCAGTTATCTTTACCGCTATCTTATTTTTTTTAAATAAAAGTCAGATGATGTGTATTTAGTGAAATTACGTTTAAAAGTTTGCTCAAGACTGAAAACACATTAGTCTTTTTGAACTCTTTTCGGATTTTTTTGTTCTGTCGCTGCTAATAAATTTACAGTAAGATGTCGGAATTAATTTTATACATCAGGAGGAGCCTTTGTTGTGAAACTGTATACACTTTATATTCTATTATATTTTTGATTCATTTCGAACGTAACCTGTCAAATTTGTTCTACAGCTAATTGAAGTTATTGGATCAGTGATGGTGAGACCGCATGTCCAGGAAGAACTTACAAAGAAATATAATCAAATGCTGACTATGTTGGAGACCGAACTGGATAACTGTATAGTTAGTATAAATATAACTTTTTTTTTTTTTTTTTGGACGTCGAAAAATATAACTTATTAATTTCCGTTTGTTTCTTACATGAATACAGTTTAACTGTTTCAGAGAAATAGCAAACTATATTTGCGTATATTAAATAATGGTTTAAAAATGGCCACCACGACTTCGAACAATGAAAAGTATGAAACAGCATTATTGTGGTCTGTCAGTAAAGTTAAGTAACTACTGTTATGGTTTAGCGTAAATTCGTATTTGGGTTATTATATAAGATCTCTAACATAATTGGCGGATGTGGAAATTTTTACTGGTATTGATGCGCTACGTATTAAATCATCAGATAGCTACTATAAATTACAGCTTAGTTTTGATTAATTACTCTTGTTTGGAGTATGTAGTTTAAAGAGAATGCGTGATATTTAATATTGTTTTCTGGTAAAACTATTAATGTTACGTTTTTATTCTGTTTTAAACGCAATTGTTGTCGATCTTTTGTCTTTTTTGTTTGTTTTTAGTTTTTATTTTGTAATGTAAATGAAAATAGTTCAATGAGAAATATATGTATTTTTTTTATTTGTTCACGGACAAAGAATTCGAATCGGATTACTTACAAAAATAAAAAAGAAGTAAAGTCTAGTAAAAATACTATGGTTTTATTCTTTCTAGTAATTTACAATTCAAATTCTAAACCATCATTTTAGCTACAATTTTATAATTTCGTTTTATTTCTCATCTAAAAATAAAACAAAATTTAAATTAAATTGTAATAATTATGTAAAACATTTTTAGATTTCTAAAGAGGAGGTCGCTATTTGATTTTATTTATGAAACAAGTTACTTCTCAAATCTACTGTCTACCGTATATAAGATATTACGTAATTATATAATTTCCTTCTCCAAAATGTCTCTCTGGATCCGCCTTTGATATATATATATATATATATATATATATGTGTGTGTATGAGTGCGTGGCGTGTATTAATCTGAATACCATTCCATGCCGCTTTCTGAATAGATTATTACTGGAAAAATAATGATTATTTAATACAGTATTGTGAGAACCCCACATCAATGCTAATTTAAGTTGTTCAGTTGATCATTTTTTAGGCCAAGTGTAATGCCATCATTACTTGTGTTAGTTTGAAACCTTAAAGTGAAGAAAACAAATGAAATAGGATTGAATTTCAAAGCCATGTATAATGACGTTAAATTTATTACTTATATCAATTAAATATGTAATGCTCTTTGGTAGCAAACCCAAGGGGGGTAAAAAAAAAAAAAAAAAAAATTAAATATGTAATTTCATTTGTCTTCAATGTGTTCTCAGAGGTGCCTATTTTATAATTTTTCGTCTTTAATTTTATTAAAATTAGTGCTCTTTCATTATTTTTTACGTTATGAGAAATTTAAATGATATCATTGAAAGGTTAAAAAGCATAATTAGTGGCAACTTCAGTATTGTTGAAATTGGCAATAAGTAGATCCAGACGAATTCGTGTTCGAAGATCTATATAGTATGGTAGAGTTAGTTATGTTTTGGTAATCTGCATTTAACATAGTAGTGAACTTAATAATCGTTAACTGAAATATTTTGACGGAATATACGCGGTATTGTCGGCGGAATGTATTGTGTACAGAATGTTTATTATGAAAATTTTTAATTTCACATGTAATCTTATTTAATATTAATTTATTTTTCAAAGATTTGCACGTGCTTTAGGATATATTCGATGAGCAAATGAAAGTAAAGGAAACAGCGGGTTATGTATCGGTCGACAGAAATATGCCGCCACTAGCTGGATCTTTGTGCTGGTCTAATGCTTTAAATTCACGCATTGCGATTCCCATTAATAATTTTAAATCGTTCGATGAAACGTAATGTATTATTAAGTGCTACCTAATTTATTTATAATATTTCTATTATATTTTTCATTTTAAACGTACGTTCAACCGTCATTGTTTACTGCGACGAAATCTCGATTTCTCAGGTTGATCATTTTCCCTCTACAATTTTGAGTATGGTTCCCCGCATAAATATTAAAACTTATTTTTGTAATTGTTTAGAATCGTGGCCCGTACAAACAATTTTTCGTATGTATACTTTTGGGAAAAAGATTTGGAGTAAACTAAGCATTCAAATAAGGTTCTTTTTTTTCTTTTTTTTTTTGAACTCTAAATTTTATATTATAAAGTATCGCGCCTTAAATTTATTCTATATGATAATTAATGAATGGCCGCAAATCGAAAGGCACCAAAAGTTGTCAACGTATTAAAGTATTTAGGGACAGAGGAAGAAGATAACTAAGAATAGTATCATATTTTATAAAGCGTGAAAGTTTATATGATTTTTTTTTAAAAATACAGCCTGAAAATATTTTGAATTTCAGAAATTAGTTTTCGTCAAAGCAAAACTGTCAAAACAAAATACGGTGTAGGCTCGTTTTTTTTCTTGTTTTTTTAATGGCGGTTTTTACGAATAAACTTATTGTGATGTAATAAATAAATTACGGGCACAACTGTGTTAGAAAGAATTATATCTGTTTAATGTTTCGGTTAGTTTACACTGAGCATCATTGGAGCCGAAACGTTAAGCAAATATAATTCTTTTTAACACAGTTTTGTCCGCAATTTATTTATTATGAGTAATCACTGTGAAAGTTTTAAACATTTATTATTGTGATGTGTTATTCATTTATCCCGCAAAATAATTATTAAAATATTCTTTATGTTTTTCCTAGAAGTCTTTAAAAAACGATCATCAGTCGAACTTTTATCGTTTTGTTTTCGTAAGTTTTGTTGCCAAAGATAATTGTTAGTGTATTTTTTGTGATAATCTTATAGTGAATTCAATTTATTGGTTTCTTGTCATTTTAGCTGATGAACATACAAATTTTTTAACGTTTTACGTGAACGCGAAACACTCGACTGCAGCTAATTAACTTTTATTGAATTTACATTAAAGTTTCTTTCTGTCGGTTAACGTTAAGGATGAACGAATGCTAATTGCTCGACTAATTTGAACACTAGTAGAAAATCATCTAAGTATGTTTACGTGTTGGAATAAAATATCTGGTCGATATTGAAGTTGACGGGGGTTAAGAATAAACTTAACACACATTGAACCGTAATTGTTGTTTCTTCTGGTTTGTTAAATTCACTGAAATGTTACCTAAAATTAGAATTGTTTTCCCCTCTAATACTTTTGAAATCAGCAAAAAGATTTACACTTTATTTTAGACTAATACTATATCGTTTTTGCTTATTTCGTTTTAGTTAAATTATTCTGCTCAATATTTTGATCAGACCCCTGATACTTTATTTTAAATTCGATGTTTATAGATCAACTGCCGCTGTTTTGCTTTCTACCAACTTTTGACAATTTCTTGTAAAGGTTATTCCCGGTCGCTCTATGGGTATTTCGGTGAACGACTGTTGAGTTTTCGGTGTTTTTTTGCTAGTTTATTATTTATCCTGGTAAATTACGCATTATTTTTTTTTTAAGGAAAGGTGTAGTTCTCCCCGTACTGACCAATCTCGTTAAAAAATAACATTTCGCAATATTTTTACTGTCTGAGTTTAGTTAAAAAAACTACTGATATCCTTAATCTTTTGAATGGTGCGAAGAAGGTGCCAGAGAACCCTGAGTAAGGAAGCGAACAAAACGCCATTTATTTTGCGATTAACCTCTCACGCACATGTTCTTGAGCAGGGAAAAACTGGGCTTAGGGTAAAAAATGTGGGATAATAAAAAGAGGAAGTGAAATCAATACGAAAGAACAGTAAAGGCTGCTGTATAAAAAAAATTAACGTCCGCGCATTTAATAATAATGCGAATAGTAGAGAATGAAATAGGCGATTAATTTGGTTTTGCAAAAACTCGGTCATATAAGAAATAATGACTGTGCATTGGTTGACCATTCTATTTTGCAAAATAAAAACTGAAATATGTGTTTAATGCCGCATCAAATATATGCGTTTTTTGTTTAAACTAAATAATTACTGAGGTTTAGATTTATATGTGCTAAATATTTCATAATAAATCTTTCTTCTTTTATTTCTCAATCTTTCGATTGATGGTCAATCATTTAGATAGTACATTACTTAGAATCGCCTTTTAAGCATCTCTAATTGTCGGGCCTTTTCTTTTTCTTTAGCTGGTATTTATTTATCTTTGTATCTTTTCGATTACTTGTGAAATTAATTTTTGCCGCGGTCTGTTCTTTTACCATTTACTAATCCTTCGATCACTGGTGTTAAATATCTGTTATTTCTTATTACATGCCCTATTGCACATCTCCTTTCACTTATGATCTCCATTAAGCAGCGTTCTTTATTAATATTCTTGAGCACATCTATATTTTTATTTTTATCTAATCACTTGACTTTTTGCATTTTCCTCCAACACCAAATTAAAAACACTTCTAATTGTTTTTATCTTCCTTTATTTATGGTCCAAGTTTCTGCATCATACAGAAGCATACTCCAAAACTATAATTGTATTAGTCTTTTCCGTAGTTCTACATTTATGTTTTTGAATGTTAGTAATGATTTATTTTTAATGAAGGCGGCTTTCGTCTGCGTTATCCTAGACCTTATCATAAAAAATAGTGTATATTAAAAAAGCAAAAATTGAATTTCATATCTTCCATATAAAATTTGAATTAGCCTGTTGAATTTGCTCTTATGGAACGTATTTATATTAAAGTATTAAATTATAAATCCAAATTTAAAAATCATTATTATACTTAAAAAAAGGACTTTTCCAAATTTATAGTATAAAAATTTAGTCTCGCGACTGTTAAAACAGCTTTCGTGTAGTAAACGATCTCTTCATTTCGCCGGACATACATATACATACATATATATACATATATATATATATATATATATATATATATATATATATATATATATATATATATATATATATATATTCATATATATGTATAGTTTCGATCTGCGATATTTCGTTTTTGCTTTGTTGAGATTGTTGACGGTCCGGGCGATTTAAACTAAGAATAAAAATGCTGAGGTCCGTAGAATTCTGTTCCAATTCTTTTCGTTTTTAAAGAAAAAAAAAAAAAAAAAAAAATGTAAAAGATGATTTTTTTGATTTGAAGAAAAACATTTTGTCCACATATAGAACTATGGTCGCTACAGTGCAGGTTTTTTTCTGGTTAGTTATTTCACAGGGTATTTTTCTATATGCAATTTTAAAAAAAAATTACAATCTTGTTTTTTAAAATAATAATTACATAAATTCTAATAAAACCAAATATATATACCTTTTTTTGTTGTTGTTTAATGAGCATGCTACTAAAGACTAATATTCGACAATAGACTCACACAAAAAATAAAAAAAGACAGCCTTTCTTAAATTCCTTATTCTCTGCAGGAAGTTATAAGTTTTTAATATTTGCTCTGATTTTTCTGATAATTTCAAATATATTATTATGTATATGTGTGTGCTCTATGTATATAAAATTATTAAAAATACATGAAAATCATTAAAATATACAAAATCGCTACAAACCTACGACCCAAAAAATATACATTGTATGCAAAATTCGAACCCTAAATGACACAACCCGTTCTTAATACGATTAAGCATTTATAAATAATACGAAATATATTAACAGTGTTGATGTTTTAGAAAAAGCGATAATTACTGAATAGAATTCATTTTTGCGCCTCTATTGGACAACACACTTAAGAAGTACGCAATTATGTTTCATCACGGTTTGAAAAAGGGCGGTTGTAATAGTCAGTGTCTGGCAGGTTATAAAATGTTACTATACATAAAAAAATAGGGATAGTTTACTAGATGTAATTTTCTTATTATTATTCTAACAGAAAATTGTTTATTGAGTTATTTGGGCAATTCAGATTGAATTTTTTGAAACAGTTATTTTAAAAAAGTAAATGACATATGTCTCAATATTTTTTACTTCGTTAAAAGCTGCTCTATTTTTATGTAAAATTCAAGCATACACTCACTATTAGCAATTAAAAAATTTTGTTTTGAAATAATATATTTCTTAAATAACAAAACAAACGAGAAATGGTAACGAAAAGTGTACTTATCGTGGGAACATTTTCATAGAACATTTAAAATTCAATTAAGAGAAATATTTTTTCACCAAAATTTAAGTGACTTAAAAAGGGATTTTTCGATTTAGAGAATACTCTGCTCTATTTCTTAAAAAACTATATTAGCGGTTTTGTGGATTAAGAAACTTGTCTTCAGAAAAGAATGAGCAAATTTCTTAAGTTGAACTTTGAAAAGTACATGTTTAGAAGATGTAAAATTATCATTTTTGAATTATACTTTTTACGTTTTTATTGAAAAAATTTGTTTTGTTTTTTTAGGTTAGTTTCCAGCGCAAAGGGACAAAAAATTATACAAAAATATAACGAATTTACGGAATCACTGGCCAAATTTGAACGAGATCTTCAAAACAAATGGATTGGTGAGGTTTCAGCTCAGTGCGAAACAAATCTAAATTTACCATTATTAAAAAGAACAAGGAATAAACATCTTCAGTTAAATTTTAATCCGCAGGTCAGTTAAACTTTTACAAATTATTGGCAAAAAAGAATGCGATTTATTTTTGTAAGAGTTGTTATAAATTGACCGAACTTATTGTGAAGATATATGTTCAGTAAAAAGTCAGAAAAAGTTACAATGTGCGCTTGTAAAACAGCGATTATATAAATTTACAAAAGTGCGTTGTTTTTAATCCCTTTTATTTTTTTTTAGGGTATTTGATAGTTTGTTAAACACCCAGTGCATTTTAATATAACAAAAAAAAACACTTTTACACTGTTGTGTGCTGGATTTTCTTTGTCTAGGCTATATGTCTCGGTGGGGACACTGCCGATAACTGTAGTTCGGCAGGTCGTACGTGGATCGTTGATCCGGGCAGATTTATATCTCGGTAGAAGGTCATTTTGGTAGTGTTTCCAGTCTATCGGTACGTTAATGTCGTCTGGTTAAATAATGGTAGATTGGTTATTCACTCATGGTCAGTGGCGACAGTTAGGGTTTTCTGGTCAACATGCTATTTGTGTCAAAGGCCTTAATCAGGTAATTGAAGATCAACTAGATGGAGCTGACATACTAGCCTATGATTGGTTGCTGTGGTATCGGCATCGCGAATTCGCTGACTTTTGTCAAGGCACCGACATGATAGTGCGATGTCCGCTCGGCATAGCTCTGGTAGTGTTCAAGACTCCTTATGGTATACTATGGTTCGTCCCTCTTTGTTTGAAATGCTCAATCCGATGATCAGCTGTCCCTTGGATGGGTAGCTATACAAGACACGGTTAAAGCTGAAAAATTTATAGCAACGCAACGTCATATGTACGTCTGTAATTCTTACCAGAGTGAAAAATGTTTGTATTTATGACTATGCCAGAATACGGCAATAGAAATATACAAAGCTTTAGAACAAATTTCGGCAAAAATGTTTGAATCCAGTGTGAGTACATTAAAGTATATTATACATTTATTCAATAATATATATTTTTTAGTAAATAATAATAAATTTCACTCTACAGTTTTATATTCCAATCTGATTGTATTATATTTACGACATATAACTGATAATACTCCAAATTCAGACTGACGTTTGTTTGAAAAAAAATATTTTCGGATCTGTACGTCAATCATATGCGAAAAATAAAAAATTCAAATAATCAAATCATGTATAATTCGTGCACATTATTTTAAGTATACACGTAAAAGCACTTCTGGATATATAATTAAAAACTTTAATCAAATAAAATTGTAATATATGAAGAACCAAAATTAATTTACATCTGTGTCTAAGTACAGAGAAAGTATTTGCCACTTTCCCACGAAGGGTCATTTCCATCCTTTGTCTTGTATATTTCTATTACTGTATTCAGCACTGGTCTGGTCATGAACACAAACATTTTTCTCTGATCAGAATTACAGACGTGCCTATGACGTCATACTACTAGAAATATTTTAGCTTCGACCATCTTGTCTATCAGTACTCTGAAGTTCTAAAGCCATGTAAAGACCAACGTCGAGTGTATGTGCTGTGTGTCGCTAGCGGAAAATCTCTCCGCCGAGTTTCTACCATATGCTAAGTGTTATTTTTTAAAATTTACTATCAAAGATGTGTGCCGCCCTGTGAAGCGTATCGAATGCATTTGGACGTCTTTAGAAGACAAAACTGGATTAGATTTTTTAATGAATTTTTTTATTTGTACAAACATTTTTTATTTCAAATAGCTCGAAGAATAATTTCACAGTTCTTTTAAATTAATTAATTTTATTTAATTATTTAGCCATATAATATGTACAAAACATACTTATTACATTTCTTAAAGTCTATACCTTGAACAAAGGCCTCCCTCAACCTTGCCTATTCCCTTCGATCCCTGGCAATCCTCTCGTATTGTTTATTGTGTATAAATTTTGTTAAACCACCTTCCCATCGTAGAAACTGTCTACCTCTTTTCCTTTTATTTCCTATATATCAGTTTTTTATTCTGTATGTCCATCTATCGTCCGTTAGTCTCGCAACATGTCCAGCCCAATCCCAACTTTTTCTTTCTGCATTCATTGACAAAATTTATTGCATTTTCAAGCTTACCTTTAATAATCGTATTCCTGCCTCTATCTTTGCGCTTGATATTTAGCATTGACCTACACATTCCATTATTACTATTCTCCATTTTCCTTTCCACCATTTTTGCTGCGAACCACGCTTGGGAACCGTATGTCATTGCTGGAACGACACAACTATTAAATATCTCTCTTTTTGATCCGACTCCAAAAAGACCCTTAAATATACATCTTAACGACCAATACTTCTTTCTCGCTAACGCTATTCTTCTGTGCGCTTCTCCTGAAGTCATGTTTCCTAGTTCTATTCTTTGACCCACATAAACTATTTCTTCTACATATTCAATACACTGCCCGCCTACTTTCATTTTTATTTTTTCTTTAATGTTGCTAACAATTTCCGTTTTCCTCAAATTCATTTGTAAACCCGCTTCCTTTCCAGCTTCGTTGAGTTCTGTTATCATATCTTTTATTTCGAATAAGTCTTTTCCTATAAGTACAACATCGTCTGCGAAACGTAGGTTATTTAAAAATTCTCCATTTACCCTGAACCCTTGTGTTCCCAATTTAGTTTTTTAAAAACTTCCTCAAGCCCACATACGGATAGCAATGGTGATAACGGATCTCCCTGTTTTACCCTCTTTTTTATCTGAAAGTATTCTCCGGATTTTTCTGTAAGTGTCCTCGACTCCACCCTTGTGTACATGTCCGATATTATTTTCCGATATATCCGTGAGAGTCCTTGTTTTTTAAGAACACCCAACATAAATTTGTGCTTTAAAGAGTCAAATGCTTTGGAATAATCTATAAAGACTAAACACGCTGATTTCTTATATTCCTTTGACTTCTCTATGATTTGATTTAAAACGAATAAGTGACCTACGGTGGAGAAACCTCTCCGCAAACCCGCCTGTTTGATAAATGGCAATTCAATTTGTTTTGAATCCTTCTCGTTATTATCTTACAAAACTTATTTTTAGATTGTAGGACTGAAATTTTCAATTTTGTTTTTATTTCCTTTTTTATAAAATAGAATAACATTTTACTTTTTCCATTCACGTGGAATTTTTTGACCTTCCAGAATCATGTTAGATAGTGTAACCAAACACTCGATCAGATACGATCCCCCGAATTTTAGTTGTTCATTTCTTATTTTATCAACACCCGGAGCTGTGTTCAGCCTCGACACCATATCCGTTTCCTTTGCCTTTACTATACAGGGTTCCGGATCTTCTTTTAAAATTTCTTCCTCAAATAATACTAAATTTATGTCTGTCGGTATACCTACCGAGGATGGGTTTTTATAATTTACCTTTTTACATCCATCGCTTTCTTTATACTGTTTATTATTTCCTTGTATAATAATAGATCGTTATTTGTTGGGAACAAAACCGTATTTCATTTCCTTAGTGAAATTTCCGAAATTAGCGAAAAGTTCAGAAAAACGCGAAAAATGCCGTATCCGTCCACTCCTTTTGCTCCGCAAAAAATCGAATTTCTTTGTTTTAATTTTTGTATTATGTAAATGTACACTATAGTTATCTAATCTTCAGCGCATGAAACATCATGCTTGACTGAACTTGTTTCTAATTCCTTCAGCTTTTTAAAAGTTTTATTGCATAAATCCATAATCGGTTGGGAATTATACCCTAAATGTAAGAAAGTAAATAAAACACCTGTCGGCTTTCAAGTTTGTTTTTTTGTGTTTATTGTAGCTGTAAATTTCTCGGAACCGTTTTGTTGATATTTTCCTATATTTTAGAACGGTAACTGCGGCGACCGTTCATAGCAAACGTATACGGATGATTCAATAGTAAGCTGCTGAGGCGAGACGATGATGAACTAATGCTCGGTATGATAAATAAGTGACTGCTCAGTTTTTCATGATATTATAGTCTCAATGCGAATAAGTAACAAGATAATTCCTGAAAACTCATGTGTGGAGAAAAATTCGTTTTCAATTCTGCGGATATGAATTTAATTTTCTCCGTATCAGCTAATTCTGTCGAGTGATGCCAAGCCTTATTTTATAGTTCCACTATTTTAGCAAAGAAAAGTTTGCTGTTTTAGTTGCATCATAATTTAGAAGCTTTTTATGGTATTCTAATTTTAAATATCTTTCCATGGTTATGGGACGCAGCTCTCGAAACGTGTTGGTATTTAAGTTTGAATCTTTATGTATTGTTCAATTTAATATAAATTTCCATATTATGTTGTTATTTTTAATTCGTTAATTTTTACGTAAAAATGAAAGTATCACTTTCTAAATAGCTGGTAACAACACGAGTGTTACAGTTATAGCGGAAATAATGTGTATAGAGTAGCAGATAATATTTTAAGTATTCGTATTATTTTAGCTGATAGCCGTTCTTGCAGAAGTGCGTTATCTTCAATTATTTGGAAAAAGTGAAATACCTGAAACAGCTTTAGCATTATATGAGAAAAACGAAATTTTTCGGAAATACACCCTGTGTTTAAATGAAATTATTAATAAGTAAGATGAATAAACATTTTCTTCGTTATAACAACATTGAAAGTTTGAAAATATATTATTTTCAACTTGTTAATAAATTTCAACACCGTCTAATTTTATGTACACTAGCGCAAAAAAGATAAACGATTATCGCGATCTGTAACATTTTTAATTCGCCAAATGAAATAATTACGTAACAATTTAAATTAATTTTTTATTACATTTTTATAATTTAATTTTTATTAATATTCTATATTTTTTTCTAATAATTTATTTTGCATTTATTTAGTTACAACAAAATTCTTAGTAATTGTCGCGATGTAGAATTCGAATTAATAAAGCCTCAGTTGAGTATAATAGATAATTTAATCTACGACGCTGAATATAAACTTACCTGGAATTCTAACGGTAAATAAGAAATTTTGTATATTAATGTAGGGTGTTTGGTACATCGATGTAGGATTTAATTTAATGATTTTTAGTGCACTCGGAAAGCTTTAGAATACTAAAATTGTAAACTTCTGTTTTTAGTGTGTTTTTGTCTTTCTATGGCTTTAAACAAGTATATTCAATGAACAGGATAATAAATTACTTTTTAAATTGCACAACAAAAAAGTGAGAGACACCAATAAATAGTTTAAACTTTGTAAGGCGATTTTTTTTAAAGAGTAGCCTATCTTATAAACGTTTTCCAATATTCTCAATATGTACATTTTTACCTCCCATATTAATATTTTAATGACAGTATTTTTTAGTAATGCGTAATACTTAAATCTGTTATGCTACTGAGAATTTTTGGTATGATCACAAATGTTATGTTGTTGTATTCTGATAAAAAGACTATAAAATAAAAAAAAAACAAAGCATTTGAAAGTTCATGGAACGAGTTACCTTTTTTTTAAATTTCTTATTAAGTTTAAACTTTTTACATAGCATTACATTGTAACATTTTAATTCTCATCTCTGTTTTTTTTTAAATTTCTCGTGAAGTTTAAACTTTTTAACAAGATATAATGTTGTAACGTATTGTAATTTGTTGATTCTAAAGATATCGAAAATAAAAAAAAAAAAAAGAAAAGAAAAAAGAACGTCAATTATGTTGTTATACAAAAATATTAAAAATCATGAATATTTTAAAAGGTTAAAATTGTTTTAAATTAAATTTTCTATTAAATATTAAAATATCTTTATATCGAAGTACCGAACGCCTTGTACAAGTATTAGAGAATCATTTGTACAAACTATTGGTAAATTTTAAAATGTAGTGTTGTAAATCTGTTTTAGATCTTTTGCCGTATTTTGAAAATTTGCATACTTTAGTATATGATTTACAAACCTGCGTACAAAGGTCACAAGCGAATGTACAAAAGATTAAAGATAATTTACAAGTGTGGTGTAATAGTCCTGTATTAGAACGAAAAGATAGTAAAAAAGATACAATTTTAGATATTGAAACTAAACATGAAAAATTTAATAAAAGGTTTGCTCTCTTGAAAATTATTTTTCATATCATTTTTTTACTGGTTCGGTATTTCGGTTATATTATTAATTGATCATTTTTTACTTTAGGTGCTTACAGGTAACTAATACTGCTCGACTTATACAAAAAATTGTACAAGAAAATGGCTCTATTTTTAAGATAGGTAATGAAATCAATCCAGCGTGGTTGAACTATGAATGTTACATAGATTTCATTATTTCAGAAGCGGTGTTATCGGCCGTCGGATGCAGGTAAAGTTATCTTGATCCAAAAGAATCACTATGTTATTTTAATGTTAAATTTTTTGAAGTTTAGAAAGCTTTTAAAATATTTGAAAGTGAAAAATTGATTAAGAGAAATATTTTTGAGTGAGCTTGGAATGGGAGCTGTTGCGAATTCCGAAGAACTATGCTTCTTATTAAAAATCTAAATTTTGCTATTCCGAATTATTTTTGTACCAATACATAGCTAATTGTCTTAAAAATGTACACACAATTTTGCTGTAATTATTTATGCAACGCGAACAAAATTATAATCGAAAAAATCTTTTTCAACTGCCTTCACTCTCTAGAGAATTTTTTTGAAAAAGGTATAATTGTGTGTTTTTAGTTTAATGACTGTATAGGAAATATTTATTTTCTTTTTTTTTTTAACACTTTCTGAAGCTAACCAAAAGCCTAAAAAGTATAAAAAAAGTAAACGAGATAAGCCCACAAATTATTTTATTTTTATATTTTGACTAATAGATATTTGTTTTTCTGTCCAATTAATAAAAAGACAAAAAAACGCCAACTAATGTTCCAACGACTAAAATTCATGATTACAAATCTTAGTATTCGAAACTGTTTCCGGGTTTTTGTATTTTTTCAATTGTTTTTAACGTACGTCGCTGTTTTTATTTTATTTTTTTTATTTTCTATTTAATTATATTTTTTATTAATTTAAGACCGAAGTGTTTTAGTAAATAAAACTATAATAGGACGTTTGTATGTAAACAAATTTTTTGGGGCATCTAAAAAAAAGTATTTTTATGCGCAGCAAATATTATATACTGAACTTAAATAAAAAAATATGTAGTATTCTCTTTTTTTCTTTCGTCTGATAAGCATATTTTCGAACAATTGTCGGCCGGTTGGCTATCAGTATGTTCCGTTTCATCATTTCGTTTAAAAAGATCTCAATTCATTCGTTTATTTTCTTTTTTACAGACGTTCATGCCTATCCCTATTTTGCCTTCTTACTACTTGATATGTTTAAAAAATTCTGAAACCACTATTATAAGAGAGAGGTAAATATCGCTGTGTTTCGGCGATTGACATGACTAGCATAATTTTCAACAAGTTTTGTAAAATTTTTATTGATCGTAAAACTTATTATTAAGTAAAGTAAGTCCCATTTATCCTTGATAAGGTATCATGGATTGTGAAGTTAAAGTTCACAATGTACTAAGCCTAATGGATCTAAGGAGAATACCGGGGCCAGTTCCTTTCTCTCGGCCGCCTTTACTTTCCCAGATTTCTGTGATATCCAATTATTTCAGGCTGGGTAAACCGGGAAGCGATTCGGATCTGGAACGAGACAAGTCATTTTTATGTCACATTTAATGGAATTTGTGATAAATGTACGGCAAACGTGTTTTTAATGAGGAAAATAGAAAGTGGGAGTAATTTTTCGATTTTGAATTATTTTATTGACGTTGGCGAAAGTAAACAAGTTATTTAAAAATATAAATATTTATTATAATTCCATAGTCTAATTTGTCATGACTTCACAAAATTTTCCTTGCAGTGGATTCCAATTTATAATGATTCAAAATGTTTCTTTTTAAAGATTGTACTAATTTGTAGTGATACAAAATGGTTCTTGTCTCAGATTGTGCCAGCCAGTTTGTAGTAATCCAGATGTATTTTAAAATTTGGGAAAGCTTTTTCACCTGGGTATTACTACAGGATATGCGATGAAAGTAAGTTACAATAAAAAAAATAATGAAATATCTATGTTCCCCTAAATAATTATGACAGTGTGGGGGGGTGTAAATTAAATAAAAAAATAATTTACGCGACTTCTAGAAACAGCAAAATAAGAATAATTACGCCCAGAAAAGCGCTCTGAGGTGACATAAAAATTAGAATGGGTGTTATATCGCCAATAGTTTTTCGATAAGACGTAGATTGAAAAGACGCGTGTGGATTCTGTCGTTAATTTTTAAGCGTGCAAATATATTAATACAGATTTCATTCTAACTCGACACCGTAATTGAGCTCCATGTGGACAAAATTAAAACCTCCATATGAGTAATTATAATTTATTGCAGGCAATATCTTTATGTTCTTGTTAATATTTTCGTTTAGATTTGATTTTTATTTAAATTTCGGTGCGGTTTCTGCACTTAGCGCAGACTAACCGTATCCAACCTGCAAAATTACAACATTGTAAACAATTTATTTTCTTCTACTTTACATTACTACATAGAAAAAAATTTCTGATAAACGAACATATTACGCTGCTTTCAGATGCAATAATCGAAAGAATATCACATACGGCGCAATAAATCCCATATAAATAAATGTAATGAAGATTTTAAAATACATTACGATATTCAAATTTTCTTTTTATATAAATAATAGTATTCAATGAGCAAGCTCTTTTCGGATCTATTTTGAATTTGCAAATCAATTTATTAATAAGTTTTTTTTTTTTTTTAATAAATTTCTTTGAGCTCTATTAATAAGTTTCGCAAGTAGTTATCTTTTTTAATTTGCTATTTACTGAGTGGTAAATACAAATATTAATAAACTCTAAAAGTGTCATTTCGTATTATAAGATAATTAATTTACACGTTAATAATAATTATTTAGTGTAAAACAATAATGTATGTATATAGTATTAAATTATGCTAAACAATGTTTTTTTAGTTTGGTGTATATCGTCGAACATATGGATCCGATAAACCATCTTCCTCCATTATTTGAGATTAGATTAGAATTGCGAGAACCGAATATGGTTTTCATACCTCCTCTTGATGAAGCAGTTAGTAATGAAAGCTTCAGAAAATTTATTCAAAATATAATGGATGATATAATACGAATTGCCACATTAATACCGAGAATCGCTAGTTGCGTTGAAGGTGTAACAGATTATTTGGTTAGTTTTGTTACCGCTTATTTACTAATTGATTAATCGAAATTGGTATATTAATTATTGTTTCATTTTTTAAAATTTCAAAACCCACGTAACCCTTTAATGTAACTTGGTTTTCAGTTGATAGTATGAAGGAAAGTTTGCTTAAAAATTTCGTTTCAAATATAACATTTTTCTATTTTCTTTTACGTTTTCATCGACTAATATAGTAAGAATTGGCTGGCCAATGTCAAATTTGTTTAAGTATCAGCTGCGTTAAAATTATTTTTTTTTGATCGTTAAGTACCGAGTTGATCTTTGAAATAAGGTACAATTGATGTTGAATTCAGGTTTATGACGGTTAAAAACTCATTTAACTTCCACCATCACAACTGCAATATTACATAATACCTCATATTGGATACATTCCTTGATAGCAAAATTTAATTTTGGATGTAAGTAACCGTTAATAATGGAATATAGATCACGTTATAAATTGTAATAAATAAATTGATTTTAAATAATCATGTATAAAATACGTAGTATTAACAGTTAAAAGCCGTAAACCTTAGAAATGTTTTTTACTTGTGATCACGTTATTTTGATACCTGTGGGAAGTTAAGTTTTTACCAGATTATATAAGATATTCTTCAATGTACTTAAATTTCGTGCTGCCAGAACCAATTGTTTAATGATACTCACAAAATGGTGATGATACTATCGTATCGTAAACTTTTTTTTTTTTTTTGAAATGAATTTAACCAAATTTATTGTTATTAAATTATTACACAAGACATACATGGCTAATTTTAATAAATACTGGCTTGTAGAATTAGGGTGGTCACCTAACCGGAGAAACCGAGAATAAGTCGGGAATTTTGTTGTAAAACCGGGAAAAAAGTAAAAATAGCCAAAAACGCTATTTTTAATGAACAAAAAAAAAACATTTGAAGCGAAAAATGAATGCATTTTTTAATGTACTTTACTCGATAATAAACTACGAAGTTCTGTTTTATTCGTATAACAAGTATGCTGTGACTGTCAAATGTTATCAATTAGTAACAAAAAAAATGCATTCTTCTTTTTGTACAATTATAGTAATCAGGAAATCGGGAGGATTTGGACCAGGAAAATTGGGAATAAACCGGGAATTTAACAATTATATTTGAGTGGGCACCGTGAGAATTATACTATATACATAAATATTATGTCCAACGATTTATTTATATTCTATGTATTTTTTAAATAAACCATCTTCTCACAACTTACATAACTATATTGATCGTGTTAGATTGTTTAATACTGTATAAAATTTCATCGTGATTATTTATAAATGTTACTTTCTTACACATCAGTTTTCTGAAAAAATGGAACACATCTTAAATTTTACTACATTAATTGCGAATCATTAAAATTTTCAATACACCTAATTTTTACATATCCTTTAATTTATTTTAAAAAATTGTGACCGGGTACTAAATACGTTGAAACGAATTATATTTTCGTATAATTTGAATGTTTGTTATGTTGCAAATTTACACTTCTAATTATATCAGAACTCCTGTAATAATTCGATAGCGCTTCCACTGTATTAAAATTTGTATAAAATTTTAGGAACATTTTTTCTAGGGTTTAATCATTAGAATTATCGATTTGAGTTTTTAAATTTGAATTTTTAGCGATAAATTTTTAATATTATACATCTTTTAATTTGTGGACTACACTCATTTATATAAGAAATGGAAAGAAATATTTAATTGCATTCTTATATTTTAAATAAGATTATTCTGTTGAATATTTATATTATTTTTATTGTAACTGCTGATTTATTGAAATTTCATATTCAGCCCGATATCGAGAAAAATGAAGATATAAACATGGTAAAAAAGTTAATTACGCAGAATCTGATAGGAACTACTAGCGAGGTAATTTATACATTAAATACATTATTCGCTGTTTCATATAACAAATTTATTTAAAATGTCTTTAATTTGCTTAATAGTGAATTTTTTTTAGTTCAGATTAAACGAATTTATAATTTGTAACCTTTAAACGTCAGCTTGATATAATAAATAATTTTCGGATACAACTGTGTTTAAAAAGAAATTTAATTCGCTTAATTAAATTTCTTTTTAAACACAGTTGTATCCGAAAATTATTTATTACGAGTATTCACTATGAAAGCTTTAAATATTTCAGCTTGATATATTTAAATTACTTAAATCATAAATAATAAACGATAAATCCATTAATTTTAATTTCGTAAATTTTGAAAAGTTATTTAAATTTTATTATAATTTTTAGTACTTCAATATCAGTGTAATTAAAATGTTTTTTCTTATTTTTGTCCACTATTAAAGGCCATTGAATTTAGCGTTAATTTCGAATCATATTCTTATTTATGGTTGGATGACAGAGAAATGTATCTGCAACAATTTTTATCATACGGAAGGCAGCTAACCAGTGAAGAATTTGATCGTTTATTGTTGGATGATAATTCTCTTCTAGAAACACCTCCTAGCATAGAACAATTTAAAGAGCAGGTTTTGATATTTTTTGGAATTTTCCGGAATACGAATTTTTTGTATAATTTTTTTTTATCTGGCAGTGCTCATCATAAATCTCATTTTGTTTTGCTGCGGTCGTGTTTGTTTTTATTTTAATTTATTCTTTTATTATTTCTAAAAAGATTGACAATTTCGAAAATTTATATCACGAAGTCAGTAAACTGGAATCAATTCATATATTTAATAATTGGTTGCGGCTTGATATCCAGCCCTTCAAGCAAGCGTTATTAAATACAATTTGGAACTGGAGTTCTATGTTTAAACAGCATCTTGTAGATCATGTTACGAGCAGGTAGGGATTATTTTGCATAAATCATGAGCGATTGATTATTAATTACGTTAAAAACATTTATTGTAGTATATAAATATGTTACCTTATCCGCTATTAAACATCAAATTTTAAGTTTAAAACATAAATTTCTTTTCCTTATCGTTGAGTTGGGTTTATATTAAAATATAAGCGCTCGTTATTGTTGTAAGGAAAGTTCACTTAGGCAATTGCGGCAGAAATAAAACATGGTAAATAGCATAAAACTGATGCAGATTTATAAGAAAATGAAGAATGAAAATAATCCGTCAACATGAATCACTAAGAACAATAAAAAATTTAACAAAAAAATTAAATTGTAATAGCGCAAAAGTCACCGGGAAAAATTATGTGATCTTATTTACGTGCCATTAAGGAAAAGCTGAACCACGAGATATTACACAGAATAATTATACGAGTCAGTTAAAATAAATTTTTAAACGCTTACACGAAAATCTCAATTTATTTTAATCCAATATAGGTATTATTTTTGATTAAGGGTTTTTACGTAGTATGAACGATTGTTTTAATTCCGTTATTATTACATTCGATTATAAATAAATTGGATCGGAAGGAGCTTTCTTAAAATTACTTTAAACCAGATTTTTTTTTTAAATTGAGCTCGATTACCATGTATATTAAGGCAGCAAAAGTGATAATTTTTGACATTTTTAATGTGTGGTAGCGGAATTCAAACCAAATTTCACTAAAACGAAACATCATTTTTTAATCAACCACGCTACTGTTGTTACCTAAAACAGATTTAAAAAGGTATATTTTATTTATAGAATTTTTTTTCATTCTTTTATATATATATATTTTTTTAAAACTACTTATGATTCGTATTTTATAATGAATATTTCATTGATATTTTAAAGTGTTTTTTTATATATTTTTCTATTATTTTACCAAATTGATTTCCCTTTGTTTAGTTTGATGGACTTATCAGATTTCATACGAGAAGCGGATGAAGGAATGCTTCAACCGGTTGAAGAAGGAAACTATGAAGGACTTGTTAGTGTAATGGCCTATTTAATGAATGTAAAAGAAAGACAAGAAATAACTGACATCATGTTTGACCCTTTGCGGCATACTATTAAATTATTAAAAAATTACGATCAGGATCTATCGGAAGAAGTTAATGTTTTATTACAGGTTAAGTATCGTGTTTCTCTCGCTTTATTTTTCGATTTTTAGTATTTTACCGCACCAAAAAAAACCTTTTTATTGGAGGCTTCATAAACAGGTTTTACCGTACTCTGTACTAACCTCAGTAAGGCGGTCCTATTATGTTAGCGGGGGATAAAGATTATGATTTTAGTCTTCAATGAGACCCTTTTATTATAAAGTAACTGTCGTTTGAATTCTGCTAAAGTAAAGAGAAATTCAATCATATTTTTGTGATTAATTCCAATTTTTATTTTATGTATATATATTAATTACAACGTAATTCTTAGGCTCCCCCCACCCCCCATTAGAAAAAATGTCCCAAAAAAATATCCCAATTTTATGTAACGTTAATTATATTTTGTAGGACTTTTGTGATTATATTATTATATTCATATGGACCGATTTAGAATTACGTTGTAAATTTTGATCATTTTATACAAAGTATAGAAGAGAAAGAGACAGAAATGTAAGCAAGAGGGGTCAAGGGGCACAGCCCCTTGCGAGGCTAAAATGGCCGAGTTATATACGAGTATATATATATATATATACTGTGCAGTCTTGCCGCGCTGTAAAAATTTGTGTAAAAGGCAGAAAAACGTAGCAGAAACGTTCCAGAAAGTTCCAAAAATGTATTTAATATGCTGAAAATGTAGGAAAAATGTTATAGCAGCACAGCCCAAGCGGTATAAGAAACAAAACGTAAATTGTGTAAAATAATGAAAATAATTGATTATAGAGAACACATCCTAAAACACGAAAAAAATTATAAGTAAGTCAAAAAACAATAAAAACCGTTTGATTTAATATCTTGTATTGTCGTCTCGAGTGTCAATCACCGCAGCGCACCGTGCTGGCATCGATTCAATAAGAGTGCGAATAGTGTCTTGCGAAATTAAATCCCACTCTTCTAAAAGGGCATTACTCAGCCACAACAACGGATTTGGTGGTGGAGTACGATTTCCAATATGCCGTCCGATGATATCCCACAAGTGCTCTATCGGATTGAGAACCGGACTGCATGCTGGCCACTCCATTGTAGGAATTCAAACTTGCTGCAAAAAAGGTTTTTGTAGCTTTAGCCACGTGAGGGTGGGCGTTGTCCTGCTGTAGGAGGAATTATCAACTCACAAATGCTGTAAATGGCACGAAAAAGGTCTGGACAATGTTAGTAATGTAAAAATGAGCGTTTACTGACGGTTGTTGACAAATAAGGAGCTCAGTTTTGGCCTCATATTGAATCCCGCACCACACCATTTTAGAGTTCCCGAAAAAATTAAAACGTCGGACAAAATTTTATTGACTGTATCGTTCTCCTTTGTGCCGCCAGATTCTCTGACGTCCGTTTGGTGCTTGCAAAGTAAAACGTGATTCGGCAGTAAACAGTACACGGCTCCAGTCATTCACACTCCAATGTGCAAGGTTACGAGCAAAATTTAAACGAGCAATCCGCACACATTTTTCATACACCTGATATTGAGTTGCGACTGATCGTCGACTTCAGCCCTCATCAATTAATTCCACCATTTGTGCGGCCACTTCAGGCCGTACAGACATCGTTAAAGTGTTTTTAGAACACTACACAAATATCATTGCTATTCAACATCGTTGCAACACGGCATATACATTTACTATTACCAAGAGAAAAAAACCAAAATTCTTAACTTCTCCCACTATTCATTTCTCACTTTCGCTACATTCGTGGCATGCATGGCGGATATGCTTACGAAGCGTCTACAAAATGTTTCCAATGCATTTGATCATTAGTTTTTTTTCATTTATGATAGATGGAAGCACAATAGCGCATCGCGTTTAATAATTTTTATAGTGTGACGAGACTTTTGCCACACAGTATATATATATGTATGTGTGTGTATATTTTATCTTTTTACGTCATCTTTGTGAAATTATCTGTATATCTATATATGTTTTTTCATTTTCTCTCATTGTGGTAAATATTTGTTAATATGAATAGTGATCTGGTTTGGGTGAATCAGCGGAGAAAACAATATCAGGAAATTGAGCATATCCTAGATGACTTGTATGGAGGTCCGGATTCATCTGTGAGTCTGGAAGACATTGAGGAGCGACATGAGAAGTAGAAAAAAAGAAGTATTGTCAACCATCCATTCCTAGAATACGGAGTGCGTCGTTTGAACAGTTTTTCAAATAAATGAGTTGTAAATTAGAAAATGGATGAGAAGTTAATTAGCAGTAATGGTAAATTGGAAAATATGGATAAAAAATTTTACAATAGGAATAAAAAAATTGAAGAAAAATTTGAAAAAATAAAGAAAGATGTCAATAACCAAATTAGGTATTTAAGTAAAAATTGAATAATAATATTGATATAGTAATTAATGAAAATTCCGTTTAGCAATAAAATTGAGATAAAAAGTTATGGAGTAGGTGAGATATTTCTACGTAATTGCACGATATTATGTTATTTCAAAAATACAAATCAATAAAAAGTAGGATGAAATAGAAATTTTAATAACAAACTTTAACGTGTCTATATTCGTCTAATATGTACATTTGACGCTTGCTGGGTTAATGATGAAGTCTTTAAACTGGTATTGTAAGTAAAAGTTCTCAACATAATGTTAAACTCTACCTAAGTACCTGAAGAGCTTCCATTATACTTTTGTATGAAGGAAGTTGTCAGCTTCATCATCGTTGGGAACTTTGTTGTCTTCGTTGTTTGTGATTTTTATTTTTGAAGAAAGTCTCGCACAGTTATCCTCCTCGGTCAGCTGATGAGACGTGGGTAAATTTTCGTCAACCGCAATCCACTCAGCAAACTGATGTTCAATAAGTTCTATGATTTCTTCACCGCTGTGATTTGATGAGTGCGCTGGTAATTCATCTTTATTTTTTTGTAAACCCAGCCTTCTTAAAACGGTTTGTCACAGTAAATTAATTCACGTTATTAACGGTTTTCGATGATAAAAGTCGTCATTAAGTTT
The DNA here is from genome assembly GCA_039619475.1 of Icerya purchasi. NCBI lineage: Eukaryota > Metazoa > Arthropoda > Insecta > Hemiptera > Monophlebidae > Icerya > Icerya purchasi. Next base: position 99,264,794 of record CM077115.1, read on the forward strand.
GTGATGATAAAAGTTGTAGGTATTTCTGGAACGAAAAATATTAGTAAATTTGATATTGTACCTAATGCAAACTTCGTTTTTAACATAACTATTCAATTTCTAAATGTGCGAAAATGAAATTAATTATTTTTGGAAAATATTGAAGCAGTTTAATTTTTTGAAAGGAATTAATTAAGGAAAGAAAAACAACAGCAGTGCATTTCGGTGTTATGTATTATTAGAAAAAAGCTGTTATAAGAGAAATCATGCAAAAAATTATCGTAGGTTTAATTTATCTTTTTTATTAATCGTTACAATGTGTGGTAAAATTCAGGAATTACCGGAGCAGTGGAATAATACAAAGAAAATTGCAGTGAATGTGAAGCAGCTGGTAGCTCCATTACAAGCTGCCGAAGTTTTAAATATACGTAGAAAGATAACAATTTTTGAAAATCGTCAAATTCATTTCAGGGAAAGATTTCGACGATCAGAATTTCTTAAGTAAGTATCTGATAAGATTACAGTTATAGGCTATAAAATTAATTTTACTAATTTAATATAATTAATAAAATATACTTTTATAAATAGTAAGAAATACAATCTCAACTAATATATTCTGTTACAATCTATGATTTTAATTTAAAGGGTTCATGTGGTTTGAGGTCTGGAATTAATTAAAGCAATATTAAATTAGATAATGAAATATTTGTTACTTTTATTTTATTTGTTGTGTAATGGACTAAAAGCAGAAGGTGTGGCAGATAAAATTTATAAAAGGCCATAGGACGATAAGCATAGTAAATCGACCCCCATATCTGGATCATTTTTTGAGAGTATCATACTAATAAGATACATTTTTCCTGCAAGTTTCAGAACTCTATATATTTTGGTTTTTAAATAAATCGAAAAAAATGAAAAAATGAAAATAATTTTTTTCTCAAAAACGGCTTAACCAATTTGAATGGAATTTGGACACATCATAGATGTATATAATGACTATACTCGGAAAAAATAACAGTTCATAATTTTTATAATAGCCATTAGAAACAGGCGATTTTTTCGGAGAAATTATTATTTTCTTTTATGATGACGTTTTTGTACAATTTTGAAACTAATTTTTTTTTTCGTCTTTTTTAATGTAGAATAACCTTTCAAATTTATAAGTTAATCGAAAAGGTACGCTGTATTGAAAAAAATAAATAAAAAACGTATTTTTTGGTATAAAAATTGTTTTATTTTAATATTTATGCCTTTGAAACAACGGAAAAAAAAGCTTATTCAATTAATTTATAAGTGCAAATAACCTTAAAATATTTAAAACAATAATATGAAAACATTTTTTTTTTATTAAAATATTCAAAAATTAATTATAAACTATATTGGGATGTTAATAATTTTACATAGAATATCCTTTTGAATTTTAAAACATCAATTTTTCTATAGTAGAATATAAGCATTCAACAAGCTTATTCGATTAATTTATAAGTGCAAATAACGTAAAATATTCAAAACAAAATTATATTAAAATGTTAATAATTTGTTTTAAAATTCAAAAGGATACTCTAATTAAAAATTAGTACCAACATACTCTCAAAAGAGAATCCAGATATCCTTTTGTAGCCGGTTCACCTTGGTTATTGTTCTACGGCCTTTGCTTTTATTTTCGGTAGATTATAACAAGGTCCGGGTTTTAATCTATGTAGCTAAATTTTTTCGTATGTGCGAAGGTTTTATTTTCTTTTGCAATGAAATTTTTTTTCTTCTTTGGCGCTGTAAAACTGATTTTCATTTTCATTTTAAAAGGTGGAAAACTTTACTAATTTAGCGAGGGTTCTTTACTTTTAGTCAAAAGGTATAAAATTTCGACGCTGCATCTAGTTCATTTTGATAAATTTCTTTCAACTTCGATAATACTCTGTCATTTTCCTTTTTCTGCTCGCATCACGAAATGTATTTTTTTAAATTTAAAAATAAAATCATTTAAATCATAAATCATTGAAAGCTTTAGATCATTTGTTTCAAAATCATTTTAAAAATGTTTAAAATATTTTTGTATATTTCCGATATTTAAATTTATTCAGGAAAATAAATTTTCCTAATTAAAGTTATAAGAGAATTACTTTATTTTAAAACCATTTATGATTAGTCTGTATCAAAGTTATTGCGACACGTAGATAAAACGAAAACTGAAGTGTGTTAATTAATCGATATAAGAAAAACATTAAATTAAAATTGAAATAAATATAACTGCCGTTATACTATTTTTCTTTTACTTTTTCATTTTTGTCTCTTTTTTAAAATTCTAATATGCCGCGCGAGGAAGGGAGTATAACTGTATAATTATTTTTGTACATTAGATACGGCTGCAGCGAACCGTATGATTTGCTTCAACAAGCTCACGAAGAAATCTGTCGCTATGAAAATGAAATGCAGAAAATACACGAATCGGCGTCTTTATTTGAAGTTAATGTGCCAGAATTTAAACCTATAAAACAATGTCGTAAAGACTTACGACTACTAAAGGTGATTTATTTAATACAGAAAGTATAAATTCATAAGACTGAATATAAAATAGTATTTTCAACGGCTGCTTGTACTTTCTTAGCAATTGTGGGACTATGTGCGACTTGTACAAACAAATATTAATAACTGGAAAATGACGCCCTGGAGAAAAGTAGACGTTGAATCGATGGATATTGAATGCAAGAAATTTGCTAAAGAAATTCGTGGTAATTATACAACATCAGTATTTTTATCATCGTAGCTGTTTTGCATAACATGTTATTTCCAGTTTTATTTCTTTTCCCAAATATTCTAACATCGTACTGTATTTTTTTCAGCTGACTTGATTTTTCCCAATATTATTGATTTTGCTTCTTTTTTTTTTTTTTTATTCCGTTCCGTCTTCTATTAACTTTATTCTTTTTCTCCAATTCTGAGATTTTTTTTAAAAATGATTAGCATTTTGACAAAATTTCCCATTCATTTTCTTTTTTGTTTTTGTTATAGGTCGATTTAATTAGCTGTATTTTTTTGTTTTTTTAAATCTCTATATTACCTTTAATTTTCCTATACTTCTCCACATGTATTTATAATATTACATAAATTTATTTTTGTGCCTGAGAAATTTAACACATAAAACATTACCGAAGCGTGTATTTAAAATTGGAAGATATCGCAAAAATACGATTTTATCTTTTTTATATGTTTGTATTGTTTCCATTGATCTGCGATACGAGTATTATGATAAAAATGTTTTTTATTTGCAATAAATTATTCATTAGAAAAAAATTCCATATTTAAAAGATAAATTAATAATATTAAAACAATAATTGACGATCAACATCATCTTTGTTCTTCAATAAATCTATGGTTTTTATCTGCTAATATCATTATTTTTAAGATCGAAAAAATTATATTTGTTTTTAACGTTGAACTTTATTTTTTGTCACTTCATTACATATCATACTACTTTATTCCATACTTTTCAAAAAAAAAGAAGTTCCATCAAATAATAAACTTATTGATGAATTACATAGTTTAGAAGAATACATACAAGTGTTAAATTACCACTGATCTCGTATGTCTGTCTTATATTGGAATTGTTTAATTTTTCTTTTCAGTAGTATTCAGCGATGTATTTGGAGCATACTTTTCTATTCTGCGATTCATCGGGAACAAGAGCCGTATTAAATTTAACTAATCTTTATTTATTCTTTGTCATATCCGCTCTCTGTTGTGGTGACCATCGTAATTGTATTTGGACTGTTATATGTCAGTCCATTTAATTTTTCCGAATAAAGTAGTAGTCCTATCCGCTATTGAGTAGCGCACGTTATCACAAAATTCTGTTTGTTGTAGCTTAGTAATGACGATTTGCGACAATTTATCCGGTGCGTTATGGTTTTAATTAACTTCCATTCTTTTGTTTTTCTGGTGGAATCCATATTTCATAATTAACTTCCATTCTTTTGTTTTTCTGGTGGAATCATATTTCAAAAGTCTTTAAGTTACACGTAATTTTAATTTCCAAATTTCACACTTGTACAATAACGCTAACGAAACATTTCATTACTTGAACACTTAGTGATATTTTCAGCTAAGTGTTTTATTACTAATGTTTTTTTGGTAAGCGATTAAAAACAGTTCTGTCTTGTATTCGGCACTGAATTTTATGTTCCCAGCCTGCTTCATTACTAACTCTAGTCGAAAGCATTCTAGCTTGTTTGCTACTTTAAATTGTTCGTTGCCGCTATAATTTTTTTTTTTTAGCTCAAACTCTATATGTTTTTCCTACTGTTTCAACTAGAACAGATAAGTCAAGTTCGCCTTCTCAAAACCGCATAAGTCGTGTAATGGATATTGATATTTTCTTCTCTTAACCTGCTTCTTGTCCTCTTTCTAAGGCTTGTCTAAAGATTTTTTCGTTGTAAACATTGAATAGTGTTGTTGAAAGAATCCACTTTTTCCATACTCTCCGCTTGATATCAATTGGTTTTATTATTATGCGTGTTCTACGTATTGATTCTTTATTATAGAAATTCGGAATCATATAATAGTTTATTGTGTCTGATTAGATCAAGTGCTTTTACGGAGTAGTCTAGATCGACGAAACTTCCTTGTAGTAGAGCACATTCTGTTTCTGGTCTGAAAACCAAAGTGTTCCTTGTTTATAGCAGATTAGCACTGTTATTCTTCTTCCGGTGCATATAATTCTCAGAAATATTTTTCATATGTCGCACATTAAACTGTATTTTCCGTATATTCTCCAGTGACTACTTTGGGTGGGAGATAATGAGTTGTAATGTTAACCACTCCTTTGGTTGTATATCAAGTTACATGTATGTATTTTATTGAACAATTTGTGTAAACTTTTATTCCATCGTGTAATAATTTCGTCTAGACTAAATGCTTCGTGTGTAGTTTTACACTCTTAAATTTTCGGATTACTTCTTCCTTTAATATTTTCAGGGGATGATTAATTAACTTACACAGTTCGATTAAGATCACGCGTATTGTGCATGCAATTAAAGGTATTTAAAACGCATGTTTTCTGTATACTACAAAGTAATTCATTCCCTGTTATTGGTTGCTAATGTTACTTTAGCATTAGTGGTACTTTACGCTTATATATATAACTGATTAAAATCGTTACAGTTTTTTTCCAATTTTGTTCGATGATTATTTATTTGTAAATTAAAGAAAATCAGTAGATGTTCAAAAGTACGGAACAGAATAAATTGCAGCTTAAATGTAATAATCATTGGAACATTTTTGAACAAGTTACAAACGCGCAACAGAACGTGGAACTTTAATAAATGTTTTAAATATTGTACGATTCTGTTATTTTAAAATAATCGTTTGCGAAATATGTTTATAAAATAATTTAAAAAAAAAATTACATACGTTGTTAAAGTGGGGTATTTAAGAAATGAAATTTGACAAAATTTACAAAATTAATTTTTTTGATAAAGTGAACTTTTTCCCTGGCTGCAGCTTTAGATAAGGAAATGAGGTCCTGGGATACGTATATCACTTTGGAGCAAACTGTGAAAAATATGTTAACATCACTAAGAGCGGTCAGTGAATTACAGAATCCAGCTATCAGGGAGAGACACTGGAAACAACTGATGAACTCTACCAAAGTGCGTATTCTGTTTTATTTTATTAATATAGGATTAATTAGTATTACGTTTTTTTTTTGTTTTTTTTTTTTTTTCTATCTTTCTTTTATTTATTTTTAATTGTAATCAGAAAACTAGTTGTTCTTAACACTTTTTTAAGAATATAATTCATTGTAACAGTGTTTATGATTTCATCATAAAACATAATATGGAAAATAATTCTGATCAAAATCTAAATTTTACCTCAGAATTAAAATTTCACATTTAGCAATAGTAATAATGCGATAATCATTTCTAAAAAATAATTGCAGCTCGTTTCGTGGTTTGTAAATTCTTAATTATGATGTTTAAGTATAAGATACCTATGGGTACTTTTACGAATATATTTGAATAAAACGATACATTTATAAATAAATAAAAATTTTAATAATTTTGTCATAGTGAAGTTAATTCATTATAATGTTTATATTTTAAATAGTAGAAAAAAATATTTATTTGAAACAAACTACTGCAGTTTGCTTAAAATTATTAATTAACTTAAAGAGGAGAGTGCCTGTTTTACATTGATCACTATTTAGCAGAAAAAAAAAGCCGGTCTAATCAGAAATTTTGAAAAAGAATGGATAGTGAAATACAAATTAAGGAGCATGCCGGTACTATTTAAACCTTTTCTTTTAGTATAGGATGGATTCTTTCGAACATGTAACATTGGTAGTGTATATTTACTTCTTACGTTATTATAATCGTTACGCTTTATTAACGCGCAGTCTAATTGTTTCAGAATGAGGAAGACGTTCCTACGTCGTATGTGAGTATAACGCCATCTGTATTCTTTTTTTGTGTTCGTCCATTTTTAATGAAAGCAATGTGTGTTCGTCCTTGCTATGATTGTCTGTAAATCGAATTAATTGCTGGTGTAATTTTTTTCCCGACGCACTTTTTACTTTTTACGTGTTTTAGTGGTTAAGGGTATACACTATGATCAATAAGTAGCGGGAATTCTCAATTTAAATGAACCGCACTCGACCGATCCCGGGTTTTTTATTCTTCTTTAATTGGCAGCTCCTATACTGACATCTGTGTCAAATTTGAGAGGGATCGGATCATTAGTATTTGTTTGTCAGCTGTTTACAACAGACAAGTTCTTGTGTTTCGTCGCATTTTTATATGAATAATTTTATTGAGTAAAAAGTTTGATTGAAATTTTGTGTTTTCAACAAAATTTATTGTGCCAAATCCCTAAAAATGTTGCTGAAAGCCTTTGGGAAGTCTGCTCTATCAAAAACCAGAGCATACGAATGGTATGAAGAGTTCCCCGGAGTGGTCGTGAAGTGGTTGAAGACTTTCCTCGTTCTGGATGCCCTTTCACATCGAATACCGACGGAAACGTCGAAATTGTGAAGAAAACTGTGTTCGAAAATCGTCATGTGAGCCTTGGATGGATGGCTAATAATCTCAACATCTCATACGGAACCGTTCAGCACATTGTTGTGGACAGTTTAGGCATGCGATGCGTAGCCGTATGGCTTACGAGTTGAATTTACTGTAAGAGACCATCGAATGAAAGTTGCTGAAGAGATGATTTCCGAGGGTGATCCAAACTTTACGAAACGGATAATTACGGGAGACGAAACATGGATCTATGAATACGACACGCAAACAGCCCAATGATCATTCGAATGGCGCTTCAAGGTCGAGCCGAAACCGAAAAAACCGCTCCAGAGTCACTTGAAAACTATAGTTGCGCTAAAAGTTTTCTTCGATTACTGTGAGGTGTTGTCCATTGCGAGTTCTAAAGCGTTTTACTTTGTTCTTTTGAAGCGTTTGAGATAATTGCACAAAGCGCGAATTGTGATGGATTTTTTGACCAAACACAGCGTAAATATCCTCCAGCGGACACCGTATGATATGGTTCCGTGTGACTTTTTTCTCTGGGAAAATATTTGAGTTTCCGGAGTGACCATAAAACAGAATGCGACGAAGGTAAGAAACATCCCTGTTTCGACATATCAAAAATGTATGGACGATTGGGTTGAGCGTTGGCGTATGTGTGTTGCTTCAGATGGAAGTTATTTTGAAGAAGGTGAAATAAATTTGCCCGAAAGGTGGTAACACAAATTTGTTTTCTTTATAAATTCCCGGTGCTTATTGATCATATCTTGTATAACTACAAATAATAATTAACTTTCAGTCGATATATGAAAGTTAATGTGTCGTCCATTATTTCAGTCGTAAATTTTTTTTTTTTTCACTTGTTGAATTTTTGTTTAGTTATTTTAACCAAAACATAAAAATAAATAATAAGTATTTGCTAAAAGAAAAACAACTTATTCGCGGAGCTAAGCATAATTTTGTTGAAAAGAATATAGTATATAATACGGTATCATTTATATATTTAATAGGAAAATTTCGCAAAATAATTTTATGATTTATGTTTATGCAGCTAGCATACCTAAGTTCAAGATTGGCGCATATCAATAAATGATAATTGATGAAATGGGTCCTTACGTTTAACTGGTTTAATTAAAAATGAATGTAATAATAATGAGCTTTTCGTAAAGTAAATATATAAAAGTGGCATAAAAACAAATAATTCTCTTTCAATTTTTATGTATATATTTTTTATACGTTTTATTTTCTGTAATTGATTATTTTTTCTACAAATACATTTATGTGATTAGATTTAAAAATCCACAAGTATAACAATTTAAGAATTCTTCCCTATTTTTTTTTGTCTTAAAAGTGTGTTAATAAATTTCGCTTTTAAATGTAAAACATGATAATATCGAAATACATAAAGCAAATATAGTAAAATCTTTAATAATATTACAACTGTTGCCGCTAACGTTTTTTTTTTTTTTTTTAATTAAAGTTTCGCGGGCTATTCATGTTGTGCAGATAATTGCAAAGGAGTGTTAAACGTTCTATTATCTTAACACAGTTTTGGATAAAATCAATGTTATATATATCGAATATACGCAGTGATTTATCCATTGCCTTTTACACTACTTTTAAGATTGTTTCTGATTAACGCACTTTGTCTTACTATTTGTAAGAATTCGATAAGTGCTTTTAATATGGTGAAAACTAGTTCATATTTATTTTCTTCTTTACTGACTACCCACTACTTGAAAAAGTTATTTTTAGTTTTGATTTTTTTTTAAATCCTGTTTTTCTGAATTTCTCCTGTATTACGGATAGTATGTTATATCTTCCAATATTCAACAGTACTGTAATAATGTCCGCGCAGTTACGTATATAATAACAATTTATTTGGTTGAGTTATAACAAAAGTAAAAATATTTTATAAAAAATTCCGTATCGTAATACTATAACTGGTTATATGAAGTCTCTGAATGTTCTGAAATAATTGTTTTTCATTCGTTTTTCGGCCATTTGAAATTCCTACATTCCATATGAATTACTTTTTTGAAGATTGTGGAGGCATTATTATAATCAGCATGAATATTGTAAATAAAAGTATTTTTTCTATTTTTCTTTTTGGTGTAGTAGTATAGTATTTGCTTTTGTGTATATGTCTACGCATTTTGTAGTTGTGTGTTTTTTTAACGTTTTTTTTTTCTCGTGCAGTGTGCTCTTTTATATTACGTGAGTACTTAGTTCACTTTTGTCCTTGACTTTGCTTTACGCATACCATATTGTGATTATATAAAGTGTACAATATTTTTGTTATTTTGTAGCATATTTATTACTGTATAGTGTAATTTTTTCTTGTAACCAGTAAGAGGAGTTTGTTAAGATAATAATATAATTATTTTTCTATTAATGTAGGTTTATCTAACCTAGAGGTAGAGATACAAGTTAGTATATTTTAATTTTTTTCCAAAATTAATAAGCGCGTTGGTCTAGTAGTTAAAATTCTCGCTTACCAAATCGAAGTTTTCTGATTTGAGATTGATTTTGTTTTGGACTTACGTCGTTTCCAGATGTACTCTAAGCTCAAATGATATTTGAGAAAACAAAGGCGATAAAGATAAACGAAGTGTCTTCTAATTTCATTCATGCCTTTGAACTTGGTGTATTGTGAACTTTAATTTTACAATTTCCGACACTGTCAAAGGGGATGGGGTTCGCTTTACTATGAATAGTAGATTAATTTCTATTTTTCTGTAATGTTTACTATTGAACAATTATTTCCTTATTAACATCTATTAAATTTAACAATGCATACACAATCTATTATAGTGTACAATTTGATCACATACCATAATGACTTTAGCAACTTTATACGGTAGTTTAATTAGACATACAGACACACACATAAGACAAGTTAATGGTGATTTAAACGGTAATTTATCATGTACAGTTAAAAATGCAATCATCATTGCGGTAGTTCGCTTTCTTTTTTTTTTTTTCAATTGGATACGATTTTCAGTATTTCATAATATTTGGACAACAAATCTTTGTTTATAACAGTGATTCTCAACTTTTTAATGAGTAAGAACCACTTGACTATTTTTTTTTACCGCAAACCATTTTCGTAATAGTAAGTTGCGAAAAAAATTGAATAATTTCCAATTTTATTTGTATTCAGAAAATTAATCAGTAACAGAATAGGCATTAAAAAAAAAAAAAGTAATAATTTTAATAAAATCCAACAGAATTTATTAAAATCAATGAAACTTGAGTTTTCATTTGTTACATCAATTATGGTATTTTGGTTTAATGCATATCGTTATTTGAATTCAGATGATTTATTTGCTTTGATTTGATTGTGAGGAGCGCAAAAATCCCTGTTCGCTTAGACAAGTTGTTGAAAATAGCCCGTAAGTCGAATTCTTGAAAGTTGGAAAAAGAAATCACCTTTTCAACTAAAAATTTTCCACATTAACGTTAGATTCAAAAATATTCTTGCAGCTGCTGTCATTTTGCAATTTGGTCATTTTATGTTGGATTTTTTCTACAACTTCCTCAATATTGATATACGAATTAATTTTTGAACATATTTCCCTTCATTTTTTCACTTTTCGGGAGAAGTAGCATTTAAATTTCTTTTCCAACATTTATAGGTGATGCATAATGTTCCTTTTTATTTTTGTTCTAATTTTATAATAGTTTTCGCGATAAATAAATGTTTTTACATTTTCAAATATTGAATAATGGTTGCTATAAATTTTTTTTATCCAAAGTTCAGTTTCAGAGATGAAGACACGAAGCTTTCTTCAATAATGTAAATGTGTTACTACCCCTTTCAAATGTTTATTTTCTAAACCTTGAAGAGTTGTAAGTTTAACTTATTTAAATGCGTTAAAATATTCACAAGATACGCCAAGTGTAATTCGGATCTGAAATATAGAACTGTTCCAACAGTTGAAACAAAAGGAAGATCTGTAAAACCCCTCTCCTTCTATTGCACCTATATTTAAAGTTACATGTATTTCTAGTACCGTCCTACGGAAGAAGATTTCTATGGCAGTATTTTTTCATGATGAATCTTCTGCAGCATAGAAAGGGGAAAAAAATTTGAAACTAACATTCACTTAGTTTATGTCTTAAATGAATATGTGTACTGGATGATAAATGTTTGTGATTATTTTTTGTCAATTATAAATTTTTGAAATTTCAATTGAAATTAAAATAATTTTGATTAAAATGACAAATGGCATCGCGGACCATCAATCAAGAAACACTGGTTTATAAAACACAATTATTGACTACTTTTTAAGGAAGTTAAATTTGTTAATCCATTTCCGACGAAGTGTGGACTAGTTTCTTAAATTGAAATTGCTTTCTTTTCCATTGAAATCTACTTAATAAAAATCGATTTAACTATTTCCTACTATTTTATTAATAGGACTAGTCCGATGTATGATTAGTTTATATTTGCACTCTTCGTGAAATTCTGTTTCTAGATTATTTTTAATTCTTATTTAAGACAACTCTGTTAACTATAAAGATCAAAGTTAGAATTACTTATTAGTAAAAATTGCATTGTTTAGGTTCAGTTCATTATGGACGAAGGTACGAGTTTAGCTGAACTGTTAGCATTGAATTTACACGAGTGCGAAGAAGAGGTTAAAAATATAGTAGATAAAGCGACTAAAGAAATGTCGATGGAAAAAATTCTTCGGGAATTGGACATAACTTGGTCAAACATGGAACTGGAACAAGAAGTGCATCCCAGGACAAATTATACTTTATTAAGGGCAAGTGAGGAGTTAATAGAAACGTTGGAAGAAAATCAGGTACTATTAAAATCTCGGGAAATACAGTTTAGGTTAGTTTCGGGTTTTAAAATGTTTACTAATTTTTCTTTAATGCAGGTTCAGTTGCAAAATCTGATAACATCAAAGTTCGTAGCTTTCTTTTTAAGTGAAGTATCAGCGTGGCAACAAAAATTAAATATGGTTGATCAAGTAATCAATCTATGGTTCGAAGTTCAGCGTACCTGGTTGCATTTGGAATCAATATTCATGAGTTCCGAAGACATTCGTAAGCAGTTACCCGAAGATTCTGATAGATTTTACCGAATAGATTCAGAATTTAAAGTAATCGCCTATCGTTGAGAACAAATTTATTAAATAATCAATTTAACTGTTGGTAAAATTTCTTTATCTGGTCTTTGACCGACACGCTAACCCCGTCAAAAACTAAAATCTCGATGTTGCCGTTCACATTCCGTATCTGCCCTAATACTAGCACAAATTTACCAAATTTTACACAAGTTACTTTAGAACTCCAAAAATCTCATTTTACATTGAAGAAGTTGTATAATTTTATTTCCCTTGTTTGTTACAATTTACTGAGTTGCTATGCTTACTAGACTGAAGTTAATTACCCAATCGTTTGATCTAGTTATGGTGTTTAGAGACTACTAGGTATATTAGTTTTAAAAACTTAAGTAGAATATGTAAATACACTGTATTGACGTTAGATAAACGAAGTATCGTTAGCAGGTGTAATGCAGCATAAACAAATTCACATAAAACTATCGAACATCTACTGACTGAGCATCAGACGGGAACAAAAGAACGTACTTAAAAACTGTTTGTGACGAAATATGAATACCACAATGGTCCGTAAATAAATAGTCATTCGGGTGGATACACGACTGTTATTTGCTGGAATTCATCAGAATAATATTCATTAATGGAAAACTAATGATGGAAGCAGTTAAGTTTGTACAGGCCATGGGGCAAGAAGACTTGTGTATCTTTCGTATAAATGCGGTCTGAAAAAGCATTCTGTTCAGTTGCCTAATTGGTTAACTCGACAGTTCTTGATTCATCCTTTTTATCCTTTTTGCTTTACAAGCTATATTTATACTTTTTTTTTCCTTTGTAACTATAAAACATGCTGGCCCTTCCTAAACTAGCCTTTCATGTTGCAGCTTCTGTAGAGCATTCCAAGTTCTATTAACATCATAAAATTTATATTAATTTTTAATCATTTGTTTTTCTTACAGTATTCACGCTCTTGTTTGTCTCTTCTTCATTTCAACGTCGTGTTATATCGACGCAAATATGTCTTTTATATTAATTCCCCTTTTCGCTTCATATTTCTCTTTTCAGTATTCTTCTACTTCGAATTTTTCTTTTTACTTCAGGTTTCACTCTTGTGCTATTTCTTTCAGTCGTTTTCTCTCTGGTTTCTATTTGATCTAACATTATTTACATCTTTATTTCCTCTAATCTTATTTGTCTTTCTCACATCATTTTCATCTATGTTCTTCTTAACTGTAATGTTCAACCGTTTCAATTTATTCAGTTGTATCCTACAACGGCAATGGTTGGAATGTTCATTCTTCTTTGTCGGATTGCTTTAGTTTCAATTCTGTCAGTATTAAAACCTAAAAGCTCTTCACGTGTCAGATGTCATAGTCTCTCTTAATGATCTTTCTTCGACTTGCTATTAGTTTTATTGTAATTGAGGAATCCTTATGGGTACTTCCAGTAGTGATCGCATTTACATTTTAATGAATCCTCATAATAGATTTCTTCTTGCTTATTTTGAGTCTTTCCATTTTCCTCGATGAAATTTATCTAAATTTTTTTATAACATTGTTTTCGTTTTTTCTCGTATCCTATCATCTGATTATAGCAGTAGACCTCTTTGGTAGGTTGAGGAACACGACGGGCCTTTTTACTCTAACCGCTCCATTTTCAGAGCCTTCCACCTAGTTATGGTAATTTTTTCGCTCGCAAACGAGCTAGTATAAAAACCCGATTTAATCGTAAATCCTCGATATGTTTTTCTTTGAAGAAGCTCTGTTAATCCTTTTTTTAGAGCACCCGCTTTTCACGTATCCTGAAAGTGGCTAGAACAGAGCATTCCTCTAACTTCAGGTAATTTGTAAAGTAAAGTAAAAATGAAGTGAGATATTCGTAGCAAGGCGCAGGGATTGTAAAGTTAAGCTTTTCATAATATAGACTAAGTTTAATAAATTTGAATATCATGTCAGTTTCTTTTCCCTTTTTCTTAATCACCTTCACTTTCTCAGATTTCTCTAGTTCTCAATTACTTTTTAGGCTAAGTAAAGCTGAGAACGACTTGCGTCTGAGCGAGATGAGGCTCAAACTCGTGACCATTGATTTGGTGGCTAAACACTACCTACTAGGTTATCCCGCTTCTACATATAAGGTAGGGTAATAATTTATAGGGAAACAAATAATTTGTAGTATATTTTTATTTTTATGTATTTTTTAATAAATATATATGTATACAAAGTTAGAAATTATTAATGTTTATTGATTGTAGATTTTGATGGAGGATATGTTAAAAATGCCGAAAGTTGTAGAAGCGGCTAATAGACCGGGCTTAATCGAGCAATTAATAGGTCTTCAAAAAGAGCTTGGTCTGTGCGAAAAAGCATTGGCTGAATATTTGGAAACAAAACGATTAGCTTTCCCTAGATTTTATTTCGTATCTTCAGCAGACTTGTTGGATATATTGTCAAATGGAAATAATCCTCAAGTAGTAACCAGGTTACCTACGTTTATAATATTTCATTCGAAAATGTAATATTACTTTCTTTGAAAAAGTTAAAATGTAATCAATAACTAATTTGTATTGTAGACATTTGATAAAACTCTTCGATTCAATGGCGAAACTTAAATTTGTTGATATCAGTGAGGGTGAAAATAAACGAGCTGTCGGTATGTACGCTAAAGATGGTGAATATGTCCAATTTGATAATAGCTGCGATTGTATTGGGCCAGTAAGTATTGTATTTCTTTTATTTTTTAATTTTTTTTTTTTTTTTTGGTATTGTATTCGACTAGAAATATTTTATTTTACTTCGTTACGGTGTTTCGGAATTGATAATCTGTTTACTATTTTGCATGGATTGTACATCTTATATAGATGTCTATTGTTATCATTATTGTTAAAATTTAGCTTCCTACCACTTATCACAAGTCCCTTTTTTTTTAATATGTGCTTTAACAATTTATGTTCGAACTAATTGCCGGATCACTTAAAATTTGTCGATTTTAATAATAAGAAATTACAATACATAAAAAAAAAAAAAAATAGTTTATGACATGTAATAAACTGTATGAAAATTAATATTAGTTAATAAAGCTCTGCTACTCAGGAGAGACCTCCATATAAACGGAGTGAGCTTCATAGTCCGCAAGGATATAGTTCCTAAAGTCGTGGGATACCGGCCAGTAACCGACAGACACAATAACTGTAAACACCCATCCAGTAAAATCAAACCTTCTGATCGCATATGTACCGACCACGAACACACCAGAAGAGCTAATTACCGACTTTTATAATACATAAAATAACACAATACACGAGTTTCCAACAAGAAAACTTCTGGTCATAATGGGCGACTTTAACGCAAAAGTCGGAGAAATAGCCAACACAGAAGATCATCTAAGAAATGTTTTAGGCAAATATGGTATAGGAACGCGGAACGAAAGAGGAGAGAAACCAATCGAATTTTGTAATGAAAATCAGCTGTATATCGGGAATACAATGTTCCAACATCATAAGAGGCGTCTATATACATGGACTTCGCCAGTTGGCGGCCATAGAAATCAAACAGACTACATCCTCGGGCCTAGGAGATGGCGTTCATCGATAAAGGGATCATGAACCCGTTATGATCGAGTTTAAGATACGGCTCAAACAATCAATAGGGCGGTTAACGCGTAATGTCTCAAGTAGCAAACACCTTTGGTATCTAGATTCAAATGAAAAATACGGTAAAATAGCACAGGAAAATATGCAATCTGTAAGGCATAACATTACAGAACAGAGATCGGCTGAGGAAATATGGGAGGAGGCAAAGAAGGCAATGACTGAAGCTGCCGAAGAATTTAAGGAAAAGAGAGAAGCGAAGAAGCCATAGATTACCCCCGAAACAATAGAGCTACAGAAGAAAAGGAAAGAAAGGAAAGCAGCGGGCTTGACCACACAAGAAGCCCAAGAAGAACATCGTAAATTAGAGCAGTTAGGAAACAAAATCGCGTAGACAAAGAGAAATACTTAACAGAAATATGCGACGAGGTAGAAAAACACCAAGAAAAAAATGCACCGAGAGATTTCTTTTGTATGATTAAATTGATCATAAAAGACTTTGAACCTCGTTCTAGGAATATCATTAACGAAAACGGGAAAACCCTAATAGATATGGAAGGAATTACGGATAGATGAAAAAAATACTGCGAAAACTGAATGTATAACTCGCAGAGACCTTCAGTAACTACATCACATATATTGACACAAGAGGAGCTAGAACCACCAATTCTCTTTGAAGAAGTAGAGAAAGCGGCTAAAAAATTAAAACCCCGCAAAACCGCAGGTAAAGATAATATTGTGATGGAAATGCTCTTGGCCACTAAAGAAGATGGATTACGTGTAATGCATGCGATTTGTCAAAAAATATGGACCACAGGAATATGGCCAAAGGACTGGACTACCTCGATATATATCCCGTTTTATATAAATAAAGGCAAACGTGAGGACTGCTCTTACAACAGAACGATTACGCTCATCTCTCATTCAAGCAAAATCATGCTATATATACTTGTAGAACAACTGAATAATATACTACTATCACAGATACCTCAGGGACAAGCTGGATTCGTACCTAGAAGAGGAACGAGGGAACAGATAATGAATGTATGCCAAAATACGTCAGTAACCATGTGTTTTCTGGATTACCAAAAGGCGTTCGACTCAGTGCAATGGAATACGATGTGGAAGATACTCCATAAGATGGGCACCCCAAGGCACTTGGTGTCGTTATTGAAATCTCTATACCGGGAAAATTCTGCGAACGTACGCATAGAAAACCAATACTCAGCATCGTTTAGAGCTAGAAGAGACGTACGACAGGGATGTGTGATATCACCATTGCTATATAATATATATAGAGAATGGATCATTCGTCGGGTGACCGATGGTTGGAAGGGAGAATTTGCAATTGGTGACAAAAAATTATGCAATCCGCGGTATGCAGACGACACAGTCCTAATAGCATCCTCATACAAGAAAATAAATGAACTGTTAGAAAGAGTTGAAAAAGTAAGCGAAGAAAATGGTCTCCCCTTGAACAGACAGAAAAGCCAAATTCTAATTGTGGATAGAAGTAATGAACTGCCGCCACTAACCCCGTCAAAGACACTCTGCGGAATCGAAGTGAAAGATCAGCTGATCTATTTAGGGGCACTTATATCGAACACGGGAGGCTGTAACGTGGAAATTAGGAGTAGATTAGCAAGAGCCCGGAAAACAATGGTGCGCTTAGCGCGCGGATATGGAAAGACAGGCACATCTCCAAGTTTACTGAGAAGAGGATAGTCAAAACGACAGTGTTCCCATATGCGTGCGAAACATGGACAATAAACCTGGAAACCAAAAATAAAATACAAGCTTTTGAGATGTTTTTTTGGCGTCGCATGATAAGGATTCCATGCACAGAGATGCACACAAACACATCTATACTGACCAGTCTGGAAGTTGAGGCACAAGAAAGACTGTTACTTAACAATCCATCGCCGCATTTTACAATATTTAGCGAAATATCATAGCAAATGAAAACCAAAAAAAAAAAAAAAAAATTATCGGTGACTAGCATTTCCAACTGAAAATTCTATGCGGAAAGATGAACGACTTTGGACCTTATTACTGCAGACTAGTTATAGAATCTGCGCTGCTAGTGTACTATATGAATATTCAAACAGTGACCGCTACAACTTAGCGCTGGACGAACAATTTTCTGTTAATGGTAACAGTTACTACCGAACGGGTTACTCTAAATCCACGAGATTCGCACAATTTTACTCTCGCCACTCAGTGCTGCTCAGTATAAATAACGGTACAATCGGCGCTTTTCCGTTGCGAACGAAAGCTCGCTTCTTACATCGCCAACATCGTGCAGGAAGTCTCTTATCCAGCCTCTAACCGGAATCTAGCCAATAGTCCGATGGAATGACGAGAATTTTCAAATCGAGCCCTAAAAAACGAAATTAAAATATTTCCGAATTTTCAGATCGGATATTAACGAAAGGTAGCACCAACAACATACGAATCGATTTGAAGCTTAAAGGCGGGTTAAAAAGTAGTAACACAAAATCGATTATCGAAAACGTGCTAATTTGTTGTAGAAATCATATTATCAGAATTTATGCGATAGTTTTTAAAATTAGTCTGATGGACCGATGTGAATTACTAGGTAGAGAAGTGGCTCAATAACTTACAAAAGACAATGAAATCAACAATAAGACATTTTATCGCGGAAAGTACGCTAAGTTACGAAGAGAAGCCTAGAGAGCAGTGGTTATTTGATTATCCGGCTCAGGCTTCCTTGTGTAGTTCTCAAATTTGGTGGACGACCGAAGTAAATATGGCATTTGCTAGTTTAGAGGAAGGTTATGAAAATGCGTTAAAAGATTATCAGAAAAAACAGGTACGATTTAAATTAATTCCGTTTTAACTCTTTTGAAGCAGTTGAGAATTCTGCTTGTTTCTTTTTTTTTTAACTTGTATTAATGCAAGCAATACTTCCGTTTTGTCGAATTTGTATATTAGAAAATATGTTTAAAAATGACATCATAAATAAGTTTTCTTAACAGATTTGCAATATGGAACAGTGATGTTATTTTTTTCTTCTTCTTTGATTCTGCTAGAGTTTCTAATGTAACACTACAAGTTAAAATAATTGTGAAGTATTTTATATTTACAAGTTGTACTATTTATATAAAATTGTGCAATCTGAAATTGTCCACCTATTAAAATGCTATTTATCTCTTTACATTTTGTTTATATTTTGTAAGTTATTAATTTATATTAGGCTTAGAATAAGATTGCAATTATATTTCACATTCTTTTTCAATTTATTCTTCTGTCCACCACCGGATATTGGTTTTCTTTGCATTTTTAATTTTTTTCCCGTTTTACATTTTCATTTGGTTAACCAATTAAATGTCCCCTTACGTAGCTAAATTTCTTTTATCAATTTTCATATGTGCGCTTTTAAATTTATTTTTCTGTTTATTTTTTTTAAAAAAAAAACGAAAGTTATAGATCGGATTGTTTATAATTTATGCAGAATGAAATTTTAGCCCCACACACTGATATAAGTGAAAAAACTGTTTAATTCTTATTTTAACGTTGTGGCGGCCATATTTAAATATTTTAACGAAATAATGCGATGAAATATTACGAATTTTTATCTAATCTATAAAATTTCAGATATCGCAATTAAATACACTGATATCGTTACTACTGGGTGACCTAAGCCGACAGGACAGACAAAAAATAATGACGATTTGTACGATTGATGTTCATTCGAGGGATGTAGTAGCTCGTTTAATTCAATCGAAAATCGACTCCTCTTCCGCTTTTCAATGGCAGTCTCAGTTGAGGCATAGGTTAGAAATAATATATTGTCGCGTAGAGTCAGGAATGAACGGATAAATTACGTATAGCTGAAACTATTATTTAATTTATATAATAAAATTTGCTGGTTGAGTTACCACCACATTATTCAGCGAAAAGCACGTGCATTATAAATATTTTCAAGTAAACTAGAATAGTCGACTGTAAAAAAAGAGAAATTCATCCAAAAATATAAAAAATATATACATATCGGTTTTAACGGAAGATTTTATTTTTGATTGTATTAGAATTACTACTTTCAATAATTTAGAACTACACCTTTTCTTTCCTTTTCGAAAAATGAAATATAAAAATATAATACAATTTACACCACATATGCGCATAGCTGCGCGAGCTGATCCAAAAATCAAATCAAATCAAATCAAATAACGTTTATTATTATTATTACCATAATAGACCACCTATGCGCTTTTCTTCACAATGAAAACCCTTAAAATAAATGAACAAATAAAAATATAAAAGTAAATACAATAAAAGATAGTTTTCAAACATTTTTTAAGTTCGATTAGAAAAGTAATGATAATGAATCCGGCTCTATAATGATCTATAATTAATATATAATTATAAGGTTACGCACATCTATACTTTAATATCTGAGGGATAAATTAAAATTAATTGAAGGAAGAAAAATGGATCCGCTGTACGCCCAAACATTTGGTCAGATGTGACTACAAAAGTAATATAATAAAAATTTACGCTGTTTTTTGTAATTTTTGAGGTTTTTGAGATTATCCAACACACATTCTGGTAATAGGTTGTAAAGTGACGGGGTCATATATAATGCTTTCGTCCTGGAATGGTACGTATTAAATTTGGGTACAATGGCTAATGCCTTACCGGAACTCCTGGTTATCCCATCCTTGACAAAGAAACCGAATTAATTTTTGTCTTTTCAATAGGAATATCAGTATCTGAGTTTTATAAAGTGTATTAATTTGATAAAAATTATAACCAGTATCAGGGTAAATATTTTTACTAATTAATTTAAATATCCTATTATGCAAGCAATTTAGATGTATTAAGTTGAACTTCGCGACATTTTCCCAGTGTAGTAATCCATATGTCAAAACGTGTAAACAAAGCGACTGGTATAACCGCTATAAATGATTTCCACTAAAAAAATCACTTAAATAATAGAAAATATAATTTAATTTTCTTAATTTTTGTTGTAGGTAAATGGTATGTTTATTCCACATTAATCTACAGTCCAAATGCACCCTTAAATATTTAATATCGTAAACTCTATCTATAGCTATCACGTCATGTAAATTAACCATTACTCCATCCCACTTGTTCTGCTGTAAATTAC
This sequence comes from Icerya purchasi, assembly GCA_039619475.1. Classification (NCBI taxonomy): domain Eukaryota; kingdom Metazoa; phylum Arthropoda; class Insecta; order Hemiptera; family Monophlebidae; genus Icerya; species Icerya purchasi. Next base: position 99,285,584 of record CM077115.1, read on the forward strand.
TGTAAACTATAAATTTTGTTTTTTTAAAATTTACTGTTAGTTTATTTCTATTAAACCAGTTTAATATTGCATCAATCCCATTTTGTGCTAACCGTTGTAGAATCTCACTATAGCGTGAGCTCATAACTAAAACAGTATCAGCGGCATAACTGAATATTTGTCCAGATATTTTGAGACCACACAATTCATTTATGTATATTAAAAATAGGATGAGTCCCAAAATACTTCCTTATGGTATCCCACAGAATTGCGTAATATAATCACCGTGTACATTATTCATCTTGGTTTTATATTTTCTTTGGACTATATAAGAAGTAAACCCCAGTCGTAAATGATCCCTTGGAAACCATACGAATATAATTTTGCGAGGAGAATTTTATGGTCAATAATATTAAAGGCTTTTCGCAAATCGAAATAAACTGGTAAACAAGTTTTACCACATTCTAAGTTATTAGTTATGTATGAGATATTTTTCGAAGGCTGCTATTTTCTTTTCTAGTGCCTGCGTAAGTGTCCAACTCTCCATACCATAGAGTAATACTGACCAGACATAACATAGCACGCAGAGTAGACGTAACTGAAGGTTTAGATCTTTCCTGGACATTAGATTCTTCATATTCAGAAATACCTTTTTTGCTCTCTTTATTCTTATGCGTATTTCAGTCGACTGATCAGTTTCTTTATGGAACCCAAGGTACTTCATTTTTGAAACACGTTGAATAGTCTGGCTTTTAACGAACAATATTTTTTTAGCAAGGGTATTTTTATCAGAATTTCTATGTACAGCTACTCATTTTGTCTTGTCTATATTCATTTTTAGATCATACGAGCTACTAACGCTTACTACTCAACCTAACTTAAAATTTTTATTTTTATTTATGAGATCATAATCGTTTACGTATAAATGAAAGCAAATTAAGACGTATTGGAATTTTGATGTATATAAAAGTTCAGAATAAGAAATATGTAATTTCATATTAAAATGTTTTGAATAAAAAATTTTAATACAGGGTGTTCCATAAATTCGTTAACATTTGAATAAATCGTATTAAAAAAACTATTTGACATAAATTAGAAATTATTTATTCACGAGATAGCCAATTCATGGGAATTTACCTTTTAAAAATAACATCATCTAAATGACAACCGTTTCGACTTTTACACTCTTCTAAGCGAGTACCAAAATTTTTGAGTACTCGTCGGGAAAGAGACCGTAAGATCGCAGACATTTCTTCACTGATTTTTTCTTTTAGTTGGCGCAGTGTCTTTGGTTTATGGATGTAGACACGGTTCTTTAAATAAACGGACAAAAAAAGTCTGCTGGGGATAAACCTGAACTCCTGAGAGGCCATGGAATGTTGCCTCTTCTGGAAATCACCGTTTTCGGAAACATTTCTTTAACCACCGGCAGGGACTCGTTGGGTGTGTGACAAATGTCTCCATCTTACTGGAACCATGCGTTACGATTGTAGCCAGCAAATTACAGTAGTTTCGGTGCCAAGAACTCCCGTAACATTTTCACATACTCAGCAGAATTAACGGTGACTGTACGGCGGCGAGAATCTTCAAAAAAAATAAGAGCCAATGATTCCTTTTGCTGAAATTGCAGCCCATGCAGTTACCTTAGGCGAATGAAGTGGCCTCTTATGTTTAGCTTCGAGATTTTCACTGCACGAGTATCTGTAATTCTGTTTGTTAACATATCCGTTGGGATAAAAATGGGCTTCGTCAGAAAACAAGATGTAAAAATTACTGAATCGATCCAACATTGTTTCGGTATATGATTAGCGTAAATTTAAATCTTGAAGATGCTGTAGTGTAGTGGTCACGACATTCCTTCGGGGGATTACGACCAAAGAAGAAGAAGAAGAAGAAGAAGACATTTAAATCATTAGGTGTTAGTTCCTGTACTATCTCGATCTTATATGGATGTAATTTCAAATCTGAGTTCAAAATACGGTGTACAGATGTGCAAGATAATCCTAATTTAGCCAAACGATCTCGGCGAACTGAAACGGAAACTTTCTCCACGTTCTCTTCGCTCCGAGAAGTCCGTGGGCGGCTTGCTTTATATTTAGTGTCGATTCTGTCTCTTCGAACTTTCTAACCCACTTCTTTATTAAAAGACCAGTCGGATACTGATTCAAGTCGCGTAAATCGTATTCACGCCAAATAAGCCTCTCACAATAATAAGCGAACTATAGTTGAAATAAAACTGTTTAACACAAAAAGCACGATGTAGTCCCGTGAAGCGATCCATTGTGATAAAACTTTCTGAGAAACGAACTAGCGATAAGACCATTCCCCGTGCCACACGTGGCTTGTGTTTGCGTGGGAAATTAGATTTATATGTTAACGAATTTATAGAACACCCTGTACAATAGTTTTTAAAATTATTAATTTTTCGAAACGATTCAAAGTAATATTATTTCTCGATTACTAGATGGGATGAAAAAGAACATGATTGTTTCGCTAATATTTGCGACGCTCAATTTCGATATAGTCACGAATATTTAGGCAATACTCCTCGTCTTGTTATCACTCCGTTGACAGATCGGTGTTACATTACTCTTACACAGGTAATTTTGAACTTTCCTGCTTGTTTTAAATACGTATTATGGAACTCTTTGCCACATAATTTTAACAACTTGTATTCTTATTTAGTTTTTTTTTTTTTTTAGTCATTGCACTTAGTAATGGGAGGTGGACCTGCAGGTCCTGCAGGTACTGGAAAAACGGAAACAACTAAAGATCTGGGTAGAGCATTGGGCAAAATGGTTTATGTTTTTAACTGTTCAGAACAAATGGATTACAAGGTTATTTTTAACTTAAAAAATAATCATTTATTTCAATAATGTAGAATTCGTGTTGTGGTTGAATTTTTAAAAGTTTTACTCTGCATTCGGTTAAGATAAAGAGATATTTTATTTAATTATAATTGTTTTTTTTTGGATTTAGTTTGTACCTTAGCAAAACTATTAATTTTCTCAACTACTACTTATCTATTACCGCATTTCATGTTCGATCATTATCATTCAAAAACTATATAAAAAATTTAAAAACATTAATTATCGCTGCTTATAAAAGATGTGTTTATTTATATGGTGGATAGGAATGTTTGATTTAGCATCTTTCACTTTCCTTTATGTTTACTCTTTTGAAAGCTCTGTACGAATAATTTTTTGTAATAAAATAATTTTTTTGATTTTCAGTTTTTCACATCTGACTTTTGGATGACTGACCACCTGTGTGGTTGAAAATTTAAATATTTGAAAAAAATACACTTATATAAAATTATTGATCAATTTCGAACAGAATTATCTTTATAATCTTCGCAAAATTTGTTTCCTAGTTAATTAAATGGTAATTTTAAATATTATTGAAGAATCGAAGTTTACTTGCAAGTAATGTATATATTAAATTGTTATAAATTATTTTTTTGAAAAGATGATTTTTATTTTTTACCATTTTTCCATAGTCGTGTGGAAGTATTTATAAAGGATTAGCACAAACCGGAGCTTGGGGTTGTTTTGATGAATTTAACCGTATTTCTGTTGAAGTTCTGTCTGTAGTAGCTGTTCAAGTAAAATCTGTACAGGTAAATGCTTTTGATAAAGTATCAATAAGCATTTAAATACGTTTACGTTGTAACGATAAATTTTTTGTAATAAATTTATAGTACATATATTTATAATTTAATTAAAGGATGCTATTAAGTCAAAGCAGACGACATTTAACTTTATGGGTGATATGATTCCCATTGATCCTACAGTTGGCATATTTATTACGATGAATCCAGGATACGCTGGAAGAACGGAATTACCGGAGAACTTAAAAGCTTTATTTAGGTAAAAGTATATAATTTTTTCAAATCGAGGGAAACTGATACGATTTCTCGACTACACCTTAAATTTTAAATGTCTTGCGGATAAATTATCTATTTACTTTTTTTTTTTTGTTTAACATTAATTTTGTTTTTGTCTTAATTTTATATTATTTAAGGCCGTGCGCAATGGTGGTTCCAGATTTTGAATTAATCTGTGAAATAATGCTGGTAGCCGAAGGTTTCTTAGATGCTAAGATTTTAGCTAGAAAATTTATTACGTTATATACCCTTTGTAAAGAATTACTTTCTAAACAAGATCATTACGATTGGGGTCTTAGAGCAATAAAATCTGTATTGGTAGTGGCGGGATCATTGAAGGTACACTTATGACGCTTCTTTTCTTTCGATTTATTTATTTATTTTCGTAAAGGAATTTTTAATTTTATTTTTCCGGATTTTTTTTCCCGTTCTTAAGTTAATTTTAATAATTCCCTTTATTTACACGTTAATTAAAAATTTTAATCTAAAAATTATTTGAATGATATTTCAGCGTGGAGATCCGGGTAGACCAGAAGAGGAAGTGCTAATGCGCACTTTACGAGATTTCAATATTCCAAAAATAGTCACAGATGATGTCCCAGTATTTATGGGCCTTATTGGTGATTTATTTCCAGCTTTAGACGTGCCACGTAAAAGAGATCAAGAATTCGAAAAGGCTGTTAAACAAGCTGCGGTCGATTTACATTTACAGCCGGAAGAAAATTTTATTTTAAAGGTTATTATTATTAGATTATTGACCGGTGAAATTTTTGCATTTAAAATCGTTTTTCTAGCCGTTCTTTGGAAGGTTTATTTTTCTTTTGCGTAAAGAAATTAAAAGTTACAATTTTACTTTCCTTTTTTTATGAATCGATTTGAAATAATAGATAAACGAAACTTTCAAGTTACTCTCACTCATTGAATTATATAATATATCTTCATGTAATGAATGGGTAGCTTTGATCGATTGTTTTCTTCGTTTTATTGTTTTTTTTTTTTTTTTTTTTTTTTTTTAAATGAATCACCAAACTAATATTATTTTAAATAGTTTATTTTAAAACTTAATATTGAAACGGTGTAGTTAATTTTGATCTCCACCAAGCATACCAAATATAACGTTACCGTTTAGTTATACCCTCAAGGATGTCACCGTGGTCTCATAATTACTGTAGACGTAAAATTATATTCTTCTTCTTCTTCTTCTTCTTCTTCTTCTTCTTCTTATTATTATTATTGATAAAAATAATACATATGTAGCTGTTTTTAACATTGATATTACACATTTGCCTACATCAATCTTTTTTTGAGCAGCCGGCCGTTGAAAATACACAATTAATACATTCACAAATATACAAGTTGACTGAATCAATTGACCAATACCACAACCATAGTATATATTTGATGACTTATTTTTTACCAATATTTCTGCCATCAGTAGATGCCAAAAAACAATAATTCCAGAAAAAAGTAAAACTGCGACTGACTTTCCAGTCGCGGTCTCGAAACCGAGTTTTTTCGATCATTTCTTTCTTTGCTTCTCGATGATTAATCACAATCATTTCCGCTCATGGGGTGTGCCTTTCTCTCAACGAAACCGCATGGTAACATATTCATCCCCGACCGACAACAGCATCTTACACACGTGCACATTTTCGTTATTACCGCGTTTCTGAAATTTTATATTTTTATTTTAATTATTTTATTTACTTACAGGCTGTACAATGTAATGTAACATTAAATATTCACAATTATACAAATATAGCATTGATGATAAATTTGTTTTAAATAAAACCTAAATACTAATTTCTATTCATTTCATAGCATAATATTGAGAAACGTTTAAATTGACAAAAACGATGTGTTAATAAATGCTATTGTATGTAAAAAAATGGTAGTCCCTGGGCGGTTAAATGCATTGATACGCTTTATATTCGTGAAAGATATCTTATGTGAAAAAATCATTGTTTGTTTCTTATGAGAAATGTACGGACTCTTTTCCCAACTGTTTTTACGAATAAAGGTTTTATTTGATCGGTTATTTGTGTTATTAAGAATAAATTGATAAAGGGTTAAATGCAGCAGTGTTACTATTATACTGTCACCTTAAGTTTTAGAACCATGACATAAGTTACTCTTATAGTATCAATTTGACTCGTGGTAAGTTGCATTTGAATTGTTCGACAAATTTACGTGGGTTCTAGAAATCGTAAATCATACCGGTTTATGTTATTAAAAAAAACAAATAATTACGTGGAGAGATTATTCAAATTTGTAATGTGGTAAATACAAATACTTGACAAAAAATTAAATAAATTAATAGGTGCACAAGTAAATGATAGGAAATATACTTAAAGATGCATAACCTTAGAATATCCGATTTGCAGTAATTGTTACAAAGACGATCGGCGATAGAAAATCATAATGCGTGTAAGTTCGCTTTATTTTTTTGTACCATCACACGCGTGCCCTGGCGAGAAAGCTACTGTGATGCAACGATGATAGTTTGGCAAATTGTACGAGGAAACTGAGACTCGTGTTCTAGCCATAGACTATAATACTTCTTCGGGACCATCGGTACGTTACCACGTTCGAGATAGATTGGATGTCCACGGTACAACTCTAGTAGTGTTTAAGGCTCTCTCCTGTACATCATAAATCCTCCCTCCCCTCTTGGAATGCTACACAGATTGCCAGTTATTCTTTGCACGGTTGGCTATCAGTAGCATGAGGTTGTGATCGAAAAACCAATATCAGATGTTGGTTGCGAAAGATTTGAAAAAACTGGCTAAATGGCAAAAGCTAAGCCAAAAAAAAAAAAAAATTCTTTGTCGAACTTCTACTATAACAAACGTGATAATCACTTAGCATACCGATCAATGAAAATGGATACTGATCAATCCAATGACCCCAGATTCTGTTTACTTTGTCAGATCTAAATAAATTCACGAATTATTCAAAATATTACACGGCTACATCCTTTTTAATCGACTAGTTGAGGGATCAGGTATATTTTGATCTGCGAGGTCGGTAACCAGCACGTTTGTATTAGCCACCAGCCTGTCAAAGAAGGCTTTGTATTTCGATTTTACTACTTCAGTAACAGAAGGAATCCGGAGATCTCTTCTTATCGATGTATTCGATACAAACCACGATGTACCGACTATCTTACGCAAGATATTAGACTCAACTGATCGAAGACGACGTATATGTGATTTTTTAGCAGTTCCCCAAAGTTCGACATCATATGTCCAGATCGGCATAATTAAGCTATTGTACATAGGCTGTCGCAAAAAAGGTGAGACCTAATTTTTTAAATTTTGGAAACAATGCTTTTGGTCTCGAAAATGAAGGGCACATGTAGAACGAAGAATTCTGCTGCCACAGCAACTTATTGCGTATTACTAACACACTCCATTGAGCAGCTACAGCCCGTTATGTGCAATGTGTTTATGTACCGTCTCCAGGCTTTTGTGTTCTTTCTGTGTACATTTGTTTTGCGCGATGAGTATTCGAGACGAACAAAGTCAAGTGATTAAATTTTGTTGCCGATTAGGTAGGAGTGCTGCAGAAACCTATCGGATGATGCAAGTGGCGTATTCCGATGACGAAAGACACTGGGTAGGCTACCGTATTCCGGTGGCACGCGGTCTTTTTGAGTAGCCGCGAATCCGCTTCTTTATTGCCACATTCTGAACGAAAAGCGTCAATGGTTACTAAGAAAATGATTAAACGGCTGCAGCGATTATTCGCGATGATAGTCACATGTTAGTGAAAGCTTTGAGTGCTGCGCTGGACATATCGGAGGACACTACGCTACGAATTTTGAGAAATCACTTGAGTATGCGAAAAGTTTGTTCCACTTGGGTTCCGCAAGTGTTTACGAGGGACCAAATGCAGCAACGTGTTGATGTTGTTTGCACCCAGTGAAAGAGGCTATTTGAAGAAGATGCATCTTCCTTGAACAGGATCATTGCCGGCGACGAAACGTGGATCCATTATTTTGATCCTTCCACTAAACAAGAAAGCACCACATGAAAATCGCCCGAATCGTCGCGCAAAAAGAAGGTGCATCAAGTTAATCGCCTTTTTCGACAGAAAAGGGATGGTATGTCAATATATTGTTGACTTCCCAGGTGGAAGCGTAAATACGGTTTACTACAAAAAATTTTCACATGTACCTGCGGCAACACATCTCGAAGAAAAGGCCGGAACTCAAATATCAACTTTTATTTATTGCGCCATGGTAACGCGAGACCACATACAGCGCGTTTGGTTATGGAATACGCGAAGAACAAATTGCAGATTCATCCTCATCCGTCATATAGCCCAAACCTGGCGCCATGCGATTTTCGGTTTTTCCCGCGGCTTGTCGCAGCAGCGCAGATGTTTTTCAAGGCAATACCTGAAAATGAATTCTCGAAAACGTTTACTAAATGGCAAAACCGAATGGACGCGTGCTTAGCCGTGAATGGAGCATATTTTGAAAACGATATTCGATTATTTACTGGTACCGATTCGAAATAAAAATTGATCTATTTCATTCATTTTTTTCCGTTATTAAAAATCTTGTGGCCTAGCATGTTTTCTAGCCGATGGGTTATGGCTGTCTGCACTGAACTCAGTCTTACCCTTTTTGCGACAGCCTATGTATATTAGTGTTTTATAATCTAATAATAATCTGGATCAAATATCCAACAACCGCGAGAGCAACCCATATCGCCTTCTTATTTCGCCAGTTTTGACGGTACTATGTCAACTCCATGTAAGGCGTTTATCTAGGTACAAGCCGAAGTACCTTACATTACTCACCTGTTGGATAACATTCCCGTTTAGATAAACTGGAGGTGCGATGCCTCTCCGTAATTTAAAGGTGAAATGGCTTCTTTTCTCTTTGTTGACCCTTATCCTCCAGTCTGTCAACCATGATTCTAAACAGGTAAGTTGTTACTGCAAGTATATTGTTGCTCTAGTCATGTCAGAATCAGAAGCAATTATGACAAATAAGTGCGGTAATATAATATTTTTTAAATTTTATATCATAAATTAAAAGTATACAATTGGGTCGCATTACGACTTTAAAGATGTATATTGGGTTGCGCAGCGAAGAGGTCGAGAAATGCCCCGTTAGAAAATATACATAAAATTAAACAGATTTATTAAAACATACTTCTGGTGATTGCGAAAGAAAAAAATTACGTATAGTTGTATTGCATTTATTAACGCAGCGTATGAAAGTTTATAATTAATGGTATTCTTTATCTTTAGGTGGTTCAGTTAGAAGAAATACTCGAGGTTAGACATTCTGTTTTTATTGTCGGTAATGCTGGTACTGGTAAAACGCAAGTCTGGAAAACTTTGTTCAGGACGTATCAAAATATGAAACGAAAGCCAATTTTTAACGATTTGAATCCCAAAGCTGTAACTAACGACGAATTATTTGGTGTTATAAATCCCGCCACTCGTGAATGGAAAGATGGTAACATTATCTTTTGTTAAATAAATTAAATACTTATATTATAGCCAAGGATGAACCTAAAGCAAAGAGGGATAAAACTGATTATTTTCTGTAATACAATACTATATTGTTATGATAATGTGTTTTTTTCTTTTAATGATTACTCGACAAAAGCGAATATTAAATGTACAAATATGCATATTAACGACAATGTCATTATTAGCCCGACCGCCAAAATTTTTTTTTGTCACAAAAATTTGACCTAAAACGTGACTGGTATACATTGACATGATTTATTGGATCAAGTTCCAGTTGCAAGGCCAATCTAAAAATAGTTAAAATTTTTGATGTTGAAATTGGTTAAATCTACAGTGTTTCACAATGTGTTCACTGTGAACCGAGCAATCATCACAACTCTTGAGGGAATATCACCCGATGACAATCTAGGAATAAAATTTAAAATTTCTCTTGAATTTCAAGCTGGATTGTGGAACTAAAAAGAAAATTTTTTATATTCAGTATTTTGTCTTATAATTAACTAGACCAAAAAGATTAAGTAAAACTTTATCAAAACTGCTAGCCTAATGAAGAAAACGGTAACGCGATAATGACGTTGATGATCGTTTTTATTGGAAATTATAAATTTTTCACTAACCGGTCGTGACATTCCCAAATAATGGACACATCCCACGTGCAAGTGCATGCATTAGCTTACTCAAAACTCGAGTATGTCGGCCTAGACGTTTAATGGAATAAAAAAAAATACACTTACATACCTATAAAATTCTCTTTCGGTCACACATCGAAGTACAGATAAATTTAGTGATCACTGATCGCATGTGTCTACTTTTGTTAGAGGCAAAGCGCATTTATGATATTTGTGGTAAATTGGGGTACACATATATTTAAAACCAATTTAGTTTAATATGTCTCAGTATAAAATATCTCTAATTTTATAAAACGTTTATATTTCATCGTGGTTGTGGAGCAGAGTCTCCGAAACATTTCGGTGTGTTAATTTTAATCATTAATTTAATAAATCTTGTTTCTAGCCAGTTTTTGTTATTATTTTTATATTACCTTAATTTTATTTAATTTTAAGATGTCGGTGATTTTTGATATTTTTGTGAAAAAAACATGATTTAACATTCTCAAAGGGCTTTAAAATATAAATTGCAAACTTTTTTTTCATATCTTTAGGATCATGCTTAATTAATAAGATAAGAAAATAATTTTCTAAAATGTACCAAAAAGAAACTTGAGATACAGATTAAAGTATTTTGATGTAATGTACTAAAAAATTTTAACTTTGTAATTATTTTTTAAAAAAAGTTTGAGATATTGTAAACGTTCAAATATTTTTAAAAATCGGTGTATAGCAATATAACATTTATGCTATTAGTTATAAAAAAATTCTAAAAATGCAATAAATTTAAGTATTTTGCCCGAACAAAAATTACTGAAATTAAAATATTAATCAGAACTAATGGAAGATAAAATTTTAGAAATCTTATTTTATTACAAATAATAAAATTCTGTGCGATTAACACTTATTGTTGAAATTCTTTTTTCCATGTTCGAATCAGGAATTACCGCGTCATATGCACGTATTTTTTGTCTGATCTCTATGGTATTCATTTTTAATTTAATTTATTCTTTAACTGGTTTAAAGCCGCTACTTTTTTTCGCAATAAAGTGGTTGCGTTTTCTCATTTCTTCTGAATAAGTCAGTTTTATTACATATTCCTTTACGAAAATATCAATTAACATTAGCTTCGAGAACCTGTTGAGCATTATTTTATCAAGCAATTCTTTGACAGTTTTGTAAAAATAAAAAGATATCCGGCCATCACTGGAAAATCAGATTCTTTTTTAGATTTAAAGATCATTTTGGAATAATATCACTAATTCAGGGCCGTGCCCAGAATTTTGAAAAGAAAAGGGCTGTTGAAAATTTTCTTCGCATATTTATTTTACAAATAACAATACATTGTTTACTAATTTTTTCATGCTATTAATAATTTCCATCATTTTGATTTATATATTAATAATTTACATAAATGAGTTACCATATAAACATTAATAAAAATTACATATGCTATTGATTATACTCGTAATAAAAAGTTTTGCATAAAATATTAATGAAGTACCTAAAAATATGGAGCATATTTTTTCTCTTTTTTTTAATGTAAGAACACCCTAAAAAATCATCAATATTTATTTTTAATTTTTAATTTTTTCAGATTTTTTTGTATTTATAATAACTATTTTAATTTTAATGCCCCCCCCCCCATGGACACGGCCTTGCGCTAATTAATTTTGAAAAAAATTGTTTTTCAATTGCCCCTTTTAATAATGTAAAATTCGTAAATATATTGTATTTCTAAGTATTTTTTATATAACTAACGGCGCAGTGTCGTATTGTTATACACTGATAAAAAAAAGTTGGTTACTTCTTTTAAATTTCTAACAATGTTCAAACTTTTAAGTATGTCATCACATGGTAACAACGCATTAATACTCTAATTTTATGAATATTTTTTAAAAACCTGTTTCTTATTTTATTAATTTATTATGATCCTAAAGGTATAAATAAGTTGAAAATTTAGAAACAGATGTTTACAGTTGGTATTTTAAAGTCTTCCATTGTATGTTAATGTCGTGATTAAAAATACGAAAATCTCCCAATATCTTTAAATCGATGATACTTTGTAGTAATACATATTAAGCTAAATTTTATAAAAAACATCTGCGGAAAATTTGAAAACAAATCGAAATTAAAAATATAAATTTTGAGAAATTAAAAGGTCACAGTTAGAAAAAAATTATTATCTAAATTTAAATTGTTTTTGTTAAATTATAAATCAGTATTTTAAAAAACTTGATTAGAAAGCAAATTTGTGGCTTAACGAACTCGGCGGTGTTTTTGCATCTGTTCCTGTATGTATAAGTTCCCGTAATATATATATATATATATATAAGTTTTATTTAGTTTTTTTTCTAAATGCTGCAGCGGTAATCGAAACCGGTTCTATCCAAACAAAACACCATTACTTAACCAACTATACCACGGCACGTGAATTTTTTATTCTTAAAAATTTTTTAGTCGAATTTTTGGTTTCTTCATAATTTTAATGCACTACGCAAGTTTTTAATTTATGATATTTTAAATGATATAATCTGTGCTGAACATGCTTTCTTGATTATTTTTTACTGTTTAAATAGGTTTATTTTCTGTCTTGATGAGAGAGCAGTCCAATTTACCCGGCGACAATCCAAAATGGATAGTGTTAGATGGCGATATTGATCCGATGTGGATAGAATCTCTTAATACTGTCATGGATGATAATAAAGTGATGTTTTCTATTTACTTAAATGGATAAATCAATTATTTTAAAATTATATTGATCAAATTTAGGTTAATGGAGTTAGGAAAAAAATTCCCTTGCAATTTTGCAGTTTGAATTTTCATTTATGCAGATCTAACAGTATCCTTTTTAAGTCATTTTTTTCTGTAAAATGAAATGAATATATATATATATATAATAACATGTATACATAAAATTCTACGTGCACTATTACTCATGATTCTATTTTTTTTCCTACACGTAAATAATGCCGTTTTGAACATAATTACGCAACTGATTTTTAGCAAATAATTGAAGTATAAGCTAAAAACGATTGATGTGGTTATGAAGGATAGTATAATTAATCATTCACGGCAGAAAACTTTGAATAACTTTTACATTATAATTTTAACGGAAGAAAGTTTTTTTTTAAAAATTAAAGTGTGCTAGAATTGACTTTTAAAAAAAAAAAATCAGTTAATATTAATAGTGGGTTTTCTCGTATTACAGTACATCTTTTGAGAAATAATTATAATGTAAAACTGCTTAAATTTTCCCACTACGGACCATTAGTATGACGTTTACAAATGATATTGCAGATAACAATACTAAGCAGAGATTAGGATATAGCACTATTATTCTCAACTATGCTAATTTGGTCACTCTATGAAGAAAAGCTGTCTAATCACGTTTGAAAGGTCAGAATCAATATAAACCTTTTTGCTTGAGGTCTTTTTTTTGAAAATGGGCTTTATAAGTAACTTCAGCAACCAATTCAGTTATCATTTAAATGGCTAAGCGCGAATTTGTTAAAAGAAGATAAAATACTAATATAAAAGGCAAAATTCTGTAAGAAAAGACAGCAACTTTAGAGTAAGTTGCATTAAAGATTTGTTTAGTATAATACAAATATATATTTTTTTCTAATTCGATTTTAGTTCAAACATGTAAATGTAGACTTCTTTCGTATTTTCTTCAATACATTCAAAAGAAATATTTTTATTTTCTCTTGCAAATTTTGAAAAGCACAAAAAGTATTGTTCAGTTTTGCCATATGTGGTTAGTTAATTTTAGAAAAATTCAATTAAGGAATACGTGTTTCCCCATTGTTGTTAACGGAGGTGTAAAATTACTATTCCCATTTTTGTTGGTTATAACAAAAATAGGAAAAGCTGTTGCACTTAATTTAAACTTGTTCAAGTTACAAATGTTTTTTATCTTAAAAAATGTACCGATTTATTTTTCATTTGTATCTGTAAGCAATATGTTTATATTAATGTGTAAAAAAATTGCAGGTTTTAACCTTAGCAAGTAACGAAAGAATTGCATTAACTTCATCCATGCGACTTATCTTCGAAGTATCTAATTTAAGCACTGCTACTCCAGCTACGGTTTCTAGAGCTGGAATTTTATATATTAATCCACAAGATCTGGGATGGAATCCGTAAGATATGCATGAGTAATTATTTAATTATAAGTACTGTTAAAAAATGATCTTTCCGTATTTCTTCTTTTTCTTCTTTTCTTTATTCCAGTTTCCTTTTTTTTTTAAATTTGTATTTTTGTGTTACTCTTTTTCAGTTCTTTTTTATTAAAGTTCTGTTATCGTGTTTATTGAAAACAATGAGAAAAAACCGACATATTACTAACTGCTTAGGTGAATCAATAAAAAAACATTTGGACAGATATGTTAAAAATTCAAAGTTCTCTATCATTTCAGTTACGTAACTAGTTGGCTCGAAACCAGGGAAAATGCAGCAGAGAGGACAAATCTCGTTATACTATTTGACAAGTACATACCGAGCTGCATTGAAAATGTAAAAAATCGATTTAAAAAAATCACTCCAATTCCAGATATAGCTCACATTCAAATGCTTTGTTATCTACTCGATCATTTGCTCGTACCCGATAATATTTCGCCAGATTCTCCGAAGGAGCTATACGAAATGTATTTTGCATTTGCTTGCATATGGGCTTTTGGAGCTTCCATGTTTCAGGATCAGGTATTAAATATAAATCCCGCCTTTAATTTAAAGTTAATTAATTTAAGCTTACAATAAATACCTGTAGGGCTTAATGTTTCAAATTGAAAACGATTACGTTACATTTATAGGTGATCGATTATAGAGTAGAATTTTCGAAATGGTGGATGAATGAGTTTAAAACGTTGAAATATCCTTCGCAAGGAACGGTATTTGATTATTTTATAGATCCTGAAACTAAGCAGTTTTTACAGTGGAATGAAAAGATACCTCGTTTTGAACTTGATCCTGATATTGCATTACAAGTTAATACTTCACTACCTATATGTATAATTCATAGTTTACAGAATTTTGTTGTAGTTTAGAACATCATAATTTATTATTGTTGATGACAATTTTCACACTTAAAAAATAATGATCTATTTTAATTTATATTCATACGAGATTATTAAATAACAAATCGTTCAGCTATATGAAAAAAATTGTTAACAGAAAATAAATATAATTGCTGTAAAGAGCAAGTGGGCATTAATAATTCATTTAATGACTACTTTTAAAGTATTCCAATAAATAAGCGTAAAAGGTACTCCTCCGATAATTAAACCGATGCGTTTATTTTAGCTAAAAAATTATTGGAGTGGTAAACCCAAAATTTAAGCTAAAGTAAATTATTTATATAATACCGTAAAGCTATTACATGCTAGTAGACAATAAAAAACTGGGACGTGTAGCTTTTCTTAAAACATGTGGAAAGTGGAAAAAATATCTGTAAATTTTCTAAAACTTTTCAATAAATTTCATTTGTATTCTTAACATGAATAAATAGATTGTTTTTTTCACACATTTAATGTTGTTTGCTGCACTTTTTGTAGAACTGATACGTTTAATTCCTTAATTTTTAGTTTTTCAAAGAATAATTTGCGAAACGTGCGTATTGTTGTTTATTTTAATAATTAATAAATTTTTATTGTGCATTATAACAATTAAAATATGTAGATTATTTTCGTAAGTCATGTATCATCATCGTTATTTTAAAATCACGATAGCCTAAATTATTGTTTTGTAATTTTAAGTAAATATGTTAAAACGGATAAACAGTGGCGGGTGGCACCCGGGGCGGATATTGTAGGTGTCACCCCAAAACTCAATTAAAACTGTTAAAATAAAAAATAAAAGTAATAATAATTTACGTTTTATTAAAATATTACAAATTATTTTTATATATTATGTGAAACAAATTTAGTTAGTAAAAAATTAAAATGTCTTTCTTCTAGCTTTAACACTTGCAAACTCCGAAATCGCGTCATCAAAATTTATATTTTGTGTTGCTTCATGTTCTATCGTTAAAATACCAAGATTGTTTAATCTGGTTTCAGTCATTGTAGATCGCAAGTAATTTTTAATTAATTTTAATTTGCTGAAACTCCTCTCACATGAAGCAACTGATGCACATATTGTTATAAATAACTTTAGTGCGACCTTTAGATTCGGAAGAGATTCTGTAAAATCCCATTCCACAATTAATTTCAAATAGTCCAGAGTCACCCAATTAGAAACAGTAATATTGGCCGCTTTTAAATGTCTTCTCAGTCTTGGTATCTCTAAGAGAAGTTCTGTTCCTGATACCTCATCGTAAAGGCCAGTAAATTTAGATATAGCAAATTTTAACTGTTCAGTGTTTGCCAAAAGTAAAGTCTTTGATTGCACAACCTCAAATAATGAAACTACATTTTTAATGGTCTTTAATCTTGTTTCAAGTTCAGTATTGAATCTGTCAAGACATTCTAACATGTCCTTTTGAAGTTCCACTCTAAGTGTAAGTCCAGCATTGGTGGACGATGCTAACTTACCGGGCATGCGTTTCTTGTGACGAATTCGTCGTTCTATCGAAATGTTGTATTCTTCCGATTTTTTTACAGCAAAGTCTATTGTCTCTTCTACTAGATGCAACCGTTTCTCTTCAGTGAAAATACGAAGTGCTTCTAGTTTTACGGCTATTTGATCAACATTTAAGCCTTTACTTTGTAATGCAATCTGAGTATTGTTCACTTCCCTTAGCACATCATTCTAAAAGAAAAGATAGTAAAGAAATGGGAAATTGCACGCAGCAGGCATAAGGTTTTGTGCAGCTCCTCTGGTGTCTAAATTTGCTTCTTGGTCATATAGTTCCTCAATTGCAGAAATAATCCCATCAAAATTTTCTGCCAATACTTTTATTGCAGCATAATGAGCACTCCAGCGCGTTGTCGAAAGTCTTTTAACAGATGCTTTGCTGTGATTGAGGAGCACTTCCCAGAAACTTGTGGAAGCACAAAAAAAGTTGAATATTGTCTCCACTGCTCTGAAAAATGTAACATAAGTCACATTTTGTGCGAACGAATGTTGGCCACATAAATTAATTGAATGATCTATACAACCAATAAAAATTGCTTTGTTGTTTTTTTCTTTTATAATAGCATGCACTCCTCCGTGTATTCCACTCATAACTGCTGCATTATCATAACCTTCAGAACGACACATCATAATATCTAAACCATCATTTTCAAGCTTCTTAAGTATTTCAGCGCTTAAATCAGCTGTTTTTTTTCCATGTAAAGGAAAAAATCCTAGGAATACTTTTTTGACTTCTACTTTTCTATTATTAATTTTCACGTAACGAATCACTTCAGACATTTGATCGACATGTGAAACGTCAGGTGTGCTATCAAACATGATTCCAAAATATTTAGCCGATTTAATTTCGTTGACAAGCTGACATTTTATGTGATTGACTAAAACATTTATGAACTCATTTTGTATTTCTGGCGATAAATATGTTACTTTAGGTGATTTTTCCTGCTCTGAATATAAGATATGTTCTTTCAATACTGCATCATACTTTGAGAGTAGTTTAACTAGCTCTAAAAAATTACCTTTATTTGAAGACCCTTGTCCCTCATCATGTCCACGAAATGCTACGTTTTGTTTAGCCAGAAACAAAGTTATATCCAATAATCTAGATAAAAGATTTTTCCACTTCTGTTTTTCCGTATTCATTAATTGCAAGGCTGCGTCATCTATTGCAATTGGAAATGATGGTTATGACTGGAATTATATTTTTAGCGGTAGGATTTTGTGATTGTATTTAGCAATTTATTATGCTGGTGATACCTATTTAGGCTCACTGTGAAACCAAATTAAAACCCTTTCAATACAATGGTCCTGAATGAAGAAAAACTTACTAGGCAATAGGCATCTACATAATTATTGTCATATAAATTATTTTATTAGTGGCGGTTATGCAATCTGCCACAGTTTTACGAATTTTTATAGGTGGCACTATAACTGATGTTCACAGTCGGGTGTCACCCCTAAGTGGGTGACACCCGGTGTGGGCCGCCCCCGCCGCCCTCCCCTAGCTACGCCACTGCGGATAAGTGCAAAACGAAATTATACTTAAAATATTAATCGCTGATTAGTTTTGAAATAATTAAATTTATAATCACGGCGTAGTAATAATAATATTGTAATTATGTTTACTACTTCGATATCACGAGTTAATTGTGTGAACTAGTAGTGGGTAATTAATATTTTAATTATAATTGTGTTTTGCGTTTATTAGTATTTATTATTCGTTTAAAAGTAACGCTTCTGACGAATTATTAATTTATTTTATATTTAATTTTAGTTCTTTTTAATATTTTAAAATTCCACGTAACGTAATAGCAAATATAGTTTTTGAAGGAACGCGTGTCTGCAAGGATCTTTACACAGTTCGGAATTATAAAACGCGTTTTTATCAAAGATATTAATATTTTGCTATTTTTCACCATAATAATTTTAATAAACAAAACTGATTTTCTATTTTCATTAATATCAGACGATTTAAGCGAGATTTTATTATTTCATTCGATGTTTATTCTTTCAGTTTGGGTATTAATTTTGAAAACATGTTATACAGGCAACAATGGTGCATACACCGGAATCAATTCGTATAAGATACTTTCTAGATTTACTGATGGAGCATAAACATCCGGTTATGTTAGTCGGTACCGCTGGTTCTGGGAAGACTGCACTTGTGACTGAAAAATTGCAATCCATGTCTGAAAATTACATAGTTACCAGTGTGCCGTTCAATTATTATACAACATCTGGTACTGCACGTTTATTGTTTGTTTTAAATTTACTTTAATTAGTGTACGAAAATATAACTCCTTGATATTTTATTTTTAAACAGCTAAATAATTATTATTTTTTTATTTTCGGAATAAAGAAATGTTGCAGAAAATATTAGAAAAACGATTGGAGAAGAAAGCTGGTAGGAACTACGGTCCTCCTGGAAATAAAACTATGATTTATTTCCTAGATGATATGAATATGCCAAAGGTGTGTCCTCTATTTCTTAAAGATAAAAATTATTTCTTTCACTTGTTCCTTTGTTTGCTATAAATTTCCCGATTTATATTATTTTTATTTTTTTAAAGATTATTATTTTATATTCCCATCGTTAAATTAATACCGTAAATTGGGTTGAAATTTTATTTAAAATAGACGATAAAATTATTATTGTTGATGATTGAAATGCACAACGCATAGGTAATCAAATTGTTTTACAAGTAATAAAAACGAGAAAGACTATTAAGCACCGCTGAAATTATCGATTTTTAAATTCATATCCCACATGACTGGTATTGCGTTATTCTATGCGTTTTGCAAAGTTGATATTATACAAAAAATATTAATAAACATCTGGAGAAAATAAAAAATTTAGAAAATTAAAATGAATAATAATAATAACACAGAAATTATGTTATTTACGGATAGAAAACCAAACTGTTCGAATCCCTGTTATAATTTAACAATTACATTTATAATAAAATATATCAAATCTTTCAGTCTAGTTTTAAATAAATCTCTAACGTTTAGTAAGAGTACTAAATTTGAACTGAATAATGCTCATTCCGGCATGATGCCACTGTTACGCTTAAAAAAAAGATGGCGTTTCAGAAAAAACGTCATCTGTAAAAGTTGCAAAGGAGCCATAATATTTGAATGGAATATTAAAAAATTATAAAATACTTCTAAATGCTTCTATTTACACTAATTTTAGGGTTATTTTCATAATGTATTACATGCTGTCTAGGCTAGCAATACCAGTAATAAAGACTTTCATGCATTTTTTAAGAACTCTGAAACTAATGAATTTTTTTTTTACTAAAGACATTAAAGACTATTCAAGAATCTTCCTAAAAATTGAATATGAAAATTACAAATACTGAAAGTTGAAACAGTTATTTCTTTAATAATAGTGAATTTTGGTTATTTTTGTATGCAGGTTTTTTATTCTTAATTTTTCTTCTATTATGTTTTAAACTACTTATTGTATTATAAACAATTCCGTTATATTTCTAAACAGGCTCGCTTTTAAGATACCTTGCTGAGTATTCGTAACATATTAGAACCAGCAACGTATAATTTTCTCTAATATTCCGCTTAATAAACCTTTTTTCGATTCCTTTCGATGGTTAATTAATTTGTTCTAAACGTCAAAGAAATAAATTTCAAATGGCATTCGAAGAAGATACTTTAAATGTTACTAATAAATTAAAATCAACTTAGTAATATCACCACATTGATGAAAGTATTGAAATACAATCTGTTAGATATTAATGAAAATTAATTTTTGAATATTTCATAAAACTTATACAAAAAATGTTTTTAGAGATTTTTTTTTTTTAATATTATCAAGTCTCTTAGTATTAGTCATACACGATGAAAATATATTATTTCAATCTATTTTATAAATTTAAATTACTACTCTATTAATTTAGTTTATAATATTTTCGCCGCTTATTGCCACAACTATTACTTTTCCGATAAAAGCCATGTTGTTGTTTTGTTGTATATATTGTGAATGTTTTCAACTTCTTCCTTCAGTTTCATTAAGGTTTTCTATTGAAAACGTTAACGTGAAACAATACATGTAATGCGGAAAAAAGTTCCTCTGAAAAATAAATGCCTCAAAGATGAATGCTAACTAAATAGGTTGATAGAAAAGAATTTGGAGAAATTATAGTTCCAACATTAAAGAAGAAGAAGAAATCGAGTAGTTTTAGGGAGAAAAAATAATAAGGCTATTTTAACCTTTATATTCATCGAAAAATTCATCTACCGATTTTGCAATTTTGGTTACCCGCTGCTTTTCTTTTACATTATAGAATTGAGAAGACAATAAGTTTTATTTTCGCCAGTTCAATAACGAAACTTTATTATTATTTCACAATTTAGTTTCAATTCAAGTGTTGTCACACCCGATAAAATTTGTATAGTCAAACTGTGCGTATTTTTATCATGACAAATATTACATTCATTTGTTCAAACAGCAGAAATTGTTATACATTTTATCGGATTTTTTATTCGGATAATTTTGAATATTACAGCTAATTTTATAAATTAAATAAAATTGGTACATTACTTTGTTGAATAGGTTGATAGCTACGGTACTGTTCAACCGCATACACTTATACGTCAACATTTAGACTACGGTCATTGGTACGACAGATCAAAGTTGACCTTAAAAGATATTCAAAATTGTCAGTATGTTTCTTGTATGAATCCAACGGCTGGAAGTTTTACAATCAACCCCCGACTTTTGCGTCATTTTTGCGTTTTTGCCGTCAAGTAATTTTACCGTTTTTATTTTATTTTAAATAGGGTTTCACTTAAAACCAATAGTGTAATTTTATTTATTTACTCTTTTTTCGTTTTGTTTTTTTTTTCAGTTTTCCAAGTGTTGATTCACTTTCGATGATTTATAATTCTATATTGAGTCAGCATTTCAGTAATCCTGATTTTCGTGTACCATACAGTGTTAGTCGACTCTGCAAAAATGTGGTGGATGCGTCAATCACTCTTCACAATAAAGTTTCTTCAGTGTTTTTACCAACAGCATCAAAGTTTCACTATATATTCAACTTGAGGGATTTATCTAATGTGTTTCAAGTATGTAATTATTTATTTATTTATTTTTATTACCTTTTATCAAACATTATAATATTTTCCTGCGAATATTGCCCGTGTGTATTAAAGCTTAGTAAATCTTATTATTTTTCCAAATTATTCGGTATTAGAAGTACTCGATTATTTGTAGTTTATTTATTGATATTTTATTATTCAGTTTATTGCCACGTAGAACCCATATATCAGATATTAAAATAATTCAATTTTATAATTTTTATTCAAAATAAACGTTAAAAGTGGCAGATACCCGTTTGCAGGTACTCAGCATAGTTATATCCTCTGTTCTAAATAAATTTTACAATTTAATCTTAAAATGTAAATATTTGCCCAGTGTTTCAAAGTTATCTTTTAACCTAGATTTATAACTATACCGTTATCGGTTAACGGCAAAGAAAGGAAATTTAATAACATTGTTTACGAATGAGATTCATTGTTTTATATGTAGCATTATTTGTTCCTTTCTACGAATGATATAACAATCTGAACGAAATCAAATCCTGAATTACATTTTTAGAACCGTTAATGACAAAATAAAAATGTAAGTCTGTACAGCACAAATTTCGGTTGCGGAATTTTATTAATTGTATCTTTGAGTGGGTTTTTTACTTTAATGAGTTATAAATTATTTTACTATATGAATTCGATTTTTGTTATGTCTTCCAAAATGTTATCACTGGTTATCACTAAATACATGTACATTAAAAGAACACGCGCAGCTAAAGCATTTTAATATGATTTTCGAAAAAAGTACTTATGACAACATGGGGAGCACTTATAAAATGCATTTAGATAAATCTTCTTAAGTTTAATTGCATTAATATTTCCGCAGTTTTTATGTTGGGATCTTTTGTCACTAAAACTATAATGACATAGAAGTACTATCAGTTGATATTGGAAGTTGTGTTATAACCTCTATTTACAAACCACCTAATAGTATATTTGAATACCGCCAAGAAGTGCACAAAACAGAAATTGTGATCGGAGATTTTAATAGTCACAGTGTGAACTGGGGATACGCTGATAATAACACGGATGGAGATCTCGTTGAATCCTGGGCAGAGAGAAACAAACTAGAATTGATATACAATCCAAAACTACCTGCTTCTTTCAATAGTGCAAGATGGAAGCGAGGCTATAATCCAGACAATGTATTTGTGACTGGAAATATCTCCCACATGTGCACTAAGGAAGTTTCAGATCCAATCCCACATACACAACATAGACCTATCATATGTTCAGTAGATGCAGCCATTAAGCCTATCATAACTAAGGATATAAGAATACGCTATAACTTCAAGAAAGCGAACTGGTCCCAATTCAGAGACGAACTAGATGGCGCAGTAAAAGAAATACTTGCAACAACCGAAAACTATGAAAAATTCATTGAAGCTATGAGAAATGCATCTAGGAGAAACATACCTCGAGGTGCACGCAAGACATATATACCAGGTATGAAGAAGGAACTTTTAAACCGGTATATGAAGTATGTCGAAAAATTCAACGAAAACCCCTTCGAAGGTGATACAATAAAACTGGGCCTGACGATTGCTGAAGAGATAGCAGAAACAAAAAGAAATGAATGGCGAGATCTGATAGAAAATCTTGATTTCCACAAAGATAGTAGGAAGGCATGGTTATTACTAAAGAAACTAAATGATGAAAAAGTAAGAAATATTGGAACTTCAAATATTACGGCAAATCAAATAGCTCATCAACTGTTGTTAAATGGGAAGCCTAGCTTTAAAGTTAAACATAAAAAAAATCCGATTGTCAGATATCATACTTCTGAGATGAATCATTTTAATGATCCTTTTACGGAGAGCGAAATAAATGAAGCCATTAAAACAGCTAAAAACAAAAAAGCAGCCGGAATCGATGGCATGTTTGTAGAGCAGATAAAACACTTCGGTATAGCGACAAGAAAATGGATACTTGACATGTATAATTGCTGCTTACAGAAATTAACTATACCGAAACTGTGGAGAAAGGCACATGTCATTGCCCTTTTAAAGCCAGGGAAGGATTTGAATGATGCCAAAAACTATCGTCCCATATCCCTCCTATGTCACCTATACAAAATATTTGAGAGAGTCGTCCTGAATAGAATATCCACAACTATTGACGCGCATATTATACCTCAACAGGCAGGTTTCAGAACAGGGAAGTCTTGTATTGGACAAATATTGAACTTGACACAGCACATAGAAGATGGATTTGAGAAGAAAAAAATCACGGGAGCCGTTTTTGTAGATCTAACAGCTGCATTCGACACAATCTCTCATCGCATGCTCGCTAAAAAAGTATATCAGACAACCAGAGACTTTAAATTTATGCAAATAGTTTCAATGTTGTTAAAAGACAGACGTTTCGACGTATCATTAAACGACAAAACTAGTGCTTGGAGAAAACAAAAAAAATGGACTGCCGCAGGGCAGCGTGCTGGTCCCAATACTATTTAATATCTATACTAATGAGCAACCAATCGGGAAAACTACAAAACACTTTATTTTTGCAGATGATCTTGTCTTTATAGCCCAAAATAATACCTTCGAAGCAGTGGAGGAAAATCTAAACGAAATGATTAAAGAACTCGACGAATACTATAAAGCTAATCAACTCAAGCCGAATCAAACAAAAACTCAAACGTGCTGCTTTCACCTCCGGAATCGGGAAGCTAAGCGCAAGCTACAAATCGTATGGAATGGTAAACAACTCGAACATGTTGATCATCCCAAATATCTAGGAGTCGTCTTAGACAGATCATTAACATACAAGAGACACTGCGAAATAACAAAAATGAAGATAATGGCGAGGAATAATCTTATCCGAAAACTGACGAACACTAAATGGGGAGCTAAAGCACACATCCTGCGTACATCATCACTGGCACTCTGCTATTCAGCAGGAGAATACGCGTGTCCAGTCTGGAGCCGCTCTGCACATGCAAAAAAGATAGACGTTGCCCTAAATGAAGCTTGCAGAATTACTACCGGTTGTCTTAAAGCTACGCCCCTAAGGGAGCTGCATATACTTAGTGGAATTGCACCACCGGATATTAGGCGTAGTGTGGCAGCCAAGAAAGAAAGATGGAAAATAGCTAATGACGACCACCATCCACTCTATAACTACGAAGGACTGACTGAGAGGAGACTAAAATCCAGACATAGCTTGCTCCATACAGTTGAAGAACTGAAAATCTCTGCCAAGTCCGCAAGACTAGAAGCTTGGAAAGCAAAAACTAAAGATGATGCAAATATAAATGAAGCTCTTCCAACCGGCTACAATTTAGATTACGTCCTGTGGCGAACCTTAAACAGAATAAGAAGCAAAACGTCACGAACCAAATACAACTTGAAGAAATTGGGAATAGCGGACGACGACAAGTGTGAATGCGGACTAATACAAGATGACGAACACATATTTAGGTGTAATCTATTTGGCACATTCGACGCAGATAAACTATTTTGTGATATCGACGAAGAAACACTAAAGTTTCTGATCTATTGGTCAAAGATAGGAATATAATTTAAAACGTTCGACCGGATACGATATAATAATAATACTAAAACTATGGCATCTGCAATGTTGATCCAGTTTCTTCTTCACTAAGAGTAGTTCCTAATTTAACTCTTTAATTGCTCAAATAATCTCCGAACAAATTGTTTAGATTATTTGTATTATAAATATCGACACAGTTATTTTAGTAGCGTAGCTTTGTTCTACAAGTACTGTTGAAAAATCATTGAATATTTCAAGAAGTTTCAAAGGGCTGAGATCTAAAATAACAGATATTTGTTTAAATGAATAGTTTTTGACAAATGTTTATAAAGTTTTGTTGTATTTTGTTGAGTCGTCACAATAGCCAGATTTCTAGAACGATCGACCTGCCAAATCGGAGTCATTCAGCGCTAATAAGAAAAATTATTGACAATAAGTAATCAGTAATAGTTCTGTGGAAAAGAATAGAAAATCACCACGTTTATAATTGTATGCGCGTTTGATGTATATACGTATACATTTGACTATACTTGTATAACCTTGTACGTAAAATGTTTACAATTAGTTTCAAGACTTACACGCATCCGCATTGCATATAGCATTACTGTGAGCCCTACCTATATTCATGCTAGAACCATGTACTCGTAAGAGGTAATGACGCTTGAAAATGAACAGTACGGTAGTTAACACATAAAAATATTATGAAATAAATTACTGTAATTAATTAACTGATGTAGTTTTTATGATAAATTTGTTAATTTATCTCTTTAAAAGAAGCGATTTTTAAAGGTCGAGTAAAAATTAATTTTATATGAAATTTATTTTTAACATTGATGTCAACTAAATTGATTTTCTTTCTTTGTCCTATAAAAATGATTAAATAGGGACTTTTATTTAGTACCGGTGATTGCGTAACATCAGCCGCTGATTTAACCAGACTTTGGCTACATGAAACTCACCGAGTATACGGAGATAAATTAACCGATGATAAAGACGTCGATAACTTTTGCAAAATGCAATTAGATGCTTTAAAGAAAAACTTCGAAGTAATTAACGATAAGTTATATTGTTTATATTCTAAACTAACTTTAGCAATTATTTATTAATAAAAATGCTAAAAGGTAATTCTTCTGATATACTAGTAATAGTTTATTTAATTTTAAAAATTTTTAGTGTAAACGCAATTAGATTTAAGTAAATACATGTAATATTAATTTAAATGAAGCATTTTTTTTTTTTTTTTTTTTTTGGCGCCGCATCTAAATCATTTGCCCATTTAACACAAATTTACTCTAAACAGAAACTAACCTTCTTATTTCAAATATAAGAATAAAATACGAAAGAAAATAAATAAAATAGAATAAAAATGAATAAATAGATGAAATAGAAAATAAATAACTCTAAACAACTGCCATCTAAACCACAGTGTTGCAATCGATTGTGAACCTGAATAAAGCATCCAAAGCGTAGTCCCCGTAACTAAGCGAACACTGGATATTTAAAGGACGAAAAATCGACAAGGAAATTAAGTGCCTGCAAAATATATCTCTGCGTTTGTCAAATAATTTACAAGAAAATAACAGATGATTAATGCCCTCAGAGGAACTAATCATCTCGTGATCGCTGCAAATCAACTTTGACGTTTGACTTTGAAAATTCTGTGAAACTCGTGTATGCCTTATACGAAGACAACAAATCAAGGTAACAAATTTCTTAATAAGCCTTTCAGGGATAGTTAACGGCACATGATAATACACCATGGTCTTGACGAGATAGTTGGTTGGACTGTATTTTAATACCTACACCTAGATTTCAGTTGTTCTTTATATTTATCCAATATTGTCGATTGTTTCTTTTAATTTTCCGAAATAAATCAGTCGAAGGGATAAAAGGATATGGGACGCCCCCAGAAGCAACTTCTTTGGCAAACAGATTGACATTACCAGATCCCTTTATTCCACAGTGACTCGGAATCCAACAAAATTTCAAATTCATTCCTTTATAAATTATCTTAAGGCATTTATTTCTTATTTCATATACCAACGGCTGTAATTTATACTCGTAGTTAAGTATATCACATTTTATCGCGATAGTGAATTTAGGCTGTCACTGATAATTAGGTGTATCTTTTGTCGACATCAAGTGTGATTGTTAAAAATTCCAAAGCCTTATCTATAGCCATTACTATATTTAAAAACTTATCAATATAAACGTTAGTTCCTTATTTTCTCAAAGACGGTTTTAATTTATTTTTTTATGTTGTTTATTGCGCATATCAAAATTGTTCATAACTTGAACGAAATAATATATAAAATTGCGAAGTTAATACTTTTGAAAGATTCTTCATTAATATTAAGACTGTGATACCAAATTCTAAATTATTTTATTATTTAATCGTTTTGTGTAAAAATAATTTTTATTTATACCGCACCATTTATTCGTATTATCATATTATTTCGTAAGATTTGTTAATAATTAATTTGTAATTTTTTTAAAACTAAACTTTTTTTACTTCACTGCGTTACAAATGAAATAGAAATTTACAAAAAATACATTCAAGTAGATTGTTTTTATTAAAGAAAAAAAAACCTGCAAATAGGAAGTGGAAGAAACCAGTTTGTTTGAAAAACCAAATATCTTTTGCCATTTTGGTCAAGGCTTTGGTGAACCAAAATATATACCAGTACAAAGTTGGTCTGTGATACATAAATTATTACAAGAAGCTTTGAGCTCATACAACGACTTAGTTGCTGGAATGAATTTGGTTCTTTTTGAAGATGCGATGATGCATGTGTGTCGGTGAGTGTTGCGTTTTTGTTCTCTATTTTACTTAGAAATAACTCTTTACTATGAAGAGCTAAAAAATGGATTTCCGAAAAATTGTATTTTCCTTTTAATGATATATATACATATAGTACTTTTATTTTAACAAATTAATAGATTTAGCTGAAATTTCAGCTACCGGAATAAAGTATTTTATTATAATATTCATCGAAAAATCATATTATTTTTTTCACTACTCTAAATATTACTGTTATTATAACAGACTCATTGTTATAAAATTGATCTTTTACGAATATCTTCTCTATTATTCCCTCTTGATGAAGCAAGGTCAAATGTTTAACTTATTGCAACCAATAGATTTTCCTTAATGTTCCTATGGTGTAATTAGTTACCATTTTAATTATTTAAAAAAATCGTTTGTACCGTTCAAAGTTTTTTTTTTCTCATATAGTTTTTAATATAATTCATCCACTGCCTTTCAACTTTCCGCATGGCCATTTTCCTTTGAGGTCGTATTACATTTGAACTTCACTGGGACGTCGCCTTCTCTTCTTATAACACCAAATCACCGAAGTCATGCTTCTTGTATTTTTAAAAGCATGGGAGCTACTTGTAAGCGCCTCTTTATGCCTTTATCTGTTCTAGTGACCAGCGCGATATTTTTGTTTCGGCTGCACATATATTCGTAGTTCGGTTATTTCAATTTTTTTAGTAGTTGTCCAGCTTTCAGATCCATATAACGTGGATGGTTTTTTTTCTAGCCCGACTCTCATCATTGGCCAGTTTTCCCAGTCTTTAAACTTTTAAATATTTATATGATTGACCTTAATAAAGTTGTAAAGTTCTCCACTAAGTACTGACAATGGTTTATTAATAATTATTATCGTCGAAATCGGTAATGTTTTCCAATTATTCAAGTATAAATCTATCAGACGATCTCTTCTTGTAGCGCATTTGCTTTATTGCCACATATAATATTCTAAAATTTCAGAAGGTTTAATAACTGTTTTGTAGATTCTTCCTTTAAGGCATACTGTAATTCTCTCGTCGGATAATATTGAAATTTGTCGCTTCCTTTTTCATCCATGCTAATTAAATTTGAGAATTTGTACCGTTGTGTGTGTTTCCCGCTGCTGTGATGTAAGAGTCCAAAGGTATTTGAATTGAGTGACCTTCTTCAACACCATGATATCTTCTTCGATGGTTTTGTCTTTGCGAGTGCCGCATTCCAAGTATTTTGTTTTTCTTATATTGCATTTTAAGATACACTTTTTTAAGTTCGTCTTGCATTTTTTCGCGAGAAAGGCGTTATCTGCAAAAAAACTGTTGTCCAGGGAATGGATGTCTACTTGTTGGCTGCTATAGCATCCTTGCATAGAATGAATAAAAGTGACGACAACATTAATCCTCCTCTCACAGTGACAAGAAAGCATGGTAAGATGCTTGCCGGATAACTTACTATGCTAGTTATACTTCAATAGATTGCACGCCTTGTACTACGTATTTTTATAGCGCTTTCTAGATTGGTTTGTGTGATACTTTGTCGAAAGATTTTTCTAAGCCTAAAAAAGCCATTATATAGATTACTTCCATTGTTCCAAATCCTTTTACGAAGCCAATTAGTTTGGTGTGACCAGGTTTTCCGTAATTGGAAGTCTGATATTCGTTTATATATTTCCAGGGTGTGACGGAGCAAGCATATTGGGTTGTAATTGCTGCATTCACTAATGCCTCTTTTCTGTTTTCATTAGCAAATAGTTTTACTGGTAGATCAAATTTTGGGGATGTGACCCTCTGTTATTGATTTCTCTTCGCCTAAACAGTTTCCCAATCTCGTTAAAATATTTTATTTATAGGCATGCAGTCTTTAATTTGTGGCTGTGGAAATTCCTCTCCAGAAATCTCTGTAATAATTGCTCCGTCCTTGTATGATTTCTTTTGAGTTCATAATTTCTAATTGTACATGTTTTTAATCTATGTTACGAGGTCAAAATTTTATGTTGTTCTTCACCGCACTTTGGCTGTTCGGTATATTAGATTTATACCTTTCTTTATTTTCAGTAAGTTACAGAGGTATTCACATTTTCGCTTTCAATGGTGTTTAAATTGAAATGGGTCCTCACGTTTGCCACTAGTTTCTAAAGTGTTACTTTTTTGCCTTAATGACTTGGTGGACTTTTTCATCCTACCACTATTTAGCTTGTTACTTTTTTCTTCTTCGGTTTTGTCATCGCGACTGTTAATGACTGTGAATTTGTTTAATAATATCTTTGCATGTATTTTCAATAGGAAGTTTGCAGTTGATATTTATACTATTTATTGAAGTTAATAGCTGGTCTCTTTTATATGATAATTTCCATCATTTGATTGTTGTTGGAGAAGTTAGTTGATTTCGAGCATATTTCTCTGTGTCCAGTGAAGTATATAAAACGAGCATACGATGCTATGATGATAAGTTCTCTGACAGTATTACTTTAGCGTCGAACACAGATTTAGAATTTTATCTTCTTAAAAGCCAGTAGTTTATTTGGCTGAAATGCATAAGTGATGTGTGTTCGTCTCTTTTTAAAGAAGGTGTTTGCTATAATTAAATCGCTCTTTGAGTACTCGACGATTCTGAATTTTTATCATCACTATCGTAACCTTGGCTAATATGATGTCGTTCATAAAATTTTATTGTTGTGCCTACTTGTTCATTTAGGCCCTCTTCAATTATTAGATGTTTTTTATTGAATGTACTTTGAATAAAAGTTCTCAGTTTTATTTATTAATGTTTACTCCATTAACTGAAGGATCTAGTTTTAAGACGCTAGAGACTCGCTTACCCATTCCAACGTAATCCTACTGAACAGATAATTGATTAGGAATCTTATCTTGCCCAGAACAGAATACAAGTGAGTTGTTAGTAACCTGTATTATCTTAAATGCAGTTTGTTTTCGATTACAGTATTTATTAGAATGCTGTATTCTGTTTTACGACATCTCTTCGTATGCACCACCAGCATCGGAATTTACTTTAACCTTCTTAGTCTACTGATGAAATGTTACTAACATGCACGTCGTCTATGCGCAGGAGGTTATCATTCATTTTACTTATCCGTGGAACTGGTATTGTGTGATCAGCGAGTGATTGGAGATATTGATAAATCTAAAAATAAAAAAATTGTTTTGGTCCAGAAGTTTAGACTGTACATAGCAGTAACAGACAATATAGCAGTTAATATTCGTTAATCGATTATGATACTTGACGGCAAAAAAATTTTTCATTTATATTTTATATTAACTTTTTTCTACTTTTTAATTAATATGAAAATCACGGAAAATGAAATAAAAATAATTTTATCTTATACTAGAATAAACCGCATACTAGAATTGCCACGGGGCAATTGCCTATTAGTAGGTGTCGGCGGAAGCGGAAAACAGTCCTTAGCTAGATTAGCAGCATTCATATCGGGTTTGGAAGTTGCACAAATACAACTAAGAAAAGGGTACAGTTTAATTGATTTAAAGGTAAATGCTGTATAAATATGATAAAAATTTTAAAAGATATTATTTTTTTAATAACTTGATTATTTTAAAATGTGTTTTCAATTTTTTAAGATGGAACTCGCTAGTTTGTATTTAAAAGCTGGATTAAAAAACGTTGGAATTATGTTTTTAATGACTGATGCTCAAGTTAACAATGAGAACTTTTTAGTGTTGATTAACGATTTATTAGCAACTGGAGAAATTACAGATTTATTCTCGGATGATGAAATTGATAATATTATAGCGAGTGTTCGTAACGAGGTAATATTATTGTTAATATTTTTTCAGAAATTATGTACTCTTAAATGAGGGCTTTAATTAATTTCATAATACATTTTTAATTATCATCGGTATTTAATTATAAGAAAATATGTTTCAGTTATTTGTTCTTCTCATAATATTTTTCCATCAAGGAAAAAACTTGTTTTTTCTCTTAAACTGAAATAAATAAAAATTTTCTCATATAATAAACGTAAACAATTAATAGAAATGGTATGGACGCATAAATTGTTTGTTTTAAATAATATTGCAGCATGTAAGTGTATTGTTTAAATTATTCACCTTTAAATTTAATGGTTAATGAAATAATTTCAAAAAGATTTAATTTACCTAAAATATACATTATGCATATGTTAACAAGGCTTTTATATATTTTTTTTTTTTTTTTAAATTGTGCCAATAAGTAAATTTGAACTTTATTTATGACAACTTAAATTTTATAAACACTGTTTGCATTCTAAATTTCAATATTAGAGTATTTTCGATTCCACTAAACAAGAATGATGATTGGTGGATAAATTTTATTAATACAAGGTAGTATTTAATAGGAACACTCGTTTGTTATATATATATATACACATAAGATTTTAATTTTTAACCCCCCATCTTCACGTTTTTAAAAATTGAAGTACCGTTCGTAAACATAAATTCATAATTATTGTTTTGAGATAATATTATCTGTGCTGTTTATTTAATTTATATGAATGTTACAAAATAAATTTGTCGGAAATGCACATATTTTATTACCGCTTTATTTATAGGTAAAATTATGTAATTCACTAAATTTATATTTTAAAATTTCGTACTTGATATTTTTTATTTTTTGAAATTATATTTATAACTAATGGGTACTTTTAAATTAATTTCAAGATCTAATTCTATGTTGTTGTTGTTGTTGTTATTTTTTTTTTTTACAAACTGTTTTTCTGTATAATTAGTAATAATGTTGAACATTCATTTTATGCTGCTAGTAATGAACTCAATTTTTTTAAACGTATGTAGAATTTATTCAATAATGGGAAAAATTACTTCGTATTTTACAATAATAAATAAAAAATGATATAAAATTAATAAAAAGTTCATTACATTATATTCACCACTTTTATAATAATTTTGAATGATTATTAATTTCGAAAACCATCTTGTATAGTCTACATTTTAACTTTATTGTCCCTCTTTGCATAATTTTCCATCTCCTTCGTTTTTTCCCCTTTTTTCCTATCTTATAAATGACGCCTGTACTTAATATTATTCAATGAAACTGTCGTAGCATTCGAACGAATAAGGCAGCCTTAAAAGGCTTGCTAAATTTATCTAATATAAGTATAGCGTTGTTGTCGGAAACATGGCTTCCGAAATCATCAACTTTTTCAATTAGGGGTTTTCATGTAATTAGATCAGATCGCGAAGATGGTTATGGTGGTGCAGCTATCCCCATTAGGTTTGGCATTCAATTCTCTTCTCATAATTTAGATATCCCAGGTGGCTCTAGTCCTTCTTCCTCTCCCAACTTTGTTCATATTTCTATCTCACACACATTCGCTAATATTTCTCATCCCCTTCATCTCGTATCTGTCTACATTCCTCCCCTGTGTAACCTGAAGGATCTTTCTTTTCCTTCCCTTCTTGACTCTTTTCTTCGCCCATTCATCATAGACGGGGATTGGAACGTCTGTTCTCCCACCTGGGGTAATTCATCACTAAACAGAAATGGTACCTTCTTACAAACTTTACTGTCAGACTACAACCTTGTGGTTCTCAACGACGACTCTCCTATATATTTCAAAAACTAAAATTTTTACAGTTCTATAGACTTAACTTTCTCCTCTCCTAATTTAAGCCTGAAATATGCATGGAGTACCTTTGATGGAACCTTGGTAATGACCATGTTTCTATTATTGTATCCAATTATGGAACTTCCTCCTCTCATGTAAATAAAGAATCCCGTTCTCCTAGTTGGAACTTTTCAGAGGTTAATTGGTCTGATTTTCGTTCGTTCCTAGATTCCTCTTCCTACAGATTCAATCCTAACTTAAATGTTACGCCTCAGTATGAAAACTTTGTTCAGTTAATATCATCAGCTATAGATTTGTCTTTCCCTCCACAAAAACCTCCTTCTGGGAGCATCAAGCGGTCCTACGCCTCGTCCTTATGGTGAAATGCGGAGTGTTCGATTGCACACCAAGCCAGTGTATCCATATTTCGTATCTTTTGAGCTGCTCCGTCTCTGGAAAACTTCCTAGCTCACAAATGAGCTAATGCCAAATTCTGATTTATTCTCAAAAAGGTTAAAAAGGCGTCTTGGGCTGCTTTCGGTTCCTCTTTTTCCAGATCTACTCCTCTCACAAATTCAGAGGTTGGCTAAGGCTTTCCGAAACGCTCAGTCCTTAAATCCTTTTATTTCCGGCGTTTCGGAGAACAAGCTAGTTGCTTTCTTTGATTGAGTTGCTTCGTCCTATGTTTTTAAGTTGATAAATTTTACTTTTCTATCTCCGTCGCAAGCCATTCTGAGCATTTTCTAACTTCTCCGTTCACTTTTAATGAATTGTTATCAGCGTCCCCGCTCCAGCGATAGACAGATTATCTTATACTGTTCTTAAGAATATTCTTAAATGTTATCTTAAAATATTCTTAAATCTATTCAACTCTATTCTCCATCTAGGTTCCGTTCCTCCGTCATTGAAATCCTTTATCATCGTTCCCATCTCCAAGGATAGAAATTCCTCGTTCTTCCGTTGCATTTCTTTTGCAAATTGTCTGAGGAAATTTTTCGAGACCATGTTGAACCGGTGGCTGGTTTGGTGACTGGAAAACAATAATTTCTTGCCTAACAACATGTATGGTTTTCGTTCTAGTCGAGGTTCTACTG
Source organism: Icerya purchasi (assembly GCA_039619475.1). Taxonomy (NCBI): domain Eukaryota; kingdom Metazoa; phylum Arthropoda; class Insecta; order Hemiptera; family Monophlebidae; genus Icerya; species Icerya purchasi. Next base: position 99,320,190 of record CM077115.1, read on the forward strand.
ATTATGTTGCCTTCTTCTTGTCTCACATCTATAAATCGTTTATCCAAAACAATTATACCCTAACTACCTTTGTTGATATTTATAGTGCCTTTGACAGCGTCCACTTTCCAACTCTTAAGAGCAGAATGTTATCTATCAATTTATCTTCCCACTTCACATCCTTACTTTTGAGTCTTTTCCTAAGTAGAACTGTTACTCTAAGATTTCCTACCTTTTCAGAGTCACGAAAGATTTTTCGTGGCCTTCCGCAAGGTTCCTGTCTCAGTCCTACGCTCTTCAGTATCCACTCTCTTGGCGTCGCCTCTCTTAATCTACCTTCTACTTCCTTATTTTTTGCAGATGACATTCTTCTTTTCTCAACTGCTCCTATCATTCTGCACGCTTGCAATAATATGCAAGAATCCTTGTACATTCTGCAGAGTTCTCTTTCTCAAATTCATTTATCTATCTCTTCTCCAAAATCTTCACGCATTGTTTTCACATTTCGTTCCTATAATCCTGCGTCAATCAACATAAATATCGAAAATACACCTATACCTGTTGTTTCCTCCTTCCGCTAACTAGGAATCTTTCTAAATAGTCGTTTATCCTTTACTGAGTATAATAACTACCTCCATTCGTCTACTCTAGAACGTCTGAATATCTTAAAGTCTTTATCCTTTTCCCATTGGGTAGGTGACCATACTTCTTATGCTCTACAAATCCATTGTTCGATCCAAACTTTATTTCTGCTGTTTTCTGTATGATAATGCTGCCCGTTCTCTCCTAGCTAAATTAAATTTAGTTTAGAATGCAGCCCTGCGCTTATGTCTAGTATTCCTACGATTTTGACGGAGGCTAATGTGGCTCCTTTATCTGTCCGTAGATCTTATATCGCGTATCGGTTCCTTATAAAACGTCTGCATATTTATCCAAACAATCTAGCCCCTGCATATTCCTGCTACATTGCCTCACGTCTTATTAAGTTTTCGCCCGTCATCTGATCTTTTGATAAACTTCCATTTTTTCATTTTGAGTTGTTAAATGTTATTCCTTCCCCTAATCTTTTTTCCTTACCTTATGTAAAATATCTTCCTGTCCATACAACAGTTTATGAATTTGATCAGACAGTTTCATCATTTTTTCCTAACCATACCCTCATTTTTACGGATGGGTCCAAAATAGCACACGGAGTGGGTGCATCTATCTACATTCCTGCTCTTAATCATTCCAGCTTATACAAAATTGCTTCATTTTGTTCCATTTATTATGCGGAGACATCGGCATTACTACGTGCCATTGAGCTTATTCCATTTGTTCCTCAATTTAAAATGTTTCACCTAGTTTCTGATTACAAAAACGCTCTTCAGTGTATTTCCTCTCCATATGTTCTCTCTCCTCTGATCCTATTATTCTGCGCATCCAATCTCTAATCTTCAGCCTTCGCAGATTACACTCATTAACCATCAAACTGTCTTTGGATCCCTGATCATGCCGGAATTGCGGGAAACGTAAAGGCGGATTATCTTGCTCGTTTGGCTATTTCTTCTAGGCGGCCAGTCGGACGGTTTCCTTCTTACGAATTATTAAATATTGCAAAAAGTATCCAATTGACCAATTGAAAATCTTTTTATAGATTATCCTTCTCCAATCCTAATTCACAATATTTTTCCATTCACCCCAGTCCACCTGCTCAACCATGGTACTTACATTTTCCGCATCTTCCCCGTTTCATCATGTCTGCTATCTATCGTCTTCGATCTGGTCACAATCGACTTCCTGCTTCATTTTATCGTTTCTCCATAGTGTCCTCTCCTATTTATCTGCTGTGTATAGATAACGGAGTCGTATGTGACCCTGATCGTGTCTTCTTTGAGTGCTCCTCTTCATCTGAAAGGGCAGCTCTGTACGTGGAACTGCTCTTACATGATGATCCAACTCCATATTGTGTGTCCTTTATTCTCTCTCTACAGTCAACGTTAATCATCCTAATTGTAGCAAAATTCCTATCTTCTATACTTCATCATATTAAGATCTAATCGCTTCAGTAGTTCTCATTTACTTTGGCATTCCTAACTTATCGTGTCCAGTTACTTCTAATGAACTCCTCTTTAATCGAAGAACGTGCACTGATGTTACAGTTACAGTTACAAACATACACAGCTCGCAGTTAATATTGCGAGCCCGCTATCGCATTTGCGGCCCTAACGTTAGATAGTGAACTCCTTGTCAGCCGGCACCGCGGGCGCTGCTGTTGCAGTGTGGCCATAGTGTTAGGTGTAAATTCTATTCATTTCCTTTTGACGGGATGGTAGGCGCTATTTTCGCAGTCGTCGCCATAATTATTATTCATTTTTCATAATTAAGAATTATAAACTTTGCTTTATAGTGGTGGAGAAAGTCATTGAACTTTCGGATAACTCTTTACGGCACCCTAAGCGCTGTGTTCTATATAGCTTTGGTACTTGATGGCTCTAACTGCTTCTCAAACATTCCATGTTTCTTCTTCTTCGTTAATTGTAGGCTGATTTCTTTGTCCGATGGTACTGTGGACTCTGTAATTGCATATGTGGCTATGGTATGGGACAGTTAACTCCTTTTGCTCTTACCTTCGGCAACGTCATTCCTTCTCTTTTCAGGATGCATCTTCTTCTTCTTCATTCTCCTTCTCCTCTGCGGAGGTTGGAGATCCACATACATAGCTGTATCTTTGAAACGGCTGCCCTGAAGATCTCCACTGATGTGCGTCCCAGCCATTTTCGGATGTCTTTGAGCCATGAGTTTCGGCGTCGACCTGCTGACCTATTTCCAGTAATTTTTCCCTCCAGTATGATTCGTAGTAACTCGTATTTTTCTCCTCTCATGACGTGTCCGAGATATTTGATTTTCCTTTCTTTCACAGTATCGAGGAGTTCTGGTTTCCTTTGTATTCTAGCTAATACTTCTATGTTAGTAACTTTATCTGTCCATGGAATTTTCATTATTCGTCTATATATATACATCTCAAATGCCGTTATTCTCTTTTCCAATTCGGCATCCAGCGTCCAGCATTCGCAGCCGTATATCAGAATTGAGTGCACATAACATTTCACGAGCCTTAATCTGAGCTGGATGTTCAATTCTTTTCGTGTAAATACGTTTCCATGGAGAGGAACGAAGCCTTTGCTTGAGCTATTCGTGATTTGACTTCTTTCTTCGGGTCGCATCGATCATCTAATGTGGTGCCCAGGTATTTAATTGAGGAGACTTGTTCTATTACTGCGTTTTGAATACGTAATGTAAAAGGTCTTGGTTTTTTCGCAAAAACCATAATTTTGGTCTTTGATGCGTTGATTTCAAGCCCGTATACAGCGCTAACTCGAACAATTTTGTCCATCATCTCCTGTAACTTGGCTTGACTGTCTGCCAATATCAGACTGTCGTCGGCGTATCTGATGTTATTGATTGTGGTGCCATTTACCCGTATACCTCCTTCATCTTCTTCCAGAGCTTGTTCGAATATCGCCCCAGCATATATGTTGAAGAGCAGAGGTGACAAAACACAGCCTTGCCTTACTCCTCTTCTAATTTCAGCTTTTTCGGAAGTGGACTGCTCTATGCGAACTTCTGCTGACTGGCCCCAATATAATTCGCTTATTATTCGAATATCTCTTTGATCGATGCCTGTGTTACTTAGAATACGCATCATCTTTTCGTGTTTTACCGAATCGAAGGCCTTTTTGTAGTCGATGAAGCAAGCATATATATCAACGTTCATGTCCATGCAACGTTGTGTCAGTATTCTCATTGCAAATAGAGCTTCGCGCGTGCCCATGCCATTTCTGAACCCAAATTGCGTTCTTCCCATGCGCTCTTCACATCGCTTATAAATTCTGTTATGTATTATACTAAGGAAGGTCTTTAGTGCATGCGACATAAGGCTAATCGTGCGGTAGTCGTCACATCCTGCAGCGTTCGCCTTTTTGGGAATTGCTACAAACGTTGATTTCAATCATTCTTCTGGTATTTGGCCTGTGCGATAAATTCTGTTGAATGCCCGAGTTATTGCCTCAAGGCCCTCATCGTCTGTTTCGGCAATAACCTTCAACATCTCTGAATGCACTTTGTCGGGACCAACTGCTTTGCCATTGTTCTGCCTACTTATTGCGTACTTGACTTCGCTCTTTGTAATTAAAGGACCCTCTTCGCTGTTTTCATGGAATGTATCTGGAGCTTCAGGAGGTCTACCTTGATCATTGAACAGTGTACTTATATAATTTTTCCATATGTTCAGCTTTTCCTCGAGGTCTACGACAATTTTTCCACCTTCATTGCGTAGGAGTCCTGCACTACTTTTCTTGTATTTTCCTGCCACTTCCTTTACTAGCCTGTGTACGTTAATCGAATCGTGTTTTGCATATGTTTGGCATTTATCGACGTTGATTGTCATTGTTTCTCCATCCTTGGTATAACGTTCTTTGCCAGATTCCATTCCTTGTAACTCCTAATTGCTGCTATTTACATGTGTTCCGTTGCTGACAAGCCCAGGGAAAACCCCAAACAAGAAAAAAAAATTTCAAAATTAGATTATTATTCTCCTGTATTTATCACTGGTTAATCATTAAAGAAAAAAAATCAGTAAAAAGAAATCACTTTACTAAATTTTAAGCGGTATTTAAAATTAGCAAGGCTCCAATAAACAGTTAATTTACTCAATGCGCAGGTAAAAGGTGCTGGAATTGTAGATACCAGAGAAAACTGCTGGAAATTTTTTACGGATCGAGCAAGGAAGCAGTTGAAAGTAGCCCTTTGCTTTTCGCCAGTCGGCTCAACCCTTCGAATAAGATCCAGAAAATTTCCTGCTCTTGTGAACTGTACATCAATTATCTGGTTCCACGAATGGCCTCAAGAAGCTTTAATATCGGTTTCAATGAAATTTTTACAAGAACTCGATGTATTACCGGTATTTATTTAATTGACGTGTTAAATTAACAAACAATAATAATCTTCTTTTTATCCTATTTTGAAAAACCATTGTAACGATAAATAAATTTTACTTAATAATTTTTGGAAGCAGTTTTAAAGTGCAAATTAAACTAAAATATTTTTATATTCATATTTTTAATATTGTAAATAAAACAACTTTTATGGGTTTATTAAAAAGTATTAAAAAATTAATTTTCAGATCTCTTATCACGAATCAGTTGCGAAATTTATGGCGCATGTTCATTCTCAAGTGAATATTGCGAGCCGATTGTATTTGCATAATGAAAAACGGTATAATTATACCACGCCGAAATCATTTCTTGAGCAAATATCACTCTATTCAAAGCTTATAAAACAAAAATTTACAGAACTCGATAAAAAAATCAGCAGATTAGAAAATGGATTGGATAAACTCAAAAAAACTGCCGCTCAAGTAAGATTATATATGTGTTGTTTTAAGATTGAATATTGAACATCTGTTTATATGTATATATTGTTTTCGCTGTTCGAAGTGGACAATTACAGCGTTCTGTTGTGTGAAAACTAGTAAGTAGCGTTAATGCGTATTTGTACCTTTTTTATTTCATTGAAGTATTGAAGACATGTACCAATTTCTGAAGGCAAGAAAATTAGAAAAGAAACAGAAGTTACATGCTCCACACACAATTATAAAAATTATTTACAATAATAATTTTTTTTTTATATTTAAAAAAAAAGTTTTAAAAATTAAACTCTTAAAAATTAACATTAATGTTACAATAAATTATTTTCAATCAGCTGTATGGAAATCTACAGTTTTAATTTCGGAAATTTAACATTTCTACAAATATTGTGATTCAGCGTAAAGTAACTTTCAATCTGGCTAAAATTCTTACTTTTTGAACATGTTTTTTTAGTAGTCATTAAGTTAATTTCGGCACATTAATTTTGAAAAACCGCGGATAATCATGGTGAATGAAAGTTCTGAATCATTTTTAATTCACGTACGATCTGTTAGCTAATTACACTATTGAAGGAGTTTAAATTTTTTATCACCTTAATGTTTAATTTAAAAATAAAAATATAAATAAAAATTGACTACAAATGTAACAATGTGACGTGAAATCGATATTTTTTGAAAATATAAAAATTTTTGTAAATGGTTGTTTTCTATTTATAATCGCTTTACGAATTTGAATTTCGTATAAAGTCTTCTTAAGTATTTTGTGTATGATGGTGCATAGAAATGAATTTTTTTGAACTCAAGTAATGCCAAATGAAATTTTAAATTTTGAGAAGACTAGCTTATCAGAAATTAAAAACGAATTGATAAATTATTTGAGTTATAATGTATTTTACTTTCTCAATGTTGCATTCTTGTCGAGCAAATGAACTGTATAACTAACTCATTAATTTAAATCACTCGAACTATATTATCGATAAAATAAGTGAACGGTAAATTTTTTAAATTTGAATAAATTTAAAGCTGATAAATTAGTTCGGTTACATTTTATACAGAAAATTGTAGTCGATTCGCACCGATTGATTAAAATGAAATGCTATGAATTTATAAATAAAGCACCGGTCTTTATTCAAAGTTAATATATTTTCATCTAGGTAGACGATTTGAAAGCGAAATTAGCAGTTCAAGAAATTGAACTACAAGCGAAAAATGATGCGGCTGATGCTTTAATTGAAATTGTGCGTATTGAAACTGATAAAGTTACAAATGAAAAGTTGTTTGGTTAGTGTTTATATAGAACTTTTCAATTGAAAATTACCTGTTTAAATATGCTTTGTATATTTCAATAAGTTAATTAACATTGTAATATGCCGGTGAGTGTAAACTTTCTGCTACAGAGGCTAGTGGCTATAGAATTTCCATATATTCCAGCTTTGGATCTAAATACTAAAATTAAACATAATCATTATGTTTCTTAGACACTGAATATTAGCTGTCTGCAAAAAAAGATAAGTACTTCAATATTGTTCATTCATGCATTCCGACATTCTCGCGGTGCTGTCGCGTATAAATTTCATTTTCTCTTCACCTTCCCTGTAGATATGTTACTACAGTGTGTAGGCTGTAGGCATGGGTAACTCCGGACACAGTTATATCCTCGGAAACATATCCGCGGTCGGACACAGTCGGATATATCTCCGGCGACAGACGGATATACATATATCCGACTATATATCTCAACTCCGAAAAACGTCATAGAACGAACAAATATTATCACTCCGGACACAGTTGAATTCATCTCTGGCGGAGTTACTTGATATATCTCCACTCCGAAAAGCGATAGCTGCGAACGCAACTGTCAGTTACTGTTTGATTGCATTATATCGTGTTCGCAGACTGCAGCGCGGAGAGGTAATAGTGATGGTGTGATTTAAAACGTTCAAATTAGAATGAGACATACGATACGAATTTAATGCTATGTGTTATTTACCACGATGCGAACTGACTATTTTATGCTTATGGGTAAAAAATATCCTATTCGCTAGAAAACAATATGTATGTGTGAGTGGAGCGCATTAGCTTATTTACTGCACCTAACTTCTAAATACAGACATAGGTGTATAATTCGTTATTTGTAAAATAAACCGAAAAATTTATATACCGAGACATGAATTTTAGTTATTTTTTTCAGTACTACTAAAAAGAAACATCGATTGCGTTGTGTGGTTTTGAGTTTAGAGTGAACAGATGTTTATTTTTTTATTTTTTATATTATAAAGTAATTGATGAAAGAGTGACTTGACAAAAAAACTTCAGTTTCGGTGCCTTTTTTTCATAAGTTATTTAGTGAAATTGTGTGCTTTGTCTAATTAATATTTAATTATGAACTCGAATAGAAAAACAAGTGCTATCTGGAACCATTTCTTGCAGTCTGGCTCCCAGAAGGCAAAATGTAATTACTGCTCAGAAATTATCGGTATGTGTAATGGAAATACTGGAAACTTAACTAGAAAACACCCTATAATTTCCACAGAAAGAGTAGATCGGCAGCAAATACAAAGTGAAGTTACTGATGAGAGCATTTTTTTAGAAAGTAATGAAATTATGCCATCAACATCTAATGATTATTTGTCAGGTAAGCCACGTAAATGTTTATCGGCTAAAATTACTGACTATATGCAATGCTCAAAACCACTTTCTACTCAAAAGAATATGCAATTGGATGAGCAATTAATTAAAATGATATCGAAAGAGCATCATGCTTTGTCGTTAGTAGAGGGAAAATAATTTAAAAAGTTTGTTAACATGCTTTGTCCCCGGTATTCGTTACCTACAAGAAAAACTCTGTCAGAAGTTCTTTTACCACAGTTATATGCAAAAATAAAACATGAGGTAAAAGAGAGAATTTCTATAGCTCAAGCCGTGTGCTTGACCACAGACGGATGGACATCTATTAAAAATGAACATTATATAGCTGTAACTGCACATTATATTGATGAAAATTGTAAGTTATGCACGAATTTATTAAGCTGCATAAGTTATAATAAGCGTCATACAAGCGAAAATATCAGTGCATTTTTAAAAAATGAAATAGTCCGATGGGACCTTTCTAATAAGATAACTGCGATCGTCAGTGACAATGCAGCAAATTATGTTGCAGCTATTCGTATTGGCGGTTGGCATTCAATAAGTTGTTTTGCGCATACATTAAATATTATTGTACAAAATGGAATTACAGAAATAAACAGTACTGTAATGAAAGTTAAATATATAGTTGAATATTTTAAGCGTAGTCCTCAAGCACAATCGAAATTATTAGAGATGCAAAACAAGATGAATTTACCCACACTGAAATTAAAGCAGAATGTTTGCACAAGGTGGAATTCTACTTATGACATGTTAAATCGTATACTTGTGATTAAAGATGCCGTAATTTCTACATTAGCTTTAATTAAAAATGATTTATGTTTAAAAACAGAAGATTGGGAAATTATAAATGAGTGCTTACCGATATTAAAATATTTTTATGAAATTACTACTGAAATCAGCTGTGATAAATATGTCAGCTTATCAAAAGTAATAATATACTGTAAATTATTAAAAGGCCATATTCAAAAATATAATGGAAAATTGCCTTTAATACAAAATTTAATTAAAAAAATAAAATTAGAAATTGATAATCGTTTCTACGGTAAATTTGATATTGAACAATCATTTTTACATGCCGAAGCAACAGTATTAGATCCACGATTTAAAAACAAAGGATTTTTTAGCGAAAAGGGATACAACAAAGCATTAGAAGGCTTAAAAACAAAGGTACAAGTACCCGCAATTGTACCGTGCACATCCACAGGCACAACAACTTGTTATGCTCCACCACCAAAAAAAAACAAACTTATTCTCAATATGGGATGACTTCGATGAAGAAATAGCAACACTTGTTCCGGCAGATCCGGTTAGTGCTGGTATTGCCGAAATTGAAAAATATTTACATGAATCTTTAATAAACTGCTATGAAGATCCATTGAAATGGTGGCATGACAGAAAAGAAGTCTACCCAATTTTATATAATTATATGTTGAAAAGATTAAATTTAATTGCGACTTCCGTTCCCTGTGAACGGATTTTTTCTAAAGCAGGGTTAATTTTAAATGAATCCAGAACACGGTTAACATCGAAAAAATTAAATGAATTATTATTTATAAGTTCTAATATAAAATAATATTAATAGCAGATAATTTCCTTTTTTTTTTAAAATTATTAGTGATTAAATTTATGTTATTATTTCGACTATAACATCATTTATTATTGTTAACTATAAAATTTGCTATCATTATTCTCATTTTTCGTTTTATGATTTTTCTATAATTTTTCTTCCTTCAATAATAATATGCTATCTTTCAATCATTTTTATAACTTCTACAAATTGTAATTCAAATTATATAGTTTTTTTTTGTATATATTATTGCCAGTACATACATTTAACAATAGATTTGTTAAAATATCGTTTAATGGTGTTCTTTTGCTGTATAAAAAGTAGTGCCGTTTGCGCAGGTTAGAAAACTTATGCGAAAAAATATAAAAGTAAATATAAATTTTATGTATATACAAAAAATCAGTGAACTAACTTCAAAAGCAATTAATAACAAAGCAATAATGCTTCTGGACAATCTGTGTTTTTATTTGATTTTTTAATGAAGTCAGTTGCAATAATAATTATGACTAAATATTTTTCAAATACCATGAAATGAAAACAATACTAAGACACATACCGTTGAAAGTTTTTAATGTAACACAACTTAATATTCTTGTAATGCATTTCTAACATTTCCACAAAAGTTTATAGAGTTAATTATTTTTTCAGATCTGTTCGTGATCATCTGATCATTATCTTTTAATTAAATTTTATCCGTTTTTACAAATGCACAGTATAATTCAGCTTTTGGTCCATTAATGCCACTTAGTACGAACGTTTATGATTTTCTGATCTCTCATGTAAATATTTCAAATCTGAAAAATCTATTCTGAACCAAGCTCTTTCGGATGTAGCGTTAGAACGAAATAAGCAATTTATTTCATCACGAGCAGAAATTTAAGAAAATTTATTATCCGGATATTTAAATTAAAATAATTATAACGAGTATCCTATGCCAATTTTTTTGTACACAATTTAATTTGGTGTCAGTCTACCTAATATTTTTATTTTTATTTTTTCTGATAACGGCAGCAAATGGAATCTTTTTTTTAAATGATATAAATTGGATTTTCAGTCATAATATTTACACAAGAGAGCAGAAAAGTATAAACTCTCAAAAACTGACATGAATTGTTGTATTAAATTAGCATTACTAGGCTCACAAAGTTTAAAATTGAATCCAAAAGGAAAAAATATAATTAAAGTAATGAGTAGGTTTTATTTCTTGGTATTTAAAAAATGTATCGTTATAATTTATTATAGCTACTGACCTTATTAAAAACCAAATAAAATCGTACCATTTGACTAGAAACATTACTGGTATGTTATTAAATACCGGCAATAATGGAAACAAAGAAAAAGAGAAAAGAAAACGGTAGATGGAGAGATTTTGTTAATTTTTCTTTAAGCAACTGGAAAACAATAATAAATTAAAAATAAAAAATTAACAAGATGCGGAATAATAGCAAAAAAAACTACGCAAAAGTCCTTTCTAGCTAATTTATAAGGTGGTATATTTAATTCGGGCACAAAACTAAGCAAAACGTGCCGGTTAGAATGTCTAAAAGTAACCCGTATTGAATACGTGAGAATCTGTTGCCGGTTAATCAAAATTGCGCGAAGAAAATGCGCGCCGTGTTCAAGGACGTTTTGCTGCTTTGTGCGATCGGAGTGCTACGCGAAGTTGGAGTTGAATACGCAGCGAAGAGTGTGATTATACGCTGGATATGAGACAACTCCGCCGGAGTTGGAGTTGAGAAGCGGATATATATCCGCAGTCGAAAAGGACACATCTATATCCAACTCTTCAAGCGGAATTGATTTGCGCATCTCTAGTAGGCTGCATGTGGGTTACTTTCGTGTATCCCTTAATTTTATACAAACAGATAACTAGGGACAGTGCAATTACCATGCATCAGTTAATTTTTTAGGCAATCTAAATCAAATTTTTTTTTTAATTGTAAAAAATTTAAAGATAATAGAAATAGTCTTTTTAATAAACTGATGTCTCTTGGTATTTATTAACCATATTCCTTGTATTACTTGCTATTAGTGATGGCCGGGAAATTGTAGTGCTGCTTTTATGTCACCGCTTCGATAAATAAACAGCTGCTATTTGGAGCAGTGATCAGAACAACACTGCCACTGTTCACTGTTCCAAAGCAGTGAGTGGGAAAACGGTGTTGTTTCTTCTGTTGAATGTTCCACTGCCTCTACTCATCTAAGCGCACTGCACAAGCACGCACACAAAATGCATAGCCAGAGCATGTTTTTTTCTGTCACACAATTTCCTTCGCAATCATGTTTCATATTATTTTCCGAGAATTAAAATGAATAATATGGGAACGGTATAATATTTTTTCTGTTTTTTTTTCCTGTACTTTTTAAATATGTTTACGGGCTGTTATTAATAGTTTTTGTATACGTTTTTATTATAAAATACAAAAAAAATATTTTATTCTCCTATCCGTAATTAAAATATTAATCTTTATTACCTATTAATCATACATTTCGCATGTCAGTTGTCAAGGTAAAAATAATAATTTTATTTCGGAGCAGAAAAAGATTACTGCTCATTTAAAAGAACTACTCCGGATGGAGTTGCTTCGGCAAGTCAGTTGACAGGCATCATTCTACTTGCTATTATGCCGAGAAAAAGTTATATTTTTAATTTTTAAGTTTATTTTGCAAAGTATTATAAATACCTTATAAACGCAGAGAATTATTTTTAATTTCGTGTATTTAGATTTTTATTTATTTATTATATTTATTTTGTTTATTATTTTTCATCGCCATTTTTATTTTTTAGTGCTTATAAATTTAGTAGCAGCTGAAGAATCCTATCGACCACTACAATAAGTCTTGATAGAAAGTGTGTTCGGTTATCGTTATGTATTTATTTCGGATTCCTTTTTTTCTCTCTCTTCTCTGCAATGTAAAAAATTGAGTTTAAATTTAACTTATTTTTTCATTTATGTTTCCTTAAATGCACTTGGAATTCTTTAACCCGTAAAAATACTGTTTAATTTTTCTTTTTCTCATTAATCTAATTCCTTTTATTAACAATAGTTGCAACATCCCAGTTCTATTTCAATAAAGGTCAGCTGGAATGTGATTTATTCCGGCCAAGAAGTTAAGATTATTACATTATTACACAAGTTTTATTGCCTTAGTACTTCAGACATAATATTAATTTGTACTCCATATTTTTGCTGTTCAGTCGAGTTCGAGAATTTATTCTACCGCGTACTAGATTTGGCTAGTTTTTTCCTCCTAATTATTCTACACGGGCATTCATGGATTATGTTAAAACATTTTCGGCCATGTTTATCTAATATTTTTATATTATGAATGAAGTAATATTAATCTTATTCAAATAGTTTCGATAGATGTTTTGGCGAGTGGATCCTGCCCTTGCTTGTTTACTATTTGCCCTATCTTTACATATTAGATTAAAAAAGGGGTGGAGAGGAGAGGAAAGAGAAACAATTTTGTTTCGATTTACACTTATATTAACTTGATAATAGCCAAATGGTTTTGTTGCCAAAACAAAAAAAAAACAAAAAAAAAACTGCTTGATTATTGACAATGCAAAAAAATACTTTGACACGAAAAAGGGTACTCAAATCTTTACCTTAATTTAAACAACTTGTTATAAACGATTCGCCGAATGATGCGATATTAATTTATTTTTCAAATTAACATTGCATTAGGAATGCATTTATCACTATTAAATTAATTAGTGACGATGAAAATTTAAAGAACAATTTAAAAATTTATAATGTTTCGGAAGATATAAAGGAATTAGAATGAGTTCAGGATGAACGACTTTTTGAATTTGTCACTTCAATTTTCGTAATTAAGCAGCGACATATATGTTACCACAACATTTAGTAAATTTTCAAAATTTCTACTCTCAAAAATTGACAACAGCCGTATTCAATTTAGATCGCAATGTTTAAATTCTGCTCATTTATCGCAGCAATAATTATTTTTCCATAATTTTTTTACTTTCATTGTTATAAATTACTAGTTAATAACTCTGTTTCGCTATGGTGCCGGAACATTTTAACAATAATGTAAGTAAAAATTGAAATAACAGTGCTTTTTTAGAAGGTGAAAAAAGCAAGACTTCAGAATATTACCAGCAAAATATGAAATATGCATTGTTTTCTATTTTAGTTTGAATTTATTATTATTTTTTAACAGACCTCATTCAAAGAACTTCCTTGTAAACAAAAAATAGTTAAGTTATCAATTAACTAGAGAAAAATTTGCATTAACTAGAGCGACAAGAGAAAGTTCATTCTTCAGGTCTACGCCAGTGACTGCTGCGAACGTTTCTCTGATCTTGTGTGATAATTTAGAGGTAGTGGCTTCTAGAGTATGAATACCTTTTTACATTAAACTTAATACTCCTTATACCAACTAATACATTAGTGGAACCATCTCCGATAATTTTTTAAAATTATTGAACTTGATTTACTCTTTAACTTTATGAAGTAGAAGTATTAGATAATAGCATTCGGCGCTGTTTGGATGCGCAAAACATATGAATAAAGTAATAATAAATATAAAAATTATAAAATAATAGAGCTAAAATAAATTGAACAATATAAATGTTAAGATTAAATCTTGGAGAATTTCGGTATTATTAACCGATAAAATATTTCGAAAATATTTTAATTAAATTTAATAATAAAATGTTTTTATTTTGCTTTTATTATGTCCCATTACCATATATGTGATCAATACCTACACACCTATTAGTTACATATGCGATAAATTTTATGTAATAATTTATTATTATTTTTCTGGAACTATTCAGTTTTATAAAAGGGATCAAATTTTTTTAATGTTCAATTCATTTCAGTAACTTTATTTACAGCGCGGGGAAAAATTTGTTTAAAAATGTTATTCTTCTATAAAGTGATTTTTGTAATTTAGCTGATGAGGAAGAAGAAAAAGTACAAATAATAGCTGAAGAGGTTCAGAAAAAACAACAAGATTGTGAAGAAGATTTAGTCAAAGCAGAACCTGCATTAACAGCTGCTCAGGTATTTTACTCATATTAACTGCAAAAATGAACCTATTTTAGGTAATTCAGTTTGAGTAAAGTAAGTACTTTTATTTTTTATAAATTGATAATGCAAAGCGCTCAACAGCGCGCACACACACAAATCAAATGTTCACGTGTACAATCGCTGGTGCAATAATTTTGGCCACACTTCTCGCATTACGCAGAAAAATAAGTCAGCGAAAACTAAATTACATACGCTTGGAGCGGGGAATGTTTTACATTAATTCTGAAAGTTTCAGCTTGATAACTTCGTATGGACATACGAGCCATCCGCGCAAAATCGTATCGAATTCAGTCTCCAGAATTTCGTGTAAAAAAAAAAACAATTTTGTTACAAAATTTTAATGTATATTCGAGTTGTCGTTTACATTTTTATCTTTCTCAAAATACTGTTCCTTTTCTCTTATACATTTTTTTCGCCATTCTACCCATTTCATTCTTAAAGTTTTCTCAAAATTCAGCCCAAGGAACGCGTTTAGAGAAGTCCTCACAAGCGTGGGCTGCTTCCCGATTTATCTTGACCTGTACGACACCTAGGCCTGTTAGAGTATTGGAAATTGCCAAAAAAATTCTAGGGTTCGACATCGGGCCTGTACGGCGGTGAGTCAACACCTCATTATTATGTTTTCGTAATAATTCGGTTGTAGGTTTCGACCTATGCGACTTGGAATTATTCACGGCACATGCAAAAAACGTTTAAACGTTACGTTTTTTTCTTCTTCATCAGCTCGGAATGTTTACTTATCAATCGCGTTGTATTTTTATTCGTAACTGTTACCGTGCAAGTCGCCGCAAATTTCCCATAACGCTCTGAACCCGTAGACGGATTTCGATACAACTTTGCACGGATGGTGTCTGTACGGGCGTTCATTTGAAACTATCGAGCTGAAATTTTCAAAATTAATGTAAAATGTAATTTAGTTTTCGTTAACTTATTTTTCCACACGATGCGAGGGAAGCGACCAAAATTTTGGGAGCAACCATTTTATGTATGTACATATAACTCGGTTTTTCACATCTCGCTAAAAGGATAAGCCTTCTCTAGGCCTTCATATAATAGTTCACCTATAACTACTTATAGATGAATTATTTCCTATTAACTACGTCCTTCTTATTTTTCTTAAAACGGTAATAGTAAGTAATTAATTTTTCGCAATATTATAGAGATTTTCTAAACTGCGTATTGAACGTTTTCCCTTTTAAAAATTAAACTGTTCCATGGTAAAACGTTACAAAAGAACAACTGTTATTTCATTATTTTTCACATTATCCCCGCCGCAAGAATTACGTAGTGGTTTATGTAACCGAATTATACCCAGTGGCGTAGCGTGGGGGGTGCCGAAGGGGCCATGGCCCCGGGCGGCATACGAAAAGGGGCGGCGGCGAGCACCGTGATTTTTTAATTCAAAAATCAAAAAAAAATCGATATATGCATATATATATATATATATATATATATATATATATATATATATATATATATAAATGAAACGGCGTATGTTTATGGCCGCAAAACCTGAAAAGTAGTGGATGGATTGACTTGAAATTTTTACACAACATTACATTTCTATATATGTAAGAGTGTTTGTATAATTTCTTTATCCCTAAATTTCTCCGGAAACGAAAAATTCTAAGCGTTTTAAGGGACGCGATCTATGATTTGTTTTCGGCATTATAGTGAAGAATTTCAGAAAAACGTATTGTGGCTGTATATGCAGGAGACTCTGTAATTGCATAAGCGTGTGTAAATTAAGTAAGCGGCGACAATTTACAATCAATGATGAGATGAGTGACGGAGAATATATATTGATGGGAGAGAGAGAAAGTGTGCAAAAACAGTTTCGTTGAAAGGAACCGATCATCATCGTTGAGCTGCTAGAAAAAAAAAAAAATGTTTTTTATGACACTGTTCGTGATTTTGATGCGTAGAGTGCAGACAGGCAGGGTAATCGCCGCTCTGAATAACATTAAGATTTTTCTAGAAACATCGTCGGTATTCGGTTAGAGATAGTCGTGAGAGACATGATTTTATAAAGACCGGCAGTGCTTCGAGAAAATCGACGAGATGACGAGTGTAATAAACTGAAGTTAGATTTACGATACCACGTGTTTGATTACGAGATTTTATTTTACATACATACTTATTTCATCCAATATTATAGAATTTAACGGGTGTAAAGTACCGAAGTTTTTCTTGTGTAGATATTATAGAAATTGTTACTATTTCATCTCTCACCGTTCTTTATTTTCCTTTCGTTCGCCTAATAGGTAAGTAATTAAGTTCAATTAAATTTATTTAAATCGATAAGTAAGTGCTTCCTTGTCAAATTTTATTTGTAAAGGTGATATTTCTGTACAAATGCACAAAAATAGTTGGTCAAATATTATACAAGTTGTAACTATTCATTTTCCGATATGTATAGTAGTTTTTATGTACAAAAATGAACAATAAATAACAATTTGTAACATTGTCAAACATGGCTTCTATGTGACGATGATCCCAACTCGACGCCATTTTAGAAACATTAACCTAATTCTATACAAATTGCATCTCTATCGCACAAGCTTATGCGTTAGAACTGGACCACAGCCGTCTAGCTTTACCAAGCTGCATTTACTGGTTTCGAGACGATTTAATTAGAATATTTTTGCAAAAACCATAAACAGGTGGGTTTTTATGTATTAGGAGTGAAAACTATTTGTTTTAGGTGCTTGCGCTTTAATCTTTTCTTTACGATGTGATAAAAGTTTTCTATTTTTGAACGTACTATGGCGACTAGGAATTATAAGATTGCTATTAAGTGAAATTAAAAGTATTTTTGTACACAAAAACGAAAACAAATGCTGTCATTTTAATGATTAAGTATTGCTTACGATTTTTTTTTGCTCTACTTTTAATTTGCAGCACATTCTGAAGGCTTAGAATTATATTTTACGTATTTTGTTTACATTTCCAACGATGACGATGTAAAAATCGATAGTATTCTTATTGCATTACATTCTGCTATAAACTGAAATCAAACATTTTTTAAGGTTATGCGATATTTTTGAGTCATGTTACATTTAACATATTCAAACCACAGACGGATTAAGGATTTACAGGGCGCGGGACTAATCTTGAATAAGGGGCCCCCTTCGAAAAAAAAATAGTAAAAAAAGCTCATTATCATACACGTGCAATACATCGGCAGTAAAAGTTTGCCAGAAAATTGTTTTTTTTTTTATATATATATAAACAATTTTTTTTTTTTCTTTTGTAGCACATCTCTAACTAAATATGAAAAGGACAAAAGAAAGTGGAGCATATTATCGGAATAAGAAGAAAGAAAAGGAGGAGAATATCAAGAAGAATGAAGGAGCTATATTGAAGTTTGTGAAACTTTCGGAGACGCCAGAGTCTACGCCAGCTTCGCTAGAGTCTACGGCAGGACCTTCAAGTGTGAGTTCTTCAGAGATTAGTGTTGTTCGAATCCAAGAAGTAGCTCAAATAGAACAAATAGCCGATACTGACGACTTGCAACCTTTGATTGATAGTACGAATTTGTCAGATTCAAATAGTTCTGCTGTGATTGCTGAAATTCCGACACCCAAACAAAATATTGATTTCAGCGACATTTGGAAATGGCCTGAAAGTATAGATTCAAACATAAGGTTGCTATTGATACAGAGAGGTGGTCCTGAAATTGTTCAACACATGAATACAGAGTTCTCTGAAGAGCCAACAGTATCACCCACGGTTCAGTCAGACATGGACTCTACAACATCAAAAGTATTATCGACGAGACGGTTGACTAGAGATTGGTTTTACTGGATATTGCCAAACGGCGAAAAAGTTTTACGCTCTTGGATGGCATATTCTCCTTCGAAAGCTTCATTGTTTTGCTTCTGTTGTCGTTTATTTGAAAATGCCAATCCATCAAATGCGTCGAAATTTTACTCCACCGACGGATTTAATACTTGGTGGAAATTAAATCCCAAGGTGGCTAATCATGAATTAAGTGCTCAACATAACGGAAAATTTTGCAAATGGAAGGAGTTGGAAAAGAGACTTCGAAAAGAGCAAACAATTGATAAAAAGAAACAAGAAATATTGGCAAAGGAAATCAAAAAATGGCATGAAATTCTGATAAGAATGTTTGATATTATACAATTTCTGGCAAAACAAAATTTGGTGTTACGTGGCCACAGGGAAGATGACATAAGTACTAACAGAGGAAACTTTTTAGAATTGGTGCATCTTCTAGCAAAGTACGATCCTCAGAGAGCATTTAGTAAGGATAAAAATAGGCCAAAACATTTCTCTCATTTATATGTCACCTCAAATTCAAAATGAGTTCATAGAAATTTTCGGAAAAAAAGTTCGCCAAGTAATTATAGCTCGTGTCCAAAAGGCTAAATATTATTCCGTGATCTTTGACAGAACCCCGGATATTTCCCACAAAGATCAAACAAGCCAAGTATTACGATATGTGATAATTGAAAACCAGAAGGTTAGAGTAGAGGAATCTTTTATAGATTTCATCGAAACGAAAACCAAAACTGCAGAAGGTATAAGTGACACGATAGTAAGCAAACTTAAGGCTGATGGGCTCGACATCATGAACTGTAGAGGGCAAGCTAACGATAATGCTACCACGATGGCTGGATGCCACACAGGTGTGCAACAGCGGATAAAGGATATCAATCCCAATGCCGAATTTGTTCCTTGCTCAAACCATTCACTAAACCTAGTTTGCCTACATGCAGCTTCAGAGGAGGTAAATTCGATGACTTTCTTTGGTACGCTAAGAACGCTGCTACGCTTTTTTTTTCTACGTCGACACACCGGTGGGAAGTTCTTCTTTCAGCCACAAGAAAAAGTTTGAAGAGGGTTCAGGACACACGTTGGAGCGCTAGAGGTGATTCTGTAAATTCCATTAGACATCATTACAAAGAAACTTTAACTGCACTGGAAAAACTGATGGAAATGAAAAAAAGCTTGAACACACGGACAGATGCAGGAAGCTTATTAGTCGCTGTGCAATCATATTCGTTTTTATGTTACTTAGGCTTCTGGCAACCGGTACTGTGTGAAGTAAATGATGCTCAAAATAATTTTCAAACAGAGGGACTAAATATGCATCAATGTGCTCAGAAAATAAGTGCTTTACAGACTGCATTGGAAGAAAAGCGAGAGGAATACGTGGATGACGCTTTAAGATATTACCAAAAGTTTATGTGAAAAGCTTGAAATTTCTTTTGAACCCTCAAGACGAATCAGGCGGAAGCATATATTTGGCGACGGAAGTAAAGGTGTTGAGATATCGTTCAAAGATGACTTGAGGCGAACAATGTTTTCTTCAATAGACGGAGTAATTGCTGAAATTCGAGAAAGACTCCAACAGCTGCAGAATCTAGCGCAAAAATATGATTTTTTAAGACCTGTAATGATATTGAGCGTGGACGAACTTAACTTACATCAAGCTCCTCCAGACATTAATAAAGAACAATTTCAACTTGAGCGCATACGTTTACGAGCTTTCGTAGCTACAACAGACCCAGATTGTAAAAAAGAGCCCATTAAGTCCGGCTCTCTAGGTTTATTAAAATATATTATCGAGTCCAAACTTGAAGATGGCTTACCAAACATTGTCATAATGCTGAGAATTTTTTTTAACATCTGCCATCAGTAATGCCAGTTGCGAGAGAAGCTTCTCTAAACTAAAGTTAATCAAAAATTATCTCAGATCGACTATGTCCACGTTGAGGCTATCAAATTTAGCTATTCTGACATTGATATTGATAATTGTAAAAAAGATTTTGCTATGAAAAAAACACGCAAAATACATTTTTAATTAATAAAAAAATTTAAAGCTGCTTTATTTGACTTTTACTCATTTATGTGACTAATAATTAATATAGAGGGGGCGGCAAATTTCCGGTCGGCCCCAGGCGGCGAAAGCCTACGCTACGCCGCTGATTATACCGTAATTGATTTTCATTAGATATTGATGATTAGGTGTTATTTTTCGTCATTAATTTTGAATGATAATACACATATTGTTTATTTACGGGTTTCTTTCATTTTAGGAAGCATTAAACACATTAAATAAAGCAAACTTGACAGAACTAAAATCGTTTGGTTCACCACCCGGAGCTGTAACTAATGTAACAGCTGCTGTGATGGTTTTATTGGCCCCAAACGGAAAAATTCCAAAAGACCGAAGTTGGAAAGCAGCTAAGGTTACAGTTTATATTGTTTTTTACTTTTTTTAATTTAAGCTGCAAGTTCCTTGAGGTAGAAATGCCAATTTGGCATTTTTCCAACATTCTTATTATTTTTGTTTAATTGAATTAGACATTGATAATAATTTATATGAATTATTTTAAAATGAATTTATCGTTTTTTTTTTTAATATATATAAAAATTTAAAAAAAAGGAGAAAGAAATTAGACGCCTTGTACATATTAATATAGCATAAAAATTGAATCTGCCTTTTTCATGCATACCGTAAATGATTTAATGAGTATGGAAAAATGAAAACCAAAATGGTAGTAGATAGAGAAAATAAAAAAGAAGTGATGTGCTCACCCTCCCAGTCGTTAATTTATTCTTTTACAGTTATCCATCGATCTTTTTTTAATTTTTACTTTTTAACGGCTAATATTTAATTGTATCTAGGGGTAAAATTCTCAAGTACCGTAAAAATGTAATTATCCAAATCAATATTAAGAACTTTTTAACTCTCCTTCGGTGTTCACTTTCCATCTTTATAATTCGATCCTAAACAATCACCTCTCATGAGATGTGTGCTCTGTCAGCAGCAATGTATATAATAATCTATTGCAGTATGATTACACAGAAGCCACTAATTTAATTAACAAATTACATAAGATTTATCCCTTAGGTTGTTAACTGGTTTAACTAAGTTCATTTTTGCTATATTTTTGAGCAAAAAAATTTGTAAAACCTATCTTCCGTACGATGCAGTGAATACACAGATGTACATAGGGCGTGTGCCCGCATGATACTAGTGTAATAAGTATCTCTATATATCCTTGCATGTATGCGATATGTGCGTGTGTTTGTGGTTATCGTTGTGTACGCGTGCATGTGCATTTATGCGTGTATTTATAATAAAAAATGTTTTTCTGTTTATTTATTTATTTTTTTTTTTTGCTATTATTATCTGTACTACTAATATTCTTCAAAATTTGTTCTTAGATTATCGATATACTTAGCTGTTATTCAATTTAATACGTTTTGACTATTGTGTGCGCTATGCAAAAATAATTTAAAAAATAAAATATATTGCTAACAAAAAAATAAATTTATTATACCCGTTTTAATACGAACAAGTCAAAGATAGCTTCTTTTAATCTTCCTAAACAAACGTACTATATTCATGCAATAGTAATAAATAAAGATATGGTTTTTGAGCAATTTTTGTGTTTTACGTCTATTTTATGTTCGTAAAATTCACGAATATTTGCACATCTAAATTATCCATGGGAATGATTAGTTCAAATAATTTTAATTTCGCGATAAACTTAAATCGTAAGCTATGTCGTACATATTGTAATTGTGCTCTCGCTCTCCTCACCTCGGAGCACGATTGTTCTATTTCTCGGTATCTAGAAAATTTATGTGTATATCTTTAGTCTTATATTCTAGAAGATAGAGTAGTGATGTAATATATTTAGAGATATTTCATTACACTTTTTCCACCGGATTAAACTTATTTTTTTAATTTTCGTTTTCCTTTTACGTTAAGCTGTATACAAGGCTGATTGTTTAAAATTATGCGTCTAAGGTCAAACTTAAATAAAGATTCGTTCCGTCAAATTTAATAAATATTAACTACTATTTATTTCGAGGAAGTCAGTTTAATTTATTTTTTAGGTACAGCTCCTGCTGAAGCTCCTTTTCACTTCTGCAATCTTAGAACTAATCTAAACAAGCAGTACTCATAAATAGCGTAAGATGTGCGGAGGTATAGCTCAATGGCTAAGCTCTGTTAATTATGTTACTTGGTTACAATCCAGTGTCAAGAGGTTTGAAACGTTTAAGCTTTCTTAAGACCAAATCTGCAGACAAAAATGCCAAGACCTTCGGACTCGGATGATAATGAAGCTCTGTTGCCGAGCATAATCATGTATTACTGATCTGCAAATCCCTATGAACTGTATTATCTCGTTGAAACCAAAGAGCACTAATAATAATTAGTCGAAAAAACTTATTCTAAGCCAATTGAATTATTTTTCGATTCGACGCTTTAGCACATATGCTGCCCATATTTGTTCTCCCTTAAGTCGGTATTGGATGTATAACGATTTTATAAATTAGAAGTTTGTTCTCTAGCTTCATTTCGGTGTAACGTCCAATGAGTTCAGTACATTTGACGTATTTTTTCTCGTATTCGGGCAACTTTGTGATCGATGTGAGTTCTCCATGTTAATATCGAATTCATATGTTTATCTCAATACTTTCCAAAATTTTCAACTGGAATTTGCTGGTTATTAATGTGAACTGCATAAAACACGGATCCCAATTACGTAAACCATAAATGTCATTTACAAATTTTTGTTCATTTAACTGAATTTTCTAAACGCTCGTCCATTCTGTTGCGTAATCTAGAGCGCATGCTGTAGATTGTTATTCGCTCCAGCCTGGAAATGACTGACTAATAATATTGCTATATTGTCAGCGAACATTACAGTGGTCGTATTCTGTAATGCCCGCTGTATACGATAAGTACAAAATAGGTCCTAAGGATACTGCCTTGTGGAACACCTGCTTGTATTGGATGAAGTGTGCTGATGTAGCCTCTTCATCTGATTCAAGAACCAACGATCGGATAAATACGATTGTAAAATACGACACAAGTTAATCGGTAAATTACGACTTAGTTTGAACATAAGTCTTTGGTGTCATACACGATCAAATGCTGTACAATATCGAAAAATACAGTTACACAGTATTTCTTTTCTTCAAATGCTTTTTCTATTGATGACGCTACGCGATCTATTTGATTTACTGTTGAATGCTTCCTGCGAAAGTCAAACTGATGATTAGGTATAGTTCCCTAAGAGGTTTTAACTTCTCAAACTGTTTTGATATATTATTATTTTGTTTGGCTTCTTCCACTGGTTTATTTGATTTTTTGAACATAATAATTTTGGCTAATTTAAAACATTTTACGGTACGTGTTCCAACTGTATACAAGCATTAAATATATATATATATATATGTGAATAGTATAAATACTTTTTTTCGACAGTTGTTTCTATTTAAAAATGAAAGAAGTTCGATCGCATCGTAAAAAATTAAATACCGAATTTCTCTATATTTGCATACATGTCTCTTTTAGATTATGATGGCAAAAGTGGACAATTTTCTGGATTCTTTAATAAATTACGATAAAGAAAACATTCATCCGGAAATAATAAAATCTATTCAACCGTATTTAAATGATGCTGAATTCGAACCTGAATTTGTGCGCAGTAAATCAGCTGCCGCTGCAGGTGAGCAATGTATAATTCTAAATTGTAAATTTCTTTAGAAGTACGTATAGCGCAGTGAATAGTTTTGGGATAAACTGTCAGCATAATATGGTGAAAAACTCGTTTATTGAAACTGTTTTTAGTTTATTATAGAACAGAGGAAAGAAATATCAATAATAGTTTATAATTATTAATTGTAATTTAATATATATGTTTTCGGTATAGTATGTAATGTTAACTTGCGTAGTTAACATCAGATTTATACGCAATACAAAAATAACATTAACAATCGACGATCAACATTTTACACTTATTATTATAAGTATCCATTTAACATATTGAAGTAATAAAATAATATGTAAATCCTATTACGAATACACCTTAGTTAACTAGTATTTACATTATATATCGATATGAAAAACCTATTATATCGGTTGCGGCATAAGTCAGTTGTCCGATTTGCAATTTAAAAAAAATTAAAACTCATCGAAACACAATTTGTTTTCTCTATCGTATTTATTCGGTTTATTATAAAAGTAACACTTCAGAAATACTAAATCTAATTACATCTTATGCTCAATACCGCCTTCTTTGGTACATATTACTCAGCTTTCATGAACAGAAAAACACGATTTTCGAAAAATTTGGGAGTTTTACGAAGATTATCAAACTCTTCTTGAATTACTTCTTTCAAATGCTTAATATCACGGTGCTTAATATAAAAAACTCGATCTTTAAGAACACCCCATAATGCAAAATCACATCGTGTTAAATCAAAAGAATGAGGAGACTACTCGATAACACCTCGCTCACTGATCCACTCTCCAAACTGGTCATTCGTGAAACCCTCACGTTTTCGGCTGCCTTGGCAAATAAATTAACAAAACTGAGACGACACAACTCCTCTATAATACTAAACAACGATAAACTAGTCAGAAAATAAAATTCACCGGAATTACTTCGAGCGGTACAGCTGCAAGCACGTGCGATGTTCGAGAGCGACAACTGACTTACGCCGCACTCTGTATGACTAAACATAAACAACAATCATGTCACAGCTCCTTTTTAGTGTAAAAGTAATACTTCTTATTACTACATCCTCCCTGTTTTATAATGGATTACACGAATTTTATATTTCTATTATAGAATTTAATCTCACAACTGGTTTTATCACACGGCCACAGCGGGTGCATACTTCCTTGTTTGGTTCCAGTTGCTCTTTTATTTGAGATTCAGTATGCTTAGCCTGATCTGGAGTGCTCTACTCACAGGGGACTGGTTCTGTTGGTCTTCCTAAATAATATCTGTATTTACATTGACTGGATGCTCCTCTGATATCATTGTGTTACATTTGTACAGGTGGTGTGTGTTTCTTCTAAATATTCCACCATCGGCTATTTCCATTATAAACAATCTAGGTTTCCCTGTCTCTTTTACTACTATTACTGACCTACAGATTTTATCATTCACTTGTGCTCTTATCTGATCACCAACTGCTATTTGGTTTTTAAATTTCCATTTTGGGTCTACATTCCTTTTTCTGTATGTTGCAAAGTCGAGTTAATTCCTCAGCCGTTTTCTCGGGCCATATTACCTTGGAGTTATGGTACCGTTGAACGTGTAACCCGGCTAAATAAACGCTGATTCAGTAAGCCTAGTACATATTTTCTTGATACATTACGTAAATTTAATAGTACGCGGTATATATCAGACTTGTCTGCTGTGCGTTTCTTTATTAAATGTTTTGCTATTTGTACGTTCTGCTAATTCATTTGCTCGTGAAAATCTTGGCGAAGAAGTCTGGTGGTAGATTTTCCACTCTTTTTTGTGAATGAACTGTGGTTCGTTATCTGATTCTAAAATCACTGGATGTAATGCAAACCATTCCTTGAGTGTTTGATTACATTCTTCTGAAATTGTATGTTGCAGTTTCCGGAAATCAGTAAACCTTGAGAAGTGTTATTTATAGGTATTCTGATTTTCCTATTTCAAAAATATCTATTGCAACTCTTTCCTATGGCAGGGAAGGAATTGGTTTGTTTATTATTTCTTGGTAATTATTTGACCGTTGCATTTTTTTTGACATACAGTGCAATTTTGTACAAATCTTTCTACGTCTCTCATCATATTTCTCCAAATTTATCTTCCCCTTCTTTGGGTGTTTTGTATTCCTAAATGGTCCAAAAGCCTAATACTGGTGCTGTAGATAAAGCATTTTTTATTTGGTCAAATGCCTGTTGTCGCTCATCGCCCCAAATTCAATTAATTTTCTTTTTGTAGTAGGATTTTTAGTAGTTCGGTTATTTCTGATAGATTTTTAATAAATTTCGACCCATGTCATCATCCCTAAAGCCCTCTGCCATTCTTTCTTATTTGTTGGAGTCTAGGTTATTGATTACTTTTATTTTCTCTGGATCTGGCTTTAGTCTATGTTTGTTAATGATATGTCCTAAGAATTTAATTTTTTTCATACTGAATTTCTTTGTTTAATTTTAGACCAGCTTTTACAAGTTTGTTACGTACTATTTCAGTCATTTTGTTTAATTTTTTTTTTTTGCGTGTGTTTCTGCATATATTAAAATATCATCCACGACACATGCCATATTCTCCATTCTGTCTAGTAATTTAGACATTATTTGTTGGAAGACTTCAGGACAGGATGCCAGCCCAAATGGAAGTCGTGTGCATGTATAGTAACTCCAAGGAGTGGCAACAGTTAAGAATTGTTGTGTACGCTCTGTGACACTGGCATTTGCTAGAATCCTTTTTTATAATCTAGTTTTGTGAAATATTTTGATCCGTGTAATTTTGTAGGTGTATTCTTTATTTCCCTATTCGATGAAATGGAACGGTGGATTATTTTAAGTAATTCTTTCAGTATTGAGAAGTAATACATAAAAACTGTTCGCATACCGGTGTTAATGTGGAAATTGTAACATTTGGTATACAAGCAAGCGTTGTTTGCGAATGTCTTTGTATCTACGAAATGTAAAAATTTACTGAATAGAAAAACAATGCATATGGGTATTATATTATGCTGTATATAGTGCGCTAATTTATATACATTTAATTTTGTAATTACTTAAAAATGCAAAAAAAGAATAAATTTATCGTTATGGTTATTTTGTTGCCCTTTCATCTCTCGATTATTTTGTTTATTTCATCTTCTTATTCATTTTATGATTATACTATAATGTTGCATATAACCGTTTCCATTTTTAATTATATAATTTCCTTGCGAAAATGAAACCCGATTTACCGCTTCTAGCGGTGAATTGTTTTGATATTCTTAATGATATCACACACACTGTGCATTTTCTTGAACTTTGTACCGTCGCAGATTATCAAATTTTGCTGTTTAGTCAGTAAAATTTTGAAAATAAAATAAATTACGATTTTTTTACATTATTTTGTTCTGTTTAGGACTGTGCGCTTGGGTGATTAATATAATCAAATTTTACGAGGTATATTGCGATGTAGAACCAAAACGAAAAGCTTTGGCTCAGGCAAATAGCGATTTAGCTCAAGCTCAAGATAAATTGGCTGTGATTAAGAAGAAAGTGGCGGTAAGTTGTTAATAAAACATTATAGCCAACTGAAAATTAACTAGCGCATATATTATACTTAGTCTTGAAGAAATGAACAAAGTAAATTGCATATTTTCATATAAAGAGATTAAAAAAAAAAAAAAAAATCGATTTATGCAAACGATTGCTAAATCAATGCAGAAGAATCGAAATACTAGATATTCGCTGGTATACAAAAAAAATCAAAAGGCTACGCGGACTATCACCGTCATCAAATAGGTCTCGCCCCGTGCAGGAATATCGTGACCATGATCTGTCACCCGATTGGTCAGACTGCGCCAACAATTCCGATCCCTTGCGATGTGTACACAATCCTGAAGAGTACAACCAGCAGCTTTGCACACCGCGGCTGACCATTTAGTTGGCGCACGACCTCGACTTCTTCTTCGAAGACGGTGTTAATTGCAGTTAGCGTCTTGACAGTCCGATTATAGGGAATTGCTAAGTACTTAAATAATATAATACACCAGCTAAATATTAATATGCATAAAATACTACGGAAGAATAGAAAAATTTGACAAAACAAATAAACTTTTTTAATGAATTATATGTATGAGATGAAATTGTCGAATAAGTTTAGCTGTAGTTAAATAAGTAAGTTCGTTTACCGAAAGAAGCAGAAAAAAAAAAGTAATCAAAAGATATCTATTTTTAAGTTTATTTATGGTGTGAATTAGTAAAAATAACCCGGTTGCATGTGAAATAAAATATTTTTAATTCCTAAACGAAACTGTAGTCTCCGTTTAGCAATAGTTTACCGATATGTTTTTGTTTCTGTCTTATGTAAAGTTTAAAATCTTGTAAATGCTGTAATATTTTTTTGGTTTTTTTTACTGAGGTTTTTTTTCTTGGAAAGTTCTTATCGTTCATAAAACTATTACGAGAGTAAATTTTACTAACATTATTGTTTTAAATTTGGGAATAAACAAGTTTTGATCGAATCAATAATAGACACTGTTTACTTGATTAATTTCGTGTACGATTTATTCACTTCCTTTTATCGTTTTCCACATCTTTTTTTAAAACTTTTATATTACTAAAATATTTCCTATCTTTTCTTCGCTAGCCTTCCGGTTTTATTATGCCTATTAATAAATCCTTTTTTTTTTTTTTTTTAAACCTGGCTTGGTTGTTAATACCGTTTGGCCACTAACTCTATTCATTAAATTAAATCAGTCTATTTCTTTTTGGCCGCCGCTGGGAATCGAACTCTTGACCACTATCTCAACGATCAAGAGTTCATGGCACTAGGCTATCGCGACAGTCTTAATAAACCTTGATTCACAAATAAAAATGTATTAACATGTTCGAAAGATATCTCCCAAATTAATACTCACGGTTTATTTTATTTTTCTCCGTCTTCCGAGAATACTTCCTTTTTTTTATTTTTTTTATTGCATATCTTTTATATATACCACCCTTTCACATATGTACCACTTCCTTTACACATCAATATTCTTTGTTTTGTCTGATCACAAACGTCATTCCTTTTGTGTACGAAATATTTTACCGTATTTTATGCAGTCTTACCTTTAATTTATTTGTTAAAGTTCTCTTTTAATCGTTCTTTTAGCTTTTGAAATTTTTATTTTTAATTCTTTCTCAACTCTTCCCGCTTAATCTCATACCCATAACTTCCGGATTCTTCCTTTCACTTCTCTTATTTTCATTATTATCTTTTTTCTTTTTATGTTCCAGTTGGACAAATTGTGGCTTATTCATTATTTGTTTCAACTGCGTAATCTACAGGTCATTTCTCCTTCCAAAGTCCACACCTTTTCATTTCTGATTGGTAATATTTGATAACTTATGACGTTCATTAGATTTGCAATTTTACAGTCTTTAGAAGAGCAATTGGCGAAATTAACTGCTGATTTTCAAAAAGCAACCGATGAAAAGATAAAATGTCAAGAAGAAGCGAATGCTACAACTGAAAAGATACAGTTAGCAAATCGTTTAGTTGGAGGTTTAGCATCTGAAAACTTACGCTGGGCCGAAGCTGTTTCAAGGTAAGGTACCCCCCCGTACGTTTAAACATTTTTCTTCATCGTATACAAAGCTAGAGGATTAAGCGATTCTGTTTAACTCTTTTTATAACTTGAGGTCGAAAACTAATTAACATACAAAAAGGCACCAGTGATATAGTGATTTTTTTTATTTTAAAATAGGTTTATGCAACAAAGAACAACATTGCCCGGCGATGTTCTTTTAATTACTGCCTTCATATCTTACGTCGGTGGATTTACTAAACAGTACCGGCAAGATTTATTATTTAAAATGTGGTCGCCGTGTATGAAAATTTTGGAAGTAAGACATTTCCATAAAATCGAAATGATTTTTTTTTTTAATGTTCTTGAAATTTGTAACTTTAAAAGCTGTTAAATGTGTAATTTCTTTATAATTTTTAAAAATTATAATAAAATAATGTGCACGTGAGCGATCGTGTACAGAATAAATTATACTAAATTTTTTGTTTAGCCTCCTATTCCGACTACAGACGGACTGGATCCATTATCGTTGTTAACTGATGACACTCAGATTGCCATTTGGAATAACGAAGGTTTACCTAGCGACCGGATGTCTACTGAAAATGCTACAATATTATCGAATTCAGAAAGATGGCCTTTAATGATCGATCCGCAGGTTACACGATATACTTATATCCTTATTTTAGCATAGTATTTGATACACTTTTTTGTATAATTTTGATTATTTTTTGTTGTTTTTTTTTTTTAGAATTATTGTCAGAAAAGCATTTTATTATTCATTTTATAATTTAATACTGGGTGTATTTTATTCCGATATTTACAACCATGAATTAATGGTTTATAATTTTTAAAAATGGGAATAAGTTTAATCGCTTTAAGTAGAATTAATATTTTAATATTTTGATAGCTACAAGGAATAAAGTGGATTAAGCAAAAGTACGGAGAAGATTTGATAATTATTCGTTTGGGTCAAAAAGGTATGTTAGATACGTTAGAAAAAGCTTTAACAAACGGAAGAGTGGTGTTGCTTGAAAATATTGATGAAGAACTTGATCCAGTTTTGGAACCACTGTTAGCTCGTAATTTAATTAAGAAAGGACGGTATGTTTCAATTCTTAATATATATATGTATGTGTATGTGTGTATATATTAATACGAACAACGTTTTTTTGATGCGAATTTGGACCTTAAGGTTTATCGGAAAACCCCTTTACGAGCATTAGGCTTTTATTTTTTATTATTATTGTTCTAATATTCGAAGTAAAAAGAAACAACGAAACAAAAAAATCACCGGAATAGCGGCAGTTTCTCCAGCAGGAGAATTCACGAGGCCTTTTCTTTTACCACATGTCCAAAAATGAAAACCTTTTATTAAAAAAGAACGTATGTATTCAGAAAAATCACAGACAAGCGACGCAACTGCATAATAAATTCGTACGAGAAAAGAAATGCGGTTTAGACTCGTAAACACAAAGAAATTTATACAAAAAAACGAAATTTCGGTCAAATACTTTGAATGCACGCTGAATTTTCACAATGACTAGACTAAACGGTTACACGTGACGGCGACGACAAAATTACAACGAAAGTTCTTTTTCTAGCCACGAGAAAACACGACTCGCTCGCGTGAACAATTAATCTGACTATCGATTTTATAGTGCCTAGCACGAACGAAGATTTTTCGGTACACGATGGGCTATTCCAAACGATATAGTCGAATCGCTGAAATTACCTGGTACCTTATCAATTAATATAATAACCGCCGATTTTTCTAGAACATTTCTTAAATTACTACCGCGTAAATTACCCTGCCTTTTATAATGTTCTCTCGGCTTGACATTACTCGGCACATTTTATTCTGCGCTTCTTGCCGCACGCGCATATCATTGTGTTGGCCACTGACCACTACCACTCAGACACTATACAGTCTCTACCCCAGCGCGACCGTGTACTCGCCGATCACGCCACTGATCTCGGGGATTTTTGGTATCGGGCAGATAAGCTACCAAGACAAGACAAAACGGCGATGTGAAATATATCGACGTTCGAGAAACCGAGAATTAATGAATACACCGAAGAATAATTTCTAGCTCGAACGTCGAATGACAGATAGCGCCAAAAGTACCGAATCTGTATCAATATCCATGAGCCAAGTGTGAGGTCTTCCTTTTTGTAATTCTACTTTTCCTTCGATTATGTTTGTAATCCATGCTGAGTATCATATAATGTGTCCTATTGTGGTGTTTCTTTTTCTATCTTCTATCCCTTAATGTATTTCTCATTTTTCTTGGACTCTGATTAATACTTCATCGTTCAATATCTTATCGGTCCATCTTATTCTTACAAGGAAAGCACTCGAACCCGAACTCACCGATTTTGATGAAATTGATATATGTTGTAGAACACAAAAAAATAAAAGACCCGTGTTTTTTTTATATCTGCTAATAAACATATTAAGGGGGTGAAAACTACCCCCAAAGTTTGCCAAAAAAATCGTTTTTTCTAAATATTTCGACTAATACTTAATATTTTTTGGTAAAACAAAATGGAGATTACTCCTTTTGAAAAAGCAAGTAATTCGTGATGATTTGAACAATAAGGGATGCATCCCCTATTTTATAGGGGCTGAAAACCCATATTTAATTCATTATTTTGGCGATAAAAAATAGTACAAAATCTAAAAATAATTTTTTAATTAATAAAATGAAAAACTGAAGTTAACCTGTTTCGGCATTTTCGTTAATTTCACTCCTAAAGGGGTAAACCACCCCTAACAGTACCCCAACCCAATCTCACCGATTTTAATGAAATTGATATATCTTGTAGAACACAAAAAAATAAAAGACCCGTGTATTTTTATATCTGCTAATAAACATATTAAGAGGGTGAAAACTATCCCAAAAGTTAGGAAAAAAAAACATTTTTTCTAAATATCTCGACTAACAGTTAATATTTTTTGATAAAACAAAATTGAGATTACTCCTTTCGGAAAAGCAAGTAATTCATGATGATTTGAACAATAATTGATGCATCCCCTATTTTATAGGGGTTGAAACCCCATATTTAATTTATTATTTTGATGATAAAAAATAGTAAAAAACCCCAAAAAAATGTTTAACTAATAAAATGATAAAATGAAGTTGACCTATTTCGGTATTTTCGTTAATTTCACCCCTAAAGTGATAAACTACCCCTAACACAGATATCTAGTAAGTAACTTTACAAGAATTTTGATATTATTCTGCGAATTACATTAGTTAAAGAGTACATTTTTTCTTTGCAGATCACTTTAAAATTTGGTCGGAGAAAATATTTTTACCAAATGTAGGTCATACCTCCTTACTATTACTTGACTCTTGGGGTGGTCATTGTCAAAAAGTTGTAGAAAAAACAATGTTAGACAATAAAATTGTTAACTTGAAGAAAATTCCTACTGGAACGACGGGAAAAATTCAACTACTTGATGTTTTTGGATTCCGAATTTGGAAAAGTTATATTCGAAAATTTTCTGATGACGTAATTTTAATGAATTATGATTTAAATTTCCATATTAGAAATAATATAATAAAACTTCAATCACTGGTTCACAACGAATTGTCTTCACCAAGATATCAAGATCTTTTTAAATATTCTTGGTACAAAAGTGGTTATGTAAATGAAAGGCTGGATAAATTTGAAAATCCTGTAGATTTTAGTTTCGGAGATTCTTGTAATACGCATTGCGTTATAGAAGGATGCACAAATGTCGCTATTGTACGTTGCGGTTGGTACAAAAAATCATTGTGTTTTAAACACTTTTATGAAGATTACCATTACTGTCGAAATTTCGTTGAATAATATGATGTATACTTGCAATGAGCTAAAATAAAAATAATTTCTATACTCCTTTATATTTAAATTATATATGTTCATATTGATTTTCTATTTTGTAACTTAATTAAATATATATACTAAAAAAAAAAAAAAAAAAAAATTGATATCAGATTCGTAATCAGCGACGTCGAAAACCCTGTATCCGAATTAAATTCAAAATCTGATCGCTTGAAATTTCTATTTTTGGTTTTTCTGTGTTAGGGGTAGTTTACCACCTTAGGGGTGAAATTAACGAAAATACCGAAATAGGTCAACTTCATTTTATCATTTTATTAGTTAAACATTTTTTTGGGGTTTTTTACTATTTTTTATCATCAAAATAATAAATTAAATATGGGGTTTCAACCCCTATAAAATAGGGGATGCATCAATTATTGTTCAAATCATCATGAATTACTTGCTTTTCCGAAAGGAGTAATCTCAATTTTGTTTTATCAAAAAATATTAACTGTTAGTCGAGATATTTAGAAAAAATGTTTTTTTTTCCTAACTTTTGGGATAGTTTTCACCCTCTTAATATGTTTATTAGCAGATATAAAAATACACGGGTCTTTTATTTTTTTGTGTTCTACAAGATATATCAATTTCATTAAAATCGGTGAGATTGGGTTGGGGTACTGTTAGGGGTGGTTTACCCCTTTAGAAGTGAAATTAACGAAAATGCCGAAACAGGTTAACTTCAGTTTTTCATTTTATTAATTAAAAAATTATTTTTAGATTTTGTACTATTTTTTATCGCCAAAATAATGAATTAAATATGGGTTTTCAGCCCCTATAAAATAGGGGATGCATCCCTTATTGTTCAAATCATCACGAATTACTTGCTTTTTCAAAAGGAGTAATCTCCATTTTGTTTTACCAAAAAAAAATTAAGTATTAGTCAAAATATTTAGAAAAAACGATTTTTTTGGCAAACTTTGGGGGTAGTTTTCACCCCCTTAATATGTTTATTAGCAGATATAAAAAAAAAACACGGGTCTTTTATTTTTTTGTGTTCTACAACATATATCAATTTCATCAAAATCGGTGAGTTCGGGTTCGAGTGCTTTCCTTGTTAGCATTCGTCGCCAACACCAGATATCAAACGACTCCAGTTTGCACTTGTCCTTTTTCAACAGCGTCCAAGTTTCGCATTGGTACATGGCAACAGTCTAAACGAAACTCTTAATAAATTGTTTTCTGATGTCTATTGGTACATTTCTTGACGAAAGGAAGGTTCCTTTTTTTGCCGAAGACATTCGTAGCTTTAGTTATCTTTTCCTTATTGTTCGATTCTACCATCATTTGTTATTAAGCTACACAGAGATACGCTTGTTCTAGCGTTTGTTCATTTACGCTGAGAAACATTTTAACGCTTTTTCAACGTAAATGTTATATAGGATTGGTAAATTGGCTTTTCTTTTTTTCCAAAATGCTTTAGTGCTGCTTCATTTATTTCTTTTTTGTAGTACTCCCATTTATCATTATTATCTTTTTCTTCTACACTATTTATTGTAATTCTTTCCTTAACTTTTTTCCCCTCAAAAGTCGTCTTATTTGTTTTGATTTTGGATGGATTCCATTTTTTGTTTCAGTTATTAATCTTTACACGCTTTAGTTTCAGTATGCTGGATGACTGGAATATGGTCAGAATCAATATCTGCTCCCGAATAGCTTTTGCATAACTTGACCAGATTTTTATGTCTGTGTCAAACTAGAATATAATCTAGTTGGTGGTACCTTGCTGTACCTCCCGGAGAAATTCACGTATATCTTCCTCCTTTTGACGGATCATATAGCGTATTTGTAATAACAAGATCATGGCTACTACAGGATTCAATCAACCGCGTTCGCTTTTTCTATTTCTTTTGCCCGATCCGTATCTTCCTGTAATATTATCCAACTTTTCTTCTCCAACTACAGCGTTTCAATCTCCAAGTATCATTCTATTTTCTCTATCTTTCACTTTTAATAGAACATCTTCTATTTGCTCGTAAAGTTTTATTCCTTTGTCGTCATTACTAGTTGTTGGATGTAAATCTCAATAAGTATTAAATCTGTCGGATCGCTTCTTATCCGTATCATGATTTTTATATCCTTATGAAGTTATTTCTTAATTCTCTTGAAAGATGGAATCCAACTCCTGCATCTCCTTTTCCGGATCCGCTGTGTATAAACCTGTGATCTCCACTCCGGAAATCAGTATTT
Organism: Icerya purchasi; assembly: GCA_039619475.1. Taxonomy (NCBI): domain Eukaryota; kingdom Metazoa; phylum Arthropoda; class Insecta; order Hemiptera; family Monophlebidae; genus Icerya; species Icerya purchasi. The sequence continues at coordinate 99,355,969 of CM077115.1, forward strand.
TTCCTCCATCTGGTTTAACTGATGCCCAATATGTCGATCTTTTCATTGTTTCCATTTCTGTTTTTAGGTTTTCTAATTTTCCACATTGCTTTAAGGACCTAACATTTCATGTTCCTATTTTATAAACTTTATTGTGGGTATTCCTTTTTGGCTTGAAATTTCTCTTTATAGCACATGCGTCTTCCCTCTTGTAGAGTTCCATACCGCAAGGGCACGGGGGACTCGAGTTAATCTGCATAATTGTCTAACTGTCTAATGCTTCCATCTGGAATCATTCCGTGGATACAGCATTTCTACGAAAAATTCTTCACATACCATGTCAGTACTAGGGAATAATTGAGGCGGTGGTTTCTCGTTTCCTTCCGCATGATTTTCTGTTAAACTTTCCAGATACTCGCTTTCTCGTTCTAGATATTCGCGCGAGTAAGTTGTTGAAAGTCTGCTTGTTAAAGATACAGTGTGTTATCGTTTAACGGTATTTATGATAGGAATATTTTCGGCAAGTAAACTTCTCGCGTTTTACTGTCAGCGGTGTATATGTGAGCTCTGCTTTAACTTTTCCCATCAACGCTCTAAGCCCGTCAAAAAAGAAATTATAACCTCGCACAACGTGGTCCTGTGGAGCTCACTGGTTGTTGTTTCCTTTTACTGCCACAGTGGAACTAGCACCATATTGCCAGTCGAGTGACTACTTACTAGAGAATGGAGCTCTAGTTGCAACAACTCGTGCCCCGCGGGCTGATTGACTATATCATCTTTCAATGTAAAAATTTGTGGAACTATTTCCAATTGTCGTACGTCAAAACTCACGAATTTTACTAATAACTTTCACGAAACATTTTCGTTACAACTTCCATTATATAAAAATGTTACGTGATTTTTCATATTATTCTTAGCGTAAAAATGGCATAGTAATTAATAAAAATATTAGCGTAACATTTATTATATTAATTTCTTTTTTTAGCTTTGAGCGTAAAGTGATAACAGAACAACAGCACATTTACTGCTATCACTGTTATCTGTAGCAACCATTGTTTAACATTGCAAAGCAATTGTTAAAAATCGCCGTTTCGATATTCGTTCGGTTTACGTATACATAACTTCTTTCGTTTCGGTATTTATCGTTTTTAATTTCTTTCGCTTCCCCATTTCTTTTCTTCTTTATTTCCATTCTCTTCAATCAAAGTTGTAGTTTTCGTTTTTCGCCTCCCTTTTGTTTATTCCTATTCTAATTGCATTATTGAAACAGCTCTTTTAAGGACTTCGCCTATACTCGCAGTAATAAACTATTTTGAGCTCAAAACCGTTGTTTTTTCGCGTGCTTTTCGCTGCAATCGGTCATATTGGTTCGTTCGGCAGTGCGCATATTATAATATTCATTTGGCATCCGGCTAATAATTAACATAACATTTTAGTCCTTCGGACCGGATACAATGGAACAAAAGCCCCTTTCGTTTTAGAATTGAATAAATTTGTTCCGATTTACAAGCAATTAATTAAAAAAGTCGTTAACATTGGGGCTCACGAAAACTTTTTTTTGTATTCGTCGTTTATCTGTCGATTATTGGGATATCATTGGTTTTATTTTTATTTTTTTGTTAAATGGATAATAAGACAGCTAGGGTGGTCAATTCGGTCCCGCATTGTAAATATATGTTAAAAGAAACTTTAAACAACGTCGGTATAGCAAAAGCTGAGCTAGAATTTAAGTCGTTTAAAATTTATCACACCAAGTTTGAGGAAATATCTAAACAAATTCTAGCATTAGATAATGTTGAATTAAACTTAGAAAAAGAGGAGGAACTGGGAAATGTTCATTTCAAGAAATTTGGGGAGCTAGTATTTGTTTCGAATTTGACAGAAGCAGCTTGGCAATAAGTTATCAACATAGGACGGTAGAGATTCGATATTAAATTCCACGTCGATTATTCCTAACCATTCTCCAGCATCACTGAGACTTTCTAAAATAGAAATACCGGAAAATCCGCTTGATTTTTTTAATTGGAAAAATTTATTTTCTCATCTTGTCGTTGATAATCCTGATATATACCGAACGTTAAAAAATTACACTTCCTAAAGTAAGCTTTAAAAGATAAAGTTGTTCTTATTGTACATGACTTTGAAGTAAACGGCCATTCTTTTGTGTCGAAGCATGGTTGAAAATAAACGAGCGACAGTCGTTTATTTTCTCGACCTTTATCATCTGCATCGAGTTAAAAGCGACGTCAATATTCGAAAAGTATTAGATTGTACGAATGTAACCCTCTTCGGAGGTTAAAAGTAGTGAGTGAAGGTCGGAACAGTTGACAGGCTGGGATATTCTCTTTAATAACAATGAAGTTAGATAGTGAAATACGTCGCTGATGTTAGAAATTTGCAAACAATCGTTTGGTGAGAATCATCACAAAACCTGATAAAAGAGTTTATTTAATCTACAGTAATACAATGGCACTGCGTCCACGTCATTTCTGGTACAAAAATGTCTAAGTATATTGAGTGAGGATATTCGCGAATTGGATTCGGAAGCGTCTCGAAATTCAAGAAAAGATTTCTATACGGATGATCTTCTAACAGGAGGAGACTATTTGAACACCGCGAAGCATCTACAAGGTGTTGTCCATACGATTCTGGAAAGAGCTCATTTTTTTTTTGTCTGTAAAAAGTTACTCTGAAACTTTTATGAATCGGTTGCTGCGTTCGCTGGTTGAAAAACTCAAAATACCCGTAGTTTCCAGAATACCCTATACGTGTTTTGCGGTAAACGTGGAATCCTCAAGCCGACATATTTCAGATAAAAATAAAATTAAACAAGTTACCTGAGTCTGTTACCAAAAGGACGCTATTAAATGAAATAAGTCGCAATTTTTATCCATTAGGCTTAATATCACCGATTACAGTCACTGCAAAAATTTTCCTCCAGGAATTGTAGAGATATGGGCTAAATTAGAACGAACCCATTCCCGAATAGTTCGAAAACAGATTATTAAAATATCTTTCGTTTAGCTCAATTAAAGGATTTCAGAATCATGCGACCTTATTCGTTTCTCTACAGGAGTGAAGATCGTTTGGCCGAGCTTTGCGAAACTTTCAGCTGGAATTACAAAGCGCATTACTGTTATCGAAACTGATAGTTTGAATCGCTAGTAAATTGAAAATTAATTCGCAAAATATTTTTTTAAACTTTGATTCTATGACCGTATCGAATTGGTTAGACCATCCGCTCGAAATGCGGAATAAATTCGTGGTAAATTGTATTTCAAGTATTTCGGAATTAGTCTCACAGGAGAATAGTTGGTTTTACATGAATACTTGCGAAAATCCGGTTAATTTAGGTACGCGAGGAATTACGGTTTCTAAATTTTTTAACAATTCCTTGCGATTGAACGGCCCTAATTTCATTAAAGATTACACTGATTTTTGTGCATTTAAATTGTTCGATAAAGTAGTAGTAGGGGGCGATTGCCGGAATATAGACTTAAAATGGTATTACAGGAAAATTATTTTGAACTACGAAAACTAATTGGCTGGAATGTTCATCAGTGGGCAAATTGTATATAATTGTTTGAAAATGGATACATCGTTAATTATGTAATTAAAAGGCGATTTATGTGATTTTAAATTTCTTTTTGTAGGGCAATAAAAATTGGTGACAAGGAGATAGAATACAGCTCTGATTTTCGTTTAATTCTCCACACAAAATTGGCTAATCCACATTATAAACCGGAAATTCAAGCACAGACTACGTTAATAAATTTTACTGTTACTAAAGATGGACTCGAAGACCAGCTGTTAGCAGAGGTAGTTAAAGCTGAAAGACCCGATCTGGAAGAGACTAAAGTTAGTACGCAAATGAATATTTAATTTCAAATATAATATTTATATTTACATATATATATATATATATATTTATTGTAACGGATTGGAGCTGGTCGAATTATAAATTGACAATTTCAGCTTTATTTCGCTTAATCGTGCATCGGGAAATCTTTGGTTTCGTCGCAGTATCTCTTTACGGTATTAGAGAACGAGCAGAGCGAAAAGGAATATGTCGTCGATGAGAGAGTATCAAAGAGACGTCTCGAACATAGTAAGGAAGAAGTGATTAAGTATTTCAGACAATGCAGTAGGATTTGGTCGGTAGATATAATTAAAACATGGATGCTCTTTTGTTCGGGAATTCTACATTAAAAATGTATTCCAGTTTTTGAAAAATAAAAAAAGTACAAGAGAATGTGATGTGTACGAAATAAATAGCAATAGAAATATATACGACGAATTTCACCATTAGATACCCGAAAAAATTTTATTCATATTTTCGCATGAATATTTCAACTTTTGATTACGTTTTACAAAATATTCAACCAAAGTTAACACCAAAGTGGACAAATTTTAATCGCAACCCTGTCAGTGCTACAGGGTGTCTTACCTTAAAGATAACAAAATATATTACTTTATTTTAGTAATACAGTCGACTCGCGTTTATCTGGATCGATTTTTCAAAAAAAAAAAAAGAAAAAAGAAAATAAAAAAAGAAGAAAAAACCAAAGCGCTTGTATAAAATCTACAGCTATATGCAGTACGTATCTGAACATTTCTTTACATTCGCTGCAAATGAAGATGCTGTGAAATTTTTAAAACTTGGTTTCACAAAGAGTTTGTGCCCGCAATTGTGAAACATTTGTCCGACAAACAGTTCCCGAAAAAAGCAATCCTTATTCTCGACAATGCTCCAATCCGGCAACTGTTACAAGATGGTGATATAAAGGCAATGTTTCTTCCAGAAAACGTTACAACCGATGTTTGTCAACCTATGGATCAACCTAGAGGCCTTAAAATAAAAAATATCAACGCCGCCTTCTCACCCGAGATTAATATCTAGCGTTGAAAATGATGAGGACTGTCAGGTTGCTTTAAAATCAGTTGATATGCTTGATGTTATCACTTGGTTATCTGAGGGATGGGAAGAGATTAGTTGTATAACATTAGTGCGGTCATGGAAAATATTATTAGATTATAAAGTCAGTGATAAATGGGATGCAATTGTCAAACAATGTGATTTGGGCAGTTCAAAAGACAACGAGGAGCTTGTTTCTCTAATAAAAACTATTCCAGGATGTGAAACGGGTAATACGGATGACGTTACAGAATGGATGGGCAGTGACGAGATTGAAGAAACGGCAGATGAGGATATCATGGTACTCAACGAGGATCCAGTTGAAGAAAATATGGATAACGAGCCCCTTCAAAGTGTTATACCACAGGATGAAGGACTGAAGGCGATCGAAGTAGCGTTGGAGTACATTACTCAATAGGAAGAAATGTCGTCGGCTGATATCATTTGTTTACGCAAGTGGCGAGATGTATCAGCAAGGAAGAGAATGCAGCGAAAGACAATGAATTTAATATCACAGGCACTTCTTTAAAAACTAGTTAATGTCCGGTAAGTTAGTTTTCAGGTTTAATTTTTTATAGGATAAGTTAATTTTCAGTTTTTCATTTAATTTGCAGTATTTAACCTATTTCTAGCACAGATTTTCTTCTAACTTTTAGGTCGCCCATTTCTAGTCACTTACAAGTCGTCGTATCACCGCTACATGCGGTCACGTTTACTATTTCATCCGATTTTCAACCAAAAAATTGGAAGACCGGGTTTGAGTAGCCGACTAGAAAACATTGTGCATCGGTCAATTTTTTTTTGTTCGAAAAATATTGTCTGCTTTTTAATCGTTGGCAGTAAAATATTATAACGGAACGAAATATTTTTCACTGTTGTGAGGGGTCTTGTTGTCCGCATCTATAAGACAAAATGACCGAGAGTAATATTTACGAACTTTTAATTCCGTTTAAAAAAAAGGGTGAAATAAATTACAGTTGAGAGGGTAAGCGCGAAAAGGGAGAAAAATTGAGAGATTGAAAAAAAAAGTTTAGTAGAGTGTAATTTTCCCCAATTATTTATAAAAGCTTAATAATAAATGATGTTCAAGTTGAACTCGTACGACTTAATTAAAGAGATGAACTACTTTCGTATAGCGGTATATATTACATTATAATTAATGCCCTGGAATTCCTCAAACGTGAATGATGAAAACATATGTAAATAATGAAAATTCACTAATATTTCCAGTATTTTCTCCAAAAGGTTAACGTGAGAGTTATTTACGATTTTATGTTACGATGATAGTAATGAAGTTCTTTCCTACGCTGGTAGTCATTTTTACAAATGTGTAAGGTCTAAATTCAGCACTTGAGAAGAGGTTACCGCTGCATTCGGCGAATAAAAAATAAATATATTTACGAAATGTGTGATGTTAATAAAGATTACGGTACGTTCTATAGGATTTATCGCAGCGTAATTATTTGCAGTTGCGTTGTTCTGCTACGAGCTATTTTTTTAACCGAAATTCCATGCATCTCTTTATTGTTTGTCTTTCTTTTTCCGCATCCCACGCATCTATTTTAGCTTCATTTAACCTTTTTTTTTTTAAATTTTGTATCTAGTCAGCTTTCCGTTTTTCTGAAAATATGTCTGTTTAAAAAAAGAGAAAGTGCCCGATTTACTTTTATTGTTCCGTTTTTGTAGATTTATATTCAATTCTGCTCTTTAAAAATTCTAATAATGCAAATTAAAATCTATATAATAATTATGCATTCTTGAAGTGTATTGTTTAAAGAAAAAATTGAAGGACGATTAATGGAATAATTTAGCAAAACAAGAGGGTTTTTTACGTATTGTTAAAAAATTTTTAGTACGAAAATTTCGATCTTTTCCTTGTTTTGTTTTTTTTCTGATTTTCAATAAATTATAATAATTTTTATTTATTGCTTATTAAGCGGATTGCATTCGCTCTCTTTAATCACGATTGTATGATTAGAATTAACAGTATTTTCGGTGCAGATTAAAATTCCGCCTGTCCATCTATTAGCAATAATTTATAGATTTATATTTTTTTTTCTTTTTTTTCATCGTGCTAACTTTATTACGGCATTCAAAAATGTTCAATTTGTTTCTCATATATTTTTTTTTTTATTCGTAGGGTAATTGTAGATTTTAAAAATGTGCGGAAATAAGTGCTGCCTTTATTATTTTGCGTATTACAATATTTACTTTTAGGCTGAACTGACAAAGCAGCAAAATGATTTCAAAATAATGTTGAAAACGTTAGAAGATGATTTATTATCGAGATTATCGTCGGCGGGAGGTAAATTTTAAGTTAATCATATTCTGAATTTTGAAAGTAGTTTTTGCTTTTCATATATTTTTTTAAACGGTTTTTGTAAGAACTCTTGAAATATCATCTGTAATGCTGATATCAAATAGGTACAATACGTTGAACTTGGATTAAATAATAAAAGTTAACGAACTCCTTATAACGGTTTAACGATCAAACACTGCGTAATTAAAAAATATGAATAATTGTAAATTAAACAAATAGATCGAGTACAAAATGAGTATATAACGACAATCGGAGCCGATATCATTTTTTAACTTCCGATAAAATGTATAAATATGTTTTATTATTAAATTCTGGTGGTGTGTGTGTTAAAATTCATTGATTTTTTTTTTTTTACGGACATATTGGGTAATTTAAAAAGCGTGCTTTTAAAGTAACTAAATTAACGTCAAATTGTGTAACAGATTTTTCTAAGCTTATACGTGTATCAGTGATTCACTGCATATATCGCTCTGAATAATTAAGTATTGTTAATTCTGGAATAACTTATTATACGCAGAGCAGTCATAAATAAGTCGATATTACACATTTCGTTAATTTTTTCTTTTTTTTTTCACTGTACCGACTTTAAGAGGCCATAAACAGTGCCAATGACTTCCCCTTTAACCTACCAAATAAATCAGGCCAATCCATCCAACGAGAGAATTAGGTCTGAGATATCATTTCTGTTGCGAGGATGTGCTAGGAAATAAATGAAATCAATATCCCATGGCAGCAGCCTGGTTAAAGAACTGATTTCATATAGCATCTGGACATCATGGTAACAAATGCACTCAAGCACAGCCTATAGGAGTGTCCAGGAATATATAAAGCTTCTAGCCCACACTATGGCGAAAGATGCGGTTATGCATTGCCCGTAGAGTACTGATAGAAGCTATTCCGAGTAAAGGATTAATATTATTGTAACTACAATAAAGCAAGTATGTACCTTATAGAGGTAACGTTTTAAATATTTCTGTATCACGAAATAATTTAATTGATAAGAAGGGCGCGACGGCACCATTTCCTCCTCTTAAGCCTTCGTCTTGGATTATCCGGAAGAGTGTTAATATATATACATTCTATTTATGTTCGGGTTAGTATTTAATTTTTCGAAGAATTTTTGATACTGCTCGACGTGCACTGCTTTAACATATGAAACATCTAGATCATTATGTAAAGTTAAGTTAGAGACATACTTTGGAGCCGACAAGATTGTTCGGAGAATAATTTACTGTTGCCTTTGGATCTGTAAAAGATTGCTTTTACTGAAGTTCCCATATATGTAGTTCAAGTCAATACCTCCATATCGGCGCTATGACAATCAAGTAGACAGATCTTTTCAGCTTTAGATTTAGAGTTCTTTCCTATTATTTTGATAACTTATAAAATTGTTTCGTAACCTGTTCAGATAAACTACCGAAAATCATACGATGTTATAATTTTGAATATTATTGTAACATCAATAATACGCGATCGATCGCTGATGAATGATGAATTTTTTTGACAAACTCTTTGAATTAATAAGAAAAATAAATTAATAAAAATAAAGGTTGGTGAAATAAAGTACAGTGAAATGAGTGCGCTTTAGTAGTTTATAATATTTTTAGTAAACGGACAGGTGAGCACATCTATTATCTGTTGGGAACCTGAAAAAATCTAGTCTATATAACTTATCGTTTAGTTGGGAATGTAATATATGACGCTTTCAACTAATATGTTCCTTATATACGTCTCGAAAATATTAAATCTAATGTACAACTTTAATTCTTATACTTTCAGGAAAATGTCATTTGTATTACAAGCAAAAGTGATTTATATATACGTTTTGGTAATCCGCGTATAACAAACTAAAAATTTAAATGTTTCTTCTGATTTTTTATCAGTTCCGGTTTTATTTTTTACTGTACCTACTTTAATGTGTTATATTTTCACTTTTGTCTACCTCGAAAATGTGAAAGTTATGTGCTGCAGATCTCTGTTAACTGAACCATTTGATTTGAATATTTCATACACGTACTTAAATAATTGGCATTATGATTATCACATTAGCGAAACTGTATTCGTAGCACTGTTTAGGCTACAAGTACGTTTTTTTGTGTTTTTTTTTTTTGATTTTGGTGAAATTGTACCCATCGTTTACTATTTCCAATTATCATTTAGTAAATCAGTTGTCTCTTGTACTAAACTATGTCAGTATCCTACTATTTCTTACAAAAAATACAGATTGCGTGATAGGTAATCGGTAATGCAAAGATGTTCTAGCGAATATTATATGGGCACGGGGTATTCAGTAATAATAATTGTTGATGGAAATCGGAGGTACAAGTTGTATAGTATGAATTTTCTAAGATATTATGTGATTAGGATCCGCTACTTTATCTACATCGCTACGATAAGCACAGAGTGGGAAATCAATCTACAGTATTTTATAAAAAACAACAGACAACATATTACTAAACCCTGTACGTAACCCGCTAGTCGACATGTAAAAATTTCTTAAGTAATGCGTTGAGCATGATATCCGGGAACATAGCAGGGATATTCGTTTATATGTTTTTATGGTGCCTGATCCCCCTACTCTCATTAGTGCCGTTTGGGATGATTGTGAATCTTAACTTCACAATCTTGACGCCCTGTCAAGGTTATGGGTCTTACTTTACTTTACTTATTAAGGTATGGATTACCCCGCATAGCTTCCTAATATTCTTTATGCGTTAATTTAATATTATATTCGATAAATCCCCAGACTCGGAATGTTCCGTAGTATCCTACAATTATCAATTGTATTCTTTTTGCACAACCGTCTGCAACCTCACTTCCATATATCATCGCCACGTGGGATCAATGAACAATATTTTAATACAAACATTCGATAAACGCGAGATTTGAATAAAAAGTAGTTTTAAAAACCTAACAGAAGTTAAAAACGAAAAATATTAACAAATTTTTTCTTTCCTTCTCTCACAGTTCAATTTTATCTTTAGTTCAACATTGCTTCGAAAAAGCGCGAAAAAAAAAATAATAATTATACCAAATGCTTAAAAATTTCTTCTAGCTTGCTCGTAACAACGGGGAATCCTTTTTTTTTTTTTTTTTTTTTTTTTTGATCTTTCCCGGTAATAATTTAGAACATTCCCGTATTTTGTTCCTTGCAACTTCATCTGCAAAAAGCAAACACTTAAAAAAAATTGTTGTATGTCTCGTTTTCTTTTTAGACAATATTTTGGGCAATACAGCTTTAGTAGAGAACTTGGAAATAACTAAGAAAACAGCGGCGGAAATCGAAGATAAAGTTTCGCAAGGAAAAATAACTTCCTCAAAAATTGACAATGCCAGAGAATTGTACAGACCAGCGGCTACCAGAGCTAGTCTTCTTTATTTTATATTAAATCAGTTGAACACAATAAATCCTGTTTATCAGTTCTCATTGAAGGTGCGAAAAAAACAATGTAGATAAATTATGTAATAATTAGTGTATTTATTATTTAAACTCATTGTTAAATATATTTATGACAAAAATAAATTTTAACACTTAAATTAACAATTATAAATATAATTTTTATATCCCCGACGCGTTTCGAAGCAAACACTTCATGTTCACGGGAGTAAGATATAAAAATTACATTTATAATCATCAGTTGAAATAATTTTAAAGATTTAATTTCAATTGTAAATTTATTTTCCCCGCCCGTTTTTCTTGATAAAGTTCATTACATTTGTGTTGCGTAGGCATTTAACGTTGTTTTCCAGAAGGCTTTACAGAAAGCTCAACCAGCTTCCGATGTAAATATTCGCGTTACAAGTCTGATTGATTGTATTACCCATTCCGTGTTCGTCTATACGTCGCGTGGTTTATTCGAATGCGATAAACTGATATTTGCTTCGCAAATGACCTTTCAGGTATGAAGTGTAATCATTATTTTTTTTTATTATTTTTTTTTCTTTTTTTCTTTCTTTTTTGGTGGAAAATTTAAAACGTTAAATTAAAGCGGTATGTTAAAATATGAGTATAAACAGATAATTTACAAATGTTATTGGGTGATAAAATTTCATGAAAACTATTGGATTATTATAATTTTTTATCTGAACGCGGAGAATATTTATAAGATTTGTGATCTAGACACGAGTAGCTGAAATTAGTTAACATGTTTCTAATACGCAATGTAAGCAAAATTCCTTCTACGGTTGATGTATTTTTTGTATTAGTATTTGGTAATCGATATCATCTAATTTACACTGATTATTATTATTATTATTATTATACGTTTTTCTAAAATTAGCAAGTATTTTGTTTATTTAGATGTTACTACTGTGTATAAATCACATTGCCCGTGTTAAATGCGCGACTTATTTTTAGAAAAAACCAGTCAATTGGCGGGGGGGGGGGGGCTTTGTAGTATTAAAAATATAACTTAGCCTCTATTTTTGTAGATATTGTTAACAAACGAAGAAATTAGCCCTCAAGAACTGGATTATTTCTTGCGCCTTTCCGTCACGCCGCACATAACCAGTTCGGTAGAATTTCTTCCTGATTCAAGTTGGGGAGCAGTACGGAGTTTATCAGCCAAAGACGAATTTAGGTACGATTCTGATTCCGTATTTTACTCGATTTATACAGACAATTTTTAAAATGCCCGTGTATGACGCAGTCCCGAGATACGTTGAATTGTTTTCGTTTCTTCCTCAGATAAATGAAAAATTGTGGAATTTATGTTAATATAATTAACATTACCGAAAAGATTGGAAAATACTATAGCGCAAGGTAAAAACATCCTTTCGCGGACTTTTAGACCGAGACAATGTTTATCAGGTCTAATATATGTTATTATGTACATTACTATCGTCCATGTATTTTTTCTACTCGCATAAAATATTGTCGCGTATTATCAGTCAGTTTAAATTTCACAGAAATCTCGACAGAGATATCGAAAATTCTTCGAAGCGCTGGAAAAAGTTTGTCGAATCTGAATGTCCGGAGAGGGAAAAATTTCCGCAAGAATGGAAAAATAAAACGGCTTTGCAAAGGCTTATGATGCTGCGGGCGCTGAGACCGGACAGAATGATTTACGCAATGATGTAAGTCACCTGTATGTACAACGAATGCAGCTCTACTACAATGTGCTACTTTGTAATTACCGTATTACTTTGAATTTAAGACGCACACGTGTTAAAAGATTTGTGGAAAAAAATAAAAACACATCGTAATTACCAGATGTCTAGGAAAAGGGGGTATTTGGAAAAAATAAAAATACCTAAGATAGAAATAACGTAAACGTAATTTACTTAACATGAAATACCTGGCAAAAGTACACATACCTGACACAGTAAACAGTATTTTTTTCTAAATAATAAAGTAGTCTGTTTTGGTAACTTTCTAATTATGTTGTTGAATCATCGTCGGACGTTGAATCGGATTCGTTGCTGACGTCAATTCCAAAGAACATAATCTCCCGAGTCATCCGAAGCGAGAAGCAGCACTCCAAAAAGAATTTAACGATCATACCTGCTGGCAAATCTTTCCAAGCTTTCGAAATCCATTCCACGATATGGTAGCTGCTGAAGCTCGTTTAATTTTTCCGATTGGTGTAAGGGGATGGGCAGTTTCAGTCAACCACTGATGATTGTATTGTGCACGAATATGATCTTTAAAGGGTTTATTAACACTGACATCAAGTGGTTGTAACTGACTTGTCACACCTCCAGGAATTACTACTAAATCACTTTTTCCATCGGTCAATCTGATTTTAATGTTGTCAGATAAATGACCACGAAACGAATCGATCACTAACGTATACTATCTCGTTTCAGAAGTCCACCCGGTCTACACACCCTAACCAATCTTGCATTGCAGAACAAGTACGTATAGATCTACTAGCTGATCTTGAAAACATCATAGAAAAAGACGAACAATTATTGTTAAGCAAACAAAATAATATAAAAAATATAGTAACACAAGTTTTACATGGCAAAAAACAACCTATTACTAATTCCAATTTAAAAGTAAGTTACAAAGATAAAGTACTAGGTACATCAACTCGAAAACCAGACAATAAAATAATAATTAAAGCAGAAAATATCAACGCAAGCAGCTGAAAAATAAGGTCTGTCCAGATCAATTAAAAGTGAATGTCAAATTTTATAAAAAGTTAAACGATAGCACAGCAATCATTTCCATGGAATCAAAGGAAGAACAAAACAAAATACGTGAGGCGATTAAAAAAAATATCTCAAATGTGAAAGTCTCAATTCCCAAACCTTTCGATCCTACAATTGTAATCTTTAGAACAAACAATGTTGATGAAGAAGATCTTTAAGATTATTTTAAAATAAAGACTGGTAGCGAACCTATTACAATAAATAAAGTGTCTCTTAAAAAAAGCAGTAGAATATACGTTCGTCTTAATCCACAACAATATTCTCTGCTCCCCAGCGACAAGAAACTTAGAATTAAATGGGAAATCCTTCCGTTTGATGTAACTATTCCTCTTAAAAAATGTAAAAAGTGCCAGCGGTATGGCCATTTAGAAAAATTCTGCAAGACTGAGACAAATCTCTTAAAGGTTATTAACAAAACCAATAGTACTGGTAAATGCAGTAATTGTGTAATAAATAACATTAAAAATAACAGCGAAGATAAAAAAAATGTTGATCTTGATAACGAGGAGACAATTAATAACTGTACAAAGATGGTTGATCACGCGGTGCATGACCGTCTATGTCCCGTTTATAATAAGAACCTCGCATACTTAGCTTCTCGAATTGACTATGGCTTCTCAGATTCTCTACCTCAATGTGGATAACTGCAAAGCTGCTCAACTCTTATTCATTAGGAAATTCTTTAAATCCCAAGCGGACATAGCAATTATAGCCGAACCGTACATAAATAATAATAATCTAATTATAAACAGCAATAACTATATTTCATATATAAGCAATAGATTAGCCATAGTAATTAAAAATACAATTAAACACCGAGTAATAGAAATCTTTGATAATATTATTGCTGTCCATATAAAAAGCTATGTACTAATAGGATGCTACCTCTCTCCCAACAAGGAGAGAGCAACTCCTCTACAAAAAATCGATTTAATAATTAAAAACCAACTCCAACTAAGCCCAATAATTATTGGTGATCTTAACATTAGATTACCTACTCTGGAAAATAAAATAACTCAAAACTGCAACTCACTTCTACTTTACGATTTAATCTACTGCAACAACTTAACCATTAAAAATAACAGCGTTCCCACATTCGAGAATTATAATGGTAGTAGTGTCATTGATCATTTAATTGTACCATTAAAAATTCATCAGCAGTTCAAATTACTAATCAAGCATGCTGAACTTACTCCCCACAAATATCTGATAATTAATATGGCTGATAAATTAAATAATATTGATAGAGATTTTTTTAACAAAACTGACTTGTCCAGGCTAATTAAAACTTTAGATAAGAACGTTCTACATAGTGTCCTTCACAGTGTCAATAATTGTGAGGAACCAGAAAATCTCAATAACTCAATATCTTTCCTGAACCAGTATATTTCAGAAAGTATAAAACATTGCACCCATACAGTTAAAGCCCCAAGAAACGACTGGTGGTCCTCAAACTTACAGGAATTGAAGGGTGAAATTAACAACCTACGTAAAAGTAAAAATAAAGCCAAAGACACGGTTAAACGTCTCATCTACGACATCATACTAAGATATAAAAATAAAGAATATAAAAGATTAATTCTTCAAACAAAACTAAAACACTGGAGACAACTCATCAGAAATTCCAGTGCGTGGGGCAAACCTTATAAGTTCATAGTAGGAAAAAACAAAAAATTCACAATTCCAGATCTAATACATAATAACAAAATCTATAGTGATGCCAATGACAAATGCAACATTTTATTAGATCACTTCGTTCCAAACAAGTTAGATCCCATTTCACACTTCGGTGAATCAAAAGCTGGGTTAAAATTATACACGGATCGGGAGACAATCAGAGATTTCATCAAAAAATTAAATAATAGGAAGGCTGCTGGTAAAGACAAGATAACAAAATTATCAAACTCCTTAATATTACATTTGTAGATATCTTTCACTCAATAATAAGTAAATGTCTATGGAGCTTTTTCCATCCGCATGGAAATCTGCAGATGTCATCCTACTGCAAAAACCCGGTAGAGACACTTCACAAGTGACGTCCTATAGGCCAATCTCACTACTGAACGCTGTGGGCAAAGTCTATGAAAAAGTTATTAACAAACTCTTGATAAAAGAAATTACTGATAAACAGTTATTACACCCAAACCAGTATGGATTTAGGGCAGAGCACTCTGCAGAAGGTGCTGTTTACAAATTAATATATTCCATTAAAGATACCATTGCAAATGGTTACTCGGCACTCGTTATCTCCTTTGATATTCGAGGTGCCTTTGACAACTGCAAATGGTCATCTATTATTCAAATTTTACAAGAAAATAATATTAACCCCTCTCTTGTTAATATTATTATTAATTATTTTAAGGATAGATATTCTACTTTACAAATCAACGACGCCATTCATACCAGGAAAATGACCTGTGGCGTTCCTCAGGGCTCGGTCCTTGGACCTAGCCTCTGGAATATACTCTATTCTAAGGTCCATAAAAGCATAGAACAGTTTTGTCGGATAATAAACGTCGATGCTTTCCTGATCTCTTATGCAGATGATCTGTGCATTTTACTTAAATTATCACCATGGACCAATCTTAGCAAAATTGAAGCAATCTGCGCTCGCCTTGAAAACACTATTGCGAAACTCGGTTTAAACTTCTCTGTAGAGAAATGTAGTACAATTTTTTTCGGTAAAAAAGAGACCGGAGACAAAATTGAAAAATTAAACCTCATTTCTGATCAACCGATTCAGATGGTTGCCCATTTAAAAGACCTCGGTATTATAATAGACCACAAGCTAACTTTTCATGACCACCTAATTACCATTTCTAACAAGTGCAGCAAGCTTTATGTCAATCTTCAAAGGATCTTACACAGCACTTACGGAATTGATTTTAAAGAGCGAATCATATTATACAAAGGACTTGTACAATCTATATATGGATATGGCTCTTGCATTTATCTTAATAAAAAAATACTCCAAAAGGTAAATAAATTTCAGAGAAAATTTTTATTAAACATATCATTGTTATATAAAACAGCACCTTCATCAGCGGCCTGCATTTTAGCTAACATCCTCCCGTTAGATCTGTTTCTGATTAAACATGCTGTTATTTCAGAGTACAGAATAGCTAGAGATCTGAATCTCGTTACAAACATTAAATTTTTGAATGACCCTGATATAATCAACGTCTTAGGTACAACCCCGGATATTAGGGGAATAAAAAGTTACATCAATGATAAGGTATATAGCATTTGGCAAGAACGCTGGGATGTAGATAATACTGGTCGCAAAACTTACATATTCTTCCCTAAAACATTGAACAGACTAAAAATAAAAAAACTTAAGTATAGACTTCTTCAATGCCCAAATTCTCACAGGGCATGGTAAATTCAATGAATATTTATATCGTTTCAAACTAAGTGAATCTAAGAACTGTCAGTACTGTGATCTGGATGTCACAGACGACTTACAACATACAATATTCATTTGCACCCGCTTTTCTAAACTAAGAGAAAAATATAAAATCAACCAAAATTGCTCACTTAACATAACTAATAAAAATGCTAAACAACTTCTTGCATATTTTCATGACGTAATGGAACTAAAAATAAAACAACCGCGTGGTCAACTATTCTAAATGTTATCACATAAGAACATGTTCTCTCTCTTTTCCTAAGGTGATTATAAAATCAATATATGTGTGCGTGTGGTTGTGTGTATAATATATTCCCTTATTAGTTATATTGAATAAATAATATGTATATTACTATTTGTATAACCAATCTTGCATAAGTTTACTCATCATCCAGGCATTTTGTTGAGCTCGATTACTCCGTCACAGAACTTACGTAACAAGGCAGGGAAAAGGTAATTTACATTGTACTTCAAATTTAAGACGCACCCATTATTTTAGCGTTTTAATCGAGTAAAAAAAAATGTGCGTCTTAAATTATCGGGCCTGTATGTCACGCTATTTTTAAACAATTTTTCGTTGAAATAACATAAAACAGTCACTGAATTCGCTAGCAGAGGCTTATGTTTTAGCGATGAAATTTTATCCCTTCGCGTACAGGTTCATAAAGTTTTTGCTGTTGTCAGTTTTGATTGCTTCTTTTTTTCTTTCATTTTTTCGAAACTAATTGCATTTACTTTTATTTAAAATTTCAAGGGCATTTATAGAAGAAAAACTCGGTACGAAATATGTAGAGCGAGCTGGTATTGAATTCAAAGAATCGTTCGAAGAATCTAGTTCAACTACGCCGATATTTTTTATTTTATCACCCGGCGTTAATCCGTTGAAGGTAATATCGGTTTATCATCTACTGAACCTTCTGCAGTTATTTCATCCTTCTGTTTTCATTTGCAGCGTCGGCAAATATTTTTCAAAATTACACGATTTATTTTTCTTTTGTCGAAACGTCGTTTAATTTTTTTTCGTTTTTACAATATATATTTTTCCATGTTAATTCATAAGACTTTTCGTATCGTTGTGTGTAATATATAGTTTTTACATTTCCTAAATGTATAACGGAATTACTCTTTTTTTTAGGAAGTTGAGGAATTGGGCAATAAATTGAACTTTTCATCTGTTGACGGAAATTTTTACAGTGTATCTTTGGGTCAAGGTCAGGAAGTGGTAGCTGAAGAAGCGTTAGAAAAAGCCTCAACGAGCGGTCACTGGGTGGTACTTCAGGTGAGTATATTATACTTGGAAATAAATTATTATACGTGATATTTTTCGAAACAACCTTTATCTTTTCTGCATTATTCTGATGATGTCGTAAAATCTAGTTTTAACTAAGTATTC
Source organism: Icerya purchasi (assembly GCA_039619475.1). Taxonomy (NCBI): domain Eukaryota; kingdom Metazoa; phylum Arthropoda; class Insecta; order Hemiptera; family Monophlebidae; genus Icerya; species Icerya purchasi. Next base: position 99,374,141 of record CM077115.1, read on the forward strand.
CATGATGGTCGGAAATAATTAAATTAGTATGTAAACTAAAAAAAAAAAAAAAGGCAAGTTCGCATAAAATATTCATCGTAATGTACTTTTTATACTATAATGTTTCCGGAAAATAATTTTAATTTTAATTCACAGAATATTCACTTGGTACGGAAATGGCTGCCGACGCTAGAAAAGAAGTTAGAGAGCTTAAGTGCAAAGGCTCATTCTGATTTTCGGGTATTTATGAGCGCAGAACCGGCTTCGTCGCCATCGAATCATATTATACCGCAGGTTTTTTGTCTTTCTTTCTTCTTACGATAACAGAAATTATTGTTAAATGAAACTTGTCGTATTTACCATGCTGCGTTTCCCTCTTCAATTTTTTAAACTAAACGTTACAATAACAACAATAGAACGGGAGCCCCTTACACAATTGACCAAATGAGAATTACTTAATTATATATATATATATATATTTGTAGGAAAATTACCGGGAGATTTTTAATGCGGCTCTTTTTGTTTCGTTTTAAACGCGTACAAAAACAGGGAATTCTGGAGTCTTCTATAAAAATTACGAACGAACCTCCGACTGGTATGCGGGCAAATTTACATAAGGCTTTGAATAATTTTTCTCAAGAGACACTGGACATGTCGTCAAAAGAAGCGGAATTTAAATCAATACTCTTCGCATTGTGCTACTTCCATGCAGTGGTAGCTGAAAGAAGAAAATTCGGCCCTCAAGGCTGGAATAAAATTTATCCTTTTAATGTTGGTAAGTTAAGTGTTTGTAATAAATATATCCTTTAGTAAAAATGGGGGGTAGACTTTTTTATGAAATAATTAGCTTTTTATTTTTCCTAAAACCTCATCTCTAAAGACATATTTCTCGGTGTCTTTCATTACCGGAAACGTAGAAAAAAGGAAAAAAGAATTTATTAAAATTTGCGACGCTTCCAATGAAATTTTTATGCTGCATCAATAGCTACGAGAGTATCGTAATCCGGCGATGGATTATTGTACAACATGTGTTTCGTACAATGTAAAAAAAATGCCCATAAAAGAGCATCGCTGTTTTCTCGTAGCGATGGCAAACGTTATTTAAAAGCTAAAATATCTGCTAACACATAACTAACTACGAAAACCGAGAAGTTGACGCTGAACTTCTACCTGCTATAATTGAACTGCTAAGAAAAAAAAAATGAAAATGATAGTGTGCATAACCTATGGTTATCCGGAGAAAGGCATGGGGCAATCTTTAACCAACGCATCGTCTTTGCAACAACGTATAAAAATGTAACAAAAGATGGAAAATCAATTTTGCTTTAAATTTTAATATTTTAATTCTCAGAGTGTTTTTACACTGCGGTATTTCGATTTTCACTTTTTCCGCCTTTAACGAGTACATTTTTATTTATTTATTTTTCTTTTTCTTTTCAAACGGCTACCACCTTATTAAAAACAGATAGATTTTTAACAAAATGAAGACAACTGTGCGAATAACAAAATACTTTGTGTTTCTCATCTCCATAAATATGTACAGTTTGAGAAAAACTATACCGAATTATGTTAGAGTATTGAAGCCTTTTTTTTTTCCTTATTTATTTTTGTTAGCTCTTTTGTTCACAATCCTGAATACCATTAGCCAACTGTCTATTAATCCTTTTTTTTGGTCGTTCGCAATCTCCGTGCAGTCTTTTCGTTCTTTTATGTTTTCAATTTCTTTCTAGTCTATGCAGGCGTGAACAAATCATTTTAGTTCTACTTGGGTCGCCTGAGATCCAAAAAATCGATAGTTCATTTTTGATGACACCTAAATATCTACTCGTACTTTTTTCTCTCTTTTTCTGGTTCTTTTACACGCTGCCAGTTGTGTTTTTAACTTTTCCCTCATTCACAAAATGTTTCATTTTGAAATTTATTTCTTTCGTAACAACCGCCATCCATGTTAATTACACAAGTTTCATTTCGAATGTGAAACCTCTTAACTGCCCACTTAAAAAATGCTACGCCAATTGGTGGTAGGATAAAAATCGACAGAATTTTGCAATGTAGATAATTATGTATCTTTTTTTCTTAAAATTCGTTATTAAATGATCTTTTTTATTGGTAGGAATTAGTTATTCCAGTGTAATATAAAAGATTAATTGTTTATCGTTACGGTAACTGAACAAAAAGAACTATTATTTTTATAGTGAAGCGGAAGAGAAATATCAATTAATCACGGAGAAGCGTAACAGTTCGGTAATAACCTGTGTAAATTTAAAATGTTGTCTGATATTTGGTACATTCAACGCGTATTTCCTAGAAGACTACAATCACTCTCGTATAAGTGTATAATTTTATATTAATCATCTATGCATTTAAAGTATCCCAGTATTTCGGAACTCGAGTTTCTTCGAGCACAAGTTGTTCCCGAATTTAGAGTCAGTTTGAAAGGTGATCGGATAGTAGAAAATGGATAAAGTGGAGAAGTTAACCGAGTTAGAAAATAACGACTTATCTGCCTGCTTTTTGAACGTTAATTTCGCAAACTGTGTCGAATTCGCTTTACGTTTGTCAATCAACGTTCGAAATCATTTTAAAAATTTCATCTTTCTACTGGACAGGAGCGGGTAAAGCACTCGCATGAACATTTTATGCGATAAAGGTGTGTTATTTTTTCACGAAAATACATCTCATCGTAAAGGATGATAATTTGTACTATAATAATAATAATAATAATAATAATAATAATAATAATATTGAAACTGTTTTGAGATTTATCGTAATCCATTCTATCAAAACTAAGAAAATAGAAATTTGTCAAAAACGTAAGCTATCAGTGTTCATTTGAGATTGTTTCGACAAAAACTTTTTCAACACTAACGTGAAGTGTATGTTTATTATTTCTAAAACAGGAGACTTAAATATTAGCGTAAGTGTTCTTTATAATTATCTTGAAGCAAATAATCGCGTCCCCTGGGAAGATTTACGCTATTTATTCGGTGAAATAATGTACGGTGGTCACATAACGGATGATTGGGATCGGAGACTGTGCGTATCGTATTTGGAGGAATTCATACAACCGGAACTGGTAAATAATGACGCAACGGTTATTAATTAGACCGTTATTATATGTTAAGATTCTCCGCTATTAATAAGAATTAAAAAGGGCAAAAAAATCGAAATTTTTAAAATTTACGTTTGACATTTTTGACGTGAATGCGGTGTGTGTCTGTGTGGTGAGCGGTTAAAGATTAGGCGTATTCTTAATTTTCTAGGGGGAGAAATGTTAGAAGTATTATACAGTTAGTTTACGTCCGAGATAACTATACTTTTCATAACTTTATCTTCAGAAGACTAGAAGATATTTGCAAGCGTTCGATAACTCAAAAAAAAAAAAAACACAGCACTGATATAAAATTCTGTACCTAAAATCACTTTCTATCGGATTAATATGCGCGCAATTTATGTATAAATATATCACTTATTCGCGTATAGTTGTTTTCATTGTTTTTTGTTTTGTTTTTTTTTTTTTTTAATTTTATTTTATTTATGTAATTCTCGAAAAGGATGCTGCCGTAATTTTTACCTTTGATGATAAAGATTTAATTAAACGTATTCGTTTAAACATAATTGTTATTTTATTAAAATCGTTCGAATTAAATGTAACTAGATTAAATAACTGATTGTGTTAAGTCTCCCTAATTTTTCTATATTTATTTTTCTTATCAATATAAAAAATAGCCTAATTGCGCGATTACAATAATAGAATTAAAAAATAGTACTATGCGAGTATATTCCTGCTAGCTGTGATTTCCGATGAGCGATTTAACTCTTCTTCCGATGAATATTGCGGATGGCGTACTAAACATTAATTTATTCTTGACGAGTTTTTCTTTTCTTTTTTTACCGTACTTTGAGTAATTCGCTGAAAATGTAAATCTTCGAACGCTATTACCAATCGACCTAATCAGTGATCTGTAATTTTACTAATGGATATAACTTGACGAACAACTCGAATAACTGTCAACCTGAGCTGATAGCCAGTTTATTAAAATTAGTCCGACTCTTTACAATTCGGAATTAAATATCGACTACTAAAATTTTTTATACAGTCGCCAGTTTTATTTGTAAAAAGATAAAAATAAAATCTCCATTGGGTAAGGTTTTTTTTTTTTTTTGTTTTTTTTTTAAATTTTTCATCTCCGCTCGGTACAATTATAAGCAGCCTGTTGGTTAGGTCCATTTAGCCCCTAGCAACACGTTTCACGGACACGCGCATTAGCTCTCACAACAACTTTTGTTTTTATTTCATTTCATTTTTCTTTCATTTTTTTCAATTTATGTCCATAGTTGACGCGCCAAAAAAGAATAAATAAATAATTTACTAACTCGATATAATCACGTACGGTTATAGTGTACGCCTTTCATTTTTTGCTATCTTTACGTTTAAAAAATTAAGAAATTTTAATTATTAAGGATAAGGAAATCTAGTTCATGCGTCTTTTTTTTTTTTTTCTTTTGTATTTGTGTGCCTGTGATCACACTGTATTCATAGTTCCTTCTTTTGTTTTATTATTTTTTATTAAGTTTATTTTCCCGCTATATGTGAATCTAACTCTAGGTAACAAAAACTATTCAAGTTAATTATAAAAGTTCCCGAAGAATCGGATTTCTTATTTCTCATTTTTAACAGAAAGTTAGTTTTAACAATCGTAAACGATTTTTTAATATAAAAAAAAAATTTTAATGTTTAAACTGTTTTTTTTTTTGTTTTTTCTTTAATGGGCTCGTCAATCATTGAACCTGTTTCAAGTTTTAAATATCAGTAAAAACAACTAAAAGATTTATGAAAAGTGAACTAAAAACATTGTCTTACAGTTGTTTCGAGTAAATATAAAATGAGAATGTAGAATGATAAAGGGGTTTTTAGAAATTTAAGAATACACATTTTTTCGCATTTTGTAAAAGAATACTATTAAATTTCTTTTTTTTTTTCATATTTATCATAATTTTTCCGCTGAGAAATAAATTATATTCTTTTATTTAGTTCTATTCTAAGTATGTAGATTGTTGTTGTTTTAAATATAACATTAACATTCGCTGATCAGCAGCCAAAAAGGCATACAATGTATGCAGGTTGAAGCATTTAGACAATATAAAAAAAAAAAAAAAAAAAAAATGTACAACCTACGGCATCCTTTTTTAACAGTAATTGATAAATAAGTACTTACATCGACGGCATTAAGACTTCAGCAGATTCCGTTTGATAATGTTTTCAATTAGCTACTTTCATCTGCAAATACTGTCTCCTATTGTATAAAGTGTCTTGTTCACCCTCCCCTATAGACACGCACCCGACATTAAAATTTATCTGACTAATATTTTTTAGTTTTGTCTTTTTCTGTTCGTCATTTCCTCAGTTAGTTTCTTTAAAAAGTTTTCATTAAGGCTGGTTACTTTTTGAAAAGTTGAGGAATCCATTAAAGATGAGCATCTATCTACATGATCGGCGGAAGAACTTCTTTTTAAGAATAAGAATGATGATAAAAGAATTTCAGGTGGGAGCTGCTATCTTACTTCAGAAAAATGTTTGAAGATATGTTAAACAAGCACTTTGTTTGATGGCTGGAGCTAATAATGTATTTCCTAATAATATGTTCGGCTTTTGGCATTGATTCTCCGGATTATATGAGTTTTTTGCCTCCTATATATTGTCATTATCATCATGTTGGTTACGTCTCCTGTTCAGGAGTTTGCATACATCATCTTATATACGTATTACATGTCCCTCCGATCACTAGTTTTCCTTATTATTTCGCGCAGGTCATGGAACGGCATGCTCGAAGTGACCATTTCCAGTCTTTTCCTTCCTCTTATTGCATTCGCTGTTACTTTTCTCTGCATAACTATCATGAATAGTTCGTCTTCTTTAATCTTATGAGAAATATACTCTTTACCTTCCTTTTTTTTTATATCTTTTATGATTATTATATTTTCCTTCTCTCTAATTCTTTCCATCACCTTTTTATTCGTAATATGTTCTGTCCATAATATTTTCAATATTCTGCCATAGCACCACATGTCGAACGCGTTAATTCCTTTTTCGCTACCTGCACTAATTGTCTTTATAGGCGTATTTAAGTACTGCCCGGATTTAACAGCGTAATACTCTTTTCTTCAGATTAAGGCTCATTTTTGTGTTCTTAAATATCGCGCTTAAATTAACGAATGCTTGTTCCGCCATTCCAATTCTAGTTTTGATGTTTCTTTTTGATCTCTTCCGTCATTATGAGAACTGCCAAATATCTGAACTGTGTCACGCACTCTATTTCTTCGTTATTAATCCATACGCGCACGTTCTTCTTCTTGCTACGTGTAAACTTCATTAATTTAGTTTTCCTGGAATTTATCATCATTCCATATTTTTTAAACCTGCTATGTTTATTTTGTCTATCATTTTTTGCATTTCTTTCTACTCTGGAATTTTACACTGTCATTAAAAATTTTAACAGCGGTTTTTATCGAAACAGTACTGATTTGTTTACTGTTTTTAATGCGGTTATAAATTCCAGTTCCACTACATTTTATTTGGATGTCTATTTGTCACATTTCAGTGTTTTTTGAGATATTGTCATCTACTGAATCCAAATTGCTTTAGGTTTTAAGCATTATTATTTTATTAGCCTCTGTTTTGTTTGTTTTGTTGTTTTTTTTTATAATTATATTTTATACTATATATTTAAATCTATTTCCATTTTGATTACACAAGTTACTCTTTTTATAACAATTTGTAACTTTGAAACCAAGTTCCTTTTACGTTCCTGATCATTAGGAACTTGTAACGTGACATTCCAAAATATTTGGAATTTTACCCATCGCTAATAGACACCCATGTAAATATAATATACTTATCCATGTATCTTCATACATATCTGATACATTTTCATTACCATGCTTTGTATATATTCGATAAAGGTAACTTGATTATTTTATTGTATTTTAATATTTTCATTTATAATCTTTTTCTTTTTTTTATTTCTATTTTAGATTTTTTTTTTGTTTTTGCTGGCAGTTTAATATATTCTAATAATATGTTTAATAGTTTGCATAGTGAATTTATTTTAATATTATTTTCGTGTTTGTTTAAGTTTTTGAATTCATGAACTTTATAATGTCGTACTTTCCTGATATTATAAGTTGGTGGATTTCTTTTTTCTATTTTTACTTCCTTATTGAACCATTCCATTATAACTGAATAGTCTCGGTATGATTTTGGGTTCAGAATATCATACTTTTTTAATAGGTTCCCATCTTCAAATAAATACTCAGTACTATTTTTCATAATGTTTGTTTAGCAATTTTTTTAGGATAGTTGATATGTTCCCGTCTCTTACTGTATTAGAACATTCCCTTGCCTTAATTATCCTTTCTATTTCGTCTATTAAATCTTCTTATATTTTTTCTTTTTATCTCTAAGGTAATACGTAGTTCTTGCTGAATCTAATACGCCATCCATGTCTATTCGCAGATCTTATTTAGGATATCGTTTCCTTGCTAAATGTCTTCCACTTGCGTCCTTTATTCTTATCCATATTTCTACCTTTCCATTTCTAGTAACTGACATTTTATACCTAGGAAGACCCCTATCTTATCCCTATTTCTCTTCCTCTTAGTTCGATTCGTTCTTACGCAATCTCCTTTAATAACCTTTCCTATTTCTCTTTTAACTTTTCCGAACTTGGCCATTCTCCTAAAATGTTTATTATATTTCCGCTTTCAAAATTTCTTTCGCAAGAACTAATTACACAGGAATTGCACAGTACTACCAATTTTCAATTTCGTTCTCAGGGAGCCGTGTTAACTAATGGTTCCAAAAGTCCGAGTAGTATCCGTGCCTCTTTTATCCTCCCAGATTTTAACATTTCGGAATCTTCCCATCTTCTTCCTTTCTGTTCCATATTCGCAGACGGTCTGTTTCCTACGTTCCATTATTTTCATTTCCCCTAATCACCTTTCTTCCAATTTTTTTATTACATCTGACTCCATGAGCGCCCTTCAGGCTATCTGTTCTCTCCTTTATTTTATCATTCCTGTGATTTGCCGCGGTTGACTTTGACAATGAAGCGGCGGATTCTTTGACTCGGAATAGTTCTTTTTTTAAAAAATCCCAAGTTTTCATTTCAGATTTTCGTCAGATAATCCGCTTCCTTTTTTTCTAACAATTGCTCTTTTTATCTGTCTCTTCAATTCTTAGTTCCTTGTTTCTATCTTATTTCGCCGTTCTGTTGTTGTCTCCGTTATTCATCTGCGTTTTAACCATTCTCCACTACTTTCTTCCCATTTTAGCTTTTCGTTGGTTTCCTCTTCGTATTTTCCTCTCCACTCAATCGAAGCGCGTGTTTGCGTCGCTAATCATTTGTTCTTTAAGTGTTCATTTCTTTTTGTTGAGCGTTCTACTCTGTATTTTAGCTTGCTGGGATCCGATCTGTTTACTCCATATTGTGTCTCTTATAAGCTGTTTAGTTTAAAAAAAGAACAATTACGTTGCTATTTCAGTAGATTTTTCATAATGTCTTTCTTACAACTGTTATCATCGGAGGTGTTTTTGAAGTGTTTTTAAACCACTTTGATATTACTTACTATCGTTTTTATATTCATATTTAAGTTTTTTCATTAGGCTCTTTTATTTTTTTCTATCGGTATTACTTTGCGTTTTTTTATTTACTTTTTCAAAATTAATTATGCTTTTTATATGATATTAAATATTTTTAAAGAGTCTATTTCCCTATTAATTCCGCTCCTTTGTTTTATTTCATTAATTTTATTTCCTCAGAGAGATTATTCTAATTTTTCAGAAATAAAATTTTTGTAATTGAACCTTTTTTTTTTTGTTTTTAGGTGTCATATGTACACCACAATACAACTTAAGTTAGGGGTACCGAGCCTGTTGTAATTAAATGAGCGGATATATATTTGCCTGGATAGTCTTTTTAAGTTCCTCTAGGTTATCCGAAAGTATAATAAAATAAACTTTAATAACAAACAATATAGAACAATAAATTAGATAAATACCTATTTAGAAACGTTTTCGGGCATAACCCATCATCAGCTAACACTAACTTAAAGGAAACTTAAAACATACTGAAGTGAATATAGGGAATACATGTGTATATATAGTAGATGTAAAGAGGAATAAACATGGCAGGTATAAAAATCTATAGGTTGAAAATGTTAATAATTAATATAAAATAAAACAAGAAGACAAAAAGTTAAATTTTTATATTAAACAGTGGATTATTATTATTAGGTGTTTGGTCATTTAAAATATTATTTTTATATTTATTTATATAATAATTTTCTGCAATGTTTATATTATTACCTTTGTGATAAGTGGCCAGGATGGTTACAGTATTTTCTGGCCACTTATCACAAAGGTAATAATATGAACATTGCAGAAAATTATTATATAAATAAATATAAAAATAATATTTTAAATGACCAAACACCTAATAATAATAATCCACTGTTTAATATAAAAATTTAACTTTTTGTCTTCTTGTTTTATTTTATATTAATTATTAGCATTTTCAATCTATAGATTTTTATACCTGCCATGTTTATTCCTCTTTACATCTACTATATATACACATGTATTCCCTATATTCACTTCAGTATGTTTTAAGTTTCCTTTAAGTTAGTGTTAGCTGATGATGGGTTATGCCCGAAAACGTTTCTAAATAGGTATTTATCTAATTTATTGTTCTATATTGTTTGTTATTAAAGTTTATTTTATTATACCATTTTAACAAACAGGATGTATTCACCTACATTTATCCGAAAGTGGCTGCGCGTATTGAAATGTTGTGATTAGGGTGGTGTTCCTGCCCGCAGAGGCGCATATCGGTTGGGTTTTTTTGTTCATGTATGTGATTACGAGTTAATGCAGTGTATCCAATACCGGGCCGAGTTATCACAACCTCATCGCATCGCGATAGGAGTTATTTTTTCGGGGACACACGAATTGGGCACCAAACCCTAACACTGTGGCAAGTCATACACGAATTGCGCACCAGACCCGAAATAGCCCACCCGCTGACAACTCGAAATGTGCACCGCCTTTAAAAAAAATACTCTAATTTTATAAAATCGATGAAGGAATAAAATGAGTAAAAGTTGCTCTTTCAGTGACTTCCAAAATGTGTTATCGTAATGAAATGTTTACTATTTAGAATAATAACCGAACTACATTTCAGTCGATTAAAAAAGCCTTTAACGTTTGCGAAAAATAGGCTACTATCCCGTTAGCAGTACGATTGTTATTCGAAATATTTTTAACAACCTCTAGGGAACGTACTCATATTTAAAGAAATGTTGCCTAAAACAGAATAATTTTTGCACAAATATTATATAAAATAACGTAAATTACAATTTCTAACTGAATATGTAGAATTTTCGTTTAAATTACTGCTCTATTTTTAATCATAGAAATAAAATGATGTTTCAAAATTGTTATTTTACAGGGGCTTTGTAGAAATCAAAAACTGTTCTAGAAATATTCATCCCCATGATAAAACTGTTAACACTGATAATATTGCTTAACATTAATGGTAACACGAAATTAACATTAACGTATATATGAAAGTGAAATATTTCATTAAAAATAATAACTTACAAATAAGGAAAAATTTTAACTGCCGCTATGTCAAGAGGTAGTGTATACACGTTTAATCATAAATATAATTCTTTTGAAACTAGAAAGATCACAAATGTAGACAATTAGGAGTAAGCTAAATTACTGAAAGTTGAGCTAACTGGTAAATTGCAAAAGCCAGAATCAATTTTTAATGATTAAAACATAAATATATCACAGTTATTTATCGGAACTACTTGTTTTAAAAACAAAAATGCAATTAGAAGTTTAAACAATTACGTATTTTTAAAATTAATCTGGCGTATTCTCAAATATTTTTTAATAAACCGTTATACAGGAAATATTTTTAATACGAGTACATAAGCAGATGTAGTATTTTTCATTAGTGGATTAAAAATTAATTTCAAAAATACGATACGTAAAAATGTTGAAAGTTATCGAACATTAAAAATATAGTACAATCAAGCGCCATCAGTTTTGGAAATCCTTAGTCCAGTGAACAGCGATTATGGTCCGAGCGTCGTTTTCGTTTGTTTTTTTTTTATATTTCATGCCTGCAAACTTCCGGTGCGCATTTCGTGTGTGGAGATTACATACCTTTTTTTAACCATCGACTCAGGTAAATAACGGTACGCAATTCGAGTGTGGCCATTTTTTCGTATTTAACTTGATGTTTCGAAGTTTGCTGTTAGTGGGAGTATGCTTCCCGTGTAGTAGTAGGTCCTTTATTATTATTTAATTAACCGTAAATTCAAATAGCACAAAATACATTTTGAAAAAATTGGCTTTGAAATACTTCGGTTTTTCATCGGTTTTTCAATTATAATACTTATCAGTGTTCGATCTTATGAAATTACAAATTATATAGTAAACGTTTAAAATCACCGCCCTTAATGCAACTTTCAAAAGTGTCGAAGTTTATACTAAAATCATATTAGGTTATGATTTTCCGTTACGGATGTTATTAATGTTTCGAACAGCTTCACGAGTCTGATTTAAAGATGACCATTCGACTTATTTGATACTTCTCGCATTATGAACGTAAATCAAAAGGGTAGGTGGAAAGATGATTTAAATAAATTCTTAAATTGGAAACATTTTGATAAAATAGCAATAAATAAGAGGGAATAGGAACGATTAAAGGAATCCGCTGTTGCTTTTTATGGACAGAGGGAATTTATAAAAATTATTTTTTTTTGTTTTCTTTACAGATGTATGTATTTTCTTAATAAAGATATTTGATTTGATTTGAATTTCCGGCAAACATTATTAACATTCATTTTATGAATGTAAAAAAAAAAATAGAAAACAGTTTTAAAAACATTTTAATTCGTTATTAATTTCGTTACGAATAAGTTATTATTATCAAAACGGTATTCGATATGATGATTTTCTTGAATTTAAAGCGTTTTGTAACTTGTTGTTAGTCACGGAATATAATTTATTACAAACAGGTAGACGGCGAGTTTCAGCTTGCACCGGGATTTCCAACACCGCCGAATTTGGATTATCAAGGCTATCATACGTATATTGATGAAGTTATGCCGGCCGAAAATCCGTACCTTTACGGCTTACATCCTAATGCGGAAATAGGATTCCTAAGTACAACTGCGGATAATTTATTTAGAACGGTATTTGAAATGCAGCCTAGACATGCTGGTGTTTCTGGCGGGCAAACGATCACCCGTGAAGATAAAGTGATTTTTGCATATATGTTGTTGTTGTCTTTTTGTTTTAATTAGTTAATTTCTATATTAATAAAAAAAAGTCCCTCGTCGTACTGTAATGGTCTTTTAACTTCTGACTTTGTTTCTATCAGTTTAATATTTTTCTATATTATTTTTATTGGTTCCCGAACGGTTAAATTTATGAAAGTGCGTTTTTTGCGAACACATAAACGGCACTACAAACTTCTTGGGTAGCTATAGATTTAAATTATTTTTTACTTATGGAAAAGTAGTATTTAATGTAAATTTCAATTTTTAATCAAAGTTCACGGATCCTGTTTCGTTATTTTTTCATTCAATTCGTGTAAGCCAGATCGTGCATATCATCTTTTATTTATGTAATATAAAACGGTTTATCGTACGCGTAATTTTTATAACGCTATGGGCAAGTTATCGAAGTTAGCGCACACGTTTTCGGAAGTCTTTGATGTTAACTTATAAAAAGTAGTTTGCTCTGGTTCGTTCGAAAACCAGATGCACTGCTATTATTCTGATTGCCGTATAATTTTAGGTCAAGCAAACGATTGACGAAATTCTAGAAAGATTACCCGATGAATTTAACATGACGGAGATTATGGGGAAAGTTGAGGAGCGAACGCCGTACGTAATTGTCGTCTTTCAAGAGTGTCAACAGATGAATTGTTTGACTAACGAAATTAAACGATCTTTACGCGAGTTAGATTTAGGATTGAAGGTAAAATTTATCCGTTACAATTTTCAGTGGCGATAAAAATTTTGATTTTTTATATTACTATTGGTTTTTTTTTTTTTATTAATATCAACGTTTTCCGTATACTACTTTATTGACTCGATATGCGCATTTGTAGGATTTAATTTTTTTATATCTATGTATGAAAACTATGGGCTATTATATGGTTTTACGACTTTATTAAACACTTGTAGGATTTTAATAATGTCCTACATTTTTTAAACTACCACGCCATAAAATCGTAATAAAAAATAAACTAAAAGCAGTTTAAAAGTTATATTATTATCGGTCTTTTTTCTTTTTTTTTTCCTACATATTATCGATATGTGACAGAATTATTCAACTTTTATTAGTCAGCTACAGAAATGAAACTGAAAAGGTTTATATACTTTCTGTTTTACAAACGGTTGTTACGATTGCGAAAACCAATCGCTCATTTTTACGATGGGGGTGTTTAAAACGTTGTCAAATCGGTTTTATAATTATGAAATACTGCGCAGGGTGAACTTACCATTACATCTGATATGGAAGAATTGGAAACATCATTATTCTTAGATCAAGTTCCGTCAACGTGGGTCGCCCGTGCCTATCCGTCATTGTTGCCGCTCGGTTCGTGGTTTGCGGATCTTTTACTTCGCATTCGAGAATTGGAAGTATGGTCTACTGACTTTGTGGTAAGTTATATAGCCTGATGTCTACTTCAAACGAACTATATATTCGCGCGTTTCTATAGGATGTATTTTTTGAATGATGAATGACCGGAACTTTAGAGAAAAATGTTCGAAGATGTAGGTTTGTTGAAAAATTAATTTTACTCGCGGTGGAAATAAAAATTGTTCTTTCATTTCGTTTTTATTCGCTCTTTTCGAGTTAGTTAACTGGTTAATTTAAGAGAGATTGTTGAATTTTCAGTTACCAACGACCGTTTGGCTCGGTGGATTTTTTAATCCGCAGTCATTTCTCACGGCCATCATGCAGAATACCGCCAGGAAGAATGAACTTCCGTTGGATAAAATGTGCCTCCAGTGCGATGTAACGAAGAAACAAAAAGAGGACTTCGTGTAAGTTGACATTTCTGTTAAAAATTAAATATCAATCCGTTTTTTATTCGTATCTGTGTTACTGGCTTTTAATTGTCTAAACGGGAACTGTCAGTACACGAATATTATAGTTGCGCGCTAAAATAACTTCTATTAATAATTTTTTCCGTTCAAACATCAACAAGATGGGGAGAATCCTTTTCAGCATTTAAGTCGGGGAACTTATTCGTTAATTTTTTTTTGTACTTTCTTCTTTTCGTGTAATTGGCTTTTACGAGCGTGGTAGAGCTGCATTTTAATCAGGCCCATGCCCAAAATTTTTAAAAAGGGGGGAGGGGGGATTTTCTTGACACATTTATCCTATAAATAACAATAAATTTTTCATCAATATTCATACTATTAATAATTTCCATAATTTTGATTTATATGTATTAATAATTTACATAAATGAATTACCCCGTATATGAACATTAATATTATTGATTATACGGGTAATAAAAAATTTTGCATAAAATATTAATGAAATACCTAAAAATAATATGGAGAATATTTTTTCTTTTCTCTTTTAAAGGTAAGAAAACCGCAAAAAATCAGTATTTATTTTAAATTTTTGATTTTTTCAGATTTCTGTGTATTTATAATAACTATTTCAGTTCCCATGGGGGGGGGGTTCAACTCCAAAACTCCCTCTCCCCGTGGACACGGCCTTGATTTTAATTCCATTTTCGTTTTGTTTCCTTAAAAAAATTAAACGATAAAAATCTAAACAACGCAAACCCGATAGTACGTTCGTTTAATACATTTTAATATTTTACGTTTAGGTCAGCCCCTCGTGAAGGTGTTTACATACACGGGTTATACATGGAAGGAGCTCGTTGGGATGTCGCGCAAAGTGTAATCACCGAATCAAATTTAAAGGAACTGTTCCCGATGATGCCAATTGTTCACGTGAAAGTAAAAATAGTTTAATAACATTCTAAAATTGACTGCTACAACGATTATTATACATTGTTTACCTATCTTAATTACGTAGCTTTGAAGTGTACTCACGCTTTTTTTTTTCTTTTTATTATTTTATCGGATTTGATTCGTTATTGCAAGGCTGTCAAAAAAATCGTTAATTAATATCGAAGTTTCTGCTACCAGCTGAGAAAAATGATTTCTAGATGCTATAAATCTATGCATACTAATGTACAGATGGATGTCATGACTACGGATAAACACATTTATACAAATTGGAACATTATTCGAAACAGTTCTGTATAGAACGCGAAAGTTTACAGACCACGCACACTTTGAGCTGCTTCATACTGTAGAAAATACTAACAAAACACCGAAATAATGATTTCTTCATTTTTCACTGAAATTTAGAGTAATTGAAGACTTGAAAGTTTTTAATTCATATTGCAAATATCTTTATACTGGATAACTGCGATTCTTTTCCGTCTATTACTACAAATACAAATTACGACGTAACAAATCAAATTTTAAAAATGTGTTGTACTATTCCGATAAAATAAAAACAAAAGTGTAACTGCGGTTTTAAATTTCGAGCATTAAATCGGAGATCGAACCGTAATATCAAATTAACGAATTCGGAACCTGCACCATTACAAGCAATTAAATTGTTAAAGATCCAAAAAATATCTAATATCGTCGCTTCACGTGCGAATAACAATAACGTAATAATCTTTTTGATACTGCCAATAATAACATGGCGCATGTTCATGAAAAAATTAAAATTGGTATCATTTCATAAAAGTTCATAAACTAAACTCTCAATGTCGCGAAAGATAATTTTTCAAACATGAGTCCTACCGAACACTTTAATAAAAACCAATACACCTAAAAGATACTTTGAAGCGTTTCATTATTACGTGTTCAGTTCACTGAATTCGGTCGTATACTCGATGCCGACAAGTTTATACTAATATACCAGATTTCCCTTCTCCTAACAGGAAATATAGAATATTTTTTAACGAATTTGTATGCTACAGATGCAACGGAACTGGATATAAAAATTGATATCCTTAAACACAAATATTAAACAGAATTGTCACTCTTAATAAAGAAATTTCTCAGATTGATTTATGCTTCCATCAATTAATGAACAATTCTAGCCAATACCAAAAAAGTAAATTCTCTTAAAAGTGGAATAAAATTATTCTTCTCTTTCAGATAATACTGTGCAATTAAAAGCGCTCAAAAACCACCAGCACCTTCTAATTCTACAATTACTTCAGCTGATTCGAATTCAAATATTATATTAAATAAACTTAAAAAAACAGAAAAAGAAAAAAAAGAAAAATTTCATTGAATCGAATGAAAATATAGATGTAACAGCAAATGATGGAACAGAGAAATTATGTTTAACAACTGCGTCAAGCAAGAAGAAACAACTGCATCGAAACATACATTGACACCAACAAACTTAATCCTGTACGCTGATATGTGTAAAAAAGTGCAAAATACGTACGAAAAATAGCATTTGAAATACAAACGATATTCCTGGCGTAACCCAACAGTTGAAATATTGTCATGCTTGCATTATTAAAATTATAAAAATAATAAAGACGCTTGAATTATAGCGACTGTTATTTAAAAAGAAACGTATATGAGTTATAACAAATACAAATTTAAGTATAAAATGATTGCTTACTTAGAAACCTTTTTCACGGTTGTTATTATTATTATTCGTATGTCTTCGGGTATCTTTAACAGCACTTCAATTATTATTATTATATTAAAATTTAAAACCAGAGTTAATACGTTAAGATTCAAATCAAAATTAAAATTGAGGTAGGGTATGTTACATTCGTTATATCTATCTATACATCGACATCCAATTTCACCAGCCATTCCCTTGCGCGGCTTGACAGCTCTTTAATTTCGCTCCAACCGCCCTCCAGGGCCCGCATTTGACATTTATCCAAGATGCATCGACTGTTCGTCTTTGCCGCAGTCACACACTGCCTCATTCATAAGTCCCCACCTTTTCATCACTTTTCCGCATCGCCCCTGTTCCGTGCGGAATCTGTTCAATCTAGTCCAGGTTTTCCTGGGGAGATCAAAACCCTTCGGTTTGATGTCCGATTCCCGGATGATTTCTCTCTTGTCCGGGTTATTTTCCGCCCATTCCCGTCTTCAGGTCTGATTCCCGTTAAACTTTCCGGTGATTAACTCTGCTGCGGTCCGATAGGCTGGTTTCCTCGATTTTAACCTTTCTGTGACTACCGTGTCGTTATGTATTGGAAGGGCAATGTTTTTGTCATATTTTACTCATTAACAATTATGATATATCGACTTTAAATTGTTGATTTAAACTATATATGTAGTAAACCGTTTTATTTCCTATTTGACCTCAGTGTGATTTAGAATTTGCTCCTGATCACATGTATTGTGTTTTTAGCTGATGATGGCTTGTTATACCGTGAAAAAGGTTTCTAAGTAAGCAATCATTTTATACTTCGAATTTGTTTGTTATCATTTCTATTTGTTATAACTCACACTATATCCTATAATTAACAAACAGGATGGTAAAAGATTCTTTATTAAAATACAGATGTTTAGCGTTTAATTGCGAATTAATATAAAATAAGCAAACATGGTACTGAGGATTATATTTCGCATAAATACCGACAACTATACGAGCACTAACGACAACTGAGAACTCTGAAAAGCGCTGCTCCTATATTTAAATTCGAACGAATGTGATAAAAAGCGAAATTAATTCGTAATGTACGCGAAAATCGGGATTTAAAACTGTTTTCGCAAACCAAAAAATCAAACGAACGAGACTGCGCTTTTTTTTTTTGAAATAACGGCCAAAATTTGAAATTATTAACGAGGAAAGAAGACGTAGCAGCTACGACCAAGCGGCTAAAATCTCGACAGCACTTAATCGCAAATTAAATATTAAACAACATGCACAAAATAAAATAAAAATTAAATATTAATTAAAAATGTATTCACTGACTAATACTTGGCATATCTACGCCAAACAACGGAACACGTAATAATGTCGAATTTCTTAACTATATTTCATCGTTCTGAGTGAGCCGGAGGCAATCACGTACTAGTTATTATCGATTGTTTTTTAGATTTTCAAATAATTTACAGTTCTACATCGAAATGGAACATTTTAATAAATTCGAATTAACTAAAATATACACAGAGGGGGTTTGTCTACAAAAAAAACTAAATCTTCGTGACAAGCATACAATTTGCATCAGCATATACAAACTAAAACAAAAATGTTGGCCCAAACAATACTCTTAAACTCTCCTATTTCATTAAATATTTAAAGCTTTCACAGTGATTACTCATAATAAATAATTTCCGGAAACAACTGTGATTTAAAAGATATTTATTCGCTTAACGTTTCGACCAGCTTACACTGGCCATCATCAGAAGCAAACTTTGTGTAAGCCGGTCGAAACGTTAAGCGAATAAATATCTTTTAAAACACAGTTGTCTCCTGTTTCATTTTTAAACTAACATAAGTGAATACTTTGATAATGTTAAAGGAATACACGGATAAAAACAACAGAAAACTAAATAAATTCGAGAATGAGATCTATAGTTAGCAAACTTAATAAAATTCAGACGGTTAAGCGATAAGTCGAATAAACGTTGAAACATACTAAAAAGGGTTTATGGGATAAATTTGTGTCTACTATAATACCGTCTGCTACAGCATCTGGGAAAAATCAAATCTATAGAAGGGTCAAGAACTCATTTTACGTTACCAACATGGAACGTAAATAGTAAAATAATTGCAGACCAACCTTCAGTACTGAATGAATTTTTTTCGATTTTTTTTTTTTTTTTTTGCTTCTGATTCCAGTAATATTAACTTTCATTAAGAGTATCGAGAATTCAGAGAATCATAAATAAACCCAATTTTGAATTTCATTTTGGATAACTCGGAGTAGTACAAAATTAACTACTATCTATGGAAGAGCTCGGAAAAGCTATATTCATTAAGCAAATGTCCATTTTCAGACCATGATGGTGTCATATACATCTACATGTTACAAAAAGCTCCAAAATCAGTCGCGAACTTCAATAAAAAATAGATAATTGCACGAATACCAACAAATTTAACAAACATCGTGTTCATACTAAAATAAAATAAAAAAATTCTCGCTATATAGATGATTATCGTCCGATATTTTAACATTAGTTTCATGTAGTTTTCGAAAAGAATTATTAAGAGTAGGTTAAAGAGAGGGTTTGAAATTAAAAATTTCATTTCTCCTTTTCAGTGTGGTTTCCGTAAAGTATGATCCACAACAGACCGAGTTTTATACATAACAGAATCTATAGGAGAAGCGTTGTTTAGGAAACATTTATTAGCTACATGTCCTAAACTGAATTTGATCGCACACACGATTTCGAAAAGTCTTTATAGCTGCAATTTTCGTGTACAATTACAACTTTTCATCAAAAATTTGCTTACCGATTGCTAATGTTGTGTAAACATTGGAAATTCCTGCTCTAAAATGATTCGATAAAAAATTTAATTCCGCAAGGCTCGCAAACTCTATATTAAATAGTTGCAATAAATATCGACATGAACATCATCCAAATATCAGTGAGGATTGCATTTGTGTTGCTGATGATTTTCATACGGTATTTACTTCTTGCTCGGATATCGACTTACAGTTTGTTTTTTTTTTTCTTCCGCTGTACCGGCTTTACGAGACCATAAACAGCGCCAATGACTTCAACTTTACAATAGCCTTCGATAGAATATAAACCAGGCCAATCCCTCCAACGAGAGAATTGGGTCCCAGATATTATTTCTGCAGCGAGATTGTAATAAGGAATATATAAAATTTGTACCTAGCCCCGATGGTGAAAATGCGATTTGGCATTGTCCATAGGACCCTGGTTGAAGAATGTATTTCATATTGGACACCATGGTAACAAATGCACTCAAGCACAGCCCATAGGCGGCTAGAAATATATAAAGCTTATAGCACCACACTATGGCGACAAATGCGGTTAAACGTTGCCCATAGACTCCTGGTTGAAGCTATTTCGAGCAAAGGATTGACATTATTGTAACTGCAATGAAGCATGTATGTACCATATTGAAGTAACGATTTAAGTATATCTATATTACAGAAGATATCAATTTAGGAACAAACACTCTTCAAAGAGTAATCAGTCATCGTAGACCAACAAAAACGGTTTATATTCTGCATAGATAAAATTAAAGTAATTTACTTCTGTAAAAATTTGGTGTTGTAATCGTTCTCTAAAAACTGATTTGAACAATACAATAGTTGCATCAACTGGAGTCAGCAAAATATCTAAGATTCATTTTGGATAATATATATCCCATTTCGAAGAATCATATATAAGAAAGCTCCAGCTATATAGAAGTTACCGTACACAATGTACGGAGCTCACCATCCATCATCACTGTTTCAAGTTTATCAAACTCAGATTTGGTTAAGATGTGACTATTCGGCTCCATCACGAACATTTGGCCGCATTTAATATACAACGATTCGTATAGCTATCGGAGCTTTTCTTACCGCCCCAATTTTACTCTGCGAGGCTTTCGAATTACCTCCATATCTGCGACGAAGTTACCTCACTGCTGTCAATTTTTTTCATATAGTTTCCTCTCCAGTTTACTTGCTACAAAATATGTTATTCTTCTTTTTTAAATTCACATCTTCTCTCTTCGATCACTCTTATCTTATATTCCTTATCTCAATGTTTAACCTATTCAACTATACAACTTTTGTACACCTTCGATCCGAAAGCTTTCGAACATAGATCGTGTCACAAATTGTGTACTGTCACCATGGATCTCAGGATTTGACCAATTCAACTTTTCCTTGTTCACAAACCGTTCATCAAGATTGTTTGTACTATGGTACATAAGATACATTTTTTCCGGAAATGGCTCATTCATTGCATTGACGATCTAAATTCACTGAACCATATGGAATGTGCTGTTATTCGAAATTTTATCGCAACAAAAAATTCATTTCTAGAAACATTCTCAATCCGCAGTACCATATGGAATTAGACTTGCGTTCAAATGTGCTATTTCCGCGAACTAAAATAGTATAATCTGCTTCGAATGTCCCATAAAGAATACGAGGAGGTTCAGTGCATCTAATTACTGAATATATTATGCTCGTCACGTCCTTTCTTTGGATACCTATGTATATGGATGTTACCGGCAACAGCTTAGAGGCTATAACCACATCCCTTGGAACCCATTCGAAAATATTAAAAATCGGATAAAAGACATTTTGCTGAAATTATGTAACATATAAATGGCTAAACCAATCACAAGAACCTCCTCACCTATCCATCGCCAAAAAAGACATATTTGAGCTTGAAATTATCAGTTGCATAGCCGCAGAGAGCAGGTTGTTTTACCTTCCCTGCTTGCGACACACTAGCCTAAATCATGGGCATATTCTTTAAAAACATCCTCCGCCGCAGTACCCATCTATAGTATTATCATGAGCATAAAACATCTTTCGGTGCTTTATGTTTTGTTCTCCTTCTTATGTCGAAGACTAAGTATTTATCCTAATATCTTGGTTGTTATTCTCTGGGTTACCCACCCATTTACAATCTCTTTTCTACTTTCTTTCATCAGATCTTCCAGTTTTTCTGATCAATATAATTTAAGTTTCTAAATTATACCTGCAAAGTTCTAGCCCAGTTTCTGTACACAGTTTATAAAAAAAAAAAAAAAAAAAAAAAAATCGAGTATATATAAAAAATATGAATTTTGTTAAACTTAAAAGTTATATCCAGTTTTTAATATGAATTTTTGGTTAAAAGA
This sequence comes from Icerya purchasi, assembly GCA_039619475.1. Classification (NCBI taxonomy): domain Eukaryota; kingdom Metazoa; phylum Arthropoda; class Insecta; order Hemiptera; family Monophlebidae; genus Icerya; species Icerya purchasi. The sequence goes on from CM077115.1 coordinate 99,396,060, forward strand.
GTATCACTGGACAAAAAACTAGGCTATTATCTGTAACTCGCGAGTTTCCGTATGTGCTGGATATCTCGCTTGAAGGGATTTTAAATTAATTTAAACTGAAGTTTATCGGTTTTAATTTCACGCAAAGCTAGGAGAGAAGAACTCGAATTCAGTTTTGGTTAAAAATCTGGTTTTAGTTGCGCGTGCTCATACCCATCCATAGATTCATATATTATATAAAACGTTTAAAACCTAATAAAACTTTAGACCTTTTAATTTATTATCGTCGTCAGTATTACGCCAATTGGACTAAAAGTTATTGTTTTTAGGCGATTACTCAAGATAAACAAGACATGCGGAACCTATATGAATGCCCGGTTTACAAAACACGAACCAGAGGACCGACCTATGTGTGGACTTTTAACTTAAAAACAAAGGACAAACCGTCAAAATGGACGTTGGCCGGTGTCGCTCTTTTGTTACAAATATAACAAAATTTTATTAACAAATTAAGAAATAAAATCTTGCAGAATTTGAACGCAATTTTGGATGTTAGTTTACAGTAACAAATCATTTTGGTAATTTGTAAGTTTTTTTTTGTTTTTTATTCTTGTTTGAATAGTAAAGCTGTTGTAACTCTTTAAAAGTTAAGAAATGACGACGTAGTAATGGAAATTCATTCGAAATTTATTATCTGATCTACTTACTATACCCATAACTTCATAATCATATTTTGCATTTTGCCGCAATTTTGAATATTACTCATTCAAAGGAGCTGTCTCTTTTGCTTTTCTATTTGCGTTCAGTTTTATTCTGATAAAGTATAACGTTTTAACAGACCTCCTACCATACGGACAGAGCGATCTATTTCATAATCTCGAATGATCAACAGTATTATTTCTATCGTACCGGTTAATTACATTTCCAAATTATTCGTTAGTGGTTGGGTCTACAAAAATATCAAGGTGACTTACCGATCTTGTTAAAAATAAAGTTATCGTTTGAATATGCGTTTCGCATTTTGTTAGTCGCATTATAATGCATTTATTTTTACTAATAATGTTTTTTTTTTCTAAATACTTTCGTAGCGATACGTAATTATCATCTGTTATATGTTTTGCGTAGCAATTATTTGTAATCATTTCCATCCGTTTTTCAATATACCAAAAAATCCTAAAAATCAAATTACTTTTCACACTCAATATTTATGAACTTTTAAATCGAAATTAAGCCATTTTTCCTTTATTTTTCATTGCAAGTTTTAAAATTTTAGAACTTTTGTATCCAGTTCATTAATTTCCTCATTTTTAATCAAAATTTCAGATCACTTCTACCTTTGGTGTTATTTCATCTCTAAATGATTTATACATTTTTTCATCCTTTTTTGTTTTTCAACATCCTAAAATCTGAAAATTAAATTTCAAATAATAAATAAATATTTATACTATATCGGAACGCATCAGGTATAAATTGTTTCATTAAAAGTGTCATTCACATTCGGTGGCGCAACTGCATTTACAACAGAAAAGACATAAAAGAGAATGAATATGAATTTATATATATATATATATATATATATAGAGAGAGAGAGAGAGAGAGAGAGAGATGACTGCTTTAAATATAATTTACAATTTATCGAGGAATTTGTTTATCTTCTGATATTAGGATTAATGCGACCTTTTTGACCTGAGCTTTTTGTTTTGGAATCTAAACCGGTTTTGTTTACTGTATTTTTGCTAGTTTCATTTGTTAAAATTTTCTCGGAATGAGAGGAGGAAGCATTATTAGCGTCAAATTATTATCAGTTCTTGCTGTTGAATTAAGTGCAATTTTTTTTAAAACCGGCTTACGGGTCGTCCTTTCTTTACCGGAAGCAATGAAAGATTCATATCTTTCCAAAGATCGGTTTTTATAAAATACTAACAATTTCGCATCAGTGAAAGCTATGGTTTCGATTTAAAGGTTGAAATACTAACTTGTTCATGGGGTCCGTTACGGAAGTGTTTAAAGCAGGCTAATCGTTAAAATTGGTTAAAAGAGCGAATCTGTTATTAATTACGTTTAAATATAAGTGATTCTGTGGATAGATTTTAAGAACTTCTAAAAGCATCTCTTGAACACTTAGATTAGATTGGCTACCAATTCGTTAGTAGCTGCTTGTCTCTTCTCGGTAAGAAAGGGGCAGTAGATTTACGATTCTCTGCATGAAATGCGCATGCCGTAAATAAACTGTTCGTCTGTTTTTCAACGCGGTCCGTGTTCCCGCATCTAGCACATCTTGCTGGCTGCATTTTGGCACCGACTATCAACGTGGCCGTATCGAAGACACTGTCGAATTGTCTTAACAAAAGTCTCGCTGGCAAACCGCACATTCCAAAGGAAGGCGTACGGCGGTAGGCCCTGTCGGTAAAAGCAAATAAGAACGGATTTGCTCGGGATAAATTAAACTTCATTATCATCAGTAACTCTGTTTTCGTCTATTTAATCTTTTAATATATTAATTGAAAACGAACCGGAATTAATCATTTGGTAAAGCTGGTTGTCAGTGAACTCAAAAAGGAATGTGCGTTTTAAAACTGTTGGCCAATAGAGAGGAATTATACAATCAAATTAGTATTTGCCGAATGAAGAGATTACAGTTTCAAAATAACTTCATTTCGTTCTACTTTTTTAATTTCAGTTATGTCCAAGGGCGTCGCCAGCCGATGAGCGGGGGGGGGGCAAGATGATAGATAGAGGATATGAGTTATAGGAAAAATAAAATTTATAAGTTGTAAAAGCTTAATATTTATTAAACAAGAATAAAATCTTAATTAAAACATAATTTTCGTGGGTTTCTGGCAAATTGTTCTACTACTTTATTACAAAAGTCTTCCAAATTGTCCATGATTACGCGCCTATGAATAGTCATCATGGCCAGTTAATTAAAAAGTTTCAAGGCTCCAGGGGGGACAACTGCCCCCCGCTGACGACGCCCATAATTATGTCCTTACACGGATGATACTTTCTCAAAGTTCCCGCGACTTTAACAGCGTTAATAGAAACTCGAATCTGATTTTCTATATTCATTTTTTCTGTAATTACTTTATAGCCTAAGTTATTATCATTAACATTATTCGCATTTACTGTGGTAAATATAAACTTAAGTTGACATTTTATTAATTTTTGGCGCACGTGAGAATATCGCGTTCTGTATCTTCTCCTTTTGCGTTACTCAAAGCATTAAAACTCTATGACAGGATCTGCATATACAAACTACGCTCCTAGTCTAGCTGCTGTAACAATGCGGAGATTTAAAAAGGAAATAGAACGTTTTCTATGAAGGGTTTTTACAGAGAAACAAAGAATACTATGGCAGAATTTTTAATAGTTGCTACCGGAATTATTTATATTCAAATTTTAAATCCTTGTCTAATTATTACGGTTTACTGTTACGGTAATAAATTAATTTTTATGCAGTACTCGATGGAAAGGTTAGAAGACACAAAACAAAACCGATATGCGAGTAGAGAATAAGTAATTTAGCAAAAAGGGGGGAAGTCTCTGGAAGCAGCTTTATAACGTAGGAATAGTATTGAATTATTACGAATTAGCGAAAGTATTAATTACGCAAAAACGTTACATTATAAATCTTTTAATTTTTTTTTTTTTGAATATTTGAATACTCAATTAGTAACTGTCCATTGTATTAGTAATGTTCTATAAAAAAAAATATATTAAAATTACAGAGAAAATAATAAAGAATCCTGTAACATCACGGGCTTTAATAGTTACTATCAAAAATATTATTTACATTAAAATCGTAAACCGTTGCTAACTACTGTAATTTTCTGTTGTGGAATGCATTGAAAGTTTGTTTTAATCATTATATTACTGGTATCCTTAAAAATAAAGGTGAAGTCGAATCAACGAAGTAAATAATAAGTGGAAATGCAGAGTTCACCATATAAAAAAAGAAAGATCTATTATGTACGAGCAACGGCTAGCGGATAGGTAAATGGACCCCGTTTATAGAATAAGTGAATAATATGATAAAAGAAGTGAATAAAGATTAAAAAACAAATGATTACAATGATACAAGCTTTGGGATTTCAAGAAATGGCACTCAATTAACTCGAATGAATATTTTCGTAGAAGAATTAGGCTTCATCACTCGGATGAAGAGAACAATTTGGATAAGGTATTAAACCGAGGCGAAAACGAAAGAAAGGCAACAGAGAATGATTGAATTTTTTTTTTTTTTTTTTTTTACACGTATATTTCAGTACAATCTTATTATAGTAAATAAATTAGCACTACTTTTAAAACAGTGTTACAACTTAATCTAACTAATTTGTAACATGAGCAGAGTAGAAACTATGTACAATTACATAACTCCTAATATACAGATATATACATAATCATACGCGCATATAAATACTCACACGCACGCACACCAAGTATATGCCCATATCCACAAAATACATACATACGAATATATTACAGAATAACTTAGGTGACTAATTCATAAGGCTTTGTGCGCTTAAGGCGCCTTAAGTCATCATCGGAAAGTAGCAGTTCTAAAGCCTCTAGATTTGGGTGACTGTGAAGTCGGTATTCGTGCGCTTCTGCAATATAACGTATGACTTCATCGATCCATGGAATATTTAAATCGGAATGTATTTCTTCGTTTCGTTGATACCAAAAAGCTCCAGTGATGTTTCGGAGACACTTATTTTGAGCGCGCTGAATAATCAACCGATTGGATGTCTTTGCACAGCCCCAGAGTTGAATACCATACATCCATATCGGTCTGATGATTTGACAATAAATCAAACGCTTATTAGACAGATTGAGTTTAGAATAACGCCCAATCAGCCAACAAATCTGTCTTAATTTATGCATGGTTTGTTCCTTTTTCATTTTGACATGCGTCTTCCAATTCAGCCTGGAATCTAAATGCATACCCAGGTATTTAGCAGAGTCCGATCTCGGAATAGGAAGACGATCAAGATATATAGGACAGGTCTTAGATTTACGAAGCGTAAACATAACATGCACTGATTTTTCTTGATTAATCTTGATCTTCCAATCACATGTCCATTTGCTAATTTTTTCTACTGCATGTTGCAAGTTAGTCGTAGCCAATTCTGGGGAATTGCCAACTGACAAGATGGCTGTGTCATCTGCAAAGGTAGCAGTAGTCGTCTTGGCTGTTGTTGGAATGTCAGCTGTATACAATAAATACAGAGAAGGTCCTAAGACACTACCCTGTGGAACACCAGCCTGTATTGGATGAAATTTGGACTTTGCTTCTTCATAAGAAACTCTGAAGGATCTATCAGAGATATATGATTCAAGAAGTTGGCACATATTTTCCGATAGCAGGTTGCTCATTTTATAGATCAGCCCTTCGTGCCAGACTCGATCAAAAGCTTGCGATATGTCTAGAAAAACCGCCGGACAGTATTTTTTTTCTTCAAAGGCTGTTTCAATTAGCTTAGTTATACGATGCACTTGGTCAATCGTAGAGTGCTGATTGCGGAAGCCAAACTGATGATCTGGTATCTTTAATAAGGGCTTGAGTCGCTTAAGGAGTAGTTTTTCAAATAATTTTGATATGGAAGGTAACAAAGAGATTGGTCGATACGAAGTTACTACTTCTGTTGGTTTCCCAGGTTTCGGTAACATGATGATTTGAGCGATTTTGAAACATTTTGGTACGTATCTCATTCTGAAACAGGCATTAAAGAGACATGTCAGCATGATAATTCCTTTACGTGGTAATTCTCTAAGCGCTCCAGGTGAAATTTCATCGATTCCAGGAGCCTTTTTGGGATTCATATTATTATCTAACTCTTGTGCAACTTCAAGAGGAGTTACTGGTTTTATTTGCTGGAAAGGTTGGTAATTTTTCGTTGTATCGATCTGGGAGTTTATATTATGTGTTGTAAAGACTGAAGCTAAATGCGAAGCGAATAGTTCAGCTTTACTGTTGTCGTCGCGAATCCACTGCCCTTGTTCATCCTTGAGAGGAGGAATATGAAGTAGTGGACGTTTGAAGCGTCGCGTTGCACGCCACAATGAATAATTTGTGTCCGCTGCAGGGCTTAAATTTTCTAAGTAGTTCGTGACGCTTTTCTGTTTGAAATCCTTGATTAGCCTATTAACTTTATTGCTAATTCGATTAAATTTTGTTTTATCCGATGGATGACGGGAGCGTTGCCATATTTTCCGTGCACGTCTTCTCTCTTTTATTAGTTTCCTAACTTCGATAGGATACAGTACTAGAGAATGATTGAATGGCAAGAAAATAATAGAGGTAACAGCAAAGTAGCAATTGAAAATTGTAGAACCAGGAATAAGACGGAAAATTAGGTTGCACGGAGAGATAGGAGACAGTGCTGGAAAATGATGGAACGGAGATATCCGACTAAAATCTGGCATTGATGCTTTTAACACGGGGTTAACGAATTAGAAGCAGAAATTTTAGTAAAAAAAGAGATAAGAAGATGCAGCGGAGATAGCCAAAGAATCCGTCATTTTGTTATTATTTATGGCCATGCATGGCTAGAAACTTAAACAAATCAATATTCACAGAATGAACCGAGAAAAGTTTGGCCTGATCTACGAAATAGAGGTCTAGGAGTTTAGGTAAGAGCGCAAAGGTTTTTGATTAGTCTAAGGTTATTTAGATATAAATCATTGGTTCATTAGGATATAAAATGCATGCCTCGCATTTGTAATTAGCGTTCTTGGACATTTTGCAGAAAACGTGTATAAAGTTACTTTATGTTAGGGGTGGTTTATCCATGTTGGAGTAGTATATACTAAAATGCCGAAATAGGACAACTGTATTTATTTTATGTTTCAGAACAAGTTTTTTAAACTTTTTAAGCTGTTACTTCTCAAAATTAAGCTGAAAATACGCGATTTCACCCCCTAAAATAGGGGATGCAACCCTTGCTGTTTAAATCATTATGGATTACTCACCTCTTCATGAGAGACAATCTCCCCATTTTGTTTTATGGAAAAATATGCAGTTGGAACCGAGGTATGTGTTAAAAACTGTTTTGGGGGTAAAGTGGTTTTGACTCCTTTAAACTGCAAATGAGCCTATAAAAAAAAACAAAAACAAACAGGTATTTAATAATTTTAAATTCTTTACAACCTATCAAAATTTCATCAAAATCTGCGATTGTCTAGTCGCATACTTTCCTTGTTATTTGACCATACACTTACGACTACATTTAATAATATTTTACTTCTTTTCAATACTTAATTTTTATTTCAAAACGTATTAGTGAATCATTAAAAAAAATATTTATTTTTTTATTACAATGAATGAATTAAATTAATTATCCCCTAACACAAAATAAATTTATACATGTTTTCTGCAAAATGTCCAAGAACGCTAATTACAAATGCGAGGCATGCATTTTATATCCTAATGAACCAATGATTTATATCTAAATAACCTTAGACTAATCAAAAACCTTTGCGCTCTTACCTAAATTCCTAGACCTCTATTTCGTAGATCAGGCCAAACTTTTCTCGGTTCATTCTGTGAATATTGATTTGTTTAAGTTTCTAGCCATGCATGGCCATAAATAATAACAAAATGACGGATTCTTTGGCTATCTCCGCTGCATCTTCTTATCTCTTTTTTTACTAAAATTTCTGCTTCTAATTCGTTAACCCCGTGTAAAAAGCATCAATGCCAGATTTTAGTCGGATATCTCCGTTCCATCATTTTCCAGCACTGTCTCCTATCTCTCCGTGCAACCTAATTTTCCGTCTTATTCCTGGTTCTACAATTTTCAATTGCTACTTTGCTGTTACCTCTATTATTTTCTTGCCATTCAATCATTCTCTGTTGCCTTTCTTTCGTTTTCGCCTCGGTTTAATACCTTACCCAAATTGTTCTCTTCATCCGAGTAATGAAGCCTCCTATAATTCAAATCACGTATTTTTTGAGTAGTGCCTGTTTTTTTATGCGTGAACGCTCTATCCTGATTCTTACTTGCTGTCACTTAGGCTTCCCGCTCCCTGTAGTGCTTTGTACATCTCATCTTCGCGTTTATACTATCAATTTCTGACGCGATCTCTTATCTAATTGACTTTTTCTCTTTCATGTTGCATTTGGGTTATGATACTTTGCTGACGTACTCCCCCCCCCCCTCCCACTAATATTCTTAACAGATAAAATAAAAAAGAAAAAAAAAGAAAAATTTAAATGGCCATTAATATCTGCGAACTGTAAGTGAGGAACAGTTGAACCGATTTTGTTTCGGTTTTCATCAATAACTCCTAAAAAGGTTTTAAAGCATAATTTATAAAAAATATTTTGAAAATTAAACGGCCTATGCGAGTTTTTACGAGTGAAGTGAGCAAAAAAAGTATGGTAAAATAAAATAAAGATATATAAAAAAATATCTACTGTAACACATATAAATTCTAGATAAAACAAAATACATTTTGTTATTTTTTAAATATAAATTTAAATCAGCATTCCCAAGTAATAGTACGTTATATAATATATATATATATATATTTGTATATGGTAAATGAAATAAAATTTTTCGATTTGCCATTACACCTTGCGAATTCTGCAAACCTTAGAAAATTAATTTTAGAAGAATACAAAATTCTGCTACTATTCAATTTCGCTTTTGTTTTTTGTTTTTTTAATTATAAAAATGAAATAGTAACGATAATTGGGATTATAGATACTCAACAGATCAGTTTGAACGAGTAATGCAGCTTCTAAATTTGCAGACATCTCGAAATATCACCTTTTGTTGTTGAGAATTTTTTTCCGTTTCCAAGATTTTGATACTTTTCGCCTATATTTTTATATCGAGTATCATCGTGACAGTTTCGTATCCTGAAACTGGTTAATGTCTAGCTCGGTCTATATCGTTGCTTCGCATACGGTGGCGAACACCTAAAGAAATTTTGCGACCGAGGGGGACTTGCGTTGCAAATTAAAAGCTTTTTCCATTTTCCGACCTTCGATTTTTCAGTGAAAAACAAACTCGATGATTTTCGAATAATATATTACGTTAAATTTCGGATTTAATTGGATAGTAACGGGGTTTAAAAGAGGTACGCGAATATCGAAAATTTGGTTATCGGATTGTTATGGAACGCTGAAAAGATGAATATTACTGTTCACCGCTGTGTTTTCGGTGCGTAGTTCGCTTTGAACGTTAACCATTCGTTGATTTATTAACTGCTATTATATACGTGTCTTATTCGTTTAATTTATTACCGATTTGGATTAACGTATGTTACGAAATTAAAAAGTTAACACCTACGGATGAAATACATAAAATAATGCGACACTCCGGTTTGTAAATTCCGAAACTTACACTGTGCTTCCTATTCTCGGGTGTAGACCTTTTTTTATTGTACGGCCGATTTTGCCTTAAGAATCTTTATAAGCGCACGGACATCAATATTGAATGCCCCCCCGCCCTGCATTGTACTTTTCGTCCTTTTTTCAGTGCTCCGTTTACATTGATTCCAAAATGACGTTCTAGAATATTTTACAGCCACTGTTATAGCCACTCCCGTGGACGGTATGCAGGTAACAACTGCACGTCTTCTACGTTATCGGTGTCCGAATACTGAGCAGAATTTTAATAGCGTTTTTATATGAAACCTCCAGCAACGGGTATACGGCGTTTCTTCAAAATAAATATCCATGTGGCAACGAATTTACTACTTCCACTAGTTTCCTAAGTAGGCGGTAAGGAGAAATAATTATTTTCGGGTCATTCGATGCATATTTACGGAATCGTATTTGATGCGGAGGATTTTCAAGAAATTTACAAAGATGTCAGAAAAAAAGTTTATCACTAAAAAGTAGTTATATATTTATTTTTTTTTTTAGTTGAGTATCCGCGACGTCTTATGATGTGCAGAGCAAACACGGTTCATTTGTGGGGGAAAAATATGTAGCACAATAGGTGTGTCATTTAGAAAGAATATTACATTTTTTTTCTGTTGCTTTAGGCGCGTCAACACAGAATATTCACCCAACGCAGAGGAGTAGCAGAATGGTGAAACGTAAGAAGTGGCAGGTAATATCAAGAAGCGATTAAAGATAGAAAAAATGATGAAGGTAGCCAACAAGGAACAATAGAAGGAGATGGGAGAGCAAGAATGTGGTGGGCACAGTAAGGAGTCGGGAGGCCAAGGCCAAGAAAATTAGAATAAAGCCGAGGAAATACAAGAGCATTTGAATAGAACGTGATTTGCATCACAGGCCAAATTTAATATAAAGCCGCATATCTACATTTAATGTTTGTAATCGTCGGTTATTTTATTATTTTATTAGCTTATTCTTATTTTGAGAACCGTAGACGAAATTTTGTAATACGTTTGCATTAAAATAAATATGATGTTATTTACTTCCGGTTCGGCCAATTGATACGAAGCCATGACCGCTGAGAAAATTTTGTTTAAGGTTTGCTTCTTGTTTTTTCCCCCCTCGGTAATTAATGCAAATGTATGGATTCGAGTGAGCAGTTACCGGTATGTGTGTGACCTATCGCATTTTTAAACTTTTAATAAGTTCTCAAGCATATATTTTTAACTGCTTAGTTAATCAGTTACTTTCACATATGTTAATTGGACGAGTTATTATTATTTGTGTTTCAAACGTAAAATTTCTTCCGTTCATTGTTCGTTTATTGTTTAAAAGTTTTTAGCGAAAAGAAAAAAATATTCCAAAATTTGTAAAATAGATAAAACCGACTATCGAACTCATTTACTACTTACGAAACGAAACGAATAGTAAAAAAAAAAAAATGTTATACATAATAACGTAAAAGATTAAGTAGAAAGATACGAAATACTTTTACACTTCCCTCGGAGCCATCGTAGTTGTATTGTTTAACATCCCTAGAGTTTAGTTTTTATTATATTCTGCACAATTCCCTGGTCAAAAATATTGTTAGGAGAGTTTTGATATCATTGTCTGAAAGTAGGAATTTAAGAAATTCGTTTCGGATGTGTAGGTTTCTTTGGGTTTGAAATTTTGGGCAATCGATTAGTATGGGACTGTGCAGGATTCACATTTCGGATGAGGCTGTTTGTTTAGTATATAAATGTCAGTGAGAGCAGAGTAACCTGTTCTTTTCGCTTTTTTCTAGAATTTTGATAAGAGGTTCGCCGAATATCTACGGATTTCTTAATGGTTTTTAGTTTATTTGTGTCTAGGATCTGGTTCCAGTATTGTTTGAAGGATTTACTGAAGGTTTTCAGGTAGAATTGGTACGTTTGGAATTGGAGAGATGGTTGAGGATAGTTTTGCTATTTTGTCTGCTTTCTCATTTTGACCGATGTTGCAATGGGATGGTATCCAGCAGAAGATAAAATTTGAGAGCATAAAGTTCGGTTGAAAGGACTGCAAAATGTGGAGGTAGTGAAAATGGTATTTGGTTGTGATCGTTCGTAATCGAGCATCCTGTTCCGCTTGATCTGGAGCTGTCACTGTATATTTTGACAAAATTTGGCGATATTTGGTAAGGAAGTTGTTGAAGTGATGATTATAGATGAGAGGATTAGATTGGGATTTATCCAAGTGAGTGAGTGACAGATCTATCTTAGGAGTGTATGAGGAGCAGGGTGGATTGATATTGATGGGAGAGTGTTGAATATTAGTGTTCTTTAGGATAATTGATTTTAGAAGATCGTCATGGTTGTGAGAGAGGGAGTTGGAAGGAATCATGAAATGGAGAGAGCTGTTGAAGTTGGGATTTGCGAGGATGTTGAGAATAGTTTTTGTAGAGAGATTAGATGTCTCCGAATGTTTAATGGAAGTTCTGATGATTCGCTTTGAAAGCTGACAATAGGAGTTATTCGGAAGACGCCTGTGACTAATCTCAAGCATGTATTGTGTATGGTGTTCAGCGAGTCGAGTCGAGATTGAATGGCGAATCCATACAGAGGTGAACCGTAGTCAATTATTGGTCGGATAAGGGTGTGATAGAGTTTCAGGAGTGTGGATCTGTCAGAACCATATGAAGTATGTACCAGTTTTTGGATTCTATACTCCGGATGGTTGACCAGATCTGAGATCTAGAAGTTGAGGAATTTATATTCGAAATAAATTGTTTCCAGGAACCTCCTTTTACTTGTTTGATAGTTTGCTGAGCTATTGCTCTCAATTTTCGATAATTTAGGAGGTTGTAATGAGTGGGAGCCCTTTTTAGAGTTTTGAGGGCTCTTCTGCGATTCCAAATTGCTGATTAGCAGTCCTCTGATCACCATGGAACTGATTTTTGGCGAGAAGTATTGCACTTAGGAATCGATTGAGATGCGTAGTCTAATATATGATTTGTGAATGATGATACTGACTGTTGGTATTTTGGTTGAGGTCGAGTTCGGGGATTTTTGAATATAAATCCTGTAAGAGAGACCAGTTGGCATTTTTGAGATTCTATTTTTCAGGAACATTTTCATCTGGTAATGAATCAATGTTCAGATTGATGAGCTGGGGGACATGATCACTTTCTGACATGTTGGAATGGTGAAATGTCTGAATGAGGTGATTTAAGTTAGCTGTGCCGAATATAGTAGACCAGCTGTTGTGAAAAGAGCTGAAATTAATATATTCTGAATATACAGCAAATGCCTGTTTTTTGTCCTGAGCCGAAATCGCAGAATATAGCTAGAGTTTGCAAGAGAGTAGTTATATTGATCTCCGTGTGAAAAATGGTGTTCTTTATGGCCAGTAATACACCGCCATGTGCACGAGCTGCGTTATCCAGTTCTTTGCGATAAATGTTGTAGTTTTTTAGGGTTAAAGAATTGGAGGATCGAAGATTAGTTTCTTGAAGAGCAACAGTAATTGAGTTATAGGAGTTTAGCAATAATTGGAAATCTTCAAAGTGGGCAAAGAGTCCGTTGCAGTTCCAATTTAGGATTGAATTGGCTGACATTATATACAGATGGTGAGGAGGTGGTGTTTAGAAACACGGAGGGAATGTTTCAATTTGTTTGATTTTCAGTAAGAGGTATCGACCAGTCGGCTAGGCGATTGATTTTTCCCTCGTTACCATCACGAAGGGCATTGGGGATTTTTGTGAATCGAATTTTGCTCTGTTTGTCTTGCAGCGACGGATAAACTAGTCAGAGTGTATTGTGCTGAGTTCTGATATGTTCATTTTGAGTTTTTTGGCTGCTTCGCAGGGCTTTGTTGATTTTCTGGTTTCTTTGTAAGAAGTCGACAATTTAATTGTAGGTTACGCCATCTCCTTCTTGAAAGGAGTTTTCTAGGTTTTCCAAAATTTCGGTGAATGGTGTTGGTTTTTTTCTTTTTTCTTCTTTTTAGGTTGAACGTCAGCGGTTTTAGTTAAACTTTTAGGCGGTGTTGCGGCTGCCGAAGCGTTGGAATTTGTTGAGATTGTTGTGGATACTGGGTGATTTCATTTATTTGATGAGTTTTGGATTGATTTGTTGTTCGGAGCTGGTTCGTTGTTGATTTCTGTTATTTTTACTTCGTTGGTTTCGGTGGTTACTGGCGTTGTCGAGGTTTTGGATTCCATATTATTTTTGTCATTGAAATTTTCGGTGATGTCGTCATAAATATCAGTTTGATCGCCCTCGTCATCGTAGGTAAGGTGAGAAGGTTTCTCGGCAATTTTTATAGACATCGATAAAGTATTTGATGCGGTGAATCATCAAATACTGTTGCAGGATATGTGGAAGGTATTGGTATTATAGACAAACCAAATAAACGGTTTGAAAGTTACGTGCATAATAGAGCGAGAGTTTTGAAAATCGACGAAGAACTAAGCAGAAAGGAAATTGCATTAAGAGGTGTAGGGCAAGGAACTATATCAGCTCCGTTTGCTATTTCTGATTTGCATCAACTCCCTTCAGAAATATGTTGAAAATTCGACTGTATATGCCTATGCGGATGAAGCACTTGTAATTGAGCACCATAACATTCATGTGGCCAAAAAACCGTTGCAAGAGAATGTTGATACTGTGTGTAGATGAGCGCATGATTAACGATTAATATAAAAAAAAACGAAGATTTTGTATATAAGAAGAACGTCTAGCAGATATAGAGCACACAAACCTTCTATTATAATGTATAATAATAGCTGCTTACACAGCTGTTTGACTCCTACCTTGAATTGTGGTTGTACTCCGCTGAAAAAGACGCATGAGGTTTAATACCTTGGCTTAACTTTTGACAGAACATTATTTCCTGGGAGACAAGCATATTACAAATTTATCTAATAAAGTTAGGCAAACGCTACCAGCATTATATATAGATTAGCTCAATCAATACCCATATGATGTGGTATTTTCGTGTATCCTTTAATAGTCCTGTCACAAATCTTATATGGAATATCAATTTGGGAGGGAAGTAAAGAGTATAATAATCAAAAGGATTAGTAATCAGCAAAAGAGATGCTTAAAGATAATAATCCCCACAAAAAAAAAAAGATCAAGTTAGTAGTAACATTAGCTGGCGGAAAGAGAAAAAAGAAATGTCCCTCCAAAGATATTATAATATTATCATCGACTGTGTGAGTATAAGACTAATAATATTCCATTATCTTCGATGAAAAAAGGCAGAACAACTAAGAATCTCATAGGGAAGTGTACTATACTGGATCAAAAGGTATAAATTGCAAGTTAGACAACACGGATGAAAAAGTACTAATTAAATTGCTGTTACGAATTCCAGAAGATTTAATGAACACAGAGATAGAACTTTCGAAACTAATAATTAAGCAGTGGGGGGCTGATTGAGAACATAAATGAGTGACAGTAAGTTCATAATTGTATATGACCAAATGGTGGAGAATCCATCATATGTAGATAATTAAGACGAATGTTTGTCAAGTGTAATCGCATGATACGTGTACTGTATATTAATGTTAAGTAGGTATTAAAAAGCTTTGTAATTATATTTACGAATAAACGATAATAGTGTCGGGCACCCGCAGACAGGCAGTATGCATTGTGGGACCCGCAACTTATTATAAAAAAAAAAATAAAAAAGATATTTAATCAGTCACACTTAGAAGAGGTTCTGACAAATTAGACGAGAATTCTACAAGTGTTGCCCTATAAAAAACGTATGGGAAAAAACAACTCAAATAACTTAGTTTAAAATTAGCAAGAATTGCGGTTAAATTATAAAATATCTACACGTAAAAATTTATAAATCATTTGCAATAAAAAAAAAAAAAAATCATCGCAATTACCTAAGTAGCAAAAGCTCGGTAGCTGTCATCAGTCTTTATTAAAGGTATATAGATAACAGTAATAATCATAACCATAATAATACATAATAATTACTTTGAAGAAGCGGTAGAAAAATTTATGCGTAATGGTAGGTTTGCTGAGAAAATGTATCAAAATGGGAGGTTGCTGCTAAATATGTATCAACTCGGATAAATCAATTGCTGAAAACCTAGGAAATAGCAAGTTTGAGATAGAAGAGAAGAAAATGTACCAGACACGCCAATGAAAACGTAGCATCACACGACACAGAGGAAAATGCAGCGAAAAGTATTCTGTTCGATAAAATCTTAAAACGGAAATTTAAATCCGGAACTAAACAGCATTCCCTGGGGAAAAGATGCTAGAAAAGAGAAAAGCGTCGTTGAACAGTTAAAAGTTAAAAAATCGGTTGCAGCAAAGAAAGAGCATAAACAAAATTTTGTAATTGCCATCAGATAAGAGATAAAAATAAATGAATGAAAAGGACGAATGTGTCTAGTTTAGCTGAATAAAATTATAAAATTGTAAATATTTTAGTTTCCGTGCACGAGCCGTAATATTAATAAATCGTATGCAAATGAAATATTGTAAATTATATTAAGTGCACGCTTAAAAGGAAACAAAGCATTGTAAATCTATTCACGAAATCTTTTGATAACGATATTAACGAATGAAACTGTAAAACATCATTACAGGGTACCAACCATATATGTGTACAGTGAGTTCCAAAAATATTCGGAAATCATTAAGAAAAATGATTTTTCATTTATAAATGAACAAACAATGATTTATTAATAAAAAAAATGCTATAGACTCGTCTACTAAGATCTAACATAACACATAAATAATAATGAAATTAAGTAAATTAACACAGCCTTTGTTTTCAAAAAATCGGGCAACAAAAATATTCGGAAATTTAAAATTCGCTCAAATTTACATCGATAGAATAAAATTAAAGTCAAACCGAAACAACACGTTAATACTTTGTATATTTACCCCTTTAGTGGTAACGGCTTCCAAACGACCAGGCATCGACGAAACTAACTTATACCCGGTGTAATTTGACGGAATTTGTTCCCATGCTTCTCATAAGACGTTCTTTTAATTGATTTTTATTCGAAATAGGTGCTTTGTGTGCACTTGTCTAGGTAATACCACAAATTCTCAATCGGGTTGCAATCAGGTGATTACGGAGGCATTTCCAACACTTCCGGACACAGTGATAGAGTAACCATATTCTCGTGTCTTTCGAGCTTTGTGTTTCGGATCATTATCCTGGTAAAATTTAAATGATTTCGATATACCTAATTTAGTCGCACTTTGAGCAAGATTGTTTTTTAGAAAAATATCAATATGCACATATCGGCATGCATATTGCCTTCAATAAAAACCAACGCGCCTACTCTACTTGCCTCAAAACACCCCCAAACCATGAGAGACTACCGCGGCCATGTTTTATAGTTGGATTTTTGAAATTTTTTCTCCAAAAATTCTGTATTAACTCTTTGCTTGCCATTACTTCCGTCAATGTTGAACACTTGAACTCGTTCGTAAAAATAACATCATTCCAAAAAGATTTATTAACGGAAGCGTATTTTTTTTGCGAATTCCAATCGCTTTTTCTTATTTCTTTAGAAATGATAACTTTTTTTTCTTATAGTCCTTTAAATATTACCTATTATTCTTTTTTATTACTACTCTACGAACGGTTTGTGGTGAAACTTTTTTCACAATCCTTTATATTTATATCTCTGTAACTATTTTTGGGGCACTTATTTTCAGAGATTTTGCTATTGTTCGTGCTGCGATGAACCACTGCTGATCTTGAATAGACAGTTTCGGTGGTCTTCCTGTCTGCGGAATAGATTCAATTGTTTCTTGAACCGGTAAATAATATCGTAGACGATACTTTTTGATATTTTCAATAATTTTGAAATTTCAACTCCATTCACACCTCTTTCGAATGATTAAAAATAACTAACTGACGTATTTCAACCGAAGTCGATTTTCTACCCATTTTCAAACTAGTCGTTCACACTCTATTTGATTATCCGCACCATTAATTAAACAGTTAACGCGCTCAAAAATTGTCTCAGAATGGGAAAAACGTTGATCAAGCGTGTTTAGCACGTGCGTTGCGCATGCAGCGATACCTCACACGCATTGTTTCATCGTTTCCGAATATTTATATTGTGTTTAATTTTTCGGGGGGGGGGGTCCTTTTCTTTTTACTGTAGCCGCTTCACTATACTCTTTTTTATTATTACGTTGATGCATTTGTGTCATTCTAGATACACATGCTTGCAACGAAATTTTCATTATTAAACTCCATTGCGATTATTCATTTATAAATGAAAAATCATTTTCCTTAATGATTTTCGAATACTTTTGCAACTCGCTGTATGTATTATTGATGCATGAAAAAATAAAATGGGCGTAATTTTATTATATGTAGTCACACTGCGCGGTAGAAATGGAAATGAAATAATTGAAGAAAAAATTAAGAAATTAAACAAATGTAAAATTCCGTAGAAAGAATAATAATCGCATAATCCTATACCGAGTGAAACGGATTTAAAAGGATTACAATGAATAATCTATCGTACCTAGAGCTGATAATAGGCAAAAATCGTTAATGTGGTTTTACGGAAACGATCCATTTAACGATAAATAATGAAATGAAAGTTAATAGCGCGTAGCAAAAATACGTGGTCGCGTTATTAGTGGTGCCAGGGAAACAGTTCCGAGAACTGCGTAATAGTAATGTATTCGAATCATCTCGACGAAGTTTACATTTTTTTGTTTTGTTTTTTTGTTTTTTTTTTGTTTTTTTTTTAATTCTAAATAAGTGACGACGAAAGCGAAAAAGAAAAAGTAAATGAAAATTGTAGAAAAATATTTCACGAAAATCAGGCAAGACGAGAGGACCATTTAAATTAAAACGAGCGCTTCCATATTTCGCTGCTAAAGTAAATTAGTTTTTAAATGAGCAAATAAAGTATGCGAAATGGGAATCGACTCGGCTGCTGGTAATCTTCTTCCTCATGCATTTCAGCAGAAGTGGGCTTTGAAGTTTATGACGGCGCAGTAGAATAGGAACGGTAATTTAAGAATTCTAATTAATTTTTAAATGATTTTTTTTTATCTTCGCAGTGGCTACATTAATTATAGGGACGCGACACTTTTATTTCTTTTCCATATTATCCCCTTATGCCAGTTTTTTTTTTAATTATCATTCTTAATTTCAACGAGCAATTGCGTAATTATGATAAAAGTTTTCTTCGCGACAATTTCTTTTCGTCGCTCGACGATAGAAAAAATTTCGTTCTATGCTAATATATTGTGGGTAGAAAGCCGACAATTTTGTTCAATCTGCTTTGGGGCTGTTCCGATGTTAAAGTTTAATTAATTTACCAGTTAAAATACGTCCGTATGAAAATAAGCAAACTCGGTACAATCTAAAAATGCTGCGATATATACATATATGAATATATATATATATATGTATATATATCAGGATGTGGTGATCTCCAAATTGGAGCTTTAATAGGAAATTTCATGCTGAACAAAAATATCCCGCGAACAGGAATCGGCCAATATTTCGGTACAGAGCTCTAGGCTACAAAAAACATAATGAAAAATTGAGAATGGTATGTTGCAATTTTTAAATAAACAATCTTTATCGAGTATTACATACGAATTCGATTAATACTAATTAGGATGATGTATCATCAGTGAGAGAAGAATAGAAGCAAAATCAGCAAAATAGTCGAGAGTTGGCCGGTACATTTTTAATAATGAATAATAATATTTCACTACATAATCGCATTTGTAATAAATTTAATTAACAATCTGATATTGCTGCTAATGAATTACCATCGTCGTAATCGATAAAAACTAATGATATACAAAAGGTAGCAATAATTGAAACAATTTTTCAAGCGGGGTTGAACATTTTCTTTGCATATTTATTTTGTAAATAATAATACATTTCTCACTAATATCCGCATATACTATTAATAATTTCCATCATACTGATATTTATATGTATCAATAATTTACATAAATGAATTACCCCCCGTATATGAACACATTAATAAAAATTATATTATTGATTATACTGGTAATAAAAAATTTTTCCTTAAGATATTAATAAAGTACCTAAAAACATGGACCATATTTTTTCTTCCTTTTTTTTTTAATGCAAAAACACCCTAAAAAATTATTAATATTTATTTAAAATTTTTGTGTATTTTTAATAACTATTTCAGTTCTAATGGGAGGAGTTTATTCCCCCCCCCCCCCCCCCGATGGACACGGCCTTGACGTTCAAAGGGATGTTGTTCAAATTCAGCAGCGGCCTTTATACTAATAGCCTTGTTGGTTCACTTGTAACATTGCCACTTTGTATTCTTCGTTGCCGTTATACTCTTCTGGAGTTTACAACAGATGTTAACCTCTCGTTCTTCCCCCAAAGTAGAAAAATTTGCTTATATTTCTTGTGACGATGTTATTAATTTATCAGGAAGGAGAAAGATTTCACTAATACTACTTGATTGTTAATCACATTTGTAAAAAATATTATATATATATATATATATATAGTACCTGGGCGACCGAGCTTTGCTCGATATTTTTTTTTGTAACTTCTTAACTTTATTTTAATCTTATACATATTCATCAAATATATAATATTTATGAAATTAATTTATGAACACATTTATGAATTTAAAGCCTCTTTCCATATAACTTTGCTTTTCAATACCGAACGCAACAAAAATGTAGAGGTCGTTCGAATTCGCTTTCTAGATGATGAAAAATCTTTTCAATGACTGCGCACACGTTGATTTTTATGAGTATATTTTTATGCGTTTTTTATTAGAACATTTATATTTTAGGTATATCGAGTCGTCATATTTATCTCTATTGGGGTTTATTCGTTATAAAAACAAATAAAAAGCGTCATGTAATTTTACCCGTGATCAGCTGTTTTCCAACAAATTTGGAAAAATTTCCGACTAAATCACTGCAAAATGTAATAAGTGCAGGGATAATTAAACTGTGCACAACATATTCCCAGTAATTCACTTTCACGAACAAATATATAAATACGCCAAACATTTACTATGTGTATATAAATAGGCAAAGTCCTTCTTTGTTTATCAACCGATTTTCTTTTTCTTTTTTTGTTTAATAGCTATTAAAAAGCAGTTTTTTTTTTCTTATTTAAATATAAAATTAATACAAAAAAAAATAAAAAATGAACTCTTTGTTATGATATTTTCGATTCGTTTATGTTTTGTTCTTTTTGTTGTGTATATATATATTTTAGAGCTGATAATCGACGACGTTCGAAAATCAAAAAATCATACTAAAGGCAGAGAATAAACTATTAGATTGTCGTCGAAAGATCGCGCTACCAACCCTGATTTGTATCATACTGAAAACATTAAAATTCATTTAAAACTCGCGAAACCGAATTTTGCCATGGATTAGGCCTTGCCGGATCAATTTATTGGCCCAAAATACCCCTAGCACGCAAATTTCATCCAAATCGTTGGAGCCGTTTCCGAGATACCCGAAATAAATTTATATATACAGTGGAGCGTCGATTATCCGAACGTTCGATTATCGGAACCATTTTTTTTTTAATTTTTTTTATATGTAATTTGAATTAAATTGATCATCTAATTTACTTATTGGGAGATATGTATTGTTATAATTATTGTTGTTTTGAATAAAATTAAACAACAATAAAATTATTTTTCTCAGAATGTCTATAACGGAAGCCATCAACAATTATTTCTCAGAAACTGCTTCGTTACATTTTGTATCTGGTTCAATGTGTGTTCAATGAAATTAGACGCTGAATACGTGTTGGTTTACTTAGAACTGTATACGTAATTGTATCATTGCATTAGATTCTGAGAAACCCTTTCCGTTCATTTGACTGGTTGTGGATAGCTTTCAGTTTCAAACCATTCTTTGAAAGGTGTATACCGTATTGTGATCGTTCTTTTTTTCATTTTTAATTAAAACATGTCAACAAAAAGAAAACGAATGGTACTTTCTTTAAAAGATAAAATGGAAATTATTACGCGGCTAAAAAAAGGTGAATCGGGTCAGACATTGTCTATCGAGTTCGGTGTTGGTAAATCAACGATAACGGGTATAAAAAATAATTCTGATTCAATGGTCAGGTACTCACATAATCTTGACAGTGAGGTGGGCAGTTCAAATCGTAAAACTATGAAAAAAGCGAAAAGTGAATTGGTGTAAGATGCTGTTTAGACTTGGTTTTTGCAAAAACGGTCTTCTGGGCAGCCCATATCGGGGCCAATGTTGTGTGAAAAAGCATTGGAATTAAACATGAAGCTTGGCGGTGACCCAACCTTTATCGCAAGTTCTGGTTGGTTAAAAAATTTCAAATCGCGACATGGGATACGGCAAATAGAAATTCACGGAGAAAAATTAAGTGCTGATGCTCCAGCAGCAGATTCTTTTTCCGAGAACTTGAAGAAATATCTTGAAGTTAAAGAGTATGATTTGGATTTCGTTTACGATGCAGATGAAACAGGCCTCTATTGGAAAGCTTTGCCATCTAAGTCATTAGTGTCTAGAAAAGAAGCTGCAGCTCCTGGTTACAAAATGAGCAAGGATCGCGTTACAGTAATGGTGTGCGCCAATGCATCTGGCACACATAGAGTTCCGTTGTTAATGATAGGTAAATCCAGAAACCCACGATGTTTTAAAAACGTGAAAATTCCGTTAATGTACACAAGCCAAAAAAAAATGCATGGATGGACAGCGATTTGTTCATGAAATGGTACGAAAACACTTTTATTCCCGAAGTGAAAAATTTTCAGCAGCGTAGTGGAAAAGAAGGCAAGGTTCTTCTCCTTTTGGACAATGCTCCGTCACACCCATCGCCTGAAACTTTGAATAAGGTGAGTGATATGTTTGAGGTGAAGTTTTTGCCCCTAATGTAACTTCTCTAGTTCAACCTATGGACCAGAGCGTTATCGAAACATTAAAGAAACTGTACCGAAAACAGCTCATGCGTCGTCTGCTTTTAGGTGATTCAAATGACGATGAAACAATTTTTTCTACGTACAAAAAAATCAATTTAAAAGACTGCAGTTATATGTTGGTCGAAGCGTGGAATGGAGTTAAAAGCTGCACCTTGCAAAAGTCGTGGAATAAATTACTGAAACCATCCGAAGATGAAATCGAAATCCACGAGCATGATAATGAAATTTCATCGGGAATTGTGGATGAAATGAGTAATATTAGTGTTTTCGCGGATTGTGATAAAAATAACGTGAACGAGTGGCTACGTGTGGACAGTGATAATCCAGGCTTTCAGCTGCTGACAGACGATGAAATTGTTGAAAAACTACTACGTGGTGAAGACCTCACAGATGACGATGATGCAAATGAGGAACCAGAAGAAGATGACTCGGGACCATCTCATGGTGAGGCATTCCATGCACTGGATTTGGCGTTCCGGTGGCTCGAACGTCAAGAAGAATCAGACCACACGCAGTTATTACAACTGAAGAGAATCAGAGACCTAGCTGCTATGAAGAGAAAGTCGACATTGAAGCAGACAAGTATTAAAACATTCTTTAAGCCACAGCATTAATTTTGATAAAACTTCGATTAGATACACTTTGATTATTTTTTTGCATACATGTAAATACATATTTTTTTGTCGTTATTTTCATTAAGTACAATTGGTAGCTGAATTAAACAATTTATGTACTATGTACGTACTTCATAACACTCATTTCTTCACTTTGCACATATGTACATACTATGTTAATATAAATAAACAAAGTTGTTTTTTTTTTTACACAGTTGTTGTTTTTGATCTTCCTTTTAGTTATTAAATACATATGTACAAAAAAAAAAACACAAAATAAATAAAACTTCGATTATCCGAACTTTTGATTATCCGAACTATCTCAAACAACATTAGTTCGGATAATCGACGCTCTACTGTATATATATATATATATAATTATTGCTCGTTTAAAGATATTAGATGTAATGAAATATTGACCGAGAATAGGAAGGAAACACATATGTTAGTGTTCCAGCAAACAGAAATGTGCGTTCTTCCGAGGTTTTTTAATATTATTACTAACTGATGCCGATTACTTCGAATTTCGTGCTGCATGTGAACTTTTTGTTTGTACACTCTATGCGACTTACATATTTTAAATTAAAAACAAATATACTTTTAAGAGAATCAATCAAAAAAGTGTAATAGGTTTAAAACTTTGGTAACTAGAAATTTAACAAATCGAGTTCAAAATTCGGAAGTTAGTCACGGATTAAATGCCAGTGATCATTTTCATATTAATTTCAACGTAATTTCGGTTATGGGCAAGATGAAAGTGTTATTAACGCCATTAACTGTACAATAAGTTAGCAGTTAATTTAAGAAAATTCAGTTATATGATTGATCTACATGTCACTTGCAATGATATACAGCAAATTAAAAGTTGCTTAAATAGTTTTCAAGAAGACTATGTCAATTCTCTAAGTAGTTCATATTCCACCATCCGGTCAACTGTCTATTGGTGAAGAATTACAAATAAAGAAATTACTGGTAAATAATTTACACAAAAAGTATCGAAACTGTAAAAACATACAGGTAAAACATAAAACCACTACAGTAATTATAAAGTAAATTTCAAGGAATATAAGTTTGTAATTAAAAAAAAAGCTAAGTTGAAAACCTGGAAAAAATTACTGGACGACACAAATGTTTTTGGATTAAAATACAGAACATTAACCAATAAAGAAAAAAGTATTAATATACCAACATCAGATAATTATGCCCATGTACAAAGTCGACTTATTGATGTCAAACCTTAACATAAAGCCATTTAAAGCAGAAATACATGAACCTAACGTAAACATATCGATTACTAAAGAAAAAGTTAACGTAATTATTAAATGAGTGCCGGCAGGACTTGATGGAATATCAAATGGATTTATTAAAAGATTTCATAATTTGTTACCAGATGTAATACCGAAAGTTATTAATATGTACTGTTTAAATATAGTTATTATCCCCAAGAATGGAAATTAAGTAAAACTATTATAATGCCTAAAATGAATAAAAGTCCAAACTTGTCTACTTCATACAGAGCTATATCATTATTATCTAATTTCAGTACAATTTATGACAAATGTATTCTTAATAAATTAAAAGAATTTGTAGAAAAAAACGGAATAGTTCATGATAACCAGCATGGCGTATTACCAGGTAGGTCATCTGAATTGGCTATACGCAATTCTTTACTAACGATAAAAATGTACAAAATTAAAAATTACCGTACATTCTTACTCTTGATATAATAAAGGCTTTCGACGGTTTAGAAATAGACTACTTGCATTATTAAAAGAACCAGGATTACATAATGGCATGTTTAACATTGTAAATTTTGAAAATTGCCCCCAATATATTACAAATCGGTAACTATTCAAAAAAAAACGAGAAACCGTTATGGGAGTGTACCGCAAAGGCCTGGTCTTACTGGACACGGCCTATTCAAAGAGTATTTACATAAGCATAAAATTGCACACTCAAATAGCTGTGTGTAACGTGTAATTTTCCCGATATTACTAAGCATATGCTTTCCGGCTGTTAGTAATACAGATTTTAGCAATATTAGCAATGATCAATTAGTGTAACTAAGAGCTATTTAAAATATTCAATAGTTTTATGATAGCCGAAATATTAATATTTAAGGAATACTAATTATTATTAACATTTTAAAACAATCTATCAGGGTTCCATAAACTTAAATGGACGGGCTCAGGACAGACCCTTTTATTTATATAAATTATTCGTATAAATTCTCTAAATATAAGTTTACCCCATCGTATTACGAATCGAGGACCAAAAAGAAAAAAATTGAACGCGTTATGTAATTTACGTGTTACTTAGATTGTAATAAAATCGTACATTCTAAAGCATTACGATACATTTTATATCGATATAAATAATCGAATTTTTATTTTTCATCTATCCTCTTTATAACTTGAATACAACTACACCGAATAATGTTAAATAAATGTTTAATTCGGCATCTCTTTGAAAAACAAACAATATAACCTAAACAGATAACAATCAAATTACAATAACCTCAGCCATGTTCTCTCAAACTCAGAAGCGAACCAAAGTGCAGTCTTCCAGTTCGTCAGGGACAGTGGATTAGGGGAATTCCTGTAACCGGAGACTCTCGGGCCGTAATAGTCTCTAGATATTATACACGGCCCGGGGTCTAACCACGGTTTGAAAATTTAGAAAAAAAAAATTACAAATATCTCGCAATAACGAAAAGAAACAGGCAAAAAAAAAACACAAAAGAAAAAGTCGGTTCGCCCGTATCTTATAGCTAAATAAGTCACAATTTCCAAAGTGGCAGTTATACCGGTAGTCCTTTTTTTTTTTTTTAATACAACAACGAGCGAAAGCGCCGATTTTTAAGAACAGAAATAAAATTAAAACCAATTTTTTGACCGTGTTTTTGAAAAGCGTCCACCGCCAAATTTTACCAGAAAATGTCTTTTTCACTTCTTTACACTCGGGAATTTTTTCATTTTTTTTTGAAGTGGTGGAAAATAATCAAAAAAAAAAAAATTGATTCCGTTTAATGATCACTGCGGGTGTGTGACTTTTTCATTTTTCACTATAATGACGTTGTATGAGACCATATATAATATATACTTGCACTAATCACGGTGCAGTACTCGTCCGAAGTGTGACATTTTCTTCAGTTCACTTATTTTCATAATATTGTCCCATTTATTTACTCATTCCTTTTAATTCATATTTTCCACTTTTTTCCAGCTTTCTGAATATGTATATAATATAAAATGTACACATATGTAAAATGACTACATTTCTGGTGGGGGCAGATTTTAACATTAATATATCCGTTACAACAAATTCGTCAGGTTTAATGATATACATTGAGTAACGGAAAAGTTTCGTAAGCCAATTTTTGAACTCAATTCTTATTTTTGGAATTCTAAACTGCAGACAAATCACCATAGACTCTTTTGATTTCACTAGTACATGTTTTACAGTGACTCATTGCAATAGTTTATTTTTAATCGCTGTAATTTATCCTATCTTTTGTTAATGAAGAAATTAAATTCAATTTTTTGTTTTGTTTTGTTGAGTTTTTTTCTTTTTATGGGGGGGTCAATTTTAGATATTAATTAACCGCGATGATTAATTTATATATTTTCATATGCAGTTAGGTTATTCCGTTTTCCTGTCTACTTATTACTCTTCACTTATTCCTTCTTACTTCTCTATCCTTCATAATGGGCGATTTGGATTTAATAAAACTCCAATTTTGTCTCTTCTTTCTGTATTATGGAAAAACTTCGATTGGATCTTTTTTTTTCGAATTCCTTTTCAACCGCCGCCATCGGAATCGATCTTCGTCAGGTACTGAACTCTCTGCGACAATGTATACCAGAAACAAATGCAATCTTTCAACGATCCGTATTTTTGATTTTATTTATATACTTTTTATTTTTACTTTATCGTGTACACACATATTACACTACATAATTTATAATATTTGAAAATACAAAGAAAAAATTAATTGTCATATAAATACATAATTTTGCCGACACAAACAACTACAATCGTAGCATTTAAGTGTTCAAATATTATGAACTATATATATATATATATATATCCTCAACCATTCGGTTGGTGGGCAACCTATTCGTATATGTTAGCTGTACAGATGTAGGTTGTGTAATAGGCAATTATTATATACAGTACGAATGTGTACGCATGACTTCATTCGGAACTGATTAGTAATCGTTTGATTTATATCGGCATATACAAGTGCAGTCACGTGTGTGTCTGCTGTGTATTGACCTAGCGCGCATATGATGTTGTACGTGGTGGTTTGCCATTTCCGGAATTTGGCGCGGAATTTCTTTACATAATAATAATAGGGGATTTCAGTAAGAATTTTTTTTCCGAAAGAGAAACGGTAGAATGCAAGCCAGAGAATCAGCTAAATAATTACACCCTCGAACCGACTAAGAACTCATAGTAAATCAGTATGAACAGAATAGTACAAAAAATATGATTAGCAACGAGTATGCAGGTAGAACAATGAAATAAGAAATGCTAAGCAGATGACCTGAAGGATACTCGTGGAATTGGAAATAATTAAATAACTAAAAGAAAGACGATATAAATATTATTAGTATTCCGAAACGTTGAAGATCGTAAAAGGTAAGGCTTCTTTGAACCATCAGTAAAGCAGTCACATCTGAGTAAGTAGAGAGTTGATAATGTGGCATAATTCCAGTTTTGGTTGTAGCCTGAGCGAGAGATTTAAAAGATGGAGCCAAAAGAAAAATACTTCAGGAGGATGTGGAAGCTCAAGTTGAGGCAGAGATGCGGAAAATTATAGGAAACTGTATGGGACCAGTAATAGTTGAAAGAGATATCGGTCGGAAATGATTAAATATACCATTTGCTTAAATTTCACTAAAACTTCATTTAGTTTCCGAAATTTTGTCTTGTGTCTAGAAATATTCCGAGTATCGTTATTGTTGTTGTTTTATCCATTAACACGCACTGCATCATTGACCGATATAGTTTAATTGCTGTTTAGGATATTCGACAGTCTTAAAAATCTAAGGGACAACTGAACTTTTTGTTCATTGTCTTGAAGAATTTCAGAAAGTGGATCAGCGTAGTTGGAACCGGAATAGGTTGAACTCATTTAGGCAGTCTACCAGAAGATGGTGAATCGATAAAAGAACAGAACATCTGTCACAAATAGGGGCTTCTGTCTTGTTTAATGTTTAGGAATGGGATATTTTTGCATGACCAACGCGCAGGCGGCATGAAGTGTAACTTCTTCTTTAATGAAGTATTCCAAAGTTCAGTATTGTTGTCGGATTTAGTGTTGAAATCAGTATTCTTACAATTTCTGTCTGTTTACTTTTCCGTCTGAATTTCGAAATGAAAAACGGCATCCTGAAATTTCTTCTGTAAATTTCAAAATGTTTAAATGATCGACTCTACCATATTATTTTTTTTTTTTTTATAGCGCGTTCAGATTGTTTTTATTTTAACAGCATTTTCCGGCGTTTGAAATTTTTCTTTAAATCTCTCGTTAAATATCGTCGCGCGTGTCACGTCTCGTCCGCCCCCCCCCATTGTTTTTGTTTTTCCTTTTTCAGGTTTTTCTTCTTTTTTTTTTTTTTTTTTTTTTTTTGTCCCAGAGTCAATTAAAAATTAATTTTGAAATCCCGATTAATTCTTCGCGAAAAACTAATTGCATCGAACCGGGTTTAATATAAATTGTTCCAGCAGACAGAAAATAGAATTTTTAATCCGACAAGTTAATTTAATCGCGAAGATACTTTTATTCAATTAATTTTGGAATGCTAAGCTGCGAGGATTATCAGTAGCGTAAAAAGAAAATAAAAGAAAAAAAAAACAAAAAAAAACATTTTATTCACTGTAAAAGCCTAAAAATAAAATGAACAAAATAAGGAACTTTTTAACGAAAATGTAAACCGATTGAAAACGATTTTCACAATGGGTGTACGCAAGATGAAAAATTCGAATACTCCTTCCCCGAGACACGGCCAGGAGAACTATCTCTACTCGGTGAACAAATTAAACAAATTTTAAAAGTGTAGGAGGACGCAAAAATTAAAAAAAAAAAAAAATACTGAAAAAATTTACAGTGTATTTATCACACACAGAACAGTAAATAATCGGGAATTTACGAAAAACAAAAAGAAATATCGACATAATGACGCAATACATAGAAGAATATTGCATGATAAGCGGAAACTTATATAGCAAATGATTCTAAACGAAACGGTGATCACGCTAAAAATATAAAGTGGAGAGAAAGCGATTATGAAGCGCGAAAAGGGACAGAAAAATGTCAAAGAGAAAACAAAATGGGAAAAGAGACGTAAAAGTAGGAAAAATGAGTTAAAAAGAGAATTTTCGTACGGGCTAAAAAACGACCCCATATTGAAGAAGAAGCGTATCAAATAAGGAAAGCAGGAATTTTGGACTTGATGGATTTCTGCTTATTTGTAAATGTCTAAGAAAATACTGAAAGAAGGCAATATTTATTAAGCAAAGTTCACGGACATTTACGCATTGAAATTTAACCCCAGAGCTAGACACCGTCATTATGAAGGATGGTAGAATAGTAAATAAAAACAGGGCCAACTTTATACCGATTAAAATGCAAATGTTTGATACGGAATCGGTGTTTGTATAAATCTCGATTTAAACCGCAACTATCAGTAACAGTGTCGCCGATAAAATGCTCGAATGGTAGCGAATTTCGAAAAATTACTAACGACAAGAGGAAATAGTGTTATCTTTTCTTTTTTTTTTCTCTTGAAAATGAATTTAACAAAAATTTCACGCGCTATCTCGCCGTGTTTTTATTAAATTTTTGCGTATATAGAGACTTAATTTTAATTTTGTTAAAAATCAAAGTTATTGATGTCTAAATCATTCTTAAATAAAAATAGCAAAAAAATAAAATTTTAGGACGCATTCGGAAATCCTAATTTTTTTTATTTATTATTTATTTATTTATTGTATTTACAAGTCGCTTTTAGACTACAAGGTCATTAGTGACTACAGTTTTACGGAGAATTATAACATTTTATGTTGAATATTGAAAAATACGCGCGAAACAACAAAATAATCAAAAAAGTCAGCTAAATTAAACACTATTCGGTATAAATGGAATAAAGTGAATTCAACTTCGATTTCGTAATTGTATTTCCGAAATGAAAATGGAACAGGAAAATAACAAAATCTTTCAACAATGAAATCGGTAAAAACCGGGCCGCCATACCGTTAATCGAAACTTTTGAAAACGTATTAAAAGAAAGTTTTCTTCGATTTCACGAGGATAAAACAACTGAAAAAAAAAGACAATAAAAGCCTGAAGAAGTTTTACTTTACGTTAATAGAGAATTTAGCTATCGTGGTGAACAGGGCATTAATAAGAAATCAGTGTTACCGCGTTATCCGTTCACCCGTATAAAGTTCGTCCGAGCCAAGCGATCTGCAGGTGCCCACGACGGATTCACCTGTTTTTCAATTCTTGTACTTGGCTTAACGATCTCTTGACACTTATTTCTTTGGGTCATCTTTTTGCTTTTTCCAACCAATTGTGTACTCTTGTTACGAATTTCAGAATGTCTGAGTGGATCTATAAACGTTTCTTTCCGTTCCGTAATGATTATAGAGAGTGTTAATATAATGCTAAAGTTCAAAAGGAATAAAAATAAAGAACCGAGACGTATATGAGAAGTTGTTTCGATTAAAATTCTAACGCTAATTTTGGCTCTCTTTATTCGGTCGTCTATAGTGTTTTCAGTAAAAAACAACTTTTGCAAATGCTAAAAATCCGGCAAGTGAACAGGTTTTTAATGACCGTTTTTCGGCTTAAAAAGACGAATAATACATTTAATAACGATTTTCGTTCTTTTGTTACGAGGGTCCCTGTCCGTTATTAACCGAGCTTTCCACTCGCCGAAAAATCAAAGTGAAACAAATAAGAAACTTTTATTCCAGTAACACCAGCGGTCTTATACCACCGGTGAAATTTAGGAATGGCAGAGTTGGCCGAAAATTGGCTAAAAATAAAACTGCGCACCACGAAGTATAGTAAAAAATTATATACAACAGGGGCGGATCCAAAATGACATGGGGGGAGGGGGGATTATATAATTACGTAAAATTTTCTACGGTAAGCAGTAGATTTGAGAAATGCCCTGTTTTTCACAAAGAA
This sequence comes from Icerya purchasi, assembly GCA_039619475.1. NCBI lineage: Eukaryota > Metazoa > Arthropoda > Insecta > Hemiptera > Monophlebidae > Icerya > Icerya purchasi. The sequence goes on from CM077115.1 coordinate 99,427,124, forward strand.
AATTAAATAGCGATCTTTATAGAAATTCATAAAAATGTGTTTTAAAAATACATAATTATTACAATTTTTAATATAACTTTTGTTTTATTTTTAGTTATGAAAAAAATAAAACGAAATTATAAAATTCTAGTTAAAATGGTAGTTTAGAAATAGTAAGAAAGATAGTATTTCTTTATTAGACACTTTACTTCTTTTTTATTTTTGTTAATAATTCGATCCGAATTCTTTGTCCCCGTTAGCAAGTTTAAATATATATGTATATATTTCTCATTGAACTATTTTTAATTAAAATTGCAAAATGAAAATTAAAAATAAATAAAAATGGTAAAAGTTCGACGACAGTTGTGTTTTTTAAAAATAGAATAAAAAAGGAACATTAATAGTTTTACTGGAAAATAGTATTAAACAAGGACGTCGATGAGTCAGGGGGCAAGATAAATCGCCAGCCGATTAGCCGGAGGGGGCAAGATGATAGAAAGAGGAGATGAATTATAGGAAAAATAAAATTTATAAGTTTTAAAGGCTTAATATTTTATTATACAAGAACAAAATCTTAATTAAAACATAATTTTCGTGGGTTTCTGGCAAATTGTTCTACTACTTTATTATTAAAAAAGTCTTCCAAATTGTCCGTGATTACGCGCCTATAAATCCTCATCACGGCTAGTTGATTAAAAAATTTCAAAACTCCAGGCGGGGCAACGACCCTCCATTGCCCCACACCCTTGGCGACGCTTATGGTATTAAATATTAGTTATAATTAAATCCGTAAGTAAAATTCATACGAATCTTTTATAGCATGAATTAAGTTTCTCTGTTATAACAAATTTTTTCATAGAGGCTTTGGTTCTTTGGGAGAGAAATGTCCCCTATTTCCCTCTCCGTGGATCCGCCACTGTATATATAGTATACAAATATTGAGACGGATTCGGTAGACGTGACGCTATCTCCTATCTCTTGACGACGTTTGAGTTAGAAATTAATCTCTGGGGTTATTCAATCAGTTCTTGGGAGTAATCGTCGTTAGACGTTTTTGTACCCTTTCACATCTTATATGAGCGTCATGCCGCAAATTTAATCGGTTTTTGTGTAAATTTGCTGTGAATTTTTTTTTTTTTTTACTATTATTCCTGCTGTACGTGCGCACCACCTAGTCAATCGCTAAGCCGGATAATTTTCATGTCGTTTGTTGTTTAATATACGCGCTTTTGGTTCGATTAGACCCGCGGTGGTGCGGTGCTTCACCGTGATACCTCTGCGAAGGGGAGGAACGACCGCTCTATAGCAGCGCGATATTCTTTTTCCTTTTTCTCGTTTCCAGCTTGTCGGTTTTTAAAGAAAAATCGTAAAGAAAATATTTAACAATTTTTATATAAGCCTAGTGTTCCGCCGGGAGGAGCTCATCCGTGGTATGACACTTGTCACTGGTGCCCGTGTATCAGAGAAATTTTATTTTTTCATTTACAGTCGGAAAACGTAAATCTGTCAGCGGAAAGATCGGTTCCTGTGACAAGGATTACAGGAAAGATCGGTTCTTCTCAAGTGACGCCGTGAAAGAGGGACACTTTGAATTTACGAAAATTTTAATGGACTCCTGGAACAGGAGGGACAATCAGTTTTTTACAATATATATATATATATGAACGCTTGCTGAAACACTTTGAGCAAGAGTATTACTTGAAAAGTATTGAAAAAATCCAATTGCTTCCCGTAAATAAAAACACGAAAAAAGCTACGAGGAAAAAAATGGTGGGGCATTTACATAGTGGATTGTTCAGGTTGTGACAGCTCTTACATTGGAGAAACTGCTCATAATTTACAGATACAACGAACATGCAAAAAGTATTTTAACGATAACGAACCTTGAAAATCTATCTGCGCGGAAAGCACTTAATAAAACATCAAATCCGTGCTCCCAGTTGAGAAATCTTTTTAGCAATAGTTAAGTTAAATATAGCTGAAAAATAATCAAAAATGTTGAACGATTAAATGCCCAGAAGCCTATTCGACAAAATATTCTAACACTCTAACACCGTTTACAATAAGTCAGCTACCCTAGCGCAGTTGATAAGGCATGCTACTTCCTACCTGGACCTGGTTCGAATCCCATTGTTTCGCATTAGATAAATTTCTTTTCGCGATGGGTTAGCTGACAAGACTAAAAATTAAATACAATTCTGGCTTCTTTTTTTTTTTTTTTTTTTTTTACCCCCCCTTGGGTTTGCTAGCAAAGAGCATTAGCCCAGCAAAAAGGAATAGACACATGGAATAGAATAGAAATTATATTTTTATTCTGTCGGCAATGGAATCAAGGAACACCCCTAGGACAGGAATAACAGAGATAGTAGGTAGAGAAAGAACATAAGAGGCGTTGAAAGGAGCAGGAAGACCAAGCTTTAAAAGATGATAATAAAGTGTAACTGACACTCGCGAGATAAACCAGAACACTCGAAGAGCACGTGATTCGCATCGCAAACATACTGGGAATCTTCAGGATCCAATGGATAATTAGGAGATACAGCCAAAGAAAAGCGATTTAGTGAAGAAGGAAGGAGACTATGCGAGAAACGGAGGCGAGATAATTTAGTAATTATGGACCGACGCAAACTGGGAAACTCATAGAACCAAGGACGAGGAGGAGGAACAGGATTAATCAAGAGATAAAAGGAATTAGGATTAGCGAAAAGAGATACATAAACAGAATGCCTAAGATGGCAGGATTTAGTTGGAAGAAAAATATTGTGTGCTGGAACCCTACTAATAAAATTCCCATTGGAAACAGCAGCTTTAGCAAGGAGGTCGACGGCTACATTTCCATCAATGCCTGCATGTCCTGGAATCCAAAGAAAGTCAATCTGGGTACACGTCGATGAGGATAGATCATGAAGAAGAGAACGAATAGAAAGGATAATAGCATCAGTGGAAGGAGAAAGGGAAGGTGGAGAGATAGCGCTAGAAGAACACTTAAAGAATCAGAAACAATAAGGAATTTGGAAGAACTTGCAGAAGAGGAAATATAAATAATGGCTTGTAGAATGGCAACAGATTCTGCAGTAAAGATAGAACAAAAGGACGGAAGTCTAAAAGACCGAGAATGAAAGAACTGAGGGCACAAGAATGCCGCCCCAACTCCGATCGGGCTGGCTTCATTACACCGATCCTGCTTCGTTATCAATTTTAATTTTATTATCGTTGTTAGTTTTCCCCCGATTACTATTGTTAAAAAAAAAGTAAATGGTGCAGTTGCTGGGACTTGCGAAAGAAATAAAAACTTAAAACTATGAAATAACAGTGTTTTTTTTTGTTTTTTTTTGAATTTCCAGATTAATTGTAGTATTAAAAATTTTAATTAAATAATTAGTAACTTCAAAATTATTAACGTTAGTCTGGTTTTTACGTCTCACTCAGATGGACAATTACATACATTTTTATATGATTTGTTTATTAGTTAAAAACATATTAAGGGGCTAAGCGTCATAAAACTTAATTAAAATAATAATTATTATACACTTATTAATACATAGTATTAGTATTCATATCGTAAAAAACACCGGTAGCATATTTCACATTCTGACCCCGGACGTCAGAACGCCGATTGCTAGTCGGATCGCATGGCACAAAATCTATCCGTTTTCTTGACATTTCATGAGAGCGAACAATTTGGAAACGTTGCTCGTCCAAGGAAAGGTCAACGGAAAAAGGAGTCGAGGTCGTACGCCGACTAGATGGACGGACGGACGCGGTGTATATAGCTGCTGGTCGTACCTTTCAGGATTGTGTACACATCGCAAGGGATCGGAATTGTTGGCGCAGTCTGATCAACCGGGTGACAGATCATGGTCACGATACCCCTACATGGGGTGAAACAATTCGATGATGATGATTAGTATTCATATAAATTTAAATTTAAATGAACATAATTTTCAACATTATTTTGATTGTCATCATTATCATCGTTAATTTCAACAAAGAGTTAAAATAAGAAATACTCGAAGAAAATGTGATCAGCATCACATGTACGAGGAGGATCACACACTCGCGAAGAGAACAATAAGGGGAGATAGCGACAGAGCAAATCGAAAACGAGAGGAGGGGAGGAGAGAATGATTGATCCGGAAGCGAATTAGGGAGACAATAGAAGAGCGACCACCGAAAGGAATAAAATGGAACCAAGACAGGGAACGTAGAACCGGCTGAATAAAACGGTAATGCGAATGACGATTAGAGAAAATAGGCAGGGATAAATATCCCGCCAAAGTCTGGCGTGACTGGAGGTGCGGATAAGGAAAGGATTTCTGAAGAAGGAAAATGGTTGAGGAATGAATCAAGGCGTCGGCTGCGTCAATCCCATCAATTCCGGAATGACTGGGGACCCATAAACAATCAATAAGAATAGAACGGGATGACTGCAGAATGAAGGTAAGAGAACGAATTGAGAGAATAATACTATCAGAAGAATATAAAGGAGGAGACGATAGGGCTTGAAGGACGCCTTTAGAGTCCGAAATAACGAGGAATTGGGAAAGATCGCTTAAAGGGGATATAAAAAAGATAGCCTGAAGGATGGCGATCGACTCAGCAGAAAAAATAGAGCAGAAGGAAGGAAGCCGGTAGGACTCAGAATGCTGAAGCGACGGGGCTGTAAACGCACCACCCACGCCGTCCTCGCTCCTGGAACCATCAGTAAAGACCAATACATGAGCAGGAAAAGAGGAATTCAATAAATGAAGAAATTCATTGTTGACTGCACCGTGAGAGGAGGAATGGGTCCGAAGTGGGAGAGAGGAGAATTTTTGTTAGGCTACCACCACAGGCTGTTGAAGTCATGAGAGAAGAAAGAAAGAGTGTTGTAGGAAAGGACAACAGGAGAAAAATTAGAATGACAGGTAGCAATGAGTGACAGGATTGGGATTTTATGAGGAGAAAAACGCCAGCGGTTTTTGATATACAGATAGAAGGAAATAAGTTTGGACGAGCAGATGGGAAGCGTTGCATACACATACGTATATGTGTTGTTCCTATATTTCTATTTTCTAATTCAGTGCGATTTAAGTTCAAATTTTGATTAAGCATTCCACGTTTACATATACGTAATATTTGATTTTCATCACCTTTTTCAGCCGAAAAGAGGTGAGAATATTCCTCGATTGAATCCGACCACACGGTCTCTAATATCGGATAATAATTCCATCGTGCTATTATATACTACTTTCGAGTATTAGATTTAAATTTTTTTTTTTTTTTAAATTAAAAATCAAAAACAATAAGAGGTGCATCATTTTTACATAATACTCTTCGATTTTCTTTTATGAAAATACTAGTAGGTGTTTGTTTTTCCACGTTGGGCAACGTTTATTATTAATGTGTACTTTCTTTTCGAAGATGGGAAATTCCCCCGAAACAACGAGTTTATATTAATCAGTATGCAATATTTCATTATTTTATCACGGTATTTATCCAACAACTACGGGAAAATCGCTGGAAAAGTTGAAAGCGAAATAGACCATCTCTAATGAAACAACGCTACGGTAGTTTTCATATTTCGGAAGCGATCGAAGAGATTCGCGACTGGTTTCACCGATGACGAATTATTCGCAAATGTCCCGCTACAGACTAGCAACTATTGTTTATTATATTCTGTTAGAGTTCCAGTGCACGTTAAACGTAGATGCGCGCTAGTCCGTTTAGAGGGGGCAACTAAACGGGGTCGGGAGGTACTTTATTTCCGGAAATTCTCATTTTTAAAATAGCAACCAACAGATGTTACGAACCGCGGCACAAAAGGAAAATTAAATCCGTCGTTAAAAGGTTATTATAATTAAAACTCGCAGCTCTGCGACACGTGCGTCGGGGTTTAGCAAAATAGCGCGCGTTGAGTCTAACATATTTTTACACTGTGATTGTAAATTTCGCGCGTGTCTCTCCATTGATTTTCCAAATTCAGTCGAGCGTCAAAAATCATCGATTTCCACATCACCGCTCCAGTGTCGCCCCTGTCTCCGAATGCCTGAGCCAAATGTTGTTTTTAGGCTTGTTTGAAATTTTAAATGAAGTTTATCGATTTTTAAGTTCAACAGCAGCCGGTGGTATGGAATTTCGCCTGGACTCTAGAGCGAAGTAAGAAGAGATAAAAGAAATTCCGTTGCAGTATATTCGTTCACATCCGCTCTGTGCGTAGAATTATTCTTTGTGTTTTATTTTTTCAAAGTAGGTTTATTTTTCAGATGTTTTTTTTTCTTTTTTTTTTTGCATTTGACGAAAAACGACACGTTGGTAAACTGAGAAATTATAAAAGGAATTTTAGAGAAATATCAGAACCTAATTCGGTCGGGCACTAGAGAAATGAAGAAAGCAAGAGCACCGTGGACGGGAAACGAGGAAAGCGAGAGTTTGCATTGTACGGGGTAGTATATTATTAATTAATTTCAGCAGTTCAGAGGAAAAAAATAAATGCTCAGATTAATAGGAAGAACATTCAAATAGGATACGATTGAGGTCGCATACTAAATGGCAGCTACGAGAGTGTAACGGACAATAAGGAGATATATGAAGAGCGGAAGGCAGTAAAGAGTGTCCACAGTACGTACATGGGGAAAACAACGGAAATCACTGAGTGGCGTTGAAGAAATGAAAAATGATGAAGCCAAGGACAATTGGGAAGTGAAGTATAGATACAATGAAGCGGGATTAAGATGAAAACTGTCAGACATCTTAATCGCTAAAGAGGCAAGCGGTAGAGAAGAAGAAAAAATTATGAGAACCTTTTCGATAAAAGGACAAATTTTCAAGAGAATCGACTTATACTCATTTGCAGCATTTGGAAATTCATAGTTTCAATGCTGAAGGAATATCACATACGTATGAAAGAGAAGGGAGAACATTTTTCGGGTCTCAGATATAATTAGGTATTTACGAGAATTGCAAGAAGACGAAATAAACAAAATTGAATAGAAGATTGCATTCGCGGCAAAGGCCGGGCAAAGGGACGGCAGTTTAAATGACTGCGAGTAACCTAAAACTGGACGAACGAAAGAGGTACCGAAAAAAACCATGGGGCTTTTACATATCCTTCAGTAAAGATAGAATGAAAGTGAAATAGACTATGAATAGTGCGGTTAAATTCATATTTAGAGCGATTTCAATTAAGAGAAACTTTGTAGGACACAGGAAAAGAAAATAAACTCTTGTCAAATCTGTTTTCAGGGTTTTGTCAATCGTGTTTTTGCTTTTGCCAAAAGAAAAGCTTACATATTGATTTTTTTTTACATGTTTGTTCGCAACTTAACACTGATCCACCTTTATTTGAAAATGTACCAGTCCGCCATGGTATCGTATGAAAGTGCACACTATTATTGGGTATCGGCGAAAACAGGTATATATATTTAGTAGTCGTTATAAATTTTAAAGAAATCTTTACTAATAATGAGACGCTTAAAATATTATCGATTTACGCTGTAGAATTATTAAGGTAAGTTGAAAAAAAACTGATATTTAATTGAGCCAAAGAAAAAATCAAAACATTATCAATGTTACCAAGAAAAGGAACTTTTTTGTTTATTCTATAATGTCTCTAAAGGCCATCAAAAGCAAATGTAAATTAACGCGTGAGGACCACCGCCGTCAGATTTGCCCAGGATGTTGAAGTTTTAAATAAAGTCAAAAAAAATTCAACCAAAAAAAAAAAGATGACTAGCTCGAAACCCCTGCATAACGCCATTTGCAAAAATTACTCACGGACGCAAAATGTTACGTGTCCGTTAACATTACAAGCATTACTAAACTAAGCGGACTAATTTAAAGATTTTGTGATTCGAAAATGTATCCGTCTGATACGCTTCTACACAAATAGTATAATTGGTGATTATTTACTGAGCAGACACGTTAAAATAAACGTTAAAACGAAAAGTCCTCTATCGAGAAGTATGAACACTTTATTTAATTTAGTCGAATGAAAAGTAGTGGTCAAAAATAATTTTCATTTAACTACACACATTGCGGAAAATGGGAAGCGCTAAAGTTTTAAAATTAAGCGCACGATGAACAATGTCGCTTTATACAAATTTAGATTCGAATTAAGATAACGGATTTGAAACAAGCAAAGTGCGCGATTTACAGGCACCGTCATTGACGGTATTTCTAAACAAGCAATAGCTAGGTTATTTGGTCTATCTCACCTTTCAAAAATACTTTTTTTTTTTTTTTTTTTTTTTTTTTTTTGGGCGCGCCAGCGGCATTGACCCAACAACAACAGAAATCAAGGAAACGGTTAAATAAAGAGACGATTAGAAATAGAACTTAGGAAAGATTGGAGTACAGGGATTATATCTGGAGATGGAAAGTAAAGGACAAAGGAAGAATTATACGGAGCAGGAAGACCCAGTGCCAAGATTTTCGAGTACAAAACAGAGCGCTCGGAATCAAGGGCAGGGCATTCAAAGAAGATGTGTGGTTTGCATCACATATGAGAGGAAAGATGGAATTATGAAGGGGACAATCGGAAGAAGAGGACAGGGAAAAACGAAAACGTGAAGAGGGTAGAAGGGAGTGATTAATACGCAGTCCGATTAAGGAAATGATCGCGGAGCGTTGATAAGAATAGGATTGAAACCACGGCTGAAAAGAGGGAACCGGCTGAATTTGAAGATAATGAGAGGCGGGATTAGAAAATAGAGAAGGATAGATGTCCGACCATAGTCGGGAATGATTAGCTGAGGAAAGAAGGAGAATGTCCGAGGTAGGAATGTTGCAGAATAAAGGACCATCGCGAGCGGCCGAACGGGCTAAAAAGTCCGCTAACTCGTTGCCCTCGATGCCAGAGTGACTAAGAACCTACAAAAGGTCAATAGTAATGGAACGGGTGAGAGTAGATTGGATATGAGAAAATGAATTAAAAGAATAATAGAATTGAAGGAATGAGAAGAAGGAGAATAAATGGCTTCAAGAACACTTTTGGAATCGGAGACAATCAATGGATGGAATGAACGAGACTGCGCGTAAAATATTTCACACAAAAGTTTGTGTGAAATAAAATAGTTTTCAAATATCGCGACTTTAGGATTTATTCTGAAAATTTAACAAACGTGCACTGAAAAGTAAAGGAGGTAAAATTACTCATTCGATAAAAACTGATGTCTTATTCAGTAGTCATTTCTGGAAAGGATATTACGACTATTCTTAAATAATATTAAGTCGGTCCACAAGCTCAACTATTGTTCCTTTATCTAGGGTAATTCCTATAAGTCTCTAAACTTGACGCGATCCAGAACTCTTGTCTCAGTTTGTGCATTGGATGAAATCCCCCTCCCCGTTACCGTAGTTTTATCAGAGTCACTGTTTATTCGCCGTTCTCAACTTGGGTATCGCTTCCTAATTGAACATCATCCCTCTCCTCGTCCAAACTTATTTCCTCTTACCTGTATATCAAAAAACACTGGCCTTTTTCTCCTCATAAAATCCCAATCCTGTCGCTCATTTCTGTCCGTCTTTCTAATTTTTCTCCTGTTGTCCTTTCCTACAACACTCTTTCTTTCTTCTCTCATGACTTCAACAGCCTATGGCAGCCTAATGAAAATTCTCCTCTCTCCCACTTCGAGCCCATCCCTCCTCTCACAGTGATGAATTTCTTCATCTATTCAATTCCTCTATTCCTGTTCATGTACCGATCTTTACTGATGGTTCCAGAAGCGAGGACGGCGTGGCTGGTGTGTTTACGGCCCCGTCGCTTTGGCATTTCTTTCCGGCTTCCTTCCTTCTGCACTATTTTTTCTGCCGAGTCGATCGCCATCCTTCAGGCTATCTTTTTTATATCCCCTTTAAGCGATCTTTCCCAATTCCTCGTTATTTCGGACTCTAAAGGCGTCCTTCAAGCCCTATCCTCTCCTCCTTCACATTCCTATCATTAGTATTATTCTCTCAATTCTTACCTCCACTCTGCAGTCATCCCTCTCTATTCTTATTGATTTTTTATAGATCCCCAGTCATTCTGGAATTGACGGCAATGACACAGTTGATTCTTTCGCTCGTTCTGCTGGTCGCCATGATTCATTCCTCAACCATTTCCCTTCTTCAGACATCCTTTCCTTATCCGCAACTCCAGTCACGCCAGACTTTGGCGGGACATTTATTCCTCCTACTTTTTTCTAATCGTCATTCGCATTACCATTCAGCCGATTCCTCGTTCCCTGTCTTGGTTCCATTCTGTTCCTTTTCGGTCGTCGCATTTCTACTATCTACCTAATTCGTCTCCGGAACAATTATTCTTTCTCGCTTTCGATTTTCTCTGTCGCCATCTCCCCTTATTGTTCTCTTCACGATTCGTGATCCTCCTCGTATATGTGATGCCGATCACATTTTTTTCGAGTGCCTGCTCTTCTTAATGAACGCTCCTTTTTATACGGCCAGCTCTTGACATTAGGTCTGCCTGTATCGCTTCCTTTATCCTCCTCGTTCCTTCATCTTCTGTGGTGCCTGCGCTTCTGTCCTTTGTTGCGTCCATTTCGGACTGCCTAGCTATTTAGTTTTTTAGTTTAGCTTTTCCTATATTGTGCGGCCAATACCGCCTGGCGCGCCCACATAAAAAAAAAAAAATTATATTAAGAGACCTTAATTAGCATCTAGGCACATCAAATTCGAAATATAACAATTATAAAACTATATACACATTAAACGAGTAACTCAGCTCATAAAAAATAAGCGACTTTTTATAAGCCAAGTATTGAAGTTTAATGCGGTCATTTAATTGTTGCAAATTGAATTTTACCACTCTAATTATAGAACAGTTGTGTAATATTTCTCCTTTTACATTTTTCCGAATAAGATGTAATATTTACCAAGAGTAACTATTTTTTTTTTTTAAATTTCAGTGTACTTTTATTATTAAAATTTTATAAAAAACTATTTTACTTCCATTTCGACGAGTTCTCTCCCCGTTTCGTGTTCAAATTTATTATGTATCGCTTATTTTCGCTCTATCGTCATATCGTGCTAATGATCGGATTAAAATTTTATTAGGCGAAAGATCTTGGAAAAACGGAAAGAGAACCAACTGTTATAGCAAGAGCTGGCAGTTGTTCCCTTCTTTTCCTTTTAAAAATTCAAATTTGCGCTGCGTGATCATCAAGGAAATGAGAGAGTCACATTCACCGTAAAATTTTCAGTAATAGGCAACAATCATGAATCCCCCCTCCCCCAAATTAAGTTTATCGAATTCTCAACTCCGGGAAATGATTATTTTCATTAGCCGAGGGAACATGTGTATATCATAAATATGTTTTACAGTTTTGTCGTTAAAAAAAAAGTGTACGTTATTAGCAAATGAGCATTGTTCCAGGACAGATATAAAAATTATTGCGACTGGGAGAATCGGTTTGAACTAATTTTACACGTTCGAAACAATAAAATTCGTAAATAAGATCAATCACTTTTTTATTTATTTATTTATTTATTTTACGTGTCGTACACAGCAACTTAGGCTAGATACACGGCAAGAAATTACGAAATTATGAAAGTTGAAAGAAAGGAAAAAGGGAAAATAAACAGAAATTAACGAGGATTAGTAAAATTATAGTAACTTTAATAAATTAGAAGAATTTAGAAACTGGAATAGTTGGTTAAGCACGGTTTCTTCGTCGCACAGCAAATCTTTTAAATTCGATGGTAATCTATGTTGTTTCCGATAATATTCATAAACTGGACATTTAATCAGTAGGTGTTCGACGGTCAGCTGACAATCACATGTCTGGCACCGGGGCGCAGGTTCTTTATTTAACAGGTATGAGTGTGTAAGGCGAGTGTGCCCAAGTCGTAGTCTGCATAACGTTACCTCCTGTTTTCTGCTTTCTCGGCTTGAGGAAAGCCATGGTTTCGTGGACGATTTTATGGAACGTAATTTATTTCCTGTTGGTAACTTTTGCCAATCGCTGTTCCAGATGTTGTTAAAATGGCATTTAAGCTGATGTTTAAAGTCGGTAAACGGTACCGTTACGTTTGAAGTTGACGCACGTTTGTTAATCGTTTTAACGGAGCTTTCCGCATTTTCAAAGCTCTGTATGCCGCGCTGGGCTCGCTTGCACCATGGTGGTATAGGAGATATCGGGTCCCGGGCCAGTACTGGAATTTGGATGTTTAGCTGATGTAGAATGGACATAACGTGATCAATTGTTGTTCCGTTCTGGTTCTCAGTGGTATCATCTGGAGAGTTTGGCTCTGGGCTCCTTATGATGCTGAAAGCCAGCACGGTTAGATAAGTTCGTCGCAAATCTAATGGCCACTCCGCTGAATCACATAGTAGACTCGGTATCGGGGAGGTTCGGAAACCTCCAGTTGCCAACCTCAAAGCGGTATGATGGATAGTATCCAAACATTTTAAGGTCGATATGTTAGCGGAAGCATAGACTGGTATAATCCATTTTGGACACCTTACAAGGGTACGATACAGCATTAATAGATTATGTCTACTTGTGCCGTAGGTTGTATTGCGATAGCTTCCGCAGTAGGTTTAGTTTTTTACTGCAGCTAGTTTTCAATGCGTTAATGTGTGCTTTCCAAGTGAGTTTGCTCTCAAATGTCATTCCTAAATATTTCAACTTTATTTATGGATGTTATGCGGTTGTTATTAACAGTTAAGCTTACTATGCGGTCGCACTTTTTCCGTCTACAGAAATGGGTTGCTATGGTTTTTGTTGTTGAAAAACAAAGGCCGTTATCTTCTGACCATTGTTGCAGTCTATCAATTGTGCTCTGCAGAACGCTGTGCATGGAAGAAATGTGCATAAATCGTCTGCAAAAAAGGAGTGATTTTACAGGTTTTTGCACTTGATTTACAATATCATTTATCGCGATATTAAACAGTGTTGGGCTGAGAACGGATCCCTGGGGAACTCCTGTCCGTACCGTATGCGGATCAGACAGAACGGATCCCAATCTTACTTGAAAGCGGTGATCAGAGAGGAAGTTTGCAATAAACATACAAAGGCGGCCTTTGAAGTTCCAGAGGAGTGTAAGGTTAAAAGAATTTTGTATCTCCATATGTTGTCAAATGCTTTCTTGAAATCGAAAAAGACGGCTAATAAGTGGTGCTTGTTTGAGAAAGCATTACTTATGGAGCGCTGTAACTCAAGGATCGGATCAATGGTAGATCGTCCTGACCGAAATCCATATTGAATATTTGGAAATAAATTACGTGTTTTTCGATTTCCCATAGTAGTCTGCCATTGATAATTTTTTCTAACACTTTACATAGAACTGATGTAAGAGATATGGGTCTGTAACTATCGAGGAGTGTTGGATTCTTATTTGTCTTGAGTAGTGGGATTATAATGGCATTTTTCCATTGCAATGGGAGATTACCTGAGAACCATATTCGATTGTAAATTACAAGCAGAGTTTTTAATATAAAATCAGGTGCATATTTTAAAAGATAAATGTGAAAATTATCCGAACCGACTGCTTTCGGTTTAGTACGTTTAATGGCAGTACGTAGTTCTTCCATCGTGATAGGTTGGTTATATGGTTCTTGGTTGTTGCCGGTAAAGTTAAGACCAAAAGTAGCATTTTTACCAGTGTTGGATAATTCTGTATTGCTTATAAATTTATTTTCATCTTTAGTTGACATTGTAAAAAATTCTGCAAACACGGCGTTAATTTTGTCAATATTAGTGCATATGTTACTACCGATTTTTATGCATGTCGGTGTAAAGTATGGCGTTGACTTTTCGATGGATTTAATTTTTTTCCACACAACTTTGGTCGGTGTACCAGGATTCAAGGTTGCTACATAGTTCTTCCAGCAGTTTAATTTTGCTTGTTTGAGAATATACCTGGCTTTTGCTCGTAGTCTTCTAAAATTCAGATGGTTTTCCATATTCGGGTTCGACTTTAACTTTTTTAAAGCGTTCCGTCTGTTTCTAATTGCAGTTGCACAGTCCTTAGACCACCAAGGGACTTTTACGCTGCCAGTTTGTATAATAGTTTTATTAGGTGGTGAGCATCTTTTTGCCTGCTCGATGAGTGCGTTTGTAAACGTCTGCACACTGGTGTCAGTATTGCCCAATGTAATGCATTGTAACGAACATCGAGCTTTGTAATTTAACCAGTTGGTTCTTTTATACTTCGGCAACAGATTTACATTATTTCCGGGATAAGTAGAAGTTTCTCGTTGTAACTGGCTTTTTATAATAATCGGAAAATGATCACTTCCACCAAGGTCATGATGTACATACAATTGTATTTTACTGCTCAATTGAGGGGAGCACAAGGCTAAGTCAATATTTGACCATGTTCGATAAGAAAAGTTATAATGAGTTGGCTCCGTTAAATTAAGCAATGTGAGGTTAAATGCGTTAATTGCATTTTCTACGATCTTGCCTCTTGAATTTGGCTTTTTGCTTGACCACATAGGGCTATGAGCGTTCATATCTCCTAATATTATGAACGGTTTAGGCAGATGCTTTATCAATGAAAAGAAATGTTCCGTACTAATTATCTCTGTAAAATACACAGTGCATATTGTAATTGGTTGTTCAAACCAAACTTTGACTGCTAACGCTAGTAGTCCAGTGTTCAACTCGATTATTTCATAACAATATTTTGATTTAACAGCTATTAATATGCCACTATGTGCATAGTCATGTACTGTAGTGAAAATTATTTTATAGCCAGGGATACGGAAATTTTGGTTGTTTTTAAGATGCGTTTCCTGGAGACAAATGACAGACGGATTATATTCTGATAGGATAAGTTTAAGGTCTTCATGGTGTAGATATATGCCATTGCAATTCCACGAAATAAATGTACCTTCCTGCATTTATGTTTGTTTATATGACAATTTGCGGTGATTGTTTTTCCATGTTTGGTCGCTCAGTCTGATGGCTTTGGGTAAACTGTTGGGTCTGAGTTAGGAGTGGACTGTACTTGATCTTTTAGTACTGTCATAACCTTGGTAAATTTTGCTTTACGGTCAGTTAGGAACTGATAGTTCTCATCTAGCATGGAAACAAGTCCTGTAATGTCGGTAGTGAAGTCCTTGACAACATCACATGCGATTTTGGCTGGTTTACACCTATCTATAAAGAGGGCAAGATTTTGCAGAGACAGCCGATATCTCGGTCCATTTTCATAAATGTTCTTTTTTAGAGGCTCGTAAATTAGATTAAGTGATTTGTGCGATGCGTGATGTTGTTGGGATTCTTCAGTATCACTTGGTTGTATTTTATCTACTTCTGAATCGGATTGTGTTTCTGAATCACGAGAACTGTGGCGGTCGGGTTTCGTTGTGATCTGCTTTTTCCCGTTTTAGCTTTTTTGCTTTTTTTGTAACTCGGCTTCATTGATATGAGTGTTGTGTCTTCATCTAGTTGAGTCTTTGTGGATGAATTGTCTGATAGGGCACATTTTGTTCTCTCTGTTGTATTGGGGTTTTCAATGAATGTTTGAATCGGTTGTGTGGTTATAGGAGCCAGTTGTACGACGTTTTGTGTTTCATTAGCTGATACAGTTGCTATGAGATCTGTGTGGCCAGGAGAATATTCGTTTGACTTTATATTTGAAGGAGCATTGTCTTCTGTTAGTATATCATCTAAGTAATTGTCTTGTGGAATGTTACAGTCATCTGCTTTATGACCTTTACTATTGCATTTGAAGCAGGTATATTCATCAAGGTTAAGAAAAATTCGGTGCATTTTGTCACCAAATGGGAATAGAAAGGATGTCGGCAGAACTGGCTGATCTGGTTCAGGTTTTACATAGATTTGACGTCTCCAGCTGATCACATGGCTGAACAGTTCATCAGAGGGATTAACTCGTAGGAGAGACATATTGGACACCGGTTGCAGCTTTAGTTGCGCCCGAATGAATTGTTCCAATAAGTCATTAGGTATAATTGGCGAGACATTTGAGAAGATCAATTTTCTCGCCGGCGTTTTAAGTCTGCGAGCTATGATGAATTTGTCATCAAGATGTACGCCACCGTGAATCTTTAGAAACGTTTCAACGATCTGTTCATTTGCCAGAAATATAGCGATTCTTTGATTACTAATTCGAGAAGCGGCTAGAATATTCTTCGCCCCGCCTACCAAATCTTTGATTGCAAGAAGATAATCACGAAGTTTGTAGTTATCAGTGTATGAGATAATTATTCCCTGTTCTTCTTTCGGGTAGACGAAATTGGTGATTGGAGTAATTTTATTTTTAGCCTTTTGCGCGTAAGATGTTGATGATGATGGTGGTGGTGATGTGGGTTTGTTGATAATCTGGATATTGTGTGTAGTAATAGGATAGGATAAATGGTTACTTGATTTTGATGACGAATGGTTGATGTCATGGTGTTGTGGTAGCGGGGGATATTGCATAGCGTTGACCGGATATCTGTTGTGTTTGGTGGAGTGGTGAAGGTAGTATTATTCGATTTCATTGTTTATCAGCCAGCAAGCTGGCCGATGATGATTATTGTGGTGTTTTCCCCAATATGCGATAGCGATGATAGACAAATTAATAAAATGTAACTCGTACTAATCGTAGAGATAAGCGATAAGAATGAACAACAAAAAACAAGAACACGAGAGCACAACCGATCGACTCAAGGCTTTTATACACCTCCAATCACTTTTTTACTAAGACATATACAGCATTATTATTCGATGGAAATACGGGTTCGGAGTTATATATTATTTATAATGATAACTAATGAGGTCGTTTTTCGGGAAATTGAAGAAATGTAATTTTGTGTTTCGGGTGAGTTTTCCACGTGACATGTAAACAATTCACGCGTTGTTATTGCGACTAATAGGATTCTTATTCGAGTCTAAATGAACGACTCGCACACATCGATAAATTCCAGCGATAATGTGCTCCCCTAGAATCATCTAAAAATCTGTAAGTCGAAAAAAGGTTTACATTGTCTGTCTGTATTCGGTATTATTTTCGATTTTTGAGCGCAACGAATATCGATGCTTCACCACCCTATTTCAATTTCGCAGGGGGTGCATTTTATTCGTTTCCGTTTTATTTATTTGATTACGGTCTAACGCAACTCCGATCAAGAAATTCAGCTCAGAACGTTTATGCAATCTGCTTTCTTGTTATTTTTGAGCAGTAGCGAACCTTTAATGTTAAAGTACTTCGTTTTATTTACAATATTTAACACGGCTAAAGCGAAATAAATGAGGTATTTTAAAATTGGAGTCTGCGAAATAATTTATATGGGGAATTTTTAAAAATTTTAAAAATAACTCGTAAAACGGTAATGTTTCTCGGAAAAATAAAAGAAGTTGAATAAGTATGAGCTTTTGGTTATCGCATTTTTTATCGCTGTAAAACATTTCTTTGGTTTTAAAACATAAGAACACTTTTCGGTCTGAAAAAATTTAAGACCTTATTAAAAGAGACTGAGTGCAATAGGGACTGACGGCATCGTCCTCTCATTCGACGAAAAAATGCATCTTTTATTGAACTGATTGAATATACGAACAAATGCATCGCTCTAGTAAAATTTCGACTATTTCTTTTTTTTTTTTTTTAATTTTTGTCGCCCGCTAATTTTATTTAAGCGCTAGTAATGTTTTATAATGTTTCGGTTTTTTTTTTTTGGTTTTAATCATTTACAGGTGGCGCATAATAGTATGAGCACAAAAATTAACAAAAAGATCATAAATTATTATCGCGAGAATTATACGATGAGAAAACAATTAGTACTGATGAGGCAAGTACACAGCACATATATGAATTTCCCTAGTCTACTAACAGATTTAACTTCGAATGTAATAAATAAAATACCACTTGCATCAAATTCTTCTGAACCTCAAACAAATGATCAATAGAAAAGTAAATTTATCGAAAAAAGAAGAAAAGAATCAAGAGAAAGCGCGTTTTTATTAGGAGATATAGAATTTAAACTAAAAGATAAATATCTACCAAAACTGAGCATCTCCTCGATGAGCAGTTATGTGACAGTAACATCAATCAACGGACGAGGCGGAGGGAGAATCAATACTTAAAAAAAGAAATATTTCAGCCGTTTGAGGAAAACGCCAGGAAAAATGAAAACTCTCTCACATTGAATAATTAACCTTATGTTATTCGTAGGAATGTGTAAAAGTAAAAAAAAAATACTTTTTTTTTTTTTTTTTTTTTAGAGAGAGAGGTATGCTAAAGAAGAGCAACATCCCAATCAACCAAGGAATCTAAATAATAGCTGAAAAAGAGCATAACATATTCGAATCCGGTGCGAGATAAAATGAATGAAAAAAGCTGGAATAGGAACAACTGACAAGGAAAGAAATGAGAGATCATTAGCTCTAAAACCGATCTGGCTGTACGGTATACAGCTGTGGGGCTGCGCAAAAACATCGAACTTACAGAAAATACAACAATATCAAAATAGGGTACTGAGAACCATTACTGCAGCCCCCTGGTACGTCTCAAATTATACCCTCCATAATGACTTGAATGTCATGTCTGTGGAGGATGAAATCAAAAGACAAGCAAATGAACATGTCGCCCGACTTAGCATTCATATGAACCCACTTGCTAACAATTTGCTGGATAACTCCGGTGAAATACGTAGACTGTGGTGAAATAAGCCTTTGGACCTTGTCCAGCCATTATAAAGTTCAGAGGGAGTACTACTGAGTACTACCCCTCCATAAAACATTCTTTATCGCAATAAATTAATCGCTAAATGACCACTAAAGTTGGTCAGTTGTGATAGGGAAAAAAAAAAAAATTGTATATGGAGTAGAAAGATCAAATTTCTTTCTTTTTTTTCCCTTTTTTTTTGGGATCGCCAGTCGAGGGCATTACCCAGCATTCGCGGGCCCTAATTAAATAATAATTCCACAGTATTATCAATGTTTCCTTCGCATGCAACTGTGTTTACAGATTGTTCGAAGAGGCCCCGGGTGGTGTCGGTGCCTCTTTTATGCTCCCAGATGTTGGCCTTTTAGAATCTTTTCGTCTGTTTCCTTTCTGTTCTACATTTATAAACGTATATATCCCCTACTTCCATTATTTTCATTTTCTCTAATCACCTTTCCTCTAAATTCTTTTGATTATATCTGACTGCATGGCCGCCGTTCAATCTATTCTCCCCTGCCTACTCATTCCTGTGATTTTATCATACTCCACATATGCTCACTTATCCACGTTCTTTCTTCCCTTCGTTCCATTTATATTTTGCTACGGGGGTTTCCGGTCATTCGGGCATCTTTGGTAATTTGACGAGACTAAAAAAAAAAAAAAAAAAAAAAAAAAAGAACAAAAAGAAGCGAGATCCAAATATCTTGTACGTCGCTGAAGAGCTCACGAACGATATGAATGCATTATGTCGAATGTTAATCGAGAAAATAGACTTATTCTATAAAGTAGATCGGCAAAAATACTCCGTAAACAAATTATTAAGAAAAATATCAAATCAACTTAACGCCGCTGATAACAATAATTAACTTTTTTTTAAAAATAATAATTATACGTATTCTTATTTAGAACTGTAATAGTCTTTATGAAAATTTTGAATATTTGGAAATTTTACTTCGCCAATATTCAAACCCACCCACCGCAGTGTGTTTACAAGAAACAAATTTAAAACATGAGCAGTTCGTAAAATTAAAATCATTCTACTTAATAAGCCAAGATGCAAATGCGCAGCGTAGAGTACACAAGGGGGATAGTTATAGTTCTATAAAACGCGGGATTTGTTACACGGAAATTATTAGTGGGAATGCAACACTCAATATAGTTGTAACTATCGAGACGGAGGAAAAGTTTATGCAGTATCTATATATCGTCATCAGAGCAAATAACGCAAGAAAAACAAGCCAAGCCAATTAACCAGAAAACCCATAATCTGCGATGATACAAATCCCCGCATCCCTAATGGAATAAAAAAAGGTAAGATATTACAGAATATCTTTGATAATCATAATCTTATACTTCATATCCCCAACCACCTCATGGCCACTGTAGTTTCACCTATAAAACTTGGATAAATATAGACTTAATCTACTTGCTCATTTTGAGGGGTATTAGAATTTATAACACTCTCTGATTTGGGTGTGAAAGTGACTATCGTCTCCATTCCAGAGGATCTACATACTCCTCATTTTCTATCTAAACGGAATTTTAAAAAAGCCGACTGGGATAGTTTTCATATTACCACTTCAAATAAAATATAATCGATTCTCTGATTGACAATGCATAAATCTTTTGTATATTCAATCATTTTTGATAAAATCAGCTAGAGAAACAATTCCTCTTAAAACAGATTTTGTTAGAAGTTACTCCTTGGTGAAATGGGGACTGTAAAACTGTCCTTCGATATAGGAGAAAAGTTCCAAAAAAAAAAAAAAACTAAAAAACAACCCTACACCTGAAAACCACATTAATTACTGAAAAATTGCAAGCAAGAGACTGTTTCATATTTAAACAAATGAAAAAAAAGATCTTGGAATGAGTTTACTTCATCTGTAATCTCACAAAGGTACTATAATATGGAACGAAATTCGCCAAATCGATAATAAACGCCAAAATCAATTTTATTCTAATTAAAAATAACAAACAATAATCCTTCAATTTTAGCTGAAACTTTTGTCGCGTATCCAGCCGAAATCTCAAGCGAGCGCTATCAGAAGAGAACCAATAAGTTAGAATATGAAAAAACGCCTCTTCTCGAGCCTGTCGAATTTGCCAATAAAGTAATTTAAAAGTACTATACACTTATGCATTCCTGTTTGCTAAAAGTAACTTTTTTTTCCAGAACAACGTACTTTCTTAATAAGCAAAACAACAAGATAAACAAGGCTGATCGCAGAAACGTTTCAGGCAAAGCCCATCTCTGCAGATGTATCGTATATCGCGAACAAAATTTTTTAATAATTTTATTTGCGACCTGTGATATATCAGTATCTGGAGAGATGGGCTTTACCTGAAAACGTTTCTGCGATCAGCCTTGTTTATCTTGTGGTTTTGCTTATTAAGAAAATACGTTGTTCTGGAAAAATGAAAAAAAAAAAACCGGTAAAATGACACCTCATCTTCAACAACAAAATCAAATTATCCTCTCTATTTGCAACAAGGCAAATTATTTAGTGCAATGTCCCCTGCATCCATTCTATTCCGATTACATTTGTGTAAAGACACGCGCTCGATTGCGATGCTACAGATCACGCCGTGTCGGAACTTCTACAGTCAAATCTCTAATCTCATTCGTGTCTTCCCTTCGATGTATTCTTAAGCAGTATTACGAACAATCTCTCGAGTCTTTGATATCTTTAGTGAATTAAAACCCAGTGCTCGGACATCTTCAAATCGAGGCGGTATCACATCGTTGTAATTTCCGCGAACTGGATACACCCGACTTACGTTTCTCGGTTTCTGTCCCACACCGACGACCTTAATTAAGAAAATAACGGCTAACCACCATCTTTTTTACACATTCTAGGGCATCTTCTATTCTACGCTCCCTCCAAATTCCATCAAACCGCCGCTCTTAATGGTTCCTCTCATACCGTAAACATATCACTAATTTTTCCCATACTAATTTTATACGTTTTTCTATCCGAGCTGTGGAGCCCTCGGTGTAGCTATGGGACTAGCCCGTTAATTAACTAATAAAAAAGCAACTTTTTTTATTTATTTCTTTATAATGATTACTACGCTTAGCAGTTGCATAGCAGTTATAAAAAGTAGAACAGAAGGAATTTACAAAGGTACTATTGGATCTATAGTTACACTCCCAGAATAATCAAATGAGTGCGCAATGGTGGTAGTCATCGCAATAACCTGCTTGCTAGAGCACTTGCCTTCCGCAGACACACATGAGACTGCATTTGTATATCGATAAATCAATCACAATATCAGTTGCAAGTGTAGTCTTTTGCGTGTACACATACACATTCGACTGCATATAAACACAGTTTGCTATAATAAATGCCTCTATGTGTGTACGGCTGAAATGTACGAATACCTGTAGTCGTCGATGCCCAGCAATTAAACACGGCACTATATGAGTGAATGCGCGATGAATTGAAAATTATTTAAAGTTAATAGCGTCGTATATTTTTATTTATGCGTAGTATTTTCGAAAAATGCCATCCGTCCATCTAATTAATCGCATCACTGGAATTATTCGTTTTTGATAGTGGAAAAGGATGAATGCGTCGTAGAGCAAATTAGACATAGGAAATGCGACGGATGAACGAGCGTAAGCGTCGGATTAAAATCATTCGAAGTTGGCAGAAACTGGTAATTCGCGTATCTGCAGCAATACCCGAAAATGAGTGCAGGCAGGTTGCTGAACGTTCACTTGGCAGAACGGATTGTTTTGACGTAAAAGTTATTCATGTGTGAGACAAGCGTGCCGTAAATACCGGGGCTCATGGACGCACTGTTCTTCGGTGTGCCATTTTCTAGAGATGGTGTAGGTTGTATCAGTTGTTTACGTCAGTTCCCAGTTTCGCAGAGTGGAATTTGTGCTTTTTCGGACCAATATGCGCGTACGACTGTAGCAGTCTTGAAGTATTCAAAGTTAATACGTGCTTCTGAGAATGAAGCGAAATGGTTAAAACTTTTAATGATTTTTAATTCTTACTGAGCACAGATGAGCATTTGGCACAGCAGTGTGTTATTCATTTCAATAATTTAAATCGAATCCGCCGACCATAAATATAAGCACTAGAATTGGAAATGCAAACAATTCAACAAACCGGACAAACCGTACATCGACAGTTGTGCCCGTCGGAGAATACTCGCTGCATCGTATTGCAAGCAAATTCTTAAATGTACTGATCAGACCTTAAGTTCGCAGTTTCCATTAAAAAAAAACGGTTCCGAACCACCTGAAACAGAAGGAAGGAACTTTCAAAACTGAACATGTGCAATAGAGACAACCCGCCACATAGCTTAGCAACATGCTCGATCAGAAGCTAAATATAACAATTACTCATACAAGCAAGAAAGAGGAGCTCGAACGAAACAACCGCATTAACGGCTGAAACTGCAATTTAACAACAACTGCGGAATAAAATGCGAACGTTTAATAAACCCCATACATCTCTCGGACACCAAAAACACACTACAACCTCAGTCAGTAGCCGATCATCGTACAGAAAACTGCAGGATAAGTGTGGCATCTCAAACGACTCTTCGGTAAACGTATGGAATAAAGAAATTTTAAATTTTAAACACGAAACAAATAACCAAATACAATTTGCTTACGTCAGCAAAATGAAAATTAGCAGCACAGTATGTTAACTGGAAGACGCAGTTTGCAATCGGAGTGAGTTCACATTGTATTTTTTAAAAAGGCACTCGAATGTGTATGTACGACGAATTATGTTCAATCACGTGACTAACTTTTAGCCAGCTACCGTGGTGCAACTGGGGATAGGAAATGGTGTTTCATTCGACTAGAATATCCAGCTGCCGCACATTGAGACGCAAAAATTTCACCTGTGCACTAAGCATACCCCCCTTCCCAATGGAAAAAAAGACAAGGGAGAAAAAATTAATTATATATATATATATATATATATGAAAAAAAGTTTTTCGGTACATCGCGATAGTCCAGCTGCTAGAGCGCACTTGGCTTCCGTTGCGGAAATCACACGTTCCATCCCAATGACAGAAAGTAGTATGAAAATTTAAATAAATAGAATCATAGCCGGTGGAGATCCACCACGTACAGTATCATGCGCGTGCTAGTTAGTACACACGGTAGACACACAAGCGGAACTGAATTGGTATAACGATATAAATTAAACATTCGCAATATTTCAAGTGTAGTCTCTTACGGGTGCACTCGCGTTGTGAATAATTGCTGTGAATAATTGCTGTGAACGTTACCTATTCTATTCTGTGCAGCTAAATTGTACAGATATGTAGTCTGGAGGCTCGAATTTGAACGAACGAAAAAAATGACGATACTGAACGATTTGTTTTTTTTTTTTTTTTTTAAATGGGTTCGTCAACATGGACATTGGCTCAAGAACAGCGGAACAGAGAGGAAAGAGAGGCTCGCATTCTTACACGATCAGAGATAGCCGACAGAAAGGAATCAAGAGATAGAATAACCAAAGGAGATGGAAGGGAGAGAATGAATGAAGTACAGTATGGAGCGGGAATACCGGTTTGTAAGAGGAAGGAATAAAAAGAAGCTTGTTCATTTGATAATTACGAACAACCGAACATTATATGATCGGGATCATATATACATTGATCGCTGGGAGGGTGCAATGGACAATAAGGAGAATAACGGAACAATGAGGAAGGGAGCAAACTATGCCCAAAACGCAGGCGGCAAATCGCAGAGAGATTGGAACGGCGCATAGAAGGAAAGTTAATAAACCATGGAAAACGTGGAAGGGAAGGTTGAATAGACAAGAAAAGGGAGTTCAGGTTGGAGAATGAGGAGACATAGGAGTCAGACCACAGTTTGGAATGAGCAGCTGCAGATAGAAGGGTAATATTAGAAGTTGAGAAGGCAGGAAGAAACCTGGCAGAAGAGGATGATAATCGAGCGAATAAGTCAACCAACTCATTTCCCTCGATTCCGGAACGGCCGGGAATCCAAAGGAAATCCGTTTGGATTAAGTGAGAAAGGAAAAGATCGTGAATTAAGGAACGAATAAGGAGAATGATGTAGTCGGTTGAGTGAGAGGGGAGAGGAGATGTGATAGTCTGCAGCACGCTTTGAGCATCCGACAGGATAAGGTGATTACGAGAAGCTGGTGAAGTTTTGATAAAAAGAAGGGCACGCAGAAAAGCAGAAGACTCAGCATAAAAGATTGAACAAAAGGAGGGAAGTTCAAAGAACTCGAAGTAATTGAAAGAAGGGCAGAAGAAAGCTGCATCAACAACACACTGGGTGGCCCCTTGGAGCCATCAGTGAAGATCGAAAATGGTTAGAGAAGAGCTAAGATTCTGTAGAAATTCTGATCCAACAACATGATGAAAAACAGGTTTGGGAAGAATAGGAAAATAAAAGCAGTTAATAGGATGAAGCGGAGAGGAAAAATTGAAGGAGAAATAAGGGAGTTTATCGTAAGTGTATACGAAGAAAACTAGATAAGACGGCCAGCGATATGAGATAGAATAGGAGTGTCTTGTTAGCAGAAAAGCGCCAGGAAGGCAATATGAAGGATTAAGAAGGAATGAGAGAGCAAGAGGAAATAGGCAACCGTTTGATGAGAAAACGATAACCCAAGAAGGAGCGTTGAAGGAAAAGGGGAGGAATGTGACACTGTGCGTGCAGATCTGGGATAGGAGTAGAATTTCGGGCTCCAAGGCAGAGGCGGAGACATGTATTTTGGACCCTATCGAGCTTAGACAGAAGAGATCTAGAAGAATTACCATAAATATAGGAACAGTAATCAAGAGCAGAGCGAATAAAATATTTGTAAAACATAAGTAGGATCACAGGATCACCTCCCCAGACAGTGTATGAAAGGGATTTAATGAGGTTGAGCCTTTTAAAGGAGGATACGAATAAACGGTTGATATGGACATGGAAGGAAAGTCGGCTATCCAGAAAAACACCTAAATAACGGAAGGAGGAAGTAAGAGGAATTGGGCCATTATTTAGGACGAGGACGACGGAGGAAGGAATAAATGGGCGCAGTGTAAAGACGACAGTAGAAGACTTAGAAGAAGAGATGAAAAGATGGATGTTGGATAAGACACTTTCCAATGCAGTTAAGGAGATTTGAAGTTGGGAGTTGGCCTGCGAGATGTTGCGCTGAGAGGAATAAATGAGGATGTCGTCAGCAAAGAAAATAGAACAGGAATAGGAGTCAATTATATCATCTTGATGCGGTATCAAATGTTGTCTGGAGGAAGGAAGGCATCATAGGAACGATGTGTGTGGAGAAGGAAAAGATAAGAGCCGCAATATGGAGTAAAATCTCTTTGGACAATTGCCTAGTATTTTGAACATATTTTCTTAACACGTTCCTTTCGTCATTAAGCAGTCGCGTCTTTTTCCATCCGAACTAATTTGATAAGCACATTTCCAGGTGATAGCTATGGCGCAGATAATAACGACGTAAAAATATTCACCGTTTTCGTAGAAATTTTAAAGAAATCATGAAAACCTGAATGTATTTTTAAATGAAACAGGCTTTTAAGAATTAACGTTTAAAACTGCAGAGTTCTCCGTTGTAGTCATGACATTTCAGTCCAACTAAACAACGTAACCATTCCATCATCAGATCCCGTAAAATATTTAGTCAATTTAAGGCGTTTTAAAATTTCCATGCTCTACCGTGTTTAAGAAATGGTAAAAATCTATCGGAACGTTATTTTTAATGAAAATTGCTGTTTTTTAGAAAAAAAAACTTTTTTGTAACATTACGAGAGTAGTAAATATAATTTTTATATTTATTTTTGTTATTTATTAAATTTCTCCCTAGTTTTAGCCTTTTTTTGAAGTAAACTTTTTTGTTACTTTTCTTTCTAATCATTTTTTAAAACAAACGTGCATTCCGATTTTACCTTCATAGGCGGGTGCTCAATTGTTACGGTAACACTGAAGAGCAACTGAAGGAGTATTCAAGTTGCGCTCTGTATTCGTGTCATTGTAAAATCATTTTGTAAAACAGTTGGCCATCAGAGAGATAAAACAAGCATAGGAACGCGGTTCATTAATTACCTTCCGACTATAATACATTAAAGGCTATTTATTTATTAAATTAAATTGCGCCGGTTGTAGCACTTTAGTTGTCTCTGATATAGTTAATTTTCAGACTACCGAGAAGCTGCGTCAACGTTGACATGTCGATGCGATTAATTTTTGTAAGCTGAAGTCATTAATTATCAACTTCGTCATCATACGCTAACAAGGACAAGAGTTTGTAATTTTTCAAAGAACAGTATTATTTACGTGTACTTTTCCCTAGCGACTGCATTTTAATCAACTGTTGATATAATACAATCGTTTACAATAGCGACTGCTCTATTTTAAACTCTGTTCATATTTCTTCGCGAAGCAGTCGTCGAGACACATATCGAAATATTCAAAATTGTACAGTTATACAGAAAGACGATTAACTCGAACATTCAGTGTACTTTTTTATTTGTTCGTTGCTTAATTTTTCTTATCAAAAACGCGCTATTAGAAACTTTCAGTTTTTCCACCCGATAGCGTGATGCCATTTTCCTTATTATCAGTCTCTAGCGATTCAATTTCGTAGAAATCAAAAGTGAAGTGTTTCGTATCGCGCGCTCAGAATCACAGATATCAGTTTATTTAGTTTTTAAGTCAAGATTAGTGTAATTGTAACACACGTTCATTTCTGAATTCACTTACAAATGGTCGCGCTGATTGTCCAGTCTCCAAATCCGATACAGTGCCGTCTCAGCCAGCTACTAATATTGCTCGGTAGTTTTTTAATGTCCACTTGCCCCTGTCCGGAGCAAAACTTGCACGGCTCTGTATCGTTAATAAATTTATCCTAATGATCTACTATCGCGACCTCTCCTCCAAGTTGCACCCACTTTAATTTAAACCATATAATACTTTCTCAGCCATCAACCTAGCATTTAATTTCTCTTTCATTTTCTCTACCGTAAGCTTATGTAGCGTTCTACGGATCGTTTCCCCCCGTACTCGTAAGTCCAGTGAAAGTTTCCTCTACCTAAACTACAGTCGTCCAAGTCTTAATATTTCTACTCCGAAATGCAGATCGGAACAGGTTTCCGTTCAAATAAATTTTGACATGGATACGTCTTAGTTACGGCGGGTCATTCTAGAATTTGCGCCACCGAAAAATGTAACGGGAGTGACGCCATCGATCGCGTGACCAGAAATGACTTTTTGACAGGAAAATTTGGCTGGTAATTCAAATCTAGACTTTTTAAAATCGGAATATGATGAGGGAATTTTGTGGCAGCAATTGTCTTTATAAGTAAGCTAGTTTTCTTAAGGTCACGTCGATCATCTGGAAACTAAGAACTATAAATCGTAATTTTCCAAATCGCAAACCTTTGTTAAGCATCGTTAATGTGCAATAAATACTATGTATGTTAAATATAAAATAGTTCATTATTCCCTTCTCCTAGATGATTTAAATTCGGAATGTGATAAGGGAATTTTGTGGCAGGAATTGTCTTTATAAGTAATCTACTCTGACAGTTAAACCACAGTTAGTGTGTGTCGGAATGTTGTCCGGTGAACGTGTTCGCACAGCGATACAAGAAAGAGCGCCAGGAATATACCGAATTCTTGATGAATACGAGGGTGTTGCAATCTGGAAACTGACAGCTCTATCGTAAAAATTGACGTTTTTTAGGTTATACTTACTCAAAACGTTTTGACATACGAGCGCTATTTGTGTTGTTTACCGGAAGTTAAAAGATTCATCTGCCCCCAAAAATGGAATTAAATCGTGAACATTTTCGTGCGATTATCTTTTACAACTTTCGACGTGGATTAACTCAGCAACAGTGCATGGATGAACTTAATTCGACTTTTGGCGATGAAGCTGCATCAAGGACCAGTGTTTATCGATGGTATGGTGAATTCAATCGTGGTCGTAGTTCACTCCAAGACGAATTTCGTGAAGGTCGTCCAAAATCAGTTGTTGTTCCGCGAACTGATATTGCAAGATCGTCATGTGACCTATCGTGAGATAGAGACAACCTTAGGCATTAGTGGGACCAGCATACACTCAATATTGCATGAACATTTAACTGTCAAAAAAATTTGTTCGCGTTGGATCACACACAATTTGTCAATCGCTCAAAAAAAGGCTCGTGTCGATTGGTCGAAAGAAATGCTCAAAAAATACGATCGCGGTGCTTCAAAACACGTCTATGACATCGTGACAGGTGATGAATCGCGGATTTACGCGTATGAGCCCGAAAGTAAACAGCAGTCGACTGTATGGGTGTTTCAAGATGAGCCAAATCCAACAAAAGTTGTTCGCGCACGAAGCACTTTCAAGCAAATGGTCGCATGTTTTTTCGGAAAAACTGGACATGTCGCAACCGTACCACTAGAACAACGCAGAACAGTCAATTCTGAGTGGTACACAACAATTTGTTTGCCAGTTGTTTTCCAAGAAATCAGGAAAACCAACCGCCGAAGACGGATCACTCTTCACCACGACAGTGCGAGCTCTCAGACATCGGCTCAAACAACTGCATTTTTGAGCACCCAAAACATCGATTTGATGAGTCCTCCGCCGTATAGTCCTGACCTTTCGCCAAATGACTTCTTTTTATTCCCGTACGTAAAAAACAAACTGAGAGGTCAACGTTTTTCGACACCTGAAGAAGCGGTTGCTGCATTCAGAATGCATGTTTTGGAGATACCTCAATCAGAGTGGAAAAAGTGCTTCGACAATTGGTTCAAACGCATGCAAAAGTGTATAGATCTTCATAGGGAATATTTTGAAAAACAATAAAGTGATTATCGATGATTAATATTTGTTTTTGTTCTCTAATCCCGAAATATAAAAGGCAACCCTCGTACTCCGTTTTCTTCCAGTACAATTGAGTATGAAAAGATACTTGCCTTTAAATCAATGAAGGTGAAAGAGAAAAAAAAGAAAGAGGGTGAGAAGTACAGGAGGTATTAAAACGGAAGATGAATACGGAGCAACAAACACGTCAAGAGGACCACCAAGAAGCCTTGCCTGGCGAGACTACTTCAATTTACAGAACACGAATTTTTAAAATATGATCCGTAAGAAGTACAATTGAATAGGATTTTTACGTCACATGACGGTGTAGAAGATATCTGTGCAATCGAGACCACGGTTAACGGAAGAAGAGCTCTACTTGTCTCTGTTTACATCATACACCAGGAAGTACGTTCAATTGAAGATTTCTTTGAGTTGAATTTAATGGTATACAGTCCAAAAGCGTGTGTATTTAGGGTTGTTCGGGGGAGAAGGAATATCATTTGATACCCACGGTTCTCGGTGGAGATATAAACATAAATTTACAAAAGATCTCGGTTCATCGAGTCAATGCGTGAAACATTCAATCTCGAACTGAAGAACGATCCATCAATCTCGACAACCGGGCACAATACATGCGCATTGACGCAGTTTTCTCACGTCACATTGATCATCTGGAAACTAAGAACTATGTATATCGTAATTTTCCAAATCACAAACCTCTGTTAAGTAAGTGAATGTGCAATAAATACGATGTTAAATATAAAAAGGTTTTTCATTCCCTTCTCCTAGATGAATACATTAGTTGTGTAGGTAACTAATTAAATCCTTCTGAGACATCTCCATGATCTGAGCTATTTCCCAAAATGGGGAAGTCGTTTACATTTGCTGTTGGAACTTGCTGGAATATATCAGCGCGGAGAATTCCTTGGAAAAATAATGTGCAAAGGCTTCCCCGTAACATCTCTAGTTTTTTTTTTTTTATAAACAGTGGAGAAACTCTTGCTTCTACGTATAAAGACATGTAATTAAAGACGAACTAATATATTTCCGGTAATCAACTTTACCGCAATATTTTCCGGTAGAAACCATCTGAATCTTTATCCGAAAACATTAGCAGCTTTGTCGGTGTAATCACTAAGATACCCCCACGATCTGTGTCCCATATTTCAGACCTCGACGGGTCGCGAAATAGGAACAGCCGAATACGCCGACGTAAACATTCCCCGAGAAAATTTAAATTAACAAGCCGATATTTTTTTTTTTTACCCCCCCCCCCCCCCATTGGGTTTGCTAGCAAAGAGCATTAGCCCAGAAAAAAGGAATAGATACATGGAATAGAATAGAAATTATATTTTTATTCTGTCGACAATGGAATCAAGGAAAACCCCTAGGACAGGAATAACAGAGATAGTAGGTAGAGAAAGAACATAAGAGGCGTTGAAAGGAGCAGGAAGACCAAGCTTTAAAAGATGATAATAAAGTGTAACTGACACTCGCGAGATAAACCAGAACACTCGAAGAGCACGTGATTCGCATCGCAAACATACTGGGAATCTTCAGGATCCAATGGATAATTAGGAGATACAGCCAAAGAAAAGCGATTTAGTGAAGAAGGAAGGAGACTATGCGAGAAACGGAGGCGAGATAATTTAGTAATTATGGACCGACGCAAACTGGGAAACTCATAGAACCAAGGACGAGGAGGAGGAACAGGATTAATCAAGAGATAAAAGGAATTAGGATTAGCGAAAAGAGATACATAAACAGAATGCCTAAGATGGCAGGATTTAGTTGGAAGAAAAATATTGTGTGCTGGAACCCTACTAATAAAATTCCCATTGGAAACAGCAGCTTTAGCAAGGAGGTCGACGGCTACATTTCCATCAATGCCTGCATGTCCTGGAATCCAAAGAAAGTCAATCTGGGTACACGTCGATGAGGATAGATCATGAAGAAGAGAACGAATAGAAAGGATAATAGCATCAGTGGAAGGAGAAAGGGAAGGTGGAGAGATAGCGCTAGAAGAACACTTAAAGAATCAGAAACAATAAGGAATTTGGAAGAACTTGCAGAAGAGGAAATATAAATAATGGCTTGTAGAATGGCAACAGATTCTGCAGTAAAGATAGAACAAAAGGACGGAAGTCTAAAAGACCGAGAATGAAAGAACTGAGGGCACAAGAATGCCGCCCCAACTCCGATCGGGCTCTTCGATCCGTCAGTAAAAATTAAAGAGTGATCACGGAATAGGGAGTTTATTGTATTATTAAATTCCATACTGACGATATGAGAGGGAGGGGATTTAAGGAAGCATGGCGTGAAGATGATATTTGGTGGCTTTAACAATTTGGAATAGACGTAAGAAAAAAATGGAAGCTTGTGAGGAGGAATGACAAAAGGGGAAAATTTAGAAAGGCGAAACGATATATGAGATAGTATAGGAATTTTATTGGAGGAAAAACGCCAGTGACGAAGGATAAAAGAATAAGAGGTACTGATATTTGACGAGGAAGTGGAAAAACGTTTAATGAGAAAGCGATAACCCAAATAAGATCTTCGGATGAACAGAGAATAGATATTGGATTCAGATAGAATGGCTGGGATAGGAGATGACCTCAGAGCTCCGAGACAAAGCCGAAGGCAACTGTTTTGAAGACGATCTAATTTGTAGAGAACGGATTTGGAAGCGTTGCCATATAAGAAGCTGCAATAATCCAATCTAGAGCGTATGAGAGATTTATACAACATTATTAACACAGAAGGATCGGCTCCCCATCTCGTAGGTGAGAGAGCTTTAAGAAGGTTTAAGACTTTAAGCGATGAAGCATATAAATGGCTGATATGTTCATGGAAAGACAGACGAGGGGATAAAGTGATACCCAGATAACGAAAAGAACTGACTATTGGAATGGAATTATTTTTAAGATTTATTTCAAATGAGCCCGGGTTGTAAGGTCGAAAGGTGAAGACTACAGCTGCTGATTTTGGAGCGGAAATGAAGAGATGAATGTTAGAAAGGGCCTCTTCTAGAGTACTTAAGGAGCTGTTTAGTTCCTCATTTGCAACTAGAAGATTACGGGAAGAGGAGTAAACAAGGATATCATCTGCAAAAAATAAAGTTTTGGATTTTAAGGAGAGAAAACCAATTTTGGAAACATATAAATTAAATAAAGTAGGGCTAAGGCAAGAACCTTGCGGAGGGCCCTGGAAGACCTTCCTTGAGGCGAAAAAGGAAGGAGCAGAAAGAAGGAGAGTTCTACTTTGAAAAAGATTGATAATTAGGAAGGATATGGATGCAGGGATATTTAAAGAAATCATAACGTTTTTGAGCGTGGGAAGATGGACGCTTTCGTATGCACTGGCTACATCAATAAAAGCTGCAATTGTGAATTCTTTGGAAATAAATGATTTGTAAATGTCAGCAAGGAAAAGACTGATACAATCTGGAGGGCCTAAGCCAGGACGAAAACCAAACTGGTTGTCTGGAAGCAAGTTATTGTGTTCCAGCCACCAGACCAGCCGTTGGTTAAGCATGCTCTCAAAGAGTTTTCTTAGGCAAGAAGCTAAAGAAATGGGCCGAAAGGCAGAGGAATTATTCTTGGGAATTGGGATAACAACGAAGGTGTTCCATGAATCAGGAATAGAACCAGATTGCAGGAAGGAATTAAAAATGATTAAAAGAATTTGGAGAGACTTTACAGATAGGTTTTTGAGGATGGAGTAAGAAATTTTATCATGGCCCGGACAGGAGTTGGAGGAGTTTTTCAGGGAAGAAAGAAGTTCAGAGAAGGAAAAGTTAGAGGAAAGGAAATGAGGCGATGATTGGTAAGGAGGAATTAAAGAATCCACTTCATCATAGTTAGGGACATAATCAGGAGCTATGGAGTCAAAGAAAGAAGAAAGAGTATCCTTAGGAAGACTGGAGCTAGACGGGCGTTCGGAAATAGAATTCCTAAAAGCTTTAGCCAACTTCCACACTTTGGAAATAGGAGTCAATCGAGAAAAGGAAGAGCAAAAGGATTTCCAAGCATTTTTCTTGGCGTTTTTGAGAATATATCTGGTTCTAGCGTTCGAACTCTTGTAAGTCAAGAAATTATTAAAAGTAGGTTAAGAGCGGAATGATTTAAAGTTAGACAAACTTTGATTGACAGCAGCTGTGCAGTCCCCATTCCACCACAATGATGAAGCCCTTAAAGAATGACTTTTCCGGGCTTGAGGATAGAGTGGGGAAGACAGTGTTAGAGCAGAGGAGATAGAATTAGTAAAGGATGAATATTGTGAAATAGCATTGTTTTCTACTTGTATTGCAGGAAGGTCTGAGTCCACAATAAACCGAAATCTATTCCAATCAGTTTTATGCAGGTTCCAATCAGCATAATGCAAAGGCGTAAATGACGATGAAAGAGAAGGGAGATGGAAGTCATTAAGAACAATGAGGATCGGAACGTGGTCACTGCCGAAGGTACCATCTAGAGTTTTCCACGAGGATTTAAGAGCTGTGTCGGAGGAAACAAAAGATAGATCGATAGAACTAGAAGTAGACGATGATTTGAAGAAGGTGTGAGAACCATCATTTAGGAGAACTAAATTATAATTGAAAATTACTTCCTCTATAATTGTGCCATTCCTGTTAAAACTGGAACAACCCCATAGAGGCGAGTGGGAGTTCCAGTCGCCGCCGACCATGAAAGGGCGAGGAATAGAATTCAAAAACAAGTCAAATGGGAAATCGCGTAAGTTATAGGACGGTGGGATGTAGGAGGAGACAAGATTAAAACTTTTACCATGACACAATGGGATTGAGACGTGAACTAAATTCGGATTCTGAGGACTGGAAGAAAGGAAGGAAAAACTATCATGATGAATGAAATGTACATTTTTTCTTATAAGAATAGCAGCTCCGCCATAGCCGTCGTCCCGATTCGAACTGACTAAGGAGTAACCTCGAATTCGAATATTAGAAGATTGTTTGAGCCAAGTTTCTGACAGGAGAGCAACCTGAATGTTATATTGATCCAACAAACCTTCGAGAGAGCATTTATTGACATTAAGACTTCTACAGTTCCATTGAAGAATATTTAGCCTGTTTGACATCATTTAAAGTCCAGAAAAATAGTTGGAGGGGAAGGAACCATGTAAATGTAGAAGAGAAAGGGAAATAATACCTTACAGCCTGCAGATTTGGAAGAGAGAGGAAAATCGGAGAAAAGCCGATATCTCGACTTTGTCAAATTTGAAAGATATTGCGAGAACCCCCTCATTGGACGCAGAAAACAAGAATCACTTGGTAGCAATTTGTCGATCCAAATTTTTTCATAACTATTTCCAGTTACGATATTCAACCTAAAATGAATGAATGAAGCCACTAAATAGCGTTAGTTGTACTTCCATTTTTAATTCATTAAATGAAAATGGCTCCGTTATATCTGACCCTTTAGAAAACGTTAATATTTTTGAAAATTATTTTTTTGCGGATTCATCCTCCTCATCATATTTTCTTGTGTCTCCCCCCCCCCAAAAAAAAATTCCATGAAACAACCATCACTTCTGGCTCTTCACTGAACTAAATTATCAGCTCAAATTACTAAACAACACACTCGGACTAGATTCTACTCATGCTACTATTTTAAAATATTTATCCCCGTCTGCGGGAATCCTATTACATACTTGCAATCAAGTCTGGTCTTCCGGTCCATTCCGGGAGACATGGAAATTAGCAGCTCTCTAGTTCCGATCTGAAACAAAATAAAGACCCTCTTCTCATACCGCAAAATAAAAAAAGGCATATCTCTTCTAAGTATCCTTTCAAAAACGCCGGAAAAAATGGCTAATCGACGACACTCCTTTTCTTCCTTGAATAGAATAATCTCCTATCCTTGTTACAAGCCGAAGGGCGTGTAAGATGTGCACCACAGATAATCTCATTTACTGAGCCCACAGAGGAAAATATTAACAGCATATTACCGACGCGAACATATACAAGGTACATATACCCGGAAAATATCCGGTCTTTGCTTATAACACGAAAACGAATTGCTCTAGCGTTGTAAGTCATTGTGGAAGATCATCTATTAACCCTTGTATCGCGCAACTCGTTAAACCGATCTCAGTAGCAGTCCATGTTTTTTGATACAGGTCTGAAGTTGAGCGCGTCGCATTTCTCATGTTACAAAAATGATGGAACGTGTTGACACCAAAGAATTTGCATTAAATTTTGCTCTTATCTGTACCATACAGCAACAGACACTATTACAATGATTAAAAAAACTTCCGCAAACCATGCTAAGGGCGATAAGACACAAATAAAGAATGGTTTAATCAATTAAAAGATGGCCGGGGGTGTCGGTCGAAAGTGACCATATACTGGAAGACCTGCTTCGATAAAAACACCAGAAAATTCCGACCGAGTTCGAGTCATCATCTGTGTGTCAGCCTTGCGGCTGATTCGCACCGTGCACCAATCGTCTCCAGGCCAGCCTGTCCATCGCCCTCTTCTTTAATTCGGAGTATGATGACATTCCAGTCTCCTTCAGTACAATATCCAGGAAAGTTATTCGAGGACGCCCGCGCGTCTTTTAGTTCGAGTAGCGACTGAAAACGATCATCATTTAATCATTATTGAGCAGCTTGAGGATGATATAGGTATTCCAAATACCATTATTTCTGAAATTTTAACCGAAGATTTAGGAATGAGTGTCGTGTTTCTGCGAAATTCGTTCCACGACTGCTCACACAAGAACAGAAAGACCTTCGCGTGGAAGTCGCACAAGATAATTTGGATACCGCGAAAAATGATCCCGATTTTCTCAAAAAAATAATAGCCGGTGATGAAACACGCGTATATGGATACGATCTAGAATCGAAAAATCAATCGTCCACGCGGAAGCATCAAAATTATCGAGAGCGAAAAAAGCACGGCAAAACATGGGGGAAATGTGAAAACAATGTTGACTACTTTTTTTGATTGTGAAGGTGTTGTGGCACCATGAATATGATCCAAAGTGACAAAATGTTAATAAAGAATATTTATCTCGCAGTTTGAAAACGGTTAAGGGCTATGACACACACGGATCGGTTATGACCGAAGCGTTTACCGAGAGGAAAAACGAGTCGGTGGGTCGTTCATTTGTGGCGATTAGGTGATAACAGCGAAGCTGCGCGCGCCGCCTGGCGGTTTTGGAACCGAGTCGGTGACTAATCGAGACGATCCAACTTGTCGGTTTTCAGACCGCCAATCATGGTATGGTTGTGTTGATTTGAATGTGTTGTGCCAAACGTAGCTGTTTTCAAAGCGTTCTGTGTCGCGTTTTCGCTGTTGTTTCTTTAGCAAAATGGAAAAAATTGTTGTGGATAAATTAATTCGTGAAATACAGAGGCGTCCAGCTCTGTGGGACATGAGAGCGCCGCAGAATACAGCGATCGTGTAATCAGGAACAAGAGCTGGGACGAAATTTGTGCAGTGTTTCGGATTGAAGGAATGACAGCAAATGAGAAAACTGAACTGAGTAAATTCATTTAACACCTTTTGTTGGGCGCGCACCACTTTCCAAAGGTCGTTTAGTCGTTCGGTGAGAAAATCCCCGCCATGTAAAATTTACTGCGACTTTGCCGGTTTGCGCGCGGAATTTTGAAACAGTTATAACTATTTAAAAGATAGTTTGATAGCAACGTAATAAATTAAAAATCAGTCATGTTATTAAATTAAAATTTCTTTATTTAACGAGATTTTATATTATCATTTTTAAAATTATTAATTAATTAATAAATAGGTATTAAAAAAAAAAACAACTTATTATTCTGATTATTTTTCTGTATATTTGGCAACGTTGCGAACTAAATCTACGACTGTGGTCGCACAGTAAGGGAATCCCCGCGATTTCACGGTCTACCCACAATAAAAAATTATTGTAAAATTGAAACTGAACTAGTTTTACAACTATATAAATATTTTAGATCGACTTATGACATTTCAATACACGAATAGCTAAACTATTTTATGTAAATTATAAGTAGTTTGTTAAATATTTACATTGAAAAAAAAAAGAAAGCAAGCGGGGATTCCCTCATAGCGCGACCAACGAAAGATTAATAAGTTGATATAATTATAAATAATTACAGTAAAAATTAGTTAAACAAACTAAACTAATTAGTCACTTGGTTGTAAAAATAAGTTGCAAAGTTATCTCTAGCAGATTTTGCTCTAGTATTTCCTCGATTGATGCTGTCCGTGGAAATTAGTTACCATTATTGGTAGTTATGTTCATCCTCGTTGTGCAGTTGGATTCCATCTGTAGTTCTAACAAAATTATGTGGTACACACGCGGCTTTGACAATACTTTCAGCCAAATCTATATCAACATCGATTGGTCGATGAAAGATACGCCCCACTTCGTTTTCCAGGATCCCAAATGTACTTTCAATGTATCTTTTCTGGCTGTGGATAATCGTTTGTTAAATTTTTGTTTCATCAGAGATAAATTTGAGCCGCCGTAAGACTTAAGCAAGTACTAATCTAACTGAGAACGGCGTACCGTATTTTGCCCTTAGTGCTACCTTGTTTATTTCCTATATCGATGATTTAACTAGATGTGTCATTCCGCCTAAATCGCCTTACTTTGACGACTTAAATATTTCCTGATTTTCCTGTTTTCCAGGAAATGCTCAAAAAATCCTGTAAAAAACTATCATCAAACTGCAATCCCGGTGTGATAACAACGGTTTTTTTGTTTTTTCTCTGTCAAAGTCAATCTGTCCCAACCTCTACATGCAAAAAACACTTGATGGCTTAGTCGAGTACTATAATATACTGAAAATGTGCTTCAACTAAATCGAGCAAAAACTTAGGTCTGCGCTTTTCCAAAAGCGCAAAATCAAAATGTAAACTGAAATTAACTTGGCTTAGACAACAATTCGAGTATTGCGAGGAACCAAAATATCTCAGACTCGACCGATCGTTAACTTTTCAGAAACACTTCGAAAATCTCAAGATGAAAATAGAAGCTAGGATTAACTTACTGTGAAAATTGGTATCTTCTAAATGGGGAGGAGACCTATGAAGTACACAAGCTAACTGACGCATGGACTGATAATAAATCTGCTTTATATCAGTTAATTTCATTTTATCCGTTATATTTACTTTGCATATTAGTCCTCAAGTGTCTCGGACACGATAATAATGATAATAATAATAAAAGAGGATGGATATGCGGGAATATTATAGACTGTTTATCTTCGGTGGTATTTCTGGGCAAAGATACTTTGTTGACATGCCCAAAGGGGGGTAAAAAAAAGAAAAAAAAAGAATCTTTGGTGGTATTCAAATTTTATCAGCAGGTTAATTTTTTCGTTGTTTTAATTCTTTCTGCGCGACGGTTTGCTTGGATTGCGTATTTACCGCTTAACTGGCATGTTTATCGACAGCGGTACAGTGAGAAACTTTGATCAGATATACAGCTTGGTAATGCAGAGATTGCCAAATTACGTGTATCTCTTGTGTTATCAATGCAAGAGCTATTGTGTGTGTATGTGTGTTTATATCGAGTTGTGTGTGAGTGGATGAGAGGTAATTGGCGTGAAAAAATGAAACGGTATCACCTGATTACTGCTGTAGTTGATTCCTTTGGTTTACTGGCGGCTCAGCCGGTTCCCCGGTCGCAGATGGAGTGCGTAATATCACCCCGTTCCACCGTTACTGAACGGTATTATGCGATGTACAGATGACACAAAATTATGAGCTGTTAATTAATTACACCGGTCTGCAAAAAAAAAAAAAATGTTTCTCTCCTTCTGATTGTTATGCATAGTTATCACAAATTTCATATTTCTGAATATAAATATGGTATAAAAAATTACAAATCACGTATACGTTTTTTTTAATGGAATTTTTCAATAAAATTCCTTTTTTTGCTTCAAATTTAAATTATATATTTTATAACTGATACAAATTTAAATTATATATTTTATAACTTTTTTTTTTTATAGTGGTGTATATGAGGATTTCCATGTGCCGTGTTTAACTACTGGGGCTATTACAGCACATGGAGCATATTTAAGGGAATTAAACGCGATATTACAGATCGCTGCTCCGCATGAAAACTAATACAGCTGTGACCGCGGGCGGAGCATTTGACAGTATTTTAGAACTAGAGGAAGTGGTGAAGTGAATGGATCGTGGTACTGCAAAAGAGGAACATTCGAGAAGTAGGTGATAGGTAGATGGGGCGCTCGGTTGACTACAAAAGGGGCAGACATTTGGGGGTACCTGGCTCGTGAATATGTAGCTGTGCAAGAGGGTTGTACGTCCTATTCGAAGACGATTCAGGACAGAAAAATCTCTGCGGGAAACTCCGTCTGTGGGCCACCAAGGCTCCGTGGTTGTTTTTATGCTTCGGAGAAACGTACTTGAAGATCTCCATTCCTGTTGCCATTCTTCTCCAGTTTGCTGCATAAATAAATGAGCCAATGTAGGGGGAAGAGGGGGGTTGTGTGGCATTGGAGAGAACAATGTTGCCTAAGCTGCTCGATTGACACGCTCATTGCCTGGAATCCCAACATGAGCCGGCACCCATAGGAAGGACATTTCGGAGTTTAAATGTGATAACCTGTATAATAGGTTATGTACCTTCCTTACCAAAGGGTTGTTGGATTTAATCCCCGAGATGAGTTGAAGGGAGTTTAGAGAGTCAGCTATGAGTAGGGCCTTTTGGGACTGGGGGTTGCTATCGGTATAGTGTTGGATGCAAAAGACCATCGCGTATATTTCAGCGTCTAGTGCTGTACAGCAATCGTGCAGTCTAACTGACTCTGCTGCCCCTGAGACTTCGAAGGAGCATGCCGCCGGTGACTGATAACCTATTGCCTTCGCTCCATCTGTGTAGAGGCATGCATGGTCTGTGTAGCTCGCTATGATATTTGTTGCTATTTGTGCTATGTTTGGGGCGTATTGAGCTTTGTTAAATTTTATCAGCGATATGTTGATGTTTGTGATTGGCTGACTCCAAGGTGGTGCGGTTGCTGCGAAGTCTGGCAGAGTTCTTGGGATTGAAAAGATTTGGAAACGACCCATAACCGAAAAAAGTTCGGGCACTGGGTCATTCCCAAACCTCATATTAGGAGATATTGTCGGGGTTTTGGTACTACTAAGGAGGGTGCTCATTTCTTTAAAGTTATAGTACTTCGTATAGTAGGACAGCGGGGGACAACCTGCCAGTGCATACAAACTTATAACCGGAGAAGAGGGATGAGCAGAAAGGATAGACCGGAGGGCAGCAGAATGTATAGGATCTAAGGATCTTAGCACACTTTTAGCGGCTGAGGAGTACACCTGTTACCCATAATTAATTCGTGAAAGGATAATCGATCTGTAGATTGTAAGAAGTAATTTTGGGTTTATATTGTACTTGTAATTTGATAGATATTTCAGGATAGACAAGGATTTTAGGCACTTGGTTTTGAGCTGAGCTATGTGAGAGCGCCAGGAAAGTTTTTTATCAAATATTAGGCCTAGAAACTTGACTGATGGACGATTTGGGATAGGAAAACCATTTAGACTCAGGAATACGCTGGGAAGTGGGTTTTGGCGTCCCCTGTGGAAATCAACACATATTGTTTTTGTTAAGGAGAAGGTCAGACCGTTATCATTGGACCACTTCTGTAAATTTTCGATGGATTTTTGGAGGATATTTTGAGCGTTTATAGGATGGTTGGACGATAAGGATATGTTCAGGTCATCAACGTAGAGCCGGGACGTTACTGGGGCGGCAAGGCAGTCAGTTATGTCATTGATATAATATATGAACAAGGTTGCACTTAAAGCAGAGCCTTGTGGTATACCATTTTCCAACAGTATCAGTTCAGACGTTGACGAACCAGTCGTAACTTGGATCGTTCTATTGTCTAAGAAGCTGTATAGGTATTTACCCAATTTTCCGGCAATTCCCGCCGTTCGCAGTTTTAGATTCTGAGTTGAACGCGTTTTGGGGCGCTGTTGATTCCGCTGATGGATTTTATTTTGTTCCACATGGTCCTATTTGACGTTGACGAAAAGATCGATGCGATAAACTGTTCCCAGCATTCTTGTTTTTTGCCGCGAATAAGAGCACGGGTAAGAGCTCGAAACTTTTTAAAGGCTATTAAGTCAGGTAGCGACCGAGACGTTTTTTACTTTCTGAATGCTCGTTTGCGCTGTTGGATTGCGGTATGAATCTCTTTGCACCACCATGGTACTCTCTTAGCTCGGGAATTGTGAGAGATGGGTATCGATAAACAGGCGGTGTGTAGTATGGCATTAAGAAACGTACTTAAATTGTCTGATAGGGACTCGCTAGGAGCTGGGATTTTGATTCCGGCCTCGTATGCCTCCCAGTCCGCCTTGTGAAAGAAAAATCGTGGGGCTCTTGGGATTAGCGGTGATGGATGGTATCCCGCGAACTGTAGAAATACTGAGAAATGATCACTGGAGCAAAGGTCGTCATGAATAAAAGACTTAAGTTTCGGGAGGAGTAATGGGGATACTAGTGCTAAGTCAATAGTCGAGAAGGTGTTATGGAAGAGGTTGAAATGTGTGTGGTCAGGTGGGACCAGGGTACACAAATCGTACTCTATTAATATATTAGTGATGATTGATCCATGTATGTTGGTTGACGCCGCTCCCCATAGTAGGGAGTTAGCGTTGAAATCTCCAAGTATGACCATTGGGCTTACTATTTGGGATATGGTGTTTTGAAGGTCTACCGAATGTACCATAGTGTTGGGGGGAAAGTAGCAGTTGCAGATCGTTAATGAAAGTCTCGGAGGACTGTGTAAGAATACAGATATCGCTAGCATCTGAAGGGGTATGTCTATTCTGGCTGATACAGCTGAGACCGACGTATGTACTAGGATTGCTACTCCTCCGCTTGCTCGGTGCCACCAATATTATCGCATCGGAATAGGCTGTAGTCCTTTATTCTTGGTTTGTCTCCATAACTGATACACAATATTAGATAAACTTTGTTCCAAAACATCAAAAACCATTAGATAATCTAATTATACTTGCTGTAAATATTGTACTTTTCTTCCTTTTCGTATTTTCTATAAGAGTTTCGTGACGAATGGACCAACAAAAATCGGCAAGCATTGCTTCTAACCATTTTCCGTTGTAGTGCCTCTCTATGTGCACTATGTCTTGATGAAACCATGCTCATACTGCTCCAAGATTTGCGGGGAAGAAATCTAAGTGAGAGTCTAAAAAATGAATTTTAAGGGCCATGTTGCATTCCAGATGCAGAAAGAAGTTCTTGGATGATTTCCTGGTAGTTTGCATTTTTTTTGTTTCCCAGGAAAATTATGACACACTTCTACGAAAGCGGTCCATACTTTTTTTTTCAGCTCTATATGCAACGTACTTATAAAATTTGAGTCCTTCATAAGCTTTCCTATATATTTGGGGACCTGCAAAGATTCCTTCTTTCAATTTCGCGTTGCTAATCCGAGGGAATTTGGTTTTGAGATATTGAAAGCCTTCACCATCTCTGTTGTTCATGGCTTTTACAACATTTTTCATAACACCCAACTTTATATGGAGTGGCAGTAAAAAAATGTTTTCACTTTGAACTAAAGGTTCTTCTTTTACATTCTTGACTCCACGCATTAAACTCGCTATTTTTAGCCAATTTTTCACTACGAAGTGTTTATCTCTTGCGCGACTGTCTCACTCGCATAAAAAACAATAAAATCTTGTGTATCCTCCTTGCAATCCAGTTAACATTGCTACAACTCTGTTAGATCAGCACGGATGTTCCACGTGTACTGTGAATACTGAATTTTTTTCAAAAACAACTTCATATTTACATAATTTTCTTTCATGTTTGTTTCATGTGCTAGGGGAATTGATGGATATTTATTGTCATTGTGAAGTAATACAGCTTTTAAACTGATTTTAGACGAATCAATAAAAAGTCGCCATTCCTCTGATCCTTCGGG
Organism: Icerya purchasi; assembly: GCA_039619475.1. Classification (NCBI taxonomy): domain Eukaryota; kingdom Metazoa; phylum Arthropoda; class Insecta; order Hemiptera; family Monophlebidae; genus Icerya; species Icerya purchasi. The sequence goes on from CM077115.1 coordinate 99,470,476, forward strand.
AAAACCCATTTCTTGTAGAAGTCCTTTAGCATCATTACAAAATACCAAATCAGCCTCGTTGGTGAAATAACTCATAAAATCGTCTTTTCTGTTATGCTAATATGATACCTTCGTATTTTTATCTAACAAATTCCATTGTTATAATCTTGATTCGAGAAGTTGAGCCTTTTGAGAGCCCTAAATCGCGAACAAAGTCGTTCAATTCAGATTACGTAAGAAGACGAGGTTTTGTTAAGTCTGTATATAATGATGAAGAAGTAGAGGAAATACTCGATTGACTGAAGTGTTAAAACCCCGTCAGCTGATCTCTCTCTTTCTATCAGTGCGAGTGTCGTTTTTGTGTGTACAAATACGATCTGAACTGAATAGAGCACGGTTAATGCAAGAACGACAGACAAAATATGTATAATTTTTAGTCATTAAAAAAAAAAAACATTTTAAATAAATATATATGTGATAGCACAAAAAATAGAAAGTAAATCTTGATTCAGCACGTTAAACTGCTCATATTCATCATATTTTTATTTAAAGAAGAATTTCGTTACAGACCATTGTTATCACACTGAATGCAACTGGTAAATATAATCGATCACTCGAGATTAATATTACTGTATTACTGTTCGGGGCCTGTTATTGGCCCTCTGATTGTATTAGTATTTTTGTTTCTTACATATTTAAATATTTAATTCGAAAACATTACAACTTGACTTCTTTCATTAATTTTGTTCTGCGTCTTTGATAATGTTCATCTATCAACTTTAAGAAACTAAAATAACGGCAATTAATATCCCGAACAAATTCCTCGTGTCGAATTGTTCTGTCCACATCCCCTTTCCAGCCACCTTTGTTATGTCATTTTACTACCGTGTCTTTCCTTGTTTCTTTTTATTGTCTAGTGGCCACTACTGTAAGACCCGCTTCGATTATCTATTAATGACCAGCCCAATTCCATTTCATTCTAGCCACGCGCGGGGCATCGTTTAAGCTCGTTTGTTCGCGCATATCCACGTATCCGATAGCCTTATCCTGCGCATTATACTTCCTTGGGCAATTTGGTCCTTTCTTATACTTTTTATATCTGTTTTCGTATCTAGCCACGTTTCTGAGCCATACTTAAGAACTCCGGTAGTACACATCGGTTGTGTACAATTTCCGTTTCAAGTTAATCAGTATATTTGTTTATTCTGGAATACTACGCTTAATTTTCCAAACGCAACCCATGACTGTTTCTCCTCGCTCTATCCGTTTCCGTCATCATTTCGTTGTTTGTCATGATTTTTTGACCCAAGTATACATAACTATCTACTTGTTCTATCTGTTCCGAATTTATAGCAATACTTTTTCCTTGGGCTTTCTATTCCCCAGCATGACAGCAAGAAAAAAGAAAGGCTGTAGGGTAGCCGAAATGGGCAACCAGATGTAACACTAGCTCCTTCACCACCTGGTTTGACCCAAGTATACGTAACTATCTACTTATTCTATCTGTTCAAAATTTATTGCTATTAGTATACTTTTTCCCTAGGCTTACTTTTCCCCCGTATGACAGCAAGAAGAAGGAAAGGCTGTCCTAATTGGCAACCGGATGTGACACCAGCTCTTGCCTAGTACAAAGTTGTTTGTTTTTTTATTTAAAATAAGTTGTGGGACTCACAGGGCAAGTGTACTCGTTGTGTGAGTGTCCAACACTCTTATTAATGTTTATTCTAAGTATACAACCTATCAGGAAAAGTGCCCTGTCATGGAAACTAATAAAATGGTTCTAATGCAATATTAGCGCTTCTACGACCACCTGGTGGTGAAAATTGGAACTGAAAGACTTTTTTCTGTCGACGGCGTAGCCAATGAAAAAATTTACTCTTCTATAAGAATTACAGAAGAACTAAACCTGGGGGTGAAGGGGGATTGCCCCATTCCGAGGTCCGAAGGGGCGAGTTTTATTTATATATATATATGTATGTATATATATATATTGATACGAATTCGATACATTTGGCGGCATCTATCGATGATATCCGATTCAAATTTGAAAATATTCTAATTTTATTGCGTTTTCTTGGGTATCGTTTTTTGTTATGGCTGCGGCCGGCAGAAGCGATGCTTACAAAAATTCCCATCGTTCGGTTGGATAATCAGCTTGATTCTGGTTCGGAATCGTGGAAGTATCATTGTACGATGGCGATAGCGATTTTTCACCTGTAGCCGATGGGCGCTAATTAAATCGCTACTGTTACCGAGCTGTGTTGAGTGACGAGAGTAGAATAGTGGAATAAGCCGTTCGATAGTATATAGTTAATTTCCGTTAATCATCCGGAAGTAGCTGCAGCGTTTTTTCTGTTACTTTTTTTTTTGTTTTTTCATGCGGTTATTATTCGGATATTCGTACGAAAGTGTATAATTATCGTTGACTGTAAATTCGCCGCTAAAATCCGGTAGCTGCTTGGTCCTATTGAGGCACAGAGGACTGTTCGCGAAATACCGATTTCTTCATTTTTCCATGGAATATTCAGCCGGTATTACGTCGGTAACCGTCATCCGGCCTGCTAAAAAAAAAAGGCTAGTGATCGTAATTTTGTTTGGTTTTTTATGTGCCGCGATTTTCGCTACATATACGTGTATGTATGGCTTAAAGTCTCTCTCGGAAGAGTAGCGGTTGAAGAATGTTTTTATTAAATTTCGTACGAAAAACCGAGTCTTTGAGAGGGAAAAATTTTGAAATTTTTCTTTCGATTAATTTGTTTGTATTAGTTCTTTTTAGAAGATACAAAAAAAAAAAAAAAATATCTCTAAAAAAAATAATTCGTAGCGCGAGCTGATGCGTGGTGTCCGAAATTCAAAGCCGCGAGCAAAACAGCACAAAATTCGCGGAAAACGGAATTCGCGTTAACCATGCCACGGAAAAAATTTAGAAAAACCACTGGCAAATCCTTCTAGTTACGTGGTAAAATACCAAAATGAAAAGAAAAAAAAGGAAATATACCACCACTACTTATCTAACAACTGAGAATAACTTGGCCCAAGAGACACAGTTTTACTAATGCTTCTCCGATATTAATGAATCACGTATTGAAATCATATACACACACACACACACACACACACACACACACACACACACACACACACACACACACACACACACATACAACAGCAGTACATCAAACAGATCGAAGTGTATTACGAGAATTAGTTACTTCGCTACTTTGAGCGAGCTACATATATAATAAGTATGTAGATTTTTCGCTGCGAAAGCTTCGTTACCGCTGTTTGACCGTAGCGAAATTCACACGTGTGTAATTATATAAATACGTTTGGCGAAAATTTGTCGACTGTAGCAAACGAAAAACGGTATTACAGAAAGCGAACCAGCGAAATTAGATTGGCAGTGAGGAGACATATTTACTTTTGAATAAATTACTTAATGTTTTTGTAATTTTCCTTTAAATAACATATTTCAATTTTCCTTTTTTCTTTTTTTTGGCTGCATATATTTTGCAGTTTTAATGTTGCTTTATTTACTTATTTATGTATATTTTGAATTTTCCTTTTTGTTGTTTACATAAATTATTATTATTTCCTTTATCGAAATTTAAATATTAATTTTTTTTACATAAATTTAATTTTTTATTCTTTAAAATCAAAAAAAAATCAAATTAAGATGCTGTTTTCTTTTCTCTTTTTTTTTGATTTTAAAGAATAAAAAATTGATAATTAAATTTCAGAGATATTTAAATACGATATTTTGTAACTTATTTATGTAAATTAGAAAATAATTATTTCCGAAAGTTGAGATATTAATAAGGAGTTACATTGTTATTTCAAATCGCGTGCGTTTACTAATAGCCAAATTTACTTGCAATTTATATTACTTACATATATCCCGTCGGAAATAAAAATGTAAAAATCGAATAGAAGATAACCGGAAATAGAATGTATCAGTTGCCGGGACCAATCTGTCCGTCTGTAATGCGAAGCAGTCGTGTCAGCATTAATGACGATTTTCTAATATTTTCACCGTTTGAGAGTCTTTCACTTTTTCTTATCATAATCATCATCATCAACGGTCTTGTCCTATTGGCTAGAATCTCCAGCAGCTCAGCGCTTCGCATTTCCGTCCATATTTCACCATCATCGTTTATCCAGTTCATTTGTCTTCCGCTATCTTTTCTTCTGCCATTTCTATTCGCCAGTGCGGTCTTCATAATTTTCCCTCTCATGCTGTTCGTCTTTTCCTTTTTACAGCTCGAACTTTTACCATTTGTCCGTTTTCTTTCACCTTTCCGAACAGCTAGCCTGTGTGCGTGTCTCTATTTAATTGCCATCATCAGCGTTCATCGTTCATATATAGCACACATCACGCTCACCTTCTATCCTGCACTTAAAATTCTTTCTTCCTTTGACTGACTATGAAGTTAAGATGAATAAACAGCCGCAACAACTTTCGGCATTTCACTTCATCATATTATTTAATATTTAAAGTCGCCCATAATATGCAATCAGATGTATTCTAGTTTTCCGTAACGTGTGGACCAAATGAAATCTTTTTATTCGTGTCATCGGACCAATCTCTTGAGACATGGGAATTGAAAGTTCCACTCTTACGTTATCAAACACGCTCTAGGGCGCATGAAAACCCACAGGAAAACTACGAACTAGCTCTCCTTTCTTTTTTTTTACGGTTTGGAGAGAATGGTGCGTCAAGATAATTTTCTGTGATGAAGACAATGACGTGAAACAATTTTTTTAGACAGGAATTAAGTGTAGCTCGATTCGAAATGATGAAGTTTCACTTGATCGAAAATAAGACGACGAATAAAGCGAATTTTAAGGAAGAATCAGAGAAAATGCTAAAAGTGCGTATTCGTGCTGCTCGTTTGTATCTATTGTATGGAAAATAGGCGCGGGGGGGGGCATCCGTATATATTTTTGTTCGTGCTGTTTAGCAACATTTAGGGGGCTCAACCGCAATTTCGTTATCGGAGCATTTTACATATCACTCTGGAGGTCTTGCTTTAAAAATTCGTTAACGAAATTTCTAATTTCATTCCGGCAATCTTTAAATTCGTTATTATTAATCTAGTATAGACATTTTTGTAATACTTACTGTTATAAAAAGTGAAAAACTACGGGGACATTAAATAAAAGCTAAAATAAAATTTGTTTACAATATTTTTTCTATTAGAAATATTCCGATGTATTAGTAAACATTGCCTGAATGGAGACTTAAATTCTCGTTCATCTGTAATTAGAAAAAAAAAACGGGTGGGAACTGTAAAAATATCAGTACAGATATTCGCAAAATGCGCGTGATATCCAAAAGAGACCTAATATTTCATTAACTAACTGAGAAAAAAACAAAAAATCTATCTACAAATAACACAGCTTAATGTTCTACTAATATTTGTACGAAATATCGTTTTCTGCATACATCACCCTATATTATTATTGACAATAATTCCGCTTCAAAATTATTCAAAAGCAAACTAACGTAGGGAAGTTCGCCATCTCTGGGGTCTTTAACATTTTTTTTCTCTTTTAACCTAATTAATCAAATATCGACGAATCCCCGTGTCAGAGATACATTCTTCCGCCCGATCGGTCACCGGCCGATAAAATGACCAAAACGTGCAAAATAAAAAATGCGATCCGACGTATGCGGAAAAAACAAGAAAAAACAATCCGAAGCACGAGAATAAAGAAAAATGCAAGAGAAATATAAAGTAGCTGTTAATAGTAGATTTTCCGCAATTTTAATCGTTATTTATTTTAATTTTTTTTAATATTTTGTAAACGCCGCGTCCGCTTAACGATTTCGCTTTAGTATTATTTTCTCGCAAGAGACACGCTTCTTTGATTATTTAGATCTGACCACCATTTTTACGCAAAAAAAGAACCAAATATGGCCGCTTGTCAACTGTTCGCGATCGAGTCCTTTTACCTGAGTTGTTGTTGTCCATCCGTCCTGGTAGTAAGTGCACTCTTTGTTATTGTTTGTTTTCTACGTGTTTCGTTTGTATTTTTTACCTGTTGTCACCTTCGTTGTGCACCATACCGTCTTTTAATGTTTTTAAATCCGAATTTCGTAACCATTTTGTTGAGATAGTCCTTTTCAAAACTCCTCCGTAGTTGTTTTCGTAAAAGTCCGCTTAGACTTACGTAGTTTTTATCGTTGAAATAATATAAATTTTTTACATCCGGAATTTTAGTATTTTGAAATTAACCGTAAACAGTAGCCTTATAAAGATCATCTAGAACGTGCATTTTCGGTAACAGTTGAAGTATGTATGCTATATTAAAAGTTACATACGGTACATTAGAAATTCTATAAAAAAAAAACAGTGGCTGTGATTTACGCGATTCGCTAATTGAGTAGACCAAAAATTGAAATAAATGTCATATGAGATAAATGATCGTGCTGAGGTTCAAATGAGTACCAGCACATTATCGGATAGTCAAAAATGATGAGAATAAAGAGTTGTCTGATTATAATTACGAAAGCATTAGCACTAAACTGCAGAGAGACTTTACGTAAAGAAGTAAAATACGAATTTTACGATTTATGAAAAATACAAAAAAAAAATTAATGGGAATAAAGAGAAAATACATATAGTAGATAAATAAGCCGCGTTTCCAATAATACGTTGAATATGGAAAATTATATAAGATTGTGTCAAACACTAATGTATATATATATATACAACTCGGTCATTTTGGCCTCGCAAAGGGCTGTGTCCCTTGACCCCTCTTGCTTTCATTTCTGTCTCTTTCTCTTCTATACTTTGTATAAAATGATCAAAATTTACAGCGTAATTCTTACTGGCATCAACACAAATAAAAAAATAACATAACCACAAAAGTCCTATTTTAACATTTAACTTACATTATATAAAATTAAGACATTTTTTCGTTACATTTTTCGTTACATATTTCATTACATAAAATTGTGACATTTTTTAAATAACAATAACAAAAATCCTATAAAATATAACAAACGTTACATAAAATTGGGACATTTTGCGTTATATAAAATTGGGATTTTTTCTGGGACATTTTTTTGGGACATGTTACGTTATATAAAATTGGGACATTTTTTCGAATGGGGGGTAGCCTAAGAATTACGTTGTAATTAATATACTACCCCCCATTCGAAAAAATGTCCCAGAAAAATGTCCTAATTTTATGTAACGCAACATGTCCCAATTTTATGTAACATTTGTTATATTTTATAGGATTTTTGTTATTGTTATTTAAAAAATGTCACAATTTTATGTAATGAAATATGTAACGAAAAAATGTCTTAATTTTATATCATGAAAGTTAAATGTTAGGATAGGATTTTTGTGATTATGTTATGTTTTTCGTGTTGATGCCAGTAAGAATTACGTTGGAAATTTTGATCATTTTATATAAAGTATAGAAGAGAAAGAGACAGATATGAAAGCAAGAGGGGTTAAGGGGCGCGGCAAAAATGGTCGAGTTTATATATACACAGTGCGTCCCGTAAGTTTTGAGACTGAGTCTATAAACTATACAAAAAAAAATACTAAAATTTTTTCAACACGATTTTTATTCAAAATAGGCTCCATTAGACTGTATACATTTGTTTGCGCGATCCTCCAACCTTTTCATACCTTTCAAAAACGCGTCGCTTGGAATATCGTTGAGGTTCCTCGTCACAGCTTCTTGAATCTCAGGAATCGATGCAAAATGTTTTCCTGTCAGGGTCATTTTTAGTTTGGGAAACAGGAAATAGTCCGGTGGACTCATATCCAGCGAATAAGGCGGGTGGTGCAACACGGGAACCGATTTTTTTTCCAAAAACTGAACGTTAATCGCTGCGGTGTGTGCTGGAGCATTGTCGTGTAACAGGAAAAAAGATCGATTTCTCCACAAATTCGGCCTGACGCGCGCAATTCTTTTACAAAGGCGATCTAGAACTTGCTGATAGAATGCAGCATTGACAGTAACACCTTGAGGAACCAATTCTTTGTGAACAATTCCTTTTGAATCAAAGAACACGATAAGCATTGTTTTTACTTTGGACTTTTGAAATCGCAATTTTTTGGGTCGCGGGGAATTTTTTCCACACCATTCCGCACTTTGCCTCTTCGTTTCAGGGTCATATGCAAAACACCAACTTTCGTCACCTGTAATTATGCTTTCAAGAAAATTCGGATCGGCTTCAATCATTTCGAGAAGGTCTCGCGCATGAAAGACGCGTTGTTCTTGTTGCTCAGCTGTCAGAGCATGTGGAACGAAGCGCGCGCAAATCTTCCGTTTTTGTAAATTGTTTCGAATAATGTGTTGAACGATGGATTTAGGGATTCCAGTTTCTTCTTCTACCAACCTACACCCCGCACTTCGATTCTCTTTCAAGAAATTGTTTTCATCTGTTTTCGTTGTACATGGTCCCCACCTCTCTCTTCATCTTTGATGCACCCCCTACCCGAAGTAAACGAATTAAACCACCGAAATACAGTAGCACGAGACAAAGTAGACTCAGCATAAGCCACTTTCATCATTTCGAATGTTTCCGTCGCACTTTTACCCGCTTTCCAACAAAACTTAATCGCTGCGCGTTGTTCGAGATTTGTTTCCATTTTAAAGTTATGACAACACAGCCAACAGTATGTCACGCGCATAGTCACCAAACCGAGACTAATCATCCGATCGACTTGAAACTTGGTATGAAAGGGTGAGAAGCATGTAGTAAGAAGTTCCTAAAATTTCATGAAGATAGCTCTACTTGTTTCGATTCTATACTCGTAGTCTTAAAACTTACGGGACGCACTGTGTATATATATATATATATATGTGTGTGTATATATATATATATTAATTATAACGTAATTCTTAGAGAAAAAATGTAAAAATTTTATGTAACGAAAAAAAATGTTTTAATTTTATATCATGAGAGTTAAATGTTAGGATAGGATTTTTATGATTATGTTATGTTTTTCGTGTTGATGCCAGTAAGAATTACGTTGTAAATTTTGATCATTTTATATAAAGTATAGAAGAGAAAGAGACAGAAATGAAAGCAAGAGGGGTTAAGGAGCACAGCCCCTTGCGAGGCCGAAATGGCCGAGTTTATATATATATATATATATATATATATATATATATATATATACACATAGTAATCCTATATGCGGGAAAAGTGTCAAATGGAGAAGTAGGAACAACATTGGAACACTATATAATTGACGCATTCCTTTTCTAATTGTTTATGGGTAAAGGTTGACGAGCCCAAAAAATGAAAAAAAAGAAAAAAATATATATAATATTTGACAATGAGCTGCAGTGAGGGGAGGATACTGTATCGAACACATATTGATATTACGGTTACTTGCAGTGCCCGGTACTAACGAGTTACATAATTGCATTCGGGCCGTAATGTGAGATATCTCAAAATTGGGTCCGATAATCGCCAAAAAACATAAAATAACTTTGGACACGACGCAAAATTAAACATTTAAAATTCGTCTTTCTTTCGGACAATAGTCATATACTCGTTTGGCGCTGATCTTAATGAAATTAAAAAGAAAAAAGAAAAAACGACGTTTCTTCGACATGGAAATGTAACAGGGAAAGATTCTTTTCGGCATTTAAAAACTAGCCGGGGGGGAATTTTACTTCGTCACATCATTAATTTTAATGGAAAAAAAAGAAAAAAGTGATTTTCCGCGATATCTCGTAACCGATAATGATAAATGCGTGCGTCAATTTTATAATCAGCGCGCTTGAAGAAGACGTAATTTATATATGTACACACACACGGAACACAAAACATGTAAATGCAGTATAACGCTCGTACGATATATAATATATAGTGCAGTTTGCTAAGAAAATGGGACATTTTTTCAGTTTGGCAAAGCACCCGAAACATGAGAGGACCCTCAATTTACATAAATTAGGTAAGATAAACCCTTGTCAAAGAGCGAAAGTCAAAAAAAAAGAAAAAAAAAAAGGAAAGAAAAGGGTCGGTACGAAGAGCGCCTGAAAGTATTTTGAGGGGGGAAAATTGAAAAGAAATAATTCTTAACGAGGACGGAGTTTTTCATTTTGAGAATGCGCGTAATCCCCCCTTGCTTTTTTCTTTATTTATCTTCGTTTTTTTTTGTGTCGTTTTAGAATGGAAGCGAAGGAGAAAATATATATTATCGGCGTCTCCGATTTCACTGAGGAGACGCCTAATATAGAATTTGTAATTTTTTTATGGGAGACGGCAATTTTTAACTGGTTCTAAAAACCGGGGTCGAGAAAAAAGGCGATTTCACCGCGACAATGCTCTCGCACCCGTTCCGTACGCGTACGTTCTGCGAAGGCCCCTGTCTCTATCATCGAAGGGATTTGCTACGGAAACGGCTGTAGGTGTAAGGCGAAGCGGCGAAGTGAGCGGGATGCAATGGTTCGCGGAGCAGCCACGAACGTGGGCGAACAGTCAGATAAATTTGGATTTCTCGGGGCCGAACTGTTCATTGTAGCTTCGAATTATCGTGCGGATGCAACAAACATTCTCCAGTCAACAGGTCCCATCGCGAGCACGGGAAAATTCTCCTTTCCAGACTAGCAGCGCCAACATGTTGAAGATTATTTTTTGCTTTTTCATCCTGCTAACGGTGGCCATCTGTCCGCAGGTAACTTTTTTAGCGATTATCTTTCTCTTTACGGCTTAATTAAAGCGTATTAGAAAAATTTTGCGGCTTACATAGACGACGACCGCCTCAAAATTCAAATTTTTCAACACGCTATACGGGCGATTTCCTTCAGCAACTCTACCTGACGAACTAAAATTAGCGAATAGAATGGGTTCGGAAAAATAAAGCCGCTTTTAAAATTTTACATTTTCCAAAAATGTTATCTTGAACAATTTTTTATCCGTTCAATGGAAATGACCGAAAAATTTTTTCTTAATAAAAAATTGATATAAATGAAATTCGAAATTTTCCGTTAAGTTTTCTCAGCGCGTCATCTTTTTTCCGTTTCCTGAAAGATATGTCGCGCGCGTTTAAAGATCGATTATGAAACGACTCACTTTTTGCAAACATACTTATCAGCCTAAACTCCATTAATCGTAATGATGCAAATTGATTTTTAAAGTACGCGCAGCAGTTAGCTGCTTAATTCCCGGAACCTTTCCGTGCGTTCTATTTCAGTCGGAATTATAATATGTAAACCTTTAATTATTTTATTTTTTTATCTTTTCAATTCATACAGTCTGAAAACCACGTGAAAATTAAATATAACAAACATTATGGAAAAAAAAGCAATAAAAAAAACAAAACAAACTGCTCAAGTCCAGAGCTTACATTAAAATATAAATTCAAACTGTATCGTATACGAATTTTGGGGCGCTTAAAAACTCAAACAGATTTTTATTATACAGTAATTAATTTTAAACACCAATTTAAAACTTTATCACATACTTTTAAATTGGTGTTTAAAATTAATTACTGTACAACATGAAAGAAACAATGAGCGGAATAAAGAAATTTATATTAAAACGGGATTTTTCTTCATTCTCTCAGCAACCTAGCTATTAGTATTTTTTTTTGTCTTTATTGATGTTTAAATTCGATATAATATACATATATATATATATTATATTCCTAATTCCTTTTATCGCTTGATTAATCCTGTTCCTCCTCCGCGTCCTTGGTTCTATGAGTTTCCCAGTTTGCGTCGGTCCATAATTACTAAATTATCTCGCCTCCGTTTCTCGCATAGTCTCCTTCCTTCTTCACTAAATCGCTTTTCTTTGGCTGTATCTCCTAATTATCCATTGGATCCTGAAAATTCCCAGTATGTTTGCGATGCGAATCACGTGCTCTTCGAGTGTTCTGGTTGATCTCGCGAGTGTCAGTTACACTTTATTATCATCTTTTAAAGCTTGGTCTTCCTGCTCCTTTCAACGCCTCTTATGTTCTTTCTCTACCTATTCTCTCTGTTGTTCCTGTCCTGGGGGTGTCCCTTGATTCCATTGTCGACAGAATAAAAATATATATTCTATTCCATGTATCTATTCCTTTTTGCTGGGCTAATGCTCTTTGGTAGCAAACCCAAGAGGGGTAAAAAACAAAAATAAATAAAAATATAAGTATATATAAACATCGATAATAGAAAATTAAAAATATTGCGTTGAAAATAAAGTGACTCCAGGTTCAAGTTAAAAATGAAATAAGCAAAAATTGTAAATTGCCGTAAATATAACGGTAGAATATCTTTAAATTATCTAACGCTAACATTTTATTTTCTGGGCAATATTTTTTCAACTTTTATTACCGACATTTATATAATATATCTGTACATTTAAATCTTTTTAACTTTTTCAATATAATTATTGTGTATGATGATTGTAATTCAGGCAAGTTCAGGAATTGTACCTTGGACTCAGTTTGGCCAATTTCTCTTTCCTAAAGATTTTATTCAGCCCCCGTGGGAAATGTTGAACATTTACGGCCATGGTTGTCTGTCTGCAACAAACTTTTTCCCAATTTTAAAAAATTATGTATCTGTCATTAGTTGGCAGTATTCTTATATTAACTGGTTGCTGGCTAAATGGCTTGATAGTTAACTAAAGCCGGGCCATAAAAAAAAAAAGAAAAAAAGAAAAAAAAAACTTTTTTAAATTATTATATAACGAATTATAGCTTGCCAATGTGTCGTTTGCACATCATAGTTGTATAAGTTTAATACCCGTTCGATCGTCATTAATTTACAACAACTTTAGTCTTTGTTTGCCAATCAGTTTTGAAACGTCTCGATAAAAAAAAAAAAACCAAAAAAGAATCCGAAAAAGGTCCAATTTTGTATAGACCAAAAATAACCAAAAAAAAAGGGCGGCGCTCGTTCACGGTCAAATTTAACGACTAAGCTTCGAGAATAAGAATTTTTTCGATCTAATTTTAATAAACACTTTGGATAAAAATTATAAAATTTTCTCTATACCTATTAAAAATTTATACAATAACTCGTGCAGGAGGGGGAGTAGAATTTTTTCACGGGTTTAATATTTTATACTTGACGAAATAACGTGTAAATATGCTAAATTTAAATATTAACAAATTACAAAATTACCGGATAAAATTGTCGAAACGTGTATTAGGCAATAAAAACAAGATCACTTATTTTAATTTTTTGCGTCACTTAATATTTACACCATTATCGCCTTTTATAGTAGTATTAGTCGAAATTTGAAACGAAAAAAACCGTTTTTTTTTTTTATATAAGTGTGTTTTTTTGTTTTTTTTTTTGGTTTCGTTTTAATCATCAAAGCAATCCATTTTTTTTTTTGTTTCGAATGTTTTATAGAGGATAAACTCGAGGGTAGGCTATAATAGAAGTAGAAGGAAATGAGAAAATACAAAAAGTACCGATAAAAGCGGTGTAGAGATACCGAGTTTTAGCAGAGATAATAAAACATGATATCCGGGAGTCACAAAGAAAGTAATTAGAAGGGGTGGAATGAAAAGGGCAAAATGCAGTAAAAAAAGACAAAAAAAAAAAAAACGTAAAAAATTATGCAGAAATAGGAGACTATGATTGAAACGAAGGCGACAGATAGCCGTGATTGCGGTGGAAATGCTTAGAAAACCATGGGCAAGCAGGAAGAGATAGTTAAAAAAGACGGCGGCACATTAGAAAATGAAGAAGAATAGGAGTTGAACACGGGGTAATTTGGAATGAACGATTGGGCCATTATGAATCGAAAATGTGCTCAAAAATCTACATTAGCGTTTAATTTCGAAAAATTTATCACAGGCTGCAGCGAAGTCAGGAACCAATGTCGGCTTTTTTAAAGAGAAATGTAATAATATAGCCAAAGTAAGGTACTAGTAGCGAAATAATTTCTTTATTGGCGACGTGCGCCTATTAAAAATTAAGTACAATCGTTTTTTGTAAATGTAAAAATGAAACCTCGCGGTATTCGGAAATCATTTCATGCCGATATTTCGTTTTTACTTTTTTTTCAAAAACAGTATGTATACACACCACGCACGTATTATAGCTTTCCAATGAGGCGGGGTGGGGAAGATTCAAATCTGAAATTTTCATAATGTTTTTTAAGCAAAATAAAACGGTAGATCGATGTTATTATATTATATTGTTTATTATATTAAATAATACGATCTTATTTCATTCTTCACTTATATTTTTATACAATAATATTATTATAATAATATGTATATTAAGAATGTAATTTAAAATTTAAAGTTGAGTCGTGTTTACGTCTAACTGCCAACTTATTTATAATTTCTTTAGAATCTAATTTTACCGCCGGGTCACGGTGATTGCTCATTAAGACCAATGTTTTTTTCGTCACCCATTCGATTCCTAATTTTTTATAGGTTCTTAATTGGAGGCACATCTTTCTGGGGTCGCAGTGGACACTGCAGTGTGGCCAATATAATAAGAAGCTTTTTAATTAAAAGAAAAAAAAAACTATTCATCCCAATGATCAATAACTTCTACAAGCGGTGGTAGGTTTTTGCGTACCACATTTCCGGTAATTGTGCGATATCTCATATTCGCTTAGAATTATCGTGCCTTCATTTTCACTAAGAAATGTTTGTACTATTTCTTTCGGGTTTTTTTTTTTTTTGCGTGCAGGAGTCATCTTCTCAGGTAGAAACATTTAAATGCCTTCGATCTTTTTTTTTTTTTTTTTTTTAAAGAGGACATCGAGTTCTGTAATGGCATGGTCAACAAAAAGTCACATTACGGCGGTAAGGTATTCGGGCAGTTTCTCCTGGTACATTTACTACTCTGAGTTTGATTTCTGTTCATTCTTGAAACAACCATGTCATTAGAACTCATTTTATTTACTCGAAAAAGACTGAGAATTAACTTTCATTCCAAATGTCTTTCAATGTCGTTTTTACAGTTTTTGCATAACTACAAGTGTTGATCAAATCGATATTAAATCATTGCTTTGTTTAGGCTTGTTGTATGTGCGAAGATTTTTCTCAATACAATACTAGAACTAAGTTGAGAATGAGAGCTACACGGTACACGAATTGCGCTCTCGGGGAATTCCCTATCCTCGTAATTGCTTAGTAGTGCAAGGCCATCAAAGCCTTGTCTAATGAATTTATCTATATTCAAGTTATAATAGGAGATGCATTATAATTATTGTCACCAATGTTTGAGCTGAAACATAAATTCAAGAAAATCCTCCCGGATAACTGAGTTTTCAAAGGAGAAGTTAATATATCATAAAACATAACGCTAGTTGTTCTCGCCACAATGTGTGTTTCGTCTGCCAATACCGTACAAAAAAAAACTAGCCTCTTTGACCCTCTTAAGTATATGCGCTTGAATAGCATCACCGCATAATAGTTCCGTCACTCTAAGTTCCTGATAAAATATACATAGCTCTACTCGACATGAGTAACCTAAATAAAGACATGAAAAAATTCGAACAAATCCAATCCAAAGCGACAACGCGAAGTTATACACTATTCAGTTAATATTCGGGCTTTTACGTGAGGTAGCCCCCCCCCAAAAAAAACCCTTTATATACATCGGTGATAGACACTGTTTCGAAACTTTACTGTTTCAGTTGTATAAATGTTTTTTAAACCTTACAGTCAGACCCGTATCGAAAAGGGTTAGTGCAATCTGGCGGCCCCAGCAAGGCATGATATATAGTTGTAATCGATTAAAATGCTGTTTTCTACGACAAGCAAGCGTGTTTAATAAGGTGGGGTAACTTTACCAATGTAATTGTTTCAGATAACTACTATTTTCAAATATAAACGATTTTGAGAATTTTTTCGCTTTAAATGTACATTTCTTATAAGAAAAAGAAAAATTAAAAATGCACCGTCTCATCATCTGCGTAATAACTGGCTGAAAATTAGATGTTCAAATTTCTCAAAACATTTCTTTCCTTTTTTTTTCCTGTTTATTTTGTAATATAATATTTTGGAAAAGTTTCTCGGCTATGTTTAAACATGTCGCCCCGTTTGATCGGACACTTTAGCACGTTCGTGAAGTTTTAGCGATACAACTTATCCGTAACAGAAGGAAAATGTAAGCTAATCAAAGAGAAAATAAAAGCGAATAAAAAAAAGCGAATAAAAAAAAGCGAATAAAAAAAAGAAAAAGGAAACGATCAGTTACAATTTTTCTTTTGAACTTTTACAGCTGTGTCTCATTCTGATATGCTACCCTACCGAAATTCCTAAAACTTTTAGTCTCTCATTACCTTGCAGGAACACGCGCCATTTTTAATTGGTTTCTTATAATGCTGCCGTTTGTTTAATAATGCTATCGGATTTTGGTTTTTCCTTTGATTTCGGGAATTTTAAAACGCTTTTTTTTTTTCTCGAAATATACCGCGTCTTTCACATTTTTCGCTTGCACCGAAATTTTGTCTATGTCAGATGTTACAGAATTCTTCCGTAACAACACGATGAAAACCGGATGTAGAGCGTCTATTAAAATGCAAAAGTAAATTTTAAAGTCAGAAATAAGTATCGATTTCGAATAATACGAAATATTAAACCAAACTAACCTCCTTCAAGTACGTCAGACATCACGAACGCTCTCAGCGAGAACACTAAAAATTTTCAAAATATTCGTTTATTTTGATTAGAAAAAGCCAACAATAATCTGGTGCTGCTTAAAGCCGCTTAGGTGGAAAACGCTGTTTTTTGTGAGCTACGAAGTAAACGAGCGAACAGCGTTACAATTACCGTACGCTAATTATGCTTGATATGGGACAGCGGGAATATTTTCGTGAAATGTGCCACCCCACATCGGCCAACTGTTGCATAGTTGGCCCTCGTCGGGAAATAGATCTTTTTTCGCATCTTCTTATGTTTACACTTTTCCGAAGAAACATTTAAAACGGAGGCGAAATAAGTAGGTAATTACAATAGTCGAGAGAGCAATTTATGTAAATCTGCGGCAGGTCTTATAGACTTTGAAACGGCACTCTGCAAAGTGCAACAGATAAGACAGCTGCTTGAGATTTTTTTTAGATTCGCCTGCTGGCGAAATTAAATTTGCAAACAGCCCTCGTTTAAACTCGTATCAATTTCAGCTCGACGAGAACGTTCTCTTTCCCGGTTTAGTCGCATGGTCGGGCTTTTTATCGTCTCGCAATTAGGGGATTTAAATTCAGCCGGACGTTGATGCATCTTTTTTTCCCCTATAATTTCTCGAGATGGGAAATTTTTAATTTTTCCGTTCCAATTATAACCACGTCGGATATGAAAGTTCGGCAAATTTCAAAATACAAAAAAATGTCTATATATAATTATATGATATATACCTTCTTTTTTTTTTCGTTTTTTTTTCTGGTGACGCCCATGCACCATTTTTAACTACAATGGTTATTACAGCACATGGGCCAGGGTAAAAAGGCTATTTTATAATTTAATTATTAAATTGTTGTTCCTAAGAAAAGCGAGTAGCATTTGTATGCACGCTGGGTCATTTGACAGTATAGTTGTCAGAGGAATACTGGCAAAAGCGGAGCGGTCGAACGCCGTTCATTGTAGCAGTAGGTGTTCTACCGAAGGGTAAGAAGGGCCGGAACAGAAAGGACACGTGAGTGTGAGGGGGGTACCCTCAAGTATATAATTGTGTGAGACCGCCGTATGCCCAACTCGCAACCGATTTAACACAGCATATTCTCGACGCGTAAGGTAAATAGGAGGGAACCCCCATGGGTCAGCCGTAAATTTTATGCTCTTCATAAAAGATCGATACCTTTGCCACTGGCTGATCCACTCAGCCATCATACGTTGATGAAAATAAGTTTTCACTTTGCAGATTGGTGGCGCTGCAAACGGCATTGGTGCGCGCAGAGCTGATTTGGACGCCATTTCAACTCGCTCGTTGCCTCGAATTCCTCTATGACTCGGCACCCACAAGAGCGTTACCTGATTTCTTGCTTGATGTAGCAGTAGCTTCACCGTAGAATTGACTTTCAGGGCTAAGATATCCATGTTGTTCTGTGACGGAATCGATTTTAGAGAAGCCGAATAGTCAGTCATTAAAAGTATGCTTCTATCTATACATCCTGACTCCAAACAAGTTACGAGGCTACTGTATACGGCGTACAATTCTGCTTCCTGTACCGAGCAATAATCATTTAATCGCAACGAAGTGATTTCACCACCGATTTCATATGCGCACGTGGTTGGAGATGGGGAAATTTGCGGGTCTGCTTTGGAAGCATCAGTGTATATGTGCAAAGAGTTGGGATAACTATTGATTTTTTCGGCAACGCGCTGAGTTATGTCCACACCCGGTCCGCGAATTATTGCCTCCAAGAGGGATGTGTCTATTCTTGCGGAGATGTCTTCCCACGGGGGAAGTTTGTAATAAGGGATGTCAGGATTTGGAAATTGTACGCCACTATCAATAGTTTGTTCGAATAATCTAGGAATTGGGTCACTAGGGAAAGAAGGGAGCGGAATATCAGTAATGTTTGAGAAGGAATTTATTTCGTACTGATGAAGGTACCAGTGGATTAAATCGCGTGCGGTAATAGAAGAACGGATCAGGGGAAGTGGAGGTATGCCGCTAAGGAAACAAGCACTTGCTGATGGAGAAGTTCGATGAAGACCAAGAATTAATCGGATAGATGTATGATGTATTGGATCAAGTGACCTGAGTAACGACTGACTAGCCCTAGGAGTACACCTGACACCCGTAAGTTAATCTGGAAAGGATAAGGGCTTTATAAATGGTGACAAGTAGCTTGGGATCAATATTGAATTTAGGACTGGACAAGTATTTTATAATGGAGAGGTTCTTCATACATTTATTTTTAAGCTTGGAAATATGATATCAGAACGTTTACTACTGGATGACATTTTACACCGCTTACAACTTATTAGATAATCGTCTATCGAAGAAGGAATTCTAATACGAATTATTATTTTAAAGGAAAATTTTATAACATCGGTAGTGAATATAAATACGGTTTTTATAAATTCTCTCCGCATTATTAATCTCCATTTTTGAAATAAATATATAAAAAAAACAATAATTTACCCGAGATGCAATATGATGTTTCCGTTGTTGTTTCGTTATCTTAATAAAATGAGAAGAATCTATGCAATCGTTATTATAATCACAATTAATTGTAGCCGTTGTAATCATACTAATCTAATCTAAGCCTTATACCAAAAAAAAAAATACCAAAAAAAAAACCCCGATATATTAGAATTTGACGTGAAAGTTTTAAGCATTTGCTGCATGTAGCAATTAACAATTTGGAACAGTTACCCTGTTCGTTTTTTTTGTTTTTTTTGTTCCAGAAACGAAACCTATTACTGCTATTTAACATTAATGTGAATTATTTTTTCAATGCATCTTACCTATGGTCGTTTTTTGTTTTGTTTTTTTTTGAATTCAGGGTCTTGGCACACTGCGGGGTCGTCAGTATAGCAGTGTTTAGCTACCGCGGTGCCTGTTGTACGACAGCTGTGACGTTAATAGTAATTAATACGCCTACAAAAATATCTGCAGCCGCGGCGGTTCATCCACGTGTAAAAACGATAGTTAAAAAACCAAAAAAATCCGATTGTCTACAAAATCAGATACATAAATAGCAGCTGCTGTCCTTACAAAATTAACATTGCTAGAAATATAACCCCGTCTAGAAACTTAAATAAATCGAGTACTATTCGAAACTATATTAATGACAGACGGCACAACTTTTAGTTCATCGATCGTTTTTTACTAGCGTTAAAATATTACCTCTGTAACAGTCATTTTGAAATACGATTTTAGTTTTGTAGATGTTTCTGTGGTCGCGTTTTAAACGGTTTCTCCGATACAATCGTTATATATCGAATGATATCGGGCCGTATTTGCTAAATTATGTGGTTTTTGGGGGGCTCTCAACTAACCTAGTAAAAGGAGAATTTTTCTATATCCGTAACTTACAGAACCAGCATAGCGAGGGAGTGTTACCTGAAAGAAACACCATTACCTAAACGGTAGCTGCGATAATTCATCTTTCCTGATTTTAATATCCGGTAAATGCAACGTGCGAGGATTTGCAAAAATAAGAAATTTTATTTCGTACAATATCCGCTCTCGGTTATTTAAATATAATTATCGATAGACCGTTTCAAATCGATATTAAAAATAAATCGATAATTCGAAGCAACGCGTAATAACGGACAACTTCGTCTGAACTTTTGTAAAAAGTGCAAAATTTCCAAAAAAAAAAATGTTATCCTTTCTCTGAAATTTACCGCATCTATAATAGCAGAATTATGGAGGGCCTTTGGAAGCTTAAAAAAAAAAAAAAAATAGGAGAAAAAAAAACAAAGTTCCTTTTACTTTTTGGTAAATATACAAGAATAAAGTCATTCATAAAGTATACGATAAAAAATGACACAAAATATATGTAAATCCCGTGTGAATTAAAACAAAAAACAATAAATAAATCAGTCTGATACTCGTTGAAGTGTGCTAAAAAACCGCACCAATTTTCAAATTCAATAAAATGTACACACGTGTTTAGAATTGAGGTTATACAGCTGACCGCATACGATGCTTGCTGCTCAAATCTCAATACTCGCTCGCACGCACACACCCACACACCTGTATATAATAGAAAGAGACAGAATGAAAGAGAACGAGAGTGAAGGTCGCCTGCCGGACGACGCATAACGCGATTTTCGTTATCTCGTCTTTTCTGCCAGTTTACTCCTACCACCGACAAGCTGCGTTAAAGAACTTCGTTCCGAAAAGACGGCTACGAGGGTAAAATACATCAAAGGCATAATTGGATGGTAGTAGGAAGGATTTAGATCTACAAAGAATTTAAGGAGCATCTTTCTTTTTAAATTGATATTCGTCTGTGCCACAATAATATACCGGTTTAAAAAGATCGAATTACGGGATTTATTTTTCTCTTTTATTTTTTACTTTTCTTTTTTCTTTATTTTTTTTTTATTTTATTTTTTTTATATCTATCATACGATCTAAAGTGCTGTTTTTAGCTGCCAAGGCCATTACAGCACGTAGATGCGAGGTCAGTGTTTAGTGATAATTAACTAACTTGGTTGCTTTAATAAACTGAAGGACAGATGTCGATGAGTTAGCAAGGATACTAGTGACACTATTGGTGCTATTCCATGAGAGACTCGGTAATCTGAAAAGACCGGGCATATACATAGAGTATGTGCGATACAATAGGGACGCTGTTTTGTAGGTAGAATGTAGGACTCGGCGGACCTCAAAACACATAGTCGCGGAACATATATCCTGTTCGCAGCTGGCCCAAAGTGCGAAATTCTGCACGACACATATTTTCCACTGGCCACCACGGCTCAGTTGTGGCTTTAATGGTTATCTTGGAAACGTCTGATAAAAGGTTCAGTGCTCCTCCCATGTGGAGACGAGTATTCGACTGAGATGAAGTACACACTGCGACGGCGTTTTCAGGCACGGGAGAAAGCATTGCTGATGATCATCGAGCAGATATATCGACCATTGAGTGGTGTCTCTTGGACAGTCAGTATAACATCACCTGGTGGATCTGAATCACTACTGGATGCTTGGTGCAAAGATTTGATATTGCAACTAGAGCGACCGACGAGTCTGTTACGATTCGAGGTTGTTTGAGCCGTAGGCTCCAAAAAGAGAAAGTACTGAATATTCTGTAGATCTTCGCGTCCACGACCGCACAACTGTCATCGAGAGTCTCACTACTTGTGATACATCGCATGCCCCGAAAGCACAAGCAGTAGGCGATGATCCGTCAGTTGGCTTTTAGCTCTGCATCTGTGTAGAATATTAGATAGTCTGGATACTTCTGTATTGTAGTCCGCGCTATTGTTTTTAAACAAAATCAATTTACGGACTTTTTAAATTCCATTTCTAAATATATATTATGTTACTTTTTATAGTTCAGCTCAAGTCAACCACGACGCGTTCAATTCATGATAAGTCACAAATTTCCAAGCCACCTACAAATAATACACATATATAAATGTGTATGTGTGTGTGTGTGTGTATATGTGTTCGAATTAAGTGCGGTTTTACTATAATCGGATATATTAAAAACAAAGTAATATTCTATAAACTTGTATCAGCGCATGTCTCACAAAATTTTATCACGAAACCGTTAAGAAAATGGTAGAACGGCTGTATGACAAGTTGTTTAAGCGTGATGATACTACATGAAAATATATGGTAGCCCACTGTACAAAATTATTTTAGTTACTCGCCTCGTTTGCCAATTTTGGACACTGTAATCGAAAAAACCCTTCAAAAAAAAAAATTTTTTTTTTCAAAATAATTTTTTGGTTGTTCTCTTTGCTTGTCAACCCCCAAGGAATTAATTAACCTGTTCGCTTCGGTAACACTTTAAATAATCTATCAGTCGAGTGTTCAGGTTTTAATTATTCGTAGTTATTGAAATATTTTACATTTTTATATTACAAAACAATAAACCTGCCAAAAAAAAAAAATTATGTCAAAAACTTAATATTATTATTTTTTTTTTTCTGCACGCGGACATAATCAACTCTATAAAAACTTAGCGATAGTAAGTGTTTCTATTTTCAGCATGCTGGAGCTGTGGAATTCGAACCGGGTAAACGAAACGCCGTTGTTTAAGCTAGAATTGATCTGGTGTCGCTCTTGAGGAAAAAATGCAAACATATAACGTTACTAATGAGAAAAAGAACGTTACACACTGCGCTAAAGCATTTAAAGCGACATCAGGAGAACGTGTATAAAAAAACAACGATTCGTAACGAAGAGTTGATGAAAAAAATGCCCATTTTTGAAAAATAAGTCTCCCGGTTCTGTACCAAAATATCTCTAAATTTGGTTACACGAGTCGTATCATTTTTTCGGTGTAATTTTGCTTTAGCCGAACATTTCGTTTAATTACTAGAAATAAAGGAAATTCCGGAAGCCGAAAATTATTTCTTCGAACTGTGTAACATTTTGCCGAATTACAAAGATTGAAAACTGGGCATTTTTAGTTAAATTTCTAACGGAGAACATCACCGAAAGTTTGCTACGTCAGTTTCTTAGACAAATCCATACGATAAACTGGCAGACTCAGTCGCGATACTCCCCTTTTACCATTGCGTATTTCATGTAACTTATATATTTATATAAATTATTGTGAAACAAACTACAACGACAGAATTTATGATTATTCACAAATAATACCCATACGGCCATGTCGCATAATTTTATTTTGCAAAGAACCCCCTCTCCTATGAATTGTCCTTTCTGTGGCCAAGATGATGCGACTGTCCAGCATTATCACCTCACCGGCCCCCGTTCAATTAATAACAAAACAGTCACCAACATTCTTGAGAATTCCCCCGATGCAATTTTATCCATAACACAATTTATCAGAACTAGCGGAATAATCAGATATCTATAAAAACAAACTGCGCATCTTCGTACTGTAATAACCACAGCAGTTAAACACAGTACAGGATGTTGCTTTCACAAAAAAAAAAAAAAAAAAATACCCAAAAACCGATATATTTCAGAACCCCATGATTATGGAGTATACGAAACACGTTGGTTTTTATGTATAATTTGTAAATATGTAAACTTTCTGTTTCCACAGTCTGTTTTACAATAATTTATATTTATTTAGAAAATAGTCTATTACAATTTTTAATAATAGTTTGAAAACGTTTATATTTATATTTCCTTACGCTCATTAATACAATTCAAAACGGTGACTCGCAAATCTTTATTCTTCTCACCTTCAGTTTCTCTAATGGTAAACAATTTTCTTTTCTTTTTTTTGTTTTTTTATAGGTTCATCAACATTTCCATTGATTCGAGAACGGAGAAAACGAGAGTAAGGAGATCGTGAGCTTTACTCGATCAGATTTAGCCGATGAAAAAGTATTAAGATATTAGATAATACAAGGAGAAGAAAGGGGAAGAATGAATGAAGCATTATATGAATTGGGAATACCGTGTGTGATAAAAGAGAGGAATAAGCAAACGTGTTGTTCAGTCGGAAGTGAGGAACAATCGAACATTATACGATCGGGGTCACAAATGAAATGGATGTTAAAAGCGTGCAATAGACAATAAGGCATCATGAAAGAAAAACGGGGAAAAATTGAAGAAGGGAATAAACTGTGCCCAAAACGCAGGCGTCAGATCGCGGAGAGATTAGTAAGAAAGTTAAGGAAACCGGTTAAGCGAGGAAGGAGAGGTTAAATAGGCAAGAAAAAGTAATCCGAGTTAGAGAATGAGAAGACGTTAAACCAAAGATTCGAATAAGCAGCGGTAGACAGAAGAATTATGAGGAATACGGTAAGAAATTTACCAGGATTAGAAGGTAACCAAGCTAACGAGTGTCAACTAATTTACTTCTCCCGATTGCAGCATGACCAGAAATCCAAAAGAGATCAGTTTGCATTAAAGGTCACGAATCAAGGAGTGAATAAGAAGGAGAACGTAGTCGGTTGAGTGAAGCGGAAAAGGAGAGTGCAGACTGATTTTTATGATTCTTCGTTTATCCGAAAGTAGACCGAACAATGTGTTGGTCCCCCGTACGAGGACTAAGCGAATCCAACCGATTTTTCTCAAAAAGCTCGAAATACATTTAGAGCATTCAGCATCGTACCACGTGTATTTCGATGGCGTACTTTGGAGTCTAATATGACTTTTTAAGCCTTTCACCGTCCATGCTGAAAGTTGCTTTATGGAAAGAAAACTGGGTCATCTACATGCCTTGGCCGTTGCCAAGCTAATCAGTTCCGTTTCCTCCTCACATTCATGCATTGTCCCTCAAAGCACGGGTCGTGTCGCAATCAAATTTTCATCTGTTGCTTCCGCTAACGCCTTTCTTGCCCATCCTAGTTTTTTTTGCGCAACATAACATCAGAGTGTATATCACCAGTAGCGTTTTATTCAAAATGAACGTCATTTCTGGCATGCATCCGTCCTTTTCGGAAGATGAAATCTGCGAAGGAAGCGAATCGCTAATCCCCATTGCTTTGTTACATACGGAATATTCGTTTACGTTCACAACGCCGAATATGGTTGTTTATAATTTCAGCCAAGCGGTGTATACGCGATTCGATTAAAGTATTATTAGCCGATGCCGCGTATTTATAAGCTTTCGATTTTATTGCGAACAATGCGAATTTAGTCACGCCGTCGTTCGACGTCGCCGATATATATTTAGCTTCCAGTTCTGATATCGGGATAAACTGCTGCTAAAATTAAGTCTCCGCGGTACCGGATTAACCGATACCGGATCCCAGTCTATCCGATTAGTTTCGCAGTTCGCTGCGCTAATTGTGCACTCGCAGACTCACGAAACCTTCAATTGCCGCGTAACTTGATCGTCACCTGTACCGTTAGATAAACGCGATATCAGCAAGATCGTTTTCGGTTATTTCGATAATCGCGAACTGGTCGATCGTCGGTATTACCGTAGCATTTTGGAATACAACAGCTTCTGTCCGCCCTATATGCCGTTCTTCGGATAGCGTTAAAATCCCTACTCGTTCAGTCAAACTCCGATTTTATAGTACCACTCTCCCGGAATTCGTTTTGATTTTCAAGATGCGATTTTTTGTTTCCCTTAGGGTCCGATCGCCTACACAGTGTTCCAAATGTTTTCTTTTTGGACATACCGCAAAGTACCGTTGTAGTTCTTCTAACACCTGTTCGTGCTGTGCTTCTAAGCATCCAGTCTCAGAATGCAGCAACCTGCAGGAACCGCCCATTTGTCGCAATTTCAAAGTCACACACTCTTTGCCACATTGGCCGATCTTGCACTGAACGGATCAGGCAGAAGGGTATAAAGCGCATTATGGCATTTGAGAATATTTCATTCCAGGAGGCCTCCTATTTTAAAAGCAACAATTTAGCATCTCGCGCTTTATCATATGCCGAGCAAGCCTTAATGGCTAGCTCTTCTCCTAGTAATTCTTCCGAGTCTCCTTCATCGCCTTCTTTTCTTTAGTTCTCTCCCGCATCGTAAATCTCCTACCTTTAATACAGTCCGTAACTCAAAAGCACCTTATGAACCCTCTCCACAATTTCCTCTTCTTCTATCTAACCGTATCCCATCTCCCTCTAATGGATCGGCTTTCAACAAATCTACTCCTCTTCTGTCTAATTCTACTTCAATTAATAGTATTCTCCCAAATCCTGCTAATGAAAATTCTGTCTCTTTGGTCACTCCTAACTCCTCTTCTCCAATATGTTCTCCTTTGATTGAAAATATTTCTTTGGCCATCGTGAAAATATTCTCACCTAATAACATTGCTTCGTCTTCTTCCTTTTTATAATTCTTCATCTAGTATTCTTTCCAGTAACATATAGATAAATTAATTCTTCTGTCTACGATTAAGAAAATAGGAAGGAAAGTAAGAAGATTCGCTGAATTTACTTCTTCCTTTTGTTCTCTTCTCTCTCCTTATACCCTAAATTCTCTTCACTTCTTTCTTATCTAATCTTTCTGCTTAACACACATAATGAGATATTTAAATCAGTTGTATAATTGTTTAATTTTACTATTCAATGTCTCCTCTTCTTCCTTATTTGTAAATCATACAGTCTCTGAAGTGTTCAAAAGCACGGTCGGGTTTCAGCACATTTATTACGTCTTTTTCACTTTGCATTCGAATTATTTCTGTTTTCTCTCACACTTGCTGCTCCACTGGTTCAGCGATGAGATTAACTAGCGCATATAGCGAGAGCTATGTATCAAGAAGCTTTGCGCAGCATAATTTAACCCTTACGGGGGTTCATCTGTGCAAAGGTTTCAAAACCTGTTTGCTCTAAGCAGAAATTTTTTGTTTGTCTCCTACGATTTCCTACACGAATGCACTCTTTCTTCCTTATTGCCATACTCCGCATACGCTCTTTTATTCACGTTCTTCCTTCCCTTCGTTCCATTTATATTGATATTTGCTACAGGTTTCTAGCCATTCACTCATCTTCGGTAATGCAATGTGTGACCGCATGAAAATATAACCGGTTCTAATTGTTTCTGTGTAAAGGACCCTGGTTGACGAGCTCAATGAAAAAAATAGAGATCAGCTCTTATTCCAAACTTTTTACAATATAAAGCCCTCAGTACATTCCGGATTTCTATAAATGAGAACTACTTTGTTATGAATCATAAAACGCTGTTCTAGCTTTATATATTCATCATTCCGTTATACATCTGAACAAACAATATACTTGCCCCAATTTAATCATTCCAAAATTGTACGGCCAATCAGTCTTGTTTTTGTTGCAGAAAGCGGCCGAATCCACTTAAACTCCGCGGTATTTTGTTCATTTAATTTTGCAACTCCTTTTCAAATGCTATGTTTTTTTGTTTTTTTTTAAATTTCCCCTTATTCAATGTGTCACATTTTCAAAAGTGTAAAATAGCTTTACAATATTCTTACTTAAAGCTACTGCAATTTATGATGAACTACCCAAAACTTTTGTTTAGATTTAAAAAACAAAAAAATTGCCAAGAATGATATAATACTAGCGCTATCCGTATATCGGATAATATATGTTTCTTGATTGTCAGAAGAAAGTATTTAACGATTCCAAAAAAAAAAAAATCAAAAGAAGTTATATGTTTGCGGCTAGTGTTTTTTTTTATTTTTTATTCGCGCGTAATTTTTTTCCCTTGTGGACTGATTCCAACGATTCTCTTTGTAGATTCGAAAATACATCGGTCAGTTATCGATGAACGCAGATACACCGACATAAGCGCTAAAGGAGGAGGTCTTTTTAAAGAATTTTTTTGGTTATGTCACTTAAAATATTATCAGCGCGTTATTTGCCTTGGGGAAAAACCATAGATTCGAATAAATTTAATAAAGCCGGAGGAAAAATTAAAACATTATCAACGTTTTCGAGTAAAACGAATTTCAAGTCCCCCGTAGGGCACAAGGTCATCACCGACAAAAATGTTACATGTCTTAACATTATTATTAGGTTGTGATAGTTTTTATTACGTTGAACTGGTTGTTATTTCTCGCGTTGAGGTTTTGTGCTTTCTCGTATTTATCTCACTCTCGTGAAATATATTAAGTTAGTTAAGTGTTGTAATTCCCGATATTCGGGAACGAACAGTTTTATGCTTCGTTCACCGAAACTCAGCCGTCGGTGGGACAAAGAAGAAAACTCCGTAAATGCAGATGATAAATTCCCGCTGCTGCAGTCATCTCATACCGGCATTACAAACAGTTCAGGTGATAACGATCTTAATTATCTATCTAACAATAACAATATTGTAAGTGATGACGATATTACTAATAACGGTTGCGGTAATAACACATCTTTATCTATTCAAGCAAAATCGAGTATAGATAATCATAGACACACTTATACATCAATCTTATCACCTCCGTCTATGGACGTTGTAGTTGTAAATGATACACTAAATACTCAGCCAAATAAACATCCGTGGCACATAGTCAAAAATAAAAGGAAAAGAAAAAAACAAAACACAACGAGTAGTTCTTCTTCTGAGAATACTACTGATAATCAATACAGAAGTGCTAATAGATTTGCACTTCTCACAGTAGATAATGATACTGATAATCAACATGTTCAAATGACAAATAATGATAGTGGAACTGAACCGAAGCCACCTACAATTACCGTGTATGGCGTGGCTAACTACCCTCAAATGTTAACCGATATAAACAATATTATGCCTCCTAACTCTTACACTTGTAAGTCACTCGCAGATAATCGAGTGCAAATTAAAACAAACAATTCCGACAATTACCGTTTACTAGTTAGATACTTCCGAGAAGAAGGAATAGAACATCACACTTATCAGATGAAATCTGAAAGAAGCTTTCGTGTAGTAATTCGTCACCTACACCATTCCATCGACATCGACGATATTAAAATGGCTATTGAAGAACTAGGCCATAAAGTGCGACATATAAGTAATGTTAGACATAGAGCGAGTAAATTACCCCTTTCTTTATTTTTTGTGGACCTAGAACCGCAGGAGTCTCAGGGGCAGCAGAGTCAGTTAGACTGCACGATTGCTGTACAGCACTAGACGCTAAAATATACGCGATGGTCTTTTGCATCCAACACTATACCGATAGCAACCCCCAGTCCCAAAAGGCCCTACTCATAGCTGACTCTCTAAACTCCCTTCAACTCATCTCGGGGATTAAATCCAACAACCCTTTGGTAAGGAAGGTACATTACCTATTATACAGGTTATCACATTTAAACTCCGAAATGTCCTTCCTATGGGTGCCGGCTCATGTTGGGATTCCAGGCAATGAGCGTGTCAATCGAGTAGCTCAGGCGACATTGTTCTCTCCAATGCCACTCAACCCCCCTCTTCCCCCTACATTGGCTCATTTATTTATGCAGCAAACTGGAGAAGAATGGCAACAGGAATGGAGATCTTCAAGTACATTTCTCCGAAGCATAAAAACAACCACGGAGCCTTGGTGGCCCACAAACGGAGTTTCCCGCAGTGATTTTTCTGTCCTGAATCGTCTCCGAATAGGACATACAACCCTCTCGCACGGCTACATATTCACGAGCCAGGAACCCCCAAATGTCTGCCCCTTTTGTAGTCAACCGAGCGCCCCATCCACCAATCACCTACTTCTCGAATGTCCCTTTTTTGCAGTACCACGATCCATGCACTTCACCACTTCCTCTACTTCTACGATACTGTCAAATGCTCCGCCCGCGGTCGCAGCTGTATTAGCTTACATGCGGAGCAGCGATCTGTACTATCGCGTTTAATCCCCTTAAGTAGGCTCCATGTGCTGTAATAGCCCCAGTAGTTAAACACGGCACATGGAAACCCGCATATACAATCTTAGGGGGGGGGGGGAATTTATTGTCAAAGAAACTTTCATATTACGAACGTTTTATCATTTATCATTTGATTATCCGGAATTAATTCAAATTACTTTTTTATTTTATTTTTTTTCACTACATCGGATTAGCGTTTTGAACTACCAAGATGATCACAGTGATACCTAGGCTAGTTTTTAAAGACGACTTATAAGTCTGCCGTCCTGAATGTACTTGTTTAAAGTGTGATATGATTTGCTGTTCAATATTTCTCCTAACGATGTGAATGTACTTAGGCGGACACTGCATTAAAATTGTCCGGCATTCGATTACAGTATGTTGTATTTTAATTCTGCACAAAATATGAGCACGTGTCAGGGGAAAGTTGTAGTATTCGTCCATGGCTTTAACTTGTGCCCTATTCTTATATTTGGCACACGGACGATTAATCGGCGACCACCGTTGTTTTATCATCAGTTTTGTTTAACGTAATTTTGAATTTTCATTCTTTGCTGATCATCAATCGTTCTTTCTAGTAGAAATGTGTCGAGCGTTATTTTGAAATTTACCCGGCATCGAGGATAACATAGCGAAACGAGTGTCTAAATTTGCTCGCGCTCATTTCCTGGGATCTGAGTATGTGCAGAGACCGGTTTTGAAACCCAACATGGTAGTCCATTTGGAATAATAGCAGTGTCCATGAATTTTTTTGTGCGACTGTTTCTTTGCGTTATTTTTTCGTAAATTCATCTCTGTAATAATTAGTATCCTTTTTTTTTTGTTTTTTATTTTTTTTTTTTTTTTTTTTTTGGGACTTAAATTTATAATATTCCCGGAGACACAGAACCGCTAAAACATTTCTGTATATCCAGCGCTGAACAAGCATCATTTAATCGGACCAGCCCAATTGAAACATCATTAATTTCGTAAACGCATGCTGCTAGGGATAATTTACTTGAATATACCCTAGATGTCTGTATAAGCTTTTGTGAAATGTGTTGGAATATTGTATTTAGCATTTTGTTTACCTTCAGGAGAACAAGGATGAAGGGGCATGCAATTTTGTTTCTCTACCGACCATGTTAATAAACTACAATGACTATATAAAAAACGACTGTATTTTAGAATGTACCCCCCCCCTCAGCCCCGTCTGTTAATAGACACAAACTGAACAATGAAGATGAAGTACACAACGAGATAATAGGAATAGCGGAGTTTTGTATTCGAGTATCTTTAATACGGATTTCTTTATTGAAGAGTACACCTGACACGTGTAATTTATTTGTATCGAGTATTATTAATGTTTTCTATACGTTCAGTAGAAGTTTCGGATGGGTATTGATCGTGCGGTTAGATAAAAATTTCATTATAATTAAGGATTTGGTAGCATCTTTATTTTAAGTTAGCTACATGGTGCCTCCATGTCAACGAGGAATCCAACTGACACACAAACCGAAAAAAAGTCGCTAATGATTTAAACTGGAGTTGAGATTCTTTTAGGAACAGTTGTATGTATTTGGCTTAATTACTTTTTTCTTTTAAAACTTCGA
This sequence comes from Icerya purchasi, assembly GCA_039619475.1. Classification (NCBI taxonomy): domain Eukaryota; kingdom Metazoa; phylum Arthropoda; class Insecta; order Hemiptera; family Monophlebidae; genus Icerya; species Icerya purchasi. The sequence goes on from CM077115.1 coordinate 99,501,804, forward strand.
ATAATACAATAAATGCCTTTTCTTTTTTCTTTTTTTCGTCTAAAAACCAGTTTCGAAACATCTCAGATTTTTTTACTCCTCATTAGTCATCATTAACGGAGAAAGAAGAAAAGATCTAGTGATAGTATCGTAACCAACGAGCTTCATCTGGGCTGCGATTATTGCTAGTTGAAAAAAACTTTAAGAAAAGAAAAATCAAATTCGCTAGTAAATTTTTAACGCATTTCTGAAATTTAGCTTGGTATTGCATTTCGTGAAAAAAAATGACGCCAAATGCCCCGGCTGAGCCGAACTTTGTTCACCGTAATTGCCTCTTTTAACGGCTACAGCCTAAAGCTGGAGCTAAGCGATTAAGTAATTTAATTAAATCCATCACCGGTACATGGAATTACTGCAATGACAACAGGCGAACGCACAATACTGCCGCTCTAACGATTGCGAGCGTCTTGTTTTTGTGTAAATTCCTGTTCCGTCCGTCACGAAGAATTTTATTCTCGCAAGCTGTTCCCGAAAAATTTACAAATATACAACGCACAATACTGCCGTCTCGAAATATTTCATAATCCTATCAGAAGAAATATCTGTTACATACATATATGTATTATCTGTTGTCAGCGGTTTCGCCCGCGCGTATATTAATACCTGTTCGGATCTCTCATTTTTTTTTTTTTTCACTTTTTAATAAAGAACTCGGTATATTTCCATTAAAGATTTATTTCACTTTCTTTCGGACATGTTACTTATATGATGGTTAAAATAAATTTTGCCATTTACAACAGCGAATGAAAATTTTAAGATTTTAATGTAAATCTTTCCGGAGGCAGCTATAGAAAAATTCCCGTTACGAAATTCTTTAGTAATAATTTTTAAAATATTATAATGGAATTATTTTTTTATGAAACTACGTATCCAAATATTAACAAAAAAAAAAAAAAATAAATAGAACAATTAATAAATATGATTGTAACGAATTACATTTATAATGTAACGATTTTACATGAATAATTGCGATTATTCGGTAATTCAATAGAATATCGCTGTTTCGTAATAGTTTCCCATGACTTCGATCGTAAGTTTGTTACTTTCCTTGCCGAAATACTTGTCAGAGTCAACCAAGCATCATTTTGGAAAGTCCCTCTACTTTCATCACACTACACTCATCTGTTTTTTATTCTTCTTTGCCATTTTGTTTTCCTCATAAACTCATTCCGTAAATTACTGTTTACCCGTTCGATTTCTTATTTAAATGCAAAAACTTTTATTTATCCCTCCGTGAATCCGCCACTGACTATAGATTACATTCGGTATTATTATAGATTTATAAAGAATTACTTCTTTTCTGTAATTTAATATCTATTATTATTATTATTGTGTAGTTTATTAAGTATATATGTAAATTTACTTATTCTAGATTATAAGATTTTAAGTTCCCTTCACAATAGTATTTTATACTTGTCATTCACATTGATATTATATAATTTATTAAGATTAATTTTGTCGTTTTTAAATTTGTTATTGAATAAAATATATTTTGATTGACTTAAAAAATTTTTAACGCTATTTATGGTTTTTTCCACATTTATTATTACCTTCTTATTCGCTATTAGGCTATATCGTGTTTGTTAGGTTGTAGTTTAATTTAAATAAATTCTTGAGAAGACAATGTTCCATAAATACGGCGGTCCTAATATTTTCTTTGCAGCACACCTGTTACCAACAGATGTTTTTTATTATATCTACCAATATATTTACAACTGTACATCCGTAATATCTGATAAGAGCCGTTATCCTTTCAAACAATAACTCTACCTTATGTACGCGAAACGTAAACGCATGCCACTTTCACGATAATTATACTAGTATCCATTGAAAATAAACGTTCGAAAGTGTTTCAACAAATTAAAATATTCAAAAATTTGAAACTATTTTTTTTTTTTTTTTTTTTAATTAATTTTAACGTACTGTATACAGCGACTAGGCTACAGACACGGCAAAAGATATACTATAGTGTAATAGATGTGTCTCTTTAAAAAATCTGAAAAGTTTAGAGATTATTCTTTCATCTCTGTAAGTGACGAAGGCAGAGCGAATTTTTCTCGAATCGTTTTGTATTGAGGGCAGTCGATGAGGAGGTGTTTTAAATGGTTAACAGTGCAGCGATCATATTGAGGCGGTACGTCCTTATTTAAAAGGTACGAATGAATGACTGCGGTATGACCTATGCGGACCCGCCAAAGAGCCGTTTCCCCTCTACGGCTGGATTTTGCTGATGCTGACTCTGAACCATGTTTAATTTTTTTTTGAGTTTATTTGTAGACGGAACTTCCAGCCACGCGTCATGGAATTTTTTATCTAGATACATGAGCAAACTTTGTTGTAGTGCTTCTACGGAGTTTGTACAAATTAAATTTTTGTCCGAGGAAATATTAAGAACGGCCGTGGGAATATCACAAAGCTCAGCAGACAGAATGGAATAGAGTGAAAAGGTAACGAGCACCTAATTGGAATTGATTCGATAGAATTGCGCAGCCGGTTCGATTTTCAATTTTGGATCCGTCAGTGAACATTATTTTGTAGTCTGGATATTTTGAAACAAGTTCTTGAAAGGCGCTGGCTGGAGTATTCTTGGTGCAATCGTTTTTTAATTCCAGTAAGGTTAAGTCACATTGAATTGAAAGATCTGACCAAGGCGGTAACATTTGTTTTATAGAGATTGCTGTATAAGTTTGGTTGGACTATATTAAGCGAGTGAAGCAATTCCGGTGTTTCAGTTAAGAAATGCACATCTGTAAGCGAAGATCTGACAACTGTAATAGTTCCGTGTGCTGGAGAGTAAGCTGAAGCTTTACAGGTTGAACAAGAGTTGTTCTCTCCGCAAGGAAAAGGGCTTTTCGGTGTAACATGCTGACTACCGGTGAAGTGCGAAATGCACCGAGTGCAAGAAGAATTTTGGATAGTATTGAGTGTCTGTTTAAAATACAGCTTTTAGCGGAGAAATCGATTCCTGCGCCGTAATCCCATTTTGAACGAATTAGAGCCCGGTAAATTCCTAATAATGAGTACTCTATCTGCACCATAGGAAGTGTGGGGCGCAAGCTTCTTCATCAAATTGAGTTTTTTTAAGCCAGACCGTTTAAGCGCGTTAATATGGGAAGACCACGTCAACTTATTGTCTAGAATAAGGCCGAGCTATTTGACTTCATCTGTATATGGAATTCGTTTTCCATTTAGTTGAATAGAAATGTCGCGTTGGCAATTCATGATTTTACAAAAATGTATACTGGTTCTGTTTTTACCTGTCGGAAAATTTCAGTCCTTTGTATAATGCCCGTGTTTGTGTAGTTTGTCCGCTGTTTCCTGTAAAATTTACTGAGTCCGTGCAAGATGTGAATATCGTGAAGTCGTCCGCAAATGACTGGTGCTTCAATTTATTCGACTATGTCGTTTATAATTAGGTTGAAAAGCGTGAGACTAAGCACCGATCCCTGAAGAACGCCGTTCTTTTAAAATGAAAAATTTTCGGATTTTTCTTAAAATATCGCTATTTTTTAATACGTTTCTCTTAAAATTTTCGCTCTCCATTGCATTTTGACGAAAATAGGATGTGAAATCTTCAATTGTCCCTAGAAAACCTGAATTGCAACTTTATCTAGTAGAAAATAATAAAAATTTTAAAAGAGAGAAAGAGAATGAGGTAATGATGGGAAAAAGCAACCTTTCGACTACTGTTTAGATCATGACGCTTGCCTCAAAGAAGCTGAGCAGATGAACCGTTCATTATTGCACCGTGCTGGGCATGTTTCCCTACAGGAGAGAGAATCTTTACATAAAAAAAAAAACGAAAATAAATTCATATTTGGAGCCCAAACAATCGAACTGATAAGTAGATTCGCTTTACATTGTAAAAAATTTAGTACGCATTTTAAAGTAGCAAAAGAAAAATTGACTCCATCAAAAACTGAAAACGTATTCACATTAAACATAAATGTCACAGAACTGTGGGAATTTGAAAAAAAAAATCTCTAAGTTCATAAAGGAATTAATTCTATAATTATCAATTAACAAAAAACAATTTTTATTTTCTCCATTAAAGCAAGTGATTGTAGTAATACGTGAGTAGCATGTTTGCACGAAGTTTAAATATGCACGGGTATACTATGAATTCTTAGCGTCGTGTTTGTCCTGGACATTTTTAAATTCCGAAGCGCGTTCCTTCGAAAAAGATGATGATGAAACAAGAAGAACAAGGCTCCATTAAGGGGACGGATACTTTTTTAAAAATGGTATCTCTTCGCTATTTTGCATGGCCCACCGTGCTGGGATATGCTTCAGAAGCGCGCAGTACCGGAGATAAACAAAAAAAGAAAATTACAGGCTTTGATATGCGATGCTACAATATACCGAATGATATCACGGGAGGAAAAAATAGCGATTGCAGCAATACTAAAAACCAAAAAAAAAAATGAATTTAGGCTTATAACGTAATTGAAGAAGCAAAAAACGAAAAATTGCAGTCACGAAATCTGAAAAGAAGAAAACGGTTGAAAGATACATGTGGAGAAGACTCTAGGGAAGGAGACAAGCAGAAAATATATTTTGTACAAAGAACAGAAAAAACAAAAAACAAAATTCGTGCATATGATGATAATAGTCAGACGGAAACAGCTGCTACGAAATGAATTGCCTTCTATCTTCTTGGAAGCAAATGGAACGATGAGGAATATTTAGTATAATGGAAAATATTTCAGTGCGCCGTAGTATGAATGGAAATTCTAAATTTAATAAATTGTACATATTGCTATTTAAAATATTTAATTTTCTAAATACTAAAACGTTATATATATATATATATATATACATTCGTTATGAACCCTCAAGGATGGTAGATGAAGAAAAAAATGTATTATTATTATTATTATTATTCTTAAAATTATATTAATTTAGGTTTTATGACGTATATTATTGAAAATTTTACCTGCATATATCTTCCTCGGACGGTCGACCGCTAAAAAACACAATTAATAATTACAAATAAATAAATATGATAATAATATAAGTTATCATTAGTGGTCTGCCAGAAATCGGTGAGGCAGTAGGAGTTCCGATAAGCAGTACCGATATCGACTGCTGCCATCGGTTGCCGAAGAGTAGAAAAGTGCCGGGCAGTGGTTGTGAAATTCTGCCGTAGGGTAATCAAAGTTGAATTCGTCAAAAGTAGCACCGGCTAAAGCGTCAACATTAACCCCGTATTAAATTATACCGGCTCTGATGCAGCTTTGCAAATCGTTGTCCAATGGACATCTTACTGCAGCCAATTCGCGTCTTTTTTCAGCTGCGAAGCAACTGAGCGATAACGCGGTTGACGTTTTGTATGGACAAGAGATGGTAAATTTGTGCGAGGAACAATGAGAACACACCTGTTATACCCTCAGTAGAACAAATAGTCGGTCTAAAGAAATTAAACCAACGACTAAGATCGCCTATATTTGTAATATTTATAGGAAATTATACATTATGGTATGGGTTATATTATACATTAAGGTACAGGTTATATTATACATTATGGTATAGGTTATATTATACATCATGGTATAGGTTATATTATACATTATGGTACAGGTTATATTATACATTATGGTATAGGTTATATTATACATTATGGTATAGGTTATATTATACATTATGGTATAAGTTATATTATAATAAGCATATCATATGATACATATTTGTTGTAATACTTTCGCATATTGGTATTTTTGCACGTTTAAGTGTAAAGAGAATACTAGTAAGATGGTTAAAAATTAATGGGCGGTAACTGAGAATTTCCATTTTCCTATGTTGCTTGTGTATATTCTATGTCAACTTTATTTTTTTTCCTACCCTGGGCGCACCAGCGGCCTTGACCCAACAACATGATAAATTAAGAGATAGAACTAAATAGCCAGGCGAATGGAAAAAACAAATGACAGCAGCAACGGAATAACTGAAGGCAATACGATGGAAGGGATATAAGTAACGTTAAAGGAAGTAGGAAAACCCAAAGTTAAAAGTTGGACGTAGAGAAGAGAGCGTTCGTTAGAGAGTGCAGAACATTATTCGAAAAGGATATGATTTAAGTAACACAAATACAAGAAGGATCAGAAGCGCGAAGAGAGCAGAAAGGAGAAGGGGTCAGAGCGAATTTTCGAGAAGAAGGGAAAAGAGAATGATTGATTCTGATTCTAATTAAGGAGACAACAGTGGAACGACGGCAGACAGGAATAGAATGAAACCAAGGGGCAGGAAAAACCGGTTGAATAAGACGGTAGTATGAATAATGATTCGAGAATAAAGATATCCATACATAGTCCAACCAAAGCCAGGGAAAGAATGTCTAAAGAAGGGAAAGAGTCGAGGAAAGGATCATTGCGGGCGGCTGAGCAAGCTTAAGAGTCAGCCTATGCCAACTTCTCTGACAATGCTTCATGATTATAACTCTCTAAGACAAAATTACTTATCGTTCGCTGTCAGTATTTTATCATTATTATTATTGGCAGTACTGTTAATTAATTTCATTACTACGTACTTCGTTACTGATGGTAGTGACATTTGGTCCCAGTTTCTTTTACTTTCATTATTATTATTATTCAAGTTTATTTATTATTTAAACTTTTATGCAAATGAATAAACAAAATGTAGGTAAACAGGTTAACCGTTAAATATTCGCAGTCTCCGAAAGCACTATAATTAATTTTATTAGACAATAACGGGATTGTATATGATATAATAATTTGGATATCTATACTGACAAAGTTCCTAGATACAATATCCCCGGATATAAAATATTTTTTCAATGTAAAGATAAAAATAAATCAGGAGAGATAGCCATTTATGTATGTCTGAGGACATCGCATGTTATCACAAAATCTGGAGTATGATGAGTTATTATGAGCTCACTGATTATTAAGTAAACATACATAAGCGACATATATTTGAACATAAATAATCTGACATTAATACACGCAATTTTATTTAATTTTGCTTCTGGTGCGGAGTAGTAATAGTTTTCAGTTTTCACGATTTTCTATAAATCGTTTGCTATTATTCTAAAGTCTTTTCGTTTCAATTCGAATTCATTAATTAAAAGTTATATGAAACTTCTATAATAGTCCTAACATGTTATATGTGGAGGTACGTTGATTACCTAACTATACAGTAATTTTACCTTTGTAGCGAAGGCAACGAATTTGCATAGAGTAAGCGCGGCAAAATCAACCGAATACTGACAAGGTTTCGGGGCGGCAGATCATTCGGCTTCGCAGGATATCGAAGTCCATTCGAACGCGACAATGTCGGGATCCTATTAATCGACTTACTATAGGTAATAAATAAGCGAAAATTTAGTCTGAAAAAAAGAAATCTTACGAAATTTGGCCTCATTTAAATCTCTGGCAAACCAGGTCGATCACAAACGCTTCAAAATTAACCGGAAAAGGTTTGTTTAGAATACCCTTTTTTGAAATGTTCATCCACTGCACGCTGAGTGGAGTCTTTCATCGCATCAGTTTGACTGATGTTGCATCGACACGGAGACCTCTTCCGCAGATATGTGTAGAGTCATCTTTACTCACAGTGTCCATTAGTTCAAACACAGGAGCGAGCCTTATGCCGCGTTAGCGTTACTATATTTTCTCACGGCTCTTATAAAGCCGTCATATTGAATTTTTACAATTCTTTTTGCATGCTTACTGCAAGTTTTTATATAGAATATTTTACTAAGGGAATTTTAAATTAAATTCACGGTTTTGATACTTAGGCCATCTTATTATGCTGTTTTCGTTACGTTTCAAATTTATGGAATGGTACCCGGTTTTAAGCTCATTGAACACCAGGAAATAAATAACATTTTATTACAAATGGTGAGACCCGCGTGCCTATTTAAACTAATGATGAAAAAAACAAAAAAAATGTATTATACATACAAAGAAAAAACGGAGATCATATATATTATATACATTTTTTTTTCTTTTTTCACTTCTTATGGGTATTGTACCCGGCGTATGTGATCATTTGTTCTATATTTTCAACAGTGGGATTCGAACTAGTTTCTACTCAAACTAGGCACCGCTGCCTAACCAACTGCGCCGCTAAACCGTATTTGTTTCATTACGTACACGTATTTAACTTTTATTTAAAAAAACGTATTGAAATTATTTTAAACGATAACAGAAAAAAAGATACTAGTCTGGCCTTTTACCAATCGCAGAAACATGGTAGCAAGTTTATACCGAAAGCGTACTTTTATTGCTGCATTCTACATGGTGAGCCTATTTCGAGAGACTACAGGCTTGTCTAACATGGCGGCGGCGGTGTAATCGATGTTTCGCTGTTACACGCATTTGTCTACCTGAGAGGGACGATGTTTAAACGTTCGTAATGAAATTCTGCCCGGCACGGGAAAATAAGTAAGATTAGGGGGTACTGTATAGCCGGAAACGTTATTATTAGGCTTTTTTGTTCTCCGCTACGCAACAATTTTAGACCTGTTTCTGTTCTTCGCGCAACGGAATACTGTTTTGGTAGGAGTTTCGAAGAAATTTAGCTTAATTCCAGTAGACAACGTTTTCAGCGACGAATTCACCTTCACTACAACAGATGCAGTGAGTTCCCTCCTAGACTACACCACAAAACGGGTGTAAAGAATAGTTTGCTTGCAGAGCAGCACACTGATATGATATGGCCGCCATACATATAATACGGGTGGCTTTTAAACTAATTACAAAATGCGCAAGAAAGCGTTAATTTTCACTACGATATCATCGTAAACGCGCATGTGTAAATAAAGTCATGGAGTCTGCGCATGTCTGTTATTCTAAAATATACAGCTGAAAATTCCGCGTTTATTTAGCTAACGCATACGCCGCCATTTTTTAAATTTTTGTCCATTTGTCTGTCTGTTCATCTGCCCTTGGAAGAAACTGTTAAACCAATTTAAACCGAATTTTCTAAAACTCACAGGACATGGAAGCTTGATTAATATTTTGATAGTACTCCTGTAATATCGCAGAAAAACTCGTGTTTAAAATCTTCTCTGTATTGATAAGCGCTAGCAATTTCTACAGGTCCTTCAATTTTTTTTTTATCCGAATATGGCCAATTAAGGACCACGCAAATTAACCATAGCATGATCGCACTAATTTTCCGCTTCCTTTCCTACCAATATCACTTCATTCTTTCCTTACGTTTTTCCCTTCTTTCTTCCGTCCATATCTTCCCCGTCTTCTTTTTAATCCTTTTCTCGAATTCTTTGGACATTTTAATCTTTTTCTTTCTTAAACGTATTTCTGTCTTCTATTTCTTGTTCTGTTATTTCCATCTCTTGTAGGTGTCTTTCTTCACTTCTACATTACCTATTTTTATCGAAAAAATCGAATATTCTTTTCGTTAATCTTGGCGTATTCATATTCTTCTTTTGCGCATGGTATCTACTATAGTTTCTTTTATTCTTCCGTATATACCTCTTCATTGCTTCTCTATTTCCAAATAGTATCATTTTCATATGCCGGCCCCAATAGTTTTCTTTGTTATTAAACGACATTTAAATTTTTATTTGGTAGAATATTGACAAAGTAAATGAATTAATATCGTTAAAAAAATGATCAGTGAAGAAGAACAAAATAAAATATAAAATGCACAACAGGGAGTAGGAAGCTCGAGTTTTTATAAACGAGAATAGAGTGTTTCAACGGAAAACGATGAACATTCGAAAACCCGATCAGCATAACAGATACCATTGTTTCATAAGGAAAAGTGAAAACTAGAAGAAGGTAGTTGAAAATAACTAAAGTAAATGAATAATGAAAGTAACAACAGAATGAGTAAGTAAAGGAAACTCGAAGAACCATGAGACTTACAAAGGAGAGATTAGATTAGATAGATGGATAAAAAGAACCATCATTACAAAAGAAAGAAGTGTAGATACTTTACCGAAATAATTTGAGACGGAATTTTTTTAAGAACATGAGATTAAAAGATTGAATTTCTTCAAAAACAAAAAAAAAAAAGAAAAGGATCCGCTGCTTCATTATTATCAGTTCCCGTAATCTATTACAAATTAATATAGATAAGGTAGCGAAAAAAAAGGAAATGGATGAGCCAACGTATGCAAAGAATAATGAAAAACTGCAACAGTGACCAGCAAAAAATGATCAGATCGCTTGAAATAATTAAACAGTTGGGAAAGAAACGATTAGGAGAAATGAAAATGCAGGTTAGTCATTAATTCATTCATAAAGATAAAACAGACCGGAAGAAAACGAAATTATTCCAATTAAGCTCCGGAAGGATGACACAACATAATCCCTCTCTCGAAAAAAGTTCACGTTAGGATTTAGTATCCTCACTCCTTCTCCAATCCTAACTCATTTTACTATTCAGTCTAGTCATCCTTCCTGTTCGTGGTTCTATTAGTTTCCTACCCTTAAACGTTTTCTCATTATTGCTATTTACCGCCTGCGGTTCAATCATACTTTGCTCCCATCCGCTCGGTATCGCTTTGCCCTTTCACCGTCACCGCTTCCATTGCACTCTAGTGACCTTACTTTCGTTCATGATCCTGACCTCATGCTGTTTGAATGTTCCAATCTTTCTTCCGAACGTAATCTCACCTATTAAAGCTGAATTTTCCTACTCCCCTATAATCCTAATGCCGTCTCCAAAGGTAATTCCTATTCTTGCCTCTTTTCTTTTATCGATTTCTGACCGGATTAAAATTGAACTTCTAACATAGTCCAGTAGTCCTGGTGTCCTCGGTTGGTCAATCCTCAAAAAAGTAATAAAAAATGAAAGAAAAAGAAAAAAGATCTGGAAAGTAAAAGAAGCTCCAATACACCTTCTGAACAGCCATTCGTGAAAATGGTCACATGTGAGAGAAATCGGAAATTAATACTGCTGTAGAATTCGTGTTTAATTATATTACACTTAATGAATATTTAAAAAATTTAAGGCATTTCATTATTTCCTACGTTCTAGTAATAAAAATACGTCGATTAAAAAAAAAAAAACACAAAAAAAAACCTTTTTAGGAAACTAATAATTACGCTACAACCGAAATGTGATATAGATATCAAATAATCGAAATTTCGTATGTACACCGAAGATGTCAAATAAGGATGCTTTTTTGAAAAATCTAATATTAACCGCTGAAAATGGATTAAAAAAACGGATTACCGAAAAATACACAAATTGTTATTCTAACACAATTTGTAATTTTACATGAATATAGTCTATTAATAGTATACAGTGTTTTCTTAAATCACTGAAATTTTTTAACGGTCAGAAAGGGCAGCACCCCTCTTTTGAAAAAAAATCGAAAACCACGCTACAGCCCAAACGAATGGTAATTATCACGTGCGATATTTTATTCGAATATAATGTATATACTGAAGAAACTGAATAAGGAAGCTTTTTCTTCAAAAATACAAACTTAACGGAGTGAAAAGGGGTTAAAAACTATTTTTCAAAAAATACGCATAAGGTTTTATATTTTCAGTACAAATAGGTTTAGGAAATTATGATTTTGCATTAAGTGGCCTTTATTTCTTCATTTCCTATTTTTATTATTATTTCTTAATGTTTATATAAATTATACATCATTCTTTTACCTTCTTCTAATCTGTGCCTGCGTCCTCTATGGCTGGGAATACTTTGTCCCATGGTACTCTATTGAACACGTTTGTAATATCCGGAAACAACAGGTAGGTTTTCCTATTATTCTTCCTTCTAACAATGTTTGTAACGTGTGCATATATATATATGTATTGTTTTGTTTTTTTTGTTTCTTTTTTTATGTCCAATTTAACACTATCTACTCTATACTTAAACATTTACTTTAAAAATCATATAAATAGCAACAACATTTATGTAAACCGCTGAACCAAAAAGAAAAGCAAAAAAAAAAAACACTTTGGGAAACTAAAAGTGAATAAATAAATGCGATACTTTACTTCTGAATATAATTTAAGTAATAATCCTCGCATTTTTAAGAAGACGAAGCAACTCACGATCACCACAGCGCAAGTAACCAATGTAATATTATGGCGAAATAAATACATGCAGGCATAAATCTGTTATACATGTATTTTCTTTGCGCTTTGTGTTTTCCAAGCGTAAATTAAATACGATTAAAGTTATCGCGATGGTTCACAGAAATAGAGCAATCGTCTGTGATCCTCCTCAAAATTCAGCTTAATTCCAGTATTCCCTATCCGCAATCTGCAGATCGTGGTGACGAACTTCCGTACATCATATATTTCTGCTGGTATATTGTGCAGCCAGGACTTATGTAAACTATTGTGCGCGGTATTAAGAGATTAAGCCAAAATTATTGTTTTTTGCGTTCTTTTCAATTTTACATGCCAAGTTGAAAATGATATAAATGGGGAATGATATCGACACCCGTCCCCTTGATATGATCCACTAGCTCTTTCTCTTGATATCACATTGACCAGGAACCCGGCAAGATTTAACTGTATATAATGCTATTGCTGATTATCTGGCAACATTTGTTTTTATAATTATAGATTAATGGATGATACCTATACTCAAAATTAGAACGTACTACCAGCGGACATAAGTGACTCAATCTATTGTTGATAATTAAAAACTTTCTGCGCTGATTTAAGCCATTACATCTACGATCACATGCCTTATCTATGGCAGTCAGCTCAGCAGTACAGGTGGTTGCTTCTGCGACGAGCTTGAATTTTTGTTCAAAGCTGTTCCGATATACTTCTGAGTTTCATTCATCTTAAATCCATCAATATAAAATCGGGGTACAATATTTCGATATTCGTTAAATGAAAAATTTAATTATTGAACGATGTGCGTCGTTCAAGTTATTGAACATATTTACGTTTAAGTTACAGCAAAAGGCTGAAGAACTTGAGGTAATATATAGGTGTGTGAATGGCTGGCTAAACTGATATTACACCTTCATTTTTTCGGATTCAAAAACCGAATTAAATGTGAAAAAACCGAATTAATTGATAAATACACTTAAAGTTGTATCGCAGCACTTTGTATCTTTCGAAAATTTTGCTATTTGTTTCTTTTTTTTGTAAATTTTGATACACACATAATACGTAGAAAAACACAATCTTCCGTTAGCTTCATCTAGTTGAATGTCAAAAAAGAAACAAATTGCTTTTGTGAAAAATATAACCCATTACTCAATAAAACGTGTTTTACAGTACAACAATCGATGTACCACTTGTCTCGCCTCTCTTGCGAGATTAACATCACCCGACTGTTTCAATTTTCTTTTTTTTTTTTTCGACAATTTTAAACTGTCGCGCTGAAAATAAAAGTTTTTTAATCTGATAGATTTGTTTGACGAGTTTTATTTATTTTTTTCGTCGTCATTTTTACGAAGCGAAGAAATTCTTTGAGGTTGAAAAATTCGCAACACGGAACCATTTTAGTTCAGTCGTTACTTATAGATTTACTTTCTGTTTATGTGTCTATAGGCATGGTCCGCGTTAAGTATCTTTCGTGGTTAGTCCCCGCCGAGATGACATCCTTCGTACACATTTCGGAACATCACGGTCCGTTATGCTCTTTTCACTTGGAAAAGTATTCTCCAATTTCCGCGTAAAAGGAAATTTTCAAGAGTCCTATTGAACTCGAAACTGCCGATCATTCGATAAACGCTTCTTGCGAGCAATAAATCTTCGTCCTTACGCCCGGTCCAACATTCTTCTCTTGTCTATACTATTCTATTCAGCAAACGTTTTAACCTAAACTAATATTTAGCTGCACGTCTCGGTCTAAAACTGTAATCTTATAAGACGGACCAGCCTTAACGCTAATTCTGCTAACCCTACTTCTTCAAACTGGAAATACCCGAATTTATTCTCCGCTTTCGTTCTAGCATGAAGTGTGTTATTTTCTCTTTGTCTCAAATTTTTAATGAATTTTTTTTTTTTCCCATTTTTCAACAGCATCTTCATTTTCATCGACATCGCCACTCCATTCCCACTCGAATTAGCCTCTCCGCATTTATTTTGCACGCACCAACTATTTCTATTTACAAATGATAATCGGTGAACATACTATCTCTGTCCATTGCGTCATTTTACCTAGAATGCTGCTTTGTGGACTTCCTTCAATCGAACTGCTTCTATTCTAATTTGTTTTCAGGCTGTTCTTTTTTTTTCTTTTTATTCCAATTCATCAAATTTTAATCGCATCATTAATCGTTATATCATAATTTAGGCCGTTCGAATTATCTTCTCCATAAAAACATTCTTTATACGGGCTACCTTTTTAGTTCGTACCCCACTCACCTTGATCATTTTCGTTACATTCTTCGCGTTTTAGAATTTAAATATCTTTTTAACGATTTCCCAAAAAAGGAAGGTTATTATATGTCTACCGTGTATATTATATTATTTTATTTTGTTCTGTTTGTTTACGCACAAGTTTGGACCATGCGAACGATTTTACTGACTCATTTTTCATTCGAAAATGTACTGGTCAATGGTGATACTACATATATATATATATATATATATATAGGTATATATCAATGAATATCATTGAATACGGTCTAGATAGAGCCATCAATTACTCTGAAGAAAGAGCGTACTTTTAAAGAATTTTATCAATGTTATTTACCATGGAAACATAAATCCGAAAAGACAAAAAACAACTAATTTTTAACATAGCCAGACAAAAAATAAAATACCAGCAATAGGAGCGCAACAATGGAGGGTCCAACGGTGCCCGGGCACTCACTTAATTGTGATAGGCACCTCCGGCGAAGGTTGACACCTATTCTGCGCAAACCATAATCGTAAGACCATATTTTCAATTTTCAAGTTTCAATTTCAATTTCAATTTATTTCATTTATTTATTATTATTACTACTGAAAAAAGGAAATTCCACAAATGCGCTGCAGAGCGCGAGTAGTGGATAAAGTTAAATTTAAATGAATCTATCGATTGAATAGAAAAAATTACAAAGTTTAAAAATTTACAATATTATATATTCAGATATATTAACCCAGTAGTATATGTGTACACATACTTGCTTAGATTTTTTTAAAGAAAATACTTACGTGTGTGATTATATATATATATATATATATATATATATATTTTCTGATTAATATATGTTTACAATTCTTTTATATAACACACATAATATTATAAATAAAACTAGCTATATGACTAAACCCAACCGTTTTCCTGTTAAATATTTGGACAGTTTAGCGGAAAATACAATGAAAATCGAACAACACTATGTAAATTGATGAAAATAAATACACTTAAACCTGACGTCACATTGGTAATTTTGAAAAAAATTGTTATCCTTTTATTCCTTTTTCTTTTTTCCCCCGATCATCGATAGAGACACATGCTTTAAGAGCATCCACTCACAGTGTTAGATTGTTGAACCCCTGACTAGCGCAATGTTAATTACCATGAAAGTATGTGCATTCGAATAAAAAAATTGAATTTGAAACTAACGTAGTGCCATTTAAAAGCTCATTATTGACAGAAATATTACGTACCTTAACATAACTTGCGACCATGCGGACTAATTCTAATGATAGCCTTTATTGATTCAAAAGCCGGTGGTGATCCATCTGAATATATCGATGATTATTTACAAAGTAAACGTTAAAAAGAAGAGTTTCCTTAAGAGAAATATTTTCTTTATTTAATATAACATAAGACAAAAAATACGGAAAAAAAGTTTCATTTGAATGCAGGGAAAATATGAACACTTCAAAATTTTAAAACGTCAGTTTATGTAAATGTAGATTCGAGTAAAGTTAAAACCTCCGTAACACGATTTAGAAGCTCATCGTTGACAGAATTCGAACATTATTGTTGAACCGATATGCAGTTCACAAAAGATATACTTGCGCACTTGCGTACCGTATTATCATTTAAAAATATATACACTAAAAATTGTGAAATAATTTTTTTTTTTTTTTTAATAAAAAAAGAAGAAAAAAAGTACATACATTTCACAATTTTTAGTAGGATACTTTAATTTTTCATCTCGCTAAAAATCAACTTTTTTATAAGTGACAAGCTTCTTAGTTTGCGTTATGGGGGTCTTAAATATTTCTTATCTTTATTCGAATCTATGCTTATTACGTGTGGTAATTAACACTGATATAATTAATTTTTTTGAATTACCTTTCTAAGCTTAATATTGATAATATTTTAAGTTGATCGCGCTTGGTATATTAATAAATAAAAATTATTAAAATGGACCACCCTTTTTTTCAAGCTTTTTGATAACTACTCACGGTTTGTGTTCACCGATTTTGATTGGTACGCAGCGGTAGTAACTCAGAATGGTACATTTTCGAATGAACGAAAAAACCGTTAAAATCGGTTCACATAGGCACAACAAGTTAGGCGCGGATAAGCATAAAAAAAAAATTTAAAAAAGTGTAACCTGTGTTTTTGGAATCCGTAGAAATCACGATAGCCTAGTTGCTAGAGCACTCGACATCCGTTATGGATGCCTTGAGTTCGTTCCCAGGTAACGACAAAAATTATTACAAGAAATTATCATAAAAATGATTAAATAACCGCTAATATTCATGTGGTAAGCAATGGCAAAAATGTACACACCATCTCATATGCGCGGTAGTTGATGTGCAGTAAGTAGGTCCACACGCGACTGCATTTGTTACGTGATGATAACAAGCGATTTCAATCAGTTTCGAGTGTAGTCTTTATATCCAGTAGTCGATCGAAATGTGGGTATCGTGTATCCTGAAAAATAAATTTACCTTAAAATAGGTTAATCTCAAATCAATATCTGTTCAGTATTTAGACACTATTTCGTACCGTACTTATTTAAGATAAATACTACTAATATATTAAAGAATATTTTATCATCCTGTTTGTTAGTAACTATAGTATAAAAAAATAAATGCTAAAATAACAAACTAATACGTAAGTAACAAAATTAATATAAGAATATCAAACTTGTTATCTTAGGAACGTTTTCGGGCATAACCCATCTTCAGCTAAAATATAATCGAACTAAATTAAAAACATAGTGTAACAGTGAACACAATTTAAAACTTCACTTTGAAGCTAAAATAAAATTAAATTAAAAATAAATTAAAATGAAAATAACATGAAACATAGCACACATGTGAATTGAACTATAGTCTAACACATATTGAAACTAAAAATTAAATCACAAGTTTAATAACGGTAATTAATGTGAAATAAAAACAAGAAATAAAATTGAAATAAAAAATTGAAATAAAAATGAATGATAAACATATTTGGAGATTAGATAAGAAATAAATAATAGAACCTGTCTAAGAAGGGCTAGTTTAAAATTTTTTATTAAAGTATTATATTAAAGAGTGGGTTTTGATTGTGTGGAGTTTGGTCATTTAATATATTGTTTTTGTGTTTATTTATGTAATAGTTTTCAGCTATGTTCATTAGGTTTCCTTTATTGTATGTGGCTAATACTGTAACTGTTTTTTCTAGTGAATCATGTGTATGTTTATTTTTTATTAAGTGTTCTGCATATGTGGATTTTTCCGTTTCGTTATTTGTAAATGATTTAATGTGTTCTAGGTATCTATATTTTATTTTCCTACCAGTTTGACCGATGTATGCCTTTTCACAATTATTACAGTTTATTTTGTATATACCACTATTTTCAAATATATTATTATTTTCTTTATTCATAGTAATTATTTTGTTTTTTAGGGTATTGTTTGTTTTATAAGCTATTTGTAATCCTAGTTTT
Organism: Icerya purchasi; assembly: GCA_039619475.1. Taxonomy (NCBI): domain Eukaryota; kingdom Metazoa; phylum Arthropoda; class Insecta; order Hemiptera; family Monophlebidae; genus Icerya; species Icerya purchasi. The sequence goes on from CM077115.1 coordinate 99,519,586, forward strand.
TTAAATATATTACTTAATTTGTATATATTTTTATTTATGAAAGTGAATGTTATAAATTTGTTTTTGTCTTTGTTAATATCGTTATTTTTTGGTTTATATTTTAATTTTATTTTTATTTTTTGTATTAATTTTTCTATTATGTGTTCAGTGTAACCATTATTTATTGCAATTGTTTTTAATATTTTTATTTCATTTTGTTTTTTGTTTTGATTCATGGGGGTGTTTAGTAATCTATTTATGGCGTGTATGAAGTATGCGTGTTTATGTTGATTTGGATGGTTTGATGTTTTGTTTATTATAGTGTCGGTTGTTGTTTGTTTTCTGTGTATATTGTATTGTAATTTATTAGTAGTTTTATTTATTATGATGTCTAAGAAGTTAATTTTATTGTTTATCTCTTTTTCCATAGTGTATTGTATGTTTTTATGTATTTTATTTAAATCATTTAAAATGTTATTTTCAGTGTTATTGTTGTTTTCATCAAAAATAACTAAAGTATCATCTACATATCTGATATATGTTTTTATATTATATTTTTTAATTAAATTTTCAATATATCTTTCTTCGAGATGTTGTAGAAATATTTCACTTAAAATACCTGATAAGGGGGATCCCATACCTAAACCACTATTTTGGGTATATGTAATATTATTGAATTTGAAATAATTTTGTTCAATGAGTATTTTTATTAAATTGATTAATTGGTTATTATATATATTATTATTTGAAACATTTATTGATTTTTTGATTATTTCTATTGTCTCATTAATTGGTATGTTAGTGTATAAATTGGTTATATCGTAAGAGATTATTTTAGTTTTATTGTTTATAGGTATGTTTTGTAATTTATCAAAGACATTTTGTCTATTTCTGATTGTATATTTATCATTTAAAGATATATTTTGTTTTAATATATTGGATATGTATTTGGCTAATTTATATCCAGGGGCAGTTGTGTAATTTACTAAAGGTCTAATTGGTATATTTGGTTTATGTATTTTTAATAGTGGGTTGAGAGTTGGTGCTTTGGGGTTCATATTTATAAAGAATTTGGCGATATTGTTATTTATTAGTAAATTTGATTCTTTTATTATTTTTCTTATTTTAGCCTGATATTTGTTTGTGGGATCGATTTTTGTCGTATTTATGTTATTTTCTTTTATAAAATTATCAGTTTTTTGAATAAGTTCATTTTTATTTATTATAATTATACTATTTCCTTTATCAGCTTTAGCGGTAACAGCATTTTCTTGGTTTAATTTATTATTTATATTTTTGATGGTTTTTTGTATTTTTAAATGGTCTGTGTTTGTTTTGTTTTTCTTTATAATGTTTAAAATTGCGTGTGTTGCTTCGGCTCTTGTAATAGTTTGTTCATTTGTTGGTAATTTTTGTATTGCATTTTCAGTTTCTATTATTAAATTTTCATATTGTTTTTTATGTGATGTGTTTAAATTATATTTATAACCTAAATTTAAAACGTTGACTTCATCATTTGTAAATTTTATGGTAGTTAAGTTTACAGTTCTTGGATAAAAATCAAATTTATTATTAATTGTAGGTTTAGGTATTTGTTGTTTTGCTAAAGTATTTAATTTTTTATTTATTATTTGTTGTTTTTGGTATATAATGGGTTTAATTTTGTCATTAATTTTTTCAAAATATAAATTTAGAATTTCATAGTTTATATTATTAACTAATTGTAAATGTATTTTTAAGAGTTGTATATTGATTTTATTCTTTTTGTTATATAGGTAATTTATTTCATTTTTGATCCAAAATATTTCAGCTTGTTTTTTGGTTTTTATTGCTACCGGAGATTTGTTTTTTATTTTTATTGTTGCATATTTTGGTATTATATTCATTTGTAGGCATTTTTTATTGAAGTAGATGTTATTAATAGTTTTTTTCAATTTTAATGTTAAGTAATAATATTTTTGGATATGTATTGCTATATCAGCAGAATTCATTAAAGAATATTTTATCATCCTGTTTGTTAGTAACTATAGTATAAAAAAATAAATGCTAAAATAACAAACTAATACGTAAGTAACAAAATTAATATAAGAATATCAAACTTGTTATCTTAGGAACGTTTTCGGGCATAACCCATCTTCAGCTAAAATATAATCGAACTAAATTAAAAACATAGTGTAACAGTGAACACAATTTAAAACTTCACTTTGAAGCTAAAATAAAATTAAATTAAAAATAAATTAAAATGAAAATAACATGAAACATAGCACACATGTGAATTGAACTATAGTCTAACACATATTGAAACTAAAAATTAAATCACAAGTTTAATAACGGTAATTAATGTGAAATAAAAACAAGAAATAAAATTGAAATAAAAAATTGAAATAAAAATGAATGATAAACATATTTGGAGATTAGATAAGAAATAAATAATAGAACCTGTCTAAGAAGGGCTAGTTTAAAATTTTTTATTAAAGTATTATATTAAAGAGTGGGTTTTGATTGTGTGGAGTTTGGTCATTTAATATATTGTTTTTGTGTTTATTTATGTAATAGTTTTCAGCTATGTTCATTAGGTTTCCTTTATTGTATGTGGCTAATACTGTAACTGTTTTTTCTAGTGAATCATGTGTATGTTTATTTTTTATTAAGTGTTCTGCATATGTGGATTTTTCCGTTTCGTTATTTGTAAATGATTTAATGTGTTCTAGGTATCTATATTTTATTTTCCTACCAGTTTGACCGATGTATGCCTTTTCACAATTATTACAGTTTATTTTGTATATACCACTATTTTCAAATATATTATTATTTTCTTTATTCATAGTAATTATTTTGTTTTTTAGGGTATTGTTTGTTTTATAAGCTATTTGTAATCCTAGTTTTTTAAATATATTACTTAATTTGTATATATTTTTATTTATGAAAGTGAATGTTATAAATTTGTTTTTGTCTTTGTTAATATCGTTATTTTTTGGTTTATATTTTAATTTTATTTTTATTTTTTGTATTAATTTTTCTATTATGTGTTCAGTGTAACCATTATTTATTGCAATTGTTTTTAATATTTTTATTTCATTTTGTTTTTTGTTTTGATTCATGGGGGTGTTTAGTAATCTATTTATGGCGTGTATGAAGTATGCGTGTTTATGTTGATTTGGATGGTTTGATGTTTTGTTTATTATAGTGTCGGTTGTTGTTTGTTTTCTGTGTATATTGTATTGTAATTTATTAGTAGTTTTATTTATTATGATGTCTAAGAAGTTAATTTTATTGTTTATCTCTTTTTCCATAGTGTATTGTATGTTTTTATGTATTTTATTTAAATCATTTAAAATGTTATTTTCAGTGTTATTGTTGTTTTCATCAAAAATAACTAAAGTATCATCTACATATCTGATATATGTTTTTATATTATATTTTTTATCAATTTAATAAAAATACTCATTGAACAAAATTATTTCAAATTCAATAATATTACATATACCCAAAATAGTGGTTTAGGTATGGGATCCCCCTTATCAGGTATTTTAAGTGAAATATTTCTACAACATCTCGAAGAAAGATATATTGAAAATTTAATTAAAAAATATAATATAAAAACATATATCAGATATGTAGATGATACTTTAGTTATTTTTGATGAAAACAACAATAACACTGAAAATAACATTTTAAATGATTTAAATAAAATACATAAAAACATACAATACACTATGGAAAAAGAGATAAACAATAAAATTAACTTCTTAGACATCATAATAAATAAAACTACTAATAAATTACAATACAATATACACAGAAAACAAACAACAACCGACACTATAATAAACAAAACATCAAACCATCCAAATCAACATAAACACGCATACTTCATACACGCCATAAATAGATTACTAAACACCCCCATGAATCAAAACAAAAAACAAAATGAAATAAAAATATTAAAAACAATTGCAATAAATAATGGTTACACTGAACACATAATAGAAAAATTAATACAAAAAATAAAAATAAAATTAAAATATAAACCAAAAAATAACGATATTAACAAAGACAAAAACAAATTTATAACATTCACTTTCATAAATAAAAATATATACAAATTAAGTAATATATTTAAAAAACTAGGATTACAAATAGCTTATAAAACAAACAATACCCTAAAAAACAAAATAATTACTATGAATAAAGAAAATAATAATATATTTGAAAATAGTGGTATATACAAAATAAACTGTAATAATTGTGAAAAGGCATACATCGGTCAAACTGGTAGGAAAATAAAATATAGATACCTAGAACACATTAAATCATTTACAAATAACGAAACGGAAAAATCCACATATGCAGAACACTTAATAAAAAATAAACATACACATGATTCACTAGAAAAAACAGTTACAGTATTAGCCACATACAATAAAGGAAACCTAATGAACATAGCTGAAAACTATTACATAAATAAACACAAAAACAATATATTAAATGACCAAACTCCACACAATCAAAACCCACTCTTTAATATAATACTTTAATAAAAAATTTTAAACTAGCCCTTCTTAGACAGGTTCTATTATTTATTTCTTATCTAATCTCCAAATATGTTTATCATTCATTTTTATTTCAATTTTTTATTTCAATTTTATTTCTTGTTTTTATTTCACATTAATTACCGTTATTAAACTTGTGATTTAATTTTTAGTTTCAATATGTGTTAGACTATAGTTCAATTCACATGTGTGCTATGTTTCATGTTATTTTCATTTTAATTTATTTTTAATTTAATTTTATTTTAGCTTCAAAGTGAAGTTTTAAATTGTGTTCACTGTTACACTATGTTTTTAATTTAGTTCGATTATATTTTAGCTGAAGATGGGTTATGCCCGAAAACGTTCCTAAGATAACAAGTTTGATATTCTTATATTAATTTTGTTACTTACGTATTAGTTTGTTATTTTAGCATTTATTTTTTTTATACTATAGTTACTAACAAACAGGATGATAAAATATTCTTTAATGAATTCTGCTGATATAGCAATACATATCCAAAAATATTATTACTTAACATTAAAATTGAAAAAAACTATTAATAACATCTACTTCAATAAAAAATGCCTACAAATGAATATAATACCAAAATATGCAACAATAAAAATAAAAAACAAATCTCCGGTAGCAATAAAAACCAAAAAACAAGCTGAAATATTTTGGATCAAAAATGAAATAAATTACCTATATAACAAAAAGAATAAAATCAATATACAACTCTTAAAAATACATTTACAATTAGTTAATAATATAAACTATGAAATTCTAAATTTATATTTTGAAAAAATTAATGACAAAATTAAACCCATTATATACCAAAAACAACAAATAATAAATAAAAAATTAAATACTTTAGCAAAACAACAAATACCTAAACCTACAATTAATAATAAATTTGATTTTTATCCAAGAACTGTAAACTTAACTACCATAAAATTTACAAATGATGAAGTCAACGTTTTAAATTTAGGTTATAAATATAATTTAAACACATCACATAAAAAACAATATGAAAATTTAATAATAGAAACTGAAAATGCAATACAAAAATTACCAACAAATGAACAAACTATTACAAGAGCCGAAGCAACACACGCAATTTTAAACATTATAAAGAAAAACAAAACAAACACAGACCATTTAAAAATACAAAAAACCATCAAAAATATAAATAATAAATTAAACCAAGAAAATGCTGTTACCGCTAAAGCTGATAAAGGAAATAGTATAATTATAATAAATAAAAATGAACTTATTCAAAAAACTGATAATTTTATAAAAGAAAATAACATAAATACGACAAAAATCGATCCCACAAACAAATATCAGGCTAAAATAAGAAAAATAATAAAAGAATCAAATTTACTAATAAATAACAATATCGCCAAATTCTTTATAAATATGAACCCCAAAGCACCAACTCTCAACCCACTATTAAAAATACATAAACCAAATATACCAATTAGACCTTTAGTAAATTACACAACTGCCCCTGGATATAAATTAGCCAAATACATATCCAATATATTAAAACAAAATATATCTTTAAATGATAAATATACAATCAGAAATAGACAAAATGTCTTTGATAAATTACAAAACATACCTATAAACAATAAAACTAAAATAATCTCTTACGATATAACCAATTTATACACTAACATACCAATTAATGAGACAATAGAAATAATCAAAAAATCAATAAATGTTTCAAATAATAATATATATAATAACCAATTAATCAATTTAATAAAAATACTCATTGAACAAAATTATTTCAAATTCAATAATATTACATATACCCAAAATAGTGGTTTAGGTATGGGATCCCCCTTATCAGGTATTTTAAGTGAAATATTTCTACAACATCTCGAAGAAAGATATATTGAAAATTTAATTAAAAAATATAATATAAAAACATATATCAGATATGTAGATGATACTTTAGTTATTTTTGATGAAAACAACAATAACACTGAAAATAACATTTTAAATGATTTAAATAAAATACATAAAAACATACAATACACTATGGAAAAAGAGATAAACAATAAAATTAACTTCTTAGACATCATAATAAATAAAACTACTAATAAATTACAATACAATATACACAGAAAACAAACAACAACCGACACTATAATAAACAAAACATCAAACCATCCAAATCAACATAAACACGCATACTTCATACACGCCATAAATAGATTACTAAACACCCCCATGAATCAAAACAAAAAACAAAATGAAATAAAAATATTAAAAACAATTGCAATAAATAATGGTTACACTGAACACATAATAGAAAAATTAATACAAAAAATAAAAATAAAATTAAAATATAAACCAAAAAATAACGATATTAACAAAGACAAAAACAAATTTATAACATTCACTTTCATAAATAAAAATATATACAAATTAAGTAATATATTTAAAAAACTAGGATTACAAATAGCTTATAAAACAAACAATACCCTAAAAAACAAAATAATTACTATGAATAAAGAAAATAATAATATATTTGAAAATAGTGGTATATACAAAATAAACTGTAATAATTGTGAAAAGGCATACATCGGTCAAACTGGTAGGAAAATAAAATATAGATACCTAGAACACATTAAATCATTTACAAATAACGAAACGGAAAAATCCACATATGCAGAACACTTAATAAAAAATAAACATACACATGATTCACTAGAAAAAACAGTTACAGTATTAGCCACATACAATAAAGGAAACCTAATGAACATAGCTGAAAACTATTACATAAATAAACACAAAAACAATATATTAAATGACCAAACTCCACACAATCAAAACCCACTCTTTAATATAATACTTTAATAAAAAAAAAAAAAAAAAAAATTTTAAACTAGCCCTTCTTAGACAGGTTCTATTATTTATTTCTTATCTAATCTCCAAATATGTTTATCATTCATTTTTATTTCAATTTTTTATTTCAATTTTATTTCTTGTTTTTATTTCACATTAATTACCGTTATTAAACTTGTGATTTAATTTTTAGTTTCAATATGTGTTAGACTATAGTTCAATTCACATGTGTGCTATGTTTCATGTTATTTTCATTTTAATTTATTTTTAATTTAATTTTATTTTAGCTTCAAAGTGAAGTTTTAAATTGTGTTCACTGTTACACTATGTTTTTAATTTAGTTCGATTATATTTTAGCTGAAGATGGGTTATGCCCGAAAACGTTCCTAAGATAACAAGTTTGATATTCTTATATTAATTTTGTTACTTACGTATTAGTTTGTTATTTTAGCATTTATTTTTTTATACTATAGTTACTAACAAACAGGATGATAAAATATTCTTTAATGAATTCTGCTGATATAGCAATACATATCCAAAAATATTATTACTTAACATTAAAATTGAAAAAAACTATTAATAACATCTACTTCAATAAAAAATGCCTACAAATGAATATAATACCAAAATATGCAACAATAAAAATAAAAAACAAATCTCCGGTAGCAATAAAAACCAAAAAACAAGCTGAAATATTTTGGATCAAAAATGAAATAAATTACCTATATAACAAAAAGAATAAAATCAATATACAACTCTTAAAAATACATTTACAATTAGTTAATAATATAAACTATGAAATTCTAAATTTATATTTTGAAAAAATTAATGACAAAATTAAACCCATTATATACCAAAAACAACAAATAATAAATAAAAAATTAAATACTTTAGCAAAACAACAAATACCTAAACCTACAATTAATAATAAATTTGATTTTTATCCAAGAACTGTAAACTTAACTACCATAAAATTTACAAATGATGAAGTCAACGTTTTAAATTTAGGTTATAAATATAATTTAAACACATCACATAAAAAACAATATGAAAATTTAATAATAGAAACTGAAAATGCAATACAAAAATTACCAACAAATGAACAAACTATTACAAGAGCCGAAGCAACACACGCAATTTTAAACATTATAAAGAAAAACAAAACAAACACAGACCATTTAAAAATACAAAAAACCATCAAAAATATAAATAATAAATTAAACCAAGAAAATGCTGTTACCGCTAAAGCTGATAAAGGAAATAGTATAATTATAATAAATAAAAATGAACTTATTCAAAAAACTGATAATTTTATAAAAGAAAATAACATAAATACGACAAAAATCGATCCCACAAACAAATATCAGGCTAAAATAAGAAAAATAATAAAAGAATCAAATTTACTAATAAATAACAATATCGCCAAATTCTTTATAAATATGAACCCCAAAGCACCAACTCTCAACCCACTATTAAAAATACATAAACCAAATATACCAATTAGACCTTTAGTAAATTACACAACTGCCCCTGGATATAAATTAGCCAAATACATATCCAATATATTAAAACAAAATATATCTTTAAATGATAAATATACAATCAGAAATAGACAAAATGTCTTTGATAAATTACAAAACATACCTATAAACAATAAAACTAAAATAATCTCTTACGATATAACCAATTTATACACTAACATACCAATTAATGAGACAATAGAAATAATCAAAAAATCAATAAATGTTTCAAATAATAATATATATAATAACCAATTAATCAATTTAATAAAAATACTCATTGAACAAAATTATTTCAAATTCAATAATATTACATATACCCAAAATAGTGGTTTAGGTATGGGATCCCCCTTATCAGGTATTTTAAGTGAAATATTTCTACAACATCTCGAAGAAAGATATATTGAAAATTTAATTAAAAAATATAATATAAAAACATATATCAGATATGTAGATGATACTTTAGTTATTTTTGATGAAAACAACAATAACACTGAAAATAACATTTTAAATGATTTAAATAAAATACATAAAAACATACAATACACTATGGAAAAAGAGATAAACAATAAAATTAACTTCTTAGACATCATAATAAATAAAACTACTAATAAATTACAATACAATATACACAGAAAACAAACAACAACCGACACTATAATAAACAAAACATCAAACCATCCAAATCAACATAAACACGCATACTTCATACACGCCATAAATAGATTACTAAACACCCCCATGAATCAAAACAAAAAACAAAATGAAATAAAAATATTAAAAACAATTGCAATAAATAATGGTTACACTGAACACATAATAGAAAAATTAATACAAAAAATAAAAATAAAATTAAAATATAAACCAAAAAATAACGATATTAACAAAGACAAAAACAAATTTATAACATTCACTTTCATAAATAAAAATATATACAAATTAAGTAATATATTTAAAAAACTAGGATTACAAATAGCTTATAAAACAAACAATACCCTAAAAAACAAAATAATTACTATGAATAAAGAAAATAATAATATATTTGAAAATAGTGGTATATACAAAATAAACTGTAATAATTGTGAAAAGGCATACATCGGTCAAACTGGTAGGAAAATAAAATATAGATACCTAGAACACATTAAATCATTTACAAATAACGAAACGGAAAAATCCACATATGCAGAACACTTAATAAAAAATAAACATACACATGATTCACTAGAAAAAACAGTTACAGTATTAGCCACATACAATAAAGGAAACCTAATGAACATAGCTGAAAACTATTACATAAATAAACACAAAAACAATATATTAAATGACCAAACTCCACACAATCAAAACCCACTCTTTAATATAATACTTTAATAAAAAATTTTAAACTAGCCCTTCTTAGACAGGTTCTATTATTTATTTCTTATCTAATCTCCAAATATGTTTATCATTCATTTTTATTTCAATTTTTTATTTCAATTTTATTTCTTGTTTTTATTTCACATTAATTACCGTTATTAAACTTGTGATTTAATTTTTAGTTTCAATATGTGTTAGACTATAGTTCAATTCACATGTGTGCTATGTTTCATGTTATTTTCATTTTAATTTATTTTTAATTTAATTTTATTTTAGCTTCAAAGTGAAGTTTTAAATTGTGTTCACTGTTACACTATGTTTTTAATTTAGTTCGATTATATTTTAGCTGAAGATGGGTTATGCCCGAAAACGTTCCTAAGATAACAAGTTTGATATTCTTATATTAATTTTGTTACTTACGTATTAGTTTGTTATTTTAGCATTTATTTTTTTATACTACTACTAATATACATATATATATATGTTTTTTTTTGTTTTTACTAAAAGAAACTTTATTTTTGTAGATAAATCCATAACTGTTTGTTAATATTTATAAATATAAAATAGATAAATATGCCTCGATAACAAACAAAAATAAGTATTAAATTACTTTAATAAATTAAAATGAACTTACTTTAGAAATTTTTTTAGGCAAAACCAATCGCTAGCTAATAAAATAAAGTATACTCAGATAAAAGAGTGTTTTTAGTTTTTATTTAAGTACCCTCTATATTGTTAGCTCATGATGGACTTTGCCTGAAAAAGTTTCTAAAGTAAATTATTTTGAATTTATTAAAGTAATACTTGTTTTTACGTTTGTTATTATGGGGTATTTTTATCTATTTTATATTTTTATTTTTTTTTCCATTTTATCATTATTTTATAAACATTTAACATTTTTTGTGTGAATTATATCTTTAATAATAATAGTAATAATAATAATAATAATAATAATAATAATAATAATAATGGTAAAGGATATTATTGTAATTATTAATTCTATTTGATTTTTTTTTTATTGTACAGGGTGCGGCAGCATAACTCCCTTTTTTAAAATGCGACACTATTTTTCTACTAAATTTCGTTAAAGAGAAATAATAACAGAAAATCAAAATAACGTACTCTAGATCCCCCATTGGGGCAATATGTATGCTTCTTCCCTACTCGCAGTTTTATTTCAATTTTCTGTTATTATTTCTCTTTAAGAAAATTTAGTAGAAAAAAAATGGCGCATTTTAAAAAAGCAAGTTATGCTGCCGCACCCTGTATAATCATTTTTTTTTCATTATAGACGGTTGCATTTTCGCTTATGTAATGTCAGGTGAATACCATTATCTACTATTTCTCGATGTCTGTTATTTTTGTTTTCCTGTTTTTTTATACTTAATCTGCTCTTAAATGTCCGATTTTGACAATATAATTCGTCTTGGTTTGTTTCAGTTTTTACTAAATACATGTGTAACTCATGCGTTACTTGTATATACCACCTGCCGTTAATTCTATTCTAGTCGTATTACCCGTTAAAACTAATCCTTTACACTATGAATTTCCTATGTGTTCTCTCGTCTAGTACATTGCTCTCTAAATCATTTGATTACCGAGCTGTTTAATTGCTTGATATTTTTGACGATTCACTAGTTTTTCAGCACCAGAATTAACTTGTTTGATTTCCCTGTTTTAGCTCTTCACTTCTTCCCCATTTTTATCAATTCATATCTGCTATAAGCGTGATTGATTGTTCTACATCTTCCGATTTATTTATTTCGAATTTTATTTTCACTGTCTCTAATATGCTGGTATAATTTTACTCGGTTTTTTTTTTTTTATATGTGCTTAAATCTTTCCTTCCGATGTGTTTTTTAATCTACACATTCTGTTTTTCGGCATAATCATATAAAAATTTAAGTTTAAATCATAATAAGATAAATACGGTAATTGTTTGCATTAATCGATACATTTATTTTTAAATTACACTAAATAAATATTCTCTATGATAAATAACGAACGATGTAATTTTTAATCTTTTTAACAGCAATTCTGTTATAAGTTAAGTAAACTTAAAGCAACGGTTTTTCCAGTTTTAACCCAAATGAAAATTAGAAATTACAGATAAATTTATTCGCTTACAAAAAATATAAAATATATACTTACTATTAAGTTATCAAGTTGTATTGCATAATCCGCATTAACTTAACTTTTCATTAATATTTGAAAGACACACTTAATGATAAAAATAAAATCCTAAACTCGAAAAAAAAAAAAAAAATGCATTCTTTATTTTTTTATCACAAGCAATAAATTATAAAAGCAGAATATACATATTATTTTCATGAATAATCTTTTTTCATCCTGTTTGTTAAATATATAAAATAGTAAGTTAATAATAACAAATATAATAAACAATTATAACAAACTAATAAGATAAAATTTTCTTACTTAATAACGTTTTCGGGCATAACCCATCATCAGCTAGACCAATATGTGAACAGATACAAATTCTGTGATTGTTTATTATATTTGTTATTATTAACTTACTATTTTATATTATTTTCAATTCGTAAAAAAACATTTGTTCGCTTACAAGTCGCTCTTTAATGTAATTTTCTTTCTTCTTTTTTTTTTCCGGAACTCCGTAATTTAAGGTATATACAACTAAATATTATTACGGCTTCCTATGAACCAACTGAAAAGAGTGTGATTCGCGAAACACAGCGCTGAACTTTAAATGGAATAACTTTGATTCTTGGAGTTGTCGTTTCTTGGGTTTACATTAAATGTTTTTAACAGTATTTTTTCACTTCTGTTTTTCGTACTATTTACTTCGGCCATTTTTCTCGACAAGAAAAAAAAAAAACTTCAATACCGGAATTAAATAGCACGAAAAAAATTCTGCGTTTGGTCTTTTTTACTTGCCTAAAATGGCCGTGGTCCAATAACCTTTTAGACTTCAGTCTGAATTTCGACAACTATCGATCCGTTGTTGCCATTTCAAATATTTGTTGTTTTATTTCCGTCTGCTGAACAAACGAAATCCTGAATTTGGGCGAAATGGGATCAAACCTTTGCAGACCGCAATCATTGCGAATTGCTTGAAACAATAGTTTACCTAGATTAGCGAAGTTGACAATTATTTTTACAAAATGGCCGCGCATCCATCAGCTTTATTAACTGGCGTAGTTTTTAAAACACAGTAGTCACATGTTATTATTTTGAGGATAAAATCGATAATTTTCACTGTTTCATATTTTCAGTTTCTTGAATTAACAGCAATAATGTGAGTTTAATATTAAAAAAAACAACAAAACCGAAAAATTAATTAATCCAAGAATAATTAAACTTGTTCCTTTAATTTATTAAGTAATTTTAAGTGAAATCGATTAGCGGCTTGTTAAAAACTAACTTATCTTCTGCTAACCGTCAAAATTGTAATCTCTTTGCGAATATTGGATGCGAAAAACCGCTAAAGTTGCTAACAAATTGACAGAATATATCTGTGGAAACTTCGGAAAAATGAAGAAAATTTAATGAAGAGTGTAACTAACGAAAAGAAAAATACGCCTACAGATATTAATGGAAACCTTAGATTAAATTAAACCGAATCTGCCGAGAAAATGCTCAAAGGGAAAAGAAAGTTGTGCCCCGGTGTATTGCGGTACGCGCTAAACTTTTAATATATGTGACTGGCGTAAAAACATTTCAAAAAAGTTTCATTCGCAATTCGTAACCTAATTTTATTTTCATTTTCGGTTAGCACGAAAACCATACATATTTTCGATCTATTTCACACACATATGTATATATATATATATCAATTACAAATTCAAGACTACACGTGATCTCTATTCTGAATCGGAACTGAACGTAATCAACTCTACTTTTGATAATTACAGAAACGATAATTTAGACTATTTCGGACAATCGATTATGCTTTAATATTGGCGATTAATAATAATTATGAGGAATAAAATTATGAACCGACAATTGAAATTGTCAAAGAACCTTGAAAACCACTTTTCATCAAGATTAATCTATACAGACGATTACATAAATTCAGCGGAACTTTAATATTTAAATATCCGTAAGATTAATAATAATAATTTTAATCTTTCAATATAGCACGTGTACAGTAATACTGAGTGGTAAATTTATTGTTTTTTTATCTACTAATTATTTTTCATGAAAACGTATTTTTAAACAGTATCATACACAAACACTATTGAAATGCGATTACATTTAAATATTAAAATTACTATATATTCAGATAATATTAATCTTGAAGTATATTTCTTTCACAAATCCGATTAAAATTTTATAATTACAGGTATTATTAATCACGATTACAGAGGTATAATCGATAACACTAAATAGTTTCAAATATCATTTTTGTAATTATCGAAATAAATCGATTATGCTCAACCCTAGTTGAGAGTAGATTAGATGTAGTCTTCATATTCTAATTTATTTTAAGATACTCAATTTTCTCTCTTTTCCGTTCCCTCTTTATCCATCTATCTATCTATCTCTCTTCATATATATATATATATATATATTAAAAAAAAATAAGTGAAAGAGATGGGGGACCGAGGGTGTCCTCGGCGGAGCTCCTTGCGAGACACGAATATGTATATATATATATATATATATGTAGTCGTCGCGATAGCCTAGTTGCTAGAGCGCTTGACTTCCGATATGGAGGTCACGGGTTCAATCCCGAGCGACGACAGAACTTATTACAAGAATTAAATAAATAAATAAATAATCACTAATAATCACGTGGAAAGCAATGGCAAACCACCACGTTCAACATCATATGCGCGCTAGGTCAGTACACAGAAGACATAAATAGGACTGCACTTGTATATCGATAAATCAAACGATTACTATCAGTTCCGAATGAAGTCTTGCGTGTGTACACCTGCGTTGCGTATAAACAATTGCCTAGTACACTACCTATATCTGTACAGCTAAAAATGTACGAATAGGTAGTCGCCGACGATCAGTCGCACCGACAAGGCTAAGCCTTTAGAACAAAGAAGAAGATATATACATGTACATGGGCGTCGGCAAAGACGGGCACGAGAGAGCCGTTGCCCCCCCTCCCTGGAGCTTCGAAACTTTGTAATCAACTGGCCATGATGAGTATTCCAAATTGGAAGACTTTTATAATAAAGTAGTAGAACAATTTGCCAGAAACCCACGAAAATTATGTTTTAATTAAGATTTTATTCTTGTTTAATAAAATATTAAGCCTTTACAAATTATAAATTTTATTTTTCCTATAACTCATATCCTCTTTCTATCATCTTGCTCCTCTGGCGACATATAAATGTTTGTTCATTGATACAGCTTTGGTATTTATGCCAAGCTAGAAATTATTCTTCGGTTAAAATCAATTAATTTTCAATCTCTCAGTATCATCGTACTGTTTGTTGTCGTTAGAAAATACGGTCCGAAACGTTTATGTGGCCAAAAGTGTAAATACCCAATTTTCCGTCGGAATTGAGGGCACGTGTAGGGTTGCGAGAAGTGTCTTGGCGAGTGTACTCTGGGACAACAGAGTAGCGTCTGCCCCGGTGTGTGCGCACCGGTCGTTATGCCAGCCGCGTGAGCCGTGCGAAAAATATAAATTAGAGCAGTGTAGTAGCTAGTATGTATGACTGTGTTCGACCGGCTGATTGGCACATAGCCTTTTAGATTAATTTAATTATTTTTTTAATGTTTTTACAATCTAGATTATGTTATATATTTTTGTGAATTGTTGAATGTCATATGTCGTTCGTGTAACAAACAATATAACATCAGTAATGTGAACGGTAATTTTTTAAAATTGTTTACATTTATAATATAGGTCGGTTTACAGAGGAAAATACTTATAAATTCTACCGTTAGTTCAGTTTTGAGTGGTGATTTGCTCAGGCGGTATAGCGATCGCCGATTATCGTTCAGTTGCCGTTGTTTGTCTAATCCACGCCACGCCGCGTGTCTTTATCCGCATTCTTTGCGGTCGATTTAGCCGGTTTTGCTTGTTTCATGTGTATCTTTTTTATGTATATTACGTGATTTATTTATTCTCAAAGAGGGTAGAACGCGCCGAACTTGCCCTGCGAATTAGCGAATAAAACAAAATACACGAGTTTGGCAACTAACTAGCGTTGTTTTTATTTGTTTTTCTGTGTTACGGAAAATTGTGTCTGGATGGTACTCCTCCGGGAGGGGGCCCGCGCGTCGGCGGAAAAAATAAAACAAGAGTTTACGCGTGTTTGAATGGGAAAAGTAAAAAAAAAAGCCTAATGCCCGCCGGAAATTGATTCGTGATTAGTTTGGGTCATTCGAGAAAAATCTAGGGACCCCCAAATTCCGGAATCCCGGGTTAGGGATCCAAAGAAAACATCGCGGTAAACACCAAAAATTGGTAAATTCGTGTTATTGGCTTCCGGAAAAGGACCCTTAAAGTTTGCGTCATAAGCAGCCCCGAATAGGAAACGTTTGAGTGTCCATTGCAGACTATTTAGTATTCTTACACACTCGCGTAATTAACTTTATGTACTAAAAAGTAGACAACGAAGTTTGACTAATGAAAATGGCAAGCAGAGAATTAGCTGAAATGAACATGACACGATGATAGTACTAGAAAATTTAACGACAACACTACAGTCTTAAACAGAAAGATTGGAAAAAGATTAATTAATAAAGTTTTATTATGAAAGAATTGAATAAAAATGTATTTCAATTAAGCGATTAAATAATATATCGTTAATTAACTAGAGTAATGTGGCAGACGCAAAAAAGGTTGAATTACGCAGAATTACAAAAACCAACCACATTTTTAATACTGTTGTAGGTAGTTTCCTCGATTAAATCGAACATCTTCGTATCAAGGAATTAAATGTACACAAAGACCTTATTTAAAAATTGATACAATTCCTAAATTACTTTTCAGGTCGGTTCATCACTTGATACTATCGTAAATCTTGATGGCATATGATTTTCCTTGATGTAATTCTTTCCTTCCTATGTTGCTTAATCTGTAAACGGGAAGCACACATCGGATAATCCTGTGTTCACATATGTTCGAAAGCTAAAATTACATGAAGTACAGTTAATGCCTCATCTTTAGATTTATCACGATTTTAATATTAAGCCGTGTAAGCTTTCCGACAAGATCAGCCGAAAATCAGAAATATGAGAAAATGAGATATGTGGAAAATCAAATACTACCGCGTAGTTTATCTAGATGCGTTATTAAAATTGCCATAATGAGTAAACCAGAAATGCATTTCGAATGAATTAGTTTAAATATCGGAAAATATTATTACAACATACGAAAGGACATATTGTCAACAATCCATGCAAAATCGAGGAAAATCTACCCGGTAACTCTGTATGAAACAAACTATATTAGAATCAGATAAATGTTGTAACGAAGACTATGAAGAAAATGTTAATCAATACTCGATTGCAAAAACAATGAGAAAAGAACTTATTCTACACACACTACCGACAAATATATATCTATCCTTTTATAAATCCCCCTCCTACTGGCGTGCAGACAACTTTACCAATATCTCCTCAGAAAATTTAATATAAAGGTTCGAAATTTCAATACTATATGATACTTATTATAACATAAACTAGTTTTAAAAAAAGTTAAAATACAACGAAAATATAAGCGTACATTAGTAGAATGGTATAATTGTATTTTCTACAGTTTATGGTGAAATTTTTCTACCTTTATCCACAATTTATCGAACATTTCAGCGGCAGCTGGAGAAAAATGTAAACGAGAAATAAGAAAATAATAAAAAATAAGAACTACACGGTTTTCACTGAATGTTGTGAAGTGTTTCGTGGAAAGAAATTTTACAAAAAAAGCAGAGGGATAACAATTTCGTAAAAATTTTCCGTGAATAAATTTTAAGTAATTTTTAAAGCAACGAAAGATTCTCAAAAAAAAAAAAAATTAATTAATTATAGAATTAAAAATACAGATTAACTAAGAGAATTTATGAATTCATGAAAACGAAGAAAATAAGACCTTTCAATGAATGTGAAAAGGATATGGAATTAATGGATGTTACTGAAACACAAATGTTTAATAAGGGGAATGGTTTCATAAAACAGTTGCGACGTCAATCTTTAAAATAGAACAAGTTAACCGGAAGAGGTCGCTTTCAATAAGCCATAAAAATGCCTTGATGGAGGGTCTCAAGAAATACTGGAAAGATGTTAAGGAAGGAAGAAGGAAAAGATGTAAAATGAAAACTTAGTTGTTTAGCGTAGTCCATAGAGGCTGAAATCGAAAAAAAAAAAAAAAAGAATTAAAAATAAATGAAAAAATACACTGAAATACTAACTACTGAATTTTAAATGAAACTATTGCAATAATACACATTTTGTGGACTTTAGATTTCGAGTTAATACAAAAAATAACAAAAAAGCACCCAAAGAGAGCAAAGCGAATAAGATAATGTAAAATAATAAAAGTGTTACCGGTGAAACATTTGAAAAATAACAACAAATATAGCGATTTTCAATTTAAAACGGTAATTATAAAACCCGGCGGCTTGTAAAACCTGAACGAACTCAATGAAAAATGTATACAAATTGTTTTGTGAAGTATTCGCTTTCGCGACAAAAATAAACAGCTACTTTGAAGTCGTAAAAGAAATTTTACAACACGGTATGTTTTGTAAATTTCGTAATAGAAAAGGGTCAGCAACATAAAATATAAATAAAAACATTCGATCGCGATGGAAATGGTTGCAATAAATGGGTGCATGTGTAAATTTCTAAAAGTAAAAATGGAGTAGAGTAAACCAATCACAGTCAATGTGAGTCATCGGAACATAAAATATATTTGTGTTAGATATCGTTATACAGCTAGTATAAATTTCCGGTGGGACACGATCGATATCTGCACATCAAGTGGCGATAGAAACACGTCTAACTCTATACAACTTTTAACCCCTCCATCATCGAAGAGTGTCCGGAAAAATAACCGGGCGGCCCCCAGAGCACTACTGTATAAAGTACACGACCAAACCTAAACATTATACAGCAGCTTTTTAGTGCACTGTGGTATCATTTCGAAGTTACAATTGAAATTTCGAAGTTAGAATTTTTGATTAGGTCTCTTTAATAGTGAATTTTGTATGAAACCATCTAAAATTATTGCCAAGTACGGCCAAGTTAAAATTTAGTACAAATAAGTTTTTGATTAGGTCTGTTTTTTTGCTTTTTTTTTTTTTTTAATAATTCAAAATTAGATTTCGTTAACTAATATCTGCTGGAAGGGGTAAGAAAAAAAAAAACTAAAAAAAAATATCGGTGTGTCTTGCTGCAAACTTTGTATAAACACTATTATAATGAGAGTTTAACGAAGACTTCACAACGATTCTGGCGATTTTAAGGATAGACCTTTATCGCTAAATGCTGGTATTTTTTTTTCACTTGTTTTTTCCCTGGGCTTGCCAATAGTAGACGATTACCCCCATCAACACGTGTAAATAGTAGCAATTAGGAGTCACAAGGAATGGAATCTGACTAAGAACGCTACATCAAGGATGGATAGGCAATGACAATCAACGTCGATAAATGCCAAATAAGTGCATCCTGAAAAGAGAAGGAATGACATTGCCGAATGTAAGACCAAAAGGAGTTTCCCATTAAGTCGTTATCGCATTAAATATTAATTTTCAAGAAAATATTTTTATAATTAAACTATTTTCTTAAAATATGTGGTGGAAATACATTCTTTTTTTAAACAAGCAGTTGATGTTTCTTTTTTCTTCTGAGCTTCCTCTCATGTATGCAATTACCGACCAAAGGCCACCCAAACGTTTGTAGCGATAGAGTCAAATTTTTAAATCCAAAAAAAAATTAAACTTTTTTTTTATTTATTTATTTTATTTTTTTTGTTTTTTTTTTTTTTTTGGACTCCTATTAACGCAATCTATCGTCCAAAAATAACCTTCATCCGTGCAAGTGCTACGTAACCTACGAGTAGACAGCTACATTCAAAGCGGCAACTCCGATTTCTTTTTAACACTGCTTGCATCGTATTTAATACTTGACGAATGGGGCGTGGTACATAATATGGACCATTTAATTTTTTTTTTCTACAAGATGTACCAATATAATATTCTTTCGTCGTTTAACTGAATTTAACGACTAATGATAACCCTAGGCCCTCCAATACTATCGTGTGAAGTT
The DNA here is from genome assembly GCA_039619475.1 of Icerya purchasi. Lineage (NCBI taxonomy): Eukaryota > Metazoa > Arthropoda > Insecta > Hemiptera > Monophlebidae > Icerya > Icerya purchasi. The sequence goes on from CM077115.1 coordinate 99,540,045, forward strand.
TTTTGAAAAAAAAAACAATCAAATACTTCTGACTTACGATATTATTAATATCGTATTCTAATTCGCATTTTAACGATGAAAAAATAGGTGCCACTATTCTCATATGAATATAGAGAACTTTGACTTGTTCAAATTGTATCATTTTTTTAAAAAAGCTTTTAGAACATGTGTTGTAAAAAAAAAAAGGAAACAAGTCTAAATTAGCCGTTATTAATTCTAATTTTATTACAGTAATTCTAAATAAATAAAATTTTTATATTTGGCGCAAATTTTTGTTATTCCCCTCTACTCTTCTTGTTCAGCGCGGCATCTAAAATATTTTTTTCTATATATCTAGATTACACGCACCTATCTAATCTTTTTACAGTTTTCTTACATAGGAAAATTTAGCGCCAAAATAACAAAATGTCCGGAATAAAAAATAATTTTACGGTAAAAAACAGTGGAAACCTAAAAAAAAAGCAAAACGTAGAGTTCGTCCCTTCCACTGTTGACGTGCCCAAAAAAAAAAAAAAAAATAGAGTTCGTCCCACCAACAAAACGATTAATTTTAAGAATGATGCAATAAAAAAAGGCAATACATTCCGTGTCGCCGCGTGGTAAACAGTAGTGATAAGTAGGTCCTCCGGAAGGATATGTATCCGCAGATATCCCCCACAACGCAGTTGATGCTGTAACTCCGACTACAGTTCTCCGGTCAACTTCCCGATTCAGCGCAAATGCTAAATCGATGAATGTTATACAGACTATGCATGTTCATTCCGCTACAGAAGCTAAAATATCGGCCTTTCTATCGAACAACAAAGAAGAATACACTCGTATTTTAACTTAATCATTTTTTTTTTCTTTTTTTTTAAGCTCGTCAACTACACGTAATATGCGGATATTAATATAGCGTAAGAGGAATTCTTCTGCATTCTTGAATTAACGGAATATTCGAATCCTAAACAAAACGCCACTGGCTTATACCGTAACTGAATTATTTAATATTTGACGAAATATATAAATCCGGTTGGGAGTTACCATTCGAGCATTTTCATACGGCGCAAAAGTCTATTTTTTTACTAAATAGAAGGAAAATAAATTAATAAATGTCTTCGAATTTATTTTATACAGATGTGAGTTAAAATGTTATATCAAACGTCTAAATAATTTGAGAAGTTTTATAAACACGCGCACTTGAACAGGAAAATAGAATTTCCGTGAAAGGAAAAAGAAAAAAAATTCAAGAAAGCGGATCAAATGCTCGTTAGGGAACATTATTACACTGCAGCTGAAAGTTTAAATTCAGAATATAAGTCTAGTTGAGCAGAGAGTTATAGATAAGAAATTTCTAAAAAAAAATAGTAAAAATTGGCAACTTTCTTCATAAAAATAGATAAGAAAAGCTCGCAGTTGTTCAAAAGTTTTATTTAAATCCGGTTTCGAATGCTCAAAAAGGAAAAATTTACCGAATTGCTCATCTACTCTTATGCCGCTGAAATGTGGAGCTCTAAGAAAGTGCAGCCCACACAAGCCTCGAAATTATTGAAGGAAATTACGAAGAAGCCAAATTCTACAAATATAGGATGGTGGCTTACAAAAAATCATTATAACCTCTTAATTTCATCTCCGGGTGTGACATTTTAACTGAATTTATCGGGACATCGATATTACATTACAAAAGCGTCTGAACACAATTTTCCTTTCACATGCGGATGGTCCCATACTGCCCATCAGTGGGTGCCTAACACTTATCACCGTTTATTCATAAATAAAGTTATAATACTTCTCTCGATACTTAACTTATAAACATAGGGTACATAACATATTTTAACACTTGACGAACATTCGTCTTGAATTATATACATATGATCGATTCTCCACCGTTTGCTCCCATTTAAACAATTAAGAACTAACTTACTGTCACTCGTTTATGTCCTCAATCAGCGCCACTGCTTGATTATTAGTTTCCAAAGTAGTCCTATCTCGGTGTTCATTAAACATTCCGGAATTCGTACCAGCAATTTAATTGATACTGCCTCATCAGTGTTGTCTGTCTCACTATTTATACCTTTCGGTCTCGGGTATAGTACACTTCCCTATGAGATTCCTAGTTGTTCTACCTCTTTTCGTTAGAAAAAATGGAATATTATTAGTCTTATACTCAAGCAGCCGGTGATAATAATGATAATTTCTTTTTTCTCTCTCCGTCAGCTGATGTTACTACTAACCTGATCTTTTTTCGGAAGTTTATTATTTTTAAACATCTCTTTTATTGATTACTAATCCTTTTGATTATCGTACTCTTTGCTTCCCCCCAAATTGATATTTCATAAAGATTCGTGACAGGACTAGTAAAGGATACACGAAAATACCACATCATATGGTATCGATTGAGCTAATCTATATATATATAATGCTGGTAGCGTTTGCCTAATTTTATTAGATAAATTTGTAATATACTTGTCTCCCAGGAGATAATGTTCTGTCAAAAGTTAAGCCAAGGTATTTAAACTCATCCGTCGTTTCCAGTACATCCACAATTCAAGGTAGGAGTCAAACAGCTGTGTAAGCAGCTATTATTATGCATTATCAATAAAAGATTTGTGTGCTCTGTATCTGCTGAACGTTATTCTTATATATAAAACCTTCGATTTTTTCATATTAATCGTTAATCATGCGCTCACCTACACATAGTATCAATATCCTTTTGCAACGGTTTTTCATGAATGTTATGGTGCTCAATTACAAATGCTATTATATCATCCGCATACGCATATACAGTCGAATATTTTTAACATATTTCTGAAAGAAGTTGGTGTAAATCGGAAATAGCAACGGAGCTAATACAGTTTCTTGCCCTACTCTGAACCCCTTCTCCTATTCACCTATTGGTGGATAGTTTACACATCATCATCATTATCATCTTCAGCTATTTTCAATCCACTGCTGGGGGTGTAACTCCCTCGAAGTTCCTTCCATTTTTTCTTGTCCTTCTGAAACTTATTTATGTCATCCACCCAATGTGTGTTAACGGTCTACCCGTTTTACGTGTTCCGTTTCACATTGTCACCGTATTTGCAAGGAGTTCTGGATGTCTTGCGAGATGGCCAGCCCATCTCCGTTTTGATTCTTTTATCGTTTGTACTACATCTTTTATTCCTGTAGTTTCCCTGATCCATTTATTTTCTTTTTTATCCTTTAAAGTTATGCCAATCATTTTTCTTTCAATCCTCCTCTGTGCCACTCTTACAGTCTTCCAGCCATTGTTGCTGTGGTGTTCCATGTTTCGCATCCATAAGTCATCACTGGCAGTACACATTGTTTAAATGTTTTCCTTTTAAGACTTATAGGGATCTTTTTATTTTGTAAGATGTTCTTTAATTTACCATATGCCCTAGCATAGCCATTTGTATTCTCTTCTTGTTATTTCCTCTTGTAATCACTTTTTACAATCTGTCCTAAATAATTAAATGATGGCACTTCGTGCACTGTCATCTGGTCTATCGTAATATTACTATTTTATAAGAACTCATTCCGTAGTAAGACAGTTTTCGATATGTTGATTTTCAGACCTATTTCCTTGCTTCTTGTAACATTTCTTTTAGTTCATCTACATCTTCGCTAAGAAACACTATGTCATCCGCATATCTGAGGTGGCTGAGATATGTTTGTCCAATTTTTAACCCCTTACTGTTCCAGTTTAACTGCTTAAATACCGATTGCAAGGCTGTAATGAATAGTTTTGGTAGTCTCCTTACCTAGTGCCTCTATATAGGTTAATTTCTGTTTCCACTAGACCAACCTGTATGGTGTGGATTTTGCGTTCTTATATACATATATGTCGTATAATTGAAACATAATCATTATTTACCCCGGCTGTTTCTTTAAGGTCGCTTTGTGCTGAAATAGATTTGAATGCTTTCTCATAATCTATTAGTAGCATGTGGTCGTCGAAATTCTCTAATATTTGTTTCACAGTATTTATATGGTTCACAGTGCCCATGCCTTTTCGGAAGCCTGCTTGTTCTTTCGGCTAAAATCTGTCTAACCGTTCGTTTATCCTTCCTGTAATGATTTCTGGTTAATAATTTATAGAGATTTGAAAGAAGGCTAATGGGTCTATAATTTTTTATTACTATGTAGTAGGATTAATTCCAGGCTCCCGGTATTGTCTATTTCTAAATACAAAGGTCGAAAAGGTTCGCTAGCAGGCTCAAAATCTCTTCTGTTGGTATTTTCATTATTTCCCCTTGGAGTCCGTCTGATCCTGCACTTTTACCATTTTTTATACTTTTAATTGTAGCCATTACTTCTTCTTTTGATATCTTATCTATTGGTTTGTTGTTAATGTTGTATTGGACATTTTCATCCGGCGTGTTTATCATTTCATCATTATATAATTCTTGGTAATACTCGAGAATTATTATTTCGGCAATCTTTGTTCTACTTCTACGCTCAATGTCATTTTTGTCTTTTAGACGTATTATTTTATTATTCCCAATTTGTAAATTTTTTCTTAATATTTTCATACTTCTGTTGTTCTTTATTGTCTCTTCTATCCTCTTGTTATTATTGTGAGTTCTAATATCATCCCGCATACTTTTCCGTGAAGTTTTATATATTTTACTGTATTCAATTCTGTCTGTATACATTTTTATCTGTCTTCTCTTTCGCGTCCTTAGTGTTTTTTTGTAATATTTTGCTTGATTTCGCTTGTTTCAATATCTTGATTTCCAATATTTTTGTCACCAGAGTACTCAGTTGGTCTACATTTCGTGTCTGTTTTTGAAGACGAGTAATATTCTGCTCTATTTGTCTTTTAATTTCAATTTTTTTCTCCTCCCAATCTATATTTGGTCCTTTGCCTCTTCTGATTTCTTTAACACGTTTCCATCTTTTTTCGATGGTTATTCTTGCCCTCAGTAATCTATGGTCACTTCCCGTATTAAATGATACTATTTACTATCTCTTTATTTTTTGCCAAAATAAAATCTATTTCGTTTTTTGTGCTCCAATTTGGACTGCGCCAGGTCCATCTGGTTTCCTCCTGTTTTTTTAAATAAGTCCTCGTGAAGTAGAGTTTATTTTCTTTTGCGAATCTTAACAATCTGTCTCCTCGTTCATTTCTAGTTCCCAATCCATGATTTCCTACAAAAGCCTCATTTCACCTATTTTCGCATTCCGATCTTCCATAACCACGACAGATATCGCTTCTTTGTACGTTCCACTGTATTTTCTAGGTATTCGTAAAAATCTTCTATCAGAACTTCTACTGAATATTTTATTTGTAGCATATATCTGCACGATTTTGAATTTTTCCTTCTTGTTAATCATTAGCTCCGTAATTCTGTCCCTGACAGCCCTACACTGAATTATTCAATCAGCTATATCCTTGTTTATTAGGAATCCAACTCCGTGTTTTTATTTCCTCTTTCCCCGAAATTATAAAGGACATCACCACTCTTTATTAATTCCTCTTTGTCTCGTTTGGTTTCATACAAAATCCTACTATGTCCTATTTTATCTTTCAAAGTTCTATGCGCTAATTCTAATATACGATCTTCAGATGAAAGCGTTCTACAGTTGTACGTAGCCAATGTTTAACTTTACGTTGCTACCATTGTTCAGTTTTCTCTCTGAGCCCATTATCAGTTAATAGCAAATCTTCCACCATCAAAAGAAATTCTTTAAAATACAAATACATCCCCGACTCAGCCATTGCACCTGCTATCAATGCTCGCTGAAAATTCTCTCTCTTATCTAAAACAAAACCGCTTCATACAACTGTACCTTTTCCCTTTACGCCGTACATCAAAGCACTACCGAGACGAATCAAATACCATATACAGCTACACACACAATCGCACCTTTACTTACTACCTGACACATATTTCCCCAATATCTCTGCTTAAATACACACTCCACCACTGAAAGTACATTACCCCGCTAACAACACTAACAACAGCACGCGTTTCATACCCCTTTCCTCTTACACAAATAACGGCATACCTAACTTCATAAGCACTAGAAATTCCTTTTACCGCCCATTCAATCCACCACCTCCGTTTGTGACTCTTCATCACTGTCCAGCCGGCAACGTATAACGACGCACATATGATACACATCCATTCCACCATACACCCCATCTACCAATTGACACAGCGGATAATTCCTCGTCGATTAGCATCATCTTTATCGCCACTAGCCGATATTTACTATATGTACACACACTGATACACACAAACATACAACCGGACACTTTGCAAGCGCGATCTACAACCGAACTGCGGTATTATATAGATGCATATTTGCGTCTGCATATATACTACGCACACACGTACACATATCTTCCACCGCACTCTCAATAGTATTCTATAAATTACGATTATAATATATACAAAACACACGAAAACTATTTGTATATTATCTAGCTTATGTTATAGTCCATTTACTATATATCATCCCCGTTTCTGATATGGATCGCTCTTCCTTCCATCTCTTTTTTTTTTTTTTTTGTAAATATTTTGTAATTTTTTCCCCACACAAATCTCTGTAATTCAGTAATTTCGCTTTCTGTTTAACTTCCCATAATCGATTTTTACCAGAGCGGGTCAGATTTTCATTTATATATATTTTTAGGTTGCTTTTTTCGTTTCCCGTTATATCTTTATCTTGAATTGTATACTTCTTTTTATTATTCATTATTAAATCCGCATTCTTTCTACCTATCTTTGCAGTGATTGGTCTAGGTAAGTTTCGGTTCGTCGAGGGAATTCTGTGAGCGGCTGCAATATTCTCGACTGTTAATACTACCTTCACCTCATCGACAATGTTAGAGACGTCTTCGTTAACTATTTACGTTATACCGTATAGCTCAATGTTTTCTCTATGACCATATACTGTTCGAATTCATGTACACAGTTGTGGGTAGTTCTTTAATTTGTGTGTCTTTTTTTTTTTGTCCTCTGTTTACAATGTAACTTGTTCGCGCAAGCCTCTGAAATCAAATTCTGATTTGCTATTTTAATGTCTTCATATTGATTTGCAATGAAACTCATTGTTCCAAAAATACATTATAACACGACATTTGTTATTATTTTTTCTGAAGATGCGGGGTAATTTGCGCGATAACAAAATATGTAGATTTGATAGATCTTCATCGTGATTTCCCGTAAATCTGAAAATTCGAGACCGTTTTCACTAAAACTGGCAAAAGTATCTTTCCAACTTATTTAACTAAAAACCAAAAAAAAAAACGTATTATTTAGCGAAATATACTATAGGCCTTTAAAAAGTAGAATTTATAGAAGAATCCCTTCAAAAATGAGTGCAATCACGCGGCTATAGATTTAATTAAAAAGAAAAAAAAAAATCCGCATTATAATAATTTGCTGATTATCGAATAATTTAGAGCGCATAATAATACGAAAAAGTACTTTGTTGCAAAATTCCGTGTTACAATACGTCACTATAATTTATATGCATTCCATACACGCGGACGAGAATAGAAATTATTTTTTCCCAGCAACAGCTTCCAATAAATTTAAGTCCAGCGAAATGAGCTTTAAAAAAAAAAATTATACGGAATGAACCGAAAAAGAACAAAAAATTTAACCTTTTTCTTGTAAATTCCGTGAGTACTCAGAAAGTTGCCGAAGAAAAGTAAAATTTTCCGGATGAAGCGAAATCATTAAAAATTGATAACTTCTCGATTCTTTAACATTCTTTAAATTTTAGCTACTGAATTTTAACTTTTATTACGATCCGTGTTAGAATAAATTTTATACATTTTTTAACTGAAATTTAGACGCAGCTTGTTCTATACTCATTATTAAGCAGAAATTTAGTTAGAAACTAGTTTTTCAGAAACATGTTTTCAAATTAATATAATTCTATAAGCAATCGACCGACTAGAAAACATTTAATATGTTAAAAATTAAAACTCAAACACGCAGGAATGGATTAAGGATTTACTTGGCCTGGTGCTAATCTTGAATATCCTTCGAAGAAAATTGCGATCCTACAAGCAATCCTTTTTATAGTCTCTACTAACAATAATATATCCAAGGTTCTCTTATCTTCGAATTCAAAAGGCGTTTTACAAGCCATTACTACCCTCCTTTCCTAAACCAATAGTCTGATTCTCTATCGTGCTTCACATACGCTCCTTAATTTCACATCTATTTCATTCCCGCTCTGTCCGTATTGATCTATTATAGATTATCCTAGTTATTGTAGAACTCTCGGGCAACGAGTTAGTCGACTCGTCGTTGGCACGTTCGGCTGCTTTAGACGGTCGCTTTATTAGTGTCATTTCCCAGCCCGAAGTCTTCTTTCCCTTTCCTTTCGTTGCCACCGCGACTATTAGTCTGATCTCTATCCTTCATTTTCTAATCCTGCTTCCTTTTATTTATCCATACAACCCATTCCTCCTCTTTTCCCTTCGTTCCATAATTTCCCCAACATGAGGCGGTCGACTATTTCATCTATAATCCGACTTCGGTTTAATCATAGCTTGCTTCCTGCTCCGCTCTTTCGTTTCTCCATTACCGTCAGCCTCCTCTTTGCCCATTTGATCATCCGTCAGAATGAAACTTCATTAGTGATGCGAATCACATTTTCCTTGAATGTCCTTCCATTTCTTCAGAACGCGCGATACTGTGTATTCCGATTTTTCGCGTCTTATCCTACACCTTACAGCGCTTAATGCTTTCTTTTCCGTCTCCCTTGGTTATTTCTTTATTAGCTTCATTCATATGTTCCATTTCTAATAGTTTTCCTTTATAATCATTAATGCTGTCATACATTTGGATTGGGTAACGTCCTTAGCCTAGACATGCTCAAAAAAAAAAAAAAAAAAATGAAAAAAGTCAGTACTTTTTTTTTTTTTTTTTTTTGAAATAACTGTAAAGGGTCTCACGAGGCCAATGCCTATATTGTGGATGCCCAAACACTTATTATCGTTATACAATATAAATGTACACAATGTAATATCAACGCCCGACTATAAGCTAAGCTATTACTAATATTATACATATCGGCATATCTACTGGAATAGCCACAAAACCACGAAAACAAACAAGCAAAGAAAAACCTTCTGCGTACGCATGAATAACAAAATTAAAATTATTCTCTCTTTGCAAAATCACCTTTCATACCCTAACAAACTGAATCCTACATAAATTGGATTTTAAAATAAGAAATTGTATACATACATGTATATATATATATACTCGTATATATATATTTGTAATTTTTTATTAATAACATTATCTTATTCTACAAAAAAATATTTATATCATGTTCTTTTCTTTATACAAATTAAACACGCGTGTTTAAAGTTCCATAATTGTTTATGTGATCAGAAAAAAAAATGAACGGAACACAGCATGATTTAATAAATTTTTACATTTATAAAATTAGCAATCAATTAAAACTCGCTTTTATTTTAAATAATTTTTATGCAGTTCTAAATAAAACGTTTTTTTTTTTTTTGTATTACTTAAGGTGAGGTACTAAACCACACATTGCATGTAATTACCTAGGATATCGCAGTGAGTGGACCCACATTTTAGATTAGACTCCTCAGCTCATTAGACTGAACGAAAGTCATGAGATTGTTCAAAGCGGTAGAGGTATTTGAGAGGATGTCTGCAAGTGGTGTAATCTGGCCGCGCCGCAACCCATTGAGACGTGTGCATTTCAGCAAGATGTGCGAAACTGATGGATATTCATCGATAGAACAAAGCGGGCAGGTACTTGATTTTAGAGCTTGTTTGAGGATGTAGCCGTGGTAAAAAGACGTATGTACCGTTCTCAGGCGATTGACTGCCGAGAAGACTCTGCGTTCCCTTCCGACTGGAAGCCATGGTGGCTCATTTCAATAAAAATAAAAAATAAAATATTATGTCAAATTAAGAATATTTCAGATCGTAAAACGTTTTTACGTAAAAAAATTTACAACGATTGTATAGGTAATAAAATTTTTGGAATAAAGAATTATTATCAATTGATTTGTCGAATGTTTATTTATTATTCAATATGTAAAAGGACTCATCCGTTTTTGTTTTTTTTTTAACACAATACATTAGATTTGTCGTAGAACATTTCTATAAATATTTATTTTGTGTAACATATTTAGTTTATTAAGAAAAAAAAGAAAATTTTATAGAAAAAAAATATATAATTCTATTAATGAACTCGTATATTTTTTATTATAGTATGTAAAAAAGTTAACTGAATTCTTTTTAAGATAAAAAACACAAATTTAATATCTTGCACTTTAACAGTATTGAATGTATTTTGGGGAAAAGTAACTTCAAATTTGCGCGTGGAAAATTAAATTTTTTTCTTTGTTGAGAGCGCGGCGCTCCCTGGTGGAGCTGGAGTCCAAGATTCGGCCCTGCCAACACGTTTCGGAGACACACTGTATAATCATGGTGAATATACACACGATGTATCTCCGAAAAACACTTTGATGTTTTAATTTTTTTAATATTTTTAATATATTAAATGTTTTCTAATCAGTTTATTGCTTATATAATTATAGAAAAGTTTAATTAATGATTGTACAAAAATGCTTCGTTTTCATGCGAGAAAAGTTATATTAAAAAGCGAGTTCTGTCACCTTTTTTTTTTTAAATTTTAATTTCGTTTTAAAACGATACGATTGGCCGTGAAGAACACCACCGATTATAAATAGAGCTAGTGTTTGCCTCAAAAACTAGTACTACTACTAATAATCATCTGTCGACGACACCTTTGACGTGATTCGTTTGATGGATTCTTCTCAATCTCTGAGTGTTCCTTTACCTTTCATTTGTACGATTTAATTAAATTTCAAACTCGGTAAACTTGCAGGCAACAAATAGTAGACCTTTTACTTCCACTCTAAAATGCTTTACCATTATTACGATTTTAAAAATCATTTCAAATACGAAAACGTTTCGTACAGCACTAGCTAAACTGCTTTACAGCTTATGCCGGTTCCAATAATACATTTGGCCACTGAAAATTTAAATAAAAATAAATTGATAAAAGGAGTAATAGACGAAACGCGGACACATGATGGCAAATTTTTGTTCATTTTGTTCAAATAGCGAATCGACTTATGATACCTCTCTATGTAAATATAGTCTTTTTTCGAGTGTTTTTGTTTTTGAAAATTGGTATAAAATCATTAAATTTTGTTACGAAAATTTCGACATCGTCATTCCGTTAGACTAACGTTATACATATACATATATATATTCATATGTATATATGTGTAATATAGAGCATGTTTTTGATAATTTTTTTATCTTTTAAAACGAACGAAACGACATTCAAAGAATATTTATTTTAGCCCGCGACGGGACACCGAACGTGCGTGATTTAAAATATCGTTTTCAAAGAGGCGAATTCAATCTTGTATTGCTTGTCGCGCCCGGTTTATTGTCATCTGCTCTTTTCGTGTTTGTCGTAGTCGGTGAGGAGAATATTACATATATCGGAAAATAGAAATCTCGCTACCCCCGGCGGACATATCGTTCCATGGCATCGACTGCCTACCGCAATCGCGGTAAAACGTTTCAATTTTTCTAAAATTTGTTTTATACTGAAATTGACGTATATTTTAGGCGAAAAGGTCACGATAACACACAGAGAAAATGAAAAGAAAATACGAAAAAGACATATGTCATCGAGAAGGAAAATACACATTTTCCTCTTGCAAGAGCGATCGGTTTACGCATGATGCACAGTTTTTCCATTAAAACGGTATTAATATTAAATCTATCGCACGTCAATAACCATACGGCGTCTGATGAAGACGTAAACCGAACTAAACGGACGATTAGACAGAAGCGAAAGAGAAAAGAGAAGAAGGAAAAAAGAAGAGTCGACGGATTAAAACAGAATGAAGCTAAAGCCAGCGACGAAGAAATGTCTCTGAATGTAAAACAGAATTATGGGAAAGAAAACTATCGAGAAAAGCGAGAGTGTGCACATTCCTTTTACGGTGACATAAATGCTGATTGTAAACTGGTTTTCGCTCAGCATGGTGAGAAAACTAAATTGTAAATCTCGAAAATTGCTTCATTGTATTACAAATCGGTAATTATTCAAAAAAAAAAAAAAAAAAAAAAACAAAAAACCGTTATGGGAGTACCGCAAGGGTCTGTTTTAGAACCGTACTTGTGGAGCATAGTTTTCTCCTCTCAAATGTATAACATTAGATTACCCACTAATGTTGTACATTTTTACCTTCGTAGATGATATTGCAAATAGTCGAAAAGAATGAAAATGTATTGGAAAATAAAGTTTACCAGACAGAAATCGCGAAATTGTTAGAACAATACAATTTAAATATTAACGAATTTAAGTCAACTTACATGTTGTTTAACAAAAACTTAAAGGATAATAAAAGATTTTAAATTTAGGCTCCAATACGGATTAAATATTAGTATGGTTAGTCAAACCAAATACTTAGGTATATTAATAGACAATAACTTAAAATTTTATAATCATTTTCACACTATATCACTAAAAAAATAAATACATTTTTAATTATATTTAACAAATTATATAATAATAATAACCGATTAAATTACAAGAAGGGAATAATAACATTATATGAAAGCGTAATATTGCCTAACATACTTTATGGTAGTGTAATATATATATATATAGACATTTTAAAAGTTGAACGATTTCAAAATATATTAAAATATTATCAGAGAACTATTGCAATAAAAAAGGATTAAAGCTCATATAGAACTACCAACTACATGGCAAGCGCTGTCATTGCAGGGATATTAAATTTCATTAAGTTACGAAATAAAGAAACACATATTAATATATTTTTAATAAAAAATAATATTAAAAGTCATGAATTCCATAGCGTACAGTATCATCAACCTTACTTCATACACGAACAAACCTCGTTAACGCTTAAACAGTTTAAACACTTATAATATTAGATAAATGTAATAATAAATTTCAGCCGCAATGGGACCAATATAATAACGGTATAGCTAAACAATGTTTTCCAACCATAGATGATAGACTCTACATAATAAAGTTTTTACGCCAAATTCGTTTTTAATCTACAATTCCTTAACGGTCTATTTAAAGATTATTTACATAAACATAAAATTGCACACTCAAATAACACCGTGTAACGTGTAATTCTTTATTAATAATATCAAGCATATCCTTTCCGGCTGTTAGTAATACAGATTTTAGCAATATTAACAATGATCAATTAGTAACTAAGCTATTTAAAATATGTTCAATAGTTTTACGATAGCCGAAATAAATCAAATCACCGTAAAGTACATGTGTACACCTGTATTAATATTAATATTTAAGGAATACTAATTATTATTAACATTGTAAAACAGTCTGTCGGGGTTCCGTAAACTTAAATGGACGGGCTCAGGACAAACCTGTTATTATATAAATTACCGGTATTAATTTTCTAAATATATTTACCCCATCGTATTACGAGTTGGGGACCTCCAAAAAAAAAAAAAAAAAATAACCGCAGCCTAAAAATATGTATTAAAACGAGTAAATGTTCAAACACGGCGAACCGTGTGATTTCTTAATTATTCCATGTTGTAATGCTTCCTTTAATTGTATCTTGAAGCTTCTTCGCAGGTAACTAAATAATTTTTACGTAATTTTGAGCATTAAAATTTAACCAGCAAACAACGCTATTTCTTGTTGCCCAAAATGTTTTAAAAAATAATCGCTCTCCTCCATTTTACTCGATGTTTTTCTGATGCGCATTTAATTGCTATCATAATATATTTTTCCTGTATCCTGTCTTTTCCTCCCCGAATTAATTATTCTCGCTATATTGATTGTTTTTTATCGAAGATTTTGTGATCGAATCATTAAAATATAACCGACTTATTTGCCTTCTATTTGTTTCCGGGTGAAGGTCCTTGGTTGACGAGACCAAGATTAAGAAAAACAAAAAAAAGAAAAAATCTGTACATACAGGGTAGGCCAAAAGAAGCTATATACACATTGATTAACTACACACCACTTTTTTAAACGTTTATTCTTGAAAAATGCATACAATATGTAAAGTAGGCAGCATTCTAGATATTTTTCTGTCTCTAGACAAAAAACTAAAACATTTATTTACTAAAAATTAGTGGAAAAAACTGAGAAATTTTTAGCGGTAAAAAATTGGCACGATTGCACGTAGCAAAAAACTTAAAATTAGATAAACACCTGCGAAAATTATTAAAAAAATTGTAGAAATTATGAAAAATAAGCGGCACAAGAAAAAAAAATTGGAATTCAAACAAACACGATTTTCGAAAAAATTATTTTAGCGCTTACATGAAATTTTGATATCGTTGGTTAAAGTTTGGGCTACAAAATCCTCACTCATTCAGAATGCTCGTTGACGCGTCTAGTTATTTGAATCGATTTCTATTGAAAAACATAAAAATAAAAACAATTCTCTTCACGACTTCGATTCAACTGTTCTGTGCCATCTGCATCTTTCGCTTTAATAAATAATTTTTGAACAACTATCAAAGTCACTTTTGGAGCCGAAATTTTAATTTTTTCGTAGCATTATTCTCAAGTGTTCTCTCTATTTGGAAAATCTTTTGACCGTGCTTTTATTTTTTTTTCAACTAAAACAAATTTTAAGCTGAAAATAAATATTTAAGCATTAGTTTCCGTAAAACAGAGTTTATACGTCATTCTAAAAACAAACTTTTTCATTCTTTACAGTTTTTTGAATCAATTCTTTTTCGGGATATTTTTATTAGTTTTACATTTACCCAGCGCAACTCTTTCTTTTCTTTTCTTAGACTTCCATCTTTTACCTCAGAGAAAACGAAATTCATCCTAATTATTTCGGAGTCCTTTTTTTTTTTTTTTTTTTTTTTTTTATAAGTTTCCATTATATTTCTTACCATAATGGATTTGCCTAATTCCTGCAAAGGCACGTGTGATAGTGAAATAAAAATTGACTAAATTATATAGTTTTCATCTTCTCTTCAAAATTTCCTCCACCGAATTCTTTAAATAATCGATCTGTTCAGTTGCTTTTTTCTTCTTTCTACCAATTTCGAAAACAGAGGTTACACACGTTAGTCGTGTATGTTTTTTTCTGTTTTTTTGATATTTGACTATCCGGATCGACTCCAATCATATCCTCTTAGAAATTTTACAGGCTAAACGTTTGATTCATCCATATGGGTGATTAATTACTAAGTAAACACTAAAATAAAAAAGGAAAAATCCGCTTTAATATTTTTTTCTTTATGTTAAAAGCAGCAAAACAGAAAGTAGCCAAAAAATACTCATCAAAATATACGGAAAAATACGAACCTCCAAAAATGTTAAAATTAAAGGGACGCTGTATGCGACTTGAAGTATTATGAACGCCAGTAGAGATTTACATAAATTGAAACCCGCGAAGTGCGATTTGCCAGTTCATTCCAGGCGGAATTTGAACATTAATACTAATATACTTAAGCTCTTTATACAGTTCAGAAAATAGCAGCATTAGAGAGGCTGGTTCATTTTTATTATCAGTCAAAAATATTTACTCTGATAATTATGCAATAAAATAGTTAAAAAAAAAAACAAAAAAATATCGACTTCGATGTTTATTATACAATTTTAATAGAAATTCACTAAAAAGTTAATAATAATTTTAATAAAAATTCACACTGAAAAGTAAAAAATAATTACTCCCGATAAGAAAATATATATCATAGTGATACAAGGTAGTCACCGCGATAGCCTAATTGCTAGCGCGCTTAGCTTCTGTTGTGGAAGTCTCCGGTTCGATCCCGGGCGACGATAGAAGTTATCATGAAAAATTAAATTAAAACACTCGCTAATAGTCACGTGGAAGGCAATGGCAAACCACCACGTACAACATCATATGCTGCTAGGTCAGTATACACAGCAGACACACACGGAACTGCACTCGTATATGCCGATATAAATTAAACGATTACAATCAGTTCCGAACGGAGTCTTGCGCGTGTACACATTCGTACTGCATATAAACAATTGCCTAGTACGCTACCTATATCTGCACAGCTGAAATGTACGAGTAGATTGCTCACCAACCGAAACTATAATGTATATTTCTTTACATTTGGCATGTAATATGGCTTACAAACAAAATTTTTTATTTAGACCTTTGGTGAGCTTTTATCCAAGATACAGATGAAAATACATGAGATATCAATACGACGTCCATTTGCGGATGTCACAGTGGCGCGGGACGTCATATTAATTGAATTTGCTAAATGTATGGACACCAAAATGATAGCTATCTCTCTATATATATTAATTACAACGCAATTCTTAGGCTACCCCCCCCCCCCATTAGAAAAAATGTCCCAATACTATGTAACGTATGTTATATTTTATAGAATTTTTGTTATTGTTATTTAAAAAATGTCACAATTTAATTATTATTATGCTATTTTTTTTGTGTTGATGCCAGTAAGAATTACGTTGTAAATTTTAATCATTTTATACAAAGTATAGAAAAGAAAGGGACAGAAATGAAAGCAAGAAGGGTCAAGGGGCACACCCCCTTGCGAGGCCAAAATGGCCGAGTTTATATATATGTGTGTATATATATATATATTAATTACAACGTAATTCTTAGGCTACCCCCATTAGAAAAAATGCCCCAATTTTATGTAACGTTTGTTATATTTTATAGGATTTTTGTGATTATGTTATTATATTTATATGGACCGATTTAGAATTACATTGTAAATTTTAATCATTTTATACAAAGTATAGAAGAGAAAGGGACAGAAATGAAAGCAAGAAGGGTCAAGGGGCACACCCCCTTGCGAGGCCAAAATGACCGAGTTATATATATGTATATTATATACATATATTATTGGCAACATCTTTCTTAGGCCAACCCCCATCACTTTTTTTGTCCCAAAACGTTGCATATATTGTATATATAAGAAGTGTAACAGAATAACCAGCGGAGATCGGACTAAGAATGACGTCAATTTTCCTCGTTTTATACGAAATACAGAAGTAATGGTGCTGGTGGTGCAACGGTGTCCCCAGGTGGTGTCAAAAGACGGAGCCCCTTGCGAGACACGGAGGACCGCGCTTTATACATATATATATGTATATATGTACTTGTATATATATATATCATATATATACATGGTCGTCACCATGGGCGAAAGGAGGCAGCTGCCCCCCTCCGTTGGAGCCATGAAACTTTTTAATCAACTGGCCATGATGAGTATCATAGGCGCGTAATCATAGACAATTTGGAAGACTTTTATAATTTTATTATAAAAATTTGCCAGAAACCCACGAAAATTATGTTTTAATTAAGATTTTATTCTTGTTTAATAAAATATTAAGCCTTTACAAATTATAAATTTTATTTTTTCTATAACTCATATCCTTTTTCTATCATCTCCCACCCTCCCCCTAGCGGCTGGCAACTCGTCTTGCCCCCTCCCTGGCTCATCGGCTGGCGACGCTTTTGTATATATATACTCGTGTGCGTATATATATATATATATATATGTGTGTGCGTATATATATATATATGTGTGTGTGTATGTATATATGGCGATTAACAACAAAACGGGTAAAAATCCAAAATCTGTTACGTTAAAGAAAACTAATGATGGTAAACTACGTGCATTTGTACGCCTGGATCCTCATGCCTACCATGTATATATGTATGTATCATATAATTTATGTATGTATGTCTTTCTCCAAAATTAATATTAAAGCAAATTTTTACGTGTATATGTCTTATAACTATCTGGAGGACAAAATTTGTTCAAATAAATGTTGGTAGCATGAAAGAACGAAACTAAACCGTTTTACTCATGAATGTGATGTATTAAAACAAAATGAACGATAATTGTAAGTAAAATCGAAGCGACTATTTCAAAGATCTCGGGCGTAAAGATTATAAACCGGAATGGACGCAAAACGGAGAAAAGTATAAAAAAAATAATGAAACTGAAAGAAAACCCGGAATGAAAGAACAAAAGAACACATTAGCTAATTATCGACCATGAAAACAAACAAGCTTCAACGAACTGACAATGAAAACGGACTATCGGCCATTTTAAACAATTGCACCATAGTGTTAAATAACGACCGCCACAAATAACACCGATAATGGAACGAACTTTTAAATTAACACCTCCACAATTAATTAAATTATATTATTATAAATCAAAATAAACCGAATAAATAAAATAAATTAATATACAATAATTATTATCGAAAATGAAAACTTTTTCGGTTAAGATAATTTCGATCAACACGACCGCCGAAAATTGAACTTTTACAACAATCCGTTAAAAACGATAAATCGCGACGAGACTCGACAGATGAACTTCGACGGCAACGACGATTAACTCCTGTCTCCATCACGCATTCGTCTTCTTATCATAATTTTTGCCGTTCTTTGCGCTGCTGTGTCTGCCTATCCATGCATTCTTATATTATACATATGTGTCTGTTTGCACATACGCGCGCACACACACACACACACACCTCTGTTTAGTAGTGTATAGGTATTTGCGCCGGTATCGTTTCACACACATACCTGCAAATTTATACTTCGTCGGACGAGAGCTGCCGACAAAAAGCAAGTCCGGCCGCTTGACCGCCTATCTCGATATACACCATCCAGTAATGACGACTGCGAATTTCATTTACAAATATTAGTACAACAAATCGCAATCAATACATGAACTATTAGCCTAAGATATTATTGAAAATAATCTGTAAGAAGTTTTAGCGATATGTTCAGTGACGGGTGAAAGACATAATCCTAAAGATTTCAATTTAAAAGATTAATCGTTAATTTAATTATTAATCCGCGTCTGCAACAACAGCGTTCAATTTTAATCACTGTTATGATACTCTAAGTCTAATTCCGATTGAAACGGAGAAATATGTGAAAATATCAAACGTTAACGTATAAACTTTTTATTTTTTCGTTAACCAAGACAAAAGAACAAAAAAACAAACGCCCTTAGCATTTTATTTATTATTGAACCGAAAAGTAATAATAACGATCGGTTCTTCGAGATGAGTCTAAAAGTAGCCAGCTGAAAAATGGACATAAGACCAGCGAATGAATAGAGGTGCAAACTCAACTGAAGTACCGGAAAAAGTACGGATTCAAGTTTATGTTTCAAACGGTGGTAGGTAACAAGGGAATCCGCTTAAGATAAACGTTTGATAAGGATGGTGATTGACGAGTGAAAATTAATGAAGCAAAACAAAAAAACAACAGAGGATATTTATCGATATAAAAATAAGAAATACATTAATTGAATTGTACATCGATGAACGAAAAAAGCCTTTTTAGATATCAGCAAAGGTTGACCAAAGTTTCCTTCAAGCAGGGCGGTAACTTTTCGAAAGAGTTGCGCAGCCGTTTTTGTATTCTGCGTACAATGTTCATTATTTTTTTGTATTTTATTTTATAAAAAAATTGCATCTACTCGTAGCAATGGCAAAAATCCAAATTTCACAAAAAAAAAGTAAAGTTTCAATAAAAGATGTTATTTTAGCTTTAATGCATCAATGAATTATTCTGTGCAAGACATTCGCAAACATATATGTAGAAGAGAGTGTAAATGTACCAAAAAGTTGGAGGAATAAAAATTAAACTTAAATTTCCGATTTCTCTCGAAAAAAAAGAAATACGTGACCATAATAAATGAGTAAATTAATATAACATTCAGCACAGTTTGAACAAGTAAACAGAGTATATAATGATAATAAATATAATAGTTATGCAATCTGGTATCCTGTACCATCTTGTAATGATTATTGTAAACAAAACTAAACTGGTAGCAGATAATGTTCTGGGGACATCTACCAGAACAAAAAAAAAATTTTTGAAAAGAAATATTAAACTTAATACTTACAACTTAGCTTAAAACTAAAATGTACGTATTAACTTATAACACAGGAATCGGATCAAAGTAGAAACAATTGCACAAGCAATATTCACATAGGGAGTAAGAAATCATAAAAGAATATAATCACTGAATTGCTGCCCCTCCTATTGATTGATTCTGCTACATGCATTAAACGTAATTTTCAGTCATTATCCGTTCGCATATTGAAACGTAACATAACAAACACTTACGTCTTTTTTTATAATTTATTACATCGTTTTTTACATCGTAAGGTAGACACAGCTGTATATATTAAGTGAGCCATGTACGATGCTTGATTCCTGGAGTGAAAGTTCATTAATTTGGGAATAACCGCTAAAATTTATTATCACAGCTCCTAGTAATACCCTCTTTCTTTAACAACTTAAATTCATTATTACTTTTTAACATAAATATCACACAATAACTGTGTCTTGTATAGTATATCAACACCAGGGAATATGTAACTGAGTCGATTTCGTTTTGATGTAAAAATAAGCCTAAATATTTTATTGTGTATACAATTTATTTGCGATGTAATGTATTTGGCTGCATTTCACCATTGTATCAGACCATAGGTTAGAACTGCCTTCTACAGAAATTGATATAGCTGAAACAGATGTCCTTCTATGAAATGTTCACTTAAATAATAAAACATATAATTTAATTTTCTCAATTTAGAAGAAGCAAAATAATCTGCACGTTTATTCCGGGTAATTTTATAGTCTAATTTTAAACCTAAGTACTTTATATCAAATACCCTATCAATTTCTAAATCATTATTTAAACATATCTTATAAATGTAAACAATTTAACAAATGACCATTAATATAAATATATCAGTGATTCATGTTTACTGTTTTTTAAAATCTTAATTATGTTATATATTTTGTGAATTGCTAAATGTATCGTTTGTACGGATTCGAGACATGTCTCGTTCCAGATCCGAATCGCTCCCAGGTTTACCCAGCTTGAAATAATTGGGTAGCAGAGAAATCTGAGAAAGTAAAGGCGGATCCCAAGTAGAAAGGAACTGGCCCCACTATTCTTCTTAGATCTCCATTCGGCTTAGTATATTGTGAACCTTAACTTCACAATCCATGATGTCTTATCAAGGATATATGGGACTTACTTTACTTTCTTATAACAAAAATATAACATTAATAGCCGAATATTAATGGTTATTTGTTAAATTGTTTACGTTTATAATATAGTACGGTTTACGGAAGAAAAATACTTATAATAAACATATCTTATTGAAGTCTCCCATATCTTATATTTTATAACTGTATATCATAAACTTTATTTTCTTTAAATTCACGGTTAGAGATAATAGTAACAATAATAATAATAATAATAGTAATCAAATCAAACGTTTAATAATAACAATAATAATAATAACTAATATTATAAAATTTAATTATTAAAAAATTGATGGAGGACAAAGTAATCATCACTTTTAAGTTGGGACCTAGAAATGGAAATTTCAATAATGCGAAAGAAATATTTTCTTTTGCTTACGTTACGAAAAACTTAATTCCGTAGTATCCACGTAAAGGGTGCTCACCTTAATTTATTACACTTTCAAAGAAAATTTTTCATATAAATTCCTTTTCATCGGCCTATGTGAATATTAGTTATAGTTTTTGACAAACACTGGCCACTAAACGAATTTAAAACGTTAAGATTCCTCGGTATGATCAAAAAAAAAAACTTGTTCTACAAATGTTTATAAATCCAAAATTAATCGTACTGACGTGTAAAAACGTCCTTTAAATATTCAAATTATAAGACGGCTACTATATTCGATCAGAATCGAAGTAAGAAATGAGGTAACGAACTTCAAAAAAAAGTGTAAAAAAAACATATTGTCCCGGATAGATACTGTTTGCGGTGAACGAAAAGGACATCGTCTACCCGAGCCACACCGATCGTTGGACAGCCATGTCGGGGTTTCGTACGTTTCGGACTGAAGAACGGGCAGTTCGATTGGGGGGGGGGGGCAGTTGTCGAATAAATTTCAGGCTCGGGGCGCAAAGAATATTCGTTACCGTCATCGGTCGTATATCGTTTAATAGGACGCTTCGATTGGTGCAGAAACGACCGGCACCGATAGCGACCACGCATTAAAACTCTCGCTATCTTTCGCACCGGAATACTTTTTGAATTTTCCGGTCCACTTTCCTTCGAATAACAATCTCGGCTGCAAAAGCGCGCCGCTTCCGGTCGCTCGTTTTTCTCGCACTTGAACATAGTCAGAAGCTGCGAATCATTTCGCCAGCGCAGATCGCACACTATTCCGTTCTTCAGCGCTCTGTCTAGAGACTCTATTTCGCTGGCACTGCTATAACCTAACTGTTTCGGTTCTGCTTTAACGAACCGCTCCCATTTGACGAAGAACCGATTAAATGCGACTCCTCGTCCGTGTCCCGTTTCGGTTCCTGCAGACACACGATACCCATTAATCGCGACGACGTTCGATATAATAAAAGTGTATACAAAAAAAATCGGGTTAAATTTATCCGGAATTACTCGGCTTTCTGCTTAATTTCAGCTAATCCGGTTACGGGTGACCGCCAAATTTGTGTTGTTTTGTTTGTTGTTTTTTTTTAGGGGGTTTTAAGCGGAGAAGAAGTATATTAAGATTTTATTAAAATTTCATTCGCTTCATTTAGCGAACGTTTCCCGTGTTATCCGCGTTCTTTCTGACAAAACGGAAACAGAAAAAACGACAGCTTCTGCTATATTTTAATATGATCGATGTTCTCAGAAATTATCGAAAGTTTCATTTCACGCGTGACTGAGCAGATTTTCCTATTCGTTCGCACTTTACCGGCTTCTTATAATTTAATACCCAAGCCGATCCAGCAGAAATAACAACAAAGTCTAGTAAGAGACCGATATAATAGCAAAGATCCCTTCCCCCCGTGTAAAAAGAAAACGAAAAAAATACACTTTAGCCAAAGATTAATATAGAAATTATCATTCTGAATATCTGAAGGGTGTGTTAATCAAAGGAAAAGATTAAACGACGAAAAATATTACCTGTCGTTTATTAACCAAAGATTGGCAATATTCCCTCGAAAAACCATTACACTGGCGTATATTTTGCTTAAATTCTTAAGATTGATTAGTTATGTTTATCATTTCATTATTCATTATTTTTATTCTGTGGAATCATCCGGTTGAAGTATTGTTAAAATTATCAAAAATAATCGGTGTGCAATACCTCTTTTTATTGTTTACACCGTTTAGAAGAATTACGCATAAACATTATCAAATTAGTAAGCATAGTATGTACCTACTTTTTTTCAAAAATGTCATATATTAAATTGTTGAAATTTGACTACTACTATTAAGAGTTGTAGGTTGTTTCCCATATCCAAACAAATTGCGCGTAATTGTCACTATAATTATATAGATTTATTAATAAATATGTAAAACTTGGTTCTTTGCTAACCGAAACTAGTCGGAAAGTTTTATAAATTAATTATATTTTATGATTTTATATATTTATTAATAAAATTATATTGTACATATATATATATATTAATTACAACGTAATTTTAGGCTACCTCCTATTAGAAGAAATGTCCCAATTTTATGTAACGTTTGTTATATTTTATAGGATTTTTATGATTATGTTGTGTATATTCATATGGACCGATTTAGAATTACATTGTAAATTTTGATCATTTTATACAAATGACAGAAAAGAAAGAGACAGAAATGTAAGCAAGAGGGGTCAAGGGGCACAGCTCCTTGCGAGGCCAAAATGGCCGAGTTTATATATACGTATATATATACAAAGCGTTCTGAAACTAATTCAGGAATTTTTTTTTACACTATAAAGCTCGTCAAAATGAACAAAAAAGTCCTGAGTGATAAATCATTGGGACGAACAATTAATTAGTTATAATTAATTGAAATGAAAAAATATTTATTTAAAAAGTAAAATACATATTAAATCTGCCCCCTCCCTGGAGCCTTGAAACTTTTTAATCAACTAGTCATGATGAGCATTCAAAGGCGCGTAATCACGGAGACAATTTCGAAGACTTTAATAATAAAGTAGTAGAACAATTTGGCAGAAACCGACGAAAATTATGTTTTAATTAAGATTTTATTCTTGTTTAATAAAATATTAAACCTTTACAAATTATAAATTTTATTTTTCCTTATAAAACTCATATCCTCTTTCCATCATCTTGCCCAACTCATCGGCTAGCGACGCCCTTGGATACAGAATTTTCTTCAGATAATAGTGGTGACAAGTCAATATTTGTCGGGAACAATCGGAAGATTTAATAGTATTATTACAAAACTATTTGTGATACGAACTGTAATTTTCTTTGAATGATAAATCTTTCTCGATTGAAACGTGATACTATGTATTCTAATTGTTGTCCCGCGACTAAAATCCTTATATCTTATCCGTTATTTCCTTGTTCATTATCCTACTTATTATGAGTACCTTCGTTCTGTCAGTTTCTGACCTATTTAACTGACTCATGCCCTTCTAATCATTCATAGACAGGAGTCCCGGGTCAACGTGTACCCGATTTCTCCAAAAAAAGGCTGAAAAATCACTATCTTTTTTTTTTTTTTTTTTTTTGGAACATACACTTAATGTCGACCGGTCATTTGAGGCGGATATTTAAAATAAATTTAAAATTTCGGTATATTTATAATATTTACTTTACAAGATATCATATGGGACATATTTTATAAGGATGTAACATTAATTTTAGTGCAGATGAATTGTAACAAGTGTTTGTTTTTTAATACATTTAATCAGGTTCGTGCGCAGATTTTGAAAATTTTCTTCGCATATTTATTTTATAAATAACAATACATTTTCCACTAATATTCATACGTGTATATGTACAATAATAATTCATTCCCTTCGTTTCTGAATTGAATGTGCTTGTTTTGCATTCTTCTATCTCATTTAAGTCTGACAGAGATAAGAGTTAGTACGGGCTCGTGCCAAGAATTTTGGAGGGGGGTTGAACATTTTCTTCGTATATTTATTTTATAAATAATAATACATTTTTCATTAATATCCTCATACTATTAATAATTCCCATCATTTTGATTTATATGTATTAATAATTTACATAAATGAATTACCCCGTATAAACACATTAATAAAAATTACATATGTTTTTGATTATACTCGTAATAAAAAGTTTTTCCTTAAGATATTAATGAAGTACCTAAAAATAATATGGAAAATATTTTTTCTTTTAAAATAAGAACACCCTAAATAGTCATCAATATTTATTTTAAATTTTTGGTTTTGTTCAGATTTTTGTGTATTTACACAATAACTATTTCAGTTCTCAGGGGGGGGGGGGTTAACCCACAACCCATGAACACGGCCTTGAATTTAATCGATTTTTGCAGCGAATGAAATATAACGCATGGAAAAAGAACTAATAGCGTATTGTTGTAAAAATTATCGAACGAATAAGGATAACGCGATGTCACTAATAGCGGAGAGACGCATCAATTTTTAGCATTAGGCAACTTGTATGTATCCAAAGTAAAGTAAAGTGAAACGGCTGAGAGGGCAGCACGAAGTTGAATAAAAATAACTAGATAATGAAAAGAAATCAAATAACTACTATCCGTTCCGTTTATTATATCAGTGTGTACAGTTTAAAGAACGTATTGAAACAACTCGCTTAAAGACACACACACACATCAGTAACATGTATTATGATTTCGAATTGTCGAAAAGAAAAGAAAAATAGGCAAGGAAAGAAAGCATTGAGAAGAAGAGTTAGTATTAGCGAATTATTTACAATTATAATTACATTTTGATAACAGAGACGGATGATAAACAGATTAAAATCTTTAAAAGTTACATTTCATGCGAGCGCACATTTAATAATCATTTATGCGTGATTTTCGCTGGGGATGACATGAAAAATAATTACGCGAATGTTATCCTCCTTATTGTTCGGCAAGAACCTATTTAAATTCTGAGGACATCTCGAAGTGGTTTCTTATAAATCACGCTGCTGTCATAAACGCGCTACCCCTACATCATCGTCTAGTTCGAGCCTATTACGCGTTTCTAATATATTTCAACGTAACAAGATAATATATCAGTCGCCCACTAACTAACGCTAAACCAGCGCTGTGTTGCAAGACGGATTTCCGTTTAATCTCAAAAATCGCTTCCTCCACGTACTCTACTATTCCTCTCTTGTTAAAAATTAATTGTCGAGAATTATTGATTAAAATGATTAATACTTACTAGAAGTTTCCGCTACTAGAACAGCCACTGTTCACATTGCAGTCTCATTCCGATACGGGCATTATCGAAAAGTACTCAATAGGTCTTACCTACTTACAATTAGTCGTACCTTTTTTCTCGACAAAGATTTTCCTTCGATTATGCTCCATTCTCCGAGCGCTTCTGAATGGCTCCACGCCTATGCTGACGTGGTTGCTATTTGTTACCTGTTATGCGAGTAAGCTAAAAAGTGAATGGCAAAAGTAACACAAATATCCTTCCACCTGAAGTTAATTTCGGAAAATGTCGAAAAGTTAATCAGAATCTAAGAACTTAAAAAAGTCGTTAAAAAGCCCCGATCTATTTCGGAGAGTCACTTCGCAATCGTGTGGGCTTACATTGTAACTCTAGAATGTTAACGGCATTTTTTAAATTTTTAACTACATTTTGTGAATTATTAAATTTTCTTGATACACAGAGAGAAAATGGACACTAAGATTTGAGATATTTGTTTTTTCAGTGAGTTCTTCATGCGACTATAAGAGAACTGAAGAAATTTCAACTGGCTTCTCATTTTTCAGTTTTTTTTTTTTTTTTTTTAATATTTCTTTTTTTAATATTCCTCTTTTCAATATTGTTTTGCCGAGTATTTTTGAAAAGCACTGGATGACACCACTGGCAGTGCTACGTCATTATCTTTTGCGTCTAGATCGGGGACCAATCAATTCTCTCTACTTTCTGTATGCTCTAGCTTGTCTACTATGAAACCGAACCGGAAGATAATGTTTTCGATATTTTCAGTGCAGGGGTTTGAACCGAGTCTCGAGAACGAAGCTTCGTACCTACGGCAACTAGAACTCCCAGTAACAATCACAATCAGTGTTTACGATAACATGTGCGTTCACTCTTTCTACGTAATTTGGAAACCCCGACTTCGTTTAGTCATATATACCTATTAAATATTTTCGTGTCTGACTGTGCACTGTGCTTCTTTCGGTTGTATTAAAGCCGGGATTAAAAATATCATATCCACTAATCTATACGTAATTTTAAACTTTCGTGGTTCACCTCGATACGATACAACCGTGTTGCTAATATTTTCGGCAAAACCCACGTCAGATGTATTATTATTATTATTATTATTATTACCTGTTAACGTTTCAAATAAGCATTGCCCATTTTCTGGAAACGACCCCCGTTGTTTTGAAGATGAATAGCGTTTATCTGTTCGAAACGTAAACACAATATGTCCCCGATGTGGGTTTTATCGAAAATTTTAACGCATAGAGCTACACTAATTAATTATTTTTACTGGGCAAAAAAGAAAGAAAAAAAATGAAATAAGAGCAGTTTTGTAAAATAATTACAAAAAAAAATAATTACGTTATATAAAACAACAAAGTGAAAGAAATGAAGTTGAACAATAATAATTCTATTGCCCAATGGAATTATGCGACAAGGCTAGCAATTGTCGCGGCATTTCAACGGCCCCCAGAGTGACGTCAAAAGGAAAAACGTATCACGCACGCTCTTGTTATACTGATTGTTTCCAACAAAACCCATAGCATTCCCAAGAACACAATGTGAATATGGGAGGGCGAAGTTAGTCTTAAAATATAAAGATGCTTATTTGTCATATGTGTGTGTGTGTGTGTGTGTGGTATTATTAAAAAAACACATTAATGTTTATAAAATATCTTGAAAATATTATCAACCTTCCTTTTGAATGACGTTACGAACTGTTCTTTTAATAATCGTAATTGGGAATTGTAACCTCCAAAACCATTACCTTTCTAGCTGGAGAGTACTGCCTAAGATGTTACCCCCCGGGTCACTCAACGCGTCTTTTTCGCTTCTTATATTATAGTATTTTCAGCTGGGATTAATTTTCAATCAATAGACGTAAGCAAGTTTTTCCTAAAATATCGGGTAGTCACATATTCAATTTAACTTTTATCGTACAAATTGTCGAAAGCGGAAAATTTTGTATTCCAGGTCTCGTTATATTGTGTATTATTTACAGAGATACATTTGATAAATTCGAAATCCGTAACAATTTTTTGCAAGAATTAAAATAAAACACTAGCCAGCGGGGAAAAAGTAGTAAGGGGAAAAAATTCAGATTGAACGATTTTTAATGTAAATTTAATAAATTCGGAGATGGATAGTTGTGGTGACACATTTTGCAAATCAGTATTATTTCAGGACATTTTCATCTTCTACCTCTAAATGTTCATTTAAACTTGCGAAGCATTTAATACAAAAAAGAGCTGACACCGTCGCTAAAGCGCAGCGAGTGTGATATTTACTAAAGCAAGACGCATGAGCACCTTTGAACAATAGCCCGAAAATTCGGGTCGATTTTTACAGACATTTATTAAGTTTAAAACAAAAGTGAACTGAAATGTCTTACATCACCTTCTCTTTTACTCGTGTATCTCTTCGTTAAATAACGATAGCGGAGCTACTAAAAAGGCAAAATTACTTTTTTACACTGGACTATTTTATATTCTTTCTTTTTTTGTTTACATTTAGAAATGTCACCCGTTACGGTCTTCTTCGTTGAAACCTTTTTCTCTCAAAGTCTTTGATGCATCAACTCCCCGTATTTTCAAATTTACCTGACACGTCTGCGAACGATAAAAAGAAAATTTTCTTCTACAACAATAGATGCGTAACTATTTTTGCAGTTGTAACCTCCCTTCTTTCGGAGTATCTACAAGAAAAACTTATTTAGTTACTTTATTTCGTTGTTCCAATTTAAGTCATTCTAACTCAATAGTTGCCTTAAATTCAGTTTTATAAAGAAATTTTTAATATGCATAGCCGTGAATTAAAAACAACGCTTATTTTTTATTTTTTTTTTTTTGTAACAATTGGTAAATTTGTAATAATATCGTCGCCTCTGCGAATTTTATTTAATTCCACTAATTGGAACATTGGCAGCGTGGTAGCCTAGTGGTTAAGCTGCTTGGTTACCAAGTCGGAGGTCACGGGTTCGAGACGTGTCTCGTCCCGGATCCAAGTCGCTCCCAAGCTTACCCAACCTGAAATAATTGGGTACCAGAGAAATCTGGGAAAGTAAAGGCGGCCGAGAGAAAGGAACTGGCCCCCTTGCTCTCATTGGTGCCGTTGGGCTCAGTATATTGTGAACCTTACCTTCACAATCCCAACGCCCTGTCAAGGGTATGGAACTCGCTTTACTTTTAATTGGAACATTATATGGGAACAATGGTTCGTCCCCAACAAATTAACTCGCATATATAATAATAATAATAATAATATCAAAAACGGATTTTGATCATGCAGATACACAATAACTTTCGGACACAATTAGTCGGTATTTTGTTTACTTCGTGTAAACCAAGGGTGACCAACCCAAATGACCTTGCGGAAGATTAGAAATTGAAGAGATAAAAGAGGCTACAAAGAAACTTATTGAGAGAGAGGATTTCAAGAGGGTCGCTCTCTTTCGGGTGTAGATCGTTCGAGCGGTAGCGAACGAGGGTTTTTAATTCTAATTTATAATATCATATATATATTTCTCGCCTAGCATTGACATAAATGTGTTTTTTTTTTAAATATATTTATTTATTGTCGCTCGACAATGGAGCCATTTGCGACGAATATAATACATCTTAACAGTTAACTTATTTAGATACTATTGTACATATTTACATGTTTTAGGTATGTTAGTACATTTTCACAATTTGATCTGTTGTTGTAAAGGAGTTCCGGTATAGGTTTTCCTACCATGTCGCAGGCTGCTCGCTGTGTTTCCCACTTTTTGCATGTGAAGAGGTGGTCTATCGAGAAAGTCTCTGCGCAGATTTCACAAATGGGCGCCGGCTCCTTGTCGAGGATGTACTTGTGGCTAAATGAGCAGTGCCTTATTCTTAGTCTTGAAATAACTGTTTCGTCCTGTCTTTTTGGCCAATAGTTGGTTACCCAGTCGGCAATTTCGTTTTTGATGCGGCGTAGTTTGTTTTGGATTGGAGAGATTTGATTCCACTCTTTTTGCCAAGCTGAGCGAGTCACCTTTCTGATATGTCTGGTTAAGGACGAGTCCATTTTTTCGCGTCGGTTTAAGACTGCTATGGTTTCTTGAAAGGTTGTGTGCCATGGTGGTAGTTCTCTTATGTCCTTTACGATGTCTGGTGTGCCAAAGTTGATGTTTTTAATTGTATTTAGGCATCGTGTATTTCGAATGGCTTCGGAGTTTTTGGGTATTTCTCATATAGTTGAATAAAGTTCGGCGAAATAGTTTTTTCGGAAGTAGGATTCGTTAAATTTGAAATTATTTTTGTATAGTATTTCAGGGATGAGAAAATTCTTCTATGTTGCAATGGAAAGATGTTTGATTCTACGTGAAGGCTAGCAATTGGGCTGGTGTAAAATGCGCTCCTGTAATGAGTCTTAGAGCTGAATTTTGAACGGTGTCCAGTTTTTTCAGAACATTTTCTTTGGCACTACTGTAAATCACGGAGCCGTAGTCCAACTTGGAAAGAGTCAGCGCCGAGTAAAGGTTTCTTTTATAGATTTTCTATCTGCACCCCATTTGGTATGAGAAACCATTTTTATCACACTAAGAGATTTATGACAGTTTGTTTTGTAAGTCTTCTATATGTTTTCCGAAAGATAATTTTCGATCTATTTCTAGTCCTAAAATTTTTATGTTATCGAAACTTTGAATTAGCGTGTTATTTATTTAGGTGGACGTTACAATCTGGAGGTTTAATTCGTTTATTACTGAATGTGATTGCTTTTGTTTTATTCATTGAGAAGGAGGATAGTCCATTTGATGAAGCCCAATCAAGCAGTTTGTTCGATGTAGATTGTAAAGTGCTATTTAGATTATCTAAGCTTGAGGAAGTCATATAAATGACTAAGTCGTCAGCAAACAGTTCGTATTTGACTGGAGGATCTATGATTTTAGATATATCTGATATACCAATTATGAACAAAGTTGGGCTAATTATAGAGCCCTGCGGTGTGCCATTTTCTTGTATTTTTGGGAGGGATAAGACATCTTGAATACGAACCTGGAAAGTCCTATTTGACAGAAAGCCTTTTATGTATTCAAGCATATTTCCGTTTATATTCCATTCCATGAGCGTTTTAATGATTTTATGCCTCCATGTTCTATCGAAGGCCTTTTCAAGGTCAAAACTTATGAGCATGGTGTATTGATTCGTTACAAAACCGTCACAAATATGCTGTTGTAACTTCGCTAGATGATCTATGGTGCTTCTTCGAGAGCGGAAACCATATTGCATTGGATCCAATAGTTTCTTTTGTTCAAGAGTCCATTTTAATCTGGTGTTTATTATTTTCTCCATGACTTTACATAACGTGTTGGTAAGCGAGATTGGACGGTAGCTAGAAGGAGAAAGGGAATCTTTTCCTGGTTTTAATAACGGGATTATGTGAGCGTTTTTCCAACTGTCTGGTATCTTTTTAGATTTCCAGATAAGGTTGAGGAACTTGCTAATTGTGTGAAGAGATGCATAATTTAATTTTTTGACCATATCTATATGGATGTCGTCTGGTCCAGCGGCTGAGGATTTCATATGTTTCAAGGCGTATAAAAGTTCGTCATATGTAAGAGGTCGGTTGAAGTCATGGTTAGGCTCATCTATGTAATTTAAATCTTATTGTTCAATTCGACGCTTTATGTCAATGAAAGCAGTTGTGTAATTTTCTGTAGAGGACATTTGGTAGAAGTGGTTAGCGATCTGGTTGGCGACATCTGTTTTATTCGAGAATATTTTAGAATTGTATTCAATCGCTGTGATTGAGGTGAAATTTTTTTTGTTTGATAACATTTTTACTTTATTCCATAATTCGTTTATAGTGGTGTGCGAGTTGAAAGAAGAAGTGAATTTTATCCATGATCGTTTTTTTGCCTCCCGAATGGTGTGTTTGCATCTTGCTCTGGCAATTTTAAAATTTTTTAAATTTTCTTGACTAGGATGACGTTTAACTAAGGTTAACATACGATTTTTTTGTTTTATTGCTGTTTTGCATTCATTGTTCCACCAAACTGTTTGTTTTTTTGTTATGGTTGCACTGTTTCGAGGGATATATTGAGTAGCGGTTTCCAGGATACCCTTCACGATATGGTTATTTGCCTCATTTATGTCGCTGAGATTTTCTGGAAGTTGCAAATTTAACAATTCGGTGTAGTTTTGCCAATCTGCGTCTTTGATTCTCCATGTCGGATATTTTTTGTATTGATCGTGTGTCTGACTAGTGTTTGAAGTGAAATTAAAATGGGAAAATGGTCGCTTCCAAATAAAGTAGGAAGGGTAATCCAGTTGACCATTGGAGCTAATGAACTGCTACAAATGGATAGATCTATAGCTGAAAAGAAGCCATTGTATGAATTGAAGTGGGTGTGCGATCCGTTGTTGAGTAGGCTGAGATTTTCGCGATCGATGAATTTTTCTATGTTTTTTCCTCTGCCATTGGAGGTGGTTGAGCCCCATAATGTATTATGAGAATTGAAATCACCACTCAAGATAAACGGAGTTGGTAATTGTTTGATAATGTGATCGAGGCAGTTCTCTGTAATTTCATCGGATTGGTGTAAGTATATTGAGCAGAGAGTGAGCTTGAATGGATGTTTTATTGTGACGGCTATGGCCTGTAAGTTTGTGTGTAAAGTTTGAGGCTCCCAGCATAGTTTATTTTTGACTCCAATAAGAACTCCGCCTCGAGCGATTGTATCGGTTGAAATGTCTTTGCGAAATATTTCGAAGTTTTTTAGGTTATATTGTTCAGCTGGTTTCAACTTGGTCTCTTGTAGAAGTAAAATGTCCGGATTTTCTTGTGCGATCAAAATCTGTAATTCCGGATGTTTGGTTCGTATACTGTTGAGATTCCAATTTAAAATTTTCATAATATCGAGATATTATCTACGGTTATTTTAAATTGACTGAGGTTCCTATTTTTGAACCCCTGCTGCTGTTGCAGCCCGCTCCACTTCGTCTTCCAGCTTATTGATGATTTTTGTAAATTTTATTTTGGTGCCTCTGTGTAGTAAAAGTTCGCGCGTATCTTTCAGCATCTTGATCAATGTTGGAGTATCAGCGATTGAAAGATCATCTTTGACCTGAGTGACGTTTTGTGCGTTGGGTGCTTTGCACATGTCTACGAACATTGTAAAATTTTGAAAGCTGAGGGGATATACGTGTTGGTTTTTAACGATATGTTCTTCCAGAGGGGCAAAGATTTCTTTTAACGTAGATTGTGGGGTTTTCCATTCTCGTTTTCTTCCTCCGATTGGGTATCCGTTTCTTTTGTACGAAGAGATGCTTTGGTTGGTTTTAGTTTCTTTTTAGCCGATTTAGCAGGTTTTTGACTCGAGTCTGTGTCAATATTGTTTGACTGACTGCATGAGGAAAATCAGAGAGGTCTCTTTACTGCTTCGGTTGACAGAGGAGGGAAGCTGTTGAGATCTACACTGTTGTTAGGGTAAGATGAGTTTTGTTGAGTTTCCGTTACATCTATGTCGTCTTCCCAGTGTTCGGTTTCAAGTAATAATTTTTCTTCGTTTTCAGGACAATTTTCGGCTCTATGGCCCTTACTGTGACATTTAAAACATGAGAATTCATCACAGGTTCGGAAAATTCGATGATTTTGTTCGTTGTACTGCACTAAGAATGTTCCAGGAATTTTCTCCTTGTCAAAACCGGTGGTAGTGTAGAATTGGCGTCTCCAGCTTATTATATGGCCAAAGAAAATTGGTCATGCGGATTTAATCTGAGGTAAGATAATGGAGTGGTGATTTCAAGTTTTAGTTGGCATTTTACGTAATCTTCCAAAATGTAGTTGTGGATGGACGGACTGACATGAGAGAGTACAATTTTCTTCATAGGGTTTGTTAGCCTGCGGCATTTTATAAAATTTTCTTCGATTTTAAAGCCTCCGTGGTTGGCGAAGAATTCATCTACGAGCTCTTTGGACTGTAAATGAATGACTAAACGGTTTTTGCCCACTTTAGATGCGGCAATGATATGTTTTGGATCTTTGATAGCATTGGATATAGTTAATGCGACCAAATAGTCCCTGATTTTAAAATCTAATATACAATTAAATACTAGACCTTGCTCTTCCGTTGGGTGTTGAAATTCGGTGACTGGTGAAATTTTGGTTTTAGTTTTTTGAGCATAAGTGGTGGTCTTCTCTGAGTTCATGATTGTAGTATTTGCTGGGTTTTTTCGGTTTGTATATATATATTGATCGGCGAGAATTCGCCGGTCAAAAAGTTATTTTAATGCACTTACGTACGTATGATTAATGCAGCATATGTTTAACACAGAGATAAGATAAGAAAGGAAAAAAAGAAAATAAAAAAACTAAGAAAAAAAATAAAACTAAATTAGGAACACGTGATAAGCGATAATTTAACGCGAGAACGCACGACTGTTCACTTTCACATTTAAAGGTTTATCCTGACCTCATAAATGTGTTTATATCTATGTGTTTAAAAATTATTGTGCGCCTTTATTTATGTTTTTCGATATTTTTTTTGATACCTAGGTAGAGCTTCGCCAAAGAATTAAATATATAATTCAAATTATAGATAACAGAAAAAAAATTCAACAAACGTATCCCTAAAAATGAACTTGCTAGATACGAATGAAAAAGAAAATATAACCAGAATATATATTAGAAGCGAATTCAATCCAGTTATGTTACAGTTTAAATGACGTAGAGTTGATGATTTGTAATTTTTTAAATATAGCTAAAAAATGAAAAGAACCGATATTTCGTTTGGCCGATTATTAATATTAATCATCTTCTTCCGTTTCGTATTACTAATGCTAACGGAACTCTTTAAATTTACATCGCATAAGTCTGTTTATTTGTATATCACACCAAAGTCGTTAGTTTAAAAAAAAATTAATAACCCGATAAAATTATGTAAAATGTGTGTTTTGTGATTATATATATGTATGTATATGTTACATGCTATACTGATATGGATAAACTAAATCGTTAACGAAGAGCGAATGTAGAAATAAATTTGGTAACTCGTTTTTCCCGCTAACAAAAATGATAACATTTAACGGATGATACCTTAAGATTACTGCAGGTAAAAAGGTTTGAGTTCGCTAAGCCCGAAATAATCTGCACCCGAAAGATTCACGCCCGAAAGAGCTGGCCCCATTGCAAGAATAGCGTGGGCACTATAAGAAGTAGGGAGTCCAAGGCGCAGAAGAATACAGGGCAGCACGTTCGGAGAAAATAAAGGGTCCTTCGAACAAGACGTGATTCGCATCGCAGGTATAAATAAGCTCCGGAGAGTCATAGGGACACAAAGGTGATTGAACAAGGAAAAGAGAAGCCGGAAGCAGACTATGATTGAAGCGTAGGCGAACACTATAAAGGAAATAATCGAACGGCTAAGGTAGGGAAAAAGATTAAACCAGGCAACAGAGGAAGGAAAGGGCTGTATAGAAAGGTAAAACGATCGAGGATTGTTAAAGAACGGAGGATGGAATTCGGTCCAGAAATCGTGATCGGAGCGATAAGAGAGACAGTAGAAAGTTTGAGCAGGAAATCTACTAATGAATAGACCACATTAATCGCCGCCGAACGTGCACCAACTTATTGCCAGGGGGGGGGGATGCCGCTATGACCGGAAATCCATAGTAGTTCGATTACGATAGAACGGGATGGAACTTGGGAGTTTTAATAGTAGTAGAGAGGCATTTAATCAGAAATCTCAGATTTTTCGGGTGAGATAGATATATAAAGAGAGGATAACGTATTTTCCAAAATAGCAAGAGAATTATTAAGCTCTCACCGATGAGGTATTATCTGACGAGGAGTAGATAAGAATATCATCAACAAAAAGAATAACGACACGGAGGAAATTCGAAGGATAGCGAGACTGTGAAAATATATATTTAAACGAGTAAGGCTAAGACCACTTTGGTTCGATAGAAAGCAATCGACTTTTATTTTGTATTAAATTACGCTTTTTTTTTTTTTTTATAAAATTTCGGTTTTTGTTCATCTTTATTATTCTCTTTCTGCATTTGTTATATGTTTATCGTATACCGCGTTTCCCCTTATTCGTCTAGGTACTCTCGTTTTCAGTCGTTCCATCGAAATTTCAGAGAGGACCCTTTTCAAGGCTGCCAGTTAAATCCGACATTTTCAATCATTTTCGTTTCGTCGCTGACAGTCTCACACAATAAAGTAATACGAAATAAGCAAAATATATAACGAAAATAATAGTACGTTCATGCGATTTAGGTGAAAGGCGGTCTTTGAATTCCTTTTCTTAAGGGGCTCACCAATAAAGGACACAATTACTCCGTATTCGACGAAAAAAATTACAAAGTAGATTATTTAGATTTTTACACAAGCAGCAACAACCGGGTCAATAAAGAAACCAAGGGGTAGAGAATAAAAGGTGCAGCACTCTAAGGGGAATATTAAGTGCGAGGAATTAAAGATAACCGGAAATATCATTCGAAAAAAAGGATACGGTCAGAAGTGCATTCCTGATTATTAGTGGAAAGGTGTAAATGATAATAAATCGGGTCTTTTCTGTAGTAAATAACGAAATGATAAAATGAGGATGTAACGAACGGAAGGAAGAAATGATTTAACGCCATAAAGCAGGAAAGTAACAGAACCGAAAATGAGATAGACGAACAACGGGCTGAATAAAAAAAAAAAAAAAAGAATAATGATTAGAAAAGAGAGCCGCAAGAATATGTGAGTTGGACCGTATATGGGGAATTTCTTAGATAGCGGTATGTTATCGGCAATGTATTTGTCAATAATTTCTTTATCGCAACTTGGAATCCGAAGGAAATCGATTTGAATATGATGAATCTAGAAAATGTTGCAGACAATTCTGAAGAACGCAAAGAATGATGGAATCACAGATGAGCGGAAGTGAAGATGAGATGATTTGCGACTTTCAACATCAGTGATGATTAGAAATCCCGGGTATCGAGGATACAAAAAAGAACGGCTCGTAATATCTCAACAGGCTCCTCTCGGCTGAAAGAAAATCGAACAAGCTGGAAGAAGTCTAAAACTTTGAAAGTAACTGTGAGGAGTAGAACGTAAAATAAAAAAGAAAGTGCGTTACAACACACTACGATTTGATCTGTCCGTAAAAAGGAGAGAGTACGAAAAGAAACAGAAGAATTAGCAATGTTAGGAAATTCTCGATTAGTAGAACACTATGGAAGAGATTTTGAGACAGATGAGATAACGTAGAAATAAATTAGGTGCAAGAAGAAAGCCTGTAGAATTAAAAGTGAAAATTTAGCAAGAATATTTGAAATATGACAACAGAGATTTTCTTCGCACTAAATCACCCCGATTCCACATTATGAACAATAAATGTTGAGGAACAGATTAGAGAAAACGTTTTATAAGAAAACGATACCCCCTAATAAATGTGATCTATGCACTGACTGGAAAGGGGGGCGATCGACATCTCGTTAAAATAAAAAATAAAAAATACAAATTTCTTTAAAAATAAGGAAAAACTAAATGCACTGTCATTTTTTCCCGCGCTTATTATGTTCATACTTTTTTTTTTTTTGTTAGGATAATATAAACCTACGCTCGACAGACGCTAAAGCCCCGAGAACACGCACTACTTTAACACCTTATTTTTACCTGCTGGTCAAACTGTGGTAGCTGAAGAGTTTTTGTTTTTGTCGTACCATTTCTCTACCGCATGCGACCTATACTAAAATAACCCAAATATATACATATATATATATAAGTAATTTCCGCGATTTCAAACCGACTTTCAAAACGTTTTCCCCGAAACCGGAGAATCTATCCTTTCAAATTCGACATCATAATCAACCCAACCGGTACCACAAAAAGCGGAGACAGGTCTCCGCGATTGTGAGAAAGAGGGAAATTTGAAATATTAAAATTCACCAATAATAGCGGGCGCGGATATTAAACCTCGACTCGGGAAAAAACGATCGCCATCATCCGGAGGAGAGTCATCAAATATTATTGAAAGTTTATGTACAATGGCTGTCCCACGGGAAGTAAAAGAAACTCTGGTGCGAGTAGGCAACCACTCACAGCGCGTTCGCTCTGGGTACATCTTAAAGCACATTTAATTAGCTATCGAATGCGACAAAGCGGAAGATCCTACCTCATATGATTCAAGAAGTTGGCACATATTTTCCGGTAGCAGGTTGCTCATTTTATAGATCAACCCTTCATTTCAGACTCGGCCAAAAGCTTGCGATATGTCTCGAAAAACCGCAGAGCAAAATATTTTTTCTTCGAACGCTCTTTCTATTATTGAGGTTACTCGATGTATCTGGTCAACAGTAGAATGTCGACTGCGAAAACCAAATTGATAGTCTGGTAGACGTATTATAGTGTCTTGAGTCGCTTAAGTAACAACTTTTCAAATAGTTTAGATATTGCTGGTAATAACGGTATCGGCCGGTAGGAGGAGACAACTTCTGCCGGTTTTCCTTGTTTTTGGAGCATAACAATCTAAGCTGTTTTGAAACTTTTAGGCACATGTTCCAAGCCTAAACAGGCGTTAAATATGTAGGTTAGTAGTATTATTCGTTTTTTCGATAATTCTTTTAATACACACTAGAGGTGCCTTCGCCCGTTGAATCGATTTGAAAAAAAAATGTGTTTCGTCGACCCGTACCGTTTTTTTGAAATCGCATCGTAACGGGTCTCGATGCTCGAAATCGAACGATACGACTCAGACAGATATATTAGTCCTTACTTCGTATTATATTTATAATGACTGCGACGTTATAGAAAATCAATCATGAAAAGGGTATGATTTCGTGCAAATCGCTGTACAAATTCACTGCAGTGGAACATGAAAATGGCAGCCGGGCATATTTTCAGTGTTCACTTTCACTCGGTGATGTTATTGCGCTTTGCACGCGACACTTGGTATATGTTATCCGGAAGAGTCCTCTATTTTACACTATTGATGTTAGAGCATCAAAAACGGGACATACTATATATGTTATTCTTCTTAGTGTCCTCAAACTATACTGACCCCAAATAAGCCACTGGTTTAGTCTTTAACCTGGTCCATTCATTAAGCTACTCTTTTAAAAAATCCATATTTTAACGAGCATTGCACTATTTTTAATTTTTCGTCTTCCTTTTTTTTTTTAGTTCTCTTGATAACATCAATTGCACGGCAGCCTTCATTATTCAACCAGCACGCTAGTGAAATATTTCAAAATGCACTTTTTATGACAACATACAGCATTAGCTTCTGTTTCAGTTTACTGTTCATTTTGTGGGTTTTTTCCCGTTTTGACAATAGCATGTAACCGAGCGACGATTTATTCACCTCTGTTAACTCCAAATTTCCCTCACATGTAACCTTGATTTTCACTGATGACTTCGGTACTCTTGCTTCTAATTCAGTTCCATTATGTATTCATACTGTATTTTGGTCAGATATCAACGCTTCTTCCTTTTCCAATCAACCTTCCTTCTACCTATCCATTTAACCTAATCTTCTTACCCGGGCGCCATTGGTTTTCCTTTGCTTCGGCGTTCTCTTATCGTCTCTATTATTCGTTTACGTTTTAATTTTTGTTTCCTCTTTTGGTACTTTCCGCTAATTCGCTTCTTGATCTTAACGACGAAGTCATATCCTCTTCAAATGTTCAGTGAACGCGCCGCTCCGTATTCTAATCTGATGTAAGTTCTCCAATCCTAATCGTCTCTCTTTTATCACATCATTCCCGTCGATCTCCATATCCTTAGTTTATTTCATGGATATCTGACCGAATCTATATCTAATTGATTCTTCTTTCACATACCGTTTCTGAGTTAGGATCCGCTGCAGACGTGCCCAAAGAAAGTCATCCTGATGATGTTGGAGTTTCTTTTAGCCTTCCCCCAAGGAATCATTTCGTATTTCTCCTTTCATTTTCATAAATCAATTAATGACTGTTTTACATTCCGTTGTTTAAATTTCTTCCCTTTCCCGATTATTCAATTATCTCCAACTTCAAGAATGCTCTACAAGCGATTTGCTTCAGAGGCCTAACTACTCTTCCAATTTTATTCCCCTTCGCATACGTTGTTTTATTTCCGTTGCTTTCCATCAGTGTTGATTGCTGTGTGTTTTTTCCCAGCTTCGCGGGCATTGGATGCTTTGACATGGGTTGCTGCTTCCACTTGTTTCTTTTTTTAAAAATCTTCTAATTTCACATTCTCTCCAACGTCGAGTTCTATATTTCCGTTTATTAAAACTCAACACCCTATAATCCCCTCTTCATTCAACATTCTAGAACTTTATATATATATATATATATATATATATATATTGGTTCCTCTTTATATACTACATTGTCGATATCCGGCCGAAGCAAAATTTCACTTATTTTTTTTTTGACTGCAGATAGAGCTGACGTTCCGTAAAAAAAAAAAAAGTTGTTCACATCATTCGATCGAATCTTGGCGTGGACTAACGCGCTGGTAAAGTTTCTTTTTCGCGGCGTTAAGTGGATGTCTTTTCGTCTATCCAGACAGAGATGACTGCGAAAAATCCGATGTTTATTTACCGAGAATGCGCACCGAACTGTTTGAAAATGAAAAATACACCGCCGCCAGATGCGTGTATTTAATAAAATTTTTCAGCCTCGAGTCGAGTGTGTCCCCGGAAGAGGACATTTCAATTGTCAGAAAAATGAAAGAAAGATACAAGGACGGTTTTGCGTCACAGCGGATTAAAAGAAGGCCAGCTCGTCCGATAAGAATTTCCATCGCTTTGAATATCTCTAGAAGTACTGCAGCAACCCGCCGCAATGATGAATACATTACAGACTGCAAAGCGATATCTTGGAAATGTTTCGCTACTTCTTTTCCCGGGAAATTTCCCGTCCACCGGAATCTCTGAATGTACATTAAAAATGCGGAATAATGCTTCCTCGTTTATATTATTCAATTATCAGTCGTTTTCTCAAAACGTTTTTTCGTCTTCAGCGGTAACAGAAAGCCAATAAATTTTCCGGAAAAAAAAAAAAAAAAAAAAGATAAAAATACAAATGCGACTTTATTCTATTGAATAAAACGAACCCGGCCAAGATGTTCGAATTCAGATACAATGTACATGCGTACACGTATGTAATACTATAAACGATTTTTTCTCCCGCTCTCCCAACGTTCATAAAACTTGCTACACATTCTCTCCTATTGTACCAAGAGGACAAAAGGGGGTTAGACACGTCAGCGAGCCGCCGAAATGCACAAATGTGGCTATTATTATACCGGATTTGGAACTTTTTTGGAACTTTTTTTTTAAGCCGATTGCGATTTTCGCATTTTTTTGTTACGGCAGACTTTTTTTCGTCCTTTATTTCTGTAGTATATCTAAAAGTGAATCGTTATTCTTACTGTATAATTAAAAATTTTATTTTTCTGCGTTCCTGTAATGACAAAGTACCAAAAGTAAGATAGGGAAACTTAAATTTTTATCGGAAAAAGCTTCTCCGTTTCGTCACATTCTAATTTAGAAAATACCCATAAAACTTGTGGTGTATTTCTTAGAAGTAAAAATAAATTTATAATTTGAAGAAAGATATTTCGTTTTAAAAAGGTAAACAAACCCATATATTCTTGATATAAAGTAACGTTGATATAAGGTTATCCTTGGTGTAAGGTATCATCGGTATATCATTGGTGTAATGCACCATTGGTATAACCTTGGTATAAGGTAACATCGGTATATCCTTGATATAAGGTATCATTGATATATCCTTGGTATACGATGCTCTTAGTATGAGGTATCCTTGACATAAGGTATCCCTGGTATAATGTATCCTCGGTATAAGGTATCATTGATGTAAGGTATCTCCGATGCGGCATCCTTTATATAAGGTATAATTGATATAAGGTATCCCTGATATAAGGCATCCTTGAATTCAAAATTAACCTTCTTTCGTAACGCACCAAGTTATTTTGGCAGGTTTTTGCCTATTGAAATGCGCTTTTGCTTTTTATCTCCTTCGGATAACTTCCCCAGTGTATTCGAGATCAAATATTTGCCTGGCAGGAATAATTGCAGTCTGAAACGAGGGAATTTCCGAAACGTTCAGTTTGGTAACCTAGCATATTTTATAAAAACGTTTTCAATCTCGTAACTTTCTGTTATCCGTATTTTCGTGGGGAAAGAAAGAAAAAGGAAACAGTTTCGGGGTACTTTTTCTCACACCACCGACTAATTTCCACTAATATAAACTTCTCTCTTTTAAATTCTCCATCAACATCCTTCATTTACTTTTTTGCTCTTTCTTTTGCACACTAATTCTTGCGAAATCTTCCACCAGTCGGGAAAATTCTTTACGTCTGATTTTAATGATACGATTTCAAAAAAAAGTTCAATATATTCCTATCATGACTATAATAATACGATACAGTCATATAAATATAATTTTAAACGGCGAATGTATTGGTGGAATTCAAAGCTGAAATCTCGAAAAAATAAAGTCGAACGATTTGTATAATAAACGAAATGAAAACCAAGCGAAATAAAAAAGATAGTCGTGTGAGCTAAGCATTTACAGACTTAAACAAAGAAGAAAGCACGGAGACATCTTGCTTCAAACAGAATTACGTGGCATATCCTAAAAAGCTGCAATTAGTAAAATCCAATTATTTGACGAATGTTAGTATAAATGATAGAATTCGTACATCCATTGGATCATCCTATATATATATATATATATATATATATATATATATATATATATATGTATATGTATGCATGTACGTTTGTATATATCCGTATAAAGCTTTAAAATGTGAAAAAACCGACTTTTGAAACCAAGCGTTTTACTGAGCCGCCGGATAATGTCGAAGAAATAAGATGGGATTTTCAATGTCAGGTGAAAGTAAATCACTATTGAGGTCGTACAATACAAAATAATTGTTTTTTATCGTTACAACATTTTCGTAGTTTTAAAATTGCCAAGTTAATTTTATTAAAGAAATCAAAGCTGGACAACGATCACGACCAAAAATTTATGAAAAAATACAGCTCATCTTACCTATGAAATGCTATGTAAAAGTTACAGCTTTACTAAAAATAAAGCATCCAAACGTATTACGCAAACGGTGTAGATGACCATCTCATTAAAACGCGAAATATCTGCTAAATATCCAACTGTGACGGTATTAGCTGATTTACGGAAGGCATTTGGCATAGTGGGATAATACTGTTGAGAGTAAACTACGAATATTAATATGAAACATTACAAATCAAGCCTAGCAGATAGAAGCGAGACCGTTCGACAATTATCGGTACGAACTTGAATATTTGTATATAATAATAATTGTCCCGAAAATCGCCGATTCACCAAAAAAATCCTGAACAGCACTTTTATTAAAATTATCGCGGTCGATTACATGAATATAGTGCCATATAACTTTAAATATCGACGGACGATGATAGTTTTAATTTTTCAATGTGCAATGTACGCAAAATAACAACGAACAGAAAGTTTATCGTTTTTTTTAAAGTTCATTCGTGTATTATTTATTATTTTTCGTGCATACGCAATTTTTTGCACGGTAATTACGCCATTGAAAGATTAGAACCATCATCATTCGCGGATGTTTGAAATGTTACAGAGCAATCATCCGTACCAATCTTGATGACCACCCCGGTTCTCTATTCAGAATTTCTTTTACAAATTCGCCATTTCTACTTCGTAACTACGCGTTATTGCTACCATTATCTACTGAAATATGGCCGATTACCTGAAATTTGTAATTTTTGCAATTGTAAGAGAAAAAAAAAAAAACAATTGCGCACAACACTCTGGTTAAAAATAAAGATTATATAAAATTATTCGCAGTTAATTCTTTGCTACGAAAGCTTTCACGTATTTTCTTAGCGAGTGTCTCTGTTGCGATAGCGCGCCATTCTTTCCGTATCTTCCGCTTATACGATACCGAAAACTTCCTAATTTTCTACAAAGCTCAAAAGAGCGTTACAGTCGGATCTTATCTTAGATTTTCTCGCACTTCGTATGATTCTTTTTGTCGTAGGCG
Source organism: Icerya purchasi (assembly GCA_039619475.1). Taxonomy (NCBI): domain Eukaryota; kingdom Metazoa; phylum Arthropoda; class Insecta; order Hemiptera; family Monophlebidae; genus Icerya; species Icerya purchasi. The sequence continues at coordinate 99,584,274 of CM077115.1, forward strand.
ATATTCTCTTATCGGAACTAAAGCCGTTACACGCTTCTTTCGGAAAATATTGTAATAAAACTAAAAACAACAAATAAACATATTTCTTGAAGTATCATTAATATCCTCGCTCAACCGGTATAACTTCTTAAACTCGATAATATATTCCTACGCTTATTGCAGAATAGCGTCTCCTTTCGTTCATTTCATTTCCTTCTATCTCTCTCTTATTCGATTTCTTAATTCCTTCATTGTCGCCAGAACCGATCATGACAATATTTAAATCGGTAAAATTATAATTTTTTTTGAACATGGAACGTGTCGATAAGTCGAGAAAACCGAAAGTTTTCAATGAAAAGCAATATGCATTTGGTTATAAAATACGTTGATATTTTTTTTATTGATCACGCTATAATGTTAGGCAGCGGTATTTCTTTTTTGAGTGTACAACTCGGTTTGAATCGCACACTTTCTGGCACGCTGTAAAGTCCAAACAAATTATCAATGCGCTAATTAACGAGCCGAAATAAATAAATAATAATAATAATAATAATCAAATCAAATTTTATTATTTTAATTTGCAATCAAAATAAATTAAATTAAAATAATTACATATAGAAAAAAGGAAAACTGTTGCGAAAGTTACTAGTACTTGTTTGTATAACAAAAATACTTTAGTTGTTCAGGAACGTTTTTGTAAAAAATTCCATCATTGACGAATTTTTTGATAAATAAGATAGGTCCCAACATTTTAACGCAACTAATATTAAAAGATAAATAGAATTTGTTAAAACAGTATTCGAAAAACAGGAATAATATTTAGAACGGTATAACAATATTTAAAAAGAAAATTTACACCACGAAACATAGGAACACAATGATGGCGCCAGCAGAACTTTATTCGGGAAATTTATTCACCTGCAATACCAAATAGACCTTATTCCGTGAAACGGAATAAGGGATGATTGCAAAATTTTATTATCAGAAAATGTTCAACAGTATCTCCTTTTCGAAACTGCCTCGGGATTAATGGAAAACGTAACGGTAGTAATGTAAACTGCAGTTGTCTCCCCTATACACAAATTATCTTCTTCTTCTTCTTAATTCCTCAATCTATATGATAGATTGGTGGACAGCCATGTTCTAAAAGTTCCTGGATAAAGCCATTTTCTTCATTTCTCCGTATTCGTTTGCTTTCACGTATTTATTTTTTTTCCAGTCGCATATTTGTCGTACAAAGCCTGGTTACCTACTATTGTACGGGTAGACGCATATTTCTCGCCAAAAGCCCCACCGTTACTTTGGCGCCGGTTGCCAGCCGAATCGTATGGCATATCCATTTTCTTTATGTGAACTTTCATGGTTGTAATCTTGGAAAAATAATGAGGTAGTTTTCCTTTGCTTTCCTCATCGCAGTGTTAGAACCACTTCAGCAATATGTGCTCCGTGCTTGCTAACTACTTGATCAATGGCTATACCAAACTTCTTTTCTACACCCATTGTCAATACTGGTAGTGCTGCTTCCACTACCAGGGATCATTCTTTGTCTGACTCCTCCTCGGAGACCTGTCCAGCTTGGGAGGCCCTTCTGGTAGAGAATACACTACCGCTGGCATAGCTCTCACAAGGAAAGTACACGAGTTGTCAGACGCCGATTTTGATGAAAGTTGGATATGTTGTAGAGTATAAAAAAATGTTAGACCCGTGTTTTTTTTTTTATCGGCCCATATGCAGTTTCAAAGGGTGAAAACTACCCCTAAAGTTCACCCCCAAAAACCGTTTTTCCTAAATATCTCGTCTTCAACTCGATATTTTTTTATGAAACAAAATAGAAATTATTTCTCGCGCAAAGGACAAGTAATCCACAGTGATTTAAATAGTGGGGTTGCATCCCCTATTTTCTAGGGGGTGAAAATACTTTTTTTTTGGTCATAATTATGGAATAAAAAATTATAAAATAAAATAGAAAAATTGAGTAAATCAAAACATTTATTACTAGAATCTGAAATATAATCATCAACATTTTTATAAATCAACACATCATTAAATGTTATCATGTATTTAACTGTATTAATTGTTTCGTAGATTTATATAAATACAGCACAACTTAATAATGCTTCTGATTTAATTGTTTGTATAATGTGTATTTAATACTATATAAATTGTATTACTCATTATAATAAAATTACTTATTATGCGATTTGCAGTAATGATAATCATGAAAGGAGTGGGTTAAGCATAATGTGTTTTTGCACCACGAGCACGTTATAATAGCCCTTTTACAACAGATATCGCAATTTGCGTTATCAGAGTTAAAACAAAATTCTTTTGAGTTCGGCCCTTTCTCTGGCCGTTTGTTAATGTAACCTGCTGCTTACCAAGCATATAAGAATGAATTTTTGAATCTGGGACTTGATAGTTGGTTATGTGTAAGTGATTGCATTTTAATAATGTTGTTTCTATCATGTAAATTAACATCTTTGTTTAAGAGCAAGACGGTATCCGCAAAAGTATGTGTTTGATGTTTAGAGGTTTGAAGCTGTATGGTTATAGCGCACAGGCCTCTGACCTGTCTGAGGTTTAGGAGTTTGGGGTTTGTTGATTTAAAAAAACACAGGCTGAATTCCTGTCTGGGTTTTAGGGGTTTTGGGGCATTTGAATTTTCAAAACTTGATAACAGATTTGTAATTAGCGACCTTAAAAATCCTCGTATACAATTTGTCATTAAAATTAAAGCTTTTTTTGACTTTTTTGCCCGCCATATTGGATCCTCCATTTTGAATTAAGAAAATCTGATGACGGATTCGTAATCAGCGACTTCAAAAACCCTTACATACAAATTATTTACGAAATTTGATTACTTAATACATGTATTTATTGATTTTTCTTGTAAGGGGGGGGGGGTGGTTTACCTCCTTTAAGGGTGAAATTAATGAAAATGCCGAAACACGTCAACTTTATTTTTTAATTGTGTGTGTTAAAAAAAGTTTTATTATTTTTCTATTTTATTTTATAATTTTTTATTCCATAATTATGACCAAAAAAAAAGTATTTTCACCCCCTAGAAAATAGGGGATGCAACCCCACTATTTAAATCACTGTGGATTACTTGTCCTTTGCGCGAGAAATAATTTCCATTTTGTTTCATAAAAGAATATCGAGTTGAAGACGAGATATTTAGGAAAAACGATTTTTGGGGGTGAACTTTAGGGGTGGTTTTCACTCCTTGAAACTGCATATGGGCCGATAAAAAAAAAAACGCGGGTCTAATATTTTTTTATACTCTGCAACATATCCAAATTTCATCAAAATCGGCGTCTGACAACTCGTGTACTTTCCTTGTCAGATTCCTTACGAGTACACAAACCCCTCCGCCACGTTAAGGCGATGATCCTCCGGAGGGGACACAAATTATGTATTTATTAATTTGCTACGTAACCGGTAGTAATTTTCTACATAATGGAGAGATATAAATGTAGTAAAATTTAGAAACGAAAAAATGGCCAAAATCGAATAAGAACTATTTTAATTTAAAATAATTTTAGAGTAGTTCCCTCGCAATACTAGTTTATCAAACGTTAAACAATTTTATGCGGGAAACGAATAAAATACAAAGCTGGATGGTAAAACTGTTCGGAAAAATAAAAATTTAAACGACTACGTATCTGCTGCTGCGCAGAATCATATTTTGACACGGTCGGATGTGTGTAAAATGCGATACAATCATTTTATATTTCATTTAAGTAAAAACAGGGACTTAAACTTTTGATGGCGAAATGAACGAAATGTTTACCACGGTAATATAAATAAGACAATTTAAATAAAAAATTTCGCGATATTTCTTTTTGTGACGAAGCGAAATTTTAGATTGATCCCAGCCCCATAAGTCAAATGTGTTTTTAAAAAAACAAACAAAACCCAGTCAAAATAAGTCACAAGATCGATGAAAACATTTAAAACTAATTTTACCATTTTCTTTTTCTTTATTGTGTACTTTTCGAATTTTCTTTTAACATTTTGTTTATCGGTGCGTACCTTTTCTATTCTTCACCATAGTGTAATCGAGGGGGGGGGGCGGACGCTGATCCTTCAACTCGACTAACTGCAAACTATAAACCTTTCTTTCTTAAATTGTAAAATATTTCGGTTCAAACTACTTCGAAGCTTGCATAAAAGTTTCAAGCGAAAACTTCTTAGAAATATTGTGTATAATTCTGCTTCATTTGCGAAAGCGGATAATATTCTAATTGCGAACCGGCACGATTTTACTAAGTTTACTAAGAATAAAATTCTGCTATTTTCTTTCCTAGAGGACAAACGGGGATTGAAATTTTTGAGGTTAGCAATTGTAATTAACCCGGGGACTTGAAATTCAAATTTAAAACAGAACCGGGGTCGCTTGCGTTGTCCCTACTATCTGCCGTAATTTGTTACCTGTTTTTTTGTTTCGAAGAAACCATCTGGTTCTCCGAAATGACTTTGAACAAGTGTCCCCTAAAAAATTTCACATTAGTATTCTATAAATTGCGAATTTCTGCCCAGAAGGTAAATTTTAATATATCAGATTTAGCAGCAGGTTCATTGAAGAATGACGCAGCATTAAGTTGTTTTACTGTCCCTTTTGATTTTTCGAATTAAAATAATTTATACTTGTTACTAGAGAATTTTGATTTAGTTTATATTTATAAATTTAATAATTCGGTAAAAGTATCGGGCAGCTACCGTTGCGTGTTGCACCCTTCACACTTCATATTCTTTAAAATATACCGCTAAATGGCCCATAATAATATTTAGTATTAAAAACAAATAATAAAAAAAAAAGTATTAAAAATAATTATGCTGAGAAACACCGATCATTTCACAGACAGAATTAATATAAACAAGTCTTCGCAACATTTCGATATTTTTGAAAGATAATTAGAGAAGTATCAAAAAGGGATAGGAGTGAATGAGAACATATATATATAAATAAACGTTTAATAAGAAAACGGTAGCGAGACGTTTGAAAAGAATAAGAATTTGAGATTTTGCATATAGAGCAAAGATCAGAAGAGATTTTTCAAGGCAGAGGCGAAGACATGTGTTTTGGACACAAGGACCTAGGAGAATTTCTGTGTAAATAAAGCAACAGTAATCAAGTATAGAGCGTACAATAGGTTTTTTTGTAAAACATGAGCAAGATCACGAATTTATCTGTCTAATTAATGTAGGTGTAAAGGATTTAACGAAGCATGTTCTTCTAATGCGTTATATCACCATGTAATGTAATTCGTTGAAAAATTCAACATTAAAAATTCTACTATTATGTAATAAATGAATTTATAAGCCATACTGAAGAAGACTAAAATTTGTATACGATTAATTAATGATTTCGTTATGTGTCAGGAAGGTAAATATATAAATACATAATTTAAATTTATTTATCGTTCTCACATAAAACAAACAATTCTGTATACTTTTATTATCATTTTTAACTTTACGGCATTTTTATGTAACTGGTAAATTAAATAAATTTTTTAGCGGTAAGTGGAGGGAGGGGGATTTGTCTGAGGTACCCCCTACAAAAATACTTAAAGGCTTTAAAATGCACAAAATTCAGTATTAACGACGATGTGACTGATTCATGCTGACTGACAAGATGTTTATCTGAAGTTGAAAATCTGGCGATTTTTTTGTGTATGACATAGTACGTTCACATCAGTATCACACACTGGCATGTCGGGCACTAAAAAAAAAAAAAAAAAAAAAAAAAAATGGTCATTTAAAGACAGAGTGCCTACCAGATTCGGGGATTTAAAACTCAGAGAAAGCTTTCATCAGGAGATTACGCATTTTTTTAATCTTGTTCATAATTTTTATCTATAATACTCGCTTCGCAAAGAGGGGGCTACATATCACTTATAGCGCTTTTTTGAACTTTTCGTAGATTTCAAAAGTTTCGTTAAGGGAAAAAAATGTTTTTTTTCGAAACTTTTGAGCTTTTGGCGCCCCAAGAGTCCAGATCTAAACTTGTAAACTCGGCTACAGTTCTCCTATAAAACGGTCCTTTATGCATATATTTGAGACACGTTTTGGTTTCTTTAACTTGTTTACTTGGACTATGAAGCAAGGCTGGAAACCTGGAAACCGTTCGAGTACGCAATATCAAGTCCGCTCATCTGAAACAAACAAGCAACGGGAAGCAAGACTGAGAACTGTATTTTTAAAATTTGCATAACAAATATCGATGATGTTATTGAAAATCGACTATTCAGGAAGACACCCAAATTACGAAACGAGGAAGCAAGAGGTATTGTGAGCCGTTATTGAGCACAAACGTTAATTAAAGAAGAATCAACGGGCAACATACATAAACGACACAGTAGAAGATTTAGCAGGGGAAAGCTGAAAAGATAGAGTAAGTACCATATATCCTTGATAAGGTATCGTGGATTGTGGAATTAAGATTTTCATAATATACTGATCCTAATGGATCTAAGAAGAATACTGGGGCCAGTTCCTTTCTACTTGGAATCCGCCTTTACTTTACCCCAGATAATTCTCTGGTCCCCAATTATTTCAGATTAAGTATAAACCTGGAAACGGATTCCAATCTGGAACGAGACAAGTCTCGAACCCGTGTCCTCTGGTTTAGTAGTCAAGCGCCTTAACCACTAGGCTACCGCGCTGATAAAACGTGTTTAAATGATATTAAGGAGTTTTAAAGTTGATAGTTGCGATTTTGCGATTTAAGAAGACGCTTATTATTAATCAGAGGAACATATTCATCTTTGTGCGTTAAACATTTAAATTTTTTGGGATTAGTTCTAAGAAAACTTCTCAAAAAGTTAAGATTATAATGGCATGTTATAGTCGCTAAAACGAATTCTATGTTTTTAATTGCTTCATATCATTATTCTAGTTCTTTATTGTGATTTAGTCATTTATTGTTTTTTATTTTTTTAATTTCTATTGTTTATTATTTCGCAAATTTTTGTAAACGTTGATTAATTTTTAATTTTTTTAATTTTTCGAAATTTTATATATCAGCTTTATTTAATTGTTCAATCATCGACTTTTATAATCGACTTCAGTGCGTTATTTATATTTCAATCTTCGTCTTTATTAAATTTATAACTTTCAATTAGATACCGTGATGATTAAGCACTGACTTAGAAACCAATCGCGAAATTGTTTTATATTAGTGTCATTTTTTTATTATATGTTAAATTCTTCATAATAATAAATGTTCCGAGTAATATCATTTTATAAACATTAGGACCAAAACGGGATATATTTATCCCTGTCTGTATTTTTGTCGTCAGAAACTGGCGTTTTACGTCTAATAAAACGTGTCTATTTTAGCCCTTATCTCTCTTCGCCTCAACAACCCATTGTCGTCACATGTAACTTCCCGTAATAATTTTTCTTATTTTTCCTTCAATTACTCCGATCTTGCCCACACACTCCAAAAGGGTATGTTTTCTTTTTACCGCGCAAGTTTCTCTCCCAAGTTGTTGTTAAATAGGAATTTCGTAGAGCTATCAATTCATTTTATTTCCCTCTCAAGGTTCATCGATAGTTCGAGAAGCTTGATGATATCCTTCCTTTATTCTTTGTAACTCTAATTTTTCTGAATCTTTTCACCTTTCTTCTTCCTGCTCTATTTTTACAACCGAACTAATGCTATCCCACGTACAACTATTTATATCGCCTCTCTAATATTTCCCCGATTATATATTTATCTTCGACACCGCGAGTTTTAGGCTACCTAAACACGTTTTCCTCACCGATCCTGCTACTTCATCATTCTTCGTACGCGATCACCCATTATTCGTAATCTTTCTTTTCAGCACTCCATTCACGTTAAAGCCGTGTTACTGTTGTTTATTTCGTGTAATTAACAAATTACATGATCAAAAAAGTAAATGCTTCAAACGTGTTTAAACGGTATAATGATAACAGATTAAAGGCTTCTCCTAAACCCTGTTTTGGACGTGTACTGTTGCTGTTTGCGGGATTTCGTGCAATGGTGCCTACTACAGAGAAAGCATTTAGAATACATGGAAGTTTTTTTTTAAATAATTATCGGGGGTCTTAGCATTGAAGACACACCACGAGCAAGGGATTGTAGCTGTTGTAGGGCATGACTGTATGGTGTTGAACTCTTACCGGAGGTTCTATAGAAGGAGTGTACGGTCATTTGACTAAATATTGACTCTAAATTTATAGAAAGTGGCATAATCTTGTGACTGAGTACTGTCTCTTAATTGGCTGATCTCCTAGAACACAGGCATTATCTTTTCCAACAGTTCCTGTTATTTTTGGATTTCGTCCAAAATTCTACTTCTCGTTTCCGAAAGCTTAATTTTATTTCCCGTTTTGTTAATCGTTTTAACCATTTTGCCATTGCGTCTCTTTTTTTCCCCGCCTTTTCCGGGATTGTCCATCCGAACGAGTTCATATCATTATCAAAAATTATTCAACCCTTTAAAATGAAATAAACGGTTTCTCGGAAAGGGGAAAAAAATAACATAAATTAAAGGCAAAGTCGAAAATTGAAGGCCGTCCAGTTTTAAAACCTTATTGAAACTGCAATCTGTTTCGCCCTTAGCGCTTTTTCTCCATTTTTCATCACTGTCTCGCAATCATCGCGATATATGTTTTCCTCTATGGTGGCGGAGTGTAACGCTGCATTTAATCGTAGTCGAGTCACTTTTAGAGCCTTTAGTTCGAATTCTGCGATCAAAATTTGCTCATTAACCGGGCGAACACAAAAGCTCAGTGTATACTACGCGTCTAAAAAGAAGTCCTTATGGACAGACCACACGAACAAGGGATTGTAGTTATTGCAAAGCAAAGCGGTATTTGAACGGTTACCGAAGGGTCTAACGATCATTTGACTAAACACTGACTCTTTAGATTAGTGAGGTAGAAAGAGCCCCCCATGCGTTGCGACTAAATCTCCTGATTACGGCTAATCTCCTCGAACGTAGGTATTATAACTACTACTTTAGTTTTAATTTTAGTCGAGAAACAAGTAAAAAAGAAGAGACATGCAGTTTCGTCTGGAAAAGAAAACAGTTAAAGTTGTTTCGACTTTCCAAACGGTGTGAAATAGACTTCCGGTCGAGTCGAAACGGATGTAGAGTTTTCCAGTCACGCTTGTCCGAAGCGTAATAATTATATTCCGCGATTCGAATGCTATTCCAATTTCGAAATTACCGTGGAAAAAGTAAATATTCCTATCGCTTTTGCAAATCCGCGTCAACGACAGTATTTCAGTTAGTGTGGCCGCGTGTAACAGCAGGAAGCAGGCAGAGCTCCCTTGTAGGAATAAATTATTCGGAAAGAGATGACCAGCACGGCTGCCGAAATTTAAAAGCTTCCACTCAAACACACACACACACACACATAGCAGAATGCACATCATGGCTAAACCTTGCTCTAGACTGTTCTGCAAACGGTAATTTCCTATTTTATCCGCGCCCTTGTGAAGACAAACAATAGCTTTTCTTGTTGCCGCAATTACCTGGCCAAATTTCGCGCGTACTTTCTAAGAAAAAAGGAACAAAGAGAACATTTCAACAAACATCTCGTAAATAATATGGACCAGTAATAACTGGAAATAACGCTTGCAAAGAAGAATTTGCAAACCTCTCCAGCGGTGCGCGCTATGCCGCTTATTTGACGAAAGTCTCATCCGTCTTCCGGTGAAAACACTGCTAAAGTCCCGTGTCACTTGTAGTTAATTCTTCGGACTGCTTTTTCAGCGACGCGTATTTATTCTGTAAAAGAGAGAGAAAAAAAATGAAAGTACCGCTAATTTCTATCGACTGGTATAAATTGCGTAGAACACCGCTAATTGCGATCAATTTATATAACAGCGGCTGACAGTGATAAGGCAGTCTCTCATTGTCACCGTATACCATCTTTTTTCGTTAACGGTTTCTCCTTTTTGCTCTTCCATTCTTTTTGTCTATTCGTTGATCGTATTTTTGAAAACAAATTCCTCTTCGCCGTTCAATTACTTCTTTTATTTTCGCCTGTTCATCGGCCGTTTTTCGGAGAATGCCGCTGAAAACTATTTATTAGCCGAACAGTATTTCGTTCGATGAAAAATGGGTCTGGCGCTGCGAAGGAAAAAAAGTAAAATGAAATTTGAAAAAAAAAAAACGGTATTTTTTTTATTTTTTCCCGCTCCGGGGTCATTTACCCGCTATTATCCTACCCCCCCCCCCTGTTTTGTAATAATGGAAAAGCGATAAATACTAATAGCCCCCGGCCTAATCGAATGAACTTCGAAACGTCCGACCCCCCTATCATCGGCTAAAGTAATTTTATTTTTACTCGAAACAAAGAATGCAGCCAGGCGATGCCTTAAGCCCGACATTAATAAATGAACAAACAGAGCTCCGCTGCCGATTAAAATAAAATATTTGATTGAATTACGAGCTAACAACAATAACAACAGTCTCTGTAACATTACACAGTGTTGCTACAAAAAACGGGGTATCATCATAAGTCTCCCCGCACTAGTAAATTCCTATTTAGATATAATGCGATTAAGAAATTTACCTGGTTCTCGTTGTACTACGTAACTTTTATCAGCGTTATTAGCCCCCCCGCCATCTACCATCAGGAAATTGTTACAGTATTTGATGCTTCACTCGCGCTACGTTAATGCCTAATTATCTACAATAGTTTGTATCTTTTATGCTTACATTTTTTTTTTTTGTAGATTAATATAATTACGTCGTTAAAAAAAATGGAATAAAATTACTGTTTTTCGCGGACAATGACAGGCATAACTCTCTAATTGGTAATGATAACTTTTTCTGTTGAATGGAATATATATTTCAAGTTAAAATCCAAAATTTATTTTTATTTTTTTCTAAGGACTTCAATATATAATAACTTGAAAATTGATTATCAATTTGAAACAAACATGAATGTAAGAGGATAAAAGAGTATGGACCAACATTATTTTGTCATCGGTAAAAAAATATGCAATTTTTCATTTGATACGGATTCGGTATTTTCGACGATATTTAAATTCGCCTATTTTTATAATTTATAATTTATTGTAAATATATTTTGCACGTAAGTTTGTTTCAACTTTTTTTTTTTAGTAATCGAAATAACGCAAATGTGTTTTTTCAATAGGGAAAAAAACATACGGGGACATCCATTAAAATTACATAAGCCCAAAATGGACGGTGAGGTCCGGAAAAATCTCATCAGATCTCATTTAAACTGAGGGGTGTGGGGATAATTGTAAATCTCACGTCAACTTTTAAAGAATATGCATCATTATACGGATAATAATTTTAAAGAAATGATTAAATTTTACTTTTTTTTCCCCATGAAAAAACCTCATGGCCATTAAAAACTTTTATTTCAAGAAAAAGAAAAAAAAAAGTAAAAAATCGTTCAGAGCTTTTATAAGAAAAAAAACTGGTACAGTAACTGAATGAAAAATTACGAAAATTAATGTTGTCTGCTTTTACTTTTTTATCTCTAAGTGACACAAAAACGACTTCGTGCGAAACTGTTCCCCCGATAAAAATTATACATAATACAAACAATTCGTGGCAAGTTGTTCCTACAAAAAAAAAAAGAAAAAGAATTCTTACTCCAGCTCAGTCACCGGAAGCTATTACTAACAATGCAAATAGGTTTTGGCCTCTTGTTAATAATCCAGATCTAAATACTAAAAATAACGACGACTCCAAGAGTAATACGATCCCTAAACCACCACCAGTATATATCGAAGGTGTCACTGATTATAATGCTATGCTTGCAGAAATTACAACTGTAATTACTAAAGAACAGTTTGAAACAAAAACTTTAAATAATAACAAAGTAAAAATAGTGGCTAAAGACATAGACTCATATCGCAAACTAAGTAAATATCGTAACAGCAAAAATGTTTATCGGTACACACACCAGCTTAAAAGTGAAAGAGCGTATAAAGTCGTTGTCAGAGGACTGCACCATTCAATAAGTATCAGTGATATAACTAACGAATTGGCTGAAGCAGGTCACTGCGTCAGAAATATGGTTAATATAAAACACAGAGTTACAAAAAGTCCTCTGCCACGATTTCATGTCGATCTAGAACCAACGGATAACAACAAAGAGATTTATCAACTAAAAAGCTTGTGTAATATTGGAATTCAAGTAGAGCCACCTCGAAGAACAAACACTATCCCCCAATGTACACGACGCTGCCAACAATACGGCCACACCAAAAACTACTGCTACAGACCATATGTATGTGTAAAATGTGGAGAAGGACACGATATACTAAGAGCTGCTTAAGGAAACAAGAAGAGTACCAGCCACATGCGCGCTTTGCGACGGAAATCATCCTGACAACTATAAGGGCTGCGAGGTGTATAAAAATCTGATTATCAAAAAAAGTGCCAGCATGGATAGAAAAGAGCAATCCAAGAAGCGTATAGTAGAATATGTAAACCAACACTACACCACTACTTCAAACGTACCATTATCTCATACAGAACAAACTCCTTCGACCACTAGATCTTATGCTCAGGTGACATCAAAAAACAAACCTGTAGAAGACGGCATGAACATAGGGAATTTACTAAATACCTTCTTAAATCGATTTGAAGGAATGTTCACTCAACTAATAGCGCAAAATAATGCAATAGTCAATATGCTCACACAGGTTATTACTGAATTAGTGAAATGAGTCAAACAACCTTACGTATAGCTCAGTGGAATGCTAACGGTTTGTTAAACCATGTACAAGAAATTATATATTACCTAAAAGAAGAAAAAATTGATATATTGCTCATATCAGAAAGCCACTTCACCAATAGAAGCTTTGTCCACATTCCAGGATATAAATGCTACCACACAATACAGCCATCCGGTAAAGCCCAGGGTGGATCTTCTGTAATCATAAAGGAGAATATTAAACATTATACAGACGAGAGTTATCAAACAACAAAAATCCAAGCTACAGTTGTGACAGTTGAACAAAAGGAAAACACACTTACTGTAGCTGCAGCATACTGTCCTCCACGACCAACAATACCAATTGACCAATTTAAAAAGTTTCTCATAAATCTCGGAACGAAATTTATTGTAGGTGGAGACTTCAATGCTAAGCATATATATTATGGATCTAGATTAACAACTACCAGAGGTAAGAACTTATACAGAGCAGCTCAAGAACAGAAATGCACCTTCGTGTCAACAGGTGAGCCAACTTACTGGCCATCAGATGTCAACCGTACACCAGACTTACTAGACCTGTTCATTGTTAAAGGCATATCAACTAATTACGTCAGAGTTCAATCGAGTTTTGATAATATATTCAGCGATCATACACCAATAATAGCCACAATATCTACAAAAATAACAATGAAAAAACAGCAGAAAATATTGCACAAAGAAGTACAGACTGGGACTGGTATAGAACTCTTCTTGAGGAAAACATAAATTTATCAATTCCATTGAAAACAGAACAGCAAATTGAAAACAGTGTTCGTACTTTTACTGAGCAGATGCAGATAGCAGTATAGAACTCGACCACACCTGAGGGAAAATGTGTACATGAAAACGACTACCCAAAATATATAAGAGAAGTAATACTTGAAAAAAGACGATTACGTAGATCATGGAAAAACTATAGATTACCCTCAATTAAAAGCCAGTTAAATACGATAACGAAAAAATTAAAGACATTACTGAACAAACTAAAAAATTAATGATTTAAAGCATATGTGGCTAATTTATCTCCCACACAAGAAAAGGAATACAATCTGTGAAAAGCTTTTTTTTTTTTTTTTTTTTTTTTTTTGGCTTGTCAACCAGGGACCTTTACCCAGAAACAATTAGAATAGGAAGGAATCACTTATATCCTGATACGATCAGATATTGTTAGGAGAAAAGAACAAATAATAGGAACAATTTGTGGAGAGGGAAGAGATAGAACATAAGAGGCGCAGTACGGAGTAGGAAGACCAAGTCCTAGCAAACTAAAGTAGAAAGTCGAGCACTCAGCAGAAAGAGATGAACACTCAAAGAACACATGGTCCGCATCGCAAACATGCTCTTCGTTCGAGTGGAGAGGACAATATGGAGAAGAAACCAAGGAAAAACGAAAACGGGAGGAAGGCAACAGAGAATGGTTAAAGCGCAAGCGAATAACGGAGACAACAACAGAACGACGAAGTGAAGGAAACAAAGAGAACCACGGATTGGCAGGAAGACTAGGTTGGACAGACAGATAGAAAGAACGATTGTTAGAGAAAAAGGAAACGTACATATCCGACCAAAACCTAAGATGAAAATCTTTGCACAGAGGAAGGATATTGGACGAAGGGACTTTTTTAAAAAAGAAGTGAGAATAGGCAGCAGCCCGAGCCAATGAGTCCGCCGCTTCATTACCGCAGATGCCCGAATGGCTAGGAACCCACAGCAAATCAATTTGAATAGAATGAAGGAAAGAAAGAGCGTGGATAAGTGAGCGAATGCGGAGTATAATGAAATCACAGGAATAATCAGGAAGGGGTGAGCAAATGGCCTGAAGGGCGGTTATGGAGTCCGATATAATCAAGAATTTGGAGGAAATGTGATTAGAGGAAATGAAAATAATGGAACGTAGGATAGCCATCAATTCGGCTGTGAATATGGAGCAGAAAGAAGGTAAGCAGAAAGAAGGTAAGCAGAAAGATTCTGAAAAGCCAAAATCTGGGAGGATAAACGAAGCACCGACACCATCCGGTTTCTTCGAGCCATCTGTAAACACTGTTACATGCAAGGGAAAATCAGAATTGATATAACTGCGGAATTCCTGTATGATTAGGGCCTGCGGAAGAAACTTAGAGAGCGTAGGAGGAAAGCTGCTAAACGAACAAAGAGACCAATCATAAATAACCCTCCACTGAGGCAGGACGATGGGACATGGGCAAAAAGTGGCAGGCAAAAAGCTAATGCATTTGCAAGATACCTAAGTGACACTTTTAAACCAAATATAACGATGGTATCTTATGACTTAGAAGACAACACTAACCAGAGCCCATATCCAATTGGAATAAAAATGTTCTCCCCAGCAGAGGTTAAGAAACATATAAGACTCTTAAATATTAGAAAATCTCCCGGGTGATATGATAACAGCAAAAATGTTAAAAGAACTACCCAGTAGGGCAATTATGATGATTACATATATATTTAATGCCGTATTGCGAATATCATACTTCCCGAACCAGTGGAAATTATCGCAAATACTGATGATACCAAAACCGGGCAAAGATAGTACAAACCTAGCATCATGTAGGCCAATTTCGCTACTGCCTATGATAGCTAAATTATTTGAAAAATTATTTATTGCACGACTCAATGAAATAATCAATTATCAGTCGGCTATCCCACAGCATCAATTTGGATTTAGAAGCAGGCATTCTACTGAGCAACAAATATACAGAGTGGTAGAAATTATTGAAGATGGCCTCGAGGAAAAAAAATACAATGAAGCAGTATTCATTGATATTACTAAGGCATTTGACAAAATCTGGCACGACGGTCTACTACACAAAATTAAACCAATGTTGCCTATGAAATACCACCTACTAATTAAATCATACCTAAGTAATAGACAATTCCAAGTCAAGTATGACACCGATCGATCGGAGGTATACCCTATTATGGCTGGAGTTCCACAAGGAAGCGTATTAGGACTTCTCCTATATACACTGTACACAGCAGATCTGCCAACAGATGATACAGTACACATAGCAACGTTTGCAGATGATACCTTACTGGTTGCATCAAACTCAAATGCTGAAGCTGCTATCACCGCTCTGCAAAATAATTTAGATAGACTGTATCAGTGGACCCGAAAGTGGAAACTGAATATAAACCCAGAGAAGTCTATACACGTATCTTTTTCCAATAGAAGAGACCATGATAAAGAAGTATTCATAGGAAACAGTGTGATACAAAAGAAAAATGAAGTAAAATATCTGGGGATACACCTAGACAAAAAACTAACGTGGAAAGTTCATATACAGAAGAAAAGAAAAGAACTGGACCTAAAATTTAAAAAATTATACTGGCTCATAGGGCACAATTCTGAATTGTCCCTACAAAATCGATTACTGGTATACAAAGTAGTACTGAAACCAATCTGGAGTTATGCCGCACAAATTTGGGGATGCGCGAAGAAATCAAATAGGACAAAAATTCAGCGCTTCCAGAACAAGGTGTTACGCTTAATTTACCGAATGCCTTGGTATGTGTCAAACGAAGCTATACATCAGGATCTAAACATAGACAACGTTGAAGAAACTATCCATAAGCAAGCTCAGAACCACTTCAGCCGATTACGCGATCATCCAAATCAACTAGCAGCATCACTTGCACATACGGACGTAACGACTACGCGACTAAAAAGAACAAAGATATATGATCTAGGTTCATAGTGTCATGGTTTTCAAGGTTAAAGCACCGCTGGGTGCACCTTCTTCACGTGATTATTAATAGATACTATTTATTAGATAGCCTCTCAACTGGTTAGTTATAAATTAGCAAAAAAAAAGAAAAAAAAAAAAAAACTTTTAATAATTTCACTAAATTTAAATAAATTCGTTCTTAACGTTGTATTATTTTTCTTCTTTATGCAAAAATAAATTTAGTCCTTTAACAATTATAACGTAAATCGCACGTGAAGGGGAGCGGATTCCCCTAAATCTCACTAAATCTCACTAAATCTCACTAAATCTCACCAGGAGAGGGGATATCCAAATTAAACGAAAAACAGTTCACGTAATCAATGCGATGACCCCTAACGGTACTAGAATCGAAATTTTATTTTAAACAAATACAAATAATGGAACTGAGTAAAATTAAAAAATCGGACTATATAGGAAAAAAAGGAAAATTAAAACTTTGATTTCTCGTTTTCGTTTTTTTGTTTAGTTTCGATGCTTCGGGTGAAAAAAATTACGCTTTTTTTTCTATCTTCAATTTTTTAATTCTGGCGAAAATTCCGCTGGCTTTCAGAGTTCCATTTTTTACTTCCGGTAAAGATTATATTTTCTTTCAGTTTTTCTCGTTTTCGTTTGATTTCAGTTTTTGGTTTTTTCGAATCGATTTTAATGGTGGTGATAATAGAGCCTTTCTTTTTCCCCTTTTTTTCGCCTTCTTCGGTTCAGTTCGGTTCTATTTGACTGAAAACTACGGTTCCCTTAAGTTTTCGAATGTAAAAAGTGAACTGAAAATTTTTAATCTAAAAACATAGCCAAAAACAATCCGGACCGATTATTTTTCATTTAAAATTTTCCGTTTTTCCTTACGAGAATATAATATTCATTTTTCTCGGTGTAGTGTATTTTTGACCGACTTCAAAAAGGAGGAGGTGTTCAATTCGACTGTATTTATTTTTTTTTTTATTTATTTTTTTTTTTTTTATTTTTTTTTATGTATGTTACCACAGAACTTTCTTCTAGGTGAACCGATTTTGATGATTCTTCTTTTATTTAAATGACAATGCTTCTCATGTGGTCCCAATTAAATTTCATCAAGATCTGATCGGTAGTTTTTGAGTTATCCTTAATAATGCGGGAGTTGAAGCTTTTTGGATGCTTTTCGTTTATGATTAGTTTCAACGTCAAGTTAGATTTATTGACTTAATTATAAATTTTCCAAATTACTATGGAAATGTAGCTTTTGATGTTTTTACCGTGGAAATGCAGTTCAAAATAAAGAAATCGATTTTTTTTAAGTATCAAGTATGGAGAATAATGTGAAAAAAAATTGATTTTTAACAAGAAAAAAATTCAAGCATAACGCTAAAAATTGTAAAATAAAATGCTTTTTTACAAAAAATAAATACCGATTTCAAGGTTTATTATAAAAATTTAAAAATGCACTAAAAAATAAAAAATAATTACTCCCGATAAAAAATATATATCAGAGTGATGACATACCCTTAAAGGTGATATTGACGTAATTCTTATACAACACTGATACCTTAATTAGAGTTAGCATAAAATTCATATTATAATAATAATTAAAAACTGCGTTAAATGTTCATTAAATTGTTCCTAGATATTGTAACATGAATTTGATACCAACTTCAAAAAGTTTTTTTTTTTTTTTTTTTTTTTTTTTTTTGGCCCGAACAGAACAGTTCATTTGGCCAGCAAACTACGACACGACTAGATATTAAAAAATACTAATAATAGAAAATTCAGGAAGAGAAATTTCATTCATTCTACATTATGGCCGCAACTGCTGGCAGTGCCCACAATGCTCAATGAAACAAAACAGAAACAAACAAGATTTTTCCATTCTGGAAAAAGGAGCAAAAGAAAAAATAGATAAGTAGATAAATATTTCTATCTCACATTATGACCACAGTTGCCTGGCAATGCTCACAATGCATTATGAGAAAAAGGAGGTAGTCACAGCCACACTGGACAAAGACTACAATGATGTAAGAAAAAAAATAAGTAAAATAATGGAGAGAAAAGAAAAAAAAGAAAAAAAAAAAAAAAAAAAAAAAATCAAACAACAATCCTGTTTCTTTTAATAAACCTAAAAAGGACAAATAAAATTTTATCACTGGAACAGAGAAGATGAAAAACACACAATGGAGAATAAACACCACAGGACATGAGGTCCTTAGAAAACGCAAGTCTCGCGTCATCGAACTGGGTGCAATTAAATAACAAGTGGTTAATGTCTTCTCTAAAATTTTGTCGACAATAGATATTACAACCGGTGCAGTGCCCAGTGTTTGAAAAATTTAAACCCAATCGGCAATGGCCGGAGCGGAGCCTACACACAACGGTCACAAACCTACGGGTCAAACTAACTGGGACACTCAAAAAGTTAATGTTGTATAAGAATTACGATATCACCTTTAACGGTATATCACACTCTGATATATATTTTTTATCGGGAGTAATTATTTTTTACTTTTTAGTGCATTTTTAAATTTTTATAATAAACCTTCCAGTATCGGTACTTAGTTTTTGTAAAAAAGCATTTTATTCTCGTTCGTTATTCATTATGCAGCTCAGATAATAAAAGAAAAAACAATAAAGAGCGAAATTCAAACGACGCGACGCATGATTGAAAGCTAGACGAAAAATGTTTCCGCTAGTATTTAAAAAGTGACTTGTGTATGCGCGTAGCGATATTGTTTAAGAATAAAAGAAAATACACGCGAAAAAATGATGAAATAATTATTTGATAAATAATAACAAACAGGACAAATAAATACATAAAAAATATATCGATTTTAATAAAACGAACACAGAATCGAATACAATTAGAATGTGATTTTAGATTGCAACCTTATCGTACAGTTTGATTCTTCTTCTTCTTTGATTAACGTGCCGTGTACTGCCGCCTAGGCCAGAGGCACGGATAAAATAAGAGTTTTTTTTTTTTTTTTGGGCTCGTCAACCAGGGATCTCACTCAGAAACAATAAGAATAAGAGTTAACTAATTAAAACTTGATTCGATCGGAAATGGCAGAAATAAAGGAACCAATGGCAGGAACAACAGACTGGGACAGAATGGACAGGATATAGGAAGCACGGTAGGGGGAAGGAGGAAGCCTTGACTTCGTAAATAAAGGGAAAAGCGTTCCGCAGAGAGAGCAGAACAATTAAAACCAACTGTTATTAGCATCATAGATAAAAATGCTTCATCAGGATGTAGAGGACACAATAAGGAGAGGAAACGAAAGAGAGACGAAAACGGGTAGCGGGCAATAGTGTGTGATTGAAGTGTAGGCGAATAATAGGGACAATAACAGAACGTGGAAAAGAAGGGAATTCTGAAGTTAGGTTGAATTGAGAGGTAGAAAGAACTTTCATTGGAAAAAAAAAGAAGGGTACGTATCCGACACCAAAATTTACAGTGAAATTTCTTACTTAAGGACAATAGAGATAAGTGCTAGGGATCTTTTTAAAGTAACAGTGGGAGCGGGCTAAAGCATCCGCCATTTCGTTACCCTCGATGCCTCTATAACACCAGGAGCCTATAGAAGATCAACGTGGATAGAGTGATGAAAGGAAAGATTGTGTATGAGAGATGGTATACGAAGAATGATGAAGTCTGACGAGGAAGGGGGAAGAGGTAAACTGATGGTCTGAAGGGCACTCATGGAGTCAGATATTATCGGATAGTGGGAACAGTTACGATTGGAGGAGATATAAATAATTGCACGAAGGATAGCCATCATTCTTCTTCGTCGTGCAACCCGATTCGGGTATAGCTTAACCACTTTTTATGGACTTAAACATATGACGAAATACGTCTCGATTTCTTGCAATCTGGGAAACAATTCCCTTACTTTTGTAACTCCAGTCCATTGCTTAATATTTTGGAAATCCTTCTTCTTCCTCGTCCCCTTTTCCCTTCTACCGCTCCCATCGTAATTGTGTGCAGAAGAAAATGATATGTTGATCCTCTCATGAGAAATGTCCAAAGAAATTACGTTTTTTAATTATGTCCATTAATATCAGATCCGTTTTTGTCATACCTCCGCATCTTTTATTTTTCTAGTCCATGGTATCTTCCAGATCCGGCGATAACACCACTTTTCAAATGATGAAATACGCTTATGTGCTTTTATTGTCCACGTCTCGCACCCGTATAAGAGTACGGACCATACATAAAATTTTAGCACGTTCTTCTTGATTTCCAGATTTAATTTTCTGTCGCAAAGTACATTCTTCGTGTAATCAGTAAATTAAATAATTCTTTTAACGGTAAGTGGAGGCAGAGGAATTTGTGCGAGGTACCCCTGATAAAAATAGCAGGATACTCTACCAGCCTGCTCTGATATTTATGTTCCCTCCTTCCCCAGCGAACAGTCCCACTACCTGCGTCCATCCAGCCGAATCTTCCTGCTCACCCTTGGTTTTACGATTTCCCTTCACTTTGTCGTTCCGCTGATGTGTGTCTATTGTTCGTTTGCGCCTTTACCACTGTCTTTTATAACGCGCTTTCGTTTTGTCTACCTCCCCAAACTGTCATCCTACTTACAAAACTATTTGTGATCCTAATCATATCTTCTTTGAATGTTATTTCAATTTACTAATAGCCTGCCATTTCCTTCGTTGCTCATTGTTTCAGTTCTTTCTACATTCATTGCCAATCTCTGATCGTGTCCGTGTTTAAGTAACCATTCCTCCTTCATATTTGTTTCTGAGCGGAGGTCCTTTGTCGACGTACTCGAAAAAAATTAAAAGAAAAACACTTTTGCCTACACTTTTTTTAAACAAACAAAAAAAAAATAATGCCTTTATTTAATTGAGTTAATTTTCTTTCTCTTTTTGTTTTTGTCCTAGGCCAGCGCGGACGAATGGACCGACTACATCCCGGCGGACGAGCAGGACTTGTACAATTACGAAGTGAATAAAAGGTCTTTATCGTCGTTGGCGAAGAATAACCTATTCCCGTCGAAGCTAGGTCCGGTAGCCGGCGACCCGTACAGAATCCCGAAGCGAAATGTACCGCCGTTATTGTCCGCCTATAGAGGGGTGCTGGCGGAAGCCAAACGCTATCTGGGCGCTTTGGCGCGCAACGGCGATCTAAACAAACGCAAGAAGTACACGAACATGCCTTCGTCCGATGCGCCGGACGACTTGGAGGCAAGACGGATGATCGCCGATTCGCAGATGATGAAAGCGGAACTGGTGGAAAATCTGAAACCGATTTTGCTGGAGTACATTAACGAAATGGGCATGCGCTACGAATACGATCCGCGTAAGGTGGACTTGTTCCTGGAAAATTTGGCGAACGCCATGTTCGATCGGAACGAGGAGTTCACCATGGATCACATCAAATCTCTCGTGAAAACCGGCTACTTCCAGAGGGAGATCGAAAACGGCGGCCGCGGCCTAGATCAGGACGAAGAGCAGAAACGAAATATCCAGTCGCTGGCTAGAGAGTACAATGTGTCGTTCGCCGGAGGCGCTAACGCGCCGTCCAGCGGCCACCACAGCGGTCAGCGACGGTACTATCCGACGAACGAACCGAAAAGGAATTTAGCTTCCGTAGCGCGAGCCGGAGGCTACTACAAACGATTATGGGACGACGACTGCGACTATCCGGCCGAGTGTCAACGTCAGTTTGCCATCATGGCCAAAAACTACGACGTCAGAACTCCAAGTCCGGCGATGCCGCTTTCATTCTGGCCCGATTCGTATCCGCAGCTTGTTCGAACGGTGCCGGCGAGATTCGTCCCGGCCAAACGACATACCATGTACGACATTGACGAGCCGGCTGCCAATGAGGAGTATTCTTCGTCCGATGCGGCCGACTACAGCGACTACTCCGAGCAGCAGGATGCGATACCAGTCGGTAAGCGTTATTTAGGTAAGCTCTCCCCTATTGTGTGCGCTAATCAAAAGCCGACTTAATCTCAGATGCTTTATTCATTTTTCCAGGAAATAAACAGTCCGCTGATTCTGACATGCCTAGTCTCTCTCTCCCCGGATCATTTTCGATGTCCGGGTTATATGTACCGATTAATTTCGTTCTACTGCGAGACTGATTATATTTTGTTTAATACAAAAAAAGAAAATTTCTATTTTATCTTATAACTCGAATCAGTTCACTTTTATATGTTGGTATTCCAGGGGTCGGCAAAACTATGACCCCCCCCCCCCCGCTGCGGGTCAAATTCGGCTAGTCGTTTGTTTTTTATTCTATTGTAAAGTCGTATAGCCGAAAATTTACATTGTTCCAAACGCTAAACAAATTTGACCGTTTTCCATGCTGTAAAAATTTTTTAAATATTAGCAAAATCCCCATTCGCAATAAAATTCGTATAGGGATATATTTTCCAAACTTATACTACAGTTCAACAGCGTTTTAACTTGATACAAATGCAAAAGTGATTTCCTTGTTTCAAAATCCTTTTGACTCTGCATAATTAAGAGGTTTTCCCATCAGACCTTCAACTAGAACTTGATTGATTAGCAAAAAATGATGTTTAATGAAAAGAATTTTAACTTAATTTTATAAATATCTTTCGAAATATGCTCAATTAAAATCATATGCACACGGAGGATTTATATCTGTACTTGTGAATATGCACTTACCAATGTGAAAAGACATTTTAAATAATGAAAGTATGCAAAATCGCAATTCAGATTATTATTAACAGATGATGCAAACAACTTTAATGGTATGAATTACCAATTTCGAACACTCCAGTATGATTAAATATTATCTCACAAAAAAACAATTACATTCTTCGTATTAGAAATTTCTAATCTATTTTATAATAACATTTTTTTCATACATGTAATTCTTTTATTCGTTCTTTTTTGTAAAAAAATAAAATGTATATATACACCTATATATATATATATATATATATGTATATATATATGTATGTATATATATTAAGCAAAAATATCACTTCATAATAAAAAAATTAACGCTTTTTTTTGCTCTATGAGAATATTACCCATTTTAAAATCTTCATATTTTCTACTTGTGGCCCTCCAAGCCTTCAAATTTTTACAATCTGGCACTTTCTAAAAAAAAAGTTTTCCAGCCCCTGTCTTAGACCACCGATTTTCTGTTTTCTAAATACATTGGGACCATACATCGCCATACAAGAGGAACTGCGGCTGTTCACAGAATGGTCAAACTGTAGATTTGCGGACGATTTATAGAAGTGTAATTTCTGCAGAATTAGCCACTACAGTTCAGCGCTTTGGAAGATACACTCGAAGTTTCTCTTTCTATCTCAGGTCGAAATTGAAATCGCGAGCAGCAGGTAGACTTTTCCGATATAGTGAATGTTGAACAGACACTACCGTTACTACTCGGTTCAGCTATCAATGCATGCTTCAGGATTCGTATGAACGACGCCTGACGTGCTACCGCAGCAAGATAAAAAGTTTCTCAATGGTTATCGTTAACCGCGGGGGAAAAGAACCTTGATAATTTTTATATTTGTTGTATAGAAATCTCCGTGTCCCAGTAATATCATCAAGAGGCTTAGAGGTCAAAGTATATTACCAGCACAACTGCTAATATATCATGCACTAGCGCATACTATATGTGTGTAACGTTTTTAACATGGTTAAAGTTGTAGGGACGGTAGACAAATTTCGCACATCGGATTTGGTGTCGTCTGAGCAGCGGAGTCCGAAAAATACGAAATTACCTGACTAATCGATTAAATTTGTTATAATTAACAATTAAATTTTTAAACAAAGTGAGCTGAATTGTTAAAGGTTCAAAAAACTTGGATTAAAAATTTAATTTTTACTTTTCACCCGAAGAGTTGTTAATATCATCAACTGAAAACCCCCCCCGTAACGTATTTTAATCACCGAAATCGTTCGTTTTATTATAAAATCGTGATCATTTTCGGGAACAAAAACAACGTAGCTTTAGATATCTGTCAGTTAATACTACTAGAATAAGCTGCTCGGTGAAATAGGTGCGATAAATATGACAAGATTCTTTAATTTTCGTAGTAAATGGGCAGTAGACTATTATTTTTGTCCTTCTTTTGCTTCTCGAAATTCGTTAGATTTTAGCCAATTCCAAGAAAGCCGTTCTATGTAGTCGCTTAGAATCTTTTGTGAACAGATCAAAATGATAATACGCACCTTCGGAAGGTTGAAACAATTGCCGATGCACATCGAGGCGGATAATGAAATGCACTAATATCTTACAAAAATCTTTCGTTTTCCGTCGGATATCCCGTAATTAATATTTTACTTGGCTTCCGGTTTCATTTTTTTTTATTTGTGTTTATGATAGGTTTCTTTCTTGCGAGACAATTCCATTTCAACTTTGTTCCGTACAGTTTGAAATTATTGCACAAATATCCACAACTTTCTGAAACCATCTTTCCTTGAGATGCATGATCACATGACTTGTCGTTTTAGTCTAGAAACTCAATGTCTCTGTTTTTCGAGTATTCTTATATAATTTTACGCATTTCGCAGCTTGATGGAAAACATATTATTTGCAAGATTCACTATCGCTAACGTCCGAGCTTTTTTTCGTAATAATTTGCTCCAGTGTAATTACATCGTTCCATTCCAACTTTCTGAAAATAACGTATTTATTATATTTATACACTTTTATATTTATTTTTTAAGCAATTCCCCCAATTATCAACTTAATTATTGAACGGCTCCTCCATGTATGTACTCGCATTAGAAAATAACCTTACAGTTGCGGCGAATATACAATTTTATTTTACATAACACATTGTTCTCGTAAATTTTCCCCTTTGTATGTACACACACACACACACACACACACACACACACACACACACATATATATATATATATATATATATATGTATGTATGTATATATAAATATATAGGTATTTGACATCGAAGTAACCTCTCCTTACACCGGTGTAGCTTAACGAACGAGAAAGTGCTTTTAACTATAAACGGTCTGTTGTGTTTGTTTTGTAACGGAACAGAGTCAGGCGCGGTATATTATTTCGGAAGAGATACTATTCTGACAGCTGCATCGGTGATAGATAGGGGTACGCGTTGTAAAAGCCTTTAACGAAGAAATGTATCATAATAAACGTGTTTATATAGGAGGTTCCGTCTTTTAATAACGAAGAAAGGTCGCCCACCTAATAATAAAATAATGACTCCAATGAAGGACGCTTTCCCCCTTCACGTAGAAAAATAAATTTATCATTATAAATTATGGCCTAAACGATACGATAACAATATATGAAAAAAATTCTCGTGTGTCTGTGTTCGCGTTAATAAATCACGCAGAGCTCACCATATATGTAAGTGTAAACCTGGCATTAGGCAAACCTGTTGAAGTTTGGAAAGTCAGTTATATTAGGACATGGATAAAACAGCGACACAAATCGTAGAAGTCTCGAATGCGACGATGTAACGAGCAATCTGTCGCTTATCAAAACATATGATGGATTACAATTTAATCGTGCGTGTGCGTGGGCGAATATTGTGATATAACCCGCTTTGGAGTAAGAAATTAGTCGTTTTTCAAATGTCATGCCTGCCGAGTTGTTTTTTTTTATTTATTTTTTTTTATTTATTTTTTTTATATTTCTATTCTTGATTTACAGAAGCGGGGTGATTCGAACCAGGTCCTACCTGAACACGAAACACCACTGCACTCTGTTAGCTGGAGCAATAACGTAATGTAAAAAAAAAAAAAAAATATTAACGAAAATCGACCTTTACTCTACAAGCGAATGTCTTTTTGATAGAATTTTTTTCTACTCGTGGTATACGAAAAATCAAAAAAATTAAAAAATTATTCCGATATTTTTCTATGTTAGTGTTCAGATGTTGTTACATAGCTTGTATAATAACTTCCACCAGGTCTGTAAAGCTGTCGACACGCGAGGTATGGAGGAAAAGCTATTTTTCGTGTGTCCTTCGACCTTGAATGCTCAACCCCTATCACGATGAGAACTTTTAACAAATTTTTCCAGAATCACAAAAAAAGAAGAAAAAAAAAGAAAAAAAAGAAAAAAAGAAAAAAAAAGTATGTACAAAAATCTGACGCTAA
Source organism: Icerya purchasi (assembly GCA_039619475.1). Classification (NCBI taxonomy): domain Eukaryota; kingdom Metazoa; phylum Arthropoda; class Insecta; order Hemiptera; family Monophlebidae; genus Icerya; species Icerya purchasi. The sequence continues at coordinate 99,610,783 of CM077115.1, forward strand.
ATTTCGGCAAGCTGTTCACTTTCGCAGGCTGTTAAATCTTTTTAATAATATTACGATAGCGGCAGAGTTTGGCAACAGATAAACTTTCAATATCGCAGAAGATTGCGTGAGTTAGAGAACTGTCATATTTTTAATTATACGAAAACGTCGGTTACAAAACGGTCAAGTTCCTTTTCTAAATTCCGACGTTTTATTACTGCATATCAGAAGTCTTTTGGAGGTCTTTCGGGATGGTAAAACGGATTGGGTAACACCGATTTTGTAACGTGGTGTCAAAAAAACAAATTTACCAAAAGAAAACATGTTCGTTCACCTTGTACTTTGCAAATTTGCATACGGAAAGTATTGAAAAAAAAATTGTACGAGTCATATACGGACACGGTGGAACGTCTCCGACCGGAGGAATTCTGCAAATTTAGTGAATTCCTCCGTGTATTGCCAACGTTAGTGTGTACCTACTTATACTTACATTTTTAAGCAATCTCGTTTTAGTACATGTTTATGTATTAAGAATTTATTTTAGAAAAAAAAGAAAAAAAAGCAAGATTCGATAGCATTTTTGAACAAAATAATGATAATAATGATAATAATAATAATAATAATAATAATAATAATAATAATAATAATAGTAATAATGATGATGATGATAATAATAATAATAATAATAATAATAATAATAATAATAATAATAATAATAATAATAATAATAATAATAATAATAATAATAATAATAATAATAATAATAATAATAATAATAATAATAATAATAATAATAATAATAATAATAATAATAATAATAATAATAATAATAATAATAATAATAATAATAATAATAATAATAATAATAATAATAATAATAATAATAATAATAATAATAATAATAATAATAATAATAATAATAATAATAATAATAATAATAATAATAATAATAATAATAATAATAATAATAATAATAAAATATGAATTAAACCATATTTTCCGTTAACTTACATAACTGATGGAATTTTAATTAACTGGCATTTCTTTTTTTAATGTAATTGTACATTATATCTCGCTTTAATTTTTACAAAACCAAAAAACTATTGCGAACAATATTACCGTTCTGTTTCCGTAAATACTGAAAAAAAAAGAAAGACAATTTTACGATTTTGGCAGTATCATATGGAACAGACTTATAAACACGTAAAAACAAATAGGAAAACACCGCCATTGCGATTTGGAAATACAAACTGTTCGCTAAAACGGATTTGTTTGATTTATTATAAGTCGACATACCTTGAAAGAGTCAAAATCCTAAAGTTATAAATAAGAATGTTACTAGAAAAAAAAAAAAAAAAATCTCCTTCCATCTGTAAAACTCCGTTAGTTTTTGGCGATAGTTTGTATCGGGCATTAAAGTTGTTTTTTTTAAAATTTAAACCGAATAATATTTTATTATACAATTAATACTTTTACTGTTTTTGTCACGTACTGCGTCATTGACACCACAGGCACGTGTGATAAATGGAGTTTAGATGTACTACTATTGAGCAAAATTCGACAGTCACCGGAATGTCAAGAGCAACTGAACTTTTTGGTTTATTGTCTTCAAGAATTTTGGAAAGGAACTAAAAAGGTAAAAAGATGATAGGGTTAGAACAACGAGTAGTAGGAGGGGCTGTTTTTTTTTTTTTTTAAATATATATAAGAATGAGATATCTTTAATCACTTCTTTGAGCCTGCATCTTGATGACGTACTCCGTTGATTGAACGCAATTTGTCCGAATTCGGAAGCGCATGATAATTTTTTTCTCTTCTTTTTTAACAGGAATTTGGTTATCCTTCAAAATTGCAATGGGCGCGAACGTAATATAATTGGAAGCCGCGAATATATAATATAAATTATATTTTTAGCTATGTGCTTTATCATGGATTTGAAGCAGACAGGGAAGTAGTAATAGGAGAGAGAGAGAGTCTGTGTGCAAACTAGAGCTTTGTTAAACTGAATAGCGGTAAATGTAACACCATATAAAAACTGAAAAGCTATCTGTAGTAATTATCATATTATATCGGATGTCACTTTCGAACCTTCCACAAGCATGTTTAAACGGTCGACGAAGTTTGGTAGAAGTTTTCTCGAAGCGCGCTTTTAGTTACATTAAGTGCATAGAGTGAACTTTTCAAATTGAAGCAGAGATAAATCGATATGAGACGGAAAGCTAGACCATGGTGGAAGAATGGCAGGCGCTGTGTTTTATAAAAGCTTCCGGAGACTATTTTGGTCGATGTGTACGCCTTGGTGGCATACGGCTTCATGTATACTTTAATTAGGAAGGTCGCTCGGTGTATATTTTATGGAACTTTTGCCCAAGTTCCAGACTATAAGATGAAGCGGCCACCACTTTCCACTCTCGCTTAAATAGTGAATACCGGTGAGGTAACGTTCGGGTGGCCAATCTAATTGTAAGTGCGCTTTAGGCTGTATGGCGTGTTTGTTTAGCATCGGACGCTGCGAAGTAAATTACAACTCCATATTATGGTCGAGTCTTCTGTAAAATACGCAATATAAATGCAAACGTAAAACGATCTATCAGCACTGCAAGAAGTATGAGAAAGGTTTTTTAGAAGATTAAGTTACTCTAAAACAGTACCCGAATTCATCGATACTTCAGCCAAACACTTTAATCCTAGGTATTTAACTGACGCGACTATTTAGAGCATGTTTACAATTTCTTATTCTACAGAAATGTTTAATGTTTTGACATCTAGTTATCTACTCCCGTCTATTATTGAGTCGGGGTTAGATATTTCTTTGTAAAATTTGTCCTCCCTTAGACAACATTGGTGCAGAGCACGAATGCGATTAAGTTATCAGCAAAAAAAGTACATTTGACCGCAATATCATCATTTGTAACCTGATTCAGTGTAAGATAGCAATGATGAGGAACATCTGAGGAGTAATAGTGTCCAGCACATACACTTTGAAGTAACGACTGGTCGTGAAAAAATTACAAAAATGAAGATTGTTAAGCGACACTCGAATTTGCAGAGAATGTCTCCAGGAGCGGCGTGCCGCGCTGAAGTCTTTTGAGCAGCAGAAGATTACCAATATCTTGTAGCGAAGTAATCGCTTATTGCATTTTAAAAGAATAAATATTGATCCAAACCTTTCGGAGCGAAACCGACTTTGTCGGTTTTCCTTTTTTCAGTTTCTGAGAAAGTTTCGGATTTGAAATTCTTTCAAATACTTTACACACACACACTGACAACGATGTTGCGTCGGTAAGTTTCCGCTAGTCTCTCTTTGTTAGCTTTAAGAAGATCTATAACTGTAGCCGTTGTAGAAAATGTGCAAAAAAATGTGTGAATGGATTTATCCGAAGCACGGCGTAAGAGATCGATTTCCGCAGTTCTAAGTTCTAGTATCCTTGGTGGATTAGCTCATGTAGGGGGTGGTTATTGGTGCATTGTGTAGGATTCCTCTTCCAAAGATGAAAAATCCAACTGAAATATACTTTTGGATTCCTTGATGTCTTGAAAAAAATAAATTAAAGCTGTCATCTGAAGATGAGCTAACAAAACGGCTTTCGAGAATGCCTCTAATTGATAATTCGTCGATGATATAATATTCAAGCTGGAAGGTGTTTGCCAGACTAGTTTTGTTGTCTTTATTGCGGTGATTGTAGGAATTATAAATTTTTACACGAGGCGGCGCATTTGGCATTTTTGAGGATTAAGCGGTTTACTATTTGGATTAGTTGTTTTTTAGCGAAGACTTTACACGTCCGTCTCTGATTCCAGCACGACACACTCTAGACCAAGGAACAAATTTTAAGGCTGATTTTAATGAAAAGTTCGCTTTGAAAGAACAGCCTAACGCAGTGGAGATAAGTACACATTGGTGAACTTTTCAACGGAAAGAGTGGTTATACCTCTAGCGGGTATACTGAAGGTTCCTCCTGATAGCAATGGTGTATGTTGTCCGATCAAGTTTTTTAATCTGTTTTCTCAAACTACCTTAAGTTTAAAAAAATCCACGGTAAATATAATAATAATCGGCACGTGGTTAGTTCTGGAGATAGGTCGAGTGCCTTATTGTTACGTTAAGACTAATTGTCAACTCTACACCAAGAACGTTAGAAGAGAATGTTATAATGTGAGTTCTTAAATTTCCGCGTTTAAGATGAAATTTGTTAAAACTTTTTCCCATCTTATATTTTTGTTTTTAATTAGAACTACTCCGTGTAAGATATTATAACCGATGACGTGTGATTTCTTTATTACGGTTCTTTTATCCCCCGCTGGAAAGTAAGCAGTGCAAATCGAAAGACCGTTCGTTGCAACGGGTTGTGCTGAAAATAAAGGTTGAACTTTATGCCGAGAATTTCTTTGTTACACTCTTTTGCGGTTGGAGATTTTGTAGTAGCGTTCTACCCAAACCCAGTAAGCAATTATAATTTCGGTTTTATATCTTAAAGAGGTATTAACGATGATGTGTAATCTCATTTGTTAGTGTACTTTATAATTTTTTAATTGGGAAACGAATACGGTGCAGTTCTAGTATGTATGAAGTTTACTTCTTTATTTCGATTTCGGGTCGGATGTTTTGAAGTAAAAAAAAAAACCTTAAGGTGACTTGAAATGAGCAGCTGGAGTATGTGTTGTTTTAGTAATTTTTGTTTTTGTTTCACGATGTCGAATGCATTATCGTAGCATTATTTCAACTGAAGGATCAAACAACCAAAAATGTTTGACGCGAATTGTAGTCATCTTATGCATTTGTGCGTGTCTCTACATGTAGCATTAAATTTGTTGACCATAATGTCTGTTCCAGCTCCATATAGCTTTTGAAACGATCTTTAACAGTTCTGAGATACCGTTTCATGTGTTCTTCTTCCGTATTATCAGATATATATGCAATTTTTAGCTTCTTGTAATTTTTTATTGATTTTAGTTTCCTGTTGTTTTATTTTGGTTTGTTTCGTTTCACCCAACCCTGGATGGAGGTGCCGCTGATTAAAAGGAGATTGATCGGACGGATAGCATATTAATAATGGAAACCGGCTGTTTATATCCGGAGTTTCATTTGCAACTATCGCATTATCAGACTGTTGACTAGCTTTAATTCTAAAGTGCTTTGGCGCCACGAAATTTCATAATTTTGTGGAGGTCTTAATGGGCAATCACACTTCCCCTGCGACCAATTCCACGGCATTTAAAATGGGTGAAAAAATTTTTCGTATTTTTAAACAGAAAAAAAAGCACGGCAACTTTCATCATTAATGGAAGAATAGAATTCGGTATTTGAGAATTTTCGGGAATCTACACGAGTGCCTATAGGCCCCAACTTGTATAAAATATGGTATCGAACTCTCTTCATGATGGAGTTGTGCTCCAAGTGGAAAGGAGATGCATAACACGCTAATTGATGAAGATTTAGGTTTTCTATTTTTTCCGAAAAGCTTTCTAGGACGTTGCTCGGATTTATTGAACTGCTATCGTTCGATAAGGTATTTTACCGGAGCAAGCGTGGTGTTTAGATAGGAAAATATTCTCCGAGTTTTCGCTATTTCATTCGCTAAAAATATTATTATTATTACTATCTGATTATTAGTGTCGCGTGAGGCTGCTAAATTTTAATTTTTTCGAATCTTTTGGCAATAACTTGACACGGCTTGAAGATCATCTCGATTATTTTGGAGATTAGGGGAAATAATCTGAGAGATGATATTCCTCCTCGGTTCGATAATTTAAATTGGTGCGGTTCTTCTTTGTTGTTCTCAGTATAGCATGGAGGTTGGAAACGGGATAGAATAAAAAGAATCGAAATGACCGATGTGTTCGATTATTGTTGCATGGCAACGGTGTGCTTCTCCGGCTATCTGCTGATAAGAAAGAATTGTTATCACAGCCGGTTTAACTGGTGTAACGACTTTATCGAATAAATCGGAAGACTGAGTTTCCTTTTTAAGATTCGTCAGTTGTTTTTTGGAGAGGTGCTAAAATTTTAGCATGGCACAGAATGTTTCAGTAACCTATTTCTAGTTTAAAACAAACTAGAAATTTTTGCAGTTTGTTTATCTTATTATTCGCATGAAAATTACTACTCGTGTTAAATTATAGTATGTTTCTATTTTCTACACACACCTTTGGTTGCGTTTTTTTTTTTTTTTTTTTTGGCCCAACAGTCATCTAGCCGCTGTTAATCAATTGACTTTAAATATAGATCATATCATATCGTTACTCGATCTCTAAATAAATAAAAGTTATAGGGACTGAAATTTATTAAATGAACTATAGACAAAAAGAAAAAAGAAAACACCAAAAAGAGAGAGAATAACAAAAGTAAAAAAAAGCAGAAGAAAGAGAAAATAAAATTGAAAAGAACACACAAATTAATGTTTTTCCAGCCTACTCGAAAGATCAAAAAACTACCCTCGGCAATCACAATTCGTACGATTGAATAAGTATGCGGTTTATAATTACAATGTTGAAAATTCAATATTGTGCGGGTCGAAAATGAAAATTAGCTCTCGTATCAGTGAGAGAGTCGTCGCTATTAGTTGCTAGAGCGCTTGACTTCCGTTACGGAAGTCACGGGTTCGATCCCGAGCAATGACAGAACTTATTACAAAGAATTAAAATTAAAATACCCCCTAATAATCACGTGGAAGGCAATGGCAAACATACATAACATCATATGCGCGCTAGGTCAGTACACAGCAGACACACACGGGACTGCACTTGTATATGCCGATATAAATCAAACGATTAATTATCAGTTCCGAATGTAGTCTTGCCTGTGTACACATTCGTACTGCATATAATAATTGCTATGAACACTTATACTTATGTCTGTACAGCTGAGATGTACGAATACGCAGTCGCTGACGCTCAAGAATTAAGTATGGCACTATAAAGAAGAAGAATCAGTAAGAGAGATTTTACTACACCCTAACCAACCGCAACTAAAAACAACAAATAAATAATTTTCTAAAACTGGTATTAGTGTGTGATTTTTTTTTTATTTTTTTTTTATTTTTTGGGCGCGCCAGCGGCATTGACCCAACAACAACAGAAATTAAGGAAAGGGTTAAATAAAGAGACGATTAGAAATAGAACTTAGGAAAGATTGGAATGCAGGGATTATATCTGGAGATGGAAAGGAAAGGACAAAGGAAGAATTATACGAAGCAAGAAGACCCAGAGCCAAGATTTTGGAGTACAAAACAGAGCGCTCCGAATCAAGGGCAGGGCATTCAAAGAAGATGTGGTTTGCATCACATATGAGAGGAGAGATGGAATTATGAAGGGGACAATCGGGAGAAAAGGACAGGGAAAAAGGCACAATTCCGATTTTCGTACAAAGAAATTCTGTGACACTCTAGAGTGAGACAACCAGTGTGCAAAATAACCGCATAACAAATCTAGACGAGATCAAAATGCAACTAAACTATGATTACTTAAGGGGGCTACGACGGTTGTATAATGTTTGTAAACCCTTAACTTGGACAAGTATACGACCAGTTCGTCCTATTTGATCTTCTTCTCAAATAAATCAGTTTTATACATATATATATATACTCTTATAGCTAAATTAAAAACCTATTTAAAAAAAAAAAAAAATTATTGTCAAGTGAAAATATTATCGAAAATGGATATTAGAAATCTGCTTATAATTAAAGTGTGAGAAGAAGAGAAAAAAGAGTGTAAGATCGTTGAACATATTTCACTCTCCAGCCATCCTTTTAGCGCTACTATTAATTTAATTTTTTCTTTTCTTTTTGAATTAATTTTAATTCACGCGACAAAGAGATCTCTGTGAACCGAATTTAATTTCATTTACGTGTATTGTCCACTTTTTTTATCTCATTAGGGATTATATAGTATGCAATTTTTTTCGACGTTTTGTAATAAAAGCTCTATTATTCGGCTAGGGGAAAAAAGAACAATTAAACATTTAAGCTCAAAATTGCTCTGCGCTACACCGTACTTGGGAATACGAAAAAGAAAACAAACTCTTCTTCTACGACAAAGCTAGTTGCAAAGTGGAGATGATATTTAGAAAAAAAAACAAAATAACACGCATATTAAATTGTACCGCAATTATTACGAATACCGGCAGATAAGCAGAGTGGCGTGATTTATTACCGAAAGAAGATCGTGATGTATTTTTGAAATAATTTGTATATCGCGTATTGCACGATATTTTCATTCCGATTCCGTTTTATACTATAGATCTTATAATAAACGCAGAGTGTTTCCACAACACACATCGTAAGGGAAGAAAATAGTTTTAAGAGAAGAAAAAAGTAAAAAAACTTCATTAGAAACTCGAGCTGTTCAACATCTGTGTTATTCCTCAAATTTTCAACGGGAAGATTTTTCAGTACGATACACTATGTTTAATAATACCTTTTAAATGGAAAATTATTTTCGGAGCTTTCAAACTCCCTTCTACTTCGCCGATCTCAACCAGATGCGGTCGCGAGTTATCCTTTTTGAAGCAGACTATATATGAAATTTGCATAAGTCTTTTATACATGTTTTGCTTCTTTTTTTTTTTCGTAAAAATACCGTACCGCCGTTAACAAAGGTTAGGGACCGCGAATTTATTTTTAAAATTTCTCGGTAAAGAACACGCGTTCTCTCTATTGAGCGGAAATATTCCTTAGCAAAATACTGAAAGCGTTCAATCCGTGGCAAAAACGACAACTACCCCCAAAGCTACACGCTGTTTATACAAGATATTTAATTAGACACCCCCCCCCCCCCGCGCGTTTTAATACCGAAATACTTCGCTATTTTCATATTTTTGAAAACTAGAATTTTCTCCAAAAAAGTTGCTTTCTTATTTCTACAAGGGATTTGTATAGATGAAAAAAAAAAAAAAGGAATAAAATGCTTTTTTACAAAAAATAAATATCGATACTTTAAGGTTTATTATAAAAATTTAAAAATGCACTAAAAAGTAAAAAATAATTATTCCCGATTAGAAAATACATATCAGAGTGTGATATACCGTTAAAGGTGATATTGTAATTCTTATACAACATTAATACCTTAATTACAGTAGGATTCATATTACATATTATAATAATAATTAAAAACTGCGTTAAATGTTCATTAAATTGTTCCTAGATATAGTAACATGAATTTGATGCCGACTCTAATTAAGGTATTACTGTTGTATAAGAATTACGATATCACCTTAAGTTATATCACTTTGATATATATATATTTTATCGGGAGTAATTATTTTTTACTTTTTAGTGCATTTTTAAATTTTTATAATAAATCTTCAAGTATCGGTATTTATTTTTTGTAAAAAAGCATTTTATTTTTTACTTTTTAGTGCATTTTTATTCAATTAAATTAAAACATTTTAATAAGAACAGATATTTCGACGGTGTGAAAACATCAAAAGCTACATTTCCATGGTAATTTAAAAAAATTTATAGTATTTTATAAGTCGATAAATTTAACCCGACGGTGAAAACAATCATGAATGAAAAGCATCCAAAAAGCTTCAATCTCCCGCATTACTATTAAGGATAACTCAAAAACTACTTGAAATGGGACCACATGAGAAGCGCCAGATTTCAAATAAAAGAAGAACCATCGAAATCGGTTCACCTAGAAGAAAGTTCTGTGGTAACACACATAAAAAAAAAATAATGAAAAAAAAAAAAATACAATCGAATTGAAAACCTCCTCCTTTTTTGAAGTCGGTTAAAAAACAGAAAGAATTATCGTCGTTTTATTTATAATTTATTCGCGCGTAAGACTAGCTCGGCAGAAGTTAATATTTATCGTACTTTTTAACGCTATGATCGAATTATATTTATAATGTTTGTAAATGTAATTTTGTGTAATTTTTCAGCGTTTGTAAATGTAATCGCGGATTATAGCGTTGTAGTATATTACAGTATATAGCATTGTAGTAGGCTTTAAATTCGCTTTTAATCGCTTTTGTAGATATTTACGTAATATTTGTATAAAATAGAATTCAGATTGTTTTGTAAATACACCGACAGAGAAATAAATGTTGGTCTTTACACGGTGCCGTCCGAAATTTAAAAATCAGCTTGAAACACGCTCTTCTTGAGAATGAACAACGATTATCATCAGGAATGAAGCGAAGTGTGTTTTATTATCTCTCTTTCCTCGCTTTTTCCTTTTTTTGTTTTTTAATTAAGCTCATCGAAACCGTAGAGGTATTAATAAATAACCCCCCAAAAAAAAACCTTTCGTGCACTTCACCATAACTAACATTTGAATGCCGCTCGAATGAATCTCCCTTACCCATAAAAAAAACCGATGCGCGATGCTAATTAAAATAGAACAAAGGTTTTTTTTAATTTCTTCATTCGATTACATCGCATTTAATACGAATTATATCACAATTCACCTTTTAATATAACATATTAAAAATGAACAAATTTCAAGCTGCATAATTGATTATGCAAACTGTTAGCCTTGAAAGCGAACATGGTGACTTTTTCAGCCGCTAATTATATCGGATTTATTTAAATTGTTCCTGAATTAAGTCTCAGCCGGACCGATCAAAATTATTAAGCGAGATGCGCCCTTTTTTTTTTTTTTTTTTTTTTTTGGGCGTACTAATCGAGCGATTTTTTCGTCGTTTCCTACAGCGAGATTATACATGTCGGGGTGTTTTAGTTTAAATTTAAATATTTATCAGAATAAAAAGTTGTAATTCCATTTCCTTCAGTTTTTATTATACCTTTACCGTAGAGATCCTTTTATTACTGCCAGAAAATTTAGAAAGAAAAAATATGGGCTTTTTTTTTTTGTAATTAATCTACATTTATTTTATTGCTTTTTTTGATTTATTTCATTTCCGCATAAACTATTATTGTTTAATATATGTAACATAAAGGAAACCGGTAGAAAATAACAATAACCGTTTTTTTTTTGGTTTTTTTTATACAACTTTTTAGATGTTAAATGAGTTTTTTGAAGATGTAATAAATAAATTTCAGGATTACGCGAGGGTAACATTTTAATTTTTTCGAGAATAACAGAAAAAGATTTAACGATAATATTTAAGACAATTTGCATCGTGCCATGGGATATTTGAAGTTTACCTAAATAATAAATGGAAAAATTTCATAATTTGTACAGTATAGGACACACTCTTTAAAAGGATGCAATGGTAATAATATAAAATAACGGTAATATACATAGATGAACTAGTAAACGATTCCGAAGAATTTTTTTTTTTTTTTTTTGGTAAATTTACAATTTAAAGGATTACAGTAAAAGAAATAATATCCGAATTTATACTAAAACGATTAAATATAATAATAATGTATTGTAAAATGGTACTAATGTAATTAGATGAATCATAAATTGACCATTTTGTGTGATATGGTTGTCAACTGTGGGGCTGTTCGAAGAAGAGTAACGTAGCACTCATCCAAAGGCTGCAAAACAAACTCCTAAGAATAATGGTAAACGCACCCATGGTACATAACCAATGAAGCTCTACACATAAGGACCTAAAAATAAATTACGTGAAGGACGAAATCGTACTAGCAGCAAAACAGTATGCTGCAAGACTGGGGTCACTCCCCAATGCTATGGCAGCCGCATTGTTAAATAATTCTGCTGATACTCGCAGACTGAAGAGGACAATAATAGGTCGAAAAGAATTTGGAATTTTCTTAGGAATTGGGATAATTATAAATGAATTCCAAATAGGAGGTGTAAGTCCTGAGAGAAAAAAAGAATTGAAAATTTCGAGGAGAATTTTGAGTGAGAAATTAGAGAGATTTTTAAGAACAAGGAAGGAAATTTTGTCGATTCCTGGAGTCGAATTGGAGGATTTTTGCAACGAAAAGAGGAGTTCATTGAAGTGGAATTCTGAAGTGACGAAGTGAGATGAATTTGGAAGAGAAGAAGAAGGAGAACTTACTTCGTCAAAGGAAGGAACATAACTGGGAGCTAGATTGTCAATAAAGGATTCAAGTATGTCAGAAGAGATGTTATGATAAGAAGGGTGTTCGGATTTGGGAGTTTTGAAGGCTTTGGCCATTCTCCAAATTTGGGAAATAGACGTGGTCCGGGAAAAGGAAGAGCAAAATTTTTTCCAAGATTCCTTCTTGGCTTGTTTTAGGATGTATCTGGCTCTAGCGTTAGCTTTTCTATGGTCAATAAAATTTGAAAAGGAGGAACAGTGACGGAAGGTTCTAAAAGTAGCGACGCTGACATCAAAAGCCACCTTGCAGTTATTATTCCACTATAAGGATGAAGCTGCATGACGGCGAGGTTTAGAAGGCACTGGAGGTGATGAGGAAGAAAGGGCGAGTAAGATGGAATCTGTAAAGTATTTGTACTTTGAAATAGGATCTAAGTTATGATGCAAAATAGAAAGAGAAGAGTCAACAGAACGACTAAATTGTTCCCAATTAGTTTTGGGGATACACCATTTGGAGGCATAGAGGGGCTTGAAGTAAATGGATGATGGGGGAAGACTTTTGAACGATATAATAATAGGGACATGGTCACTTCAAAAAGTACCATCAAGAGTTTTCCAGGAACAGTTAAGAGCAAGATCAGGAGAAGAAAAGGAGAGATCGACTGCGCTAAAAATGGAAGGGTTTTGTACAAAGTAGGAGATTGATCATTAAGGAGGATAAGATTATGTCCGAGGATAATGTTTTCAAGAACCACTCCATTACTGTTTCGACTAGAACAACCCCAAAGAGGAGAATGATCGTTTCAATCACCTCCAATAATGAATGGGGGAGGAATATTATTAAGAAAGGAGGGAAAGGGAAAATTATTGAGATTAAAATTCGGAGGAAAATACGTACAGACTATGTTTAATGGGCGGGGAAAAATGGAAGGAATAGAAATGTGGACTACATTCGGATCACGAGAAGATGGCACAGAAGAGAAGTGTACATTTTGAGATTGGAAATGTATATTATTTCTAATAAGGATGGCAGCACCACCGTAGCCGTCTATTCTATCAGAACGAACCACGGAGAAATCATTACGATGAAACGTTTCAGATTGTTTGAGCCATGATTCGGAAATTAAGGCAATGTGAATTTGATGTATATCAAGTAAACTCTCCAAGGCAAGTCAATTAGCTTTAAGGCTGCGACAATTCCACTGGAGAATGTTAAATTTGAAGGACATATTGAAAAATTAAAAAGAGGGAGAGAAACATAAAAGAAAAAGGATAATAAGTAAGGAGAGAATTAAGATAAAACAGAGTTAAAATTTATATCAAGAAGCATTAGAAGAATTTAAAAGACTTACACCTTCGTTCAATTTTACAAAATGAGTCACTTTCAAATAGTGAGGAAAAACTCTATATTTCCGCTGAAATCACGTTCGCAAAGGGGGCAAATTATTTGCAAACTATTTCGAAAGTTAAAACTTTTTGTAAACACGAATAGGTAATTAATCAAATATTATTCAACGACAACTTTAATAAACCCACGCAAAATATCCGCGAACAAAAACTATATGAAAGCAGATGTGTGACATCGAGAATCTCTTTAAAATGACGTTATCAAACAAACATTTAATGTTTAATCTAAATTATTCACATTTAATTATTTGTACGTAAATAAAACTTTACATAAATTATTCAGTACTCTATTCGTTAATTTTATTAAATTAAACGTTAATCGTTGATGTTATCCCCTTCTTATTATGAAGCACTGAAATCGAAAAAAAAAAAATAATAAAATAAATAAATAAATAAATAAATAACAAGCAAGATCGGTCTTGTCCCCATCTCATCTCAGAGAGACAAATTAAAAATTAAATAATAACACTGTTTCCTGTAACTGACTTGAGTGGAATTATCATCACATACACATGATCACCGCACACCAAAATGACAAAAAAAGAACTCTTAATTCACAATCCGATTATGTAATTTATCAACTTTCGTCAGCCGACTTTGGATGTCTCTAGTGACGAAGCTTGAAAATGCGGTATTCACACATCCACTGAACTGTCAAAAATGAAAATATTACAGTGCCGCGGTATTACCGGCTGGGTGAAGACGGTTGACTACGAAACACTGTTTTCGTTCAAAATAGTTCTGGTAGGGTAAAATCGCTTTATCTAAATTTATACGAATAATTAATAATAATGATAATAGTAATAACAATATCGAATAAATTCAAATCTAATAATTTATTATTATTATTATTATTATTATTATTATGCTCATTGCACAGATTTCCATCTATACGCAGAAATTGCGCGACTGATGGAGTGTACTGAAGTATAATCGAAAATAATAAAATTACTAAAAAACAAACATAGAAAAAACTGAACAATGAAAATTTCTTGAGAAAAAAATGACAATCAAATCAGTTTATCTGCGCGAGGTTTAACCGAATGTAGCCGCCCGATTTTGACTATAATCATTGGTAATCGAACACGCAATTTGACTACAGCAGATGTAAAGAAATTTTCCATTTTTCATCTTTATTAAAGCGGAACAACAATATACAATCAAATTTTTCAGCACCAATTTATAACCCCATTGTGTGTTTTGGAATACTAAAAATTCACTCAGATTTTTTAGCATTTTCATGCGCGACGAACTGTATTTTTGGACTTAAAGTACTTTAAGAAGTTAAATCGAAAAACAAATTATTTTTTGAATATAATATAATGAACAAATAAGAAAAAAAAAAAAAGTCAAAAATGATATCACTCTGTTAAACAATAGTTTTAACCAAAAATTTTATTGCAAATTGCTTTTATTATATTTCAATAATGTGTGTGAACATTATTATTTTAAGCTGTATTCGCGGGATTCGTGTGTAATATTTTCAGAATATTTTTTCTTTCCGTAATAAGATTAATTTTACCACCATAATGAACAAATTATTAAAAATGACAATTGACGGCGCTGAAATCGTACAGTTGAAATCTTTCCGTTCGATTACCAATGCTGTAAACTTAAACTCAAAATCGGGTTATATACCTTTGAAGCTCACGCGACCAGTGAAAATTGTCATTATTATTAAAAGATTTAATATAATTATAAACAATGTAAAAATTTCAGTAAGGTTAGCCAATATGGTTTTTTAAATTGGTATGTGGAAATTATATACATTAATCTATACCTACTGAAATTTACGTACATAAAAATATGCCTAAAAATCTCCATTACACATATAAGATCACTTCAACATCCTTTGGCCATTGTTTACAATAATCAATAATAGTTACCATATGTAATAATAATAATAATAATAATGGGAGAAATAATAATTTTAATAATAATAATAATAATATTAATAACAATAATTCGCTGTAAGCGTTATTTTAACAGCCATGTCGAAATTCATAATACCTGTAGGAGGGGACTTTTAAACTGAACTGTAAACAATTTTTTGCCATACGCAAAATCGGAAATAATAAAAATCCATTATTCTTCTCCACTTCCATTTCAGGGAATATTTAAAAAGGCAAAAGTTTTTGTGCGGACAATATTCTATGAGTGCAGGGCACCGCTGATACTAATAAATTTATAAAAGCCATTTTCGACGCCTATTTTCCCGCTTCGGTAGATGGGTCTTATTGAAATTCGGAAAACGCGCTTTGTCGACCGTTAGCGCGTGCAACAGCGTTTCCCTTCGTGAAATGAGTAATCTGGGAACGTACGCTGCTTAAATATTACTTTCCCTTTTTTTTTTTTTTTTTTTTTTTTGTAAATTATTAATTAATTATTTCGATGTGATCGAGAAAAGCTAAGCCAGAAAGTATCGTATGACGGTGGGTTGGAAAAAAAAGGACGATAAAATAAGGCGAAAAGAAGTAAAGGGAAGAAGCAACCTTGGACCTAGAAACCTAGAAATTCGTAAAATACGAGAACACACGGTCAACACAGTCTGTGATCCTTTTAGAATATGCTCGAGAGAAACTAGATGTTGTATGGCATAAAATAAAATCGACATGAGAAAATGTTATTAGCTGGGAAAGGAACGACATCGGATACGTTGAGCTTAACAAATCCGTTTATTCGGAAAAGTATGTGTTCTGAACAGCAGTGATGATAGGAGTGAAAATGTGGATGTAAAGAAAAATGGGGAAAAATTAAACTATCAGGTAAAGGTCATTACGGCGAAGCGGGAAAGACAAAAGAATATCGAGAAAGAAGATGTATTATAGAAGATTAAGTGAAGAACGCCACTGTTAATCGTGGAATGAACTAACTTAATTAGGCGTGCATTCATAAAATGAATAGAGACACTAAGCATCACGCAATGTACGGTGTTCTCTTTTCATGAAAAATTAAACGCTTATAATCCACGCAAAAATTAACGATAGCACCGAATTTTGCAAATATCCCCGCCTGAAAAATACGCACGATTTTCATTGTCAACAGCGCCAGTGTTAGTGCTTACATTAAATATTCAAGCCCGCGTTGGTAGCAATAGCAGTTCAAATGTTAACCAATTAATGGCCTTAACTTTAATCGAATATACTGTATCGTAAAATCCCCCCCCCCCCATCCCCATCTTCATTACCATCCGCCGAAAAATGGAACAAAATTGCCATTAGGACTAAATGTTACGCTGCGTCATTCGCGAAAACAGTTTTATTTATTTTTCATTTTATTTGTTTTTTTTTAATTTTTTCAGTAATTTCCGATTTTCATTTTTTTTACCGGGCCAATATTGTGTGTGTGTGTGTGTGTGTGTGACACACACTGTCGTAATTCCACGCGGTTGCGCACACGGAGTATCTCGAAAAAATTTGAAAAAGCTTTTTCTTCCTTTTTCTTTTATATCTTTGTCCAATTAAAATTTAATAATCAGTATAGCTCGAGTTTAATCTATTAAAGAGAGAAAACAAAAAAAAAAAGAAAATAGGACACGCAGTTGCTTTCGTTGATGATACGAAGAATTTCGATACGAATTTACGGGAAAAAAATAAAATACTTTTAACTGGAAGAGGTAATTAAAATGATTGAAACAATTTCAACTAATGAATTTGCTGCTTCTTTTTTTTGTAATCGTCAAATTTGAAATTTTCAAAATGTTTAACCTTCGAATTACTATTACAGTTTACATTCTTTTTTTCGTTTTACCGGTCGTGGCAGAGTTAGGGTCGGAACGGATTTCGGATTTTCTTGAGAAAGCAGGTACCGGCTGCGAGCGATTGTCGTTATCATTTTTGTCAGTATTTTCATTTTTCCGGTCACCAACCTAGCGCGATATGAAAGCGTAGAAGCGTCTTCGGTTTAAATACAAGCAAAATGACAAGGTAGGAGAGCGAGCATGACTGCGAATGTGTGTCGCAAATAACAACACAGCTCGAACCGAGTTTACGCTACCATCTCGCATCCGCAATCTGCGACAATTACCAATTTCGAAACAGCGTCGCTAACACCGCAAAAACTCCCTTTCCTCCTCTTGGCTCATCTACAACTGATAGGCAAACGGCTAATGTAACACTACCCCATACAAGCGTTCCCGATTCGAAAGTATCCTTTTGCTAGAGTTAAAAATACGCTGCGAATCATTTAAAATCTACAACTTTGTCGCGAAGATTCCGCTTATATTACCCTTCTTTTGCTCTCCCTTTATCGGGAATTGTTTTTAAGTTCTTTAGTTATAAAGAAGTCTTGCAATTTTTAGTTTCTCTAGTTAAAACCAAATAATAATCCATCAATACTCGCGACGTATGTGATAAACCCGTAAAAAAAAAAAAAAAAAGAAAACTCTTCCTCGTCTAAAGCGTGTTCGAAATAATTAACAAAATGATCGCGTTATTTAAATATTTATCTGACTTTTTTATTTGTTTTTTATTTTAAAAATAAGCTGCGGGTCTCACATATGCCCGTTGTGTGAGCGCCCAACACTAACTTACGAACACTCCATACGTGTAATCCAAAATTTTGCCTGGAAGCGTATTTTTGTCTTCGGAATAGAGAAAATACTCGGAAAATGCTCTCCTAATGCAACTACTCGAATTAAAAATAAGAAAAAAAAAAAAATCGTACATAATATCACCCTATAAGAGAGGTTTCTCGTGTTAGATTTCGGTTCAATAATTGTTTACGATTCTTCCTTCACCACCACCCTTCTAATTCTTAGAGTTACCTTTCCGTCATCGCTGTTTCGTTATTGTCTCCGATATATTGTACGTTTTGATTCTCGGCATCGTCCATAAACTGTCCTCGTGATTTCCCGAATGTGACGAATACGTAGATAGCAAAATAGAAAGGCGACTACAGCATCGCCCCTACGGATTATAACGGATATTGCGAAATTACGCTTCTCATAATGTGTACTCTTAAGGGTTCAATAATGTCTAATGGGGACATTTAATGGGGATATCTAATGGGGATCACGTATCAGTTTTCTTTCTGAATGTACTTCAGGGAAGGATATCTAATGGGGATCATGTAATAGTTTTCTTAATATACTTCAGGGGGAGGGGGGGGGGGTGTCTAGATCACGTATTAGTTTCTTAATGTACTTCAGGCGGGGGGAGTTAATTCAAACTGAAGACTAGGTTCCTTCTTCTTTCGGGAAGATCCGCCTTTACTTTTCCAGATCACTTCTCTCGAGATCTAGACCCGATGAGGAGCCCTGTTATTCGGAAATTAAATTTGTGGGATTTTTTATTAAATTCAATCAGGCGGTAGCGTCATCTGTTCATTCCGAAATATTACGGATATTTTTGTAGGGTTTTATTTAAAATTTTTTTTTTTTGTAATCAAAATAATATACATTTGTCGTACTCCGTGTACACATATTTCCTTAAAATAGTAGTGTTTACATGGAAAATAACTTTTTTCTTCAAATATTTCCCTTTAATCATAACACTGCCACGCACTAATAATTATTTTCAAAAATACACTTATAAACCGAAGTTTTTGTAAAAATACTGTTTCTTTCTTAATTCTAATGTTAAATTTTTATAACTTTCTCAGTACTGCTTTATTTCACTACAAGAACCCCACAAATTCAATATTTCGAATAAATGGCTCCTCCTCATCGACTGTACACTTTAGACGACTGTCTTCTCCGGCGTAAGCACAATATTCGATTTCGGACGACCGATCAGGGTCGTAATATAACATTTTGATTTTATCGAGCGTTGCTGAAAACGAAAAAACGGTGGCCTCCCTCTTTTTCTTTGCCGTGAAATTCTCAAAAGGCCTTTTTTTTAGTCACTAGAGAAAAAGTCCGTTTACCCGGGTTTTTCTTATGCGACATCAGAACTTTCTTCGCTTTCCATTGTGTACCATCAAATCAAATCAAATCATGTATTTATTACTATTAATATTATTATTATTATTATTATTATTATTATTATTATTATTATTATTATTATTATTAGAATTACATATTTGACAATGCGCATTATTGCGCGAGTGATAGTCAATTATACAATAATAAGCAAAAGTTATGAAAATTAAATTAAAATTTATCTTAATTATATACAAAATAAGAAGTTTCGGACACTTAATTTGATCCACAAAAATTTATAAATCCAAAAGTAAAAATTAATGCAAATGAAATAGTATTCATTATAAATAAACAAATGTTCATCACTCATATAAACAGAAATAATAAAAATAAATAAATAAATAAATAAGTAAATAAATATATAAAAATATAAAAGAACCCACATTCATGGAAATATACACTTTTACACAGTACATACTTATGAAAACACTCTATCTTTATTTTTAAAAAATTCCATCCGATAACCTCCTATCAATTTGTAAAGTCTTCCATATCAGATCATCGTATCGGATATTTACGCTTCCTCCTTTTCTAATAATTATTCATTTCACCTGTCAGTTAAATTACTCTTCCTTTCTATATTCATGGTTTCTTTCGCGTCCCTCTCTTCTTCGATATTCTGATGTTGTTTCCATTGTTCGTATGCGCTTTGGCCATTCTTTGCTGCCATTATCTAAATTTTGTTTTTCTTTGATTTCTTCTCCACACTGACCTCTCCATCATCCTGATAATGCAGTTATTTACGACTCCGATCATGTGTTTTTTTTCAGTGTTCATCTCTCCATCCGTGGAGCGTTCTGCCTTATATTCTTATTTGCTGAAGCTTGGACTTCCTACTCTGCTTATTGTGCTTCCTATATCCTGTCCTTTCCTTCCCCACTAATTATTCTTCCTATTTGTTCCGTTTTAGATAAAATTTCTGATCGGATCAAAATATAACCGACTTCTTTTCTTACCTTTTGCTTCTGAGTAAATGTCCCCTTGGTTGACGAGCCCAAAAAAAAAAAAAAAAAGACGGTATAGTATACACTATTTTGTTTTATTTTTATTCCATATTAATTTATTTCCATTCATCCGACTTACAATTGAATCAATTTTCCTAAAATTGATGAATAATGAGAGTTCACTAACAAGACCGTGTCATCTGCGTAGGTAATTAAAAATTCCCCTCTATATTCAGATTACACGAGTCATTAATGTATATCGGAAACAGTATGGATGCCAGGATGCACTTTGTGGAACTCCGAAATGTTGTGTAATTTACTTACCGTACATACCATTTATTTTTGTATAACATTTCTTCTGCTCGATAAGTACGTTTTCAACCAACTCTATATGTATAGAACCGTTGAATCCAGCGAAATATTATAGCTTACATAATAGAATTTCGTGATTAACATCAAACGCATTTTTGATGTTAAAATAAAAAGCGGCGCAACTGTTCTTCCTTCCTCTAGATTTTCAGAAATGTAACAAACGTGATTAAAAAGAACATCGTCAGTAGAGGTTCGGACTGTGGTGGTGACACCATAAGCGAGATGGTCGCCGAGAAATTAAGAAATAATCAGCACCTTTATTTATTACAAAATAGTAAATTTTTCCTTATGCGCGCATGACCGCAATTCAACGATGTGACGGGTTTGTGTTCCATTAACTTTTTAAAAAGCGGACGGCATCGAGTATTTTTTGCGATTTTCGTCACTGCATTTAGTTAATGGTGCAGGTGCGTTTTCGCCGAAATCGAATTTCTACTATTTAAGATTTTTTTTCTAACGAATTAGTTGTTTATCGCGAGCGCATTATTCTTTTTTTTTCGATGGTCGCTTAATTTTCGAGTGACCATTAGCTCCGTAGATTATCTAGTAAAATAGCTTAGACCTCGTCGGAGGATTTGTCGTAGATTAAGCGCATTATAGTAAAATAGCTTAGACATCGAAAGAGTATTTGTCGTAGATTAAGCGCATTATAGTAAAATAGCATAGACGTTGTTGGGGAATTTATTATAGATCGCGCAGATCTTTTAGCGATGGCGGCACTGTAGCTGTAACGTTCGCGCTGGAATTTACGTGGATGCAGCTGGCAACGGCTTTATACAGTGGTAGAAAAATGTATGCGGATTAAATAAAAAACGAATGGAATATTTGCAGGGTCGTTAGCGAAAAGCGGTTGGCTGCCCAGAGGATTCACGGTACGCTCGAGTCGGGCATCCGACTACGAAAAGCGGCACATCGGTGCTCTGGCCAGGTTCGGTTGGCAGTCGAACGGAAACAGCAAAGACATGAACAGGTATTACCTGAGAGGCGGCAGGGACCCTGTGCTTCCGGACGTTCTACCGGCGCCTAAACGACTCTACCTGAGCGCTGGCCCAGACCTTGGACGCTGCCAATGCAAGAGGGCGCCGTTATTCTCGAGGTTCGTCGTCCAGCTACTATCGATGTTACTAGTTTGTTTTTTCAAAGTTCGACCGGGAAATGTCCTTTTAGCGTACATGCCGGCATATCCTTACGAAAAGAAAATAAGCTTTCTTTATTTTTCCGGTCTACAGCAGCGCATTCATTATTCGGACTACTACTTATAGGCATTTTTGTTTTTTACAAAAAAGTTAAAAACTCGATGTACTTTTTCGCATCATGTTCAGTTAAGGAATGATAGCGAATTAGCTATCGAACGGCAGAGGTGTAAAGTTCGACTATTAAATAAAACATTCTAGAAACCCCGAATCTGAGCAATCATTCCTGCTACAAATGGAAGAACCCCCCTCTAAAAGAAGTCCTAAGTCGTCAGCAGTTGACTGCATGCATAATAAAATGCCTATTTACTAAGTTACCAGTTTATATTTCTGAGACTCTGTTATATTTTTTTTTTTTGCTTTATAAAAATGTTTACGGATGACTTTTGTTTTAAGCAATATCCCTAACAGAAGCAACTTAAGACGACATCGTCATAACCGTTATAGTGAATTATTAATCTGCGCAGAATATATAAATATCGTGTTAAAATTAAATTTGCAAGAAAAGTTGAATTGTTTGAAAAGTAAATTTTTAGTTTTACCGATAATAATGATAAAACATTTTGAGTTTTAACCGTAATGACGTCAGTAGTGACGTAGGACTTTTATTTGTAACAGGAAGGGTACGTTCTGAATCCGCTTCCGATTCAGATACATACATTATTTTACACATTTAGCTCTTATTTTTCGTTTCTCGAATAAGGTCTCTGATATACGGATTTGGATAATGACACACATTAATCGTCGCTGATTAGTCTGCTGCATTTTCTTCTTAAAACGGCAGCATGTTAAAAGAGGTTATTTAATTATATTCTTAAGACGTTTAGTTATTCATCCTGTGCTAATTTTCTATTCATTATTTTATGAAAAAAGGAGAACTCTTTCCCGCGCCATCTTATTAAGCATCATCGCGTCAAGTCTGAAAACTATTCAGCATGCACATTTGTGTAAATGACATTTAAAAGTATTCTAATTCCCCCCGTAAGACACGAAGAAAAAATGTTACATCATTAATTAGTCGAAATTTTAATGCTTTTAGCCATTCAAAAAAAAAAAAAAAACGAAATATTACAAAACTGTATTCCCTTTAAGCTGTCATTAATAAATGAGCCATGCTAAGATGTATTTAATGTATGCTTAATTAAATACGATCGCAGGAAAACTCCCTAGAATAATATTAATTTTTATACGCTTCGTGCAATTAGGCTAATTCGCAATGTAAAAATATAATAAAGATGATCGACACTAGTTCGAAACCGTCGAGATCATAACAATGTTCGACTCCTCGGCTCTGTGTGCGTGTGTGTGTGTATTTAAGCGCAGTTAGAAACAATATTAATTTACATTATCCGCGTATATATTTTTGACTAGAATTAGTTTTCTCCTGAAAATGCAGGTGCGGATTAACAACTACGAAAAACCTATCTTTTAAACCGCGACTTCTATATTATTGGCAAGGTGACGATAGAAAAGAAATAGCGGCCTCATGAATAATTAATATATCATCGCGTGCATAAAAACAAATAGCCAGTTGAATTTTTGAGAGAAAAAACAACGCTTTTCAGTTTAGCCGGACGTACTATGTTGTCAGAGCAACATATCTTTGATACATATGTTGTCGTATAAATGTGTGTTTACTTTCTATTTCGTAAAAATCGGAGTTTTAGATAAAGTCAAAAAACGATTAGCGACCGGTTCTTCAGATTACTCGATCACTTAAGCAGATGCGTGTTGATCAACGGAATCGATGCATCCAGCAAAAGAAAATCCGACCGGAATTTGTTCTCGATTTTCGGATACGATCGCGCACACCATCAAATTAAGTAACGATATTATATAATAACTCGGGCCATCTCCATCTTTACATCCCTCCAACAGTGAACGTGATCACATAATGTTTGAATGCCCTTCGCTTTCAATCGAACAATCTCTTTTCTACTCCCTTTTTTTATATTCATCTCCCTTTCTTTTCCATTCTGTAATCTGAGCGCTTGGTGGTACATTTTTATTAGCTATCTTACATCTCATGAAAATCTGATTCTCTTTTTCCAGTTCCAATTCTTAGGCCCCAATGTCCTGACGAACCCAATAGAAAAAAACAAAAAATAACCGGTTTGTTTTTTGATAAAACGGACGAGAAGAAGCCTCAATTTCGCCTTGTAAATTTTAAATAAAAGGTAAAAAAATTTTATTTGCTCACACGGAAAAAATTACCTGCATTCTTAAACACGCAGAATAAGAACAGCTTGCGATATATCGCGGCTTTAATAAAGAAACTTTCTATTGTTTTGAAGACGCATGACTCATTTTATCAAGAACTTCTTGTACGACCGCACTATTCAAGTGGAGCTTGGAAATATGCTATCCGAAGAATGCAACATAGAAAATAGCGTACCACCTCGAGGAAACGTACTGAGTATTCTATGCTTTCTGTTTGCAATCAGTGATATAACTAAATGCATTTTACCTATAGATTATTCGCTGATGATTTGAATATATTCCGGAACACTTCAAACCCGTTCTATACACTCAATATACATGTTACAATCAGGTATACTTACTAAATTGATGTAAAACGACGGGATTTAAATTTTCAGCGGCGAAATCCATATGCGTAGACTTTAATCCGCGGGGGGGAAAAAACAGGTAACAAATCTCCATTTGTATTTGCATTAAGTCAAACTTAAGTTTTTATACAAAAGGTAACATTCTAAGGCGTGATCACATTTGACAGCAAACTTACTCTATCACTTAAAATTCATTAAAACTAGATGTGTGTCGTCACTAAATTTGCTGAAAATGATAAACAATAAACGTTTTGGAGCTCGTCGCAACACTCACATCAAATTATACCACTCACTCATTAGATCCAAGGTCGATTATGGCAGTTTTGTGTATTCTTCAGCGTCACCGAGCCAACTATACGTATAATAGATTCAGAATATATCAATTAGCATTGCGTATTGCACTAGGAGCATTCCATACGAGACCATTCTCGAAGTTACACAGTATTAGTGAAGAACCATTATCTTCTATTCACCGAAAACTCTTGATATCGAATTACTGTGTGTATCAGTGTTAGAATAAATACTACCTACTCTAACGTTGAATTATATTCACCAGCCATACTACATAACAACATGGCATATTCCTCAACATCCTCCCCAGTCGTATAATATCGACGTTGCCCATACATGGGGCTTCTGGATGTATAAAGTACACATAATCTGAGACCTTACAGAAATGCAGAAAGAAAACCGATGTCGGGAAACAATCAATCAACAAATACCTTAAAGATATTTCGGCTTGATTCCCCATCATCAAGATGTTTGCTACACTATAACGGGGATCTGCATATGGAGACAAAGCAGAAGAAGGGCCTTTTCCATTAATAATTGCCTAAAATCCGTTTTTTTTTACCGAGCTTCTCTTCTTTATTGTCGTCAGAATTAAAATCGCTATCCGTCTCTGCTGTTTGCAGCATATCCACGAAAGTGTAAAACTTTTTGAAAAATGTCCTGGTTTTATCAAACTCCAATCTCTCCGCTCATTTCTCACGTCATCCACCGTCTAATGCAGTTAGATATATAAAACGTTAAGATGTCGTTTATCTAGATCTACGAACAGGACAGAGTTCATCAACTAACAAAGACAGCCATCAGATTCATTTCATGTGCAGATTACTAAAAAAAAAAAAAAAAAAAAACCGGATCGACAATGTGCAATATTGCTGTTTCACGAAAGGAGAAGATAGTCATCAACAGACTAAAGATTGGCCATACAAACCTTACGCATAGCCATCTGCCGTATAATAGTCCAGCTCCTTGATGTAATTGGTACGCGATACCTTATCATCGGTACCGAACATTCTGCAAGAATAATGCCGCATATCGCAGCAGCCTCCCAAAATCGTTACAAGAGAAGCTAAAAAACAGTCAGAATACACACAATCTATTACGATTCCTCAGATTCAGTAATCTCATAAATTATAATTAGCTATAGATATATTTATACGCGTAAATTGTAGCTAATAAAAATATGGAGTGTGATCTATATTATAAAGTGTTAAATTTCAAAAAAAAAAAAATTCTTTTACCGAAAAATATGGTACCATAATTATTCGGTGAACCCTTTTCCGATCTTTCACTTTTCATTTCTAATTATAATAAAACATATAAACCACAAACACAGTTTAATAAATATATAATAATAATCTACGGTTTTTTTTTTGTTTTTTTTTTTTAACATTCCATATGAAGAACGTAGCGGAACAGTTATTATAAATGGACAACATAGAGAATTACAGTCAGGACACACGCACACACATCCTCCAAGATTATATGAAAAAAAAATCTAATTCTAAAGAGGATTACTTTAGATTCGAGGCCAAAGATGTATCCCGTGTAGCACGGAGGGGGGCGCTAATGTAGAAAGTGGAAAATTCTATGAAAATTTAATCGCGTATATGATTTGAAATTTATCAATTAGCAGTGAAAGCGCAAAAGGTTTTTGATCTTACAATTTCGCTAACCGAGACACAGCGGACAGCATTCTGCTTATGAATAGGTTAAGATTGAGCGGTAGAGAGAAAGGACAATTATCGTATTTAAACTCGCGGCGTTGATTCTTCCAGCGGAACGTAAAGTGGTATCAAACAAAAGAACAGGAACGAAACGGCGATATAAAGAAGGGGTTCTTTTCCAGCAGAACCAAGAGGTTTTAAATTCAAGGCTAGGTAAGAGCGGTGGTGATTTACGGAGATCTCCGTTTGATTATATATATATATATATATATATATATATATATATATATATATATATATATATATATATATATACAAGGAAAGAACGAAATATAATAATTGTTAAGGAAAATTTCGAATGCCAACAGATCATCGAAGTGGATAAATGTCTCCGATGATTACGACGCGACAGCATTTATGCGAAATTCTAAAAACACGGAACTATTAAAGGAAACTATCACGACCGCCGGCATAACAATCGTGCCTATCTGCGAATCAAATCGTTATAATGGGACACCGGCTAGGGATCTGCAAAAAAGATAAATTTAAATGGGTCGAATAGAATTTTAGGAAAATGGCGCCCAGAATGACGGAGGAAGTACACAGTACGATCGTAGAACATAGTTAGCAATTGGAAATTTATCGATACCGTTAATAGCAGGAAGGTGGAAGAAAGCGACTCCTCCTTCGCGGTAGTTCTGCGTGAAAATAGAGCTAACGGAATTTCGTTGATTAGTGTGAAAGCATGCCGAATCGGAAGTCCCTAGAGGGAGTACGAAGTGAATAAAAGTGGAACAGAATGAAAAGGGTGACCACAGCTATAACGAATGTTTTACAGTAATAAAATGTCAGCCAGAATGTCCTTCGCAGTTGTCTTTTGTTTTCGGCTGTATTACGCGTTTAGAGTCTATGACTTCCCCATTTCTACACCGAAACCGGAGTTGAAAATGCTTTATTGGCCGTTCGTTAATTTCCGGTTTTTAATTCTCAGCTGTTACTTCATGGTTTTTCTTTTAACCGTAGTCAACCTCGAAAAGGAATATTCGAGCAATTCGAAATTATTGCAAATCGCAGTCGGACAGAAAGTGTCCTTTTCTCTGTGCCATCTGTGTCATTTCGACGGAAATCGAAAGCCAAAACTGTTTCCTGATTTGCTCTTTTTTCTTTTTCTTTATATAAGGATATTTTCGAAGAGTTAAAAATTCACTTGAAAAAATGTCGTCCCGACACTTCTGTTCGCAATAAAATAATAACAAAGCTATTTAAAAGTTTCAGCTGTCGCCGACGAGAAACACTCGAAACGGCTCGGCAACATAGCTGACATATAAATCGAGAAAACTCGTTAAAGTCGTTCCTAAGACGACTGAAAGTTTCATCGGAAAATAAACGTTGCGAAAGAAAACAAAAAAAAAAAAAAAAAGAGAAGAAAAGCGAAACAAGAATAAACTTTTGATATTAAGCATTGTATCGGAAAGGTTGCGAGCAACTGTAAATAACCAGGTAAACCGAAAAATACGTTTCCTTTTCGGTGAACTTTTCTTCTTCGAAGGCGCTGCTGACTGCCTGAAAGCCATATACGCTATAAAGCCTTTACCCTTTGACTCTTAGCGTTAAATCTTTTTCTTTTGTTTCCCCTTTTATTCTTTTGCATCTGTATCGTCGAGGCAGCTGGTAAAGTTCTACTTGGAGCGCCTTCTTTAAAGGCACAATTAAAAGATATCGACGTTTAAAAAAGGTCCTGCTCATAGGGAACACGCGCTCTCGAAAAAGGCAACGAACGAAAAAAACCTTATTTTTGTGAAGGTGAAGGGGTTAAACCGTCAGAATCATATAACTTCAGGCTCTACTTTTTTTTTCCCCGTTTTTTAAAATTTATTCGACCTCTTCCACTATTTTCTCGGTTCGGTGGTCACCTTGTTTTATTTTTGCGACGGCGATGTAATATTCAATATGGATAAAAAATTGAATTTTATTAATTCGAACGATCTCTCTTCGCATTTATTTACCTTTGCGTTTATTTTTCTCGGATTTTTATTAAATATAACTGTTATAGATACTAGTATTATATATATTTTTCTGCGGGGGCGTCGTCCCCGCAGTTTTTTCTCTGATCTTAACATTTCACAATTATTATAAAATATATTTAAAAGTTTAAAATTTGAAATGTTTAACATTTAAAATGTTTCTAATTTGAACTGTTTAAAATTTAAAATATTTCAAATTTGAACTGTTTAAAATTTAAAATGTTTCAAATTTGAACTGTTTAAAATTTAAAAAGTTTTAAATTTTAAACTTTTTAAATCGTAAACATTTTAAAATGTTTAAAATTTTTGTTTATTAAAGAATTTATTTTATATTTATAAATTTTAACAGATTAAGTTATCTATATAAAAATATAATAATAATGTTCAACCGAATCACTCGTTTAGGATCGAATTTTGTACTTAAATAGCACCGAAAAATTTTACTTCAAAAAGGTTGCGTGAGTAAATATTTCTAAAGAAGAATTCAAGGTTTTTTACAAATTCCGCATGACGTCGAATCCTAATTTTTACTAAATTGTCAGGAGTGTTCTACTTGATGAATGTTATTAAAAATAATTTACTAGAAAACTGATAAACTGCTGCAATTAAAACGATAATATTTTTCACTTATTTATTCGTGAAATAATCGATTTTAGGACTAATTCAAATTTAAATATTCACATTACGCACTGACGCGATTATTTTATGTTTGTTTTTTAATTCAATTAATACAAATAATCGAGTATATCGAAAAAATTCGATTATTTACATTACTACTGCAATCAATCATCGTTAGAAGATGACACTCTAGAATGATGGGAATAGCCAATTTTTCGCGTGCATCGTCATCAAGAATAGGAACATTTTTTTATTTTTTTTTTTGTTTGAAAAGAAAAAGAATCTATGAGCTGGTTCTTTGAAAAAAAGGGTTTTTACCATCACACCTTAACCGAGAAAAACAGACGCAAAACGAATAAACGCTATACAATCGTATCTGATAGTATGATTATTTACCGTGTCCTAAAACTCCGCTAGAAGATGTCAGCTGCGCGCGCGACTATTAAAATTTAACAAGAACGTTCTATTGCTTTGTACGTTCGCAGTACCAACTGAGCTATGAGTTATCTCGTCGGCATTGCAGCTGATAAGCGGTACGTATTCACAGTCGGAAAAAATGTACATCCAACCGTACCTGCGCAGTTGATCTGCTCTTATTCGTAGCCACTTTCAAAATAGCATATGATGCTCTTTTTCAGCCTTTAATTTGTTCTTTTTAATATTTACGAATGACCGTTACAATCCTATTCGAATAATTACCGGGGCAAAATTAATCGCACATTCTCCGTAACGTGTACCACTACTAGCGATATCAGGTGTTATAAAGTATGCTCTTTCCTTTTTTTTTTTTTTGGTTTCATCTCAGATATTGGTGACCAGATGAAAAAACAATAGATAAACAACGAAAATAAGTCGATTAAAAGGAATTTCAATGATAGATGTCTGTAATTACGCTCCTGTGAGTTATGTAACTCTGAAATGGCGAGTTGAATTTAATATTTCTCAAATATGGATAACGCGTGACCTGTCGCGTAATTAACGTGATGATCTCCGCTGCGGGATATCTGACACACCTGCAACAACGGCTAATAAGTGTCACGACACACCTACAATAACCTCGAAAGGAAAAAATCGAATTTCTAAGAAAAAGGATGTCGTCAAATTTAGCCTTCTATTCACAATGTTTACCGAATCGGAAAATTTAAAAAAATTCCACTCGCATACAGGAGCACGAAAGATAAAATTAAAATTTAATCTCAAGAAACACGTTTAAAAAGAATATTTCAATTTTGTTTTAGAAAAAATTAAGTTTATATTTGAGAATAGTAAAAATATTTTATTTATTTATTTATTTATTATATTTACAAGTCGCTTTTGGACTACAAGGTCATTAGCGACTACGGTTTTACAGATAATTATAAAATTTTATATTGAATATTTGAAAATGCGCGAAACAAAAAATATAATCAAAAAATTAAGATCAGTTGGAATACAGAGAAGTCTTTGAGGAAGGCTACGATTTTTTTACACTTCTCGGCGTCTGAAAACATCTCTGGAAGGCCGTTGTTGGTAATACCCGCTTGTTGTCTGGCCTGCTGGTAGTGATTACACTCGATCAAAAGATGCCTCACCGATATAGGCATGTTGCAGCGTTGACACAGGTTGGGCGGTTTTTTAGATATGAGGAACGAATGGATCAAGCTTGTGTGTCCAATGCGGATACGAGTTAGGACACACTGCTCGTGTCTACTGAGAGTTGGCATGTTTTCGTAGGTATCTTTTTTCTAAACTCGTGGAGTTTGCTCGGCATTTGGGGGTGTTCCAGTAGTTTTTGACTGTGTTGCTTATCACCATTTTAGCTTCATGAGGTGTCATAAGTACTTCAGGCGGGCAATCTTGTGTCGTCGATTTTCATTTCTTTCACTTTCTAGCGCTTGAAAAGAAGAAGAAAAAAAAAAAAACATTCGTTAATTTTCATATTTACTATTAAAAAAAAAATAATAAAAATAAAAACTAAAATAAAATTTTTTCTTAAAACAACCCGGAAAACGTTCGAAAGTAAGAGCTGAAACTTTGAATTTTTTTTTTTTTTTTTGTTTGGCACCAAGATAATTCCCAAGTGCCGATAGAAATCGCCGTGTCTGTAGATTCGGCATGTTTATCCAGTTACTGTATAGCCTTTGGAGAGGTCGAGATAACTTTAGAAAGATCGAGTTAACTTTGGAGGAATCGAGATATCTTTGGGGAGATCGAGATAACTCGTGAGGGATTGGGATAACCGAGAAAGATTTATTTTATCTTGATTACGTCGTTTGTATGTACAATCAAACATGAGAGAAACAAAAGCGCGGAATTACGACTTTAAAATAGATAATAATACGGCGGAAGAATTGAAAATTTTTGAGATTTTTTTTTTTTTTTTTGGATTTCAAATTCTTGCAAACAAAGTGATATTATATAGTGTCCAAAAAAGCAGCAGACGAAACACTATCCGAAGAAAGAACAACAAACAAAGCCAGTCCAGCATTAATCTGAGAATCGAATTGGGGGAGGAGCAGTTTCGAGTTCCAAGTTGAAGACTGATCTGTAAATAGGATATTCGTGTTTTTAGAACTCTTCACAAAATCTCGGCAGTACATATTTTATAAATACTGCATATTCGTCGTCTTTTTTTTTTTTTTTTTTGATTCGCTTAAAAGCAATCAGTCTCCTCCCGATATCGCGCCAAATATATAAATCCAAGAAAAAAAGCGGGATCAGAAATAGCGTCCGACTATTTTTTAGAATTTGTCTGATGTGTCGTGTAGAAGTTTTTGAACGAGAAAAAAGTTCAATCAATTTAAAACGTCATGCGGACGGTGACAAGCACTTCAGAGCTATTTTTCTTGTAGCATCTTCTTCAGTGTAGCACACTGATAATCGCAGTTCGCTGTTACAGATTCCAAATATCCCGTTCGTTTTTATAATTTTCTACGTTTGCACTTACAAACAGCAGGCAATGGACGATAAAAGACTTGCGCCTCAGTTTGTTTGAAGTTCTAATTGGAAGCAATTAAAACACGCTACTTCCCTTTAAGTTCATTATGAGCCCCCTAATTTGCCATTTTTCCCAAAAATGTTTAAATCTTCCCACGGCTTTTTTTTTTTTTTTTCAGCGGCATCCATCTAATTAGAGTTTTTTTTCTTCCATTTTTGTTACCGCTATTAATCATTTGATGTTTCAAACGCTTCAATAAAGAACCTTTTTAATAACGATTTCATTTTTACTAGCTCAAGCGCTCTCTGTTTTCATTAATTTATTTGCATTTATTAATGTTGCCCCGCAGTCTCTTTAGTGTGTACTTCTTGTATCTTTTTTCTTCCCGGTCTGTTGTTTTTACCATTGGT
Organism: Icerya purchasi; assembly: GCA_039619475.1. NCBI lineage: Eukaryota > Metazoa > Arthropoda > Insecta > Hemiptera > Monophlebidae > Icerya > Icerya purchasi. The sequence continues at coordinate 99,643,033 of CM077115.1, forward strand.
TCCCTCATATTAGCAATCTAAATGGTTCCGAAGATGCATTGACGAATCCAAAATAAAAAAAAAAAATTATTTACAAATGTATATAATATACAGTGAGCCGCAATAATATGCACCGATGTACCCAATGAATATACGCCAAAAACAAAGGAAAAAAATGCTACACTGTTGAAACAAGTAACGAAAATAGAAAAATACGAATCCCCTTAATATATTCTCGAAAAAAGAAAAAAAGAAAGAAAAAAACATTAAAAAAACACAGCTTACGATACAAAAAACACAAAAATTACGAATTTTAAACGCCACATTAATATCCGGACAAATGAAAAAATGAAATATAGGAACTCTGCAAGTACGTGAATATCTACACCCTGGAAAAATTAATACTTCGTATGACGCGACTTTTGGCATCCACGACTGCTTTCAACCTACGCGGCATTGAACAAACTAATTTTTTTTAGATAATCAAGGAGAATCTTTCGACATTCCTCTTTTAGACGACTTTTTAACACTCATTATAGCTGGAAATGATCGGCTTTTCACGAATCCGCTTATCAAGAATTGCAATCTGGAGACTGTGGGTGTATGGCGAGGATGTGGGGGCAATTGTAAAGAATCCCCCTCTCGGGTTTTGTACGCTCTATGTTTTGGATCATTGTCTTGATGCAAGTAAAATGACTCCAGGATGCCCAATTTTTCCGCGCTTTGAGATAAATAGTGTCGTAAAATGTCGACATATAGATCGCTATTCATAGTACCATCAATGATGACTAAAGATCATCCCACACCACTCGTCGCGAAACACCCTTACACCTGCACATTTCCTCCGCCGTGTTTAATTGATACAGTCAGAGTTTTTAATTCATGCGCAGTATTCCGCTAACGCCATACTTTCTATTTTCCATCACTGCCCCCAATGACGTTTAGACTCATCAACAAAAATGACGTTCTTCCAAAACTCCACCGAATTAAATATTTTTCCTGTAAACGCGAGCCGTTTTTGTTTACATTTGCAGAACTAATATATAGGGCTTTCTGCGTGCAGTGTGGGAAAAGAACCCCATTTTTTTTATGACCCGACGTACACTGTTTCAGCTGAAATTTCTATCATCTCCCTCTCTCTCTCTCTCTCTCTCTCTCTCTGTTTCAGCGCGCACTCACCTTAAGGGGTTTCTTTCTATTTCTCGCCGGATAAAACGCATATCCAGTTGGCTTTTTTGGTTTCCCTTTTTGAGATTTCGAGTCGATGCGATTTTCCCTTTTGAAGCAATGAAGGACGCGTCATGACTTTTCGCAATATCCAGTAACTTGTACAATCTTCCGTTCCGACTAATTCTGTTTATTCTTCCAAATTACTAATTGACTCATTTCGGAAGACAAGCATTTTCACTCGTTCGCGACATTTCATTGCACTACCACACGGCCTTTTTCAAAACAATTACCATAACAGACTTATATCCCGTTTAACTACAATTATTGTAGTTTTCGTGTAACGACTCGCCTTACTGTGATGACTTATAACCGAGAGTTAGTTGATGCACTTTGGAAAAACCCATGAGTTTTTTACTGCAAGTTCTATGTGCCCGGATATATTAATGTGGCGCGTACAATTCGTAATCTAATTTACGCTGGACATCCCGAATTATCTACTTAAGCGCATGCCTTCCGCCGATCCACCGTGGAGTCCAAACCACCATGAAGGGGCACCATTTACATCATGATCTTTGATCACCTTCCCACGCTATCGACCAACGCCGCCGTACCAGTGTTACACCCAAGCGAACTGAAGAAATACGCCTAATCCAAAATAATGTCTGATTGGGAGATTGAGTGGAACAGCAGCCATTCAAACAAACTCTTGACAATTAAACGGACGATTACTGACTGGACTTACGTTATAGGCAAAGCTGTATCAAACCGGGATATCGAATCAACCTTGAACAGAATCTATCTAGGTCATACTCCAGCCACCCATGCATACCTGCTGGACCACCAGGAGCCTCTAGCCTGCACTCAATGCAATTGCCAGATCACAGTCGAACACACATCATCACTGAATGCCCCATCTACAGTGCCGAACGCCAACAATCCACACTTACAGACGATCACTCCGCGAATTTAAACATAAATAACTTATACAGATTAATTAAATTTATAAATATTACGAATCTTAAAATAATGTAAATAACCTCATCCGAGGTGATAGCCCCCTCCCTGGCAATATGTACCTCGTTAAAAATAAAATAAAAAATAAATAAATAAATTCGTAATCTCGTGTTCTTTGTATCGGAAGCTGTGTTTTTTTTATGTTTTTGCTTTTGGCTTTTGTTCTTTTTTCAGAACATATTAAGGAGATACTCTTTTTTTTTTCCTATTTTCGTTACTTGTTTCAACAGTAAAGCATTTTTTTTCCTTTGTTTTTGGCGTACATTCATTGGGTACATCGGTTGGCTCACTGTATATATGCGTGTATATATTATTGTGCAACAATAAAATTATTCGCCGATGTTATCGTGCCTATCTATGTTTTTGCCCAAGGTTCTCTGCAAAAAATATTCATCGCGCTGGTAAAAGAATATAAACCTTATGTAGTTAAACGGAGATTTAAATAATTTAGTTTGCTAGGTATTTTCTTTTTTTTTTACGATACTAACCGAGTTGACAGCTCCCTCTCCTTCCGCCGTTTAATCCGGATCGCTGCATCTTAAAATAAGCAGTTAAATGCGATGAGATAGATTTTAATTAGAAGCAGATGAAGGGACGATTACATAGAAACTGTCCAGATATATTAACCGCGGTTTAGAGATTTTGAAGGAGGAAAAAATGGCAGTTGTTTGTGTAAAAGTTTAAAATGTATAAATGACAAACGGGGAGAGCTGAAGACGAAGGTGGTAAGCTCTGTAAATGGAAAATTAAGTCCAGGTAAAATATTAAGGTTATTTCCGGCAATTATCGGATTACATTGTCGATATGTATATGTAAGCTAACTGTATAAAACCAAACGTAAGCGGATTAGAGAGAAATATGATAATTAAATTTCGCAGAGAGTTGCTGGCGACTTCTCTAGCGCGCGCGCGCGCGGGGGGGGGGGGGGGGGGTATATTTTTAAAGGCGGAACTAATTCATAATTTGACAGCGGCATTAAGTGAAGGAGTAAATTTTAATTGCTAAGAAAATTACGTTATTAAAATAATTCCCTCCTTCAACTTCCGCGTACTATCGCTAACGAATAAATTATCAAAATTCTCGTATTTAACGGTAACAGAGTTTCGGCGCGCTCTAGATCACCTGATCTTTACCGTCAACGTCATCGTCATCATCTGTGGTGCACGATAAAAGATTTTCCGCCTGGTTTTTAGAATGTTCCGTATCGTCTTTAACGGAGTTTGTAAAAACTTTCCTTCTTCTTTCTCGAAGATTTTCAATCAAAAAGCCGAATATCCCGATTAAAAAACCAACGTAAAATAATTACAACGGTACGAGTCCTATTAGTATTTTCCGGATATAACAGAACGAACAAATAATAAAACAGGAGGTTGGAGAGGCGCATTAATTTTTGTTAGCTCAAAAATAATAATATAAATATCACGATAGAAACATTTTTTGGGAAATATCGCCTAGCTGAGAAAGAAAAGTATCAAATTGCCGGAAAAATTTTACTAGTGTATGAAATTAGAAAATAAATAAATAAATAAATAAATAAATAAATAAACGAACGATAACAACAACACACTCGAAAGTAATCGCTGTTCGTTCAACGTACAGCGTTCTTCCGAAATCGGCAGCTGCTTCGGTAGACATTTTTAAATGTCTAACAGCGTTTGAAATGTTGTTCGCGAATCGACTATTTAAACAGCATTTTTGTGTCTAGTAACGAAAAATGTTATCGCTTAAATATTGCACCCAACGCTTTTTTGGAATAACAATTTATTTCGGCCACATTGAAGAATACGTTAATTTTACAAGTATAAAATTCGTTAAACATTTAGTTCGCTTGCGAAACAAATATTACTTACAATAAAGGACCGTGATGATAAACGCGAAAAAAACGACTCTGATTTTTGCAATATTTCCAGTTATTTAACGTACCAACTTTCTACTATTTTAATATTTTTAATCATCCTTTTGACTGTATAGTTTCGAGAGAATTATGCTTATTGATGACAATTAAAATTATTTATTTACCAATTACCACGTTTCACTTTCATTAATTTCATGTCGCGCCATTAACGTCGAATAATTGTTAAATGACAATTATCGTTTTGGTTCAAATGCAAAAATAAATATTTTTAAACATTCTAGTAACAAAATTCTGACATGGTAACGACTTTTGGTTTTACTTTTTTTTGCGGTCGGTAAAGAAAAATAACCAGATTAATATGACTGTTATGTAAGTGTCCGATAATTTTTAATGTTTTTTTCTTTAAGATTAAGACGATCAGTCGCAATTTAAATGTGAAATTGCGTGCATATATCGCACTGAAACAGGCTCTTTCAGAAAATGCATAACGTTCGGACAAACCTCTTGTAATCCCCGAGCGATCGTATAAAAACATCAAGAACTGATAACGATGGAACAAATTTAAAATTAGCTAATAGTGAAAAATCACTTTAAAATTCATAGCTCACCATCCGATATTAACCCTGAAATTTTCCAAACGTATAGTCGTCGCGATAGTCTAGTTGCGGAAGCACTCGACTTCTGATGAAATCTTCAGAGATCGATGCCAGGCCACTACAGATTTTACAAAAATAAATGATTAAATTAACCGCTAATAGAATCATTTGTGGAAGGCAATGGCAAACATGCATACCACCGAGCGGAATGCAGGATCCCGAAATTTCGGGACAGGATGGGAAAATCGGGACGGAACGATTCGATATTATCGATTATCGGGATTTGCCGAATTTTCGACATTTCTCGAGTTTTACGGGAATTCGGTGATTTATTCGGGTTTCCCAATTCTTTCTCGAGTTTTAACGGGAATTCGGTGATTTATTCAGGTTTCTCGATTCTTTCTCGAATTTTACGTGAATTCGGTGATTTATTCAGGTTTCTAGGTTCTTTCTCGGGTTTTCTCAATTTTTCTAGATTTTTTAAAACTAAATTAAATGTATAGAAAAACCGACGCTTTAAATAACTGCGTCGTTTTTTTTGTTGTGTACTATTTTTGTATAAACAATTTTAACAAAAATAAAAATATTAAAAATATTACAAAAAACGTGTATTACAGAAATTATATTTTAAAAATATTAAAAATAGCCGACATGTTTCGAATATTTTTAAAATATAATTTCTGTAATACACGTTTTTTCGTAATATTTTTAATAAAGTAATAACAGAAAATGAATAATATTATTTACAACTCAAATATAAAAAATAAAAATAGATAACAAATATGTAATTTTACCGAATCAAAATAACACGATTATATTTAGTAACATTATAGCCATAAAACATATTATTAACAATTTTACAACAATAATGTAACAATTTTACATAAGTGTTATATATAACGAACCTTTGAGTGAACAAAAATAATGCTATAACAGCAACAAAATAATTTACCTGGTATTTTTAAATAGGAAGTATCCGAAAGAAAAAAAAAAGGAATTGCAATCTAAAACATACAAAATTGCATACACCCAAAACACAATAACAATATTTTATACATCTCATACATTGTTTTACAAACAAGCGACCTTTTCGTAGTCTAATCTAAAAACATCAGGAAATACCTTGAAGTACGGGAAATCTCGAAAAATCGAGAGTCCCGACTCGTTCTGTCCCGCCATTAATTTCCCCGGCTCGAGGGTTGGGAGCCGGAAAATTTCGGGATTTCACTCACCCCTAATACCACCATAGGCGCGCTAATTAATGTGTAGTAGGCAGACACAAATAGAAATATCGATGAAAATCAAACATTTACTAATCGATTCAAACTGAAGTCTTGCGTGTTTACATTCGCATTATGCCTATGACTGTACGGCTAAAATATACGAATTCGCCGACCCTCAGGAATTAAATATGGCACTATGATGATGATATAACAAATATCAAACTCTGCATTACAAAAAATAAACATTTCCTTTAACTTGACCCCCCATTTTTGGGAGTACAAAACGGCAAAGGAAGCTTCATAAATAATAATCGTTTCGTTATAGAAGTTCAGCAAAATCTCAAACCAGCGTACATAAAGTGCGATACTTTGAAAGAAAAATAAAGTTGATATTTTAACTTTGAACTTCAAAACGAAAAAAAATTTTCGGATCATGTACACAGATGAAACATACGCTCAAAAATAACAATATTTCAATTTGAACTTTCAAAGTTTGAGAAGAGCTTTAAATTTTATATATATATATATATATATAGGTATATATTCTTGATGTATTTTAGTTTTTTCAGAAATTCAGGGTAATCGGTTATCCCAGAGTTTGTAATTTACTTATTCAATTTTATACATTAAACTGTTCCAATTTTTATTTAATTTTATTTAATTTTCATATTATCCATGATGCGTTAAACAGTCTTCTATATTAGGAGAGCACTCTTAAGAATCTTAATTACTTCACCGATTTTACATGCAATCACAGTTATACTTCCCGTTGGATTTCAGGGGGATCTTCTGCGCAAAAACAATGCTTTCGCTTCGTTGTTATTAATTTTATTTGTATTTCTTTCTTCTTCTTTTTCAGTTTTCGAGATATTTAAATTTAGCAACAAATTCTACTACAAAAACAACTTTAAGTAACTCTGTATGACGCATATTCTTGTGCAAACGTTGAGTAGAGCAAAGTGCAATTTTGGGATCACTATATCTACTAATAATAAGTACTCTACATAATCTTCGAGTTCTTACCATTTATCGTTAATATCTTCTTGTAAAAAAGTTTTTTGACAATTTTATTACCATTCCGTGACCATAAAGATACCTGCCGCATATAAACGATGGGAGTTTTTAATATATTTAGTCCTTTTCATAAATTTCCTACTCATAGTATTAATCATATTTCCAAACAGTTCCATATTGTACATTATGGAAGGATATTTATATTTCCCTTTTCTCCAATCCCAGTTTCTTTTATCTTTCTGTCCAGCGTTTACCTTCTCTGACCAGTTGGTTTGACAAGTTTCCTTCTCTTTGTTGCCCTCTGATCATATATGGTCTTTGTTTCGATTATACCTTTCTCCCTTCGTCACATTTTTGTTTTTCCCTCGTCTCTTCTCCGCAGTGTCCTCTTCACCTAGAACATTCCTTTTTTCTATGTGATGTCAACCATATCTTGTTCCAACGTTCCTCACCTTCATCAGAAGAACGTTCTCTCTTCTATTCACAACTTTTCGATCTTTGTATTCCCACTCCATACAATAACTCTTATGTTCTCTCATTTCCTTCTCTGTCAGTTGTTCCTATTCTAGCTTCTTTCATTCATTCTATCTCTCACCAGATTAAACTCTAATATATTATGCTCCTTTCGAGCTATTACTTAGATTCCTTGGTTGATTGGGCTATTACTCTTCGTTAGCGTACCCAAAAAAAAAAAAAGAGAAAAAAAGAGAAAAAAAGAAAAAAAAAATATTTAGAGCTATTTCTGTGTAAATTAAAGAGAGCGCGTCACAAGATGACCCGGTCGTAGCTGATAAAACTAATTTATTTGAGAACCCAGAAGTTTTTCTCATTTATATAACCTGAAAGTTTGGTTTTTCGGTTATGTTTTATGACCCTTTTACCCTCAATAATAATTCATTACGATTCACAACGTTGAAAACCCCTTCATTAAATATCTACAAACGATATCACAAATTACATTTGTGTCATTTGTTAGATTCCTGTTTTTAATCTCATACGTTTGAATGTGCGAAAACACTAGATTTTTCGCCTTTTCTAAACTCGAACTAGTTTTTTAATTTAAAATGTTGTAATTTCCTCGGTATTTACTTAAACGGTTCTCTACAAAACGCTTTCCATAGTTCTGGCAATGAAAAGTGTATGTTATCTATTTTTATATTGATCATGTCTAAAGTAAGTCTAATGATTCCTAAGTCTCTGCGCAATTTTATTTTTTCTTTCAAATAGCGATATGTAAATAAACGAAAAATCTCTTTTTTTATTATTTTCATCGCGTTTACTCCTTATTCCATCATATCCGGCAGTTTTGTCTATTTTTAGATTAAACTTTTTAGACGATACGTTCCGATAATCCGAGTCGGTGTGTCTAACACCTGGCTATTACATTCGTGTATATCCATCTTTTACGTCATTTGAATAAAACTCGATAAATTCATCAGCTACATTAAAGATATTACTAATATGTTTTACCATACGATAGAGTTTACGAATATTTTTTTTTACCATTTACTGGTTGGCATTTCTAAAAACTAGTTTCGTTGTTATCCTTTTTTCTTTTTACTTTATATCACTGACTTTTGGCTCAAGTTATTTCGTGTTTTAGCATACTTCGGTAGTTCCTATATATATATATATATATATATATATATATATATATATATATATATATATATATATATACCTGTATACCTTATCTATCACGTGCTAAAGTACATATTGACTCGGAATAATACTTTCGCCAACTCATTTGTCCGCCCTTTTTTTTAAAAAATGTTTTCCAGAAACAACGTCGAAAATGAATTCAAAAATCGGGAAATTTATTTTCCATGCAGCGCCCCTCTTCTAACCTCTTTTCGGTTAATCTTATTTTTCGTAACCTAGTAATTGGTCGAGAATAGTTACGTTCCGATACGAATTAATTAAATATAATTCGGGATAAACAAAGAAAAACCCGTGGCAAACCCGAGAAAATCCAGGAAAGAGGACATTTTTAGGATGTTTTCTTTTTTCTTTTCAATCACTTTGTTAGCAAACAGTGACGGCATAAATGCAGCAGAGAATAGAATAGAAAAATCAGCATACGCCAACTATAAACGAGCACTGACTGAGAACTATTTCGCACGTCGAAAATAAAATTTAAATTTAATCATGAAATGAAATAAAGCGAAATATGAAAAGAAATCTACCGAGACATTTGCGGCGATAAACTGCGGCGAAACTATCCGAACAAATAATTCCCGAACGCAAATCGGATAATTAGCTACAAACGTGTTATGTTGTGCAATTAAACGGCAAAACTGTCTAAAAGAAATATCAAAACTGTGTCCGGAATCAATACCAAACCGTCAAAAATCGCTTCTGCGTTTATTTTTTCCATTACTTAAAAAAAAATAAAATGTTACGCGTTTCGACAAAAAGTTAATTTTTTCCTCTAAGAAAAATATACGCGCTCAAATTACAAAAATTTTTACTCGAAACAGAGCGCATAAACGTAGCCGGGTGGTGACTGTATACACATTCTAATTACTTAAAAATACGACTGCGGCAGGTGGTCTTAACACCGATCGCGCTAAGGCGAATATAATAATCGTCTTTTAATTTGAAATTTGTTTTATGAACGAGTGGTACATTTTACATAAAAAAAAAAACAATTAGCAACTAAAATTGTTACTAAAAAATATTACTTACTGCATCTCCTTTTGGTCGAAAAATTGTCATTTTTCAATTTTCTCTTCTGCTTGTCATTGGCGAATACGGTTTCTGATAGTTACCATTTGTCTTTCCCTAATCACGCTTCTCGTATACCTATCTATTCAACCTTTACAATCGCTCTCTTACAATTTTCCACATTTTCGTCACCCGTATCAGTTTGTTAAAAGTCGCGCTAAGGTTTCCCTTTTATTACACCTTCGAAGTAGTTAAATACGTTCCGGTAGTGAAGTTTTTAATTTTTTTTTTTACACACGCTTACCACAGAAGATCTTTTTCGCATTCCCTTTTTTTTTTTTTTGTTTTTTAATGATACACAATTAGAGAAAAGGAAGGTTCGTCTGCTTTCGCATCTTAACGAAAAATCTCCCAACTATGATGGTTAATTGTCCAATGTGTCGACCGGCCGCCCAGAACGACAAAGAAAGAGGAAACACATTTTCCCGAAAAGGTTGTTGCACTGATGTTCGTCGCCTCCGTTCCCATAAAGATCACACGAACCCAGCGAAAAGGAAAATTTCGAAAAAAGAATCGAGTAAAAAAAAGGAAGTGGTACACATCTCCGCTTACGGAAAAGAGAATAATCGAGTGTTACGCGTAAATAATACCGATAACTTAGTCACGGTGTCGCAAAATTACAATATGGTCATGAAAAATTTACAGTAATCCTCGGCCCAAAAATAGAAAAATCGCACACGCTAAGTAGAATATCGGAAACAATCGATGTGATTGATTTTTTTATTTGTTGTTTTTCCTCCTTCTGCTGCCTTGCGGCAAACCAATCTTAGACACTCTGCTGGTCAAAAGGTTAAACTAGTATTTGTGCACAGCTTCCTAAAGATGGCGCTAAAATAGTTGGGTGACGTTGTAGACCTGATACAGGTCGGAAGAATTCATGGGCCCTGTCAAGGGGGGACTGCTGTTCCCCCCGGAGCTTCGAAACTTTTTAATCAACTGGCCGTGATGAGTATTTATAGGCGCGTAATCCTGGACAATTTGGAAGACTTTTTTAATAATAAAGTAGTAGAACAATTTGCCAGAAACCGACGAAAATTATCTTTTAATTAAGACTTCATTCTTGTTTAATAAAATATTAAACCTTTACAACTTATAAAATTTATTTTTCCTTATAAAACTCATATCCTCTTTCTATCATCTTACTTAAGACCGCATTATTATTTTAACATTCGCACTTGACAAGTTTGAAAATATTGAGCAAACGAAATAGTTCTCGATAAAGATAGTTTCCGCAACGACCGTTATTATTATTAATGTTATTCTTATTCTTATTCTTATTATTATATTATTACTATTATTATTGTTGTTGTTATTGTCGTTTATTAATAATGATTTCGTACAATCTGCGATGTTTCTTTCTTTTATTCATTACGGATGATAATATATTATAATTAAATCGCGAAAAACGGTGTAACGGAGACAGTGATAATGGGATGCTCTTGTTAAAGCGGTTTACGCTGTTAACTACTTCAACACGTACTTTTCGGAATAATAGGAAAAAAAAAAAAAAGGTACGTGCGCCACTCATATCAGCACCTTTAATCTCAAGCACATTTTCGCACTACTGATCATTTTCCTCCGCACTATAGCACGCGATAATTATTGACTTTGTATTATATTTCAGCGCTTTTGCACGTTTTCAGGCAGTTATATTATTCGAAATTCTCCGACAAAAGTTGACAAATATTTGTAACCACCGTTCGGATATACGAAAATATCCCTTTTACAAAAAAAGAGAAAAGGGAATGCGAACCTTTATTCGCGATATTCCCGTTTCGACTAATTAGACTGATCACTAAGAAAGGAATAACCTCTTTTTCTTTTTGTTCGAATTTTTTTGCTTTATGGGAATGAAAATTCTTTATAAATATATACATTATAGATCAAATGTGTACAATTTCGCTATTAAAAGAATATATACAAGTTCCGAGGATAAGCTTTGCTGCATAATTTCGATTAAATATTACATTCCCCTCACAGGAATTGTCGCGATAGCCTAGTTGCTAACTGACTTCCGTCACGAAAGTCTTGAATTCAATCCCCCCAGGTGACGACAGAAATTATTGCAAAAAAGTATAAAATTGAAATAATCGCTAATGTGGAAGGCAACGACAAGCATGCACACCATCATATACGCGCTAGTTAGTATATAATAGCCCCGGATACACACATTCATCGATAAATCAAACAATCGCAATATCAGTTGCAAGTGTAGTCTGGCCACGTGTACACTAGCATTTCATATGAACACTAGATCTGTCTTGAACGTACACGGATAGGTAGTCTCGCTTACACTCGTGAGTATGGCGCTACAAAAAAGATAAGTAACGCAAGAGCCTAGTAGCTAAGGGTGGTTAACAAACCGAAGCTAACATAGGTCTTGTTGTCTCATTCCAGACACATTCAAGTCACGCTGTTTCGAGTTATATGCCTAATTCGAAATCAAATATATCAATTATACCAGAGAATTCATCTGAGTGAACCGTAAAGCAGTTAGTCCACCCATATTCTCATCAATAATCCGTTAATGGACTTGATATATTATGAATAGAGCGCAATTCCGCAATCACCAAGAGGGTTTTTTTTTTTTTAATAAAAGAACTTTTGCTCGGAAACAGTACGGAAAGGGAATTAAATAACAATTCGATCAGTGAAAAATCGAAGGAGCCAAGAAGAAAAATGATAGAGAAGAAAACGGCATAATAAAAGAAACATTATAAATATTAACACAGAAGAATAAAAAAATAGATCATTTAGCTGAAATAGACGTTCAAAAAGGATGTGAAATTGCAGACAATTTCTCACACCGTTCTGATGAAGAAGACAACATGTTATAGGCTAAGATGAAAACGAGAAGAAGGTAAAATAATAGGGACACGATAAAATTTTGTAAGCGTATGATAAAAACGATAGCAAAAACTCAAAATTAAAGATAGCACGGGTGAAAAAAAAGATTAGATCAGACACCGACAGATAGAAAGATAGATTTATTCGAACCTTACCACTCATACACTTTATTCTCTTATTGCTTTAATAGCGTGATTGATTGATCGATTGCAACTGAATAATAAGTCATTTAAATTCTGGTATTAATTACGGCTGGAATTTCTATCTGGAAATACGCGGTAATCATTATAATTCTTTTTTTTGTTTTTAACAGACATTTATATATAGTTGAACTTGTGCAAAGATAGAGCGTATATTTAAACACGTTATAAATCGTGTAATTCTCTATAAACACGATTTATTAGGGCAAAGCCTACTCTGCCGACCACAGGTGTCATGTTTTTCCGTCTTCAGCTAAATAGCGTTACATTTCTTTTCTGTATGTTATTAATCGAAATTATTACACTTTCCTTTTCTGGCGTAATAAAATTTTTCGCTTCCGGATAAGTTTCTTATACATGCTATAGTAAGCACGTCACAAGTGAAACGAATAACTAGGAAAATAACAGCACAACTGGATTCAGCGGTGGTACCGAGGCGAGAAGTGAATGAATGACGCGGCTGTACATGTACAGTCTCACATTTATTTCACTTTTTATTCGTATCTGGGCTGCCATTTTCTTATTAATCGTTCAGATCCTCGTCCACCCTTGCTCCTTCTTAATCTCCGGCATTACTGTCCCTTTTATCGTCAATAAAATTCCAACATTATCTTTCATCTCCGTCCGTCTCCTTCAATTTTCACTATAATATACTTTCACTCGTGATAAGCTGCCATACTTGTGTCCTTAAACTTTTCTTTGTTCCTGTAATACGTTGCTTTTTTCCAGCTATCCCATCAAAACCTACTCGTTGGCATGTTGTTAAAGAAGACGCCCATCTTTCTGATTGGTTTTTTGTACACCGAATCTACTATTATTTTACCGATGCCATTCATCTTTTCCTTTCTGATCACTCAGAATGTTCTTATTCTACAAGCCATCTCATCTCGTCTTCTTTACCACCGTACTGACTATTTACTTCCCATACGTTAAACTTTTCTTTCGTCACTTTATCCAGATTTTATCTTTTTTTGGAATACTCTTTCGTTCCAATCGTGCCACTTATGATCTCCCCACTCTTTTGTTATAACATGTGTGTCCTTCTTCATACCTGTATCTTTTCTGTCTGCTTTCTTTGATCGTGTAAAAATCTAGTCACAGTTTGCTTTCTTTAGGCTAATGTATGCGTGTGTCGACCGAACCACAAAAAACGACAAAAAAGCCTTCGTTCGTATTAAACAGTTAAAATATTACCGATTTGAAAAAAGAAAATTGCAATTAATGTTTATTATTAAAGAAATTCTAATCGGTTTGTTTTTTTCGCTCAGAAAGACTTCTTCGAAACGGCCGTCTATTGGCGGAACGAATTTCCCTATACACCTGAATACTTTTAAGTGCACGAATATGTGTTAAGGTTAATGTTTTAACCGATATGTTCTAATCTCGGTATAATGCATTTTGGATGTCTAGGTGGTCACCGTGGACCGGTTCACATTTTACGGGCCGGTATGCCCCGCCAGGTGCCTTTTATTCCGTTCCGTTCCCAGCTCGGTCGTACTACACCTGGCCCAGACAAACAATAATGCGTCGTCAGCGTCAACCGCAAGGCAAACGGTATCTTCTTATGCCAGCTGTGGACAATTTCATCTTTCGGAATCTTTATCCGCATTTACTACGTCAATAATTGTGTGAAATTTTTATAATATTTTTTCAAAAAAAAATCAAAAAACAAAAAAAAAAAAATCCGCCGCCAATTTATAAAAATTGTTAAATGAGATTTTACTTTCTACATCTATTTTAATTCTACAAATTTATTCTCTTCATCGACGGTAACATACTGCTGCGTTTGACAATAATATTCGGACAATAAAACGGTGAACTTTTAACGTTAATTATATAGCTGGCACTAAATATTCGTATGCGCAAACGTTATTAATTTATCGGATGAAAAAAATAAAATATTTACAACTTGGGCGTTGCAAAATTATTTTCGAATCGCGTGAAAAGGATCCCCCCGGTCGAAGAAATGGTACTCTGGAATCGCGGTCCAAAAGGAACTACGGATAAACGTTTTTTATTTGAATCCTGTAGTAATGGCTTTATTTAATGGAAAAAATGGTTTGAGATTATAAACAAGAATCTACACACCTTCGTGAGATGATTAATGAAACAATTAAAACTTTTTTATCGGTCTTTAGAGTCGATTTCTGTCTTTTAGGTACTTTAAACAGCGTCATCTGAACAGAGCCAATAGAATCCGGATCGTGCACCTTCCCGGTACTGGATTGATGTGACTAGGTGATAAACTGAAAAAAGAATAAAAATAACATAATAGCCTATGTGTGGGGCTAAATACACTTTAATTTTTTTTTTTTTTTAATGTGTTCGGTGCAAACTACATGAGCATAGATCACCTACTCAGATTCTGAGGCGATCGAGTATGTACAACTAAAAAAAGTGCGAAAGCCGATTGTATTTCCAGTGGTATCTCTCTCATTTTTATTTCGCCGACATTACCTATCACATTATTTTCAATAATGAAAATATGAAACATTTGTGTATTACGTAAAATATAAAACTCTGTTACATTTGGCTTAACTGTACTATATATCATTATATGATTCTTTTTATTTATGTGAAATCACTTTTCACCGCCGCTTATATTAAAATGTTCTATAAAATATTAAAAAGGTTACGAAGCAAGTCAAACAGAATATCTTTTTTAAAGATAAAGACGATGTTTTCGCTACATACACTAGTATGTCTTCGCCATTTTATTAAAAATGAAAGCTGAAGTGATGTTTTTATAATTGGTATTTTGTTGAAGTGCTTATTTTAATACAAACGATAAGTAAAATTCGATTAGAATGTAAAAGGTAGTATAGGTCGTTGACTTGGAAACATTTTCGAAAATTTATACGGTAATCAGTATAGGATCGGAATTTACAAAAAGAAATACATTTATAGAGACTGTAAATAACAAGCCCGCACTTTTTATAATTCAAATTAATAAACAAACATATATTTTCAATGGTGAGAATTTAGAGACATCGTTACCACAGAACACGTTGGTTTTTTAATTTAATAATGTATTTATATTTCTTTATCAATTTGAATTATATTTAATGGTGAAAGTGGATTATTAATTGTTAGACACATATTTATTTTAATTAAGGACGGAAATATTTGTATTTTTTTTTTTTTTATATATGGGTGTATGTAAATATTTCGCTTGGTCAAAAATGCGCAATTTGTTTCTATTAGTTATAACCTCGTG
This sequence comes from Icerya purchasi, assembly GCA_039619475.1. NCBI lineage: Eukaryota > Metazoa > Arthropoda > Insecta > Hemiptera > Monophlebidae > Icerya > Icerya purchasi. The sequence continues at coordinate 99,658,875 of CM077115.1, forward strand.
TAATTCAAAAGTTTTTTTTATACACTTACGCCTATTTTTAAATGCGTTACTTTTAATTTTTTAACATTAATTCGCAATTTCTTTTTATTGCGTGTCTAGTTACATTCAGTGGTCTGATCTTCTTATAACAACAATCAATTTTAGGCTGTTCCAGATCCGTCCACTGGTAAAAATTTCTAATACAAACTCCCATAGCCTTAGTCTGCCTTGTTTCCATTTTTGCCATTTCACCAAAGCAAATCTTTATCGATTTGCTCGCGAAATCTTCCATTTACATTTATTATTGTACAAAGCAATATAACTAAAATGCGCGGTAAGCGGTGTGCACAGTGGTAAATTTCGCTTCTAACCTAATCTTCAATGATACATAATAAATACTCGTATTTTTAGCTATTTTAATGATTTTCTGTTTTGCCTTTTTTGTTTTGACATGGAATTTATTATGCGGTTTATGGCTGTGGTAATTGTAATAGAGCTCAGAAGAAAATATGTATTAAATTTTATCGGTTTCCAAAAGAAAAAACGGAGCAGGATTAAAATTAATTAGCATTATTTTTCCGAGCAAGGGAAGTTATTTCAAATTGATGGAGTCTGCCTTTGGCACATTTCGATCAATAGTCCGATTATAATTTATTACATAAAACATTGTGAACAAAAAAAAACTTTTGATTTAATTTTATATAAAAAAAAAAAAAAAAAAAAAAAAGGTAATTCAGAATAAATAATATTTCAAAAAATATTCCAACTATTAATAATTATTTTTACTTTGTGAAATAATGTAACCTTTCTCAATTTATTTATTTATTATTATTACTAGTGAGAGAAAAAAAATCCACAAATGCGCTGCATAGCGCCAATAGTGGGTAAAATTTAAACGAATTTCTCGGTTGAAAATAACAAAACGGATACTAAGAAATAAAATTAAGCTTGTACACTACGAGTAATGTACGTAAAATAAAACTTACCACTACAGGAAATACATAAAAGATGTAAATTAAATAACAAATATAAAATGCATCAAATTTAAAATAAAATAATAACCTGCACTGAAAGTGGAAAGAACAGACCCAAGTAATGTGAAGTAAAATTTATAAATTTAACCAATCCAAATTTCGACGTATTCTTAGAAAAAATTACAAAGTTTAAAAATTGACAATTACTTTACAATAATTGTAATTCATTATTTACATTTATTAACCCGGTATATGTGCATATATACGCTTTGTTTTGTTTTTTTTAAGAAAAGAAAAAAAAATACCTGTGTTAATAATATATGCTTACAGTTCTTATATAACATACATAATATTATGAATAAAACTAGCTATATAACTAAACCCAACGGTTTCATGTTAAATATACACTCACCTTCACCAAATGTAAAAGCCTATTCATAATGATAGTAATAATAATAATAATAGTAATTAACAGAAATAAGTAACAACAATAGTAGGTAACAGTAATGGTGAGTACGGCAGTTAAATTAAACCAAAAAACAAACATGTCACATATGTACTTATTGATAAGTTTTTGTCAACGGGCTTACATATTAGAGCTGGTGATTTTAACGAATATACGGATAACCCGGTTCACCGCAGTATCGATTTAAACCGATTAATCGGGTGAAAACCGGGTTTGCAGTTTTTATGGTTAACCGTATGAAACGATTACCCGTTTTGTTCGATGCGCTTTGACCATTCTTTGCTGCCTTCCTTCAGATTTCATTTTTCCTTGATTTCTCCTCTCCATCCTGATAATGCAGTTATTTGCGACGCGATCATGTGCTTTTCCAGTGTTCATCTCTCCATCCGTGGAGCGTTCTGCCTTATATTCTTATTTGCTGAAGCTTGGACTTCCTACTCTCCTTATTGTGCTTCCTATATTCTGTCCTTTCCTTCTCCACTAATTATTCCTGCTATTTGTTCCTTTTTAGATAAAATTTCTGATCGGATTAAAATATAACCGACTTCATTTTTTGAAACTACGATTGATTGTTATTAAATGACGAAGCGATAACAACAAAACACGAACTATTTTAACTAAGTCCCGCGTTGATATTAATTACACAATAATCCAAAAAGAAACGAAAAAAAGATTATTATTATTATTATTTAATCAACTTTGCGATTAATACGAATAACCGTTTCGTACAATTAACCGTATCCGTAAAAACCGTAAAACCGATTTTCACCCCCCGAGTCATCGGTTTTTAACCAGGTACCCGGTTTTTAACAGCCCTATTATATACATATATACCCTCCCTCTTCCTTATCCATTTACCTTTATTATATTTTATATTCATCTCCCATCGCTTCCTTAATCTTTCTTCCTATCATTTTTTCTTCCTCTATTTACCTCTCTTCCACCTCAAACTTATACATGCATACATACACACACATTCATACACGTACCCACACACACATACATATATATTCTTCTTCTTCGACGTGTCGTACGCAGTGTTCTGCGCGTAGACGATCATATATTATGGCTTCTTGCCGCCTGCATCAGTTGTCCTATCGATGATTTTTTGGTCCACTGTCGGACATTTCTGGTCCATGATATTCTTCTTCGGCCTCTTCCTCGTTTCCCTTCTATTTTTCCTTGAATTATCAACCGTAATAGTTCATATTTTTGTCCTCGTATAATATGACCAAAATACCTAGTTTTTCTTGCTTTTATTTCTTCAATTATTCTCCTTTCCGTTCTAGCTCTCTTTAGCACCTCTTCATTAGACATTTTCTGTACCCAAGATATCTTCAAGGCTCTTCTATATAACCACATTTCGCACGCTTCGAAATATTTGAGTGTTCTTACGGTATATGTCATTGCTTCGACTCCATACATTAGAATCGGATATATATAGCATTTTATGAAATTCTGTCTTATGCGGAGACTTAGTGATTGGTCCGTTAACAATTTTTTAAACTTCTCAAACGTTGTTTTGGCTTGCCCACATTTTCTTTTAACTTCAGTATTTGGATCAAGCTTCTCTGTAATATAACATCCTAGATACTTAAATTGTTTAACTTCTTCGATGTTTTTCCCATTAATCTGAATAGTTGTGTTTCGATGTTGTTTGCGACTGACTACCATAAATTTTGTTTTGTTTTCATTTATCCCTAGTCCATATTTTTTACCTGCTTCATTAACTTCGTTAATAATATTTTGTAACTGTTCACAGGAGTCAGCCAGAAGAACGGTGTCGTCTGCATAGCGGATGTTATTTATGTACTTTCCATTTATCTGAATCCCAGCTCTGAGATTCCATAACGCTTGCTCAAAGATACTGTCTGCATATAGGTTAAACAGGAGCGGTGACAGTATACATCCTTGTCTGACTCCTCTATTTATACGGACGCTTTCTAACATTTTGTTTTCTACTAAAATCTTGGCGCTCTGTTCCCAATACAATTTCTGGATGATTCTCATATCATATTGATTTATTCCTTTGTTTTTTAAAATTCTTATTAAATGGTCGTGCTTGACTCTGTCAAAAGCCTTCTCGTAATCCAAGAAACATACAAATACATCTTTTTGTTGATCGTAGCATTTCTGTAGAGCTATATTTACTGCTACCAATGCTTCCCTAGTACCGTATCCTTGTCTGAAGCCGAACTGACATTCATCCATATCTCTTTCGCATATATTTCTTATTCTGGCGTGCACTATTCGTAGTAAAATTTTCAGAAGATGACTCATTAAGCTAATCATTCTATAGTTGTTGCAAGTATTAGAGTTTGTTGTCTTTGGTAATGTAATAAATGTTGATTCTAACCACTCTTGTGGTATCTCGCCAGTATTGTATATTTTATTGTAGATTTCCGTTAATTTTTCAATATTCTCATCATTTAATAATTTAATTATATCTATTGGGATACCATCGGGACCTACTGCTTTTCTTACTTTTGCTTGTTGTATAGCATATTTTACTTCGGACTCTAGTATCTCTAAATGTTCTTCATCGTTCATCTTTTCAGTTGATTGCTCCGTCCTTATATCACTAAATACTTTTTCTATGTATTGTGTCCATACCTTTATTTTATCCTCGGTATCTGTAATTAATGTGCCTTCTTCTGTAAATAACTTTGCGGGTACTTTCTTTTTGTAGATACCGGTAATTTCTTTAACTTTTTTATGCAGATTAAAAGCATCGTGTTTTTTTTCCAGATCTTCCACTTCCTGACAGCGCTCAGACATCCATTTATTCTTTGCTGTCCGTATTTTTCCTTTTATATTTCTCTGAATATCTCTGTATATTATTTTATTTCTTTTTTGTTTCCGTCGTTCTTCCATTAATTTTAGGATTTCATCAGTCATCCATGGATTTTTCTTCCTACCAGTGGTTCTTCCTATATTTTGATTACATATTGTAACCATTTGTTCTGTGATTTTCGTAATTCTTCCTTTTATTCCATCTGTTTTTGTTTCTTCATATGCTTTTGTGAATGTTTCGTTTATCTTCATACGCATTTTTTCTTTCGTTTTTTCATCTTGTAGCCTGGTTACATCTATTACCGTGTTGTTATTTGTTCCTCTCTTCTTCATTTTTTTCCAGCGTAGTTCAAACCTTGCCACCACTGGGTTATGATCTGATCCTACATCTGCACCTGGGTACGCTGTTACTCTTTTAATTGCGTTCCTGTATCTTTCATTAATTATAATATAATCGATCTGGTTCCTTATTACCCTATTTTCAGTACTGCTCGGCGACTCCCATGTATATAATCTCCTTTTGGGCATTTTGTACCACGTATTGCTTACTACTAAATTGTGATGCTTGCAAGGTCTCCCCTTTCATTGGGATGTCCCAATCCGAACGGTCCTACCCAATTTTGTCGTCTGCCTTCTCCTATTTTCGCATTAAAATCACCCACTATTATCAAAATTTCATTTGGTTTTGTGACTGTCCTAAGCTTTTCTATATGGTTGTATTGCTCCTCCGTCTCTTCATCATATTTCGGATCGGCAGTTGGAAAATACACCTGTATAATATTCATGATGACGTTTCCGAATTTCATTCTAATTAGCATCAGTCTTTCTGAGAATGGTGTAAATCCTATTACGAAGGGGATATATTGTTTACAGATAATCATTCCGACTCCATTTATGTGTTTCAAATTATTATTTCCGGAGTAGTAGAATTTTCCTTCTCTTGTATTTATTTCTCCATTTCCAGGCCAGTGATGTTCACTTATTCCAAGTATGCCAATTTCCATTCTTTTCATTTCTTCTAACACATTCTCTAATTTTCCCGGTTGATATAAACTTCGGATGTTCCATGTGGCGATTTGTATCTGTTGTTGCGTTTTCCTAGTATTATCCTTAGCAGACGGTGGCATTCTTCGCACCCTGTGCCCCCTAAAGGGCCGCACCGGACTCAGGGCCATTTTCTTGTGATTTTCTGCCATATATGATAACCTGGGACGCGATAGCCTAGTTGCTAGAGCGCTTGACTTCCGATATGGCGGTCACGGGTTCGATCCCGAGCGACGACAAACTTATTACAAGAATTAAATAAATAAATAATCGCTAATAGTCACGTGGAAGGCAATGGCAAACCACCACATACAACATCATATGCGCGCTAGGTCAGTACACAGCAGACCCACACCGGACGGACTGCACTTGTAGCGCGATAACAAGTGGCTTCAATCAGTCCCGAATGTAGTCTTGCGTGTGTACACCTGCGTTGCATATTACAATTGCCTGGTACACAACCTATATCGGTACAGCTAAATGTACGAATAGGTTGCGCCAATGCGCTATGTAGCGTACGGCACTTGAGATTGAGATATATATATATATATATATATATATATATATATATTAATTACAACGTAATTCTTAAGCTACCCCCCATTAGAAAAAATGTCCCAATTTTATGTAACGTTTGTTATATTTTATAGGATTTTTGTGATTATGTTATTATATTCATATGGACCGATTTAGAATTACAAATTTTGATCATTTTATACAAATCATAGAAAAGAAAGAGATAGAAATGTAAACAAGAGGGGCCAAGGGGCACAGCCCCTTGCGAAGCCAAATGGCCGAGTTGTACATACCTACACATACAGAAACATATACATACCCACCCACTCATACACACACATACACATTCTATTACCCCCATAGTTATATTACTGATTTTTGCAATGTTCTACTGGACTTAATGTAGTTGACCAAATACTTATGTCTTTTTTTTATAATTTATTAAATGTATTTTTAAGTTGCGTGGTAGGGAATTGTATAAAATGGCGCCTTTGTACTTTTTAAACCGTGGAACAAGAGCAATTTCAGTACTAGCTGATCTTGTTAGCCCAGTTACGAACGTTATATTTAACCGATCCTTATGTTTGAAAATGAAGTTTAACATTTGAGAGGTAATATGTAATTCTTTTACCGACAATATATCTTTATTCGCAACTGGACCAATAGCTCGCATTTCCGCTCTTTGTAAGACTGACTGAACAGAGGTGATTTGCTGCTGCATTACTCCAATGCATAATTTCATATGCAAACACGAGTTAGTAAAGCCCTAAGTATAATCTATGCAGATGGTCGTAAGAAAAATGCGATATTTAATCTTCTTAATTTTTCAGGTACAATACGTGGTACGCCTATTTCATGTAAGTTTACTGTCTAACAATAAACCTAAGTATTTAATTTCATAAACTCTGCTGATTACAGTGTTTTTACCATACAAAATATTAAAACTATTCCACATTTTTTCATCCTGGTAGCTATAAATCATAAACTTTGTTTTATTTTTATTTAGAAATAATTTATTTTCTTGCAGCTAATTATAAATTCTATCTACATCCTCCTGAATAGTTATTGGCAGATATTTTGGAAAACGAGAATTCATAACCAACACCGTGTCATCGACATAAGTAAATATTCTCCCATTTACTGGCAGGTTACATAATTAATTTATGTAAACCAAAAATAAGTAAGAACCTAAAATTGTACCCTGTGGAACCCCAGACTCCTATATGCTACTATCACTTAGAACACCATTGGTTTTAATTATATTTTTTCCATTGATTAGATATGTTCTGAACCAATTGTATATATTACCGCGAAAACCACGAGCATACAATTTGTTTAGTAGCAATTTGTGGTCTACCGTATCAAACGCTTTTGTGATATCAAAATAGACAGCTGCTACCAATCTTCCCTCTTCCAGGTGTTCAGAAATATATGAGATATGATCAAATACGGTTAAATTCATACCTTTGCCTGTCAAAAATCCGTATTGATTAGAACTGAAAAAGGGTTTTGTTCGCGCACAAAATATACAATCACTTTTTTAATGCATTTTTCGAAAATTTTGGAAATTGTGGAAGTAATGAAAATTGGTCTGTAGTTAAATACTTCTTTTTTATTTCCATTCTTGTACACTGGTGTTATAATACCCATTTTTAATATATCAGTAAATATCCCGGCCCTAACTGATTCGTTGAATAAGAAACTCAAAGGTTTAGTCAAATAACTTATATTGTCTTTAACTATTTTAATAGATATGCCATCAAAACCAAATAAAGGTTTATTTGACAGCGATAATACAGCCCTTTTCATGTCATCTAACGTAAAATCAAGGGGAATACAAAAGAATTTACCGGTGAATAAGATTTTAAATCACTTGTTTCTATCTCATCTGTATTTATGAGAAATCTATCTCACACTGTCTTCAAAGTATGCGTTAAAATGTTGAGCAACTAGATATTCGTTACCAGTTATTTTCACTTTGTTGCTATTAATATTTATCTCTTCGATTCCTCGTGCGCTCCTTCCAATTGTATTTTTAATAACGCACCAATAACTTTTTTGATTTGACCTACATTTGTCCAAAATATTTGTATAATACTGCTTTTTAGCTCTTCTGACTGATTGCTGTACCTTTTTAGATGTATCTTTGTAATTATTCAGCATATCTGGTTTGATGGAGAAAGTTTAAGTAACTTATAAGTTACACTTTTAAACTTGGTTAGCTGTATAATATCATTAAACCACGGTATTCGCTTACGCACCTTACTATACCTCCTACGACCTTCTTACATTGATTTACGATGTTCGTAATTTTTTTAATAAACCAATCAAACTTTTCACTTACCGTTGCAAAGCTAGTATATATCGGCGAAATATCACAATCGTACAACTCTTTTTGAAGTGGCTGTTTATACAAAAAATAATTTATAGCTTTATTTTCCTTAAAATGTACGGGCGATTTAAGGGAAAATTTTACACTTATGCCACAATGTTCGGAAAAATCAAAGTCAATTATATTATATTCGTAGCTTGAATTAAAAATATCTTTATTGAGCCCACGAACAAAAACGTGATCCAAACACGAAGTGTACGAATCGCCCGGTCGCGTATAGGTAGGCTCATTAATAACACTATTAAGTAGACTGCTTCGTAGAATAATTAAAAAATGAAATTACTTAGAAAATCAGAAAAAACATACTTATACAACACCTGTGAAAAAATATAATGTCCTTGAATAAAAATAATTCTATTTCTAATGTAAAAATGATTAACCCGGTAGTTATAGCATTTCAATTTAAACCCCAGTGACATCACAATGAAAAAATATATGTGCATGACCCTACTGTGTATCGGTTAGAGTAATACAACAAATTTTATTGTGTTTAAACTGTTTGTAGAGCAGCTCATTATACAAGTAATAGATAACCCCAAACTAACAATTTTAATTTTAAAAAAACAAAAGGAATGATATTCAGAAGGAAATAAAACACAAGATAATTTGTCAAGCAATATAAATATCTAGGAGTATATTTCGATAATAAACTAACATGGCACATACGAGAAAGGAAAGATAATAAAAAGATGTCATAAGGGAAGGTAGTCGCTGACGCTCACAGAAACTGAGTTTGGCACTATATGATGAGAACACTAATAATAAGAACCCATATAGAATATTCAGACATAACATGTTCTACACAATGAATCAGCAGTATCAAAAAGAGACAGAAACTATTCAAAGCAAAGCTTTGAAAATAACCTTGAGGGCAATAAAATCGACTCCAAATCATGCCATACAAGCTGAAAGTATAGTAATTCCGATTAATCTGCTCATACAAAAAATGTCTGATAAGTACTATTTAAAATGTTACGCTCAAAAATCACATCCTATGAACAAGAAAATAGTAATACTGGCAAACCCAGTGTCTACTAATACGTATTGGAGAAATAAAAAGATACCTATACTTATTAACAGCTACTGGGGTGGAATCCGAATACGCGTCCACGTCGTCCACCCCGGGCAATGCAAACGTAGCGGCTAAAGTATTCGGAATTTTGACAGCGAATTACTATAAATACCTTACGCCACCAGTATGCGGAAACGATACGTTACTCGAAGCAGTTCTTTTCAGAGATCAACGTCGTCCAATACGAGCTAGCCGAGAACAATCTTACAAGGGTTTCCCCACATAACCAACACCGACCGATCATCTTAAGTATTGACTTTGAACTGAATATAATAGTTTCAAAACCGGTACTATGGTGGATTTTTAAAAAGGCTAATTGGGAAGCTTTCACAAGCACTCTAGAGGGCCCCATATTCAATTCATTAAACCGTGGAGCCAATGAATTATGAGCGTTTTTGTAAACTGGCAGCCGGAGCAGTAAAGAAGCATATTCCACGTGGCTTTCAGAAATCATATATCCCAGGCTGGAATGATACATGTGACCAACTTTATTATTCCTACAAAGCTACAGGTGATGCTAACGTAGATAACGAATTAATCACAGAACTTAATAAAGCTCGTAAAAGAAAGTGGACAGAACTTGTTGCGAATACAAACTTCACCCACTCTAAGAGGAAAGCATAGCGCCTGGTTGATGTCACACTCACTTCAAATGACAAACTTTACAGTAGACAGATCAAGAAAGAATTGACAAACATAAAGAAATCTCTGCTCAAGAGCGATCCGAAATGGCAAAACCGTTCACTGTCAACGAACTAACCACCGAGATTAAAAAACCATGAAATCAAGGAAAACTGCCAGCAAAGATAACATGTATCTGGAATTCGTAAAACGTTTTGCACCGAAAGTTAAGAAATGGCTTTTAACTTTGTTCAACGAAATCATGATAGGGAGAACATTCACAAAACTTTGTAAAAGCTCCTTGGTTATTGCAACATTAAAGCCGGATGGAGATCCGTCGAAGTCAGAAAGCTACAGACCGATCTCTTTATTATATAAGTTATTTGAAAAGATACTTTCAAACGGACTAGCTCCGGTTATTGACGGATACTTTTATGCAGATCAAGTTGTGTTCAGACCAGGCCAAAGTTACACAGAACAAATAGCTTCTCTAACAACAGCGTATATAGAAAACGAATCTCACAAGATACTCAAGATACTCAAGATTTTCAGAGATTTATCATCAGCATGCGGCATCGTATGGCAACACGGCCTTTTGCGAAACTTCACTCAAGTATTTCCATATGTAAGACGCTACTTACACTTGTAGATGAAATCCTATCGCAAACAGATCGTTCACAATGCGGGCCGGCTCACAAAGATAGTAAACCGCCGCGACTAGATGACGCATTACCATAGGGATCTCCTATTTAACTTGTATATTTATGAACTTCCGCAAACTACTGCGAATAAATTTATTTACGCTGATGACATTGCGCTGGCAGTCCAGGGCAGAAATATGCCAGATTTAAAAGAAAAGCTCGAGGAAGAAACTTGGTGAGTATTTTCATCGATGGCGCCTGCAATTAAAGAAATTCGTGGTTGCCAAATAAAAAACTCGAGATCCACTGTAACAATGAGTTACTAGAATACGAACCCTTCCCAAAGTACCTAGGAGTATACTAATTTAGGTTCTGCAAGCACCTAGAAAACACAACAGCAAGGGTAAAAGCTAGGAATAATATTACGCAGAAGCTAACCGGCAGAACGTGAGGAGTTTCGATATCAACACTTTGAACAGCTGCACTGGCTCTCGTGTACTCCACAGAAGAATATGGCACACCTATACGGCTGAATGGTTGCCATACCAAAAAAAAAAAAAAAAAAAAACCTGGACATTTAACTTAATATCACAATGAGATTTATCACAAGAACAATATTAAATCAACGCCTATTGTCGGTACTTCGTAACATAATACTACCAGATATTCGCAGAAAAACGGCTACAGTACGAGAATGGCTAAAATATCGAGCTAACCGAGAACTTCCAATAAACAAGTTCATAGTGAATTCAACTCGTTTGAAGCCAAGCAAAACAGTATGCGTACTGCAGGCAACCTTATTATAGATAATTTTGATGGCATAATGAAATGGCGGAAACAATAAAAGCTATCGTCCCGGACAAACGGAAGTCAATCACATTGTCGGACGCTGTCGTAAGTGGTTTCGGTTTGTCGCTTATTGAATAATGAGTGCAGTTAAATTGCATCTGCACTGAATACGGACGCTATAATGAGAGCCTGACGGGACGGGATGTAAAAAATGACTCTGCTTGGCTAGTCGCATTAAACCATTTGAACATATTGTGTGTAACTGCGCACGCAGGGCTTTTGACGAAACTGTCAATGAAATTCACGAAGTGTCAGCGGCAGCGTTGACATGAATACAAAATTCGAATATGACAGTGTTTCCGTATCGAGCCATACGACAAGAAGAAGACCAGATTAACAGCTACGAAAACATAAATACATGCAATACAGCACAAAATAATACAAAAATTTCAAGGCTTAGTGTAACATATTTATGCCTTAGAACACCGATAAATATTGTGACATTGATACACAAAAATTATCCAAAACGAATGGTAGTAATTACGAGAAAATACTGAAGAAAATAATGCGGACAAAATATAGAGCATTTTTGAAATAATATACACAGACGGTGCAATAAATAATAAAGAAAATACATATTCAGCAGCGACATATAATGAAAGTAAAAATTTAAAAAGATCGCCAAAAATTTATTTTGCAAGTGCTGTACTTATCGCCATAAATAATCCTATAAAAATAGTAAAAAACTTAAAGAAATATTCCAATACTAACAGACTCCCTAGAAGCAATATTTAAAGTATAGAATAAAGACGATTTTACAAATAATATAACACATTAAATGATATTGATAAAATAAAAAACGCAATTAAATGAATACTGGGGTACAGTGAAATTGGGGGAAATAATACAGTAAACAAATCATCCAAAAATGTAGACCCGAGACGTAAAGAACAAAAAATTAAATAAAATTGGAAAGAATACGTCGCTGTAATAAACGAAAGCATAAAAAAGTCACGGCAAAAAGATTATGAAGAGAAAAGTAAAACCTATGGAAAAAAATACCATCAGATACAGAAAACAATCAGTAACAAATACTGGTTTACAGAAAAGATGAATAAAGAATTTATAAAACTTATAATTAAAATTAGAACAGATCACATAAGGACACTGGAAAAATTATAACAAAGGAGAATCGTATCAAGTTACCTATAACAGATACATTGGATCTCTGGAACATTTGGTTTAGCAATGCGAACTATAGAGTCAATAATGGAAAGACTTATTACAGGCGATTCTACCGATTTATGGGACACCGTCAATATCAGTTCAACTAATCGTTCAAGAACCTGAAAAAGAATCAGCAAATGAATCATTTAAATTTATTAAAAACACTATAATATTTTAATTTTAATTAAAAATGTAATAAACAATAAATTGTCACACTGGCTGGAATAGCCAAAATTAAAGCCAAAAAAAAAATCATTCACTTACACCCACATACATATATAAACACAATCGTCATTGTCGTCAATCCAATTTAGATGTATGCGTGTCAAAAAATGATCCCACTTTTTCCACTACTACTATAATTATCATCCATTACAACCCTCAAATATCTTCAAGCTAGCATATAGTTTACATATTAATTCAAATAAGTCAAATTTGTTACAACAGGGAAACTTAATTTATACTATAAAAGATTTGTATAAATGTTACACCTACGGATTTAATTTTATAATTAATATTTAATACTGTTTTCTAGTAAAATGTTAATGTTACGTTTTCATTCTATTTTAAACGCAACTGTCGTCGATCTTTTGCCTTTTTCATTTATTTTTAATTTGTATTTTGTAATTTTAATTAAAAATAGTTCAATGAGAAATATATATATATATATCTTTTTTACTTCCTCGCGAACAAAAAATTCGGATCGGATTACCAACAAAAATTAAAAAGAAGTAAACTCTAATAAAAATACTATCTTTCTTACTACTTCTAGCAATTTACTATTAAATTCTAAACTATCGCTTTAGCTAGAATTTTACAATTACGTTTTATTTTTCATCCCTCAATGTAAAACAAAAGTTAAATTAAAAATTGTAATAATTATGTATTTTTAAAACATTTTTAAATTTCTATAAAGGTCGCTATTTGATTTTCTTAATGAAACAAGGGGTATTTCTCTAATCTACTGTCTACCGTGTAAGATATTCTTCTTCTTCTTCTTCTTCTTCTTCTTCTTGAGCCGTCTTTGCTATCGAAGAAGGTTGGCGTTCCAATCTTTCACCAATTTGATCCATGCGTTCCGGTCTCATGCCAGATGAAAAAGTCTTCCTGTCTCGGTAACAGTCTTCCATTTTTGGATGCTGCGGCCAACAGCTTCTACTGCACCCATCAGTATTGTTTGTAATAACTCGTACTTCGGCCCCCGCATCAAGTGACCCAGATAATCAATTTTCCTTAATTTTATTAATCTAATTAGTTCACATATTCATCCGTTTCATAAGTTGTTTATTTGTAATTTTTGCATATTACGTAATTATATAATTTCTCTCCCCAAAATGTTTCTCTGGATCCGCCCCTGTTAATATACAACCATATCAATAAAAACAGACCTGGGAAAGATAGTAAATTGAACGAAGTATTACCTCACTACGTTAAAAAATATAAACATACAAAAATGTTCACACAACAGGAGAAAAATCTAGTGTTCTATAAACTTTTCTTTTTTCTTAAGCACGTCAACAAAGGGCCTCCGCTCAGAAATAATAAGAAGAAAAAATCGTTAGTTAAACGCAGATACGATCAGAGACTGACAGAACGAATGTAGAAAGAACTGAAACAATGAACAACGAAAGAAATATCAGGATATAAGAGGCGTAATAAGGAGTGGGAAGCGTTCTGCCGAAAAGGACGGGCATTAAAAATGATCCGAATCACAAATAATCTTGTAAGTAGAATGAAGAGGACAATTTAGGGAGGAAGTCAAAAAAAAAACAAAAGCGTGCGGAAGGTAGAAGACTGTGGTTAAGGTGAAAACGAGCAACAGACACAACTGTGAAACGACAAAGTGAAGAGAAATCGTAAAACCAAGGGTAAGCAGGAAGATTCGGCTGGATGGAAAGGTAAGGGGACTGTTTGTTGGAGAAGGAGGCCTAAAATGAAAAATTTTACATAAAGAAAGCAGGTTGAAAGCACGAATATTAGCAAAATAGAGGTAGGAGGATGCATTAACCCGAGCTAAGGAGTCTGCCAATTCATTACCTTTTATACCCTTTTGACTAGGGACCCAGAGCAGATCGATACGAATGGAATCATTTGCAAGAAGATTATAAATAAGAGAACGTATGTGAAAAGTGACAAAGTTTCATGAATGAGCAGGATTATGTTAAAAAATAGCTTGAAGAAAACGTTCAAGTAATTAGGGACAAAGTGTTGTGAGGAAGTGTAAACAGCAGAACCTAGGATGGCCATTAGTTCAGCGGTAAGGATGGTATAGAAGGAAGGAAGACGAAAAGGTTCAAAAACATTCATGTCCAGTAGAATAAAGGAAGCTCCAACTCCACTCAATCCCTCCTATGAGAAGGAAAAATGGAATTAATTGCACTAAGAAATTCTTGTAAAACTAGTGAATTGGGAAGGAGACATAGAAGCAGCAAAGAGATAGGGTATATTAGAAAGATGAAGAAGCTCAGCAAAACTGAAAGAGAAATAAGGAAGGTTGTTGGAAGAAGTTACATAAGTTGTGAAAGAGCTTAGACGCGACGAAACATGAACCAGGATAGGGATTTTCTTAGGAGTAAAACACCAATTTTGCAAAATAGTGAGGTAGGAAAGGAAACGATTAGAAGAAGTTAACCGTGTAGACGCTTGGAAAGAAAACGGCAGCCCAAGTAGGGCCTGCGGGTGAAAAGGGGAGGCGTATTCGAATCAGCAAGATATATTATGTGCAGGGAAAAAGTAACAAGGTAGCAGATTGCCCGACCAGATTAAACTCGATCACTTCAGACGATTACATATAGGAGGAATTAGCAGCTGAACAACTCACCGACTAAAAAGTTCAACACATCCTTCAGAAACACATCGAAAAATTCAAAAAATTCAAGTGCGGATCTAGAGACACTGAGATATTCTGTGATGAATATGTCCGTCCTCTTGATCCACAAAGTTTTTGCAGGGCCATATTCGAGAAAGTTCACAATCTCAATCATCTATCTAGTAAGAGAACGTTGTTGTCAATAAAGTCAAGGTTCACATGATGGAACATGACCCACGAAATTAAATCCTAGGCATAGGATTGTGTCCGGTGCCAGAGAGCAAAAATGAGACGTCACACCACTACGACACATGATCAATTCTCCCCTCGGCACGTTTCAGTCACCTCCACATAGATATTGTTCGACTGTTGCCACCATCCGATGATAAGTGATACATTGTTACCATACTGGATTGGTACGCAGGATGGTTCAAGGTAATCCCAGCATCAGATATCAAGGCGGAAACGGTTACGACCACTATTATCAATAATTAACAAAACTGAAATTATTTAAAAAACTGAAAATTTCTTAAAGGATAATAAATAAATAGACTCCAGAAATAAATATCAAATAAAAATAAGGAAAACAATAAAAGAATCTGATCTACTCGTATTAATAAATAATAATGAAATAAAATATCTAATTGACATAGACCCAAAAACTCCCTCACTAAACCCATTAATAAAAATATATAAACCTAGCAGACCAATAAAACCAATAATAAATTACACTAATGACGTATCAAAATTACTAATTAAAATTATTAAAAATAATATGCTGATTAATAATAAATTTGTTATCAAAAACAAACAAAATATCTTTGAAAAATTAAAAAACATAAAAATAAATAAAAACATCAAATTATATAATATATCAAATCTTTATACAAACATATCCATAAAGGAAAATTTAAATTTAATTAAGAAACAATTAAATGATAAAATCTATACTAATCAATTAATTCATTAGCAAAATGATTGTACTCTTCTTCTTCTTCTTATCGATTCCGAGGCGCTATTTGTATAATGATAAATTATACATAAACCGTTCATGCATCAATTAGTTTAACAACATCGTCATTACAAGTAGTGCTCCATAGATCCATCATATCCACAGTGGACGAGATATGCGTACATCTAAACAGGTGCTGGTGGCCTTGTCTTTCACAACAATGGCATTTATCGTCATCATCCAATTTCTATTTGACACAATTTTATTTTGTTCTACCGCAATCTTTCCATTAAGGCCAATTTAACTGATCTTTTGGTCGTATTTTCTCTTTTGGTAACACAGAAGCAATTCCAGTATTTTTCCATTTTTCGTTCCGTGTGGTACTCGCCTTGCCGGACAGTACACTACTTTGTACATAAAGAATTTACATGATTTCAATATTTGCTTTATTACAACCGTCCAAACATAGGATAGCAGGGTTTCTTTCAATTTTAATCCTTTCAACATCAATAATAACACTTCTTACTTATTATGTGTGGAGGAGCAATACTACACTCTAAGTATAATTGTTCAGTCTTTGTAGGTCCGAGACAACCAGTTACAATCCGACATGTATCGTTTAAAGCTATGACTACTTTCTTGGCGTGCACTGATCGACCCCAGCATGAATTTTCATATTCTGCAGCTGAAAAACACAGTGCCAAAGCTTATCTGGTCTAGCTCCCCACTTTGATGATATCAGTTTGCAAGTAATATTGTTCCGAGCAGCTATTTTCATTTTTAAGGATTCATATTGGGTCTTGTGTGTGAGTGAACAGTCTAATGTCACACCGAAGTATTTTAGATGTTCACAGGGGAAGTGTTTGATGTTGTATAGGTTGATCATTAATGTATATATTGTACAATGTAAGAGCTAAAAGACCACCCTATGGTAGGTCGTTCTGTTGACTTCTCCAACGACTGTTCTTCCCTTGACGGGATACATAAAACATCCTTCCTTCCAGTAAATTACAGACTACTTTCGTAAACGTGATGTCTTTACTTAGGTCATATATTTTCTTTAATAGTCTGTAATGGTATACTGTGTCGTATGCTACACTCAGATTTACAAATACAGCCCAGTAATCTGTTATTTCTAATGGCCATCTTCTATATGCTAAGTTAAGTTTGGCAGTTGGATTTAACTTGATTTTCCTCTACGAAATCCGGCCTATTCCAGGATTAAGCTGCTTTCAATTATCTCCTGAACACGCTTCAACACTAATCTTTCAAAGACTTTCATTGGCTGGTACAATAACGATATGGGACGCAAGCCGTCGTTACAATCTCTGTCTGGTTTTAATATTGCGTTTACATAAGATTTTCTCCATAATTTTAGAACCGAATCAAGCTCAATGATTAAGTTGAACATTTGTATAATCCATGCAACACCTACATGATTTAGCTGCTTCAGATGCTTTGCATAAATGCCATCTATTCCAGTAGCTTTCTTATTTTTCAACTTTTTTATTACTTCTTTGTCGATTATGAACGGTTTTTCAAGGTGGTTATTTTCATCTCCTATTTGCCATCGCCTTAATTTAATTTTATGAACCTCATCTTTAGGTTTCCCATGTTTAACAAGCAAGCTAACTATTTCATTTGGCGTCACATTTGAATGAGCACTTTTAGTCTGCTCTCCATTCAATCTTTTTAAAAGCCTCCAAGCTTTACTACTATCCGTTTTCATATCTAACTTATCTAGCAATTGTACCCACCTATTGCTTCTTTCTTCAGATAACCGTTCAACAATTTCGACTCCTAATTTTACCGTCTCCATACTCATATTTATTCAAATACAATTTCAATTTAAATCTTAATTCTTCAGTTAATCTGGGTATATACTGCTGTCGACAACCTCGTGGGATTAACATTCGAACCAATTCATCATAACTTCTGGAAGACGATTCCGTTTGCATTAGCTCTATCTCTGTTACAGCTTTCTTAAAGCTAAATCTTTGCTTGAAAGAAACACTATATTTGGTTTGATAACTGCATTGATTTCGAGCATAATGGGCCGATGCTATGTTCTTGGTAAGGCATTCAGTAAATGTTTACGGCACATTGGACTTATAAATTCTAACATAAATATCAGATCCGGGTTGTATTTTTTGCATCAAAGTCTGATCTAAAAGGAGCGTGATAATTTTGGACCGCAAATTAATAGCAAGCAATTTTCTGAAGCCTAATGTTCCACCTTATCACTATTCGGGTCGATTCATCATTACCCCATGATTCACTGTAACTATTGAAATCACCAATAATACTACTAGCTTGTTTATTGGCGATCACTGGAATGGCTAGAAAGGTGAACTGGTTATTTGGTAGGTTGTACATTGATGACACTCTAAAATGTTCTGGTCCCACAGTGATAATTTCTATGTTATTAGAATTTGATACATAACTCGGCAGGGGCTGTATCCCGTTTCTCACATACACTTCTTCCGTGTTTTGAATGTCTTATTTCAGCAATTAAATTGAGATGGCTGATTTCAATTGGATATTTTCCTGCAGCTAGGTGAGTTTCTTGTATACATAGTATATCACAGCCGTTCTGCTTACATAACACTGACAGAAGCACAGACTTTTCATTTATCAGACCTTCGATGTGTGTCGAGATCACCGTTAAAGCCGACCTTGAGGATTTTTCGGCATTCTATGTTCTGAGAATTTTTTAAGTTTTTCCATAGCAGATCTTAAATGGTGCTGTTCAAAGGCACCACATGGAGGTTCCTGCCTTGCCCCTATTATTTTACTTTTAACAATTCAACATATATTCAAAACAATAGTTCAGCTAGCCCCCCCCCCTTTTATTAGGTCATAAAATTGTACATCAAATATGTCGATGACACTCTGATAATTATTGATAAAAATAACATTAATGCTGAAAATAATATTTCAAATGATTTCAATGAAATACATAATAACATAATGGGGATTAACTTTTTAGATATAACAATAATAAAAAATAAAGAGAAATTAGCCTACCAGATGTTTAGAAAACAAACAACAACTGATACAGTAATTAATATAACTTCAAACCCCCCAAAACCAACATAAAAATATGCTGGCCAGCTACTGCAGCATGGTTAGGCACCGGTGTTTCATTTGGGTAAAACTGGGTTAACATTCCATTGCCGCACATTGAAACTTCTAACAATTTTACTTACGCTATTTGACGCGTCCAAAAATAAAAAAAAAAAACAAAACATAAATATGCTGATTTCTTACATGTCATAAACATAGTAGGGTAATGTTGTGAATTTCAAAACAGAGGAACCATTACAATCAAATATTTTTTTTGTATAAAAATAAATATATTTAAAATTCGGTTAAATCATAACAGAAATAAAAATTATGAAATACCATGTATATTAAAATTAACAAAGTACCCCATTTTTTGTAAATTAATTCGATTCTCTAGTTCTTCTTTACAAAGATGTCTATTACATCATCATAAAAAGGTGGTCGTTTCCTAACATTTGATAATAATTATTTTTCAGTACTAAAACAAGCTAATGAAAATAATCACTCCTGACCTTGTGTATTACTTAAATAGGTTTTTATTCGTTTCAGTGCTGAGAACGATATATCTCCAGACAATTTAGTTGCTGGAATTGTGGTTACTAAATAAGAAAACGTGTACACTTCTGGAAAAATATCTGTTAAATTTGAAACGGTCAAATGTCAAAGAAAATCTACCGCAGTGTATTTATGCATGTGAGAATAAGATTTTTTAAACGGTTTAAGAAAATATAACAAAGACTTTTAATCAATGAAATTTTTATATTTTAGAATTACTGCAATGAAACGAAAGAAGAAAGAAGTAATTTAAATTTAGTTTGAAATATGCAAATCAAAAACAATCAGTCATATACCATAAATTTCGATGTTATAAATTAAATGAATAATTATTTATTAAAAATAGTATAATGTAAATAGCTGCGGCAAAAAGTTGTCCCAGTGCAGAGCTGTAGCGCAATTGGGTAGGTACAATACCAATAATTTATTGGTTGCAGGTTGAACACTAAGGTTGGTCAGAAGTTTTAAGCCCATTTTTAACTTTATTTACCACTATAATTTATGAAGCTAAATATCTTAAATTGTATATCTGGCAGTCAAATGAAACAAACGAATTTTAAAAAATTGTCTTTAGATGACTAGTGAATACAGTTTAGTGTTTATAATTATTCTTTCAAATTGCAACGTCCCGATTTATGGTATATGTTTGATCATTTTCGAACTGATACTATCTACTCTATTTTTTTTTTTTTGATTTACCAAAAAATATCGTCAATCCAGCAAACCTAAAAGATTATAAAAGAACGCAGTTAAATAATAGAATGTAATTCGATTGGATACCACTCTATACTTAAACACCTATTTTAAAAATAATATACAACAGCAACATTTATGTAAGCCGCTGAACCAGAAAAAAAAGCGGAAAATAAAGGAAAATAAATAAACTCTCTTTAGGAAATCAAAACAAAAACTAATTAAATGCTATACATTACTTCTGAATAATTTAAATAATAATCCTCCATATTTTTAAGAAGGTGAATATAACAACCAATGCATGGTCACCGCAGCACAGTAAAGAACCAACGTTATAAGGTGGGAAAATATGTGCAGGTATAAATCTATTGTACATATATTTTCTCTGTACTTCGTGTTCTCTGCAACTAAATAACGGATGATTAACGTTATCTCGATAATTCATAGAAATATATGAAAAACAATCGTCGGTATTGTTGTTCTCCTAAAAATTTAGCTTAATTATAATATGCCCTACTTGCAATCTGTAGATCACGGTGACGAACCTCCGTATCATACGGTTCAGTATTTCTGAGGATACATTGTAGAACCAAGGTTTATGTAAATTTTACAGCTGTATTGTCCTGTAAAAACTCCCTGTGCAAAACTTCGATAAAACATTAAATCAATCATTATTTGCATTCTCTTTAGCTTTACATGCTAAGTCTAGATTATATATAAATGGGAATGGTACCCGATCGACACCCGCCTCCTTGGCCGAGTCATCTACCAGCTCATCTTCCTGATACCACAATGATCGAGAACCCAACAAAATTTAATTTTAATAATATTGTTGGTTAGCTGACAACATTTATTTTTAATATCATAGATTAATGGATGGCACCTACACTCAAAATTATAGTATATCAGTGAGTGTAAGGCACTCAAGCATCACTACAAATTTTAAAAAATTTTTGCTGATTTAAGCCATTGATTGTATTTCTGGTAGCATTTAATGCCCACTCCTCATGGTGGAGATCAATACAGTCAAATAGATATGGAAACGTGATTTCGAATTACATTCTTTATAATGACCTAGTACTCCTTCCTCCTCTGGTTCATATACATTTAAACTCGTCTCATAATACCTTTTCAGTGACTAATTTAGCTATCACATCTGGTTCACAGTTTCCTTATTTGAACATTGATGTACATTGTGACCTATGTTCAAGTAACCATTTCCCTATTTTCATACATTGACTACGAGAGTCGCAAGTAACACAAACAACCCAAGAAATTAAAGAAGCTGAATTTCATAAGGCAGATTGGAATGGTTTTAAACCAAGGGTTATTACTCCCAAAATTCAGTCAGACTCTTTAGGGGAAACCCTAAACGTTCTCATCAGTGCAATGAACAAAGCAGCCATAGCAACAATACTGAAAACAACAATAACTGTTTAGAACCATGGCGGTGCCTAGAAACAAAAATGGCTATCTCACAACATAAACGAACACTGAGGAAATATGAAGTAACCAGGGCGCTTGCAGACTTAATTGAGTCCAAAAGATATAGAGCTCAAGCTAGGCTCATGAGTGTTGGAAAGCGCTTGTTTCGTCTATTTCCAAAGATATACACCTGCTACTATTGTGTGGAAAAGAATCAAATCACTGAATGGTAACTACCACCCTGCCATTACTCCTTCTTTACTTACTAATGATTCCCTTCTCATAGATAGCAAAGAAGTGACGGATGCTTTTGTGCGACATTTTGCAAAGTATCTTCCTCATCATCCTATACCTATTCTTCTCTAGTATATAAATTAAGTTCAGAAGAACAAAAAATATCCTTCTTCTGAGATCAAACAGAAAAGTACATTGATCCCTTTTCAATGTCTGAAATGAATTACCAGACTCCATTCATCCTTTTATGCTTAAGTACCTACCTCGTACTGCCAAATTCCTGGAAATCAGCTTTAATCGATCCTACCCGCAAGCTTGATGAAACCCCCTTTATCCCTCAAAATTACAGACCTATTTCCTCATTATTCTCACTTTTGAAAATCATGGTAAAAATGGTAAATAGACGAATTTCCTTTTTCCTAGAATCCTCAAATATCATATTAGCGGGCACATATCAAAATCACTTGTACTACGAGCTAAAGAGACAAATACTTGAACCTGCATCTTTTTTGAAATAGAAAAAGCATTCGACCGAATATAGCGATTTAAAGTGCTTACAAAGCTGTGAAGAACGCCAATATAAAAGACAATATGGGCAACTATATAAAGAATTATCTATCAAACAGATACATCCAAGTGAAAATTGGCTCATCTCTTTCCTATTCCTATAGAAAATGGTATTCCTCGAGGTTCCCCACTAAATGTAACATTCTTTATCTAATATGTAAATGATATGGCGGATTACACATGTCCGCCAGTAACAGCTTGATTGTTCATAAACGATCTTAATATATCCCTGGCATTAAACCTTCCTCCCAATGCTATTCCGTACTACAATCCACAATAAATAGGTTACATTTATGGACTGAAAATAATGGTCTTACTTTCCCCCAACAAAAAATCTTTCTGCGAAATTCCAGAAAAATTGTTGATTAAATCTAAACCATGATTTTTCCCTTATCCTAAATATATCTTTTCTCCCAGTCATATCTTCGGCTAAATTCTTAACTCTAACATTTAACTCAAGTCTAACATGGTCCTCTCACATTTCAGATCTTAAACACAAACGCAAAAAATCCCTAACTTATTTAAAATGTTTATCATATTGTAAATACAATATTAATTCTAAACTACTTCTTTCCATGTATAGATCACTTGTTTTAAGCAGCTAAACCTATGGCTGCAATTCTGACAAATAAAAAAAAAAAGCTAATTTTATAACTCCATAATTAAGCCCTTAGGATGACAGAAACAAAATTTGAAAGTTTTTTTATTTTTGGGTATATAATATAGTAGTTGGAATGCTTATTTTTAAAAAGTAACAAACTCATATTTGATTCTTTATCAAAACTTGCTAGTTTATATCTATGTTAAAAATTCTGAAAACCAGTATATTGCTATTTTAAGTACAAATGTTTTACTTAATAATTTCAAACTGACTTAATATATAATATAGAATTTAAAAGAATCTAATTGAATTGGAGTTTAAAACATATAATAAAAATTGAAAAAAAAAAAAATGTTTTTATAAATGTTAGCTACGTATAAAAATTGAAAAAAGCAAAACATAGTTTGAGCATAACATGAAAGAGCACTAAAAAAAAAAAATTACACCTCATTAGAATATTGGAGTGCCACAAATAATTTTTTTTTCTGGGTGTGTTTTCTTCTTCTTCTCGTTTCGGCCAACTATGGACCACATAATTTCAGTTGTCGTTCTTTCTTTTGGACTTTATTTGCACCCAATATTCCTTCATTCGTTCACTACAGTTTTTCTTTCTTTCCGGCGTCCATGATGTACCTTTTTGTATTTTCAGGTTTTCTTTAAATTGCTTTCCTCCTATTAAATATCTTAGATTAACCCGGTTATAAATATCTTTAATTGTGATTTCCCTCATATCCTGCTCTGTTTCTTTGAACCAATTCCATTTTGTTTTTTGGTTTTGTGGGTAAGAAAATATTCTGTTACTTAGTCTTGTGTTATTCATTATCATGATATGACCGTAAAAACCAATTCTCCTTTTTCTAATTATTTGTGTTATATTTCCATCATTAGTGTGTATAGTTCACTGTTGTGTCTTCTCCTGTAGATGTTATTTTCTTTAACTGGGCCAAAAATTTTCCTTAATATCTTCCTTTCCTTGATTTTTAATTTTTCTATGAGCCCTTTTTTATTTAATATAAGACACTCTGACGCATAAAGCGCTTCCGGCAAAACTACTGTGTTGTAGTGCCTAAGTTTAACGTTAAAGGACAAAGACTTTTTCCTATGTATTTCTTTTATCAATCGGTATACTATTTCCACTTTATTAACTCGAGCTCCTATTGCTAGCTTTTCAGACATATTCACTTCTATCCATTCTCCTAAATATTTAAATTGTTCTACTCTGTTAATTCTATTGGAACTTAAGTTTAGCTAGTCTGATGCTTCCTTCGCATTGGTCATAAACTTTGTTTTCACAAAAGTGATCCGTAACGCTACTTTTGCTGCTTGTGTGCTTAATTTACTGATTTGCATTTCTGCTATCATTATAGAATTTAACAAGATCACTAGGTCATCTGCAGAAGCCAGGGTCCACCTTAATTCCTTTATTTTTATATCTTATCGTGATCGCGCTGTCCAAATTTTCCCTATTCATATCTTTACACCATTCGTGAATAATCTTTTCCAGTACACAGTTAAACAGTAGGGGCGACAGTATAAATTTGTCCTTGTTTTCTTGTGTACCGTGCGTATTCTATTTTTCCCATGCGCTCTGTCTTCGTCCTACTGCTTAATCACATTCCCTATTCCACCTCGCAAATAATCTTTTCCAATACACAGTTAAACAGTAGGGGCGACAGTCCATCCCCTCGCCGCACGCCAGTGTTGATTTTAAAGGCCTTGTGTTTTATTTAGTAAAATGTTTATTTTTCAGAAGTAACAAATTAATATTTTAATTCCTTAATAAAACTTTTCAAGTTTACAAAAAATTCAAAAAGTGTGAGATGAGAACTAATATTTGCCCCTTTATAAAATTAGTTTCGTGGTTAAAAATTTTGTAAAGTCTAGCCCTATTTTCCACTTCAAAATTAAATAGTGAAAATTCCAAAAAATGTAAAAAACAATTTTTCTAATGGATAGTTTACTTTTTAAAGATAATGATACTACAATTTGGTTCTTTAAAAGGAATTCATAGTGTGCAAAAAATCTTGAAAACGACTCTTCATTTGATATGTACATATATTGTAGTAAAAACTTCAAACTAGCTTATAAATATATACAATTAGAAAAATTTCTCCAATTAAACATAATCAAATTTCCAGTTCAAAATTATACCTTTTATGTGTAACAAACGCTACAACTTAAAAAAAAATATTTTTAATTTTCAGCGTGTAATATATCGGTGAAAAATTTGCTATATTTGATATAATGAAAAAAATATTTTAATTGCTTTATGACAGGGCTTGAAAAGGTAATTAGCAATTTTATCCAATTGCCAGTATTGTACTTACTTTACGAAGAGTTAATGAATTCGAAAAAATACGCGTACAATATTGTCAAATAAATCAAATTTTCATTTAGCTATTCAACCCCTATTCTATGAACCTTGCAAGGTTTGAAAATGGTTCAAACAATTGTGGAAACTAGTATTTGCTGTCTTTGAAGTCTCGTTGTACTTAAAAATTTCGAACTATTACATATGTATGTGTACTCAAGAAAATTCCTTTAGTTAAGTATAGCCAAATTTCTGATTTCAAAACAGTAAATTCCAAAATTTAAAAAAAAATATTTTTCAATCAAATTTGGTTAAAATTCATCTCCTAAGCTAAAAGCTGAAAACTAATAAAATTTTAAATATTTTAAGCTTAATCCAAAAGCTGTATTTAAATTTGCCCAAGCCGAAAGCTGAAAGTCTTAGCTATATTCAAAGTTTAAGTAACCAAAAGCTGAAAGTTTAAGCTATATTCTTCAAGGATGTAAGCTGTATTAAGTTAAAGCT
Organism: Icerya purchasi; assembly: GCA_039619475.1. NCBI lineage: Eukaryota > Metazoa > Arthropoda > Insecta > Hemiptera > Monophlebidae > Icerya > Icerya purchasi. The sequence goes on from CM077115.1 coordinate 99,685,106, forward strand.
ATATTATTATTCTGATTTTGACCCTCTGGAGACTATTACTTTATGTTTTGAATAATTATAAATTTGATATTAAAACTGATGCTAAAATCACAAAGAAGTCAAGCAAAGAAAAGCCTACATGCGGTGCTTTAATAAACATCATGTAAGAAACCAGGCAAGATATATGGGCTCAGTATTACTTAATTTATTTGCCAGAAACATTAAGAGAAAATTTAAAAGACAGGTGAAATAGATTAATTTAAAATTAAGTCTCTTCTGGTAAACAGAGGATAGATGAAAAGGCAACGTGAAAACCTGATACTTTTTAACTGCCAAATTCCTTTTGCACCGGCAAGTTTAAATCTGACTGTTGTATTAAGTTTGTATTACTGAAAAAAGTTTAATGATCGCTTAAAGTTTGATAATTAATTTTCCTAAAAACAAAAGAATCCGTCATGTAAGTATTAATAAATCTTTAGCATTGAAATAAGAATTTTAGCACGTACTTCTTCACATTGCGGCACAATTTTTAAAATTTCTAATAAAAATCTAGTAGGAATGTGCAAAAGAACATGGCAAAATTTTAATGTAAAATATCGGCTCCATTACTTTTAAGAATATTACTAATTTTATATAATAATAGGTACATGAAAATAATGTCAGATTTATTATTTTACATGTTCACTTTGGTATGGTTTTTTAGATTTGCGTTATATCATATGAAAAATTATAAGAAAAATTATACAATAATCCTTAAATCTACAAAGCATAATTAACTAGTGTACGTTTGTTAATTTATCATTTATCATTCAGTCTATTATAGTTCATCACTTTTTGTTTTATATTTACATATTTCAGTAGTAATTGTTATAATCTTGTGATAATTTTATTTTTAATCGAAAATAGAATGCCTACGGTTATAGTGTTAGATTTATCACTTTCGATGGGTCGTCCTATTAATATGCTGGAAGACAGTGAAGATTGGACTAGATTGAAATTAGCTATCAGAGTTACTAAACTAGTGTTAGATCTTTTTGCAAGCCGTTGTATAAAAGATGTGATTTGTGTGGTAAATTTTTTCTTTACACATTACTTTTATTAAACGCAAATACATTAATTACAGTAAAAATCTGACAAATCATTGACTGGAATAAAATAAAAATGAATAATAGGTTAGAAATTGGTTATATTAAAATAATATTCTAGTAAAATACAGTTTTATATCTCGATATTATCTGAATGAGGAATAAACATTCAGCAGAATGGATTATTTAGAACATGAAAATGTGTTAAAACATCAGTCACATATATATAATTGTACAATGTTAATTTATTACCAATACGTTAATTGTAATCGATCAAATTAACCTATTAATCTATAAACGGTAATGTTCTTTTTACTAAACATTTCGGCTGATCACTTATTTCATTACCTGTTTTTTTAATATTTTATTGATTTGTTTAGGTAGCTATTAGCATATTATATTTGCTTCAGTAGTAGATGTATTATTTATAATCAGAAATAATTTATATGAAACGTATGAATTTTTAGATTGGATATTCTTCTACCATAGAAACAATCTGTCCATTTACGAACGATTACAGTTATATCAGAACTAAATTAGATTCACTAGAAGAACGAAGTATTAACAAATTAGATGCATTAATTCCTGGAATTAATAATATAGTGCTATCGAACTACGGAATTGATACGTGCATTGAGGTAATATTTATTTATTTTATAACTTTCATTCAATATGACCACTTGTTTATTGTATTTATACTGTTTGCATTAAAGCGGATGCTGGTTGATAAAAATAAATAAAATTAGTAAAATACATTTGAATTGTCCATAAGGTTAGAGCACTCAAAAGAAGTACTAACGAAACGTTAAGTTGAGAATTTTAAACATTTTACGTTGCAGTAATCTTTAAAAAGATAAATAAATCCTATATACACACACACACCCATACATATATATATATATATATATAATATATACATAATTTACGGTTTGCATAGTAATTTGTCATCTGTTCATAATTTTAAATGGGACCTTTAAAAATAACCATTTCGTGATCAAATACAGGTATTTAATTATATTTCGTTTAAGAACTTATAAATTGCATTTTAAAAGTAGCAATTATAAATTAGTTTGTAACTAAGAACGAACGTCTAACGTAAAAAATTCACTTTCGCTGAGTTAATGTTCACAGTTGATGCCCCCCCCCCCAAAAAAAATGTCAACTTTATACTTTTCTTTATAATTGTAACCAAACTACAACGCGATCGATATCATTATCCTTAATGTGTAATTATCGCAATAAGAAAATAAATTTCAAGTAGAACTAATAACTAAAATAGTTTCGGAATACCACCCTGACTTTGTATTTTTTTTTTTTTTGAACCATAGAGGTTAACCCTAATACGAAATACCCAATTGCTATCGAAGAAATGTACGTGAATGTGCATATTTTTAACGGTATTCAAAATTTTTAACTGTAATACTTGGGGCGCTAAGGGGCGACACGTCATTTTTCGCGCCTTTTTTGAACTGTTGGTCAATTTTGAACGTTTCGTTAAGGAAATGACTTATGGTTTCGTTTCCGACAATTAGCGAACTTTCCAACGATATATCGCATGCCCGGTAGAAAAAAATGGAATTTTTGACCTTTCGGCGCCACAAGGATCTAGATATAAAATTGTAAGCTTGGCTATATTTTTCCTATGAAGCGGTTTTTACGCATATTTTTGAAATACGTTTTGGTTTCTCCAACGATTACTTACGTGATCTTTCTTTTGTTCTTACTGTTGTTGGCCCAAAAGAGGGGGGCTTTAAATAATTTTTTAACTAATTTTTCGATTTTATAAGTGGACTTCTACGTTTTATTTTATGTTTTAAATTTCACTTTTAAAGGTTTATCTGGTGGTGAGTTATGAATTTTTTAAGGGTGATTTTTGAGGTCGTTTTAAGTACCGTATTATATATTCTTGACGGTTTTTTACCGCCTAAGGCAATCAGTTAATTTGAAGTTATAGATATGGTTTTAAAGATAATTTTAACTGTAATTTATGTTCCAAATTTCAAAATTAATAAGTTAAGCCATTCGTGAGTTATTACATATTTTAATTGAATATTTTTGTCGTTTCTAAACCATCTTATTAGAATTCCATACATTATACGTGTACGGAATCCTAAAAAGAAAAGTTTTGGAATGCTCGTTTTCTTTTATATAAGTTGTACTGATGTAGTGCTTTAAAAAATTTGATTTTTTTCTTAAAATACATTTATTATGTATATTATAAAACATAACAGAACGATAAAACGTTAAATTTATAATGAATATAAATTTTTCAATCTTTTTCTTTTTCTTAAAATTATGGTAGTTATGTAGGGCAAATATTTCGCTTTAGAATCTCAACTTTTTTTAATTCTATGACTTTCCAAAGAACAATAATAGTAATGTTTCGAAGTACCTTTCATTTCATACCGAAAAACATTGTAATGATTTTTTTTCTCTAGACAGCTCGGTGAAATGCGTAGAAAAGATCTAAACGAACCAAATGAACTGAAATCGGTGATAATGAGATTAGTCGTGCCACTATGCGTATTTGTCCACAATAAAAATATTGCGAAGCAGCTAAATCGGCAAAATCTTGGCAATTCTTTTCACTAGAATATTCAAAACAAATTTGAAAATTTAAATATATTTTGGTTTACTCGCCGAAACAAATTTGAAATTTCAGTTAGAGAAGCACCGAAGACATTTACCTCTCTTACTTACTCTGTTTTGGAACTTTTCGTCTACGATTGCTTCTCTATTTAAAACAGCGGACAAATTCAGATTGCTACATAATCGTAAATGCATATATTTTTTTACAAAAAGCATATGTGGATGCATGCACTGACAGTAAAATTATTTTTCTTCTTATTATTAATTAGTTTTTTTTTTTTTTTTTTAAATCAAATCTAATAAGTGCTAAAAATTTAATGGAAGTAGTTTATCTGTTTAAACGTGCAATAATAATAAAGATTTTGTTTTGCTGTAATTTTTGTAATTTTAATATAAAGTGACTTTGATCTTTAAATTTTACTGTTTTTTAAGTTCCCCGTAATTTTTTTATAATATTAATGCATTAAATATACTCTATATTTAATAATTCGCTTGGTTTTAGGTGATTCTTATAACGGATAATGATACTGGTTCGAACTGGAAATACGAGCTTCTGCCAGAATCATTCTTATTTCCAGCTCGGTGTGGGGTGTTGGCGATTTCGGCTGAAAATGAATCTGTTGAAGGAGTGAAAGAAGTGGTTGAATATGTTTGCGGTGAACTAATATTTATTCAGCTAAAAGGAAGATCGACTTTACGCTCTTTCGATGCAATGGCAAATACATTTATTCGAGACTTGTACGAAACGTATTATATGACATTGAGTTTTGGACATTTATCAGAAGTCGTTAGTGTCTATCCGACGCCCGTGGTAATTTTATATTAGTGTCGTTATTATTTTTACATTTATTTAAGTTGCGCTTTAAATTTCGCGCTAACAGTATTATTTGTAGGAAAATTAGTGTCTTCGTACTTTTGACGTTATTTTAATTTTCCTAAATAGATTTATTACTGTAAAACTGGTAGCTAACGATGTTTGCAACTCATCTTAATCTTTCAGAAATGTTACAGCAGTATGGAATGTACATCGTACGCGTTAGATCCGCCAAAAGAATTATCCATCGGTGGATACATCAGTGCAGCTAATTTGGGAAGTCCTGGTATCTTTAGCAGACACGTTGTACAGAGTGCTGTTATACCGAAAAATAAAGCCGACGAATGCAATGTAGAAGGAGTTTTGCAAATTGATGAATCGCAGGATATCACGAAGATTCCATCTCTTTCTATGCTGTTGATAAGATGTTTATATGTAATTCTTTTTTTCTTTTTCCGTTACGTTAATAACTCGGTAAAATTCTCGATAGAATGAGCTGGAAGTAAAAATTCAGAATGCTTCACAACACAAGAGAATAAATATTTTATATAGCGGGAATTAATGATCTCGTATCTTCGGGCTAACGTTCACTTTCACTGAATTCCTTCAATGTTAATGTAATAGTCAAAAATCTACCTTTAAAGTATTTTTTTAACAATTTTTATTCCATTGTATTTCCATGATTACTCAACTGCGGCAAATAATATAAAGCAGTAGCAGTTCTTGCGCTGTGAAAATAATAAAATCGCTAAGGTCGGTAAAACAGTTAAACATGACCGTGTACCTTATCGAGGATATGATTTAACATTATTCGCGAGACAACCGATTAACGAAAAGATGATCTGTTATAGATTTGAGAGAACATATCAGGTCTCAGATATACAATGTCCTGGTTAGTCAAAAACGCACAAGACAGAATTAATTGCGCAAAAAAATTCACTCTGGAAAGGAGGATTTATAATTAAACCAATCGAAGATACTGTGATTATCGGTAATAGGTAGAGTAGTATTGAAATGCGTGAAAATAACAAAGGAAATACAGATTCTTCGGTGCCCGATAAAGAAAGGAGAATTTCAAAAACATATTTACCGAGTTTATTCAAATTTTCAAGAATCATCGCACATGTAAGGAACCAAATAAGTCTAATCAAAACCGTTTCTTTCCCATACAGCAAGTGATGGACGACCTGTATGCTGAAGACGAATGCAAAATTTTGAAATTGCACATGCCCTTAATGCGAGAGAAATAAACAAATTTACTTTTAAAAATTGAAGAAAAAAAAAAAAAGTTTACTGCCGTTAATCAAAAAACGAATATGCCAGTAGCTCTTCAGATATATCATAGGGTAGACAGATTGGCTGGAAAAGTTAACAGTCGAAAATAAGATGTAAAGAACCGGACTGCTAATCGTTGTGCAAAGCAAATAAAAATACTGACCACTCTAAACTGATCAAATAGGCTAGAAACTATACAGAATATAAACGTATAATTAATCGTGAGGTTCCAGATTAAACAACGAACAGGAAGAAAAAAATACATCGATTATTCATTTGTCTGCAAAATTTTATTGAATTTGTTAAGGTGCTCAGCTACCGAGCGAGAGATCATGGATTCGAGGCTTGTCTTGATCCAGATCTGAGAAAGTAAAAGCGGTCAAGAGAAAGGAGCTGGCCTCTTGCTCTAACTTAATCCTTTGACTCACCATGGGGAAGCTCCTGAACCCCGGATATTAGTTTTCTCTAATTCCTATAGAATGCTATCACTTGACTATATCGTTCTTTGCATACTTATTACCTCAACGGAAGTGTAACATAGTCATTAATATATACATATGTGTGCTTGTGTGTATAAAATTTTTGTTCTGCATAAATGAACTTATCAGACTGACAAATGTAAAAAGTTTACTGATATGTATTATTTTTTAAAAAGATTAGATTAAAAATTTAAAAAAAAAATATTTTCAGGACGAAAAAATGGTGGGCCTGTGTGAATTACGTGACTCTTGGTGGGGTGTTTTGGCGCCGGAAGTGGATGAAGTAAAAAACACGTATTATTTAGTTTTATCCCTTTTAGTACCAGGAAACAACATTGTGCCATGGTTGGGAGATTTTCGCTATCTCGGAATAATTCCGCCAGGATGTAACATAAACGCCGGTAATTAATCTATTGTAATATATCAACTGAATTAACGATTATACAAAATATTATAACTTTTTAATTAGAAAATGTGATCCTATATGTTATATTGTTTGATCATTATGTATTCTATGTAATACGATAAATTCCTTATTATTTATAATATTATATAGTGGTGATGTTCTTTTCGACATCAAACGCTGCGTAATTATATTTATAGTGTCCGTTAAATACGAATGTTGCGCGGCCTAAGAGGTAATTAAACGAAACGAATTGTACTTGTTTTTTTTATTTAGGAGAGGGTCTCCTATTTTTATGTAATTAAATATTGAATTAATATACCTTTGTTTTAACAGTGAAGATATACGCACAGTAATTTGTGCTACACATAATTTAGACGGGTAAAATTCAAGGTGGGCAGATACTTAGAACTAGATTCAAGAAACAGAAAGTAGGCGAGTATACATATTGAATGAATGTGGTCTTAACTGATAGTTATAAAAAAAAGAAGAGAGGAAATAATTTATGAAAGTCAATAAAAAAGAAATAGATTACTGTTACACGAATAGGAAAGAACGAAATTTATATGCTTATCGAGAAAAATTGTGATACTAAGAGTTGATTCTTGAAAACCGGACGATGATAATTTTATAACAGCGTTGTGTATTTCATTTTAAAAAATCATAATTTATATACACGTAGTTAACATCTGCGATAACAACACAAGTCCCCGCGGAAGGTTGAAAATAAAATTACTATTTTTTACAGTTTACTTTTACATAAGTATTGCACACTTTTAAACTTATATGTACACAGTGCGAATTTAATTTCCGTGACTAATGTTAACATCATTTGTTGTTTTATATTTAGCACATTTTTCAGGATTAAAATTATACTGAAAGAACTGTTTAAGATTTATTTAAAATTAGCGAATCAGCGAAGATGGAAAATCTGTGCTATAGCATGCTCCGTAACACCACTAGAAACAAGTAGACAAGTCACTTTAGAGGAAGGAAGAAAAAAAATCAAGATTGGGATATAATCGTTTTTTTTTTTTTTGTTTGTTTGTTGTTTTTTTTAATGGGCTCGGTGTCAACACTTAGATCACCTACTCAGATTCTGAGGCGATCGGAGATAGAGAGTATAAAGGAAAGAAGGAGGGGAATAACGGCTAGAGATGGGAAGGAAAGGATAAAGGAAGCATTAAAAGGGGTAGAAAGATCCAACGCCAAGAGTTCGGCGTATGGATGAGAGCACTCAGGAAAAAGAGCAGGGCATTCAAAAAGGATATGGTTGGGGTCGCATATAAAGGGAGGATCAGTAGAGTGGAGAGGAAAAAAGGAGAAGGTGAAAGAGAAAAAGAAAAACGAGAAAAGGGAAGGAGGGAATGACCAAGTCTCAGTCTGATTAAGGAAACAATAGTCGAGCGCCGAGAAAAGGGAAGGAATTGGTACCAAGGCTGTGCATTTGGAGGAGGCTGTAGGAGGAGCGATTGGCAAAAAAGGAAGGGTAGATGTCAACCCATAGTCCGGTATGGAGACTTGCGGAAAGGAAAAGGATGTCTGAGACCGGAATATGCGGGAGGAATAGACCATTAAGAGACACCGAGCGAGCTAGGAAGTCAGCTGCTTCGTTGCCCTCAATGCCAGAGTGACCAAGAATCCATAAAAAGTCAATAAGGATAGAATATGCTAAGCGCAAGTTGAAGATAGAGGCATGAACAGAAAGAATGATAGCATTAGTCGAGTGAGACGAAGGAGAAGATATAGCTTGCAGCACAGATTTGGTAATAATGAGAAATTTAAGAGGAAATAAAGGGGACAGCACGGAGAATGGAGACTGCTTCAGCAGAAAAAATGGAACAAAAGATAGGGAGTTTGAAGGCTTCCGAGTGATTAAGCGAGGGAGCCGTAAAAGCACCGCCCACCCCGCTATCATTTTTGTTACCATCAGTGAAAATTTTTACATGACGGGGAAATGAAGAATTTAAGATGTGGACATACTCACTTATAATCGTTATTTATCGACAAGAAAATAAGTTTAAATGTCGTAAGTGTTGCCAAAAGGTTTCATCGCTAATTCAAGGCAGTTATAAGCAAGTGCAAAAGCGATAGAGTTAAAAGGTGACAAGCGAGTTCAGCAATAACGTATTCAACAAACAAAGTTGTTAAAAGTAACCTAAGATGATACACGCGGAAGGCATTAAGGCGCCAACGTACAGACCGTGTGTGCCGAAATGTTAATCAACCTAGTAAAGGGGAATTGTACAAAGAGCGAAATGTATAAATGCGGAGAATTAAATATCAGGAAAGAACATTTATGGGCAACGGCGTCATCTGATTAGAAAAATAGTAAGAATGGCATGTCTGGAGCACGTGTCGAAAAAATAAATAAATAAGACATCGAGTATTTGTTCCAAGTATAGTAGCAATAAGGGTATAGACGCTGCTTTAGAAAGTACACTTTAACATTCTCGACTAAAAAATAGCTTTTATGATTACATATATAATTATTATTATTGTTTTCACTTTGTTCGCGATGAATTGTACATTTAAATTACGGTTTCAGTAGTTCGGTAAATTCGCGAGCTCCTCTGCAAGTTGGATATATTTATTTATTTCCCTACATTGTTGACATGTTAACTCTGAATGATGTTTAAATTAAATTTGTTCATATGTTCTGTAGCGAATTCTGTTTTTTAGTTTCAATCGTTATCATCGTCAAAATTCTCGTTTAGAAACAGTTTCTAATGTTAAATTACTGATAAATATTTATTAAAGCAAGTAAAATCGTAGGGGGCTTTCTTTTGAGAAATTTTTCCAGCATAAAAGTTTATGTTTTACGAATTAATTTTTATGATCTTTCAGCGTTAAAAGAGACATTTCCGATTCGGCCATCAGAAAAACGGAGTTACAATCAAAATATCGTAATGTGGGCGAAGGACCATTGTATACAAGCGGATGTGGCAAAATTGTTGAGGCATGCCAGAAGATTACCGGAAAAAACTGCCATATTTTATAAGGTACATAAAAAACAATTTACACATTCTAGTTTAAGATAAGGGGAATTTTATGCAATTTGATTTGACGATATTCAACATTTTATACAATATTGATTGAGATAATTGCTATGTTATAAAGTGAATTTTCTAAAACGACCGGTTCCCTTTTTACGAATTTCTCGTTTATGAAGCCTTAAATTTTGTGATTAATTGCTTGAAATTTTAAAATATCCGATTTTCTTATTACGCGTGCGGTAACAAATTTCCAAATTTATTAAGATTTTATTACCGCAATCGTTTATTTTTATTTGCGATGCCTTTTACTCGAAACGTGTAATTGAAAAGAAAATGATAGAAACTATTAAAAATACTGACTGTTTATTAACGAGCACTTGAGGTAATAGGCAAAAAAAAATGCTACATTTAATTTTTCCGGAAAATTTAAATACCAATCGAAATATCTTTGTTATTAAAAACACGACCTCAAAGTCTACTATAGGCAGCGCCCGCACTTCTAAGATGAGATGAAATTTCATTGTCTAATGTTGCGTTCTTGTTTACAACGCTACCAAAGTATTTGAAAGCGTCCACAAATCAAATTTTGTTTCCGTTTTTCTGTATATCCTTTATGTCACCATTAATTTGCATAATTTCCTTCTTATTAAAATTTATGTCTAGTCCAAGATCCTTACAATCTAAAGTTTCCACTGCTTAACTTATAAGCCTTGTCGGCAACTATTACACAATCGTCTACGTATTGAAGGCTCGTTAATGTAAACATTTTTGTTAGCCGTTTTGAGTTAAAATTTAGTCGGGTTATATAGTCTACCATCGAAGCGGAAGTTAAGCCTGACACCCGCACTGGACACGCGTTGGTTGAATGTCCGATTTACCTTACTCATGTAGAGGTTAAAACGTGTAGGCGCTGATATGCAACCATAATTAACTACTGTATTTATATCGAAAGCTGAGTTAAACCCGCATCGCATATTATAGCTACTTTTGCGTGCTCACAAGCTGTTATAACATGCACGGCATTTTTAATGGACACCCTGCTGCCTTAGGACATAACCACAATCCTTCTCTGTTGACGGAATCGAAAACTTTTCGGGTATCGATGAAAGCCATATATTGTATATAATGTAGATACCTGTTCTCGACTTTTTTCAATTAGTTGTTTTAATATAAAAATAATGTCCGTTATACTGCGGTTTTGTCGAAAACTACATTGGTCTTCTGGGAGAAGCGGGTTGACTAGTCGTTTCAGCCTTCCGAGTAGAACTTTACTAAATACTTTACCACAAGTGACATAAAAGAGTTGCGTCTTTATAATTCGTGCAGTAGTCCGCTTTGTCATCCTTATTTTCTAAATAGGTAAAAATCTTTGCTTCCTTGTAATCCTGCGGTATCAATGATTGTTCCCAAATTTTCTTGTAAAGAGCATGCAAGACACTCCTGAGGAGACCCTTTTCTTCAGTCCCATAGACACCCGCCGGTATGTCATATTTGCTATTTTTTAGGCTATTAATTGCCTCATGGATTTCTTCCATTGTCGGTGGCTCGTCTAATTCTCTAACCGTGTCCTTCGCCGGTATCATTTTAAGTACAATCTTATTTTTCACTAAGTCACTATTCGGCAGTTGGTGGAAATATTCTTCCCATCGTTTTTTTTTTATTTCAAGTCTGCTAAAAACCAGTTTTCCTACCACATCTTCGACTGCAGTTTTCCTTTGAAATTTTAGCCCGTTCTTTTCGGCTAAGAAGGAGTAAATCCTGACAGCGAGTTATGCGGAAGGCAACAGAAACCTGCCGCATTATACTTTCTAAGAAAATCGCGATGAATGTTAAAACGTACGGAAGTATGTTACTAAACGACCTGGCTGGCGACCGGCCATACGGGAAGGAGAAACCAGATTCCTCGTAGAAAATTTGCTCCTGGAATTACTAATAAGAACCTTGCAAGTATAAAAACTAAAATTTCAACATGGAATATCAGAGGCTTTTACAAACCGGAAAACTCATTATTATCGAAAAGGAATTTAAAAGATTACAAATAGAAATATTTGGTCTATCAGAGGGCGCTATAGGCAAACCGGGGTTATTTCTCAACAGAAAACGGTGTAATCTATTACTCGAATAAAGGCACAACAAGTAATAGGGTGGAATAGCTACATGGGTTTTAAAGAAGTTGGATAAGATGTTGACTGAGTATACAACAGAGAGTAACAGAGTTATGGTCATTAGGATAGATGCCAAACCAGTCTCCGTTAATATCATACAAATTTTAGGCCCCCTAAAAGTGCAGCTAACGATGAGGAAATAGAATCGTTTTACGCGGAAGTAGAAGAGCTTATAAGAAACTTACCTAATCGAGAAATTACAATAATGATAGGCGATATGAACGCAAAAATCGGAAACATATATGATGAGCAACTGCGGAAAACAGTTGGAAAGTTCGAAGTTGGAAACAGAAACGAAAGAGGTGAAAAGCTATTCCCGTTTGTATTAGATAATAGTATGAGTATAATGAATACAACGTTTTAAACACCATGTTAGAAGACTCCGTACATGCATATCACCTGGAGGTCGTTATAGAAACCAGATAGATTATTTTCTAGGAAAGGAAAGGTGAAGAACGTCGTGTTTAAATGTTATGGTTTATCCAGGTGCTTGAAAAATGAATTTGAAGATTCTATTAGACATTTACAAAAAGGAATAAAGCATCTGGATACGATGGGGGGGATACCTACCGATGTAATTAAAGAAATGTTGGTAAAATTGGAGCAAGGGAAATACACGATATACGTAAAAGAATATGGTAAACTTCCGAATAACCAGTAGAATGGTGTAAAACTGTATACACATTCTTCTTCTTAAAAAGGGCCAGGCTACAAAATTCGAACATGACAGAACTATAACTCGAATGTCGCATACCAGTAAGGTAATGCTAAGGATTGGATTGACACGAAATGAAACACAAATGCAGTGAGAAATGTATGGATGGCAGCGCAACACATTTTATTAAATCTTCCAAAAACTTTTATAAATAATTTTTAGCTAATATCTTTTCTTTTTTTTTTTTATGAAATAAATAGTGACAGGTTAAATTACGTAATTGATCACTATTTGCGGTAATAACATTTTAAGGTTTGTATTAGTCACTTTAATATTTTCTGTAGAAGATGAAATCTTTTGTAGATTTTTTTTCCCCGTTAAAATAACTGTGATAAAAATAATATTTAAAAAAGTTGAATTCTCACCGTTTACAACAGTTTTATTCTCTCTACTTACGGTCCCTTGTTGAAACTTGTATGCACCCTCCCGCTTATTGAAGTAAAATTTTCTATACGATAATACTTTAATTTCTTACGTGGCAATTGTAATTACTATTTCATTCTGAAAAATTTAATTGTTTTTATAGGATTTAAACAAACTTCGCCGTACAGCTCTCTCATTCGGATTCACCGAATTATTGGATGGTTTGGCGGATGTATTTGATAGAGAATGTACCATGTTACCAGGCTCGTCCCATCCGGATTGCGCTCTACAATTGACACACTCAGCTGGGATTCTACGCAAACCGATAGCCAAAGATTGTAAATATACCATATCACCGATGAAAACTAAATTTTTCACCGATATGTAAACGTGACAACTCTGCGTACAGCCGTAACAACAACATTTTTGTTCTATTTAGCAATACGCGAAAAGCTGATGTGATAATGTACGTAGTGAAAATATTGTTTACCGCTGGGTTGATGTTCCCTTATTTTGACGTCGAAAGGGCAAGTAATACGCCGACTATTTATCGAAATAGTCTGAAGAAGAAGATTAAGTACATTTGTCACGACTATACCTGAACGGGTTTCATTCTTTCACACGATTATATGTTCTGCTATGCTTGTGACGTGCAGAAACAAGGAGAAATGGTTGCATGTTTGAATTTCTTTAGTTTCCAGTTAGCTTTTTTCGTTTTTATATGATGAAAACTCGAAAGAGACAGCATATGCCCCGCATAGGGCGATAATGAAACCTCTGCACAAAGCAGTTATCCAATCATTGTATTTAAAGTCAGTGTGAAATAATTCAAAATTGATGTGACAAGAATAAACTTTGAAATGTATATATTGCACTTTTTTGCGTGAAAAACTCCGTCAACAGTAATAACACTAATTGTCATCAACAGAACAGAAAATTTTTATTCTTAAAAAAGTAAACATTTATTAGTAAAAGTTGCATTTATGTCTTCGCGATAGCCTAGTTGCTAGAATGTTTGGCTTCTGTTGCGCAAATCTCGAATTTAATTCCAGACAATGGTAGAAATTATTACAAAAATTAAATTGAAATAACCGCTAATAATCACGTGGAATGCAATGACAAACATGCTTACCATCATATGCGCACTAATTCGTATACCAGAAAGATACTTTTGCGGTTGCATTCGTATATCGATAAAAGGCATGCACAGTTGGACAAATAGAGGTAGTCACGATGTTCGCAGTCGAGCAATATGACATTAAGAGTAAGAGTAAAGCTTGTATTTATATAATTTTGATACGAAAATACTTTCAGCGTAATTTATTTTCGAAGTATTAGCGAATAGAAGTAACTTGCTAATTTTTATTAATCAAAATATTTCATCTATTGCTTAGTAATATTTTGACTCTAATTTAGTATTGTTAGTTTTTATTCGGATGTTTTGTGTTAAATTATGCTATCATTGTTTCTTATAAAATTGTTCAATTTCATGGTAAATGAAGTTTTTTTAGATTTTCACTCTTTAAAAAAATAAAGTTACCCTGTTATAATAGTTTGAATTTTTTTTAAAATATATATATATATATATATATATATATATTATTAACACCTGAACTATTGTGAATAATTTTTCGAAAAGTACATTTACATTCGTACAATGATTATTACATAAATTGTATTTAACATAACACGAGATCGAAAGTATTGGTTTAATTTTTTGGCGAAAGTGTAAAATTTATAAATTTCGATAGAAATATTGAATTTTTTTAAATTTGCCGGCTCAATATTAGAACTTGTATTACTGCAACTGTATTGTTTAACTTATGCAAAGGGCAAAATTAAAAATCAAAACTATCCGGAAACTTATAATTAGAGAGAGAGCTATCATGCCTAGTAAACTTCCTTTTCACCAAAACTGAAATTCGGTTGCTAGTGAAAAAAAACGAAAATCGAAACTAACTCAAAACTGATGAAAAAGCTGAATCTGTATTTCACAATTTTCTTAAAATGCCAACACTAAAAAAATCTTTCAGACACCACCTATACAGATATTCGCATGACCTGCACGAAGTTACGAAGATTTAATTAATTAAACCAACGAAAAGGCTTGACAGGAAAAAATATCGTTATTTCTTTACGTCCTCTGAAAAAGGGAAAAAGAAAATTACCGGATTTGTTAAAAATTTAATTTTTATATATTCAGTTAGAAATGTGTAGATGTTTTTATACCTAACGTTTTTCTTTGGTTAATAAACAGAAAATATTACTCGAGTTAATAGCAGTGCGCTTGTAATTGGTTCGCAGCATCACTGCTAACCTACTAGCTTATAAACTCTTACCCTATTATTATCAAAGATATTTTTTCCAATTGATACATTTAAAAAGCAGGTAAGAGAGAAATGACACAAGGGTCTCTGCCCAAACTTCGCGCCTGTACTAGAAAATATCTGCCTCGTAACTAACGTCATTTCGTTGCCGATTATTATTAAATGTACATATTACTGGGTTATTAGCATCTGAGTTGTGTACAAGGGGCAGTTTTTAATATTAGTCAACAGATTCGGAGTAATATTAATTTTACTATAAATATATTTCATTCGTTGAGTCATTTAATTCTGTAAGAGGATTAAGTTCTACGCGGATTAATTGACGCCAACGATTACCAAACACTTCCCATTTAACTGAACGAATCATGTCTTTTACCATTAAATTTCGTTTATTCTTCCAAGAATAGCGTCTGCGAATTCTTCGTTCTTATGAGGTATGCGAAGTAGCATAACATATAACATACAGAATCGACACTACATTGATGAAAATTATTTCCCTTTTCCAGATTCTCTAATGTTTTTGTATTTTTGTTGTTGTTTTTTTTTTGAGATCGGTACGTTCGTCGTCCATATATACAGTGAGTCACAAAAATGTTTGCACTTTCGTCAATTTCACATTACAACGGACCCGAAAATAATGTAAAAAGAAGTAGTAAGAAAATTGCGAAGGGTATTTGATAACATGAGGTGTGATGAGAAAATATGCGTACACAGAGACAGTGAAGGAAGAAAAAGAGGAAAATAAAAAAGGATAACGTAGAATAAACCCAAATTTACAGCTCACAAAAATGTTTGCACTTTCATCTACAGCGGGATTAATACGTTTTGTAATCAGAGAATGAGTCATCCCTGAATGCTAGGTAGTGAGTAATATTTTATGAGATAACTGTACGTATGAATCTGCTTACAAGAAAACCTCATTGTGTGCATCGTACGCATGAAAAAGTCAGACGTACAACTTTGAAGGAAAGTGTGATTGAAATTGGAAGGATGCCCGATAAACGAACGTCCCCGGAGAAGCAACTCGTGGTTTGGCGCCGAGAGAATGGAGAATCGTACAAGAAAATATGCGGATGCTTCAAATGAAGGAGAGGACGGTAAAATACATCGTCGAACGATTCAAAAGGGAAAATCGAATTGATCTCTGTAATAGGCCCGGCATCCACGAATTTTCAATGCGCATGAAGAACGTCGAATTCTGATGAAAGTAAAGAAAAATCCACATCTAAGCGCTCCCAAACTAACGACTGAAATAACAAGTGAATACGAGAAGCACGCGAATGCGAAAACCGCGCGTAAAATATTGCGGAAGAATAAATTTCACGGACCAGTAGCGTCATTTGATCCAACGACATAATCTCACAACTACTTTTATTTTCTATTATAGATTCAAAATAAACGAAACTGACTATGACGTATTTCTCCAACTTTTCCCATATTTTATCTTTTAAGAGTGATTGCTTATTATATAATTTTGGTGTTGCTTTGTTAATTGCTAAACCATATACAGCAGAAGACTCTGCCTCTAAACAATGAAATGTACAATAATATGTTCGGCCCTATATCATCTATGTAAATCGTAAAATGGATTCACGTTGTCCTCTAATAGAAATCCCTTTATACATTCTCCGTATCAGTCTGCAAAGCTTTACGCACGGCATAATATTAGCCATACAGATAACGGTGCATAGTCCTGATGTTTACACATCCGGGTGGATAAATTATTTGAGTAAACACGTTTATTTGTGCGGACCTTTTAATAGCGATTTAATTGGCCGCACTATGTTTGTGCGCCCATTTCTGATCTCGCATTGTACCTACGCTTTCTTGTAATTCGCAAAGCGTAATATTACTCCAGTATTATATTCACACGTTTTCACTATTAATATTTGAAAATTTAAAATGTGATTTCTAGTTCTTCTATGCTTTATAAAGTCTACCTTCCCCTGCGGTATCTTAATGTGCAGGATTGTGCATACACGGTAATACAAAATTAAGGTGGTAATCGCATCAAGATAATTTTCGCAATCACTTTTCTGCGTATAATGTATAGCATTGGTGGAACTACTTGTTTGGAGCCAAATCCTTATGTACATACTACGTAGAATTACATATTTTGTTCATCACTCCTGCTGATACTATTTAAATACTTCTACCTATATCTCATCCAATGTGCGAACGTTCTGTATTTCTTTTGTCGTTACGTTGCATTTTGCTTCTCGGTGAATAACATATTCAGTTATATGTCGCCGCAAAGCCGTCGACTTTTTCCGCCTGCTGTAAATCACTGCATAATATTTTCTTTATGCTTCAGCAACATCTTAAACAGAGTATTTTGGCCTGTACTGAGTATGTAGAATGTGGGTCGGCTACTTGATTTGTACACATTTGTGATATCTTCTCAGTGGCAAATATATGTCCACCACTATTGTATAGCCACTTAACGCTGATCACTTTGAATTGTATATTAGTCTCAGATTATTTCTTTTGATCCAATATTCTATTAAATCCCCACTTTCATCGTTCTCTTCGTATCTCCAACTGACGCTGCGATTGTTGCAATCGCCAATAGTATTTCTAACGTTTTAATCTAAATGGAATTCGACCCCCCCCCCCCCCCCCCGACGGATTATAGACTGATGTTACATCCGATTCCATCTATAAATATTTCAATATTCATTCTTGTCTGCTTGCATTACAGCTATTTCATTTTTAACTGAAAGGATACTTCCATATTTCTCTATCGACGGTGTTTCATGCCTGTTATTTTTCGTTTGTCTTGTTAGTGGCTCTGTGCGTTTCTTGAATTGCAAATACGTCAATGTCATGCATTTTAATTATGTCTGCTAATTGTTAAACTTTCAGTATTTATATGTAATTCGGAACGTTTTCGTTGGAAAAGGGCCTTTTCAACCTGGATATAAATTGTTTAATCGACCAACGTTGATTAGTTAGTATCACTGTTCAGATTTTCATTCGTGTTTTTATAACTCCCGTTTCCAGCGGCACCAGCTGTGTATTTTGTACTACGTATTCATGTTTAACAGTTTTCATTGAGGCCCATACCGTGCCCTCAACCATAAATAACTAATAATCTATTGCGAACTAAACTAGTGTGTCTCCTCATTATCTTTGGCAACAATGAATCTATCGACAAATTTTTAAATATGTTGATCGGGATCTGTATTTATTATGTCATAAAAAAATTGTTTTTTCTTTACCATCCACATCCGCTGTTGCTGATTAGACTCGTATTGAAAATTTTTAACACCATCAGTTTGTTTTCAAGTGTAGTCGGTTAAACAGTGTGCTTAATTTTCTGTTGAATCATGGAAATGGTGTCTTTTTTTTTTTTTCAGTTACCTTTGTATTACTTGCGCAATATATAATATATTCACTATAATCGAAATGCCTCTTTTGATTGTAATATATTTCAATAATTCAGCAGATTTATATCTAATTAACTTTTGTTTTATTACTTTACTTGACCTTAATTTATGTTCCCTACGTTGTAAACTTGTTTATTCTGTGTAATGCGAGATGTTTAATTTTATTACTCACTTATTTCACATCTTAATTTCGGTTTTCCAGGACGCTGAGTGTCAACTGGGCCACACAGTTACCATTCACATATTTCATATCTACATTCCAGGTACCAAGCGGATCATAAGGCAATTTGTCTATTCCGTTAAACTGTATCATAATAAACGTGTGATAATACTTCAACTATTTCTCCTTATCTTTTTGGAGTGGAGGGGACTCAGCTATGGACATTAACCCAGCGCGAGTGAAATTTTTAGAAATTTCAGTGTGCGACAGCAGAATTCGAACCCGGTTCCACCCGAATGAAACACCACTGCCTAACCAACTACGCCACAGAAGCTGGTTGTTTCTCCATCAATTATAGGATTTTCTTTCGGGATTTACTTTCTTAGTTTTGATCTCAGTTTTAAGAAGCTCGATACTCTTCTATTGATGTCAGTGTGTATAGCATTTCTCGATATTTTCGGTATTTGTGTATAACCAATGTACACGCGTTGTTCTGAGACCTAACAATAAAGTGGGCTGCTTCAAGATTGTACTCCGCTCTCCGGGATAACTAGCTGTTATAGCCTGTTGCTTGCGTTACTATTTACACTTAGTGGTCTTTTAGTCGCCTCTTGCAACAGATTAAATAAGTGGTCAATTCCAATCTCTGACAATAGAGGAAGTACAATGCAATACCATTAAACTAATGCAATCACGATCGTGCCCACACAAAAATAATTTTCCACGATGAAGAAGTTTAATAAAACAGTAAATTTATAAATATGCTTTAATATTATATAATGAAATAAATTGTTATTTGCGTAAATGGGGGGAAAAAAAAGGAAAGAAAGAAAGAAATGGAGCCGCTTTGTAATAGTGTTGAAAACGCCGGAAAACATTTTGCGCGGACTAGAAAAAGTTCGCTCAGAATTCATTTATCAACACTAGAAACTTTACTATTAAAAATGAAAGTAAACAGGAATGTTGTTTCGTTTTTTCAAGAAAGTCTATGTATGAGTGTAAATACTGTAAAGTTGAGTTAAGTTGGAAAATGTTTTCAGGGCATAAAATTGCAGATAATGGAATGGACTACATGTAATCAAAGTTAGTCTCTTTGATGCTACTTACTTTTGGTAATTATATGTGCGACGAAACCTTAAATTTGTTGGTGAAAAATTCACCTTTGAGATAAAACTAATTCTTTAAAAAGTGAAATTTACATAGAAGAAATATTGAATTTGATTAAGAAACTTAAGTCTAGCTTACTTGACAAAAAAATGGAGTATGTGCATTAAGTTTTGACAACAGACTGTTGTACAGCTTATTAACCTAGAAATATACTAACCCCTGACCCGCCATAGTGATCGTTAATTTATAATTATAAAACTATAATAAATAATTTTCGGAAAATCTTGCTTCTGATGATGGCTAGTGTAAGCTGGTCGAAACGTTAAGCGAATAAATATCTTTTAAAACACAGTTGTTTCCGAAAATTATTTATTATGAGTAATCACTGTGAAACTTTTAAATATTTAATTATAAAATTGTTATTTCGAATGTTATTTTAAAGTTACTGATGATTACACACGGTTATTATTTGAACTTTTATGCTTATTTTAATATCTATACGACATTCTTTTCATTAGCTCATATTTACATTATAATAAATATATAATTTTTTATCATTATTTTCGAATAATTATCTTACTTTTAGTCTCGTACATAACATTTACAGTATATGCAATTATGCATATGTATACAAATAATAATGTTCTGTAAGGATACTCCGCTGGAATATTGTATTCCCTCAAGAAATTAACCTTACAACGGTAGAATGTTTTGCAATGATAGATTATCACATAATTTTCAATAAAAAGGCCTTATTTAACAACTGATAAAAGTGAAGAAAGAAATATTCGAAGTTTAGAAAGTACTGATAATAAATAAAATGGTATTTATAATTGTTATGTTAATTCCTGTGTAACCCTCAATTACAAATTAAGTATTTTTGTGACTTGAAATATAACTTTCAAGGTAAAAATTAATAGAGAAACCACGTCACAATTTTTTTCTCTTCTGTTAACGTTTCGAATAGCAATGCTCTATTCATCATCAGAACCATAAACATTAATAGAGAAAATTACAAATTAATGAATTCATTTAAGTTTTTTAAGTTTCTACAGATAAGATTGGTTAGTATTTTGTAAAAAGACTAAACAAACGAAAAATGAGTATTTCAAAACAAAATGTTTGTTTTTATTCTATTCAACCTATCGCATTTAATACTCGGTACTATAATTTTCAATTGATTAATAAATCATGTATTAAAGCATAGCGCAGTATGCTTCATTTTATAATTGTATGTACCATAGCGAGTTCAAATTTGCACATATAAATGCTCCGTCATAATTTATTTGCCTGTTTGATAACCGTTTTTAACATTTTTATTCAATTATTTATTACTCCAGTAAAAAGCGATATTTTTATATACAAGCAATTTGTAGGAGCAGAATGTCCACAGAAATAAAATATTGTACTTGTAAATTATCTTGTTTTTTTTTTTTTTTTAAGTAAAAGTTTTTGTTTCGCCAAATATGCAAAAATATGGATCTGGCAAAAATTTGTTGTAACCCAAGTTAGTCATAATATATAAACAATTAAAGAGTTTTCACAAGTTGGAAAATTAAAATGTAAATTTATTTGAATAAAGCGAGAAGTTATAAAATTCAGTTTAACAGAATGTAACAATTATTTATTTTTATAACTCTACTTAAAATTTTAATTAATAAATTGTAATTGCAATATAAGAACATATGATGTTAGGAATGTGTTTACTTGAACAACGGAAGAAGAAAAAAAGGTTTGTAAATTTTTATTTCGTTTATCGCTCCATTTTATATAATTGCATGTCTTACTCGTAAAGTGTGAAAAATATGTAATTCCTTGTCTTTTTATATAGCTTGTAATACAGTGTAAGGTAAAAAAAAATTCTGTACGCTGCCTAGTTATTTATAACGGCCAAAATAGATAGGACAATTTGAGAAATATTTCAATTTTTAATTAAATAATTGAATTGGTAGTTTTTAAACTTTCAACTGGATGTAATAATATGTAACCAAAGAAAAAATATTGATTTCTTTCATACATCACTCAAAATGATTTATATTATGTGAAATATTTAACTGTCTATACTTACATATTAAGAACATATTTCAAAAAACTGAAATATAATTTCCTTCTTAATAACGTTAAACAGCGAGATATTGTAAAAGCAATAAACCTGATTTAGTCTAGGAATCTTTCATTTGCATTTAGTTTATTTAAGTCAACTTCAACATTTTTTTTAATAATGTTGCTATAATCATAAATTTATATGCAACAGCCGGTTTGAAAGTGTTATTATTTACTATATTTTGTTGTGTTCACAAATTCATTTGCATTATTACTTTATTTGTGTATTTAAGCTTTATAAACATCCGATATTTTGATAAAAGGTGAATTTGTATTGTTTATGGAATTTAATCTGCATGATATATTAATATAAACAATATAATTATTAGAACAAATAAGCTACATAAAATTATTGAAAACTTCTTTTCTACCTTCATTCATTTAAATTTAAAATCTAGAAGGAAAATTTAAATATACCTTAATTTTAAATGAATTAAAAATTATATTGCATAAAATATATAATTAAAAACAGCAAAATTATTTATTATTAAAAATAAAGAAACAAAACTTTATTGCGTATTTTGTATTAAAAAAATGAAATAATCATTACTTTTTTAATAAAATTTAAATTTTAACTGATGAATACTACAAATTAATGTAAACATAAATAATTTTTAAACTATCTGATAGCGCTAAAATCGCAGCTATCGTATAATGGTTTTTCGTTCAAATTGCAACGTAGATTTTGGCACCATTTTATTTATCATATACCTTTTTACTTCAGGTAATATCGAAATGTATTATCGTTTTTATAATCGATATTTCTTTCTTGACAATGTTTAGTGTTAGTTTATTTTATTTTTTATTTTGCTGAGAGGAGTGAAAAGTTGCTTTGAGTCTTTGTCAAAACGAGTTATATGAATTGTACTCACGTAATTTAACCTGATAACAAATACATGTTCATTATATATAATATATAATGTATATATATGCGCATTTCCAACATAAACAGTTACTATTGGTGTGAAATACATTGTGATTGTGTACTATTGAATTGTGTTTCTTGACAATGAACTTTATACTTTGTTATCATATTTACAGAAGTAGAAAATTTTAAAGTTTAGGGTAATGTGGTCGATTTTTATTCGCATCTGTAAGAAGCAAATATGTCTCTTCATTACGATGTGTTTAGTAGAAAGTTTTTTAAAGAAACCATATTGAAACTTATTTTTTTATTATTATTTTTAAATTTCGGTAAGTTATAATAAACTATTGGTTTTGTATTTTTAATATTAAAGAACAAGTATAATAATATAAACCAGCTTAATAAAATAAAGAGTGTTATCATTAGTTTTGTAATTGTTCTGCATCGCCCGTGTTATTTAAAGTACGTTTCTTTCTTTTTTAAAATTACAGTGAATTTCAGAAAACAATTTTTTATAAATATCTATAACTTACGTATAAAATATGAAAGGAAAATTAAAAGTTTCGTCTACCAGTAAAACAAATCGGATTTACCGAATTAATCTCTTGAAAACATATTTAATATAAATAATTATTTGTCGTATTATTATTTACCATTTTAAAATTTAAAATATTTTTTTAGTCATGAAATTAAATTATTGTAACTTACATTAATCGTGTTTTACTATTTTTGTAGTTGTTCTTACTTACCAAAATTTTAATACCATCGAAGAAAAGTTAAATAACAAGATAGATAATAAAGTTGACAATGAAGATGACAACTTTAAAAAATATCAAGAAGAAGCATTTAGTCAGCGAATAATTATTGATCTTACAAAACAGCTGCAGGATACAAGGTTAAAATTAAGGTATTTGGAGAACAAGATGAACTTACTTAACGAGCGTTTGCCAAAAACATATCCTGAAGTAAAAGAATTAAATTACCGCAACAAAAAACGTATTCTTGTAAGTACTTTATTGTAAATTTTAAAACTGTGTGCAAAAAATTCATTTATATTAATTGTTTTTTGAGGTGTCAGATTTATTTGATTAAAATAGGTCACAGGAGGTGCTGGATTTGTCGGATCTCATTTAGTAGACAGTTTAATGACCGAAGGACATGATATAATCGTAGTGGACAATTTCTTTACCGGCGTAAAAAAAAATGTCGAACATTGGATAGGACATCCGAATTTTGAACTTATACATCAGGATATAGTTAATCCATTGTATATTGAAGTGGATGAAATATACCACCTTGCATCCCCTGCGTCTCCACCTCATTATATGTTCAATCCAGTTAAAACCATCAAAACCAACACCATAGGAACTATAAATATGTTAGGTAAGTTACCATTTATAAATTGTATTATTTACTTGTAATTTTTATCAATTTATAACTGTTTCCTGACAGATTTTACGATTACTTGGTGAATAGGCATGTTTAATTAAGTATAATCAAATTTTCCTCAAAATTGATTTTGTAAATTTCAAACATCATATAAAAAGATAAATTTAAAACTTTTTTTTTTTTATTTTTTCAATTTCGTTATTTATATTTGACTATTAACTGTGAAACGTGGAAAAGTATAAATTACGAATTCATCGTATTTATTGATGCATGTCATCAAAAACATTCCTGAAAATGAGTGGAATTGTCGATCTTTAATCTTTGTAAATCGATTTATACCGATAAACATCCTTTCTTTCATTTCTGTGTTCAAAATAATGGAGTTTTATTGGGTTTTTTTTTTGCCGTTAATGATGTATCTAGTTTTCACGAATACCAGTTCGATTTAAAATTTCTTTAATGTCAAATTTTATCAGTTACAAAGATGATAATTCAAAATTTTCACATCGTCTCCTGTCAAGTTTTATTGTCAGAAATTACGTATTTTCACTGTTAAATTTCTCTTTCTAGTATCTTCTTCGGTATTTAAAATACATGCTTATCTGTTTTGAATTTAATATTTCTATTATTATTATTTAATATATTAGCAGTGATTATTGTTTTTCAATATAAGCGTTTATGTTAATATTACAAATGTAAGAGCAATTTTGTTAAAAAAAATATATATAAAAATAGTTTTGTTAATTAATTTATCGCTGCCGAAGATATACTTTCAATGTGCGAGGTCCATAGCCTCCTCTTTCCAACCATAATCGTAAACTATATTTTCTTCTGGCTTTTCCGTGGGCTAAGGCAGACATATTGAATTTTTATAGATAAAACATTTTATTAAGGGAATACAATTAATTTTCGTTGCGTTCAAAATCTATGAAATGGTACCCGATTTTAAAAACGTTTTAGATCGAAAACACAGTTGCCTAATTGAAGGTATACCATTTCCAATGCCTTTATAATTATAAAAATCGTATTATTGCCAATTATTTTCAAAGTAGTAGTCGTGTTTATTTCGTTTTTTATCACTAATAAAAAGACAGTTCATTAGAAACTTCTTTTTTTTTTTTTCTGAAAGACCCTACATTAGTTTTGGCTGAGTTTTCCCCCGTAATTGTACTTCAAAATCAGTTTAACCCCTCTCATCAAATTTCATTTTGGTTACGATTTTTATTTATTTTTTTATTTGAGGCCTGCCATTAAATACCATTCTGATTAATTACTAAATATTTTGTATTTCTTATTTTTTAATTCAAGTAATTCATTTTTTTCATTGTCATCAAAATTTGAAACAATTTTATATTAATAGTCAAGCGCTCTAACCATTAAGATATCGTGACAGCAATATAGCATTTTTTTTTTTTTTGTATGTATATAATATATATATATATTTATTTTTTTTTGGAGAATCCTCCGATACTTCTGATAATGCGGCGAAATACCGAAGCAAATGGAAAAATATAGATATATGCTGGTATTTCTGTGACTGAAGAGATTAACCTGATCAAGGAGACAATTTTTAACTTGCCAGTAGACATCTGAAAAGTTATTTAGAAGAAAAATGCTTAATGTGTAAAATGTCTCCATCAATGTCGAGTAATAATTCCAATTTGATGATCTGGTTCGTCTTTCATGTTTTGTTCGCCAGGCGTTACGAGTAATTAGCGAGTCACTAAGAACGTACTGAAAAGCATACACACATATGCAACAACAGCATAAACAGCGAATCAGTTATTGAGCATTTACCAACCAGGTACTTCTGCACTTTGAGTGATCTACGTGCGCATTGTTCGCATTCTATATGCGGTTGGACTGGATCTGTCATTATTATGCTATTAGGTGGTGATAAAGAGCACTACATGTACCTGACTAAACAAGTTTTAACATTCGTTTTATTGAGCAATGTAGTCCAATAGGAAGAAGTAGTAAAATGTTATTTCGACAGTTGGTTGACTTTGAGATTTATGTAACTGCCTGCAAATTATTTGTCTTCATTACTTCGGTTTTCAGCATTACATTTTTCTTTTTTTTTTTCCTAATTATATTTTTTTCTCCTTAGTATAATATAATTTTACGTATTTGCAAGTATGGCTAGAGGTTAAATAGATTTCTGATTAAGTATTTTAGTGAATTTTTACACAAAACAACTTTAAATGATTTATTATTTATAACGGATTTGTTAATTTTCTTTTGAATTTAATCATTTATTTGTTGAAATTGTTAAAAGAAAAAGTTACTTCTTAATTTGTTTCTGTTTGTGTCGCAGTGCGTGCGTTTGTTCAACATTTTTCTGTCTTAGAGAAATGGCACGGAAAAAGTCAGGATTCACTACTAATATATATATCATCATCAATCATTGAACCCTTTGGTTCGTTGTCTCCATTCGCTCCTATTCCATACTACTGCTTTTAATCGGCTGTACGTTGTGCATTTCATATCTTTTATTATTTGAGACATATAGCTCTGTTTCTCGGTCTTCCTCTCTGTCGTCGGGCTTTTCTTGTTTTTCCCTCTATAATTTTCGATAATATTCCATCATTTCGCAGTATATGACCGATCATTATGGTTCTACGCTTCTCGATGGTGTTCAATAAGCTGCGAGTTTCCGCCACTCGGTTAAGGACATTTTCATTTTTAACTTTTTCGGTCCATTTTGATTTTTAACATTTTCTTCCAGAACCACATTTCTGCCCCTTCCAGATTTTTTTTTCGCTTTCGTTTGTCACCCAGGTTTCACACCCGTACAACATTACACTCCATATGTACAACTTAATCAGTCTCTTTTCTTTAGGTTCATACCCATACTTTTGCTGGTTAACATCGCGTATTTTTGCATAAAGGTGATTTTTGCTAGACTGATCCTTCGCTTTATTTCCTCTGTGCTTTTTCCATTCCCTGTTATCAGGTTTCCCAGATATATTGCCTCTTTGACTCTGTGTATAGTTTTATTATTAATTATAATATCTTGTTTTTGTTGTGTACGTGTTTTCTCACATATAAGTATTTTCGTCTTGTCTTCATTTACTTTCATATTATACTTTTCTAGGTGGTTTTTTAAAATATTTAATGCTGCCTGCATCTCTTCTTCCGATTCCGTTAAGATTACTATATCATCCGCAAATCTGATCATTGATATTGTTACTCCATGTATTTGCACACCAATTTTCCGTTTTTCCAACTCTTGTTTTATCAGATTTATCGGTTTTTCTATATAAATATTAAATAAGGAGGGTGACATTACGCAGTCTTGTCGAACTCCCTTGCGTATTTCTGCCTTACCTATACTCTTCCCAATTCTGAACTCCGCTATTTGGTTCCTGTACAACGCTTTAATTGTTCTAGCTTCAGTGTTTGGTACTCCAATTTCTTCTAGGATATGAAACAATTTGGCCCAGCTGACTCTATCAAACGCCTTTTCCAGGTCTAGAAAAGCAACTATTACTCGACTATTAGATTCTAGTTGTTTCTCTATTATCAGTCGTAGAGCTAATATTGCTTCTCTCGTTCCCTTCTGTTTTCGAAAACCAAATTGATCAAAATCCAAGTTTTCCTCAATCTTCTTCTGTATCCGATTTAGTATTATTCATTCGCGCTAGTATTTTGGAAGTATATGACAGTAAATTTATAATTCTATAGTTCTCGCATTTATCTGCATTTGGTTTCTTTGGTATCATTACCAATCTACCTTTTTTGAAGTCCGTCGACACTAATCCTTCCCTTAACACTTCATTGAATAATTTTTTCAATTCTCTATGGACTTCCTCGCCTGAGTTGATTATCAGTTCTATCGGTAGTTATATCATTTGTAAGTGGATGCCGGAAAAAATTAAATTACTTTTCATTTACTAGGTACTTATATAATAATTTATGCATAAAAAATAAGGGTATATTTCAGTATTTTTGCATCGATTTATTTAAAATTTTAACTCGGGTGGTTCACTTTTTTCATATTTTTTTTTCAAAATAATAAGCCATTTGTGTGTATTTAAAAGTGTTACTAAATTTTTGAAAAAAATTAAATAGTTTTGTCTCGGTGTTTTTAGATATTTTTTTGAAAGGGTTGTCGTCGTCTAAGGGCCTAGTTAATTCGATTAACTTTTTTATTTTAAAATAAATTCTACAGCAATCTAATTAGAGTGTATTAGAAAATATTGCAGTGACTTTGTTTGCATGATTCTAAATTCTACAGTTGTATGTTTGTTATGATTCATTTATTTTAAATGAAAACCCGGATATATAAAGTTATAACATTTCGAAGAAGTTTTTTAGATTTAATCAAATTTGTAGTATTCACTGAAGCGTTGTAAGTTGATTAAACTATTTTGTGGAATATTATATAATGGGCATAATGTCGATAAGGAGATAAAATGGTCTAATTATGATATTTTCAACAGATTATTTTAAAACTATTTCGTAGTTTTAACAGTTGCGTTGATATGAATTATTTTTTATAATTAACTAATGATCTACAGGCGTAGTGATGAAATTTATTTTCTTTCATTTAAAATGTTGAAAATTTAGCATCTTCTTCAGATTACGCAACACTTATTGATACAAGAACCGCGAATTTTAAAGTAGTTCTTTACGTAACTGCTAACTTTGTGTTTTCTTTTATTTTGAAATATAGATAAAAAAGATTAGTATACACATTTATTTATATTATTTAATAATCGTTTTCTTTTTTCTTTTTTTTTTTTTTTTTTTTGAAAAAAAGACTAGCATAACATTGTTTGGTCATTGACTGGCTGTGAAATTAATCCTAAAATGTCTTGCGTGCATTATATAGTACAGCCATTCTGTAACCTTTTTTTGCATTTTTGCGTTAAATTATTGCCAAAAAAAACATAGAAATTTTTCATATGACAATTTGCGTAATATTGTAAATTGCTATAAGTTTTTCTGTAATAATTTAACACAGAAGTATAAAAAAATAAAATACACCAAAGTTGATGTATAATATAATTTTAAATTGCTAGGCTAAAGTTGTTTCTTATTAATATTGTTATTTTCCATCTTGGTTGCACAGTTACTACTTCCACGATCTTTTTACTTATTTTGTGTATTGTGTGGCGAATTTTATATGCACATATATATATATATATATATATATATACACCCTGTCAAGAAAGTATCAGGAATTGTTAAATAAAACGAACAATTTTTAATTTTCATCCAAATTTATTTTGTCACCTTCAAAATAACATCCATTCGAAGCGATGCACATATGCCAACGCTTTTTCCACTCGGCAAAGCACTTCTGATAGGCGGTTTCCGGGATGGCCTTTAACTCTCGCGTCGCATTCGTCTTGATGTCATCAATCGATTCGAAGCGCATTCCCCGTAGCGGAAATTTGAGTTTTGAGAATAGGAAGAAGTCGCAGGGTGCTAAATCTGGTGAATACGGCGGTTGTTCGATGATATTTACCGAGTGTTTGGCCAAAAACTCATTCACAATTATGGCTTTGTGAGACGGCGCATTATCGTGATGGAGAATCCAAGAATTGTCGACCCACAAATCGTTACGTTTACGACGGATAGCCTCTCTCAAACGTCTCAAAACACTTAAGTAAAACTCTTTGGTGACTGTCTGTCCGGCTGGCACATATTCATAGTGTACCACGCCTCGAATATCGAAGAAAACAATCAACATGATCTTCACTTTCGATCGGCTTTGGCGAGGTTTTTTCGGCTTTGGCGCGCCAATTGGCCGCCATTCGGACGATTGCTGGTTCGTAAGCGTGTCGTACTCGTACACCCATGTCTCGTCACCAGTAATTATCTTTTCCAAGAAGGTAGGATCCAAATTGGCTCGATCCAGCATGTCTGCAGCTACCTGTTCTCGGTACTTTTTTTGAAAGAAATTCAGGTCTTTCGGAACAAGCCGAGCCGCAACGCGTTGCATACCCAATTTTTCGTGCACAATCGTATGTACGCTCTCGTGTGACATGCCCAATCCATGAGCCATCTCTCTCAAGCTCACATGACAATTTTCAGCAACGATTTCCTTGATTTTATCGACGTTATCATCGGTCACACTCGTTGAAGGCCGTCCAGAGCGAGGCATGTCTTCGACCGTCTCCCGACCATCCTTGAACGCTCTGTACCACTCGTAAACCCGCGTTTTTGATAAAGCAGATTCACCAAAAGCCTTCTGTAACATTTTCAGTGTATCGGCACAAGAAATTTCGTTCGAAACACAGAATTTAACACAAGTACGTTGTTCAATATTTTCACTCATTGTAAAACTTCGACAAAACACTTCAAGGTCGACTGATTTTAACAGCTGCTGTAAACACACTGGTTGACAGATCGCGCTAAAAATAGGCATCATAATACAAAACAGTTGTACCAACCTGGAAAAAAAAAATTATCTGCCTAGCTATTACCCGGGAGATTTAAATTGACAATTCCCGATACTTTCTTGACATATATATATATATATACAGTAAAACTTCTATTAACGGATACTTCTAAATAGCGGACATTTCCTAAAAGCGGACAATTGTAAAATCCCCGGCATTTTCCCATAAGACACAATATACAAAATATTTCCTAATAACGGACCTTCCCAATTACGGACGCGGACACTTTAATAAGTATGATTTTGGAAATTCGATTTCTGTTAAACGGACAAAGTTTGTCAAAAAAAGTTCAATTAGTGCCCCAGATTATTGTTCAATAGACGAGCGATTGCATGATCCATGTACCGACATGAATGAATTAGCAGCTGAATTCATGCGAAATCCATCCGATGCTGTGATGACAATAATGTTTATGATGGCGAAAATAACACAACTACTGAACTTCAAATAATGTTGATTCATTAGTTGTTATTGGAAAACTAAAAAAATCGTATTTCATTCATAAAGCTGATGATGAAGGTTTAAAAATGATATCCGAACTGCGAGTGCATGTCGAATCACGGATTTTAAATGAAAGGAATAAATAAAGTAAAATTATCGATTTTTTTTCATACAAAACTGAAATATGTTCGATACGCTAGGATTTTACAGTATGTGTTAAAAAAGAAAAAATGTATTTTATACATAAGTGATTAAAATTATAGATTATCTCGCGTTCTTAAAAACAAAAAGTGATTTATACTCTATTGCCAACTTATTTACGAACTAATTCTGGAATACAAACATAAGTAAATACTGTAGTAGTACTGCACACACACTACATACATACATATTTTAATATTATTCGAACATATTTTTTTTATATTTTAAACTCATGTATGTCTTTAAGTGTAAATATGTACTGTATTTTTTTATATTACGTACTATCTTTTATGTTCTTATTAAAGACGTTACAATACACAATAATGTAAATTTCAGTAGACTGTGCATACATTATTATTTCCATTAGCGGACACTTCTTAATACCGGACAATTTTTTTGGCCCCACGACTGTGCGTTATTCAGAAGTTTCACTGTATATATATTTATGTGTATATTGTGTATGAGATGCTATGTTGGTTTTGAGTTATTTGTCCAATGCGGGTAAATTGTGTATATCTTTGAAAAATATTTTGTTCTGGAATCGTACATTTTGGTGGGTGGAGATTTCAACGCTCTGAGTGTGTGCTGGGGTTGTGACCGTAATAATGCCAAAGGGGCAGCTGTACTCGACCTCATTATTAATTCAGATCTGTGCTTATTGAATGATGCTTCCAAAACCAAACTTGGAAATCCCCTTCATGTGAATAACCCTGTTAATTTAACCCTAGCATCATCGCTCGATTGTACATGGGAAGTGCTACTAACGTCTTTAGGTAGTGATCACTTCCTCCCCATTATGATCACTATAAATACGAACAACTCAATTTCATCCTATCGACAGCCATATCAATCTGAAAATAATATATTGCGTTGGAAATTTATGGAAGAGAACTGGAATAAATTTCGTGAATTAGTTGATCAAAATCTGGTAATAATTAATTCTGTGAGTAACTCCTTAGACAAATACTATACATTTTATGATGCTGTTCTTTCAGCGCTACAGTTCTCCATGCCTAAGGCATCCTTGTATATACAAAGGGAATAAACCTGCTGTTCCTTGGTGGAATGGAGAATGCGAGGCTAAGGTTAAAGAACGAAATGATGCTTTGCGCACTTTTAGGGCAGTTGGCTCAATGGGAGCTTATCTTACATATAGAAAAATTGCAGGGGAGATGCGAAAACTCCTCAAAAAAAAAAACGAAAGGAACTCTTGGAGGGATTTTTGTAGAAGTTTAACAGAAACACTCCTTTAAAAGAAGTTTGGAATCTAACTAAGCGTTTTAAAAATTCACATTCTCACGGTCGAGTGATTCAAGATGACAGTTGGTTTACTGACTTTTCAAACGCAGTTACTCCCTCTTATGTTCCAATGAGGGAGGAGCTGGCCGCGGAAGGAAATACTGCACCTATGATATCTCATATTCTGCTCCGTCCAATTACGTATGAAGAGGTTTTTATTCCTTTACACAAGAAACGAAATTCTTCCCCGGGTTTGGATGGTATTACTTACTCAGTTATACAGAACTTAAGTAATTACGCCAAAAATATACTATTAGAAATATATAACAATTTATTGGTGTCTGATTTAATACCTTCTGACTGGTCGCATTTTCTATTCATTCCGATTCCCAAACCTGATAAAACTCTCAACCAGGCGTCATCATTTCGACCGATTTCCTTGGCCTCCTGCTTAGGAAAGCTTTCGAGATTGTAATTAAGAACAGACTGATGTGGTGGATTGAGAGGCAGAGGATACTTCCGGAGGGAATGTTTGGATTCCGCCCACATTTGGGTACTCAAGATTGATCATTCTTGGGGGATGTTTATTCTACTTTCCGAGACAAAGGCTTCTTGGTGGCAACATTCCTTGATATTCAGGGGGCATTCGATAATGTTTCGATCCCCGTTCTTTTCAATCAATTAATGGCAGTTAATATTCCTTTTCCCATGGCTAAACTTTTGTGTAGTTTATTTTTATATAGATCCCTCCATATTCTTAACCCCGTATCCAAACAAGTTGAAGTTCGCACAACTTTCCCAAGGTGCCGTTCTGAGTCCGCTTCTCTTTCACGAATTTTGTTATACGCAGACGACTTTTTAATATATTCTAAACATAACTGCCACATTAAATGTCTTCAGGCAAGTCAAACATCTATGGATATTTGCTTTAATTCCGTTGAGAAGATTCATTTTGAAATATCCCTTACCAAATTCTCGGTATCCGTATTTTCACTTAGACCATTTAACTACCAACAAATACGTGTTATAATTCAAAACCAACTCATTAAGTTCACTAGGCATGTTAGGTATTTAGGATTGTTTTTAGATCCTAAACTAACATGGACTTTTCACATTCAAAAACTAGTTGAACTTGTAATTAAACTGTATAGCCCCTTAAAGGCTATAAGCAATTCATGGTGGGGAAGTGATCCGGTCATCTTAAGCCAGCTATACAAAAGCTTTATTAGATCGAAATTGGATTATGGAGCGATTGTCTATGGATCAGCCTCGAAGTTCCAGCTCAGAAAGTTAGATTCATTACAGAATCTTAGCTTAAGATTAATCACGGGAAACGTCAGGTCGTCCCCTACCATCGGTCTACAAATGGAGACCAAAATTACTCTTCTGCATATTAGAAGAAATTATTTAACAGATAAATTTGTACTTAAGTATTGTAATTACAAATATCCGCAGTTCATAAGTAAGATAATGCAGGTAAGTAGTGATTGGAGATTTGTTCATCATAGAACGCCGCTCTTGCTCAAAAGAACTAGAATGTATCATAGTTACAGTCTAGCTCTTGTGCCATCTTCTCCCTCCAACTATTTTAATTTAAGCTATAACACCTTAATCCAATCAAATTAGACATTAATATTAACACTTTTAAAAGACAGAATTTGCATCTGCTGCCTGGTAACATTGTGAACTCCGTTTTTCTAGGTATCGCGAAAGAATTATACCCCGGTTAACGGTTGATCTTTACCGATAGTGCCAAATTCTGTGGATTTAATGAAGGCGTAGGGGCCGGGTTTATTATAGAAGGTATCACTGAGCAGAAATTTAAATTACCTCCAGAAGCTTCGATTTTCACGGCCGAGCTTCTTGCAATGAAAAAGCGTTAGAGTTTGTGAAAAACGTGTTGCAATCCAAGGGGGAGTTTGTAGTATTTTCGGACAGCCTTAGTTCTCTCTTGTCTCTTCTGAGAAGTAGCTTTGAATGTAATTGCTATCCAATTATTTATGAAATTTAGGAAAAGTATTTTAATATTTCCGAACTTGGAGGAGTCATTAAATTCTGTTGGATTCCAGGTCACTGTGGGGTACTACTTGGTGACCGAGTTGATTTAATCGCAAAAGAAGATGTTAGATCAGGTATTAAGTTTCCATTTATCCCATCCTTCGATCTTCTAGATAAAGCCAAAAGAGTTAATCATGCGGATTGGGTAAGTCTTATTTGTAGAGAGCTAGGGCCGGGTAAATATTTTCAGATGGTCCAACTATCTCTGCCGTCCACACCTTGGTTTTATCGCATTAGTGTCCCAAATAGTTTGACCCGTAGGTTTGTGACCGTTGTGTGTAGGCTCCGCTCCGGCCATTGCCGTTTGGGTTTAAATTTTTCAAACACCGGGCACTTCACGAGTTGTAATATCTATTGCGACAAAATTTTAGAGAAGACACTAACCACTTGTTATTTAATTACGCCCAGTTCGATAACACGAGACTTGCGTTTTCTAAAGACCTCATGTCGTGCGGTGTTTATCCTCCATTGTGTATTTTTTATCTTCTCTGTTCCAGTGATAACATTTTATTTGTTCTTTTTAGGTTTATTGAAAGAAACAGGATTGTTATTTGATTTTTTTTCCCCCATTATTTTTACTTATTTTTTCTTACATTGTAGTCTTTGTCCAGTGTGGCTCTGACTACTTCCTTTTTCTCATAATGCATTGTGAACATTGCCGGGCAACTGTGGTCATAATGTGAGATAGAAATATTTATCTATTTATATATTTTTTCTTTTGCTCCTTTTTCCAGAATGAAAAAATCTTGTTTGTGTTTGTTTTGTTTCATTGAGCATTGTGGGCACTGCCAGCAGTTGCGGCCATACTGTAGAATGAAATTTCTCTTTCTGAATTTTCTATTATTAGTAATTTTTAATATCTAGTCGTGGTGTAGTTTGCTGGCCAAATGAACTGTTCTGTTCGAGACAAAAAAAAAAAAAAAAATTCAGTAATAAAAATTATCATGATTATCTGGTGTTTCTTCTCTTTTAAAGAAACTAAGCGTGATGAAAATTTACGTTTCGAAAAAGATAGTTTAAAGAAGTGTTGTTACTAGAAAATCTGCGACATGTGGAATTTTTATTCGTTGAATTAGTCATAAATGGAACGTGGGATCAGTTCCAAACATTTTCTGTTGAAATGTCCGGTCTGATTAGAATAGGCTTGTCCTGTTTAAGCAGCATGCTCTTTTTTTTTCTTCTACTTCTAAAAAGGGTTGATGTTATTAACTTTTTAATTGCACAATTGGGTGCCGCACATTCTATAACTGTTTTCGTAGAATTCTAACTAACAATAAATAACGTGGTATGCTCGATTCCTTTTCAGTATTAATTTCAAAAGAAAAAAAATGTTTTTAATTTGCAAAAATGAATTCTTATTTGTAACACAAAATTAAAGAACGTCAAATTTTCATTCTTTTTCTTTTTTCTCTCGTTATTATTTATTACTCGAATCCAGATCAAAGTTTGACCCAGAAAAAACAATTCTTCACTTTTCAGCGTACAAATTTTAAAATGTTACAAATTTTGGTGCAATTTTTTTCTTGAAAAACGTATTTTAGAAATGTTTTAATAAATACAATTACTGACACGTTATAATGTACACATTTCTAAATTAATTTGATGTTATATTAAAAGTGGGATTATTTTTCTTATGTAAATTTCAAAATTTCATCGTCCATATAAAAATGCAAAAAAAAAATCGATATGCAAACGAATATTTTTAAATTTAATAAGTTTTTACTCTAATAATAACATTAAATTGAAAAAAAAATGAATACGATTACTGCGGAAGGTAATTCCGCTGATAATAACAATCGTGTCAATTTATGATTTTATATATAGTGCTGGAAAAACTTGGAATATTTTTTTAAAAGATGCATTTAAAAAAATAATAAGTAAAAAGAAAACATTTTATCTAATTCTTGTTAAAGCTAATCTTGGTGATCGAAAATTTTCCTCTTCGCATCTTACATGTCTCTTAGGCGAATTTTTCGGTAAATACAAGGGTATAGTCTCTTTTTAAATTACTTTTTTAGCGCTTGCACTCCGTGCTTATAAATGTATATTTTTTATTTTGAATTTCACGTTTTAAAATCGGGGGTTTCTTTTTAAAAACATACTTTGCTATTGTGCGTGTGTGATATTTAGTTCGCCTTTGAAAAAAAATTAAAAATAAAAACGTTTTATTATGGCAGTGCTTCATAACCATTAATTAATCCAAAATTTTAGTCGGTGTTTGTCTAATTTTTAATTTTATTAAACGTTTCCTATGATTAGTGTATATTTCCATAATTTTATTCGCGGGTATCAAACTTGTTTTGTGTAAATGGAAAAGGTTTTATTGAAATCATTAGGAAATGTAAATACCGTTTATGCTTAGACGCATATGTATCTGTCAAAGTAAATCGTTAAATGAATTTTCAGAACATTAGACTTTTAATTTATTATTTTAGAAAAATACATTAAATATAAATTCGTATAAATTATGGAAAAGGTTTTTCTTTTTGCAAAACTCGATTTCCGCATTAATAGAAGGAAAAAAAATCTGATCGGATGAAATATTTCATATTAAGTTTAACGTAAACTGCGAAACAAACTTATGGATATATTTTTAAAATGCTATGAAGCAGGAAATTGCGCAAAATAAAGCACAATGATAGAGCGGAAAGTGAAAAACTGACAGTGATGAAAAATATGTCTGCCAAATAAACTAAATTTTGTCATCCTAGGGTAGGGGGGATTGCTGGCACTTCCTACTTGATTTTGGTACTAATAGATTATAATAAAATTATTTATTAACGATAACTTGTGTCACTTCACACTGCGTAAATTGAATTGTGTCACTAGTTTCCGCACGTGGAATGATGATTGATTGTAGAATATAGGCAAAATATTAAATTACAATTGTATTGCGCAGTAATACGAATCAAATTTATCGGCACACACGTGTATATCGATATTTATAAGATTTATACGCAGTTATCATCATCCTTGTTTTCATTAGCTTATAAGAAAGAGCGTTAACTAATTTTCAGGAGGTTTCTGCACTGTATCTGATTATACTTTATGATGCACTTTAAATTTGAAAATAATCGTCGGTTATATGTTGAATATGTGTTGCTTCAGAGGCGTAAAGTTTGTACATTCTTTTTGTACCTTTCTCTGATCCATATAATTCCTGATCGTTATTGAATATCTAAATTGACTCACGAAAAAGAAAGATCTGCCGATTTTATTCCATCATTAAAGTTTTAAGATACAATCGATATAGCCTGATACAGGTTGGGAAGTAATTTTTTAATATCGATTTCGCTTAGCTGATAGTTTTATTTTTTTAATCGTAGAAAAGACATATTCCTTATCAACCGCGAGTTGCTAGTTTGCAGAATAAAATTGTGATTAACGTTTTACGAATTTCATTGAAAAAAAATTACCTTTAGAGAGCACTGTCTTACAACTACGATGTCGAAAAATTACTTCAGTTCCCTATAACGATGTTAAGTCTTTATAAATTTCCTCTTTACATTATACGAACTTATAAGAATAATTGACTACCATTTACTTTTTCCGTTGACGAATTGGTACTTCATGACAATCAAATGATGATAGAGAGGATAACTTCAAATTCGATCTAACTGATATACTTTTTACGTTGGGATTATCAAATTGGGTCAGAATTGTTCAATTTATTATTATTACATGTTATAATTACTTTTCAATTTATACGAAATAAATAATTTTTGTTTCTATAATTTAATAAAACAGTATATATATATATATGTGTGTGTGTGTGTGTGTGTGTGTGTATTTATATAGTCGACTCGCGATTATTCGGATCGCTTTTATCCTCGGACTCCATATTATCCTAATCGGGTTTTCAACAAAAAAAAAAAAAAAAAAAAAAAACGAAAAAGCCAAAACGGTTTTATAAAATCCACAGCTATATTTGTTTACATTCACTGCAAATGAATATGCTATGAAATTTTCAAAACTTGGTTTCACAAAGCGTTTGTGCCCGCAGTTACGAAACATTTGTCCAACAAACTGTTACTGAGAAAAGCAATCCTTATTCTCGACAATGCTCCCAATGTTTCTTCCAATAAACGGTACATCGGTTTGTCAACATATGGATCAACCTAGAGGCCTTAAAATAAAAAATATCGACGCCGCCTTCTCACCCGAGACTAATATCAAGCGTTGAAAATGATGAGGACCGTCAGGTTGCTTTAAAATCAGTTGATATGCTTGATGTTATCACTTGGTTATCTGACGGATGGAAAGAGATTAGTTGTATAGCATTAGTGCGGTCGTGGAAAATATTATTAGATCATAAAGTCAGTGATAAGTCGGATGAAACTGACAAACAGTGTGATTTGGACAGTTCAAAAGACAATGAGGATCTTGTGTCTCTAATAAAAAAAAACGGCAGATGAGGATGTCATGGTACTCAACGAGGATCCAGTTGAAGAAAATATGGATAACGAGCCCTTTCAAAGTGTTATACCACAGGATGAAGGACTGAGGGCGATCGAAGTAGCGTTGGAGCACATTACTCATTAGGAAGAAGCGTCGCCGGCTGATATCATTTGTTTACGCAAGTGGCGAGATGTATCGACAAGGAAGAGAATGCAGCGAAAGACATACAGACCTTAAATCACAGACTTCTTTAAAAACTAGTTAATGTACCGTAAGTTAATTTTCATGTTTAATTTTTTATAGAACAAGTTAATTTTCGTTTTTTCATTTAATTTGCAGTATTTAACCTTGAACTCCGGCGTATCTGGATTTTTTATTATCCGGACCGGCTAGCCGTCCAATTAATCCGAATAATCGCGAGTCGACTGTATATATATATATATATATATTTATTTTTCTTTTTAAATAATTCATTTTAAATTAATT
The DNA here is from genome assembly GCA_039619475.1 of Icerya purchasi. NCBI lineage: Eukaryota > Metazoa > Arthropoda > Insecta > Hemiptera > Monophlebidae > Icerya > Icerya purchasi. The sequence goes on from CM077115.1 coordinate 99,724,545, forward strand.
TGGACTTTAGCCTTACCTGAAATTTACATACACATATGCATACGTATGGAAATTATAAGTATTAAGTAATCGTAATGTGCAACAAGATATAATTTGAAAAATCGTAATTGTATAATATCGAAACTATAAATGTATTACGTAAACCATCGAGAAATTTGTGTCGCGATTACTGCAACGTTTTGCTTTTATTACTTTAATTTTTTTTAAATTCTATATTTTCTGTTTAAATGGTTATTAGTTAATTTTCCTGTTTCTATTTTGTGACGGTATTTTAAATTTAATGCTGAATGGTTTTTATTTAATTCTGATTTCTTTATCTAGAACATATATCGGTTTTCACTTATAAACATTATCGTACGATTCTAGGAGATATTAGTTTTGTATCTAGGGCACGATTAGTTCTATGAAACTCTCATTTAATTTATCGTCAGACTTAAAAATATATTTGTTTATTTCTAAATATTAAAAATATTTTTAATTGAGTATTTATTTTTGAAGGGTTGGCAAAGAGAGTTGGTGCTAAAGTTTTAATCGCTAGCACATCGGAAGTATACGGTGATCCGGAAGAGCATCCTCAGTCTGAAACATATTGGGGTCATGTGAATCCTATAGGTAAATTTTATTTTAATTATAAATTTTTAACAGATGCTTGTCTCGTTGAACTGAAGCTCTACTTGAAATGTAAATGTTAATGTAAAAATAGGAATATATCTTTCGGATTTAATGAATTTTCTTATTTCCGAACGATTAATTTGAAAGAAACATATGCTAACTAATGAAAACTGGATATGCCAATTTACATGACTAGTACATATGCGCCTATTTTACCAGCTTCCTGTTAATTGAAACATTTTAACTACCAATGATTAAGACGCATTAGTTTGGTGATGCAGGAATAGTAACATTGAGTAGAAGTGCTTATTTATCGTATATTATTAGAATGTTTAGTTCAATCTTTTCGGCAAATGGGTCTTTTCAGTAATGTAACGAATTTAAACATCACACTTTAAGAATGTATTTTGAGAAATAAAGAAAGAAGATATGCACAGCAGAAAAAAAAAGTATTTAATATTAACCGAATTTTTAATTCAATAATTATTATTATTATCGTAATATTTTTTTATTTATTTTTTCTTCTGATAATATAAATAAATGTTTTTAGGTTTTGTCGTAACAACTTTAGACATTTTCTAACTCTCTTCCCCTGTTTAGTATAACATAGTAACTCGTTCTTGCCGATCCTAATGAGTTCCGCGAAATAATAAAAAAATTGTACATAACATTTAATTTTGTTGTTATCTATAAGTTCCGGTGATTATTTTTTTTCCTTTTTTTTTTTTTTCTTTTCAAATTAATTAATTTTAATCAAATAGTCTGAAAACAGGAAGTTTTTCATAATTTTTTTAATTCGTTAACTTTAAATAAATATATTTTAAGATATCGTACTTAAATTTTCGGTAACATTGTTTATATAAAATGTTGTTGGAAGTAATTTATTTTCATCTTTTTAAATTTAGCTGACGTTGCTAATGTATATAATAGCTCTAACGTATATAAAATTGTTCTGCGAGTGTAATTTACTGATAAAATCGGCATCTCGCATGTGGTGTTACACTACGTCAGATGTTATTTTTAGTATATACCTACATTCATTTAAATAATAGTTCCTGAATCATTATATACAAAGTTGCTTAATTCGAATTTTTTTTGATTTTTTTTTTTTCTGTGCTTTAAATTCCCTATTAAGAAGGGAATTTTTTTTTAATTATTTAATTAAACATTTTTTGGGATAATTTGAACAAAAGGTTTAAAGTAAATGTTAATTTTTGGACCTAAATTTATTAATACAAAAAAATAAATAAAAAAAAGTTCTGAAGATTTTATAAATTTCTATACTTTCATTCAAACACTAATAGTTTGCATTAACCTAGAGCAAAAGTTAATTTTTTTTTTTCGAACGGGCAAAAATAAAATGACTAACATTACGGTATATTACTACATGGCTGTATTTTTTTATATTTATTATAAATCAATTTATGGTTGCGTATTCTGATGGTTCAAAATTTCTAAATATAAATTTATATTAATGTTGATAAATAACATGTTTATTTTTTATATAAGATACTTACTAAGTTAATTTACCGATGCCATAAAACGCTTAACTATTTTAGAAAAAGAAGAAAAGGAGGTAATGTTTAGAATAATAGGAGGTTTCATTATTTCGTCGAATATTCACTTATTTTTAATATGAAATAGAAGTTTTAAATTATACAATAAATCGAATTTAAAAAAAAAAAAAAACACTTTTTATAACATTAAGTTTACAAAATATAACTTGGTTTTCGTGGCAATGAAACCGAAAAATAAATGAATAAAGAAAAAAAAAATAATCTCATTAACCCTTACATAACTAAACGTTTATTCTGTGTTCAATAACCGTGGTACCCACAATTTTGTGGAATAAGGGTCCTTTATAATAGAAGTTTTTTTAAAAAGGTGTTATTGTTTATTTGCTTCATACAAAACGGTCTTGCTAAATGTTGAGATAGAATATAGTCTGAACGACATTTCGAGTTAGGCCGGTTGCACACTCATTTTACCCCCATAGATTTTTATAAAAATCTATACGTCAGAGATAAGCTCCTATCGAAATAAATATACAGCAGTACTTGCTGCTATTTCAGTCGATCGGTATAAGAGTTAGTCAACGTAAGACATATAATTTGCAACAAAACTATTAATAGTTGATTACCGCGCCCTATTATTTGAGCGCAGTACAACTTCAAAGAAACATCGTCTCTCTGATTATTAATTAATTTATTTACAATTTGAAAATCAATGAATCGTAGCATTTTTTTGTTTAATTTTTTTTTTTTAAGAAAGAGAAAAACATGCTTGGATTATGTCTTTGAAATTTCTGTACCAACAATTATCGGCGTGTTTCTGAAAATTTACGTTTACTAATAGAGTAACCTTCAAATGCCGATATTTTTAGTAGCGTTTAAAATTAAACATTTTCAAATTCCACTAGCCGTGAAGTGTAAAGCGTTCGACTTCGTAGTAAATGAAAACAAATCTTGCATTTTTTTCTTTTTGTGTCTGCATTATTTGCTTATTTTGTCTTCTTATTTTAGTTAGATAATATAACGAAAAAAAGATAAAAATTTCGTCAAAATGTTAATAACCACGTCGTTAAATCTCGTTGTAAACAAAAATTGTAATCGCTAAATAGTATAAAGGAAGTAAATAATAGTGGTTTTGGTAAAATCAAAAAAGTATATAAAGTACACGGAAAAAATTAATAGAAAACTATCTCATTGATACATATAAAAGAAATAACACATTTTGCAACAGAAATGGTCGGTGCTAATACAGTCAACATTTACCGAATTTATAATGAGAAATTTAAGTAATAGCTAAATGAAGTAAAATGTAGATGCGAGAAAAATAAGTAAAAACATTTAATATCGAACTATTTTAAACTTTAAATATTTTACATATTTTTGGAAATTTTAATTATTGCCTAGGAAAATAATTTTACCTACACGTTTCGAAATAAAAAAATAAAGCAGTTGTATTTTTCTTCTACAAATTCATTCAACTGTAGTAAAGAAACAAAGAACATTTTTTTCTCCCTTTTTTAAAATAACTTGCGAGTGGTCCCATACTGCCAGTCTGTGTGGCTGTCCAACACTCTAATCATCGTTTATTCATAAATAAAATTATAATACTTTTTAATGCTTAATTTACATTATAAACAGGATACACATCATATTATTACACTCGGCGGATATCCGTTTTAATTATATACATATGACCGATTCTCCACCGCCTGCTCACATACAATTATGAATTAACTGTCACTCGTGTAATCAACCAGCCACTGCTTGTTTATCAGTTTCTAAAGTCCTACTACTTCTGTGTTTATTAAATCTTCTGGAATTCATACCATCAATTTAATTGATACTGCCTGATCAGTGTTGTCTATCTCGCTATTTATAACTTTCGGTCTCGGGTATAGTACACTTCCCTATGAGATTCTTAGTTGTTCTACTACTTTTCGTCTAATATAATGGAATATTATTAGTTTTATACTCAAGCAGCCGGTGATAATAATGATAATTTCTTTTTTCTCTCCGTCAGCTGATGTTACTACTAACCTGATCTTTTTTTTGTGGGATTATTATTTTTAAACATCTCTTTTATTGATTACTAATCCTTTTGATTATCGTACTCTTTGCTTCCTCCCAAATTGATATTCCATATAAGATTCGTGACAGGACTATTAAAGGATACACGAAAAGACCATCATATGGTATTGATTGTGCTAATCTATATACAGTCTGTTTCATAAGAGCGTGTATGGCAAAACTTTGTCCTTGAAACCGTTAGAGGGGAAATCCAAGTTTGAGCAGATAGCGACAACCTTCCCCTTAGATACTTTGTACAAAATGTCTCAGTTGTCGTTTGATCTTAGTGATAAAATGACATATTTCACTATGTCTGCCATGTATGCATCACGTTACGAAGCCGTGTTTCTGTATTTCCATCCAAAAGGACCGAAAATGTCACTCGGAGATGCCGTTAAGTAGATGAAAAAGTCGAAGACATTTGTAAGTAAGCGAGTAAAACTTTATACCGGCGTAAAAAACGTCGATGACCTACTGGATCATGGCTCCGTACGAAAAACAATGAAAAAGGAGGATAAATTGATCTTACAGGTGTTTGAGAAGAATCCTTGTCTATCACTGCTTGGGGGGGCAAGCGATTTTGCGTAAAAAGGATCTGAAAGTGTCATGTGCCACTATCAGAAGACGTTTACTGGCTCGTGAAGTGAAATTTCGAAGCACAGTGAAGAAACCGCTGCTGTCAAAAAAACATGTCAAAAAAAGGCTCAATTGGGCGAAAGAAAATTTGGAACGCGATTGGGACAAGATAATTTTTTCGGATGAAGCTTCTTTTTGGGCATATTCTTCTATCACTCATACCTGGTTTAACCACGCCAATAGACTCATCCAGCGGGGGCCGTTAAACACTCGGTAAAGGTGCATGTCTCGGGCTGTCTCTCTCAAAGCAGGGATTTGGCGATTTGCACATCTTCACAGAAAATTTGACCGCTGCCAAAATGGTCAAAATATATCAGAGGGCTTTATTACCATCTGCCAAAGTGGTTTACGCAGAAAAATGAAAATCGGCTACTGCAAGAAGACAATGACCCAAAACGTCGAAGTCGTCTTTGTACTGCATGGAAACAAGAAAATGACGTTAACGTACTGGATTGGCTGTCGCAGTGGCCAGATGCAAATCCAATAGAAAATGTGTGGGCGCTTCTCAAGCTGAAACTCGGGGGGAAGAAGATCTGGACCGTCAAGCAGTTATTTCGACAAATTCGATTGATATGGAGGTCTTTTCCTCAAGATTACGCCAAACATTTAGTAGAAAACGTACATCGGAGATGCCAGGCAATTATTAATAATGGAGGCGATTGGACATCTTATTAATAATATAGCATCACGATCTACACCATGTAGTAAGTGTGTATTTCTTTTTCAAGTCATTATCCCCAATAATTTTTGAGTTTCGCCTTACACGTTCTTATGAGACAGACTGTATAATGCTGGTAGCGTTTGCCTAACTTTATTAGATAAATTTGTAATATGCTTGTCCCAGGAAATAATGTTTTGTCAAAAGTTAAGCCATCAGCAGAGTACAACCACAATTCAAGGTAGGAGTCAAACAGCTGTGTAAGCAGCTATTATTATGCATTACAATAGAAGGTTTGTGTGCTCTGTATCTGCTGGACGTTATTCTTATATATAAAACCTTCGATTTTTTTATATTAATCGTTAGGTGTTTATCATGCGTCCATCTACACATAGTATCAATATCCTCTTGCAACAGTTTTTCGGCCACATGAATGTTATGGTGCTCAATTACAAGTGCTATTATATCATTCGCATAGGCATATACAGTCGAATTTTTAACATATTTCTGAAGGAAGTTGGTGTAAATCAGAAATAGCAGCGGAGCTAATTCAGTTCCTTGCCCTACTTTTCTTAATTCTATTTCTTCCCCACTGAGTTCTTCATCAATTTTTACTACTCTCGCTCTTTTATGTATGTAACTTTCAAACCATTCATTTTGATTGCTTATGATACCGATACCTTTCACATATCCCACAACAGTATTTGATGATTCACCGCATCAATTGCTTTACTAATGTCTATAAAAATTACAAGAAACTATGAAATATTTAATCAAATAAAAATTGATGTTGACACTATATGGGCCAAATGATGAGGCAATACACAGACCTACTAACCGTTTATACATTTTTTGATGTTTTAGAATTTTTTCCTTTAGCAGCACACATTATCTATTATGAAAATAATAAAGTGGTAATAAATAAAACTAATAAACGACAATGTTTTTGCGACAATTAAGTCAACAGTTGTGTATGCTGCCTATATGAAGTATTGAGATTGTGAAACATTTTGCCACAAAACTTTCCATCGAAAGTATTTATGGTAAACCGGTAAATATTTTGATTATTAATACATTAGCACCGAGATTTGAACGGTTGAAATACTTAACTAAACAAAAGGTTGTTGTAGGTTCAGGTTTTTTTTTTCGTGTGTGGGAAGTTTATTAACAATAGAGGTAAGCTCAAAAATTGGGAAAAAAACCCGAAAATAGAGCACGGTTTGTAATAAATCCGTTTACAATGAACATTTTAATGTAGTTTGCACTTTTAAAAATCGTTCGATGAAAATACATTTTTCATATTTAGTAAAAAAAAGTGGTCATATTTCATTTATTAGGCAATTGATTAAACTAACGTATTTCTGTTTCGGTACCTCGGTTATTAAACAACGATATATGTTTAGATTTGACACTAACATTTTTCCTATTTTTTAAATAAATTTAAATATTGGAATTACATCGGCACATATATTAGGAGAATTTATTTTTACCCCCCGTAAAGCGTAAGAAAATTACATGAGAATGTGCAAATGGATTACCACCTGATTATTGACGGAAGAGTTAAAAAGTTTCTTTAATCTGAAGTATATGAGATAATTCGAATTATTTGTGCTAACCGTCAAATGTTTTTATTACGGTCCTGGCAGTCTTTTCGTTTTTATCTTTCTCGAATGTTTAGAAATGTTTCAGTATGAAAATTTTTTGTCATATTTATATCAATGAACTTTTCTTAAATAAAAATAACCGATGAGAATGATTTTTCAGAAAGATATCAAAGACGATTAAGTAAAGAATAATAAAACTGATAGTAAAATGAATATGAATAATAGTAAATTAATACATATTAAGAAACTATAAAAACATAAAACACACGACTAATAAGATATTAGTGACAGAAAAATAAAAAAAGGGATATACATATTATATGTAGTAGGTGCATTTGTATTTATATCTCTGTATATACTGCATGTATATGTGACGTCCACGGGGCCTATCTGGAAGAAATATTAAGGTGTAAATCAATTGCAGTATTTTAATTTACTTTTAAATAATATTTGTCGTAGGTCCTCGGGCATGCTATGACGAAGGAAAACGTGTATCTGAAACATTGAGTTACGCTTATGCAAAACAAGAGAATGTTACTGTAAGGGTGGCTCGCATATTTAACACCTACGGACCAAGAATGCACATGAATGACGGTAGAGTTGTCTCAAATTTCATATTACAAGCACTTCGCAATGAAACCATCACTGTTAGTATATTTATTACTCCGGCTTATTATTAATATGAATTACTGATGAAGCTGAGAAATGCTATTTTACCGAAGCCGCGCTGCTTCTGTTACACCCACTCTGCTATGATTATTTACACGCAATGCTGTTGCAAGTGAGGCTAATAAAATGTTAGAAATTAAATAATACCCGTGAATGTAAGGGAAAGTGTCATCATTCCTTTCCCGGCAAAATTATACGTTGTTTGTTTTTTGCTTCGCAGTTTTATTAAAATATAAGTATGAAAAATTATTAAGTTCGCAATTTTTTTTTTTTTTTTTTTTTGGTCTAGAAAAATAAACAATGTTTAAAAATATTGCCCGGTTTCCTTTAAATTCAATCTTGTTAACTAATGGGATACGTAATTAATAATGGAACTAACCGGTGATCGAGCTTTGTTCGGATTTATATTCTATGAACTTTCAGACCAATCAAAGTTTTCATGAGTTTCATAAACGTTTAAAAATAGAACAAAACCATGCATGTAATACGGAAGTTACAATTGCTCAACCATATTTTTTAAATCTGAAAGTGTATTTTAGCGTTTGCGTAATATTCGAAGTCGCGTCATGTAAATATCGTGAACAAATTTGTCATCGAGAAATTTTATTTTCCTATTTAACGCGGTAAATTGCGAATTATTTTTTATTTAATTTTTATTAAACTCAAAGTACAAGAGTTTGACTACTAACACTGCTTGTCTCTAGAGACCTTAAAACCTCCTAATTTTGAATTTTATCAAAATCGTTAAGCTATTTCCGGAACTAATTCATTTAATAATATACTCGGTAACAGAGCTTTGCTCGGACCTGAACTAATATACACATGACACCAAAGCTATATTTTTTTATATATTGCATTATCCTCGTTTTTATGTTAACTTGAGCTGTTGCAAAATAAGCCGGAAGTATTATTACAAATTATCATTACGACGTCCAGTACATTTGAATTGACATGATTTACTTAAATCCGTTTCGGAAAGCGTAAATATATATTTCATCGCGAAAAAAAAAAATATTATCCTTTTATTTATTTTTAATTAACAACGGTAAATAAACTTATTATTTTTTACACCACGCTAAGTAAATAAAGAAATTACTTACTTTTTCATGAACCTTAAAAATATAATGATCATTTAAATACTGGTTACACTTCCGTTTTAAAATTGTTCGTTTCGTAGAATTGTCTTAGCAATAAGATTTCGACCAACCGATTTCTAGACCATAAAAACTCCTAATTCATGAATTTCATTGAAATCTTTAAAGCCGTTCCCGAAAACCCACATACATACAATTTTTGCTCGTATTATACGATGTAACATTTCATTTTGTCTTTACTCGGCATTTCTTCACGACTAATGCAAAATTTTAAATTTTTCTGCGGTGAAATCAAAAGAAAGCTGTTATATTTAATAATCTTTAGTTATAATTTACAAAATATAGCGACATTGTTTTGTTTTTGTTCTTTTTTTTTTTCATTTAAATATTCCATTTTATGCTTTTACAATAATCTTAATATTTTTGAAAAAACTGCCCTAGAATTATTTCATTTCCCGTTTTTTTTTTGTACATTAATTTAGTTATACGTTAAATTTTCGTTTTGTAATTAGTTTGCCCATTTCAGTCATTCAAGTTCTCAGTTGTGCACTGATCTAATCAGTTAATACGACCATAATCAGTAGTTCTTATTGTATAATTTTTCTACTATGGTCTGTTGTATTGTTAATGTGTTATTCTATTTTCGATTATATCCGTTTATTTGATCTTCTACCTTACATTTTTTCTCTTTTATCCATTACCTTTTAATATTGTTCTTAAACAAATATGACAATATGAATTATTACGGAAACCATTTTCGTTTGTTAAATATAACTGTTGCTGGACTTTTTTTTTCTTCAATACTAAATTTTTTGTCAGCATGTGCAGATAACATTTTATTGTAAATAGTTTGTTGATTTTGTTGATATTTGTAGTGTAATAATTAAATGGGTTACTTAGTGCGGACGGAAAATGGTATGCTCAAAAAAATGTGAAAATTATCAAAATCATATGTATTTACAACGGGATTTTGTTGAAATTTACTAACCGTTCTTATCCTTTAATAACATTGCATCTGCGTTTAAACAACGGTTATATTTAATTACACTTCAGACAATGAGTTTCAGTTAAAATGGGCTCATAAACCAGTTTAAAAAATTTAGTAAAGGTACTTCAAAAGTGTTCGTTTATGATTTTTTTTTTTTTTTTATATATTTATTAATTTAAAATTTGTATTCACCTAAGCGATTTGCGATCTATGAATTAAGTAGTGTAGAGTTCTATTAAAAGTTAATTTTTCAGCCTGAACTCTATATCGTAATCCTCTTTGAAAAAACATAATTATTGTTTTTAATTTTTTTCTTTGAAAATTGAAAATATTTATTTTAAAAAAGAAAAAGAAAAAAGAAATGAAAAAAAAAAAGCCTTACTTACATAATAAATAAAATCAGATGAATAAAATGCATATTACACTTTTGTATATAAAACCTAATAATAGGATACTTATATATTTATGTAGGATCAAAATTAAACATCTTGTACAAAAAAATTAAATAATTAACGTTCTACTAAAGTGTAATAATTTTTAGGTTTTAGCTTAATATCCTAATTAAAACACTACAATATAATTATCGGTTTTTTAATTTAATTACTCTTTACATTATTTAATTTTAACAGAAATTTTTCTGAAGTTAAAAATTGCTTTTTTTATAAAACTAATAAAAATTTTCTCTGGGTGATATTTAAAAATTCTTCTATATATAATAATAAAATTCAAAATAACAAATTTTAAAACTGCATGTAAAGTTTTAATACAGACGAAAAATAATTTACCATCTTTTATTTCAAGTTTTTTCTGTAATTACAGCTCAAATATCATCTTCCATATTTACATTTTTAAAATCTTCGTGTTCTGTATTCTATAAAAAATCACATACTTCCTAACCATTCCGATTAGTTAATAAAAATAAGGACAACAAACATTTATACAAATCACAAAAACAAAATATATATATATATATATATGTGTATGTATATAGATATAAATTAAAAATGGCAAAGAAATTTGATATAAAAAAGGCAACTACTATATCAAATGTGTATATGAAACACTATAAAATAAGCGCGAAATGTATTTCGAAAAAGTCACATAGCGAAACACCCGGACGAGGAATTATTTTTCCTTGTTCGCCTCTTTCGACTATTTCTTACTATAATCGACAGTGTTACATTTAAATGTACAGTAATCGATTTTTAGAAAACACATTGCACATTTCACATTTCACATTTCACATTCCTCGCTGCAATGGGTAAAACTTAAGAGGGTAAAGTTACGTCGAAATTTTTTGACAATTTTTTTTTTTTTTTTGCTTAAAAATTTAGTTTAACCTCCTGCGGAATATGCTCTTAAATTTTTAGATCCTAATTCGAAGTACAGATGTTACTACATATAAGTGCAGCGCTCCAAATGTTACCGGGACGTCAGCGAGAACGCACTACTCTTCGCTTCCTTGAAATTGGACCAAGGTCGTAACAAACGATGCACATTTTTCACAGAGCACTGGTTTTTGATAATAAATTTCAACAATTTGCAATCGTTGCTCGTTTGTATAAGTCTTTCCATGATGAAATGGCAGAGTATACTGAAAACTTTTCACTTTGACAGATGACGTTTGGACGCCAATACACCAACCAGTGCTGCCAAACTGAAAAACTTAACTCTTAAAAAATCACCCTATATTATTATTATTATAACTGTTGCTTGTTTGTTTTTTGTTTTTTAAATTAATACGGACTTACAAAACATGCGGAATGGGCGTTAAACTGTGAACTTTTATGCTGAGTTAGTTTTATTTTTTATTATACAATTTGTGAATAAAGCTACTTAATAAGTGAAATTTTATTTAAAATAGGTATATGGTCACGGAAATCAGACAAGATCCTTTCAGTATATTTCAGATCTTGTAGATGGTTTAATTAGTTTAATGAATTCAAATTATAAATTACCTGTAAATTTGGGAAATCCGGTTGAATACAATATAAAAGGTATACAATTTACAATTATCTCTGATTATCTGTCTGCGTATATAGAATATTTAAATGGAGAAAGAACAAATATGCCAAGAATAATGATACAGAAAATGGATGTGAAAATGTAAGAAAGATACAGAGATGTAATATGTCGCAAACCTTGTTTAACTTGAAAACACGGAATGAAATGATGAAAGAATGTCTGGAGAGATGTAGAAAATATTGGAGGAAAAATCGTAAAATATATAAAATTTGCTAATGATATGTGATAATGCTTGCAGAGAGTAAAAAAAAAATTGAAGAAATTAGTTTAAACACTGGAAGGAGAGCGCGAGAAATGTGGGATGAGGATAAATGTAGAAAAAACAAAGTTAATGGAAGTAACAGTAAAAAATGAAAGAAATACATAAAAATGGTAAGTATAAATGAAGTTGCATTGAAAGTAGTAAAAAAGTGAGGGCTAATTTACGTAGACAAATGTGCATAGGCTTGAAAAAGAAGAAAACGGTAAAATGTTTATTTTCTACTATACAGCAAGATATGGATACTACGACCAAAAAAAAAACGTAAAAGATTATAGGTTTTTGAAATGTGGGCGCGGCGAAAAATATTAAGAGTAAAAATTCAAGATAAAGAAGTGTTAAGAAGAGTAGATGAGGAGCAGGCTTTAGTGGAGAAGATAATAAAAAGGGAGAAAAATTGAACAGGTCATATATTATACTAACCTAGCCTGCGACTTCGCAATTTTTTCACCTAATTTGTCATGCAGTAGAGATGGGTATGCACCAGTCATCGTAATTAATGGCACATTTATGACTACCAATTAACTAGATTCGGTTGATTAATTTTTTATACTAAATGTATTCTTTCTTTCTTTAATTGCAATGTCTGGATATATTTCAGATTTTGCAGTAATAGTCAGAAGTTTAGTTGGAGTTAATAGTGAAATAAAAATGGTGGATGGTTTGGAAGATGATCCTCAGCGGCGGAAACCTAATATCACTAGGGCACAAATAAATTTAAAGTGGACACCAAAAGTAAGTCAATTTTTACCAGTTTTGATGCTAAGATATTTACCAAATAAGGAACATTAATCAATAATTAAAATAAAACTAAACATTGAGCTAATCTAATTTTTTTTTTATTGAAATTATGTTGTATGTATATATATATATATACATTACGGTAAAAAAATTTGATTGATTTTTTTCTGAATATCGCCCAAAAATAATAGTTTTTTGATGTTTTAAGAATCTCTCTCCCATATTTCAGCTCGATTAAAATGTTTTTTAATAAAACATCTAATAAGAGCTAAAAAAAAAACATAAAAAGGACGAAAAAAACGAATTTTTTTAGAACTCTTCTTTTTTTTTTTTTTGTATTAAAAATAATCCCTTAAATTTTAAGTTCAAAATATACATTTTCAAATTAGTTCAAAAATTTTAGAATTGTTTGCATATTTTTGATATTTTCGGAGGTCGTTTAAATATTAGTATTAGAGGCTTATTTTTTTTAAATTATAGCTTGTAAAATAGAAATAAATATTAAAGAAGAAAATAATTTTAAATTATTTCTTAAATTTGATCAATTATTTAAAAACTAATGATTATCATCACTTGATCAATTTCCCTTTCACCAAAAAAAGGATACTATTGCAAAAGAACTGAAAAATAAATTGCAAAAATAGAGCTTTTAAAAACAACGAAACTCAGACTTCATCGTATAAAAATAAAATAATGTAGTTCAATGATTTCGCTTAATATTTATATGAACGTAATATTGTCCTCATTATTATTCCTTCAGTCGATCAAATAGTTTTTCTTTAATCCCGCTTCGTAATATTGACTCAAAATTGTGATTATTACTTTTGAATTGAGGATGTGTGCATAAATAAAATTATTTATTTTTAAGTAATTTTAAATCAGATTAATATGTAAAAATTTAAATAAGAAAAAAAGATGATAAACAGAATATTTATTTAAAATATTTCGTATTTATCAATACCTCTTTTGTAAGTCATTCTTACACTTATATTTAGATGTATTATTATATTATTTCCTTTGTTTTGGTACATTTATGTGAAAATTATTACTGAAAATTTTTATGAAAATAAATTTGCGAATTTAGTTTTTGATAAGAATTTAGATCACTTAAACTATTTAAAAATTTTGTCATCGAAATGAATGAGCATGCTAACAAACTTGTCTTTCAAATAACCCTGACATTAGTTTCATAAAAATCGATCTGAGAAAACGTATATTAAAAAAATTAAAATACAAGTTTTGGCTGCTTTGAAGAACTTGTTTAATGTTTTCAATATCGCAGAACAAGTTTTTGAACTAGCATATTGTTTGATGAAAAGATTTCCACTGAAATGAGAATAAAAGTGATCTTTAGAAGACATGAATTTATAAAGAATATACGTTTTTTTTGCACAGTATTTTTTTCTCATTATTTCGCGGATTGCGTGATCCGAAATTTCAGCCGTATTTTTTCTATTGTTGTACCGCAGCGGATAACAAAATATGTTGTCTGTACGGTACTCCTCCGAGAAGAAGAGTCCTCTGAGGTGGTGCGAAAAAATTTGATCGCGTGTTTTTTTTGTATTATTTTTTTCTCACCTGGGTAGACTTTATTTTAAATAAGAAAGCCCCAGAAAGAAAAGAAAATTTTATTTCTTGATGATTCCAAAAATCCGGCATTTCAGAATTTTGCTTTGCTTCGTGTAATTTCTATTTTTAATCACGAGTTCCCCAGACGAAATGAGGCAAATGTAATAAATTTTTAAGAAAGACAAAAAGTACTTTCAAGTTCATCTCGTTGGATGAGAATGTAGCGACTTTTTCTTCTCCCGCAGTAACCATAATTTATTATTTAACATTTAGCCGTTACCGGTCTAAAATTGTGATACCGACTGAAATTCTTAATCGGCTATTCGACACCAACAAGACCGAGGCGGTGATCGAAGAAGACAGCGACGGGGATTCATGTTTTCGATTTTATTTTTACTGGGTATTGAAATAAATAAATTCCTTTCCACATATTAGACTTCTTGCATTCCTGCTTGAAAGCTTGCCTAAGTATAGTGTACCTCGTTTTGATTTTGTTGTGCTCCAAACTTCCGTTGATGTCGCAATGCTAACATGGTCATTTATAATTTCGACAATTGCTGTACACGCACTTCGCTAAGATATTATTTGCTGACACCGCGCTATAATCGCGGTGTTGCGAACTAAAAGTCCCGTTTTATGACAACATCGCTGTTTACGTTTCGCCTAACGGTGCATACGCTATTCAATAAGCTTTATTCGCTGACGTCCTTAAATTTTTTAAGCCTTTTTTTTATTCACGCTTTTGTTGCGAATGACGCCATTTTAATCGGGTGGTCAATCGACCAGTCCGATATATATACAGGCCCGTTTTTCGACGTTTTCTTCAGATTTAGTTTGATTCTGGTACTAGACAAAACCTATGCCGGAATAATTCTCCGCGGTATCGGATTAATCGATAAATCGAACAAGTCTGTCCGATTAGTTTTTCACCTTTCGTAGTGCTAATCATGTCTTCGCAGGCTAACGAATCTTTATATCTATATCCGTTATTACCGCGTAATTCGATCACCACTTTCGTTTTTACGTGAAATAAACGTGAAATCAAATTAGAACGTTTTTGTTATTTTTCACCAAAAAGAAGTTGATCGATGTTCCCGTATTCATCCGGGATCATAACAATTTAATTTTTAGGGGGTTGGAATCTACAAGGATTCATAAGAGGGCTCAGGGAAGTCGATGTCTTATATTGAAGTAAGCGGCATATAGGTGAAATATAAATATTGCATCGCAAACAGCTTAATTTCCGATAAAATTTTCACTTACCCTACGTTTTTGCTAATTTTGACCATGACCCACTAAATATATTTTTTTTGGCCAAAATATATGTTATTTATGAGTCTAAAATATATCTAAAAATGCCAGATTCATTTTTGTGCTTGTGTATTTTCATTGGTAAAAAACATGAACAATGTTAAAAAGTGTCATTTGGAAGGTGAAATATAACGGGCGGGGGTTGTTAATTTTTTCTAAGATGCCCCTCCCATGTGTGTACAACATACTGAAAAATTTTTAAAAACCGGTCAACTTGCGCTTGAGAAAAAAGAAATTAATTGCATTTTAGCAAAAAGTGAGTTTCTCAAAAACTAGAGGTGTGCGGGATCTGAAACTTCTGTCACGAATGTTCCTCGGTGGTACCCACTTACCACCCAAATATCAACCCGATGCTCTTCAGGACAAATTTACCCATCTTTTTATCATTTTATTACCGGAAATAATATTTTTGTTAAACTTTGAATTTTGGCATTATATATGTTTGTTCGAGTATAACTTATATTCATATGAACCGATTTTACTAATTCTTTGTTCATCAGAAAGTATACCATTCAGCGGTGGTACTACCATGTAAGTACTGATGAAAATCGGTGTAAAGATAAACTAAATATTTGTCAAAAAGCGTAAAAAAATGTGGTACCCTTAGATCATTTTTTTTTTCGTATTATTTTTTATTAGTATATAACAAAGTTGGTTGATTTAAAATACTATATCAATTTGCCAAATTACTATGGAAATGTAGCTTTGAATAAGGGCAGCGATTATATATTTTAATGTTTTTACCGTGGAAATGCAGTTTAAAATTTAAAAAATCGATTCTTTTTAAGCATAAAATATATAGTGAAAAATATGATAAAAAGTTGATTTTTAGCAAGAAAAAAATGTAGGTATAATTCTAAAAATTGTAAAGTATTTTTAAAAATAAAAAAAAAAAAAAATACCGGTACCAGAAGTATTATAAAAATTTAATAAAAATATATTAAAAAGTAAAGAATAATTGGATAAAAAATATATTTCGGAGTGGTGATATAACTTAAGGTGATATTATCGTAATTCTTATTCAACACTGATACTTTAATTAAGAGTAGGCATCAAATTCATATTACAATAATAATTAAAAACTGCATTAAATATTCATTACATTGTTTCCAGATATATTGTTAATTTGATGCCTACTCTAATTATAAGGTATCAGTGTTGTATAAGAATTACGATAATATCACCTTAAGGTATATCGCTCTGAAACATATTTTTTATCGAATTATTTTTTACTTTTTAGTGTATTTTTGTTAAATTATTATAAATCCTGAAGTCGGTATTTTTTTTTAAAAAAAAAAAAATCAAACATTTTATCCTATTTAAATTTTTATAATCTGATTTGATTTTTTTCCCCGGATGGCAATTGGGGTTTGAACATCTTCAAAGAAAATAATAATTATGTACAATATATATATAAACTCGGCCATTTGGCCTCGCAAGGGGCGCACCCCTTGACCCCTCTTACTTTCATTTCTGTCTCTTTCTCTTCTATACTTTGCATAAAATGATCAAAATTTACAACGTAATTCTTACTGGTATCAACACAAAAAAAATAACATAATCACAAAAATCCTATCCTAACATTTAACTTTCATTATATAAAATTAATTAATTTTTTCGTTATATTTTTCTTTACATTTTCGTTACATATATTGTGACATTTGTAAAATAACAATTACAAAAATTCTATAAAATATAACAAACGTAACATAAAATTGGGACATTTTTTCGAATTGGGAGTAGCCTAATAATTACGTTGTAATTAATATATATATATATATATATATATATATATTGTAATGTGTCCATTACATGGCAATAGTAAATAAATAATAAAATTAAATTTAAAAAAAAATAATATGAAAATAAAATTAAATTTTTAAATTTTTGAGAATTTGGTGTGAGTGAGAATGTGCGCGTGATTGAAATCTTGTTTGTCGGTTGGGAGCGAATACATCATGCAGTCACTGGAGAAGTGGCCGAGACGATAATAAAGGAAGAAAGGCTCGTAGAGACGAGCGGAAAAAATGGCAGAAAAGGTGGCTAGTCGATTTTGATCATCCATCGGAAGAACAGTCAAAATTTTTGGTAGCAGAAGACTAAGATAAAAGGCAACCTCTGCAGCGCGCAATCATTAATTCGCCCGTCAGATCAGTTTAAATAAACTCCGTCCTGTCGCGAAAGTAAATCGTGTAAAGATTCGTTAAGTTTTATTTAACATTTGTCTGAAATTCGCGTCTCGTTCCATCCGAAAAGGACTCATCGCCAGCCCACTCATCCGGGACCGTTCATCACCGTATTCCTGCGTCACCGCTGACAAACAGTCAAACGTATATCGATTCTTATTTATATTTATATGTATATTTGTTGTTTTCGTTGTGCATACGAATTTATTAGTAATTGTTTTTTTTTTATCGGTCGACCGATCAAGAAAAATTTGGTGTGGGTAACTTTCATAATATACAGTTTTAAAGTCTAGTCGGGTCAGTTGTGTAAATAATAATCATAAATAAAAAGTAATAATTTTTCTAACATAAATCCACAAGCTCGTTAGGAACTCGCAGTTGGCATCCCTGGATAAAGAAAATTTGTTAAGCTTGCAACGGCAAGGACCATTACAATATATAAACAAGAAGGGGGTTTCGCCAGCCCTCCGATTGAAATAAGAAATTTTTAAATAAAAAAGTATTTATTGTACAACTTCTTCAAAAATACTATTATGAATTACTTTAATCTACTTGTACATCTCGACAAAGCTACATATAGCTGACCATGTGTAAATATTATGTCTTCCGAATCAACAGAGTGCGTTTCGTTTTAATCGTATGTTTATTTGTAAATCGTAGTAAAATTTTCTTAAAAATTACGTTTCTCAAGATTTGTATTTTTACGTGTTTTCTGTGCAATTAGGTGCCGTTAGATAAGGGTTTGAAAAAAACTATAGCTTACTTCAGAGAAGAATTAAGACGTCACAAACACTCCGAAGGAACTTGATTCTGCGTAGGAAATCTATGACGACTGATAAATACGTAAAAACGAGTTCATCGCATTTAAGGTTTTTTTTTTTTTAATTAATTTAAAAAAGTGTAATCGATTACTCGAAAAAAAAATTTAATGATATTTTTACCTTTTATAATTTTCAAATCTAGAAATCTACTTCTACCGTGCAACGAATGCGTTACGCTATTTTCGTTCGTTAGATCGTTGCGAAGTTGTATATTACAATGCCGTAAACGATTCCCCTTGGCTTGCATTATTTCCAAATATTCGACTGTTTAACTATGAACCAGTGTACTGTGTCTACTCCCTTATTGCAAGTTGAAGAAGGAGAAAAAAAGTTGAAATGTATAAATTGGAAAAAATATGTAATGCAATCATCGTTTCCGCTTGATAAAAAACCGAACAGCGTCGAAAGAGAATTTTTCCATACTATATTTAAAATAATAAAATGAATTAAAAGTATAAAAATATTTTAAAAAAAGTGATTCTAATGTAGAACGCGTTTCATTCAAAACTTGGACGCGTGAGATGACTATTACGTTACTATAAGAATAAAACATATGCGTGCGTATATAATAAATAGATTCGTAACGTATCGCCGGAACAGTGTTGTTTTACAGGATGAGTCCCCTTGTATTATGAAAAGAAAATAATTTTCTAAAATGCTTTACCGTTGAAGTCGTTCCCATATAGCAAATAGAATGCCCATTTTTATTTTATACTGTGATCATAGCTGGTGCTGAAACGAATTATGACGACGAGGGCTCTATTTCTAAAACTAAATTTTAATTACTTTTTTTGCTGCTAAAGCTTAAACACAGCAACGGGGGCTTTGTATCTGTAAAATTAGTCGGAATGTTCGAGAATTTCGTTTATTAAATAAAAACGTTTATTCCGCTAAAGCTTGGAAATTGTAATATTTTCTTAATTATAAACGGACGAGTAAATTCATTGCCCTATCTTACACACGATTTCTCTATATTAACTGCTAACAATTTTTACGATTTCTCTTTTGAAACGTCTTAAATGTTATCATAGATTAGATTAAGAAGTTATTGTAAAAAGTAAAAGCTCTGCAGGATTCTATTAACACTTTCTTATGAAATTATTTGCAAAAATAAAAAAATCCGAGAAACATTACGAGTCACTATCGACACACAATAGTGTCGTTATATTCACGCTTGATTCGGTTTCTAGCGAAAAGCGAGTAACACACTAATTATTGTTTAAAATATGAAAATATTCAATTGTGTAAATTTAGAAACAATTAATATTATTAAACACGTTTAAATGTTTTACATAAATAACGTGAAATGTTCGATTGTTTTAATATATTAGGAATAAAATGAAATATTAGGTGAACTATATAAGAAACCGAAACTAGCCCTGCAGCGAAAATTAATTAAAGTTTTATTATTTTGAAGTTTTTTGGTTCGGTTCGGTTAAATTTTTCCGATTAAACTAATTAATATTTCTCGCATAGGGGACTAAAGCAGATTTTGCTTATTATTTTGAAGAAATGTAACTGCGGTAAACTTTATTTAAAATTAATTCGCTGTTTTCCTAGAAAAATTTATATATGAGAAGAAGAAAAAACTATCGAGTTAGCCGAGTGAAATTCGCTAGTGTACAGTAATAATCTTCGATTTGTCCGACTTTGGTCTTCAGATTGTTAAACACAAAAAGGTAAAGAGAAAGGGGGAAAAGTTGAACGCGCTTAGTTTTGTCGGCTAAATGAATTATCTGATTAACCGGCGGGGGGTAGATCGTTTTAGTTAATAACGTTGAAAGTGAAAGTATTGTCAAGAGAAAACAATATAGAGATTACATTATATTCTGAAAATGACGTATAGAATTTAGTCAAAATGTTTCTTGCATAAGTAACTAGTCAAAATTGTTTGCGTATTATATTCGAATGTTATCTGCAATAAAAATGTTATTTTTTATTCGAATCGATTTTTTCGTCGTTATATTATTTATTAATGACAAAATATTAATACAAGTATTTCTAAAACCGTGTATTAATTCGTCATTTCGACTGCGCATTCTCTGTTTCAGCTTTACTGATAACATTTTTATCATAGCAAAATGCTTCGTTTGCATTCAGCTTAGAAATATTTCCCTGATACGTAGGAAAAGTCCTGCAAAATTATACCTTAAACAAAAATTACTTAAACAGCCGATCATGATTGAAGCAACCACTATCTTCGAACTCACTTGGGGAGGGATATCATCGTACATTCAGTTGAACTTGACGTAGAAAAAATTCCCTTTAAAACGTACGAGAACTGTCCAAAAGTAGCCCTTGCACAAACACGATTTTGATCGACTTGTTATACTTTACGGGATATGAAAGGCTCATTTTTTCTCTTTAAAATGTGCATACGTCGAACCTATGAAGTGGTTCCCAAATTTTTCGAAATTTTACCAACTCAGAGTATTTTTACGATAAATAGAATTTAAATATATATATATATATATATATATATTTACCGCTGTGGCAAATTTTCTGTTTTTTTTTTATTCCCCATTCCCTCAAAGTATTTCGTCGCAATGGTTTCTCTTCATCGTTCAGTCTGCTTTCGGATGCATTGGCCGAATTCGGTTTTGCTGATGTTGCGCATTTGTTGCTTCTTGCCATTTCCAAATCCTCCGTTAACATTTTTTGAATGGTGTCCGGTAACTGAGATTAAGAGAGGAACTACTCATTATTGCCACAGAGACCTATCTAAACGGACCAAAAAGCGAATTCGAGAAATTTGGGCGACACTCGAATTGCGCACCGTTGTTTACCTGGGCCGACGGTTATAAAAAGTCTAGTAATCTAACCACACGAATTCCGCACCGGAAGTTTGCAGGTATAAATATAACAAAAAGGAACGAAAACGGCATTCGGACCATAATATTTGTTGGACTCGGTGGTTCCAAAACTGATGGCCGCTTCATCGTATAACATTATTAATGTTCAATGGATTTCAAAATTTATACGTGTCGTATTTTTAAAATGATATTTAAAATCCGCCAACGAAAAATACTACATCTGTTTACGTATTAAAAATATTTCCTCTATAACGACGGTTTATTAAAAAATATTTGAGAATACGCCGAGTTAATTTTAAAAATGTATATAATTGTTTTAACTTTCAGTTTCATTTTTCGTTTGCGAAACAAATATTTCACATACTTTTGATAAATAACTGTGATACATGTTTATGTTCTTATTTTTAATCATTAAAAATTCATTCTGGGTTTTGCAATTTGCCAATTAGTTCAACCTTCAACAATTTAACATACTCTTAACTGTCTATTTACATTTATGATCTTTCATCTTTCTAGTTTCAAAAGAATTATATTTGTGATTAAACGTGTGTATTCTAAATGTTGACACAGCGACAACTGAAATTTTTCTTTATTTACAAGTTGTTATTTTTAATAAAATATTTCGCTTTCATATACATCAATGTTAATTCCGTGTTACCATTAATGTTAAGCAATTATCAATTTTATTACGGGGATGAATGTTTCTGGAACAGTTGGAATTATAAAAATCCGCTGTAAAATAACACAATTCTAAAACACATCTTTTTATTTCCTACGATTCGAAGTGGAGCAGTTAAAAACAGACAAATATTACTGTACCATTGCAAGCCGGATGATAATTTTTGATGTTTTTTTATGAGGATATGACGGTTACACATTTAAATGTGAAGTGTTATGTGCAAAAATAGTATTAAAGTGCTCTTTCAGAAAATGCATAACGTTCGAACAGCTCTTCTAATCCTTGAGCGCTACACATCGCGTAAAAATTTAAGAATATATAATATGACGAATTTAAAATTACCTAAAAAAGCACTTCAAAATAGGTATAACTCGCCAACCGATATTATTATTCATGAAACTTAAAATACGCAACAAACAACAACTTTGCATCGCAATAGACATTTTCAGTAACCATTTAATTTAAACCGCATATGGATCTAAAAACGGCAAACCAATGTAGTTTTCGTAAATATATTTAAAGGGGGATACTTTGGGAAAAAAATATAACGATATTCTAGCTTCAAATTTAAGTTACTGGGGAGGGTGCTGGAAACTTAAAAGTTCAAAAAAATATTTTTTTCCCGGATGTGTTATGTATTAATGGAAAATACTACATTGAAGTAATGAACGCATCTTTCAGTTTCTTAAAAGAACTCACAGAATTTGCGACGAGTTTTTTCAACTTACAAAAAAAATAGATTTTCTTAACGACAAAGTAAAATTATGTAAATAATATACACTCATCATGTCAATAAATGAACAGAAGAATCCGTCAGATTTTTTATTAATATATAATAAATAAAAATGAACATTATCATAAAATTTAAAATAAAACAATAAATAGACTATTACGGCGTAGGGAATCTATACAATTGCTCTCCATAGGAACAACAACATTTTGCGAAATGCAATCTATCCATTGATCCAGTTTGCAATTGGGCTAATTCCTCTTGGTTATAAGTATTCGTGTTTGTATTTTATATTTTTATGTTTCGTTAGACTTATCCGTTGCCGAAAACTATTCATTTTAATATACGTGCCAGTTTGTACTAATTGTAAATTTTTATCTGTTGTCATATAAAATTTAAGCAGAATATTATTGTATATTGTTTGATAGTACATTAAATGACAAAACTACGATTTTTTAAAAAATTTGCTTTTAATTCAAATGACAATTTATAACTGAGACTAAACACTAATTGATGGGTAAGATAATCAGAACTGAAATTTTCCCAAAAACTTTGGTTCCCTCAAACTCTAAATAACTTTATATAATAATAATAATAATAATAATAATAATAATAATAGTAGTAGTAGTAGTAGTAATAATAGTAATAGCAGATGCTTAATTTGTCGAAGTCGAAAATTTTATACGGTCATCACATTTGTATTTTATGTAAATTAATCAATATGAAAGTATTTTGTATTAATGAGGAGCTTCATGAAACATAATATGCCGTGCGCTGAAAATTCTACATATTCAGTTAGAAATTATTGTAATTTACATTATTTTATATAATATTCGTGCAAAGAATTATTCTGTGTTATGCGACATTCCTTAATTGTGTACGTTTCTAAATTGCTGAAAATATTTAGAATAAAAACCGTACTGTTAACGGGATGATGGCCTATTCTTCGCAAACCTTTAAGGAGGTTTTTTTTTAACAACTGAAATGTAGTTCTCCTTTTTTAAATGAAATACTATAGGTTAAACTACTGTCGATAAAGATACAAGGAACGAGATTAATTAAGTTGTACTTCGCGATAAAAAAAAAAAAAAAAAAAATCGTAAAAAATATGTAAGTATATTTTTGAAATCTATAATCCTTTCTCTATCTTTTTCAACGTATTCAGCTAAAATATTCAGGCACTTGTCGTAACCTGGTACGAATTTTTCGATGCCTTGTTTGAAAAACGTCCGTCCAACTTCGGCTAATCAATTCATGACGAAATTCTTCACTTCTTCGTCGTTCGCGAAATGCTCTTCTCCCCCAGGGCTGTTTTTAAATGATCGAACACACGGGCGATAATCCGGAAGAATGAGAGTTTCGATGCGCTTGACGTTTGCGTTTGTGTGCGAAGTTGACGGCCGACCGCTGCACGCACCATTTAGACACCACGAGTCTCTACATTGCTTTATCACCGTATACTTCACATTTTGTCGATAAATTTCTGTGGGATTATGATTTTCCCCCCACAAAAACCGCACTATACTATTCGCCTCTCAGTGTTGGACGACCAATTCACACAGCGCTTTTTTTTAATTTCGAATTTTTTTTTCTCTTCTTATTACTAAACATATAACTAAATCCAGTCCTGAAAAGAACTATTTTAATTTTAAACATAATGCATTTTTTGTAATTTTGATTTGTAAAACTTAAAGTGATAGGTTTTCGAAAATTTCTTTTCGTTCGGCTCCAGAAAAATGCTGCGTAAAATGCTCCAAACTTCAACCTTTTGATTATGATCGAGTGTTACCAATGAAAACGATTAACCCCTCTTCGTTTTTAAATTTTCCAATAGGGAAACGCCATAGCCAAAACTTAACTTCTCTCTGTAGCAGTAAAAGGCGTGAGTTTCGGATGTCAGATCTCGGTTCGCCGAGAATACAAACCTAATAAGAACCACCGTGCGTGTCTGTGAACAGATTAGGGATGGCAACCGAAAACGAATACCGAATGGAACCGAACAAGTATGAAGCCAGCCTTGCGCATGTTACCGTTTGATGGTTTTAATGTAAGATTAGTATAGGTATGACATCCATTTCTGCATTCGTGTAATATAAACTGAAAAACCCCAAGGCGCACCGAACAAGAAATTACAATTTTATAAATGTCTCGAAATATCAAAAATATTGTGAACACCGACGTGTTTTTTGTAAGAACAAACTACACAATCATGCCGGTGTAACGATTAACAGTGATTTTAATAGACTGTCGCAATTGAACAGCTGTTTAACTTTTTCTCACTTGCGCGTCTAAGACATTTCTCGCTCCGATGGAAACGTATTTGTTTCGAGGTTAACTCTAAAAAACACTCTGAACAATCGCGATTTTACTCAATTAAGAGGAACGAGGAGTTAAGTAAAATAAATTTTTTTAAAGATTTCTTATTACATTTCTTTTTTTTGAAGAAATGGAAAATTTTACTTAATAGACATCAACTGTATCTCGAAGTATACAATTTAAAGTGTGTTCAAAAAGTTTTTTACGAAAAAATTATACGAAATGGCGATGCCACCACAGCTGATGAAAGTCGAGCGCTTAAATTTGCGCCGTGCAGCTACAGGTCTCAAATCTCAAAATCAAAATTATGTCGATAAAATACATTACTATACTTTGCATGACGGAGCAAAAAAATTAAAAAGTTCGGCACCATTTTGAATGAAACCCGCATATTTTTGTATAAACAATTATTTTAAAAAAAAAAAAAAAAAAAAAAAAAAACTTGAATGTCATGAAATAGGTAGTAAGTTAAAGAATATTTCTTTGAAGATTCATGCGAATCGGTTAAAAATTCTCACCGAGCTACATTGCACGATGCGCGAAAAAACCTGTTTTGAGAAAATCAAGTTTAAAGATTTCGTGTTTAAGGGGATTCAAAGATTTCAACGCTTAGTCTGCGGTACCAGGGCCGTATAATACGCCTTCCTCTTCTGAAAATTCATCCATTTAAGCAGCTGCTTCCTTTTTTTTCGCTGTCCTGGCCGCTTGTGAACTGCTACGGCTATGGTAATTTTGTCTTTGTACTCGGTCTACCGTTTGCTCGTCTGCAAATATCTCGCAGCAGATGCCGATTTGCAATTCCAAGACGTTCATAATATTTAAAGTGAAGTTGTAGCCGCCGTTCGAACATGCCTCCAGTCAAAACAGCAGCCATTTTAACGATTTTCCAGCCGCGTTTAGGTGTTTCGGAGGCAAGCGCCACACACTGTTACATTGAAAGATTCGTTTGTGTTCTGCGTGTATTCTCCCAAACATCTTACAAGCAAATCGTCACGGGATAAATTTTCAAATATTCGCCAATCCGTACGTCAAGATGCAGAGGAGGAGGATGTTCATAAGACTGTATGCGATAAGCGCACTGGAATCGGCACCGGGACGACGATATTGGTGCTGCGGATGTTTGTTTGTCGATATCGTGTAGGGTAATAAGTGACGAATAAATCGTGTTTCATATCATCCTTCGAGTTTGGATTTTTTTTGAATAGTAATTCATCAATTTTGTAAAGATATCCATAAGATTTCCTTTTTTTCAAAGTTTTGCTGGTTTTTTTTTTTTTTATTTTATTTTACGTAGTCTGCTGCTCATCCTTTTTTTATACGTGGCCAACGCACTTACTCTTAATTGGTATGAAATATTGATGTGTAGTTCGTGAATAAACTGATTCTTGAAAAAGAACTGAAAGAAGAACTGATTCACAAAACTTAGAAGAGCTGGTTCTGTATGAACTGTTTCAGGTGAAACAGAATGAGCCGGAGCGAATAGCCCGAACAGACAAAATAAAAATGATTACAAAAATCACGCTTTTATCTCATTCGGTTCGGAAGATATAGTCCGGACAGATAAAATAAAAACGATTACACAGTCGCTTTAGTATATAGTAAGATTTGTTTACATGTAGATCTAAAAGATTTTCGAAAACAATCAGTTCCTTGAGAACCGGGTCTTTGAATCAGTTCTTTATAGTGAACTGATCCACAAAAAGAACTGTACAACCCATCACTAGTATGAAATCGTCGCCATATCAAAAACCGCTGCATGAAAACCATCGTGATTACTTTCACTTGCTAGTAGCGCTCCCTATTGTCCAATTTCAAGGAAGCGAAGAGTAGTGCGTTCTCGCTGACGTCCCGGTAACATTTGGAGCGCTGCACTTATATGTAGTAACATCTGTACTTCGAATTAGGATCTAAAAATTTAAGAGCATATTCCGCAGGAGGTTAAACTAAATTTTTAAGCAAAAAAAAAAAAAAAATTGTCAAAAAATTTCGACGTAACTTTACCCTCTTAAGTTTTACCCATTGCAGCGAGGAATGTGAAATGTGAAATGTGAAATGTGCAATGTGTTTTCTAAAAATCGATTACTGTACATTTAAATGTAACACTGTCGATTATAGTAAGAAATAGTCGAAAGAGGCGAACAAGGAAAAATAATTCCTCGTCCGGGTGTTTCGCTATGTGACTTTTTCGAAATACATTTCGCGCTTATTTTATAGTGTTTCATATACACATTTGATATAGTAGTTGCCTTTTTTATATC
Source organism: Icerya purchasi (assembly GCA_039619475.1). Lineage (NCBI taxonomy): Eukaryota > Metazoa > Arthropoda > Insecta > Hemiptera > Monophlebidae > Icerya > Icerya purchasi. The sequence goes on from CM077115.1 coordinate 99,752,092, forward strand.
AAATTTCTTTGCCATTTTTAATTTATATCTATATACATACACATATATATATATATATATATTTTGTTTTTGTGATTTGTATAAATGTTTGTTGTCCTTATTTTTATTAACTAATCGGAATGGTTAGGAAGTATGTGATTTTTTATAGAATACAGAACACGAAGATTTTAAAAATGTAAATATGGAAGATGATATTTGAGCTGTAATTACAGAAAAAACTTGAAATAAAAGATGGTAAATTATTTTTCGTCTGTATTAAAACTTTACATGCAGTTTTAAAATTTGTTATTTTGAATTTTATTATTATATATAGAAGAATTTTTAAATATCACCCAGAGAAAATTTTTATTAGTTTTATAAAAAAAGCAATTTTTAACTTCAGAAAAATTTCTGTTAAAATTAAATAATGTAAAGAGTAATTAAATTAAAAAACCGATAATTATATTGTAGTGTTTTAATTAGGATATTAAGCTAAAACCTAAAAATTATTACACTTTAGTAGAACGTTAATTATTTAATTTTTTTGTACAAGATGTTTAATTTTGATCCTACATAAATATATAAGTATCCTATTATTAGGTTTTATATACAAAAGTGTAATATGCATAAATTTTTCTTGTTTCAATATTTGTAACATTTATACAGAATTTGATTTTTATATTAATATCCCAAGTATTTAACTTGTCGATTAAATGAGTATCACCACACACCTTATTACATAATTAACTTTGTTAACGCAGAAATCTATATTTAAATGAAAACAAAGCATTAAAAATAAAAAGTAAAAGACCTAATAAAAATTCGATCATTTAATCACAAACACTATTATTTCCTCGCTTAGCGAACTCGCCACAATGAGCAGACGAAAAAAAGCACATTTCACATTCCTGGCTGCAATGAAGAGAACTGGTAAAAACGATTGTAAACTATTTATATTTTTTCAGCTCGATTATTATTATTATTATTATTATTATTATTATTATTATCCCGTATCCGATCGACTATCTCGTCCTATATTCCGTAAATTTTATTAAATCATTAATATCGTATAAGCTTCCAAGTTGCTCGCGGTAAAACACGTAATAAACGATGCAACTGTTTTTCCACTATCTAGGCAGCTATCTTATAGCACGTACATTTCTCGAAGCTTATAAAGAGCATGGTTAGCCGCCAAGTTAATCGACTCGAAATAAGTCGCGATACTGATCTATTTTCAGGTTTTACTACGGCCCTTTCGCAACTTAAAATCAAGACGGGTAGAGTGCCTTAATTCCTGCATCATTCGATTTTTCTTTTTTTTCTTTTTTTTTTTTTTTTTTGTCGTCTCTGTGCTACCACAACTTCGCCGACACGTCTAGACGCGGGTTGCGCACGCATACAACGCACACGCGGTGTAGAGAGGAGGGAGCAAAGTATGCGGTGACCTTTTCTCAGTATCATAAATGCCACAAAAAAAAAAAAAAAAAAAAAAAAAAAATGTGAAAAATCGATCGAAAGGGATAATATCTCAGGTACTCTAAAGAAGAACACGCCTGGCCTTTCACGTTCAGCGTGCGCTCAATTACAATTAATTCTCTCGCCGGAACGATTTACTTAATAATTCGCGCGGGTCTTGTATTTTTATTCGGTACAAATAACCGTAACTCCTCCCCGATTAATATATATTGTCTGCATCGTAAAAGAAAATGCATTAGAAAATAATAATAAGGATGTTGACTGAAAAGCATGCGACGAAAAACACATTATGGCGACAAAAAAACACTACTGGCGAGACCTCCGTGCCATTTTTTTTTTTTTTGTTGACTTAATCGATCGGTCAAAATAAACAGCGACGATTAATTTGGCAGGCAACTCGATGAATTTGCAGAGAAAATGGTCTAGCAAAATTTCTTTGAAACCTAGAAATTTTCTGCGAGAAAAGAAGATGCAGAGGTAAAAAAAACATTAGGTAAAAGTAATGTATTATCGTTTCGATAAAAATCGATACGAATAACGGGTTATCTAACAATGAAAGATACCGTAATTGAACGAAAAGCTGCGGACCTCATAATTTTTTCCGCTAAAACGCAATCGGTTGATTAATTTTATTTCAACAAAACATAAAGCACACGATAGTTCTTACGAGCGTGAAAGGAAGAAGATCATTAAACACTTATATGACCGAAGAGCTATACATTGCCTCGGACAGTTCTGGAAATTGCAGATCAGCCAAATTCGTATAAATGGTAAGTGCTTATACAATTTCATTAGGTGGTGGTGAAACTGTAGAAATTTAAAATCAATTATAGAGAAATGGCGAGAGTTGGACCAGAGGGAAAGAAAACCTTAACGGACCATCTTACAAATTCTGCCGGTGATCGTTGTAGACACAGTTCAAGAGGTTTTTTCCGACTGAATGAAATAAAGAAAAAAAGTTTGCAGCTGACAAAGTTCCGAGCTTTTTGTAATCGAGAAGCAGAGAGAGCGACAATTAGAAATTACTCGAGTTTATTATATGCTGTAAATAAATCGCATAAAGGGAAATTAAGTGTAACAGGGAGGGGGGAGAAAGAGTATGCGTGTTATTCTATGTAGATTGTAGTGCGTCATTGAAAATACTTTGAAAATTTTTATTCTTTACCGAGGGCTACATTACACATATATTACTTTAATGCATTTTAATAATGTCTAGAATTTTATATGGAGGCTAAAAAACGGAAATAGGTAAAATTCAGAAAAGGTGTTTAAAACTTATACTACCCCGTTGAAAGCGGAGTAATGATACTACATCAACCTGGTGGAAGGAAAATAATGAAATGTGGCCCAAAATGCACTATTATTATTATTATTATTATTATTACAGACTACTTGAATTTAAATGCGATAACGTAAAGAGTTACCTTCTAGAGACCAAAAACTCGACTAACAAGGAATCAAAGTAATACCTATTCATGCTAGAGGGGTAAATCTACGAATCGACAATACAGATGATTCGGTTCTAATTAAATTAATGAGTACCGTAATAAACGGGAAAAAAAAGTTGGTGTATGGAAGAGGGAAGTGAGAAAGTGGTTGAAAGAATGGTATAAAGATTAAGGAATTTTGCTGCATCCTCTTTTCCCTTCATTATTAATTATTGCTACATTTTTTAGGCCTCTTTTAGACCATCTATTTACCAGTTTCATTTTTCGTTCGTGTACATTAATGTATGCGACGTCTAATATGTAAGCGGCCCCTGTGTATGGGTGTATTATTGTGCTATTTATTTATATATATATATATATATATATATATGCGTCGATTGATATATGTTATTTTTATTTTTTGGTTTAATACGTTCGATTTAGGTAGTAAGAATAATTAACTGTAATTTTGTTTACTAGAATAAACGATAATAAGAGTGTTGGACACTCACGCAACATACTTGCCCAGTGAGACCCATAACTTATTTATTTATTGATAATAGAAAAAAAAAAAAAAAAAGATTATCATAACATGGGGATCCCACTAGAAATGGTTTATTTTTCTTCTTTTTCTTCTTTTTTTGGCGCGCCCCATTAACGACCCACACTAGATTAATTTTTGTTTATTTGGTTTTTTTTTTAAACAATGCAAAATAACGGAAATATAATTTAAAACAATGGCTGTTTAAGAGAAAACACGTCGCAGTGAGAATAATTGGCTGGAGCAAAAAAAAAAAAAAATAAATAAATAAATAAATAAATTTCTACTTGAAGCTTTTTGTGATAATGAAAATAAATTCGTTTTTCATGTGTATTTTATTGAAGGAAAAATATTTCGCACTGAATTCTGTTTTATATTCGCGCTCCGTGAATACGAATGGATATTTAAATATGAAATGGTCTCATTTGAGAAAGGCGAGATATATAATTTTTAAAACACAATCCTTTATACTACAAATTGAAATTGCTCTAAATTCACATGATTGGACTAAATATCCACCACTGCATTTATATCATTATGCTAAAAATAATACGTTTCACGTTTCTGCACTTTCTGCACTTTCTGCACCACGAAGGGAAATATTATTTCGTCGTTTTATTTAAAACTAAACGCGGACTGCTGGTATCGCGCGTAAAAGTCTGCACAATAATTGTAACGAGGATTTCATTTATTTACTTATTTGCTAAGCTTCTCTCCATAACTAAAGGTCGCTACATCACACATACATTGAGTTATCTGTAACAGCTGTTATATATATGTAAACCACTTAATACGGTTAGCCGCTTTCTTCCCGGTGGTGCCTTGCCTAATATTTTTTTCCATTGACGACTAAGCGAAAGATGGGGTCGACCTACATCCTTTGCTTTATATATATTTCCTTATTTTCCTTCAAGGCAGGTAATAAAATTTCCACGTTTTTTATTTTGTGCATCCCCGTCTGTAAGTCCACATTTCAAACGCTTGTAGCTTTTTCTCTGTGTTTTTTGAGAATACGCATGTTTCCATCGCGTAACGTGACCATAGGTAACATGAAAGTAATTTTAGCCGGAGTTGGATTTTCATTCCTCTGTCCCGAAATATCCGTTCTAAATTATTAAACGCTCTCCATACCGATTCTTATCCTGATTTCATCTTTTCGATCTTCTGTATACCCCCAGATATATGAATTTTGAGACCTGTTCTAGTGGTACTCCATCTATTTTCATTGCTACTGATGTTTGGTTCTAGGTTTTTTGTTTGGCGAATTTTATCACATTTGTGACCGCATTCCTGAGTAAATCTTGTGACTAAGCTCTGTAACGAGGATTTCATATCGAAGGTTAGAAAAATAGACTGCCAGACTTAATACATCGTTGTCGTATGATTGCGATAAAGTGGACGACACCGGTTGATTAGTTTAACGGTCTTCATTATTACATTATTCTGTACGAAGCAGAGGGCGAGACAATGTGTCTACACAATTGTGTAAGTGCCGCTACGAAATTTTATGATCTACATATAACACAGCCAGACGACGGCATACTGTAGGATCGGCTTCGTCGTGCTATGCTAATGAGTAAATTTTGTTCATGTGTTACCTTTTTTATTAAATTACTATTGTGAGCTGTAAGCGGAGACAGGTCGTTTGCTTTTCTTACACAAAGTCGAGCAAGCATAATGAAGGTCACTTATTCAGTCGAGTGGAAAGATTTGCGGGACAACAGTGCAGCGCTGTTGTCTGTTAAAAGTTCACTGAGCGCAGGTTGACACAATGGTATTTTAGAAGATCCGCTACAAGCTAGTCGTAAAATTACCGACTCTGAATTCTTGCCCCACGTATTTCGTGTCTTTTCCTCGTCGAAGGTTTAACTGCGACATCGCTCATCCACACTTTTTCGCATCGTCCCATCCCAGCTGCGGTTGTTGTTTTTCTCCGTGCACTTTAGTAGTGTGTTTAATACTGTGATTCCGTTCACTCTACTTTCTTTTGCTCGCGTTCTTTTAATTTATCTGCCGTTGATCAACGTTAATGTCTGCCGTGACACGTTTTGAAAAGCCTATTAATGTGTAAAGCGTTGCAATGTGTTTTTTTCTAAACGAAGACAATGAATTCATATCGCATTTATTATCATCTGGTCTAGTGAGAAAGCAGCTCTTTATTACTCGTTATCTATAGCATAACGTCAGCTGTCTCTAATTGTACCGCTGGTCTACCAGACAGGGGGCCTGCCGAAAATCATGAAATTTTTTCAGTCGGCATTTTTAGAAGGAAATTTCGAATTATAGGTTTTGCTCTTCGTCAAAGTTTTCCTTTATTCGGGTTTTAGTTCTCTTTCGCGATTCCCGTCGAAATTTCAATTTTTTCATTTATTCTATTTTCTGAAAAAGATATAAGTATAAATTATTTCGCGTTTGAAGACGAGGCCAGTCTAAGAATTAAGAAAGGCGAGTAAACTAGAATCAGATATCTACACGATGATAATACCCCCAGACAGAAAGAATCCGAGAATCGGAATGACCGAAGAAGAAGGAAAAGAGAATATGAAAGACGTGTAATAGGATCGAGATAAGTTAGTGAAAAACAGGGTGGTGGAAACATTCTGCAGCGATGAAAGAGCACTCTCGAATAAGACACAATCAACGTGTTATGTATAAAATGATAAAAATGGAATGGCGAGCGGACTAATCGGAGAAGAAAGTTAAAAATACAAAATTTCGTTTACGGTTTCGACTGAAACATAAAAAGAACTTTAGTATAGTGTACAAGTGTTACTAAATTGTCAAGTTAAAAAAAAAAAAAAAAATCGCACAATATTTGAAATAGGAATTTATAAATTTTACAGCCCTCTGGGAGGCCAAGCATAAGGTTTTCTTAACCTTTAACTGCACGCGCCGGTGTATAAAATACACCACTTATAACTTTAGTTAACTAAGCTTCCCCGGGCACTGTGGCGCCACCTAATGAGTGTAGTGTCTAACACGATCTTTATCAGTGCCGTTGGCGCACGTGCAACGCGATAACATTATAAAGAACAATTATTATTAGGGTAAAACAATTGATGAAATGCTGATAACTTTTCGGGGAAGATGCAATTTTCCTCAATATATCCCTAACAAACCTGCAAAGTACGCTTTGCAAATGTTTGTGCTCTGCGACGCCAAACCCTTCTCTATGTGTCTAACTTAGAATTATACTGCGGTCAACAACCAGAAGAACAATATAAAAGTGTCTAATTCTCCAGCTGATATTACTCATCGCTCACTACAACCTTGGAAAGGAAAAAACAGGAACGTGATTTGTGACACAGCTGGTATACAAGTTACCCGCTGTCACTGGCACTTTTGAAGGACAAAATAACAACAGTTGAAACAATCGATCAAAAGAAAAAAGAGTTGCCGCCAGAGTTTTGCCACATAAAAAAACGGAAGTTGGTTCGTCTCTTTTTGGATTTCAAAAAAATGTGAGTCGTCCTACGTTTCAAAGAAGAGCCGAAGAGACTAATTTCACTTTCCACTATGCATAATGATTCTGCAATCGATCCTAAAACTAAAAAAACAGTCATAATTATGGACTACAATCGAAGTGTGGCGTTGATACTGTAGATAAAAACTATGCAGTACTCTTACTCGGTATCCGGAAGAACAAGAAGATGGCCTTTGGTCATGAATTTTTTCAATTGCTGAACATAAGTGGAATTAACAGCCAAATAATTTGTAACGCAACACATGTTGATAATCCTCACAAGTTTAGAAGAAATTTTCTAAAAGCCTTATCAATTTCTTTGATGAAAAGAGCGGAAATAAAAACCTTGCCTTCGGATATTCAACTTTTTTTGGCAAAATACAGAACTCCTCAGCAGCAACAGCACAGCCAGTGTGGAAGAGCCACCACCAAAAATACGATTTAGGTGCTTTTATTGTGGAAGACAAAAAAATAGAGTCACAACCGATTGCATGTCATATTTCTAACACAATTCAGTTTGCAAAGAACGTGCAAATCATCACTTGTTCGGAATGTAATAATGAAGAAGACGTCGTTTCGATTCTATTTAAAATATTTTGTACAATAATGTTGTTCAGGTTCTCAGTTTAATAGATTCTTATTATTATTAGACATTATATGGATATGCTCTTTTGTGATATAAATAAATATAAACGCAAAATAAACTTTTTTCAAGTGATTTTTGGATGCTTTTGTACATGCCGTACAAAATACACCACACGTGTAGTTATGGTTTATTTGCGGTTAAAAGTTAAAACGCTTTTCTGGTACCGAGGGGGGGGAGGGTCTCCTGCGTTATTAGTAGAACAAAACCCATCGTTTAAGGCAGACGAGGACGTTGAAAGTATTTTTAATAATAAATGCGGCATAACAGTCTATAAGATTGTATAAATATCGGAATTTGAAAAAAATAGAGCTAAAGAGTAATCATTGTAAATAGTTTTACAATATACGTAGGTGGGGAATAGCGGTGTGTTGGGAGCAGAAATTTTTCTCAAATATTAAAGATCTTGATTTTTTTTTTTTTTTAAATTGAGGAAAATTTATTCTGAAATTTTTCTATAAAGAAGCAGGGAACTAGAGTACTGGAGAATATAATGCGTGTATATGTTATGTAAAAAAAAAAAAATACAAAATTAACTATGTGTGTAGTAGCTCCCTGCAAGTGTACTTAGATTATTGGGACAGGATGTAAACATAGTTCCGCCACCAACCACATTGTAACTAGTCTGTATTTCTTCTTTTTTTTTTTTATACAATCTTGTTATGTTCATCATAAAATAAATAAATGTAATAATAACGAGAGAAAGACCGAAGAGACCACGCCGAACATCCAAACTAACAGTAGCCTCGGGATCACGTTTGAATTAAGTTGTAGGCAAACTATTACTGATTGGACAGCATAAATTTTAAGCGCATTGCCCTTACAGCATATTCGAGGAAGACTGCATAGTCTCTTCCGTCGAGAATAAGCGAGGTGCGTAAGGATTCTAAGTTATAGAAATCACGAATGTCGGAAAGGGCAGGGCAATCAAACAGAAAATGACTTAGGTCATCGACTAAGTGTAATGAACGAAATATACACACAGTCGGGGAGACAGCGGTAAGCCCAAACCTGTATAAGTAGGATTGAAACTATTCCCGGACAACACCTGCGCGTTGAAAAAATTTAATTTCATGTTTTTCAACTTTAGTCTAAGAGAAGCATCGGGCAGGAACTCGAATGTTTTCCTAGCAGTGAAGTCATTGTCCCACCGTCTCTGCCACTCATCCAGTATCAGTTTATCCGCATATTTCCTAAATAGTTTTTTTTTTTGGAAATCGGTTGCGGTATCTGTAGGAAGTTGTTTTCTAACAAAACTAATTGCTTCATAGATGTGGAATCAGCCACTATCCTGTGCTCATTGATCATAGCCCTACCAATGAGATATAAATCCATTTGCAGGACGCCGTAGATCACACAAGCTGCCGAGGTACGGGAAGTCTTATATAAAGATGCTATACGCAACAGGAATTTCCTCTGTTGCTTATTTACTCGACGTAAAACTCGTCTATTGACATAGACAGCAGCGCCATACCCGTACAAGGCTTGAGTCAGCCCTTTGTAGAGTATGCACTGCTCCCTAAATGCCAACCCCCAAGCATTGGATTGAATTTTAGCGAGTTTTGTGTAGACATTTAGAGGTGATCATGTTGTTGTGAGGAATAAAAGTGAGATTTTCATTCGCTATTATTCCGAGATATTTTAAAAGAGAGTTATGAAGTAATGAATTTCCGGACACTAGTGAAAGTTTGGAAACCCTGCCAACAACTCTGCGATCACCAAACACCGAAAAGCTGCACTCGGGAGCGGAGAATTCCAAGCCAAATTCACCTATAATTCCCTCCAGGTATTTTGAAATAATTTCTATTTGCTTATAGGGATAATTGCGATGTACGTCAAATAGCCCGGACATAGATCATCCGCGTACAATATTAAATGACATTCATTGTTAAAACAGTTACAGAATCCCTCAACTCTATGGTGTACTACGGAGTAGAGCAAAATTGATCCTTGTGGGGGGCACTGCTTGTAGCCTTCCTCGAGAAAAATGAGGTACCTAACTGTTGGAGACTGGCGAATCTATTAGTGAAGTAACCAATAATTAAATTAATTAAATACGGATTGAAATTATTTTCCTTCGGTATATCAACTATCGCTGACCATCTGCGGTTGTGGAATGCTCCACGAATATCGTAAGAGACGATCACTGCAGACCTACCCTTAACAACGGAGGATTTAATTTTAGAAACTAGATTAAGTACTGCACCCTCCGAAGAGAAACCGGAACGGAAACCAAATTGGTTAGAGTGCAGTAGGTTCTCAGAGGACACCTCACTCAAAAGCAGTCTGTAAACACAACCTTCTCGAACACTTTGCCGATCGAGTTCAGAAGAGATATTGGACGGTAACCATTAACTAGTGACTTTCTCCGGCTTGGAGAGCAACTTTGTATCTGCTACTTTCCAGCATTGAGAAAAGACCTGAAGTTGAATACATTTAGTAAATAATGTAAAAAAAAAGATTAGGGAAATTTTTATGCAAGAGTTTAACGAGTTTGTTATTAATTTTATCGGAGAATGAAGCTTTTCTGTTGTTTAATTTATTTATAATGTCGTCCAATATATCTCCACTGAAAGAAAGTGGCTTAATGATATGTGTCGATATTACACTTGGAAAGCTATCATCTGTTTGAGGAAAAAAAAAAGATTCAGGAGAAGCCTACATTTATCGGCATCCGAACAAAGCAGTTGCTGTTCAGACCTGATGTCAGGAGTGACCAGCCCCGCCCTGTCTTTGACCAACAACTCGTAATGCTTTCCCCAAGCTATGCTTTCGTTTACAAAACTTTTTCCAGTAAACAAACTTAGCCTTGGATATTTCTTTTTTACAAATGACATTAAGTTGCGCCCATGTATTATCAATAAAGAATAACTTATAATTTTATCTTTACATTTATATATTTTTTTTTACGAACGAGGTTAATTTTGTCCTTGATGAATTGTAGCTTTCCATTTCACCAGTCGTTACAAGGAGCCTTAACCGAAATTTGGCTCCTGCGCATCAAAATGTAGGGGAATAAAATTGTTAACACATTTGTCAAGTGTCGAGCTTTCCTGACAAATTTTTATGTCATCAACAAAATCGTTGATGTAATTAATATTCAAGTTGAAGGCAAACTTGGCCAAGCTTAACTTTGAATGAAGCCTGGGCAGCGTCAACCCACACCCTAATTTGATACTAAATTTAATATTCTTATGAAACGTTAAATCGAAGTATCGTAAATTGAAGGTTGTCAACAAATTTAACTTAGTCGAAACTTGGAAAAAGTTGGGGTTTTGTTGTTTTTTATTATTAAACTATTGGAGTGATAATAATAGGGAATTTCGGGAATATTTAATAGCAGGCTCCATAGAGAGGGAGGTAGCCTAATATTAAAATCCCCAACGACAATCAGGGAGAAGTTAGGGTATGATTTAATTACGATATCGATGTAATTAATTAGGTTATCTCTAGGTTTATTAGGAGAAATGTAGGTGGAGATTAATATAATATCGGCAATGCTAATGGCAATTTGATTAAATTTACTTACTAACAATTTATAAGTGATGTTTTCTTTAATTATTACGGCTATCCCCTATTATTAATGTAAACAAGACAGTTGCTGGAGGTGATGGGTATAATAGCATCATCGACTAGATAAGGTTCTGAAATAGAGCATACATCGAAATCAGAATCATAGAATTCTTTGAGGAATAGAGTAACTGGCAAGAGTAGCAGTTACCAACGTTCAAGTATGTGCATCTAATCAAGTTCAAAATCGATTTTTGCTTTAACATCCCCGCAGGCCTTAAGAAAAGAGGGGCCAGTTTTTGAATACACTGCGCGGTCGACTTTGGCCATGCATTTACCAATTAACTTCTTATCGCTTAGATTAGTTATAAACACATACCTTTGCTGGAAGCAGCCAGGATTTTATTACCGACACAACTGGAACATGTGTCTTTACAGGTGACCGTAGCAAACTGCCTGATTTCCCCGGGTGCTCTGCAATATTTCGATGGGTGACCGAATTTGTTGCAGAGAGTACATCTACGGGGATTAATTGCATCAACATAATAAAAGGAAGCGCTTCCCATTTAATGGTTATCTCCAGTAGAGGTAATGGCCTTGTATTGTTGTGGTGTAATCTGAACATAAGCTCTACTTGTCGATGACAATTCTGTTGACACGAATTGGCTTTGATCCGGTAACCGCCAAGAAATGATCGACGATACCATTTTCGGATATATTTTTAGTTCTAAGTATCAGCACGGTGGTCGAATTTAAAAGTTTCTCCTCCGTAACTGTGACATTCGAGATTTTATCATTTATTTCTTTCGCCATCCTTCAAGGATGAGTTAATAATACAGGTGTATTAGAATTTATTTTTTTTAAAAAAGGTTACGTTAATTTTTGCTTTTTCAAAGGAGATTTTATTTTTCAATTCAGTTTCAACCTTATTTATGTCATCCGATTTTTGAGTATTAATTTATTTTTAGGGATAGTCTTCTTATTCCTGACAGCGGTAGCTAACAATCTGTCCGGTAGCAACGTTACGATTGTGTGGAGTATCGAATTCACAACATCCTTTACCTCTTTGGAACGAGAATTAACAATTTTCTCAATATTGGAAGCGGTAACAACTGCCTCGGCAACAGCAGTGTCAATTGAATCGGAGATTTTTAAAATATCTTGTTTATGTGGCTTTTATGATCGTTTTATCTAAAATTTGATCACGAATAGATTTTGCATATTCTGATATACTATTAAGCAGCCGACCTAGCTTATGTAGGTCGGCCATATTCGCAGAGTCACGCACACTGCAGCGCGAACATACAGTTAAATTACGTTAAAGTTAAATGAATAAATAACATAAACGAGAACAATGCAAATAATCGCGGAGCAGTAATAAAACTACTTCGGATAAGGAATAATAACAAAAGCGATAAAATTAGAGAAATAAAAACGATCTCGCCGATAAATACAGCAACAATTAAACACAGTAAAGGTAAACTTCATCACTTCACGCTCCGAAAGATCTTGATTATTATTGCGAATATCACTTGACATGGAACTACTTTAGAAGACCGACTAGAATTGTTCAGTTATAGTCTAGCGTGTTTCTTATTTATCTTTCTTTAAAAGTGCACGGTGTGAACTAAATGGTTTTAAAAATGACAAAACTGCATTGTTACTCTAACCACGATTAACGGATTAAATGTGACGATAATAGACTTCCATCGAGTAGTAGGTTATTTATGCCATAGGAACACGTACTTGGAGACGTTTATCGTCATGTGCGCTGGTTTATCTTATCGTGCGATTATATGTACACCGTGTGACAATCGCGGTCGCTTTAAGGGGAATCCCAGAAAGGCTTGGAATTTCCCGCTTTTCGTTAATTTTTTTGCTAATATATCGAGAGGTTTCCCTTTAATCATGTTGTACTGTAGAGGCTTGATCTGATTTCATTACGTCCCGTATATGTACATCTTCCGTTTGCGCATTTTCAATTAAGAACAAATTTTCTCGAAATTGTTCCTGGCTATCGTTGTAAGTTCTCATTTATACATATCAACGATCTTTTAAGTTTTTTTTTTGATCTGATTAATTACAGCTGCAAGTAAAAAATTCCGAGCCTTTATTTTTCACAACATAACGAAATGTAGGGAAAGGTCGGGTAGCCCCCGCGAGACACTTAAAAGAATTGCAAATAAAAATTTCTAATAAACAAAAAATACGTCTTTATTATGAACTTAAAAAATAATTGGAAACTTCTTTAATCATATTAATTAAAGTATTAGTAATCGTTTCACATTTTTTTAAAAGAAATATAACGAGTATACACTTTGGTCATATTTTTTTGGCGATACAATAAACGGCGGGACATAGTCATCCCATTTTCCTCTTTCACTTATTCTTCCCTTAAATTTCGGCATATTTCAGGTCGTCGTTCTGCAACAATAGTAACACCGTTTAAAAATACTTACCGTAAATAAGCAAATTGTCGAAAACAATTGAAGTTTGCTGAAGTAATATTGCAAAATTCAAAACATAAAAAGATGTCCGAGCCTACTGATCGTTGGAAAGAGCGCTATTTGTCGGGAGCAAACTCGTATTTCATTTTCTTAACGAAACATTGGAAGTTTACTAAAAGTTTAAAAAAGCACAAAAAACCACGTGTAGCTCCCCCACTTGTGACTCAGCTTTATAGCTACAAAGTTTGAACAATCCTTGTGTATTTCTTTACTTTGGAACATTTGGGTTTCCAACTTAAAAATCGGACCTTTGCGGCGCCGAAAGCTCGAAAATTTCAAAATAATATATATATATTTTTTCGATCGTGTGATATATCAATGGAAAGATCGCGCTATCGGTCAAACATTGTACTTCATGTGCTGGGGAGTACGTATTGTATGAAAAACAAAAGACAATATAATTGAAAGAATGCGTCCGTTATTTAATAATAAAATGTAACACAAATTTCCGTAAATGTCCTATAATCAAGATATTGAATAAAATAAAAATAAAATACAATACTGAATTTATTGTTTTTTATTGAAATACATAGTAAAAAATCCAGATTAAAAAATAAAAATAATTTTAAAAAATTTTTAAAAGTAGGCTTTTATTTCTGCACAAAAAGGAAGTACAACTTTATTAGTGTGCGACTACCCGATGCGCATCTTAACATTAAAATCTGAAACTAGAAAATATTCTGAAAAATAAAAGCGGAGGCCGCAGATTAATAATTAAATATTAATATTATAATACATATTAAGTCAAAACTACAATCACTATTTAATGTTGTTCCATTGTTGTGCATCACAATACCACACACACACACACACCGAATATTTTTGTAACTGCGGCCCCCGCTTTTATTTTTCAGAATATTTTCTAGTTTTAGATTTTAATGTTAAGATGCGTATCTGGCAGTCGCACACTAATAAAGTTGTACTTGTTAGTGCATAAATGAAAGGATATTTAAAAAAAACAAGAAAATGTTTTTTCTTATTTAAAACACATCTCTTAAATTGTACAAGAAATGTTACAAATATTGTTAAAACCTGTAAATTTATACTATTCCCAACAATATTAAACAAGAGAAAAAATTAAACTTACGTATTGTGCTTGAAAATCTTCAATTGAGTTTGTCAGGATTTTTGGGAGCGAACAAAACACTCTCTCACGATGGTTAACTTACTCGGTGCTCAGGCCGCAACCGAGGTGAATTTGTGTCTACTCTAGAAGACGCATATTCACAACAACTCTTTACGTACGCGATTTCTTAGAAATTTAAATGCCCGCGGTTACCCACCGTCCGTAGCTACCCGACCTTCCGCTACATGTTTAAGAGGGCTGCTGATCAAAAACTAAGGGGAATTTTTAATTTTCCCGAATTTCCTCAATCGTCAATATTTACTCAGCACTCAAAGTCTCCCGTAATCGTGCTCATTTATCGCAGCATTAGTTTCTAGTTTGGAAAAAGCATCGTCTCTTATCTTTAGTCTCATCTACTGTTGAGTGACGTTGACCTGTTTTTGTGAACGGAAAAAAAGTCCCAAGCAGCCAAATGAATAATGCGATAACTCGCCGATGTTATTTTTCGCCGAGAACAGTTGAATAAGCACAAAGGGTAACGTGGACGTTGTCACGGTACAGGCTGTACGAATTGCATCTTCGGAGTTCGGCGGGTAATTTTCTTCGAATTGTCTCACATGCAAATTGTGCAAACTTGTTGATTTGCAAGCGGTCCGTAAAAATTCGTAATTTATTTCAGTCAGCGACAGCGGTTAGAAGAACTTTCATGTTTGTACTTTTTATGATGATCTTGTCTGGCTCTTCAGAAATTCCCATTGAAAAGACAGCTTTAGTTTCAACGTTGTAACCATGCGCGCCCATATATCGTCGACAGTTATAACGACCGGTTCAAGAAAGTTTCGGTAGTTAGCTACGTCGACAAACATTATTTCTTTAGCGATGTTTGCGCGATGTTTTCACTCGTTTCGAAATGTTCGTAAAAATTTCTTCGCACGAATAACCGTATGAAATTCCTTTTCAGCAACTTCCCCTAATAGTGTGACACTACTATGTTAACGTTTTTTTTACTAAGATGCTCGGGACTGGGTGTCATCTTCAGTGTCTTCTCAGCCTTCTTGAAATACTTTACATCCATTCGCGATTATAATTTCCGCAACTGACGAATGCTTCACTTCATTTTCTATTTTTTAAATGAAATTTTGAATAAATTCTCCTCCGAACAAATATTTTAATTCATTACAAGTGTCGCAACTATTCGAAAACATGCATACCTATTAGCGACAAGCTGCACGTCAAAAAGAATCGAAAAAAAGAAAGCGCGCGAATTCACCGATTAATCCAAAAGCTACTACGCTCGGTATTTCTGCCTTCAGCTGTTTATTTCCTCTCCTCTAGACTGTAACTTTACCACCGGAGCCAAACGTGTTGAATTCAAACTAGTTAATGTATGACATCACCTCGAAACTGTTTCCGCTTGCAAACGTTCTCTCATGAACGAAAGCTAATATCTGATTTTTGACTGGCTTCAATGAGCGGTTTGTTTTACGCGGCCATTGTACTTTCGTATGGCTCTTATTGGCGAAAGAATTTCAGTGATTCGCTTTGCTGACGATACTGCACTACTGGCGGAAAATGTAACAGACCTACAAAGACTACTAGACATAGTTGCAGTAGAAAGCAAGAAAAAAGGAGTCAGTATAAATACCAAAAAAAAACAAAAAAAAACAAAATTCATGGTAGTTGCAAGGCAGCCTAATCTAAATGAATAATTATTTTTCGATAGCGAAACAATTGAACGAATGGAAAAATATAAATATTTAGGTAGCTGCATAACGCAAAGTAATGATTCTGATATGGAAATACGTACATAAAGATGGCCAGAAATACATTTATGAAACTAAAAAAACACCCTTTGCGATAGGAAGTTAAGCCTAAGGATCAAGAATAAGAAATTATAATTTTACGTGTGGTCAGTGCTACTGTATGGAAACGAGACATGGACCATAAAGGAAAATATGAGGAAGCGTATATCATCATTCGAAGTGTGGTGCTACAGAATAATGTGGAAAATACCGTAAACGAAGAAATTGAAAAATTAAAAAGTATTGGAACTAATGGGAACTGACCGAATATTAATAAAAAGACGGAAGGAGAGGTGAAAAATACAAGTTACTGCAAAAAATAATAATGGTCATGATAGAAGGAAGAAGAAAGACCTCTTGGCTAGGTAACATCGTAAAATGGACCGGAATTAAGAGAACAGAAGATCTAGTCAGAATAGCAAAAGATCGTAATCAATTTCAGCGGATAATCCAATCCATACAAGATGATTAGGCAATACCCGAATAATCGGGTGGCACAAGAAGAAGAAGAGTGGCTCTTCTTAATCTTCCTCTTTCTGTGAAAACTGGAAGAATTTGAGATTTTTTTAAATTTCACGTACGATACATTAAGGGTTTTTTTTTTAGGGTAAGCACAATTCGATTATTCTAAATTGCTTCCAAAAACGTTTTGCAATATGGTACATGTGGCTTTTTCCGTATGAAAAATGGCAAGCTATTTTGTTAACAATATATCTCGCATTGCGGATATTAAAAAAAATGGCAGGCAGCGTCACTTGTATAACCCCCTCCCCCCCCCCCCCATATGCTATTAAATATAATATAAATAAATTCTTCAATAACAAACAAAAATAAATTATAAAACAATATACTTAAATAAAGTAAATAAATACGTTAATTTAGGGTAACGTTTTCAGGCATGGCCCGTCATCAGCAGTGACATACACTACACTCAGTTACAGTGGCAGATCCACCGGACCCCCCCCCAAAAGAACCAAAGCCTTTATGAAAAAATTTGTTATAACAGAGAAACTTAATTTATGCTATAAAAGATTTGTATAAATTTTACCTACAGATTTTAATAATTAATATTTAATACTATTTTCTAGTAGAACTATTAATGTTACTTTTTTACTCTATTTTAAACACAACTGTCGTCAATCTTTTGCCATTTTTATTTATTTTGTAATTTTAATTAAAAACAGTTCAATGAGAAATACATATTAAACTTCCCCATGGGGACAAAGAGAATTCGGATCGGATTACTAACAAAAATAAAAAAGAAGTAAAGTGTCTAATCAGAAAGACTATCTTTCTTACTATTTCCAAACTGCCATTCTTTAGGTAGAATTTTATAATTTCGTTTTATTTTTTTCATAACTAAAAATAAAACAAAAGTTAAATTAAAAATTGTAATAATTATGTATTTTTAAAACATTTTTATGAATTTCTATTATTTGATTTTCTTTATGAAACAAGGGCTATTTCTCAAATCTACTGTCTGCCGTAGAAGATTTTACGTAATTATATAATCCCCTTCGCCCAAAAAAAAAAAAAAAATGTCCTTCTGAATGCACCCCTGCTCAGTTATAAAACGTTTCTTTAAACTGAGGTATTTAAATTTATCAAAGTAAATTATTTTATACTTATCTAGGTTCGTTAATAAGGGGAATTTATTTATATTTATAAATGTTAACGAACGGGTCATACATATATTCCATCTACATATGCTATTAAACTTTTTCGCTTGTTTGTGTTCCGTGAAAATCATTATGGGCGAAGTACGTTCCGTACTACCCTCAAAAAGCACTGATCGTTAATCTAGAAAAAATGTTGAAAAATGTAACTGAGGAAACCGGAACTGGGGGAATGCTTGAATTTGAAAAAATTATTCGTAATTGACGCGATGCAACACGATATGACTAGAAAATGTCACCACATAACAGCCGAAATCGTATCGCCCCAACTCCGGATTTATTTTCAATAATACGGTATGTGCACGTTTTCTTTTTAATTTTTTGTAACGCTAGAGGTCTTTAATTTCGATATCTTAAAAATTTGAAAATTTTTACCTTTTCCTAGCTTTAAACTTTAATGAATTTTTCCTTTAGATTTTTCTCAATATACAAAATATAACAATATATATATATATATATATATTAAAAAAAAAAAATAAAAATGTACTCTATGAGAAACGCGATAATCAAATATAAATTTATTCGTTAAAATTAAAAATTATACTCTTAGTTCATAGCCGATTGTTTTATTAGTAATACTATCGTTATTTCAAAATTGATGCTATACCTTATAAACATCCACTATTTTTCTAGCACCGCCAAGTTCCATCCGAAATGTTCAGCGTTTTACTTTATTTTTCTTACTGCATTTGCAACCTTGATGATACATATTTCTTTTTTTTCTCTAATTAAGAAAAATTTACATTTCATCTTTTAAAATATTAGCATAAGATTGTCTACAAGATTAAACCGTATTACAAAAGTCTTAAAATAATAATAATCATTATATATAGTATCGTATGCCTATTTATAAAAACAGTAATTATAAATTTAGTAATAATAATAATAACAATAATAATAACGATGATGAGAACGTAGCTAAATTTAGAATTTCTAATATACGGTTCGTTCAGCTGTAGTAAAGATCCTTTACAATTTTTTCGAATAACTAAACGAGCTATTTTTTTTTTTTTTTGTACAAAGATGTATTACGTTTATGACAAAAATAAATTGTAACACTTGAATTAAAAATTATATATATATATAATTGTTAATTTAGGTGTTAAAATTTATTTTTGTCATAAATATATTTAACAATGAGTTTAAATCACAAATACAATGTACTATTTTAAACTTTTCTATAGACTCCACACAAATATTCAAAGTTTTCGATTTTAGATAGTAATCCTAAATATTAATTAACGAATTTATTAGTGAAAAGATTTTAATCTGAAGGAGAAAAAAAAAACCAGTAATTAACAACTGTTTTTTATTTATATGTATATTTAATATAAAGTTTGTGAAAATTTAAAAAAACTGCCTGCCAAGTTAATAAATTTATTTTAATGTAATGGATAAAATTGAAAATAAAATTAAACTTGTGTCCAACACGCGTCAAATATAGAGATACAAACGAAATTTTTAAACTCGATAGAAAAAAATTTGCGTGCTGAAGTCGAACGCCGGGTGTTTTCGGCAGATATTCGACATAAGTAGTTGTATTTATAACATGCACCACTGTGTTTGATCGTCGACTGTACGAAATATTTTGAAAATCGTCACTCTCTGATTACGGCAAATTGAGAAAAATTGTTGCGTGCAGTTAGCTAAATATTAGAATTTTTTTGCTAGGTGTTGTTAAAAGTTCTGATACGTTTAAAAACGAGGAAACGTAAAAAAAAAAAAAACTTTTTACGGTTATTCTACTTCAATTTTAAGCTCTTTGAATAAATAAAAACGAGAGAGAAGACACATATCGTTTCGGTGTGAACTATAAAAGTGGCTAATTTATTTAAAAAGAAAGAGATAACGCCGAAATGAAATATTTTGGTATGCGCACTGCAGAGACTAATAATAAACAAACGAAAACGAACGGGTTACGTGGTTAAAAAGTGAAATATAAACAAGAATGGTCTTAGCCGAGAAAGATAATAATAATTTCCTTCTAATAACGCATAAAAATGAGCTTTTAAAAGGAGGAACAATTTTTTACAGTGCAAATTACAAGTCGGTAAGGGCCCCGGTTCCGCGGTCCATCCCTTAATCCAATACTCGGTATATCAGCAGTAATGAAAATAGCGAGGTATATACTTTTCGTGTGTTTTTTTTTTAAATCGCATACTTTTCAACGAAATACGCTTTGACAAAAGGTAACGACGAATCTGATTGGTCAGAAAATCAGCACATTACCCAGCCAAAACATACGCGCCATGCCACTGCTCCGATAAAATCGTGTCGAATGTGTTCCCATCATAACTCTAATGGTTTTCGGTTTCCGGATCATCATTTTTTAACAGTATTTGAAATACACCGTCTCTGAACGATTAATCTCTCGTTGTTATCCACTTCTTTTATGACACAGAATTATTCGAGAAGCAGCAGTCGGAAATTTCATCAACATGCAACGCGTGACACGCTAAAATCGAATGTATCGTGACAGTTTGTTCTTCCAGCGGAACTTTTAATTTCGATTAATAAATGAACACATAGATAATTATTAATTAAATTAGGAAACATCGATTTGTTCTACGCTGACGACGTCACCATAAATGTACGTTACTGTGAATTAAGTTTAAATTAGAACAACATTTTCTGTTTAGGTGCGTATTTATTAATCGAACATTATTTGAAATTATGTTTTAATAACTGATAAATAGAAATATATTTACCCCCCAAAAACATGTTTTCTGTCACAGCCCATGTTCAGCTGAAAAAATATAAGTTACAATCAGGCCCGTGTCCAGAATTTTGGAAGGGGGGGGGGGGGGGGGGGGGGTTAAAATTTCCTTTGAATATTTATTTTATAATACATTTTTCACTAATATTCGTACTATTAATAATTTCCATAATTTTGATTTATATATTAATAATTTACTTAAATGAATTACCCCGTATATGAACATTAATAAAAATTACATATGTTATTAATTATATTCGTGATAAAAAATTTTTTGCATAAAATATCAATGAAGTACCTAAAAATATGGAGCATATTTTTTCTTTTTTCGTTTAAAAGTAGGTAAGAACACCCTAGAAAATCATCAATATTTATTTTTAATTTGTGATTTTTTTCAGTTTTTTTTTTGTATTTATAATAACTATTTCAGTTCTCATGGGGGGGTTAACCCCCCCCCCCCGTGGACACGGCTTTGGTTACAACATTATATGTTTTCTCGTGATTTTCTATCTCCGTTTTTTTTTTGTTTTTTTTTTGATCAGTTTTTTAGTAGTGTTTTTATAGCGCGCCTTTAGTGTATTTTTCCAGTTTTACCGTGATTTCTTTGGTTTTCTTTGTCTTCACGAAGATACTCTTTTTTTCAAATTTTCCAAAACTGACTAATCCGAATATACAAAACGTATGAATGCGTACCGAGCCAGATTGGCCTTAACCGACGATTAATAAAATACATATACGCAGTGGCGGCTCGTGACAAGTAAATCTGGGGGGCTCTAATGTAAAATTACAATAATTTAAAAAGTGTAATGACATAAACTTATCTTGCTTTTTTGTCTACATTTTAAACTAAATAAAACTGGTTTAATGCATTCAAAGCTCTGATTTAATTAAAAAAAAGATGTGAATGCATTTTGTATTTAGATTGAAATTTATTAAATAATATTTTCTAATCTTTTCCTTATATAATGTACAATCCTTTGCGTTAAGTAAGTTTCACTGTTGACGTGTCCACAAAAAAAAAAAAAAAAAAAAAATTACATGTGGCATAATTTTGTGAAATAAGGTAAGCCAAAATATAAAATCCTGGTCTTCTAAGGTTCTTCGTAAACTATATATGCTCCTTGCATGTAATGTTTTTATTACATTTTTCTTTTAGTTTTTCGAAATATTCTATTAATTTTTCTCGATTTTCGAAAACAATATTCACTGTACGCATATTATAGTTCCAACGTGTATTCTAGGTAATTTCCGATTTACAATTTCTTGCAATAGATCACATCTATGAGTAGAATTTGAAAAAAAGCTTGCTACAGCGGACAAATTAAAAAAAAAGATTTTAATTTTAGAATCCTGGCTTGTTGCTTTTTGCATAATTAAATTCAACTGGTGCGCATAACAATGAATAAAATGACAGTATTTATATTTTTGTTTTATCTTCGTCTATACGCCATTTGTAGAATCGCTCATTATGCTCCATCGTAAGTTTAAGTAATTAGCTTAAAAGGTTAGTCTCTCCAATATAAATTATATCTAATTCAGTTTCTAAAATGTTGAACGTTTGAAAAATCACCGTGTAAAGCAAGTGTCGACAAAAAGCAGTGCTTCTCGCATTCAAAAGTAACAAAATCTATATCGCAAAATGTATTATTTAAAGAAGAAAAGCAAGGATAGAAATGGAACAAAAAAAGCAGCAAATTAAAAGAGTGTGCTTCCCTGGATAAACGGACGACGCGGCGCGCGACGCGGATCTATTGTTAAAACCGGCTATAATCACGTGTAAAATTGACGAGGGCTCACTTTTCGAGAGCCCTCAGACGCCTTTAAGTTACGCTCGGGAAACTTCGGCTTTATTCGTTTTTCGTGTGTATTTTATATGCGGCTTGGAGGCTCAAATATTCTGAGCCCACGTACTATATTATTGGTTGTTAATATCATGTGATCAAAAAACCAGCTGTTAACGACCTTGACAGTATACTACACTACGAGTGGATCGTACAGTTCCAGCGCAGTAAGCATGAACCCGACAACTGTTATCGGATGTTTCAGCTGTTCGTTTAACAAATCGAGCAAAATGCTTATTTTGCAATTATTTTTAAAATGCACTCTTGCAAAAAAAATTATTTTGAAATAAAAAATTCGTGACACTGATTTTTTTTCTTGAAGTAATTAAATATTATGTATTTTTTGAAAACACACAGGGAGGCTCGCGCCCTTGAGCCCCCTAGGACGAGCCGCCCCTGCATATACGAGTAAAAAAGGATAATATATAGTAAATATATAAAAAAAGGAAATAAAACTAAAAAGAGAAAACACTTTTATTAAAAAGCAAAAAAAAAAAAGAAAAAAACGAGAAAAAGGGGGAAAAGAAAAAATAAATAACTAAAAAAACAAATGAATAAATAAAAAACAAAAAAACTAGATTCTGTAATTAATGGGCAGTTGATTATGGGGGATGCAGGCGAAGTTAATGAAAGAGAGGTTTTAAGATATTAATGAATTACGAAGAATCAAGTGTTGTTCTGGCAACAATGGTGTTTTGCTGAATTTGCATTTTTTTTTTTTTTTTTTTAGATTTCTATACGACTAGATTGCACAAGCGTATAACAAAAAAAAAATAGGTTTAATTAAGTTCTTGCGGATGAAAGTTTATTTTCATAGCGGAGAAATAGGATGAAGGGGGGAAAACCAAGTATCGATTCCTTATTATGTTTACTACTGTTCCCAATCAAGACTCTCGGGTGTTTAAATTTTTTTCTAAAATTAATACTATTATAACCAATCGAAATGGTTGGTTAATCTATTCGGCCATCTTTTAGTAAATGGAGTATCTTCCTTTTTTGTTTTTTGTTTTTTTTTTGATTAATTTTTATTTTCATTTATTTATACGTGTAATACAAAAACGTACATTTATAAATTGCAAAAAAACGATTTTAATAACCCGATTTGTGCATATTTATTATCTTTCATTTGTCAAGGGGAATTCCATTTCGACCGGGCTGAAAGTCGGTAAATAATGTGTTTAACAATGTTTGTTTTGGAAATTATCTTTAATTCAGTCAAACAAAATTACAATCTACTCACACTTATTATATAAATCAAAATAGTAGTAAATCTAAATATCTATCTAATTGTAAGTCAATATATATATATATATATTTATATGCGCTACACCAATTACGCATTTATACACACAAATACAAATAGATGGCTTTAATGTATTCAAAGTTGCATACATGATCTTCTTTGAGAGGTACGAGCAGGGAAGTAACGAAAAAAGAAGAACACTAAGAAAAAAAAGAACAAAGTAAATAAACAAGTAAATGCGTAAATAAGCAATATAACATGGAAAAATTCAGGGCCTAGCTTGGTTTTTAATCTTTGCACCATTCTCCTAGCCATTTCCCTACTTTCTTTTTCTACATGCGAATTATTTTTTCGTTTAATATATGATCGGGGATAGTACTTATTAATTTAATTAAAACTGAATACAATACGAATTTGAAACAGTTTGTCTCTCAATTATCGAATTTGATATTAGAACACATAGCGGTCGACTATGGCCAGAAAACTATGTGCTTTGCACATTCCACTGTTGCTGTATAGACATCTAAATTTCTTCATCTTTTCTCTACATCCTGTTTCGTTTAATTTTAAAAACGTACGCTTCTAATTTCTATTTTATAAATCCCACATTTTTATCATTAGTCTTTTTGACCGTTTTTTTTCTCGATAATGTACACGAATTCGTCTTTGATTTCTTTTCTTTTTTTTCCCTTTTCTTTAAGCAACATCCTTAATAGCATCGATATCGCGTATTAGCAAATGCTTAAGAATGATTTTAAGTGCTGTTTCACTTAAAATTTATATTTTATTTATTAATTCGAGATTTTCTTAAATTGAATGATTTCGAATCGTTCAATCGAAATCGCAGGCTATAAATATAATAAATTCTCTGCGGCCTAAGAAAAAATATTCGTTAAAAATAAGTATTATTAAATTATGAGAAAAAAAAATAACTGTTCCTGCAAGAATTTCTCGTTTGTCTTCAAACAAAATTTCAGCAACATCGACTACTGTTAGAGCGAAACCGATCGATACTATTTCCAAAAAGACACACCCTTAAATACCCGTTTAAATTTACAATATCATCTCGTTTGAATTCTCCTCATTCTTCGTCATCCCTCTTTCCGTTATCATAATACCTTCTTATTCTTCAGCGCTGATTTAACCTCAGTCTTATTTTTCGTTTCCCGTTAATTATGCTTTTTTTGTTTATTATAATTATTAATTTTTTTTTATCAATTACATTTTATAAGTGAAATGCAATGCGCAAAGAATTACCCCGTAAACTAAATTAAGGAAAAGAAAAAGATAATAGAGTTAATTTTCAAATGCAGAACCCCGGACAGAGTGATACGTTCTTTTTGTTTGAATGAGTCGTTGCAACACTTTTATCGCTAGTTTCGGGAGAACACCGATTAATAGAATTTCTTTCTGTTCTTAAAAAAATCACCTTTAGATCTCGCTCTGTTCCGTCTTTTTAATTGATCATTGTTTTCTCACAGTTAACAACCTTCCCTTAAATGAGAGTCGAATTGTTCAGTAAATTTAACCATCTTCCTTTGATAACCGTATCCTGTTTCAGTCATAAGGTTCGATCTGTGACGGTGGTACACCTCTTGTATTATTATTCAGACTATGATGATTTAAATTTTAGCCTTGCGCTATTCCACTGCTTTGCAAATTTTTCCCAAGATGATCTTTCTACGGAATAATGGAAGTAAATCAAGCGATGCCATGTTTCTGATGATATGATGAAGTAAATTATCAGGAAAATAAATAGACAATTTCTCAAGACTTGACGCTATGAAACAGAATGTGTCAATAAACCGAATTTTCATTTTTTCTAAAACACGCTTTGAGAATGATATGTAGTGTTTTTCACTTTTTGATATCACCTCGATGTCCTGACCATCGTGTGCCAAATCCCCCTGATGAATATAAAAACAAACATAAGACGTCAATTGCAACGTATGCATAAAGGAGGGACATATAAAACCTATTAACAAAAAAAAAAAAAACCCATTAAGAAAATAAGGCTTGAACATGAAGTGTTAGCTTCGAAACGCGTCGGGGATAAAAATTATATATAATTGTTTTAATTACGTGCTAAAAATTTATTTGTTCTGAATATAAATAAACAATAAGTTTAATTAATAAATACAGTGATACGATACGAACTTTAATCGATAATTTAATGTGGCCATTATTATATACCTGCGCGAAAAACTAAATAATTTAAAAACGCACACGAACAGTAATAATTTCAGTTTTAAAACATCGATGTTCACATTACAGTTTGAATACATAAATTTAGCCAATCGCAGATATAATTAATCGCAGAATTTGTTTAATACATTAGGTGATTTACACACAGTTATAATAGAATTCTTTTGATGGATGTGCAGCGTGTACTCTATATCTTTTGCCACGTTTAAAATTTTATGTAATCCGTAAATCGTCACAAATCGAAAGTCATTAGGTATCGGTGGTGGCTAGTTTTCCGATATTCTTCGTTTAATTTATTTCGGACAAGTTTTCATTGTAGTTTTTAAGTGTATCTACTATTTAATAATCGCTTTGAACCGTTCAAAGATTTACCCACCAGTCAATCTTAATTCTTACTGATCCTAAATTCAATAATGCTTGTGAAACGTTATTTCAATTTTTATCAGACTGTAATTTAAAAATTTTAATTATATGTTAAATATAAATTGTTATATACATGCATGTTTTAATATGTAAATTGTTTGGTCATATAACAATCTAATTGCAGATTAAATGAATCAATAAATATATATTTTAGTTGTTTTTTTTATGTTTATTCCTAGATCGTTTTCTCATTTGCCTATTTACTCATTGCTATTAAATGTCCTGTTGCATCTGTATTTCTCCTACCTTAACATCTTTATACCATAGTTAAATTTGCCAAAGCAAATAACTCGCAGTGTTGCAATATTTCATATAGAGCCCACTGATGTATATGTGTACATATTAATTACAACGTAATTCCTAGGCTACCCCCCATTAGAAAAAATGTCCCAAAAACATGTCCCAATTTTATGTAACGTTTGTTATATTTTATAGGATTTCTGTGATTATGTTATTATATTCATATGGACCAATTTAGAATTACATTGTAAATTTTGATCATTTTATACAAAGTATAGAAGAGAAAGAGATAGAAATGTAAGCAAGAGGGGTCAAGGGGCACAGCCCCTTGCGAGGTCAAAATAGCCGAGTTATATATATATATATATATATATATATATATATATATATATATATATATATATATATATATATATATATATATATATAGGTTAGTCCAAAATGATCCGCACTGTGCCCTGCATCGCACGAATAAAAACTGTAAAAACAATTCAAGCGCATCATCGTAAAGCCTGGAGTTTTCTATACAAATGGTGAAAATTTCAGCGCGCTAGGGCAAACGACACACTCGTACGGACCGATTGCGTAAAGACATATCGATGGTACCCTACCAACTTTTGACGAATAAAAAAACAAACAACAAAACTGCATCGAAGTTTTATTCCTTGGCGTTTCTATCCTTCATACCGGATACTTTTTTTTTTTTAATTTAATTTTTTGGGCATCTCAACAGTGAAACTTACTCAACGCAGGGAATTGCATCGTTCGATCCATTTCCGCGTCATGGTTTTTTCGTATTCCGTTGCGGGCCACCGCCAGAAGACGGTGGAGCATGCTTGGACCGCTTCCTTGTCCATTTCCCTCGTTTAAGGATAGGAAACAGCCAGAAATCACGGGGGGCCCAGGGAGTAGGGCGAATGGGACAGAACCTTAATCCGCGTTGCTCAAGGAACTCTTCCGCGAGTTGAACGGTATGTGGGCTAGTGTCATCGTAGTGAAGGATGAAATTTTTGGTGATTTATGACCATTTCCGCCGGACGTGTCTCTTCAAAGTGTTCAGGACGCTGCTGTAATACTCGGCGTTGACCGTAGTCTTCGGGATGGTTTGGGGAACACTGAGGGCGTGTTCAGCAGTACTGGGGTAGATAGCGTGTCTGGTCTGCTGCTCGACGGTTGTAGAACAGATGTCGCACGTCCGGATTTGAACCGCGCATATCAATCGTATACCGTCTGTCGCCCGATTGCTTCCTAGTTGTACAATTCTTTTAACATGGCATGACACTCCGACGCTCTCTTCTCTTCAGTGAGAATAAAGAATGGACAACACAACGTTGTTCTTGCCGTACTGAAATCGGCACATCGTCAATCGCACTTGCCGCCATCGAAAATTCTCTCTGTTTTTACCGTTGTAAGTGATGCACGAACCTCTCCTGTCAGTGTTAAACACAATTTAGCGACACTGTTTTTTACCACAGGCTGTTCGTTCTATCTTCTTTCCAGCGGCGTGTACTGTAATTTTGCAAATTCAATGTTGCCGTACGGTGCACGCCACATTTCTCGAGCATAAAAAGTTGGTAGGGTACCATCGATATTTACTGTGCTGAAATTTGCCCCATTTGCATAGAAAACTTCAGGCTTTACGATGATATTTTTCGAGTTTTTTTCGGGCGATGCGGGACACAGTACGGATTATTTTGAATCATCCTTTGTGTCTATATATACATATATATTGAAGCGTGATATGCTATAATTAATGCGTTTTACTTTGTGTCCAGGGATGCCATCGTGGATTTAGTCCGCGGGACTAATGTATTGTATTTTTATTTATTATTATTATAGTTATTATTGTTGTTATTATTATTATTATTATTATCATTATTAGATAAGTCAAGGAAATGGACTAAGATTTAAAGACTGTATTATAAATTTACCTACAGCGATTTTACTTGGGCAGTCAACCGCTGAAAACACAGGTTAATTATCATAGTACGAATACAACACGGCGACGATTACTAAATATAAATAAATTTGGTACGTATCTCTGTTGTCAGCCGGTTGGTGCGGTATCTGCAATGGCGGTAGTCCGTTGGTCCTTTGAATCGGTAGATCTGCGTTGGGAAATTCGGTTCGCGGTATTTTTTTTTGAGATAATTTAAAAATTACAATCGGTACATTTATCGACTATATTTGACCGGAATTAAGATCTTGCATGACGTCCATCAGCAAAAGGTATAACCGGTGGCCAACCTGAATTACTTTTTCTCTTTTTTGACTGGTCCGATGACCAAGACCGAAAACTGTGTCGTATTGATTTCGACCACGACAAAAATCAGACTGATTCGAACTGTTTTAGCTCGTTTCGCTAGCACTGGATTTCGGATCATTTCAGCCGTTATTTTTCGTCGCCTTGCTTTGTAACCGTGACGGCGGCACTCGTCAGAATCGCGGAAGACGAAGGCGAAGGATACCGCGGAGACAACCTCAGTAGTATTTTTGTCCGGTACGTGCTACCGACCCCATAGAAATATCTTTCGGTAGTGGAATTATGGAGGCAAATAATTTAGCTGAAGCAACTACCCCAGGTGGTATTCAATCCACCGTCGCGATGGGCGGCGCATGCAGGCGTTCATTTTCTGGGGTGACTGCACCGACATGTATACATAAAATGAAAGATCGCAGAAAGATCAACAATAAGAAACATATTTTTTTCGCAATATTTAATGCAAATTCCCTTCTTAAAATAGGAAAGCTAAAATAGTTGACAACGGTTATGTCAGAACACAACATATTAATTGCAGCAATACAAGAAACAAAATTTGGAGATGAAGAAGCCTTTGAATTAGAAGGTTATAGAATATTGAAAGGAAAATGTGGTAAACGGGTCATGAAAAATCTACCGCATTTGGGTACTGGTTTTGTGCTTAATAATAGCGTATTGGGCTATATCATCGGCTTTAATTCTCCGAATAGTCGAGTGTCAACTCTATCTTTCAGAAGTACCAATAAGATTTATGTTATAATAAATGTGCATGCACCAACTAACGCAATTAATAGAAAGGATCCAGAAGGAATGCGTCAATTCTGGGAAAAACTGGAAGAAATGCTAGTTTAAATTCCTAAGAAACACACGACTATATTATTAGGTGATTTCAATGCCCAATTAGGTAAAGAAAAAAAGTATTGTAATGTAATCGGGAAGTACCCAGGTCATCGAAGGACGAACCGAAATGGAGAAAGACTGGTGGAATTATGTCGAACATTTCAGTTAGAAATAAAATCAACGGCGTTTAAACACCTACCGAGGAAACAAAAGACATGTGTGGTCTTGTCCAAATCACAACTTGGGAGAATTCCAATTAGATCGTGTAGCAATAGCAAAAAAATCAGGACAAGAAATCCTAAATGTGAAAATATTAAGGAACGCTAATCTCGATTCGGATCATTATTACTTATCAAAAATTAAAATCAAATTAATTCCCCAAAACACAAGAAGAATACAGAAGAAAAGTATAATTAAATTTGACCAGGCACAACTAAAATCAGGCGAATTCACGAAAGGGCTAAACACCATAAATCCACAAAGCTGGGAACAGACGAAAGAAACTTTGATTGAAACTGCCAAGCAAACAATCCCACTAATTAGAACTAGGAAATACGCCCGGTGAAATAGGGAATGTGATTAATCAGTAGGACAAAGACAGAGCGCATGGAAAAAATGGAATGTGCACAGTATACAGGAAAAAACAAGGACAAATCTATACTGTCGCTCCTACTGTTTAACTGTGTACTGGAATAAGATTATTCGCGAATGGCGTAAAGAAATGAATAGGGAAAATTTGGACATAAAAATTTGGCTCTAATATGATGTAGATAAGAGAATATATCGAGGATAAACAAATTAAAATTTATAAGATAACTGCGTAATTTTTTGTACTCCTTTGTAATCTTACCTTTTTTTTATCAAAGATGTTAACGTGTGACACGCGCCAAAATAGTATGTACCAGCGTGGCTACGT
This sequence comes from Icerya purchasi, assembly GCA_039619475.1. Taxonomy (NCBI): domain Eukaryota; kingdom Metazoa; phylum Arthropoda; class Insecta; order Hemiptera; family Monophlebidae; genus Icerya; species Icerya purchasi. The sequence continues at coordinate 99,782,866 of CM077115.1, forward strand.
ATTTACACACTACCTCAGCTGTAGCTGATGTCCTTCTCATAGGGCCGAATGAATTAAGATGTTACCTTCTTCCTTTTCGCGCGGTCGTTCTTCCTCTTGTGCCTCCTCTCTTTGGTGGAATGAAGAGTGTAAAGTTGCCTTCCAAAGAAGCACCGCTACCTTCAAAGCCTTTCGTTCTTGTTCCTCAATATCCAACTTTTTAGCTCACAAAGAAGCTAACGCAAAAGCTCGGTACATTTCAAAATCTGCCAAGAGGAACTCTTGGAAATCATTTTGTTCATCTTTCTCGAGAGATACGCCTCTCTCTAAGATATGGAAAATGGCAAAAGCGTTCAGATCTCCTCTTTCTGAGCGTCCCCACTTCTCCCATCCTTCTTTGCCTGAACTGCACTCTTTCTTGGACTCTATTGCTCCTCCGTATGTCCCCACTTTCGAGGAATCGATCATTCCTTCGCTCCCAAATTCCTCAGAACCTCATTTCCTATCGTCCCCTTTCCGCTACGAGGAACTCTTGTCCGTTCTTAACAAAACCTCTCCTTCTGCTCCTGGTTTGGACGGTCTTTCTTTCCCTATTCTTAAAAAACTCTCTCCTTCCTCGCTGCTCTCCCTTCTGAATATCTTCAACTCTTTCCTACTCTCTGGATTTACTCCTGAGTCTTGGAATGACTTCATCGTCATTCCAATTCCGAAAAAAAATCAGTGTTCCTTCCGTCCTATCTCCCTAGCCTCATGTCTGCGCAAACTCTTTGAAGGTTTAATAAACAACCGTCTTGTTTGGTGGCTTGAGCATAATAATCTAGTTCCTTCTAATATGTTCGGTTTTCGCCCCGGGCTTGGCCCGGTAGATTGCATCAGTACCTTCCTTGCAGATATCTATGAATCATTCCTTTCTAAGAAATTTACTGTCGCTTCTTTTGTCGATGTCTGCTCTGCATTCGACAATGTGCACCTTCCTTCTCTGGGCTCCAAACTTCTCTCTCTCTTAATCTCCCACCGGTTTTTATCTCTCTTATACTCAACCTCTTTCAACATAGAACTCTTTATCTATCTTCTCCTTCTCTTTCCACCTCTAGATGCGTCTATCGTGGGCTTCCCCAGGGATCCTGCCTTAGCCCCACTCTTTTTAATATTTACTCTTTCGATATTGCTTCGCTTCCTATTCCCTCTTTCTCTCTCCTTTTTGCTGATGACATTTTAGTTTATTCCACCTCAGATGATCTGTCCTCTGCCACCAACGAGTTAAACCATTCATTGTCCCATCTTAGCAATGCTCTATCTACACTCCACCTCTCTCTTTCCCCTTCCAAGTCTTCCTGTATAATTTTTGCTCTCCGCCCCTTTAATCGTGCTTTTATAAACATCAGTGTATCTGGTACACCTATTCCCACTGTTAATTCCATATGTTATCTAGGTATTTTCTTAAATAGTCGCCTTACATTTCATGAACATATTAATTATATCTATAATTCCTCGATCAAAAGACTTAATCTCCTCAAATCTTTATCGCCGCTTAGATGGGGTGAAGACCCGTGCATTCTATTAATTCTATATAAATCGATTATTCGGTCCAAACTCGACTATTGTTCTTTCATTTATGGCAGTGCCTCCAAGTCTCTCCTTTCGAAACTTGACGCAATTCAGAATTCCTGCCTTCGCCTATGCATTGGCGCTTTAAGATCTTCTCCTATTCCTGCGATTCTATCCGAATCTTCCACTCAACCTCTTTCCATTCGTCGTTCACTCCTCGGTTATCGATTTTTAATAAAACGCCTCCCCATTTTGTCATCCAATATTATCCCTTCCTATCTTTATATCAAAAATCACTGGCGCTTGGCGCCTCATAGAATTCCGATTTTATCACATATAGCTGCTCGTGTTTCCAATTTTTCTCCCTACGTTTTCTCTTATAACAGTCTTCCTTACTTTTCTTTCGACTTTAATAGCATATGGCACCCCATCAATTTCTCCTCTCTTCCGGTCCGAGCTAATTGTTCCTCTCACAATGTAGTCAACTTCGAATTCTTTCAGCTGCTGAACTCTTCTTTTCCTTCCCATGCCTTAATCTTCTCGGATGGCTCCAAGAGTGATGGGGGCGTGGGTGGTGCGTATACGTCTCCTACGTTCCTACACTCTGAGTCCTTCAGACTTCCTTCCTTCTGCTCTATCTTCTCGGCCGAGTCGATCTCAATTCTTCGTGCAATTCATTTCATATCCTCTACGAGTGGAGTTCACAAATTCCTGATTGTCTCTGATTCCAAAGGTGTTCTTCAAGCCATCTCCTCTCCTCCTTCTTATACTACTGACGGTATCATCCTCTCTATCCGATCTCTTGTCTCCCCTTTGTTCTCGTTCCGCTCCATTTCCATAGACTTTCTATGGGTCCCTAGTCATTCCAATATTCAGGGAAATGACTCAGCTGACTCTTTAGCTCGCTCAGCCGCCCGCACTGGTCCTTTCCTCGACTCTTTCCCTTCCTCAGACATTCTTTCTCTATCACGCTCTAATCATTCCAGACTTTGGTCTGACATGTATCCATCTATGTTCTCAAATCGCTTTTCTCAGTACCGTCTTATTCAACCGGTTCCTAGTTTCCTGCCTTGGTTTCAATCTATTCCTATCTGTCGTCGTTCCACTGTTGTTTCCTTAATTAGGCTTAGAATCAATCATTCTCTTCTCCCCTCTTCTCGCTTTCGATTCGCTTTGTCCCCTTCTCCTTTCTGCTCTCTTCACGCTTCTGAGCCTTCTTGTATTTGTGATTCAAATCACATCCTATTCGAATGTTCAGCACTCTCTAACGAACGCTCTATTCTTTACACCCAACTTTTAGTTTTGGGTCTTCCTACTCCCTTTAACGCTACCTATATTCTTTCCTTCCCATTGCCTTCAGTTATCCCATTGCTACTGTCCTTTGTCCTCTCCATTTCTGACCGGCTGATTATTTAGTTATAACTGTTAATTTTTCATGTTGTTGGGTCAAGGCCGCTGGCGCGCCCAGGGTAGGAAAAAAAAAACAAAAAAAAACCGTTTATATTAATTGTAAACTTTTTTTTTCTCGATCGACAACATGTGTATTTTATTTCTAATTAGCGCAGACTGATCTATCAGGCAAACTTTGATAATGGTATCAATGTGGTCGACATTTGTGTGTAATCTTCTAGACGTCCGTTTCAATTTAAATCGATCGCGCAATCGTAAACGTTTATGTTAACTTGATTGAATCAAACTGACCGAACAACAACGGATGTAATAGATTTTAATTTTTACATGGTAGACGCGTTAGACTGAATTCAATGAGCAATAATAATTACCCGACCATTATTAATTGCCAGATGGCAAAAATAGTTCAGTTAATTAATAGACATCGTTTGAAATTTAAAAAAAAAAAAAACCAAAGAAGCCGTTTATAATTTAACGAGCGTTAATTTGAAGGAAGAAAAAAAAGAACAAAGAAAAACCTTTTACCAACCGAAATAAAATAAACCATAGCGTTTTTCAACGAATGATATTTGTTTTGCCTGAGCCTCTTCCTTTCGAACATTATTTTGCATTTCTTTTTTTTTTTTATCGCTTTAAAAATTCATTTAGTATTTGATTCCAAAATTTCAAACCTAACAGAGAAAGTCCTAAAGGTCCCCAGGAAGTCACCGAAGTGACGCGCTCCAGAAGTGCTACCGGAAGGGAATAGATTCACGGAACATCTACTTTTTGACTTTTCAGCCAAACAAGTTAGCTAGTTAACTTTTTGAATAATAGCCGGGCACTTATAGATATTCTTCAACTTATTGGTCGTGGCACACACCTAAAATTTCGTATAAATTGTTATTATAATTATTAATTTTTAACACTTTGTTTATGAGAGGGAAAAAAAGTGTTTTTTCTTTTTGTCTTCAAATTTTCAATTTTATTTTTTTTTTGCTGGATTTACAAATTCATGCAAAACGGAATGACTTATTTCATTGAAAAAAATTGATTTCACTGATAAGAACCCGAGCGTTCCACAGCGCAAACTCTAGAAGCCAAGTTCGAGCACCTCTAATGGGGTCATTTTGTTTTTTATCATTCACAAAAAAAATTTTTTCCTCACTTGAACGTTGATATTATTATGTAATTTGATTCGCTGTAATACTATTCCAAAGTATCTTACTATGCTGAAGCATCTGTGGCCATGATTGTTTGTTATAATTATTGTGTATGATGATTATAATTCCTATTTTATTAATTTTCTGGTTAGGCAAGTTCAGGTAATGTACCTTGGACTCAGTCTGGCCAATTTCTCCTTCCTAAAGATTTTATTCAGGCTCCGTGGGTAATGTTGAACATTTACGGCCATGGTTGTCTGTTTATAACTTTTTTCCTAATTAAATATTATGTATCCTTCATTAGTTGGCAGTATTCTTATATTAAATGATTGGTGGCTAAATGGCTTGATAGTTAACTAAAGCCGGGCCATAAAAAAAAAAAAAAAAAAAAAAAAAAATCTTCCTCTTCCCCATACTCTGTTGACTTCCAATCTCTTAAAGCAGAAGCTGAGAAAACACCGATATCCTTCTCTTCCGAGAGCAATGACAATTTTAATCTTCCTTTCACACTTTCCGAACTTAACTATCAATTAACCCATAAAACGAAATATAGTGCCCCTGGTGCCGATACAATTCATCCTTTTATGACCAAACATCTTCCTAACCAAGCTAAATCGTTCCTTCTCCACATCTATAACCAAATATGGTCGACTGGTGCATGCCACCAGCTTTGAAAACCGCAGTTGTAGTTCCAATCCTTAAGACTAATGCTGATCCCTTTCTCCCCAATAGTTTCCGTCCGATTTCCCTAATTAGTGCTCTGTCGAAGGTAACGGAGGAAATGGTTAATAGACGACACCTGTTTTATCTCGAATCGAACAATTCAATTTCCTCCATACAGGCTGGTGGCCGTACACGTAAATCCACTTTATCTCATTTAATTAGCCTTCAAAGGCAAATTCTTCACGCCCGAAGTAATGGTCAATGTCTGTACACAATATTTTTTGACATTGAGAAAGCATTCAACCGTGTATGGCGGTACGGCTTGCTACTTAAACTAAAAAATGCCGGAATAAATAGCAAAATGGGCAATTTCATTGTACATTTCTTATTTAATAGAGCAATGCAAGTGAAAGTAGGCTCTGTGATGTCCTTTCCTGTTCCTATGGAGAATGGAATCCCACAGGGATCCGCACTGAGCGCGACTTTATTCATCCTATTTATTAATGACATTTCCTGCTGTATTAGGCCACCAGTAACAGCCCGATTATTTATTGACGATCTCAATATATCAATCTCATCCAATCTTCTATCCAATGCTCAGTCTATCCTCCGAACGACAATTAATAAGCTATATACATGGGCTGTACACAATGGGCTAAAGTTCTCCTCTTCCAAAACTTCATGTGTCAACTTCCATAAGAATCGTCTGCACAGAGATAACCAAGAAATTCGCCTTCATCTCAATAATTCTCCTCTTCCTTTCTCCAGTTCTGTAAAATTTCTGGGTCTAGTTTTTGATTCCTCTCTGTCCTGGTCTCCTCATATTTCCAAGCTTAAAAATAAATGCATGAAGAACCTCTCCATTATAAAATACTTGTCCAGTCCTAAATTCAATATTTATCCCAAGCTACTTGTCATCATTTACAAAGCCCTTATCCATTCCAGATTAACTTACGGGTGCCACGTGTACTCCTCGACTGGTCAGTCGTTACTCAATTCACTTGATCCAATACATCATACATGCATCCCATTAATTTTTAGTCTTCATCGAACTTCTCCATCAGCAAGTGCTTGTTTCCTTAGCGGCATACCTCCACTTCCCCTGATCCGTTCTTCTATTACCGCACGCGATTTAATCCACTGGTACCTTCATCAGTACGAAATAAATTCCTTCCCAAACATTACTGATATTCCGCTCCCTTCTTTCCCTAGTGACCCAATTCCTAGATTATTCAAACAAACTATTGATAGTGGCGTACAATTGCCAAATCCCGACACTCCTTATTACAAACTTCCCCCTTGGGAAGACATCTCCGCCAGGATAGACACATCTCTCTTGGAGGCAATAATTCGCGGACCGAGTGTGGACATAACTCACCGCGCTGCCGAAAAAATCAATAATTATCCCAACTCTTTGCACATATACACTGATGCTTCCAAAGCAGACCCGCAAATGTCCCCATCTCCAACCACGTGCGCATATGAAATCGGTGGTGAAATCACTTCGTTGCGTTTAAATGATTACTGCTCGGTACAGGAAGCAGAATTGTACGTCATATACAGTAGCCTCGTAACTTCTTTGCAGACAGGATGTATAGATAGAAGCATACTTTTAATGACTGATTCTTCGGCTTCTCTAAAATCGATTTCCTCACAGAACAACATGGATATCTTAGCCCTGAAAGTCAATTCTACGGTGAAGCTACTGCTACATCAAGCAAGAAATTAGGTAACGCTCTTATGGGTGCCGAGTCATATAGGAATTCAAGGCAACGAGCGAGTTGACATGGCATCCAAATCAGCTCTGCTCGCACCAATGCCGTTTGCAGCGCCACCAATATGCAAAGTGAAGATTTATTTCCATGAACGTATGATGGCAGAGTGGATCAGCCAATGGCAAAGGGAACGATATTTTATGAAGAGCGTAAAATTTACGGCTGACCCATGGTTCCCTTCTCTTTACCTTACGCGTCGAGAATATTCTGTGTTGGTATACGGCGATCTCACACAATTATATACTTGAGGGTACCCTTCTCTCACCCACGCGCCCTTTCGGTTCCGGCTCTTCTTACCCTTCGGTAGAACACCCGCTACTACAATGTACGGCGTTCGACTGCTCCGCTTTTGCCGGTATTCCTCTGTCAACTATACTATCAAATGAACCAGCGCGCATACAAATGCTACTCGGTTTTCTTAGGACCAACAACTTAATAACTAAATTATGAAATAGCCTTTTTACCCTGGCCCATGTGCTTTAATAACCATTGTAGTTAAAAATGGTGTATGGGCGCCACCAGGGAAAAAAAAAATCTCCCCGGTGTTTGCAAAAAAAAAAATTTTTTTTTTATTTATTGCATGGGAGCACCAGCGGCATTGACCCAAAATAGGAAAAGTTAAGCTATAAATCTAAATAGTTAGGCGGTCCGAAATAGACGCAACAAAGGACGACAGTGAAGGCACCACAGAAGATGAGAAAGAAAGGAGAGGATAAAGGAAGCGCTAAAGGGAGTAGGGAGATCTAATGTCAAGAGCTGGCCGTGTAAAAGGGAGCATTCATTACGAAGAGCAGGACACTCGAAGAAAATGTGATCAGCATCGCATATACGAGGAAGATCACAATTGTGAAGGGAACAATAAAGGGAGATGGGGACAGAGCAAATCGAAAGCGAGAAGAGGGAAGAAGAGAATGATTGATCCGTAGACGAATTACGGAGACAATAGAGGAGCGACGACCGAAAGGAATAGAATGGAACCAAGACAGGGAACGAGGAATCGTCTGAATAAAACGGTAATGCGAATGGCGATTAGAAAATAGGGAGGGATAAATATCCCGCTAAAGTCTGGCGTGATTGGAGGTGGATAAGGAAAGGATGTCTGAAGAAGGGAAATAGTTGAGGAATGAATTAAGGCGAGCAGCAGAGCGAGCTAAAAAATCAGCTGCGACATTGCCGTTAATTCCGGAATGACTGGGGATCCATAAAAAATCAATAACTGCTATTGGAGGTAAGAGAACGAACTGGGAGAATAATACTATCAGAGGAATGTGAAGGAGGAGAGGATTTGGCTTGGTGGACGTTTTTAGAGTCCGAAATTATAAGAAATTGGGAAAACCTGCTTAAAGAGGAAATAAAAGAGAGATAGCTTGAAGAATAGCGACCGACTTGGCAGAAAAGATAGTGCAGAAGGAAGGAGGCCGGGAGGACTCAGAATGCCGAAGCGACGGGACAGTAAACGCACCACCCACGCCATCCTCGCACCCGGAACCATTGGTAAAGATCAATACATGAGCAAGAAAAGAGGAATTCGATAAATGAAGAAATTCATTGTTGATTGCACCGTGAGAGGAAAAATTGGCCCGAAGTGGGAGAGAGGAGAATTACATATGGGCTATTGAAGTCACGAGAGAAGTAAGAAAGAGTGTTATAGGAAAAGACAACAGGAGAAAAATTAGAAAGACGGGTATTGGGATTTTATGAGGAGAAAAACGCCAGTGGTTTTTGATATACAGATAAGAAGAAATAAGTTTGGACGAGGAGATGGGGAGACGTTTAATTAGGAAACGATACCTAAGCTGTAAACGGCGAATAAACAATGGTTGGGTAACCGATTCTGATAAAACCGTGGGAATAAGAGAGGATTTCAAGATTCAATGCACAAATGGAGGCGAGAGTTCTGGATCTCATCAAGCTTAGAGAGAAGAGACTTAGAAGAATTACCGTAGATAAAGGAACAATAGTCGAGCTTGGAGACCGAATAAATTAGCTTTGAAAAGAATTAGAAGAATGAACGGATCTCCTCCCCGGCTGAGGGGAGAAAGAGATTTAAGCAGATTAAGTCTTTTAAGACAGGATTTATAGAGAAAATTAATGCATTCCTAGAATGTGAGACGGCTATTGAAAAATAGGCTAAGATAGCATGAGGAATTGACAACGAGAATAGGAGAATACCAAATACGTTGATGCGAGTTAGAACACGGTTAACGGGGCGGAGAGAAAAAGTGATTTAAGACCACTTGGTAGGAGAAAGAGAAAGGTGAAGACGAAAAAAGGGAATTGTTAAGAATAGACAGCGAATTATTCAACCCATCGCTAGCGGCGGACAGATTGGCAGAGGTGGAATAGACTGCCGTCAGCGAAGAAGAGGGAGAAGGAAGGAATAGGAAAAGAGGCGATATCAAAAGAGTGGATATATTAAAAAGTGTAGGACTAAGACACGAGCGCTGCGGAAGTCCACGATAAACGCATTTGGAGGTGGAAAGGGAAAGGGAGGAAAGAAAGAGAGTTCTGTTCTGGAGGAGGTTGAGAATGAGAATAACGACGACGGCAGGGAGGTTAAAAAAAAAGGTAGTTTAGAACCCAGAGAGGGAAGATGCACATTATCAAAGGCGGAAGAAACGTCAACAAAGGAGGCAATGGTGAATTTCTTAGTTAGGAAAGACTTATGGACATTCGAAAGGAAATAACTAATGCAGTCCACCGGTCCAAGCGCAGGGCGAAAACCAAACATATTAGGAGGGACTAGATTATTGGGCTCCGGCCACCGCACGAGACGATTGTTAATCAAACCTTCAAAAAGTTTACCGAGCAGAGAAGACAACTGGTGGAGACAAGGCTAATTTTAAGCGTAAGCCTACCATAACAATGATAATATTCGAAGCCGTGAAGCCAATTTACGAAGAGTTAAGCAGCGACAGTGTCTCCTCACCCGTTGTTTAAGCTGATTCACGCAGAACTCCGATGAAAGCTTGAATTCGCTTGTATGGTCTGTGGCGCCAAAAGGCACCTCTACAACTGTTTATATTGCTGTTTTATACTTCAACGATGGTTACAACGGATTAATGCAAGTTATGGATTTATTGGACTTTAAAATTGGATTAAATTGCTACAGTTTTTGTACTAAAGTCGATGCGACGCGCATTTCCCTCACCGACGAGGCTAAAACTGCCCGCAGGGATGTAATTTCGACAAGGAAGGATGAGGAAGAGGAAATACCTCAAATTAGAAGGCCAATTATACGGAGCAGGTATAGTAGATTAGAGGTAAAACGAAAATTTCAACATACATCTATCCCCGCAGTGTAAATCTACGAATTGATAACGACTTAGTTTTAATTAATTTAAATAAGTACAATCTTTAATCATATACATACTACATTTGTCAAAAATAGTTCAATTAGTGCCTCAGATTATTGTTTAATAGACGAGGGATTGCATGTGGAAGATTCATGTACCGACATAAATGAATTAGCAGCTGAATTCATGCAACAAAAACATAAGTAAGTACTATAGTAGTACTGTACATACATACATATTTCTATATTATACGAACATTTTTTTTTTTTTATATTTTAGACGCACGTATGTCTTAAGTATGTACTGTATTTTTTTATATTACGTACTATTTTTTATATTCTTGTTAAATACGTTACAATACACACAATAATGTAAATTTCAATAAACTGTACATACGTTAGTATTTCCCATTAGCGGACACTTCTTAATCCGGACAAACTTTTTGGTCCCGCGACTGTCCGTTATTCAGAAGTTTCACTGTATTCATACGGAACTACCGCTGACCGTCAAAATTTCTAATAAATAAAAAAAAAACATTTAAAAAGTAATACTTCTGTTAATTACGAGCTTTGAAATAATAGCGGTTTCGTTTCTTTATTCGAATCTATATGTTTTTTTTTATTTTTTATTTTTTTTTTTTTTACTTTTTTGTCAACTGCCGGGCAATCTATTCGGCGTCAATGTTAAGAAGCTGTTCGATACATAAATTAATGGAATGCTTCGCAATGGTCGTCAGTCCACATAGATATTTAATTATATTTGATCGTTTTGGAATCTTTAACGAGAATGTGTGCCAACTGATTACTATGATTACGTAACCGTGTTCCACGATTTATCCGTGAAAATTAACATTGATAATTCATTTTTCGTCTTAACTTTTTCCCAGGCGAAATAATAACATATTCAGTGTCAATGGCGTTTGCTGTATTACTAAAAATTTATCTAAAGGGACCACACTGATATGTGTGTTCACTGATTTTTGTACTACCGTCGTTACGAATGAACCGTGGAGAATCATTAAAATCGGATATAAATTATGCGCAAATAAACAGAAAAATTATAATCGCCGGGTTCCTTTTTTTTTTTTCTTTTTTTTTTTTGAAGTCGGTAAAAAATGATAAAAATTCTTTTTGGAAATTAAAAAAAAATAAATAAATAACCAATTCTGATAACAGCTGCTAGAGATGATAAGTGTTCGTTCTTTTTTCTAGTTGAAATTCGGCGATCGACCAGCTGCAGCGATCAGTTATGGAAACGGCATTGTCCTGTAGACTCGTATATTTAACGTGTGGATTCGCGGAATGGTCGTGGGATATTTTTACGCGCTCTCTTCTCGTATCCGTCTGTTCGTGTTTACGATTGAATTGCATTCGTCTGTTGCGTATTTTTTTTTATGCAGCGACGTCGTTCTCCCGAGAGATAAAATAATTTCCGATTGTATTTCACCGATTTCTTATTGCTGTTGGAACGGATTCGCGAAATTTCTCTAAAAAAATGTCCGCACACGAAGGTAACGTTTTTTTGTTTTTTGTTTTTTTTTTACTTCTTCGATCAGTCAATTAATAAACGGTTTATTAAAATAAAGTACTTGACGCACATCGACCCCTAGCCCGGTTCACAAAATCATTAAGAATTACAATTGGAGATAGTTATGTTTTCTTGCAATTATTTATTTAATTCCTAAATTACGATGTGTTTTTAACCGACTTCAAAAAAGGAGGAGGTATTCAATTCGACTGTATTTTTATTTTTTATTTATTTATTTTTATTGTTTTTTATGTGTGTTACCACGGAACTTTCTTCTAGGTGAACCGATTTTGATGATTCTCCTTTTATTTAAATGGCGGTGCTTCTCATGTGGTCCCATTTAAATTTGATCAAGATCTGATCGGTAGTTTTTGAGTTATGCTTAATAATGCGGGAGTTGAAGCTTTTTGGATGCTTTTCATTTATGATTAGTTTCAACGTCAAGTTAGATTTATTGACTTGATTATAAATTTGCCAAATTACTATGGAAATGTAGCTTTTGATGTTTCTATACCGTGGAAATGCAGTTCAAAATAAAGAAATCGATTTTTTTGAAGTGTAAAGTATAGAGAATCATGTGAAAAAAAATTGATTTTTAACAAGAAAAAAATTCAAGCATAACGCTAAAAATTGTAAAATAAAATGTTTTTTTACAAAAAATAAATACCGATACTTCAAAGTTTATTATACAAAAATTTAAAAATGCACTAAAAAGTAAAAAATAATTACTCCCGATAAGAAAATATATATCAGAGTGATATAACTTAAGGTGATATCGTAATTCTTATACAACATTAACTTTTTAATTACTCGCGACAAAAAAAATATATATCAGAGTGATATAACTTATGGTGATATTGTAGTTCTTATACAACATTACTTTTTTGGAGTTGGCATTAAATTCATATTACTATATTGCAGTTTTTAATTATTCTTTTAATATGAATTTGATGCCAACAGCCAACTCTAATTAAGGTATTAATAATGTTGTATAAGAATTACGATATCACCTTTAAGGGTATACCAGTCTGATATACATTTTTTATCGGGAGTAATTATTTTTTACTTTTTAGTGCATTTTTAAATTTTTATATTAAACCTTCAAGTATCGGTATTTATTTTTTGTAAAAAGCATTTTTTTATTTAAAAAACCACTTACGATTATTTATTTTCTTTAAAATAATTAACAAATTATTTTTTCCGCGCGTGTTGACGCTTTTAATTTTTTTTTTTTTTTTAAAAAGTCGGTATTTTTCGGGCATGAAAAAATTGTATGAAAATTGGCTGCTTTCATAATTTTAACTGACGTTTCCACCGAAGCAGGATTCTATTTTGTGCCCATTTTGTAATCCCCTTAAAGCCCGCGAAAACGAATTTTGCCGCGGATTAGGCCTTGACGGATCGATTTCTTGGCTCAAAATCCTCCTGCTGTGCGAATTTCGTGTGAAAATCGTTCGAGTCGTTTTCGAATATACGTATATGTACACAATTCCTGGTTTGTATATATTAATAATAGATAGACGGGGATACAAAATAAATATCGATAAGTCAGAAATTTTACTAATATTATTATCATTATTATACAAAATTCCATCTATGCGCAAATCAGAATGAGTTTAGAGCTGTCTTACCAGGCCCGTGCCCAGAATTCTAGAAAAGGGGGGGTTTTGAAAATTTTCTTTACATATTTATTTTATAAATAACAATACATTTTTCACTAATATTCGTACTATTAATAATTTCCATCATTTTGATTTATATATATATTAATAATTTACATAAATGAATTACCCCGTATATGAACATTAATAAAAATTATATATTAATTATACTCGTAATAAAAAATTTTGCATAAAATATTAATGAAGTACCTAAAAATATGAAGCATTTTTTTTCTTTTTTCTTTTAAACGTAGGTAAAAACAACCTAAAAAATCATCAATGTTTATTTTTAATTTTTTGATTATTTTCAGATTTTTGTGTATTTATAATAACTATTTCAGTTCTCATGGGGGTGGGGGGGGTAACCTTGTGTCTTACCTCGTGCAAAAAAAAAAAAAATAGATTTATAAGAAGCCTGAATAGGAATAAAATTCTGATAATTGCTAAGTGTATTTTTGGCATTTTCGAACGAAAGAGCGCAAATCCAGAAAATGATAACTATAAAAAAAAGTTTTTCGACCGCTAAGTGCAATTTTTTTTTTTTTTTTAATTTTTCAATTCATTTATTATAAAAAGCCAAAAAAAATCCGCTTGACTTTAATCATTTTCTGTGCCGAAAGCGTTAAAGCGTGAATTTAAACTTAGCTCGCAGCTATTAGGGGCACTTTTCCAAAAAGTCCGTACTTACGAAGTAAGAACGGTTTTTTTGAAAAAATAACAATCAGCCAATTGAAAATTTTCACGGAAATTTAGAGAAAAAGTAAATTTTCTTAAGAAATTAAGAAACGTACGCAAATTATAAAACTGTTATACGATTATTTAATTTTATGCAGCTCAGTTACACACTTACCGCTATAAATCACCACGTATAAAGTAAGAACGAAATAGGAAGAGAAATTAACAGTTAACTGATGTTTTCTTCCAGTTAGTTAACTCTGTATTGTGCTTAGCATAAAAGTTTGCGATAGTTGAAGTAATTTGCCAGTATCGATTGTAATATCGATTCTGCTAGTGGACGTAATATTGATTATGTCTTACTCACAATCAGTTTCGAAATAGCGAGATTATTATTCCGATCTAGTATTTCGAGAACAATTTTTTAATAGAACGCGCCTTCATTATGCCGTTATAAACAAGGCGATATTTTCCTTATTTCGATGTTTTCTTTTTTTTTTTTTTTTTGTTATATTTCAGTTTTAATAAAAAACCAAAAAACGGAGCACATGTTATTGTTCATTTCTGATCGTTTTCTGTGTCTCATATGCCCCCTCATCCTCGTTTCCCCTTCTACATTTTTGATTGAGATCGATCTTCTATAGTTTCCTGATTATTTCGGCATTGAAATGAGATAGCGAAAATAGATTTTCGGGCACATTTTTAGCTCATTCATAAATTTGTTCCCCGTTTTCTTTAAATGACTCATTCCAGGCTACGGCTTAACTCCTTTTCTTCTTGATTTTCTAATCCTGCCTCCGTTCGCCGCCTCCCTATTTAGCGGTCTCTTCCTCCTTGAACATAATTTTCTCGATACTTGCCCTCTCTTAAACACACTACACAACCTTTGCTATTTGTCGTCGCCTTCGTTTTAATCACAGTTTCCTTCCCGCATCATTTTTCCGGTTTTCATCTGGCTAATCCAAAAACGATCGGACATGCAAAAGTAATTGCGATATTGCAATTTGAAAGAATTATTTATTAAAAACAGTATAATATAAAAAAACTGCGTCAAAAAAAAACGTTTGGCAATGTTGAGTTGCGTCACAAGTGTGTAGATGCAGTACCATTTGTTCAGTTGTTGCAGGTTCGATCCCTAAGGCCGATTAAAAGATTTTCGTGTTAACTTTATTTGCAACTCTATATATTTATGAAACTAAATATCTTAAATTAATTTGTATCCTACAGTCAAACGAGAACAAGCGAGAACAAACTTAACAAAATTGTTGTTTATTTAATTTGAATCATACAATTTATAGCATAAAAAAAAGTTATACATATACCACCATATCTGAAAATATGTTACAGTTATAATAGCTTCAAAATTTATTGCTAAATTAATAAGTTATACCCTGGTAGTCAAGCCCGTGTCCACGTGGGGGGAGGATTTTGGGGGTCAACACAAGAACTGAAATAGTTATTATAAATACACAAAAATCTGAAAAGAATCAAAAAATTAAAAATAAACATTAATGATTTTTTAGATTGTTTTTACCTACGTTTAAAAGAAAAAAGAAAAAATATGCTTCATATTTTTAGGTACTTCATTAATATTTTATGCAAAATTTTTTATTACGAGTATAATTAATATATAATTTTTATTAATGTTCATATACGGGGTAATTCATTTATGTAAATTATTAATACATATCATCGGTGGTAGAAAGATAAATAACTTATGCTACGCCGATGACATAATTGCTGCAAATGAAAAAGAACTGGCAAATTTATTAGGTCGGATTGAACACATTTTAGCCGAAAAGCTAATCTTACATTAAACCGATCAAAATGCACAATAATGATGGTTGATAGAGCGCACAAATTATCAGGAAAACTTAGCCTCATTAGCCGACATTGACACGAAATCTGGAACTATATACCTCGGCGCTCATATAACTAATGATGGAAACTGTGAGACAGAAATAAAACGAAGAATAGGCATGGTAAAAAATGCTTTAGGCAAACTTATGAAAATATGGAAAGACCATATCAAGTGACAGGCCAAGTGAAAAAAAGGTTGATGCAAACGCTGGTAATATTCCGGTACGGTTCAGAATCTTGGAGAATAACGGCGGCATCGCGCCGGAAAATCGAAGCCTTTGAGATGACCTGCTATAGGCGCATGCCAAAAATATCCTGGACAAAGAACCAATCTATCAATTTTTAAACAACTACGTATAGAACCGAAGCATCGATTATTGCCCACGATATTTAAAGTTCTTTGGACATGTAATGAGACGGAACGGTTTAGAACGAACTATAAATCAATGGAAAAATCAATGGAAAAAGGAGCCAGGGACGGCTACCGATGAGGCTCATAGATGTCATGTTAAAGCCGTCACAAAATTCTCTCTGACAGAACTAATAAAAACTAGCAATAACAGAGAACAATGGCGACAGGTAGTTGCTCGATCCACACTGGTCTATGATGGTTGGTCACGACGTCCGCAAACGGACAATACGACTGAAGAGATAGAGAGAGAGAGAGAGAGAGTTCTTTTGAGCAAGAGCGGCATTTTCTGGGGAACAAATCTCCAATTAATACTTAACTGCATTATCTTTTTTTTATTTTTTTTTATTTTGCAACCACGATGCCGATATAGTCGTGATATATGCAATTATTCTTAGCAATAATTAGGGACCACTTTTATTTCTTTTAAGAATTTCATTGCAGATATTCGACTTATTAATACTAGAATCACCATTAATTTGCCTACCGTGAATATTATATTTTTTACGAACATTAATTAAGTAGGTGTGTACTGAAACAAGGCATGGAAGACCGAATCCGCTACATGAATGTCGCATAATACGCAACCGTCATCGCTGATAATGTCGAGTCTTTTCTTATGGAGACAAAAATTACCATGACCGAGCCTGACTAGTGAAGAGTAGTTAATGTGTAAATTGTTTAAACCAAGTCTTACTTTTATATCGGGAAAAAACAGGTACGTTTGCCTACCACCGGCAGTCTGCATTATTCCAACGATCCTGCCATATGTCGTTAACCAATGTGTTCATATAGTTTTTAAAACGTTTAACATCTGCAAAATCACCATATGTTGTTTCATAGAACTGAGGAGCAAAAAGGTGACAACTAGAGCTTTAATCAAATTCTATCTAACTTGTACAACCTAAATTCAGATGTCAACGCCGCTTCGAAGAAGCATAAATCTCTATTAGAGACGACCGGTGATCACTGGAGCCGCCGCTGTCGATACAGTTCTATATAATGAGCGAACGTTGAGTAGTATTTTTCTCTGTTTACTTATAATCGATTTGAAGGCTAATTTTGTTTTAATTTTAATATGTATGTACTTGGGCACCGTAATTATAGATAGATTGCACAATACCCTTTCATACATTGCAGCTCTTCCCCCCTATATATTTAACACCTGCCCTATTTGGTTAAAGTTTTAATAGCGTGTAAAATACTTTATCGATTTCGTCATTTAGATATATTTAACGTGAGGATTAAATTTAAGGTTTTTATCTATAATTATTCCGAGATATTTAAACAATGGGTATTGTGTTTGATCGTAAAGCAGTTTATTAAATTTCAGTTTAGCTCTAAAATTTGTACATGGTTTATTAGTCATTATCATCGTGGCAGACTTTTCTACGGAAAACTCAAGACCGCAGTCAGAAAATATGTTGCTTAGCTTGTGACGAATGAACTATTAATTATCGATTTCATTTGGATTATTCAGAGTTATTACAACACACAAATCGATCATACGCGAAACTAATCAGGCAAAATTTTATATTTCATACAGAATTCATCCATAGTTTTCTGAACATAGGAATAGAGCACATTCCAGAGTGTCGGTTCGAAGACCGAACCCTGAGATTTTTTTCAACTGAAAAATTATATCCAGTTTGATTCTAGTTTTCCTTTCTGAAAGGTAGTCAATAATTAAGTTTATAATTGTTCCTCCGTTAATTTTATATTGTTTAAGAATTTCGATGATCTTGGAATGCCTGCAGTTGTCGAAAGTTTACATCAAAAGTAATCACCACGTTGATTTTATTAAAGCGCCGTCAACATATCTATATAAGCATCTGATAGCTGTTTCAGGAGAACGACCACGACGAAAACCAAACTGATTTTTATGAAGAATGTTTTTCATAATCGCGCAACTAATGCCATTTAACAATGTGATTGGTCTACATATCCGCTGCAGGTTGTCAATATTCGGTTTGTTGAGAAGTAAAATATCACCGGTGGTTTTCCAGGCTTTAGGAAACATCTGGAATTTAATGCAGCTTTCGGAAATTATTAATCGGAGTAGTTCGGAATCTTTGAAGCGATTCATCTTGATTATTGCGTTAGAGATACGATCACTAGCTCTGGCGCTTTTTTATTATTAATTTTATTAATTATAGCTGTTAATTCCAAATTATTAATATTAAAATTCGTAATTTTTTCGACAATTTTTAATTCTTGGATAACAATATCCCTTTTGTTGGGGAAAAAGTTGTTGAGCAGAGCAGTACACATTTTTTTAAAATTATTACGTTGGACACTTTTAAAGCTGGAAATTGAAATTTTCTAAACTTTTCAAAAACTATTTTATAGGGTTTGCCCCCCAGGCCTTCGATTCTTCAACAAATTTTTTCCATCTATTAAATTTGGTTGTCTCGATTAATCTTCTATAATTCTTATTCAGTTCTTTTAATATTACTTTATAAATTATGCCTTTACTACTACTACCCATTGTGTACTTTTATTCAGTTTTTTTTCTTTCTCGATTTATAGACATCTTAAATTTTTCTAATTTACGGTTCCGCCAGTCGTTATAATTATTTTTATTAGCTATACTGCAGAGCACGATTGATTTAATGAATTTTTTGAAATTCATCAATTTCGAGATTAAGATCGTGACCGGTAACCTTCTTTCACTAAAGCAAGTACATTAGTGTCTAATATTTTTTTTAATTTTTCATAATCGACGAAGTACCGCATAGAAGTGTTCTCCAGAATTTCTACAACATTGACGATACGATGATCGGTCAGATCGAAGTGCTGGACAGTATGCGATACCCTGGCTGCCTCGGATTCCCTAATCACGATCAGATCAATCACATTGTTCCCATTGTGATTTTGAAAAGTGTACTCCTTAAAACGATCAACTAATTGGAAAGAAGGAATTTTTCGAAAAGCTCAGCGTCTGAATTACTGCATACATCCTCCCGCCAAGAACTGCGTGCATTAAAGTCTTCTATTCAGATAGGTGTTAATAGAGAATTTTCCTGACAAATTCTTTCCATTATCATGATTCCGTCCACTCTAGGACGACTGGGAGGGAGACCGATAATTAGAAATTTCTCAATTTGTACTGCTGTAATACCATCTTGAGCATACAGAACTACATGTATCAATTTATTACCGATCATGATCGCAGTTTTCTCGCTAATAATATTGCTGGCTTCGCGTAATTTTTGATCCAATGAGTTAGCCTCTGCAATGACACATCGCACAATTCCATACGCCATTCACAGATCAAAATAAATTTTGACAGGCTATAGTATTATTTACGTTTAAAAGTTTTAAATTCAGCCATAATTAATCATTGATTTAACTTTATTACTTGCGGCTATGTAACAGGGACACTTCCTATCAAAGGATGAGTGATTACGAGCATCCATATAATCGGATTAATTTTTTCCTCAATGAGTGAACCTCTGCTCTGACTCGTCACGAAATTGATGCATTTTTTTTCTTCTTTGCATTTTTCTGCGATTGTAATTCGTTTTTCTTTAGCTAGACACTTAGCTGCCATGTGACCAAAACCGAGACACTTGTAACATTGTACCGTAGGTATATGTTCCTCATACTTGAGCGAGAACCAATTGACAAATAGTCTATTTTTTGATTTTTCTTAATTTATTAAACTGAGCGGGATTCAGACGAACGTATATTTTTTATCTTTGTTATTTTTTGTGGCTTTATTAGTTGTTACAGGTAATTTTAAATGTTTTTCTCTTTCACACCAACTTGTTCAGCATCATAAATAACAACAGTCGGATTCAGTTCTCTTTTCTCGAAAATAAGAGTATTTTCGATTTTTTCTTGCATGACTTTTTTCAGTTTACTTCTTCTTTACTTCTAGTAGCTACAGTTAATGTATTTCCTTTGTGTGTGATACGTGCCACTTCGATGCCTAAAGTCTCAGGTGGAATATTGGCTTTTAATTTGTTCCTAAAGTCTTCAACATTATCATCAGTCGTTACGTATAGGTAAATTAATCGACATTTTCTAAGTTTTCGGCATTCTTGGGCCTGTTCGGAGGCGGTTGACTACACACTTTAGCCCAACTCGTACTTTCACTGTTTAAGTTATTATTACGAGTAAAACTAATTAACGATTGCTTGACAGTGTTAACTATTAAATTTTCTTTAATTTCGAGTAGATCGTCAATATTTTCACTATTACTCCTAATTTCTTCGATTTGAAGTGCAATATTATTTACGGCTTCATTAACTTGTTCCTCACGTATTTTACTAACTGATTTATCACTAATAAGTTCACGAATTATAATTACCAGATGTTCCGCAATTTTGTCTAAATTGCCGGGGTCAAGTTTTTTAAATTTTCGTTCATAGTTCTAAATATTAACTATGAAGTCGTAAAGAATAGAAAATAATACACTATAAATAACCCGCTAATATTATTCCCGGTGCTTTGTACTAATTATTATATAGAAACGTATATACATATGTAGTTATTAAATTTTTTTTTTTTTTTTTTTTTTATATTATTTTTTTATTAATTACAACTGGTCTCCATAGACCATCAAGCAATTTTACTGGAATGCAAATTAACGCGTAAGGGGCCACCACTATCAGGGTTCCCCAGGAACATCTATTCAAGTTCTAAACAAAGTCAAAGACTCTAGAGCGCTTCAGCCGTCGAATTTCTTGACTATTGTCAAGCAGGTTGATAGCTAGTGGGTTGGGATGTGTTTCTAATCGACTAGTATACCGCTGTGCGGCAAGTTTTATTTCTTCCTTTACGTAAGGTATGTTGAAGTCCCTATGGAGTGTGTCCGTGGAGACATACCAAGGAGGTGACACAATGAGTCTAATAGCTTTATTTTGGAAACGTTGTATTTTATTAATGTGTGTATTTTTAGCACAGCCCCATAAAGTTAGACCGTATGTCCATACTGGTTTCAATATTATTTTATATATTAATACTTTGTTTTCGATCGACAAGCTGGAATGCTTACCAAGAAGCCAGTAGAGTTTTCTTAGCTTTATATCCAAGCACTTTCTTTTTTGTGAGACATGCTTATTCCACCTTAATTTACTATCCAAGTGCAACCCAAGGTATTTCACCTCATTCCTAACTGGGATTGTTTCGCCGTTAATTTTGGTTGGCGGGCAGACTACCTTTCGTAGAGCGAATGTAACCTGTGTACACTTTTTCTCGTTAACTTTAATTCGCCATCGATCTAACCACCTTTCAGTTTTTGCTAACGCCAGCTGCAATTTATTTGTTACTGTTCCAGCATCTTTGTTTGCCGCTATAAGCGCAGTATCGTCTGCAAATGTAGCAATAGCTACGCCCTCGCTGTCAGAAAAGTCTGCAGTGTACATTTGGTAAAGCACTGGACCCAGTACACTGCCTTGAGGCACACCAGCGGATATAGGATAGATGTTTGATAGTTCATTCTGGAATTTAATTTGATATGTTCGATCATCAAGGAAAGACTTTAGAAGAAGATAAAAAGGATGAGGAAGATTTTTCTTAATTTTATATAACAGACCACGATGCCAAACCTTATCAAAGGCCTGTTTTATATCCAGGAATACACCTACACATATTTCCTTAGCTTCAAAGCTATCTTGGATAATACGTTGGATTCGGTGTACCTGTTCAATAGTCGAGTGTTTTTCTCGAAACCCAAATTGGTGGTCTGGTATAATATTCTCCTTTATAATCAGAGGATGCAATCTTATTAAGATTAATTTTTCCAGCACTTTAGATAGGATAGGTAGTAAGGATATTGGTCTGTAGGAAGTTACATCCTCTGGAGACTTTCCTGGTTTAGGAATTACCACTATTTGTGCCAGTTTCCAAGACAGCGGGAAGTATTGCAAGCGGAAGATTGCATTAAATATATTAGTAATAAACAAAATAGCTTTGCGTGGCAGTTCTAGCAACACTTCTTTGGTGATCAGATCGTGCCCAGGGCTTTTTTTATCGATTAGTTTTTGAATTACATACTGTATTTCCTTTGGGGATGCCGGTGTAATGGGGACACTAAGCTGTAGTGGGGAGCTCAAAAACTCTGTTATATCATCTGAGTTTGTAACCTTAGGGTTTGGTTTAAAGACTTCGCTAAAATATTTAGCAAAAACTTCAGCTTTCTCATTATCAGCCTTGGCCCAGGTTCCGTCCGATTTTCTTATAGGAGGAGAATATTGTACTGGCCTATTTCGGCTTTTAACTACTTTCCACAGGCTGTAGTCGGTAGACTGATTTGGAGATAAATTCTGCAAGTGTCGTTGTAAGGTTTCATTTTTAGCGTTACGAATTAGTATATTTAA
Organism: Icerya purchasi; assembly: GCA_039619475.1. NCBI lineage: Eukaryota > Metazoa > Arthropoda > Insecta > Hemiptera > Monophlebidae > Icerya > Icerya purchasi. The sequence goes on from CM077115.1 coordinate 99,805,137, forward strand.
CTGTTTGGATTTGTTATTTAGCAAAGTTTTATAAGCGGGATTTCTTGTTATATGCCACTTTTTGCGAATTTTTCTTTTTTCCCTTACTAAATTTAAGACGTGCCTTGGTAGGTTAGATATTGAAGCTGAAGGCTTAATAGGAGGCGAAGATTTCCATGCCATTGTTTGGATAGTTTCAGTTAGGTACTGGACTGCTATGTCTATCTCTCGTTCATTTTTTAAAGGAATGTTTAAATTCAGCATTTTATCTACTCCTTCTCGGAAGTTGTCCCAATCCGTTCGTTTATTATATAAAGAAGGAGGTTCTTCTTTTGTTATTAAGCCTGTACTTATTGTTAGAATTTGGGCACTATGGTCTGAAAATAAGTCAAAACATGTGTTAGTTTTACAATTAAGCATTGATATTCCCTTGGTTATGAAGAAATCGATCGCGTCAGGAATTTTGTTTTTATCTGTTGGCCAATATGTTGGCTCACCAGTAGCCAGGCACCCAAGATTTACAGTGAGCATTACTTTTTCGAATAGACTACCTCTTGCGTTCGTGAACCTTGATCCCCAGCGCATATTCTTTGCATTCCAATCACCACCTGCAATGAACCTATCACCTAAACTCTGAAAATATTCACTTAATTTTTGTTCGTCAAGTGTGCGGTTTGGTGGGCAATAACTAGCTGAGATCGCAATTTTTCCATTTAAAGAGTACACCATTATACTAGTAGATTGCATTTCTATACTAGAAATTTTACATAGTTCATAATGCTTAATAGTATTCTTGATTATAACTGCACTTCCGCCATGGGCTTTGTGATCAGGTCTTGTTGTTTGGTACGTACGGTAATTCGGAATATGGAAGTATGTTTTTTGCGTAAAATGTGTCTCTGAAAGAAGGAGAATATCAATTTGCTCACTATTTAAAAACAGCTCTATCTCACGTCCCTTTTGCAGCGCCCCGTTGGCGTTCCAGTGAGCTATTCTCAACGACGGGGCCATTATTTTATTAATTTGCTTGTTAGTGATGTTAGCAGATTTAGGACAATGGAATTCTGCTGCAAGAGCTGGTTAAACATTGCTTTAAATTCATTTAAGAGGGTTGTTAGCGTATTTTGGAGATCAGAGTTGTTATCTCGATATTTAGAACTATTGAGATTCCTATTATTGTTTTCGCCTGCTGTAAGTTCAGCATTATTATTGATGTTAGAATTATTAGCACTATCTTGGTTTGTTACAACTTCAGCATACGTCATTTGTTGATTTCCATACTGTTGCTGGTTACTTTTAAATCCGAACCTATTTACGTTGATGTTTGCGGTTTTATATTTACGTTCGTATAATTTTTGGTAAATTTCACATCCCTTGTAGTTGGACGGATGGTCATTTCCACACAACGCACACTTTGGCGCAGAGTTTTCATCCTTTTTACACTCTGTGAACTTATGGTGACCACCACACTTAACACACTTGTACGGTCGATTACAAAAAGTTCTGGTGTGCCCATAAGACTGACAACGCAGACACTGTGGAATTGTTTTTTTGGGGTGAGGAGCTTCGACCTTTATTTTCGTGTAGAGTAAATGGGTTAGGTTAAAAATTTCTTTAACGTTTTCTGTGGGTTCAAGATCAACGAAGTATAAAGGGAGAGGCTCTTTAGTTACCTTATGTCTGATGTTTAGTATATTTCGGGCAACGAAGCCTTTTTCCTTAAGTGCCTGCTTAATTTCCTCGTCTTGAAAAGAGTGGTGGAGGTGCCTTATTACAACTTTGTAGGATCTTTCCTGTTTTAGTTGGTATGTGTGATAGTTAACATCCCCTTTTTTGAATGTCGAGACGAGTTTACGGTAATCGTCGGAAGATTGGACGTTAACCTTTACTGTGTTTTTCTTTAAAGTTTTAGCAACAAAATCTTGTTTGCCTAGTATTATAGCGATTTTTTTAATCATTGATGCGAAATTTATAACATCATGTACGAAAAGTGGTGGAGGTGGGGGTATTTTTGGTTTCGGGTCAGTTGGATCTCTATTTTCTGTGCAATCGTCATTGAGATTGTTCAAACAGCTAAATCGGTTAGAGTTTCTGCTGATATTTCCTATATTGATTTGTAAATGAGATCGCTTTTTGGCCTTCCTCTTCGGTTCTTGCCAGTCATCATTTAGGTTATTTTCGCTCATTGTATCGCTGTGGTCATTATCAGTCTCAGTAATATCCCCAATAGTGCTGGGAGGTTGACTCGGCGTAATAACATTACCTAAAATAGGAAACTGTTGCATATAATCCGTTTGCATCGCTGAAGACGGTTGAGAAATGTAATACAAAGGTTGCGCGGTAGACGAATAAACTCCGCTACTAATAACAGACGTGTAGCTCGCTATTAAATTAGTTGGTTGTACGATGTGTGCGTGATGCGTTGCTGCTGTGCCGTTACATGTTGATGATTGTATGTGTGTTTGTGCGTATGTCGGCGGGTGCATAGTGTGTGTAATTGACGCAGGTACAGCCGTTGTCATCATGATAACGACGAACGACGTACCGTCTCGTGTGAATGTGCTATGCGTATGTGTTTACACCGATAACGAAATATAGTATATATAAATTGGTCTAATCTCACCGATCTGATGATTTTACAGTACCGAACTGATGATTTTACAGTACGAATATCGTTTCTAATAGATAATTACGGTAATCGAACGAAATAATATTATTTACATAAACGCAACAACGCGGCGAACCGACTATCAAACGACACATGAGAAGCTTGATAAAGCAAATAGTAACAAAAAGGAACAAACTCACCCGCCTTCTTATCTTATAATTTGATATGATAGCGCGACGAAATAGACTAGATTACGTCGATAACTTCTCAACGTGAAACAAACAACTTAACGAACTTGCATTATCTCGCTTATCAATTGCGGATATTTATAGTTACAATAGTTAAGTTTAAATAATTTCTTCTAATATGCAGAGGAGTAATTTTGGTTTCCATCGGAAGACTGATAGAAGGGGGGACGACCTGATGTTTCTCGTGATTAATTTTAAATCTTAAGCCAAGATTCTGTAATGAATCGTAACTTCCTGAGCTGGGACTTCGAACCTGACCTATAAAAAATCTCCATAATCCAATTTCGATCTAATAAAGCTTCTATATAACTGACTTATTAAAGTGACCGGATCACCTCCCCAACATGAATTACTTATAGCCTTTAAGGGGCTATACGATTTAATTACAAGTTCAACTAGTGTCTGAATGTGAAAAGTCCATGTTAGTTTAGGATCTAAGAACTAACCTAAATATCTAACATGCCTAGTAAAAACTTAATGAGTCGGTTTTGAATTTGTTGATAGTCAAATGGTCCGAGTGAAAAGACAGATACCGAGGATTTAAAAATTTTGATTACCGTTAATACGTAATAATTTTATAACGTATCGAATAAATCAACAAAAGCTCTACGAAACATTGCAAATTGTGTAGCTATTCGATTTTTATAGGCTCCGGTATATACCGGCCACGGTCCTTTCAACGGTTTGTATCCAAACTGGACACACATAAGATCAATGAAATAAAAAACGACACATACATAGACACTGAGTTGTAGACTTCAATAGGACTACTAAATGGAATAGATGATGTACCAGAGACAACCGTATCTAGTCGAATAGAAACACTGCTTTTTTCCTTTCTTCCGGATAACCTTGTTCGCCCCACTCGGAAAATACCGGTTCATCGCTTCTCTTTATGTTTCACTGTACTACTCGCGTTTGTGTGTCGATCAAGCAACTTCGCGGTGCGGAGCCATAAGTAAAGAAGTTCTCGATGCGGTCGGCGTGACAAACACAATCTATACTCTTCGCCATTGAAAATTCATAAAGAAATTTCGTTTAAAAATTGCACACGTACAGGAATCGAAGCGAAAGCCAGCAAGGTGAGTGGTAAATAAAATTGCTTTATAATCACGATGTTACTTCCTGGCGTACTTTTTTTCGGTACTCATATCGACTCTGTTTTTTTCGTTCTTTTCTCGTAGATATGAGCATCCAGGATGCCCGATTCGTCTAAAGAATCGCACCCGGCTTGACAGAAATTCCCGTTGATTCGTTCGCCATGGTATCCGAAAGATTACACAGTACGACGGCACCTGAACTTCATCAGTAAGTAATGTACAGCGCTCAATTAACGAATTACATTAAAAGGCAGATATGCGTTTAACATTCTTATAAAATAAGCCTGTAGAACGTCTTAACCAACCACGCGCAGTATAAACTCTTATTTAAATTTTCGAGTTGGGCGTAAGGGTAGTTTTCCAACGTGATTTCTACGCAATCGACTTCTGTGCAATAGTGGATAAAAAAAGGGTGAGGAGATAAAACTAATTTTTCAGGAAAATGCTCGCGCAGAATGCAGCCAGAACTATTTTTTTTTTTTTTGCATGGGGTCGTATGTGTTGCAGATAAGATTAGTAGTTAATTTATGAATACAGTATAGGGGGAATTGGTAATTTTAAAAGTAGGTCTGATGTTGTGTGTTATTTTGTTCCGTTCGCGGGGACATGTGGTCATTGTAAATTTAATGAAACTAAGACGATCGCTTTTTGCGGTTACGTGTTGGGAGCGACCATATTTAAAGCCGAGATCTAAATTCCTGGAAGTCTCTAATATTATAATGAACTGCGATCATATTCTGTTACGGGGTTCTCTTATAAGTTATGTGTAATATCTGAATTCGTTATTGTTTACTTTAAACACTTGATATTTCTATATTAACATTAACATTGAAGTATGCAATATTATAAAAACGTAATTTAAGGCAAAATGTATATAATTTTTGTTAATGTAAAATTATAATAGGTGAATGGAAACTTACATCCAGTTTAATTTTTCTAACAAAACGCATTGTTGTTTAAATGATCGATAGTTTTAGTTAAAAATAAAATATTAATGATTAAATATAAGTATACGCTTCTAATCATGTATTATAATTTCTAGTAGTTTTAACAACTTGGCCGCTCTATATACATATATGTATATGTAATAATAGTAATAAAAATGTCTGTGGGTCGTTTTGAACATGGAAGTCGAATATAATAATAATAATAATAATAATAATAAAAAAGATCCGATGGTCGCTGTGAACACGGCACCGGTTTTTGCATATCGCAGGAGAATTCGTATAATGATTCGAAAAATTGAGAATCATTCGTTTAATTGTAGTGATTTTTACGTAAAGATTAAAAAAATAGCAAAACGTATTTTACGCTAACAACCTAAACAATTTGAGAAATAAGAGTGAATTTCACATGAATTTCGACATTTCCAATATGCTGCGGTATTATATTAAACGGGTAAACGATTAAAAACGGAAATTAAAATACGGTTGATTATTAAAAATAGCGAATCTGCAACAACCGCGTAAATAACGAATCATAAAATACCCGTGACCATTGGCGCACTCAAGGGAGGTGCCACGGGGCCATTGCTCCCCCCAAAAAATCTTCGAAATTTTTTTCAAAATTAGTTTTGTAGCGTAAAGCGGAATAGTACAGAAAAAAAAATGAATTCGATGAAAAAATATGAAATAATGTTGTTTTACGTTGCTTCGTTGGGTTGTATATTAGTAGCGATGGGTAAGTTCGTTATTTATACGAACCTGGAACTGAATCACAGGTTCGGGAACTGCATCCCGGATAGTATCCAGCAGACCCAAATGGATCGGACATTTCACACTCGAAACTTACACTAGTTTGTGCTGTTTGTCAACACACCATACTGTTATCAGTGCTGGGTTAAATTACGTCATGTCAGTTGCTTAGAGAAGCCCGAAGCTGCATGGATTGCGCATGTAGTAGTAAATTGCAACAGAGTGAAATGGAAAGTAAATAGAAAAAGAAAAATAAAGAGAGAAAGAAATTGCTAAATACGACATAGAAAAACTGACGGGAACGTTTCATTCGAATTCCGATGTTTTCTCATTTTTTAGCTGATGAGGCACATTTCTGCTCAGATATTCATTCCCCACGGAACGCAGAAAAGGACAGACGGCTTATTCTTCTCTGTCATACTTTAGCTTCTATCGCTTAACCGTGTGAACCTGGATATAACATTCATCAGTTCAATTTTGAATTTGTTACGTCGCAATTGCATCATCAACTCTTTTCCAGTTTGATTGGTTATGTGCTTATGTTACCTACAGCGAATTGTTTAATTTTTTTGTTTTTTTCAAATGTGATATAAAGCATGGACCGAAAAACTAAAGGTAAAGAGGTACCTTGGATCATTTTTTCCAGTCGAAAAAATTTCAAAGCTAGTGATATTTGTAGTAGTGGTACATCTGTTGATAAACAATTACGCTTAGATACGGATACTCAGTCCCAGCATCAAAATGATTTACAACATGAAACAGGTACAAAATATGCAGCGGGCTGTACATCAATGTCTTCGACAAAATCTACAGCAATAACACCACCATCAAAACTGTAAGTACTAATCCTGTGGATATATCTCTGTTTGTAAAACGGAAGTTTGACCAATCAAGAAAAGTACGATGCCTTGACAAATGCATGAAAGCCTTCCATAGATTTTATATGTCCTTTTAAAAATGAGCAAAAGCAAAGACGCGAACGACGTGTTCAGTATACTTGGTTTTTGAAATACCGATGGTTGCCGTACTCAAAAATTGAAGATAGCTGTTTCTGTTTGAATTGTGTATTATTTGCTCCGTCAGTAGTTGGCCACGCAGGTACGAAAAAATCTAATTTTTTGGTAAAGGTTGGTTTCAATAATTGGAAAAGGGCTCTCGAACGATTTAATTTTCATGAAAATCTCGACTATCATAAAACTGCTTGTTTACACGCGAGTAATTTCAAAAATGTGATGACAGGAAAGTTGATTTCGATTGAAAAGGCAGTTGATATGGTTAAGAAAATTCAAGCTGAAGAAAATCGACGTAGAATCAAACCTATTATAGATACAATTAGCGCTGGGCGATTACGAGATATACTAATGGAATCACTCGATTATGAACATATCTCGAGATATTTCGATTACTACTTTTGTTAACTACTAATCATTCGAATGATCACTCGAATTATCATTCGAATCATCACTGGAATTACCATTCGAATCATCACTCGAATTATCATTCGAATTATGATTCGAATCATCATTCAGTGTTTATTTACGAGAACTATTACGTGTTTGATTTTTTTTTAAATTTCATTAATAAGGTTAAATTTCAAATCATTATTTATTTTAATTTTAACGGTAGTTTTTGACAAATATTGATATCTTTATCGGCGAAATTAATAGTAACGACAGATTTATATTCCAAAAATTATATAATGATTGTGAATTGCAATTGTGTAAAATAATTTGATTATGAGAACTGAGAACAACTCGTGAATACCGATTATTAACATTAGTCATGTAGAATAGCTTGATTATGAAAACCGAGAATATCTAATGAATGCCGATTATTCATATCAATTATGTAAAATAGTATATGATTATGAAAACTATGACATTTCAATTAATTAGTAACATAATTTTACTGAATTCAGATTTGTACATGTACGGATATAATAAAAAATGAATAAGAGACTATTCTTTTTAAAAATTTATGTGCAACATTTTTTTTATTCTAAAAAACATACAATTTAGCAACAATAGTATAAAAATAAGAAAATGGTGTGCTTTTGTAAGGTACACTTATATGTATAATAATTAAAAGTATTTAAACTGAAAACAAAAATACTTAAATTTATAATAGTACGGGAATATAACTAGACAATAATTAAGTTTTTAAAAGTTGTTTTAATTGAGAATAAAAAGAAACTTATAAGTATACATAATTAAACAATAGTAACAATTTAGAAAAATATACATAAACAAATTCCAAAATATTTATATGTAGAGCGCTTGTGTACGTTTTAAAATTAATTTTATATGTTAAATAAATTTTGATATAAAAAACACAAAATTTACAAAAAACTAGTTCAAAGCGCCACTAATACTCTTACAAAACAATTGACACATGTGTTGTTCATAATATAAATGATTACTATATAATCGTTACTCGTCACTCGTCATTCGTCATTCATAATTCATCACTCGATTATACAGATCACTCGGTTACTACTTTTATAATCGATTATCAAAATTAGTAACTCGTTGATCACTCGATTATTAAAATCATTCGTAATCGCCCAGCTCTAGATACAATCATTCTATGTGGAAGACAGGGACTCCCATTGCGTGGCCATCGAGATTATGGAGATTTTGATTTAGAAAGTCCGCCTAAAGAAAACGAAGGAAATTTTAGAGCGTTATTGAGGTCACGAATGAATATGCTGGTGATGTCGTATTGAAAGAACATTTTAAAAATTGCTGTAAAAATGCATATAAGTTGGAATATTCAAAATCAAATTATAGATGCATGTGATGAAATAATTGTTTTTTTTTTTTTTTTTATTTTTCTTCCGCGAGTGTGCGACTAGCCTTGTGGGCTATCTAGCACTTGGCGTGTAAGTGGTGATAATTTGCGGAAACTCCTATCCAGCGATATGAGTTTCTGATGAAATAATGAAACGAAAAATTGCGTTAGAAATCAGAGATGCGAAATTTTTTACCGTTTTAGCCAATGAGTCACAAGATATTACAACAACCGAACAATTCACGCTTTGTTTTCGATATGTAAAGCACGTAGATAGTAAATACTTTATTTGCGAAAATTTTTTTCCTTTAAAAAAATCGTGCAGCAAACCGGTAGAAATATATGGCTGATGCGATTCTGTCAGAGCAGCTGCCATGAGTGGTAAGTTTAATGGCGTTCAAGCCATTATATCTGAAGAATATCCGACCGCGATTTACGTCCATTGCATGTCACATAGTCTGAATCTTGCGATTTCAGACGCCGTTGAAATTCTTTCAATTCGTAATTGCATCGCTGTGGTGGGAAAGATAGCCGTGTTTTTTGATACACCTAAACGTAAAGAAGTTTTGACTCAAAACATTGAAAAATTCATCACCGATAGCGGGAACCAGAAATATCTAAAAGAACTATGTCCAACTAGATGGGTCGAGCGACACGACGCTATTTTAGTTTTCGTTCAGTTATTTCATCCAATTATTGTTTCCCTTGAATAGATCTCGAAATGGGATGATAGAGATTCCTGAAGTGGCGCCTATTGTTTTTACAATTCTCTTCAACGATCGGAATTCATAATATCTCTACTTTGTGGTGAAAAGCTGCTTAGTTATACTTTGCCTTTGAGCCAAAAGTTACAAGAAAAAGACTCAGATTTATCGAAAGCTGTTGATTTGGCCAAAATTGCAATGCGGACAGTTTTGACTGAAAGAGAAAATTCTGAAGTGTGTTTTGCAGAAATATTTCAGAATGCTCAAAATATTGCACAAAGGTTGAATATTATGATCGCAACTCCTCGCACAACTACTCAGCAAACTTTGAGAAGTAACGTTTCAGCAGAAAATACAGAAGAATATTTTCGTCGCAATGTTTTATATACCTTGGATAGACATGTGTTTATATCTAACAACTCAATGTACGTTTTTTAAAGTATGAAACTATTACTTTCCAATTTTTCTTGTCTATTTGACTACCAATCGATGAAAATCGAATGAAGCAATTTCTGGAATTATGTCGATTTTACTCAAAAGACCTTCCCTATTAGTCGGAATCGTCGCTAAAGTCAAATATTCAGCTGTGGTACACCAAATTTTGTGATTCCGATCAAAATATTTCAATTCCGAAAAACGCTATTACGGCATTAAACTTGTGCGATGAGACATCATTTGGCAGTGTAAATACACTCTTACGCATCTCCTTTGTACTATCCCAATTACTACGGCCACAGCAGAAAGATCATTCTCGACGTTGAGAAGATTGAAGACGTATTTGCGAAATCACATCGGTCAAGTTCGTCTTAATGGACTTTTTGATGTTAAATATACACCGTGAAATAAATATAATTGCCGACGAGGTATTAGATATATTTATAAAAAATCCTCGAAAACACTTCATTTTGTTTTATAATCATTTGTTTTACTTATTTTTTGTTAAAAAACATACATATTTACTTTTTGCTTATACAAGGTGCGGCGCAGCATAACTTCCTTTTTTAAAATGCGTCACTTTTTTTCTAATTGGCAATATGTATGCTTCTTCCCTTGCAGTTTTATTTCGATTTTCTGTTATTATTTCCCTTCAACAAAATTCAGTAGAAAAAAAGTGGCGCATTTTAAAAAAGGAAATTATGCTGCCGCACCCTGTATTAATGTTACATACACCTATTTTTTAAAAATAAAATTCGTTAATTTTGTATTTTTTTTTTTTTTTTGATAAAATTCGTTAGTTTTTTTTTTTTTTTTAAACCGAGTTACCATCCTCTAACTCATCTTCTAAATTCTAGCCCCGACCAAAGAAAAATCCTGAGTGCGCCTTTGCCCGTGACCGAGACTACCGAACGATTTAGTGGTTGTGATGTTGTGATGGTGTTACACCGAAAACACTCGCTGATACATGAATTGTTGTGAACACAGTATGGATACACGATAATGATCAGGATATTAACTGACAAATAGCACTGGAAGTGTGTCGCTTAATCCTCCTCACCGACTTTTCACTGATCGCACGGTCATCACAGTCTTGACGATACTACTAAGGCAACATCAAAATTACAATCTGATCTTCAGATATGACAAAAACATTGCAGTCAAGGGACTGCGCGGGATTTTGATTATTACCGATAATACTTCCATAATTCTCAAAAAATTACTTTATTCTTCAGGTGGGGTGGGGGGCTTCAGATCCCTCTGGACGCCGCCGCCCCAACCAAGTTTTCCCGCGGTTTTATAAATATGGGATTTTACACCGAACCCGTTCGAAATAGTAATATATATATATATATGTGCCATGCTAGTTGTTTTAAATAGGAAGCGGCGATGTAGGAGGTCATTAGTCTCATCATGGCATTCAGAGCGAGGTATGGAGGAGGTATTTTTTCGCACGCTGCTTTAGGTGGTGGAACTATTTCGATTAAGATCTACCGGATTCTTAAGAAATTGCGATGATGCCAGCCTTTCAGCTGGAAATTAAAATGATCAAATACTATAGCGCTAAAGTCCCCCACCATGATGTTTCCAATTGGAAACGCATCACGGTCTGTAAAAATAGACGGCGTAATGTACCGTTCTCTGTTTGAACGTGTTGTTGTTCACTGTATTCATCGGATCATTCGACTACTGATCGATCATAGGTGTTTTCGAAGTGACCTAGTCTTTTATCCGGTTTTCGGTTTGTTCTATACGTTCGTTCGATCCGGTTGTGAAGATGACGTGAGCACAATCAATAAGAAGTATTTCATATATAAATTTTCGTCAGCGGGAAAAAATTAAAAACATTAGGCAGACCGACACTAAAATTAAATTGTGTATGTAAATTTAGATTTTTTAACGCTGATTACACACAATCGATATTTTCATTCGAATATATATAACAAGTTTTTTCTTGGATTTCTGGCTGTAATGAAACAGATGAGTTTATTCTGTTTTCCGTGTTTTTTCTGGATTTTTTTGGGGTTTTTTTTTTCTCTTCTAATGAGAAAGCAAAAAAACACAAACTCTCAAAAATTCATACTGACCTATTACTAGGCTCGCAAAATATTAGAGTTCAGTTATTTTATTTATTTGAAAGATGCTCGACTGCAAGTTCAGTTAGATAATTCGTATAGATACATGATAGTAAAACATAATGAACATATATGCCACTAAAAACAACCGGTATATCTTAAATAAAAATAATCGACCGTGTAAAATTTTGTGTAAAATTAGAATTAGCATTACGGGGAGACATAATGAAACAGATCAGTGGCGTAGCGTGAATTTCAGAATGAATTGAGGAAGGGCTACAATCGAATATTTTTTTCACATAAAAATAAGCGCGCGTAAAATTCGGTTAAATACGGAAAAGAATTAAAAAATTAATTAAGAGGAACGAAATAATGTTTCACTTTTTTCACGTTTTTTTTCTAATATATTATTTTTTCAAATTTCAACCAAAATATTTCATCTCCTACTAATAATCATCGCTATTTAAATAATTTAATAAAAATATATAAAATACAATTTAAAACTCAAAAACTATAAAGTTCTCGAATCAAATCCGGTGCTTGCTAGTTGCGCGCATGGGCGAGTAATAATTAACTTTTAACAGATAATGTTACCATTCGATATTCAACCAGTAGCAGTCGAAATTCGTACGCCAGCTTCACCTTCAATCTGTACCACATATATCTCTTCCTTCAAGTCGACAAGTAAAACCATAAGATATAGATAAATTGCCTCGCTTCAAACAATTGCAACACATATTTATAGGCGATATCAATGCTCACTCCCCCCCCCGCCGCGGGGAGCCTCTAAACATAATTCCGAACCGTATTTCGAAACTTTCAATGTTGCCAAAAAGTTCAAACAGTCTCTCTCCTCCTCTAGCGCCGCGAGTATTACAGCTAAAAATTTTGAACAAACATATGCGCTTCGACGTATATTTCTCATGTTTTGTTTTTTTTTTAATACTAAATTTACAAATATAAATCTAGGCGCCGTGTGTAACTACCTGGGCTATTACGGCACCTAGACTCACTTGAAATTACAGAAGGCGGTGCAGTCTGTTCGATGCTGCAAAATTCAACACTGCCCGAACACAATCCGGGTAGTTCGACAACAGACGGTGGGGTGAGGTATGACTAGAAGTACGGGAAGTATGCCGGCACCATTTCAGCAGATGCTCTACGGTTGGTGGGGAACCCACAAAGAGGGCTGGTAGACGGAAAGGGAGCTCCTTCAAAGACATAGTTGTGTGACGGTGCAGTGTGCCCCCCTGGCGCAGTCTCATCAAGAAATCCCTACGTGAGATGGGGAACGGCGGCCACCATGGGTCGGTGTCCGACTTTATGGACCTGAGCCAGGTTGTTTGTTCTGACCATAGTTTGCTCCACTCCTCAGCAAAGTGCATCAGAAAGACTGATGCGCCAAAACGAGGCAATAAAGCGTTAAACGGCATCGGGCTAGATAGAGTTGCCCTAGCAGCCAAGTCAACCCGCTCATTGCCGGGAACCCCAACATGACCAGGGACCCATAAGAATGTGACATATACCTCAGATCGTGAAAGTTGGAATAGGAGGTTTTTTATTTTAATTATTAGAGAGTTGCAACTGTCTGGACTCTGGGTGGCTTTTATAGATTGAAGTGAGTCTGTAATCAGAAGGGCATTTTGAGACGCTGGGTTGGAAGAATATGTCTCAAGGCAAAGAAGGATCCCAAACATTTCTGCCTCTAAAGTAGAGCAGTAGTCGTTTAGGTGCTCGGTGTACATTACACCTCCAATTTCATAAGCGCATGCGGTTGGTGAAGGAGAATTAGTAGGACTTGCTTTAGCTGCGTCTGTGTACATGTGAATGTAGTTAGGGAAGGAGGCGAGTTTATTTGATACTACTTGAGACATGGGTATAGAAAGGTTAGATGCTCCTAAGGGATCTGCTAAAGATATGTTCATAGATGTTGAGACATGAATCCAGGGCGCTAAAGCGGTCGGATTAACATGGTGATCGCTCCAATTTATGCCTACCTTAGAAAGAAAAGTTAAAGCAATGGATCGTCAGGAAAGGATGGGAATGGGATTTGGAAGTTACTGGTGGAAAAATGATCTGGTAAGGAATAACGAAAAGAATCTCGAAAGGTGAGATAATCGCGAATAATAGATAAAGGAGGAAGGCCCACCAAGGAGAAGTTCGGTGCGCCCCAAGTATGATATGTAAAGAAGTATTATGGATAGGATCGATAGATTTTAGAAGAGTTTTATTAGTCAAAGAATACACCTGACAACCGTATGACAGTTTACTCAGGATAAGGGCTGTGTATACTGATAACAGCAATTTTGGATCTATATTGTACTTGTAGTTGGATAAACATTTCAAGATGGACAAGGATTTCATGCAACTACGCTTAAGGATAGACATGTGTGGAGCCCATGATAATCTCTCATCGAACATTAGACCCAGAAACTTTATGGAAGGAAGGAATGGGATAGGTACATGTTTTAGGTAGAGGATGATATCAGGATTGGAAATAGGACGACGCTTCTTTAGGAATTCGACACATGCAGTTTTTGAGGATGAGAAATCCAAGCCATTCTTTTCCGCCCAGTTTTGTAATCTATTGATCGTTGACTGTAGGATAGACATCGCATTAGCGGAGAAGTTTGAAGGAAGAGATATGTTAAGGTCATCAATGAACAAACGGGCTGTTACCGGCGGCCTTATGCACTCTGCTATATCGTTTAAATAAAGGATAAACAAGGTTACGCTTAATGTCGAACCCTGTGGAATTCCATTTTCAGTCGTGAAGGATGAAGATTCTGAAGAGCCTATTCTTACTTGAATAGTTCTATCAGTGAGGAAGCTCTGGATAAAATTGCCCATATTACCGCTAATTCCGGCGTTCTTCAGCTTTTTAAGCACTCCATATCGCCATATGCGGTCGTAAGCTTTCTCTATGTCAAAAAAGACTGAGTAGAGATGCTGTGATCTACTGTGGGCTGTTATGATTTTCCTTTGTAGGCTAAGAAGATGAACGAGTGCAGATTTATATTTTCGGCCGCCTGCTTGGATTGGAGGAAGGATTTTCTTGGATTCAAGATAGAAATAGAGGCGTCGGTTCACCATTTTCTCCATTACCTTAGAAAGGACTGAGATCAACGAGATGGGTCTACAGCTTTGCGGAAAGAAGGGGTCTTTGTTCGATTTGACAATCGGAATAAGGAGAGTTGTTTTTAAGGATTGTGGGATAGAACCAGAAGACCAAATTCGGTTGTAGATGCCGAGCAGGAATAATCTAGCAGATGTAGGAAGATGTTTGAGCATAAAGGAATGTATAGAATCCACTCCAGGTGCGCTATTCCTTATGTTGCAGTTTAGTTGATAATTTAACTCGTAGATTGTAAAAGGAAGATTTAAAGGATCATTTTCGTCGGAATTAAAAGATATTGTTTGTTGTTCCACGGTTAGTTTCATGGCTGCAAAGGAAGGATCATATAAGGAGGACGACGAGGAATTCTTAAAATGGAGCGCAAAGATTCTCACAACGTCAGACTCTTCTTTAATCAGCGAGCCATTCATGAGTAATGCAGGAGTCAAAGAATGATTCGAGGCTCCATTGAGAGACTTGATTCTTTTCCACATAATGGTGCTGGGTGTATATTTCGTAATAGAAGAGACAAAAGATATCCAAGACTGGCGTTTCTTTGTCCGTATAAGTAACCTCGCTATGGCCCTGCGCTTTTTGAATTCCACTAGATCACTGAGTAATTTGGTGGTCTTGTACTTACGGAGAGCTCTTTTTCTCTCAGAAATGGCAGCGCTAATCTCTGGGCACCACCAAGGTACCCGCTTATGCTGTGTGTATGATGTTAGTGGAATGGATGCTACAGCGGCAGTGTTAATTGCATCCGTGAGCTTCTGTAGGCTCTCCTCTACCGATAGTGAGAAGTGGTGTGGGACAATAAATCCTAACTTATATTTGTCCCACTCTGCTCTGTGAAAAGCGAAACGTCTAACCGACCGCTTTGCTCTCGCCTTCGGCACCATTGGAGGAATATTGATGAAAATTGGGAAATGGTCACTAGAGCAAAGGTCTTGATGTACGGTGCTTGATAAGAATGGGAATAGTGCAGCCGATGCATAAGCAAGGTCTAAAGTAGAGAAAGAATTATAAGAAAAATTGAAATGCGTGTGTGAAGGGGGAGGAAGTAGCAGGAGGTTACTGTTCAAGAGGTAGTCGGAGATTATCGTTCCATGAGCGTTGTAACGTGTGGATCCCCACAATGGGGAATGAGCATTAAAATCACCCAAAAAAAGAGTTGGGTATCCTATCTGAGCTAGCAGGGTATCAAATTGCATTTGAGTAATCCTTTCGGAAGGAGGAAAGTGGCAGTTACAGATATTTATACAGGAAAAGGGGAGTGATGGAATTGTAACTTGGACCGCCATCACTTATAATGTGGTATTTAATATTAATTGTTGATAAGGGAAACTGTCCTTTACCAATATGGCGACTCCTCCGCTAGCTACTGAACCCTGCGTGTAGTCAGATCGATAGACAGTGTAATCTTTAAATAAGGGAGAATGTGTTGATTTTAGATGTGTTTCTTGCAAGCAAACTATAGTTGGATCATGGTTGCACAGTAGTAGCTTCAGTTCTTCTATATGTTTGTAGAGGCCTCTGCAGTTCCACTGCATAATGTCCTTTGAAAGCGTCATGACTGAAACTATCTTTCTCGCCTCAAAAGTGGTGTATAGATGATGTTAGTCCGTGAAGGAACCACTGTGGTGTCCTAATGGGTCCTCCTCCAATTCGCTTAGTATTCGTATGATACGGGTGAACCTGTATTTCAATCTCTGTTCCTTCAGCAGGGGTTTTGTGGTGGCTAGCATGTATAACAGACCATCTCTGTCTTTGGTGAAGTCCCCAGCAAAGTTGATATAATCCTTGGTGGTCAAGATGTTACTGATAAAATCTTTGAATCCATTGAAATCGGTTATAAACGATGGTTGATGTTCATCGAACAGATGCTTGACTCGGGCTGTTACTTGCTCGATTTTCTGTAGGTTGAATTTAGGCATCTGCTTCGCTGAAAAGTTGGATGGGGGGAAAAATAAATTTTGCGACTGGTCAGGTACAGGATTGATTACATTGTCTTCATGATCTGGAAGGGCCAGATTAAGTTTTTTATTCGCTGGCTGGGGTGTGAGGTCTGCACTGATATTTTCAGGTGGGTCTATCGGAGAAAGGGGGTGAGGTCGCTTAACGGTTAAATTGAACGGCTCCAAAACTAAGTCCATTCCTTCGCGCGGTTCGGTACTTTTTGGAAGAGAATCGTTCGCATCTTGCGGTAAATCACTTGAAGCGTGACTGTTTGCTTGAGGGTGGGATGTTGTTGATGGTTCCCTCTCGACGGGCTGTTCTGCAGGTACCTTGTGGCTGATTTTACAGCCGGTGCAAGCATGATCTTCAAGATTAAGAAATATGCGATGATTTCGGTCGTTGAAACTCAGAAGAAACGAGTCTGGTATATCTGTGCAGCAGGTGTGTTCGATATAGACCTGTCTCCTCCAGCTCACTACATGGCCGAATTCGTCGTCGGAAGGGTTTACTCGTAATATTGCGATAGGTGTTAGAAGTTTTAGTGTTAGGATGGAAGAAAGGTAGTGATTTAGTTTATCGTTGGGAATAGTTGGGGAAACGTTGGATAGCACAAGTTTGTTAGAGGGATTTTTTATTCTCCGGGCCATTAATGTTCGGTCACCTAAAGAGATCGACCCTCCGTTTACAAAAAATGTATCGGAGACCTGGACGGATTTAAGGAAAATTGCGACTCTATCGTTACTGATTTTCGAACCTGCTATGATATTGACTGAGCCGCCTACTTTATCTTTTAGTGCGATAAAATAGTCGCGAGTGGAATACGGGGCTACGTAGGGAAATACGAGACCTTGCTCGTCTTTGGGGTGGTCGAAAGTGGTCAGTGGCGATATTTTTTTCGTGTGTGTAGTTCTAGCCGTTTTAGCCGATCTAACTGATTCAGAAAATGATATATTCAATGGCGGTCTGTTGTCGGCGCGGTTATCAGTTGCTGTAACATTTGAAGTAGACGGGACGGTTGTGTCTTTATCATCGGAGTTATTCACGTTATTCTGATTTAGAACAGACGGAAGGGGATTTACTGCGGTCGACTGATGTTTATCAGCAGTCGCGGCGATTGCCGGCTGATGTGACGGTGTATTGTGTGTGTTAGTGTGGGTCTTACCTTGTTTGTGTGGTGTGTACTTACTACCGGTGGTTGATTTGCTTCCCTCCGGCTTCGATGTACCGGCCAGCGCACCGGCCGTTGGTGGTGAGCGGGGCATTTTATAAGACAACCCCACAACGTAATATCTCTTATCAAGACAAAATGAACGCGAAAAACACGATAACTTTACAATACATGTTTGGAACATCAAGGTTTGAAAGTTTCGTTAGGGGAAATAACTTATGGTTTCGTTCTCGGCAAATAACGATTTTTCCATCGATCATGACCGGGAAAAAAAATATTATTTTTGAAAAAGGGTCCGATATTAAAGTTGGAAACCAGGATGTTCCAAAGTAGTAAAGAAATAAACAGGGACGCGCACTTTTTTAACCTTGTTCAAAATCTTTAGCCTAAGCTACAAGCGAGGTTACACATCGTTTTTCACGATTTTTTGAACCTTTAGTAATCATCCAATGTTTCGTTAAAAAGATGAAAAATACTGGTCCGTTCCTGAAAAATAGAGCTCGTTCCAATACATTTGAAAAACATTTTTTTTTTTTTACAAAATTTCGAGCTTTCAGAGCCCCGAAGGGCTAATTTTAAAGTTGGAAACCTAAATGTTCTAAACCAGAGAAATATACGTGGATGCCGATATTTTCTACTTTCTTCAAAATTTTTAGCTATAATACTTGCAGTCACAAATCACTTCTCGCGCATTTTCGAACTTTTCGGCATCTTTGAAAGTTCCGTTAAGAAAATGAAATACAGTTTCGTTCACGACAGATAACGATCTTTTCAAAACGGTATATAACATGCCCGGGAAAAAAAAAACAATTTTTTCCCAAAATTTCGAGCTTTTGGCGCCCCGAGGGTCTAATTTTAAAACTGGCTATCCAGATGTTCCAAACTAGATAACTATACGTGGAAGCGCATATTTTTAACCGTATTTAATATTTTTAGCTATAATACTCGCAACGCTAAGGGGGAAATACACGTCATTTTTTGCGCTTTTTTGAACTTTTTGGCAACTTTGAAAGTTACGTTACGAAGTAAAGCCGTTCGTGAGTTATTGATTTTTATTTGATATTCTATGGTTTGTGAACCATCTTCTTATTAGGATTATTCCGTATATTATATGTGTACGGAATCCTAAAAACGATCCAAAAAAGAAAATGCACTACAAAAATACCGCACCACCCTATGCTCGTACACACGCACACACACACGCACTGACATGCATAAAAATCGCTGTTGATCGGTGTACATGACCTTAAAGCGATTTTTGATTCAGCGCTTCCAGACTGGATATAAGCGCGCATTTTTCCTTCACTCCCGATACGCATTACTCTGGAATCGCACAGATCAAAATCGCTTGGTCTTACGGAATTTTACTTTGGGGGTAACCCCGCGAGTAAATCAGATGTAACGATCACCCGAGGAATCCAATTGACGATCGATAGCCGGTAGTATGCCAACGATGAGATAGACAAAGATTTCCAAATAGCGACGCGGTTAAAGAACAGACCGCGGAGCAGGCATGCAGAATGGTTAATCACAGTAATCAGTTGGCTTACATTCACGTTGAAGATGGAAGTCGATTGAGAAGACTAAAACGGTCGAATATAATTAATTAAATATCCACATCAACAAGGAATGACGACCATTGGCAAACGTTCCACTTTGTGTATTGCATAGCTTCTTAATATTGCCGCTCATTATTCTAATTTGGACAGATTAGTTAGCAGTAAAAAAAAAAAAGAAAAATTAAGGAACGCTATAATCTCGAAGTTATTTTTGAAGGATATCTTTAATTCAGAACCTCGGATAGGTAATTAATCGATTTCCAGGCCGCGCCGGTCAGCCAACCGGGGCAAAACCAGGAATAAGGCCGGAATTTCGTAAAAAACTGAAAACATTGTGGTCGCAATTAAAAATGGCCAAAAGATGTTTTTGATATAAGACAAAATAATTTAAAGTGAAAAATAATAGCCTTTTTTTCGTATTATGCGTATTTAATTTCTTTAAACTCGAAAGAAGTTAGTTAATTTTGCACATCGAGAGCAAAAATAGCTTTCGCAAAATATAGCATCTCATTTGTATTGTAAAAAGTGCAAATGCCTTGCATGATTGCAGTCTAATTTGTATTGCCAATATCATACTTTTTTCCGAATGTTTCGTTTTTTCTGCCGAACGCTCGTGCTTTTACTTTCAACTCTTAACCCTTTCTCTTCCTACCCCCCGTAACGCTTTCTTCATTCTTTCGCTTTCTGTATCTTTTCTGTAGTCCCTACGATTGTCCGCTTTCTTTCCTAAATTTGTAGTCATATTACGAGGGTTGATCAATAAGTACCCGTGTTTGATAACAGATGGCACTGTTGAATGAAACTGACATTACCATCGTGTACTGTAGTCTATTAAAAGATAACATGCTGAATTTCAGATTAATTTATACGTTAGTTTTCTTGTGACAGTCAGTTTTATCGCGCGTGTTTTGTATTTCTCGATAAAATGGAAAAAGAGCAATATCGATCCGTAATTCGTTTTTTATTTTTGGATGGAAAAACGTGCAAAGAAGTAAAAGTGAAATTGGATTCTGCCTATGGGGACCCATCACCATCTGTGACAACCGTGAAATATTGGTTTAACAAGCTTAAGCGTGGTCGTACAACTGTTTTTGATGAAGAACGGCCAGCACGCCCGTCAGACGTGACTACCGAGGAAACCGTTGAAAATGTCCATGATATGATTCTCGCTGATCGCCGAACGAAAGTGCGCAAAGTAGCTGAGGCCTTAGGTATCTCGTACGGAACTGCAATCAAGATTTTAACTGATAAAATAGGTGTGAGAAAAATATCGGCCCGATAGGTGATTGCTCGCGATAGGCAACGAGCAAGTACAACTAACAATTTCGAAGCAGTGTTTGGACCACTTTAAGTGAAATCCATAGGATTTTTTACATCGAATCATCACTGTTGATGAAACCTGGATACATTATATTACACGCCAGAGACCAAGAGACAGACAAAACAATGGATTTTTCCGAGTGAATCTGCCCCGAAGAAGACAAAGACGGTTCTATCAGCTGGAAAGGTTATGGCCACGATTTTTTGGGATTCCAAAGGAATCATAGACTTTCTGCAGAAAGGAAAAACAATCACAGGGCATTACTACAGTGAGTTATTGGGCAGATTTGATAAGAAATTGAAGGAAACACGGCCCCGTTTGGCGAAGAAAAAAATGCTTTATCATCACGATTATGCACCAGCACATTCATCTTCAATTGTCGCGGCTAAATTGCACGAACTACACTACGAATTGCTTCCGCAACCACCTTACTCACCCGACCTGGCACCACCCTACGACTTTTATCTGTTCCCTAACTTAAAAACATGGCTCGGAGGAAAAAAATTCAGCTCAAATGAAGAGATTATCGCCGAGACTGAAGCGTATTTTGGTGAGTTTGAAAAATCGTATTTTTTGGAGGGGTTAAACAAATGGCCCCAACGTTGGGAAAAGTATATAGACCTAAAAGGAGACTACATTGAAAAATAAAAATAAAAATTGTGAAAAAAATGACGTTTTTATTTCGAACACGGGTACACTTATTGATCAACCCTCGTAATATCTAGTTTCTTTTCCTATTGATGATATGCTAGAAGTCAGTAGTAGGATATAAGAGGCGAGTCTGGGATAGTAGGCGAGGTGGTGTAGCGGGGAGTGACGTCAAAGGGGGTTGACGTTATAGCCGCCATTAGTAGGGGTCATTCACCCCGTCGTCGGTTAAGGTTGTCCTACTGCGTTTTGAAGGCAATTTCGCTACCCCTAATGGTCATTCACCTCTGCCCAACCATTGTCACTAAAGCGGCCGCCAGGCCGGAACATTCCGGAATATTCCAAAATCTAGAACCCTCTAGAATATGCTAGAACTTGTTCCGCATCATGTCATGAGCATATCGAACTATGCGATAAGTGCTAATACTTCTAGAATGGGCCTCTTCCCTCCCGAGCTGGCGGCTGCCAGACTGGAATATTTCAGAACTTACTAAAATATTCTAGAACTTTTTGCGCATCCCCTAATTAGCATATCGAATTACGCGATAGGTGCTAATACTTCAAGAATAGAACAACTGACGATGCTGCTGCTACTCTACCGTTTCTATGCGGTATCTTCCGACGGTGACGATTTTTCCTCCATCGCCGGTTTCTCCGACTGATGGACCTTCTCCTCCGTCACCACAGGCACCGGACTAATCAGTGTAATGAATGCCGCGGCCAGATTTTTCAGCACCCGCTCTACGACATCTAGCTGGGCCTGTATTTCCGTGATCGGCTTGCGCATGCGTTTCGCAATAACCACTTCATCATCCATCATTTCGCTAACGTGCAGTAATCTCTTGCCGCGAACATTTAAATTACCGTCCGAATCGAACTCGAACGCTATCGGTCCTCTCTGCACCGATTTCACAGCGCCCGAGCGCTCATCTCCTTCGGCCGAATACCGTCCGCTTTTATGCAACGGCATCGTATCGGTTAAATATTTGCTATTTTATCTTGGTCTACCCAGGAATTCTCCGATGTCGGAAATCCGAGCCACTTCATTAAGGCTTTGCGTCCTTTACGGCGAATAACGTGTTCTACACCTGGTAGACGTCCGGATAGGCGGTCTTTTGCAATTCCCCCGTGTAAAATGCTTCAACGATGGGTTGTCCGCTATGATCTTTTAATGTATTGGTTGACGTGCGCTATTTACAGTAAACAGCTGGCCGCTCCAATTCGCGGTATAGCCTTTCTCCAGCCAAGTCTTTACTTTGCTTCTGCCGGCAACGTCGCCGACTGTAAACCGCGGCTTTTTAGCGGACCACAACACCGACTGCGCATTAGCCTGTTCACACGCTAGCGCCAAATAAATATACAATGGCTGTTTGGTGTGGGTAGGCAATCACTCACAGCACGTTCGCTCCGGGCATATCTTAAAGCCCATTTAATTATCTATCGAATGCAATGGTCCTTCCAAAATGTTGTAACTTTTTGTCTAAAAAAAAACGGTGGGGGTCGACGAAACACTTTTTTTTTCAAATCGATGCTGCGGGTGAACGGGGGGAGGTAGCAACTGCCGGTTTGTTGCATTTGATAGATAATTAAATGAGCTTTAAGATGCGCCCAGAGCGAAATACGAAAACTCTCACTTCCCGTGGGACAGGCATTGTATATTCCGACGCGTGCGCTAATACAAAAAATCGGACGCAAAAGTTCAATAAAGAAAAAATCAACCAATATCGGAATAGTCTAGAACTTCCCGCGTACATGTGAATACAAAAGATATAATCCCGCAAAAAAAATAACAAAGAAAAAATGAACTAACGTCAGAATATTCTAGAATTTTTGAGTCTTCCCGCGCACAGGTGAATACAAAAGATACAATATTAACTAATTTCAGAATATTCTGCAACTTTTCGATCATACAAGATCGCATTCCCACACACATGTGAATGCAAAAGATACAATCTTACGCAAAAAAACAAAGAAAAAATTTAACTAATTTCAGAATATTCTGGAACTTTCTACGTCCGCAAGCTTGCCTGTACATCCCCGGCACAACGGCATCAGTCACTGTCAAACAAAAACGTTTATTCCCCGCACGCATTAATACAAAGGATATATTCCCGCACAATGCCGCAACATTCTAGAACTTTCCGCTATCCACTACCCGCTGGTTACCAACTTGGACGTCACTGTAACCAGCGCTATTCGCTCGCTCGGACGTTGGCGACTATTGCAGACTCTATACTCTCTAAACACATGGGTGCAGAACATTCTATAACTTTCCGCGCCACGCTCCGTTCTGGCCGCCGCCATAACTGGTTCTGTTCGTTCGGACGCAACTCTCGCCATTCTTGACCGTCGATTGACCGTCACTGCCGGCATGGTTGTCTACATGTTACCACAATATGTACTACGTATTTTTGCATATTTGCTGTTACTATTATTACTAAGCACTACGGAGTACCATTATCAATGAAAATCTAGAATACAACAGCTGCCGCTGCTGCAACTGTTTCTATTTCTATTCTACATTCTCCGGCGGCCGATCCTGCTGATCGATCGTCTTCTTCTGCTTTTTCTTCTTCTCTGATGTTGGAAAGGCACGGTTAAGGTCGCCTTCCATACCCACCGGTACTGGATTAATCACTTCGTCATCCATCATCTCGGCTACAGTTGCTGCTGCATCGACGCACAGTAACCGTGCACTCAACGCCCCCAAATTCTGGAGAAATCCAATCATTAGCCAGATACACATGTCTATCACATAATTGCGTAAATTCTTCGCGTTCCCATCATTTGTCAATTCCGTTATTCTCTCGTAATAGTCCTCTACACTAAAAGTAACCAAACAGAAGCTGGAAAAAAGGACATTATTCGATCGCGCGGATAGTTTTTCAGCGAATATAAAACACCGAGAATTTGACTAAGAATGAGAGAGAGAGAGAGAGTAGTTTCTACACAGATATTTTGATAGTGTAATCTATTTCATGTACTTTTCGTTTGTATATCAGTATGGTAACTTCTATTTCGTTTTAAAAATGTCCGATATGACGAAAAGCGTAAAGTATTGTTGTTCGAACCTAACGTAATGAAAGACGATTTCTTTTGCATAAAATGTAAAAGTTCCGGTATTTGTCTTTGTCAATGTAAAACTTGTATGGAAAATAGTAATAATTGCGTTTGCGAAATTGGATGTACAAGTTGCTCGGCTCCAATTTGGACTGCGCCAGGTTCATCCGGTTTTCTCTGGCTTTTTAAAATAAGTACTCGTGATATAGAGTTTATTTTCTTTTGCGAATCTTAACAAGCTGTCCCCTCGTTCATTTCCAGTTCCCAATCCATGATTTCCTGCAAAAGCCTCATTATTTGGTTTACCTATTTTCGCATTCCAATCTGTCATAACCACGACAGATATCGCTCCTTTGAACGTTCCACTGTATTTTCTAGATATTCGTAAAAATCTTCCAGCATAACTTCTACTGAATATTTTATTTGTAGCCTATATCTGCACGATTTTGAATTTTTCCTTCTTTTTAATCATTTTAGTTCTGCAATTCTGTCACTGACAACCCCACACTGAATTATTCGGTCAGCTATATCCTTGCTTATTAGGAATCCAACTCCGTTTTTATTTCCTCCTTTCCCGAAATTATAAAGGACATTGCCGCTCTTTAGATGTATTAATTCCTCTTTGTCTCGTTTGGTTTCACACAAAATCCTACTATGTTCCATTTTATCTTTGAAAGTTTATGCTCTAATTCTAGTATACGATCTTCAGTTGAAAGCGTTCTACAGTTGTATGTGGCCAATGTTTAACTTTACGTGTTACCATTGTTCAGTTTTCTCTTATTATTTTTTCCATAATCGGGTAGTTGCGATTACCTCTAATTTATTTTTGATACTAGGCGGAAGCGAGGTAATCGATGTTTATCCTTGATTTGCCCATTTGGCCTTGGCAGTACGGCCTTCCGTTTTCTTACCCGTCATCTTCGAGGATTTTGGTCTAATCTCCCAAGCTGACCAGGCTGATTGGGAGATGTGCATTTTACCGCTGCTGCCAGGTTGAAGTTTTTGAAGTTTTGTTTTATTAAATTTATTTGTAATATTTTTTATTTCTGATTACGTGTGTTTTTTTCTGGTGTTATTATAAGCTCCTGGTTAGAATGTTGTTTTCTAATTGTTTTGTGAACAAAATTTATTGCAGGAATGGGTGTGGTATAACTGTATTTTCCTATTCCCCTTCTCTCTCATTAGTCGCCTACAAGCATATGCCTCTCGGCTTAACAGGGGTCACCGTGTGAGGGTCAGTGTAGAAGTTGAGCTGCAGAGGCTAATGTCCAACACTTTAGTTGGCCTATATGACGCGTACAGCCCCTTTTGACCCCCAGTTCTCTTTATAAATGCAGGGAAAACGCGCAGCAATCTAGAATAATTTCTTGAATATTTCAAGTGTGTTATGGTTAAAATTTTAACACGTGAATAATTTTTGTATTCTGTATTTCAGCGATTACTCAGAAGGCCATGGGGGACTTTCAGTAATACTTTTGGGGGACGGAACTTGAGTTCTTAAGCTCTATAAAATTGGTGTCTACCATTACGAATGTAAACGTTAGATTTCAAATAAATTCTACAATTTAGAACTATTCCGATAGGGATGCGATCAGTATGTTACGAACTTCATTATTAACTTTCTTGATATACATACATATGTACGTGTATTATATAAGTAGACAGGTCATGATAAAGAGTATCGTATTTAAAATACGAATAAAATAATTTAAAAGTAATTTTTTTTTTTTTTTTTTTTTTTTTTTATGGAAATAAGTTTTGGGTCTCACTGAGCAAGTATGCCCGTTATGTGAGTGCCCGACCTCTTATTATCGTTTATTTGACATACAAAATTTACATGTTATCATTCTTACATCTAACTACATCTTAAAACTAAGCTATTTTGCTAAGTACGTCTTATACAAAGTTGCACACATACCTAATGCCACATTTGTGCTGATTATCACATACATCCGCGAACATGCGAGAAAGGAATAGAATCGGATTATAATATAGTTAAACAGACCCCGCCTATCCCGAGAAGGGGAACAAGCGGGACCTCTCAAGTATCGCACCATTCCATCAACCACTTCGCTACTTCCTTCTTCCAAATACCAATTTTAGTTTCGTTAATTATATGTTTGGGAATCTTACACATCAACCTGATAAGCACCGCCTCATCGGTATTATCGATTCGTAAATTGACCCCTCTAGGGTGAACATAATAAACATCATTTGGGTTCCTAGTTATCCTGTTTTTAGGTCTGGTGGGTAACTCTACGTTATTGAGTTTATATTCTAAAAGTCTATAATAATAAAACTGCATCTTAGGAGACATCTCATTATTAACCTTCCACCAGCTCGATGTCGCGTCACCTCGCTTCCAATGAGGCCGTATTATTTTCAGACATCTTTTCAGAATTTTACCTATCTTAATGATTTCCGTTTTTTTCGCCTCACCCCATATTTGTGTCCCATATAATACTCTAGACATTACTATTGCATTAAAGTATAACCGTAAAGTTTCATACGAGAGTACCATCTTCAGTTTATATAGTGCAGGGATAGATCGTCTTATTTTCGAATTCGTGTTTTTTATGTGATTATTCCATTTCAGCGAGTTATCAATAAGTATTCCTAGATATTTATACACTGTTACATTCTCTAGGTAAGGACATGAGCATAAGAAATCACTGTTAATTCCATATCTTTCGTGTAAGCAATCATTGTTATGTATACGAATTCGCGGGAGTTGACTCCTATCTTTTATGACATTTCGAATATGCAGTAGTTTCGATTTACTCCCGTTTATACAAAGCTTCCTATCATGCGCTTATTTACTGAGATTATCAACATCTTGCTGCAGTAACTCTTCTGCCATTTCTAAGTTTTTATGCTCAATTAATAATACGATATCGTCGGCATATACATACACCTTTGCATTTTTGACATACGAGGATAATGAGTTAGTGTAAATAAAAAATAGAATCGGGGCTAATATTGTGCCCTGTCCTACTCCACAACGATTCATCTATTCCTTACTTGTATTACCTGCAATTTTTACTGTGCTCCTTCTGTTTTTCAAGTAATCTGTAAACCGCCATAATTGTTTATTTACTATGCCCAATTCTTTTAGGTCTTTAATAAGCAGGTTGTGATCGACTAGGTCAAACGCTTTAGTCAGGTCAATAAAGGCAATTAAGAACTGATTTCCCCTCGATAGTCCTATATTTACCTCCTTTACGAACGCTCTTAATAACGTTAGTGTCGATCCTTTTTTCTCTAAATCCATATTGGTTTTCATAAAGCAGGCCGTTTTTTTCCACATAATTTCTTAGGTGCTTCCCGATGTATTGCTCAAGTATTTTGGCTAACACTGGCATTATTGTTATTGGGCGATAGTTCTCAATTTGACTTTGATTCCCCTTCTTATAGATCGGTCTAATAATACCTCTTTTGAGTCCGTCTGGAATGCACTCTTGCTTTATTGAGCGATTAATCATATGAATTACAATAGGAGTGAACAACTTTACATTTCGCTTAATGTCTTTAACCCTAATTTGGTCCCATCCGGGCGCCTTGTGCTCTTTTAGCTCATTAATTATTTCTTCTATTTGAACGCCATTTGCGACTGGAATGACGTCATTCTCGCCTTGTCGTCTGAAGTATTCGGTAGATGCATTTCGCAAGTATGCTTCTGTTCTTCCACAGAACTTACAAAATATTCGCTAAATTGTTCGGTTATTGTTTCACTATTCCCAAAATTCCCAGTGATGAAATCGTCTACTGTTTTTTTGTTCTTTTTGCTAAGATTAATTATTCCCCAGGTTTTTTTGCTGTCATTGTTCGCCTTAACTATTTGCCTTTGGTAATGCGTCTGCTTGGCGTTCCTTATTTCTGTTTTGACTAAATTGCGATATTTTTTTTATAGATTTTTGTTTCTCGCGTTGGTTCTATTCCCTTTACTGAGTTTGAAATATTGATCTCTAATTTTAATGAAATTGATTATTTTCTGACTCATCCATTCATTTTTCGGGTTATATTTATTTCCTTTTTTCCCATCACCCACTTCCACTTTGCAATCCCTATAAATATTTTGCAGAGCTTCCCAGAGACGATGGTAGACGTCCTCTCCACTGTTACTGCATTACCTACTTCCTTCCAGTTAAAATTGACAATTTGATTCTGCAACTTTTCTTCATCAAAAATATATTTCGGCGAACTTTTATGCCGTATTGTTTTACGGTCCACTAGACGAAATGCTCCTACGATAATGTAATGGTCCGATATTTTAGTGTTGACAATTCCTGACGTGATTTTAGTCGTTTTAAATTTTAAAAACATGTTATCTATGCATGACTCAGTACTTCTATCTATCCGTTCTTCTTCTCTTGTGATTCCTCTTATTAGCTCCACAACTCCTGCCCCGTAAATTACATTTAGAAGGTTCTCCGTCTGCGTATTGTGGGTAAGGAAATTGATATCAAAGTCTCCACATATCAAAAAATTTTGTTTAGTATTCCGATTTTTTAATATATCTGCGGTTTCTTTTATAAATTCACCTATATTTTTACTTGGTGACCGATAAATTGCAATTAAACGGATGTAATTACCAACACTCACCTCTATATCTGCCATCACTAGGTCCATGCTATCTCTATTTTTAATTTCTAAAATTTTACAATTAAAATTCTCATTTACAAATACCAATATATCTCCAAAAAAGCCTTTTGGTCTTTGCAACGCCATCTTAGTAAACCCCGCTATATTGTACAAATTTAATTCGAATTCGCTTATATTTGTTTCTGTTAATACGATGACGCTTAACGGTGTGGCGTGAATGTAACTTAAAAACTCGTCCCAGTT
Organism: Icerya purchasi; assembly: GCA_039619475.1. NCBI lineage: Eukaryota > Metazoa > Arthropoda > Insecta > Hemiptera > Monophlebidae > Icerya > Icerya purchasi. The sequence goes on from CM077115.1 coordinate 99,834,442, forward strand.
ACGCCGTACAGATCTTATAGTGCAGCACGTGTAATATTTCAGCGTTTGTTTTTAACGTGGTGTTATCAGTGTTTAAAAGCCTATTTATATTATCATTCCAACTTTTAATATTGCTGTAGTTTGTACAATTAATATTATTCCGGTACTGCATGAGAGTCATCATATTTGAAAAGGACGCTTAATATCCGTTCTACACATGTGCATTAATAGTTGCTGATAACAAGATAAGGAAGAAACGCTGTTACACATACACACCATTCTGAAAAATCTCGCAATCCGAGTTTCGCATATACTTTTCGCCGCTTTAAATCTATCGCAATCACGTTATCTACTTCATTATCGGTAATCTTAACGTGTTGTATTTGCACTAATTCTAATACTATATACACTAGTGATAACGATAGTATGCATCTCGTCCCACACATATACATCTACGACTATGTCTACGTATCTGCTGCACATCGAAGACCGTCTCTGTACATGCTGAAACAACGATTGAACGCACTGACCTACCCTGCAAAGCACAAAAACAAGCAAACATGTCACAGTGCACGCTCGCACCACATACACCTCTGTCATCGCGCACCACTCTCTCAAACATACCACACCTTAAAGCTAAAAACCGTCGGCGGTAACGAAAGCACATAGAGCAAACGTCATGTGCTACTTCATACACACTTCCGTATACAACAACAAAAATCTCGCCACGAATAACCTGCACCGCCACATACACTCACCCCAGATACTTCTTACTTCGCTCACTCGAGCTCACTGCCTCGAAAACTTCTCTCTCTATTTCCTCCTTTGCAGCCAAAACTTGTGTCACGCTCTCTACCGTTGCCAGCACTACCCCTGTCCGCCACCTTTTCACCACCTTACCGCCCACGTATATAAACGCATCAATTACACATTCATACCATACGACACACATACACTTATTTCGTAAATTAACTATCATGCACTATTTATTTTTACAAACTTCCGACACATTTTAACAATTAATACAATTTATTGATGTCTTCTTCGTTCCGTATATTTAAAATACGTTTGTTCTCATTTTTCCTGGCGAAAATCTTCCCACGCCTTGTCCATACGAATCTATAATTCAATGCCCTGGCCTTCACTTTCGTCTGCCACAACAAGTTTTTGTAGTACCTTGTCAAGTTCTCATTGATGAAGATTTGTAGTGAGCTCTCCTCGCTACCCGATATTTCCTTGTCAAAGATTTTCAAATTTTTTTTATTTTCCAGAAATAAATCCGCTGTACGCCTTCCCGGCTTAACGATGATTGGCTTTGGCAGTTTCAGGTTCCTGCTGGGAATCATGTGGCATGCTATTATGTCCTTCTTTAGATCAATGTTTAGCTTCTTCGCTACTTTGATCGCCAGTTCTTCCACGTTTTCATCGGGCTTTTCTGAGACGCCATGAATCTCAACGTTTTCTCTCCTGCTATACGGCGCCAATTCATTTACTGTCGTTTTGAGCTCCGATATTTCTCTGTCTTTATTTTTGATTTCGGCCGTTAACATGTTCACCTGATCCCTGAGGGCCTTCGCCTCGCTCACCAGTGATCCATGCATCTGTACAAGCTCGTCATATTTCCCGGATATGAACTCTACACATTTTTTAACTTCTTTAAATTCCTTTCTGAGTTCCTGTATATTACCCCGTTGCACATCTTCACGTTCTTCATATTCAGCTTGACTATACGCCATTTTTTTTACAGCCTTTCCCTTAGAAGTATCATTGCTGGATGTACTTACTCCACTAATTTGCCTTTTAAGCTCGGATGTTTGCCTTGTTTTTACTGACTTTGTTTTAGGCATTATCACAGCTTTGCTTATCAATGTATAATAATCTTATCTAAATGAAATAAAGAAAGTTCTTACTCGAATTGTTTCGCTGCTAAGTCGAATAAACGCATAAACACTAAACCAACCGTTATCACTGAATCGTAAGTTATACAAATTTTAATAATATTTTCTTTGTTGTCATTTGTGTGTCCCTGCTTTCGTTCGCGTGTCGGGTTTATTGTTGCACAAGTGGAGCAAAGAGTCCTTGAAAAATTCTTTTTTATCCAATCCTATTGACTAGAAAGTCGGGAAAACGGGAAATTTAAAAATGTTATTCGAATGGTCACCACCGTGTCCGGATTTTTATATAATTCAATAAGAATACGCAGATTATTATAGTTCCTAAAGTAAAATCGTAAAATTATATTTCGATAATAAAACTACGGAAAAGTTTTGGAATTCACAATTTATACGCGAAAATTATGGTAAAAAAAGGTACTTGAAGTTCGATTCTTTGGGACAACAAAAATAAAGATATTAATCGAATTAAAGTAACAGAGCAAACATAAATAGGGGCTTTAATTTCAGAGGAAAAACGAAAATAAAACTGTTTCCTTTAACTTGTGTTTTAACGATATTAAAACTTTTTAATAATTAAAAATTTTCTTATTTTATTTCATTATAGAAAAGAAACAGATACTTTGAATGAAGCCGGCATTGAAGAAAATTACAAGGTCAAATTGAAAGATATATGGCCTCAGGTTTGTTTTCCTTTATTTGTACTATTTACTTAAATCAAATGTCAAAAGGTAAATGTGGATTCTCTGTTTGGTTTATATTAAAATGTAAGTGACACTAAAAAAAAATAAAGAAATTACAAAAAACACAAAGAACGGGAAAAAAAACAAAAAAAATTACGAGAGTATTTTTGGGATCTGTTTATTGTGTGGGGCTTTAGCGTTGTCTCTTTTATTTATGGGGGAAGGGGGGAGCGTAAACTATGGACTTTAACCTCGTGCCAGTGAAATTTATCTATGTTCTTAAGACATAGTTGCCCCGTGAGACCCACGAACTTATTTTAAAATTTTAAATAATTAATGGAATAAATGGGAGTGAAAAAATAAATGAAATAAGATGAGATAAAGATCCATTGCGTTTAACGCTTGTATGAAGATGTAATTTCTTATCGGAAATTAAATACTGCAATACACACTTAAAGATTGTATATAATAACTAAATTGCACATTGTAATATTTTAAACTGGAACAATAAGTTGGAATAATAAATTAATTCTAAACTATTACTGAAATTAATACCGTTAAAATTTGAACTGTAACATTTTAAGTTATAATGATTATAAACAAAATTAAATTAGATAACATTTAAAATGTGTACATACATATATTACTGGACATGATTTTAACTATATTGTAACATTAACGTGCTTATTACTGTCGTGTGCTCAATTCTGATGTCACGACACTCTGGCTTCTCCAAACTCCTCCAGTTTCACGATTAGATCAATAGAAGGACGGAGACCACCCAAGCTAAACAAATAGCTATCGCACCGCGGCTCGGGTTGCCGTGTCCTCCTAACTATCAACCAAGCCTGGAGGCTCGTGTTATGTGTCACGTAATAGACGCGAATAAATTCAAATTATTGATAAAAAAGATATATTCAAACACAATTAGACCACGCGTCGGTGACTAGAGTATTTCGGAACAAAGCAGGTGATCGACACATTTAACAGATAAACAACGCGAATATGAAAATATTAAAAATTCTTCACACGTATTAATTATTATGTCGACGGACAAGTAATTTAATTTAAAAATTGATGCGGGTCCGCTGACCACGCAACGCTTCAAATTACGAGAACTCTTTTTAGAGCAAAAACGGATACTCCCCCTTGACTAACGAGCGCAAGACCCGCGAAAACCCAGGTAGTCGATCAGCTGTCGGTACTGCCCGACCACTCGCAACGACACATCATGCTTATCAAACGCGTAATTTTTGGCAAAATTACGTCGCTTTAGTCGGGCAGTGTATCCGCGTCTAGCCTTAGTTAATTCTACGTTATTATAATTGTGTTGGTACGGCATCGGAATTATATTCCAACTTCCCAACCGTTCGAACCATTTAATCAGCTACTTTACTTTACTCGGTTCGAACATTACGAGAGAAATATATATGAAATACTATGCTGTGTTGATCGATAATAAATAAAATAAGGAATATAAAATTTAATCTATGTTTTTCATTTCCCACAGCATAGTAAAGCCAGAATTCCAAACACAAAATCAATATTTTATTTACGTTACTCACTGTAGGCTCATGACAGCTGCCCCCCCTTAATATGATTCAGGACTCGTAAGATCTTGAATCATATTAAGTCAGACCTATTCGCCGCTAATAGGATCCGATCTCTACCTCAGTTCTCACTGAACTCTTTTTTCTCCAATTTCGCAAAATATATGATTTTTTTTTTTTTTTTTTTTTTTTATATATATATATACGTATTTTTTATTTTATTTTTTTTTTTTTTTTTTTTTTTTTATTTATAAATGCAGCTTTCCAGGTATATAATAAAAACATTCGTACACGCACATCGCTATTCACATACCTATGAATCTACCTAATTGACAAGAACGCCATCAAACATATCTATATAAGACACTGTAATAATAATAATAAACCATAGATAGCGCTACTTAATTGATTGATAAACGTTATCAGCACACAATTGAGAGGTATAAAGTAATTACAGAAACATTTTCACTACCAATATATCACATTTACTGACTACAAGATACGATGAAAACAGTCACGAGCACGTGAAAATTTCAAACAAAAATGTATACATTTATTTTTATTATTTTTTTTTTTTTCATCTTATTTTATTTTATTTATTTATTTATTTATTTATTTATCTTTTTTTTTTTATTACAAAAATAACGCAATAATAACGTAATGTAAACACTTAAAATAAAACTAAACACCGCGTTTAAATAATCGGTATTAAGCAAGCCAGTAGATCTCTTTCTCCGGTACTTCCACGACCGGAAAACCGTACAAGATCGACACGATCGAAAAATCATATACGATCGATGTACCGATTTAATTGCGTTTTTTATATGGCTGCTATTTAAATATTTATGATACAACTTATTATTATTCATTTTACCTTTATGTCTATTTTTGTTTTTATTTTTATTTTTAACAATTTTCAGCTCATTTTTACGACTCATATTCTGTTTTTCGTTATTCTGATTATTATTCTTAATATTTCCTTTATTATTCTTTTTCTTATTATTTTTATAATTATTTTTAGTCCTCCGATAATCATAATTTTTCGCTTTCTTATTATTAATATTTGTATAAGTGCTAACTGATCTAAACCTTCTTCTATTATTTATACTACTATAGCTGTTATTATTATTATTTTTCTTAATAGTACTTTTACTGTAATTATTACTATCCGTGTTGCTGTTATTATTATTATTATTTTTTACATTGATGTTGATTCGACTTTTATTCTCATCTTTCTCATCTTCCTCTTTCTCTAATTTGTTCTCAACCTCCAAATTCAAGATCGAGATATCCGCTTCTATTCTCTTCGCACTAAACACTATTTCCATGTCCAGCTCCGCCTCAACTCTGAGCTCTAAAGTACTGCAGGTTTCTCTAATATCCTTTTTCAACTCATTTATTTCTTTCCAAGTGTTCTCATTCGACAGTCTTATTCCATCAATCGAATCTCTAATATCCGTTAATTTTTTTTCACTTGATTTCAAATTTTGCTCACTCGATCTCAAGTTTTTTTCACTTGAGTCCTTCAGATCCAGTAGTAACCTAATCATACATTCCATGCGAGACTCCTCTAATTCTTTTTTTATAGACTGCCTTCTTGTAGGAGTCTCGCGATTGGGTTCCGGCGAGGGAGTTGTCGGAACATCTAATTCGATATCCGACATTTCCGGAAACTCGGTACCTCTTTGTATATTTATGTTGTTATAGCTCATTATTAATTTTATTTATTTGTTATTATTATTATTATTTTATTTTTTATTTTTTCTAGTAATATGATTATTCCGCTACTTTTAATAATTTCTACAAATATACGCTAATACTTTTTTTTTTTTTTTTGACTAGTAAAAAAAAATATCAAAATTGATGTTGACTAGTATTGCGAGTGCTTACAAATACGACAAAACAACGATTAATAATTATAATACATCGACACACAAAACAACGAATAACTATTATTTTTTTTTTTTATTTATTTATTTTTTTTTTATAGACTTACTGCACCGCGTCTTCTCCCAGTGGCCCAGTGACAAATTTAATACGATGTTTTGTGACTAACTATGAGATGAAATGGTTTTATCGGGCGCCACTCCGTTTGATCGGAGACCAAAATTTTCTTTCGTAATCCTTTTCTTTGCCAGGGGTCCTTTCTGGAGAAATCGCGTCCCTGCTCGCTGGAGCCAATTTGTCGTTTGCTCAATTCTGATGTCACGTAATAGACGAGAATGAATTCAAATTATTGATAAAAAGATATATTCACACAATTAGACCACGCGTCGGTGACTAGAGTATTTTGGAACAAAGCAGGTGATCGACACATTTAACAGATAAACAACGCGAATATGAAAATATTAAAAATTCTTCACACGTATTAATTATTATGTCGACGGACAAGTAATTTAATTTAAAAATTGATGCGGGTCCGCTGACCACGCAACGCTTCAAATTACGAGAACTCTTTTTAGAGCAAAAACGGATACTCCCCCTTGACTAACGAGCGCAAGACCCGCGAAAACCCAGGTAGTCGATCAGCTGTCGGTACTGCCCGACCACTCGCAACGACACATCATGCTTATCAAACGCGTAATTTTTGGCAAAATTACGTCGCTTTAGTCGGGCAGTGTATCCGCGTCTAGCCTTAGTTAATTCTACGTTATTATAATTGTGTTGGTACGGCATCGGAATTATATTCCAACTTCCCAACCGTTCGAACCATTTAATCAGCTACTTTACTTTACTCGGTTCGAACATTACGAGAGAAATATATATGAAATACTATGCTGTGTTGATCGATAATAAATAAAATAAGGAATATAAAATTTAATCTATGTTTTTCATTTCCCACAGCATAGTAAAGCCAGAATTCCAAACACAAAATCAATATTTTATTTACGTTACTCACTGTAGGCTCATGACATTACATAAACTGTAATTTTACTAAATATGAGGAAAACTTAGCGTAAAAATAATATTACGAAAAACTTGTCTGAAACATAGCATTGTAAATGGAATATACAATTTTTTAATCATATAAATCATCCCTATGCATACTATTACATTTGTGTGACAATTATGAAACAAGTAATTACCGATACACTATGTAGAAGAATAATTTAAGTTTAAATAAGAATATTTTAAAATTGTCTTAATTAATATAATGCAAATGTTATTAAGAAATATTGCTATTTTTATGTGAAAATTTAACATGCATTCTTCTCGCAAAAATACTAAAAATATAAGAAATAATTTTAATTGTAATTTATGTTCCAAATTTGAAGTTTATAAGTCAAGCCGTTCGTGAATTATTGATTTTTATTTGATATTTTTGTCATTTGTGTACCATCTTATTAGGATTATTCCGTACATTAAGATGTATACCGAATCTTAAAAAGGGAATTTTCAATGTTGTTATATAATATTAATATATGTGAAATAAGTTAATTTAATATTACTGTAGTTCAAATGGCATTAAAAGAATTACGCCAACAAATAAACGTACAATATTTTTTAAACCCCCCAAAATATAATATAAAACCTTTAAAATAAAATACATACAAGAACTAAGTATAGCATGGATTAAATAAGAGAAAAAGAATTGATTTTATTACCAACGATCTAATAGAAAATACATATTAGTAATGGGGGTGATAGTTTTGTTTTTAAATAGTCCCGTTACCCCTGATTTTAATAGACCCCATTAATTTGCTCGTAATAAAAATAGTTTCATTATTTGCATGAATATTTTTAAAATTGAAAAATAAAAGTTACTGATTAATAATTGCTGGAGATATTTCGCTTTGCAATTGTTACATAGATCATGATTATTACGCTTTTTCTCCGTTATATTAATAATATTACAAAGTGTACACGTATAAGTAGTGTATTTCACAGATGGAGTCATTTTCTCAAACCCGAAAATAATCGGACTTTTACCGTAAATTGCGATGTTGTAATTTGAAAGAATAATTATTTGTTAAAAATAGTATAATGTAAACAGCTATGACAAAAAGTTAGCGCAGCGCAGAGTTATTATAGTGTAATTATGTAGGTACAATATCAATAATTTGGTGGTTGCAGGTTATTTAATAAATAAATATTTTTTCACAGGCCCGGATCTACAATTTTTTCGAATCGGGGCAAGAACTTCATAGTAACGCCCCCTCTTTCCAACGTTTGAGATAAATTGTTTAAAAAACTCACAAATATATAATAATGGGTGGTATTTTTTGTGATCGAGTGAATAAGTAACCTTTAATAAATTTGCACTCTTTATTATCTATCAGCTAATAACTTTTTCATTTGTGTGACATAAAATTAAATATGGAAAACATATAACCAGGAAAGACAACAGACAGTCAAAATATCTTTAGATCCCAGCATTTTCTTCTCTCGAATCTTGCTACAGCATTACACTGCGCACTTTCTTTTCTACGAAAGAATCTATTAGCTCATCAAAGTGCGTCTCAAAGGCAGTTTTATTTTCAATGGCTAGGATCGAGAGATAGACGTTCCTGACTCATTGTTGAACGCAGATAGGTTTTAATTATTTTCAGTCTGCTGAAACTTCGCTCACAGCTTGTAGATATCGTCGGTATGGTGCAGTATATCCTTAAAGCTACACCAACATTAGGAAAAAACGCTTCTTGCAAGTCTTGCTTACACAGGTGTTGCAACAAGTCGAATGCACTCGATTTTTCATTAATTCCGGTTACTAGCTCTTTGAATAGTTCCTGGCAAAAATCAACTGCATTCAAGTCTCTTCTGAATATTTTCGTGCTATACCGACTCCATTTTTCTGCAGATCCACAGTCGACATATTTACAAACGCGTGGCCACTGAAGAAGGCGAAATTTTCATGTAGACTCTTTGCGCTCTCTAGAACCTTGTATCTATTTCTGTTAAAATTTTGTCAAACACTCTAATTCTATATGCTTGGAAAATAGCCCAGTCGGAGGATCTAGCGTTCTTGATTCGTCTTTGCAGATTTCGTCGTGTTGCCTTTTCTTTTTAGAAATTCGTTTGTTTTTAAGGACAGGCTCGATTTCCAACTTTTCTGATACAGGTGTAGATTCTTTGGCTGTTTTTTCAAATTGCAACATCGCAATTTGCGGAATATGTTCTATCATTTTCGGATTTACTGCTATATAGGCATGAAAATAAAAAATAATATTTTTTATTTATACAACTTATTTTTTTTTTAAATAACGATTGATGGCACATCTAGACACGAATATGAGAATAATTATGTTCAATTTCATGTCCAGATGTTTAGGAATTTTTTTTATAAAGTGTACTACAAGAAATGCTCATTCAGATCTATATGTAGGCGAGCGAAGCGAGCCTAAATTATATAAAGGACGACGCCAACAGATTTATCTGGATCAGATTAATAGTAAATTATTCGATAAGAATCGAACTGCTCTGTTTATATGTGAAAACGGTACTAACGGGTTAACGAATTTAAAAATGAAAAATGGATTTAACGTTAAGGATATGGAAATTGGTATCGTGAAACGTATCAAACATAATAATAAAATTATTTACCTCTGTTGTTATAAGCCATTCGACAATATAGAATATGACACATTATTAAACGTTTTACAAACATTATCAAACCTTATGGAAAAATTTAACGAAATTCGTGATTTTTGCGTAATAGGATCCGAGGCATATACAATTTTCTTGCAAATCATGTAAAATTTAATACCCTCGTGTTTAAAGATTCAAACATTAAACCTAATATTGTGATAAACGAGAAGACGGAGAGCTAAAATCTCCGGACGAAATAAATAAAGTTCTATACGAAGCGCCCAGTTCAGCTGTAAGTGGACATTCTGAATTGTCGCGCACATATGCTAAAGTCCGTGATCAGTTCTGCTGGAAAAATATGCAAAGCGACATACGTAGAATTATAAGGAATTGTCATTCATGTCACAGGTTAACATAATCAACTTTAGACCTGTTAAGATAAAGGTAGCCCGCGAAAATATTATTGCGACTAAATTTAGAAGTAAGAATTACTACGATAAGGAAATTATCTCGTACGAATTTAAGGCTGGTCAACTGGTGGCGCTTATTAAGTACACTAGGTTTAACAAGTTAACGCCTAATTTTAAAGGTCCATATAAAATCGTTAAAATAATATAGGACCGAATGTAGTATTTTTAATAGCAATCTTATAAAATCTTATTTTTCAGGCGATGATGATTGCCCGGCGAACTAACGTTCATCCTCCGCCATTATTCCCGCTTTATCATAATTTTGTACTCCTACGTCCAAAATCCAATAATGTTATGTAAGTCTCTGGAAATTTTGGCCTATTCTACGAACATCTTGGTTTCGCCAAGGTATCCAACAGTTCGTGGACCCTTATTGCAATATTTCCTTTATCGACCAAAAGTTACTCTCGTTAACCAGTCTCATTGTCAAGGCCGATAGTCCGTGTCGTCGCATTGCCGCCAAACTTTAAAGTTAATTATCAGTAAGGTCGGAGTTTGGTGTATAGTGTTATCGGAAACGGACGATGTAAACTGCATTATCTTATCTTTTACCGGAATAACTTGAAGTACGTTATAGTGTAATGCGATATGTCGACAGTAGTAAGTTTTTATCTAGTAATTTATTATAAAAATGGATAATAAATTTTTAGAAGACTTTAATAAATTATACGTTGATGTTTTGAACACTAAGAATGTATGCATAGAGACTTATAGGAAAATAGACGACATAAATGCGGAAATTTGGGATTTAAAAAAGGAAAATGATAGCTTGAAAAATCAGGTAAATAGATTATCAGAATGGCAAGAGAAGATGCAGTCAAAGATGGGGATATAATGCAACAATATTCTCGAATAGTTAATGTAATCATTAGCGGCGTGCCAATAGAAAAAGAGGAAAACGTTAGGTTAAAAGTGGAAAGGATAGCAGACAAAGGCTAAACTCACACGGACCACTTTTTGACTACAGCAAAACTAAAAAATAGTGAACGGTTGTGGGTAATACTATTTTAACAAAAAAAATGATAGGAAAAAACGCAGCACTACTCAGACGGACCAATTCCTGGGGTCAGCTCTAACAGCAGTCGCAACGTGTGGCTGATTCAGCCACAAAAAAGTGGTCCTTTGTGATCGAGTTCAATGCAGATTGAGCCACTCTCCAGCCACTTTCTAACCAGCAACGCGGTAGTTGTATTTTTGTTAATATTGTGATTCAAAAGTAGTCGATTCCGACCATAGTATAACCACAGCACAACCACAAAATTGTGGTCGAAAAGTGTGGTCCATGTGGGTTTAGCCTAAATGATAATGATATAAAGGCTGCTCATCGATCACCGGCGAGGGGTAGCAACGCGACGATAATGGTTAAACAATAGGGAAAAGAAAGATCAAGTGATAAGGAAATAGTCGACTGAAAAATACGGATCAGGTTGGCGTAACCGCGGGAAGTTCCGCTTAAAAAATATACGTGGATAAGGATCCTACAAAGCAAACCCGACACAGCTATTAGCCGAGTCGAAACAAGCGCGAGACAAGGATTACATTGCGCACGCCTGTAGGAAAACGGTGTATGATAACACGATGAAGCTGTTTACATTTACGGAGTTCGAGAACCTGATCAAAGCAATATCTAAATGAACGTAGAAGTGTCAAGAAATAAAGCAAAGCAGATAGCAGAATGATCTAAACAACATCGTCTGCAGACACAGTCGTCGCTAGACCGTTTTACTAATCGCGTTAATGCTCGTTCCCGTAACAATAATGTATAGATTAAGTGGATGAACTCACCTTGCCCAGTTACGCTTGATCCGTGAGGACGAGTAAGACCTTCCCCTCATCTTTTGCAGATACCGGAGAAACGAAAGGTAGAAGTAATCATAAAAGTAAGAAGAAGAATGTTATCGTCAGCAGAAATGGAATACTAGGAGAAAAAAGAAACGATAAGATTACCAAAAACAATATATTAAACGTTACTAGCTTAAATGTGTTAGAACGTTAATAAATAATGAGAATTCAAGGAGAATGCCTTGAAAGAATCAAAAATTGACATATTAGAATTGTAAGAAGTAAGGAGAAGCGGCGTTAATATGTTAGTGACAAAAGAGGACAACTTACTGTGCTACATAGGGAATGATCAGGGCCAGAAAGGTGTACGTTTTATTATAGATCGATACTATAAAGACAACTTGGCGGTATTTAAGGGAATTTCAGATAGGGTAGCCGTAGTTAAATTTTATATAAATAAAGGAAATAAAAATAATAGGACTATAACACTGGTCAAGGTCTATGTGCTCCGATGGCGAGCTCGGAAGAAAAAGAATGCGACGAATTTTTAAAATTAAATTTGCGGATATTTCAAGTAATTCTAAAATCAGTCCGAAACATCATTTATTAATAATGGGAGATTTTAACAGTCAGGTAGGTCAGGGGAATGGCGAGGAACACGGGGTTATAGTACCATACAATTATGGCGTGAGAAATGGAAGAGGCTGGAAACTCGTGAACTTTTGTATGGGACAGGAATTAAAAGTAGCGAACACTTCATTTAAAAAAACGGAAGGGAAGAGATGGGCATGGATCTCTCTAAATCAAAAGTATAAAAATCATATCGATTACACATTAACCGCAGCAAGCGATTATAAAATACGGGACTTAAATGTAATACAAAATTTTAAATTCCACTCAGACCGCAAACCAGCCGCGTCTAAAATCAGTCTTCCAAATTTGCGTTTTCCGTTTTCTGAGAAGAATGTAAAAGTATTAATAACAACAATGGCGGGAATTATAAGTCAGAGTTAAGTAAATTTCTAAAAAACATCAACATACAACACGTAGGTAACACAGAATTATTCATACATGGAAATAATAAGTATGAAGAAAGCGACGGAGTGTAAAGGTGTAAATTACAAAAATCCATCCTCAATAGGTATACCGACAGAAATAAAACAGCTAATAACTGAAAGAGAAAAATTAAAGAGACGAACGAAACAAGTAACGAAAAAATAAAGTTTAATATTCTACGTAAACTGATAAGAAATAGATTGAGAACATACAACGAAACGAAGAAAAATGAGTTCGTTCAGTCTGTGTTGGAAAGTACAAAAAGTACAAAAGAAATAAGCAGTGGGAGTCAAACGCGTTTCTCTTCTCTTAGATGGGGATGAAAATAAAATCTGTGATCGTAAAAGGGTAATTGATCACGCTACGGCTTACTATAAGGAATTATATAAGGATGAAGATTTAGTATCATTTGACGAAGAAAGTTTAGAGGAAGAGCAGGGACCCTGTGTATAGTAAAAACAAAGGTAATGGATGCGGTGTCAAGGTTGAAAGGGAACAAAGGTAATGGATGCGGTGTCAAGGTTGAAAGGGAACAAAGGTAATGGATGCGGTGTCAAGGTTGAAAGGGAACACAGCTCCGGGTGTTGATAAAATAAGAAATGAACAACTAAAATTTGGGGCATCGTATCTGTTAGAATGTTTTGTTGTAGTACTGTTCATCAACAAAAATTCCACGTAAATGGAAAAAGTCAAATATTATTCTACTTTATAGAAAATAAAATAAAATCGAAAATTTCAAACCAATAAGTTTAAGTTCTGCAATCTAAATTTTTTTTTTCTAAGATAATAACAAGAAGGATTCAAAACAAATTGAACTATCATTTATCAGTTGAACAGACGGGTTTCCGGAGAGGTTTCTCCACTATATAGATCACTTATTTGTTTTAAATCAATCATAGAGAAGTCAAGAGAATATAAAAAATCAGCGTGTTTCGCCTTTATAGATTATTCCACAGCATTTTTGACTTTTTATAATACAAATTTATGTCGGGCGCTCTTAAAAATCTAGGAGCTCATGAATATATCGAAAAATAATATCGGGCATGCACACAATGGTGAAGTCGAGGATACTTACAGAAAAATCCTGTAGAATTCTTTCAGATAAAAAAGGGAGTAAAACAGGGAGATCCGTTATCACCGTTGCTATTTATAGGTGCGCTTGAGGAAGTTTAAAGGTATCAGGGTAAATGAGGAATTTTTAAAGAACCTGCTGCGTTTCGAGGACGATACTGTACTTATAGTAGTGGTTCCTTAACCTTTAGGTGATGAGGGACTATTTGAGAAAATTTCTGTCTTACCATGGACCACCAACTGTTTGAAGGTAATATATACAATAAATGTAAATAAATAAAAGGTTGCTCTATCTATCTATAAATAAGACAAGCGGAAAATTATTCAGAGCCAACAGTATTTTAATTTTTTTTAGGAAAATTTTACATTACAAGGGTAAGTACATCACTTTAATGCGATTTTTGTGACTGCATGCTCTTTACTAACTTCTGAATCCTTGGTTCAGTGCTACTCAAAGTCAAACGCATGTCGGCACTGGCATTCACCAATTTCGATGCTGGTTTTCGATTATCAGAAGCGCCGAGAACCCCTGCTCGCATAGATATGTTGATGAAAACAAAGTTAGGTAACCTCGAATCTTTGGGGGAAAAATCGCACATTTTGGTTCCCAAAAACTTTCAAGATCAATTCCTGCCTCGAATATATCTTTCAAGTTATTATCGTGTTGCATTTCAATCACTTCTTGAATTTCATCAAGCACCTCAGAAACGTTGACAATGAAAGGATTTTGAATTATTTTTTAAATACCTTCGTCCTCACAGCCAGGAAAATAGCGATTGAATTCACTTTTTAAGTTTTCCAAATGGAGTATTTCTTTTGTATTTTTCTTTTAATCTTAGCACACTGTTCGTCAATAATCTGATTCGGCATATCAAACGCAGAAAAGTTTTCTCTTTCGACCTTATTGATTCATAGCTCGATTTTAAAACGCACTGGTTTCATCTTCATATGGAAATATATTGCTCGTTCCTTGCTAATTCGAATTTCCCGACCCTTGTAGTTGAAGGTTCAATTTATTTAGTTCCGAGAAAAAATCCACCAAATAAACAAAACGTATTTGAAATTTGAACTCACAGAGCTGTAACTTTTTGTTTTTCTTGTTAGTTAAGAACATTTGTACTTCCTCCCTCATTTCGAACAACCTCGACAGCATGTTTCCTTTGGAAAGCCATCGTACTTCCGTGTGGAAAAGCAGAGATTCAGAGTTCGTATCAGAGCACAATTGTTTGAAGAGATGAGTATTAAGTACATCTTTTTAGGGAAGTCAACCGCTTTCATGACTGTTTTCATCGCAATAGCAAAGCATTTTGGGGACGTCTTGGCAGCCAATCATTGACGATGAATAACGCAGTGCGTCACAATTGCAGATGAATTTTTTGTTTTTATCACGCTGCAAGACCACAGCGGGCATCAAGCATAGCAGGAGTACTGTCCGTACAAAGCCCCGTAAGCTTTTGCCATATAAGTCTACGCTTCTCTAATTATTGATCATCTGCACGTTGCGACGTCGTTTCCAGTTCTTGAGAAAGTAGTAACTCCTCTTTAAACGTATTATTGTCATTCAAAAATCAAATAAATACAAGTCATTGGCAATATTCTGAGTCGTCGGTACATTTATAACATTGTAGCGCAAAGTAAGGACTACATTTTATCTTGTCAATAACTTGTTCTTCAATATCATTTGACATTTTTCGAATACACGACTTCACTGTGTCATTTAAAAGTGGTATTTCACGAATTTTCTTTTGAACTTCCTGCCCTAAAAGCTCTCCTGGAACTTTAAGCATACAAGGCTTTCTAAGAGATTCACCGATTGTGTATGATTTTTTGGATTTGGCAATCAATTTTGAAATTTCAAACGATGCAGCTAATATTTTTTCAGATGTTACACAACTTGTTCCATTGGGTCCTTACCTCAAATTTTTTTAATGTACAGTTCATAACCGGACATGAAATATTTAAAGTATGTTTATATAAATATGGAATTGCGGAGTCGAAAAATTGTGTTAGGTGCAATTTTCAGAATAGTGTGTATCATATTTTACAGGGCTAATACGGAACAATTGGTAACAAATAAATTCAACAACTTTAATAAATTTGCAAATACAAGAGGTTAAAAATTGTAAAAATAATATTCATTTATATTAGGAAAATAATTAAATTTAACAATTATACCTATATTTACAAATTGTAAAACAGAATTGATATGATCTAATAAACTTAAATGCATGGGGCACATTCATTTTTGTTATGTCATATATATATATATATATATATGCAATTAAAATTTAATAATAAACTGGGCCCAAGTTTCACTTTTTTAAGATTTATTAGTTTGCCTTCGAAGAATTCTCACGGACGGTCACAATAATTCGAATGTACGGTCTTTAAATGACGTTCCAACTTTGCCGACTTTAAAGCATCATTGGCAAGAACAGTTGTGACGAATTGAGGTCTGGTCTCCTCATTTATTTCCATTGAAATAAAGCCCAGTTTAATATACTAGCAGTCATACTTTCGTTTCGGCGGCATTTTTCTGAAAACAAAATAATTACATTATTTCCACCTACTTAGTAACCTATGTACATTAATACTTGAAAGTGGCTATAGAAAAAATATCGATAAAACATACCTAATTTTAATGACAAACCCCTGTAACTGGCGTACAAAGTAAATCACAATTAAAAAGAAACCTAGCGGATTTGACAATGTGACGCAATAAAGTAGTGCGACGTGGTATTCATAATACCTACTTGGAATTAACATGCGATATAAACAAAACAAACAAGACGTATTAAAATCTGAAGCAGTTAATTACTATAAAAGATCTTCGATAAGCAAGCACTCAAAACAAAACAACGAACGTAGGTGGTAGTTGAACTTAATGATGGGCGACTTCGAAATGTTTCATTCGAGTTATTATTCGATTGTTCGATGACATCGACACCTTTCGATTGTTCCGTTGTTGCGCATTCGAAATGTTATTTCTCTCGGAAGAATTTAATCGGTGCTTAACGAATATTTCACTCGTTGTGTTCGGATGGTTTCGGTTTTTATTCGAATAGTTCGTTCGTATTTGGTACTGCATCAAAAATTATATTAAAAATGTAGTTTACTTAACTTTTTTATTTATACCTATTGAATTGAACATTCGTAAATATTTAAATTACAATAAATTTTATTTCTATTCATAGAACATTCCAAAATATAATTTATAATTATAAAATATGATTTTATTATATTTCTAATTTCTAGTCTTTAAGAAAATCGATATGAACTTTTCGAATGAAACGAAGCGCAATCAATTTTCGTTACGAATGATTATTTCGATTGAAAATCATTCGATTATTTTTTTGGCGATTATCGATTGTTTCGATTATAAAAATCACTAGTTGAAGACTATCACTAACTTAAAACAAAAAGCGAGTGGAACAAACCGAGTCAGACAATGGCTGCTCGTTATGTTCAGCAAAAGTAACCTATTGCATCCCGAAGTAACTGATGCTAAGGATTCATTAACCGAGCTAAGACTAAGACAAGCTAATTTGCCGAAAGGTAAAAGGTTCCTTATTACTCTCGATCCGCGGCGCGTATTTAAATATTACGAAATTTGCATAATTAATATAGTTGAAAATAACAGTTTGCTAATTTATAAGATAGAAATTCCCTTAGCGAATAATGCAAATTTTTTCTTCTTCCATATCATTCCCTATCCCGTTTCCTCGAGTAATAATAACTCCTCTTTCCTGTTCCGTTATATCCAACTGAAGCATAAATATCGATTAATCAATCGCCTGTCCACGGAGTACATCGTTTACAAGGACCTCAGCAGCTGCATCACCGTAACCTTTGGAGACGGAGATGCCATACATTTATGCAAGAGCTAGTCTATCCAAAAGGTCAATGGAGAGATGCCTTGTGAAGCTGCCTTGGACACTTGTCCAGAACTGCCGGTGTTCCCGATGATTTCGAAATCGCATCCGCCCTCCTCAGAAGTTTATGAAACTCTCCGATAACCGATGGTTACTCGTCATTCCCGATTCCACCATCATGCTTACCGTCTACTGTGACACTCAAGCTCAAATGTTGAGGAATTTAAAAAAGAAATACACTTAAAATCAATTCAATTTTTAAATTTTAAATCCACGGGATTGAAACATCTTGCCGGGTTGGCATTCCTGAGAAATCGATCTAAATCGATATATACACGTACAACAGAACTGGCCCGAAACCCCATAATTACGGCTTCGTAATATGGACTAATATAAATCAGTTGGTGCTGAACGTTAAAAAAGAAATGAACAGATTTGAAATCGGAGTTTTTTCCCGCTTATTATTATTACTTTTTTTTTTTTACGATGTTTCACTTTTAGGCGAAATGGGAAGTTAACAGAAAAATGTATACGTTAAGCGCTCTTATAGTAACTGTTGAAGTAGATAATATTTTTAATCTTTATCTTGTAGAGTTATAAATAATAAAAATAAAGTAAAATATTATTTAAAATGATTTCGCTTTTCAATTGTTTTAAAAGTATGATCTATTAAATATTTATTCGCCATTAGTGACACATTTTTTCACGTGCCTCAGCATTAACAACCTATAAAGATCGCAGTATATCAGGTTAAAAACCGCCTTAGGGAAGAGAAAAGAAAGAGATAAATATGAGAGCCGGAATATAATTATTATTATACGTTAATTCCGAAAGGGCTAGCAGAGAAATGTTCCTTAGTAGTATTTTCATAAAGTTACTAGTCATTGCTTACCTCTTATAAATGTCAAATATATTTAAAAAGTATGTCTAGTCTACCGTAATGTTTCGATAACACCGTTTAAATAAGTAATATGAATTTAATTTCTATAAAACTCTAGTATTAAACAAATCTCCGTACCTCAGCAAATGTCGTAAACTTTTTCACTACGAGTTGTTACAAATGGATATTATTTGTAGTTATCCGAGCGAAATAATCCTATTATCGGCGTCCACAAGTAAAGAGGCGAAAGGGTTAAAGTCTGGAAGGATAAAAAAAGCTCGACACTACGTGGCCTTCTCGAACCGTCAATGAAAATGGTTGTATGAAAAGGAAGTAGAAAATTGATAGTCCTATAGAATTCTCGCTTAATTACGGCTTGCCAAAGGAATTTCGAAAGCAAAGATGGAATAAAAGCTTCGAGGGAATGACAGAGATCGATAAAAATAAGAAAAGAAAAAAAAAACTTAAAGGAGAAATATCATGAAAGGAAATTATGTACGATCAAAATGAACTAAGACAAACAAACGCAAGGGATAAGACAAAAATTATTTTTCCTGAGGTACCTAACGCTTAGAAATCAGAAGGTAAAAATGGATATAGAAGACACAGGTGAGTGAAAGTTAGTAAAAAAAGCAGTAGCTTTAATAAATAGAGGCGACGTATTAAATTCAGCACAACCTGCTGGTATTGGGGAGTACTGAAGATCGAAGGCGAGAATTTTGCAGGTTAGTAGCAGTTCGAGGAAGCAGTGAAAAACTGTCGTCGATGCTTCGTTCAAAACCTTGGCTATGCACTTTATCAAAAAATTCAGCGAGTGTTTAAGGACTTCGAGCAGATTATATTTTTGCGCGCAATTATAATGATGCTTATCGGACAGTGCGGTCGCCCTCTAGATATTAAGGAATTTTCAGAATAAAATAATAAACAAAATTTTGCGGATCAAAAGTTATACCGAAATTTTAGAACTGATAAAAATGTTACAAGTTACAATGGAAGTTTAACATGATCGTTGCTAATCATTACGCTTTCTTTTACAGGTGGTGTATACTTTAATCTCCTGCGTTGTATTCATTATTCAGATCGGCATTAATTATGTTTACAGTAATTTAATCCTCACCCATGTCGACGCAAGTACCGGATCTTGGATAAGTAATAATTTTATGATACTTGTTCGTTTTGTTTTTTTTCCTTTTTAATTAGCACTTTAGTGTGATTCTGAAAACGTATTTATTTTTAAACCGAATGCGTGCGACATTTTGATCAAATGAATATTGACTCTCTCGATTCCGATTTAAACCTTTAAATTAATTTAATTATTTGCGGACATAGGAAATATACGAAGGAGATATAAAAATTATCTTCTTCGTACTTGTGCTATTGGTTCATTCCAAGTTTCACAGCTTTTTATATATAAAACACCTAAACAGCTACAGATGGACTTGCCGAAGCTTTTAAAGAGTATGATATTAGTGTTTTTGAAATTTATATTGTTAAGCGAGATGCTGCAAGAAAATTAATTATTTTCCTATTCGTACAAAAAAGTTTCAAAAACAAAGTAATCAGCTGTAATTTGTGGCACTGATGGCGTCACCGGAATTTAACTACTTCAACGGATTTTGCACACAGTCTGAAAAGACATCACCTTAAAACATGGAAATAATTTTTTACGTTTTTTTCCCCCCTTTTTGGTAAAATATTTAATTAGCGCGTAAAAAACTATCTTCGATAAATTTCATATATACCGTTTAATGTTTGATGTTTTAATAGCCAAGTAGAAGTTAGTACAGACTTAAGTCACAGATATTTTCGACCGGTTTAACTCCGGAAAGAAAATGAAAACTGTTGTTTCCCCGGCATAAAACAGGTGGTACTCATTAAAAATTTGCCTGATGGTTATTTTTGGAATATTCTGATCGTTTTTTGTTTTGTTTTTTTTTTTTTATTTCTTTTTGCTTTAATAAATAAAACGAAACTAACGTCTTTATATTGTAAAGAAATTAATTAAGCAAATTACCTATCTTTTTAATGATGTTCTCATTGTAGCGCGACCACCTCTTTTACCATTTAGCGAATGATGAGTGTTTTGTAGCTGTTTTGAAAGGGCTTCTTATCATTTCAAATAAGCAAGGAAATAAAACGAAAACGCGGAACGACGGAAATAAACAATTCGAAGCAATACATTAACCGAACTTTATTATGTTAAAACAAATTAACTTGCTGTTTTCGCAATCGTCGCCATAACTATTATTTCATAATTAAGAATTATTATCAACTTTGTTTTATAGCAGTGGAGAAAGTCATTGAACTTTCGGATAACTCTTCACGGCACGCTAAGCGTTGTGGTCTATATATATATATATATATATATATATATATATATATATATATATATATATGTATATATATATATATATATATATATATGTATATATGTAGTTTTGGTGCTTGATGGCTCTAACTGCTTTTTAAACTTCCCGTGTTTCTTCAATTATTGGCAGTCTGATTCTTTTGTCCGTTGTTACTGTGGGCTCTGTAGATAGTTTTCAATCATGTAGCTACGGATATAATATGTATTCTATGTTGTTGTTTTTGTGTCTCTCCTCTTATAACTTACGGTTCGTAATTCATAAAGAAGATATTATTTACGATATCATGATATATATGTATATATGACTTTTAGAGTGAATGCAGGTATGTGTATGGTTTTTCTTTTTTCTTTTCACCTATATATATGTTATATATATATATATATATATATATATATTTACTAAGACACATATTAATTAAGGTATATATAATTTCGATGTTATAATAAGTATGTATAAGTTTGTACCGAAATCGAATAAACGATAATAAGAGTGTCGGGCACTCACACAACGGGCATACTTGCCTAGTGAGACCCACAAACTTATTTTAAAATTAAAAAAAAATAAATAAATAAAAAATTACAGATGTGGCCATGGTATGGGACAGCTAACTCCTTTTTACCTTCGGCAGTGTCGTTCCTTCTCTTTGCAGGATGCATATGTTTGGCATTTATCGACGTTGATTGTCGTCATTGTTTCTCCATTCTTGTAATAGCATTCTTTGTTAGATTACATTCCTTGTAACTCCTAATTACTTCTATTTACAATGACATTGCAAGAATAGTAAAAATACAACGAACTCACGGTGAGAACAAAACCTGTTCCCTAAGGTCGCGATAACCTAGTGTGATGCAAAGCCTGATCGGATGTTTCGATTGCCAGTGACGACAACGACAAAGATTTCATAATAAGATGAAAAAATACTAAATTTTTAGTGGTCGCGGTGTAGATTAATGTCAGCGGCTGAAGATAAAGGAACAAAACCGGAAATGAATTTCACCGCGCTTTGAACGTAGTCAAAAGAACATTATTCAAAACGTATCGCTTAATAAAATGTCAATAATAAAAAATAATAATAATCGAAAATTAATGAAAGTAAAAGTTTATTATTTTTTCAGCATCATTAAGTTTCACAACGTCCACAGCATGCGCAATCGTAGCTGGCCTCGTAGCTCACAAGCTTCCACGCAAGAAGATGCATTTGGCGGTACTGGTGCCGTGTCTTTTATCCTGGTCTTTATTTGCGCTGGGCGACATAGAGCAGCCACATCTTTTAATAATCGCAAGGGTGTTGTCCGGAATTATTCCAGGTAGACCGCTAGAGCTTCTCGGTTATTATTCGTCATCGATCGTCATTTTATTATTTGACTTTTGTTTTTTTTTTTTTTTTTGATCCTAATTTTTTCGTTAGATCGTCCGAACTTCTTTTAAGAACCGGGGTCATCGCGATTTAAACGATTACGTCGTTGAACGCGATGATTACGACGCGAAATAGTCAATATTTTCGTTAATGCGCCCTATTTTTTTTTAAAAGTAAGTTTTCGTTTAGACCAGGATTTTAAATGATCATTTAGTCTTTATTACGACATTGTAGGCGCGTAGTCATTGTCATTATTTTTAAACAGACACTAAATGCAGCATTTTTTTTTCTTTCTTTTTGATTTTGCTGTTAAAGTTGTTTTTTTTTTTCTTTCCAAAAAACAACAAAAACGTTTATATGAAAATCAGAAGTGAAAAAATACCGCTAAAAATGTTTAATGTAAATATACACGAAACGACGACTCCGATTAATATTTGCGACTTATTCCATTCGAAGTCCAGTGCTGTATAAATCCTACCCGCCTTATCAGTCAGTACATAAAAGTCTTATTGCTGTCTGATGCGACATGAACATTAAAGTTCAGAATTCCAGAAAAAAAAGAAAGAAAAATACTTCAGATAAAGAGTTGTAAGCGAACAAATGCTTTATTACAAATTGAAAAAAAAAAGAAAGAAAAATAAACGGAGAATCATTTTTTTTTTACTTTTTTTTAATCTTTTTGGGCTTAGGAAAAGAAGCAGAAAGTGTATTTAAAAAGTTAATGACCGAAAAGTAAAGTTAATACAGATTTATTAAGTATAAATAACTTTTATTAATCTAATAGTATACTTTAAATTTTTTATAAGTTAATAAACTTATCTTTAATTTTTACTGTTTTCTATTTTTTTAAAACTAAAAGAACTGTTGCTTTAAGTTCACTTATAACGGTTTTTATTAAAAAAATTAACGATAACATTGTTTATTACGACGTTCATTGATATAAAAGGAACTTATGGCAATGTAAACGTAAATTAAGGTTGAAAACATCGGAAGGAAACAATGATTTGAGTAACATTCAAAAGGAATCCAAGAAAAAAAAAAAAAAAACCAAGTAAAACCAGCATAGTATTAAAGGCAGTGAATAAAATTAAACATAAATCTGAAAGATATAATAAAAAACGATCACGTTTATAGCAAAAAGTATGAAATGAATAAAATTGAAGATAGAATTAAAAGCACCATATAAAAATATACACGTATATTTTAAATGTTCTCATATCGATGTCTGCAGTCGTATATATGTATATTATATATGATAATCTTTAGCAATAGATTTGTAGTTGTAGAAAATTAAGAAACAATAATACGTAAAAAGGCTCAGTCTGAAAGGATCCATATTTGTTTTCGCTTTACTTTTGTTTTTGGTTTCAGTTACATTTTAGCCAAGAAAAGGTCAGTTAAAATGTT
Organism: Icerya purchasi; assembly: GCA_039619475.1. Taxonomy (NCBI): domain Eukaryota; kingdom Metazoa; phylum Arthropoda; class Insecta; order Hemiptera; family Monophlebidae; genus Icerya; species Icerya purchasi. The sequence goes on from CM077115.1 coordinate 99,858,336, forward strand.
CACGACGATTTTTTCGAACAAACATACTACAATCCTCTATTCAATTTTATTTGTTTCGTCTTCTCCCAATTCTCCTAAATACTTAATATCTGACTCTAAAAGTGTTCTCTTAGCTATCTCTTCTCTTTCCTACTTATGCGATATTCCTTCAGTAACTCGATCTATAATTTATGATCTCCTTTCTAAATATTCTATCTAAATCGATTTTATGTGGGTGCCTGGTCACGTCGATATTGCTGGAAACGAATTAATCGGTTCTTTTAGCTTAAATCGCAGTTATAATGCAATCCTTTTATCGAAAAGTTTTCAGCTTTTTCTGATACTTATCATTCAACTTTCTGGAATCCCGCTTCATTGGACTTATCCATATCTTCACTCGCCCATCGTTCTAGGTTTTATTATTTTCCATTTCTTCGTCACTCGGTGATTTCTGCTATTTGTAATCTATGTATGGAACACTCTTTATGGTCTTTCGCTCTTCACAGATTCTCTCCCGCTATATCTTCTGATTACCCGCTACACTTTCATAACTGTCATTTATCATGCGACCTCAATCATATACTATTTGAATGTTCTTCCGTTTTACCTGAACGTTTATATTTTTACTCCGAACTTTTGAAATAAAGAATCCCCACCCCGTACAATCACTCTCGCTTTTCTCGTTTACATCTTGCTTCCTTTATTTCCCTACTGTCCAATCGAATTAGATTCTAATAGTTCTCTTCTTCCTTTTATAATCTTTTAAGTCTATCTGATGGACGTCACTTTTTGGTAAATTAAAAAAAAAAAAGAAAGAAAAGAAAAAAAACATTTCATTTTACTATTTAAAATGTCTCAATTCAACAAATTGCCAATAGATTACAGTTTAATGCTAAAACATGAAAACAAAAAAGTATAAAAAGACGCTATTGCATGTAATTAACCAAAATATTTTACAGTATACTTTTGACGTGTAAAACAAAAATTTATAGCAAATGAAGAGAAAAATAATTTTTTAATGAATGACAGTTTTTTTTATTCTCTGTCGCCGAAATCTGAATACTATCATTTCAGTTAAAACGTAATTTGCAAGAAATATTTTAACTAATAAATATTAGATATATATTTACTTGCTCGATTTGTTTTTATAAATGATACATCCATTATTATACTAGACTCAGTGAGAATTTATGTTTTTTATACACAAGTGATAGCTTATAATATTCGAGATAGTTTTTCTTCGGTATCGGTAATATACACAAGGGTCGGACCGCAACAGATTGCGGCTTTATAGTGTAAAGCAGTCAGTATGTGATGATTAGACGCATGTTAAAAAAGGAATAATGAGATTGCAAAATAGAATTGCGATAAATGCAACATTTGCATTAATTTTTTTCACTCGCGTCCCAACAAGCGATACTTAATTAAGTCACCATCGGTCAAATTAACCATGAAATTCGAAGTAGATTATCGAATTATTTACCGGAGAAATAAGAAAATAACCGGAAATTTACATTAATCTGTCCGTGCGCATTTTTACCAATGCTCTACGTACCATCACGCAATGGCAATTCAGTGCCGGGAGTCGTAAAATCGCGCCTGTGCCTTTTCAACCGTGCTATTTGTCAATCTCTTTCGTTTCTCTAGCTGATTTTCTTTTCTGCCTACCAAACGTGTTTGTGTTGCCAAGTTGATTTTTTCAGGTTGTTTATTTTTTGTTTCTGAGCCGTTTCAGTTTTAGGCAAAATGGGTGTCCAAACCAATCAAACTGCTATTGTCAAGATGTTTTTTTTTTGACAAAAAAATAGAAAAGAGGTTGTTAGAAAAAAATTTAAAAAAAGTGAATGAAGAAAATTACAGCCAAAGCGAAGAAGACGATAAATGAATGAAATGAAAGAACGGTGCAAGGGGGAGGATAATCATAGTACCAAGGTTTGGGTACATCATCATTTGAAATTTTTCCGAAATAATTGTCACGTCATCGTGCGACGTGCATCTGTCGGCTTTTTATAATGTATCGTTATCATTTGCTAAATTTACAACGCCTAAACGGAGTGTTGTGCTGAAATTTATAAAGCCGGCCGGAAAAATGCCGTAGGTGTTTTAAAAGAGAATAATAATATGATGTGCGCGCTGAAACCTATCTTCACTGCACTTCCCAGTCCACACCTCCCCCTACACCGAGATCCACAACATCCGCGAACGCATATTTTACATGATCATCACAGTATAGGTGAGGTACGCTACTACTAGTAGTTAATAGCCCATACTGCACTTCTTCTCCAAGTCTTTTGTGGAGCTACCACGTCGACTAACAGCTGTGTTTGTTGTGGTAATTCTCTGTTCATTCAATTCTTCTGACAGTAGCATCAACGCTAAGCGCCTGTAATGAGTATTCTCCAAATTAGTTTTTGGTTTTGCTGCTTATCCTGTAACGCTTCGAGACATGTTCGAGCTCCTTTTTTTTTTTTCAATATTCACTCGTTTAACTAGGTTTTTTTTTGACGTCATCTGCAAAACTGGTATCAACAATCCCCGGTAATGATATCCTTTGGATCGCATTTGTCACTGTATTTACTAGCCACTTTCCCAGCAGACTCACTACTCAGTTTGTATGATAATGCGATCTCATTAAGAGGAAGTCTTACACAATCTTTCATATTCCCCACAGGTAGGGCTTCTTATTAACCCCGCGTCATCGCTTTGTCATCTCGTACCGCCTGTCCCGCCGACGTGTTCTAAGTATACTAATCGCTTTACTCAGAAACTGTATTTACCGACTGTAGATAGCTTTAAAATACCGAAATTGCACACTTCCTTTCGCCAAGTACTTTCCGTTCTTATCACGTTGCTCTAAAATGTGCCAGTCTATCGACACAAAACTGGGAGGAAACTTCGCTGTTTCCGCTGCACAAGACATACGTCCTGATAGGCTATCTTTTGCAATTCCGTAAGACGTACTAAGCGACAGTTTAACAGTGCCATCTTTTAATGTATACGTCATAGCGAAAGTGGACTGCACACTATATTCATAGCAAATAGGTTCTCGCTCCAGTTAGCGCTGTAGTCCTTTTCTAGTAACGTTTCACTCTGCCTATAACGATATTGCCAAAAAGACTTACCGCTCGCCTCCACTATACTCGTATATTCTGCACAATTTTACTTTCCACAAACCTAAGGCGACGCAAAACTGGTCGCATTTCATACGTTAGTAGTTCGGGTGATATTCGTGGGCCACTGCTTGTTCCAGTTTAAATTCGCATCCCGAGCCCTTCAACGTCCAATTAGAACGTTTTACAAAAGGCGTTATTTTTCCGTCCGCTCTGAGTGCGCTTAAACCGTTCACACGTTTATTATTATTAATCGCGCACAATTGGTAAAGTGTGTAACATTAAATTGCACGGAGAGGGTGGTCAAAAGAACATTATCCTCGAGAACAAATAGAATCAGACCTTCAGGCGATCAAATGTAGTAGACAGAAAGGATCCGTGAGCGGCGGAAAAAGAAGGAAAGGCGAGAATGAAAGACGCACACTTTAGGCAGTAGGATGATGCATTAGTAAAAGTGAAGGAAAGAAGAACGTTCAGGAGTGTGATGAAAGAGCATTCAATGAAGACGTGATCAGCTCTTTGTAACAGCAGACTGAATGAAGAAGATATACGTGGTCGGACAAAGTGTCGACTCTACTATAGGGGAAGACTGCTATGAAGTGTCCCACATTCAGCAGTATAGTATCTAAAGGCAAAGTTAGACGATAGTGTATCGAGATAACGGTGAATGAGAGGACACTGGAACGTAAACAGTAAATACTATTTCTAGTCTTCTAGAGTGACTTTGCCCAGAGTAACGGAGTACCTTTAGAATTATTCAGCAAAGATCACCGGACTTGTATCAAAACAAGCAACACGTTGGACCATCCATAATACATATATACCCGTCATTAATGTGATCACAGTGATTTGGTAACATATCCGGTTACATTAACAGAGTCCCGTTTGTGCCTCTCGAATATAATATTATCGAATACGCCTAAATACTGTATAAAGAGCGGGAGTGTATAAAAGCCTGTTGATTTCACTCACCAAAGGTGTTTTTTGTTGATGTTTAATATTTTTTCTATTTTGCTCTAGTGTGCCTTTTTTTTTTTTTTTTTGATTTATACCTTTTCACAGTTGCTGTTCGAGCAGTTTTTTTTCTTTTAACGATTTATATATCTGTTACCAACAATCCATTGCTGCATAATTCTTCGGACATGTTATGCGCCGCGAACCAAAGTCACTCGAAAAAATTATTATGCAGGGGAAGGTCCCCCCGGAAGGAGAAGTCGTGGTCGACCTCCGAATAGATATATGGATCAAATGCCGGAAAGAACAGGAAAAAGACTGGAAGAATGCTTGCGAGCAACGGCTTGCTCGCATGTAACATAGATGATTCACGACGCTCGGAATCGAACAACACGGCGGAAGAAAGACAGATATTCGTTTACTAATGGCTAATGTTGTGGTATCGAAAGTATCTGACGAATTTTTCTCGGCCATACTCTTATATACCTTGGAGAATATGGGGGGGGGGGCTACGAGGCGATGGGGAATTGGCCGTACCAGGTCGAGACGGAAAGATTGGCTTACATACTGTATACATACCTCATAGAGCATAGAAAACACCGTGTATCTTCCGAAGTATTTCATCATTGCGGCGGTATTGCAACCTGCACCGTGGGGAATTTTGGCGCCTACTAACAAGTTGTGTCTCACATATATTGCGGGGACCAGCGACGAAGATCAATTTATTACAAAGGCAATTATTGCGTGTTTTTCGAATAATTGTTGTACACGTATGGGCATTTGCAAGTTTCTGAAACGGGGCAGATGTACTCAGCTCGCGACAAGTGCGCTATGCGTTATTCTTAATAAAATGTTTCACGTTCGATTTACTAGCACGTACAGATGTTAGTTTTCGTATTTTGATTCTCCCAACAACTCCTCTGTTATAAGAGAGTCTCGATGTTGCGCAGTTAATGAGTTTCTAAAAGACTGGGCGGGAAGATCAATAATTTTCTGCATCAGAATTATTTCGTTAGACACTACTCTAGATGCATTGTGTCTGTTGCTTATCTTGAAAGTCGTTACTATTTTTTAGCCTTAGTTTGGATTGTCCTCAATCGCCTGAAGGCCGATTAAACAGTTGACGATATTTTTCTATTCCCTCCTCTTAATAGTTCCTGAAAAAACGTTATGTAACCGCACGAAGGTGAAAATAAATAATTACGAAGTTTTAAGCCTCTCGCGCTAACTGAAAAGAAGGCTCAAAAAAAAAAAATGATCCTTACTTCCCGCTTATTTGCTCGCTCCGGGAATTATGAATGTTTCTAGCCGCGTTTAATTAGTCAGCGTTACTTAAAAAATTCTACCATATTACTCCTATTTTGTTTTTTTTTTTTACCTTAAATAATCATACATACATCACCGTCGACGTTGTTATTATTGTCGGTCTTATCTTCCTCCGAAGTGAACTCAGTCAGGGGAGGTTCACCACACGCTACCGGTTAGAAACTTGTATTACGGCCCTTTTTGTTTTTTAGGAAACTTGTATTACGGCCCTTTTTTTTTTTTTTTTTAGGAAACTTGTATCCGCAGCTTTTCTATTTATTTATTTTGCTACTTACGTGATGAGCCATATCCGGCATCTTCAACCTCTGCAGATATGCTTATCAAGGGGCGAAGTGGCTGTCTAGTATTTGAGACATATAGGAGAGTGGGGCTGCCTTAGCATACACACTAACACTAGTACAATAGTACACGATAAAGAAAGGAAAAAAAAAACGAAAATCAAAAAGAACGTTGAAAATAATTCCCCGGATCACAGACGTGATCCTCTTAAAACGAATCAGGAGGAGAGAAAAGGTTCTTGGCCCGGAAATTTTTTCATTACTTATTTTTTCTCTCGGTATTTTTATTCAACATATTTATCGCCGATCACGAATTAATTGGTAAAATTATTTTTTCACCGTATTACAGGTTTCTCGGCAATGAACACTCTATACATGGCGGAAATTATAAATAAGAAATACCGAACTATGATTTCTTCACTAGTCAATGTATTTTTATGCACTGGAATACTGCTAACCACAGTCATGGGCACGTGGCTCAGCTGGAAATTTACCGCTTTTGTCTTTTTGATTGTTTACCTGTTGAGCGTGATTTTTTCGTTTTATATGGTGGAGAGTCCGATTTTTTTAATGAATTCCGGCGAAAAATACGAAGAAGAAGCGAAAAAGGCGCTGCGAAAATTAAATCCAAACCCCCAGGTAACTATTTCTATGTATAATATTAAATGTTCTATTTCTCTATCGTAACATACGCGAATCCAAATTATGTTTTAATGCTTAAAGTAAAGTAAATCCTCCATACCATTGACAGGGCGTCGGGGGGATTGTGAAGGTTAGAAAATTAAATAAAAAATAAGAGGAAAAAAAAGCAGTTTCAACAATTACGAGTGAAAGTATATTAAAAGAAAACGAAAATAGGGGAATTATCGCGACTCGGTGTTTCTAAGCGTTGATAATTATCGTTTTTAAGTGTGACTTTTGTCTCCACGTACTATTCCTTAATTCTCTAATACATGTGTTCCTCATAAAACCGGGGTTGGTCGTTTGTTCCATAAATCCGCTAATAGAAAGCTTCTTCTTCCGTAACAAAATTAACAAATCACATCGCAAGTGTCAGTTTATCAAAATCCCGCTTTTTTTTTTTTTTTGTTTTTTTCTTTGATGCTCCTTTTTTTAGCCAGTCTACTCATATCAGTAGATTCCTTTTTTTTATATATATATATATATATATATATATATATATATATATATATATTTATTTTTTAGTGGTCATTTAGCGATTAATTTAATACGATAAAAAAGTTTTATTTTTTTTGGCGGGGGGGGGGAGTACCCTCAGTAGTACTTCTTTTAAATTTTATAATAGCTGGACAAAGTTCAAAGGTTTATTTCGCTAAAGTCTGCGTGTTTCACCGAAATTAATTATCCAGAAAATTGGTGGATTCGTATGAGAGTACTAAAAGTCGGGCGACGTATTTATCTGTTTGTCTTTCGATTTCATCCTCCACAAACATGACGTTTAAATCATTATGGAGGGTGCAATTCGAGACATACTATAGGAGCTGCAGTAATGGTTCTCGGTGTACCCCCTATTTTGATGTCGTATTTTCTACAAGTCGAATGTTTTCGCGCAGGCCCACAGCTGTATACCGTGCAGCCAGATCGGTTTTAGAACTATTATTTTATATAATAGAAGTAGTTTTATTTTCTAACCATCCAAGCCCTATCTCTCAGCTAACAGACACGCGTCATGGTTCTTAAACTTCAAATGCTCGATTTTTTTCTGAATGTAGATACCTCCCCAGGTCAGCTGAGCGTCCAAGTGCATGCCTAAATATTTTACGTTAATACAGCATTTGGTATTACGACGTTATTTATTTTGACTGGCAATCGTTCAATTTTTCGATCACGGAATGAAATACGCGCGTCGATTTACTTTCATTGACTACTCTATGCGCCATCGTTTTGGCCAAGTCTTTGACTCCTTCAGTTTTTCTGCATCTGTGTTTTCATATTTATCCACGGCCAAGATGGCTGCGTCATCCGCGTACAACGCTGCATTACCCAGCGTCGGGAAATCGGGCGTATCGATTAAGAGATCATTACATTCTTATTTTTCTTTACAAATCTATCACCCGTTCCAAATTTCATTATTGTTTTATTTATGGCTGTGTTTTCAAGTCCTCCCCATCTCTCTAAACTAGATATAATTCAAAACTCTTGCCTTCGACTTCATCTTCTGTGCGCTTAAATCTTCTCCAATTCCTGCTATTCTTGCCGAATCTAATACGCCACCCCTGTTTAGGCTATCGTTTCCCTGTTAGGCGTCTTCCACTCGCGTACTCTTATTCAGTCCTTCCTTTCGACTTATAAAAAAGCTGTGGCGTTTTACTCCTAGCGAAACCCCTATCCTGGCTTTTATTTCCCATCGCCTTAGTTCATTTTGGCCTTACGCAATCTTCTTTAATAATTTCCCCTATTTTTCCTTCAGTTACACTGATGTCTCATCCGTCTAAGGGGTATATTTATTCTTTCCTCATTTTCCTCTGCATGTTAACATTTACACGGATGGTTCGAGGGGGTCTGGTGGTGTTGGAGCTTCCATCCTTCCAGATTTTAATTTATCAGAATATTTTCGTCTTCCTTCTTTCTGTTCCATATTCATAAACGAATTAATGACTACCCTACGTTCTATTCATTTCCTTTAATCACCTTTCCTCACCAATTTTTTAATTATCTCTAACTCCTTGAGCGTCCTATCTCTTCTACCTTTCCTGGTCATTCTTGTCACTTTGTTATCCTCTGCGCATACGTTCACTCATTCATAATCTTTCCTCTCTCCATCATCTCCGATTAACATTGATTTTTGTGCTGTAGCTATCTAGCTATTCAGGCAATTTATGAAGCAGCTGATTCCTTAAATCGGGTTGCTGCTTCTTCCCTACTGTTTTTTTTTTTTTTTTTTTAAATTCCATTCGCTAACTTCTTACCGATATGTAAAAGATTGAATATGAGATATTGGTCGGACATCTACGGGGTTTCCCTTTTTCCAACATTCCTTCTATCTGTCTGTTTAGCCTTCCTTCCTGTTCATTGTTTTTTTTTTTTTGTATCCTTTATTTCGCCTCGCTCTAATGTTATATCCGTTGTTCGTTTGCGCTGCGGCCATTGTCTGCTGCCTTTCTCCTAATTTCACTTTTTCCTGATTTCCTCGCCACATTATCTGCTCCATCCTAATGATGCAGTTATTTGCGACGCTGATCATGTTTTTTTTGAGTGTTTATCCCTTTCCGTTGAGCGTTGAGTCTTTCTACTTTCTATTGTGCCTCTTACATATCCCCTTCTATGCACCGTTCCAAACTCTTTGCGATTTGCCGCCTGCGTTTTGGGAATTTTTTACTCCCTTCTTCATTGTTCCGTTATTCTCTCGAGCCTTCTCCCTATCGTCCATTGCACCCTCCCAGCAATCAATGTATTTGTGTGATCGTGATCATATAATGTTCGGTTGTTCGTAATTATCAAATGAACAAGCTTCTTTTTATTCCTTCCTCGTACAAATCGGCATTCCCACTCCATACTGTGCATTCATTCTCTCCCTTCCTTCTGCTTCGGTTATTCTAGCTCTTGATTCCTTTTTTGTCGGCTATCTCTGATCGTGTAAGGATCTGAGTCTCTCTTTCCCTTCTGTTCCACTGTTCTTGGGCCAATGTCCATGTTGACGAACCCATTAAAAAAAAATAAAAATTGCGCGTTTCGTATAACGCCGTCTTTGCGTATTTCATACTGCCTCACAAAAACTATCCGTAATATTTAAAATTGAAATTTTCACCTAACTGACTGCTGCATCCGTATTATTGTCTTTGTAATATTTCGTTGTCATTTAATTTATTCCGAATTATTATTATCCGTTAGTGACACGGCGACGCATATTTCAGTTAAATTTTTGTCATAGCAAATTTACAGTCTGTTTAAATCTTCCCCCATAATACAGCATTGATGTAAATGAGATTAATCCGAAGCAGCTTTTTGTTGTTCTGTATTATCTGCGATTGTTTCATTCCTAATTTATGAATTTTGCCGAGGTCGCATTTTGTAAATTACATCTAATCATTGTTTTTCTGTATTTCTTAAAATCGGACACTGAATAAGTTTTTTTTTTACCTAAATTCGGTTAGTGCTCTCAAAGTATTTTTTTTTTTTTTTTTTTTTACATGGGCACGTCAGCATAAAACATTCACCCAACACAAAAAATTAGAAGAATAGAAAAACATATGGAGCGACAGGTTATATCAAGAAACGATTAGAGACAGAAGAAATGAAGGCGGCTAACAAAGGAACAACAGAAGGAGATGGAAAAGCGAGAATGTAAAGGGCACTGTAAAGAGAGTAGGGAGGCCAAGGCTAAGCAAATTGCAATATAAGATCGCTCGTTCTGAGGAAATGAAAGAACATTCGAATAGTAGTACGTGGTTTGCTTCACGGGTGACATTTAAGGTAGGAAGATGAAAGGAGCACAAAAAAGAAGATTGAACAAGAGCAAAGCGGAAACACGAAGCCGGGAACAGACTATGATTAAAACGAAGGCGAACTATGGAAGAAGTGACAGAACGGCTGACACTGGGCAAATTGTTAAACCAGGTTGGAAAAGAAGATTTGGCTGTAAGGCAAGGTAAAAAGCGTCAGGGTTGGAGAAAAAAGATGGATAAAGATCAGTCCAAAAGTCACGGTGAGAACGAAAAGAGAGAAAGTAAAGACTTTGGGAAAGAAATTTGCCTATGAAACGACCATTTACTGCGGCCGAGCAAGTTTCTTTGTGTGTTCCTCTGCTCCCGGTCGAACGGAAACTAATAAAACAACAAAACTGAAGAATAACCTTTTTATTTCGCCATCACTAATATACCGTAGTTTTAAATTTATTATTATTACGAAACGGAAGAAAAAAAAAATTAATAACAATAATAATAGTCGTCATCTACGAATATTGCATATGAAATTAGCGGGTTCGTTTACTGCTCGGTTAGAACTGTGGAGTTCGAACTGCGAATATGGAGCCGAAAAAGACCAAAAGAAATCAAGGAAATCGGACAAAAGCAAGTGAGAATTTTAGTTTTTCTTAACTAAGAGCTGAAGGAAAAAATCGCGGATTCGACTTATAAAAATGAACCGCTTAAGATAAAAGCCGTATAAGGACGGTCGGAGGAAATAACTGACGAAAGGCAAACACAGTAAGACGGATATAGAGAGGACTAATTTTTTTTTTTTTTTGCTCAGCTTTTGCATTTAGCCAGTTTCCTTAAACCCTTTTTAGTGGGGTATTTTATAAAACTTTCTTATTTATTACTTCTATATTTCTATCTTGTGGTATTGCATAAATTTATACACTAATTTAGATTCGACGTTGGATCTGCCACTATCACTGAAACTGGAAAGGATTTCTGTTCTAAGTTTGTCCCTATCCTGCTCGCAAACTTTACATTGCCAAATAAAATGATCTACTATTTTGTGTACCCTCTGTTCTACAACTACTGCATGTTCACTGTCATTGATAATGTTAATTTTTGCCAAGTGAACGGGGGTTTTATTGTGTCCTGTTCTCAATCTCGTTATCGTTACTATAAAAAGTCTCTTCCAAAGTTAATCACTCCTTTAAATCAAAGGTGGTCCCTCCTTGGGACATACTTTTGTATTCTTGGATAATAGTCTTTCCCTTTTTGATTACTACTCTTTCGGTACTCGACGTTCCACTCCGTTATAATAATGTGTTCTCTAATTACCGGTAAGAAACCCCACTACAATTTAGTTTCTGTACAATTGTTCTATCTATTTGCGGTTCTTGCAATTCTGTCTACTATTTCGTTTCTTGTTAATAGCGCAGTGCGATGGAATCCACACTTTAGTACTACTTCCGTTCCTGCCTGTTGTAAATTAAGTATTTGTCTTCTTATAAGGCATTATCGAATATTTGTCATTTTCTTGCCAATCCCCCCCCCCCTCGTGTGATAGTTTACGCAATATGGCTAAAGAGTCCGTTAGAATTAATATCTTTTGACCGATAAATTTTTCAGAATACATTCTAGATTTTTCAATATAACAAATAATTACAATTTTAAAAGAAGATCCAGCGTGTACGTCAATCGAAAAGGTTTAAAAAACTCTCGCTTGGGATAATAAAAAGCTGCTGCGTATCTATTTTACTAATGTTATAAAAATACGGAATATATAATAAATAGACGGAAGCGGCTTTAAAAATATCAGCAACGCTCGATGTACCAAAAAGAAAAGTGGTACTTACGCAGAGAACTAGAGTAAGCAAAGATAGGATTGAAGGTGAGCGAAGAAATGAGCTTTAATTTATAGAAATACATAAGCGATGGACGGCGTTAAAATCGGTAAGGGGAATGAGCAGTGAATACGAAACAATGTGGGAATCTCAGTCGGTAATAAAAAGTAAGTAAATGATTATGAATAACGTTCGGATATCTCTTAAAATAAAAATAAAATAGTAATGATTATATATTATATTAATGGAGTAATAATAGTAAGAACTTAATAATAAATAAAGAGAAATAGGCAGCAGTACAAAACATTGGCTATTGCGCTTGTCATCAAAAATTACCCCCGTCGATCGGCGCGATGTTAGTATGATTTTTCTTCGTGTAGCAGTTTAATATTTCAAAAACATTATTAAACTTTTGAATGTTTTTTTCTTAATGTTGTACGACGTTATGACTACACTTGTATCTTAAATATTGATACGCGGCACTCGATGTACAAGTGCACTTGATGCCTCTGTTGTACCGGTGCCATTTGATGCCTCTACCACTGTGTTATTCCTGCAATCTCTTAGGATATCTAATTTAAATAAGCAGTACTCATAATTAGCATAACGTGTGCGCAGAGGTGTTGTATATGGCTAAGCTCTGTGTTAATTGTATTACTCGGTAACAAGCACGTGTCATCAGGTTTTTAAAGCGTTTAAGTCAAGTCCGGATCTGTAGACAAAAAAGTGCCAAGGCCTTCGGATTCCATTACTGATGTTGCCGAACATATATAATCATCGATTAGTTCGTTGATCCATTTACTCTACAAAGTGGACTGCATCACAATTTGGTGTGAAAGCAAAACGAGCACTAGTAGTAAAATTTTAGCCGAAGAAACTTATTCTGAACCGTTTTGGGGGTTATTTTTCGATTAGGTGCTTTAAAATGCACCTTTAAAAACAAAATTGCGGAAATTCTTTCGATATTGTAGGCGCACATTTGTAATATATATATATATATATATATATATATATATATATGTATGTATATTTGCATTTCTGCATAGGTGTTTGCGATGGAATGGTCGGTGATTCGAAAGATGTACCAACTAAAAAATGCCGATGAAACGGTCGATGTACAGAACGACGAAATATTTAACACTGGCGATTACGTAAAATCCGTTCTAATTCCGGCACTGTTATTCCTGCTATCGAATTTAAGCGGCACGTACATAGTCCTAACCTATGCGGTGACCATTATATCGAAAATAAACGTCGAAAACGAATTCTCGCAAGGACTGGATCCGCGCTATCTGTTCCTCATGTTCGGTGTGGTCAGATTCCTGACTAGCATCGCGGTCGTGTTCATTTCACGTTGGTACGGTCGCAAACCGTTGCTGATCAGCTCTGCTACAGGAATGGCCATCTGTTCTTTCGGCTTGTGGTTAGCGATGAATTTCTTGTCGCCCGATTACGAGCACAGAAATCTGATAAATACTGTCAGTTTCTTAGGCTACTCGCTCTCGAACGGCATCAGTGTCATGCACGCACCGTTTGTGATGACGCCGGAGATACTACCGTCCAAGATAAAAGGTATCGGCACGTCCTTCCTATTTGCCTTTTGCTATATCGTCAGTTTCATTACGACTAAACTACTGCCGAAAATTCTAGCCGGCATCGGTATCGGCGCACTGTTCTTCTTGTTCGGCGTGATGTCTCTGGTCATGGCGATGTTCACCTACTTTTGCGTTCCGGAAACTCACGGCAAATTTATTCACGGAAAAAATATATTTCGACAAAAGTAATTAACCGCTCATGCAGCTAAACTTTACCACACCTGTTCATAGAGACGCCATCTTTTTATGTCGCTCGCGAGCGACAAAATTTTCAAAATTTCTCTCAATCGATATCATGTCGGCACTGTGTTGTCACGGAAGGCGAGAAGCAGTAGAAAACTGCGTTGCTAATTTTTGTTAATTTCCTTTGTTACTTTTAGTATAGGCAAAAGATTATTCTTATTTTACATCGGCGGAGAACAAACGTGCACTTAATAGAATCAGTGCAACTTGGAAATTAGCTGATTTAGAAAGAAAAAAAAAGTTCCTATATAGTTGAGAAATAGTATTTTTTCTACATTTGCAAGCAGGCGCTGTCAACCTCTGCTGGAGTTTTATGAGCGGTAATAATTAAGGGGCCGCCGAGTGATTAATTTAAAAATGGTGCTATGGAATGTTGAATTTATGGGAAATACAAGAACGTAACAAATCGTATAGAGATGAAACGTAAATATGATAGAATACTTCACAATTTATGGTTGTATCAAGCAAACTATGCTCGTGTATTTTTAGTTTTATTAGTTAGCAGACTTTTAGCTTCGCTACTGATGTAACCCTAGAAAACTGACAAATGTATTACCGTTAAACGCATAAAAAGATTACATATTTAATGTTAATCTAGAAATTTAAAAACAAATAAGTAAATTGTTTTTAAACGAATTTGAGATTTTCCATGTAAAAATATTAATAAGTATATAAAATTTAATCAAAAACCAGAATTGTTATAAATGGCAAAGTCGCGCTACATTATTATAAATTATGCTAGGTAAAAGACATCATCAGTTCCGAGTAAACGAACGACATGGATAAAATAGTACAACAGCGGTCTAAAAAATCTATTAATCAAATATCAAGTTTGAATTATTTTAAGTTTTATATATTTTTTCGGTAGGTTTAAATTGTTTCATCTGTGATTATTGAAATGACACTCAAAATTTAAACTTTAATGTACATTTTAATTAAAGTTGTATATTATGTATAAGTGAAGCCTTCGATTTAAACTAGTGTAATTTTTAAATATTTTTTGTACACGCCGTTATCGAGAGTTCTAAAAAAATAAAGGTATTGTAAGTAATTCTCATAATTTTGGGATCAAACAGAATTGTGATAAAAACAAACATACAACTGTGTGTGTATATTAAGAATGTTAATATGTAAAATATTAACATGAAGAATATGTAAAATACATAAAATATGTAAAATAAACACAAAAAAATTTTATTTTATTTCGTAAATTTTGAATAAAGCGATATGTACAATATCGAGTAAATGTAAAATATAAGTAAACGAAAGAATATTTATTATTCAAAATTCTAAAATGTATACGAAAATTTTTTATGAAAGCAGTCTTCCCTTTTCACTTCTAGCCACCGTAGTATCAAAAAAATCTTCTGAATTAATAAAAATTGGATATTGATATAACAGCCAGCCTCCCCCTCCCCCCCAGGTGGTTATTCACCATTGAATTTCTGAGGTAACTTTTAATTTTTTTTAAACTTGAAAAAGATCTTTCAACTTGTTTTGTTCGTTTCTCCTGGTTTCATTACTACCGTCATCTTGAGATATAATCCAGCGACATAAAAAGTAGCACATATTTCAACGGTGAGTGAAGTACTCGCATCAGATAGTTGATAACCTTTCGAGACTTTTATCCGCATACTAAAGTGCTGCACTGTTGGAGTTCTCTCTACTCTCGTCAAGCATCCATTGATATACAGTGAGCAACATAAACATTGAGACAAAGGTTAAAAAAAATTGAAACAGGTGATATACGGAGAAAAAAAGCAGGTATAAATATCTAATTTATTGAAAAATGAACAAATGAACACCGCTGATCATAAATATGATAAAAAGCAAAAGAAAAAATAAACGTAAAACAAAAAAATTACAGCCGATACGAAAAAAATAGGCAACATAAATGTTGAGACAGCAACATAAACATTGAGAACTAAAATTTAACACGAAAAATTCTAAAATAACAGCTTCCTAATATTTTGTATGCAAATCTTTTGCTTGAATTACAGCACTCAAGCGTTGCGACATCGACGAAACCAGTTTTTCAAAATACAATACTGGAATTTGAGCCCATTCTTCTTGCAACCGCTGTTTGAGATGGGTAGCACTAGTAATAGGAGTTTTCCGAACCTCTCGATTTAAATAATCCCATATATGTTCGATTGGATTACAATGATTACAATCGGGTAATTGAGGTGGCATCTTGAGTACACGCGGGCATTTATATAACAGCCATAGTCGCGTTTTATGCGCCTTGTGTTTAGGATCGTTATCCTGATAAAAGTTAAACGTTTTCCTGATGCCCAATTTTTCAGCAGACGCATCTAAATTGTGCCGCAATATATCAATATACATATCGGCATTCATTTTATCATCAATAAATACCAGCGAGCCAATACCGGAAGCTGCAAAACGCCCCCAAACCATGACATTTCCACCACCGTGTTTAACCCCGTTATATTGAGATTCTTTTTTTCTAATTCGGTATTCGTCTTTCTCCACACTTTTCTATTTCCGTCGCTCCCAAAAATATTGAATTTCGACTCATCATAAAAGAGTACATTATTCCAGAAATTTTCAGTAACACCGCGCTATACTTTAATGCGAATCCTAGACGTTTTTTCTGATTCATCGTACGAATAAAAGGTTTGAATCTAGCGGCGCGCGAATTATAACCCGTCTTTTTAAAAACTCGGCGTATCGTTGGCCCTGAAATTGTACTGCTACTTCTTGCGCATAACTGGGTAGCAATTTTAGGGACACTTATTTTTGGATTTTTTGCGACACAACGCACTATAAAACGCTCATCTGGAGCCGATAGCTTCGCAGTCGTTCGGATGGCTTCATAAAATTGATTCTGCTTTCTTTATTGAACCTATTAATACTTCTGTAAACAGTAGTTCGTGACATTTTTTGATAGAGAAGTAATCTCTTGAACCGGTTTTCCTTTCACATGACGGAACAGCACTAGTTGACGCTTATCAAACGAAGTGTTTCACTTTTTTGACATTTTCATTTCGAACGCTCAAAAATTTTCAATTTATACGTACGTACTAGGTAGCTGCGTACTAGAAAATAATTGTTAAACAACGTAAAGAGTATCGGTCACGCGCATGCATGCATTATTAGCGTTTGCAGTGAATCAGGAAAAACCCAGCGTCGTCGGTAATAGAATGAGTCACGCTGTCTCGATGTTTTTATTGCTGTCTCGTTACGTACTTTTTTCGTATCGGCCGTAATTTTTTTACTTTGCGTTTATTTTTTAATTATTTTTTTATCATATTTGTGATCAGTAGTGTTCATTTGTTTGTTTTTCAATAAATTCGATATTATACCAGGTTTTCTCCCCCGTATATCGCCCTTTTCATTTTTATAAACTTTTGTCTCAATGTTTATGTTGCTCACTGTATACGTATTATTTCATAGTCGTTATAGTACGTATCATCTATTATCAAACTGCATAATTACCGTACTGTGTATAACGTTAATTTGTCCCGAACGAATACCAGTTTCAATTGTGCGACTTTTACTTATTACAAAATTTTTTTTTTTTTCTAAAACTGTTTATTTTCCGTACATTTTTGATTACCGTCCGTGTGCGATAGAAAATCGAAATAACGATTTCCACTGTTTTCTTTAATACGTTTTCATCAATTCATTTGCCTAATCATATATTAATTATACGAGTGTGAAAATAATGAAAGTTTACTTAATTGTATCGGTTCTTATTTGTTTTTCTTTGGCCTGACATTAAAATTTTCTTACCAACCGAATAGTTCCGTTTCTATTTACCTAATTACACCTTAAACGGTGGTGAATTGGAAAAATAAAAAAAAAAAAGCAGACTCTAGAACCGTTGATTACACGTTGTTTATTGTGAAATTCGTTTATCTTTGCGAAATAAAACGTCCAAATTCTGACATCTCTGTCATTTCCGAAAGTCGGGCGAACGTCATTTTTACGGTCACCGCAACATTTGGGGACGTGTTATGTTATTTGGGTTACTTGCGTTAATTATGCGCACATTTGAAATAATTTAATAACTACTGTTTCGCTTCAACTATAAATTATCGCCATTCTCCTCTCCCTTCGTGACTGTCCGAAACTGTTGTAGTAGTATTTAATATTCACTTATTGAATATTTTTGTTTTGTACTCAAATTATAACTGATATGCAGTGAGCAACGAAAATATTCGGACACTAGGTAATTTTTTCATTTTTTGATTAAAAAGTTGTATTTATGCGAACTTTTTGAAGAAAAAAAAAAATGTAAGGGCATGTTAGAACAGAGCATTAGGTAATAGAGACAGTAAAAACTTTCGATGCACAATAATAATAACAAGCGGAAATTTGAAACAAAACGAAAATAGTCTATTTAAGGCGCAACAAAAATATTATTCGGCACAGCTTCGATAAAAACTCAAAAATTCAATTTTAAAGTTACCTTTAATATTTTGTCGGTAACCCTTTCTGTTGAATTTCATCCTCCTAGGCATCGATTCAACTAATTTTTCTGTAAATTCGGGTGAAATTTTTCGCCACTCTTGCTCGATAATTATTTTTAGCTGTGTTTTACTTCTAATATTCGTTTCCCGAATTTTTCGATCTAAGTGGACCCACAAATTTCCGATGGGATTGATGTCCGGTGATTGAGGTGGTGTTTCCATGACGTTCGGACAGTTGTACAATAGAATTTTTCGACACTACATTTCAAATTTCTTTTCAGAAGGTCGACGTATGTATTCGCATTCATATTATCTTCCATAAACTCCAAGTTACCGACCCCAGACGCGGCGAAACATCCCCATACCATAAGACTTCCTACACCATTTTTTAAGCTCTGTATTCGGTTTCCTCCAAATTTTTAGACGCCCGTCACTTCCGAAAACATTTAATTTACTTTCGTCAGTAAAAATTACAGTTTACCAAAAATTTACAACACGATTAGCATGTTCCTTTGCAAAGTTGAAACGTTTTTTTCGATTTGTTTCGCTGACTAAAGGTTTCTTTCGCGTGACTCTCGAATTGTAATCGTTCTTTTTAATTGTTTGACGTATCGTTTGTCGGTGAACTTCAATATTAAGTCTTTCGAGTAGTTTCGTAGGATAATTTAGGCGCACTAATTGCTGGATTTTTCTTTACCTGCCTCTTTATAAACCGCTGATCACGTGTTGACAGTTTCTGTGGCCGACCTGTTTGCGGAATCGAGTATCTTCTTTTTTTTCAAAACGTTTATGGTGTCGCCGACAGTGCTTTTTCTCATATTTAATAACATTGAAATTCTACAAACAGAAAATCCTTTACTATGATTACGAATCACCAACTGTCGATGCTCAAAAGAGGAGTTTTTTTTAATAAATTTTAAACCGAACGTAAACATGAATGTAAAATGTCAAATGTCGATCAGCAGTTCATTAAAAGGTTGCCTTTGGTATGAAATGACTCACCCCCGGTGAACGCGCATCGTTGTCTCATGGAAAAACCCAACACTGCTCGACGTACGTACGTGTCCGAATATTTTTGTTGCCGCTTGAAAGCGTATTACGTTACGTTATTCATTTTTTTGGTGGTTTTATTGATAATTTTTGTTTTTTTTTTTGCTGAATTTATTACCTCGTGCTCTGTTCTAACATACTCTTTCATTTTTTTTTTCAAAAAGTTTGCATAAATACAACTTTTTAATCAAAAAATGAAAAAATTTCCTAGTGTCCGAATATTTTCGTTGCACACTGTATACTACACCAAGATATTGTTGTGTGTAATGTATATGAAAATTATATTTATATATACATATATATTAATTACAACGTAATTCTTAGGCTATTTATGTAACGCAAAATGTCCCAAAAAAATGTCCCAATTTTATGTAACGCAAAATGTCCCAAAAGAATGTCCTAATTTTATGTAACGTTTGTTATATTTTATAGGATTTTTGTTATTGTTATTTAAAAAATGTCACAATTTTACGTAATGAAATATGTAACGAAAAAATGTCTCAATTTTATATAATTAAAGTTAAATGTTAGAATAGGACTTTTGTGATTATGTTATTTTTTTTTTTTGTGTTGATGCCAGTAAAAATTACGTTGTAAATTTTGATAATTTTATACAAAGTATAGAAGAGAAAGAGACAGTGGTGAAAGCAAGAGGGGTAAAGGAGCACAGCCCCTTGCGAGGCCAACATGGCGGAGTTATATATACATATATACATATATATATATGTGTGTGTGTGTGTTTGTGGAACAAAATGAAATTAATCGACTTATCAACAAGCAAAATACAATACGAAGTGAACAGTGGCACTTTGTATGCAATAACTGAATATTTAATAGGGTTACTTTATGCTACTTAAAAAGACAAAAAATGGTACAACTTTACTGAATACTTATTGCTTCAACGACGCGATTATAAGCTTCTGACATTCTGGCATAATAGAATGGTTTGCTGCATTGAATCGGTTTAGAAAATTTATCAAGTCAGCAAATTATTTTTACGTTAGACAGGAGCTTTCGCTCGCCTATCAAGCTAAATGATAATTTTTCATTTCAAGTTAAAAGCATTAAGTACTTCGGGCAGCCTGGTATCTTACATGGAAATCTCGCGTGTAGCTCATGTAAGGAATGAAGTCTGTACAAGGATCGATTTATTAGAAAATATTACTGAGATTTATGGTCGGCAGCTAAAAACAACATTAACAGAATCTACCGGTTAAAAAATATTTTGTAAAATGTTATAATGCTCCGTATTTCAATTCGAATATCACACTGCACGATGATCTGGAAATTCAGTGCATTAAACAATGCAATACGATATAGTCCAAAAAAAATAAAACCTCTTTGACAAGTTGTGAATTAACAGTAACATCAATGTATCTCTAGTGCATATATTGCCAAAATCTTTCAGGAAATATCAGAAGATTAGGAAGGAATTGGTTCCGTGATGTTCCCTGTTATTGAACTTTCAGAATAACATGTTAAATATTAATAAGATTTTGTTTTCTCGTTAAGTTTACACAAGCTTCATTAAGTGATTCAAAAATTACTCTAATTCCCCGAGATGAAAGGCAAGTATACAGTTCTGATTACGTTTATTGTTTTTATATTTATAATTTACTACGTATATGTATATATATATATATATGTGTGTGTGTGTGTGTGTGTGTGTGTGTGTGTGTGTGTGTATTATATATATATAAACTCGGCCATTTTGGCCTCGCAAGGAGCTGTGCCCCTGGACCCCTCTTGCTTACATTTCTGTCTCTTTTTTTTCTATACTTTGTATAAAATGATCAAAATTTACAACGTAATTCTAAATAGGCCCATATGAATATAAGTTATGCCCAAATAAATATTTAAAAAAAAAAACATAAAAATTCTATTTTACCATTTAACTTTTATTACATAAAATTAGGACATTTTTTCGTTACAAAATCTAATAGAAAAGTTTGAAGCGTTAAAATATAACAAACGTTACACAAATTTGGGACATTTTTTTTAACGAGGCCGGCCTAAGAATTACGTTGAGATTAATATATATATATATTAATTACAACGAAATTCTTAGGCTACCCTCCATTAGAAAAAAAGTTCCAATTTTAGATAACGTTTGTTATATTTTATATGATTTTTGTAATTATGTTATTATATTCATATGGACCGATTTAGAATTACGTGGTAAATTTTGATCATTTTATAAAAAGTATAGAAGAGAAAGAGACAGAAATGTAAACAGAAGGGATGAAGGGGCACAGCCCCTTACGAGGCCAAAATGGCCGAGTCATGCTTAAATGAATGTAACCCGATTTTGAGTATAAGTTTGCAGCGTTGGTAATCGAACGAAAAAATTTTACGGGGCGATTATAATCAGTCGGTCGTGATGAAAATTATTTATGTTTACATTACACTTAATCGAATCTAACAGGATTTTAAGTAGGCAGAAGTTAGTAATAATAATATATACTAATTATCGCAGTTTCTAAGACAAAACATATTTCGAATTTTACATTAAGTACGTCACTTTTTTCAGAAGTCTCAAAATTTACACAGAGGTTAAATATACTAAGGTATTGTTTACGTAAATCAAATAATAAGTTATAATTTCATTGATACAATTGTATTTATGTATCAATTTTTTTTATCAAACCGTCAAAAAATAGTTTCAACAACAAATTTTCCGTTGGAAATTACTCTGTATTTCAATGTGTAGGCGTTTTTATTTTAAGCACTATTAAAAATGTAGGATTCATATATAATATTTTCATAATATACTAATTTTTTATCTTCATAATAAAGAAATCATTAATCGCCGACTGATGGCGCTGTAATCGCTCAGTGAAAAATTTTCCGATCGATTACCAACGCTGCAAATTTATACTCGAAATCGGGTTACATTCGTTTAAGCGTCATGTATATTAATTACAACGTAATTCTTAGGCTACCCCCCACTAGAAAAAATGTCCCAATTTTATGTAACGCAAAATGTCCCCAAAAAATGTCCCTTTGTTATATTTTGTAGGATTTTTGTTATTGTTATTTAAAAAATGTCACAATTTTATATAACCAAAAAATGTCTTAATTTTATATAATGAAAGTTAAATGTTAGGACAGGATTTTTGTGATTATGTTATTTTTTTTGTGTTGATGCCAGTAATAATTACGTTGTAAATTTTGATCATTTTATACAAAGTATAGAAGAGAAAGAGACAGAAATGAAAGCAAGAGGGGTCAAGGGGCACAGACCCATGTGAGGCCGAAATGGCCGAGTTATATACATATATATATATATATATATATATATATTAAAAATTTTAATTAATCCTCGGATCGCCCATAATGGTCAATTGAACAGGAGTGGTGAAAGAAAAAATAAATATTCAAAAACACATATGCTTTTCCTGCAACTGTCACATTTTTAGTTTTGTCTTTCCAATTTGAGACGGTCTAGTCAATCCTGACTGTTTGCAAAACGTAATCCTACAACGACCTACATTCACGAAATCCTCACAAAAAAAGATTTACCTTTTGCCAATTTCTTCTTCGGGAGGCATTTGAACATTCCCGCAAAAACATTGGCTGACGAGACAACCAGAGGGATGCAGCAATTTCGACTTCCATCGGATATTAGGCACACAATTAAAAGATCCCTCTGGATCAGGTGATGAAACAAATGGACGCAACTGAGACCGGACACGAGTTCTTCTTATCAAAGGCGATGTGTTACATCGATACGAATCAGGGTTTGTGGAAATATCTTTTATTAAATAAGCAACAAAAATGGATATGCCGTACTGTTTTTCTTAATATAAATAGAAATATAATTTGGCTCGCTGCTCGCGCCGTGCACTAACTGACGAAGCTTCGTCAATAGGTTAAAGTGTGTTGAGTGTGAACAATATCGTCTGAAACGTACTAGATAGGGAGCCGTTTTATTCTGAAAGTATCATTAAATTTAC
Organism: Icerya purchasi; assembly: GCA_039619475.1. Taxonomy (NCBI): domain Eukaryota; kingdom Metazoa; phylum Arthropoda; class Insecta; order Hemiptera; family Monophlebidae; genus Icerya; species Icerya purchasi. The sequence continues at coordinate 99,881,483 of CM077115.1, forward strand.
GGGATTTGTAATTCGATTCGATCAGGCAGCAGCGCATTCCGTTCTTTTCAAAATATTACGGATATTTCGGAGGGCTTTATTTTAAATTATTTTTTTGTAATGAAAATTTTATAGACTTTTCGTATGCCATATATTTCTTAAAATAGTAGCTTACATAGAAAATAATTTTTTCTTCAAATATTTCCCTCTTTAATCGTAATTGCTACACACTAATAATTATATTAAAATTCACTTAAAAAAGCGTAAATTTGTAAAAGTACCGTTTTTTTCTTATTTCTAGTGTTATTTTTATAGCTTTCAATAATTCAATACTGCTTTATTTAACTACAACAACCCCACAAATTTAATGATACTTTTCGAATAAATCAGCTCTTCATTTGGTACATTTTAGACGATTGTGCGTGCGTGTGTGTGGGTGTATGTGAGGTTTCTTTAAAATACCTGCGATTTACGATCAAACAACGTCAATAAAGAGAACAGCCAGCGAACGAGAGCGAATGAAATATACGTTGATTCTCATGTTGTATTAAAATTTCAATTTAACTTTACTGGCTAGCAATTTAAAAAGACGTATAGCGTAAGATACACTTTAGTCGGATTCCGTCTTATGAGACGTAACGTTTTATTAAGTGTAAAGAAATACGAACTCTAATGTACTCGTATATATATTTTTTTATCTGTGTTACTAGTTGAACTTAATATATCTATTTGGTTAAATAGTTACCTTTTATATGATACTACAACCATTGATAGATGTCTTTCTTTTTCTTTTTTTCGAATTTCTCGCGAAGAAATATTGCTAAGCGTCTACATAGACGGCACCAGTTCATTTCCGTCTTTACAGTTCATTTAGTTCATTTAGTTCATTTCAATTTAGTTCATCTTTTGAGGTTTATTTTTGTTTGGTGGTTTATTTTTATTTACTTTTATTTACTGCTGTCACTTTCTACTACTTCTGTCGGACCGTTGGTTTGGTGGCTTGTTTATTTTCCTTTTAATTATATTTCTATTTACTGGCTGCTACTGCTCTCGTCTGACTGTTTTTATATTCTTTCATTTCACTTTCATTTCAATTTGGATTCACCCATTTATATATTCGGATTCAAGGTATGTAAATTTTTTATATTAATGTTTAATGTAATTTTTCATATTAAACATCTCTCTATTTTATTAAATTAATTTCCGTACGTTCTAGCTTGTTGCCCTTTCTTTTCGCAATGGAGATTAATTTATGTGACGACGTTTGTAATCCAATCCACTTTGATTTCATGGCATTTGCTGAAGAAGATGCCATCAAATTTTACATAAAACATCGGGTTCTTCCTTTTTTCAGGTTTTTACACTTTTTTTTTTTTTTACTTTCCAAAGTATCATTTTTCTTGTCTACTTTTGCGGTATTTTTTTAAAATTTATTTAAAAAGTATCACATTTCCTGTGTAGGGTTTGTTCGTCATGTGACCGACTACTCACCATTAATTTTAAGAATTTGGGATTATATTTTCCACTGTGAAATTGAACTAACTCAAAATGTAGAAAACAACATTAAATGAACAAACTGAAATCTCAATAGCCACAAGACATACGCGATGTCTCTTATATGTAAATTAGAAATTTGTTCTTCAGAATATCCGTAGGCCTCTGGAAATGAAGGTTTTTACATGAAAAATCGCATAAATCGATCTCCGCAGCGATGTTGAAAAACTTTAAAAAAAAAAAATTAAAAAATTTCAACAGAAAAAAATCAATATAAATATAAAAGATATGTAAAAAATAAAAGAAAGAAACGTACTTCTTCAAAGAAATTGAATATATGAAATAATTCGGACTTCGGAGGATGAAATAAATTAAAATGAGAGAATGTAAAAGAGCAGTCGGACGTGAGTAGTGGAAAGTGGCAGCCAGTAAATAAAAATATAATTAAAAAGAAAATAAACAGGCCACCAAACCAAACCTACCTATGTCAACAAGATAAAATAATATATTACTGGCCTCTATTTAAATATTTCTAATATATTTCTATTAGACAAAATACTGAACTAGAAACTATGTATGAACTAAAATTGTCGTACAACAGTATGAACAAAAGAAGCTGAATGAACTGGCGGCGATCGAGTAAAATTTTACTCCATATTTAATCGTCATCGAAACTGGTGAACTAGCTGAGGCACGGGCATTGATAAAACCGTTTAATTTTTATATCAAAGGTATTGCTAGATTTTAGCTAGCGCACTGATTCCACGATTGAATCAATTTCCGACGATGGATATCTTATTTCCCCGGCAGATCTTGTGCAATCTCGTTCTTAGAGTGCAGTTGTTAAAGTGATATTACCATTCTATAACCTCTTTGGAAAGGACATTTTCCGTTTTTCTTGATTGGTCATCGCGTTCATTTCGACTTGCCCGTGTAGATTCGGTCTTTTATTTCTGTCGCATGTATTCCGTGCGTTATTTCTATGTAATACTATCATTTCCTAATCCGCTAAATAGTTCACTAACTTGTTTCTTCCGTGAGTTTTAACATGGTTCAAAAACTTCTCACGGTACATTTCGGTACGCAACCTATCTATTAATTTCCTAGTTTTCGCTCAGTTGTAATACTCAACTTCTTTAGAATTTAATCGGCTAGCTCAGTAAATAAAAATAACTTTACGTTTATTTTTAATTTTTGTTTTTTATATCTTAGCGACAGTCAATTTATATTATTTCACACATTTTCCCTTTTTACTCTTCAATATTAATAATATCTAGTTAAATCGTAAAATACATTTTTTTTTTAAATTCTTCGCGATTTTAATGAATCCCCTCAAATTGCCGTTTGAATCCTGTGAAAATTTTACTGTTCGTACCTCTGAAATTACTGCTACTCGTATATTACACTTCTTGCGTGGAATAATCGCAAAAAAAAGCTCAGGTGTATATGTGTACCTTTACGATGAATGAAAACACAATACATTCGGAAATTAACAGATCCGCATATTTCTTTTTCTTTTATTTAAGGAGCCATTTGAACGGTTAGCATGAAAACTACTAGCGTATGTGTGTATTTTTTATATCTTTTTAATTATTCCAAGTATGCAAATAGTTATTACATGATTAATGCGCTCTTCGCTATGTTATTTATTTCAAAGATGCACCGTAAAATGTATTTTCTTTGTGCACAATCTCTGATATTAAAACGAATTTATAAGCCTTTTAGACAATTGACCCACACACAGGCTTCTCAATAAGTTGATTTGAACCGCTTTTCCATGTCTTTTTTTTTGTTTTTGATCTTACGTGAGTACTTCGTCGAGTTTGACCCGAGTTCTAAGTATTTTAGTGCGATTCATGAAAAAAAGAAAATTATTCAACAAAAAAGTTGAATTAAATATAAAGAAATGACTAATGAAAACACGTACATATGGAGTATCTTATTGTACGGCTCGGAAACAACGGGATACGGGGAAAAAAAAGAAATTCAAAGTTAACTAAAAATAATGAATGAAAAGAGGAAGCTGATAAAAATAATACAACAAAGAAGAGGCTGATTTTCGGGGCCTATCCCCGACACCCTATCAACGGGAAGGGGCTTGGTTTAGTTTACGTTATATACTACATCACATCTTCATGACTACAATAATTGAAAGAAAATTAGAAGCTTGAATCGAGGAGACCTCGTATTACGTGGACAGATCAAATAAAAATGAAAATGCAAATGACGAATAAAAAAATTAAAAAAAGAGAAAAAGAGAAGTGATGATGTCTAGGGATTAGGGGGACACAACAACCCCCCCCCCCCCGGTAGGAACGAAATTCCTTTCACTTTTTTGGTACAAAGTCATTCATAAAGTATATACGATAAAAAATGACACACAATATTTAAATCCCGTATGAATTAAAACAAAAACAACAAAAAATAAGTTTAAATAAAATTTACACGTGTTCAGAATTGAGGTTATACATCTGAGCGCGCACAATGCTTGCTGTGCTCGAATCTCGATACTCGCTCGCACGCACACACATACACGCATAATATAATAGAAAGGGACAGGGTGAAAGAGAAAGGAGAGTGAAGGTCGCCCGGAGGACGCATAACGCTTTTCCGTGTCGTTACGATTTCTGCCAGTTTACTCCTACCGCCAAGCCGTGTAAAAGAACTTCGATCCAAAAACAGAGGCGCAAGTTAGGAAAAAATAGAAAAGGATAGTTTTTTGGTTTTTTTTTTTTTTTTTTAGGATAGTTAAGCTACAACGACAAAAGCAAGTAATACAGATAACAATGATGAAAACGTTTAAGAGGAGGTAATTTCATTCGATTATTGATTCGTTTTACATAAATAAAATCAAATAGATTGGCAATATTTTTTTTTTCTTTTTCGAAAAGCTTTAAAATCCTCATATTTCAGAGATCGATATTCTCTTCAATGCGGACACTTAACTTTCCCCATCGTTGCTACAGTTTTATTCTTTTAAATAACCGTTAACGCCTATATAGTTTAGGTACGAAGTCATTCCCAGTCATCTTTTCCAGTTACACTTTGATATTATTTTAATATTTCTTCTATTCCGGTTAATTTAATTGGACGATTTGTAACTCTACTATCTGTAGCCTTCGCACAGGGGATATACTAGAACGCGATTGAATTTTTTCGACGGAAGCCATCGACATTCGAATTGCAGCGATCATGTAAAGTTTATCTCGTACGGATATTGTTGTACTCCTACCTACTTTTTCGTTTTTTTTATTCTATGTTATTAGTTATAACTATTATGATTATTATGATTATCTGTATCATTTTCGTTTCGCTATCGCTGCCTTATTTCCATCACCAATCTTTATATTCTTCTTATTCGTGTTCTTTTACTTAACGTTGTCTGCTGATTAGATATTTTACTCCGAACCGAAGTGCATTTTCCTATCGCTGTTTTATGTCTGTCATTTAACCTCTGCCTATCGCATTTCCGTCCCCTATTTGCTCGATCCGTGTGCCCAACGATGTTTCTCGCGAACAGCCGTGTTGTTATTCTCAAAGGTGTCCTTTTTCTGCTCGTCGATAACCGAACCAAGGCCATAACTTCTGCAGCTCATTTTACCAACAACGCGGACTATTTTTCGTTCATCCCCCTTCTAACCTCTTAGACATTTACTATTTTTATCTTCCCTCAAAAAGAGTAAAAAATTGCGCAAAATTCTTACTGGTATGAATTTCGAAAAAATTTCAACGCGTATAGAGTTCATAAAATCATTAAACTTCCCCGAAGAAGCGCGCGGGGGGGGGGGGCACGCTACTCTACGTAAATGAGCTATTTCATTTACACGGTAGATTAGTATATATAATATTCTGACCGGGAGCATATTAGCGACCGTGAAATAAAATTGCCGGATAAAATAATTCATGTTTCGATTGCCACTTTTTTATATGTTTCTGTTTCACTGCGGTTCGTCGTCAATTAGGCTTTTCCACTTAATCGATATAAATGTAGCCTCCTGAAAGTGGTGGTAACAGCGCGGCGACTCTTTCCCCCGTTTTCTTTCTAGAACTCGGTTCGTACGACAAAAAATACTTTTTCTGCCGGCTCGGTAATATTTTTGGATCATAATATTAATTAAGGACGCGAGGTTCTCTCAAATAATTACCATTTATCATGTGCAATGGCGTGACCTAAATTCAACTACTTTTGAAACACATAAACACGCATTGCAGAGGTACACACACTAAATAATTTAGACAAGATCAGTCGAGCGAGGAAATCACGCATTAGGGGTGGTTTCGCCGCGTGTACATCACGAATAAATTACGGCCAGGCGAGGGGTTGAGCGAAGTTTAATGTTGTCAGGTTGCCTCGAACTTTCACTTATTCTCGGGGGAACTTTGAACGTATTTCCGGGAAACTGCTGATATTCTCCGTCTGTACGGGAAATTTTACAACTGCTTCGTATCTTGTGTTGTTGTTTTGATCAGCACTGTGCTCGTTAAAAATTTTTCAATTTCCACGAATTTCTAATATATTTTTGCTCTAGTATACAGGCTCGATTGCGTTAAAATCATATCTGCCACTTTTTTTTTTTTTTGTTTTTTGAATATTTACTCGAATAAATATTACAAAAATTCATTCGGCTAAGATGAAAACTGTACAGTCGGGTGGCTAGATTAATCGAAAATAAGGGTTTTAATGTAGCCGCGTGTCCGGGTGAAGATTTTTTATGGTTATATTAATGTAGTATCGCTGTAGCTGGAAGATGGAAAAATCCTGGAACGGTTATGTGGAAGAAGGAAAACCTTGTCGAGGTAGACGCGACATATTGCCGGAAAGGGATGTTCAGATGCTTCATAGAAGGTGAAGAATAGTGAAATGCTCAGTAATAAGTCGAACGACGGCGAACTTTGTCTCTAATAATGCTGTGAAACATTTAGCCGCAGCGGAAAAGGGTGAGACTTGATAGAGTTTAACGAGAACGGTTGAACTTTGTACCGTATGTGATTTTTATAAAAATTTAGACTATCTTATTAAATCAGACGTACGCGGTAATTCTTCCATGATAACTTTATATCCCAATTATCTTTCGAGGAGATGAAAATGATTGAATATAATCAAGAAAAATATTCCTGTTCCGGGTGCAATTTAATTAACTGATATTTCCGTTGAAAACTCGGCTGTTGCAAATTCTAATGTCATTCTCGTTTCGTTCGACTGTGACAATAATAAGCCTTCTTTTGCGTCCATCGTAAACATCAATAACATAAAAAAAAGAAAGATGTAAATAACTCATAAATTTGCACGATTTCCGGGGGGGGGAAAAAAGACTAATGTATAGCATATATTGAACGACTAATTTGCCAACTACGAATATATATATATATATTACTGCTCCAAGTGGGAGTTATCCGATAGAAAGAACTTGATTGTGCCCCCGATTTTGTACTACTAATAGCGCAAGTCACCATCGCTTTAATCATAGTCTCCTTCCTGTATCATTTTCTCGGTGATTTTCATCTACTCCATTTTGTCCTTTTCATTCCCCTTTTAATTACTTTCTTTATGACTCGGATATCATGTTTTATTCGAATGTCCGGCCTTTCCTAATGGACACAATCGTCTTTCTACTCTTCTCTACTAAAAATCTCGGTATCTCTACTTCCCATATCGGTGCTGCTTGTGTTCTCTCATTTCCGTCTACCTCTGTTATTCCTGCCGTCGAAGGAGGTCAGCGGATCAAGAACTCTGCTAGAACTACATTAAACTCAATGATGGTCAGACAACCCGCAACGTCACGTTAACATACTTCATAAGCTCGATGTTTACCTCTAAATTCTCTACATGTTTCAGTCGAAGCCATAACCGAGATTTCATATCGTTTAATCTTTCAGCCGAAACTAAAATTTACATGCAAGTCAAACCTTATCCGAAGCTTTGACCAAAAACTAAACCCGTGCTTCAGAATTTTCCAAAAAGCCTTCGAAAAGTCATTTCGGCGGTGAGACATTCCCTTACACTACTATCAGCATACACACCCCGGACGATGATTAATGGCGTGCGACTAATAACGAAAACGCAAGTGTTAATTTTACTAATTTATTTTTTTTTCGGTTCAAACGCTTACTTTTCTATATAACATCGTTCCGTACATACATTGTCTACATTTTAACAGATTTCGATGAAACAAGTGTGTATATAAACAGTAAAATATGAGTAAGTCGCGTTAAGTAATTTAAAATAGAAATAATGATAATCTAAATATTAACGATTAAATACGTTTAATGTGTGGTTAAACATATTATACAAAAAAGAAAATTTAAACGTATACGTTATATGCTGTAATGTACATACATATATATATATATATATATATAATTTATTAATATATTTATCAATAGGCTGAAAAAATTTCAAGCAAAATAGTGAAACAAGTAACAATATTAGATAAATACCGAAAGTACGTCATAATCAAGATTACAGAAAGTTTTTCAGCTGTTTAAACTTTAATTGAACTAAACATTAGGTACATACGTAACATGAAAAAGAGATAATGTTATAATTACTATGATAAAATTAAATTTATTTCTAATAATTCTTTTTAATTAATGCATTCTCTACACTAACATTACATATATATATATATATATATATATATATATATATATATATATATATATAAAGTAAAACATTAAAAATGCACAAAGCGATAGGATAGAACTCTAAAAGAGCAAAAAAATAAAACAATCGATGTATAACAGCGACATTAAAACTATTAATAACAACTATGTACATAAAGAATCTCTTTGCCAGATGAGAATTAAAGATTTTTCGTTTGATCTACTTTCACAAAGCGTGTAAAATCCTTTTTTATATAACAACGCGCTAAATTAGAAACAATGATCCGATTAAGAAACGTTAAATTTAAAAGAATAATAAAAACAACAATAACAATAATAGTAATAATAGTAGATAATTAATGAATAATTCTTAAATAATTAATGAATGTAATAATAAGAATATACATCATTATTAGTTAAAATAATAACTCTGATAATAACGGTGATTACTAGCAGACGGCAAAAGAACGATTGCACTGAAGCACAGGGGACTAGGTACTTTAAACGATTGGTAAATTGCCGATATTATCCAGATTCGTTTTTGATGACAGGACACACGTTCAGTAATGCTAGAAGATAAACAAAAACACGTTAAATACACTTCGGGAACGGAGCAGCATTTCCTCGAAGCGCCTGCCTCTCTCTAACGGTCCTAAGACGAGATAGAAGTGACAACGTTAGCGCAAAAGCGCAGTTTTAACGAAAGCCAGGATCGTTTCGATTTCAATTCGACCGTTAATTTCGAAAATTAATCCGACCCCCTACAAAATTAAAACGGACAGATAGCGAGAGAGAAAGAGAATAAAGAAGAAAATCAGAAACTGGAGAAAAAAAAGGAACGTAACGAAAAAGCGAAACACGGAAAAGGTGACTACTATTAGAGAAAAGGCATCGCACATCTGCAAACTCCGTTCCGGAGTCTGTCTTAACATTAAGTTTCTTGAGATCATGCCCTTCATATATTTATTTACTCACAGCTTTCCGCCGTGTACTCTTATGATTAATTCTCAATTATACGCGTAGTTTCCAGGCACTCCAGCATGCATGCACGCACACAGACACGCACGTGATTTCAAGGCTGTCTGTGCTTTTCGCTGTCCTGTAGGTCGCGTTTCGAAGGAAAGGCCGTGGTGATTCGCGTTCCAGCAGGATATTTAGCATATCGGAGCCGGTTTCGCCGAGCACTTTGCCGCCCCGGTTCCAACATGACCGACCTCTTGCTGATAAAATTACTCCTCGACAAGATCTTGATTCTTTCTAACTCGTGACTCTTCCTCGCGGATCCCCTTTTAAACTTCCTTCTTCGCGACATTACTATTGTTCCTTCGCGTTTCCCACTTTCCTCGTTTTTTTCACAATTATTGCGTATTCGCCCATTTCGTTTGTCCTTTCCAGCGGGCTAAATTCCGTTTCGAAATTCCATCCATGCCCTTCTTCTTGTTTCTCTACCCTTTCGTTACTACGTACGGTATTATGCGTCTCATTTTACCGAGTTACGTTCGAGAAAGCAGCCGTTTCTTTTCTTTTTGTTTTTTTTTTTTAAACTAATTTTCTGTTTGAACATTATACGTGTTCTTTCGCTAAAAAATGTTTTTCATCTTCTATCGATATTTTTGAACCTCCCAGAATTTTATGATAGCAGCTGAGAGGGCTAAGCCACAAAATTTAGAAAAAAAAAGAAAAACCTTTCCCACTGTCAAAAGTTTCAATTAATCATTCACAAAAACCAAAGACGACTCACCGCACAATGGGATAAATGGATTTTTCTCAGGTATGGTCTGCATATTCGACATACCCTTATTTCGCCGTTTCTAAACTGCCGCGTAATTCGTGCTTCTTTTCGACATAATAATAATAATAATAATAATAATAATAATAATAATAATCATACCGCTTTCGTTACTAAACTTGATCTGTAAGTGTAACGCTTGGGAGACAATTTTTGTACGCAACTACATGATTTTGCGTGCAATAAAGGCCAAATTATCGATGCCGCAAAATTTGCCGATGTCTTCCGCGCTCGACTATATTATTTCGCTAGACCTCGAACAACTCGGACTTCACTGACAGTCTCGATCTATCAACACGACCATCGTGACGTCTAGTGTCTAAACGTGACTTCGCGGCGGTCAATGAAACACGCCCAAATAAGGATAATACAACTGCACCTTTATGCTTTCCCGGACGCCGACCACAGTTTACCTATATATCGTTCATTTTAAAACAGTACTCGACCGAGCAACGGTACACAAAGCACCTTCAGCTTCTCTTACCACATTTGGACAACCTTTTTCCCCGCTGAGAGTTCTCACGTTTTTATCTACGTCTCGGAGATTCGGTGTCCGTTTTAGGGAAATCTGTTAGTTCCGTAAGCATATAATACACGTTTAAATTTCAAGAAGGACAAATAGATGAACGACACTATTCTCATTGGAATATCCGCTACGCGACTTTTGTTACAGCTGACCACGCGACAGCAGATCAATCATTATTGAAACGAAGTCGCAAAGAACTAGAACGATTCGCGAGTGCGCTAATTAATTTCGACATACGAAGAACCGATTTCGCCGAACGGATGACATTAGCAAATTTACAATTGCGCCAATGTTCGATCGCATTATCCAGTGTAATTGGCAAAGGCCAATTAGCGATAATCGAGAATGTAATTCGATCACATCCTTTCCGACGACGCTCTGTCGTTCCAAGCGATTCCCTCTTTACTCGTAACAACTCTCTAAACCCCGAAATTCCTACCGCGCTTATATAGAGTGCTATATGCATTCTTTCATTCCTCTTCTCGCAGATTGTCTTCATTATTGCTGATTGCGTGCGAATTGAGATAAATAATCGATTGTTATTTTTCGTTTGTCGAACACCGATAGCGAGCCGGAAAGAAAGAAAAAAAGTAAAATAAATACATAAAAAAATTCTTCGGTCCATCTTAAATGATCATGCAGAATGTGTGTACTTCTTACCCAGATTGGCCAGTTAATCTGACCAACTTTCAGACACCGCGTTGAAATCACGTCTATTCACAGGCAGCATCGCTGTGCGCTGACCTGTTCTTGTAAAATACATAAATTAATATACGCTTATGGTTTGCTATCGATAATAGTATTAATATTGCTATAAAAATGAAGCAGCCAGTCAGTGTGTATCTTTTAGCCGGTAACATACCGTTACCGTGTATAGTAATCGTGTGAAAACGCGTTATTTGGCTCGGCTTCGATACGGATATTAATGAGAGAACCGCTTTAAGTCTAGCCTATAACGACAACAACGGAAGAAAATGAAACATTTCGTAAATTTTAAAGTAAATCTGGCTTAATTACGCTCCGTCGATTGCATACAAGCACTACGCGTGCAATAACACACACATATGTATATATATATATATATATATATATAACTAAGTACGATAAAAATTTAATAATAAATATAAATTAAAACAAATTAGTAAATACATGTATACATAACTTCTAGTACACATTCGGCAATATTCGTTTCCCGTTCATTTAAAGATCATTGCCGAACCAATCAGTCTCATCGCTTGCCCGCCGAATAGATTAATCGGGAAAAGGTGTTTTGGCTTTTCTATATTTCTATAAACGGTTTTTAGCAGATTTTACCTGACCCCTTATGTGACTATTAAATAATCCGAAGGAGCTGTTGGTTTTTAAGAAGGAAAATTAATTTCAAAAATCGACAAGAAGTAAAATGAGACCAGTTTAGATATTTTACCGTCACTCCAAAATTAATTCTCCTTTTGTAGTGTATTCTTCATTTTTTTTTTTAATTAGCTCCGTATTTTTCTAGCTTAAAAAAAAAAATAAAAAAAATACAATGTATATATTTCGTTTTGGACATTCCCCGTTGCAACACTTCGAGCGGGAGCAACGCATTTTTCTGTCTGTCGAACGATGATGATGATGATGATATAATTCATTGTTTCGTATCTTAAATAACAATAATACGAAATATGTAGCCGCGAAATCGTAAATATTAAATAACGATATTTCCACATTTCGTAGACGTTATTTGATAAAGTGGATATGATTAGGCGAAGAAGAATTACACTACACTTATTTTATCATTAAAAATACATTCAAGCTGGTTTAGAAATCGGCATTTTTTCAATAAAATACATACGAAAAAAGCGCCGATTCAACCAAACTCTTATATAAATAAATGAAGATCATTGTGTAGTCCTTCTATTCGTCACGTAAGCTCCAAACGTGCAAGCGCGCACACAGTAACACACACACACACACACTACACGTACCTCTCTATATACATTACATGATACACACACTATGAGATCAAATTATAGTAAAAATTTCATTAGGTATCTTTACATATATACACACGGGCCTATAGAGAATTTTTGAGCCATCGAAGGGTGGTGCCCGGGCGGCCCACGTTTAGCCCCCGGAGCGGGTAATTATTGTTCAGAACAGACGTTATTGTCCGCTATTTCCAAATCGAATTGGTTGCAGTCGTTACGAATTACTTTTAATTACTGGCCTTTTTTTTTTTTTTCTTTTTTTATTTTTAGATCTCAAATTATAATACTTCAGAAAACTGTTACGAAATGGCAAACTCGTTATTTCTCGTAGTATACATTTTTATTCCGACCTTATTCCATATAGTGTAAATTTATCATTTCAAACTGCCGGCATTGAAATCAGCGTGTAATGTAACGACTGCTTGTTTCTACGTCATAGTAATTTTCAAAGATCACACACGGGGTGAATGATCCCTAACTCTTTGGTAACGCCGAGTTACGCAATAAAAAAATTTCATCAATTAGTCAAACTTTTTTTGTTTTTTCAAATAAAAAGATTTTTTATAGCGGTTTTTTAAAGGTTCTTCATAAAAAAAGCCTTTTTATGAAAAAACTTTTTCAAGGTTTTTTTTATAGATATTTTTATATGCACTTTTAGAAAGATTTGATTTTTTACAGTTCAAAATTAAAAGCATCTACAGCGAGGTGCGATTGAAATTTCACCCCTGCACAATTTTGATCCCTCTTTTTTTTAACGCTTTCTTTTTTTTTTTTTACTTTAACTTTCAAATGTCACGAGTTATTTCGTTGCGAAATGCTCTGGACAACGCGATAGCTTAAGCTAAGAGAAATTACTAAACATAAAGACTTAAATTATGAAGATCGTTTCGAACTTTGTCATGTTTACACACGTTCATTAAAAACTATTTAAAATATAAGGAACTGCCAATTTACAGTACGCAATAAGAAAATACAATTAATTACTTAAACTTGATAAAAAAAAAAAAAAAAAAACTTAATCTCGATAGAAAAACTTAAGTATAATAATTTTTTTTTATTTTTTTGTGTTTTTAATTTTTTTTTCTCCACTTGTTTATTATAATCCTTAACCTAAAATATATATTTACAGACGATATTTATAAGGGATGTTTCGAAAACGTCTACTCTGCATTTTGAACTAAACATGATTACGGTGATCGTACATTTCGTTTACAGCCACAATAAGAAACAAAATATTGTCTCCCGGGAAAACACGGTACGATTATGAGTCTTATCAGATGTTAATGTCCCAAATAATCATTAAAATATTCCTCGTCTTTCCTTAAAATTAATGCGTAGTTTTTAAATTTCTTAATCTTTAATTCGTAATTCTTAATCTTTAATTCTTAATCTTTAATTCGTACTTCGTAATTCTTAATGTTTAATACTTAATCTTTAATTCTTAATTCTTAATTCTTATTAGGCAGTGTTGTTTTAAAATGCACTGTTGGACAACTTTCATTTTTCAATTAAATACGCGGCAAGATAAGCCCCAGAGTTCATTTATGAAATTCATCTTCTTCTTGTTTAACATCCCATCCGCAGGAAATTAACAATCATAGAACGGAAAAAGTAACACATTTTTACTTTGAATATTTTCTCGAAACAGAAATACCTATATAACATTTAGATAAGAGTAAAATTCGGCGAACGAAATGAATTCAATTTCTCCCTCAATAAAAATCATCTCTATTTAGTATAAAGAAAATTCAACGAATAAAATTTTAAGTGAAAAACATTTTTTTTTTAGCGGGGTAGAGTAGACGGGCATCAAAGAATTTCAAAGTTGGTTTGTAAAAAGAAACACACGTACACACGAGTGTAGTAAGTAAATAGAGTTGTCCAACGATGCTATAAAAAAATAGATAACCTGACTTACGTTTTACAAAATAATGAGAATAATTGCGTTTATAAACAATAATGAGAAACGAATAGAGGACCGTGTTGCGAAGGGCGATGGGAAACGAATTGATCCGAATCTTTTAGTTATTACTCATCTATTCGCTGTATAAATCCGAATGAAATATGAATTATATTTTATACATTAATGATAAAAACGAGACAGATTTAAACGGTATTTTAAAAGACAATATTTACATATCCGAGAGAGAGAGAGAGAGAGAGCGCGTTGCTAAATTAACAATAAAAACTTACACATATATGGCAGTGTAATTAGGAATTTAATATTTATAATATTAAAAATGCATAACACGATTATAAACAATAGTAGTTATAAATATGTATGAATTTTAAATATGATCTTTTCGCTAGTAACGGTATAGATTATAAACTTGATTAACTATTTTTCGTTACAACTATCTCTTAATGATAAATGTTTTTCGACTAATAATTCTCCTTCCTTTGTTAAAGTGTAACTTCTATTTCGTTATTCTCTTCGCTGCTACCGATTAGTTTTTGTAAATTAAAATGTTAAAATACACGTATATACTTATAACTGGACGGAATACGATTGTTATAATATTTCTAAATTATTAAGAATTGCCGGAGGATATCTGTGTGAAGTACATATTTAATTCGGTTACGGAATTACCGACATGACGAGAGTTTTAATAAATATATTTAATCCCCGTACCATTACCATTTTTTTCCGCTGTAATATAACTTGTTAATTCAATAGCAAAAAAAAAAAAAAAAAAAAAACAAAACAAAACAAAACAAATTTGACAATTCATGTTTTGCAATTGTTGCAACTTCTTTATTCTCTTCTTCTTCTTTGATTAGCGTGCCGTGTACTAGGACAGAGGCACGGATAAGGTACGAGTTAGATGAAGTGGAATACGTTAGTGGTCTTGCGAAAACGTAGGAGGCGTTTAATTTTGTCGTGGCGAAAGAAATAAATTAATTTGATTTGTGCCGCTCGCAAAAAAAAAAAAAAAAAAAAAAAAACAAGATAAATTAGCAAATCTACGCTCAGTTATCTCTATATTTGAACGCTCGGTGCGGGCCAAATAATATTTCAGAATTCGCTTTTGTTGAACAGACTATTTTTGCCGCAGGATCATCGATACTTGCGAACAAAAGGAGAAAATCCTCAATACACAGGAGAAAGTTTCTGCAGTGAATGACGAGTACGTATGATCGAATAGAAAAGGATGATTTTGTAGAAAATTTGCAATTCAAATTGACTTTGAAGCAGAACTGAATCCGAAAACCGCGACCCCATTTATAGATTTTCTCTAATAAACCCTAACGAGAACAAATTATTAATAGGGATGCATCTTCGCGAATTTCAAACAGGGTTCTCGTCACGCGGTAAACAGAATACATGGCAAGGGGGTCACGCGAAAGCAAGCTCTGTCCTCTGACGTAATCAGTGGTATGTTTAGCGGGGACTTCTGTGTCGTCCCTGTATTTTAAAAGATTAACAATTGGGAATTTAAAAATATCGTTTTTAAAATTCGTAAATAAATAAATGCCGCTTTTTTTCGCAATTAAAACAGGAACGATTTTTTAAAATACAATTGTAAAAAACGAAGGAGAGTTATATTTAGAACGCGAATTTGCGAAAAAAGAGAAGTAGAGCACGCGAACGGTGCTTTCTGAGTAATGCAAGTAGGCGCTGCAGTGGGGTCTCCAACGACGTCACAACATTATTACGTGACCCCTCTAATACATGAATTGTCGTTACCGTGAGGCGTTTCTACTTCAAAGGGGCACGCACACTCACTTTGGGGGACCGGACCGCTAAATCCAAAAACTATTATTCGCTTTTTTAATCTCGCCCTTTTCTTTTCCACATTCCTTTTACCACTCCTTATTGAAACTTCAATACCTATCCGTTTTCCGTTTACTTTTTCCCGCGCTTTCTAATTGTTTATTTAATTATTTATTTCTTTATTTCGGCTTCTCGATAATAATTTCCCGTCCATTCCATTGTACGGTAGCGGTTAATTACAGCAGCATCAGCTAATCAATTTATGACAGTTAACTAGATCCGATTTTCCTATCTCTCGTTCGTCGTTTTTTTTTTTTTTTTCTTATCCTCATTTTACCTATCTTTAACACTGTCGCCTTCATGTGTATACTATTCGAAGTTTTCGAAGGTACTAAGTTGTCTATCGGCTAGAAGAAATTACGTTATCTCTTTTTAGAGCTTGTGGCACATACGTGTTGTGCACTTATTTCACATACAGCGACGATTAATAATCGAAAAGATATGCCTGTTTTTCGGGCACACAAAACTGACGCAAGGAGGACAGCATGAACTGCCCGCAACGAAATATTGGCGATCACGCATTTAGTTTTGTAATGACAGTTTATGCATGGCTTAATTTTTATTTTTCAATTTTTCTTTGCAATTTTTAAACATTCCAGTAAAAAAAAAAAAAAAAAAAAAAATCTTTTTTTTTTTTTTTTTGGTTCAGATTTATCTCCAAATGCCTAATTTGCTTTATAGAAGCAAAACATTCTTTTTTAAATGCCAAGTAAGGTCCATGATAATAATAATTATAATGACAATAGTAATAGTAATATTAATAATACCAATAATGTTAAACTTATAAAATAAGATAGCAATCGAGTTACTGCAATGCAAAAAAAAAACTTCAGCCCTGTCTGATATCTGTCTTTCGCAGACGGACAACAGAAGGGGTGCAAAGTTTACCCATGCAGTGGCGCCCAATCGCTCTTAATATATAAGACCAGAAGTGCTTGTCGTCAAAACTTACATTTTATAATTAATATTTTGTAACTTTTTTAAAAAAAATATACATATATGCGTATATATTTTTTTTTCTTTTTTTCTTTTTTTTTTTTTTAATAAAAACAATTAGAATATTTACATACACTTTGCAGTGGTGGATCTAGCGAATCATTACTGATTATCTTATTTTAATAACATCGAGAAAACAAATGAAATTAACCGTATATACACTCACTTTAGATCTAAAAACCGACACCAACCACATTATCTAATACTGACTTAAAAATTTGAAAAATTTATAAAGCCGCTTTTTTTTTCTTTTTCTAGATCCACCCCTGCTTTATTAAAACGGCTTAATCATAAATCTTACATGCGTACTTATATATACATATATATATATATATATATATATATGTAACGTAATACTTAGAATACACATTTTTTACGAGCACACATATGATACATGATCTCTATTAGTAGTATATATACATAGTTAAAAAATTAATAAATGCTCGTTCACGCTTAATATTCTATAGTAAAGTTGATTTGATCATTTAAAAAAAAAATGAACTGTTTCCTTTTTTTCTTTATTTCCTTTTTTTCTTTATTTCCTTTTTTTCTTCATTTCCTTTTTTTCTTTATTTCCTTTCTTTCTTTATTTCCTTTTTTTCTTTCTTTCCTTTTTTCTTTATTTCCTTTTTTTCTTTATTTTCTTTTTTCTTTATTTCCTTTTTAATTTTGAATAAATGAAAATTCCGTGAGCTTTCTACTTTTTCAATAAACGTTAATTAACTAATTCGGTAAACAATTATTAACTCGCGTTCGATAAACAACTATTTACTTTTTCGTTAAGCTAACTTTTTCAAAAAACAATTGTTAATCTCTTCGACAGTTTATTATGAAGCTTTTCGGTAAATGTGTTAATTTTCTGGTATGTAGCCGGTGAATAGTTTTATACCGGATTACTATTGACTAATTTTGCTTTTTTTCTTTCTTTTTTTTTTTTGTGTAAATGACCAAAAAGCCTGGAACCGTGTGCAGTATTATGAAAATTAACGAGAAATAAAAAAACAAAAAGCAGTGTCAAACTTTGGTAACGTTGAAAGCTTCACCCAAAAAATATGCCGGCTAATATTACTTGTAAACTTTTTTTTGGAAAATAACCGAATTAATATCTCTTTGCCAATAATTACACCGAAAAATGATCTTATCTGAATCGATATCGAAAAACAGAATTTCTTCAGAAAACAAACACAACCAATATCACGTAATATATTTTTTGTATTTCTTTTAAGAAAAAAGTTATTTGGAATAGGAATAATAAAAATTAAAGAATATTTTATCATCCTGTTTGTTAGTAACTATAGTATAAAAAATAAATGCTAAAATAACAAATTTGTTACTTACGTATTAGTTTGTTATTTTAGCATTTATTTTTTAATAATAAAAATGTTTATTAATTTATATATAATAATATTGAACGTTTGAAAAGTAAACAGCAACATCACTGATTTTTCCAATCAAACCAGCTGCATTTATTCAGATGTCAGTTTTTCGAAATAATCGTTATCTTTTTATTATTATTATTATTATTATTATTATTTCTTTTTTGACTTATATTTTTGCTCACCCGCAGCAACATCATGTGTGTTCAAAGTTTCCTTATAGAGAGAGTTAAAAGATTATTTGCCAGCAACTCGAACAGAGATTTTCGATAGTATATACAATGTGCAGTTTTTAGCGTTATCAGGAGGAAAAATTGTTTTTAATTCGAGAACGAGAAATAAATTTAATTGACAAACAGAAATTTTGTAAAATAAATTTGTTGGCTGCAAATTCGTTCGAATCGTGAGTTGTTTTTTTTTTCTCTCTCAACTATAATATTTACGAATAATAAATATTATTTTCACATATACTTTACGCTCGTAATTTTTATAAAACAAAATTTCGCCGATTTCAGCGCTTGCCTATTGAAAAAATAAGCTTGTCGGATAATTAAATTAGAACTGCAAACAGGATGGATATCGAAACGTTGAAAAAGAATATGATGATTTCACTGCCGTTTAATCGCAAATCTGAAATCCGCAAAGCTCCCACAGATCACCCGGAGGTTATTTCGGTCACCGGGTTTTAGGTGACACAAAATGGCCTCCCCAAAAAAAAAGTAGAAAATAAAAGAAAAAAATTTTCCGACTATTTTTTTTTTTTTTTCTGATGCACCTCTTCTGCTGCTGTCGACTTTGAGTAGCTGGCAAATAATCAAAATAGGATGTGACTAGAATTAAGTGAAAAACTTAAAAAATAATTTTATAATTAAGACTAGAAATTACTGAATCCGTTTATTTTATATACATCATATATATATATATATATATATATAATATGTACAATTAAAAAATGACGTGACATAAGGAAAAACCGAAACCCCTGCAGGATGAGTAATTTTTTATTAAAATAATAGTAATGAAAATAATAATAGCGCATTTTGAAAAACTCTTATAAATATAAAATTAATCACAGTGTTGACTAACTTCAAACGCTGTGACGAGCGACTAGGTTTACTAAGTCCTTTAAAGTGAAAGGACGCGCCTTCGTGTGTCTAGACCCACGAGGTGACCAGCACCCACTGTACAAATTGGCAACGTTGCGAATACTCCGGATCTGTGCAAACATCTAACAGACACCGATATATATATATATATATATATATATATATATAGAGAGAGAGAGAGATTATTGAATAGGACGTAAAAGTTCTTTTGTTATTTATTGCGAAATTTTATTTTGGTTAACTTGTTCTTTTAAATACTCAGTTTCACTAGGAAAGATTTTTTTTTTCTTTTTTTTTTTTTTTTGAATACACATGGTGAAGTTTTCTTTTCGTCTTATTTACTTTTACTAATCAGATTGTCGTTTATAAAGCTTTAAAGTGGCGGTGGGAGAATTAAAAAAAAAAACAATTACAACTGTTAACTTTAAAAGTCAATAATACGCCATTTTTTTTTTTTATTAATCTCGTCCGACCACGATTTTTATTAATTGAGCTTGCAAATTTACCGGAACAATATTTTAAATTTTGATTTAGAATAATAATTGATAATAGAGATGAATGAAAAGTACAAAACAGAATGGAACGCTAGTTGAGCGGTAGCGGACCGCAAATGGCAAATTCGATGCCAGTGCCCAACGTAAATATTCAACACCGTATCGATAACGCATTAGGGTAGAGTTCGCAAGGAGCATTTTAAAAATCGCACCAATTTCTCTTCGTTCGACTATGACACGAACAAATAAAATCCGACACCAATTATAATAAGGTAATTTAAAATGTGCTACGAAAAGGGAAAAAAAGAATTAATACAATAACAGTTTTTTAGCTTCCAGAACTTTTACCCGTTTCTGAAAGAATAGTTAAGAACGCAAAATCGTTTTATCGGTTTTTTTCAAAATATTTCTTACATACACACTAAGTGTACCAGTATCGTCAGAAACATATATAATCCTTATACGGAGAAATTTTACCTCGCACACATTTTAACTTTTACAAAAAAAAAAAAAAAAAAAAAAAAACGGTCGAGGTTAATTTTTTTTTTCCATGCTCATCGCGAACAGAGCCTTAAAAAATCGTCATCGTTACACGCCGACCAGTGTTCAAAATTGCTTCATAGTCGGCATCGGACTTTAAAATCTGGTACATGTTCGTTGAATAATTCTTACACATTCCATTTTGTACTAATTATTCATGTCTTCTTTTTTGTCCTTTTTTTATTACCCTTTTTTCTCTTCAATAATTACACTTAGAAAATATGCCTGCACAGAATATTCTCGCAACGTCACATTGATGACTAGACGAAATGTGAAATGACTAGAAAACCTGTATGACTGGAGTTCTGACTAGAATTGTGTACACACTCTAGCGGGTATTTGTCGTTCACTGAAAAAATCCGAATGAATGTGAAAATTGAACAAAAATTCATATCATTTATCCAAAAACCATACTAATTGTCTATTTCCCGATAATATTGTATATATATATATATATATATATAGTATTCTCCCTTTTTTTAAATTTTAAATTAAAAATAATTTCAGCTCGGTGAATGTAGTTCTTAAAACTACAAAAAAAGAAACATAAATTGCAGTATCCAATTTTGGATGACTTGTTCAAAACTGTAACAAAAATACCATCTCTAAAAGGAGGGTACCACAAGAAATCGACGAAAAAAAAAAACAATTTTTCATTTTGGAACCGGTAATTATTCTTTTTTGTATATTTTTTTTTCTTTTAATTTCATTTTCATCATCCGGTTTTTTTTTGTTTTTTTTTGTTTTTTTTTTTTTTTTTGATAATAACGAACAAAACCCGCTTTTGTGAAGGGAAAAATTTACAAAATACTTAATGCCACAAACCGCACACACACACACACACACACACTTGTTTAATCGGTGCAAAGGTTTAAAAACAACCGAAAAGTGCTGCTCTGTACAAAATTTAAACAAATAAAATACGAAAGAAAAACAGATTGTAAGAACTCGACGATTACAAGACGATACAATGAAAACGCATCTACATTAAAAATCGATACTACAAAGTTTGTGGAAATTCCCGAAAAAAAAAAAAAAAAACAATAATTTTTTTATTTTATTTTATTTCATTTTATTTCTTTTTATGCGAGTAAAAATTGCGAAGAATTATTTCAAACTAGAGTTCGTCATCCGTAAGATTTTTATCGATTTTCGATTAAGAAATCTTTCTAGTTAGTACGACATTTAGATTCTAAATAGTCTTTGAAAAGCTTTTCTATATGACTTTGAAAAATTCCATATAATATACATATGTTTCACCTGTAGAATATGTCTTGTCTGAATTTTTACTCTTTTTCCAGCAGACGTCGTCTTGTAATCGTGAACTTTCACAGCCCATTTTTATTATCGATTGAGAATAGTGCGACACTTAATAAAGCCCGCACGTGAACGACGCGTTTTACAATTAATAGGAAAATTAACTTTAAAAAAAATGAAAGTTAAAAATGTTACTTTTTTTTCCTTTTTATCGATCGTCGAAAATGTTTTCCATCAGACGATTTGCGACGGTACAAAATCGGACAGAGTTTGGACCATTACGTAGTAATAATAATCGAGCTTATTCTTAAAGGAGGAAAATTACACGTTATAACGCATATTAATTCTACCAATAATACCGAATTGGCGGGACGCGTGTCAATGTCGTCATCGGTCCCGCAAACACTGACACACAGGTTAAAATCCTATTAAAGTAAAACTCTCTAACCACATTAAACCCTTATAAATAATACATTTTTATTTGGTTACGATTATAACTTTTTTTCTTGTTTTGTGAATGTTTTTTTTTTTTTTACATATAAATATTTTTTATTCACTTACGATATTCCGTTTATTAATAGTTATTTACAACATATTATATACAATTTCCGGCCATGTACCTTTTTTCTTAAACTATATAGACTTCTTATACCCTATATTTTTTTTTTTTTTTTTTTTTTTTTTTATTATTATTTACTTAATGAATAATAGGAAAAAAAAAACTTAAATTACATGTTTCCTTTATAATTATTAATATTATTATTATTTTCTCGTTATCATTTCGATTATTATTATATTTTTTTCTTTTTTTTTGACCCGGCGGAGGCAACTCTTGGCCACAATTATTATTGTTTTTAGTATTACTATTAATTATTGCAAAAAAACAAAAGACAACATCGTTGTAAAACTGTATAATAGTTGTTTTAAACTCGTTGTCGTATCAATAATTTTACGCCGCAGTTTAAGTACAAGATTATTTTTTATTATTATTTTTTTTTTTTTTTAAAGAGAAAAACAAGAATTAGCACTTATTTTACAGCTAACTTATCGCATATTCTAGTTCTATTATAATACTAGTTTTTATACGATATATCCCGTCAAGGTTCTTATAACTTTCAGTGTATCGCATAAAAGCACCCATAAAATTAAATTAATATGAGACCATTTTAAAAATTAAGATATTAAAAATTTAACATATACATATATATATGAATATGTATATATATATATGTATATATAGGTATAAAAATACATATATATTTATATATATTTATACATATATACGTATACATGAAAACTCGCATGTATTATAATTACTTTGTGGAATCCTAGATTTTTTTTCTTTTTCAGACTCTAACGTAAACGTCATGACGTCGTCACTGACATTGCAAGTTCACCAAAAAAGGTTTCAAAAAACATGTGTAACTTTTGTTGTACCAGTCGGATTTATTTTTTTTGCTTTAATGCGACCTACGCCTTAAGTGTGTAGATGTTCAGCTAGTTCATAATTTAAAAATGACACTTGAATTATACATCATCATCGGGACTCACAGAGAAAAAAATGCTTCGTTTAAATATTTAGCTATAGTGGAAGTGGGGTCAGGTTGCTTCAGAAAATGTATAATGTTTTTCAATCAAACTTAGCACGATTTTTTTTTTTTCTCATTTTCAACCGTAATAATGGAGAATATACGCGAAAGCGGACGGAAGCGAGAATTACCGTTCACATCTTACCTTAAATTTAACACGGGAAAAGAATATTGCCGTTGTCTTAACACAATCGGTGGTTCTTAATCGATCCATCTTTCTTCTGCTAACAACCTTAAAATAACGTTTGTTAAAAATACCGAAACCAAGAATAACGATAAACGCATTAATCAATCCGAATAAGTGAATTTTTGAAAATGATAATGAAGAGCGTACCTTAATCGGCGTTAAGTATAAAAAACGCGAATGTAATTTTTTGTCTATATATGAGCATACATATATATATATATGTAAAAACTTATTCCATGCACGTATTTACGAATATGAAAAATGATTTTATCATTAGTTTTTATTAGTAATTTTACATTAATCTGAAATTAAACCAGATTTCAGAACATGATGAAGTTTACATATTCGGACAGCCTCGAAATAGTATTAAAACTGCAATGTAATTCACGTGGAGGACCACACAGTGTCTCGTATTTTCAGCCGACTCGTAAATGCAGAAATCAAATACATATTTGGATGAAAAGCGTTTATCGTTATTCTTGGACAATACTGTGACTTAACGATAAGCAATCACAACTGGTAGGTAATTTGACCTTTATATATTATACGATTATATATTGCACTCACCGGCCCTAACAGAAGACTCTTAATTTAATTATTTTACTTACTACCGGAAAACTTAAATATAGAATGTAACGCGTGACTGATTAAAACTCTTAATTAAATCTAACTAAAAATGAAAATAAAAACAATAGACTTTTTAAAAATTAACCGCACAAAAAAAAAAAAAGAAAAACAAACAAACAAAAAGGAACAGAAAAAAGCGAATAGGCAAAACTTTATACGAACGTCCGTTTTGATTAACACGTCACCGTGAGAGACTAACAACAGTGTATGTATCGTCAAAAATTCGTAAGATTTACTTATATCATCCGCTCTTAGAACATTCTCGGTCGTTAAAATGTAAGAAAAATCCCTGACTGCCAGGTAACATTCGTTGTCTGAAATCGCTGCTTACGTTGTCTCGGTACAAATCGAGTATGACTCGGATATCGGCTGGTACGTAGAAATCTGCTCGTCTTCTCGGCGACTGACAGTTGAAATAGAAATCTCCATTATAAGGGAAAAATTCGATGAATACATCTAAAAGTTACCGCATCATTTCAGATTTACATACATAAAGATATAGGGAGATGATGGTGTTAAATCCTTGCGCCACTTATGTATCTCCATTTTGACTTTTAGCTTCGACCGCAGACCACCGGGGACAGCTTCTTTACTTTTTTTTTTGCTATTCCTTATAAAGGCGGTGCCCTCTTTGAACGCATGAGTCGACTCGATTAAAGAGTATGGAAGGGGTGATGACGCGTCTGAATAGTAATACTTATGATATGTCTTAAAGTAGGTCTCGATAAATGTGTAATATTTTTTAAACATTAAGTATTGCACAGCGTACTATTATTATTATTATTATTATTATTATTATTATTATTATTATTATTGATAAAGAACTTATCGGAAATAATCGATAAACCAAATAGAGAGAGTTCTTAATGTTATCGATTGTTTCCTTCTTAATCCCGCGCGTAGTTGACACTTATTAAGACGGGTCCTGCAGGTGCTGCGAGCGTGTCTACACGATAGCCCTGGAAATGCAAACAGAATTCGCTCCGTGTAATTTCAACTCGGTAAATATTTCCGTGAAGAAGGACGGCTCAGCGTTGATCCTCAGCATACTGCTGGACATTTTATTGATGATCGATATGCATCGCTCCCAGAAGACGTTCTTGTTGTGCTCCATGAAGAACGGCTTCAGCGGATAGGATATTTCGTTTCCCATATACGAGTAGGACATGTATAGGCAAGTCAGCACCATTATATGCAAGTCCACCTCCGATACGTAACTATCTCCGTCCACCATGTCCCTGATCAGCATGTATATGAACACCACGTTCGCCGGATTGATAAACGGTATATCCTAATGCACAGAAAAAGAAAAAAAACAAAAAACAGTGAGTTCGCTGCGAATAATAATAACATCTAAAAATTCGGAACTTTAACATTTTTTTATTACACAATATATGTATGTATATTATTTTTATTCATTTCCGTCGCCATGTTCTATAATTTTTTTGTACCGCAATGATGGCAAAATCGTTACCACATTTACCGGTGTGAATCAATTTATATATCATATTACTGAGACCCTTTTCGGTAATCCTCTTAAAATATTTTTTTTTTTTTTTTTTTTTATTTCTCTCTTATGATCTAAAACTGACGAGAAGTCTCGTCATCGACCAGATGTGATGAATGAACTAATGAATTAATTATACAAGAGTCGGTCCAGCGACCGAGCTCTCATGTGTTTATAATTGAAACTGCAACACTTTACATATAATCGGTAATGCGTGTTCTCTTGAGCCTTCTATTGGCTTCTTGAATTAGCAGTCCTGCTGCTAATGGGTTTCCATGGACTATGCCCGGTTAAAGTATCGTTGTCTATATGACCGGCGGATAAATGTCGTAAAAAACACAAAACGGTCCATGATCGAATATAGTTAGTATTTTTAAAATCTTCTTTACTGTGTGGTAGTGAGAATGTCTCCCCGCAACATGAAATGTGTTGCGATCTTATAATTTTCATTCACCGTATTTTGTTTTTCGAATAGTTGTGTTAGGGTAATTTAGTAAAATTTACACGGTTTGTATTAATTATAAGAGATTTCTCTGCTTGGAAACAGTGCTTAGAAATGTGCTATGTTCGTGCTATTGTAAATTAAGAAACAGTTTTAAAAATATGGAAAGTAGAAAAATTTTACTAAATTAATTATATAATTCGTTTAATGTGCCGTTGGAAAGATTTCGATAATTTCAGCGTTGTTGCCAAATGTTTAATATTATTCAAATTCAAACTGGAATTTTTATTTCTTTATTCGAAATGACATATTTTTTAAATTGTATTGTACAATCATTATTTCAACAAAAAAAAATAAAATGTATTATACTATATTTCGAATGTGTAAAAATAAATGGTTTTTCGATTTCTTCTTCTTTCTTTCTTTCTCTTAAAAAGATCTTTATCGCAATCCCCTTAAAACAACGTATCTTCATTTATCTTTGAATCGATATTAGAACGCATCTGTTTTTCACATTCTCCTCCAAACTTATCTCTATATCAAATATTTTTCGTCAACACTTTTTTCTGTCGCCAATTTCGGTTGTTTTTTTTTTTTTCAACTAGCTTAAAAGAACTTCCAACGTTTTATTTAAAATGGAATTTCCAGCAATCTGGAATTTTATTATATATATATATTATAATGTAGATCACACATTGTGTTTTAATTCGTAGCCGAACGTTTTAACTACATATAGTGTGGTCAAATGGTATTTACAGCTAGGCCAAAAAAAAAAAAAAAAAAAAAACTACATATGAGTAGGTCGTTAATTATTTTTTTTAATCTGTAATCGCGAGAACTGCTAAGAAAGCGCGTAGAGCACATAAAATGGACTAGAGGGAACATCGAAAGTTCGAAATCGAGAATAAACTTTTTAGAACGACAGCGACCGAAAAAGAGAAAATGACCGTGTTGTTCAAACCTCAACAAAACACAAGATCATTATCATGTCTGATTCTATGAGTTGTTTATCAGCTTTGAAACTCTTATCGTTCAACACAAAATCCCATCCATACCTCTATAAAATCAGAAGCCTAGTAGTTTCCCTTTCTGAATCTGGCGTAGTAGTTAACTTTGTTTGGATACCAGGACATGCGGATATCTACGATAACGAAGTGGCAGACATGGCTGCCAAAGACACATGGATGAATAGTTGTTTAGTTCCATACTTTCCAAACAGAGACCTATTCGAGCTCATTATATATGCGCTCATAAAGAATATTCGGAAGCTACATATTTGCAAATCCATTTTGCGTGCAACAGTACAAAAGAGTTCAACTGAATATTCCTAACGTTCCTTGGTTCAACCACATTACGACTGTTTCGATGAGTACCAGATCGTACATTGTTACCTTATGTCGCCTCCGGCTGGGTATGAACTGCCTCGCTGTTTCTTTGTACAACATGGATTTAATCTCTTCTCCCTATTGCCAACATCCACTAGACTCGGACAAAGTGGCGGATGCTGATCACCTCATCTTCGAATGCAATTTTCACACGGCGCAAAGAATTATTTTGTATAACAACTCGATAATAAATTTCCAGATCCCTCTGCCATGTAGTGTCAATTCTCTCCTGGCCACCGGGAGTGCTGCAGTATACAAGTTATTATATGATTATATAGTACAATGTAATATTAATGTGTAGCGTTAATTAGTTAATTAATTATATTACATTGTCGATGGGTTGAATTTTCGACGCCAAAAAAAAAAAAAAAAAAAAAACAAGTCAGAATGAAAAATAAAAGCAAAATTCTTCAAGAAAAGTCACCGATGTCAAAAGTGTCTTGCTTACGGGGAAGCAGCGAACGAATCTACACACTACTATCCGTGTCCGGACAAGTTCGAAAATGTGAGATCGCTGCAGGCTATGCGCGAATATATGTAAAAAGAATACACCAAAAAGTAGGAAATTTTTCGAGCCCCTTTTACAAATATTCTCCTACTTATTAATTACTATAAAAGTCGTATCTTTTCAGTTCGATAAAATAAATAAATGTATATTCTACCCCCCTAAAGGTAATTTTTCTTCCGCGTGGAAAAATTTTAACCGGAAATTCTGACATTAACCGCGAGCAACTCATACATTTCCTAGAATAAGAAAAATTATCCACGATTCAGTGTTTTTCCGGGTAACGGATAAAACGTACCAACTGAAGTGTTAAGAGTAAGATAATATACAAAAAAAAAAATTACAACACTCTTTAAAAGAGCGATGCTGATACTAGGGAGTTTTCATATATGTATGTAGTAGGTACAGAAATGGGCGGTATTGATAATTTTAACGGAAAAAGTTTATTCCAATGTTTACCCTCGTTGTTCCCTCCGTTGCTAACGATCATCAAACTACAAAGTACGAGTGTTTATAACAAACTTTCAAACAAGCGACATGATTTCTTTCTAAGAAAAGCCATTGCGCCATTATTTTCGCAACACTTCTGTACCGCTACAAATAACACGAAGGATATTATAAATTATTCGACGTGTAAGTTTATTCCGCTATATGTTTAATTTTATCTAAAGTTGAAGAAAATATCTACTTGATGGTCATATATGGGGGTGCGAACGTGAACTACATATACATATATGGGAACACTAGTAAAAGCTCTCGCAGATCCAAAAGCAACGGGGTCAATCATTTTTTTTCCGTATAATCACGTGCCGGCTCCAAAGTAGGATGCCTCTAATTTAACTTTGCATAATGATCTAGGAATCCTGTTTGTTAAAGCAGTACATGTCGAACAGTACCAAAAAGGTTCTTCGGGAAATTAAAATTAAACACAAACCCGAACACTCTCCCGGATAATCCAAGAAGAAGCATTAAGAAATGGTGCCGTGACGCCCTTCCTATATCACTTAATAGCAATTATTACTCAAATTATTCTGCGATACAGATGATACTCAAAATCGCGTTACCTCAATATGGTGTGTGCACATACATGCTTCATTGCAGTTACAATAATGTCAATCCTTTACTTGGAATAGCTTCAACCAGGCCTCTGTGGGCAATGTCTAACTGCATCTATCGTCATCATAATTGCTGCTATAAGCTTTGTATATTTCTGGACTCCTATAATAGGCTGTGCGTGAGTGCATTTGTTGCCATGGTGTTCATATGTTCTATATAAAATACATGTTTTAACCAGGGCGCCCTATGGGCCAAATCGCATTGTCGCCATACTGATTTTATATATTTTCTACTACATCCTTACTGCAGAGATGGTATTATTTCGGACCCAGTTCTCTCGTTGGAGAAATTGACCTGGTTTGTATTCTCTGGTAGGCTATTATAAAGTTGAAGTGACCGGCGCTCTCGTAAAGTCGATACAGCGTAAAAAATGAAAAAAAAAAAAACCTCTAATTAAACGGGTACAAAGCTGCAACGTCGATTTGGAAAAATTAAATAGATTACTCGAAAAACGCGATGATGTAAAAACTTATTTATCGGCTTCGCCCGAGTTTTCAACAAAATACTTTCTACCTTTCTTACCGGGGCGTCTGAATTACCCGTTTGTAATTGAACGCGTTTTGTAATTCAACGTGTGTTTTAAATAAGCGAAATGAGCGGAGTCGGAAGTCGAGCATTTCAGTAATTTCGCATAAAAGAAGAAAAAAAAAAATAATATTTTCGAATTATTATACAGTGCCACCACCGTCGGCGCCTATAAGTGAAATACGTTGTTGTTACAAGTAGAATTATTTACATAGTAAAAGCAAAAAAAGGAAAAACATTTTATAATTGAGAAAAATTCATGCTTAGGAATTACACACTCGTAGGAAAAATATAGAGGCGGATTACATAGTAAAAGTTGCAGAGTAAAAATCGGACATCACTGCACACATATAAGATGAAAATAATTAGCGACGATAGATGGTCTTCTCAACTGCGACACAAAAAACACTTTGGACAATCTAGTGCGTCAGAAATATGAAAAACAAAAAAAAAGAGAATTTTTGTGAACAAATTACTGCCCAGGTTTTCCCTATAGGTATCCGATATCCCCATAGTTTATGTATGCTTTTTTTATAAATTCATTAAAAATAAAATAAAAAAAACTCATTTATAAGAAAAAGAAAAGTCCTTAAATAAAGAAGAAAGAATATAAATCATAAATCTGGCTAATGAGAGGCGGACATTTTAAAAAAAAATAAAAAGATAGCGCCACTTTCTATCATTTGCAGAAACATTAAATCGTGCATATGTTTTTTGGCTCGACGATAATAAATAATTTTTTTTCTATTTACAATGAATATTACGGTATATTTTCCGTAATTATTTTAAAATATCTACATATATGGGCGAGGAAAAAAAGAAACAAAACATTACATCTTTCCGTTCAATTAAAAAAAAAAAAATAAGAAAGATTAAGTGAAAAAATTTCAGTTTCAATAAAATTTTTAGATAATTAAAAAAAATATTGAAGACGTCCATAAACCCATTTTTTATTGCCCTCCACCCTCTTCATAGCAAAAAACATCTTTCTTGTATTGTTCGTTTTTGGACTTCGTGACCAATTATAACCATCTTTTCATCTTATCTTCCGTTGTTTCTATTATTTTCGGCATTGATAAGGCCATTGTAATGGTTTTTAAACTTACCGTAAACTGCTAATATATTACAAATCTGTATATATATATATATATTAATTACAACGTAATTCTTAGGCTACCCCAATTTTATGTAACGTTTGTTATATTTTGTAGGATTTTTGTTATTGTTATTTAAAAAATGTCACAATTTTATGTAATGAAATATGTAACGAAAAATGTAACGAAAAAATGTCTTAATTTTATATAACGGAAGGTAAATGTGAGGATAGGATTTTTGTGATTATGTTATTTTTTTTGTGTTGATACCAGTAAGAATTACGTTGTAAATTTTGGTCATTTTATACAAAGTATAGAAGAGAAAGAGACAGAAATGAAAGCAAGAGGGGTCAAGAGGCACAGCCCCTTGAGAGACTAAAATGGCCGAGTGATATATATATATAGATAGATAGATATAGATAAATGAATGTTTGTATGTTTGTTCGTCCTATATGCATTCCTGTACTGCTGGCCGGATCATTTAAAATTTTCAGATTGTATTCGTGTTGTCGAGACGAAGGCTTTAAGGTGCGACTGAAGTTTTTTACCCCCTCGACTTCATGAAATATGAGGTTTTTTAAGTAGTTGAGATGCGAACAGCGGTATAGAAATGCACACGGGACGAGTAAAAAAATTAATTTTTATAAAATTTTAAATGAAATGATTACCGTGATCAAATGTAAAAATTTAAATAAAACGATTACGACGGTAAATAATAAACTCTAAATGGCATTTTATTAAATTCTGGTGTAAGTGAATATACCGCGTTCGGTTACTTCAATTTTTGCGTTACTGAAGTCATCAAAACCTCCATGACACGTGATCGAAACATACAAGTCGCGCTCCTAGCCTAGCTGCTGTGCTCACTGCAGAGAGTTTTAAAAAGTAACGTTTTCTATTATTTTTACGGAGAAATAAAAAATCCTCTAACACGGAATTTTCAGTTATTTATACTTCAATTTGAAATCTTTACTCAACTGTAGTTTGCTGTTGTGATAATAAATTTTAATTGTAATAAAATTCTCGAGACGAAAAATTCGGAAGATACGAGTGAAGAAGATATTCTCTTAAATGTGTAATTATGGAAGATCACACCGTGGGAATAGCTTGGCCCCTTCAAAATGATGGCCGTGCTGTTTAGTTGAAGGAAATTTTTTGTCAGATCACGACAGACAGGTTATTATAGAAAGATCGACAATTTTTAGCTAAAAATGAAACGTGAAGGCCATTTTTTGTTGGATAAATTCCTAAAAAGTGAAGGAATCTTTACATAAATATAATTTCAAATAAAACAAAAATTATTTTATTAATTTCCAAGTACAGATTTAAACGGGTATTCCGTGGGTAACAGCTAGCAAATAAATAAATAATTAAATAATAGTCCAACGTTGCAAGTAACTCGATGATGTTATATTTACGTTATACGAATTTACATTATAACAATGGCTAATCCCAGGGGGGGAGGTGAAGTTCTCCCTCTCAAAACAATCAAAGATCGATGATAAAAATAAATTTCAACACTTTTTTTTAACAATTATATATGTAATTTTTAAATCCCCGACGCGTTTCGAAGCAAACACTTCATGTTCACGGGAGTAATTATAATATAAATAATGAAGAACGATAACTACATTTAAAAAATAACAGAAAAAGGTCGATATTAAAGTCGATATTGAATAAGTACTAAATATATAATTTAAAAGTGAAACATATAAAAAATATAAAAATAAAAATGACTAAAAATTTTTAACAATGAAAATGGTAACGATTTATATAAAAATGAAAATTTAAATAATGTTATTGTATAAAAATATAAGCAAAGAATGAAATAAGATTTTATTATTTAATATAATAAATAATAATATAATATAATAACATAGAACGACCTACTGTTTTACTTTGCTTAAAAAAAAATTATGAAAATTTCAGATTTGACCTCCCCCCCCTTGAAAAGCTATATATACGTCTGTGTATATATATATACATATTTATATAATAAAAACGATTTTACAAACAATATATTATACAACATATTAAATGCTATTAATAAAATGAAAGGAAATAATAATAACATATGGCTTGAATGGATACCAGGTCACAGTGAAATTATGGGCAATAATATAGTAGACAAAATATCCAAAGATGTAGATCCGAGACGTAAAGAACAAAAAATTAAATTAGATTGGAAAGAATACGTCACTGTGATAAACGAAAGCATAAAAAAGTCATGGCAAAAAAATTATGAACAGAAAAGCAAAACCTATAGGAAAAAATACAATATAAACAACCAGCGACAAGTGTATTGGTTTACAGAAAAGATGAATAAAGAATTTATACAATTTATAATTAGAATTAGAACAGAGCATATAAGAAGCAAAGGTTTACCAAAAGAAAATAATATCAAGTAACCTATGCGAGTGTGTGGATACATCGAATCTCTGGAATATTTGATTTGGCAATGCGAAACTATGTATAGTCAAGAACGAAATTACTTAATACAGACGATTTTACCGATTTATGGAACATTACCAATAGCAGTCCAACAGATCGTTAAAAAACCAAAAAAGAATCGGCAAATGAACTATTTAAATTTATTAAAAGCATTATTATTTTAATTTAAAATAAAAATACAATAAATAATAAATTGTTACACTGGCCAGAATAGCGAAAGTTAAAGTCAAATAAAAAAAAAAAAAAAAATATATATATACAAATTTTTACGATACTAGCGAGAAAAAAAGCTGGCTTTCCGTATTAAAAAGTAAAGTATGTATAGAATATAAAAAAGAAAGACAAAACCATAATGTGCACTTGGTCAAGTACCTGTATTCCGTTTGCGAGGAGTTCGGAACCCAGAGTATCGAAAATTATCATTTTCGCCGCGGGTTAATGACCATAGCTAACGAGTTCAAATACAGAAAAAAGAAAAAAAAAAAGGATTACGTAATACTAAATATTCTTTGTATTATAAAAACGTGTATTTCTTTTTATTTTTTTTATTTCTTTTTTAATCACCTTTGGATTTACGTAAACTTAAAAGAGTAGAACAGCTTTAAAATATTTATAATAATAATAATAATTATGATGATGATGAATATTGTATTACATCGAGAACAAAAAAAAAAAAAAAATCGATCAAATTAAAACGTCGCATTTCTACTTATAAGGTATCATAGCCAATTGAATTGTTGCTTCGTGAATTACGCATTCGCCGTTAGAATGAATACAAACATGTTTGTGTGTAAAATAAGAGTTATTTATCATTTTCCTTTTTCATTTACGTGCCATGATACGCAACAAAGGCCAGAAGCACGGAAAGTTAGGGTTCTGTAGTTGGAATAGGAGGTTAGTGGAGTAGAGATAAGCGAATAATTTCTTTATATTTATTTCATTGTTACTTAGGTGTTCTTTCAAGGTAGACGGAAGAAAAAACGTGGTCCTTGTTAAGCAAAATGTTATTGTTAATACGAGATATATATATATATATATACACACATATATATAATATCATCGTTTTCAACAAGATTGTATTTGACCGCGGACCGTTCGATTGTATGCATTTTTTCCCCTAAAAGTCTTAATATTTATTGAAAAAAAAACCTTAAATTTTTCCCTGATGAAAAAGAAATTGAATCATGTACGTCTTTTGGATTTCTACATGATATGGTAAAAATCTCTCTCACACTCGAATAATGAACAATTTATTACTAAAAAGCCATTTTTTCGCTGATGAAACATTTTAAACGTTGATTGAAAACTTTCTGTGTTGCACAAAATAATTACCTTCGTTCATATTGCGTAAGTTTTTTTTTGTTAGGCAATTTACAAATTTATTGTGTCATTTTATTTCACTAAATAAAACTATTTAAAAATGTATTTAATTATCCATAATCTATATTGTTTCCATATTTTAAAAAATGAAATGTAAATTTTTGACACTGGCCACTAGATATAAAGTACACGTAAGTCAATAATAGAATTATAAACGCAACAACGAACGTCTTAAAATTCAATATAAGTGAATTATCTAGAAAAGAGAAAACCTAAATGAAGCTCACATTGCTTAAGAAAAACGCTGCACTAGAAAACACAGTTATTAATGATGATAGTGATGAGAAAACGCTAACTATTGAATGTGTCGAGTGTGTAACTAACTCCAAAGACATAGGAAAATGGAAGACATAAAAGCACAAACGATGCAAATAAGAATAGAAGAAGAGAAAGGCGAGAGAATAGAGGAAAGCGCTTTAGATGTTAAAACATCAATATATCACGTATTAGACGAAATAGACAATGGGGTAAGGGGATAATAACCATTCCACTACCTACGCAGGCAGAAGAAAAATTTAAAATAAAAAAACGAATAACAAAAAAACTAAAATAGAAGGAGAAAACTTGTTACAAAAGGCATTGTTAATAATAAAAGACACAACTGAAAGTCGTTACGAACATCAAAAAGTAATTTTCAGCTGCAAAAACAAATATTACAATCAATTAAAAATGTAAATATATTTTTTTTATTTTTATTTTTTTTCGGGGCTCATCAATCAGAAATCTTTTCCCGGAAACAATTCGAAAAAAGGAAGGAAGAAATCACTTATTATTGTTAGTAGGAAGTAATCAATATATAGCGGGAACAATGTAAGGAGAAGAAAGAGACAGAATACAAGAGGCGCAGTACAGAATAGGAAGACCAAATCGCAGCAGACTGGAATGCAAAGTAGAACCCTCGACAGAAAGAGATAAACACTCAACACATGATCAGCAATGCAAAAACGCACTTTGTTCGAGTGAAGATGACAATACAGAGAGAGAATTACAAAAAACCAAAATTGGAGGAAAAAAATAAAGTATGGCTTAAGAACGCAGATGAGTAATGGAGATAACAACTGAACGACGAAGTGGAGGAAACAAAAAGGAACCACGGATTGACAAGAAGCTCTAGGTGGAACAGATGGATAGAAAGGAACAATTGTTAAAAACTAAAATGAAAACATTTACACGGTGGAAAAAAATTAGAGAGAAAAGGATTTTTCTTAAGAAAAGAATTGGAAGAGACGCAGCAATCCGAGTCAAAGAGTTTGCTGCTTCGTTACTAAAGGTGGCCGAATGGGTAGAAACCCACAGAAAATTAATTTAAATGAAGTGGAGAAAAGAAACAACGTGAATAAGTGAACGTTTACGGAGAATAATAAAATCACGAGAATAATCAGGTAAGGGCAGATGGCTTGAAGGGTGGTCGTGGAATCGGATATAATCGAGAATTTAGAGGAAAGGTGATTGAAAGAAATAAAAATAATAGAGCATACGTCATCACTGAATATAGAACCGAAAAAAAAAAATAATAATAATAAAACTTAGGAAAATAAAAGAAGCACCGACATCATTCGACCTTTTGAAACTATCAGTAAACACGGTTATATTAGATGGAAATTGAGAATTGAAAGTACTGTGAAATTTCTGTCTAATTAAGTCTTATGGAAGGTATTTCAAGAGTGCAGGTATAGTAAACATTTTAGGTGAATGGTTACAAATAGAGGAGATTGTTAAAGGAAATTGTATGTAAGGGCAAAATGAACTAAGCCAAAAGAAGATAAGGAATAAAATAGGAGTTTTCATAAGTGTGAAACGCCAAGTTCTTGAAATTAAGAGCTGAGGACGTGAGAGGAAAACGTTTAGTAAGAAAAAAGTAGTTTAAATAAGATCTGCGAATAGAAAAGGGTGGTGTACTACAATTAGATTCAGCAAGAACTGCTGGAATTGGGTAAGATTTAAGAGTACCAAGGCATAGAAAATAAAAATGAAACCGTTAAATTAGTATAAATGTGAACAATTAAATAGGTATCAAAAATATGTAATAACGTTTTTCGATTTTAGGAAAGCGTACGATTCCGTAGATAGAACAATGTTGTTTAATGTTTTTAAAGAATTTGGCCTGGATAAAAAAGAACACAAGCTTAATAAGAAGAACGTTAACAAACACATAATAATATGCTAAAGTGAAATTTAGAGGCGAATTATCTAGACAGTTTGAAATAAAAACAGGAGTTAGAGAGGGGGATTGTCTGTCGCCTTTACTTTTTAACTGCATACTTAAAAAAGTTATACGAGAATGGAGAAAAGCTATGAATGAAGAAAATATCACTGGGAAAATTAAACTAGGATACAAGAAGGATAATTTATTAATAAATTGCTTAGCATTAGCAGATTATTGCCAAATAATAGCGGAATCTATGGAGACAGCAAAGCGGCAGATAGAACAATTAAAGGAGCAAGCGGATAGAGCTGGGCTGCGAATTTTCTTTGAAAAAACCAAACTTATGACAAATATTACAAGCGTTCCTGAGAGAATACAAAATTGATGTGGGTCAAGTGAGGAGAGCTAATAAATTCAAGTACCCGGGAGAAGTAATCGAGCAGAGTGCGTCAGAAAAAGAAGCAATCAAATATAGGATCGATCGAATGAAAGCGGAGTTTTATTTAACAAAAGATAGATATAAGAAATATCTATCAAGAAATGCCAAACTAAAACACTATAGAACTGTGATCAGACCGGAAGCATTATATGCAATGAACAGAAAAGTATTAAATGAACACTTGAAACCGCAGAAAGGAAGATCGTAAGAAGAATACTGGAACCAGTGAAACAAGGTGGAAAATATATAAAAAGGAGTAACCAGGAAATATACCAACATGTGGAAAGCATTACTACCGTGAGATACGAAAAAGAAGAATTCGATTCTATTGGTCATATGTAAAGAGGATGGAGCCGAGTAGGATTACCGGAAGTTTGTTCAATTACATGCGAAAACTAAAAATAAGCGGCACGGGGTAAACAAAGACCAAAAAAAAACCGAGAGGAACTAAAGATGATGCCTGAAGAGATATAGAACAGCGATCAACATTAAAGAAGAAACTATTTGACTGTGAAGGATTCGCGGAGAAACAGAAAGGAAGAACTGGCATTTTGTGGATCGAAGAAAGAAAATAAGGGCACGGTGAAAAAATGAAAGCAGTATGGAAAGAAAGGAAGAAGAATGGCAGGACTAGTTGACAACATAGTCCATTAGTGGCTAATTCGAAATAATAATAATAATATTATAACACAATTACAATATATACATGAAAATGTTAATGATGGACCAATTAAAATTACTAAAATAATAAATAAAATTAAAAATTAAAATAATAATGAATAACTAGAAACTCAAATTAGAGGGGGGGGGGGATCATAATGATAAAACATTACGGTACAATGAAAACCACTGTATGGTGGCAAGAAATATTTTATTATGAAAAATATTAATGCCACTTTTATTGTATAAGAGCAACCCTCTAATTATAAAAAAAAAAAAAAAAAAAAAACTACAAAGGTATACGAAGAATGATTAACTAGGAACGACTGGTAAGGGCGATACCACAGAGGCAGTTTTTCGCTTGAAAAACAGTTTACAAAACGATGAATTAGTAGGAGAAACATCACGAAAAGCGGAAAAATAGACAAAAATATTGTCAGGAAAAAATAAAAAAGAAGAAGGAGAAGTACGAAAAGTAGCGAAACTATGGAGGTAAATGTTAGAAGAATAGGATTAAGACATGATCAAATTCCTACGGGAGACTTTGAGAAACCGATTGGCGGCAACAGCAGAAGAAGGAGTGGAGAGTTGAAATGTTTTATTACGGGAAAAATTAAAGTTATAAAGCTCATCATTAGCAGGAGAAACATCACGAGAAGCGGAAAAATAGACGAAAATGTTATCAGGCAAGAATAAAAAAGAAGAAGAAGTACGAAAAGTAACGAAACTATGAAGGATTATGATCAAATTCCTACGGAGAACTTTGAGAAACCGATTGGCGGCAACAGCAGAAGAAGGAGTGGAGAGTTGAAATGTTTTATTACGGGAAAAATTAAAGTTATAAAGCTCATCATTAGCAGGAGAAACATCACGAGAAGCGGAAAAATAGACGAAAATGTTATCAGGCAAGAATAAAAAAGAAGAAGAAGTACGAAAAGTAACGAAACTATGAAGGATTATGATCAAATTCCTACGGAGAACTTTGAGAAACCGATTGGCGGCAACAGCGGAAGAAAAAGTAGTGAGTTGAACTGTTCTATTTCGGGAAAGATTAACGACTAGGCAGTAAATTTAGGAGAAACATTAATGAAGTATTTTGTTTTGTCACGACGGTAAAGTAGACTTTATCAATAGCGAAGATAGCGTCAATATTGCCCATAGTGTTAATAAGTCGAAATAAATCAATCAAAAAAAAGAAATGTTTGTTCCTTAATTTTATGGGAAAAAAAAACCTTTTTAATTTTAAAAATTAATTAAAACTTATCTTGAATTTCCAAAACAAATGGTTACCGGTTAAAGAGACCTTCGCATACATTATTTAAAGAAAATGAAAATTCGATTTGAATAATATCGGAAATAATTTTGCGGAAGAAATAAAAAGTTTTTGTTAACGTTCATAAATAAAACAAAAAAATCTTTTTTTTGGGGGGGGGGGGGGGGGGATTTTAATTTTAATACAATCTTATGCCGAAAGCAGGGTATAAATTATCTATTTAAATAGTAAACTAAGCGGCGCCCCCCCCCAAAAAAATCGAATAACTTAATCCATATTCATGGCAATATGATATGAATAAATCGCCATGAGTATAGATCGAATTATTCGAAACTAGTTGGCATTTTCATAATTTATATATATATTTTTATGTTTCGTGATTTAATGTATGTAATCAAAGTTTAACGCACACATTAGAAAAAAGGAAAACTAAAATAATACAAGATATTTATCGTACATGGGGTATAGACCGCGGATTTTTTATTTTATAAACATGTTTCAGGGACGAATCTGAGAGACATTTTGGAGAAGGAAATAATATAATTACGTAATATCTTATATGGCAGATAGTAGATTTGAGAAGTAGCTTATTTCGTAAAGAAAATCAAATGGCGACCTCTTTAGAAATTTAAAAATGTTTCAAAAATACATAACTACTACATTTTAATTTTAATTTTGTTTTATTTTTAGGTGAAAAATAAAATGAAATTATAAAATTATGGCTAAAATGGTAGTTTATAATTTTTAATAGTAAATTACTAGAAAGAATAGAAAGATAGCTTTTTTTTGTTTGTTAAAAATACGATCCGATTTCATTGTTCGTGAGCTAGTTTAAATATATATATATATTTCTCACTGAACTATTTTCATTTAACAAAATTAAAATTAAAAATATATAAAAAAGGCAAAAGATCGATGATAGTCATGTTTAAAACAAAATAAAAATGTAACATTAATAGAATTGCATTAGAAAACAATATTAAATATTAGTTATAATTAAATCCATACGTTGTAACATTTATATAAATTTTTTATATCATAAATTAAGTTTCTCTGTTGTAACAAATTTTTTCATCGAGGTTTTGTTTCTTTGAGTGGGGGATGCCCCTTCACCTCGTGGATCTGCCACTGCATGTGTATTAGTTCCGGCATTGGATTTGTTATAAACCTTTTCAGAATAGAAATGATTAATGATATATATGTATATGTGTATATATATATATATATATATATATATATATATATATATGTATGTGTGTGTGTGTGTGTGTGTGTGTGTGTGTGTGTGTGTAGTGAATACGTCAAAATCACATTGTGGTTTGAATTATATTCATTTCTTGTATTCAAAGCTTATTTAAAATGGATTAGTTTATTATCGTTATCTTGCATAACTTATACGCGACCTTGAATTCACTGACGACAAATAATTGCTACCGTATAAATGTTATTTGTAGTGTTTATTTAAAAAATAAACAATAAGAATAAAAATAATAATAATAATAATAATAATAACAAAAAATAAAAGAACAATTAGATTCCTAACAACCGTAAAAATACATTTAAAATCATCGCGTGTGTAAACTTGTACATTTTAACAATTTATCTGTAGCAAACAAAATGTGAATTTTCTAAACTAATTTTTCACAAAGTCAAAACAATCCGAAATCGTTTTCAATGAAGTACTTTTTTGTCTTTTTATTTATTTATTTATTTATTTATTTATTATTAATTTTTCCGCTTCCTGCAAATCAATTATTGCGTTTATTAAATTCCAATTTAAACATTTTTGAATTCTTTCTTCAACTTAATAAGTATTCATTCGGTATTTATTATATTATGAACGTAATTTATATGTCCCACTATGTTCCGAATATTTTTATATTTCGCGGCATTTTGCGGGTACGCTTCGTTTCTAATCCAGCAGCAATCTTGAAATTTTAATAACTTGATACTACGTTAAAAGTTAAAAGTTTACGAAATTATTCTATTTTTATTTTTCGAAAAATACTCTGTCTTTAAAAAGACTATATTGTTAACAATAAATTTAATATATTAAACCTTATGAACAAAGTTAAAGTAACATAAAATAATAATATGAATAATAATAATAATAATTACTTAACCTCATAAAACTAGTTTAAAAAAAAGCACGTAATTACGTAATTGTGATTATAATGATATAATTTTATTTTATTTTCGAGGCGAATTCTTTAATAATATGAATTGTCAAATGTTTTATTTTCATTTTTGTGGCGATATTTACTTTTGGGGATTATAGCGCTTGCTGATTATTATAAATTAAGAAAGAGGTGGAAGAATATATATATATATATATATATATATATATATATATAGAGAGAGAGA
This sequence comes from Icerya purchasi, assembly GCA_039619475.1. Taxonomy (NCBI): domain Eukaryota; kingdom Metazoa; phylum Arthropoda; class Insecta; order Hemiptera; family Monophlebidae; genus Icerya; species Icerya purchasi. Next base: position 99,923,078 of record CM077115.1, read on the forward strand.
GAGAGAGAGAGAGGGAATGAAAGAAAGGGAAAGTGAACGAAATTAAAATTTCTTTATGGCAATTGGTTAATATAGATTTATGTGTATTTTCTAAAAATTCGGCTTGACCATTTTGTTAAGTTGTGTCAAAATATGAACGGATATTGTCACTTCCGTACATTTTAGATATGTGCAGTGGTCTATATTATATCTGCACATTAAGAAAGTTCGATGAGATCGGATGCTTTTGATATTATCTACGAAAGAAATTTGTAATTTTTAAACAGGTCGACATTAAAAGGAAATAATTATTATCGACATTTAAGGTTTGTAGAATGAGTTCATGTTTAACACAAAGGTTATAGTATGCCGTTAATTAAATCAATACCATTATATAATTCCTGGTAACCTTCCGAATTTTCGATGAAAATTAGAGTTACGTGAAATCGGCGATAAAGTATGTGCGCTAAAAGATAATTTTGAAGTAAATAGGATTATGATTAGAAGGATGATTAAACACGGGTTTATGTTTGAATATTGTCATGTTGGCTTAAAATGAAACCGATGGCGCTAAGAAAAATAAGTTTGTGTGGGAAACACGAACTAGAATAGACTAGAGCAGGGTTATCGATTTTATTATTGTAAAATTAACTTTTTAACCATTAAAGTCACTGACCTTATTGCTAGAATCGAAAATAACAGACGTGATATCGAATATCGAAAACAGGAATTCTCTACATATACGATAATATAATCATTTTTAACGTTTAGTGAAATGATTAGGCTCGGGGCGACAATTTAATATTCGTGGAGGTATCGTTTGATTTGCGGTTATGGTGAAATCTTATAAGTTTTTTTGTTAGTACTCGTTTATCGTAATTTAGGATCGACGTTGTTATCAGCATTGCTCGTATTAACAATTTATACCTGTTTGTTTTTTTTTTATACATATACAAAAACACACATATATTATGTATTAGCCTAGTAATCAGAGCGCTCAGTTACCAAACCAAAAGGGTCATGTATCCAGCAATGTAAATATCGCTCTTCAACAGAAATAAAACCTGAAATTAAATATTAGACATGCCAGAGGAATCTAGGAAAAGAAAAGACACCTATTGATGCATTGCGGAAAGCTACAATCCATGCTTTTCAAGGATATTCCACCTCATTTTATTATATGAAGATCATTCGAGCGACCTCAAATCGTCTTCCAACAACTGTATACTCTGAAATCCCCTTGACTCTATATACTATCAGGTCTAGAATAATTGACTAAAATCAGTATAGCATCATTTTGAAGGTAGGAAATCTTCCGGCAACTCATACGCCATATCGGCATTTGCACAATTGTTCTCTCTGCATTTATTCTCAATTTTTAATCCATCTCTCTTTAGGAAATGTAAGAAATTTTTATCAGAAAACCAGCCGGTGGTCCTGATATAGCCGAACGGATGATTATAAGTAAGGAAGGACATTAGTTTCGTTAGCGACGACTTGTAAATCCCTCATGATATAAATGCATGCTCGTCTTCAATTTATCACGACTAGCAGCTACAGCGCTCCGATCTCAGACGGAAATGAAACGGCTTTTACTTTGCTCTGCGAGTCTCACCGCGTTGATGACGAATAGGCTGTTTAGTGTTCTTTTGCGCTGTCCGCAGTACGCTCGAACAACGTTATTAACGATGTGAAACAAGAAAAACGGACGTTTTATCTCGTCGTTTAGGGGAGGTGAGTTCTTATTATAATGCCGATGACGTACACAGATATGGATGAAAATAAACAGGAAATATCTGGAGCGAACCACCCTCCGGCGTAGGGAAATTCCGGTCGTACGAGCTGGAAAAGAGGTACCACCGCTGAAATAAGACGAAAGGAAAGAAAGATCAGATGAGCGGCGACACGTGTCGATTTTTCTTATAAGAAATAAAAAACAGCTGACGCAACGCGGGGTGCGTTGACTCCGACGTAATTTATTCGAAAGGGGATGAAGCTGAATCAGAGTTTGCCGTTCGTGACCCTCTCGCCGGTGCATCGCACTGGAGTAATCAGATTGCTTCGCGTGTCTCTCCATCGCTGCCAACATGTAAGAAAATAAATGCGCTCTATCCGGCGGCGCTCTCGGCAGAGGGGTAGACGACCTCCGGCTTCTTATTAATCGCAGCGAGAGAAACGAAACGTCTATCAAAATTGGCACCCCGTCTGAATTCGGGTTACCTCGAAATATCGAAAATATCCTAAGGGTTGTGTAACAACGTGTTCAATCGTGACGATCGGCCGGCCAGATTCCACGACCAGAGCGTTCTTCATTTTTTACCCAGTTATCGCAATGTCTGTATGTGTGGCGGTGTGTACTTGTGTATGTGCGGGTGTGTGCTCGTAAATCGATTGGCACTTTATACGGTCTGCAAAGAATAATTTCGGACGTAAGATACTCAAAGAAACACTAACGTGCAAATATTCCCGGCACCGTCCGTAAACAAACAAATCCCCCAGTCTTTAAACAATAAATAAATAATGGTTTATTCGAAGAATTATAAGATGCAATGTTCTGAAAATGATTCAGGAAATTTGTTTTATGTTATAAAAATCGTTAAAAGGAACAAAAAAGTCTCGAGAGAAAATCCATTTACGCGAATAATTAGTTATAATTAATTTAATTATGTAATTTAAATGAAAAAATAAATAACTTTTTTTTTTTTATAATTCAGCATTTTGTAAAATAAAAATTAAATATTGAAAAGAAGTAAAATATTGAATTATAAAAAAGGAAATTATTTATTTTTTCATTTAAATTACATAATTAAATTAATTATAACTAATTGTTCGCCCAAATCAATTTTCTCTCGGGACTTTTTTGTTCCTTTTAACTAGGTCTGTAGCATATTATAAATTCCCTGAATCATTTTCAGAATACCCTGATGAATAAAACAATTAGTACACTTTTCCTTGAGTTTTTGAGCTAAGCCTGATCGTACACCTATCATTGCAGGGGCGCCATCTGTGCAAAATCCAATAAGTTTATTATTCCAATCCGAAACATTTTTTTCGGTGAAATCAGATATTGAATTAAACATATATCTTCAGATTTAGTGTCTGCTGTCAGAGATTGGGAGTACAAGATCTCTTCTTCAATGTGATCTCCACTGACGTAACGAACATTTAACTGTGTACAATCAACGATGTAGGTGGATTCATCGCAACTAATGGCAAAAAATGGCGATAATTTTACTTTGTTAATTATTTGTGACTTCATATCGGCAGCAATATCATCGATTCTACGCTTGACTCTGTTATTCGAAAGAGAAATCGACTTTATTTTTTACTCGAATTCTTCTTCTAAAATTATCTGCGTTGCTTTTAAGGTACATGGTTTGATTAATTCATCGCCGATAGAGCGAGCTTTATTTTGCTTTGCTATCAAATAAGCTATTTCAAATGAAGCTTTGAGGTGCTGTAGTACACCCGTGTGATGATAACTTTCCGACTTATCCAATTTCATGCGCTTCGGTAATTCTGCTTTAGAAGAAAAAAACTCTTTCGACTTCGAAATCTAGGATGCTGCTGGCTCAAATGGCTCTCAAGGCGATTGGGTCTCATGCTATCGTTACTTAAAATACTTTCATACATATCACACACTGAGGAAATTGTAGCTCGTCTTTCTCTATGAAGGTAAACTTCATATAGTCTTCTGAAGACGTTCTCTCTTTCGCTGCCATTTTGAAAACAGTAAAATACTTACACGTAAATTACATTCCCTTTACCTACATGTAAATCGGCTGTCGAGAGATTGCATTTCTGATTTAGATATGACTGGTGATGGGCATAATGATTAGTAACAAATACCACTACATAACAACCTACTGTTAATCCAAGATTTTTATAAGTTATTCATATTACTATGTTTTTATAATTATTTGTCCCGCGTCTTGTTACATAATACATAAAACAGAACTTGGTAATTTTTATTTTGAGTAAAGTGCAGTAAAAATGCACTTATTTTTTACTTCAAGTGATTTTTTCTTATTAAAAATGTTATTTTTCTCTATTTTTACTTTTTTTCCTAGTTTTACGACAAAATTCCCGGTTTTTTTCCCAGTTTCCCGGTTGAGTGGCCAGCCTGAATAGTTTCATAAAGATTTTCAGAAACGTAGGTTTTTTTAAAATCTTTAGCAATCTCATTTATGTAACAAGAATTTTTAAATACCTACGTAAAATATAGTTATTTTAAATTGTTATTTTTCGTAATACACAATTATTCTATAATTTAATATTATAACAATGAACGTTTCCAACCCGGCGATGTGCGAGAAACGCGCGGTTACGAAATTTCTGACAGCTGAAGGAGTTGCTTCTCGGAAATTATGTCGGAAAATGAAGTCTGTTTTTTCTAATTTATTTGCTGTTTTTTTCCTGATTTTTAAATGCCTGAAAGGTCATTTTCAAAGGCATGCCATGTTATTTATTGAACGCCCCTCGTCCGATATTTGGTTTACGCGTTAAATTAATTTTTCTTTCGATAATGCAAACGTCTTCCGCCCTCCATTGACATCTCTCTATGCCCCCCTAGGGGGGGGGGGCTCTCCTGGTTGGAAATTCCTGTTTTAATTAGTCACAAGGCTGATATCGGAGGGGGAAAAAAAACAAAAAAAAAACGAATAATTGTGTTTATTTAACAAGCGTAAACGCCTATTTTCGGAGGATAAATTCTTGAAAATTTTCAAAAAAAAACTCGATTTTTCTGCGAGTTAACATTAAAAAATTTACACATTTTGCTTTCTATCGACCGTAATAATAGCAGTTTTACATAATACCGATTTAAATTACTAAGAAGATAGAATTTTCCGGACTAAAAGAAGTATATAAATTCTGTCATAATTATGGTATCCTAAAATGGAAACTCCTCAAGTCTCCATGCCAGACTGCGGATTAACATCTATCCTTCTTTTTTCGCCAATCGTTTCTCCTTCTACCTCCTCCTACAGCCTATTCCCAATTCACAACCCTGGTTCCAATTTCTTCCATTTTCTCGGCGCTCGGCTATATTGTTTCCCTGATCAGACTAAGACTTCGTCATTCTCTCCTTCCCTCTTCTCATTTTTCTTTTTCTCTTTTACCTTCTCCCTTTTGCCCTTTCCACTCTGCTGATCCTCCCTGTACATGCGACTCCAACCATATTCTTTTTGGATGTCCTACTCTTTTTCCCGAGTACTCTCGTCTATACGAAGAGGCGTTGGATCTTCCTACCCCTTTCAATACTTACTTTATCCTTTCCTTTTCCTTTATACTCTTTATCTCCGATCGCCTCAGAATCTGAGTAGGTGATTTAAGTTCATGTAGTTGGGTGAGTGCTGGCACCCATTTAAAAAAAAAACGGAAACTAGTCGTTAGCAAATTTACATTTTGTAGGCAAAAAATTGTTTACTACAATTGTAGACACAATTAAAATGGTGCTATAAATAATAACTAAATTATTAACCATTTTCAATCACAATCGATGGCCGCGGTGTAATTCTTACATTTTTTTTTCTTTCTTCTATGCATAATTGTTTTATAGGTACATGCGACGTTTGTCGGGAAAAGTGACCACCTATGGTGCGAAAACTAGAGTTTTCAGGAAGTAATACTGTACCATAACGTACTGCTCTTCCGCGCAAACCTGTACATATAACTGTCAATAGAGCATCGTTACCAAATTTTGACCTGGTCAAATTAGAATTTGGTCGCTCAAACGTTGATTGTTACGGGAAGATTTTCGAAAAATTGTTAATCAGTCCAGCCGTAAAAAATTCAGTGTTGCCGTGAATGCCAGCAAAATCGAATTTGTGAATGTGGGACACAAAATTTCAAGATTTTTTTCAACAATTACCGCACAGGGGTGCATTATCGTTATTTCATATTTTCATTACTCAAATTTTAATTTTATCGCTTCATTAATTCGATATTGTTTTCATAATATACAAAGTATCACCATTTTCAGTTGGAAAAAAAATCGGCTGCTAAAAGTTTGTCGACTCACAGTCAGAAGAGGAAAAATTTCGTCTACATATACAGCAAACGAAGTATCAGAAAACGATTTACCCCCCCCCCCCCAACCGATCACGAATAGTGGCTTATCATTAGAAAGGAAGTGGTAAATGCACGAGAATATTGCGTCTGTACGTACCGATTCAAAAAAAAAAAAAAAAAAGGAAATTCCGCAGCCCCTAAACCTGACCAACCTAAAAAAAACAGTCGAATGCAGCGAATTGTAGAGGAATCTGCAGCAAAGTTGACAAGTGGGAGAAAGAAGAAAACTAAAACTACAATCGAAAAAAAAAAAAAAAAAAAAAAGAAGAAAGAAAAAAAACCAAAGTTCCAACGAAGAAAAAAGCCGAAGTTCCGAAAAATAAAAAAAACTAATGCTTAATACTGTAAGCAAATGAAAAATCATCAAAAAATGCAAAAAGAACTAACAACTGTGGAAAAAATAGTTTTTCGATTTTTTTAAGGTTCTGAATATTTTTCCATTTTTTCCAATTTTCTTCAGTCAGTTTTGTACATTTTAATGCGAAAAAACTACATACTGCATCCTGTTCTAGAAACTTTTAAGTATTAGAATCCGTGATCAACTCAAAACCCATATTTTTGCGCTACATTTCTCAGCGAACACGTCACATATATAGAATTAAAAAAAAAAAATTAAATAAATAAATCTGCTCGACAAACTTCAGCAGCCTTAGGTTAACTGACTTTTTTTCTTTCGGCAGCGCTATTTTTTCGAAAGATAAACTAACTTATTTTAAAGTTACGGGATTGCTTCGTTTTTAAGGTGGTGGGTAACTGGCAGATTTTATGTTTTTCAGGTTCGAGACTTCAGGATATTTTTTTTAATTCATTTATTTTTTGAATTCATCAACATGGGCCTTAACAGCTGCGGAAAATAGGGGAAAAAGATTGGGATCTTTACACGATAGCCGACCACATAGCATGTCCAAAAGAAAAAAGAAAAAAAAAACAGAGATAGTCGATAAAAAAAAATATATATGTGAAAGCTTGGGTAACTGAAGGAGAAAGAAGGGAAAGTTATAATTTTGTTATAATTTTATTAATTTCTCTTTATTTTCTTTTTTTTCCTTGTTTTCAATTTTCGTAATTTTGTAATTTCTTGCCGTGTCTCTAGCCTAAGTTTCTGTATAGGACACACGTAAAATAAATAAATAAAATAAGAGAAGCATTGTATGGAGTGCGAATACTGTTTGAAGGTAGGAAAAAGAAGTTTGTTCAGTTAACAATAGAATATATTTTGTGATCAGAATCACAGATAAAATGTATGTTAGAAGGGTGCTGTGGACAATAAGGAGGAGACAGCATGAGAGAAAAACGGGAAAGCGAAGAAAGGAGCAAATTGTACCCAAAAAACGCGGGCGGCAAATTGCAGAGAGATTAGAGCGACGTATAGAAGGGGAGTCGAGAAAGGAAAAGTTGAATAGACAAGAAAAAGGAATTCGGATTAGAGAATGAGGAAGCGTTAAACCAAAGTTTGGAATGAGCAGTTGTAGACAGAAGGGAAATAATAGAGTGGAGGATGAGAAAACGGGAAAAAACCTGCCAGAAGAGGAAGAGATAACCGGGCGAATCGGACTAACTCACTTTCCTTAATTGTGACCAGGATCAATTCAGAGTAAATGAGAAAGAAAGAGATCATGAATCAAGGGCCGAATAAGAAGGATAACGTATAGTCGGTGGAGTAAGAAGGAAGGGAAGATGCGATAGCCTGCAGCACGTTTTGAGCATCGGACAGGATAAGGATATCGCGAGAGACAAATACGGATCTGATAGAAAAAGAAGGGCACGCAGAATAGCAGTGAACTCGGCACAAAAGATTGAGCAAAGGGAGGGAAGTTTAAAGGACCGCTCAAAGTAATTTAAAGAAGACCAAAAAAAAAAAAAAAAAAAAAAGAAAGCTGCGCCAACTGCATCTGGTTCTTTGGAGTCACATCAGTGAAGACCGTAAAATGATTAGGGAAGAAGAATTTAGATTCTGTTGAAATGCCGATCTAACGACATGATGAAGAATAGGTTTAGGAGGAACGGAAGAATAACACAGCACAGTTAATCATCATCGAATGAAGAAAGGAGGATTGAAGGAGAAAAGTATGGGAGTTTTTTTTCTCCGTGGAGGAAATTGAACGAGACGGGGTAAGAGATAGAATTGAGAGTTTTGTTGACAGAAAAACGTCAGTTACATAAAATGGACGAATAAGAAGAAGTAAGAGAGGAAGAGGTAATTGGCAAACGTTTTTGATGAGGAAACGATAATAACCTAAGTAGGAACGGTGAAGAAAAACAGAGGATGAGTTCCAGTATACAGAGCCGAGATGGGGGTAGATTTTCGAGTTCAAAGGCAGAGGCGGAGACATGTACTTCGGACATGATTGAGCTTAGACAGAAGTTCCAGGCTCCTGCTCAATCTTCTATTCACTTTAGCTACTGAGAAAAAGATTGTAACCTGTCTGACCATCTTTTACACGTCATTAAGAGCTTTCGTTTTTCATTTTTCTTCTTAAACTTCTATTCATTTCTAATGTTTATAAATTAACTTCGATTCTAGTGATCTTAGCCAAAGCACGAGGAACAACGCACCGTAAAAGTTGCGACATTTTTAAATGTAGCGCAATCTATTTGCTTTTATTTGTATTTTCTACATTCCACTGTTCGTGTATTGTTTTTTTCATCGGCATCGCCGTCAGTCGTAACAACAAAATTACGATAATTTTCGAAATAATAGAAAATAAACAAGCATTCGAATCGACGAGCGTGATTATATTAATATAGAGATAATTATGCTAGGGCGGTAACGGTAAAAAATCAAAACGATAACATTTTTTTTTTTTTACTTTTGATTTTATTTTTTTACTTCGTTCACGGCTGGATAGAAATTACAGTGCGACGGAGGGAGTATATTTTACAGCAGCGAACTGAAATGTTCATTAAAATTTTCGCGGTTCAAAGTTACACTGCGCCAAAATTGTTAAATTTTAAAAATATATATACATTTTTTTTTTCTTGTGTGGCGCGCTAGGTACCTCTAGTAATTCCAATGATGGACCAAGGGGAAATTACTTTGACGCGATTTCCATCGAAAAATGTGACACGGTTTTCGACGTAGAATTCTGAAATTCGTCCTTTATTTTCTTACTTAATTTTAAAATTGTTTGATATTAAACACCCTTTTTTTTTGTTTTTTTTGTTTTTGGAAGGGGGTGTTTAGTCGGAAACAGTAAAGAATCTTAAAATGAAATTTTAGATTTGCGTACAGGTAAAGAGTCCAACTGCACTTCTTTTCTCTTACTTACACGTCGAATCAGCGACTGACGTTTTTGTATCTTTCTTCACTGAACGAATTGCAAATGAAAAGAAACCCGTGTTCAATACTTAATATTCCGCTGTAAGCATAACACACAGAATATTATCAGAGAAATAGTGGTCTACTGGTCCATCGTCCCTTCTCCGGGAGCAGTAATGCACGTTCACCAATCAGCTTTATGACCCTCCCACCTGCCGTGTCCAGCTAATGTATGTCCGGCACTCAATTTAGATGGACGCTCTTATATCGTTATCATCACGTTAAAATCTCACTCGGGAATACGCATATACGGTGTAACTTTGTTTCAGGGGTTGCTTATTGCACGACAACGCATGCGCATTAAGCGAATAGGTTTCGTTGTTTCGTGTTTTACAAATGGAATATAAGCGATATGTCGAGCGATACGAGAGATATGAAAGCAGCGACTTTTGATGCCACAAAGCCACCGAGAGTGGGGAAACTTATAACTGTAAAAGCGCTATTACGTCTGTTTTAAATTTTCTTTTGTTCCTAATCATTAATATCATCATTATTTCATTATTATCATTATTAATATTTCCTAACTTGATTTCAGCTTCAGTTGTTTTTTTTTGGTTTTTTTTGTTTTTTTTTTTTCTTTGGTAATTCAAGTTCAACCTGGAAAATAGTATCTACCAAATAGCGTCGTAATTTCCCGATAATTGCAGCTGAAGTAGCGTTCATTTCGAGAATTCTAAGATGCTTATAAATTTTTAGAAAGCTCTCGTGACTATTGGAATGATGCTCTTATGTTTCTTCCACAGCCTATTTATTTCGATTGCCAGGTAGACACTTATGTATCTTCCCCCTCCGTCTCCTGGTATTACTGCCACATCTGCAATCCACACTTACTTCTTTTCGATTACTGTTCTCTGTTCGGAATATTGTGTCCTAAATATTTATCCGTTTGTGTAGCCTGAAATCATCGGTAGTATTTTGATTTCATTCTATTACTTGTTCTACCCGATGCCTTCAATAGTTTTTCGTTGTAGCAATATTGAGTAAGCATTGCATTGCAACTTTATCGTGCTTAGCCTTATAATCCGTTTGTGCAATTTTATTACAATTTCCATATAATATGATTTATGTGATATCATCTTTTATTTGACAAAGTCGATATTTCGCGTGTCTTTACTAGTTTTATAATTTCTTGCTTTTATTCTTCATAATATCAGTTGTAACCTGATATTTTTGTTTTATTCCTGCTTCTTATGCAGCTTAAGTATGAGCGAGATTATCTTATTCATTTATTTTCACTTATTTCGTAAGTGTTTTGATAACATTTTGAAATAACTGTTTGATTTTATTCGATTTTATTCGATTTTATTTTATTTTATTATTATTATTATTACTACTATTTCAGAAAAATTGTGCTTACTCATCTTTAGCATAATGTTACAAAACATCTTACTTTCTAATTGTGCCCGGTTCATTATTGTGTAATGATACATGAAATTCATTTCTCTTGAAATCGATCGATAATTACATTAATATCAATTTTTCTATACACATACTCAGTAACAAATATTGAACATTCCTGTGCTCCGTACGAAAACTTCTACAATCGAACCCGCGATCAGCGCGAGTTAGAAGTCACATATCACCAGCTATCACGACAGTTCCGGGGAATTTAATATTCTTCATCTTTTTTTAATTTCGAATAGTTCCTTAATAGTTCCCTACGGTTCCGTGTTCATAGCGAACACAAGAGACCGCGACTAGAAATCTCTGATATTATAATGAACTGCGATAATATTCTGTTACGGTTCTCTTATAAATTATGTAATATCTAAATTCGTTATTATTTACTTTAAACACTTGATATTTCTATATTAACGTTAACATTGAAGTATACAATATTATAAAAACGTAATTTAAGGCAAATGTATATAATTTTTGTTAATGTAAAATTATAATAGGTGAATGGAAACTTACATACAGTTTAATTTTTCTAACAAAACGCACTGTTGTTTAAATGCTCGATAGTTTTAGTTAAAAATAAAATATTAATGATTAAATATGAGTACGCTTCTAATCATGTGCTTATAATTTCTAGCAGTTTTAACAACTTGGCCGCTCTATATATATGTACCTAATAATAGTAATAAAAATGTCTGCGGGTCGTTTTGAACATGCAAGTCAAAAATAATAATAATAATAATAATATTAAAAAATCCGATGGTCGCTATAAACGCCATTATCGGTGGGTCGCTACGAACACGGTCGCTATGAACACGACACCGTTCCTTACAGATCGGTTGAAAAGAATAAAATTACTTTTTCAACTACCTCGGTGCCTTTATAATATCCAGTCTCTAGAGATAGCGAATAGTTCCTTAATAGTTCCTTACAGATCGGCTGAAAAGAATAAAATTACTTTTTAAACTACCTCGGTCCCTTTATAATATCCAGTCTCTAGAGATTGGCTTAACATTAGCGAAAAAATTTTAAAAAACGCATCTCCGGTGAATGTTCAAGTTTATTACTTTCGGTATTATCCTAAATATTTTTCACTTTTACACGGTTTATTTCTCTTCTCAATTATTATCCTCTTCAGATACTTTATCAGAATTTCATTTAACGTTTATACATACTTCTCTTTATGCTTCTAACACCTTTCTGGCCTAAATCGCTTCTGTTTTTCTTTCCTCTGATTCGACGCACTGGGGTTTTCAAAACTTTCAATATTTTAAATAGCGCTTTTCCTGTCTGATATTAATTTCGAGCCTAGAAATTCAAGTATTTTTATATTCCGCGAAAAAATTAACTGAAACAAAAATTGCCTCTTTTTACGATTTCCATTGAAAGTATATTCTTTTTGCTGTAATCTATTCTACCGTAAATGTATTATGTAGCATTATTTTTTTAGTTTAATTTAATTTTTTTTTTTTCCTCGGGAAAAGGAGATACCAAAAATGTGTTTGTCTTCACCGGCCCGCAATTCATTAAGAAATGGAGCACGGGCGAAGTTTCACCTAATACGCGATTGGCAATATTCTGAAATACGAACTCGGTCAGAGGGTATTTTTCTGACTACAAGTAAGTAGTATAAACTTAACACACACACACACGTATGTGCGTATGTGTTAAATTTATTCCTTGGGGCTACACGAAAAAAAAAAAACAAAAAAAAAAACACCTGAATTAATCTGGTCCGGTTGGGGCTTTCATCGTAACTCAAATTCACGCGAATATTAGTTTTCTTTCTCGATGTCTATTACTACCGGGGAAACTTTTGCGAACTACATTATGTACGTAGTGGAATCGTAAATTCCAAAGTATCGAAATAAAACACATTCTAATGTAAAAAAAAAAAAAAAAATAACAAACAGAAACAATACTTTTTATAATAAACGAAATCGCTCTCAGATTCGTTTATTAATTTCTAAAATTCCACTTTAACCAAGAAAATCTGCAGCGAACGAACAAGAACACTTTTTACCAGCCCACATCATCCGTATATTTTTTGTATTATTTCTATCTATCTTAATATCATTCCTTCCGCCGTGCAACTCTCGATAAATTGATCATTTTCGTAATAGGCCACCGCGGACGGACTATTTATTATGCACATCATATTGCACTTCGATACGATTATTTCGATTAACCAATTTTCTCCGCATATTGCAGAATCCTTTGTGCTCATCTCAAGAACTTTACATCTTAAGATTTAATATTATTATTCGAATATGACATGTAAAGGATGTGGGGGGAAAAAAAACAATAGAAAAGCGAATTACCTGCCATCCTTGAACCAGTAGGTTCCTGTCGACGGTCCGTATCCACATGACGGCATCGCCGGCTTGAAAGTTTTTCAGTTGATAACACTTTTTGTGCAGGTAGATGCCGAGACATTTGAGCAATTCGGTGGTGGAAGCCTGTATGACGGTCTTTTTCGGTATCAGCATCTGACACGTGTTGGCCGTCGGATGGTACTTTTTCTCGAGCGGGGGCGGCGACTTGAAGATGATCGTTTTCGTCGGAATCGTGTAGCAACCATTGCGACTGGAAAACTTCTTCTCCGGGTGGTCGACGTTCTCATTGTTATTTAAATTTCCGGTCGTCACCCGGATGACGTCCAATTTTCCGGAGCCATAGTAGAAATTGCCGCTGTTGTTGACGGCAATTTTACGCTGGCCGGCGGTCGAGCTGGTGTTTTTCTGTTGCTGCTTCAGAATGTTCATGTAGTTCTTGTCATTCTCGTTGTTCACTGCGAGGCCGATGTTATTATTGTGATGATTGTTGACGTTGTAATTGCCGCTGCCCCGGTGGTTCGGATTGTCGACGACGTAGCTCGGCTTGAAAATCGTCGATATTCCCCGATGTTTCTGGTGCTGCTCGATCTTCTTCTTGCCCGAGTAGGCCAATCGTTTCCAGTTCAGCATACCGATCAGGCTTGAGTGCTTCTTGTACGCTTTGTCCAGGCTCCGTTTCTCCGACAGAATGCTGTCGTTGGACGCGGCCGACGTGATGACAATGTTGTTGTTCACGTTGATCACGTCCTTGACGCCGTTTTTCGGATTTTTCAACAGTTCGTAATTAACATTGTTCAGCGTCGTCGAGCAGTCGGTGGTGGCGCTGCAGTTTGCGCCGCCACCGCCTGCGGCCAACACCGGGGCCGCCGTGGTTACGCCGGGATCGTCATAGTTCTGTCTGCGTCCAATCTTAGGGCTGAGACTGAGCACCGTTCCCATTGCTGGCGGCCGGATGGACCAGCCGCTGCCGCTATATGCCGCTTCTGCTCTAGCGGCTGCCGGATCTGCTGCTGCTGCCGCTGCTGACGACGAAGTAAGTCCAGAAGACGGTGACGATCGCTTGTCCTCAGACGACGAAGACGACCAAAGCAGATAAATCGCTACGAATTTCGTGTCCCATTTTCGGATAGCTATCAATAGGGCTAGCATAACGAACGGAACAACTCCATCGCCGTCGCGGTAACAATGTCGATGGCAATCGCACGATCGCGAAACTTTCCGCGCAAACTGCAGACATGGAACCGATTCGAAAAGGTCGCCGAAAATGAGTATAGCAACGTAGCAGCGACGATGCGAGAACGAACGAGAACGCGAACGCGGCCAACGCACAAAACGCGAGCCTAATCGATGAAGGGACGACGCGACGTTGCTGGTGCGCGATTGCTAACTTTACGCCGGAACGACGGGCTTCCACGCCGTTCGCGGTTGGCGCGCGGTGGGCCGACGCTGTTCTTGAAAAGGTCACATTTTCGGTTGCGAAACGCTGAAACCGGAGAGAGAAAAGGAAAGAAAAATGCCTCAGCAACGAAAACAAACCCGACCGAAAACGATAACGCGCGACTCCGGCTCACAGCAGAAATGCCTTCGCCGCCGACATTAGACCAGGTCCGTTGACTGACTGCCGAGGGCAGCCCGCTGCGCCGAGAAACGCATCAAAGATTGTCCAAAGTGCCGGATGGCATCGGACCGATTGAGCTGAACGTGGTCCTCGTCGACCGGCACCGAAATGGCGCGGCCACTTCGCTAACGCTTCCGCACCACGTCATGGCCCCTTCTGCAGCGACCAGCGACCAACGATAACTGCGTTCGGAAAACTCCGCGGCAAACTCAGCAACCCCTTTCGAACGTCGGACAGAGTTGCGCACTGGGTCGTTTCCAGCGAATGGCGCGCGCGATAAAGTCGGCCGCTGCCGGGCTCTAAAGTTCTGCGCCCGCTGCTCAGCTAGGTGGCACGCGCGCTTTCCCGCACCATCGTCGGAAAATGTGTGTGTGTGTGCGTGCGTGTGTATGCGTACTCTTACGGAAGGAAAGCAATCGACAGATGCGCTACTGAACTTTCATCCCGGCTTCGACGGAGCTTGTGTGTCGCCACTTATTCGTGTCGGTCCGCTCGACCCCTTTCCGCATCGGTTGCGGCGAGTTCAGCTCCAGCTAAGTGGCACTGCTCGACGACGACGACGACGACGACGACGGCTAGCACCACGACCGCGACCGGTTTTCCGGTCGTCGCAAGACCGTCCCTGCACACAATTTTCATAGCACGGCCACGTATAAAACAGCAGTTTTCTCTGAAGTTTTCCGGAACGAGACGGAGTGTCGGCGAGGTCTCTTTGCGCTCACGCTAGAACGACTTTTGCGTTTCAGATGAAATGGCACGATTGTGAAATTTCCACGAACCAGCTAAACTCTCGCATCCTTTTCGCTCGAACAAAATGCTGCGGCTAAATCATCGTGACCGAAAGGCCGGCCAACCATTTTCCCCCCTCCGAGCTCTGCCGAGCTTTAGCTGGGTGGCATGATTTTTTTTCTTTTTTTTCCTTTTTTTCCTGTTGATGAACCCATCATTTTTGTGCGTTATCTATTTCAAATGCACCGCGATGTTGCTTGCGGCGATAAAGTAAAGTAAAGCAAGTCCCATATACCTTTGACAGGGCGTCGGGGATTGTGAAATTAATCGAGAGATTCTATTTAAAAAAGCAGTATACAAGTAATTTAGCGTTTAAAAGCGACCGGGGTAAAATGAAAACCGTTATAATAAGTAAAGGATTTTTTTACTCGTTTACATTATTGGTATTCTTCGCGGCACTCTGGGGCTGCTATTGGAGTCGGTCCCAAGAGAAGAAGAAAAAAAAGCTAATATAAACTAGTCGATGACCCCAAAGTCCTCAGCTAATTTGCGTTTTTTTTTTTTTTTTTGCTCCTTGCTGCTCGAAAACTATTTTCAGCAAATATTTCGGATCTGCCACATTCCAGGATCTTTTGTATTGTCGATGATCCAATCATTCCCGATAGTCAACTTCTGAAGAAACCCACATTAGCTGCTAACGAACTGCAACGATAATTTTTGTGCGCGCACGTGCGTGTATTGTGCTTTAAGACTTTCAAAAAAAAGTTACTTTTTTGATCGTTTCGCTGCTCATGACGTCCAAAAAACTCCTATGAAAAGAGCGATTCATAACCCCAAACACACTTGTAATACCAACAAGTATTAAATACAACGATCCACTTTAAAAATGATTTTGAAATTATTTTTCAAAAAATCAACAAAGAAAAAGCGTATCGTTTACATATCCGGCTAATAAAAAAGTCAGCGCTCAACCGGTTCCGAATTTTGAATAATGAAACCGGTTAATTTACACGATAAACAAAATTAATGAGGAAAGTTCTATCAGGAAAAATTATACGAAGCTGTTTCTCTAATAACGAAATTTAATGTAAAATGTACGAAAAATATGCTCTGTAAAAATTACAAGAATTTTTCTAATTGATAATCGGTCTGCTACGAAACAAGATATGTTGTAGCACTCATTGTTGAAAAAAATTCGAACAAGGCGACGAGATAAGTTGACTTAAAACGATTAAGAATGATCAAAACAATCGCTATTAAATATTATTAATCGATATTTTTATAATAGACTCTATTATAAACATTTTTAATTCGTATAAGAAAGAGAAAAAAAAAATGTAAAATAGGATATTTCCTCAGGCAACCCGCCTGCTATTAATAAAGAGGGGGGTCCTGTCTCTATGGAATATTACTTTGTCATAAATATATACGATGTAACCTTACCCTTACATATTTTTGTAGACGATATTGTTATTGCAAATAAAAATGAAATAATGCAAGGTAGCAAAAAGTTCGGATTGACTGACGAAACATACACACTTAAGTAACACATCTACATATGTATATCAGAGACACGTAAATAACTGGATAGTCTATTCTACAGAAAATCTAATAAACACTTAATCGAACGCATTTTGACTCCTACATAGTAATTTAAACATTTAAAATTATCATTTAAAAATATAAAATTAATCCGTAATAGCAAACAGAAATAAGTATAAATTAATTTATACTCATTTCCGTTTGTTATTAAGGAATTTATTTATTTTATATATTTTCTAATATTAATTAAATCTACAAGATGATTTAAAATATTATAAATGGCAAACAGATTATTAAAAAATTTTCACCATTACAACGTTAGCAATCGAATGAATTATAAAAAGGAAATATTGTATATAATTTTACCTAATAATCTCAGAAGAAAAGATGTTTATGCGATTGGAAAAGTTCGAATTAACATCGCGCAGTCAAAGTTTACTTGGCTTGCGTACTCAGGGAGACATCGAATATACGAGTTGTAACGAGCCTGAATGCAGGAGCTTTTTGAATTGGTAGCTTAATTATCACACGGAGTAAAATTGGTTTAGTCAGTTTGAATAATGATAGCGGACAGCTCAACTTTTCAATCACTTCAATTCGTCGATATTATCAACGGTATCGGCACATAGGGATGATACCTTTTAATATCAGCAAGATAGCTGTAAAAAATGTCTAATTTGTCGTGTTTTTTTTTAGTTCAATATCCATCTAATTTGAGAATAGGTGAATTTGCACTTTTTACAAACAGAATTCTCTTAGAAGCAACCTTACCAATGGCTTTACCTGCGTATTAATACCTGCTAAAATCTGTATCTTGAACTACAATTTTTATATATATGTATATATCACGTTATGCATATTTTGATCCACTGTTAGATGTAGGCGTTCCCTAATGTGGGGTAAGTTGACCAATCTGCCATGTTGACCGGGCAAATTGGAAGATGATATACATATATATATATATATATATATATATGTATATATATTAATTACAACGTAATTCTTAAGCTACCCCCCATTCGAAAAAATGTCCCAATTTTATGTAACGTTTGTTATATTTTATAGGATTTTTGTTATTGTTATTTAAAAAATGTCACAATTTTATGTAATGAAATATGTAACGAAAAATGTAACGAAAAAATGTCTTAATTTTATATAATGAAAGTTAAATGTTAGAATAGGACTTTTGTGGTTATGTTATTTTTTTTTTGTGTTGATGCCAGTAAGAATTACGTTGTAAATTTTGATCATTTTATACAAAGTATAGAAGAGAAAGAGACAGAAATGAAAGCAAGAGGGGTCAAGGGGCGTAGCCCCTTGCGAGGCCAAAATGGCCGAGTTTATATATATATATATATACCCTTTCCCGGGGGTACTTATGTACCTCTCTGGGGTCTGGAGCTCTAACCAGGAAGGGACGCGTCTACAGGTGGTGGTGCAGGCTGGCCCCGAATAACCAGTAAGAGGTCGCCAACCAAGATGGTTACTGGTTAATAATCTCAAGCAAACGATTCTAGCAGTGACAAGGTAACGAGAGATGAAGACGTAGAGGGGCAGCTTGGGGAACTGCCTAGCAAGCTCTACATAAGCTTAGTGACTTCTCACCCTTGGCGAGTCAAGACCACCAGAAAAATTTCGCTAGGTTACTCCCCAGTAGCAAGTAGCTGCCTTGTGGTCAGGATTTTTATCCAAAGAATAAAATATGTCACTCTGAATAAATTGGCAAATTCCCTCCTATTTGATTATCTCCTTATTTATCCTAATTCCTTTCTTATCTCCTCCTTGTACATCTATCCTTGTTTGCATATGCCCCAGTTATAATATGTCCAGTTGTCTTGGTTCAATATTAATTCACCAGTTCAGGACTCATCGATAGTAGATGGTACTCCTTACTCGGATATCGAATGAATTATATTTATATTAGTAATCACTTTATTTAAATTTTTACGTTTAATTTATATTTACGAAAGCGATGACTTTAACATACTATAGTAAATAATTTATCTTTTTTTTGTTTCTTTATTTTATTTTATTTTATTTTATTTTGTGGAGTATAATTTACCTTTTTATTTTCTTCGCTTTATTGACAAAAAACTCCTTATACACTTATAGGTCGGCTAAATCACATCAGAATCTTACAAGTTATGCACTTAAACGTTATCTTGAAATTATTTAAAAAAAACGTTCGTTTTATCTAGAATATTTATATATTCAAATATTATATTGAACATTTTTTTAAATTTTCACTTTTTGTTTTTTCTGCTTTTTTAAATTCGGTCGCTCTTTGTCAACATACTCATCAGAGCTAAGTGACATTTTTGGAGGTCTCATCGTTATAATCATTCATTTGTTATTCCTTATTCATAATTTTCATCATATCGTTTTCTTATAAATTTATTATCCGCTAGCTGTTGCCTGGAGCTTCAGCCAAAATCCTTAATTTCTTTTTTTGTCTCTGTTCAGTTCCCTCGTTTCTTTTGAGAATACTATTAATACAATAATTTAAAAAAAAAAAAAAAACTAAATCGCGGTAGGGCGGCCAAAGATTTAAAATTTAAAATATTTTTTTTTTAAAAAAAAAAAAAATCACAACTAGTCCTTACGAACACTATCCAGCAATTTTCATGTAGGAGTGTTGACGTGAAGAGGCTATCCATCCGGTGACAGAAGCCTTAAAAGAATACATATACGATGTCGGTTAAATAATATCATAGGGGGCTTATTTCGCTTAAGCCTTCTATTTATCTAAAATGGTAATTGCTTCTGCATTTGGATTCTGTGTAATCTGTCCTCATGCTGAAGAGCATACTGTCTGATTTCTGCCATTACAGTAATTTAGATCTTTATGCAGGTTGTCATTTCTTACGAACTGCAGAGCATTCGTTATTAGACGAAGTATTTTGTTTTAGCATTTTTGTATTATTTTGATGTGAGTAGTTTTTTCATAATACCATAACTGGGCGCCATAGCTTCAAGTAGGTTTTATAATCGCTTTGTAAATTAGTAACCTATTATCCGTCGTTAATGCTGAATTTCTTCCGACAGGCTAATACATGTTGTTAGGCGATTAATCTCTTTCTTCTTAGCGATGATGTATTATTTCCGCGTAAGTCTCTGGTCCAACCGCATGCCTAAGTATTTGACCTTAGCAATATTGCTATTTGTTTGTGGTTTATTGCAACGGGAGATCCAATTCTATTTTTTTTTTTGTTTGTGAACATTACATGAGCTGATTTGTTTTCATTTATATACTTGTTTTTCACTTTTTTGTCCGGTTATATATTTGATCTAGGGAATTCTGCAAATTGCTACTAGCAACGTTTTCAGAAATATCTGAGACTAATACTGCGGTATCATTTGCGAAAGTAGCAGTTAATTAGTGTGTTGTTTGTAGCCGGTATGTCAGTTGCATAGATCAGGTAAAGCAACGGTCCCGGAACGCTACCCTGATTGACGCCAGCGCCTACTGGGTATAACTCCGATTTTCCTAACTGACTTTGAAGAATCGTTCATTTAAATAAGATTAAATTACCCTGTACATGTTGTAGGGGAGAATTCTTTTTTTAATTTTATAAAACAGACTTTTATACCATGCCCCTTGTCCAAAGCCTGTGAAATATCTAAAAAGACTGCCGAACAAATTAGTTTTTCTTCAAAATCGTTTTCAATTTATCGACAATTCTGTGTACTTAATCAAAGATGGAATGTCTAAAACCAAAATGGTGATCCGGTATCGGTTTGATCAATAATCGGCCTTATCCTTTTCATAAATAATCTTTCGAAAACTTTAGATAGTACAGGCATTAGCGAAATTGGTCTGTATGACGATACGTCATTTAGAACTTTACCAGGTGAAGGTTTTTAATTAATGGGTATCTTGTAAAGATTCTTTCTCTACCTAGGAAACATATTTATCACCCTACAACAAAAAATTGAAGATCCCGGTATTCTAACAAAAAAATAGTTTTAAAGATCACACAGGACTTTTATTTTAAAAATATATAAAATTTATAACTGGCTCTTAGTTTTCTCTTCTCTATACCTTACACAAATAAAATACACCGACATTTAATAATTACCACTGGCATCATTTTATCAAAAATATTTACTATAGTAAATATTTTATTCGCTTTTTTTTTTCTCATTTTCTCCAGTCTTCTGTTTTTCACACAACATTTTATGTTTCACTGTATTTATTATTTAAATTCATTGTTAAATATATTTATGACAAAAATAAATTTTTAACACTTAAATTAACAATTATATATATATATATAATTTTTATATCCCCAACGCGTTTCGATATCGTCAGATCATTATGCCGATATGGACATACGGAATACAGCTCTGGGGTTGTACCAGTAATTCAAATCGTGCAAAAATTCAGGCGAGGCAGAGCATCATTTTGCGAACAATAGTCGATGCATATCGCTATTCTCGTAATGATGATATCCATAGGGACCTGCATATAACATCAGTCAATGATGTTATTAAGCAAATGGCCATTAAACATGGAAAACGGATTCATCGACATGTTAACGTAGAAATGATTCGACTTCTTAACACCAAAGAAGACGTAAGGCGCCTTAAACGACGCCATCCATCAGATTTAATTTAGTAATATATATATATATATATATATATGTGTGTGTGTATGTATATATATATATATATACATTATAGGATATAAGATGTACGATTGTAATTATTATTTATTGTAAATATGTAATATGTTAGGAGCAGTGGTCAATGGACTGTTGCTTCCATACGGATTTGGCTTAGTTTAAGGCAACATTTATTAAAGTAGATACTTATTTAATTATAAATTAAGATTGTATCAATAAAATAATAAAAAAAAAAAAAAAAAAAAACGCGTTTCGAAGCAAACACTTCATGTTCACGGGAGTAATTATACTATAAGTAATGAAGACGATAACTATATTAAATCAACAATAACAGAACATATTATCATTAATAAACACAAATTAACACATAACATCGAAATAGATTTAGAAATTTGAAAATACATGAATAACTATAATATGCTAAATTTCGCTGAAAATTATTATATTAATAAATTCAAGATGTATAAACCATAACTTTCCAAATACAGATGACCCATTATTTAACCTTTAAATAAATTTTAATATAGTTAATTTCCTTATGTACACATTATTACTATACAATGACCATTTTATATAATTTTTCATATTTATAATTTATTTATTTTTGATATTTATTTTGAAATTTTAAAAATTATCTCAATTTTTTAAATCTTCATTTTTCATTTAAATTGTTCCATTTTCATTGTTAAATTTACTAGTCATTTTTATATTTTTTATATTTTTATGTTTCATTTTTAAATTTTATACATATTTGTATTTATTCAATAATCGACTTTTAATATCGACCTTCTTCAGTTATTTTTAAATATAGTTATCGTCTTCGTTATTTATATTATAATTACTCCCGTGAACATGAAGTGTTTGCTTCGAAACGCGTCGAGAATATAAAAATTATATATATATATATAACTGTTAATTTAAGTTTTAAAAATTTATTTTTGTCATAAATTTTATGTTTCATTTAGAATTTTTATATATCTTCTTCTTATTCGAGTCTTCCTCGACCGAAGTTTGGCGATCAGTATGACCATCTTCACTTTATTAATGGCAGAAGTTATTTAAGTCCTCTTGTGAACCACATCGTTGTAAGTCTGCTGTCCATTGTGTAGTTTTTAACTAGCTGCGCTTCTTTCAGCGACAATTTTTTCGTATAATAATAGTTACAGTGGGTGATACTTTTCATTACGATACGAATATGATCGTAGTAATTCAGTTTACGTTTTTGAATAGTCAGCAATAATTCTCTTTCTTTTGACATCTCTACTTAAGACTTGCCGGTTTGTAATTCGGTCTGTCCATGGAACATACGGCGGTATATAAACATCTCAAAGGTCTGAAATGTTGTCTACAATATAATAACACTGCGAATACATGATATCTATAACGAACCATCTGCGTAATTGCAGGTTTATATCTTTTCTTGTAAGCAGTTTCTCCTTCATGGAAATAAAGGTTCTCCTAGCTATTTCTATTCTGGTTCTAATCTTAGTATTTCGAGCGGTTTCTTCATAGAACCAAGTAGCCAGGTACTAAAATTTCATCATCCTTTCAATAATTGGAACATTTCCTACAAATATACATATGTCCCCGTATCTCGCTTACATTTGTCCAGCATCGTCCATTTCGTTTTGGACGCATTTATTTCCATCCCGTAACTTAGGCTAACTTCATGAACCCCCGCTTAAACATTTCTTGTAACCCGGAAAGGCTCTCTAACACTAGTACTATGTATTATCAGCGTGTCTGGTATTAAATATTCTATGTACATATATATGTACACATATACAAATACATATATATATATATTGATACGACTTTCGTGTCTTTGAGGTCCCTTTTACGGGCGCTATTTGATACGACTTTCGTGTCTTTGAGGTCACTTTTTACAGGCGCTATTTGATACAGATGGCGTGATTTTAGAATTTAAATTTTTGTTCCTGTTCCGGATGCCATTTGATACGAACAACGTTTCTTCCCTGTTACAGGTTCACTTGATACGGTTTATGTTGATGAGAGAGAGAAATGATTTTTCTTTTTATTATACGAGCATTAGGCTTTTATTTTATCGAAAGTAAATTTAAAATAGAAAATAGAAGTAAAATAAAAAAAATAAAAATAAACAACAATACGTTTTCGATCCCGTCCCAAAGCGACGGGATTCTCTCCGCTAGAGATATCACGAAGTCGATACCACGTGTTTAATAAGCAAAACTTTTACTAAGAAATAAACTTATAATTGATGGAAAAGTTCACAAAAAACTGACAGGACAGCGATCCTGATACATGTACTCGGCCACGATAGACAAAAAATAACAGAAAATTTCACTTTTTGACAAAATTAACAAAAAAAAATAAATTAAGCGGCATGGCGCGTAATCATTTCGATACACGTGCGACAGCGACCAGATATATCACGAACACCGAACGATCGACGATTAACTCTAACCTAAAAACTAAAAAAAACGGTAACCAAAGGCTACGCAGAAGTGTTCTTACAGAAACTTCTGCGTAGATCCCCCCACTAACTACCCTGCCTGACTTTTGGCAGAATACATTTGAAATCTCTTCTTTGGCTCAAGGTCATTCGACACACAGTACGGATGCGCGCTGCCTAAGTCCTCGACCACTACTACTACACAGACACTAGTGTAGTGTATCGTCCCGGTGCAACTGATCGAACGAACAGGCACGGGATTTCCATTTTGGCCGAGTAAGCATACTTGACAAGGCAAAGCGACGGCTAAAAAGAACGATGTCCGATAGATCGTGAATTAATGACGTTTCGGGGAGTATTTTTTTATAACTCGGACATCGTCAAAATATAGCGCTGCAAATACCTAATCCGTATCAATATGTATATATTATAATGAACATATTTTAAATCTTTATTTTATATTTGTACGTCCTCTGCAAACTATTCAATCAGAGCCAAACGAGCGACACTTTTGGAGAACCAATATATGTATAACTTTCATCATTGCTGTCATTTGCTTTTTAATACTTATTCACCATTTTCATCATATCATTTGCTTATTCCATAAACACAGCCTACATGGATGTATTTCGATGGATAATTTTGTACAATTTCCCCATACCTGCTGCACCTTAATAATTTTAACGTTTAGATGCTTATTTAGTTGATTCCACTTCACCAGAAAGGTATCTCGAACAGATTTTTACTTTAATCGAACTCTTCGCTTTTTAGTAATTCGAGTTCTGATTTGTAATGGAATGAATTTCTTAGGCGACAGTTAACTAATATGTACAAGTAAAGAGTTTCATACTGCACGCTGGATATACATATTAATCGGTTGCGGGGTCAATATCGTATGCGGTTTTTATAGGGATTTTTAAAAATCAATATGTTGTTTATAGCGGACGTAGATTTTTAGAAGTGATGAAGATGTCTAACATGACCGGGAGCTTGCGACGAAACGAAGGCCACTTTACGTTGGTTTAGTTATACGTAGGGAATTTCAAAAGTAATGTACACATGTCTGTACAAAAAAAAAAAATTATTCGACAAAATCATATAAATACTGTAATCTTTCAGTGTAATCACCCTCCTCCACAATCATACGTTCCCAGTGTCAAGGAAGGTTCTGGATGCCGTCCAGGAGGCCTTTGAAGTTTAGTTCATGAATCCGTCGGGTAGTGATGGGCAATATAGTTCTTTTTCAGGACCTGGTTCTTTCGGTCTAGTTCTTCGAAGGGAACTAGTACCAAGTTCCTGGAGCTAGATTCTGGAACTAGACAAGTAAATGTAGTGCGGGTGGTCCGTGAACGAACTATTAAGTGGAACGTATTTCACAAAGTTGTGTAGTGGTCCTGGATGAATACGGAAGCACCGATCAATCCCTTTTCGGATGAAAAATAAACTAAAATTGTTCTGATTCGATTTCGCATTTATTTTACAAAAAACAAAAAAACAAACGAAATTGGTGATTGAATTACGCGGTAATAACGGATATTGAGATAACGTTATCCCGTGAAGACACGATTAGCGCTACGAACGGCGGAAACTAACCGAAGAAAATTGAAGAAATTCTGTTCTTAAATCATAATTTTTAGTTTTCTTTTAACGCATAATATCTTTACATAATATCTTTTTTATGCCCTTATAAGTTTATTTTTCTGTTTTTATCCATAGGTACTTGTATATATTTTTATAAAACAATTTCATTATTTTAGTTATATAGTTTTATAAATCAATTTCATTATTTTAGTTATATATTTTTATAAATCAATTTCATTATTTTAGTTATATATTTTTATAAATCAATTTCATTATTTTAGTTATATATTTTTATAAATCAATTTCATTATTTTAGTTATATATTTTTATAAATCAATTTCATTATTTTAGTTATATATTTTTATAAATCAATTTCATTATTTTAGTTATATATTTTTATAAATCAATTTCATTATTTTAGTTATATATTTTTATAAATCAATTTCAGTATTTTAGTTATATAGTTTTATAAATCAATTTCATTATTTTAGTTATATATTTTTATAAATCAATTTCATTATTTTAGTTATATATTTTTATAAATCAATTTCATTATTTTAGTTATATATTTTTATAAATCAATTTCATTATTTTAGTTATATATTTTTATAAATCAATTTCATTATTTTAGTTATATATTTTTATAAATCAATTTCATTATTTTAGTTATATATTTTTATAAATCAATTTCATTATTTTAGTTATATATTTTTATAAATCAATTTCAGTATTTTAGTTATATAGTTTTAAAATCGTATAACGTTTCGCTAACTGTAAATTGTAATGAATGGGATAGAGATCCGTTTGCTTCCCGACCAAATAGTCCGGTCGGTCAGATAAAATGAGTGAACGAGAAAGATAAATACAGCTTAGTTCCTTTGGACCTATTTAATATCTTCTAACACTAACAGCATATGATATATGAATTGAAGAATAGTAGGTGATGTGCGTGAGTAAATAATAATGGTAGTAAAGTATTGGAAGAGTAGAACGCGCTTATACAATAATGAAAACAATATGGCTTTGTTTTCAATAGTCAGAGGTCATTCTAAGGTCAGACCGTATGAATAAGTTGTGTATGTGCGAAGTGCGCCTACCTATATCTGATACTACCGCGTATGTCGTGTAACCGTTCCTACGCCAAATAGTTCGGTGTGGAAGTTAAATAAGTTTAGTTCCATCGGAACTATTTAGTTCCGTTGTCGGAAATTAGTTCTTATAGTTCCTTCAAAAGAATCGTTCATTTTAATAGTTCGTTCGCGAACTACACAACTCTACCGTCGGGTCACAGCACTATTTAAGACCTCTAAATCCGGAAAACGGATTCCTCGCATCGGCTCCTTGAGTTTGCAGAACAAGTCATAATTCCAAGGAGCCATATCCGGCGAATAGGGTGGATGTGGTAACGATTCCCAGCCGTATTCCGCAAAAATTGCTTGAATTTCATCATTTCCGTGAAAACGTGCATCATCATAATCTTCCTTTTCCTCGACTCGTCTCGTAGAATACGAAAAACGTTGGTGGCCGACAGGTTTTCGATACCAACTATATGATCTATCTCTTTGCACGTCATACGGCGATCTTCATCGATCAGTGTTGCCACTGTGGCGATGTTTGTGTTGTCACACGAAGTTCTTGAATGACCAGTACGAGACGCATTCTCAACCGACAAACGGACTTCTTTAAATGCTTTTTTTTGCCCAGCGGGAAATGCTGCTACGGTCCACAGTGTCACTGCTACGCACTTCTTCTAATGCAAAATGCATTTCTGTAGGCGTACGATCACGAAAAGTTTCAATTTCCGATTTGTAGCGTGACCCGAGCAATCTTCCATCATTACAAAAACACATTTGTACACAACTCACTCGAAAACCGATCACAGCGCACATTGCCGTGTTGACAAAACTTCGTATGGTATATATGCCTTCTGTTTTCCCTCTTCCTAAGTGTGTACAAGCTATGTAAGAACGTCGTGTACATTGCACTTTTGAAATGTCCTACGTATTACTTCGTATTTGTTTGAGACGGTGTTCAGTAAGATGTTGCCGCGAGGGTTAGTGATTCGATAGCCCTACCGGATGATGTATGTGGGATTTTGGTTACCACCAACTCTATGAATTTCTCTTTTCAAGTGAAGCAAAAAGTGGAGCAGACCGGTTAGAGCAATAAACTGACGCAATGTCGATAGGATTTTGTAAGTCGCTTATGGAGGTAATTGTTGACTGGATAGCTGTCACAGGTGAAAAAGGAATATTGAAATATCGAAGCACGTGTTTCCCCCGTGAGATTATCAAACTGAGTGTGATCCTACCAATATGCTATATAATCAGAAATATGAGAATTCTCAAAGTGAAATGAGTTTCTACAATGAGAGCTATATCGATCCATTTTTTTTTCTTCTTGTAAAGAATATCAAGTTGGTTATAGCGCAATCTGAGTTAATTTGCATTCCACGGCAGGGTAATAACGATTCTATTCTAAAAAAGCTATTAATTTCGGAAGAAGACGATTAAAAGGTTTGTTTTATCGATGTAATTACATGAGTAATTAGCGATCCAAAAATTCAGAGGATGATGGTTAAAAGTGAAGAAGATGATATATACGCGATACACCACCGGTGACGCTATGAAATATTTTTTCGTTTGCCGGGTACTTTTAATCGTATGCGAAGCAAAAACTTTTCACTCAAAATATTTGAGTTGCTCGATTGTTGATTTAGGTGAATATTGTGGGAGGCGAGGTCTTTCTGCTTTATTAAGGGAAAACTTCGGAGACGACACAAATTGAATAAGAAAAATTAATGTTAAAAATCGTAGTTCTACCACAGTTGAATAATGCAAATCGCTCTGGCGTTTATGCTAGGTAGTAAATTCATCTTCCTGTGTGATCGCTTGCGTTTCCGTAATGGATTTAAATTTAATTTATATCATTTCAACTATTTCGAGCAATTTGTATTTCTTTTTGAAAAATTACTCGATGGACATGAATAGAGAGCGGAGGGATTTAGTAGGGCTATTTCTTTCAGTTGATTAATTTATAAAGGAAGTTTCCTCCGGGATATTTGTAATCCGTTTGCGAACATTGCAAATCTATCGTGAATGGATAGGGTATTTTAGTTTTTTTTACTTTTCGTTGTTTGCCTGCATGCTTCCGGATTAGAGATTGCGCCAATCGTGGTTGAGAAGTGGTTGTTATTGTTATGAGCGTTGAATAAAAATTGGAGCTTCTTTAGCGTTCGGGTTGTTTATAGAATTTATGTGATTTTCGGTAATGGTATTTAATATTTTTTGACCCGTACACGTTTTTTCTTATAGACTAATAATAATTGGAATATTACACAGCGCAACATACATTTTGGTGCCTGCTGTTTTTGAACTGTTCCTAAGTAATTTTTGGGTGTAGAATCGAAAACAACTGTTAGATTTAGTCTACCAAATCTAGTTTTTGAAATTCGCTACATTGACCTCTTTTCGAACAAAATCATTTTTCTGTTAACTCATATATATTTCAGGTTATAAATATTAGTATTTACTGCAAGGTCTCATTGGATACAAAGTAAGGAATTTATTTCACAAAGTAGATAAACATAACATTTACGGCTTATCACTTAAAAATTGTCTTTTATACAACTTTCCAGCATGGAGTTTAGAATAACATTCTCGTTGCAGACTCCAGCAGTAGTCGTCGGCCAGCATATGGATATCCCATCTTCTTTGATATCGTTCTAATGTCCTGATGAAATCCTTCCTCCTGTTCTACACTATAATCACCTAGGTTTTGTGGGAATCGATCTAAGTGGTTGTGGAGGGAGTGAAGTTTTATGCTCATATTACAGTTGAGAACATTAAAGTTAGAAAACATATAATAGTTTCTACTAATTTTGTATAATTTTCTGCTTTATGATTGCCGAGAAAATTTTGTACAACTTCAACAAATGAGCACCAAGCATTAGATTCAACCTCACTCATTGATGCGGTAAATTGTGCATTTTTTATAAGCTGTCTTATCTGAGGACCATCAAATATGCCTGCTTTCAGTTTTTTCATGCTAATCTCAGGAAATAAATTAAGTACACAAAGCAAAGTGCATCTCGGTTAAACGCCTTTACAAATTGCTTCAAAAGCCCTAACTCGATATGCAAAGGTGGAAATATGATTTTCCCTCTTGAACCTAAAGGTTCGTTGATTACGTTTTGTTTTCCTCGAACTATGACGGTTTTTTAGGGGCCAATTTTAGCTAGCCCAATGCTGATCCTTAGCTCTGCTACCCCAACGACATAATAAAACAAGGATATTTTATGTTTTCACTTTGCTGTCCACGGAGGAAGTTTTTGCCATTTTTAAATCGATACAAATCACCCGCTGATGTTCCTCATATTTAATTTTTTTTCAGGTCTAGTGATATTGTTTCGTATTCCTCTTTCAAAATGATAGAATGACCAATAGGTATTGCTCCGTATTTGTTACGTTCGTTCAAAAGAACACATTTTAAACTATCTTTTGAAAACGCCATTCGCGTCTGATGTGTATTCCGATAAACCCGTTGCTTCTAAGAGTCTTTTTATGTCATTACAGAATACCAGGTTATTTTCTTCAGGGAAAAAGGGCAGCAGATCTGTTTCTCTTTTACGATAAAATGTAATGTTAGTAGCCAATTTAAGCAGATTCTTTTTTTTTTTTTAATCTGGAGGCAAGTATTTCTGAAGAATTCTTTCAGAGGTTCAATTCTCTACGTAGATGGCTCAGTTCTTGTTGATTGGAATGTTCAGACTTGTCTGCATCTGCTTCAAAATCATTATCGCTGTCTTAGGTGTTTTCTCTTTCCAACTGTCCACTATCGAACAAGGGTTCAACGCATGTTTTACACACTAAATGTTATCCTGGTCTCCCAAGTGAACGCCGAAATAAGCAACATAACACTGTTTCACAAAGGTAGAAATAGGTTTTCTTCTTTCTTTTAAAGTGTATTTTTTTTTTTTTTTTTTTTAATTTTAAAATAAGTTCGCGGGTCTCACTGGGGAAGTATGCCCACTATGTGAATGCTCGACGCTCTTATTATCGTTTATTTAGGTTGTACACCTTATAAATTTATACATACTTATTATACACATCGAAATTATATAAACCTTAATTAATATTAGTCCTAGTAAATATATATAACTTACCTATAGGTATAAAGAATAAAGAAAAAAGCCATACACATACATCCATTCACTCTGAATAGTCATATATACATATATATAATGATAGCGTTTGCAAACAATATCGTCTTTATGAATTCCAAAACAGTAAGTTAAACGAAAAAGGAATGACACAAAAACAACAACACAGAATACGTATATAATCAGTAGCTCCATGATTGAACTAACTAGGTGAGAGGAATTCGGACGCAGTTTGTTTTTATTCTTTGCACCACTCCTTCAGCCGTTTCACTACCTCCTTTTTTCACACGCTAATATGCTGTTTTCGTTTATAATGTGATTGGGAATATTACTCATTAATTTAATTAAGACCGAATATCACCTATGTTATCAATTTGTAGATTTGCCCCTCTAGGATAAATGTGTAATATATATTATTTTGATTTCTTGTTATTCGAGTAGTTTTTGGTCTAGTTGGTAACATTATGTTATTGATATTATATTCGAGTAACCTGTAATAGTAGTAGTACATCTTTGGTAACATTTCATTATTTTCCTTCCATACATAATTGATCTCGAGTCACTTCGAATCCGGTAGGGTAGTCTAATTTTAAGATACCTTTTTTTGATTTTTACCTATTTTATTGATTTCCGTTTTCTTAGCCATATTTGGATTCCATATAGAATTCTAGACATAATTATTGCATTGTAGTATATACGTAGTGTTTTATATGAAAGTACCTGCTTTAGTTTGTATAAAGCTGGAATTGTCTGTCTTATTTTCGAATTTAAGACTTGAACGTGCTTTTTCCAGCTCAAGAATCTATCGATATATATTCACCTAGATATTTAAAGTCTTTTACGTTTTCAAGAGGTGGACATAAACATGTAGGTGAAATATTCGTTTCATGGAGTTCGTGTAAGCATTCGTTATTATGAAGAATGATTATCGCGACTCTTGTGTTTACTACTGTTTCGGATATGTAACAATTTAGATTTATTTATATTTACACATAACCTCTATCATCATGTGCCCATTTACTAAAATTATCTATATCCTGTTGCAGTAATTTTTCCGCCACTTCTATATTTTTATTTTCAATTAACAGCGCAATGTCATCAGCAAAAACATATACCTTTGCATTTTTAATGTGCCTGTATAATGAGTTAATGTGTATTAGAAATAGGATAGGAGCAAGTATAGTTCCCTGACCTACCCCAAATCGAATGTTTTTTTCATTACTATATTACTCCCTGCGATTTTTACTACACTTTTCCTGTTTTTTGTATAATTTTTAAACCACATTAGTTGGTTTTTTAGAATACCCAGATTTTCTAAGTCATTAATCAGTACATCGTGATCAACTAAGTCAAACGCTTTTGTTAGATCAATAAAGGTATAAATTGGTTCCTCATCGCCAGTCCCGTATTTATCTTATTTATCATCGTTCTTATTCGCCACACACATAACAAAAAACTTGAAAGCACAACTGCAATTACGCAAACTTAATTGTAAACTGAACCGTATACAGCAGTGGCAGATTCCGGGAAATATATATCGGCCGGTGTGAAACTCTCCCCACTCGGTAAGGTCTTGGAACAGGCGATGGTGTCGGATTTTTTGCAAACTAAATCCGCCGAATATCGTCGGAAATTTTAAATGTCAACAATATTAATATTTTTCTTTTTTTTTGCCGTTTTTCGACACTGTTGCGGTAAAAATTGATCTCTAGTTTACTGGCCTGAGCTACCTGACACAAGTTTATTGGTGCATTTCTTATTTCAACAATCCAAAATAATGCTGCTACTGCGGCGGTCGAGTAAAAAGAGATTAACAGTGAAAGACGAAAGTAAAGTTAATAAAGAAGCGCGATAAACTAGCTGAGAGGGAAAATGTGCAATTAAAGTTGCAATTTTCGTTCATGGCTAGCAGAACGCGCGATTGTTTTTTCGTTCGAAGAAAAGACGATGCCGGCTTGTACAAGGACTTTATATATATATATATATATATATATATATATATATATATATGTGTGTAAATCAAATTCGAATTTATCGCACGACAACTACGGAACCTGCATGTATCGGTATCGCGGCGTCAAAGTCAAAAAATAGACGAAGATAAACTTTACTACCGATTTTTAAGTTTACCTCTGCTGCATGTACCCTAATAGCGCAGAATAGGGTGCTAAATGTCATTATTAGCGATTACGATGCTTCGATAATTTATCTATGCGTGCTCCGCTGATAGGGTTCATTTGAGAGCTTTAAAATGACGTCACGCGATGCCGCGTACGATACAAAGTCAAATATACGAGGGGGGAAAAAAGAGAAAAGAAAAATATTTATCGTTATAATAAGAATTTGTATAGCCAAAAACGGAAGACGGCGCAAAACGATATAATGAAAATAAAACACGCGTAATATTATAATACGTGCATGTCAGGCACCCCTTTTGGACTGCGCCAAGGGCATTACCCAAATGACATGGTCTTCCGCAATTCTTACGGAAGAGTTGTCCTCTTTTTCTTTTTTTTTTTTTTCATTTTAAGGCATGCCGACGAAAGGAACTGGCTCAGCAACGAAGGAATATTACCCGATTAAGAAATCTAGCGCGTAAGGGTATTCGGAAAGGAAAGGGTATCAACGTTTAATTGAAAAATTATAAAAAATCTGTTATAGATCCAACTTTGAGATTTGAGAAATAAAGCGTAGATCTGAACCTCGTAGCTTTTAACTGGCCAGATGTGCACATATAAGTGTCTAACAATGTGTTCTTAGGTGACTGATCAGTCCAATTTCAGCAGTACATAAAGTAAAGTAAGTCCCATATATCGTTTATAGAGTATCGTGGATTGTTAAGGTTCGCAATGTACTAAGCCTAATGGATCAGCAGAATACTGGGGCCAGTTCCTTTCTCATGGGATCCGCCTTTACATGCTCAATTTATAATTAATGACATTCGAATTGCTGATCCGGACTGGTATCTCTTTATTTTTTTCTTTTTCTCGCAGCGTTTCTTATGATTACTACTACACCCTGAGTCACCTTTTTTTCTATTTCGGCCAGTTTTGCACAGAGCTTTAGTCTATACTTGCATTTCGGAACGCTTTTTTCGGCCCTCCACGGATTCCTGTACCCTTTCCCCGATTTGCTAATAAAATCGGTGGTCTCGCATCCGCACAACATGTCTGTCTTAGTCGCGATATTAATATCAGTCCGTTCATTCCACACCGAAACGCCTGAACAATTCTTCTCGTTAGTAATGAAGTCCGGTCATTTAATCGTTGAAATATACCGAATTAGAGACTCTGCTGAAATTGTTCAAGCTCGCACGGATATGGCGCGTGGACAGTACCGATAGAACAAGGATGGAACAGCAACGGAAATACGTTCAAGTCACTCTATTACGTCTAAGCTGACGCAGCACCTTTTCGTGTATTTCCTCAACTAACGTATTGCTCGCACTACTAAAGGTATAAAAAGCCCTTCTCCAAGATTTCGCCAACGATTAACTCTCGGCGCTCTTTTTACTTGATAATATCTATTATTTGTTGTTTTTTTTCTCTTAATGTAAATGCTTAGACCAAAATCTTAATATGTTTTTCATACTGTAGCCCGTTTAGGATCGCGCAATCGCCTGCATATTGCATTTCAGTTATTGTACAACTTACTGTTTTCGTGGATAAGTTCAGTGTAATTTGCTGTTCTGTAGTTTATGTCAACTCCACTCTAACGTAATTTCTTATCGGTAATGATGAGCAGGACTGTGTCACGAAGACGTTGAAAAGAATCGGAGTTAAAACACACAGCCCTGCTTTACAAGCACTCACAATGGATTTTTCTCGGATCAGAACATTAGCTTTATTATCCTCATGTAAGAGCAGATATAATAATGTTTACTGATTTTTCCAGGCAACCTAGTTTGATAAGTATATTTGTAAAACTATCGTTAACTGAGTCAAATGCTTTTTGTCCAGGCGCATGCGCAAGTCTCTGCGTGTTGCTCTACCAGCTTTACTTAAAGCTGTCTGGCGATAAACATCATATCAATGCACCTGCGGCTTTAACGAAACCAAGCTCGTCATTATCATTTGATCAAATACCGCGGGGCAATCCGATGATTCGAAATTAAGTATTTTTAAGTATAATCTTAAGCTTTAATTAAGTGACTCGCGGTCGCCTCTAACCGCCACTTTTTAATTAAGGTAGGTTGGACGTCGTCATTGCGCTAGTTTTGCCTCGTAGGTTTTAATCCAAATCGATGCAAGCAGAGTTTCCAAACCATAAATGTTAAGAATTTGCCTTCTGAACTAAGTCAAAATGAACCCCCCAATAAAGACGATATAAACTGATGCGCACTTTGCCCCTTGCTGCTATTTTCCCGTTGTAGCTGCCATTTATTGCTTTTCTTTTTTGGATTTTTTTTTTTTTATTTACACGCTAATTCCGTTCGGATCTTTTACACAGAGCTTCTTCCTTCTAGTGCAATCGGCATTACAAACAAAATCATCCGGACTACATCGAATGATACTATATGCCAAACATGCGCAGATAATGGAGCGTCAAAACCATTTGAGCCGATATTCTTCGAGAATACATCGGAGGTCCATTCATCAAGATTGGTCGTATCGCTGCGACATAAATCTGCGAGCCGGAAACGAGAGAGTCCAAGTATTGCATGTAAATGTCAATAAGCACGAAAAAACACTTTTGGTGCCATTAAATTCATTAAACTTAAACTTATCGTCTACCATTTTAGACCGGAATTATCAAAATATACATTATTATCAATTCACAGCTCACGATTTCGTTTTCTATTGCACATAGGCTTTGAGTTCCTTTTTTGTAATGCGGCGAAGTTAAGATCAAAAAGTCTACACAGGAGAGGAGCCAGAGCTAAAAATTGATGACAAACGAGATAGCATTCAGCTGAAAAAGTCCAACATTCGACTGTCATCAAGATGAACCCCATACATATACAAACAGTGAAGATAAATGAAGATAGAGAAAAACGAAAACGGGACGAAGAGGAAAGAAAAGAGTGGTTGATTCTAAATTACTCTGTACGAGTAATAGTGAAATGTCAGACGGAAGGAAATAATTGAAACTTTTAAGCAGATTCTTTTTTTTTTTAATCTGGAGGCAAGTATTTCTGAAGAATTCTTTCAGAGGTTCAATTCTCTACGTAGATGGCTCAGTTCTTGTTGATTGGAATGTTCAGACTTGTCTGCATCTGCTTCAAAATCATTATCGCTGTCTTAGGTGTTTTCTCTTTCCAACTGTCCACTATCGAACAAGGGTTCAACGCATATTTTACACGCCAAATGTTATCCTGGTCTCCCAAGTGAACGCCGAAATAAGCAACATAACACTGTTTCACAAAGGCAGAAATAGGTTTTCTTCTTTCTTTTAAAGTGTATTCGCTACACACATAACGAAAAACTTGAAAGCACAACTGCAATTACGCAAACTTAACTGGAAACTGAACCATATACAGCAGTGGCAGATTCCGGGTAATATATATCGACGAGTGTGAAAGAGTGGGGGTTAGGCATGTACAAAAGGTCTAAATTATACAGTTATCGGAAATTTTTATTGCCTAATATAATCTGGTTTTAGGTAGTTTCAGTTTAGGCTTGTAAAAGTACCATTATTTCATTATTTGTGCCTTTTGTAAAAAAGTAAAATCAATTAACCAGTGAAAACTAGAGCTGCTACAAAAAAAGCTAGTATTTTTGAATTCAGCTCATCAAATATATTCAAAATCAGTTCTAAGTTTTCCGGCGCCAAAAAAAAAAAAAAAAAAAAAAAAAAAAATTGTTGCCCTGTGTTATTGTATGAAAACTGAAATAGATTACAAGCAACACTCTTCAGTCGGTAAGGTCTTGGAACACGCGATGGAGTCGGATTTTTTGCAGATTAAATCCCCCGGAATATCGTCGGAAATTTTAAATGTCAACAATATTAATATTTATCTTTTTATAGACGTTTTTCGACACGTTAAATTATTTTCATCGTGAACGCTGTCTGCGTGAGTAATTACTGAAAACCAAGTCGAGGTTGAGCTGTTTTCCTGAATTCGGAAAGGCCGGTAGCGCGCATTCTGTAAAATCATTATTTTTCTGTCTGGCAAAATGTGCCGTGGCCCTGCTGCATCTAAAAACTTACATAAAAAATATACGCTTGAATTAATATAAATAATCCATTGAGAGGCATAGATATGAAGAGATACGAATCTCAAAAGCAGCGAGATTATTTCGGGAAGAAGGATACGGGGCGCCGATCGACAATTGTAGAGAAAGAAAAAACAGAACACAAGCCACTTGAATGCGATGAAAAATTTCTTTACAAAAACGGTATATGCTACAATATAAGCTCAAAATTAGTTGCATATTCATTTTTACAACTGTAAAATTTCTCGGGAATTCCGGAAAGATTAAATATTTCAAAAACGATGTATACAGAGATTAAATATTTCAAAAACGATGTATACAGAGATTAAATATTTCAAAAACGATGTATACAGAGATTAAATATTTCAAAAACGATGTATACAGAGATGCCGTCATTTTAAGGGTAGCATAGAAAAAACTGGTAAAACGCAGAGCTACCAAATGCTTACACAATGACCCCGGTGGAGTTAAAAATGTGCTGAAATTTTTCGGACACATTACGAAACGTATGAAACCGTAGAAGGTGAGGTCGGCTTCAGTCTCGAATGTTATAGAGATATTACGACACCGAGTTTAAACATTTCTTTTTTTTTTTTTTTCATATTTAACGTTTCGGAAAGCTTACACAGATCATCAGAAAATTTTTCTATATTTTTCTTCTGATGATGGTAAAAATATGAAAAAAAAAAAACAAAAAAAACTGCAAACACAATGTCTAAATTGTTTTCCTAATTATATGTGCCATGCGGAAGCTTCGAATGTGTGTTTAATTCAGGATAGAAATATTTTTTAAATATAAAATTTTTTTTTTTTTTCTTTTTAGATCCGTCGATTGAAACATTATTAGTTCGAGAACCAGGAAAGAAAAGGAAAAGAGAATTCGAATTTTTTGACTACATCGCGGGTGGCGAACGGGAAGGACTCAAGTGGGCTGATATAATGAAAGGAAAAGATAGGATTAATGACGCGCACAATAGGATGAAGAAAAATCTATTGGTAAGGGTGAAGAAGAAAAATAGAAAGTTTCAGCAGCGATGGAAAAGCATCCACAAGATACACGAATTTCACAAATAAAATGAGAAGAGGAAAGTTGGAGAAAACAAGTTGGGGAAGATATAAATAAAAAGCGAAAAAGTAGCGAAACATAGACGACAAATTGCAGAGAATCGGAAAGGAAATTGAGAAAACGGGAATGAGGATGCGGTTGAGTAGACAGATATCGGGATTTAAGAATGAACAAGAATATGAGTTGCACTAAAGTCGGACCATGCGTGTTTAAAGTTCATGATTCGACTCCACATAATACTAGCGAAAATACAAGTGTCCTTAATTTTCACATTTTTATTAATCTTAGTCACTGTGTTGATATATGGAAGGATGGATCCGCTAATAAAAATATGAAAATAAAACTCGTAAAGACACTTGTATTTTCGGTAGTATTATATTGGGCCGAATTGTGGACTTTAAGCTTAACAGTTTTGAAATGTGGTGTTGGAAAAGATTACTCGGCATACCGTGGTCCGCGAAACGAATGAATCCGTAGTACATGAGTTGAATCTCACACAACGGTTGGCTGATATAGCTGTTCTT
This sequence comes from Icerya purchasi, assembly GCA_039619475.1. Taxonomy (NCBI): domain Eukaryota; kingdom Metazoa; phylum Arthropoda; class Insecta; order Hemiptera; family Monophlebidae; genus Icerya; species Icerya purchasi. The sequence goes on from CM077115.1 coordinate 99,961,617, forward strand.
CGCGTAATGTGAAATATTTCGGCCATAGTGAGCGAAAATCGGAAACACTGGTGATGCAAGCGACGATCCAAGGGAGAGGCCGCTCTCCACACAACGCTGGACAGATATGTTAAGAAAACAAACTGGATTACCTTTGCACCAATATATACAACGAACAAAAGATTGAGATGACGTGCAACAATCGGATTGCTACATGATCGTCGGGGATACCCCTCATAGAGGTGAGCGACGTAGAACAAGAATTCAGAAATGCGGCTACAAAGAGAAATATTGAAAGACGATCCTGATAAATCTACCTGGAAGACGATGCTTATCATCCGCTAATTGCTTCGATTTTAAACTGGCCAGGTATGCATCCGTCGTCAATTGGAATAGAATGGGAAAAAATCGCGTATGAGAGCCGCGTAGTTGGTAGAGTGAAACGAGATGGTTGTAAGACATTTTGCGAATCCGATTTAATAAGGACAATCTGAGAGATCAGGGAAGAGGTACACGGAGAAGGGCGCGTAAAATCGGCGTAAAAAATTAAGAAGAAGGAAGATTCGCAATAATTAAGTAGAAAACGGATAAATAAACTGTATTGGTTCTTCTTTTTTTCTTTTTGGCGGTAAAGCAGTTAAAAGAGAAATTACGATATTTAAGGGATTTCGGATTTAACAGCAATATCGGGATGGTTGTAAAAAAAAAAAAAAAGCCAATTGATAAAAGATCGTAGAAAAAAGTTGAAGGAAAGGTACGATTATCACAAGTGAGAGTATACGGTGAAAACTGTCTCTTATCGTTTTCACCATGACTACTGATCTTTATTCGTCTCTTTTCTCCAATCCTAACACTCCTTTTACCTTGCTATACAACCCTCTCCACCTACTTCTTCCTGGTTTAATAATTTTCTCTGCATCAGCCGTTCTGTTATTTCTTCCGTAATTCGTTTTAATCACAGTCTGCTTCCTGCTTCCCTTTTTCGTTTTAATATTGTTCAGTCTCCCTTGTGTCCCTTTCATCCTTCTATCTTAAATATGACCTGTGATGTAAATCACCTTCTATTATTCGAATGCTCATCTATCTCTCCTCATAACGCGCAGTCCTTTATTCTAATTTGCTTGGCCTTGGCCTCCCGACTCCTTACTGTGCCCACTACATTCTTGCTCTTCCTTCTCTTTCTGTTGTTCCTATATTGGCTATCTTTATTTCTTCTGTTTCTAATCGCTTCCTGATTTAACTTTCAAGTCCCTACGTCTTCATTATTTGTTAGTTCTTTGTGCTGGGTAAATGTCCTAAGTTGACGTGCCCAAAGGAGAAAAAAAAAAAAAAAACTGTAGGAGGCGGACGGTGATGTTTCGTCGGAATAAAAAAGATTTACAAAACTTGAAATTCAAAAAAAGAAGGAAACAAAAAATTCGACGGGATTTTTAAAGAAAAAAAGTATACAACAAAATGTTAACTAATCTATTACCGCACTCTATAAATTTTCCGCTGCGTAGGAGGAGAAAGACTCTTGTTGTTACGGAAAATAGGATACCGACAAAATTGCGAGGTTGGTCAATAGAAAAACTCTCGTTTTTAATTCGAACGTTTTGTAATTACACATCGGATAGAATTAACTAACCGCTTCGAAGCTATTATATATCATCCGTGAAACAAATAATGACCTGAACGAGAAATGGTGAAAACAACTTACGGGGGGATACCGCTCGATAACAAAGAAAAAAGCGAAAAAAGTAGATATATCATATCGGATTTTAGCTAAAGAAACACCATCAGTAGAAATGATACTTGTGTTTTTTCTTTTTCGATTTTCAATATTATCGATTATAATGTTCGCATAGATTAAATTTGCACCTACGAAGAAATAACAAATATTCGAATTAAATAAAACAATCGATTAAACAATAAAAAATACTTTTTTTAAACGTACACGATGTTTATTTGAAATATATTTAAAGGGTCGATTTTTCATTTCACATCGCAACTGGTATCGACCAAAATTCGTACAATATAAATAATCGTGATCATGAACGAATAGAATCTCGCGGGCTTTTTACTTTTTTTATTACACGCTTTATCGTGTTTAATTAATCAATTTTGTCGTATTTATTTTATTTATCGTAGGTTGCTTCATACTTGGCACAATCGCAGTTTAGATTGCGTCATTTTCCAATATGCAACTTACACAAAAGTCCCTCTAATGAGCTTTTACGTACTGAATTTGCACACACACACACACACACACATCCGTAAAGACAAAATTATTCAGTTATCGAATGTCCCGGTATTATTCGTTTTGTTTTTCAAATTTGTTTATCCTTTCATTCTCCTTTTTTTCCACTTTCAAAAACGATATTAAATATTTAGCGCGCTAAATAGAGACGGCACAGTGACGAATTATAATTTACACGCTTTCCGTACAGATAATGGAAGTTGTCGGTTTCATTTATGAAGGCGTATAATTCAATTTGAATATATATTGTTGAAGAGCTCGCATCCGAACTGCATGCCAAATCAATTTTGAAAAGCCCCTGTCTGTATTTGACGAATTCTCTGTTTATTTTCAGTCGAGCTGTTTCGAAAAAAAAACAAAAAAAAAGCTAAAAACAGCTGGAAAATTATTTAAAAAATTACACCCCTTGCCGCCGCTTCATTAACTAGTGCGTCAGTGAAAGGTGAAAATGACTGCGGGCAAAGGGGTAAAAGTCGATGTAATACGAATTCCCCGTATTTGAGCCTGCGTAAAGTGTATGACGTCAGCGTAACCTAATTTTCCGAACACTTATCCCCGAGTAGGACAGAGTGGGTGCAAAGGAATCATCCGCGAGAAAATTGGAAAAGCAACTAAGCAGCATTGCTGGGAAACTAGGTCATCTCATCACCAGTTAACAATATCATTTTACATGTTAGACGACCTGGTTTCGAATCTTATCTCCGCCGCATTGAATTAAAAACTACCCTATAAACCACCGAGGTGCCGCTCAAGGACCGCTTTTGATGGATTCTAAATTGTTTTATTTACCAAATTAAATCATTACTGTCATAAAAAGAGGAAAGTACATACATATGTAGTTTTTAATTTGTCCGAAGATTCTAGGACTACACCGCGAGGCAATCCCGTAGAAATAAAAGTAATATAGCCATTGGCGCACTCAAGGGGGGTGCCACGGGGCCATTGCTCCCCCCAAAAAATCTTCGAAATCTTAATTTTGTTTTATAATGTTTTGTTTTACTCGATTTTTTTTAAAAACATACATATTTACTTTTTACTTATATTACAAGTATAATGTTATATACTTTTAGCTAATTTTTTAAAAATAAAATTCGTATACTTATCTAATTTGTGCTTATTATAAACATAATGTTACGTTTCAATTATTATTTTTTTTTTTTAAATAAAATTCGTCAGTTTTGTAATTTTTTTAAAAATAATATTCGTTAATTTTCTATTTTTTTTATTTTAATTTACAAATCACGGAAATAAATAAGGTACTTAGTCGAGGTACCGAGTTACCACCCCCTAACTCATCTTCTAAATTCTAGCCCCGACCAAAAAAAAATCCTGAGTGCGCCTTTGAATATAGCTATAAAAGATTTCCATTATTAATTCATCTAGACTTTCAAAGTGTGGGTCGCGAACGAAACATAAGGGGGTCGCCGATTACAAATAAACTGAAAAAAAACCCACGAATAATGGAATTGAATGATTTATTAAAAATTAAAAACAACACAAAATCAAGTATGAAATGTTTTTAGTTACTTATCATTAATTAATTATTAGTGGGATGGATGTTTTTCTTTTACTAATTTATTAAAACATGGTTGTATTTTTGATATGCAAACGATTAAATCCTTTTCTAATAGCAATATTTATTTTTTAAATGTACCATTGATGAGAACGTTAATTCACACATTTAGGATGGCGCAAATTCTATTAACCTCAGAGCTTCCCTAGCAAGTTCTGGGTATTTTTCTTTTCGTCTCATACGGAATTCCATCAATCTTCTGTGAATTAAATTCCATTTTAAGCATCCGATCAGACGCAAGATCTACGAGTTTTTCTTTCATCGTTGTAGTAAGTTTAGCTGGTTCTAACGGCTTTTCCATAAATGGATTAAGGATCCATATTTTTCCATCATTATCTTTAGATTTGGTTTCTGGAAAGTAATTTAATAGTTGGTCTTTCAAATTTTGCAATCCTACAATCATATTAAAAATTTCAACGTCAATTTTCACTGATTAATCACTTGAGATCTCTTCAATAATTTGCCCAACACAAGGAAATGACTCAAACGCATTTTTCTTCATGGAAGTTATCCATAAACGTATTTTTTAAACGAACACGCTGATTTTATCCTTTTCTGTTAGAATTATGTGTGCTATAATCTTGTTTATGAACTCACTAAACACACAGAGACACAAGGGCGGATGTGGCGTGATGTTTTTCTCCCTTGTCGTGATGCAGTTGACTTTGTTGTTATTGTAAAAAACATTTCTGATAATTTCTGAATCTATTTTTGGAATTTTTAATAAATACTGTCACGTTTTTGAAACTGAAAACTATCTTCTCTGATGCAATTATTTTTGTGTTTGTAAATCTTCGTTGGTTCTCTGATAAGTCGTTTGAAGGTCTTACTTTCTGCACTTGGAATATTTGCATTTTCCTAATCGATTAATTTCTTGCAATTTTCTATATTTATGATTCAGTTTGTTGTGGGTATGCCGGTGAACAGTGATATCACATGAAAACTCACCCATTGTGTCAGTTGTTCAACTTCCGGCGATGTGAATTCTTAACAAAAGATGCAGTACCACCTACAAATGGTGCGAGTTTTTTGGCTATCCATTTAGACAGCTCGTAAGTAGGCGAGTCAGTACTGGCAAAGAAGGAAATACCTCCTGTATTTGTTGATTTGGATCACTTTGTAGCAACGATTTCTTTGTTAAATCCGTTTCTGTTCATAATAACAAAAATAATAACCGGGTAACAGAAAGACAAAATATAATAATTAATAATACAAAGTTCAAAATGAACAAAACTTACTCAATTAACAATGTTGAATACATAACCAAGTTAATTCAGTAAGTTTCTCATTTTGAACCCTGTATTATTAATTATTATATTTTGTCTTTCGGTTACCCGATTATTATTAACGATTTATTTGTTTAGACATTCAAATCTGTTCTATTTAATAATTCCTTGACTTTCTTGTACTTTAAAGTTGGTTCAGGTTCTTGTGTTATCGACAAGACATATATCGGCCATCTATTGGCGACCAATAAGATACTTGACAAAGGTAAAACATATTTAGCTCTTTCATAAAAAAAATTGTTGTACAATGTTTGTGATGCGGGGGCCGCAAGATAAACTCCGTGAAATACAAAAAAATGACAGCTTTAACGTTATGTTTCATTCTTATTCTTTTTATATATGTATATATATAGCCACGCGGTGTGGTTTATTTTGAAATGTATTTTGTTTTCCCGTTAAATTCGGTAAACTCTAATATTGCGTTCTCACGATTCTTGGCGTGAAATATTTTTCAACCAGCAAAGTAAGCACGTTCCATTTACTTATGTATTTACTAACACAAACAACTGACTGTATTCCGTTTCCGCTTTCGTTACATGTAACGCGACCTACGTCGTCAGAAATACGAGACTCGACAAATAATTTCAAATAACCTTACTATTTCGTTCGAATTTAGAAATTTAAAAATGGGAAATCAATTTTTTGATAAGCTTAGTCAAATGCACGAGGAAATAAAAGGTATAGCGATTACATGTAACGACACAAATACCAAGATTGATAAGATAATGGAAGAAATTAACAAATTAAGGAAAGAAAATAAAGATTTAAGAAGCGAGATCGGATACGTTATAGAAGAAAACGAACTTCTGAAACAGTAGCTGCAAAAATTGAGTCAGTACTCCAGAGTGGATAATGTGATAGTTCGCGGAGTACCGTCCGTAAAAGGGAAGAATGTAAAGTCGCTTATAAATAGGATAGGAACAAAACTAGGTATGCAGTTGGCGCAGTGGGATATCAAAGCAGCACATCGTCTGCCTAAAAAGGCCAACGATTCCGCACCGGCGCCGATAATCGTGAGAAAAGCGCAACTACTAAGTAATGCAAACAAGTTGAAGATACATAAACAGTAACGATGTTGGCTTGCCCCAATCAGTACCGATTTATATAGATCAAGATCTGATTGTCTATATTATGAAACTCTATGCAGTTGCTAGGCTAGCGCGTCAGAAAGATAAAATAAGCCAAGCATGGTGCAGAGACAGTGAAGTTTATGTACGGAAAACAGACTTAAACTAAAGCGAAGATAATAACTAGTAAATCAGATCTTGAACAGCTGACTGACGATTTCACTCAGGAGAGTACCACTACACTCGGAACATCAGCCTCCTGTTATGAGCGTGAACTGTCCGCACCCAGAAAAGCCGGTAAGCGAGGGTGAGTATACCTTTTTTCCTCCGTCACTTCCGGCATTTAAAAATACTACTAAAAGTCTAGTTAAGCGCAAATTAAATCAAACGAATAATATAAAAAGTAATAAAAATAAAATAAAACACAAAGTTCATATAGCTACTCTGAATGTAAGGTCACTTAAAAGCCCAGAAAGCCTAATTGAGTTAGAAGAGGCATTTCAGAAATCTAATATTAAAATTTTGGGATTGTCCAGAAGACCTGGAGAGAAAATTATACGCACTCAAAAGGGGAACCTATTTTATTATATATGTAGGTAACAACTGAGGACAAAAAGGAGTCGGTTTTATTATTAAAAATGAATATATAAGTAATGTAGTAGAGACAAAGAGGATTAACGACAGAATAGCAATCTTAAAAATAAAAATCGATAAAGTTATATACTAACATGTATTCAAGTTTATGCTCCGACTACAGCTTTAGAAGATTGGGAAATAGATCATTTCTACGAAAATTTAAGAAAAATTTTAAATTAAATTAAAGTAAAAAACAACAACTTAATAATTATGGGAGATTGGAATAGCCAGATAGGCAAAGTGAAAAATAAACAATGGGTTTGTACGGTTATGGGAAACACAACGAAAGGGGTTGGATGCTCATAAGATTCTGTGAAGAATTCAATCTAAAAATAGTAAATAGTCTGTTTAAAAAAAGAATAGGAAATAGATGGTCATGGATATCTCCAAATCAACAGCATAAATCACTAATAGACTATATATACACCTACATTAGTACCTAGCAAGAATCAGTCAATTATAAATTTCGAAATAAAATGTTTGAATAAATTCAGCTTCTATACAGATCATAGACTACTAATTATAACAACTGTAATTGATAAAGAAATATACTACAAGAGAGAGTCATAAAAAATTCACATACAAGACTAGACTACGAAAAGTACGAAAACCTAATTAGTGAAGAGTTAGAGAAGATAAATTTAAGTAGAGATCAAGAGATTGACGAACTATATAACGCCATATCTCAAACAATAACGTTAACATTCACAAACACATCCAAGAAAAAAAGTGGAAATATCCCACAGATAGGCGAAATAGGCGACATTTACCAATTACGTAAAAGAAAAATGGAAATTTTAAAAATCGTTAACGGGTCTCCAAAAGAAAAGATTGAATTAAATTTAGTGTCAAGAGCTATAAGAAATAAAATAAGAGAAAGGGACCGAGCTGAAAAAAATGAAATTATTAATAATATTTTAGAAGGAAGTAAAAATATAAAACTGCTAAAAAATGAAACTCAGTATAGGTACACAATGGGCAACTCATTTTATGATCTTGAAAGGAGAGAAAATATGCGATAGAAAAAAAAATAAATAACTGCATAACTGAATATTATAAAAATTTGTATAATGACATAGATAACGATCACGGTATAAGCAATTCTGTGGAAACTAGTTTTCCAGTAGCACCAGAATTTCTGAATGAAGAAGTAGAAGAGATAGTAAAAATATTGAGACGCAACGAAAGCCTAGGCAGTGAAAAAATAATTAACGAACACATAAAATTGGGAGGTCTACAATTAATAAAAATCTTAACGATTCTGTTTAATAGAATTTTAAAAACAGGCATTATTCCCTGTAAATGGAAGTACTCTGATATAATATTGTTGTTTAAAAGGAGGGATCGACACAAAATTGAAAACTATCGTCCAATATCTTTAAGTTTGACTATTTCAAAAATGTTTTCAAAGTTATTAGAAAATAGAATACAGCCTATTATAAGAGTCGAACTTCACGCTTCTGAGCCTTCTTGTATTTGTGATTCAAATCACATCCTATTCGAATGTTCAGCACTCTCTAACGAACGCTCTATTCTTTACACCCAACTTTTAGTTTTGGGTCTTCCTACGCCCTTTAACGCTACCTATATTCTTTCCTTCCCGTTGCCTTCAGTTATCCCATTGCTACTGTCCTTTGTCCTCTCCATTTCTGACCGCCTGGTTATTTATTTGTAACTGTTAATTTTTCATGTTGTTGGGTCAAGGCCGCTGGCGCGCCCAGGGTAGAAAAAAAAAAAAAAAAGAGTCGAACAACCTGTAGAACAAGCTAGTTTCAGAAGGTCGTTCGCTACAATAGGTCATCTACATGTCATGAACCAAGTCATTGAGAAATGCATAGAATATCAAGTCGAAATATATATGGCTCTAATTGACTATAATAAAGCTTTCACATCAGTACTTATTTGCGTCACTTAAAAGTCAAGGAGTTCCAGAAAACTATATAATATTAATAAAAAATATGTATAATCTAAGGATCTTAAAGCCAGAATATTAACAAATATAGAGTTTGATATTAAGAAAGGGGGTTAGACAGGGAGACCCATTATCACCGGTTTTGTTTACACACTCTGGAAGATATTTTTAGGAAGTTGCACTGGGATAAGAAAGGTTTAAACATAAATGGAAAAAGAATTTCCAATTTATGATTTGCGGATGAAGTGGTTCTCTCTTGTAAAATTCCTTGGAAGAACTAAAAACTATGATAACAGAATTAGACGATGCGGGGAAAAAAGCCAGGATTTTCATAAATATCAGAAAAATGAAAATATTTACAGAAAACCGAAACGCTAAAATAGTACAAGTAAACGGAATGGTTATAGAAATAGTAAATCAAGTAACGTACTTAGGTCAGCAATTATCTTTTGAAAATCGTACTGAAAAGGAAGTAAATACTAGAATAACAAAAGCTTGGAACAAGTATTGGACACTAAAATATATTTTTAAAGGCCCTTTTAACAATTACCGCAAGAGTCTAATTTTCAACGCGACTAATATACCCAATTTAACATACGACAGTCAAACCTGCTGTCTGACTTCAAAAATTATTAATAAAATAAAGGTAACACAAAATACAATCGAACAGTCTATTTTAAATATAAGGAAAAAAGATAAGTACCATTCAAACTGATAAAACAAAAATTAAAAAATAATGTAGATGTAGTCAGATATATTAGAAGGAAAAAATGGGCTTGGGCTGGTCATGTAGCGAGAATGAAGGGTGACAGATGGTCATATAGAGCCACTTTCTGGTTTCTTGCACATTATAAAAGAAGAATGGGGCATCAGTTGATAAGGTGGAGGGACGATTTTAGTAATTTTTTATTGAACAAACATTTTCAAAGAGTAGCCATTAATACGATTGAATGAGGGAGATTACAGAAAACCTTTTTTTCATCTTTAATATTTAGTTTTTTTTATATCAAATTTATACTATTCATGTTTGTTATATAGTTTAAGAATTACTCTCCGTCCTTTTGACCCCTCCCTAATTAGCCTCGTCGTCAATAACGTTGCGATCCCTCTTTCTTCCTCTTTCCGCTATTTAGGAATTTTTCTAGACAGTCGCCTTTCGTTCCATAATCACATCAACCATCTCTAACTGTCTTCCCTCAAAAGGCTCACCCTGATAAAGTCTGGTGGAGATCCATGCATTCTACTAATGTTCTACAAATCCTTTATTCGTTTTATCCTTGATTATTGTTGTTTTATATATGGAAATTCCTCCAGATCCTTGCTCTCCAAACTCGACCGTGTTCAAAATGTTTGTCTTCGTCTCTGTCTGGGAGGTAGGAAGTCAACTCCTATCCCCGCTTTACATGCCGAATCACTCATCCCTCCGCTTTTCGTTCGAAGGTCCTATCTGGGTTACCGTTTTTTAATCAAACGTCTTCCTATTTCTTCTTCTTCCCTTGTTAATTCCTATTCTTATATTCACCGCAACTGGCGATTTGCCACCAACAAAACGCCAATACTATCTCTCATTTCCACTCGACTCTCTCAGTTTTCTCCTTATATTTATTCATACGACAAGTTGCCATACTTTTCTTCCAATTTTTCCACTGAATATACAATCAGCATATTTCAAGTCTTTATAAGAGGAAATAATTTTTTAAGCGATATATGAACGAAAAAAAAACAAAAAAACATCGAAAACCGCTGATTTATTTTCTAAGCAAATTAATTCCTAATTTTGCGCGAGTGTTCTTTTGATTCAATGATTATTTTACGCCTTAAATTTGGTATTAACTGAAATAAAGAAAATTAAAAACTCACTAACACTAAACTAGATCTACTTGGAAAAAGGATGAGGCCGAAACGACGGAGACCCTAATTTTATAAACGTAACTGATTTACCACATCGTAAAACCTATATATAGGTAAGTTTTTTAAACTGAAATAAAACAGATTGACAAATAGACTATAAATTACTTCGCTTACATATATCTGACATTTTCGTCTTTTTTTTATTTCTCCTCCACGGCATTTAGCACATTCTCTGTTCCGTCGTCCTCTTTGTCTTGATAACTCTATAATGCAGACTACCTTTTCTTCCAGTTTTTTCCGGATACTTGGTGTCTTCTTTCTGCCTCGTTATATTTTATACTACTATATTTCCCCCTTTCGTTATTCATATTAACGCTTCGTTTAATTAGTCTTCCGTCTATTAGAATTTATTTTATCCTTTTGAGGAATTTTTATCTTACAAGTAACGATCTGAATAAAAAAGATAAAAATTAATAACATATTTTATTTCGGTTTTTTCCTTAAGTTTTGTTTACTTTACCTAAAAGTGACTAATTGACAGTGCGACTCTCCTCTAACCATAAAGAGTGGTCATACTGTTCGCTCGCTTATTATTTTCCATTTAATATCAAATGTGCCATTTTTTTCATTTCTTTTATATTTTGAGCCTTTGCGACGTGTGTTTGATGAGTACATTTATCCGATAGCCCGAATAACAGAGTAAAAAAAAAAACAACAGTCCCTCCGTAATAAATTCAAGGATAAACACATTGCAGTGCACTTTCTCGTATTTCTAGTAATTATTTTTAATTTTAATGAAAAATTTTTATAAAATTTCTTTTTTTAAATCTTATAATGGTTCAAATGTTAAATGTAGAAGTATTAATCGAAAAAAAAAATTATTAATTGTAAAAATTGGAAGTTCTTGCTAGTAATCGATAGCAATGTAAACGAACCGTGAATATTAAAAACCTTAAAATTAAATTTTGAAACAACTACAGTGAATTTCAAAAAAAGTTACTTTGTCTCTCAAACCTTTGATATGAAAAATAACTAATACATGGAATATTCTGTGTTTTTACGTTATACAGTCAGCGCTATCTAATCGACGTGAACTCAAATTACTATTATTATTGATATTATTACAGTAACCTTTTATTCGGGTAGGACTTATTTCGCTGTCGCACATTGAAAATATACAAAAAAAAAAATTCACTTTCGCTGGGTTAATCTACATAGTGATGCGAATCAGGATAGGTGGCGCGATCTTTCATCGACGGTGATCTACATATTACTTAATAAGTTGTTCTGTTATTTGTATTAATTTGGATTTGACATTGCGGGTGCGCGTGGTCTGCGACACGTGCCGAAATAGAGAATTCTGTCGATATCGAGAGGCCGGCTCAGGTAGATCTAAACTGATAAGGCTTCGGCTTTGTTATCTTCATCGACGGACAGCTTTTGTCTATGTGCGAGTCGGGTTGTCTCGGTGATAGGTACGTCGACCGGACTCATGTACAGATCGCGTTTTTTCGTCCTCTGTTATTTATTCAAGTCTAATTGCTATTGTCCAAATTTCATTAAGCTATCCGCGGCACATTTTTTTTTTTTAAAGTCATTTGTTGATTTATTTATTTATTTCATACTTTTGTTCTCTTTCATTTGTTCACCCTACCACTATATCTGCTAGCAAATCTTCCCCCTATCTAAATTTAAAATTAGAACAATTACGAAGAAATGAAAAGAGAATTCCGTAAAATTGAGAATTCGTAAAATTGAGAATTCGTAAAATTGAGAATTCGTAACAATAGTTGACGAGCTCAAAAATAAATCGAATAAAACGAAGGAGGAGAAAGTCTTCTGATGAAATTTTCGGTCACTATTGTAAAATTTTATTTTGCGCCCTCAAAAATTGTATACAAGACTAGCATCTGCGGCTCCAGGGGCTACTCTCTTGGCGAGTCTGAAAGATCCAGTTCTATGTATATACCAGGGGTTTAAGCTCGCTAAGGACCAAACCTTCGCGGATTTCTCTAGTTGTTTTACTTCGTAAATTTTTGAAATAACGTATGTAAAAAAAAAAAAAAACGAAATAAATATGTCATTTAATAAAGTGAAATTTCTAAAATCGCTAGAGCATTGTAATATTTATGAGAGAAATATGCTACGTCTATCTCTTTTTAAAATGCGATATTGTCAATATTTAATTAAATTTACGATGCAACGATCAAATTCGTTTTCTTTCTTCGGATTTAAGCAATAGCTAAGTCACTGGTGTGACCGTCGCTCCGATCATTTTAAAATTTTCCTGTCTACCTTACGTGCACTGCATCCTAGGTCTGAGGCAGATGTTTGAGAAAGAGTTTAGATTCGTGAAAACAAGTCGGTTGTTTTAAGGAATGTTAGAAGGTTTCGGGCGTTACTTTGGCAGTCAGAGAGAATATTTTATGGAGGGTGAGAGGAAGACCGAAGATTTGTTATCGCAAATTTTAGAATTTGGAGGTTTTGTGTTTTTCCTAATAAAGAAAATATGTCGTTTGAAAAAAAATTAAAACCATTAAGTTGCTGCAAAACGATCTCTGGACTTTTTTTTCAATAAAAATATAGTCGTAGATGTAGAAGCAATCGTTTTTTTTTTCTTTCTTTTTAATCATTATCACGTTTTTATTTCTTTTTTATATTACGTGTTAGATATTGATTTGTAGGCAGTGTATCTCTGGAAGGGACTGTGAACTTTTTTTTAGTTTTCAACTTTGCGGTTTTAGGTGTGAATTTTTTCCAAAAATTTGGATCCCTAATACTTTTGGTATATTCTACGGACAAAAATACGCCAATTAAAAAAAGACCCTGTAATTACCATAAAATGGGCTGTGTTAAATTTTTTTAAAAAACAAAATGGCCGTAAACTGATTTCGGAATTTTTTAAAATTTGGCTTCTTAATTTAAAAATATAGAAGTTTTCATAGTTTTTTATATAATTCGACGGAGAAAATACGTCGATTAGAAAAAGAAATTGACTCTCTAGCTCTTACGATAAAGGGCTGTGGCCTTTTTTTTTTCTTAATTTTTATATTCCCGAATTTGAACCCTTAAATTTCAAAACTTTTGGACTTTTGTTTCGTCGGTTAAAGAAAAGAAAAAAAATCAAATATGTAACTACCGTAGAACAGATTGTTGAATTTTTGAAAATAAAATTTTTTCCTAGACTGATTTTTACATTTTTCCAAATTTGATCCTCCTTTTAATTTTAAAATTTCAGAGCTTCTGAATTTTTCTGGTATTTCGAAGATGAGGAAATACATAATTTTAAAAAATCGACTTTTTAGTCCTTTTATAAAAAACGCTGTGAACTGGTTTTTTTTTAAATTCTGGCCCTACCGCTTTATTAGATGCGTATTTTCTCAAATAAGAACCCACCCGCGTTACATTTCATAACTTTCGGACTTTTGTATTTTTGCTGCATTCTGCGAACAAAATAATACGCTGATTAAAAAGAAAAAAAAAAAAAAAACCATCGATGTGGCTATATCATTTAATAGATTTGCGGATTTTTTGAAAAAAATTATTTACGCAACTCGGTTTCTACACGTTTCGAAATTTGGGGCTTTGATTTTAAAATTTTGAACGTCTCCATAGTTTTCCTATATTTTAGCTTGAAAATGCGTCAGTTAAAAACAAAAATATTCTCTCCACCATTTCCCATGAGAGATGGACTGTGGACTCTTTTTGATTGGGTCCAATTCCGCGGAGACTCTGTGTCACACATACAAGCAACGACGATTGTGCAACATAAGAGATGCATGGACATCATATATCCAACAAGCTCTCGGCTAGATGTTATTACGCCGATAAATTTCACATCACGTTATACGTCTTCTTAAAATAATCGACAATAGTAACCGAATTGTACCATTATCCGGAATATGTCCCAAAATTTCGTAAACTGCTGTTTTTTAAAGACGAAATTATTAATGGATAATATATTCCGAGACATTATCAGAGGGAAAAAATACTAAAGAATTTTAAATATGGTTAATTATTTCTCGTTAATCTTTCTTATATCGGAATTACCAATTTCTACCACCGTCACCGGAGAATTATATCCCCCCCCACCCCCCACCCCCTCTCCGCGGGTGTCATCTCTTTGGGCTCGGTAAAAAACTAAAACGATATAAAAAAGATACAGGGCAACAGGCGCGTGAAATAAAAAAAAGACGGAAATCATTATTTCGCAAAAATCGATTCGTTCAATTCGCCGTATTCGTAAACACTACTACGATTTGTCGAACGATTTTACTGAGTTAGCCAGTTGAAAGAGACAGAGATGAGAAAACAACACATTCGACGAAAAGGGTACGCGGTTTCCTAGTTTTTATAAAATATATGTATATATGGCCGAGAATGGAAAGAAGACCGCTGGCAAACATTAACCAGAATTGGACGGCAGCTTGTTGTTTTCACAAACGTTTCAGATATATCGAATTCCAGATACGAGAACTTTGCTTCGTTTAACGCACACAGACCAAAAAAAAAAGAGTGTATGCGTAGGTGCGGGGATGCGTGCGCTTGTGCCAGATAGAAGGGTTTTATGATGGCTTGTTTGAAGAGGGTAAAGAAATATTTGCTTTTTAATCTCGATGACTAGTAATGGAATGGCGCGTTATGTGCTAATTCCTACGGGAAGAGAAGGAGGACATATTATGTTAGAATTTGCGTAGACTGCGAAACAGTGGGAGCTCGTTACGCGGCACCGTTGCAGCGGATTTTCAACTGAAACATTCCAGAGCAAAACTGCAAAACTGGGGTCGACTAAACTTTATCTTCTTTTTTTCCCCCAAAATACCCTAGGGTCCCCTTTATAAACGACCTCCCCTTCTACTTCTCAACAAGAGCCCTCTTTTATAATGGAAAACGTCGAGTAGAGACCTTCCACAAAACAACCAATCCGATTCACCTACAAAAATACACTCTCAAGCCCGTAGTAAAATAAAAAGGAATTACTTTGTACACACCGTGTGTACTACTAAAAATTCCCTATGCAATAACGTCTAACAAGGAGAAACACCTTAGTAGAGTTGTATTGTAAAATGAAGCGCGGTAAATTTCAAAAAATAATGCTAAAACTTAACAAATTCGTAATAGTCCCTCTGTTTATGATCTTGCGATTGGTCGAAAAAATTAAGGATGAATACAGCAGTCAGTTGGTAAATTAAGAATTATTCCCCGGCTATTTGATTATATTATTATCGCTTTACCCCGGTGCAGATTTTTTTTTTTTTTTTTGTGGGCGTAATTATCACACATCTGAGCTGGTAAATATTTCAAATGACGTAATGAAAAATGTTTAGACAGACGTATTGCGTCAGGAATGTCTTAAATGCTCTCTATAATGCTAAGAAATACGGCAAAAGAGAACATTTGAAAATGCGTAACGCGCCTGTTGGAAAAAAAACGTTCCGCTGAACATTTATTATTTTCACGCTGGTGATTTATGAATATGGAACATTTCATCATCCCTTTTCAATGGTGTACCAACGTTTCACAATCAAGGGAGGGGGCATAAATCACCACTATATACATACAGAGAGACCTATATATGTAAATTAATAAAAAAAGAGTGTAGTTTTTTTTTTTTTTTTTTTTTTTGTCATTGCTGATAGTATTTTATATAAATAAAAAGAGGCTTTAATTACGAAGTGAAATAAAAACGCTTTTCTTTTTTACTTTAAATTATTTTCTTTTATTGAATTTATACTTTTTTCCAAGTGTATTCGAGAAATTTCTGGCTTCTCAGTTCGGTGGCTACTTTGTTTTATTTATTTGTGACGGCGATATAATATTTAATATGGTTAAAAAATTGAATTTTATTAATTCATTTATTTAGCTCTTTTAGTTTGATTTTCTTGGATTTTTATTAAATATAAATGTTATTATATACACCGGTAGTATAATGTATATATTTTCCTGAGGGGGGCGTCGCCCTCGCAGTTTTTTTGCCCCCACGCCATTGTTCCTTTTGACTCCGAAAAGGGACCGTCTTGACCCATCCGAGTTATTAATAAACAATTAAAAGACTGGCCCAAGAATTGAGAAATCCGCGTTGTTAGCCAGCGATGAAGAAATAAGCGGGAATTGGACAGAAATTCGCATTTGTTTCTTAAAAACTCCAAAAAATGTCAATATATCAACGGTGGTGGAATACACATTTGGTACGAATGTATTATCCCTATTGAATACGTAAAAATTACATCTCTCTTAAATCTGGGGCGCCAAAATTCGGATAAACTTATATTTACCGAATACAATTGGCGAGTTTTCATGAGCATTGTCGATCGAAGCGAACAAAGCTCGCGGCAAAGTTATAATAAATAAATATTTGTCGAAATTTAAAAAATTAACTTTCGAAACTTTCATTGACGGTATTAATATTACGTAATTTCCATTTTTTAATTTAAAGTCCTTGGCTCGTTTCTTTTTCGGCCAAAAATTGAAGAATTTATTTTGGAATGTAATATAAGAGAAAACGAAGAAAAAAAACACTCGAAAGATTTTTTTTTTTTTTTTGAACGGCCGCCGGTTCTTTGTCGATTTCTTTTTCGTTTTCGTTTTCTTTTTTTACTTTTTTTTCTGGAGGAGGAAAAAATTGTATTTTTGTTGTTTTTTTTTTAGTTACCCTAGGCCAAAACTGGAATGCAGTCTACGAAATAGAGCGTACACAGAAGCTGTGATATTAGATTTCAGGTACAGAGCTCCTGGTTTATTTGACAAGACACAGCGATATCTCGGAATTTATCCAGAGCCGCTGAATTGGACGAAGGCTATAATAAAGCAAAGTGGAAAAATGTCACAACGAGGTTGTTTTTTGTGAAATTATTACTTAATATCCAAATTATTAGTACATTAGATATAAATCTACCGAAAATTCTGCGCACTTAATTTTATCATTGATTTTCATTAGTTACACAATATTTCTGAATCGTTTACACGAGCATATACAATATTTTTATCGTAGAATTTAATTCTAAAATGAAACACGGTTTTAGTTCTATTCATTTTTTTAAAAGTATAAAAAAAAATCAAAAATCGCGATTTTTTTTTTTTTTTTGTTTTTTGGAATTTAGTTCTCTTCATTATATAAATGACTGTAAACAGTTTGCGGCAAAATTTTAATCAATTATCTTTACCTTTTTTTTGTTCAGTAAAATTGTCATATTAAACATTGTGCGAATTTAACGATATTTCTATACGTTAAAATAATTTCACGCGGAGCGTTCGAACTTTTAGATTCCGTCTGGTTAAAATTTTACTTTTATTAGTTCAACAAAACGACTTTTTTTGTTTTTGTTTTTTTTTTTTGCTTTCACTCTTTCTATTAATATACAGCTGAAAATCGATATCAATTTAGTGCAGAGTTTTGGGGTTCCCGGCCGGGACCAGATAAGGAAGGTGCGAGAATAATTATTTCGATTAAATGGAAATTCTCGCATCACCTTCATTTAACTAGTATAAAGATTTAACAAAACAACGAGATCCGTGAATTTTTACGATAGCAGAATTATTTACGTACCATTTTTAAATTTTCGATAAATGATTTTTCGGTATTTTAATTTTTAAATTAATTTTTTTCATCACCGCTCTGATTTTTTAAAATTTTTTTATAGTGCAACGTATTAAAAAATTTTTTTAAAAAGGTAATGTAACTAACGGTAAAGTACTCTAAAATTTAAACGAATAGTCTACGAGTGAATCCTTGGTAACCTTTGTAGATTAATAAAAAATTTAATCCATTTTTACGATTATTAACTCGTGATCCTTCATAAAATACATATTTCCTTTATCGTAAAACCTAAAATAACCATTTTTTTTTGTTTTTTTTTTTTATTCTTTTTTTTTTTTTTTTGTCGCAGAAACCGTTAAAAAAATTTTAGCGATGAGAAATATAAAAGAAAGCTCGGGAAACCCTGTGACACAAATACATTCGAGGAATTTTCTAAACTAGAATATCTTAAAGAGAAATTCTATGCTGAGTAAAAAAGTTTTTATAAAAGTATAAATCGTTTCGCAAAATAAACTATTCACATCGAAGAAATGTAATGTCGCTTATATTCTCATCGATCAGTGCTGGATCCAAGTATTGCGATGCAACTGTCGATTAGGCGAATGCAAACGAATAAAGACGCAGAGTCTAATTCACCGGTGCCTTCAAGCTACACTGCACAGTAGGAAATTTCAACTAGTCGACACGTAATAGATGAAAACGGGGAGTTACTCTTAATATACGATCTCAAAGGAACACTAAACACGCACGACCTGAGTTTTACTTTTCCGGGCTTTTAATAAAACATTCGGGCCGATTCGCTCGGATTTTAAAAGATTTTCCAACAGGTCGGTACAGATCCGTCCTGGTGGAAATGTGTGCGTGTGTGTGTGACAAGCAATTCCAATACGCCATTCACTTTGTAAGCCGAAATGAAATTTAAGTGGACTCTAAATTTTCAGGAAAAATCTAAAAATATTTTTTATAATTCTAACTGCGCGATGATAAATTTATAAATGTTGTAATCAACGTGACAAAACAAATCATACCGAGAAAATGTTGGAAGCATTCTGAATGAAGAATCTTTTTTCATACTGTTTGTTAAATATATAAATATAATAAGTTAATAATAACAGATATAATAAACAATTATAACAAACGAATAAGATAAATTTTCTTACACTTAGTAATGTTTTCGGGCATAACCCGTCATCAGCTAAACCAATATGTGAACAGACACAAATTCTAAATCACACTGAGGTCAACAAGGGAATACATTGGTTTATATATATATATAGGTTTAAAATAACAAATACAGAGTCAGTGGTCATAACTATTAAAAGGGTGTAAAGTACATAGACTATAATAAATAATATTTAAGAAATTTAGTGATCAAATTTAAATAATAATACAAATATAAAAATATATAACATATTTTTTTTAATTTTTATATTAAATAGGGGGTTATTGTTATTTGGGATTTAATCGTTTAGAATATTACTTTTGTGTTTATTTTTTTTTTTTTTATTAAATGGTTTATTTTAGCAAAAGTGTATATAAATGTGCAAGGACTAAGTGTGGAAATAGAAAATCGCAAATTAAAAAAGAAAAAAAAGATAAATAGATAAAATAAACTACACTGAAGAAACGAAAAGTTGTGTGTAGATAGTCCTTGCAAGAGTACTTATACAATAATAGAGGCAATGATCAGGATGACAACAACATAGTCCCAACCATGGCCAAAAAGTGATTATAAATTTATTTGCATAATAAAGAAATATTTATCAACTATGATGCAGTAAAAATTAAAATAAAAACAATAAACAATAATGGGTTCACGGTTGAATTAGTTTTACAAAAAAAAAAAAAAAAAGAAAACTGTAATTGAATTAGAAACTTAATAATAATACTGCTATCAACATTAATAAAACTATTATCTACAAATATGTTAGTATTATAAAGAAAAACATTTTTTATGGGGTATAAACAGTAATGCAACAGAAGTTGAGCATAGTTGTAACTAGTAAGTTTTCACTATATTCTGTATTGTATTAACTGAAGTTAATGAATACATTAGTGTCACTGTATTTGTTGTTCTTACTCATTGTTAACATTTTTAATTATGATAAAAATAAACTTTAACGCTTTTACACTTTTGTAACAATTGTATAATTTTTAAAACCCCGACGCGTTTCGAAGCAAACACTTCATGTTCACGGGAGTAATTATAATATAAATAAATAATGAAGATCGATAATTACATTTTAAAAATAACAGAAAAAAGGTCGATTTTAAAGTCGATATTGAATTAGTAATTTAAAAGTGAAAAATGTAAATATATAAAAATAAAAATGACTAAAAATTTTTTTTTTGAAAATATATCGTTACCATTTTCAAAAAAAAAAAATTTAGTCATTTTTATTTTTATATATTTACATTTTTCACTTTTAAATTACTAATTCAATATCGACTTTAAAATCGACCTTTTTTCTGTTATTTTTAAAATGTAATTATCGATCTTCATTATTTATTTATATTATAATTACTCCCGTGAACATGAAGTGTTTGCTTCGAAACGCGTCGGGGTTTTAAAAATTATACAATTGTTACAAAAGTGTAAAAGTGTTAAAGTTTATTTTTATCATAATTAAATACATTAGTGAATGAGTTGAAACTTGAGTCGCATTGCATATTCACAGAACTTGAGGAAGTTGAACTGATTTTTGTTGTTAAGGACAAGAGAGTCCATTTTTTCAATATTGTATTTTGTGCGAAGAACCGCAAAGGCAGGGCATTCAAAGACAAAATGATTTAAGTCGTCCAGGATACCAACTATTTTCATATATATTATTATTTCCTTTATTTATAGTAATTATTTTATTTTTTAGTTTATTATTGGTTTTAAAAGCTACTTTTAATCCTTGTTTTTTGAAATACAAACAGAAAAATGATATTAACAACAAGAAAGGATGGATAACATTTACTTTTATAAATAACAATGTATACAAATTAAGTAATGTTTTTAAAAAACAAGGATTAAAAGTAGCTTTTAAAACCAATAATAAACTAAAAAATAAAATAATTACTATAAATAAAGGAAAAAATAATATATATGAAAATAGCGGCACATATAAAATAAACTGTGATGACTGTGAAAAAACATACATCGGCCAAACAGGTAGAAAAATTAAATGTAGATATATGATGAACACATAAAATCATTTAAAAACAATGAAATAGAAAAATCCACTTATGCCGAGCATTTGATAAAGAATAAACATAAACCAAATTCTATAGAAAAAACAGTCACAGTCTTAGCTAAATATGATAAAGGTAATGTGCTATGAACATAGCTGAAAATTACTATTTTTTTTTTTTTTTTTTTTATTTATTTAAATGGGCTCGGTGTTAACACTGACCCAACTGCATGGACTTAGATCACCTACTCAAATTCTAAGGCGACCGGAGATAGAAAGTATAAAGGAAAGAAGGAGGGGAATAACGGCTGGAGATGGGAAGAAAAGGATAAAGGAAGCATTAAAAGGGGTAGAAAGATCCAACGCCAAGAGTTCGGCGTATAGATGAGAGCACTCAGGAAAAAGAGCAGGGCATTCAAAAAGGATATGGTTGGGGTCGCATATAAAGGGAGGATCAGTTGAGTGGAGAGGGCAAAAGGGAGAAGGTGAAAGAGTAAAAGAAAAACGAGAAAAAGGAAGGAGGGAATGACCAAGTCTCAGTCTGATTAAAGAAACAATAGCCGAGCGCCGAGATGAAAATTACCATATAAATAAACACAAAAGTAATATTCTAAACGATCAAATCCCAAATAACAATAACCCCCTATTTAATATAAAATTTTAAAAAATATGTTATATATTTTTATATTTGTATTATTATTTAAATTTGATAATTAAATTTCTTAAATATTATTTATTATAGTCTATGTACTTTTGCGCCCTTTTAATAGTTATGACCATTGACTCTATATTTGTTATTTTAAACCTATATATAAACCAATGTATTCCCTTGTTGACCTCAGTGTGATTTAGAATTTGTGTCTGTTCACATATTGATTTAGCTGATGATGGGTTATGCCCGAAAACGTTACTAAGTAAGAAAATAAATTTATCTTATTCGTTTGTTATAATTGTTTATTGTATCTGTTATTATTAACTTAGCATTCTGAATGCTGGGCAATGCGAAAACAGTTTTCGATAATTTAAAACGATACTTTTTATTAATCTGTTTAACGTGCTAAACAAAGACGGAACACAACAATGGAAATTGTGAATTTTCTACACGTTCATCCAGAAAAGTATGAATTAAATTGAATGCGGAGGTGACAATTAAAACTGTCAAAGACTAGGCCAAACAGAATAGCAGCAGGATATTGCCGAAAGCATCACAGGGAACTAAGAGAAACAATTAGCGTCAGCTACGAAATAATTTAATTTGGTCTCTTCCTTTAACAACGGAAAAGATTAGAAAGGCTGTGAAGGTAATATAAATTCCAGGGAATTTATGCCAAAGCAGTTTTGTTTCTAACCAAATTTTACTGTCACATTCGTGGGAGGGAGGGATTTTTAGGCAGATTAAAAAAGCCGAAATAGCTGTAATAATCAAATTAAGATGGTAGCGATAAGTCGCATTACCAGAGCAGATATCGTCGCGGTGGGTGTGTGCCATATAAACCCCTACAACGAGAATAGTATACAGTCGGATAGTTACAATGGTAAATGGCGCGCTTCCATTTGAACAAGCAGATTTTAGGAAAAAGCACACAGCTGCGCAAGGTTGTGGAACTCTTATCCGAAATAAATTTTAACAGGAAGCTGAAAACTGATACAGTCTTTATACTTTGGCTTATGATTCTACATGAAGAAATAATGGCTTCGTGTAAGAAATGATTACACCTACCATAAACGAGATACCAACCGAATTTTCAAAGTAACACACACACTCACTCGACGAAAAAACAACGAACTGATCAAAGCTCTAGTGCCACTCTTGTTTAAATTTTACACAGTGAACCGGTTTAGCCGGGGCGTAAACTGGGAAACAGCAACAAAGATACTAAGGGCATCAAGCTTGCGTGCTTACGCATTCGACTGTGGAGTGACTGGTTGAACATAGCGAAAAAATGCACATTCAGCTGAGGTATGCATTGAGAATAGTCGGCGAAACATTAAGATCACAGCCAGTAAGAACTGGGCTTTCCGGGTTCTCGTCAATACTGCTTCAACTTCGACAAGAAAAAGCACTCATTGCGGTAAGGTTCCTCAGTGACGGAAAACTGTGTAATATGTATCATCATTTAGTCGTATCCCCGATCATAAGCGTCGTGACCCATTTTACCACTTTGAAGAAAATTTTTGCGCCATATATCTCTCTGTTTCTCAGCTTGACGTGTAATTTCTTGGAGAGTCAAAATATCGGTTATCTTTTTAAGTATTGAGATCGATAAACCGGCCTCTCTGTCGTTTTCTGTATACTTTTCCCTGGATGACCACCTTCCCATTGTTGTTGGCTATATTCTTTGGCTGGGCTGAATGTCTAGCTGCTACAGAATGTGTGAGATATTCGTTCTATAGTTGGTCCATGGCACTCTTAGTATGCTTCTGTATACCGTAATCTCCATCGCTTTTAATCTTCTTCCGGATGATTTATTTAGTGCCGTGGGAAATACTACCGTTTTCAGCGAACATAATTTTACTTGGTTTCGTATATGCCACGGTCTTTCCATATTTTTGTTAATTTCGCTTTTGCTAATTTTACCATCGTTATTCGACGTTTAAATTCTTCTTCACATGCCCCCACCCCCATTTGACAAAATAGGTAAAAAGTAGCAGTAAGAGCTGGGAACTGTTGTAGCAAACACAACCAAAATACAATCAGAAATTACCACGCAGTTATCGAGTTGGGGAAAATGTAAACTTACCGCAAAACCTCTTATCTGCTGGGACGGCTAATGGTGCAAAATAAATAAAATGTGCACAGAACAAGCGAGGTGTGCATATCAAATCAGTAAATGGAGAATGGTTCCTTTCCGCGAATGCAGACAAATCTAAACACTGCATGACTATAGGATATAGATATATATGTAGATATTCTAACTGACCAGCTTCCGCGATGAACAAAAAAAAATATGATGAAATAAAAAAAAGTTCCGGGCGCCAACGTTACTTCTTCTGGTGTAACGTAACCGTTAGCTCGCTCGGGCAGAGCTTTAGGCCTTCCTAAGGTTTAACGAGAAAAAAAAAAGAAAGGTCTCCGCGGCGGAGATGTCACGAAAACGTGTCCTTACTACGAAATAAACGAAAAATTCTTTTAAGAGGAGTAAATCCAATTATATTTTTTATGAAAAAATAATATGAAAACCGAACATAAAACAGAAAGGAAAACGACAACGAATATTCCAAACGGTACCACTTGCCTCAAGCGGCCAAAGCAGTGAAAAAATATAAATTTTGCCTCGAACGGCGTGTGGCTGTGAAAAATACAAGAAAATGCCTTCTGGCCAAAGCAGTCGAGACCTGCCTGCGACGAGCAGCAAGCGAGAACTGATCGGCCCGAATTCACAGTGAATTCGACCACGATCTTTTTGAACAGCCATTTTGCCTAATAATAAAAAATATATATATATAAAAATGAATACGCCACCGATTTTTCTAGAACATTCTCAAAATCGGTGGAACGGCGGGTACCCTGCGTCGGTTCTTTCGGGTTCTAAGAAAAAAACTTCTCACGCCTCGACGTAGCTCGAATCGCATCTGCGACGCACACAACGCCAGATCGGACGAACATTGGACGAACCAACCTCATATAATTAACACACACTTATGCACGGATCGCCAAATTGGCGCCGTGCACATTGGCAATTCCCACGAAATTTGTCGATCTAGCATTACGGTCGGAGAATGCTCAGTTGCACGCTGCCCGAAGAAATCGGAGAAATAGAAATCGGAGGCCTGAGAAACTGTCAAAACGCGGAGAAATGAGGAATTTAGAATTTGGAAAAGAGTAATCATTATCATTTTTTAATTCGGTACAGCGTGATAAATATCGAAAGTCATGGCGGCCGAATCCGTCGCAATATAGATAGATAGGGCTTCTTTTTTATACAAATAAAGATAAAGAAACAATGACAGAAATAATAAATTAAATGGAATATTGCTCGGTGTTGATTTTAACGAATTATGAAATGTACAAAAGCAGATGACGTATTTTTAGAAAAGCTCAAAATAGCATTTTTAAAATAAATAATTATAAAAACATATAACAAACAATAACAAAAAATACATGTATGTAGCGAAATAATAGTGTTTACAAAATATAAACCGCACAGATAGATCTTATATCGGGCAAATACGCTAATTAATATAACCTTTAAAGGTCTTTAATAGTGAACCGGAAAAATCGATTTATACGGAGCAATTAAAAAATAATCGTATTTCTCCCGGAACCGAAATCTCTGTAACACAATATTAATAGTATATTTGAAAGAATTTAAATATAGCCCTGAAAGTGTAATAAATACGAATGTTCAAATATTACAACTGTTAAACGTTGCCAATTCTCTTTTTCATATAATTCCGAAACAAATTTTTTTTTTTTTTTTTTTTGGTTTCACTTTAGTCAGCTTTCCGTGCATTCTTTTAATTTTGTACACAGGTCTAGTATTAATATAATAGTGATAAACGCAAAGCTTCGTACAAATTTGTTTCACAGTACCCAAAACTCGAAACCGTAATCTTTAATAAAATAGCTCCCTGCGAGGCAAGCTACTGAATTAAAATCCTGTGCAAATTATACTCATTTGCAACATAGCTGGTAACCGAATTCTCATGTTTACAAACTGCTTCCTTTACATGCCCTATTTCTTGAACTTGAACACACCCAATGATCCCCAGAGTTATTTCGCACTTACTGATTATTTTCATTTCAAACGAGAATCGACTATGACCAACTCTCATTCTAATAATGTTTATCACTAGTATATACTGGGTTTTTGTAAAATTCCTTTCCTACTTTTCCCCGCATAGTAAAACAATTATCTTCTCTTACCACTGTTTATACCGCTGTATTCAGCATTCCACGCGTCATTTATACTATATACTTTTTATTAATTTCTGCATATTTAATATTTATCTCTAGTTCCGTTCTGTTAATTAATATATATATATATACATATATATGTTAACTGCAATTGCTAAATAAATATAATCTTAATGTTAGAAAACTAAACAGTACCGCATTTACCAAAACGAAATAAAATTTTCACTCCTTGAACAGAAACTGTTCAATTAAAAGCATGGGTGTCGTTGTGTAAAGAAACGAAAAATGAAAAGAAGAAAATTAAACAAAAAAAACACAATAAACAACGTTAGGGAGCCCATTTAAAGGAAAGATAATGTGATAAAAATCGTAGCAGATCAAAAAGCTTTTTACATCAATCTTTTTATTACAAAAAATATGTATTTCATAAATTATTCGAACTTGAACCGGTTTTAATAAAATTTTAAATTATTTTGCAAGAAAAGAAACGTTACAGATAACATAAAATTATTTTCATCTGTAGAAATAATAGGTACACTATAAAAAACTAGAATAATAAATATTTATTCAGACACAATTTTAATCAAAAAGCTACCAAAACTGGCTAAAGTTAAACCCATTAATATTATTAATTCTATACATTTTCATAGATACACCTTTTTAAATTAACATTAAAATGGTATGTCCGCCTTATGTAACCGCGATTAAGTGACTCCGAAACGCAGGTTGATTTTTTTTTAATTAATCAATTTTATCACCTATGTTTCGGATTATTATTTATGTATATTTCTGTTTCTTGTGTTTCTATGCTCGTTTGTATTATTGATTCAATTTTTTTTTTATTGGCTAATGCCTCATTTGCGGTAGAAGTTCACTATGGATTCTCAGTTCCGACTGAAAATTAGATGTAAGCACACCAATGGTACTAATAACCTTAGTAAAATTGACAAATAATTTTACTAAGCTGTATAAACGCTGTAATAATTAATATTATTAGCCCACATTAGTTATCTGTCGACTGCCCCCCCCCCACCCGCAAGCAAACCGTATTACCGATCTCACCACTGGACAATCTCGATAAACATACACACCGGGGAACGCTTTTTTCCAGATGTTGAAAAGACGTTCTCAACACTACCTCCAACATTTCAATTTCAGGAAGGAGTTCACGTCATTTCATTGACTATTTAGTTAATTAATAGTTACAGATCCGTGTTTTCGGCCAAAATCTATAGCGCTAAATCGCCAGCGAAAGAGGTTCGAAATGCAGGGATGTCACAAGACTGCATTGTTGGGCCGTTTCTTTTTGTCTTTTATGAATAATTTTCCTAATTAAAAAAGTCTGTCGAATTCTAGTATTCAACGCTGACGTCTATTTGCTGCTTTTCTTTTATAGACATGGATACCCCTCAGCGTAGGCTATAGGTTTTCAAGAAACTGAAAAAAAAAGGAAAAAAAAAGGAAAAAAAAAGCTTCAATAGGTGGAAAAACTGAGGCGGCACTCTTTAACTTCCAATCTGGTCCTACGATTAGACAAAATAAATCTATCAATTTCAAGAAAGACATTGAGGATAAGATCCTTGTATTCTTATTATCCTGTATAAATTTATTATCCGTTCGAAGTTAGATTATTGTTCCTTTTTGTACGGTAGCGCCTCCTGCACTGCTCTTTCCAAACTGGATCGTGTACAAAATCTTTGTCTCCGCCGCTGCCTTGGAGCTTTGAAATTATCTCGCACTTCTGCAGTTCTTTCAGAAACCAATATGGTTCCTGTATAGTCTTATCTTGGCTATCGTTTCTCGATTAAGTGACTTCCTATTTCCTCGTTCAATCTCATTAATTCTTATATTTCCATATTACACAACTAGCGTTTCGCTCCTAGGAAAATCCCTCTTCTTTCTCATATATCCAAACGACTTAATCAATTCACTCCTTACTTTTTCTCTTATAACAAACTCCCTTACTTCACGCCTAATTACTCCAATTTCCTGTATCCGCCTAAGATATACTCTCTTTCCGCCTTTCACAAGAACCTGCCAGCTCATGTAGTCCGACAGGAATATAAACATGTCATGCAATCCTTATTTCCTTTCCACACTGTTATCTTTACTGATGGCTTCAGAACAGCGAACGGCAGGGGAGCTGCCTTTTTGGTCACATCACTTAACTATTTTGAATCTTATAAACTGCCTTCCTTCCACTCCATATTTACCGTTAAGTGCTCAGCTATTCTTCTTGCTATCCAGTACATTACTTCACCAACAGCTCTAATAAATTTCTGATAGTCTCAGATTCTAAAGGTGTTCTACTGTCTATCGCCTCTCCTCTTCCACGTCACTCCTCAGAATTCATAATTATCCTGATTCGTTCTCTTGTTTACTAGATTGTATAGCGTTCGTTCCATTCAAATCGACTTTTTATGGCCCCCCATTAAGAGCAATGAATCGGTTGATTCAGTAGCTCGCGATCTGTCGTTCAGACTGGTCAATGACTATCCAATTTTTCTTCTTGTAATCTTAACATTCTTTCCAGGAATTGCCATCGTAGGCGATGACACGATATTAATCCCCTTTTATTCTCGAATAATCCTCTTATCTTAATATCTAAACCCATTCTCCTCCGTACTCTTGGTACTGTGACTTCCTTCATCTCTCACGTTTTCTTATCTCTTTTATTTGCAGGCTTCGCCTAGATCATAGTCGACCTCCGGCATCCTCTTTTCGCTTTTCTATGTACTCTTTTACCTTTTGTTCCTTCCATCCGGATGATTCTGATTTACTCTGTGACACAAATCACACCTTCTTCGAATGCGCGTCTATATTTATAGATCGCTGTCACCTCTATCGACAACTCCTAAAACTCGGTTTTCCTGCTCCATACAGTGCTTCGTTTATTCTTTCTCTTCCATCCCCAGCAATTATTCCTATTAAAGCGTCCTTCATTGCTTCTATCTCCAGTAATATTCCGTTCTAATTCGTTTTTCCCTCTCTCTCACTATTACAACCTAATGTTGAGTAATGCCCTCGACTGACGATCCTAAAAAAAAAATATATCTCGATAAAGATTTCACCCTTAATAAACATGTAGAGATTATTGAAATAGTTCACACCAAAATTTTCGCCTTACATTCAGTCAAAAATTCGAACTACCGATGATAACGCTAGAATAATATAATTAAACCAGCTAAAAACTGACTAAATGACGAAGGCTGAGCTAAAAAAAAATTAAACCAGCTCTTTATAGCATACTTCGTGTTGGTTCTTAGTCGTTTGGACATATTCGGTAATGAAGCGGCGGACTCCTTGGCTCGGGTTGCTGCCTCTTCTCATTTCTACTTTAAAAAAGTCCCATCGTGTAATCTCCTTTCGCTGTGTAAAGTTTTCAACTTAGATTACGGTATCGCGGATATTTACGTTTCCTCTTTTTCTTATTATCATTTATTTCGTCTATTCAACCTAGTCTCCCTGTTAACCTATGGTTCTCTTTGTTTCCTTCACTTGTTCGCTCTGTTGTTGTCTCTGTTATTCGCCTGCATTCTTAAGCCAAACTCGTATTATTTTCCTCCCGTTTTCGTTTTTCGTTGGTCACCTCTCCATATTGTTCTCTAAAACGAAAAGCGTGTTTGCTGTTGTTGACACGGTTCTTTTTATAAGGCTTCTGCGTCGACTACTCCTCTCCATTTTATACGATCGCAGGCGACGGTTTCCTAAACAGTTTGCTTTCCTTAATAGTGCCGAAATTTATAACGCTTAACCACCACGTTTTCTAACTCCTTCTTCTAATTCGCTTTAATCCTCCATTATTATAACATGTCCCGTCCATCTTAATTGAGCTCGTATAATCAGCGATTTTATCCGCTCTGAATTATAATCTCGTCGTTCGTTACAAAATCATCCCATCCAATTTTTTAGTAATGCTCGCAGGACCAGCCGTTGTTGAAACTGCTCTAGTTTTTTGATGTGACGCCTGAATAGATGATTCGACTCCATATAACAGGGACGGCGGGATAATTATAGCACGATAAACCGCTGCTTTAGTGGCGATCGACAAATCCTTACTGTAGAAAACCTTGTGCTTTAACCGACTACCAAAGGCTGTGAAACAGCACACTTAATTCTATTTTGTATCTCGTCATCTGTTGTCGTCCCCTTATGGTTTAGGAACGAACCGAGATATTGAAAGGTGTCTCTCTACCTGTGTTAACGTTTTTCCACGTATCTGAATGTTATTTGCAGGCGAAATTTCGTTGCTCAGTAGTTTTGGTTTTGTCAATGTTTATTTGTAAATTTCATCTAATACCTCAAGCATTGTAAATCGGTTTTATTACGTGCTACAATAGCACAGTCGTCAGCCTATTGCAAAAAGGCTGCCTACTACTACGTAAAGAATGCGTCTACTAACGAATTACAAACGAAGCAGTTGAATGTGTGTCTAAACGAGCGCAATAGAAAAATTTAGGTCAGAGTTTAAAAAGTTACCAAAAACACCGCGGCACATGGCATCAAACATTTTTGGGGGAAAAATGAAAAGAAAAAAACAAACATCATGTAAAATGTGTAAACATTTACATGAATAAATATCGCAAATCTAAACGCTACGGTGAAACTTTGCTGCCCGCTGGAGTTGCCCAAACGACACAAACTGTAAACAATCGATAGTATTTGACCCTATTTATGCGTATTAAAATGTCTTCATATTAGATTTTACGAATTCGTTTACTAATGTCTTATTTCATATTAGATTTTACGAATTCGTTTACTAATGTCTTATTTCATATTAGATTTTACGAATTCGTTTACTAATGTCTTATTTCATATTAGATTTTACAAAATCGTTTATTAATGTCTTATTTCATATTAGATTTTACGAATTCGTTTACTAATGTCTTATTTCATATTAGATTTTACAAAATCGTTTACTGACGATTACGTCTCTTTTGAAACTGCGAAACGTTTCTTTATCAATTGGAGTAACGTTTTTACATAACGGGAAGGCAATTAATAAAACCTGCAAGCTCCTCCGTATAATCAGCAGACTCTACGATTAGAGAAAGTGCTAAGCAAAATGAAAATTAAAAAATGGCATAATTAATTAAAACTGACTCTTCCGTAAGAATTGTAGAAGGCTGTTTTATTTTGCTGTTCAGATGACGATGTGAGAAAAGTCGAGTTTATATAAATGCCTTATATACGAAATTCCTTTTTTTTTTTTTTTTTTTTTTTTTTTTTTTTGAGCATGTCGGCTAAGAACGTTACTCACTTCAACGGTATGATGGTATTAATAATTATAAAGGAAAAATATTACAAATGGAACATACGAAAGAAGCTAACAAAGGAATAACCAAAGGAGACGGAAAAGAAAGGATGCTGTGAGCGCTGTAGGGCGTAGGGAGGCCAAGACGCAAAAGACCGGAATACAGTATCGCGCGTTCTGAAGAAATGGAAGGACATTCAAGGAAAATGTGGTTCGCATCACAAACGAAGTTTGCTTCTAACGGATCAAATGGACAAAGAGGAGACTGAGTAATGGAGAAACGAAAGAGCGAAGCAGGAAGCAAGCTGTGGTTTAACCGAAGTCTAATTATGGATGAAATAGTTGACCGCCTCATGTTGGGGAAATCAACAAACCACGGAAAAAGAGGAGGAGTGGGTTGTATGGATAAGTAAAAGGAAGCAGGATTGGAAAAAGAAGAAGGATAGAGATCAGACCAACAGTCACGATGGCAACGCGAGGAAAGAGTAAGAAGACTTTGAGCTGGGAAATGCCTAATAAAGCGACCGTTTAAAGCAGCCGAACGTGCCAACGAGTCGACTAACTCGTTGCCCGAAATTCCACAATGACTAGGAATCCACAATAGATCAATACGGACAGAACGGGAATGAAATAGATGTGAAATTAAGGAACGTATGTGAAGCACGATAGGATCAGCGGATGGTTTAGGAAAGGGAGTAGCAATGGCTTGTAAAACGCCTTTTGAATCAGAAGATAAGAGAACCTTGGATATGTTGTTAGAGGAGGCTATAAAAAGGATTGCCTGTAAGATCGCAATAGATTCGGCTAGGAATATGGAGGAGAACGAGGGGAGTTTGAACGACTCAGAATAGCCGAAATCCGGCAAAGTAAAAGCCGCTCCAACCCCCAAAGCTGACTTTGAGCCATCTGTAAAAATTAAGGTATACGAAGGAAAGAGCGAGGATAAAACATAGTTAAATTCGTTATGAGCAGCGGGAGAGGGAAGAGACTTGACATACGAAGGAAGAAAAAGTAAACTGGGTGAGTAAATAAAATCTAGGAAATTATAGGTAAAATAAGGGCATTTGTTGTAGGATAGAACAAAAGGAGAGAAGGCCCTGAGTCGTGAAGAAATCAAGGAAAGGATTGGGGTTTTACGAGGAGAGAAACGCCAGTTGTTGAATATAAACCAGTAGGAATTAAGTAAGTAGGAATTGGAAATATGAAGACGTTTAATCAGAAATCGTTCACCTAGATAAAGTCTTCGGATGAATAAAGGACAGGAACCAGTTTCTGCCAAAATGGCTGCAATAGGAGAGGAGTTCAAGGCACCGATACAAAGACGAAGACACATATTATGGATTTTATCAAGTTTAAGGAGAAGATATTTAGGAGCACTGGCGTAAAGGAACGAGCAATAATCGAATTTAGAAAGGATAGTGGCCCTGTATAGCATCAGAAGGATATAAGGATCCCCACCCCAATTACGGGAGGAGAGAGCCTTCAACCAATTAATCCTCTTGAGAGCCGACGTATAAAGATAATTTATGTGATGATGAAAGGACAAGTTACTGCTAAGAACAATGCCAAGGTAGGAGACAGAACTAACTAAAGGAATAGGAAGATGGCACACGGATAGATTGACTGAGGAACGACTATAAGGACGATAAGTGAAAACCATAGCTGCTGATTTCTCAGGAGAAGTAAAAAGGTGAAGATCGGATAACACATTATCCAGAGAGAAAAGAGAGTTGTTAAGCTCCATGACGGCGGAAGAAAGATTAACTGAGGAAGAGTAGATGAGTATATCATCGGCAAAGAATAAGGAAGTAGATGATATCCGAAGAGTAGCTAGGCTATGGAAATAGATGTTAAAGAGAGTAGGGCTAAGACATGATCCTTGCGGAAGACCCCGAAAGACCACTCTAGACTCCGAGAAGAAGGGAGTGGAGAGCTGAATTGATCTATTGTAGAAAAGCTTGAGAATTAAGGAAGCGACCTGTAAAGGAACATTAATGGAACACATTTTATGTAGAAGAGAAGGTAAGTGAACATGATCGAATGCGGAGGTAACATCAAGGAAAGCAGAGACAGTGTATTCTTTGCGAATAAGGGATTTGTACACGTCAGATAAAAACAACGATAAACAGTCCGCCGTTCCCAGTCCCGTACGGAAACCGAACATGTTACTGGGAAGAATATTGTTGAATTCCAGCCACCAGACTAGGCGTTTATTAATCATTTGTTCAAACAATTTTCTAAAACACGAAGCCAAGGAAATAGGACGGAAAGAATTAGCATTCTTTTTTGGAATAGGAATAACAATAAAGGAGTTCCAAATTGGTGGCGTAGTACAGGTATGCAAGAAGGAGTTGTAGATAGAAAGCAAGGTATTCAGTGCGGAGATTGATAAGCTCTTAATAACCAGGAAAGGAATGCCGTCTACTCCCGGACTAGAGGAGGAGGAGGAATTCTTTAAGGAAGAATGGAGTTCATTGATGTTAAAATCGGAAGACAGAACGTGCATAGAGGATGTAGGTGGGAACGCCGGAGGACATATTTCCTCCAAGGATGGAACGTATAAGGGAGCAATTGAGTCCAGAAAAGAGATGAGCTTCTCCGAAGGAAGGTTGTAATAGGAGGGACGTTCGGACCGTGGGGACTGAAAGGCTTTCGCCATTTTCCAAAGATGAGAGAGGGAGGTGGATCTAGAGAATGATGAACAGAATTTCTTCCACGCATCTTTTTTGCTCTTTTTGAGAATAAATCTGGCCTTAGCATTGGCCTCCCTATAAGCTATGAAATTATCGAAGGAAGAGCAGGAACGAAAGGCTCTGAACTTCAAAGAACTGTCTCTAAAAGCGACCGAACAATCGTTGTTCCACCATAGGGAAGAAGCAAGAAGATTAGGGTTCTTTTTAGAGAAGCGGATAGGAGGAGAAAAGGCCGACAACGCCGAGGTAATCGAGTCGATGAACCTGTTGTATTGAAGAACAGGATCTGTTTGGGAATGTATGTTGGGGAGGGCGGAATCGACTCCAGCCCGAAATTTATCCCAATCAACTTTGGTTAGGTACCATTTGGAAGCATGAGGAACTCTGGAACAACTGGGATCAGGAGGAGGACGAAGATCGTGAAAGGAAAGAATAATTGGAACATGGTCACTACCGAAGGTACCCTGCAAGGTTCTCCAATGACAGCTGAGACCGAAGTTGGGAGAAGTGAAGGAAATGTCAACCGAACTGCAAGTCTGCGCGCCTCTAAAGAACGTCGGAGAATGATCGTTAAGAATAACGAAGCTATTGTTAGAGATGAAATTTTCAAGAACACGACCATTACAGTTGTAGCCAACCGAGCCCCATAGAGGAGAGTGAGCGTTCCAGTCACCACCAAAAATAAAGGGAAAAGAAAGAAAATTGGACAATAATGTAAAAGGAAAATTGTGGAGATCAAAATGCGGAGGGACGTATGTTGAGATAATATGGACTGGTTGAGGATGAATATTAGGAACAGAGATATGCACCAGGTTTGGTGACCGAACGTCAGAAGGAAAATAAGCGGAGTGATCGTGAACGTGAAAATAAATATCATTCCTTATCAATATGGCGGCGCCGCCATATCCATCCGCCCGATCAGAACGGATTAACTTAAATCCACGAATGGATATACTCATGGACTCAGTAAGCCAAGTTTCGGACAACAGAGCAATATGGATGAAGTAAGAGTCAAGAATCCCTTCCAAGGCCTGTTTGTTGGCTCTCAGGCTCCGACAATTCCATTGGAGAATATTCAACTTATGAGACATGAAAAGAATTCGTAGGATGAGACGAATGGCTGGACCAGAACGCCAACGCAAGAAGCAGAAGCCAATTGGTAAAGGCGAACCATGCAGCCAACAGGACTAGGGCAGAAACAATACAGATAATGGAAAAATGAATCCGCAGCAATCCAGCAAAGAGTATATTCAGGAGAGACATACCAAAGGTTAGAGGCCTTAACCTCTATCTTGGAAGTTACTGTCAGTTTGCACCACAAGACAATCCACAGTACGGCATAACGATCCTTATATTCGGTTGCCAGTCGAAGACGTAGCGGAACGCATACGCGGTTGGTTAATAGAATCGCCGCCCAGAAAGGCAAATCGTCATAAATGCGATTAATAGCTACCATGGAGAAATTCTCCAAACGAGTGCTATTCTTGATGAGCCTATATTTCTGGTAACTTGTCCTATAAGCATAATCGAATGCGATTAGCTTTACAATGGCTATCCTCGAGAGGCTCCACTGTGCGAAGATGGGGTTAGGCCATCCCACAGCGGTTCTCCCGACCAAAGTGCCATAGCGGAGAAACAGCGCGGAAGAAATACCTATAATACTGTGGGTTGCTCGATAACAAAACATAACAATAATCCAGAGGGATACAACAAGGAAGAAAGTAAAATAAGAATTAGCAGAAATGTAAGTTACTAGAGAGAAATGCAGAAAGAGATGTGACAAAGTTAGGAGAGGAAGCTATATTGTGGGAAGAAAGCAGTTCTAAAATTGCTGCGGATAGGTTACTGATGGCGGATGGGGATGAACCCGACGCATTGGTCGGTATCCCGTCCGAGGATGAGGAAGGTAAGGATATATTTAAGTCAGCGTATGAGGAATTGTCGCTTGAGTTATGTTGAGTGAGAGCCCAGCCCCTGGACGGGTACGGAATTTGATTGGAAGGGAGAGGAGGAAATTGAGGAATAGATTTATGAGGCGCTTTCGATTTGCTCTGTTTACGAAAAGTGGGGGACTTGAGGGGAAGTTGTGGATTAGGGATAGAAATATTGAGAGGAACACTAGCTTTAGAAGGAGGGATAGCGGCTCGGTTGGCATATGAGAAAGCTCGTGTAGAATAAGAATTGCTTCTAATGACTGAAGCCTCCTGAAAGGAAACGTTTTCAAAGGACATTATTTTTTTGATGTCCCTTTGTTTAGTCCATTCCGGACAACTACGGTCGTTGGAACAATGTGCGCCCTTGCAGTTTCGGCATAACGGGGGGTTATGAAGATCAATACATTCTGAGACGGAATGTTTTTGGGAACAATGGGAACAAACAACTGAAGAACTCCGGCAGTGTCTAGCAATATGTCCGAACAGGAAACACTTAGCACACTGCATTGGAGGTTTAACACTCGGAGAGACAGGAAAACGAAGTTTAAAGATGGAAATGAAGTTAGGAAGGACGGTTTTGGAGAACTTAAGTTCAACCGAATTCGTTGGAACCTTCTTGCCTTCGGCAGTGCGCAGGATTCTTCTGACTGAGATTACCGAGACATCAGGTGAATCTAGGCCCTCTAAAATGTCATTTTCAGAGAAGGAAGGATGAATACCTGAGATCACGCCTAACCTATATAATGAGGTAACAGGGATAAATGCTTTAAGATTATGCTTAGTAAGAAAATTAAGATTTTGAAGAAAAGAGTTGGCTGCGGAAGAAGAAGAGAAAACGACAGCAACGCGATTTTTTCCTCGCGGAGTAATATCTGTAAAAGAAGATGAAACGGAACTAAGAAGTTTGGCCAAAGCCAGGGGGTGGTAATATTCCTATATCATCATTCTACAGACAACCGGTTCTACACTAAATTTTCGACTTGATTATAAATTTTTTAATTAATAAATTATTCTTTTCGGATTTTATAGAGAAACCTGTTCGAATAGAATGCGAAGTCGAGATTGTCACACTTTTTTGCTAGAAACGCGTCCTAAAATACATACGACACAGTTGCTCTTTCACCAGGAAGAAATCCGATTTGTTCGAACACTAAAAGGGGACAGCTAAATTTCGAACACTAGTGTCTTATTAAATTTGAATCTTGACACTTCTTGTAATGCAACTTCCGTACTTTTAATTCAATTTTAATTATCTTTAAATGCGCTTCCTCCTGGTTTCTTGATTTAGTTTTTTCAATTGCATCGAAACACAATGCTTTTAGTATAAACAAAAAAAAACCAAAAAAAAAAACGATTATCGCTTTGCAAGATGTAGAATCGAAAAACAAAACCAACTGTAAAAAAGTGTATTCGTAGTGATGAAATAATGAAATAGTTAGGCGAAAGTACATTCTCTACTTTACATTACTTAAAACTAAAATTAAAATATTCGAAAAAGAAATAAAAAAGTTTCCTTTTTCCACCAAAGCGAACACACACGGTGGTAACTTAGCAATTAACAGGTGCTCAGCTATCGAATTCCCGCGGTTTCTGGTCTCATTCCGAACTCAAGTCGCTTTCGCAATGGTATACATCGTAGCTAATATTTGAAATCAAATATTAGCTATACCAGAAAAATCCGATCATCTTAATGAGAGTAAATGAAAATACCAAAATCGGTCTCCTTCTCGCAACAGTGTGCCACGTTGGATTTTGGTACATTAGCTTAATTCAGCAATATTCATTATTCCTCATTTAAAATACAATCTGTTAACAATTTTAGAGCCTAGAATGATGATGCTTTTTTCAAATTTGCGCTTCCCAATTTTTAATATAGTTAATAACATTATTATCCGTTTAATTAAACTCCCCGGCAATACCGCGGACGTAATATCGAGTTATTGTTTTAATATTATTTAATAATGAAATAGAAAATTTTGTTGTTAATTTTTAAAATTTACATTACCCAAATTCCCACATCAATTTTTATCGACCGGTCCCGTTTAAAAGACAAAACTAATAAATTTACAAAGTTAACGCGGCAATTAACGATTAATTACATATATGGTAATATAAATTGTACCTATCACTTTGCCGCGGTTGCTGGGCTGTCGATGTTCCTTGCTGGCAGGTGGGTGTGTGCTCCGGATTCCTGTTGAACGTGGGGAGGAGGAGACGCGGTAATCGAAACTATATATGTTTTACGATTATGTACACGGACTTGTACATATACCAATTACAAAACCAAGTTTTGAAACGATCGGATTACTGGGACCTTCTTGGAGTGTGTTTATTTCGGTTGCCGGACGATCAGGCTATTAGAGGTCGATATTCTTGCACGATCTGACGAAGACCATCTTTCCACTTTGATGATTTTTTCAAATTCGGTTTTTTATTTCGAGCTATGTCACCTCTCCTACAACTTATGCGCCAATCAGTTCATTTGCTGACCAATCACCTCGCGCATCCTTCAAAGGCGAAATCGACCTGGATCCGACAACCGCTAGCCATCAACTTGTTCTCATCTACTCATCACTCTCTCAACATGTTAGACTTTCATTAAACATTTTCTATGTATTTATTTATTTATTTATTTATTATTATTATTATATATTATGTGACTTTGTAATGTACACTTACAAGGTTGAAAACCATTATTAATTCGTTTCGCACACATGGCTATCGAAAAAATACGGTTTTTGTCGCTTCCTCGGTCGTTTTGTGAATAACTGTATTTTTCTATGCGTAACCACTATTCTTCATTTTCAACGGTTCTTAATGTACCAAGTGACGGTATTATATATAGAAATATTCACGAGGCATCTTTACAAAGCAAGTGTTAATAACTGCATCGGCTAAATATTTAGGTATGCGCCTAGATGCAAGATTAACTTGGCAAGCACATATTAAAGCGAAGCGTGATTAACACTAGAATTCGTCATCTATACTGGTTATCAAGACGACATTCAAAACTGCGTTTATACCATAAGGGATTCATTTATCAGGCCATCATTAAGCCCATCTGGACGTATGGTTTGCAATTGTGAGGATGTTCTACACCATCCAACCGTG
The DNA here is from genome assembly GCA_039619475.1 of Icerya purchasi. Taxonomy (NCBI): domain Eukaryota; kingdom Metazoa; phylum Arthropoda; class Insecta; order Hemiptera; family Monophlebidae; genus Icerya; species Icerya purchasi. The sequence continues at coordinate 100,000,723 of CM077115.1, forward strand.
CCATCATCTAAAAGTCGCAGAATAAAATCATACGGCTAATAACTGGAACGAGATGATTTCAACGCAACGACGATTTACATTGGAACTTGCAACTGAAGAAGGTGGACGACGGCAATAAATTAATCTGCATCTGTGTAAAAAAACGGCGTCTGCAGGTCCATGGAAATTTAGAAGCGCAGCAGTTGCTTAATATTGCACTACTAAAACATAGGCTTATGCGTTTTATTAGTTTTATAATTATGGAACTTAAATAATTTAATAGAGCGTACAATCCGGCTACGTCTCTTCAACGAGTAATTCGTTTTTTAAAAAATCACTTATCCTTATTACTTTAGATTATTCTTAATAATTTAATTTAATTAAGAAAAAAAAAAATCGCGTTTATTCAATTATACAAACGTTTGGTGTAAAATGTTACCACCGACATCACTAAACTACCTTTGTCCATTACCCTATCAGATCTGTTTTCAACATCCTTTCCGAAACCAGTCTGTATATATATATATATATGTATATATATGTATATGTGTATATGTATATATGTATATTTGTATATATTCATTCGGATTTATGAGGATACGGACTTCAGATGATCGTTTTTTATAATTTTCATGAAAAAATCGATTTTAATTGATTTCGCAAATTTAAATCTCTTTAATAAAAAGAAGTTACATATTAAACGTTACGAGATTTGCATAACAGCCCTTCGATCGAGATAGTTCGCCTTCTTTTTTTCACCCAGGCCCTTTCAAATCTACCTAAAGGACACGTAGAATTAGGGAAAAAAGTGCGGGCAATACCGTTCGCTTGCTATCTCCAAATGTCTCCGCTTAATGTCTTGCTTTGAAGTAAACCTAAGCATCGTGGTAGTCGTATTCATCTGCTTTTATTGTTGACGAATTCCGTATGTGACACTGATTTCAAAAGTTTCCATTTGAAATTTGGCATTACTTGTGGTATTATCTCTCCTTTCCTGAAGAAGATATTCTTTCTAATGTTGCAGCAATTTTGGTACGCAGGGGACTAGAATTAAAAATTTGACCCTGCAAATAGACATCCGCCTGGAAATTTCGCTCCCTAGCATATTTTAGTATACAGCTTTTATGTCAAGAGGTATTTTCCTGGTAGTTAGTACGGTCTTTTTTTCGGTTGCATTATTACAGAAAGAAATTAAAAAGTTCCTGCCTACCAAACGAAAAAAAAAAAAAAAAAAAAAAAAAAAAAACGTAGCAAAGGTTAATTAAAAAAAACTCTCTTTCCATTTCCGTATTTCCCTCTGACATCCGATGCCTCAATTCTCACTTATCTTTGTCGCTAAAAGTTAATTTATCCGCTGTTTCTCCTAAACCGAAAGAACTCTGTCTACGCGAAACCTTTTCGTCATTGTACAACTTCCAGCCGCAAGCGCTTGCTAATGGACGACTATTAAAATGAATCCATTTTTATTCACCTCTTCCAAAAAATTCTTTCGCTCAATTTCTTTCCCCAAAACTATTTCTTCTGCGGTACCGATGAACACCTTTCCGAGCATTGCCTGAATCTTTCCTTTCAGTTAGTTTTCTTTCTTCGTATTAACTTTTTTTTTTATTTCTACTTCCGAAAAAAAAGGGAAATCCATCTACCACTCGATTTCTATTCTTAGTTAGTATAAATAAATAATAAAAAAGAAACCAGGGCTGATTCTTCTTTCTGTCTCTAATCGGCGCTTTCCTCACGATCTTTCTCGCTCTCTTTCTTCTATTCACGCGTTTATTTATTCTTCCGTAATGTCGCCCTACTTTTTTAACCACTATTTTCTTCTTTGTCTTCCTCTTAATGTGCGCCACTGTGCCGAGGTTAATTCCGTAATGCGCGAAGCTGCCTCAAGAACTGAACTGTCCCTCGCATTACTATTACCATTATTTAGTGTTAAGCTGTGTCGACGGCTACTGCCTGCATCAGTATGAGAGTATGAAGTGTGTGGATCTTCGCGTAACTTTTTGCGGTAAGCTTTTTCATCTTTTCTTTTGAACATGCGATAATGTTAAAGGGTATTATATAATTGTATTTGAAGTTCTTTCGTTTATTGCAGCGTCACAGTAGTAGTAGTAGTAGTAGTAGAAGTAGTAGTAGTGGTAATGGTATCAGAGACACTCGCGGTAAATTAAAAAATGTCGATAAAAAGGTGAACAAAGCGAAGAATGCGACGAAGAAAAGGCGAGCTGCAGGGCGGAATAGGGAATCGCCGGCTTCGGGTTCCTTTGAAGAGCAGGTCCGATTTTCATTTCGTAGCGCTCTCCCCCTGGGGTCGTAGCCATTTTTGTTTTACGCGGTAAACATGATTAAAATTTATAAGGCCGGCGCGCGATTTACACCTGTGCGCTCGTTGCTTTGTCAATATTCAAATACGTGGCAACGTTGCCCGCCGAGCGGAGTGTAGCACCCGTGGGCGCTTGTATACGCTATCGATTTTCCGGCGCTACCGCGAACGTTCAATGAAGCTTTCTCCCGAACGTCAGCTGGTGCAGGACGGGGTGCGGAACATTTCTCCGGTTCGAGTTATTTGCAGAGGGTGAGAAAGCGGGACTAGTGAGGGGGCGAAAATGAAGGGCTTTTGTCGGCGGCAGTAGTAGCCTGGCTCTTCTTTTTTAATTTGTCCCTCTCCGGCCCTCGTCGGTGTCGATGTTTTTAATTCGACCGCGTCTCGGCCAGCTTCCGAAGCTGTTACGCTTCAGCGAAAATTGAACAGAAGAGGAAAATGTAAGAACTACCGCCGTTTCTATAGCTGATTAATATTTGCATACGATCTGACGATCAAAGCCCGCTCCGGAAAAACAGAGCGAAAACGCGACCCTCGGGTTGCCGGATAACCTGGATGACTAAGTTACAAAAAAAAAGAAAAAAAAGAAAGAGAAACAAAAAAAAGAGAAAAAGAAAAAAAGAACTTTGCCAACTATTTGTTCTGGACTACCATCGCGTCTCCTCGACCAGCGGCCACACGTTCGTGTTTTTAATTTCCTCGTCCGCAATCGAGCGTCTCTATATTAATGAGCAACCTTATTTTTCAGCAAATTCCCCTGTGACGCCCCTCCGCCCTATTTGTCGCGTCCGTCTTCTTAGTTAAACTCTTCAACGTCTGGCGCGCACAGTTTACAAGCAATTAGAAATTTATATTTTGAAATGAGTCATCTTTCGGCTGAGTTCAGTTTTTTTTTTTGGTCCTTTTGATGCAAAAATACGATACTGTGTCGACAATGAAAATCGCCTTTGATTTTATTCTCTACATTTAGACACTATGAAGAGCGAAGAGACGTCGGAGCACTTTAAAATCACAATGTCCGTGATCTGAGTGTTCGACAAGCCGCCGAGTCTCCAAAACTTACACTCTAAAAAAGAACGGAGATTTGAAAAATGCGAATTGAACATTTTTCCGTTAACATGTCGCCAGAGATTGATCATCGGCTGCTATAATTTTGTGTTTCTTGTAATATTTTCTAAAGGAAGCAACGAAAACTCACGCCGTCGTCATAGGCACCCTACATACAAATTCCGTTAAATACAAAATATGCGTGCCAGAAAGGTACTATCGGCTTCGATTATCGGACATTTTTGTGTAACTGTAATAATAAACGCGATAATTATAAAATTCATAATTTATCGTGTTCACATATTTTTTAGATATACATATACCTGCATATGTTGTTGTTTTTTTTCCCGGCGAGATCATGTCATTTATCAGAGTTTTAACCAATTCGAAGCGACTGTCATCGAACACTTTTCAACAAAACGGATCACAGGACAGCAGAGCTATTGGTAAAAAAGAAGCTCAACTTCGGTCTTGAACTTGCTTTATGCACTTATTAGGAGCCGTCAAATCTCCAGGTGCAAAATCGAATTATTTAGTACTATGTTAAATGTAAAAAATTCGCACAATCATCGCTAGCGAAAACGTAAATCCCAATAGTGCCCCCCCGGGGGGAGGGGGTTATCATACGGATTGTCTATACAGTGTAAGTAAAGTAACTTCTATATGTCCTTGATAAAGTATCACGAATTGTGACGGTTCACAACGTGTTAATAGATCTGATGTAAAAAACAAGAACAAAGCAACGGACACCGAAATGACGTTGTCTCTATAGAGATCAAGTTGCTTTAAAAGAAAACGGAATACACGAAAACCGAAAAAAGAATCCTTTAGAAACAATTCATTGATATTATTAATGATAAATGGATCGACGTGAACCGTGATAGTCCCTGTTTGCGCTGACAAAAAATAACCAACTGCAGCGAATAATTTTTCCAGCTTGTCGGTATTTTACATCTTTCGCATATTTACAGTGAAAGCATATCGATTTTTTCATAGAATAACAAGCAAACGTCAAAGTCAAATTTTAAATGATCATTTTTTTTTTTGACATATATATGTCTTTAGGCTGGGGGTCAACTTAAAATCATGTAACGCAACGCAAAACGCAACGCAACGCAAAACGCAACGCAAAACGCAACGCAACGAAAAACGCAACGAAACGCAACGTTCTCTTTCTAATTTCGTAAAACATTTTAACATTCCGCAGATAATTTCGTATAACTTTTTTCTTGTCGTCTGAAGGTTTTGCGCGACAATTCTCGAAATTTAGAATTAAAAACCCAGCACTTGGAATGGTATGTGGCGATTTAATTTTTGCTAGGTAATTCGATACGTAATTTTCACGTAATTGCCTGTTCACTCGATTTAATTTATATGTAAATTATATTTAACTTCGTGACTCGTAAAAAATAAAAAATAATAAAAGAAAACCAAAATCAATGGCCGATTCGACGCAGGAATCACGTGAACGCAAGAGGGACGAGGAATTTCAGAACAGCCATGAATTCCTTCAGTTCATGAAGGAAACACCTTTCGGTTCCAATACTACCGAAAATGGGAAGTTTGAAGCGTTTCTTTCGATCCATCGATTTGAATAAACCGGCTTCAGAGTGGTGCCGAACGAAGCCGTGAGTGGCGACAACGGCAAATGAATAAAAAACAAAAAGTTTGCAATGTAGAACCGATTCGCCGCAGGAATCACATAAACGCAAGATCGATCGCCTTCAAATTGGTAAACCTTATATGATCAGAGCGAATATTGACGTGCTAGATGGTCTCGTCAACGGCTCAGTCGGCACTTTACGCTACATCGAAACAAGTGTGATAAAACGATTCTGGCTGTCTTTTGACCATTCAAAAATCGGCCGTTTACTGCGCTCAAAAGCCCAGGGACACGTACTTGCATATCCGAACATCGATCATTCGTGGATATCGATAACTCAACGTACTTGCATCGTGCAAACAAACAGTAAAATCGTTACTTGTAAAAGTCCCCCTTGTTGAAGCCTGTGCAATTACTATACACAAATCACAAGGCGCTACACTCGATCATTTACAAGTACGGTAAGTGTCCTGGACAGCAGCTCGTTTGTGTAGCCCTTTCGCGCGTCTCTTTACTGGACTATTCCTAACACGATGGTGTGTGATCACACATTTCATCACCATCGCGGAGAGCTGAATCGATATCCTTAAAGGGAAGAGTTTACTCGTCTCGAACGGCATCATTTACAAACGGTAGGTGATCGATCAGTGCCGGACTTTTCTCTGAATCGTTCTACGTAGACGGATTCCACGTCGTTCTCGTTGTGTACATTCAACACTCAATCGCTAAACGCACACTTGCTCGATTTAACTAGCGATTAATCCGCGATGTAAATTTCTTGCCTTGTCTGAAACGTGGATTGAAAACGATTGTTCTATTGAAATACTAAGATTTCGCACTCAATTTAAAAGGAATGCGATTCGTTCTGATGGTGTCGCCATTTGCAAAAATATAACTGTTTCCGAATAAATTTCAGTCTAACAATATCAAAAACGATTTGCGGAAGTTTGATTAAAATAATATGAGCGTGAATCAACTCGCGACATGTCATGACGGTGTAGGCGACTTTTGCTCGGTCAAGACAACAATCAATGCTAAAAAAACTATACTCGCATCAGTTTATATCTCACCGAATACATCGTTTGAGAAAATTCAGCAATTCGTCGTCTTAAATCTTATAGCGTACAGTCCTAAATTAAAGCTACCTGAAAAACATAATTATCACGATATATCGATGCTCGTTAGTGGAGACTTTAATTTGGATTTAAGAGGACCGCACAGACCGGAATTTATTGGATTTATGCACACCGCGAGTTAGGATTACAACTAAACAACGATTTCGCCATAACTACTTCACGAAGCAAAAAAATAATTGATTCTATAATCGATCATCTCGAAACACGTCAAATGTATAGCATACTGCAGCAGCCATCTCGTCCATTATAATCTATAACTTGCAATTCTGTTAATTTGAATGTTGTAAATGATGGATAGATAATACAAAATAAAAATAAAATTTAAAAATTAACGGTACGTTTTGAGATTTATTCTTTTTTACTTACAAAAACAATTCTACACGGTAGCTATTTTTTTGAATATATTAAATCTCAACGACATATATATGTACTGATACCTTCTGCGAGTAACGTGGAAATTTGAAGGTTTTTTTTATTGTTCTTTTATGAAGTTTCATTTTTTCGTCAAAAATAAATCTCGTAATTTTGAAATTTAAAAATATACAACTAATTGAACCACTTCAAAATGTTTTGGCCAGTAACTTTTGACATTACTGTAAACAGAGGCAATAAAAAGAATTTTATTCCCTATGAAATTGCCATATGCTTAAACAGCTTGTATTATAAGTTCTGGGGGGAAATTTTAAAGTTCTGGCCCGGGCATTCCAAAACCCCCACTGGATTCATCCCTGTTGTACATAATCTAACATAAAAGATTTAAAAAAATTCACTTTAGTTGTTATAGGAGACAAATGCCTTTCGCTCGATGTGTGTCTCTCACAAGCGGCTTAGATGTAAAAAAGAAAAAAGTAATGTTTTCACTCACTACGAATGTACTTACGAGTGTTGCTATTTATATTTCTGTCTAATAATGAAAAAAATCAATATCGATGATCTATTGTTTCTCAAAAAGAAGTTCTTCACGAAAATCAATATACACTTTTACCGCATTTTCGAAGCGCTTTTCCGATTACGTTCGAGGTAACTTCAAAACGGGCGTTTTGAATGCATCTACACCGCTTCTTCGAGTGTCGAAAATCGTTTAGCACGTAATTTTTTTTTTTTGACGCACTCTAATAAAAAAATGTCATTGGGGACAAAATCAGGGCTATGTACGGCGGATGACCCTTCAATTATCAATTCGATGTTTTGACCGGTCAAATATTCCTTTGTTTGAGCCGAGTGTGAGAGCTTGCACTGTCATGATGAATATTCCGACGGTGCTTGCTCCTTTTCCTTATTTCACCAAAGACTTCTGGTAAACATGATTTTGTGTACCATTACTTTAATGTGGCACTACGTGACCACTAATGTCGAAGAAACAGACAACCCTATTTTCTTTGATGTGTTTTTCCGCGAGCAACTTTTGTTGAATTTGGCTCGTCTTGGAAGACCCATGTACAATCTCGACTATTGTGCTGTTTTGTTTCAGGCTCATATTTCATGATTCGTCGTCACCTGTGTAGAGATGTTATACGCAGTCTTTGATACATCTTTGGGCCTTTTTTTTTTCAACATTTCCGTGCACCAATCGACTCGAGCCTTCTTTTGAGCGTTTGTCAGATTATGCGGGATGCAACGCGAACAAATCTTTTCTACGGTGGTCAAATAGTCGTGAACAATATCTTATTGATGCTTGTCATACTAATTCCCGAAGATGCCTCAATCTCACGGTATGTCACCGGACGATCTTGCTTTATCAGTTCACGCACAGTACCGATGCTTTTTTTTTTGTACAGCAATCGATTTTAGACGACCTTCACAGAAATCGTCCTGGTGAGAACGTCGGCCACGATTTATAATTCGTTATTGCCAATTTTTTTACAGTAGTCTCTTGATAATTAACGTTGAAAGTTATAAAGAATAATCGCACGAAAATATGTTCACGAGTTAATTCTGAGATTTTTTTGTCAGTGTTTTCTGTAAACAACCGAAATCGCATTCAAATAAAAAAAAATGTTTTATTACGAAGGTTATGTTAAAAAAAAGTCAAACTTTCTAATGGAAACGCGAGATGACACCTAAAACATTCGGTGTTCCCAAGGCCAGAAATATAAATAGCAACCCTCGTATCCATGTCCAACTTCGATATCGCAATTCTATTGAATGCGATTAATTTTAGAGTTTTGGATTTTGTAAATTTGTTCTCTCGGTGGCACGATTTATACTCTGTTATTACTGATCTTTTTTTTTTTTAAGCTTTTAAGGTGAAGTCTTTTTATCTGACGCGGCATTTATCTAGCCTCTATTGCAGATTTTTTTACGTTCGCCCGCATACATTCTCGATAATTATTAAGTTCTATTCGTAAACTAGCTCGGTCCGCAGACGCTCAATCTTTCTCGTAACAAGATAAACACCCCCCTCCCGTCAAAATTCCGAAGGAGTCTCTTCAGCTTTTAGAAATATTTTTTCAAGATCTTTTTCATCGACCATTGCGGATAGTTGATAAACCGCGCCAATTCGGCGAGCTTAAAAATTATCCGTTTTTCGAGATCCGTTCGAAATGTCCACATGCGAATGATCGTCGAAACCGCTCCACGCGCCGTCGACGCTAGTACGAAAAAAAAAAAGCCTTCATAAAAACTGGACGGGAAAAGCGCTAAAAAGCTCGGAGGTGAGTACGCGCGAAAACGATTTCGAAATCTAAGAGTCGATCATCGGAAATTAAAATAACGAAATATTAACTATACGACACTATCGAAAAATATATATTTCGATTTCGTAATAAAAAGTTCTCTAGCATAGGCGGTAACGCTATCGAGTTGTCCATAATCTTTGTCGATAGTTGCGCAATATCATCTGCTACGTTAAATACGAATTCGGAGCGGTTCCGCGACAGTTCTTCTTGTTAGAAATTCGAAATTTTTGTTTTATACCGGCGCGCCGAAAACGGGTATCGCGAACTGTTACAGAGTTGTGTAAATCCATTCACATTTAGCTCTTAGACTATCATTTGATCGACGTAATATATTAATTCGCCACTAAAATATCCTAGCAATCTTTTTTTTTTTTTTTTTTTTTAAATAATTTGCGGGTCCCACAAGGCAATTGCCCCCGTCTGTGGGTTCCCAACATAATTATATCGTTTATTCATTATATACATCTTAAGTCTAATTGATATTCGTCTTATATATAATTACTTAATTCAACTTAACTTCTATTGTTTACTATTCTACCTCTAATTTTTAAATCAATACATTTATACCCACCACACATCCTAAAACAACATTTACACGTAAGTCATAAGTAATACAGCTAGAACTGAGCACCAAACATTAGTTGTTTTTTTTTTTTTTTCATTACATCATTTATAATTATTTACTCTTTCAATCAATTCCCGTCTTATCCCTTTCCTACGACTAACCATTTCTCATTCTTTGCACCATACAATCAACCATATTTTTATTTTGTCTTTCCGTATATATTCAAATTATATTCGTCTCTTAATTCCTTTGGTAAGTTACCTAGTGTAAATGACTCATAACTTCCTCTTCAACATTATTAATTTTATTATTAATCCCTTTAGGTCTTATAAAACATAAATTGTCATAGTTCCTAGTCCCATATTTCCCTTGTCGGTAATCTTATTTTTTCTGTTTTATACCTTAAAAGTTTACTGTAATAAAAAAACATTTTTGGCGACATTTCTTTATTATTATTGTCCCACCCGAAGTAGAATTCGTTACAAGATTCGCACTTCTCCGAATCGGTAACAAAATTTTTAAACATCTTTTCTGTAGCCTACTAATTTTCCTTAATTCCGTTTTTTTCGCCTCCCCCCAAATTTCGAGTCCGTATCTAATCCTAGAGTCATTATTAATGAGTCAAAATACACAGTCTTGTAGTTCTGTAATTCATAACTTGTTTTAATTTGTATAACGCCGGCATATTGTAAGATCTTCGAGATTAGCTCGCACATTGCGAATAGCGAAGGATTTAACAAGTGGCATTTCTTTTACAATATCGGCCTGTAAATTAGTCAGGTAACGATGAGCATCGAATTTCAAATTAAGCGCGGCGGGCACAATGAAAAATTTCCCGTTACAGCTGAAATATTTCTCAGGTTAATTAGGGAAAACGACACAGCTGCGAGAAGGCGTAAAACGCGCCCCGGGATTTCAGTTCGACCGTGTAAATATTCCCTCTTTCTTGACCCATAAGTGCCGAAGAGAAAGTTGCAGCATTTCAAAACGAAACAGCAATATCGCATTTATAAAATGTAACCGGGATACCGTGTCGAATTAAGCTTTTCTGTGACCTATTATGAATTGTTTCGTTCTTATTCCGCTACACCTGATAATATTCAACATTACGTACTAAGGACAGTGAACGAAATAACCGTGTTGCTAATTACCATCGTCTCCTAGAGTTGAATAAAAGGCCGACACTACCTTTACGCTATTTTGTAATGCACAACGGTCCAATGGACACCGGAGTAATCTTCCAATTAACATTTCGAAACAGTTCCATTATTGATTTTTTCTTCTAGCCGTCATCGGGGATGATACTGACGAAACACCATCCACAGTTATAGACACATTTCAATCGCGCTAGTCTGTGGTTAACAGCGACTAGACGCGCTTTTAAAAGGCCGCTCCGTTTACACAATGCTCTCAGTGCACTATTGAAAGCATTTCCGTACTCAAAAAGTGAAGAGACAAAATTATACGTGAATTTTTTTTCTTTGTCTCGTCAATATTCTCGAAAAATTTTGTGGTTTAATTTATTGATATTTTTCTTGAAACTCGCGACCTTCTTCTAACTCTTCTCGTAACCATAGGATCTCGAAAACGGCGAGGCCAATTTTAACGAAAAAATTTACACCTAGATAAATCTGTGTACCTGTAGAGAAGGCTTGCGAAAAACAAAAAAAAAAAAAAATCACGAAAACGTGATCGGAAGATCATTTTGTTGCAGAAGAGCAGGAGTTTTAAGTTGGAAAAGAAGACCGATACAAAGGAAAAAAAAGAGCAAATAAACATAAAAATCCAACCAACTTATAGAACAATTTTACTTTCTTGTTCGTATAACATTCGTATTTTAGATAATTTGTTTCTTTTCTTTTCTTTTTTTTTACAAACTTTCTCTTTATTCTCTCGTTCGTCTACAAATGTAACTAAAAATTATAATAATAAAAATGCTTTTTTTACAAAGAATAAATACCGATACTTGAAGGTTTATTATAAAAATTTAATAAAAATGCACTAAAAAGTAAAAAGTGTAATTACTCCCGATAAGAAAATATATTTCAGAGTGTGATCTCTTAAAGGTGATATTATCGTAATTCTTATACAACATTAATATACCTTAATTACAGTAGGATTCATATAGTACAATATTTAGGAACAATTTAATGAACATTTAATGCAGTTTTTGTTAATTATTATTTTAATATGTAATATATGAATCCTATTGTAATTAAGGTATATTAATGTTGTATAATAATTACGATAATATCACCTTTAAGATCACACTCTGAAATATATTTTCTTATCGGGAGTAATTACACTTTTTACTTTTTCAGTGCATTTTTATTAAATTTTTATAATAAACCTTCAAGTGCCGGTATTTATTTTTTGTAAAAAAAGCATTTTCTTTAACAATTTTTAGCGTTCTACTTGAACTTTTTTCTTTTTAAAAAATCAATTTTTTTTCACATTATTCTCCATACTTTATACTTAAAAAAAAAAAGTACGATTTCTTTATTTTGAACTGCATTTCCACGGTATAGAATCATCAAAAGCTACATTTCCATGGTAATTTGGCAAATTAATAGTATTTTAAGTCAATAAAAACGAAGCTAAATCTAACCCGACGGTGGAACCAATTATGAATGAAAAGCATCCAAAAAGCTTCAATTTCCCGCATTATTAAGGGTAACTCAAAAATTACTTGAACTGGGACCACATGAGAAGCGCCAGCTTTCAAATAAAAGAAGAATCATCAAAATCGGGTCACCTAGAAAAAAGTTCTGAGGTAAAAATAAAAATAAAATAATAATAAAAAAAACAAAAAAAACAGTCGAATATTGAGAACCTGCTGCTCCTTTTTTTGAAGTCCATTAAAAATAATACAAAAAAAAAAAACAAACCTTAAAATATACTTTTATTTATTATATAAATGCGATAAAAATAAGGAGAATAATTTTTACAGGTTTACCAAATTGGGATATTAAAAAAAAATGAAATTAGAGCAACCTTGGCCTAAAAAAAATAACATTATTTCATATACCAACCAAAATTGCGAAAATTATTTTCCTCATTTATATCGCATTAATAAATTACTTTTTTTAAAAAAAATTTATATTACTTTAATAATTATTAGCCTCCCCCACCCAAAGTTTTTCCATTTAACCAATTTTTAAATACCGGTTTATCTAAATATAAAATATTTCCTTTTTTTGTTTTTCATATAAAATGACGTAACGCTACTGCCACACCTAGCGGATTGAAATACTCATTAGAGCTTTCCCCAGAGATAAGGCTCGTTTCTCGCTCACCCTCAAATCGGGAAATCAACCCAACTGCCGTTAACTAAATATAAAAGGGGTAATTAAGGGATGCAATTCGTAACCGAAAAAGAAAATCAGGTTATTTCTTTGCGACCCTAGCACATGGCCAACTCATCACTGATGACGGCATGATGATCTCCGGACCGGTGCTTCTCAACGTTTCTTTTATCATGCTCCGGCTACGAGTGAAACGGGGACACTGGTATTAATTATAAATAAGAAAACATACGGGACAAAAGTAATTTTATGATGTAATGGCATATATTGTTGCCCAGCGACATTTTATCTCGTATACTAAATGTTTTACAATCGCATTAAACTGTTATTGAAAAAATAAAAATTAGTATTAGATAGTATTTTTTTTTTTTTTTTTGTTTTTGAACGCAATTTTAAAACAAACAACGGAAGATATGAAGGAATATCTAGGTATACAGTACATGATTCATGTATGGATCAGAATCCCCTGTATGATCTTTGTTGTTTTCTTAGTTGACAGATTTTAATGGCTTCATATTTTTTTTTTTTTTTGCTTGAACTCAAAAGTCATTTTGTTTCATAGAAATATTTTACTAACAAATTTTTTATTAACTAATATCAAGACTATTTTATCATTCGGAAATTTAAAATTTTTTCGCATTATTTTCGATATTCGGCCAAATTTTATTTTATTCTAAAATGGAAAACTCTCTTTTCAATCGTTCTGAAACCGGATTCTAAACATCCTCTCTGTGTTCCAAAAAAAAAGTACGAATGAGAATAGATCTGCAGACCTTTCTTTACTTTTCTTAGGAAAAAGTGAAAAGAAACAATCGAAATCACAATAAATGTGCTTTATCTCGTTCAAATTATACCGGGGACCAGTTTGAAAATACTACATGCGAATAGGTTTAATTTCCGTTGTGTGAAATTTAAATGTTTTTTTTTTTATTTTCTTTTGTTTGTTTTCATTCTGAATTATGTAAATAAAATAGCACAGCGATTATGTCAATAATTGAATATCTCTTTACCCTATGCCAGGGGTCTCCAAACTTTCCAGCCTTAGGGCCATACTGATTACTCCAGTAAGTTCCGAGGGCCAAAACCATATTATCATTGTTGCCGGTGGCAAAAAGTGAAATAGTCCACTGCAAATCGGACTAAAGTCCGCAAAACGGCACCACTGCATATCATGGCCGTAACCAGGGAGGGGGGGGGGGGGGTTTAGGGGGTCCAAACCCCCCGCGAAATGTTTTGGATTTCTTTTTTTTATTAAGAAAGAAATTACATTTGATATTTAAAGAAAAACAAATACAAATATGAATAAAATGAAAAAAAAAACGTTTACTAGACAAATTGAAAGGCACGTGTTTAGAATTGGGCTTATGCAGCTGAGCGCGTAAGATGCTTGCTGCTCGAATCTCGATACTCGCTCGATCGCATGCACACACACTGTATACGTACAATATAACAGAAAGGGACAGAGTGAAGATGGGCCGCCGGAAGACGTAGCGCACAGTTTTCGGTAGCTCGCCTTTCTGTTAATTTACTGCCACCGACAAGCTGCCTATAGGCAGTATAGGCGAATCTCGTTCGAAAAAAAAAGCTGCGCAGGCAGGCAGAATTTTTGTCATGTTCGGACGCGCTTGTTCGATAGATCGGCTGCGGCTCGCGCACCCGGCGGCGAAAAAAACAAATGCCTACGCTGCAGAAAATTGATCGTGTACAGGCTGTTTTTTTCCTTTGCTACGTCGTCTATTGTAAATAACGGAAAATGAAGAAAGCGTTTTACCAGTTGATCGTTTTTCTGTACTCTTCGTGCCGTTCCTCTACTGATTGCGGTCTCATTTCCATTAATGTGTATGCGCGCGCAAAGTGCCGAAGAGTTTTTTGTTTCATTATTGTGTTAATAAAGTTTAAAGGTAACTCGAGTATTGTTTCGGTTTTTTTGGTCCAGTTTTCAAATTCATTGCTTATCTTGAATTTACTTCGTAGCTGTTATTTTAAATCGTGTTTGTGCGTGTTTACTTCCTTAAAACGTGGTTGTGCCTGTTTAAGTTTATTAAACCATCTTTGTAACAGTATTTTGATTTGAATTATTGCTTTTGTGTGTGATTTAGTAGTATGGAAAAGAAGCGAAAAATTCATAGTGAATGCAGAAAATTCAAACATCAGTGGAACATTCAGTATTTCGTAATTGAGTCCAGTAACAAGGCGCTATGTTTGATTTGCAATGAAAGCATAGCCGTTCTTAAAGAATATAACATTAAACGTCATTATGAAACAAAACATTTTCAAAATTACTCAAAATATACAGGAAGTTTGCGGACAGAAAAATTCGAAGCTATGAAGCGCGGATTGAAATCGCAGCAATCTTCATTTACAAAACTCAAAACTGAACAAGAGGCTGCAACTCGTGCCAGCTTCCGTGTGGCTCTTGAAATTGCAAAACGTGGAAAACCATTCACCGATGGAGAAATGATCAAAGAATGCATAATTACAGTAGCCGAAGAAATGTGCCCTGAAAAGGTAAATTTATTAAAAACTGTCAGTATGTCAGCAAACAGTGTGGCTCGAAGGGTAGAAAACATCGCTGAAAATATATCCTCTCAACTGTTCGACAAAAATGGACATGTTGAGTGGTTTTCTTTGGCCTTGGATGAGTCAACGGATGTGTCAGATACTGCTCAGGTGTTGATTTATATTCGAGGGGTAGATAAAAGCTATGAAGTGCATGAAGAACTTCTTGATATGTATAGTATTCATGGCACAACTACTGGTACAGATATTTTTAAAGGAGTTGAAATGGCCATTAATCAAAAGAACCTTCGATGGAAAAACTTGAAATGTATTACAACGGATGGAGGCAAAAACATGAGTGGGAAAGATAAAGGAGTGGTCGCTCTTGTGTCAAAGGCTGTGGAAAATGACGGTGGTTCAAAACCATTAGTCTTACATTGTATCATTCATCAACAGTCTTTGTGCGGAAAATGTTTGGATATGTCTGAAGTTCTGAAACCAGTCATATCAACTGTTAATTTTATCAGATCTTTTGGGCTGAATCACCGACAATTCCAACAATTTATTGAAGAGATTGGAGAAAATGACTTGCCTTATCATACTGCCGTACGTTGGCTTAGTTGTGGGAAAGTCCTTCAGCGCTTTTTTGAACTTCGAGCAGTGATCGAGATTTTTTTGAATGAAAAGCATCGCCCTCTTACTGAATTACAAAACAACTCATGGCTGTGGAAGTTAGCATTCTATGTTGATTTGACAAAACATGTGAACGAACTGAATTTGAGATTGCAAGGAGAAAACCAGCATCTTCCTGATTTATACACTAATATCAAATCATTCCGGAAGAAATTGATACTGTTTCAATCACAACTACGAAGTAAATGTTTTTCACATTTTAAAACATGTGAAATATTCAGCCACACCACTGAGACTGAGTTTCCTATCGATTTTGCAATCCAAACTTTGAGTGCTTTGAAAATTAATTTTGATACTCGTTTCTCGGACTTTGATGCCATTGCGAATCAAATTAAGATTTTTGAGAATCCTTTTGATACTGACATTGAAACCCTAGCCCCGGAACTTCAAATGGAAATGATTGATCTACAATGCAGTGATATAATTAAGAACCAGTATCAAAACTCATCTTTGTTGGAATTTTATAAGAGTCTTCCACTGACACAATTTGATAATTTGCATAAATTTGCTCGTGGGCTGTTTTCTGTTTTTGGTACTACTTATTTGTGTGAGAAGACCTTCTCCAAAATGAAGTACACAAAAAATGTTTACAGATCTAAATTAACTGATCAGCATCTTAAATCTCTTTTAATAATTGGTACAAGTAAAATTAGTCCACAACTACAAACTATTGTCAGTGGAAAATCTCAATTACATAAATCTCATTAGTATTTCATATGTCATTATAACTTATCTTTTTATTCAAAATGTATGAAATGTTGGTTCAGATTGAATATATTTAATAAAAATAAAATTAAATTAAAAAAAAATTAAATTAAATTAAAATGTTGCTTGTACTCATTGCAATAATGTGTTAGTTATAATATACTGAATTATAAGCCTACAATAATGTTACGAATAGTTAGCCCATGACCATGTCAATGTAGATGTCATATTAATAATTATTCAACATAAAATTAGAATACTTCAGTAAACTAAATTTAATTTGCTATAAAAAATATGTTCTCTAAAAGGAGTTTTCAAGTAAGCTAGCTCTCCACGGGCCGGACAAAATCTGTCGGCGGGCCGGATGTGGCCCTCGGGCCGTAGTTTGGAGACCCCTGCCCTATGCCATTATAATAATTCGTATTTTTTGACAGAGCGTTCAATGAAATTCGACATCTATAGTTCGGTACTGATTAAGAGTTTTTTGAACAAGAGTTTACGCGTTCCTGGCCGGTATAGGATAGAGAAGAAGTAGAGAGAAGCATACTGGAGTTGAAATTATTCACTTTTATAAGATTTGATGGGTATCTTGGCGGTCGGCTATTAGAGTTGCCAGTTGGCCAATGTCACTTGAATTCCGGTTACGGCTAATTACTCGGAGACCTATTTTTGTACGTAACCGAATTTATTTTTTTTACGGGTACGCCAACAAAGAGCAACAGCCGAATCAGCCAAGGAATCTAAGTAGTAGCTCAAAAGGAGAATAACATATTAGATTTCAATCTGGTGCGAGATTGAATGAATGAAAGAAGCTAGAATAGGAGAACAAATGACAAGGAAGCAAATGAGAGTACATAAGAAGAGTGTTATTGTATGGGGTAGGAAGACCAAAAAGCTGAGAATAGAAGAGAGAACGTTCTGAAGAAAGTGAGGAACATTCGAAGAAGGCATTTAACATCACACAGAGAAAAGGAATCTCTTGGGTGAAGAGGGCACCGCGAAGAAGAGACGAGGGAAAAACGAAAAAGTGACGAGGGGAGAAAGGTATGACCGAAACGAAGACGACATATAGCGGTGATCAGGGGACGACAAAGGGAAGGAAACATGTCGAACCATCTGGTCAAAGAAGGCAATGGATGGAAAGATAAAAGGAATTCGGATTGGAGAAAAGGGAAAAATAAATATCCTTACATAATGTAATATGGAACTGTCGGGAAATATGAATAATATTGTGAGCGGGAAATTTATGAAGAGGATGTCCGTTGGAAGTTCCTGAGCGAGCCAAGGAATCAGCCACCCCATTGCCCTTAATTCCAGCATGGCTAGGAATGCACAATAAATCAATTTGGATCGAACGGAACAGGAATAATTCGTGAATTAGATTGCGAATAAGGAGAATGAAAGGTTCAAAAGAGAGCAACGAAAAAAAATTAAGAGTTGTCATTTGCCCCTTAAAATTGTTCTCTCCCGAAAAAAAAAAAAAACCTTCCCGTACTCGCGATATGGTCAAAACGTTCTCAACCTATTTCACGGTACCCAAAAAAAAAAAGTTAATGCCAGGAAGTTAAGCTTCATAGGAGCGCCATACGCATAGATATGCGCATACATATTTAGTCATTTCTTTCGGTATTAGAATAGAATAGAAAAGGGGCTTTTCGTTTTTAACGGGCCACGGCCGACACCCGCGCTTGCCTACATTAGCACAGGATAAAGAGTCACACAAAGGTGTCGTGCGACGCTAGTCGTCAGAGAGCACTTTAATCTTAGCGTTAATGTAAAACACGATGGATTTTCAATAATTTCACGATTAATAGGGAACCATTCTTAATACAGAAAATTCAGATTTTACAGCTTACAAAGGCAGAACAACTACAAAAACATCTAGAGACATTTTCCCTGGAAAAGTTTGAATTTTATTTAGGGGGGAAAAAAAAGTAAAATTTTTCTGCGGGTCTTCTCAGCATTTTCAGGAGCCGTACACTGATGTAGAAGATGGTAGATTAGCCAGCGAAAAAGCTGCGTAATCGCTAAAGAGGTTAAATTATCCGTAATCAGCCGGTTAAGCTGTTTCCAATAATAGTACAATCGCTGTCCGTTTACCAAAAAAGCCAAAACTGAATTATGCGAGGACAGATTATAAATGTCCGGAACATCGAAATATAGAAAGGGATCGTGGCAGTTATTGCACAGTTATGGAACACCATTTTAATTAGATTTTTGTTCGGTCAAATGAAATATTAAAACTATTGAAAACAAAAATTTAAATATTTTACAAAGAGTCGGTCAAAAAAATGTAAAACTACGTGATAGAGCAGATCAAACGGGGATACGAATAAATTGTCAAGCTTTTTAAAGAACGTGCTTAAAGCATACTAGACAGCGGCGAAATCGCTTGCCAGCATGTAGTATGGAAACAAGCCAGATTTTACGTAATTGTCTTTAGATCTGAGCACTTGTGATTTAAAAAAAAAAAAAGGATAATATGCTAGTTGGTATATTTACACCGTGAAAGGAAAGAGGAAACATCGAGTTTATTTCGGTTACTGTACTCATGAAATGATCAAAACGTAGCGTGGCAAGGGCTGAAAAGAACTGAAAACGGAAGCGGATCCAGCATGATGAGTCAGGCGCGAGCTGCATTCTAAAACAAAAGAGAAGAGTGCGTCGAGCACTAGCAGAAATCAGTTCTATGCGTCGGTTGTAGGCGAGGACGTATACAATGGCAAAACGTGCAGATGGCTGAACAAGACTGTTGCACTTTAGCAGGCATGCAAACTTTTTTGTCATAACTGTTCTTCCTAATATAAACGTCTTCCTCAACTTCTTCTTCTTCTTCTTCTTTTTCGTTCCATTGTGTCTGCCAAACTTGACGCACCAGCGCTCGACATTAACTGTGTCCCTTACGTTCTAGTTTATTTATTGCAACTGACCTTATCGTTTGTCGCCAGTTTTCCTTTGTATCCGTTCATTTCAATGCAGTCATTTTTGTGTCCAACATCTGTCTCTTTCCATAAGTAGTTGGGCTTTTCCATATTTCGGTAAGCGCTGTCCATTTAGGAATACAGACAGTATCATTTGGCAGTACTGTTAGGAGCTACGCATAAAAAGTAACCAGCCGGCTGTTTGTAAATGATGCGAAGTTTCTAAACTGTGTAGGTCCCTGTAAAATGATGCAGCTAGCGAAATAGTGAAGGGGAAAAAACAATGTTAGCTGCCGAAATATTAGAAAAATAACAGATATTACCGCAATAACGAGCATTAATCAAGCGGTTTCGGCATTTGTATCGTTTCAAAGTAATGCCTATCGGCGCTTTTGAAATAATTGCACTACCGAAGGTTAATCAAGTTTCATCCGGCGTTACTAAAGCGTAACGATTTTACAAGAGTTTGAAAATTCGCTAGCCGGAACAATTTAAAACTACAATTTTTTCTCCTCTCAAACTGTTAGAATTAAATCGATTAGGTTAGATTTTTACAACAATACGTGTATACATTTAAGATAACTGATAGAAAAATTTAAAATGCAGCACCTGGCCATCATCGAGCTATTTCGCAAAGTTACGACGAGTATCAAAAGTTCAAACATGACAATAATTATGAATTGCGTTTCAATTTTAAAAGTGCAATTTAAGATGCGTAATGTACAAAAACACATACAGAAATATATCGTTGAGAAATTTTAATTTTCTATTTAACTTAGTTATTATAATTGAGTTATAAATGTTTATGTCCATTTTCTGTTGTATCACTTTATTAAAAATTTATCGAAACATGTATTACAGAAAAGTATACTTTAAAAATATTAAAAAAGCCGACACGTTTCGGAAAATCATGGCATTAAAATTATGGAGTACGTAACTCCGAAACATGTCAGCTTTTTTAATATTTTTAAAGTATACTTTTCTTTTTTTTTTTTTTTTTTAAATATATTTATTTATTGTCGCTCGACAATGGAGCCATTTGCGACGAATGTATTACATCTTAACAGTTAACTTATTTAGATACTATTATACATATTTACATGTTTTAGGTATGTTAGTACATTTTCACAATTTGATCTGTTGTTGTAAAGGAGTTCTGGTATAGGTTTTCCTACCATGTTGCAGGCTGCTCGCTGTGTTTCCCACTTTTTGCATGTGAAGAGGTGGTCTATCGAGAAAGTCTCTGCGCAGATTTCACAAATGGGCGCCGGCTCCTTGTCGAGGATGTACTTGTGGCTAAATGAGCAATGCCCTATTCTTAGTCTCGAAATAACTGTTTCGTCCTGTCTTTTTGACCAATAGTTGGTTTCCCAGTCGGCAATTTCGTTTTTGATGCGCCGTAGTTTGTTTTGGATTGGAGAGATTCGATTCCACTCTTTTTGCCAAGCTGAGCGAGTCACCTTTCTGATATGTCTGGTTAAGGACGAGTCCATTTTTTCGCGTCGGTTTAAGTCTGCTATGGTTTCTTGAAAGGTTGTGTGCCATGGTGGTAGTTCTCTTATGTCCTTTACGATGTCTGATGTGCCAAAGTTGATGTTTTTAATTGTATTTAGGCATCGTGTATTTCGAATGGCTTCGGAGTTTTTGGGTATTTCTCATATAGTTGAATAAAGTTTGGCGAAATAGTTTTTTCGGAAGTAGGATTCGTTAAATTTGAAATCATTTTTGTATAGTATTTCAGGGATGAGAAAATTCTTCTTTGTTGCAATGGAAAGATGTTTGATTCTACGTGAAAGCTAGCAATTGGGCTTGTGTAAAATGCGCTCCTGTAATGAGTCTTAGAGCTGAATTTTGAACGGTGTCCAGTTTTTTCAGAACATTTTCTTTGGCACTACTGTAAATCACGGAGCCGTAGTCCAACTTGGAAAGAGTCAGCGCCGAGTAAAGGTTTCTTTTATAGATTTTCTATCTGCACCCCATTTGGTATGAGAAATCATTTTTATCACACTAAGAGATTTATGACAGTTTGTTTTGTAAGTCTTCTATGTGTTTTCCGAAAAAAGATAATTTTCGATCTATTTCTAGTCCTAAAATTCTTATGTTATCGAAACTTTGAATTAGCGTATTATTTAGGTGAACGTTACACAATCTGGAGGTTTAATTCGTTTTTTACTGAATGTGATTGCTTTTGTTTTATTCATTGAGAAGGATAGTCCATTTGATGAAGCCCAATCAAGCACTTTGTTCGTTGTAGATTGTAAAGTGCTATTTAGATTATCTAAGCTGGGAAAAATCATATAAATGACTAAGTCGTCAGCAAACAGTTCGTATTTGACTGGAGGATCTATGATTTTAGATATATCTGATATACCAATTATGAACAAAGTTGGGCTAATTATAGAGCCCTGCGGTGTGCCATTTTCTTGTATTTTTGGCTGTAATACATGTTTCGATAAATTTTTAATTAGTCATTATAAGTAAATTATTCTTTATTTTTCATTAAATCGGAAATAGAAAAGTTCGATCGCGAACGTGAATTTCCTAGAATAACCGATTTCTTGAAAACTCTCTACTAATTTGTGAATTTCATCAAAAAGGTCGTCTGAGCCATTTAACTCGGATATGTATGTTTAATAATGAACATATTAACCGAGCTTCGTATCTGAACTTGTAAATCGAAAGTTCCGCAAGCGGTCAAACATTTAACACTACATAATGTATATATATATATATATGTATGACATGAAAACTATATTTTTTTATATACATTGCATTGTTTGTTTTTATGTTAAAATATTTACAAAAAAAAAAAAAAAAAAAATACAAATTATTATCCGTATATTTGAATTCACATAATATATTTAAATCGGTTTCGTAAACAAGACCTGTCCAGGGGAGGTTAACTCCCATCACTCATTAGAACTGAAATAGTTATTATAAATACACAAAAATCTGAAAGAAATTAAAAATTAAAAATAAATATTAATCATTATTTAAGGTGTTCTTACTTTTAAAAGAAAAAAGAAAAAATATGGTCCATATTTTTAGGTGTTTCATTAATATTTTATGCAAAATTTTTTATTGCGTGTTTTGTCAATAACATACTAGTATGTACCTTTTATTAATATCTTTATACGGTAATTCATTTATGTAAATTATTAATATATAAATCAAAATAATGGAAATTATTAATAGTATGAATATTAGTGAAAAATAAAATAAATATGCAAAGAAAATTTTCAAACCCCCCTTTTTTCAAAATTCTGGGCACGGCCCTATTCGTAAAGCATAAATATAAATATATACATATATATATATATATATATATTAAATCACAGAAAAAGATATATTACACCTTTATCTGTTTTCAATCAAGACATGCTGTAAATAAACTTATTATTTTTTACACCAGGCTGTAAAAGTGAAGTAAATCCCATACCCTTGATAGGGCGTCGGGATTGTGAAGTTAAGGTTCACAATGTACTAAGCCTAATGGATCCAAGGAGAATACTGGGGCCAGTTCCTTTCTACTTGGGATCCGCCTTTACTTTCCCAGATTTCTCTGCTATCCAATTATTACAGGCTCGGTAAACTTGAGAGCAACTTGGATCCAAGACGAAACAAGTCTCGAACCCGTGACCTCTGATTTGATAGGCAAGCATCCTAAGTGTACTTGAGTGAATTTTTCACCCTAAAAATACACGATGATCACTTAAATAATGACTTAAACAATGACTTAAATAATGACTTAAATGATCATTTAGATGATCACTTAGACATTGATCGCCTCCCTCTAAAAATTGCTCTAACGTAGAATTTTCTCGTCGGGAAAACCTTGACCAGTCGATTTATCTACATCCCCAAAGAAACCCTAATTCATGAATTGCATCAAAATCATTAGAGTTACTTTCGAGTATTTACTTACATTTTGCTCATATTATAAATGTTCAATATTTAAAACAGAATTTAAAAAATATATGTATGTATTATATGCATATATATCAATCAGATGGATAGATCATAATCACAATATCTCCACGAGTAATTCACGACTCATTGATGATGATATGCATATGTATAAAATGTTCCCCCTCCTCCAGAAAATGTCTACTTCAAATGAAAACTAAATGAAAAACATCATAAAACGATAAAATATTAAACAAATAGAAATTACTTTTTCGTATAAAAGAGAAGCGCCGTTAGTTGTCCTTGTATTCTCCGTACAAAAAACAGATAAGATCTAGACGTCGCATTTTTTTTTTTTTTTTTTTAAATGGGTTCGTCAACATGAACATTGGCCCAAGAACAGCGGAACAGAGAGAAAAGAGAGACTGAGATCCTTACACGATCAGAGATAGCCGACAAAAAGGAATCACCCGAAGGAGAAGGAAGGGAGAGAATGAATGAAGCACAGAATGGAGCGGGAGTACCGGTTTGTAAGAGGAAGGAATAAAAAGAAGCTTGTTCAGTTGAAAGTGACGAACAACTGAACATTATATGATCGGGATCAGAAATACATTGATCGCCGGGAGGGTGCAATGGACAATAAGGAGAGAAGGCACGAGAGAATAACGGAACAATGAGGAAGGGAGCAAACTATGCCCAAAACGCAAGCGGCAAATCGCAGAGAGATTGGAACGGCGCATACGTCACATTTAACAAATAGGGCTATATTGCAAATTATTCATCTCTATGGTAAAGGGATGGTTTTCAAAACTAGATAGTAAACATTGTTCTAATTTTAAATAGTTATTCTGATTTTTTGTAATTTCATGGTTTCTACGCTTGTTATAGTTTTTTATTTTTATTTTCGAGATTTTTGAAGTGAAACTTTTATGGGACACTACGACGAGTTTTGAGATAGAGAGTAAACTCGTCCGGCTAACGAAATCTGTTAAACTACTTGTCATTTTCTGATACCCGTTCACTGGCGGGAAAAAGTATAGGAAAAAATTAAATCAAATGTTTACTGGCATAGGTAAAAAAAATATTAGTTTTATCGTAGATACCAGACAATTTAATTGAAACGTTTATTATAGTAAATATAATTTCTAGATAAAAACAACGTAGCTTGGATGCTGTTTTTTCAAGAACTTCATTGAGATCCGAAGTATTTGTATCTAATTATAGTGTCATCATAAACCAAAATTATTTCTATTTTCAAATAAAAGTTGCAGCGAAGATAAAGATGGTGAAATTTGTGGTACGTAATTTTAGTTATTGCCAATGAGGTCGCAAAAGAAAAAAAAAAAAAAAGGTGCATCAGTCGACAACTAACGGCGTTAGAAGTGAAACTTTTTATGAAATGCAAAAAAATTGTCAATAATGAGGAAACGAAAAAAATACATTGAAGTAAAGACAAATTTACTTACAACTATAAAATATAAATGAATTATAATATCAATAGCAATGCGCAGATAAGCAAACACTACGGAAGTCTTGCATGTATACACGGACGTATAGATTAGCTTTCCAATGGGGGGAGGGTTTAAATCTGAAATTTTCATAATTTTTTTTTTAATCAAAATAAAACAGTAGGTCGTTCTACGTTATTATATTATTATTTATTATATTAAATAATAAAATCTTATTTCATTCTTTGCTTATATTTTTATACAATAATTTTTTTTTTTCTCCCTTACCATGAGCTGTGTGTAATTGCATAGATTATTACGGCATACGGCAATTATTAAAATTTAAATGACTGGAGTGATCTGATTTGTTTTGATTGTAGGAGACGAAGTCCTGTGGTCTCCAACATTTTTCTAGTGTTTAGTTTATTGGTTGTTGGAAGTAGTCGTCTTCTAATGTGTATTCTCACCTTCTGGTGCCAACGTGCCTAATTTTTTGATAATTCGCGAACAGCGGTTTTTATTTAATCTTCTATAATAATATATTAAGAATGTAATTTAAAATTTAAAATTCAGTCGTTTACGTCTTATTGCCGATTTATTTACAATTTCTTTAGAATTACCGCCGGGTCACCGTGAATGCTCATAAGAACAATGTTTTTTCGTCACCCATTCGATTCCTAATATAGGTTCTTAATTGGAGAAAAATCTTTCTAGGGTCGCAGTGATCACTGGAATCGTGGCTAATATTATATTAAGAAGTTTTTTTTATCAAAGGAAGAAACTGTTCATTCTATAATGATTAATAGCTTTTACTGCAGTGGTAGGTTTTCGCGTAGCAGATTTCCGTATTCATTTACAAATATTGTGCCTTCATTTTCACCAAGAAATGTTTGTACTATTTTTTTCAGTCTTTCTTATGTGCTGGAGAGTCATTACTCGTCTTCTCAGGGAGAAGAAACATTTGAATCCCTTCGATCGTTTCTTCATATAGCAGCGGACATCGAGTTCTGTAATGACATGGTCAACAAAGGGGTAAAATACATTTCGGCGGTAATATACAGTGTCTCATTTATTTTGCAATCCAAAAAAAAAACAAAAAAAAAACAATGAAAACACATACATGTAATAAAAAAAAATGAATACTATTACTTCTAACTTATATATTGGGAAAGTCCACCACCTTCCTCTCGGCATCACGCTGCACGTTTTACAAGGTTGTGGAATACATTTTTCAGTTTTCGGCTCTACTGAGAATTCTGAGCGAAAATGATCGATCAGCCGCTTAATTGTACTTTTATTAGGCACAGGTGAATCGTGAAACTCGTTTTTAAACCGTTCTGGAACGATCGCGTATGAAGCAAAACGAAAGTAGTGTTCAATAATAAACGCCCGTTTTTTTTGCAAACAGCACCATACTAACATTGACTCACAACCTCTTATGCTGACGACACTAAACCGTCTCGCTCGTTTTGCAACCGACATCGCTGTGTTCAGCACATTCGTATTGATTCACGCGCACACAGTTGACATTCTCGTTTGATCTTGTTCCGATGTAGGGGTACAGCGTTTACGTCGAGTTGCAAAATAAATGAGACATTCTCTATTTCAGCAGTTTCCCTCGGTACATTACTACGCTGGATTTTCTATCTGTTTGTTTTTGAAACAACTATGTCATTTGAACTCTCATCTGCTTTGCCAGCTCGAAAACGACTGAGAATTAACTTTCATTCCAAGTATTTTGTAATATCATCGTCTTTATAGTTTTTGTATAACTGCAAATTTTCGGTCGAATCGATATTAAATTTTTTCATTGTTTTGTTTAGGCTTGTTGTATGTATATGAGAACATTTTTTTTTTTTCTCAAAATAATTATCGACACATTAAACTGACTATTTTCTATGCTGGTTTGCAGTCGGTATGCTTGACATGCCTACACGTAAGTTCTTGCAGTGCCTCAAGTGCTGCGGGTATTATGGCAATCATTTGTGCAAACTTAGTCGTATGCTTTTCGGTCCGCCGTATCTCACAGAGAGAAATAAATTTTCAATAAGATTAATTAATCGGATCAGTAATTTTCTTTAAAAGGCTGTTTTAAAATAAAAATTATCGAAAAAAGCTTACTGCGCGTTTTATGATTCCTATGCAGTAGGTACCTCACATGAATGAGCGCTGGAACTAAGTTGAAAACATGAGTCACACAGTGCACGAATTGCGCTCTTGGGTATTTCCTACGATTATTGTTCTCACGCCTCGTAATCGCTTAATACTGCATGACCATCAAAGCCTTGTCTAATGAATTTATCTACTCGTATATTCAAGTTATCATCGTCATAGCTGGAACTGGTATCCGAGTAGCCCAGATGCACATATATTTGTTCAGCGATGTGTTCGTAGATGGTTGATTAATCCAATTTTAGCTGTACACGTTTTCCCGCAGTGATAATATTCGAATAGCTGATCCGGGGACTAGTATCTTGTTCCTTTTTCTTTTTCTTGTGGCGTTTCTTATAGTTATTTTCTACCACCTCCTGAGACACCTTTTTCCATTCCTGTCGGTTTTGCGCAGCATTTTCCCAGGCCTTGTTGATATTCGCATGCCGCAGCATGATGGCGGTATGATCTTTATAGCGTTTCTTTGGTCCTCCACGAGCCCTGCTCCCTTCCACCAATTCACCATAGAATACGCGCTTAGGCAAGCGGTGTGATCTTGCATTCGCACAACATGACCTATCCATCTTAATTGCGATGTTAATATCAGTGTCTCTATTCGTTCCACACTAAAGCGCCTGAGAATTTCTTCATTGGTAATAAAGTCCGTCCATCTAATCTTTAGGACGTAACGAATTAGACGCTACTAGAATTGTTCGAGCTTACGAATATTGTACAGTGTCCATGTTTCAGATCTATAAAACAAGGATGGAATAATCACAGCGCGGAAGACTGCGGAATTTATGAATATGGTTAAGTTTCTGTTGTGGAATACTCTGGTTTTTAATTTCGAAAATGCTGACGCAGCACTTTTAATTCGGTGGTGTATTTCGTCGTCTAGCGTATTGCCCGCACTGAGGTAGGAATCCGAAATACTAAAAGCTTGTAACATTCTCCAGGGTTTCGCCTCGAATTTCTATGTTACTCTCGGCATTTTTACTTGACAATATTTTTCGGTTTTTTTAATGGTAATGTTTAAACCGAAATCTTTATACGTTTCATCAAAGACATGCAGTATAGTCTGCAATTCGTCTTCGGAATATGCTAGGATCGCGCAGTCATTTGCATATTGGATTTCGGTTATGGTGCACCTAGCTGTTTTGGTTTTTGCTTTGAGACGGGATAAGTTCAGTAATTTACTGTCTGTTCTATAGTTTATGCCAATTCCTCTTGAATGTAATTTCTTATCGATAATGATGATGAGTAGGGCTGTCATAAAGACGTTGAAAAGAATCGGAGCCAAGACACAACCCTGCTTTACACCAGCGCAGGCATTCACCGGTTTCGTTAACCTACTTTGAATCAGAACTTTGGCTTCATTATCTTTGTGTAGGGCGGCTATAATATTGACTAATTTTTCTGGACAGCTAGTTGGATAAGTATTTCGAAGAGCATTGTTCTGTTGACTGAGTCAAATGCTTTGGCCGGGTCGATAAAAGCTGTAAGCAAGTCTGTATGTTGCTCTACCGCCTTTTCTTGAAGCTGCCTGGCGATAAAAATCATATCAATGCAGCTGCGATTTTGACGAAATCCAGCTTGTGATTCAGGTATTATTTGAATGCAAGTTATACGATAAGAGATACATTATAATTGTCGTCGCCAATGTTTGAGCTGAAATATCTTCTACGTAGATAAATTCAAGAAAATCCTTCCCGATAACTGAGTTTTCAAAGGATAAGTTAATATATCATAAAACATAACGCTAGTTGTTCTTGTCGGAATATGTCATGAGTTTTGTCTGCCAATACCGTAAAAAAAACGCCTCTTTGGCCCTTTTTAGTACACGCGCTTAAATAGCATTACCGCCATAATAGTTCAATTACTTCATTCTAAATTCCTGATGATAAGGTATACACATAGCTTTACTATGAATGCTTTGTGTAAGTAAATGACACTCTTAAATGCTTCATCACGAGATTGAGCACGAAAATGGAGAAGTACTCGAAAATTGCCGCCACTGTGATTACTTCCATAATTATGGCTTCCTCCTAGGACCATTTCCTGTCTTCTGCAGATAAGAACTGTTTCTATAATAGCTTTTAATCTCTCATTATTTTCTTCAGCAATTTTATGACCTTCCAGGTCCATGGACTCCCCAACATCAGTAGATTTGCCTTCTGCGAACTTTACAGAGTTTGCTGCTTGCTCTAAAGCGAATTTGTGGTATTTTATATTTGCGCGATGACCAAAGTTCTCTGAAGCGTTTTTCCAGTTAGTAAATGGCTTATTAACTAGGGCTCCAAGATCTTGATAATCACGTCCGCCTTGCGTTGTTTCAAGTATAACACGTAGTTCGCGAAGTACTCCTACATGAAGATTGAATACGCAAGTCATGAGTGATTTGCAGTCCAACGACGTTGAAAAGAAAAATTCCTTTTGCCAGTGACTGGAAACTTAAGAGTATCCGGTAGGTTCCAAGGCTTTTTTAAAGCTTTCAGCTTTTCCTTATCATTATTCGAAGGACCTAGAGATAATATAATATACCCTTTGACAAATAAGCTTGAACATTCTTTCCTACTCAAGTAACCTAAATAAATACGTAAAAAGATTCGAACTATTTTAAATCCAATCCAAAGCGACAATGCGAAGGCACACACTACGATAGTGTATTCGATTAATATTTGGATTTTTGATCGGTGCATGTATACATTTATTGTTAAACATATTGTTAAATATACGTATAATTGGTACGTGCAAGACTTCTTTAATGCTTAATTATCGGCACATTGTTACTTTCTTTTATTTGTTTTTATCTACCGCACCATGTACAGCATATCTTTAGGTAAAAGTGCGGAAAGTTGAGCATTATCTTGTAAATTTAAGGTTAGGAGGTAGTTTGTGCTTGAGCCGCAGGCTTTAGAGTAATGGACATAGGACGAGAAAATGAGTAATAAAGCTATAGGGGCGTTGCATGAGGAGCAAGCGGAACGGAGAGTCTAGAAAAATGTGGCCAGGTGAATATCTTGTGTACCCGATGCGAAGCCGACACAGAGCGGTGTGGTGTATGTGATTCCATGGACAGACGTCTTTAATGAGGCGAAAGTGTGACGGTCTAGTTAATTCACTTGTCTTGCCAAAGGATCCAGAAAAGTTTTTTGATTAGATATATTTAACGTCTGATAGTGGGGTCCTTATATTCAAAACAGGTCGTATCAGTGCTGTTTCTATTGCTGCTCTGTCAGCAATTGCGTTTCCCAAAATGCCCGAGTGTCCCGGTAGTTGTTATTGATATTATAAATCATTTATGTTTTATGGTTTTAAGTAAATTTTTCTTTACTTCAAAGTATATATTTTTTTTTTTTTTTTTGTTTCCTCGTTTAAAAAATTTATTGCAATCCATAAAAAGTTTCACTTCTAACGACGTTAATTTTCGACTGACGCGTAGTTTTTTTTTTTTTGGTTTCATTCTGATTTATGGTTTATTGACTTGTAAGAATATTGTGCAGAAGATTAATCACAGTTTCAAAATACAAGTGTACATTATGGTGTCAGTTTTCCGGACGAAACACAAGAACAGTTCTCGAAATACAAAGTTGTCTGCAACTAGTTGCATCAGAATGAGTATATATGATAATAAAGTAAATTTCATCACAGGGCGTCAAGGTTTGTAAGCCTAGTTATGCATTCGCTAAATTCCGTAATTAAAATATCGAGTTCGATTAAAGATGATGTATCGGTCGTTTTCTAAAAATTTCCACGTCCAAAATAATCATATTCATCGATATATCGGACCAGATGGGACCGAAAAGAAATTTTTCTTTCAAAATAGAAAAGATAATGTTATATTTTCCATTCGTAATATTTTTGAAATAAAATTACAAACGGATAAAATTAATGCAGGTGCACATGTATTCTGTATTTTATTATATTGATAATTATCGGGCATTTCTACATATTAAATAACAAAAATTTTAAAAACGAACATGTTTAATAAAAATCTTTAGTTATAAAGTAGCATTTATATTGCCATTGACCGAATCTTTTGTAAATGTATGTTTCGTAAATAGTAAAAACTATTTACTTCCCAGTTGATGTTCTTCGTTCCGTAAAAGCTAATAATATGCGTAATCATATATTTTCACCAACAACTACATATTACGGCTAGTTGATTAGGCAGTAGTATTCCTTTCAGGCGGGACCTGTTATCCTCAAAAAATTTCACTTACGCAGGGTCCCCCCCACCCCAACACACACACACCAACAACGGGCGGTGGGGTATTACCATTCATAAATATATGAATAAGTATTTTTAACGCTTGGATTAAATAATAATAAACAAACCGCGCGACCTAACTTTTAAAAATTTTTAATTACTTTTACAAAAAAGGAAAAAAAAGTAACAATTAAATATTGCACTGATATTATAAAATATGGATATTCAAAATTATAATAAACTGGAATTTTTTTGCATTTCGTGCTGTTCCTTCTAGTTTTTCAGAATTTTGAAGAAGTGTATCTTTTTATTCGTCCGATATTTATTGTGCAGATGTTTTCGTGATTCGCATTTTTAAAAAATATTTAATACGGATGCATCCCGGATATTTCTGAACCCTCTGCCTCCAATTTTAAAATCATTTTGAAGTTGCAATGTTTTCTCTGAGTATTTCGATAGAAGAATTAAAGATACACTCGGCTTAAATAAAAAATAATTTATAAACTGAATTAGACATTCTACAAACCAATCATTAGAAATTTATATAAGTGTATCTATTTAACTTAATATTACACGAGTTACCTCAGTAAGCTGACGAACAAAAGCAACTGCAGACTTCTTTTTCTGTTGTTTTGCTATTTATTTGGTTCTGTCTATTTCTACTTTGATTACTTTTTTTTTTTTTTTGTTTCGATTCGGTGATGTAAAATATTTTTTTGTAATTAACGAAGTCACTTTAAAAATGTAATTCGTTAAAAGGATTCCTGTTTAATTCCTCGTTCAAAAAAAATAAAATAAAATAAAAAAACAATCTGCAATAGACGCTGCATTTTAATAAGAACAAATAGGAAATATTTTAATAAAAAGAATTTTAAGCTTAAAATGTTGCTTAGTAAAGAGATAACTCTGATGATAAAAATAAAGATTAAATAATGATCTGCCGTCGTCAGACCGTGAACCAGCGTGAAATGTAAACCTTAATTCGGCATTTTCTTTTATACATATAGTGCTGACATCTGTTGATCAAAACGATAAACAAGAACTCGGTAAGCAAATTTTTGGTGTATCCCTGAAGAAGAACATGCTTCCTGACTACGCGTAATAAATGTATTTAATTATTGACTTGCGGTTTTCTATTTACCTTTATAATGTTTGATTTCAAGGCCTACTTGTAAAAATTGAAACTTTCTGCAATAAAAATAACTTGCACATTTTGCAGAGATTCCTATCTGGAAAAGAAAAAATAATTTTGTTTCATTATCGATACTTTTAAACATCTCACATTTATACTTTCTAAATTATCGCATCTCGGAAATGTAATATTTACGACGTCACATTGTTTCATTATTTACCAATGAAAAACCTGTATATATATATAAAAAAAAATGAATGTTTGTATGTTTGTCCCGTATGCGTTCCTGTATCGCTGGACGGATCATGCTAAAATGTTCAGAGTACATTCATGTTGTCCAAATGAGCCCTTCTCCTTCACGAAGTATGAGGTTTTAAGTAGTTGTACAGAAATGCCTACGGGACGAGTGAAAAAAAATTAATTTTTAAAAAATTTCAAATGAAATGATTACTCTATGGTAAATATTATTAAATGTAAAATTTTAAATAAAATGATTACTCTACGGTAAATAATAAACTCTACTAGATGACATTTTATTAGTTTCTAGCGTAAGTAAGTACACCGCGTTTACTTCACTTTTTGCGTTACTGAAATCATCAAACTTCCATGACACATGATCTAAATATACAAGTCGCGCTCCTAGCCTAGAGCTGCTGTACTCATTGCGAGAAGTTAAAAAAATAGGTAATGTTCTGTGTTATTTTTTACAGAGAATGCAACGGAATTTTTAATATTTGCTACCGGCAATGTTATTTATACTCAAATGTGAAATCTTTACTCAACTACTGCAGTTTGCTGTTGTGGTAATAAATTAACTTTATTAAATATGTATAAATACACATATTACAGAAAATTATAGTTATAACAATTTTTATAGCTGTAATTTGCTGTAATACGTGTGTTTATATATATTTAATAAAGTGACAAAACAGAAAATGGATACAAACATTTATAATTCCAATTTAAATTAACTTTAATAAAATGCTCGAGACGGAGGGTCCGGAAGGTATGAGTGAAGAAGATGTTCCTTTAAATGTGTAATTATGGGAGATCACCGTGTGAATAACTCGGCAAAATGATGTATTCTAGTTGAGCTAAACTTTTTGTTAGATCACGACAGACAAGTTCTATAGAAAGATCGATAATCTTTAATTAAATATGAAACGTGAAGACTATTTTTTTTTGATGAACAATGATAAAAGTACGTTTTCCAAAGAGAGAAAGAATCTTTGCATAAATATTATTTAAAATGAAACAAAATTTTTTTTTTTTTTTTTTTGAATCTCCAAGTACAGATTTAAAGGGTATTAATAACGGGCGAAGCTGCGGGTAACAGGAAGCAAGACTGGAAATCGTTTGAGTATGTACCGCTCAAATCCGGTCGTTTGAAGCAGACGGACAACGGGAAGCAAGACTAGAAACCGTTAGAGTGCACAATACTCAAGCACGTTCATCTGAAACAGACGCGCAACAGAAAGCAAAGCTGGAAACGGAATTTTTAGTTATTTATATTCAAATTTGAAATCCTCAACTATTGTAGTTTGCCGTTGTAGTAATAAATTAATTTTAATAAGATAGGTTGAAAGATATAAGTGAAGAAAGTGTGTTCTCTTAAATATGTCGAATTACGGGAGATCACACCGTGTGAATAACTCGGCCCCTTCAAAATGATAGTTATGCTGTTTAGTTGAGCGAAACTTTTTGTTAGATCACGACAGACAAGTTCTATAGAAAGATCGATAATCTTTAATTAAACGTGAAACAGGAAGACACCATTTTTTGTTGGCCCTGATAAATATGTTTGAACGAATTTTTATATAAATATAATTCCAGGACGTAACTATTGCTACATTTGCAGACGATACTGCTCTTATTGCGGCAGATAAAGATGCTGCAATAGCGACAAATAAATCACACCTGGCGCTAGCAAAATCTGAAAGGTGTTTAAATCGATGGCGGATTAAATTTAATGAGAAAAAGTGTACGCAGGCTACATTTACACTACGAAATGTAATCTACCTGCCAACTAAAATTAACGGCGAAACAATTCCGATTAGAAATGAAGTAAAATACCACCTTGGGTTGCACTCGGACAGTAAATTAAGGTGGAATAAGCACGTCTCACAAAAAAAAAAAAAGCATTTGGATATAAAGCTGAGGACACTCTACTGGCTTCTTGGTAAGTATTCTAGATTGTCGATCGAAAACAAATTATTAATATATAAAATAATATTAAAACTAGTACGGACACATTCTGAATTTATGGGGTTGTGCTAAAAATACACATATCAATAAGATACAGCGTTTTCAAAATAAGTCCGTTAAACTTATTGTATAACCTCCTTGGTACGTCTCCACGGACACACCCCTTAATGACTTTAACATACCTTACGTAAAGGAAGAAATAAAACTTGCCGCCCAACTGTATACACTAGTCGCTTAGAAACCCATCCCAATCCGTTGGCTATTGACCTGCTTGACAACAACAGTCAAGAAATTCGACAGCTGAAACGCTCTAGAGAGTCTTTGACTTTATTTAAAACTTGAATAGATGTTCCTGGGGAATCCTGATGATAGTGGTGGCCCCTTACGCGTTAATTTGCATTCCAGTACAATTGCTTGATGGTCTATGGAGACCAGTTGTAATTAATATAAAGATTAAAAAAATATGTATATATATATATATATATATATATATATATATATATATATATATATATAATTCTAGTTAAAACAAAAATTTTTTTATGAATTTCCAAGTACAGATTTAAAATACACGGGCGAAACCGTGGGTACAAGCTAGTACATTATAAAAAATACGAGAAGCAAATAGTTAAATTTGAAAAATTATTCGATGCTACTCGCGTTTGCGAGGAAGAAGTATAAAATCGAACGCAGACAAATGTTGACCATCATTTAGATCAGCTTCTTTTAAATTTGTACGATATACAGTGAGTGTTATAAAGTTTGCGTTCCACGTTTAACTTTTCATCCTTTATACACTCATTAATTCAACATGCACATTTCATCACACACGCCACAAAGGCTTACACATTCACAACAGCGGGAGTGGTAAACCGCTTTAAAATAATTGAATAGTATGTACAATAACGGGGGGCATATCACCTTTCAATCGTAGGGGAATAAACGACTTAGTACGGATGACGGTGCGATGATAGTAGGTCTAACAATAAGTAGTGGTAGTTGTAACAATGACAGCGAGATAATAAATAACAATAACGGACTCGACTTATCTCATTAATA
Organism: Icerya purchasi; assembly: GCA_039619475.1. NCBI lineage: Eukaryota > Metazoa > Arthropoda > Insecta > Hemiptera > Monophlebidae > Icerya > Icerya purchasi. The sequence continues at coordinate 100,036,285 of CM077115.1, forward strand.
AGAACAATACTCATCTTAGCAAAGGTAATATAATATTCGATACTGATAAGACACGGTAAACATGTCTAAAAACGAACAACGCGTTTTATTTGTTGGTAATTTAGATACGCAACGGCAACCGATTAATATCGATAACACTGATAGGGGGAAACATACTTGTATAATGAATACGATGAATATGACGAATATAATAAAGTAATTGTTCAATCAATGGATATAAATAAACAGTTATTGACATTATATTTAGAGGAAAAGTTTTTAAAAATAACTCATATACTTATATAATGTCTTAGAAATCAAACGGACGGCTGGAAATAAAAGCACGGTTTCTGCATTGATGGGGAATCAGCAGATAAATTAGTTACAGATCAGACGTTAAACGGAAATGGTCTTTAAGTTTACATCTCGTTATATCTATTAGCTAGTGTCAATATAGATGAGAAGATATTACGAAGGAAGAAATGTTTCGAGGACATTGACAGCGATTTCTTTAGAATCCAAAAAATAGTTTGATTACGGCGAAACGTAGTGACAGCCGGTACAATACTAACCGATCGAAACAGTACAGATTTACTTTAGCAGACAAAAAGCCCAAGACGGGTTCGAGTGTTTTCCTTAATCAATCAAACAGTACTATTTATGCCTAAAATTTTCTCATGTAGGTAATTCATGTAAAACAAACCAAAAGCAAATATACAAATAAATAAATAAAAATTAATTAAATAATTGTCCAACGCTGCAGAGTTACCCAATGTTATATTTACGTTAAACGAATTTTCATTCACTATTCAGTATTCACACACATATAATAAATATAACTTTTATTATTTTTAAAATGGAAACATACATTGACGTCACTTAAACTTTGTTATACTTATAAACTTAAACATTTTTCTTTTCTTTCTTTCTTTCTTTTTTTTTTTTTTTTGCAAACAATTAAACATTTGCAGAAAACACAATTAAAATTATTTATTAAATATGATTGTAATCCATACCATTATGTTAACGGTTGTTGAATAATGTAAAATAAAACCACACAATAAAAAAAACTCAATGATATATTATAATTTAAAAATATATAAAAACACACCGACTAGTTTCGGATAATTAATTCATCTTCGTATGTTATATATTAAAACAATTAAAAGCAAAACAACAATAATAATTCCGTCGACAATAAAAAATCTAGTCACCATTAAGTAACAAATTTTGGAAACGTAAAATAAATTAAAGTATAACAAATGAACGAAACATTATTAATCAATTTAAAATAAAAAAAAAATTAAAAATCAGCCAATAAAATGAAATAGGTATAATTACAAAATTGCACGCTGTAATATTAAATATTAATAAATGGATTATTAATCGGCAAATTATTATTAATAATATCATCTCTGTACTTGTGAATTTAATAATTTTCAGCAAAGTTTAAACTTTTATCGTCTTTGGTAATTTTTAAAACCGTCAAGTCCTCATCTATGTTATTACCTATAGTATATGTTTCTCTAAAATTTTAAATGCTTGGCGAAAGTTGACTTATCAATATAACCATACCGTAACGCGTACATGTGTTCCTTGTATCTAACAGTGAAGGATCTTTTTGTTTAATCTATGTGCACATTTTTACAAGTTCTGCAAGTTAACATGTATATACCCGGATTTTCGAACTTATTATTTATATTTTAGATAGACTACGAACATTAATTTACTATATTAGTTGTTATTAGTGCGATTGGATTAAGTTAACATGCATACACAGTCTCGGATTTACATCACGGACTTAAATGGGCTATAGTCCACAGCGACAAAATTCAAATGGCGACAAATTTGCATGAAATTGAAAATTTTTTTATTTTGAAAAATATTTAAAATTTTCAAAATATTATTTCATATCTACGACCATTAGTTCTTAGAATAATAAAATATAATGTTTTGTATGAGAGATGTAACTTATAACACACGGTATTTCTCGATAATTCGTATTATTTTTACTTATTTACAATGCATTGTTCACATGTAATGCTTTTTTCCTTTTTTTTTTTTGTTTACAAAACCTTTCAATTTCGAGATATTCGAGCCTTTATTTTACATCAAGTAATTCATATTTTCAAACCGGAGTAACGGCAGCCCTTCTTAATGATACTCAATATGTAAATATTTAAACATACATGAGAAGTTGGACAAATAAAGGTATAAAAATACGAGAAAAGTTGTTTTTAAAAACATTTAGTTTATGCCTGATTAAAATTAAAAATAATATATATTCTTTATGGTTAGAAACCACGAAACATCTGTGGTTAAGGTGTTTGACTACCAAATCAGAGGTCATGGATTCGAGACTTGTTTCATTCCAGATCCAAATCGCTCCCAGGTTTACCCAGTCTGAAATAATTGGGTACCAGAGAAATCTGGAAAAGTAGTATTCTCCTTAGATCCACTAGGCTTAGTACATTGTGAACCTTAACTTCACAATCCCCGACGCCCTGTCAAGGGGGTATGGTACTTGCTTTACACTTTTTTATTCATTTGAGCATAGATTCTCGAATTGCTAAGAGTGCGCATAGCGAAGGTCATTATCAATTTTTATTCGGTAGATTTTTGACTATTTCAGCGGTTATAAGATCTTTGCCTGGAGCCTTTTTTGTTTTTTAAGCTTTTAATTTTATTTTGTACCTCTTTCGGCGATATGTATTTAGTTGGCCATGTTAATTGCAAAGGTGCCGAAAGGTATTCTTTAACTGATATTTCGTGCTGTAGTTGAACCTTGCTTTCGAACGTTTTAAATATATTGAACAAGCGCTTCCCGATCGTTTCAGCTTTGTCGTCATCGGTTTTGGCCGAATCCCCGTTAAGTGGGGTTTGGGAAGCTTGTTGAGAAAGGGCTTTGTAGATTTCCATATCGATTCGTTCTCCGGATTTAGTTGTGAAAAGAACTGTGAATATCTGAAATTTTTTTATACTGAATTATTTTATTCCGTAACTGTTTGTGTAGCCTGTTGTAGGATCTGTTAAGCGATGGAAGTCTATTTTGCTGCCATTGAACTCTTGCGTTTCGTGTGAATTCAATTCCCTTATTTCGAACGGAATATAAAATAACCGAGTGACTAGGTACCCGCAGCAAAAAGCAATGTTAATCGAATGGAGAGAAGAAAAGCTACGAATGTGTGAACGTACACGGAGGATAACAAAGTGTCATACAAATGATCAGGAAGGGGAAAAGATATGACCTGAACGGCGTTAGTCAGGGATCATTAAAAAATTGGAGGAAAGGTGATTTGAGGAAATGAAAATAATAGAACGTAGGATGGTCAATAATTCATTTATGAATATGGAACAGAAATAAGGAAGACGAAAAGATCCTGATAAGTTAAAATCAGGAAGGATAAAAAAAGGTCGAACACCACCAGACCCCCTCGAACCATCTGTGTAAATTGCATTTTACGACGTATGTAAAGTTTAAAGTAAAATAATCGAAATATTCGAAAAAAGAAAAAAAAAAAAAAAGGTTTTCCATTTATTAGCAGCCTATTTAACTTACTAGCGAAAATTTGACATCAAGTTTATGAATAAATTCAATTCGGCGGAGCTTATCTAAAATGAATTAAATTCATTTTAATGAATAAGTCGTAATTTTTTTAAATTCTTAGCCGTCTACTTAAAGGTCCAAAAAGGTTTCGAATATGATAGAATTCAAAAAAAATGGAATTTCGTACAAAATTACAATAACCAATGCAAAAAATCGATCTGAAAACTTGAAAATTAAGTAAACTATTCCCCATCAACGATTTATTTAAGAATCATTACATATTTCATTAAAATTTTGATCTCTTTAATCATTCGCTAGTTCGTTTTATTTATATTTTAGAAATAACTATTTTACTTCGTATATTTTTTTTTTTTAAAAGAAAGCATTTTATTTATAATGAATTCGTTAATTTTCGTTTTTCTTATTTATTCGCTTATTTTATTCATTTGGTTTTTGATAAGTAATATTTAATTTTGTAAAATTAAAAGATGTGGCAATTCATCCATAAAAAACCACAGTTTCTGTGTGGAACACGATACCAATGGGACTCGTGAAGCCTCCGCCGTATTGGAACATTTTAAATTTTGAAACCCTACTTCTTTAAATATAAGTATTTACTTTATAAATCTCAATTCTTAATCGACAGTCTTTGCTGTTATAAAAAATAAATTGAGCACAACTAATTTACAGGTACTTTTTAAAATACCTTTCTAAAAATATAAATTTAAACAGAACATTTATAAATTTTACAATTATAAAATGATCAGCAAAGGATTCATTCGCCTATTTTCGGTTCATATATAGTTCTATAATAAAATACTACTACCAGTTAATTGTATCTTCATAATTCATTCCCGTTCGTTCGCATTTGTATATAACTAGTAAACTTTTTTTTTTTTGTCATTCACTTCATCCTTTACAAAAACACGGCTCAAGGTAGTATCCTCCTTTTTATCACTTTTTTATATCATGACAGGTATTAGTGCATGATAAATTCTTGCAATAAACGCCGCGATTTCGTAATCAACTTCAGTAATTAACCTGCGGCAGTTATTAATGCGCAGGAATTACTTGCCCAATAAATGCATTTTGATTAATACTTGAAAAAAAAACAAAAAACGTTGCGCTCTTTGCACTTTAAAAAAAAAAGGGGTAAGGGAAAACTAGTTTGTTAAAGCTGATTATTTTTTACAACGTACAACTTAATATGGACGTAACTAGGATATTTTTTTTTTTTTTTTGAGTTGGATAAAATTCAATTTGTCATTTTAAAAAAAAAAAAAAAAAAAATAGTATAAACAATTAGTTCTTGAACACATTTTGCAAAAATAAAAATACAATTTTTTCAAAGATTTAGAGAACCATATTACCACAATCTTTGGCAACGTCTACACGTAAATCGATTTTTTATTTTTTTGTAATAATGATCCAGTAAGAAATTTAACTTGTAAAAGTAAATTTTTTACCCGTAATAAAATTTTGTATGTCTTTAATGTAAATCGGAAATCAAATTCAAAATTATACATCAGGTACGTAGATAGCAATATTTAATCATCTAATACAAAAAGTGAAATTCTAAATGATTTTAACGAAATAAATAAGGAAGAAAACAAAAGAACTATGATTATAATGAAATAATTTTTCTCCGACTAATAACTGAAAATAAATATTGCATACAAACAACCATCGATATACGGAATAATCAATCGCCCTAATGAAACCGATATAAATACGCTGATTTCACGCATGCAATAGATTAATTCTACATATTTAAATTTTAATAGAACGTAATTCGAAGTAAATACACGCTAAAAAAGATTGTAATCAAAAACATACCAAAGAATATTCAATAACTAAAAAATTAAACGGAAATCAGAATGAGTTTCAAATATTCGTAATATTTAATAAATGGATATAACATTTAAAATTAATATTTTTATACCACAAAAGCGTAGTATTGAAAACAAATATTTTCGAATATTGAAAATACGAGTAACTTGATAAATACAAACAACATAACTGTTTTGATCGCAATAAAATCATGTAAAACGGTAGAAAAATGTTCAACAAACATCGTTGAAATGATCTTACACAAAAGTAATAGTAGATAGCGTGGTAGTCTAGCATAATTAAAGTGCCACGCTATCATTCGGAGGCATCATACGTTTGGGACACTTGACTTAACTTACAACTATGTAAAAATACCTAATCTAAAATAGAATATTGGATGACATGCCAAAAAAACCTGGGACAGTAAAGGCGGACACTGAAGAAAAGGAAACCCCGGATCTCTACCAGTGTAGTTTCGCTTAATAAATTGGGGTATACCTTAATTTTATGGAGGACGCGACCTTACAAAAACAGAAAGAAAAAAAAAAAAAAAAAGGAACCAAATTCGTTAAATCTACATTTTTGGAACATACAATAAACAAGATCAGTCCAGCATGATATTTTACGCGCTCAATTCCGTATATGCTTAAAGATAATCATAATTTAATGTTTACGCTAAATGCAAAACAGTATTACTTACTTTAAAAATGCAGGATGGTATCGTATAGCTTTTACGAAGCATCCCCTTAAATGTGTAGATATGCTTAAATAGTTGTTTTGTACTATACAAGTACAATTAATTATATAGCACTTTCCCGAAAATTTTCTAAACTGCTGAAGTTTTGTTAAGCTATTGAAATATCACTTCACTATCACCACATGGCAAATTTCCGGTCAATTTAAACATATTTTTTCCCGCATTCTGAAGCCTACGATGTCCTGCGGGTGATGCAAAGTTAGAAAATTGGCTATAACTAGAGGGACATTCTTTGTATGTGCACAACATTTATAAATTGGTATGAAATTTTTAACAATGATACTGGGGGGCTCCGCGAAGAAAGCGAGAAATATATTTTGCGACACTTACTGTATGTTTTGAAAGTTTTGTCACAGGGAATTGCGAAATTTAGAATTCGGTTAGTTCCACATTCGACATTAACGACCTTCAAACAAAAAATATTTCTTTCTAAACTCTGCAATTTCAGACTCTCAGGAAGTGTCTAAATTTAAAACTGTAATATCAGCTATATTTTTCCTTTAAAACTGCTCTTTGTATAAATCTCTCGGACGAATTTTCAATGTTTCTTTTAAAATACTCAAGGTACCGCTTAAAAGAACAAAAACTTTCTTTTTGCTCACATGAAGAAGAAGTTGTTCACTGATAAAATCTCTTTTTATAACAGAAATTATTAATTTTTAATTTCATGTTTAATATCTGTTGGCGAGTTATCAATATTTAAGTGATATTTTAATTTCTTGATCTTTTTCGAAGGCCAAGTCAATTGCCCTAAAGTTATCGGTACTTATGCACAGGGCCGTATCTCAGGGAGGGGAAGTTTAGGATTCACCACCTGCCCAAAATGTTTGAAAAATAATGACTGCTTCGATTAAATGGACCGAAATTCAGAATAAATTTATTTCTTTTAAATTTTTGACAAAAGAAAATAAAATTGAAATTTTCATTAATTGTATAGAAACGACCATTTTTTATTTGCTTTTATTGTAGTTTGTTCAAATATTACATATATAATAATTGACTACATGACTTTAGTGTACCATTTATAAATAAATATATTTCATGATAACGCAAGCACAAATACACACACACATATATATATATATATATATAATATATTAATTACAACGTAATTCTTAGGCCGGCTCCCATTAGAATGAATGTGCCAAAAAATGTCCCAATTTTATGTAACGTTTGCTATATTTTAATTTTTACTAACTTCCAAAAAGAAGGAGAATATGTTTACGTTTTTTTTTTTTTTTTTTTTTGAAACAAAGTTCTTTTACGCGGCTTGTCGGTAGGAGTAAACTGGCAGAAAAGGTGAGGTCACGAAAATTTCGTTATGCGTCATCCGGCAGGCGATCTTCACTTTGCCCCTTTCTATTATATACGGATGTGTGTGTGTGTGTGTGCGTGCGAGAGAGTATCGAGATTCGAGCAGCAAGCATTGTGTGCGGTCAGCTGTATAAGCTCAATTCTAAACACGAGTAAATTTTATTGAATTTGAAAATTGGCGCGGTTCTTTTGTGCGACGTTATCTCACTTTAACGAGTCTGATGATTTATTTTTTGTTTTTGTTTTAATTAATTCGTACGGGATTCGTATTTTTTGTTTTTGTTGTTTTTGTTTTAATTCATAAGGGATTTACATATATATTGTGTCATTTTTTATCGTATACTTTATGAATGACTTTATATTTGTATATCCACCAGAAAGTGAAAGGAACTTCGTTCCTACCGGGTGTCTAGACACCACTTCTCTTTTTTCTATTTTTTTTTTTTTTCATGTTTGCTCGCGCATAACTTCATACTTATATAGACCGATTTTACTGATTCTTTGTTCGCAACTCACGTTTGCGTTCGGTGGTGGTTTTCATTTTTGGAAACGAATACACTTCTTATTACTGTGCAGGTTGATGAATAAAAAGTCCCATCACAATTAGAAGCATGTAAAGACTGTATTGCTAATTTAATAATACTGCGAAAAGGCAAAAAAAGTATTATTTATACGTGTTGTAGTATGTTAAGTTGTTTCGGTAGTTTAATAAAAAAATTATTTTTTATTATATAAAATTGGGACATTTTTTCGTTGTATATAAAATCTAATGAAGGCCGGCCTAAGAATTACATTGTAAATTTTGATAATTTTATACAAAGTATAGAAAAGAAAGAGACAGAAATGTACGCAAGAGGGATCAAGGGGCACAGCCCCTTGCGAGGCCAAAATTACCGAGTTTATATATATATATATACGAGGTGTGATCAAAAAATTACGAAAATTTTGAAATTCCGTTTTTTTTTTACTGAAATCGAACAGTTCACATTACAATTTGTAGCCCCTCTCAAAATTTTGGTCTAGATACGCCTCTGTTTATGCACCCTAGTTAACATTTAAATCAAACTAACGCGGAGTTATTTAATTTTATCCAACATCTCCTTTTCGGTGCTTCTGAACTATTTTATTAGGATTCTATACATTACGTATATACAGGATCCTAAAAATAATCAAAAACGTACGTTAACTTTCGATAATCATCAAAGGAAAAAGTTCAAATGTTACTGAAGACTATTAACAGAGTTATTAATAATATGTCAATTCCGCAACATGTCATTACCTACTTTTTATTAATTAGGTATTATCTTTTTTTGGTTCTTACATGAAATTTTTTTAATTCATTTATAATTTCGCTCTCGTCGGATCTTAATCGTGTTTTTCTAAATAAATACACAGCAGTCTTCACAAAAGGTTCCTCCTACTTTAAATTTCAAACTTTTGCTGCATTTACATTTAGTTGGTAAAGTCCTGAAAACCAAGTACACACCTTTTGTAATTATTATGTAATATTCGTTAATGTAACTAATACATCGACAAATAATAATGGGGCATATAAAAATTTAATACATTTCCCAAAAACATTTAGTATACTCGCTACTTTTTAGTACTGTAAAAATTAAGCAACAAAATAAGACGAACGTTGTAAATATGTCTTATCTGGGGAAACGGCTGCTAAGGAAAATTCATCGGGCACCGTGAAATAAAACTGTTAAAAAAAAATCATCGCCAAGCAATGCGTTGAATAAATCGTGGCGCGAGAATTTTTTTTTGTAGTTAGCTTTAAGTTTCGTTCCTGTTGAACTTTCGGCATAAAAATTAACTGTAGCCAGAAAGGTATAAGATGTGAAAAACTGTCAAAATATCGACACTTGGTGGCAAACGTACCGAAGAAGTGTACGAAAATGTTATCCGATGATCGGTTGCGAAAATAATATAATGATGAATCATTTCGGAAAGCACCAATATCGAAAATATTAAATCGATATTTTTTAGATTCGTCAGTAACGGTGGGCAGCTAATACTAACATTTGCATCACGGATAATTAATAGCAAGATGTAATTTATGTACACTTTTGTTGACTGACGCTGGTGATAACCGATTTAAACTATTTTTTAAAACATACCCGAGTTATTTTTTGTGTTTATTAAAAATATTATAAAAAACCTGTACCACAGGAATTATATTTTAAAAATATTAAAAATATAATTCCTGTGGTACACGTTTTTTATAATATTTTTAATAAACTAATAACAGAAAATGGACAATATTACTTACAACTCAAATATTTTTTGCGTATAAATTTCTTCGAAACAACCGATACGATCTCTACAATTAATTGTATTTATTTCAAATTCGGGTTAACTGCGTCAGCGAAATGATTAAAAGAATCGCGACGATCGAGCTATTCGACGTACGCGTGAACAAAATATCGGACAGTCTATATGTGCGAAGTTCGTTCTTAGTTTTCTCCAGTATTGTCAAATAAATCATCAACGTTTCCTCGTTCAGCTATTAGTTTCTACGACTTGACATCAACTCGAGGAGACCAGCTGAAATCGTATATTATTCAAAGCTGAACCAGTTTCATCGGAATGCTTCGGAACCCGGTGATAAATTTTACATACAATCTTTCTTCCGTAAGTCAATAGTAGAGTCTCGGTTAACGATAAGCACACGCGCAATGCTCTCATCAGTATGTAATCGAAAAAGTTTCGCCTTTACACTACATGTTCTATATTTGAGTGCATATTTTACAGACCGCCAACTGTACAAAATAAAATAACTCTCTCTCAAAACAACTTTAATCACCCTCGTATAAAATAAAATAACTTTCTCTCAAAACAACTTTAATTACCCTTGTACAAAATAAAATAACTCTCTCTCAAAACAACTTTAATTAAACGAACTATTTATTATATTTAGTGTCCATTTCGTTTAAACTTCATCATTCGATTATTGTAATTTTTCTGTCAAACGAATAAAGTTAACAATTCCGTATAAATGGTTTAGTGGCTGTGTCACGCGTGAACATATTTCACAGAGATTTAAAAATTAAGCAAAAATTTATTTTCAATAAACACGACATTTTAAATTTGACACATTATATAAAAATAAGTAATACATACAATATAAAAGAGTGTATAATAACATAACCGTGTTACAAAAAGTAACTTAAACGTTACACTAACATACAACTTAATAACTTTTTATTTCAAAAATATTATCGTCTCCGTTCTTGCACACTGACAAAAGTAAATTACAAGGAGAAAAATATTATTATCATCATTATTATTATTAATAAAATAGGTTGCATTTCGAGCAAATCTGCTGATGATGTGTTTTACACCCGCCATGTGTATTTACTTTTAACATACGATAAGTGATTAATTATCCAAATTAATTTCAGTGAAGTTAATCAAAAAAATAAAAACGTTAAATCGCATTTTCTCTCCGTAATTTGGATATTTATATCTATTATATATATATATATATAAAGAAGAAAAAAAAAAAATAATGCCTACTATTTTCCTGTCATTTTTCTTAATCATTAAAATAATTACTTATATAAATGTTTGAGGAAAAAATTATTAGGAACACGAAATAAAAATAACGCTATATCGGTGAATTCATTGGTATTTTCTTCGGTTATACGTACACAAAGTTATTAACCTTGCATTCGAATTACACAGCGTTAATTATTTCTGAACACAAATATTAGTAACACATGGAGGACTAGTAAAACAAGAAATAAATCACATTGTTCTTGCTGCGTTAGAGCGGTACGATGAACAAAAAAAAAAAAAAAAAATAAAATAAAATAAAATAAAAACAAGAATAGAAACCGAGAAAGAGTATTTTCTAAACGACACGAGACATTTTGTTTTCGATCAATTACATGGCAATGTCTAAGCGTAATGTACGTTTTTAAGTTTTATTTTTCATGCATGTAAAAACGCAGTTATTCTTCCGAATTTCCAATTATGACGTATTAAAATTTTCACCAAAAAGTATTTATGATCTCTATTAATTTTAACAATAATCCTCTCGGTAAGTAATAACGTTACCTCGAATGCCGTTCAAAACTGCAGTATACTTATTTTTACGTTATTGTAATAAATTTATCTATCAGCTAAAAAGATTTATATGATCTTAAACGTATATTAATCGGATTCAATTCTTAGAGAAATACACATATGTTGGTTAATTTTGACAATCTTTATTACGTAAAATGAAGCTGAAATCTTGTCCTATTGTGCGATTAAGCTGTTTCGAGATTAGTTAATATTAAAGCCGCAATATTGCTTTATATATATATATATATATATATAAAAAAATAAATAAATAAAAAAACGCAAACACCGAAACTTGCGCGACCATTTGTTACCGGAGAGTTAATTTTCTCGGTAATTGTAAATATCTTAAATTTTATCGCTAAAACATCATCAGAACCGTATGAATTTCTTTCTCATTCACCTCTTCCGTTACTCCCTTCCCCGCCGTTTGTAGATAACATTTTTGGTTTTTAAGTTTAATTAATTATAGATCTATATTTTTTGTACCAGTTATATTCATTAAGACGGGCAGATTGTAATCGAATCATAACGAGAATATATATTAACCGAAAAATACAAAAATCGCCTAAAAATGGTTGAAATATATGAATATGAATATATATATATATGTGTGTGTTGCATAAAAATAGGAAAACAAAAATAATCATCTAAAAAAACGTGTTTTATTGTTGTTTTATTATTTTTAATTTTTTTTTCAACTAAATATTCGCGCATTAAAAGTTAACCAGCCAACAACTTATTCTTCATAAAACTTTATCTCCGAAGAAAATTATCCTGTCAGTTTCGATCAAAATTAAATCTGATCCCTGCCAGTTTCTAAAATTTGTTTTCGCTTGGTGCCTATTTAGTTATTTATAATAATAGCCGAGATAAAAAAAAAAAAAAAACAAAAAACAAAAAAAAACTCGAACTTCATCGTTGCAGCGAAAAATGAAATATTCAAAATGATCTCACCACTTTTATATTTTATAGTTTTGAAAGTTCACCGTCCCCCTACACATACACCCCTTCTTTTTTTCGAACTTACCAACAATATAGCAAATTTAAAGAAAGCAAAAAATTACAAATGTACTTTCTCCAATTTTCATCGAAAAATGGAAGAAACTTTTTAAGACATCGAGGCAATTTAAAAAATTCCTTCGTTCAACAAATTAAATAAGTTTCAAACACTATCCATAAAAGAAATCATCGAGAATCACGAGTTGTACACCACAAACATATACAAACAATGCGAAATGTTAACATAAACATGCTTTTGTGATCTAATTACGTAAACTTTTATACAACGAAATAATCAAACACACGTCCTAAATTAATAATAGAAAAAACACATAATATCGTCGTAATTCTTTCATATGTGGTTTGTACAATTTTCATCTCTCGCTAATACGACCGTTGGTAAAATTTTACAAATTTAAGGTGAAAATTTTAACAAAAAACCGGTTCATCAAATTCGCGTATGCATATAAAATATTTTTACAAATACCGATAAACGAGATGAGCACGTAGGCGCAATTTAGAAATTGCAACGGCAATTTCTCTGTTTTTAAAAAGGCGCATAAACTGCATTTCAATTTTACACAACCATATACAAAAACATACGAAGCGCGTTATATCGTTTTATATTATTCGGCGGTATGGAAGTCATTAATAATTACACGGACATTCTTAAGAATTCGACCTTTTTTTTCCGGCAATTTTTTTTTTATTGTTTTCGAATTACGGATAAACTAAATTAGAACAAAAAATACTATACACACTATACAATAATAATACTATTAATAATTAATAATAGTAGTATCCGCTAATAATAATAATAATAATAATAATAAAAAATACATAAAAAGACATTATTTAATTAAAAAATCGAAAAGCTTTTTTTTCTATATTTAGCGCCGCGTATTCTTGTAATGTAAATATATCTATATGTACATAATTGGCACATTTTTGGGTCCAAAACGTGTATAGAGACACACACGATTACACCAATGCTACTGGCCCAACATATATTATATATTAATATAGCGAATAATAAAAATAAAATTGTAGTAGTAAACATAATTTGTTGGTAATATAATACATAATATTTATATAAATATATAGAATAAATGTGTGGTCGGCACCGTGTGGAGATCATCTGGGCGACTCAGTCCATTAACATTAGTTTTATAGAAATTTCTCGAGAGAGAAAGAGAGAGAGAGAGAGAGAGAGAGAAAAAGAATGAGAGAAAGAATAAACGTAATAAAGAAAGGACAACGACGAAAGGAGCTGAGAACAAAATAAAAGGAGAAGTTACAACAACATTGTTTTAGAAAAAAAGGAAACGGGAAAAAGACTAAAAGAACAAGATGAGAACATTCTACAAAGAGCAGAGGAAAATAATCGAAATTTAAGATAAAAACTAAAAATAAAAGTATCTATAATCTCGTTGTGTACAATGAATTCTTAGTTAGTAGTAAGAGGATAGTAACGATATCGCGTACGTTATAAGAGCGGACATATTTGAGACCGATATGTCGGCAAATGTACGAATTATACGAGCATTTACATGTAGACGACGACATTGAGGGTAAAAACTACACTGGAGGGGGCAGGTATATTTAAATAAATTTTTTACACTTGTTCCGTCGTTATCTTCTATCTTTATATAGTAAATAGTTTACTAATGAAGGCGGAAGGCTTAGCTGCGATACTTTCTCTTCCAGATGTTCCTTTCCTAGCTGTTGTCGTATGACACGTCGACACAAATCTGTCAATGGAAGTGGTTCAGCTGAAAGAAAAAAAATATATGCGTTAACATCAATTAGCAACAACGCATCTTACTCTGTACAGCAATAGAACAAAATGAAAATAACACAAACATACATATATCAATTCCCATTACATGTTTAAATATAAAAAGTTCATAAAACACGGTACATATATTATATTTTCGCTTTTATATATATATATATATATATATAAAGGGCAAAAAAGCTTCCGAGATGCTGATCTGGGAATATTAGAATCCCGTAAATTTAATGTTAATCACTCAACAATTCAAAGATCCAAATCCAAATACTGATATATATAAAAAAAAATTTAACCGGCAAAAAAACAAAAAAAAAGCATCATATTGTGACCTGTTTTTGCAAATATTTTTGAAAATAACTGGTGAAAAAAAAATACAAAAAATTATTTTGCGTCCAATGTTAATGAAAAATAAATTACCCAAGGACACATAACAGTTTCTTATGATGAATGAAAAATTGTTTCTTTCTTAATTTTTTTTTGTTGAGAATACAGTAACAAGAAATAAATTACTAATTTAAAAAAAGAATGGCTTTCACGGTTGTTAAAGTTATCCATATGTCCATTTTCGGTAGAAACCACGTTACAGAAGTTCGTGTTAGGCCCTAAGGTTTCGAAACAGATTACACTGTTCATCATCAAAACGACAACTTATTTAAATTATGACATATCTCTTTTGTTTAATGATGCTTTAGAGGTTGGTAGATTATTTAATTTACAACAATTAATTTGAATTAATTTCATTGCAATATATATATGGGTATATGCGCGCGCGCGCGTGTGTGTGTGTGTGTGTGTGTAAGTGTGCCCCCTAATCTGGAAAAAAATTATTACTAATAAAAATAAAAATCCCTTTAACTATTTCTAACTATTAGCTTAGTAAATCACGTTATTTAAAACAAATTGTTACCGAAAAAATTTCAAAACATTTTTATATAATAGATATATATATATATATATATATTAAAAAAAAAATTGTAATTGCAGCGATTGAAAGTTCTCACTGTACATATATAAAAAAAAATCAAAGACCATTGTCAAACATTTCAAACAGTTTTTAATTGAACTGTTATTTACTTTTTCTACATGACTTCTATATTGTAAAGAATTCGATCAAGGTCTCGAGTCCTTTAAAATTGTAGTTTTCTATTTACCGCGAATAGTTTGCATATGAAAACCAGAAATAAATGGCTGAGATATAACGAAAAATACAGTTGAGAAAAATGACTATACATAACAAACGATTTGTGTACTCAGATGACTATGCTCACAGCCTAAAGTGTTAATTAACAAATAGACACCGAGGTAGTGTATTTTAAAAAACGCGTGGAAAATTTTAGTTTTATAGTTTATTTATGTAAGGTATGACGTTTATAAGTAGTCGACAGATGTTTAAGAATATTCAAGAGAAATCGGTATATACAATAAATACTCGCATACTCGACGACCCCTATAAGTTTGTATCCGGCGCGATGTTTCTGTGTGACATAGCGAATAGAGTTACACACTTTAACTCGCTGTAATACGCTAACTATTCTAGGCACATTTACAATTTATTTTATTTTTTCAACGAGAAAATATTTAGTTAATATATAAAAATAAAATATTTTGATTTATTCAGTAAATTCAAATATTTATAGATACTTTCCAAAAAAAATTTATTTTAATTTAAAATATTATTTTCTAGAAGAAATTAATTGCTACTCAAAATTATCGTTATTTTTTTTTTCGAGAAAATATGGTCACAATGATAGACACGACATTAGACATTTCCTCTCTATATGTAATAATCATATTTCTACTCTCTTTCTGTAGACAAAAATAAATAAATAAATAAAAAACGATAGAATGAATACATAAAACTGTGTGTTGATAGACTACTGATTTCAGGCTCCGTTAAAATAGTGATAATTATAATTAATAAAAAGTGTCTTATTATACACCAGTATATCTATTTTACTACGCTATTCTTAATAATGCCGTACACCACTATTTCCCCTTACTGTATTATGAAATGTTTTTTCTTATAAATTAATTTTTTAATAATATAGCTAAATGAGATTACGCGTTTTTTTCATTTTTTTTTTTTTTTTTATATTTGCTCGCGCATAACTTGTACATATGTTTCAGATTTTGCAACTAATTAATTGGCAAGAAAAAGAAAGAATTAAAGGTTAAAATATGAAAGAAAGTCAATTTGGAGACTATATAAAGGGCGTGATTTTTTCCACAGCTTTAGTTTTGATACGATACTTTCGGCTGTTTTTACTACAGTGATACCTTTTTCATTTACTATTCTCAAAGAATTGAAAGAAAATTATTAAGTTCAATTTTAAAAAAATTATTTTTTGAAGTTCTCTAAAGGTAGTCGATGTCTAATGATAAAATAACCAAAAATTCTGAGAGAATGTATAGCAGCGTTTTAATTTCATGAGTACCGCTTCGAAATTTTCTAAATTGCATTTATTTGTAAGTACAAAAAACAGTTATACATAATAGTAACAAAAACACCTATTTTTCTCACGAAAAAAAATTTTATTTTTCATAATACAAAATGTCAGATTACATTTTGATAATTTAAGCTAAAATTTTGTTTAATATATTTTGGAGAAAAAAAAAAAGATTAAATTTCTAAATTTCTGTTTTAGCAATTTTAAAAATATGCTCGAACAGCAATAAAATTTCGCTGTTCTGTCGGTGTACTATATGAATTCATCAGTCTCTATTTTTTGTTTTTGTTTTTTTTCTTTTTAAACGCGTACTTCATATAATTTACAAAATTTTATCTATATCTCTATATATAAATATATATATATATATACACTATTGACGACGAAAATAATGATAGCGATCCTTTTAAAAGCAAAAAATATAATTTAGGAAGTTGTAGTCTGCTGAAAGGAGGAGTTAGATTTTAGTTTAGTTTCAAATGATGGACCGTGTAAACGCATTTGAAACGTTAGTTTTGTTAATGTTGACGTGGTGTCTACCAAAAATTGTGATTTTGAATATTACTTTTCGTCAAGCAAATTTTTATCAATGGAGTATTACTATGTTCTTTACAATTTTATAATTTCATTCCGGTAAACTAAATATTTATGTCATTCATTTTATTTATTTCTCTCTCTCTTATTTTATCTTATCTTTATCCTGATATGTTTATTTCGTTATTTGCTGTAGATAATTTTTTACCTTTTGTTTTAATTATCGCTATTCTTTTTTCCCCTGGTATTTCATCTCGTATCATGTTCGGTACTTTCAAAGAACATACATTTATTAGTTTTCTTAATTTTGTTTTCGGTATTGGATATATTTCAGATTTCGTTCAATAGAATATTTGGTTCCATTAAGTCTTCTTGCCCTGTCACTTTTATCCCCACAATTATTCGCTATGCATTTGTAAACAATCGGCCTTTTAAATATGTGTTTTTTTTTTTTGTCATTTCTCATGTTTCTTTTATTCGCGATGTTACTAGCGCGTAATTTTTAAGTTTTATACGATGCACAGTATCAAACGATTTCATTAAATGCAAGAATGTTACCATGTCTTTATTTTTTAATATTACCCCGTTCTCTTTCTGCAAAATCTTCTAGAGTTTTCGACATTGATTTCCCAGCTGGAAATCCGTATTGTTCCTTTATTAGTATATTTAAACATTTCCTTAAAAATCCGCTAATATATTTTTCTAAAACTTTTGCTGTTATTGTGAGTTTATTGAGTCTGCAATTACAATGTTCTTTGTGGTTTCCTTTTCCATATATCAGTCAAATTATTGACGATCATTTTGGGTCTTCAGGAATTATTCTTTTTTTATTGTTTCATTTATTAAATTTGCCGCTATATTTGTAACATTATTTTTGGCTGTTTTGATATTTTTAATTCTTATACCATCTACACCATATGCTTCTGGTGCATATTCAATTCATCTATTATTTTTATTATAACTTAATATCAGTTTACCACTGAAATATATACTCTACTTTTTTTTAAATTTTTTGGTCCCACTACATTGATATGCTGTATTGAATTACCCGAAATTTTACACTACCTCTTTTAATTCCTTATTTTACATAAATATTTTTCTACAATTTCATCTGCGCGTCTAGTGATGTTTTCTTGCTTATTATTTCGTTTATATTTTACCACGCATTCTTGATATCCTCCTTACATCTGCTCGAAGCCAATTTTTATACATTCATCATTTTGATATCCGATTTTTTCGATGTTTCCAGATTGTTCGCTACATAACCCGAATAAGTTGTTCTTTTTCGGAATTTTATTTCATGACGTACTACGACCACCTCTAATAATATCAGAGCAGTCTAGCGGCTCGCTGAGCGCAGTCAAGTATCCTGAAAGTAGTGTATGTCGCCTTCGCAATCCCTAATACACCTTTCGCTAATCATTCCTTTTATCAATTTTCTGTTTCTTTTGTCTTTTCTTCTCTCCCCACTCGTAGTCTTCCTATATTACAGCAAATTTATTTTTATGTTAAATTTCTTTTGCGCTTTACTTCAGGCTTCAGCATGGTTTTCAGTTTAATTTCATTGTATGACTTCAGTTTCTTTACAGTTTGTATCCTTTTTTGTCTCTTTACGGATCATACAATATTAATTTACATTTTATAACATGATTCGTTATTTTTACACTGATATTCTTACGTCCAAATTCAGTATTCCTCTGTGTTTTTTTGTGTACAAGTGGCCTCTATTTGTATTTTGTAAATTTCAATGAGAAATCGTTATAAATTATATTATATACATATCCGGTAACTTTTCCCCTTCTTCCGATATTCGAATGGGAGAGTTGATATCTTGAATACGCTCTATTCCACGAGTATTCTTCACTCTAACTAGCTTAATTATTAATTTCGCTGAAGTTTAAAAACCAAACGTTTTTTCCAGTTGGTTCTAATTCTCTCTCTCTCTCTCTCTCTCTCTCTCTCTCTCTCTCTATCTATCTATATATATATATATATATATATATATTATTGCACCGAGGAAAATAAATAAGTTGTAATAAAATACTTACGATCTAATCCGCCGATGTATTTCATAGTAATTTCACAGTGGCCCCATACCGCGCTGACTATAGGATATAATTTTTTGCCTTTTAATCCACGAAAAGCGATTCCTAAATACTGTCCATCAACAACAAACGACAACGTGCCTTCGTCCATATCTAATACAACTAAATTTACAGCGCCAAAATTAGCCATTTATTTATTTATTTTTAATACAATTAACATACAAAGCGAGCGTGTTTTTCAATATTTGATAAATAACGGAAATTGCAATTAATAAATAAATAAATCAAATAAAATAATAAAAACAAATAAATAGTAGATTAGTTATAGCTAATTTAGAAATAAGGAAAAATAGGATAAGTTCGTAATAAAATATTTGCGCGGCGATAAGAGAGCGACGACCGTAAGGAATAGAATGGAACCAAGACAGGGAACGAGGAATCGGCTGAATAAAATGATAATGCGAATGACGATTAGAAAATAGGGATGGATAAATGTCCGGCCAAAGTCTGGCATGATTGGAAGTGGGTAAGGAAAGGATATCTGATGAAGAAGGGAAATAGTTGAGGAATGAATTAGAGCGAGCCAAAGAATCAGCTGCGTCATTGCCATCAATTCCGGAATGACTGGGGACTTATAAAAAAACAAAATAAGAATAGAGCGGGATGACTGCAGAGTGGAGGTAAGAGAACGAATTGAGAGAATAATACTATCAGAGGAATGTGAAGTAGGAGAGAGTTAAAAGGACACCTTTAGAGTGTCAGACTGTATAGTATATAAGTAGTATAGTGTAGAAATCTTTAGATGTAAGAAAACTCGTCGACAAGCGTGTGTCTAGCTTGACGAGAAAATGTGTAAATAGTAATAAATATATATATTTCAGAAAAGAAAAAAAACAAAAAACAAAAGGGCGCGAGTTGGCCAGCAAAAAAAAAAAAACTATAAAAAATTACTTATTAGCCCAGCATATTCATTATTGTGATTAGTCCATTAAAGCGTCGAAGTTTGCATTATAAAAAAGAAATCCGATTTAGCCAAGTCGGCAATTTAACATGATTTTAAAGGCGGGAAAAAACTGATTTATGTCCACTTGGGAATAAAATTCTACCGCACGGTTACTTCAATTCCATCGCAGGTTCGGATACTTGACATAGTTCTCGCTTTCACAACATCCAGTGTACGTCGGCATATTATCCGGTTATATTTTAAATATCGAAGAGTACAAAAAACACCAAATTAAAAATTCTTTAAGAACCATTAGATTTCAAATGCACTCCTTTGTAAACCGTTTTATACGAATGTACTACACCACTCGGGTTTATTTAAATTTCCCCCAGTTCGCTCCATCTACTACACATAGATATTGGCTATATTACGACGAGCCACACTAAGTTCATCTTATCTCTTCTTAAGTGCAAAATATTCCGTCTGATATCAGATTGCGAAACTTGACTGTATTTCCCCTTCGTACATTCATCCTTCTTTTGATCATTTTATTCCAAATAACTGATCCTTAATTTTTGTCGTCTTTCGCACTCTTTCGGACACCCAATATCATCACGCTGAATGAAAGAGCAAACTATTTTACTGGTTCAGCTATTATTTCCAGTTGTTCGACTAGACGGTTCTCTTCCCATGAATTACTTAATATAGCTGAAAAGATTTAGCTAATTGGAAATCGTTTTACAGATCCTCGTTCACATTATTTACTCATACAACTCGATATTCCATCCATACGTCGTTCTGTCAGTTCCTTCTTTTATCGTCTTCGTGTTGGCCATAGGCTTCCTACTTTTCTTTACCGCATCTCCATTATTCGTTCTCATCGTTGTCTTCTCTGCCTCGATAACTCAATCTCATGCGATTCAAATCGTATTTTTTTTTTTTTTTAAAAAAGCTCCTTTCCACCATTTGAAAGATCGACACACTTTTTTTTTGAACTGCTGTCATCATATTGTGCGTCCTTTATTTTTTCCTTTTATTTACCGCTAGATCACTTCAACTAGGTTCGTTCCGCAGTCGAAACTCGACTGCCGTCTATTTCAACAGACGTTGCCTCCTCGTCTTATTTTATACAAAAATACATGAAGCAATTCTGTCGCACACCTCTCTATACATAGAGCATTGTATTTTCAATAAATAAATGAAATTCAATATATTTATTACGCAATAGTAACACAAAATTTTTATTACGTACAAAGTACTCAATCTGAAGCAATTCTGATATGTACACATTTGCAGTGCACATTGGCTGCTTGAAAGATCGCTTTTGGCAAACATATGGAGAGCCCTTTAAACTTGCGATATTTTGTAATCAGTACCTCAATTAACGATTTTAGTATATTAATCAGAAATGAAATAAAAATTTTGCACACATCATTCCACGAAATGAGAGGGGAAAAAAACGCTGAAAAACTAAATAATGTAGTAAAAAATAATTTCGTTTATTAAATAAATAATTTTGCTTACACGTATTTCTCTAAATATGCATAAAAAAAAAAAACTTAAATTTAATAGCACATTTATAGAATTCGGTTATTAAAAGAGAATTGCGGGGAAAAAAAACGTAAAACTTAAATAATTACCTAAAAATTTGTCTGGAACAATAAACGTTTCTTCCGACTTCAATAATGTAGGATAAGTAACACCGGGGACATTTTTTGAATCGTGAAACAGTTTATTGCGTCCCAAGTCCCAGCCCCAAGACTGATCATTACTACCGACTAAACTCTAAATGAAGAAAATATACATATTTTTTTTATTAACAGTACAATTGCAAAAATTGAACAAGAAAAAAACGTAATGTTAAAATCGAAGTTTAAAATTATTTCTTTTAACGAAACCGGTACACAGTTAATATGATAAATAATAACAGTGTTTACGAATCACGATGAAGAATAGCCAGGTTGAAATTTTTCAACAAAAACAACAACACAAGCCTTACTTTAACTGCTTAATGCTGCCGATGCGAAAAAATAATTCATCAAGCGTAATGCGGTAAATCTGGTCTAAATTTAAATCAGTGGCAAGTAGTACGGCCTGACCGACAAAATATAATAAGTATGACCATATTATTAGGAATATAAATGAATGAAATTGCAAGTGAAATATAAACGTTCAAAGTATAAAACAGGTCAATAAAGCACAACAATTGCTACCATAAATCAGTGATAAACGTATATTAGCTTTTGCCAGATTATTAGTAGTCAGGGGGTAAATATAATTTAAAAATCATGTAAATATGTACGAGGCAAATGAAATAGCTGCATAATAGGCTACAAATAATAATGTGACCGGCGGTGTACCAATGACAACTTCAATATGCGCCAAAATTTTCCAACAAAGTATAGTTAATATCTACGAACATTCTCGCGTCTACAACGAATGATTGCTAATAGATATATGACTTAATGCATTTATACGGCATACGCCACATACCTGGTATCCGGCAGAATGAAGGGGAGCATCCTGGGTAGCCACTCCAACAACTGCGTGAGTGCCTCTTTGTCGCGTTGACCAGCATACCTCCCAAACGTGAAGACCTTTCGATAAGCCAACCTTACCTCGAATACAGTCTGTACTTTGAGCTACTGGATGTCTGTGGAATGTCAGTTTGTCTTCTTCCTGTATGAAACACATTTTACACGTGTATAGAATTCCGTTCAACAATTTCACTGAGCCATTTTATAAGTACAAAAAAAAGCATGCCGGAAAAACAGTATTTTAATTTCGATTAAAATATTCGATTAACAGCTTCGCAATATCGATTTTAAAAACTTTTTAAACTCGACCTTTATTTCGCAATCATGGCTTTCAAATATTTGCAATGAACTAAAATATTTTTACCAGTTGCGCTATTTGGAAAAATTGCGTTTTTCCAACGTTACCATTAACTTCTAGATTCCCTTCCATCTTTTCGACAGGGGTAATGCGGGGTTTTTCAGAAAAGTCTAAGCGATCGAATGATCCAAACTGGAACTTAACCACTAGAATTGTCCGATGTTTTGTTCTACTCGGTGTCTACGTGACACTTTCGTAAATGGAGCGTTATTCCTTAAGAACTAACCGTTAAAACGAAGAAGATTAACTTGAAGTAATCCTACTCCATATTTAGTGCTATTGCAATTTAATATTTCTTTTTTCCATGTTGCAATTTGTGTTTTTTATTAAGGGCGCTAAAAAATATTTTCATAAAGAGATTAAAGACGCAACGAATATTTTTTTTATTCCTTACTTTATTCAATGTTAACCTGTGTCAAACATTCTCGCTACCGAATTACTTTTTTTTTTTTTTTACTTTTTATTCGTTTATTACCAAACATTTTACGAGAGTTAAGATTAAATTTCAAAATCATAACTTTTCATCAACACTGTGTGTCCAGGTAAATGATAGCTTTATTTTAATGTTGATAGATCTAAAAATTAATTTGTGTCAGAATTTAGGCTGCACAAAAGGAATTTGGAAAAAAGTTTACCAACCAATTAACGTACCGTATTATATATATACATATATAAAAATATCTGAATAAATATAATTGCCGGATTGTTTCTCAAAAAATGGCTGCAAGCCCTCAATATAATTTCCGCATTTTTCACAACTTTGCACATTCCTTGCAGGCTGTTAGATCGACACCGCTGATTAATATCACTTCTTATAGCGAATAAGTATTACTATTTGAATATAAAAAACTTCTACAACACACAATGGTAGAATTTCAGAAATTACATAATAAAATATATTATTTAAATACAAAAGCATTAAATAAAATACGTTATTTCTTTTTTTGAATTACTTCTGGTATTCGATAAAGTTATTCATAAATACTATAACTTACGCAAAAAAAAAAAAAAAAAAATAATAAAAAAAAAAAAACGATTTTTACTCATACGCATTCAAAAACAAAAGCTAACTATTAAACATTAACTACAAATAGGATACACGTAAGATAACAATAAGCATCTGTTTCATTGAATATGTTAAAATAATACATTCGGCTTTTTAGATATACAGTCCACTCGCGACTATCCGAATGGACTATTCAAAAAAAAAAATAAAATAAAAAGAGAAGAAAAAGCCAAAGCGCTTTTATAAAATCCACAGCTATACGCAGTACATATAATTTTCATCTTTTCATTTGAATTTTTTAAGGTTTGTAGTGTACTTGTGCTAAGAATTTGCCATTAATTATAAATACTGTACATTTCATTTGTTTTG
This sequence comes from Icerya purchasi, assembly GCA_039619475.1. Classification (NCBI taxonomy): domain Eukaryota; kingdom Metazoa; phylum Arthropoda; class Insecta; order Hemiptera; family Monophlebidae; genus Icerya; species Icerya purchasi. The sequence goes on from CM077115.1 coordinate 100,060,819, forward strand.
TTGTAACGATATTTCAATACAGCTGTACATGCCCGGATTAAGTGTATGATAGGCCCGGGGCTACGGAAATATTAGGAGCCCTTTTCGGAAACGAAAAAATGATCAGTTTTATAGAATAACTAAATTTTCTTTAATTTAATTTAATAATATTATTTTGAATTCACGAATTAACATGTAATTATTAATGTGAACAAAACTAAATATCATATAGCCAATGGGTAGAATTAAAAAAAAAAAAAAAAATATATATATATATATATAGAATATAGTATTAAACAATGAATTTTTCAGCAAATTTTAATCAAAGATTTGGGTAAAAAGATAGTGTGTGCGCGTGTGTTGCGCGTGTACACACCCATACACATTCATACAGACACTTCCTAAAAACGTAGATTCCGACTCGTTATATCTTAAATAAATTTCTGGTACATTTTATGGAACTCGAAATTTTACTATAACAAAATTTCCTCCTCCAGGAGGAAATAAAAATGGATACAATATTATTAACAAATAAATGTACCAAAAAAAAAAAATGCACTTACTTCTGTAAAGTTAATTTTATTTATTTAAAAAAAAGTTGATGTACATGACAAATGATGGATTAATTTTTTATTACATGTCGGAAGTAGGTATCTCTTGGGGGCCCCTTTATAAGGGGAGCCCGGGGCTGCAGCCCCCTAGAAACCCCTAAATCCAGGCCTGCAGCTGTAAAATTAATTTACAAAACAGTTGTACAGTATCTTCATTAACCATATTCTACCATATTCTCAACAATGCACATATACAGTGCAATAGTGTCCTGTAATTTCACATAAACACTGTAGCTTCAACATTGTAGAAGGTCGTCCCTTGAACTCCGGCGTATCCGGATTTTTTGTTATCCGGACCGGCTGGCTGGACGCCCAATTAATTCGGATAGTCTCGCGAGTCAACTGTATTTCTATTCTATGAAAGAAATGTTTCTGTTTATAATAATTATATTCCGTACAACTACAACCCGATAGTAATATCAAGCTCAGTTCAGAATAAAAATAAAAAAAACAAAAAACAAAAAGAAAATCTGTACTGTTTGTTAGTATAATTACTATTTTTGTACAAATTTTACTTTTTTATCTGTAATACCACAATGTATAACAACCATTAATAATGATAATCGTATATTTTATTATTTCCAAAGCAAAATTTACTTTAACGAATATATTTAAAGATCGATCATCCGGATTCCAGGAATGTTTTAATTGAGATTCTCTGGAAGCAGAAGGCATGTCTAATAAAATATCTAATCGAGCCGGTCTAGCATAATCTTGAGCTAATTCTCTAGGTATGACGGGTTTATATTGTTGAACGGCTTCTCTGTTGACGGTCTTCACGCCATCTACACAAACAACTAAAAATTAAAGATATTTTCTCATCTGTCATAAACTTTACTATTGTTTGCAAATAAAAATAATATACATATATACATTAAAGAGAATAATCACGAATACTAGACGTGCAAATATTTTTTCTAAATAGAACTAAAAATTTTTTATAATTCTTGGCATATTTCAAAAATATAATATACATCTTTTAACCTCCTCGTATAACACATAACCTGTAAACTAAAAAGTAATAAAATATTCGTACGGAATAATTTATTAATAAAAAAAACAAAAAAAATAAAAAAAATAAAACATGCATGACATGTGCGCATATAGATATGCGTGTGATATAACATTGAAAAATATATTACGACATTACAAAAATAACTGGTGTTCCACTTACTTAAGCAGGCACAAGTAACAATTTTGTAATATTTTAACATTTTCCCACATATCACGCATGAATTTTATAAATGCGTTAATTGTCTACAATTTTTTAAAAATTACACTTGTATTTACCAAAGCTGAAAAATATCAGATTAAATAAAACGTTTCTCGCACAATAAAGTAATCACATTCGAACTGTGTAATGTACAATCTGTAATTGTTACATTATAATTTTTAAAATTCACGGTAAACAAATTAAACGTTTTCGAAAATTGTATAGTATATGCAATTTTTGGAATGAAGACGATGATGGGGGTCATGTCTCGCAAAGATGCGGTAGCATTTAAAAATGCGGAATTTCGCTGCGTAGCTCAGAATCGTAGAAGTTTGCGAGATTTGTTTAAAAACAAAAAAAAAAAGTTATACATCTACGATAATTAATTAGAATTAAGTGTAAGTGAACAGAAAATTCATAAATAAAATACAAATTAATGTAATGAAATTATAAAATGTCGGTTCAGATAATACTGGAGGACTCGTTTAAACCCTGATTATTTATATGTGAAATAAAAAATATATAAATATATGCGAACTGTGATCAGTCTACAATGTTCATTCCATTCCCTTCGAATGTTGTGGCGCAAAATTCACGAGCTGTTTCTCCATAGTTCGATCGTTTTTTCCAAATTGCCTCACGCGAATTGCATAAAACTTGTGAGTAGACACGCCTTATTGACCGTACAATCAGTCGATAAAAATTTGTAATGAACTATTCAATTTCAGTTAAGGAAGACGGAATTTCAAAATTTTCGTTATTTTTTTATCACACCTCGTGTATATATATATATATATATATATATATATATATAAAAAAACTCGGTCATTTACGTTGTAATTAATATATATGAAGTCGGTAAAAAATGAAATATAACAAACGTTACATAAAATTGGGATATTTTTTAGAACATTCTTTCTATGGAGGGTGGCCTAAAAGTTACGTTGCAATTAATATATGTATGCATGTATATACTATTTCAAAAATAAAATTTAATTTCAATCAAATCTTAAAAATTTTGACGTTAATATAAACATCTATACCTTTTAATTAAAAAACAAAAGGCAGCAGCGTTGCGATAAATTAGCTGTAAAATTTCGTTTCAGATTTGATACTTTTTTCTTTTTGACCTTCTTGAAATTTTATTACCAAATTAAATAAATAAATAAATAAATAAGCTCATATGTATTTTAATATATAGTATACCGGTTATGAAAAGTGATTCGGGTCCGTATCATTAAGAAAAAATTTAATTTTTATAATTTACTCTATTATTAAAGAGTCTAGCGGATTTGAAGAAAATATTGGATAATTCCTTTGTCAGATTTAAAACGTAAAAACCGGAATACGTATCGTTATGCAAAGCAGCTGATTATTAAACATAGTTCGGGACTAACTGAGAAAGAGACCTATATATGGTGTGGACTTTATCGGTTTTTCAATCATAATTAAACAAAACGCCGCTTAGAGGCCGATCGGGATTTTCAAAAGAGAACGAAAAAAACATTCGATCGAGGAAAGTTTCAAAGCGACCGATTTAATTTTAAAATTGTTTAAATAAATTATGTGTATAGTCAGAAAATAGAAAGAACCAACTTGATATTTTTTGACCCATGTTCATTCCTTGCAAAGAAAGCGTATTGGTGGAGGAATTGCGGAATCTTCGGTATCCGGACGGAGTGACCGCCGACTGGCTGTTATTCCTGCCGATCGGGTTCCTCAGCTGGTAGTGCAGATAAGCAGCTGTCTTATTGTTGGCTATGTTGGCCGCTGCGGTTACCGAAACGGCCGTCGAATTCGAGGAAGTGGCGTTTTTAACGCAAGCGGCCGCTGCGTGACTTCTCCTGACCGGCAAATCCCTTAGTTCCAAACCGGATGAAGTAAACCGATTCTGCCCGAATGTGGCCGCGGCCGCTACCGTTGCAGCTGCTGCAGCGCCGTTAACACGATGACTGTTTACTGCTTGAGGATGCCCTTTATATCTGCAAAACGACAAAAACAAAATGAAAATCGTCGTCTTCTACACGACTATTCCCCAGCAACAGGGGAAACGGGGGGGGGGAGAACGAATAACATTAAGATATAATACGTGAAAAACAAAATTACTTTTAGAAAACCCGGCGACTTCGGATGACTCGGGGGGGGGGGGGAGCTTGTTAAATTTTCACGTCAAGTGCCGATTGAAATTTTCGCACGACGAAGCAGCGTAATAACATTCCTTCCCGTTGTTACACGGAGCTTTTAAAAGTCATTCATAGAGTACTACTCGTATTTTTTGATGTAGTATTTGAGCGGCAAACTTAAGCAAACGAGTTTTGTAATGAGACTGCACACGATTTTATTTTTCAGCACGCCCACACACAAACGAAAAGCAACAGGAGGGGTTTGACTAAATTGGAAGCTGCAGCATTACGAGGAGCAACTTCCATCGTGGCAGAGAGTAGAAAAGATAAAGCCGGCGACACATCGCAGTTTTAGAAAATGCCTAGTCCAATCGATAATAATGGTTTGTTGCACCACTATGCTCGGTGGCTAACGGGATTTTGAACGACAAACTGAACATAATCAACATATGTCTGCGTAGTTGACAGTTTTTGATCGAAATCAATGCGATGAAATCAGCGCGACACAATTAACCTGCACTCGCTGGACGGGCAGTGATTAATTTCCACTTTGGGCGTAATAATCACGCGAACGAACTTAGAATATCGCAGGAACGCATCGGTACCATCAAGGGCGTTTTATTTTCCTTTTTGCTTGCCCATCTTTCATTCTATAAAAATAACTTTCACCGTAGTGGGAAAATTTTAATTCTGAAGCGGTAATTGGAAAATGAGAAAAGAAAAATCCATTTGGAAATATGCAACGGCGCTGTTTCCGTTGACGTCCCTCCTAAATGGACAACTCTAACAACTCTCAGTCCTGGTGCAAATTGGATCATTTCAAAAAATTCAAGTATTGAAATCGGACGGCAGCGATGTCGTCGAGGCTGCCGATGACTAAAAATCGCTAAGTTAGGAAAAAGGCTGTTGAGGGCACACAATGATCGATGCGCTGCTAGCGCAGTAACGGACACAGTAGACACAGCAGACCGGAGAAAACCGAGAGTAGGCGCACAGATGATGACCGGCCGTAATACACACACACACAGACAACTAAGGTGTTGCACAATGATAAATTTCGAGCACACAGTCTGAAAAAAAGTTACAGCACTAGGACACACTTCCTCCTAGCATGAAGATTTCTAGTCTAGATCGCGGCCGTGCGGCTATTCGCAGAGACCAGCTTATCGCTTTTTCATTTGACGCCGCTGGTAATTACGGAGACAATATGGTCTCGTTGTCTGCACACTAGTCTAATTCGGAGGAGTCTCGCGCGCGGTTATGTTCGCAGTGAGAGAGACTGACGAAAAAAAAAAGAAAAAAAAAAGTCGACCGAGCCGGGCGGGTCGGATCAGATCGGCTGCCGAAACGGCAATACGGCTATTTCATCGTCACCGGAGCCTATAGAATAGCACACATTTATACGGCAGATAATAAATCGAAAGTAAAAGTAGGTAATCAGTACCATTAGGACAACGGCGGAGAGCGTTATTAGCGGCGCAGTCGGGAAACGGCTGCGGCGGACAAAGAGAGACGGCTCGAGAGTTTTATTGTGAATGGACTGTGAGTAGTTTGGTCGCAGGACCGGCTCGGCACGGCAGAAAGATCAGCGACAACGGTAAGACTGGCAGCGTTCTCAAAGAGGGAAAGTACGAAGAGGAGGTGCGAGGCCGACCAAGTCATCGGCGCTGGCGGTAAATATTATATTATTACAAAATAATGCGAGTGCCGGGCTGCGTCTATCGAGCTGCATTTAGTAACGCTAGGTTGCCTCAGCGAAGACCCGTGGGGAGCTGCTGTTTGCAGAATAAACATAAGAACAGTGCTGCGTGTTACGGCAAACCGTTACGTCAGACCTGCTGCTAATACGTCTCTCGCTCACGTTACGCGATTGACAATGAACCACTTTTACCAGACGTGAAACGAGCCAGCCGAGAGAAAGTCGTTTTAATAGTTCGCTACGCAGTCGAAAACGACCAATGCCTACCACGATCCGGACTCCTCGTCCGGTTGCCTCGGTGCTGCTCCTCCACGTACCACGGCAAGACGACTGCGAACGCCGCTCGCTCGACGTCCGTCCGTCCGTCCGCCGCAGCCGCGCGCCATTTCCTCTCGCCGTTCTTTTAATTAATAACTTTAATTATTCCGAGAAGCCCAGTTCGCCGCTCCGGAATTTCCTGTGCATCGTCGTCCGGGTCGCGAAATCTTTGGCCAAATTTGGCCGCTGGCACGGTGTCAATCTGCGCCGTCGTCTCTCAAGATATTTATACCAAGTTCGCATTATCATTTCCGCGGCGCACGCGCGCCGGTTCCTCGTCCGCGGAACGGACCCCAAACGGGCATTGTCCGCCTCTAAGTCGCTAATGGTGTCGCTCGGAATGTACCACAGCACCCCACGCATAAATATTATTATTATACCTAAATACTTTATATGTGTATGTTTTCTTTCGAGAAAAAAAAAATGTGAAATATAAAAATTTTTAAGCGATTTGTGACTCATGTTTTATCGCTTTTCTAGAAATGTTGAAGAGCATTTACGAAAAAACTCGAAAAATCTGTGAATTCCCATGCCTGGATATTTCTTTAGAAGCTTTTTGTTATTCAGCATTAACGGGGGAATCATGCTTCAAGCTGACGACGGTGTTATTCAACATATGTTCAAAGATCAAAAAGTAGTTACACAACTTTGAAAACTGCGCAAACAAAGGTTTCTTCCCAGTACGACTCTTAATTAAAAACACTGATTGAATTCTTGCCACTTTTCGATAGCGCTTCACAACCGCGTTTTTATTTGATTCTTACAATGGGGTCTGAATGAATTTTTGGCCGGAACTTAGCCGGCCAACCGCATCCGAAATGTTTCATTACGCAGACAAATAAGTTTAATACATTCGAAATGTTACCGGAAGTAACTCTGTATTATCATTTGTCCGCGCTCTCTTTCGGGTACCCTTTTAAGAAGAGAAAAACACGACGATCATCGAAGTCGCTATAATATTTAAAATTCCGTCGTAGGAAAGTTTATCGAGAAATTAGCGTGAAATAATTTTGCAGCAGCTTCGAAAAATGGAACCTCTACGACGTGGTTTTTCTCGCTTCTCCTTCTTTCCATTTCGTCACTGTCCTCATCATCCGATAACAACATTCTTAATGCGACGCACTTCTTTCCGTTCTCCTATACTCTTTTCTGTCCGTCCTTCATTCATTCTCTCTCCTATGTCTTCTAGCACCCCGGTTATGTCCGCCACCTGAATTGAACTGAATTTATTTTCTCTCTTCGTTCTTGGGTCACAATGTCAATTATCTTCATGACCATACCCACCCCTCAAAAAAAAAAAAAAAAAAGAAAAAACGATGCGCCCGCGCTTTTCTGGAAGGAAAATGAAAGAAAAGTTTTTTTACATTTCCTTGAAAACGGCTTCTCCTCTTCCCTTTCGTAAAACTCACGCGCGGATTATTAATTAATTAATCTGCGAAATAACTAATAATAAAACGCGATAAATAAATAAGTTTAAAACTTTCTCCGGCAGGAAGACCGAAAACCGAATAATTCGTTCGAGTCGATTGAAAAAAAGAGAAAAAAAAAAATGGCGCACACCTATACGTCATCGGCAGAAGCCAACTAGAAGAAAGAATAATCGGCTCTCTTTCGAATTCCATCCGTTCTTGTTAATGCGGCCGTGACAAAATTTATAATTTGTAACGTTTAAAAATGTCGACGCGGCCGCCGATTTCCGCGATATAACAACATCTGCGTAGACCGTTACGCAACGTGATGGAGCCGTTCCAGGAACCGGTCGTCCACGTCCAGTAGTAAGGCTTTAAGGGGATGGCGGTGTAACCGACTCTACTACTGGACGGTGCGACTGAGAACCACCGTCGCGACGACAATGACGCTGGCGGCACGTGTTCTATATGGTTCGGCGGGACGATGCAAAGTACTCGATGGAAAAACCGGGGCGCCCCGACCAGTTTGCAAATTCGTAACGCGTTTTCACGCAACTACATTCGCGTTCGAAAAAACGTGACGAATTTCCAGAACCGATCGGTTTCCCGAATGTTCCGAACGTCTCCGACTACACCTTTAACGCCATCGTTAACAAAGAAGATTTCTAGCCCTCCTCGCCCCTTCAAAATGTAAAATGCAGCTCTGTTGATGAACTGGAAAACGATGGACGCTCTAATCGCCAACCACCGGGGGGGTTCTTCTTTAAAAACTTTTTTTTCGTGACTTTTATCGTTTTCCAGACATAGCCGTAAGTTCCTTTTTCATTCGGTTCTATATCTAAGAAGACCCTAATAACCTTGGGTATATGCGCGCCGATACTGGCGAGAGGGCGAAGATGCTTTTCGCATCGATAGGTCTTAAAGGCGCGCCATAATTGTCCGTCGCCTCTTCCTAGCCACCTTATGCTCGGACTGTTTTTATTTCGTTCTCTTATATCATCGCTGCTAATAATATATGTTACTTTCCCGTTTTTACGTGTTTCCTTTAAGCCTAGTTCTGAAAATCAGACGGTTTTCTGAAATTGTGTCCAGTTTCAGACTTAAGTAAGTGGAACATTACTGCATAATATACTTCGGGTGAAGGGGGGAGGGGGGGGTTCTTGTCGATAATAAAGAAACTACGACTAACCGTATATTTTCTTCTTCAGATGATAGATGATCCTTATTAAGTGTACATTAAATAGAGTTTAATTCAAATATATCTTTCACACTAAAGATATGTATAGTTTCACATTGAATTCGGTAGGGTGCCGAGCGCCTAGCACGATCAGTTTCTTTCTCTCCTCAACCCGTCTCTAGTACCGGATTATTTCAGGCTTACATGATGAACCCCTCTCGAATTATTTCCAAGTTTAGCAACAGCTTAACTATCTGCACTTCACTATATAATACGATTTCTTGTTTTTAGTCTCCACACTTTTCCGAAAGTGTTCCTTTTAAATCGATTTCTTTCACTTAAATTATTTCATTCGCCCTTAAATTCATTTCTATGGCAGAGAAAATCCGAATAGAACTTAACGGTTTAATTAAAACCCACACCCTATACTAGAACTGGATTTTAAGCGCGCAACGATAATTTGTTATCCAAAGCTAAATTTTTATTGTCCTCTTTCTTTTCTCGTTCATTTCTTCCAAAGTTGAGTTCACTAATATAACATTTGCGAAATTCACATCCGCGTACACTGTTTCCAAAGCTCCAAAAACAACTTCTTTTATTATTATTATTATTATTATTATTAGTTAAACGCGTTTTATTTCAGTTTTCTAAACAAAGCAAAAATAGTATCGAGATGGGGATATATATCTTTAAAAAATAAGTATAACGAAAGGGAAAAACAATCGTAACGACTTCCCCAACAAGCTCAGTGACTCTCTATATTCTCTTAAAAACTTCATCATCCTAACATCCAGCGTCCCCCTTCTAAACAAAGAACATACTTGACATAGACACACACACACATACCTCTAACACAACTTTTATTATTATCCGGAGATATGACAATATACAAAAACTACACGATTAAATCAGTACACATTCCAATTCGGAATATTAACGTACACCACGATAGAATGTTAAAAAACGGCTTTAAATCGTGCTAGATTAAAAGCATCATCCTGAAATCTCCGATTTGCAACGCGACATAATCACACCATTTATACGTATAATACTATAAAACAATATTGTCGACCTACCTATTTCGTAAAGAGAAATAGAAGTAATGGATGCGTTTGCATTACATTCAATATCCATCGCTAGTGTACAGATTGTTCTCGTACAACCGTTAGAATAATCTTTTATATCAAAATATTTAAACACATATTACGTATTTTACATTAGAAAGATCTTCTCTGTTTTATAATAAGTTATGCACAATGTTCAGAGTTATTGCATTTTTAATCGATATGAAATATACTTTTTTATACAATTACCACACTTAACTCGAAATCATTTAAAATAAATACGCGCAGAATAAACGATTTCTAGTTTTACGCTAAAAATTTAATAAAAATGTACTAAAAAGTAAAAAGTAATTTGTAGTTAAAGTGTATATAGAGGAGATGGACGGCCCAAAATAACTGCAACTGTTCTTCGTACGGAGTATGGACGTTATCTAGCGATGTCAAAAAACGAGTGAAACATGAAGTTCATTCTATTTCCGACAGCAGAACATATAGCAATACGAACGCCATTATATGCAGCTGTGTGAAGGAAGTGTAGTTAAAATTCGCATACAGACAGCGTAATCGTGCGCTCATCAGTCCATAACACGGATATCAAAACCGAACAAACATAATTCGTTATTGTGTTCGAAGGGAATTATCGCCGCGACGGACACCGTTCAAGAAGTCGCAACTGCATAAGGTACGGAAAGTTTAAACAAGGTCACAATATTGCGATTCAAAAAGTGATCCGAAAGGATGCGCAAGTATATTGTGAAGAACGATACTTTGAGAAGGAGCCTGAAGACGACAAATCAAACAGCGAATAAACAATTTTTTTTACGAAATTTCTTAAGCGAATGTATACCATACTCATAATTGTAAGTGTACTTCGTTCAAACATCTGTATCGCGGTTCATATTTGTTCGGCGTCTGTTCCGCTGTCGGAAAAAGAAAAAACTTCATGTTTCACCCGTTTTTTGACGGCTAAATGATATCCATACTCCCCACCGAGAGTAGTTGCAGTTGTTATTAACTTTTTTTTGCAATCAGCACCAAATATAAATTACAATATTTAGGAATGAGTATAGCAATACAATCGATTCGTTTTCTATAGGCCATAAATATTTAATGTGATTTTTAATTTTATTGCAATTTAAATTTGGTAGCGACTCTATTCAAGAGCGTCGCCAGCCGATGAGCCGGGGGGGGGGGATGATAAAAAGACGAATGAATTATAGGAAAAATAAGATTTACAAGTGTTGTAAAGGCTTAATATTTTATTAAAAAAGAATAAAATCTTAATTAAAACATAATTTTCGCGGGTTTCTGGCAAATTATTCATGATAACGCGCCTATGAATACACATTATGGCTAGTTGATTAAAAAGTTTCAAGGCTCCAGGAGGGCAGCCGCCCCCGCTGACATCGAACATGACTCTATCAATGTTGTCTACGAATGATCATAATATCCTTACCTATATTACTCGTAAAATATATTACTTTTTTACCGACTAAATTATTTGTTACTTCTTCGTGCATTTTTATTAAATTTTTACTTTAAATTTTGAAGTGGTTGTTTTTTTTTTAAATATTTCATTTTGAAGTTTTTAGCATTACACCGATATGCTCTCATGTAGGAGACACAATCAGTGACCATTAAAATTTCTAATAAAAAAAAATTATTCGGATCATTTAATATGATCAAAAGAGTTATATTATACACGCAATAATGTAAAAACATAATATTTCTGTCAATCATAAGCCTGTAAATGGCACTATGAAGATTTCATTTTTTTTTTTTTTTTTTTTTTTTTTTTTTATTTGAATTTACATTTCCCCATATGGTAATTGATAATACTTTCTTGCGAAAAACTGACTTTTTTCAAGTTTAACATTTCCACGATAAATTCATAATAGTTTAATTCAATCGCCTTTGTGATTATTATCGTTAATAATTATTTTAAAAAACCCTTTTTTTTTTACACTTTTTCATGAATTTTTATCGGAACTCCTAAAAGGTGTACTAACGTTGACTGACTACACTTTGTAATGAACATCCGCAAAAAAATCCCCGTCTACACGGGCACGAGTTATGCGCGAACAAACATTAAAAAAAAACATACATATTTATAACGTTCTTAATTTTTTTGGAAGTCGGTTAAAAATAAAACTAGTTTATTAAAATAAATATATGTGAAAATAGCGAAGGTTACAAAAGAGATGCGAAGTGCAAGGAAAAGCAAAGCTATCGATTGAAGAAAACATAAGTTTAATAAATATTTCCCCGGAAGAAAATGATTTAAAAAACATTTATTTATATGAACAATTTCTGCAATGATTAGCTGTGAGAACTCATGTAACCTTTTATTAAAATCGTCAATACTTTGCAAGTTTTTTATTTACTTGTTTATTCTTTTTATAGAAAAAAAAACCCAAAAAAACGTCCTCTTTATCATAATTGAACGTCAACTTATATTTGCGTCATTCTGTTCGTGTATTTACATATTTGAATATGCAACAGATATCGTGAAAATGGTTAAATAGACACAACTTTTAACTGAATTTAATACTAAAAATTATGTAAAGATCAGGAGACTCGCATTTTCTAAAAGTTAGTTCACATTAACGGAACAGCGGTAGAATGTTACGTTTACACGGTTTTAAATCGCATGCATGTATATATATATAATACACACACACACACACACACACACACACATATATATATATATATGTGTGTGACGACGCATGGAGAAAGGGACCTACCTAAGGGTAAAGAATAATATTTTTCTGCAGAACCGTTTAAAGTTTAAAATTAGCTTTTCGATTTCTACTTCCTGTGCGCTTCACACGCGTTAAGTGGCGTTTCAAAAATGACTTTAAAGACCTGAGGGAGCAATTTTATTCAATTCTCTTTAATTTTTTACACCAGATTATGCGGAGAAAAAAAATCGGTTTTCTGACCCTTAGAGCTCCATGCGCCATCGCACTTTATATATATTCAACTGAAAAGTAGAACTTAAATTTAATCAAACTACGTAAAAGACTAATACATCGCGACTTAAACATGTTTACTGTTGGGAAAAAGAAAATCAAAAAAAAAATCCTATGCGTAATTAAAAATTGTATTTTTTAACATAATTAAAAAGATCTGCCGAGAAATGTAGAATTTTACGACAATAATGGAGTAAGTTTAATAGTACGTAATACTGGCAATTCCAAACTGAACAAATCTTAAAAGATACTTTTAAAATCGCACGGCAAAAAAGTCCGGAACCGAAATACCAACAAGTGAAACCCTTCTGTGCTGCTAGGGAAATTAAAGTTTGTAGTGTTCTAACAGCATTTATCAAAAATCGGAAAAGGCGGAGTTTCGTGCATAAAGAAATTTTCTAAACCGAATCATCAATAGTCATTTTATTTCTCGTTTGACGGCAGCGGGAGTTGAAATTGTATCGAAAAATTAGCGTTTTAAAAAACTTCTTTTAAAAATTACACAATTTCTTAACGCATAGTATCGAAAAAGTATACAAAAGTCCATCACGGGAGGTAGTACGTTGTTTTACCGAAAGGGGAAAATGAAAAATCGGTATTTAATTATTCCTATACTAAAGGGAGAGAAATACCGCGTTATTTTTTAAAAGTACAAACAGGAATGAAGACAGGTGTCTCTCCATCGTCAGCCGTACGACCACCACTATATATGTATGTATGTATGTACTGCTATTACCGTGCGACCAGCTAAGCACGAGGGCGTAATCCTAGAGCAACCACCTCACAGCCTGTGCCCTCCGACGAACAGTATTTTCGACATAATTACAATACACGGCGCGAAGAACAACAGTGAGGAGAGGAAGGCTTACTTGGAACAGGAACACATTATATTTATATATTTACTAGTGAAGCCGGTGCCTCGACGATGATCTTACTTTCCAGCGAAGGAAGTGTACAGGTTGACCTTGGAACGTGTCATCAACACCGATGCAAGTAACGAACGGGTTCTGCTCAGCAGTGAAAGTCGCGGGCAAAAGAAGCGTAAAAAGAGGTGGTAGAGAACCTCTAGAAACTGCCGTCGGAAGTGCCCAAAAATATATGTACGGGGAAAAAAAAAGATCCATTCAATAAAAAAACCGAAATAATGCAACAATGCCTATTGGGGCACCGATCAGATGACTGCTGGCCGCCGATGATGTAACGATTCGATTCAGTCAGCCGAAATGTTGGCCGCCGATGTGAGGACGCAGCGGAAATTCCGAGCGTACGACCAATACCGCTTGAATGGAAACCGAACATGAACCGCTCATCCTTTGCCGACAAAAACCGAGCCAACAATATATTATCGACCTTTCTGCGGCGGCGAAGGCGGGTGCATGGTGTCTCCTCGGTTGCGGACACAGATTATAAATCTTCTCGCACTTGCGGACACTAACCGTTGTTACGATGTTCCACATTGCGCGCATATTAAGAAAAATTTCTCGCACGCATAATATATAAATTTAGTAAACCATCCGAACAAATCGCTTCAGAATCCGTTCAAACACGCTCGTTCGAAACAAATTTACCGTTAAATTTTTATAAATGGATTTTAATCTATTTTTTTCTTCTCGCGTATGCCTTTCCAGTTACTCTCCAAACTATAGTCTGTTTACAACACACAACATGTCTCACAATGTAAAATTAAGCGTTTTTGGAGATTATAAATTGAAGAGCTTACACAATATATACACCTGTGGCAGAGAGTTTGAAGATGCCCCCCGAAATTTTAAAATACTTTCAGCATTGTTCCAGCCTAAAATTGAATCAGTCTTAAGGAGGGAAATCTGTGTAACAATCTGCTATCTACAATACCGTCATTCAATCATTGTGAACGTACCGCCAAAAATCCGTATACGCTTTAGAAAAATTAGGCTTCGGGGAATGAAAAAAAAAAACCGATAATTACGCGAAAAGATATAACACTTGTTAGTTTAGTGTAACATATTATCGATGAGGGTAAAATTTTTTCAAAAAAAGATCGACCGTGAAAGGCTTTTGCCCCAAGGTAACAATGGAAAAATTCCAATCGTATTGTAGGTATTAGTGAATAGGAAAAAAAAAAACAACGGCTTATATATAGTGGCTGCAGGGCAAGTATAATTTAAAAATAAAGTTGGAAGGAACTATAAGAATATCAAGGGAATATATGTATATAAGTCGTTGTTACCATTCCGTTTTGTTCTATTTCATTATTTTTTATGTAACTGTTTTTTTTTTTTTTTTTTACATTTTATTTGCATTCGTATTTTAATTTAGTCGGTTTCGCAGTATTATAGTTTTTTTCTATTTCTGCGACTTTAAGACTCTTCCCTTTGTTAGTTTCATTCTCGAACACGTTTCATAATTTATCCATTTTAATTTCTTTAAATAAAGTTATAAAAACATTTCGAGTTTTACAAATCTCATTTTGGGACACTGTGTGTAATACCTTCTTTCAATTTCAATCGCTCATTATTAAAAACCGATTCTTCAATAACTTCATAAAATCAAACTAAAACAGGTAATCTATGTACAGGATAAATGTTTCCAAGAAGTACGGAAAAATTCTCAAAAAAAAAAAAAAAAAAACACTTCGAAAATCACAACAGGTATTTATTCCAAAAATGAGACTTCAGTATAAATTAACACGATAAAACATCTAGAAAAGGAAACGCGCATTCGGCCGAGAATTGATTATGTATCTTACTATCGCAACATTAGACTGCACCATATAAATCGATGAAAAAAATGAATACTAGATTAAAATAAACGAGATATCTAACTTTGGTAAAATATCAAATTATTACTTACGTATATAAATAAGTGGGCGCGCGTGTTTGTATTTATATGTATGAATAATGAAAGCACACATATACGGAAGTAAATAAATATATAGGAACATATATATATATATATATATACAGTGAAACTTCTAAATAGCGGACATTTCGTAATAGCGGACAATTTTAAAATGCCCGGCATTTTTTCCCTAAAGACACACAATATAAAAATATTTCCCAATAACGGACGCGGACACTTTAATAAGTATGATTTTGGAAATTCGATTTCCGTTAAACGGACAAAGTTTGTCGAAAAAAATTCAATTAGTGCCCCAGATTATTGTTTAATAGACGAGCGATTGCATGATCCATATACCGACATAAATTAATTAGCACCTGAATTCATGCGAAATCCATCCGATAATGCCGATGACAATAATGTTTATGAAGGCGAAGAAGACACAACTACTGAAGTTGACGGTGAAACTTTAAATAATGTTGACTCTCGTTAATTAGAAAACTAAAATAATCGTATTTCATTCATAAAGCTCATGCTGAAAGTTTAAAAATGATGATATCCGAACTGCCAAGTGCATGCCGAATCGCGGGATTTTAAGTGAAATAAACAAAGTAGTAAAATTACCGATTTTTTTTCATACAAAACTGAAATATGTTCGATACGCTGGGATTTACAGAATGTGTTAAAAAAAATATATATATTTTGAACATAAGTGATTAAAATTATAGATTATCTTGCGCTCCTAAAAACAAAAAGTGATTTATACTCTATTGCCTAACTTGTTCATCAACCAATCCTGGAATACAAACATAAGTACTGTAGTAGTACTATACATACATATTTTTATATTATACTAACATTTTTTTTTTTATATTTTATACGTCTTAAGTAAATACTGAATTTTTTTATAATACGTACTATTTTTTATATTCTTGTTAAATACGTTGCAGTATACAATAATGTAAATTTCAGTAAATTGTACATACATTATTATTTCCCATTAGCGGACACTTCTTAATACCGAACGAATTTTTTTTTGGTTCCGCGACTGTCCGTTATTCAGAAGTTTTACTGTATATGTATTAAGAATGTAAACAAAGTAACTGCAGATAAATTATATAGCAGTCTTGGAAATTAAGTTTGTGTAACATTTAGTAAATATTAATACTCGTTGAATATTGAAAGGAACATTAGGACGTGGCGAAAATTTGACAAAAAAAAAATATATATATATATTTTTTTTAAATCTTTAATAGCTAAATTGCACATAACCTGAATAGCAGCCTATCCAGCGATAGGTGCTAAAAAAGAAGTTTTATTAGAACTTTTATCTTAGACTAGATCCGTCGATTTGATTCTATCAAGCCGCCAAAAAAAAAAAAAAATAAATAAAAAAAAATCATAACATTTTTTGATTTTAAACGGTTACACGTCGCTCTACTTATTATAAATTCTTCAAAACTTTAGTTTCATTTAATATTCTACCACCGACTCTTTCAGCTTGTAGATACTTATTCTCAGTTGATAACAATCTAGCACAAAAGGAAAATATCGTTTAGATACTACATTTTATAGTGTTCACATTTTCCGAAATTATTTTGCTCCTTGCATACGTACACGTTACCTGGTTAAACGTGTTCTCCTAAAATTTATTTAACGCTCTCCGAATAGACAAATCTGTACGTGTATTTAAAGCTAAAAGAAAAATGTATCACCACGAACACAGAATCGAAAACTACGAAACACGTTGGTCTAATACACCTTTAAATGTATATTTTTATACTGCCAATATATATATATATATTTTTTTGAATATTAACAATACAAATTTTATTAATATATGCGCATTATTATTATCGGATGTTTTACTCAAAACTGTCGAGCAGAACACAGTTTCGACTAATTTTCTTGCGATCAATAATAGGCCGCTAAAGATGCAATAGGTCACATTAGAGCCAATTAAAATTATCTTCTAAAAAAAAAAAGAAGGAAAAAACAAAAACAGAAAAAGGAAAAAACAAGGGAAAAATAATTATACGCCAAAAAAAAAGGTTTTCAGATAAATTCGACTTAATGAACCTCTCTGTTACATCAGTTACTTCGTTGTATTGGCCAGATTAAAAATAGTTGCCATAAATTTAATTTGGGAACGAATAAGCCTCCTCTGGATAGAGCAGGAAACTATTTCATGAAGGAATAGATTTAAAAAATAAGCGAATTTTTGACACGGAGTGCCAACAATGGTTCCTTACTTCCGCACTGAACAGAGAAATTATTCAAATATTTCATATATATATATATATATATATATATATATATATATGTATGTGTAGAGGTATATCCCAGAGACAATACACGAGTTGGATGGAAAAGTACTGCGGTAAAATAATAAAAATAACCCCGCGTCTATTTATACGCAGTATTCGTAAGAGTATTTACATTGCTCGCATACAAACAAAGCTATACGCACACATACGCATATAGATATACACATGTACTTCACTTCTACACACATTATGAAGAACCTACACTAACGGTTCTCTTCGCCATTGTTCTCTAATTGAGCTCTATTATTTATTCAGATGACATATAAAAGGAAATAATGACAAAAGGAAACTAAAGAGACCAGAACAACAACCAAATACAAATTTACCTGGTTTAATTTTCCATTTGTATTTTTAGATTTTAATAAGTGTCACCGAAGAAAGAGATGAGAATAATGGTGTACACATCGAAATACTTTAAAGAAAAAACATCGAGTTTTCATCGAACATCTTAAAATATACTTAATAACTTAGCGGGGGGACAAATAACTGTCAACTCCGAATTTCCAGCATTCAAAAGTTGCTTTCGTACCCTAGTGGTTTTCCGGTTTTTTTTCTTCTTTTTTTTTTTTTTTTTTTAATTTATTTGGACTAGTCGTTTACCAATCGTGATGAGAAGAATCTGCTGAAAACACTGAAAAACTATACAGTAATAATTAAGAATGAAAAGTAAAAAGGTAGTGTAGGGAAAAGGGGGAACTTCAAGAAAGGACGGAAGAACTAAAATGGAGAGTAATGATTTTTAAAATATATATGCGAGGAACCGGCGAAAATTAAAAAATAATCCCAAAAATTTAAATTGCCTCGAATCTTCTGGCCGATATGCTACTGTCTCGAATGATTTGTCATCGCTGAAATCCTAATCCTGTTCTTCTACAGCTCATTTTTGCTAATGTCCGTGTACTCACACACACATTTAAAAATACCGTTCGCGTTTGAAATGGAGACACCGCGTATTCATTTTTGACGGAATAGAAATATATTATCGAGAATGTTGTAATGGAAGATTTCCTCTCCGGTTAGTATGTTTTGTACGAACTAAAAGCTCCCTCCTAGCGCTAATAGCACCACCGGAATTTGTAATTACATGCCGTAAAGTTCGTATTTTGATATATCAAAAATTGCTACGCTTCGTAAGTACACGATAAAAAGCAGTAGATTAAAAGGTCATCTTAATCGTAACGGGGTTACTTGTGTAAGTGGTAAAAAAATATAGATCTTAAAAGTAAGAGTAAAATTTGCAGCAGCCGCTTACGAACCGGCCCGTAACTAGTTTTAAAAGGAAAACTAATGTGAGTTTTCTTCACGAATAAAGGAATTATTTAAGGCTGAATTTTATATATGGTCTACAAGTTATTAATTATATTTGGCTTTTAACGTATATTTTTCTTTTTGGTGAAATTCCCCCCATTTTGTAACAAATTCTACGAGAGATGGGGAAAAAACCGTTAAAACTACTATTTCAATAAATATGTGACGTATTATCGTGCGTGTCACTCTTTTTACTTGTAACACTGTTTTAGACGAATGCGCGGACGCGGTTACATGAAAAGGATAGCGAAGCGAGTAAAAATAACAAGCGATTTGTGTAATATTCGCAATTAGCCAAGACTAAAAACAATATTACACATAAAGTTTTGCAGGGGAAATTTTTATTATTTACATCGAATTTCACTCGATTTCATTTATACCATTTTACACTCTAAAATATTTTAAGAGTTTAGATGACAAAAAAAAAAAAAAAAAAAAAAAAAAATTAAAAAGAAGCAAAATGTAAAAACAAAGCCGACATATGTAACACCTTTAAACGTTTCCATTAAGGTTTCTTCCCCTTTCTCTTAAATATATGCTATGTATACGTTTATAATTTTCACTATACAGTAGGGATTATTTACGTTTTCGAAAATATTTTATTATCAGAATATGACTACAAAAATTAACTGAGACGTGGCATTGCACTTGTTACTCTAGTCTGTGCTAATGTGATGATGGGTAATAAAAGTTCGTTACTTCTTCGAATACAGATCCGGAATAGAATCGAAGGTTAGTCCCGGATATCCATGTCGGACTCATACGGATCATCCAGTACCCTCAGAAATTTGAAATAGTTTGCGCACTAGTTGTCGACGCACAGGTATTAGGTTTCAGACTACATGTGTTGGAAACAGAGAAGGAAGCTGCGAAATAACTAATGTAGGGAGGGTGTCCCCACTCATAGAAAAAGTTGCGTGTATAATAAAAAAAAAAACGATAAAGTTTCTAATTCGGATGTTATCATACGGTTCTCTAGGTGTACTTCTGCTCAGATATAAGAAACGCAGAAAAGGACAGACGGTCTATGTTGTTCGAGAGGTCCCTCTATATTCTAGCTTCTATAGCGCAATGAACATGGATGAGTTGTATAACATTCATCGATTTAGTATGTACTGGGTGGTGGTGGTGGTGATGGTGGTGGTCGAAGTTTATATGTCCGGAACTGTAGTCGGAGTTACATCATCAAATATCTGCGGATACTTATCCCATCCGTCCAGAATTCATCAATTTATCAACGTTGCAAATGCTATCCAAAAGATATGAGATCTTATCTTTTCTCCTGCTTAGCATTGCTAAAAAAATCTTTCCTCATTATGACAGAACCGCCTACTCAAATTATATTTACCATTCTAATATCTACTACCTTTTCTTTCTGCTGATCCGATTCCCCGCAGCCCTCCCCCTTTTACGGCTGGACAACATTAGCCCAATTTACCATACTTAAACACCTACTACTTTACATATATAATCAAAAGAGAAGCGAGAGAGAAAAAAGAAGAAAGGAAAAAAAAGAAATAAAAGCTAAATTCTGTTCAGAAAATCAAGAACTAAAAGCGAATAAATAAAACTTCTGAATATAATTCAAATAATAATCTTCCATATTTTTAAGAAGATAAATACGGCAACTTACGGTTAACCAGTATCAATCATAAGGTTGGAAAATATCTGCGGACTACTCTTTCTACAATTAAATAAAGGATTAGATTAACGTCATCGCGATAGTTCACAGAAGTATAACAATTGCCGGTAATTCGCCACAAAATTTAGCTTAATTCTAGTATGTCCTAGCTACATCTGTCGATCACGGTGATGAACCTCAATATCATATACTTCTACCATTATTAGAACCAAGGCTAACGTAAAATTATTGGAACTGTAATGCCCTGTAAAATCTCCAAGTCGGTCATTTGAAGCTACGCACTGTAGTTGAATTCGGTTACCGTAAAAGCAATATGTCATGATGAGCTTAATGCTAAAATTAAAGCCAACATTTCGTTTTTTGAATCATTTCAAAAATGTTAAATATAAAAATTAGACACACACATCGGTTCGATCGAAGAAAAGCATCAAGTTTTAAAATATACATCAATGCAACTTCAATATATACATATATACATACATAGATACATAGATACATACATATATATATATATGTTAATTACAACGTAATTCTTAGGTTACCCCCCCCCCATTAGAAAAAATGTCGTGCCTCTTGACCCCTCTTGTTTATATTTCTGCCTCTTTCTCTCCTATACTTTGTATAAAATGATCAAAATTTATAACGTAATTCTAAATCGGCTCGTATGAAAATAACATAATCACAAAAATCTTATAAAATATAACAAACGTTACATAAAACTGGGACATTTTTTTGGGAATTTTTTCTAATGGGCGGTAGCCTAAGAATTACGTTGTAATTAACATATATATTGAATAAGGTATTATAGATCACATGCCGAATATAGTCTACCGAGAAATATATATACATGTAATGATATGTATAACTGAATAATTGAGTATTTGAGGACTGTGGAGTTGAAGTTTTCACTGGCCACTAAGCTTAATGCAAACCGTACTTTCTTTTTTCGGAGACTGACACTTTTAATTGACATGAATCGCAGGATTATCTTAACTTCCGTGATGATAACTGTAGCATGCGATTGTGCTCAAATATAAAATAACTAAATAATATTAAATATGAAGAATAATTTTAAAATGAAAAGAGAAACAGATAATCAATAGAGAAAATGTTGTAGATAAAGGTTTACAGAAATTGTTACAGTACCGAACAAACGGGAATATATTCAAAAACCCCGTGTACGGTGGCATGCAACACAATCGGAACAAATAAACATTTTTGATGGAACTGCAAAACATGGGGCACCCTCGCTCACAATCCGTATGAAGAAGAATGCGCAACACACATTTATCAGCCAGCAAAATCTTTCAATTCTTCTGGCTTTCAAAAGACCAGCACTTAACGTGATTTTGGCATTTTTCAGCCTGTTACGTACAATAGCTAATAGTTTTATGATCACGTTTATATATATATATATATATGCATACACACACACACACACACACACACACACATATATATATATATAAATAACTCGGCCATAATGACCTCGCAAGGGGCTACGCCCCTTGATCCCACTTGCTTTCATTTCTGTCTCTTTCTCTTCCATACTTTGCATAAAATGATCAAAATTTACAACGTAATTCATACCAGCATCGACAAAAAAAAAAAAAACAATTACAAAAAACCTATCCTAACATTTATTTAACTTTCATTACATAAAACTAGGACAATTTTTTCTAATGGAGGATAACCTAAGAATTACGTTGTAATTAATATATAATACTGTGGTCATGAAGCTGTCAGCTTCGAAAGACGTTAGAATTTCAAATATATTAATATTTTATAAAAGTTCATACGTCTTTTGATTTACTTAATAAGTAATAGAAATAATGTGTTTATCAAATTTTAATATTATATATAATACTGGCTTAATTTTTTCTTATTAATAACTTCGGTGTAAGAATAACTTCATTATCATCTACACTTATATATGCGAAATTTTTTGAGTCTGAAAAGTTAGTGGAACTTGAAAAACGCACGTCGTACATTTCATTTTTTAAACTATTATTTTCTGAAAGAAGAAGCTATTTTTTCAAAAACGTCTATTACTAACGATTTTTTAAAATTTATTTCCCCATTCTAATATGTAAAAACATATAATTGTTCTAGCTATTAAACGTATGCGTAGGTTATGTACTTTTAACAATCAAACTCAAAAAATTCAAGATTAAATTTTTCGGAAAATAACAATTTTTTTATAATACTTTTAAAAAATAAATAAATCCGGTCGGTCGCGTGTCCAAGTTTTTTTTTTTGGAATTAAAAATTCACTTTGCGATAAAATGAAAAAGTTTCCTTAATTTTCCCATCGTTTCTAAATTTTATCCGCATACTAGAAATTTTGCGCAGGAAAATAAACATTCTACCCTTTTCTGAAACGAATATGAGACGCATTTGGTGATTTACATACTGCTCCTCCTCGCACATCGCTCTTAAAAACAGCATCAAGCTCTTCTCGGGTTCATTACCCATTGCAGCGCGGAATCGAGTTCGCTAGGAAATTGTAGCTTTTAATTAACTCTCTTTTTTTTTCCCCACAAAATAAAACGCGTCTATGTACACAGCATATAAATTAACTTTATTTGATATTTAATTAAGTTTTTGTGTAATTTAAAAATTCTTTCATTTGTTTTTTCTCCCTACTCACCTTGTACACTAGAACGAAATGTTTATTTTATCATGAAAATTCTTTAATAACTCTTCGCTTTTACGTAATAATCAATTAAACCGAATATACCAGAGTAACTAATAATGTAATTAGAGGAAACAAAAAGAAGTTCCAGTAATGCTAACTAATCAAAATGTTAAAAAGTTTTTAGTATAAAAAATACCGGAAGAAAACGCATGAAACGTGTTCTTCAAAAAAAAAAAAAAAAAAAAGAAAAAAGAAAAAGCTTGGTAGACATTTTTGACTGTTTTGGCGATTCTTAAACGGCAGCTGGTGTGTACGAATGCAGAACACGGTAGCCTCGAGGGTAATATTACTACACATTGGACGCATCGCTGAGCTATTTTAAACGGAGATGAAATTTCATAAATACCCTCATTTCTCAAAAAATAGAACATTTACACTTATAAGTGTACTTTATTATCACGTCGTCAGGTTGAAATTTAATCCACCGTATAAAAATTATTTCGTTATTTCGGCCGTTGCGTGTGTTTCTATTTTATAATAATACAGGGTGGGCCAAAAAAAAAAACACCCCCCATTATGAAATTCTCATAAAAAGGGAATGGTTAGGTTGGCACGACGATTCTAGCGTCCTTGGATGCCGAAAACGATGCCATTTAACGTAGATATTGTTGGTTAATAATCATGTCACTGTGGACTAAACAGCAACGCGCTTTCGCTGTCGAGTGAGGTATTTGAAAAGTGCTGATAGTGTAGTGGTCGCGTAACGTGCGCTTAAAAAAGAATTTAAATTAAAACGCCGTGATAAACTTCCAGATCGTAAAATTGTCCTAAAGTGGGTCGAAAATTTAAGAAGAAAATTAAGCAGCGTAGTGGTTTATAACCAAATAGGCTATCGTCGGACTTCAAGGACTTCTGAAACCATCGAAAATGTGCGCGCAGCCATGACAGTCTACGCAGATCTGTACGCCGCCAAGCTATGGCCTTGAAAATTTCTCGCACACATCACTTCGAAGAATAATCAAAGAGGATTTAATAAATATGCACCCGTAAAAATTGCAACTAACGCAGAAATTGCTGCCAGCTGATCGGGCAAAAAGGTTTGAATCTTGCAATAAATTTTCAGACATGATCGACGATGAGGAGGTTAATTTCGAACACGTGTTTTATAGCGACGAGGCTCAAACATGCATGACCACGTTAATGAATATTCGTTACTACGCTGCCGAAAACCCTCAACTACCGCACGCTAGACACCCCATTGCGCATTCATCTCGTGTAACCCCCCCGTCGCCGAATGGTGCGTCGTATCAGCGAAAACGATATTCGTTACTTCTTTGAAGAGGAGCGAAAAAACATTACAGTGCCAGTACTACCTAAGCAAAACGAGTATTTTTTTCCAGAATTGAAACGGAAGCGAATACCAATTTTACAACGTGGTTTCAACAAGATGGTGCGACAATGCATTTTTGAACGGATATTTTGAATCTGCTGAAGAGTAAAAATTTAAGACTCGCCTAATTTCAAGGAATACGAATTTCATTTAGTAATTTAACTTTTTATTTATGAGGCCAGTTGAAGAATAAGGTTTATAATGACAAACCGGCGGCAGATATAGAGGCACTGAAATTTGCGATTCAATGAGAAATTTCTGCGATTATAAAAGATTGTTCGAGTGTAAAAATCAAAATAGTCACTCTATTTATTAGGTGTATTATTTAAAACTAATGAACTAGAATAAATGGTATACTTTTTGGAATTTTTTAGCGTTGGTTTCATTTCTCTACCTTGAATAGCTTTTATATTTGGTAAACGTTTCATAATCGGGTGTTTTCACTTTTGGCCCACCCTATATTTATTTAAAAATGCTTCATTTTTAAAATACAGTGTCCAAAAACGCTTTTTTCTTTCTTTCCTTTTTTTTTTTTTTGATAGTAACGAAATTGTATTAAACAAGTCTGTTTTGTTCAATATATTCGTAAATTAGCGTCGAATCAATAAGTTTTTTTATTGGGGGAATTTACACATTTCGTTAAAACTTTTACATCATATTTAATGACATTTTAAGAGTATTTAGAAAATTTTCCGAGTTGATATTTCTGGTGAAGAAGATAACCCTCCTACGACAAGTGTGTAAAAACTAAGTTGTTGAACGTACGATTCGAATATCTAGTTCATCATACAATATATATCTTCTTAACCTATGCATGTGTGGCTATCACGTGAATTAGGATTAAATAGAAATATTTCAATTTCAATTTTTTCCAACATTTTGAAAAAAAAATAATTCATTTTTCGGCATTTAAATTTAAAAAAACAACAACTATATAACAAACATTAATTATTCTAGTTCGGATAAAAACTTACATGGAAAATGTGAAAAAAAAAATGTCAACGAAATCGGTTGAAAACTTTTTGAGATATTCAGACATATGAACTAATGAAAATTTCCTTTCTGTTAATAATTACATGTTATAGCATTTAATTTTATATGTTTTAAATTTTATGCGATGCTCCGGTTAAAGCCTTTTTTAATTACAGGCTTTCCTGTTTTGAGAAAAAAGGCGTTTAAAAACGTATTATACGAAAATAATTATCAGCGCCGCTGAAGAAATCCTTTTATCCGTGTGTTCTTCATGATTTTTAGAGGCGATTTATGAAAAAAAAAAAAATATAAAAAATCGATTTTTTGACCCGACACAAAGGAGACACACAATCTCCCCCGAAAGGGGAAAAAATTTAATTCGAGAAATAAAACTAAACCGTCGACGCATCTTCGAAGAGGAATGATTTTGCACAACGGTGTAGAAGCACTTGTACAAAAATCCGCGATCTATTTATTATTACACTCTGATTTTATCCTGTATAACGTGCAGTGTCGGTTTTTTGTAAAAATTCACTTCGCTGACGAACGTTCCGTGAATGAAAAATAGTGTTAACGTACTTTGAGCGTACATCTCCGGTGTGCGTATGTGGAGTGTTATGTAAAAACGCGCGAAACCAACTTCAAAAATGTGGCTAGGGCGGTCGGGGCGCCGAGGGGGGACTATTTCGCAACATATATATACAAAAAAAAAAAAAAAGTCGTTCGTAATTAATGGTCGGCGTGAACATTGAGGGGAATTGTTAGTCGGCACACGGAGGAAAACATAGGATAGGGCAAGCGTCCAACAAATTTAAATGCAACGACCTCGAAACATCGTAATCAATTCTGTTTGTTTTCTCGGAAGAAGAATCGGCGTACGGGAACCATGATGCATCATGTGGTCGGCCGTCTGCTGTGGCCGCCCGATGATAAAATTCGCAGCGACATAGCGCACTGGCCGAGGACCAGGTGCCAGTCGCATCGTTTTCGCGAGATTAGTCGGGCCTAATCGCGCGCGCGACCGATACGCAATGTGCACGAAGAGCAGAGCACATTTAGAAGGCATTCTTGCCGCGAAAAACCTGAAGATGGGTGCGTGTTTATTTAGAAGAGTGCAATTATCGACGTACGAGCGTAAACGGTCTACAACGACGACGACGACTGCGATGGCCGTCGCGATAAACGGTACGCATATTAGAGGTGCCGTTCTCTCGGCGGACGCTGATCGGACGAATTTGGACGGTGTGCGCGGCAAGTACCTGGCATTGAGAGATCAGGATGTTCCGCGAACAGACACATCCACGATTGCCGGACGGCAAGGAGATGGCGAAGAAACGAAGGTAGGCAGACAAGTCGCGACGACAGCATTCAAGGCTAAAACTACATCACAGACTGCGTCCGTCAAAGTATGTACACACAATTTTCAGACTGCAGCAGCGCAACGCAGCCGACAACCAAGAGTCGAGCAGAGGATGCGAGCTGTGCGTGTGTGTTATATTATTTGTCGACGAGCAGAACAAAGAAGTGGTGCCCTGCAGGAAGCAAGATGTACAGCAACCGAGAGGTAACACAGAATACAGCGCGAACAAGTTGTTAGGTGAGTGGCGGAGGTAGAGGTAGAGGCAGCGGCGGCGGTGATGCACAAGTGTAAAAGGTGGTATCCACGCCGGGGCCCGGATAAAGCTGGTATATCATCGACAGAACGCAGATTTAAATGGGAAGCGGATCAAAACATCTTTAAGAAAATCAACGTGCTAAGCATGCAGCATGGGCAATAGCTGCGCGACGACCTCCGACCAAATCAATAGAGCGAAGACAAACGCAAGATAACCTATTACTACCATTATCCTCGTCTCTCACCATCATCATCATTTTAAAGTATGCTGAAAATAAAATGAACAGGAACAGGTTGATGTTGCTACAATAATCGCCTGGCTTCAAGGCAGTCACAGGTACAGCAGAGCTGCTCCGTGTCTGCATGCGCTAGTGCCGATCCACTACATTCTTGCCTACGCCGCGTCGCTATCAGTATTGTGCAGCTCGACCGCCGCTTTATTTTCACTTACCCAGCGCGCCGTACGCATGTCTAGTCTCAATTATTTTCAAAGTTTTTACCAGCCAGATCGGCAGCCGAGACCACTGTCAGCGGTGTCCCTCAAGTATTTCTCATCTTTTTTAAGGTGTCCATTTCGGCATCTTCCGATTAAAGCTCGAAACTAGTTTCACCTTACGAAACCGCTCTCTCGCAATTCACTATAATCATCCGGGAGTCTCCTCTAATTTCCAGCTCTAAACAAGAACAACGCCAAATTCAGCAATCCCATACAGACGCACAAATTCGGGGTAACAAGTCTGCGCACACGGCGACGCAGCAAATGTTCCGCTACATCGAACGAGCTGGACACATGGTTTTGTCTCTTTTCTCTTTCCAGAATTCCGTCTTGATTGACAACACTACAAATATATTATTGTCTGTCCCACATAAACGAGCCGCATTTCGCTCGTCCCAAAGTCTATAGAGAGATAATATCACGTTCGTAAAAAAACAATGATAAAAACGGATGATGAAGCCTTCGGGGAAAAAGTCAAAAGTTCATATGTCTATTCCGTACAAATGTTAACAAATGTTAACAAACATTAACAAATGTAAACGTACATCATGTGATAGTGCACATTGTTAAGAAGAATAAAAATGCTATAGGACGCAGAATTAAAAGTAACTCGTCGACAATAACGTGGCTGACATTCGGAATTAAAAGAAAATTACGGCCGAAGCGCGAACTAAAACAGTGAAGGGAATAAGAAAGAGCAATTTTTAATAAAATATTTACCTCTCGTATAAACGTACGATGGAATATGTTTAATATTTCTCAGCGCGGGACAATGTACAAAAACATTAATAATATCGCGTTGAGATTAGGACGTAATAATAATACCTGGTCATCTCGCAAAAACTAAAAACAATAAGCAGTAACTCTACTTGTGTGAAACATGCAACGGCATAAATCATTTAATATCCACGTAACACATCGCAGCAGATAATTAAACGTGTAATAAAAACAGTTGGTCTGCTACTACGGATTGGGTGATGTTTCGTTCTGCTAGGACACACCTGATCATAATACTCGAAGGAATTTTCACTTGTGCTGGGTTAACATCTATAGTTAACGAGAGCAAATAAAAAGATGGTAATGGTGTGCCAACAAACAGAAACACGACCAACAGAAGAAATAAGAAAATAATTGCACAAACAGATCAAGAAAAATAGAATAAGAAAATCGGATTAAAAATGATAAATAGTTATCAAATGGACTAAAGCCTAGAGAAGGGAGATAAAGATAAACAAAAAGAAATAAAGAAAAAAATCTTTTCTATTCAGTATTGTCTACTCTCGATTTCTGAAAAAGTAAAAATTGTAACCGAGGTTACAGTCTTCGTTCCTAACCCGCAAGGAGGCACCCCGTTGCTCACTTCGATTTTTCCCGGTCGCATTGTACATTCAATATGTTTAATTACGAAGGAGAGATATTGTATCGCCGCTATAAATTGTAATTTATAAAATTATAAAAATATATAGATAATCTTATAGAATTATTTCTCTACAAAAAAAAATTCTTCCCACTAATGCTCTGAAATTTTCGATTTTTAATTAATTTTCTTACGGTGACACGTAAATTGTTGCACTATTTCCATCGTACAATTTTGTCACGTGGCTAAGACGAAGCGAGTAAGCAAACAGGGGGGTAATTACTATTAGTAGTGTTCGTCGCAATTTTTGGAGTCATTTCCCAGGCTATCTGATTAATATTGAAATAGTCATTTTTGACTTTTTAAGTGAAACGTGGGAAAGAAAAAGTGAATCGTCAAATAGTCGACCAAACTTTCATTTATCAACAGAAGATAAATACAAAATCGGCCAATCAGTTTCCGACTG
Organism: Icerya purchasi; assembly: GCA_039619475.1. Lineage (NCBI taxonomy): Eukaryota > Metazoa > Arthropoda > Insecta > Hemiptera > Monophlebidae > Icerya > Icerya purchasi. The sequence continues at coordinate 100,090,418 of CM077115.1, forward strand.
CGCGCAACAATATTCGTACATTTAATGTCACAAACGATGACGGTTCCCAGTAGTCCGCGAATATTTTTATATAATTGTTTACGTGCGTATATATTTATCAATTATAACTACTCTGAAATTACAACAATTTGTTTAAGGGATCACTCATATAATTCCGCGATTGCTCAATCTCTTTGTAATTGCAAAATCGTTCGGGGGTGACGACCACGTGTTCCATCTTTTTTTTTTTTTTGTAGGGGAGATTGATTTTCCAGAGACGTCGTATTAAAGCAAATGTTTTTTTTTTTGTTTTTTCTTCTTTTTTTGTTACCTGAAGCTACTATTTTATAATGATTTCAGCCGTTCTTTCATCATTCCTTTCAAAATATTGCTCCGGGCTTCAACAATATGATTGCGCCTTTTTCCCATCGCTTGTCGAAAATTATTTTCTACTTTTTGTAATAGTTGCAGCTTTCTAGGTTTTTCCTTCAATAGTATCCGCTTCCGAAAAAGCCTCTACGCACTCGTTTACTAATGATCCTTACTTGCGGCAAACACATACTCTGAGTATATAACACACATGACAAGAGATCATCTTTGGAATTGCATTCAAATTACGCAGTTTAAACGTTCATTAAATACATTACCTTCACTATTCCATTATCCCTCCTTTAATACCTGCTCGATAATTTCTTTATACTCTGCTCGTCGTCTTTGATTTTCTTCGAATCCCGTGTGCCAAACTACACGCAACAAACTGATTTTCACGTTTTTGCCTTCCTGCACGAACCTATTTCATAATTTTTACCCTTTAAAAGCAACAGCTTCGTTATTATGGTTCTGTCCGCTTCTTGATTAGATTAGTAATTTGAGCGCTCGGCTACTCGAAACGCTTTTATAATTTCGTAACCATTTAAATTCCACAAAACGTAAGTAAACACTGACCACCGATGGCGCGAAAGTGCTGGGACAAAAAACTGAAACCAGCCCGGAAAGAAAATCGAAATAACAGATAAGAAAAAAAGAAAAGGACATATTTCATCCAAACTTGCAGTTTCCACGCAATTCATCAATTTCTCTTCCTAATATAGATTTTCTCCCCCGTCCCCTTAGGCTGTTCACGGGATTTCCTCAAAACACGCTCTCTATACCTCAAACTGATAGCGCTGAGTCCGAATTAGAGTAGGAAATGAAAATATTTTATTATATCGCGAATATTTTATTCTCTTTATGTGATTTCTTTTTCATCACTTTTTCTCGCTTTATATTTCTTTAGATTTCGCAACACGGACGTGTCAGTGAAAATTAATTATAGATGATACTTATCAACATTTTACAAAAAAATGTAATGGGACCTTAATTTCGCTCGAGGTTTTTTTATTTATCCTGCAATATGGAATGTTTTATTATTATTATTATTATTAATATTAATATTAATATTATTATTAATAATATTATTAATATTATTATTAATAATATTATTAATATTATTATTAATAATATTATTAATATTATTATTAATAATATTATTAATATTATTATTAATAATATTATTAATATTATTATTAATATTATTATTAATAATATTATTAATATTATTATTAATAATATTATTAATATTATTATTAATAATATTATTAATATTATTATTAATAATATTATTAATATTATTATTAATAATATTATTAATATTAATAATATTATTAATATTATTATTAATAATATTATTAATATTATTATTATTATTAATAATATTATTAATATTATTATTATTATTAATAATATTATTAATATTATTATTATTATTAATAATATTATTATTATTAATAATATTATTATTATTATTAATAATATTATTAATATTATTATTATTATTATATGTATATTTTAAAAATTAACGAATTTTTAAAAATTTTGCAAAACGAATTAAAGCACCTTAGTTTTTATTGGTAATATATCTAATTCAAAAAATCGAAAAAGCAAATAATAAACAATCAAAATAAGGTAGCGAGTATTCGTTTCCTTCCTTTCCTTTTTTGTTGTGGAGGGTCTTACAAAAATCTGCTTAACAACGGAGTTAATATAAAACTGTTTATTAAAAAAAAAAGAAATTGAAGTAATAGGAATTTACTAAAATTTGATTTATTACGTTGTAATTGTGTACTTAAAGAAAAGAAGCAATCATTATTCTTTTAAAAAACACGCAGTTTTTTTTAAACGTGATAACGAGAGAAACATTTGTTTACACGCTAATTTGATACTTACCGATTTTGAGAATCATCTCGTGTTATTATAATGTAATTGTCGAGACAGCGTTAAAAATGCATCTTAAATAGCAGTTTCCACTATTAGTGTTAATGGTAACTCAGCAAAATTAGATAATGGCTAAAACATTAAAACAATCAATCCCCCCGCCGAAAAAAAAATCCTACCTTAAACATAAAAAATGAAACTAATCTCTAATTTAAGCATTTCGATTTTAGGAAATAAAATACGCAGCATAAGTACTTTTAAAAATTTAATTATGAAGTATATTATAATTTGCTTAACATTATTTTTTTAAATTCATTAATACAATAAGACAAATATGTACACACTTAAGTACATGTTCAATTTCTATAAAATTATACTGATATGTATCTGTCCATGATCGTGGCTTATTATGATATAAACAGCTACTTACAAATTACTAATAACAAACATGGAACAATAAAGGTGCTCAGTATACACAAATAATTTAATAAATAATAATGTCGAAATTAACGTAAAATACAAAAAAAAAGATCTCATATATACATATATATATAATGTACATATTTTATTTTTTAATTCTTTTTGAGATGGCTCATAACAATAAAAGTATAATATTAAGGCGTATAAATTGCTGTATAAAGTTAATAATGGATTATGAAATGGTTTATCGTGATTAATATTAATTTAAATTTAGTTATATAATATTATTCTGCAAAATCTTACAGTCGGATATTATTTTGAAATTTTTTGCGCGTTTTATTATATTACGTCTATTATGCAGTTATTAAATATGTACTCTTTAACCGGCAATTACTTATCCGCGTATTTTGCTGGCCCGTGAACTCGCATTTCTAAATTGAACTGAGCGAGCGCTCTATTCCACATCTTTATCTTTTTAGCAAGCGATTTTGTACTAAACCCCAGTTTAACTTCCCTTCCGGACGCTGTTTTATCTTCGTCCACCTCGATATACTCAACATATGTTTCCGGAATCTCTATATCGTGTTCCTTCTTTTTCTTTACAGCGCGTGCTTACGATGTAGCGTCTAAACTCCATTGCATAATACAATCGAATATGCAATAAAGAAATTCTCACTAAATTCGAATAATACGAACCAGTTTTTTTTTTTTTAAAAAAAATAAACTAAAGAAACACTTAATTTTGAGGAAAAATTTTGACCTCTTTTTCTCGCACATAATATAGTTCAGCCGGCTGCTACAGTCGTGTAAACGGTGTTTCATTCGAAATCGAATTTTTCCAAGTTCAAAAACTTATCATTTCCCCACCGGGGGGGGGGGTCATGTTCATAATTAGGCAGCAACCCCATTTGCACAGACGAGAAACGCTGAAAAATTTATGTCTCTCTTTTCATTCGTATTATAAAGTAGGAGGAGTAAAATAAAAATTAGCAAAAAACTGGTCACGCTCAATTCGCATTATACGAATAATGATGTAATGAAAATGCAAAACTAACGCGGCTGAATGCAACGAAAACGACACCCAGGAGTACTCCCCCCTATATGGGGAAAATGAATCGAAGACGACTTTTTATAAGGGAAAGAAAATTTCACTAGTGCGTCGCATTCTACTTTAAGCGCGGGAGTTCAAAGTCGATTTTACTTCTGGCCAAAAACCTAGAATGCCGACGTGATCGATTGCCGAGGAGAAGATGGCCACTTTTCTAATAAAAGTCGAACCACCGCTGAAGAGAAAAATGGAACGGGGAATAATAATGTTGCGCAGAAGAGAATGGTTAATGATAACGGAGGCAGAGTGAGCTCTGGGGAGCCAGCGGATAGAAACAGCGGAAGTAAATGATGTTGCTGGTCTGAAATATGATCACCAAAGTCCGATTTGATCGGGAAACTTACTGCGATTCGGTACGAAGAAAGCTCTGGGCCAAGTGGGGACGTCAACGCAGACTCTGGGCAATATATTACTTAATAATCGAGGATGCTTGTTTTCTAATCGGTCAGTCGTAATTAAGACTTATTCTTCCGCTTTGTCCCGCGGGAAGCCTACAATAAAATCGGTAAATTGCTCAAGGGTTGCAAAGTTACTCCGAGTGGAACATTCTCCGGAATGTTCCATTTTTTGTTTTTACATACAATACACACCGTGTACAACATATTTTATCATAACAGCCTGGTGACGTAGTATCTTATTCTCGCTTTCTTCGTTAATCTTCCAGGCGTTCGCGCAAAACCCATTAATTAGTATTTCGCTGTAAACAGCGCAATCGGTGACCTACGCATACATATCTCCAATTAAACGATTCGCCAGATTTTCAAAATACTTCCTTCCAGCCCGCGTCTTAGTCAAAAATCGGCGCACTCCAATCATCTCCCTCCCTACGACTTAACACACTCTTCTCGCATTTCGCACGTCGCCGCTTACTTCAATCGTGCGCTTTCCTTGCACGAACGTCAATAAAATTTCCTCGACGGCCTTTTCGTCGCTATAGTAACCTGCTCGAAAATCTTTAACCACAAAAACGCGCGGTGAGCGGTTGTTCAAAAGCAAAATAGGAGAGGGTCGGAGAAATCTAAATCTCAACACGACCGGCAGAAATTGAGGGTGAAACGAGAAAAAAGGTAAAATTAAAAACGAAAGGTAAAAGACGGTACAGGAGCGTGAACATTCCCCGGTGAAGCCGATCAGTGTAGAAAAAATTAAAGAATGGCAAGCCACGACAGAAAATTGGACAACTGGAGATAAGCTGAGATGGTCGTGGGACAGTTTATAATATTGCGGGTGAAGGGTTACGAATACGAATTTGAAGTCGCAACGAGTTGTACGAAGAAAAACGGGGGGAAATGTTTAAAAGCACTTTTGAAAAGAATTTTCTGATAGATGTGGAGTTGGCAATAAGAAAAACTCTTCCCTATTTTTTTAAACTAATTAATCTATTTCCTCAAATAGGATGCTCTCGAAATCACGCTGTATGCACACAAATCTTCGCTTTTTATGGGGGGTATTAATGTCATGTCGAGCTTTCTTTGTGGATCACTTTTCCATGCATGCTTAAGACAATGTTTTGCATCTGTCACCACCTTGGTGCAACTCGGACTGTGATCACCGTTCGACAGTTCCGACCATGCCTTTTCATCTGCGGTATTCTTTATGATTACAGTTGTTGCGTACGTTGGAGAATTTTTTTACTAGAGCCGAAGGTGTTTATATGTGTTCGTCTTTCTATACGATTCGCTTAATTTTTGCCATCATCTTACGACGATGATTTTTACAACCCCGTCACTACCGGTCAATTTTTTATTCCCGCTAAGAACCCCAGGACAGGTTCAATTCAATATCAAAATCAACCGCACTCAACTTCTTCTAAAACACTTTTTTCTAGTTACCGCGACAGCCCCTAGTGATGTGAGCGCTCGAATACTTTTTACGGCGGTCACGTGTTTGATTTCCAGCGACGGCTAAAAATTATTCAAAAAATATTATAATTTAATGATTTCGCGTGGCTAAATCAATGCCAGATGAGCAGGGAAAAAAAGGTTCCTAACGAATAATTCATTCTTATCGCATTCGATTCCATCAGCTCCAATACGGGGTGGACATGCTTTTGATTCAACAGAAAATCTCGATGGAGAATATCTTTTGTACATTATAAGACAAACTAAAATCTTACTATAAAACCACACCGAGGAAACATTTTTCAGATGCAACAATTCCGTATAGTATGGAACAACTGCCGTTCGATGACTTCCAACAAAATGTAACTCACCCTTCTTCGGCACACTCGGAATTCATCTGGAAAACCAGCATCTGCAAGCTACAGTCAACGAATATTACTTTTCACCATTTTTCTTCGTCCTATCGTTACAATGAGGAAGAACGGAGCGGATCAAAGCTTCTCCCGGTATGCCCAAGTCGTCAGTCCTAATGATCCATCTAGAGTTTCCTCTTAATTCGTTTAACTAAAATTTCGCTCGGCCCATTTCTCTGCTTGTACTTTTGTAGATCACGATCATTCCACACGTTTCAGCAACGATAAATGTTCCCTCTTTCAGAAAGTTGTTCAACAGAATTTTCCGGTAAATATTCTATAATCGTTCCACGTTGCGGTGATTATAATACACACCGTTACATGTGAAGTCTGTTTGTCCGATCTAAAAACATGTATTAATTCACACTTCCTCTATCAAACACGTGTAATGGACTTAGAACGTTAATTACACACAGACATCGGTACCATCATCGCTTCGAAACCGAAACAACTTATTAACAAGCTCGACAACTCCGTCGAATATTATTTTTTGTGTAAAACACTATTATGGTGTAGTGTTTAGCTTTTCGGTCTTCATAATTATTTGCGTATCTAAAAAAAAATTCACGAGAATTTTAAACAGCTGTATACACCACACACACCTTTCTAGAAGCGTATTTTAACAAAGATACAAATTAACACATTTCATAACAATTTTGAACGCGACAGAAATATTATAATCGGTGTATATTTAAATACAACATATAACACACAGTTTGCTGACATCAAACGCAACACCCACAAACATCATTCCCCCGGATGTATCTAATAATATACGTCCAGGAGAAATAAAAAAAGAAAGGTGACCCGTTGCAATTGAAAAAATCTAACGAAAATAATTCATACCACAATTATTTCTCACATACAGCCATGATTTTTATTTTTGTCTAATTTGCTTCCTTTAACCTCGGTTAAATTAAAAACATAAAACAATAAATACCGCGAGTTTCCTGAATTACAAGCAACAGAGGTAAATATAGTAAGAAGTTGTGGGCGTGTCCATTTAATGAACAAAGTAAGAGTCGAATATGTAGAAGATGGCCACCAAATTTCGAAAAAAAAATTTCTCACGGGGTTAACGATTATTTATCGCGTTAAAGTACGTTAAAAAAAAGAAACAAATGTTAACTAGAAATTATATTCCATATTATTTAATAACTTTTTGTGTACAAGTTTGTAAACACCACTTCGACCTAGATGAATTCAATCGATCATTTTGGCCAGTGTCATTTTTTGATTCGAAAAAATGCCATCATATAATAATAGAAAAAGAAAATAAAAACATAATTTACAACCGATATTTTCTTTTAGCCGATGAAAAAATTCTTAAATATACACTGTGTTCGATACTGACCGCATAAACAAATAGCAATTGCAAGTTTTCAAAAATTTATTTGGATGCGGGTGATGCGCGTATTATAAAGTCTAATAGAGAATATCCATAGACGCGACCTATTAAGAGAAATGTTTTTACACGCATCATTGTATATGGAAATTGAATTCTCTTCTAAACATCTATGTGTAAATCTTTATTACTATTAATTTAAACGACAAAATAATACACACAATATAAAAAGGTGAGAATTAATTAGTAATAAAGTATTTGAAAATGTTATATAGAAAATAGACCGCTGGCTGGGGCCAAGTACAATATTTTCCCTTGTACGAGTATGTAAAGGGAAGGGGGTCTAAACCAAGAAATCACAAAGATTAAAAATAAACAACAAGTGTTTTAATAAAGGGTAAATTATAAAATATATGAAGTACAGCTGCAGCCTTATAGGGGAAGTATGCCTTCCGCTCAACCGGTTGTCCAAAAAGGGAGATGGTGCACAACTAGATACGAAGAAGATGGTCCTACCTACAAAATTTCAACCTTCTACGACCAGCCTTTTTTTTTTTTTTTTTGAGTTTTGCGTGATTAAACACATACATACGTACAGACGTTACGAAAAAACGACACTTAAAAATGGGTATTTTTGTTGAAACGTGAGATTCAAAATACTCCACACAAATATAGTACTTCTTTTCCTCCGTATAAGGGAATAATCAGGGATGGACAAAAAGTCGAAATGACCCTTTTAAAGTTCATCAGAATTCAAGCTCTATAATGTTGTAGAAGTAACTCTCGGTACATCGCACAAGAAGTTTCTACGCGCGACTTTTAAAGTATTTTCAATAATTTTTAAAGTAGTACCCCCATTTATTACTGAGGGATTAAACTTTTTAGAAATTTTTAGTTTCTCTGCGGATTGCAGTTAAGCTTTTTATTGGTAGCGTGACACGCATTCAATGAGGCATATTGACTATTTTATTTCTCTTAACAAAACTGACAAACTATGAAAATTTGTGGAACCTTACAATAATAATTTTCAATATACCAAAAGTACCACAGCGCGAGTGTATAAGGTTAATGGTTGTGCCCCCCCCATCCAGAAGAATACTGACTTTTAGTTTCAATTTTACTAATTATAACGTATTTAAATGCGACGAGTATGCGGATAAAAGTTAAATGTGCCACTAGCGGAATTATATAGCGTACAATCCTTAGCCATTAACAGGAAACAGTTTTTTAGTTAATATATACAAAAAAAAATTTTTTTTTTTTTTAAATTACACAATCGTTTTATTTATAACTAAAAATGTTTAAAAGTTAGGTAAATTCAGTTTTATTGCAATAAAGATATTACTCGCGAACTAAACAACGTATAGACATTTTTTTTTACATAATTTTTAGTACTTCGCTTGAGGTATATGAAACATGTCTCTCTGACAAAATCATGAGCTTTGCATTTTGCCGGTAACGTGTGATGAAGTCAAAAACGAAAAATTTTATATTTCTTGACTATTTAATATTTAAGTACATTTAGGCATTATACAAAATGTTTCGGATATTTTATCATCATTGTTACTAAAATAAATTATGAAATTCGATTTTATATTTCCCCAAGTAATTTAAAAATCAATCAACCCCCCCCCCCAAAAAAAACCTTAAACGCAATGGTTTTTTTTTTTTTTTTTTTATTTTAGTATCCTAATTTTGCTTGAATCCCTCTTTGTTTGGAAATATCGCAACAATATAAAATCATTGAAAAACATAGACAATGGTGATGGCGAAACGCTCGCGTGCGACTGAACAGCAAGTTTAGAATCGAGCAAATAATCGTAACTAAAACCCTTGGATTTTTAAATCGGTTAATAAGTAAGAGATATATGAGCAGGAAAAATCTAAAAAGATACAGTTGACAAAATAATCGCTAAAAAAGAGTTCATCTAAAAGTGCTATCGAAACACAGTTCCATAAGAGTTGCAACAACTTAAAGAAAGGGTTGTTGGGGGACTAACAGCACGTACCCGTCAGGATAAAAAAAAAAAAAAAAATCGACAAAAACAAACCGCGAATTTATCGTCACCACAAATTTGGGCAACCCGATTTTTTTTTTTTTATATATTAAGCAAATTAACTGGGAGCATTTGCTTTAATTATGAAGCCAACTTGAGGGCGAGGTCGCGGCGCAGGGGGTCTTGCTAATAAACGTGACCGACAAATTTCGCAGTTACACTTTATATATATTGTATCCAACTGGAGAAACGAAAAGCAACCTGAAATTTATTCCAGATATACATAAATATCAAAACTGAAATTTAACTGGGTAGCAAATACGGACGCGCTCAATTGTAAATTTATAACTCTATACATATGTACATATATACGGATATATTACAATCATAAATTTTATAACAAAAACACGTTAACAACGAATATAACTAGCAAATCGTTTTTAGAGAACATCTAACAATCTTCGATTACAAAAGAAACACAAACCAAGTGTAAATGCTGCTTTTCTTCGCAATATTTGTTGTCTTTCTTTTAATTACATTTCTTTTCTTTACTTGTTCATTCTTAAGATATTCAGTTATGTTCGAAATTATTCATTATCTTACCTCATTCACTAAAATTAACATATACCCTTTAATACTCATCATTATTGCGTACATATTCACATGTATATGATGAATATTACTGAAAACAAAAGCGAAAAAAACGTTTATAATATACAAACAAAAAAAAAGTCAGAGTACAACTAATTAATTTTTGCTAGCACTCCAAATGCCTAATTACATAAAAGTTTTGTAAAATATTTGTATTAAAAAAAAAAAAAAAAAAAACATGTAAAAAACGCCAAACCACAGAACACACCGGTAGTTGAACGCGTTCCGGCAGAAACTAATCTGGAAAAGAAGAAAAAAATTACCAATTTATAATTAAGAGTGTCTTAAAAAAGTTTCTTAGGACTCCCCCCTCCCATTCATCGGGTTAATAGTATTAGCATTGGCGGAATAAATTTCTTCGAAGCTTCTATTATTATACATGTAAGAAAAATTAAATAAAGATTTTAAAAACTATAAAAGTCGTTCTCTGAGTACAAAGATCGAATATGCTATTTCCGCTGGTGCCATTAAAATAATATTTAAATAAAATTAACAAATTTTACTTTGACTTTTTGATAACTCCTCGAAGAGGAGTCGTGAGTTATTGCCTAAAATGGCGATGCGTTTTGAAACCTGTTATCACAAAAAGTCTAACACTGCCCGGGGCTAAAGTAATATAAAAAAGATAAATATCGCTTTTAAACGACCGTTTTTGTTTTTGTTTCAATTAAACTTTCTGGTTTGGAATTTGTTTTTAAAGCCAAAAAAAATAAAATAAATCAAAATTCAATCAATTTTCCGCTTTAGAAGACAAAAAACACTGGATTTTATGGGGGGCAGTGGTCGTGCTAAGTGTTCTGTAACTCTCAAGCAGACCGTAAATTTAAAAAAAAATAAAAAAATAAATGAAAGAACTACCATTAAAAAATCATTTTTAGAATTCATTGTCATTAACAATTATAAATTCCTATAATTTCGTTATATATCGACTGATTGAATACAATGAAATAGTTTTTTTTTCTTTTTTCTTTTTTTTTATTTCAAAATTGACGTTGTAAACGAAGATTTTTTACATTTTACGAAAGTTTCCGCCTCGACAGTATCATTCAAGAAAAATTTATTCGCGTGGAATTGAAAAAAAAATTTCTCGGAAAATTACTTGGACAACTTTTCGCAGTTCACAAATTTACAAAAATTAACGTAATTTATTTTCCTTCTATACAATTTATACGAAAATGAAAACTGCGTTGATATGGGGGTGGGGCGACCTAGAGAAATCATAAATGAATTTCCGAACAATTTAGTTTCCGCATCTCGCGGAAAATCGCTTAAATATTATGGAAGTTACGGAAGAAATCGCAAACAAAACTGCAGTTTACTCTTATTAAACGAGACGAAAATGTGACGAAAACCGTAATTTTTTCCTCGGCCTTCGGAAAAGTTTCGGCTTGGTTCTTACGTGCAAAAATAAATCGCTGATATTTTCATCCTTCGTATGATGAGGTCCCGGCACGGTGAAAATTGCCAGTGATTTTGCAAATCCCAGCATAAAAATAGTTTCCTCGGAAAATAGTATGCCACTTTCGTTCTTAAGCAGAAAAATTTCCCGGAATTAAACCAATGAACGGAATTGGAAAACCCGAAATCAGCCATGTCCGCAGAACACCGAAAATAAAATCTACCACCACCGTAGAAGAAACACAAAAAAAGTCACAATACATTTCGAAGTTCTTCTCCTTTTTAAAAATTATACTGTAAAAAATCGTAATTTTTAACGTTCCCGCAATTTTACCGGCTGATTTTTGTGTCGAATATGTTTTCCTCGTCATCAAACACGAGTTATCATTGGCGACTGCAGTTCGGATTACATATTTCCATTTTTTCGCCCTCAAATTACTTTGAACTATTTTTTTTTTTTTTTTTTTTTTTTTTTTTTTTATATCGTAGTAGATCATGCCTATAATATATTACAAATTGGCCTTTTATAAAAGATACGAGATACCAAAAATATCAGTAGATTCATCCGGGGGGAGCTGTAGTGTATTCGACAAACAGTAGTACTTTCAGCAGTAAGCTTTCAAAAGCCCATAGCCGATACACTCTCTTTAATGATATCCCCAACAGAGAGGACACCGTTTCATCCTCCTACTCTTCCAGCCAACTCACACATGAAAAATTTCCTAACCTAGTTAAGTTTGTAAATAAATTCCCTTCGTGAGGAATGTGCATTTCCTCTGAGACTAGCGATACAGATTAAAATATTTAGTTTTTGACATTTCGAAATGCATCGCGACCATCGTCAGAAATTTACTCATTGTTAGTTATTTTTTTCTAATGATGGTGCAACTCAAAACGTCAAAAACTAAACATATTAACACAGTGTCTCTGAAAATTATTTAAAAACAGTTAATTGCCACTGTGAAAGTTTTAAACATTTAATTAAGAATGTTCTTGCTCTCATAGCGACAACGTAAATTGGTGTATTTCTCTAACGTGGTAACAATGCCTCTAAAATGTGTCTCGTGAGTAACTCTGAAAATATTTCCTCTCTTCTTCCTTTATATTAAAATGGCGACATTAGAATTACTCGTTTTCCTTTTTCCTATCATCGTTAAGATGGTATAAAAGAAATACCCACAATTTGTGATAAAATCATCATTCCCTATAAACCTCGCCGCTTTCCATTTCTCACCACTTATCATTTAATGCATTGTTTCATTACTTTTTTTTTTCACCTCGATCGATAATTATTTTTCATTCAGAAATCAGTACGCGCTGTTATAACCCACAATCCAACTTAATTCTGGCTAAATGTTACAAGTATAACACCAGACAAGGTTTTTACATAATCGAGCTTTTTACGAACTTTATTAAGTGCGTTCCACCGCTGTATACAGTAATTTAAAACAACAACCCGCGAACCGACGCTGGAGAAAAATCTAACAAAACTTCGTGATACTAAAATAGATATATACTTAAACACAGCAGCGGTATAAATAGACCACCAGGCAATTTTTAGCGGGAAGCGTTACAAAACGCGAAACTATTAAATAGCCCACCGGACAAAATACGTGACAGTTTTGTTGGTGGTTTTTTTTGGGGGGGGGGGGCTGTTAACCAACAGTTAAAGAATTAAACAAATTTAACCAGTATAAATTTTAATCATCTTTAATATTTTTTTAAATTATATTTTGAGCTCGTCAACTATGGCCATTAATTAATTCGGTGCAAAAAGAAGATCTCTATCTGTATCCAAGTTCTATGCAAACGATACAGCACTATCCAATCAACTATGGCTGCGGTACTCTAATAAGAATGTAGGGGAAAAAAACAAAACAAAACAAAACATCAGAACGGAAATAAAACTTTCAAAAATGTATATTACGCGAGTAGTAATTTGATTGACAAGAGGGCGTACAAAGGCACAACGAAAAATGGTTATACAAAATTTGCGCCTTTTAAACAACTCGATATTCCGATATTGTGATAAAGTTACAAGGGGAATCATTAAATCATCTCATTTTCTCTTTTAAAATTTTTTGCCGACTAAATTAATTTACGCTTTTAATATTTCTTACTTTGTTTTTTTTTTTTTTATTTTTAGACGCGTTAACTACGGGGCCATTAATCTAACGCAAGTGAAAGTTCTAAAAGTGTCAATGTGCGGCGGCGGAAATAGGTCCTAAGAGGTGATCATCAATTAATTACGTGAGTTGTTTTTCTTTTAATTTGGACCCACCCCCCGCCTCCCGGCGAGATTTAGTGAGATTTGGTGGGACACCTTTCACCTCGCGTGAGGTTTTTATGCTAAAGGAGAAAAATAATACAAAACGTGCTAAGGTGTGCTATAACGAATTTATTTGAATTTAGCAAAAGTAAAAACAGATAACATTATCTTCCCCTTAATTTTTCACTCACTCCATGGGCATTCATGTACTATAACAGCTTCTGTTTTTTTTTTCTTCTTTTAAAAACTCTGAAGGTTTTTTTCTTTTTATTTTATTTTATTCTCTAAAGAAAAGCTTTCAGTAGCCATGAGATTTTTTTTTAGCGAGGAAATGTAAAAGAAAAATTGAATAATTTTTTTAAATTATCCGTATAATAATATACATATATTCTTTAAAAGTTGAGGTGAGATTTTCAATTATCCCTCCGCCGGTTTAAATGAGATTTGATGAGATTTTACTGGACCCACCGACCATTCTGAGCTCACGTAATTAATGTATGTTCCCTAATAACTCTGCCTAACCAACTTCACCACGGTAGCTGCTTTTAACATTTATTAACATTATATCAAAAACGAAAATTAAACGTAACATTTTATTTTCGGATTCTGTGTTTTTTTTTTTTTAAATAACCGACCTAATTTTATTCGATATTTGATTAAGCATACTTTTTTTCTCACGACAGGTCAAAATTCCCAAAACTTTTAATTAAACTTTATCAGAAAAAAATATTAAAAATATTTATTTTAAACACCAACGACGCGTGTCCCATCATAAACAGATCAAATTAGATTTACAGCAGAATTAAAGAAAATCTGCTTTAGGCTTATGAAATCCTTTTTTACGTATATATCACAAGTGCAGTTTTTGAGATTTTTCATATATAATTTTCTCGTTTCTAATAATCACAACCGTGTTGATTAATAAAATTTTTTAAATTAAAAAAAAACAAAAGAAAAGCGTATACTAATCGAAAATAGCAGTCAGTCGATAGCACAATTCGCGGTGTGGAGTGAGAGGTATTTTTGAAGCAGTTAGAAAAAGGTTGGCCAGTTTTTTTTTCCAGTAGTGACAACTAAAAATTCGGAACAGTGGATTCGAAAAATTTTGCAGTTTCGAGCTTAAGGTCACGTAAAAGAACAGATGATCGATGCCACCTCTATACACCAGTGCAATGAATACGCCGAGGAAGCCGAGAGGAGACCGACGCCGTAATCATCATTACATAATATCTGTAACAGCGATAAAACGAATACGCCATTTCAGGATATTACCTGCGTCCTAAATCATCCTATCGCATTATCCAGCAGTGATATCGGGAGACTCAAGAACAAAATACCCACCAACACCGACACAGCCGCCCCGCCCTGCCGTCACCGCCACCACCATCACAGTCGCCGGAGATGAACCAGCTGACTGGGTTTCGAAGTAGCGGCGAACAGGCTACACCGGCGCGACAGTCGAGCAGCATCGTACATGAAACCGAATCAAGGTCGCACGCAGCGGCTACGATTGAAATCGGGATCGCATCGACTGTATCCGGCTCAGCCAGACAGACATGTTCGCTCGGCGAGAGCATAATAGCGAGAGACGGAACGCGTCGATGATGCCAAAGGTGGCAACGAGATATCATCGTCGTCGTCGTCGTCGTCGTCAGAGTGAGGTGGGTGTAAGAGATTTTATTTTTGCAACACACCTGGTCGCGAACGGGCCAAATTCTAAGCCTATCGCGCGTGACGGTGATCGGAACACAAAAACCAATTTAAAGCAACGCATTCACATCAGTGCTGCCGAGCGACCGTGATAACAATTCGAACGAACTCTGAACCACACAAAAATCATCTGTTGCACAGACTCCGCGATATACACCACCGATCGGACAATAAAGCCAGCGACGATGCCAAGTGCTGAACAGTGCGTGCGGCACGCCGATTTTTCGGACTTCTCCGGGGAACGGTTACTCGGAATAAGGTGAGCCGTAGAGTTCCCCGAGGGGAATTTCCGAAAATGTTCGACGAAAAACACAAACCGGGAAAATTCATATTCTTTAACGAGTTGTTCAATTAATTATCATCAAAGTGTGATATCCGCTGTCGGTGTTAAAAACTTTCAAAAAGTGTACACTCCCGATCATCCGTCTTGCCATATACATTTTTACCGAGAAATGCCCCCTCCTATCTCGTATTCAACGAATAGCAAACAACATAATTTCGAATAATGCGAATGTCTCTCGGCGTAAACATATTTAAAATATCTCTTTTTCCAAATATACATATTATTATATATTTCACACGTGTTACCGCCCCCCTAAACAAAGTCATCGTCACCAAAATCGATGATACACACCTTGATTCGCAAATAATATACTCGGTCGGAAATATCAGCTGTCTCCTCATATTTCGAGTTTGTCAAACATTCTGCTGCCGACCTCGGGCTAATTTGCTTCGAAGTACATATATTTTACATCTAATCAGAGATGTATATCGGGGAAATTCGACTATTAACTATACCGGAAAATTATCCGATAGAACGTAAAGGTGGATCCCCTGCCGTGAGAAAAGAACTGGCCCCCAATGATCCCAAATAGAACCGTAAGTAGATTATGAAAAGCTGAATTACACAATTCACGATGATACTTTATCGAAGTATAATATGGGACTTACTTTACTCTACACTAAGGAAACAACTCACCACATTTTTATTCTTTATCGCCACATGTTTATTCTTTATCACATTTTTATTCTTTATTATCGCCACATGTTTATTCTTTATCACCACATTTTTATTCTTTATCGCCACATTTTTATTCTTTATCACCACCACATTTAATTTGCAGAAATATTCAATTGCAATAACACTCAATTTACTACTAGCATTGTCTCAGCTTAATCAATCGCGCATTTTTTTTACATCTTTCTTAGAAATGATGAAGAGAATACAACTGAAATAAGCAAATCCACCCCAGCTTTTTTTTTTTTTACACAAGCTCGGGTAGATATCAAAGGCTACGAATAAAAATATTCAAGTAAACGACCGAAATAAACAAACCTTCGGGTACGAATATTTTTAAAAGTATTAAGAATATTTACTTACCAAACTGCAGGGGCGACAACAGAGAACAATATAATACATAGTAAAAGAATATAATTTTTCATCTACTAACCTGTAAACAAACGAAAAACAAAAAAAAAAAATTATTATATAGTTTAAATACTTCGAAAATATGTTAAAGTTTTTTCCCCAATAATCTGGTAAATTCCGCAGTTAACGAACTAATAATATTCGTTCGGAATCTCTGGCTATTATGAATATAATTATACACGCTGCTAGGTATTTCTGTTTGTAGTAGGCGAGACCGAATAAATTCTAAAAAAGGAAGCAAATAATAAAGTTCAACTTTACTTAAAATCATGATTATTTTTTCTCTTTTCTCTATGCTTAAATTTAATTCTTTCGATCCTAAAATCACGTTCTCTTTAAATGATACTCCGACTTTTTTAAATTGAATAACTTTTCTCTTTCACCATCAATCCAGGTACTCTCTTTATAATATACCCTATACTCGTTTCTTTACCATTCCTATCGGAAATTCCCTTATTACATCATCCCTTTATCTTTCCTCTATTTCCGATCGGGAATAAATTATAGCTTTCTTTGTCAAATAAACAGAAATTAATGAGAACAGTTTCGATGAGAACGTTTTAAAACTTTGCAATTGAAAAGTAGTTCCTATCCACTTTCTTTTCCGATTGTATAACCGTAAGAAGTTATCTACTACTACTTGTCCACATTTGCAGTATATCTACTACTCTTAAATAATTCTATATCAGAGGAGAACCTTTATTATTAGTTTATAAAACGCCAGCAGCCGTCTCTCTTCGGGTATTATTTATAGGATGAAAAGGATAGCTAATATGACAAAGAAAAATAAAGTAAATGCATAAATCGGAACAACAAAGTAATGCGAACACACAAAAATACAAATGTTTCACGCAGAGCAAAAAAAAAAAAAGCATCGGTACATTTTAAGTAAACAGTTAAACAGTTAGGCAGAGAGCGGTTGTAGAGAATAAGCCAACATCGAGGTTACAAGTAATATTTTCATTTCCCTGAAAAAATCGACTGCTTCCCTTTCTAGAGAACAGTATGTCTGTATATATATATATATATATATATATATATATATATATATATATATATATGTACAATATATAGTATTTAAAGTATATTTCCTGCTTAAAATGGTGGAGCGGGTTGTACAGCGGCGTATCTTCTAAAAGCGATATTACCGCGCGCGCACAAGACCGTAGGCAAGAGAGTTTGCGGTTAAAATTTGCGATAATATAATGATGATAAAAAAAAAAAAAAAAAATTAAATAAAATAAATAAATAAATAAAAAATAAGAAGGCTTTATTTATTGCGCCTACTACCACTGAAACAACTAGACTACCTTGAGAACATTAATTACCGTGTCTCATCTCACACTATCATTAGAATTATTTCATGGTTAAAACTATTACCGTTATTAACATTTTTCAATACCAACAGTTCCCTAAAGCCAACACAGAGGAACGGACAATTATTCAATAACAGTCGTGCAACAATGTACCGTCTCTGATCGCGTCTAGACGGCTCGCAGATGACGTACCCAACAACACTTTCAGATAAAAATCCTACAATCACCTTTATTAAATCCTACGGTAGGCGATGAATGACGCGACGTCTTTTCTTTGACAGACTATTCGGACGAATTAAATTTCCGGGCGGAAAATGTTCTTCGTACACTCGCAATGGACATCCCCCGATATTGCCATTGTTCTCTAAATGATTTTCACAGTCATTCTCTATTTTCCTAAATTTTCTTCACCTCGAACGCGCGTGTTTTCATACAAGACTATATGACATTGGTCAGAAATACAAAAAAATTACACAGATCCTTAAAGATCAATATAGTAATGTTTACAATGGTTTTGGCGCGTAAAATTATGATGACTAAGAAAACTGACTGAACAAAGTTAACATTTAAGTTGCAAAGAGCTTCTATTTTAGGTTTTTATGGATGTTACCGCGTCCGGGGACTGGTTCTGGGGATATTTAAAAAAATGGCGGCATTATTTACCCGCCATTAATTCGGAAACTACCCTACTGATACAAAGTTATTTATAGTCGAACATCGATTAAATATCAAAAATTTACACCTGTACAAAAAAAAAAAAAAAAAACTTCAACCTTATCCGTTTAAATTTTAGTTCCGCGTGTCCCGAGGGGTATGTGCTAGTCAATAATTTAAATTAATATCATCACTGTTGCGTATATTTGTTACATGAAATACGTGGAATTAATAAATCGCATGAAAATGGTTAATTCTTATGCGTGTATAATCGTGCCACAGTTGATTTCAACAGTCTCTTGAGAAGGTAAGCTACAGAAAAAAAAGACAAGGCAGTATTTCTAATTAGCCGCATTTTGAATAGTTCGTTTTATTTAAACAAGTGTCGAATACACCGCGACCGGTAATGATGACATCAATAATTCCTGTGTTTGTACATACATAACAAAATTAATATTATAAAATCGCTCGAGACAAAAAATTAGACAAAAATGGACAAAAAAAAATAAAAAAAAATACAAATACCATACAATAACAAGACGGGAAAACTGCAGCGTCAGATCGTGTTTCGGAGTCAATTCACCACCCAAAGGATGAGAGTACTTCCCCGCATATTACCATGATGCACACCTAATTGCAAATATCCGACTGTCCGATTTCGATTGATGTTAAAAATCAATTACGTCTATATATTTTTTTATTAAAAATAAGCTATGGGTCTTTCACAGGGCAAATATGCCCGTTGTGTGAGTGCTCCCAACACTCTTATCAATGTTTATTAAAAAAGATACAAAGTACAAAAATTACAACTATCTTAACTTATTCCATAAATAACAATATTCATAAACCTAGCATTATATTGAAGTAAGAGTGTATATATATATATATATATATATATATATATATGCATATGACTACATAATATGCCGCGTAATACGCACCTGCTGTACACCGATACATGCAGACAGCTTAATATTTCAAAATCGAAAAATGTGACAACTTAAAATCCAGGAAGGACACGATAAAGTCAAAACCAAAATCCTTAAATAAAGAAGCATTAAAGAATTAAAGAGTAGCGAGATATCGTAACTTGATCTTCACAATCTTTGCAGCATTCCTTCAGCCATTCTTGCACCTTCGTTTTTCACACACCAATTTATTTTTCCTGTAGTATACGATTAGGGATTGTACTTATTTAAATTAATTAAAACTGAATCATCAGTGTTATCAATTTGTAGATTTACACCGCGGAGATAGATGTAATATGTATTACTTTGGTTTCTTGTTAACCGGATCTGGACGGTAATTTTATATTATCGACATTAAATTCTAGTAATCTACAATAGAAATTTTAAGGGACATTTCATCGTTTTGCTTCCAGTGGGGGAGTTTTACGTACTTCGGCAGTATTTCGCATTCATTTATTTTCGTGTTTTAAGGAGTTTCCATTTAATCTACTAAATCTAATTAGTTGAATTAAGTTTTAATTGCAACGAGCGTATTATCGTTGTACAAGAAGATATAAAAAAAAACATGAAAAAATTAATACGCCCGACGACGCAGAGCATCTCATTTATTCTTTAAAAGAAAATCTTCTAAGGACATCTAAATTATAGAAAACTAGTTACCAAACGGAACAACTCTATACACCCCGCATGTTTCAAGAATACGACACGAAGAGAAATCTATTAAAACCATTCATTACGCAAAAAAAATAAAAATAAAATAAAAATGATATTCGTCAAGTTAGATAAACGATTTTGAATTAAATGAATAAATTGTGTTCATCGATACGTTTTACACTGCAAGACTACGTAAAACCTACAAAAATAGTACTATAGAAGAATAACTTAATCGCATACGTTTTAATTCGAGCCTCTTTTGCTCAAATAGTTTGTATAGTCGAATTAAAATTTACACGAAAAAAAGAACCGGACATGGACACAATGGCGCATAGCTCTGGTATGTGGCATTGCAGTCAACAATTGCTCAAAACATATGGCAACTTTAATAACTCTGTCGATAGTGATCCAACGAAAAAACAACATTTAGTGGTGCTGTTGAAGTTTCGCAAACAAAATAAAGCGAATAAATTATTATATATTAAGCAAAGATACTATTGCTCAGTCAGCAAAAGGACGCGAGTTTAATGCCGACAGTTCTGAAAATTAAAAATAAACTATCATTACTGCCCACAACCGTTTCATCACACCGACAACGACAAACTATGGTCGACGATGGAAACGAAAAAGTATTATTTACCAACTTAATTAAATTAATAATTGCCAGAGTGAGTACGAACCACAGTGAAAGCTCCGCGGCACTACTAACATGGAGGAGGAGAGCTTTTTAAAATTAGTTTGTCGTATTAATGGTTAACAAAAACAAGCGTAAGAGGTCTGTGAAGAAAAACACGTTGCACGAAAGACACTCCATCACAGTTTACTGTTGTAACATTTAGAAGCACACGCGACTGAACATTCATAAACATAACTTCACACCCATCCGCACTAGCACATATGCACTTTTACTGGTTCGCACACAGCCCCCCCCCCGGCCATTAACACAATGCATTTCGTTTATTAAATTACGCTCAAGTTAATGCACCACGTTGGAAGGTGGAGAATTACTTAAAATCATAGTCACCAGTTAACAAGTTCGTAAATTTCACACTTTTAATACGAGTGTACGGCGTGATATTAATGCCTACGTCATTCTTGCACCGCGGAGAAATTTCACATAACGTTTTTGCGTTACACTTACATTTGTAGAATTTTCATTTTGCACTGTATCGTTCTTACGCGGAAAGCAATAAAAGAAAAACTAACGAAATATATGTAACGTAAAATAACAATAATTTTACATGAAACTTTTCAAATCAAAACTGTAATTTAAAATACTAAGCAAAATGAGACTCGGTTAATCAAAGCTGACTCTGCTATTGGAAATTCAGGGGACATTTATTTATTTATTTATTTATTTATTTATTTATTTATTTATTTATTTATTTATATATATATATATATATATACACACACACACACATAGCATCTCTGAAAATAGACATAAGAATAAGTCATAAAATAGAAAAAATAATATACCTTCGACGACTAATCTCTCTTCTCAAAAAGAAATAGAAGAGTAAGTTTAGTTTGAAACAAACTTTGGTCATTGAAGCACACTCTGAAGGGGTTCGTTCCCACTTTACTATAAGAGTCAAGTATTCAATAGTTACCTTCTTCCCATACTTACTTATGGATGCCAAATTTGCTCGTTAACAAAGAGAGATGCAACTAAACTTACCACAACAAAAAATTGTTTAGAATGATGTTAAAAGAATAGATAAGGGAAGAATCAGTAATATTAAAAGGAGGCTGAAACATAATTTGAATATTACACGTTACATAAAAAGAATAAAATGTCGTTGAGTGGGTCACTTAACTCGCCTCACAGATGGATGATGAACACATAAAAATACTTTTCGGTACTTGGAGTATAAGAAAGGAAAGTAAGAAAACAAACTAGATAGATTACAAAAGTTCATAAAATATAAACATTTCCACAGGACCGCATTAGATAGACGTGAATGGGGTCGTTTTGAAGAAGCCTACGCCTAAAATCGAGGCATTTTATAGTATATATGTATAAAATATTTATTAAATGTAATTTGGTTTATAGTTAGTAGGAAAATAAATAAATTTTATTTATATATATATATACATATATACATATACATATATATATATATATATATACGCAGAACTAAAGGAAAAAGCATCTGGCAGACTTTCATGAAAACGATTGGTGCAGGGGGCGCATCAGCCTATAGGCGGAAACACTAATGATGATGATGATGATGATGATGATCTTACATATATATATATATATACACTAAGATTAAGCGTAATTTTAATTAAAGCACTCATTAAAATCTGAACCAGAATTTTAGTAATAATTTCGAATTGTAAATCATTAAGACTAGTATTTGAAATTGATGAATGTATTTATAAAACTTACCATAAATACATGTATAAACAGGAAAAAAAGCGAAAGACCTAATTTAACTATGATATTCCAATTACACGATATCCAGTCCGACCTCCCGCCGAAAAAAAAAAAGTGGAAATTTTTAATATGCATTTTGGAACTACACTTTTATGACGAATTATTTTAAACGGAATTCTCTTTACGGTATATTCACCAATTAAAGTGAAAATTATAATTTTTTACATTTAAATATAAAATCAGCTAATTTTTTTTCCCACGCAGCACACGAAAAATAAGTAAATTTTCTAACACAAACGATATTATTACAAGTGTCTAGTGAACTAGTTTTTTACAGTACTGCATTGTTCTCCCACTTTTATTTTGATCGGTATAAACACGATATTCAACATTCATATTTCACAGCGCTATAGGGTAAAAACTTTAATTCGAAAAAATTAAAACTAAATACAATTGTACAAAATTAACATATTATATTAATATGCCACTACTAATCAGTTAGAAATTAATTTTACCAAAGAATGCGGAATCAATTCAAATGTTAAAACTCGGGACTACAAATACGGGATTAAAAATACAAAACGAGTGAATAAAATGAAATTGAAAAAGTACATGTATGAAATGAGCAAAAACTATTTGCACAGTTTATGATTGTCCAAAATTTTTTTAACCATTTTATGAACTGTGTAGAACAGTAGTTGTACAATTCATGAAACGGGCAAAAAATTTATCCATTTCACGAATAATATCACCATCTGCGCGTAACATACATGAATAATAGAAATTAGCAATTAGTTATATACGTGTACAGCTTAAATACTTAGGAATCGCAACACAAATTTGTACCAAAAAAAAAAAAAAATCCAATGAGCTTTGTCACAAAAGTCATTTCACCGTTCGTAGAACTACTACTATCCTTCTTTTAAATTCTACAGCTCCTATTATTTTATAACCGAATGAAAAATATTTTTTAATTTAAATAAAAACCTAATTAGCACAACGAATCATGACAGAATGATATTTTGACACCACTTCTCATAACGCGAGAGAACCCGTTTAAGTTAAAAGTTTGAAAATGATAATACATCGATGCAAACGACTAATCGAATTTTTATATACAAAAAAAAAAAAAAATAATAAAATAATCAAAAGAAACATGTAGACATTTTCAAACAAGGAGTAGATCAAACGTTGAAACAAATAGAAGCGCCAGGCACCAGATTCAGACTTGGCCAAATATCGTAGCGGAGTTGTTTAAGTAAAGCACTGTTTTGCTCCACCACTTAAAAAAATAACCATCGCGCTAATCAATGTCCCCGTAGTTAACGAGTCAAAATAGATAAATCTAAAAAAAAAAAAAAAAAAATCAATCAGACTTTCGACTGGCGACGATACGGAGATTTGGTCATGCTGTAGTGGGAAACACAACATAATGTTTGAGTTGACGATGAGTAAGGGAACAAAAAAAAAAAAAAAATTAAAATGTAAGAGAAAATGGTGCAAAACAAATATGCACAGCTTTCTTGATTAGTGCACAGTGTGAAATTCAATAGATTAATCTGCAAGTCCAGAATAAAACCCGGTTATCATCAGAAGTGCTTTTTATTCCCGCTATATGTTTCTCACCGAGAGGATACAATGCACCCTCTTCGCGTCGCGTTTCTAACAACCGACTCTTTGGCTCGAAAATAAAGTCTTCTTTCCCGTGCATAGATCTCATCTTGTATTCCGGAAGTAAAATAACGCAACCATCATACAACTAAAACGTGATAATGATCGCAATCGAACTAAATTCCACATACTCCGGAGCAGCTAGTCCCTCCGGAAACAAGTCAGCGGACGATCAGAAATTACGAAGAGCAAATCCCATTGCCAGTCATCCGGAAGGTCGGGGTAATACGTTACTCCTCTTATCGAAATTATTCAACGATAAAATCTTTGAACTACACTATTACGCATATATATTTTTTTTCGGCGGAGTCACATACCATCAAGATGAGATATTTTTACCCGAACAAATACCTAATAACATTAGCTCGTTTCATCATCATCATCATCACAACCATTATTATTATTATTATTATTATTATTGTTGTTGTTATATATAAAAGGCCAACCCGGGACTGCGAGGAAGAGAAGAGGGACAAAGTTCAACTAAAGCAATCGAACCAAGCAGCAGAATACTCCCTTATTTCGTCAGGCTTAGAAGACTGCTGTGTACTACACACGGAACAGTAAAAGTATTCACACTAGTGCAAGAAGTAGTACAACACAGCGAGCCAGTGGAAGGGTAGATTTTTTAAAAGGAACCCTTCTTCGAACTGGAGGGTTGTTGAAATATCATTCACCGAGGGAGAGTTTTCAAATGGAAAAAGAAAGTGCTGCTACGTTTCTCTGACATCTATAAGTTACTGAAATTCTGCCGTTACACACAGAGTGCAACACTGAATCGATAAATGTAATTAATTGACGAAATAAATAAATGAATAAACAGGCAAAAATTAAAGTTACCGCTCTGAAAAGTTTTTAGTTTTCTTCCATCTTTTTTTTTACGATAAAAAAAACCTGAACGGTGCTATTTTTTGTTATTTTCCTTCGAGTCCTCCTCTTTTTCGTGCTATTTGTAACGACACGTTATCTAACTTTCTTTCGCAGTGTGTTTTTCTCATTTCTTTTTCTTCATTTTCTTCAGAATTTGACTCCTGTCCCGCATGTTTCGAAAAGTAGTCGAGCACTTAAGCCGCCCTTTCACACCAAATCAGTTACCGTCACGCCATGTCAAATGAAATTTTCATCAGTCCGCTGCTGTCACAACGGATCAGTTAATTTATGCAGTCTGTTGTGTGTGCTCGTTTTTATTTTACGTTTTTTGTTAAATGACGCATTCTTTAAATGTTTTTTTCTTTCGTACCATGTCACGATATTTTTAATAATTATCGATTTTATTAGGCGATTATTGGAAAACAGAAGAAAATACGTCAGACCAGCACAAGAGATGTCCACACGATACAGTTGCGGACCTATATAAAAATGATTGGAAGAAGCTTTATAAAAAATCAGTTCTGAAAATTGACTGAACACAGATTTTTTTATAAACAAAATGAATGCGCGGAAATTCCTCCGTTATTATACTTGCGACTTTTATTTCTATGTTTCGCATTGCTTCGAGAGTGATACGATGGGTAGAGATATTAATCTACACCGATATTTCTTTTCGTTTTGAGTGGCCTTAATTTTAATACGAACACACGACGACAACACTCGCTAGACAAGGGTAAACTTTATATTACGGATCAATTTTACACTAGTATATCGACGATATATCTAGACTTTGCGGTTTGACTGACGATCAAGTTTCCGTCGGACTATCTGGACATCACTTTGATTCGGCGTGAAACGAAATTTGTATAAATACGATTAAACTATAATCGAATTAGTCTGACTTGGCACAATGCGATCGATATGCTGCAAAATGCCCCTTCCCCTCCCGTGTCACGAAAATAAACTCAAAAATCATACTACATACTCCGCGGTACATAAATCACATAGTAAATTTTTGCTCTTTAACCTTCTAGGTTGTTATACAATAATTCGCTGGATGACGTAGTATTTTTTTTTGTTTCTGTGAGAACACAGCAGAATGCAAAAAGCACTGTGCTGTGTAGTCCCTGTATAAAACTACGGATGTGTTATACAACATGTTAAACGTGTGGTTGGCGATTAATTTACGGCCACGAGAGCATTTAAATCGATTTAAAAACTATCCCAAAAATACAAAAAAAAAAAAAAAAACGAAATTCATTTTTTTTAATGTTTTTTCTGTAAATAACTGGGGAATTATCTCATGTTCGAAAAAGACTACCAATGGCGGACGAAAATTCAAAGGGAAAATCCGTAGAAAACCAACGTTTATTAGAAAAATTACTCCCGCTAAATATTAAAACGCAATTTCTTTTGTTTTTTTAAATTAAATGTTTACATACCCAATGTTAACAAAACAAGAAAAAAGAAAAAGATTTTCGTGAAAAAATAATGGCGTGTAATTTTTCCGCATTAAAGTTGATTTTGCTGTATTTTTTTGTTTTTTTTTATCATCCTAACAATTTTCGACATCACCATATTTAACTTATTTGCATAAGTTCAAATTATAGACTAATCTGCTTAATTTCTACATTTCTCGAAAGCGATTCGCAACTGAAATCATATGATGGACATATTCTGAAATACTCTGTTGTAGTATTAAAAAAAAAAAAAAAAAAAAAAATCATGAACTTATCCTTGTTGTTCTCTATCGTTATATAATATCCTATATCATTTCTATAATCTCGACTTTTAATCAACTACTTCGTTCGCACTGTAATATTACAATACAAGGTAGCAAAAAAACCTCATGGTTAACTCCGAATCTTGCAGTAAAACTTATCTCACGCAATATAATCAATACAACGGAGCCGGCACAAAAACTCACGACAGTTCTGTACATACACGATCGAAATCATTCTAGGTGGATTTTAAAAGTTAGTAATAGTTCTTTAACGGGGGGGAAAAAAAAAGGCCGTTCTGATTCTTTTCAAAAATAATTTTAAATGTCTACTAATGTACACACTGAATGATAAAACTTAACATCTTCAGCCGTAATAGTTAACGACTACTCGTAGGACTACTATAATACACGTAAACAACCCCATTCGCGGAATTTTAACGTCGTAGAAGATGCCACATGTTAACAACGACCATTTTTCCGGAGCCGCTATAGATAGCTAGGATAAAGTTTTTGGAAAATCTGCGAAATCGTAGAAAAATATAACCGCGTTCAACCGGGCGACCACTAGTTCCGATTTATTCGAATGAGCCCTTAACTTGGCGAAATTTTTAGCTCTGCACACACCAGCATGAATGGAGAACCGGTTAGTTATTATTCGCATTTAACAGCTGACATTAACAAAAGAAGAAAGGATAATATGCGGGTCAAAGACCTCATATTCATTTAGGAAAACAAGATACACTTCCATTCTCGCTGGTTCTATTTTCATCGAATAAATCTGTCATGGCATCAGCTGTTTGGCGGATGAATGCACAACGGTTGACGAAATACAAAGGAAGAACCATATGAGGGAAAACGATTGCAACGTTAGGGCGATTTCCATTGCAGCACATGATACAACGAGAACTGGTATGGTGCATAACGCTTGCAAATGCATCCCGAATAATTACAAAGGAAAAAACGGAAATCAAAAGACAGACTACACAGCATACCCAAATCGTTTAATGCGTACACGCTTTACAAATATTTCTTTCTTTTCTTTTCTTTCTCTTTCTTTCCTTTTTTTTTTTCTTTTGATTTTTAAATTTTTTACCGCATCTTACTATCTATCAATTATTTAAAATGATAATCGGCTTTTAACGGAATGAACCTTCTCAGTTATTAAAACGAGTAATTCCCTTTCTCTCTCTGCGGACGATGTTACCGTGAAAATATATACACATATAATACATATGTTGATATACATGCACAACGCGTATCTTGCAAGAATAATCAAGGTTTTAAGACTCAACAACGGATATTAAACAGATGGTATCCATGAACAGAAGTAGCAGATTAGTGTTAAGTTCGAATGAAAATACTGATATTTCAATTTAGAAGTAAAATAATTTGGAAAATTTTCAATTGGCCCAGCATGAATGGACACGACGCCATCAAAAGAAAAATAACGAAATAGCCAAAATGATATTATAATATGTATTCTGCGGCTTGAGAAAAACTGCAGCGAATAAGTAATTTATAACTCGGGAAGACATCAACAAAGAAACATCAATACGAAATGAAAAAATTTGCGTTTGGACAAAAATTAATATTCACAACACATGTCCTAATATGCATTAACCAATATCATTATATAATCTTTTGTTATTATTATTATTATTATTATTATTATTATTATTATTATTATTATTATTTTTTTTAAATCGCTTTGCGACTCTTTAGTTAGCACGAAGAACATAGATATAAAGTAAAATTCATTATCGACATAATTGGTTTAACTAGGAATTTTGTATACTGTAAGGCAATTAAAAAGAAAGTAACAATGAAGCACTTTGAATAATTCTATCTCAGCTCGTAATACAGCATAGGCGAGATTGCTTACCTAGAAAAGTTACATTTTTCGAGAATTTAATATTGTACACAGTAATTATTGGAAACAGTTTAAAACGAAAATAGAGGAGAAACGTTCCACGTTTTATAATTAAATAATTTTCTTCGATTTTAATTGTATGAATGATTAGTACGTTCTCAAACATCGTAGAATGCTGTGCTCTAAGATCGGCACGGGAAAGTGACGTTTTTCTTACTATTTTACTATCGATTTTCCGATTTATATAAATATATTGTTTGTTAAAAATTTTCTTCTCCAGGCTAAAATTTGCACTTATTTATTATCGAAATGTGTCGTGTTCCTTTTGTCAACACTATTGACTATGTAATTTTTAATGTGAAAAAATATTTTTTTGTTTTGATTAGATGTAACCGCGCTGAACCGAAAAAAAAAAAAAAAAAAAAGTCATCAAATTAAAAAAATACAACTCCGTCAATTAAAATCGATTCTTCTGTAAGAATTATAAAAACTGTATTATTTTGAGGATCCGGAGTGTGTCCCCACTGACGGGATCCAAACTTTATATCAAATATACATTTTCTCTGCGAAAGAAGTTCATGTTGACAATCCGTATTCAAGATTAGTGTCATCCTATTCGAAATAATCTTTAATATTTCAGACAGACGTTTCACTTTTCCATGCGCAAATATGATATACCGATATCGATTTTTGACAGTACTCCCTCTTGGGGCTAGTAACTCTTATTTTATAAATATAAAATGAAAAAAAAAAAAAGAAAAGTATAAATTAACTTTTATAAATATAAATGCCACAATTTATAAGGAATAATTTTTTCAGTCCACCATCAGCTAACAACACACGAGTTAAAACTAGAAAAAACGCAATTAACCCTGTTTCTATCGAAATAGTTCGGAATTTTCAAATTTAACGTCTCTTTCAATAAATTTGCTTCCTCGATTAGTTCCATAAATAAACTTATATGAATTAATTCCTTCATTTAGAACTCTTTATTAGCTCTATACAAAGCTTTCGGCATTTTCAAATATCCGAAGAGAGGTTCTTATTACAGCATAAACTTCTACGGAGACAAAACCACCAACTGGCTATATTAAGACTAACGCCTTGTTTCAATCATCGGTAGTGCGCCAAGTTGAAAATTTCCCTTATTCTATAAAACGATATCTTTTTTTCACCTTTCCACCTACACAAGCCAAGCGTTCGAAATCGATATTCGACGCAGAGGGGTTTTATTTTTAACACGTTCCTCCTTAGAACATTATTATCGTATCACTAGTCTGCCCGCTGGTTTATTTAAAAGAATAAAAATAAATACCGGAAAACATTCTACTTTTTTTTTCTCGCTATTATATCGCATAATTTTCCCAACTTTACAAAAGACCCTTTGTATCGATGCGCAGACTAAAATTCGATCACAATAATAGCGGCTATCTTCTCCATTTCTATGACCATCCAAGCGGCTCGGCTCACTCCAACCGAGATTTTTCAAATTTCGTTCGCACATCACAAACCTCTATGCAAGTTCAATAATTTACCATGTTAATTCTCACTTACACCGCAATACAATGCGAAATCTACATCTGGCCTTATGTGACCCCACCACCTAATAAAGAAAAAACCACGGACAATTTAATACTCTCCTTCAGCCGTGAAAATTATCTTAATTTCTGCCGATTTCTATTAGGACAAGATATAGAGGGCACTAATAGCGAAAATGAGATCGAACCATGGATTCAAAGCAGATGAAAAACAGACGGTTCTGAAAAAAAGAATGAGAAATGTGAAATAAATATGTTTTTCTGAATGCGGCGAGCTGTTCACTAGCGAGCATTAAAATTATCGAATTACTTTTCATTTAACATCTTCATTAATTTTTAAAAATATGTGTAAGTACAATAAATACAATTTGCCTTTAGTTGATGTTTAAGTTTTTGTACGTTGTAAAATTTTATTTTTTTTACCGTACCGGTACACAAAATACTAATGATCTTTTGTATTAAGTTTATGTTAAATTCGTAATTTTGAATAGCTTCAGTTAATTTCTTCACTTTTCACTAATTTGTAAGTAAAACGAAACTAATTGATAAAATACTATCAATATAATAAATCAAAGCGAGTAAAAAATTAATGATAACATAAGTCGCAGTAAATGAAGAAATTTAAATAACATAAAAAAACACGCAGATAGTTGAACTTTTAAAACATTGGAAAAAATAAAAAAAAAAAAAAAGGCGCCCTAAAATACGCGTGACATTGAAGAAAAACTGGCCCCGTTACGTGAAACAACATGGAGTTCTCCTTCTCCCTTACCTTTTTCGACTATTGTGAGACTAATTTTCGCTACAATCGGCGAGGCTGTATTTAAATGTGGGGTAATCGATTTGCAGAAATACATATTATTTTACACGTTTCACATTTGTCGCTGCAACGGACCTTGAAGGAAGATAGACAAAGGATACAAAACAACAGACGACATAGAAGAAAGAGATCACTATGAAGCGTGGAAAGGTGCAAGATTGAGGAATTGAATCGGCGAAAGTGGTCACAACAAATCGAATGCAGCCGCAAATGATATTACAAGTAGAAAATTATCAATTATAAGAAGGTAATCTCTCGGAAATATTCGGTAACGACCCTTGATCAGCCCTTTTAATAACCGTTTTCGCCGTTGTTTAACAGTGACATTTTACAAAAGTATAATTAATACATTTAAATTTTCCTTTCACGCGAAAAAAATCACTATTATTTTATTTCACTATTGAAAAACTACAGAAACCTGACAATGAAAAATGTACACACACACAAAAAAAAACAACAAAAAACAACAAACCCTCCTACCACTTGAATCACGCGCTACATCCCTAATCGCATATTTAATCTTCCGTTAGTGCAAGTCTCTGACTCACATTGTACATGTGACATATGCGAAGAAATGTAGTAACGACTGGAACGTTTTAGGATATTTTCACGATAAATTATTTAAGCTAGAAATAAACAAAATTAAAACTAATTGTTGAATCCATTTTTCATTCGAAAGAAACTAAATAATAAATACCTCTTCTCATGAACAACCCGAAAAAGGGAAAAAATGTAAACACCCTCTAAACATGTCACTTAATTTTTTTTATATATATGTATATGTACATATACATTCATACATATATATATATGAATGCGTGCGTGTGTGATTCTTTCAAAATAATAAAAATGAAAAGGAAAAAGAAATAAAACGGAACACACACACACACACACACAAATTTCAATGCGAGGGAACCGGACAAGGGGGCGTGGAAAAAGTTAATCGATACAGAAAAGAACAAAGAGGGGTGGTTTCTATTTTAAGGGTTGATAACCCGTAGCCGATGTGGTTGCGACGGATAAAAAGGGATTAACTCTGAAAGCCCAAAGAAAAAAAAAAGGAAGAAAAAAAGAAAGAAAAAAAAGGGTTAATAATAGTGACGATCCGAATCGGAGAATCTTCTTCGTTTTATTCTCAATTTGTCGCCTTTGCCAATAGTAAATAATTTAAATTTCTCAAATAATAAATATTTATTCTGGATAAAGAAGTACTACCAAATGAATCGATAAACGCTTCCGGAAATTCCGAAAATCAAACCGCCCCGTATACGCTTTTAATATTAAAATGAGCACGTTGTGTTTATCTTCTCTGCCACAACTACGGTATATTTTAATAGATTAATTTTTTAATTAAAAAAAAAATTCATCGTTTGAATAATTTAGAAAATTAAGTAAAAAAAAAGAAAAAAAAGAAAAAAAGAAAGCTCTCTTTATTTTTTCTATTTGTTATTTTTATATATATATATATATATATATATATTTTTTATTCCACATTAGATAATAGAGACATCATCACACTTCGAAATGTTAGATTTTTATACCTAACATTTCGCTTTGTACATCTA
The DNA here is from genome assembly GCA_039619475.1 of Icerya purchasi. NCBI lineage: Eukaryota > Metazoa > Arthropoda > Insecta > Hemiptera > Monophlebidae > Icerya > Icerya purchasi. The sequence continues at coordinate 100,123,263 of CM077115.1, forward strand.
GATTCCTTTTTTTTTTTTTTTTTTTTTTTTGACCGGCTGCAAAACCATCTAGCCACTAACCACATCTAGAAATATTAAATCACTTTTATTTCTCTTTAAAAAGTGTTTCCTTATTTTTTTTTTGAAATTTCATCAGCCAATTTTATAAACTTGACACTGACTAGGTAACAACCTATAAATCCCCCCCCCCTCCCAACAACTCACTAGTGTAATAATTCAATAGTTTGATTGGATAATAATGGTTCTCTCCACCGTTAATACATTCTCTTTCGCTTATACAGATGAGTTTGTGTTGGCCATTTGTTAAAAACTTAACTTTAGAATTTAAATTTCGTACGTTTCCCTATATTTTTTTAAAATACTACACCCAAAACACTCTACACATTCATCAACTTCTTATATTAGCGTTATTTCTAGAATTTATATATCATTCGTTTTATTATCGGCACCGTTCGCAACCTACTTTTGCAATTTCCTTCTATGCAAATGGTATTTTATCGCGATTTATTTAAAATTTCTATTACACGCGCAACATCTAGTAGTTATTGTGCTAAGTATAAAGAATAAATAGTTTTCGCGATCAATAAAGAAAAAAAACCAGTAATCAACGAAACATTAAAAAAAATTCAATAAAATGAACAAAACCGAAAAAAAAAATCCCAAAATATATCAGTTGCTTTGAACAACGATGCCACGAAGATTTCTTGAATTCAAGGGTGTGAGTGGTGTTGGGGTAAAGATTCCTGCTATGCACAACATTAAACACTTTCTTCACTACTGCCTGACTGGTTTCGGAATTGAATATTTGTCGATGACGCGAATTGGTCACGAATGAAATAATTTCTTATACCTAACGGTCAACCTTACACATTTACTCGACGATTAGCATACAATTACGTAAAAATCATACGCAGAATGTACTAAGAGATTCTTGCAGGGGGGCAGGGGGGCAGGGGGCAGGGGGAGGGTTGATGATAGTTTAAAATTCGATGTAATACCGCAACGTTAAAATTTAAAATTTCCCTGCCATCTCATTATTACAAGCCTGATCTATACTATTTGGCTTGATTTGCGACGGAATAGCGTCTCTTTTGTTTGTTCTTCTTTTTTTCGCTTATCGTGCGACATTAACTATTCATTATTTTAACAATGTTTTTTTGTTTTTCGCAGATTACGAACTGCCTTTAAAATTGAAAAATTTACCCTTTTAAGAGGTCAATGAAAAATAAAAATTGTTTTCAATTTATACCTACATAAAATTGTTATTCTAATGCCCCCTGATATATATCTATATCCCCGGATGAGATCACGATTTTTCTAACATCTAAACTACTTAAATTAAAGTGCCTTTTAGAAATAATATAGTGTTTGCCTATAGAAATTCGAAGTTGTACGTCCGGTAGTAATAACGAACTATAATATATAATGACGAGAATACACATTCGTACGCTAGGAGACTTTATGAATGTTTATAGTATTTTTTACGGAAAAAAACTTTAGAAATCGTGCCGAAATCAGGCTAAATAGTGTACGCCGAGCCACCGCAACACAACCTACATTATATCGTAAACCTACGACTATATGAATTAACCTCGCGGCATTTTATCATCGGCGTTTGAATAATCATTCATTTAGCAATAGTAGGTGACGGGGAAAGGTTCAAAAAAGTGAAAAACATTCATTAAAAATTTCTCAGATCCTTAAAATATTACGGAACAGTATAATACTACGAAGAATATTTGAACAAAGTTTCATCCGTTCCGTATACCTCATTATTTTTTACGGCGAAATATTTAGCGAGTTCGCGAATTATGTACACACACACACACACACACATATATATATATATATATATATGTTTATGTAGGTGAAAATGTGTTGAATTTCCGACAGTTTCTTCCGGATTAACATTCCTTGAAACAATTGAATTTTAAGCCGAAACAGTTATAATAATAATTAATAATAATACAACATTCAAAGCACGTCAAACGGTGTTTTATACGGCCGAATAATTTTCAATCGCCCTAAACGAACTTTACAGGTATCATTGCAAGGTCGAAAACAGTTTGGCGGATACGAAAATTTCTTACTAACCATTCAAAACTATAATAATCTAACTAAAAATGAAAGGAAAAAACAAAACAAACAATTAGTCCGTAACCTCAATTTTTCTTTGGTCTTTCTTTTCATATATAAATAAATTTTAATAATTTCCCTTAATACGGGAAGAATTAAGTACTTCTAAAAAAAAACCAACTGATTTTGAGTTTTTAGATAATTCAAATCGAATTATTTAAAATCTGTTAATATTAATAAAAGAGCAGTAGTCTCCGGTTTCATATTGATGACTAAACATAAAATATAGAGGTAAGACATAGGTAAAATAAAAGCAAAAAAAAAAAAAAAAACAGGCTTCCTTCAAATACGCAGTATAAAATTAAATCGACAGACACAATATACGCTTTCCAGAAATAATACACCGTGGTTCGATCGTGCCATTATGACTGTTTAATTTTTGATTTTACGAATTAATACGAATCGCGTCGTAATTTATAATCACATTCTTCAGAACGTGCACGAGTATTAAAATCATTATCAGACGTGCAATAATATGGCCGCGATCTGATCTCTCTATGGAACTCGCTGGCGCTAAATGTGGCAATTTAGTTAGGATTTTTTAAGTTTAAATGTTACCGATACAAAGTAGTAGTCATATAATATTTATCTTCTAAGGGAAATTCAACCACAAAATACACTGTGTAACCTAGATTTTCTCGGACGATTCCAACAGGCGCAATTCTCCGCACTAAGTTTCTATTTACATTTCCACAACACAGAATAATCTCCAACTGCAATATTACATATATTGATATATATATATATATATATATTTCGATTTAATTTATTTCTAGCAGGAAGAACCGGAGGTGAATTTCTCATTATTACGATATGCCCCAGCACTGTCGGCAACAGTATTAATGCGAAGAAGAAGCGGGGATGATATCGATCAGAGAAGAGGAATATAATGTATCTAAAACGGCGAGGGTCTTCTCGCGACGCTATAAAACAGCATCGAAATAGGGATGATATGGTGGCAGAGTTTTTCGAGAAGATAGCGACGGACGAAGGAAGTCGGTATCCTACCGTAGCGAGGCTACTAGAAAAAATATCTTCTCCGTGTTGTTTCTGGTTCCTTTCAAAGACCCTACAACAAATTCCGATTTTCAACTCCGACCAAGATGATAATTCGGAAAGTTAGGTCTGCGCTGTACGCTAACGGTAAATTATCAGACGGGGAAGTGTCTCAGTAAGCGGAGAAGAGGACGCCAAACGGGCCCAGCAAAGGACGGAGAATGCATCTCTGAAGATGAAGGTGAAGAACGAAAATTCATCCGACGACTACTACCACCACCACCACCACCAATGTCAGAGTAGAGCAGCGCACATTATATAGCGCGCAGAGGGTGCGACGGTGTTCGAGATGCACAGCAGACTGAGGCTCAGCGGCTCACACGCGCACGCACACGGGCACACTCGTTCCGCGCATTCAATAGAGGCAGTGTAGATAAAGTGAAATTCGGTGTTACGTGCATAGAGGCGGCAGGCAGCAGCCGCCGCAGAAACGGTCGGTGGAGGCAATGATATACAGGTGAAGAGAAAAAAAAGGTATCATCTACAGATTTCGAAGTAAGCTGCACATCTTACGATCTTCACACAAACGAAAATGTCCCGAACGGAATACAGATCCGAATAATAGACGACGCAGTACACATACGCGCGCAGGTATATATAAATAGTGTTCGTGTAAAAGCAACAGCTGGAAGGTGATTTTAAAAGCGATTCTGAAATAACTTTAAATATCACAGAGACCAATCTCAGCGAGAGCGAGCGAGTGAGAAAGAGGGCTGCGTAGACCAGGCCGAATCTTTGACGGTAACATATGCTACCGGTGGTGGCGCGTCTTTTCACAAACAGCTGTTCAGAAAAATGAACCTTTGGCCTTTATCTCGCTAGAAGTGTACCAATCCAATCGCGCTTAATGCAAAATATATATCTGCATTAGGCGGTTCGAGCTATTTACGTGCTACCACCAAGGGAACAGAGGCGCACCGAAATCGGTAGTTCCGAATTATTCTCATCTCTCAAAATTTTCTTTTTAGCTTACTGACATTGAATCTAATTAAACACGTTTTCTTTTACCAATCTGTAGATGCGCCCCTGCTGCATTTCATGCACAGGACGATAGATCTCTGTGTTCCAAATGTCTGAACGCATAAAATTCCAATATCTGTACGGGAAAATATACAACTTCCAGCCGCGTGAAGTTGCATGAAAAATCTACACATAGAGTCAGTAGCCTTTTTTAAGGTTTTTTTTTGTTTTTTTTTGTTTTCTAGGCATTTACGAATATCGCTTACAAATATTGTAAATTTTAATTTTTTAATTAATCTTCCAACCTATTGTGTACTGTTTAAACTCTGAAACTCGATTGGGAGTTAAAAACCGAACTGATCTAAAAGTTACATCAAAAACTAAGGCTAAATTTCTAAATTGTTTAAAAGGAACGTCTGAAAAAATCATAAAATATGCACAACATATAAAAATGTAAGTATGCGTGTGTGTGTGTGTGTTTATGTATTATACAAGCGGCATCATTAAGAACTGGAATTATACGAGGTTTAGGAGAGTTAAATTTCTGAATACTAGACCCATCCGCTATCCTATTAAGGAGAAATTCGCGGTATTTTGTTTGTTTTTTGCTCTGATCGTGCAAAATATTATAAATTTGCCAAGTTGTTAAACAAGTTTTCTAGCTTGCAAATATGTATTTCCCTGTAGATTCATAGGTTTAGAGCCATTACTGTTTGTTTGATGCGGGCATTAATATTGAGTTTACCGTTTTGTCCTATAAATTTAATTTTTAATTTAATTTTAATCTCGTGGTGCTTTATACATTAAACAAATCGCGTGATAAAACCTCAAACATGCTAGAGCATTGCGCCAACAATTTATATCCGTACAAATGGTGGAATTTCTGTTTTTTATGGATTTTCGTAACGGGTTTTTACTGGAATTACAAACGCGGAATATACTACATTTTCTCAATAATTTACCATAAAAAGTTCCTAATTAATTACAATTCGTATTTTATTCAGACATTATCTGTGAAATAAAGTTTTATTAATAATTACAGATAAAGAAAGAAAAAAAAAAAATCAAAAGTAACGATTATCATTTACGCTGCATATTACGCATATAAATTTTCATTTACCGCTGGTTTTATGTGGAGAAGAATATTAAGAGGTATCACAATGAGACACATAATGCACCACCAAGACATGTAGACACATTAGTTGTTATTTTAAAGTGCAACTCTATATACGAGAGGAGCAAGTCGAAAACGAAAAAAAATAAAGCAAGAATATATACATATATTGCATTCAAAAGCAATCTAGGGAATTTGCAATCGCAATTTCTTAATACATTTCACTCCGACTTCCAAAGTAATATGGTTTTTCTTCTTCTTCTTCTTCTTCTCATTATTATTATTATTAAAACTGTGACCTATTCGTCGAGACCGATGTGAATTGCCGAAAATGATATATAATTCTTTAAAATACCGACACTTAAAAATTTAATAAAAAGCAACTCAAAAAAGGAAAACATAATTCCATTCGATAAGAAGATATAATCTTACAAAATGAAATATACCCTCTCTTAAAAGAGGATATCACGATTATTATTAAAATAACATTAATACTATAAAAGTCAGCGCCGAATTTACAATTTAAAAAAACCCATATTAAATGACTACAATAATACAGTCACTCGATTTTTAATAGACCAAGTATTGAAAACATTAATAATATTTCATGCGGTTTTTTAAGAATTTGGTATGCGGCGAGACTCTAGTAGTGATGGTCTGTTCAGGAGCTAACTGTTCTTAAAGAACAGGATTTTTTAAAAAAGAGCTGGTTTCGTAAACAGGTCGCAAAAAATTGTAACAGTTCTTAGTTCCTAGCCCTTTTCACTATTCAATCAGTACACAAAAAAAAACAAAAAAACTGCAGCATAGATGCAGTGATGGCAGTAAGTTGAACAAGCGAAGGAGTCTTATTGCACGAGCTTGAATCTCGCATACCTCAATAGTACATATTCATAGTAATGATGTGTCATTAACACTCTGGTGGCGTCGTAGTAATGTGAATGTCGTTCGCTGATTTATGCATTTCGTGTGAGAACTCCGTCTGGCGCCAATATTTCGCTTTGACCACTCATTCAATTCTTTACTATTTCAGATCGACAGACCATTATGGTAGTTACGCAAAAATTTCAATTTTAAATAATTTAAAATTGATTCTTCTACTAAGCAGAAAAAAAACTAAGACCTAACCAGAAACCACAACGTTATTAGCAATAACTGGTACAAGACACGCTGGTTCAAACTGTTTTAAGCAGGATTATAACTTCTACTCTGCATTATTAGGCATATGGAAAAAAATTTTGGTGCGATCGTATGTTATTGTAAATTACAGTACTGCTTATCTATTTTTAATCAATGATAGCTGAAACAGTGAGATGCGAACTACTACACTAGGTTCAGACAGCTGTTCGAGAAACAGTTATTACAGAAAAACGGGGAGTCAGAAGCTAATAGAGCTGGGAACTGGTAAGAAGAACTTTTCTTTAAAATGAACGGAAACAAAATCTGAACAGTTCTTCGAAAAGAACTGTTTCGGTCATCACTAGCCGAGACCCTAATAAATATTACCGTTGTTTAAGCGTACTCATAATGTTATCTTACTCTGGGAGAAACACATTATTTTGTATCAAATAATTATATAGTCTTTTCTTAGTCAATTTTTATTAAATCTTTAAGAATAAATCTAGAAATTCACATATATCTTTTTAAACTATTTTATTTCAGTTTTTTTTTTTTTAAAGTAAATGCACTTTTGAATGATAATGCATCTGTATTATCATGGCCAACCTAAAACACAATGCAACTTTCGTTCCTGTATAGAACTGCGGACATTGGTTCAGGAGTAATGTCAAATTCTGTCACTGATGAGACATCGTACTTTGCGGGGGTTGTTTCAAATTCATTACCTTTATTCGACTAATGATAATATTTTAGGCCAATCGCACTCATCGCCACCCCTTCATTTTTTTGAAATTTTAGGCGTTCACATTTCCGCTATATCTGAATGAAAATTTTTTGGCTAATTTTAGTCCGATTACATTAAATAAAGAAAATACTTCACACTCCATTTAATGCTTAGCTTAATTACTACTGAGAGAGTATACGCTCATACTTATCCCTACACATAAAGAGGACCACAACAATTAATTTCGCTATATTCCATTGCAGTACATATGGTCAAAAGTTTTGAATTAATGCTCAGATACGTAATATTTCCATCAATGATGAGGAGCATAATTCGTTTTCTTTATTCTTAATATTTTAATTTTTTGTCTTACTAAATATTAGTTTTTTTCTAAATTACATTTTCACACTTAATATTGATAATAGTTAGGTTAAATTACTAAAAAAACAAAAAAAAAACAAACAAACTTCAGATTCCTTTTTTTTAATGTTTATTATTAAAATTACTACTATACGTGTTTACCGATGCTCAACATTGCACTCATACGGTATTACCACTCTAACCGGTACACTTCCGAATGAATAAGAAAAATCATTAAAATCAGTCTGCATTGGCAGAACGCCAGCAAACACAAAAATCTAGTTTATCGTATTACCGTTATTACTTTGCAGAATAAATGTAAAATGTTTTTGCAATTTTTTAGGTTGTTAATTTGGAAACTAGTAATCTGTAACCCGGATTGCACAGTAGTAGGGCTGATTTTATAAAACATGAAAAGATATCCTTATTATTTGGCGCATTTGGATATATATATTATATTAATTACAACGTAATTCTTAGGCTACCCCCCTCCCCCCAATAGCAAAAATGTCCCAATTTTATGTAACAATTGTTATATTTTATTGGATTTTTTGTAAATAAGTTATTACAGATATTCATATGAACCGATTTAGAATTACGTTGTAAATTTTGATCATTTTATACAAAGAATAGAAGAGAAAGAGACAGAAATGTAAGCAAGAGGGGTCAAGGGGCACAGCCCCTTGCGAGGCCAAAATGGGCGAGGTTATATATGTATATGCGTGTGTATATATATATACATACATACATACATACATACATACATACATATATATATATATATATATATATATATTCGTTAAACACATGTCATCCGTGAATCGCTCGAGTTTGACATCGATCAGAATACACGGGGAGAGCAGATAAAGATAGTTAGAAGTTATTAAGATTTGTAAACAGATACGTACCTGCCGAATTTGAAAAAAGAACAAAAAAAAAACCACCTAATTTAAAAATGTACGCTCGTAAAGAAACAATTCGCACGACTAGTTTGAACGACTTTAACGTGAAATTGCAAACCACCGATTTACGTTATAATTTATACGCTGAAAACTAGAAATATAAATGCTTGCAAAAAAAAAAAGAAGCTTTAACCGCGTCACGAAAGTGAGAAAAATGATCAAAAGTAAGCGTTATAAAATTATTAGCAACGCATCGATTCGAATGTGAACGTTCGAATTAAAATGATCGTTTGGATGAAGCCGTGGGGCATTTCTAAATGTTTCTCACAATCGCAGCGACGATAAAACCGACCAAACGCTAAATTTTAATAAACCAGTATTAAATATGGCAATGGATTTCGACGTTGTCCGTAAATACCAGATAATACTATTTCGCTGAATCCGCCTTTCGTTCTAAATCACCGTAAATCCCAATTCATCACTCAGTTCACGTGGTGTAGTAGTAACTTAAGAATTACTCGCTAGACTACTGAACAATCATGTATAAAGTTTAACACGTTTCACTACAAACCTTAAACTCAAGTTCCACCACCCGTAGCATGTTACACATATCTGTAAATAATCTCTATCAATAACAAATGGCTGCTATTTCAAAATAATATGAAAAAAACAAACATTCAAACAATTTAACTAATACTTGTGCATTATATCGTCTCCGTGGACCGCTCGATAAAATCGTCTTCTGTAATTCTTACAGAA